>OZ059894.1:14910475-19819812 GCA_964057225.1 Auanema rhodensis
TTTTTTTTTATTTTGAGATTGGTCAACAAAGAATAATCATAGAATCATGGATGAAAGCATTCCGCTAGAATAACTGTTGATTCAGTTCAATGTTCAAGGTAAAACATGAAAAACAGCTATAAGATCAATTGTTCTTCAGTGATATTTCATATAATAAATTTCATAATTAATATATATTCTATAATCTATATATATAGTTAGGTTATTAACTATACAATCATATAATTAATAAACATTTCTAAAAATTAAAATAAAGAAAATCAATACATGACCACAATTGTCAGCAGGAAAAGAAACGATGTCAACGACAAATTTTCGAAGAACTGACGAATTGAGAAGATGAAAAGACGATAGTGGTAAAGAAAAAGCGAAGAACAAGGAGGGTGTTTCGTATTTTTTCTGTGAATTCGGCTAATAAAAAAAGTTTTTTTTTTTTGTGAAGAAAACAAAGTGAAAGAAGCAAAGTGCTTAAGAGGTATAAACTGTCGAATATGACTACAACGACAACGAATGTAAGAAGACGAAGTTATTAAGAAAATTGGGAAACAATTCAACGAAGGCAAAATAAAAGTTTTAGAAATAGAGAAATGTTACGGTACAAAGATCAAACATATGATGAGAATCAATAGCCATTTTTGAAATAGCCTGTGGAACGATCGTTCTGAAATCGTTTTACTCGTGCGATAAGAAGATTTATCCTTTCTCTACCTCTTCACATTCCAACTTATTTTCTATATTTTCTATTTCGCTTCATTTCTCTCTTCCTCCTAATTCTTCCAAACTCTTTTTCTCTTGATGTCGTCCTCTCTTTCAATTTCATTCACTCTCTCTCTCTCTCTCTCTCTTTCTTTCTTTCTCTCTATCTCATTTCTCTCTTCATCTTTTTTTCTCTTTAAATATCATAAAAGCAATTCTTATTTCACCTTGTTTTACCGTATTATCCAAAATTTAAAATATATAGTGTTTAGTTAATATCAAAAGGAAAACGAAAACTATTTAGAATAGAAGAAAGTTTCAAGAAGCTTCTATGAACTACAAGTTTAACAATAGGCGAAACCTGTTGAAAATGACATCATAATAAATATTTTCCGCTTGTTTCAAAACTAGTTTTACATTCAATTCACCTACTAGTAACTGAGATGAACATTCAACAATTTGCTCTTTTATAATACAACAATAATTCAAATATAGGACATAAAATAGGAAAAAAATTTCTGATTTTAATATAAAACCGTTGATCAGCTGACTGAAGTCTGATGTTCAACAATTCGCGTTATAACACAAGAGCTTGCTATCCTGTCTCTGATCTTCTAGGATCAGGAAACAATGATATTTCATGCTAAATTCGGCCTCAAATAAGAGAAGAAAAATGTACGATAAAAATATATAAAATTGTCAAGTGCTTGATCATCTCTTATGATTTGAAAGTGTCGGTATTATCTGTATTATCAAACCGTGTGATGTCACTTCCGGTGGTTGCAAATTTAAAATTGTGTTCACCGGTTAATTTTACTTCCCCCCCTCTCTCTCTCTCTCTCTCTCTCTCTCTCTCTGTTATCCAATTTCTTATCATGTTTATTCATAATAACTGCTCTTTTTAAAACAATTTTGTCTATTAATGAATATTTTCATTATCGATGTATATATGTCTGTATATAGTTTTTGAAAATATTTAAGTTGGCACATACATACTATACATAACTCATATACACTCACGTACACATATAGTATACAGCATACATTCCCATAACCATAAATAGAAATTCATATAAACATCTCCAAGAAGTATATTTCACTTTTGTCTTGAATAAAGGTTATTTAGCTCTGTCATTTGAAGTGCAAATCAATTGGAGTGGCTAAAACAAATGATGGGAAAACAGAGAAAATATGGTCAGTTATTGACTTGAAACGTTCAATTCATGTATTTAACTTATCAATACATAACCAACATTTCAATTAATTTTAAAGCAATCACATTAGAATAAATGAGAATGATTAGAAATGTTACAAGACTATCCTTATTTCCTGTTTCATGAAGATTTAACGACTTTCTGGGTGGGCAGTACATACAAAATCAAATATTATGCTGACGTCATTATAACTTCGAAAGGAAAAAAGAATGACAAAGCAAGCAGTTGTCGTATCAGATAATCGAGTATATAGAAGAGGCATTCGGACGTTGACGACGACAACGATGGAGTCAAAATGATGAGTCATCAAACTAGTTTCGGTTGCGAAATACATGCGGCTGTTGCTTATAGACAACAAAGATGAAAATGAGTTTATAGTACAAAGTTCGATGAGATTTCCAAGACGAAGAAGAAAAGATAAATCAAAACAAAAGTCGCTTGATCTGAATTTTATAAACATCTTATAGAGCTTGTGCTTCACAGCTTTAATGCCAAGAAATTTAGCGTAGTTGAGACCGCAGCAGAGCCGACAGCACACATATCTGTTCAGTTCAGACATATCCGTCTCTTCTTCATCTGCATCTCTGTCGCTCCTGCATGTGAGATAATGCTTTAAAAACTTTTTTTTTCATCTGTCATAGACGTTCTCAATGAGGATGAAGCCGACAAATCATTCAAGACTATCTGTCTAATTTTTTTTTGTCATTTTTCCTTCTCCAAAGATTAGAAAACGCTTTCAATCTTCTACAGCAACTTTAGTGCCGTTATCCAATTTTCGAAAGTTCATCTCATGTTTCTGGGGCAATCTTCAAGCTTACCATGAAGGTCATTCAAGTATTTCGAAACCCTTTTTTTCTATTATGTGTTTGCCAAATAACTTATGTTGAGAAAAGTTGTAACAGGAAGACACTTGTATATCATAATATTAAAAATATTATAAATGAAAACAGAAAACTGTTAGAAAATAAGAAGATATTTTTCAAAAAAGAAATGAAAACTATAAAGAAAAAAACTAAATATGATTTCAATGATTACTATCAAATAAAAATATTTATAAAATCTTTATAACAAAATAACAATTTTTATCTTGACTAAATCTTTGTATGGCAATTTGTTGCAAAACTATCCGAAATGTATAAAACTGATGAGAGATTCAGCTGTTAAACCCGTGATTCAATCAATTAATTCGATTACATTCAAATTTCGATTTGTTCTTCAACTGTTGAAGTAACATATTGGTGTGATGCTTAAATGAATAATATGTTTTTTATTTATTTTAAAGTTTGAAAATAAAATTACCATTTCGATGATATTTCACATAAAGATCAGCAGTTTTAACATATTCATCGTAGGTGGGTGGAGGAGTTTCTGCATCTTCAACCAAAAATCGGTTTCTGAATTTTAAAATAATTAATCAGCTAAATAGCAAACATCAATTTTACAAATTACTAGAAATGAAAGAGTATCATTGTTATTAATAAAATTAAAAATGATTTTCTTTAACATTTGTTGTGAAACAGCCCGTTGTATGAATTACATGAACCAATGATAAGAGTTGACGTGAAAGTTCACGCAAGAAGGAAGTACAAACTGTTAGATTTGTCATTTTACGTGAAAGGTCACGTAAGATACATGTGCACACTATTAATCAGAAAAGAATGACATTAACGTTCATGTAACAGATATACACATATTAATATTATAAATATAATTAGAATATAATACTTTATACTTTTATATTTAAAATTAATAATAATAATAATAAATACCTGTCGTCATGAAGCGATGTATACTGTTTCTTATTAAATTTTCGAATAATTTTATCACTTCGAAACTCTATTTCTCTAATTGACTTGTAAATGTGATAAACAAGAAAAAGTGATAACATATTCAAAAGTATTATAACTATAAATAGTATAATATAATATGTTATATGCCCTGGAAACTGAAAAAAATATTTATATATTCATTTCTAATATTAAAATTAATGTCATACCTGTTTAGCTATGCTAACTATATCCGATTCAACACTATGTGAATGAACCACAACATTTTTGATCTGGAAATAAATTAGATAATTAACAAAATAAATAATAAATTTATAATTAAAATAAAATAAAAATTACAAACTTTGTTATCCACATCTTCTAAAGAAACATTCATGTTCTGTAAAGTTTCATCCAATTCAGCATTCATACGATACAGCACAGTGAAAACATTATATATAGCTTCGTTGATTTGAGTAATTTTGTGATCAACACTCATATTTCTATAAGAAAACTGTAAAAGCTGTTAGCAAATATAAAATTCAAAGACAAATTCCATTAAACATTAAAATATGTGGATATATTGAATATATTGAATAAAATATAAAAAATATAACAGATGAATAGACGAATGAACATCAAGCAGCAAGTAATCGATCAATGCTATTTCTTATCGGTATATTGGAGATGCTGATTCATTCAAACATTTATGGATCAGCTCAATTCTTCTCTCTTTCGTAAATAAGCCATATAGTATATGTATATGATAAATAGTCCATTTATAACATATGATATTCTAATAAATGAATACTTATTGTAAACATATCTATCTATATATCATAATACATATTTCTAGGTACACATGTAAGTATTTGAGAATCTGAGAATATTGGCATAGATACTGAACAAGCATTCTCCAAGTTTTTAATTTAAAAACAATTCTTAAAAACTTATAGAAACAACAATTTTTGTCATAAAAATCTATAATTAAAAATTTTAAAAAATGATATATTCTATTGAAATAATAATAATCATTCCGTTTTCTTCTCTATTTTTATTTTCAAAAAAAAAAATAAACAAAAGAACAGAGTGCAGAGTCATATTATGTGATTGAAAATAAATGATAAACCAATTGAAAACATATGAAAAACGACAAAATTGTCGAATTTCGTATGCTTATGACTGTTAAACGGCGAACTTAAACACTTAGCATTCTCATCCAGAGCATCGGATTGTTGGAATATGGACAAAAATGGAAACGTGTGCTCGAAAGCCACAACTGCGGTCAGGAGAAAAATGAGGGAGCACATCAGAACGTTATTTTTCGTTCTATCTCTTTCTCTTTCTCTCTCTCTGTCTCATTGTCTTTTCTCTCCAAGTATCCTTGCTATTTCGTGTTCAATTTCTTTTTCGTTTTGTGCCTGTGTACACACAGTCTGCAAACGAGATGAAATGAATCAATTCTGTATTCACGATCTTCAACAGTCAATCATCATCTTCGCCAGTTAAACCTCATTTTACTCAATTTCCACATATGGTATCTAGTTTAGACTTCAACTAGCTATACGGCTATATTTCCAAAGTGTATAGAAGTTATACAGTTCCTGTTCTTCGACATTCGAAATTTCTTTTTGGATTTTGATCTCTTAACGGCTGTAATAGTAAAACAGACAATGAAGTCAAGAGATGTTTCACCTAATGTAACTTCAAAGAACTTTTAACGTTCACTAAGCTCAAACATTGACATTTGCTCTAAAAAAAGGATTTTAAAATTGCTCTACCATTCAGGTACCCTGTTTGATTAACGTTTTGGGCTGTCTGTTTTTCGTCCTAATAGCTCATAGAACTTTCATAAATCCATGTTTTCCGATAAAGAACAAAGAAAATAGATTGAAATCATTTATTAAATTAATTATAATGTTATCTTTAAATTTAAAAAAAAAAAAAAGGAAGTAAGAAAAAATAAAAATCTGAACATCTCACCAACATCTAATAAAATTCAAAAAAATCTTTGGAATCACATTGATGTGTTTTTGACTTTCTGGATTTATTTATACATATTACTATTATCACGAATAAAGTCATAAAAACGCTTTTTCTTGAGATCACAGATGAACAATCTTGGCACCTGATGAATGAATATACAGAGTCTTCGATTGAAAGTTTAAAGTTTAAAGAAATGAAGAAATAACTATTAAGATAATGACTAAAACTTCAGACAATATTAACAATGAAAAACAAGAAACATATGAAAAACTTCTCGGAATAATAGAGCACCGGTGATACTATTTGAGCGAACCAAAAATAATACATCTTTTACAAACAAAATATGTAAAATCACTGGAGATATTCTATACAACTAATTTTTATATTTTAGATAGAAACTAAGGAAGATTTAAGTGAATTTAAAAAACACATTTCTGAGTTATAGCCCTCCAAGGATATGTCTTTGGAAATTTCATGTTTTAAAGCCCTTAGGCGATATGCTTGTTAAAGATATGAATTAAGAACTAAGGCATAATTCGTTGATTCACTTTCTATGAATTTGAGATATTCTAGAAGTCCGAACAGAAAGAATATCCAAGAAGAGCTTCGTGTTCCTAGACTTCCAAGCTTCTTGTATAAGATGTTGCTCCAGTTTCCAAATTATATTTAGCTCCGTTTACATCATCTCCTCGTCGTTGATAAGGTCTTGTTGTTTCCTCCATAGCAGACATCTGATCAGAAACTGAAAATAGATTTGATATACTAATGAAAACACTAAAAGTAATTTTTATATTTTGTTTTAAGAATTTTTAATATTAATAGGTAAAAGTCTAGATGGGGTATATTAATCAAGGAATAGTTAGTAAGATATAATAGTAAAAAATAAAACAGAACAAACAATCTTACCTCGACGCATTCCCGGCCTTCGTGGCTCACTTTCCATATTTATACCAACATGTGGAACAGAGCCTCCAGTTGCTGATGCACCAGTACGTGATGGATACTGTAGATGGTGGCTATACGGTGTTATAGCTACTGATGGTGTTTTTTGATCGTACGTTGATGATGTGTCATCTCGAGAAGTCGATGTGATTAGAGCACGTTCCGATCCTGAGTGAATGGAAAATGCATAGTTAGGGTAGGATAGAAGAATCTTTCGTTTAAAATATAAATGTTTTCCAAATTCAAACAACAACCAAAAAAGTCTAACTTAGATTTCTTAAATAATCACACCACCCACACATACACGCAAAATGTGAAATTGAAAACATAAATATACTGACAAGCATGATTAGGTAAAGAAGCTGCTGAAGTAGCATAAAACAAAATTGAAAAATTCACATTTTTTCTTTAATTTTTAAATATTTTTGATATAATATTTGAAATACTTACCACCTTTTGATTTCATGATTATATAGATTGCATGAGCTTTTGTAACCAAATTTAAAATCAGAACTACTGATAATAGAACAAAGACAATAATTAAAGTAATGAATAGAAGATAGAATACCCAAGAATTTGGAACCTTAAAGTACATTTTTATAAATTTTTGAAGAGATTAAGCATACCTGCGAAACAGAATCTCCTACTTGATATGTTACTGATCCAGCATCTTTTGCTATATTTGCTACAGCCTATTGTATTAATTAATAAGTCACAATATTAAATATAACTAACTAACTTGATCAAAATTATCTAATGTTACGTTAATCCTACTAGTAATTCCATTAATTTGGCCATTGATATGTCCTACTAGAGTACCTAACTGTGCCAAAGTTTGGCTGAGCTCAGAAATTGTCTGATCTACTGACATGCACGCTAAAATAATTAAAAAAATGAAAAATATATAGCTTTAAACGATGAAAAACAAGAAAAAGACTAAGAAAAGACACAAGACGATTTATCATAAAACTCAGATCATACTCAAAAGTGCTCAATATATTGGATGGTATATGAGTCAGATATGTGGAGGTAGGAAGAATCACAGAAAGCAAACAGATGATCGCGTTATTGATGTCATCTGAATGCATTTCATTTTTATATTGAGAAACACATTTTTAATTACTCGATGAGTAAGCTAATCTCTTCTTATATTTCTTCTTTTCTTTTTCATAATCTGTGATACTTATAAAGAGAATACCGACACTTGGTCAGCTTTGGATTGTTAATGATCCGAAGAAATGGTATGTATGTGATGTTTGTCATGTTACATAACCGAAAAATCCTTCTCTGTATATCTCATTTTATATATTTTTTATATTTATATTTTAGTTTTCATCATATTTTTATAAAAATTATAAATAAGAAAACATATTCTGTTTGAAAAATAAAAATATGTCAAGAATATGATATGATACAGACACATGAGCATACACACAGCATTAGGACAATGTACAGACAGGATTATAAGGTATCGATCTATTTCAATGAATATATCAATAAATAAATAGAAAACACATAAATCAACAGTTATAGTATTATATATTAATTAAAATATAAAGACATAAAGATTAAAAGAAAATTGGAACAAATCTTTGAATACGTGGGAAGCTTTCTGACTCATCAAAGTCGAGCAAAATAAACAAGAACCCTATAAGGCAATATATAAGTGGATGATTCAGTATACGGACCCATTGGTTTTATATCTCTCTGTTCAGCTTACACAACTTTTGTGATATCCTTAGAAAAGCAAAATAAACAGAACTTTAGAACTTTTTCTGTTCCAACAAGTGTCAACAAAGTTTTTTTTTAAAAACTTGAACTTTATGCAGAAATAAATAAATTTAAATTAAAATATTGAAATAAAATATTAGTAAATTGTACATTTCACTTCATTAGTTCAATGATATGATAATGAAAAGAAAAATGTTTGAATAGATAACTGTCTACTAATAATTCAATGGAGGCAATATACTATATAAGGTAGTATAGATAAGAACTGTATTAAAATGAAATAGAATATTAATTATATGTATATTAACATCAATAAAAATATTTAAATTAGTATATTATATATAAGTTTGTTGGGAATGAAAACAATTATAATAGGTATAGTAATTGTATTTCATTGCTATCGAGCTTCAATGATAAAAGTATTACACTTCTTCACATTTTTTTTAAAATTAAAAGTTAAAATCAAAAAAAGTTCGTGAAAGAGCAGCTTGAATTATACGAAAATAAGTTCAATAAGTATATATATACATATATATAATATATAGAGAGAAATTGAAAAGTAGATAATGTTGAATGATCGAGAATGGATATGAGAAGTATGGAGCTGACAGACACGGACAACCAAATCACAGAATTCTGTATTGAATGACTGTGAACAAACACGTAGTGAAAGCTTAAAATTCAAAGATAAATCTCAAGAAATTCTTGGAAATTTATGATATTTGATTAGAAAATATTATAATAGTTATATAGATATATGTATATAATAAAAGAAGTTTACGAATTAATGTGATTATTTACACAAATAAATCACAACACTTGTATAGCTAACATAAAAATATATTTAAATTTAGATATAAGTCAACATTAAAATATATTTTATATTTTAATGTATTAAAATTATACAAAAATCTATATTTAATTCACAAGAAGTTGTGGAAAAAAAAAATTAAATTTGAACTAAAAAAGATAATTTTAGAACAGCTTGACACGAGCCATATTTAGACCCGCTAAGTTTGAACAGTTCTGTGTTTTTTTTGGTTCAATTTAATTGGAAAATTACGAAATTCATACAGTTGTATGATTTTGTTGGATAAAAACAAAATGAAGAATCTGGACAGTACTTTTGAATTGAACGGAGATGGATAAAGAAAACACGATCGTTGACAATCAGATGAATAGAATAATAGAAATATTGAAAGAAATAAAAAAACACTTGTGATGTTGGAGGTGGAGATGTAGGACAGTCATCAGGTCGTGAATGATGGAATAAAATGAAGACTGCTTGTATTTATCACTGATAACAATAGTTTTGGATTGATGACGTCATCATGTAATACTTATTTACCAAAAATCAATATTGAATAGTTCTGAGTAGTTGCTCGTCTGTATGGAGCACTAAATGACAATCGGTGAGCTGTTGGTGAGGGCTGTCGTCTGTCCAGAGGTGGATCATTCCATTCGTTCTCTCTTCCACCCCCCCCTCTCTCTCTCTCTCTTTTTATTTCTTCGTTCCTCTCAGTATATTCTATTTGTATCTCTCTTTGCTCTGCTTGCTCATTCCTTCTCTTTTGCATTCTATCTCAGCTCATTTCTCTCGTGATCGCATCTCTCTGTCTCTCTATCTGCATACTCATTATGTGGCTGCTGACCGTTAGTTCAATACTGAAGGCAAATATGGTGGTGGGCTCTCATTCTTTCTCGGAGTCTCGCTCAGCTTCCCTCAAGCATACCTGCGTTAGCTTCAACCGCCTTAGGCTATTGTCTTTTATAATATGAAGATGAATATGATATGCGTAAGAAAATATTGAAGAAATATAATCATAATCTGCAGGAGAATTCAATATACATATAGTTAATACAGTATATATTCAATACAAAACACGAGACATGCTTACATGTTTGAACATACATGTATACATCGAAGAATATTTCTCTACAGGATGCTAAGACCAAAGTTTAGTTCAAGTTCAAATAAATATTTGTTATACATATATCTAAGTGTTTTGAACTAAGAATTGGAACGTTTACACGTTTGAATTAAAAATTTTTTTTTAAGAGATGTTGAGAAAACAAATATAAATTAATTAAAATAATTGATATGAAATTGAAAATATAAGGAATATTATCAAAAAATAATAAAATGAAGTTTGAAGTAGGCACTATTCTAATTTTTCAATACACGTGAAGGGTTACGTGAAAATGATATTGTTAGTTATGCTGACTGAGTGAATGGTTGTGCTTTTTATGAATCATCAAAGGTGAGTATGACTCTCAAAAGACAAAAATAAAATAAAAACAATAATTAGAAGTAAAGAAAGGTAATATAATTGGGTATATATATAAGGTTAGGAAGAGTAAATGAGTAGTTTATATGAATTTCGTGTGTCAACTGCTTGGTGACATTCTATACCCTAAGGGCATGACGGTTACCTAAAATAAAAGCGCATTTCCGTCTAGCCGTAGTACAGCCACTGGTCCTCTGGCGACACTGAACGAATGTATCGGACGTTACATAGAGAACATTCGAACAGAAGACATAACAGAGAGAAATAGAGAGAGGTTCATATTTGTTCAAGAGCGTATCGAATAGTGGCTGATGACGGTGTTTGGAGCAGTTGATGTGAAACGTGGTAAAGCTGGGGTTTTCCTTGATTTCTCTCAAAACAGCTTCTATCTTCACTATTTTAAAGTATCGTTAGCTGTAAGAAATAACAAAGTACAGTTTTATGAGACTTCTAAGCTTTTTTGGAAAGGATTACTGACAAATACTTTAGGAAAAAATGAAATTAGGGTAGTAATCTGTAGCTGATTCGGTTCATCGGGTACGAAAACTGCTTCGTTCGTTTGCTTAGTCCGACTTAATGAAGATGATGATGAAATAAAGAAGAGACTACAGAAGAATTTCTCAAACGGATCTGTACTAATCACAAGGATCACCTTTCAAATATTATATTTTCTTATAAAATATAATATATGAATCTAAGATGTCTTAATAGTTTATTTGGCAAAAAAAGTATAATTCAAAACTGGAATCTGAAGTGAGCATGTTACGGATTATACGCCAGAACTGGAGAAAATTCGTAAATGATATAAGACAGCAATGAACTAATGTATATGTACATAATAAAAAGCGGATTGATGGATTGATCAAGTTGAAATATTGGATTATAAGACTAAGAATACAACCAGCTTGATTCTGATGGTGTTTATGCACTTAGCCATTTCAACTGTCTCGTTCTTCTTGAGCTACAAGGCCGGTGTGAATTTCGGCTTCGTATCGTCAAATATTTGTAATTGCACCTTTGTGAATTAAATCTGATAAGAAAGGTTTGAATAAATGAAAAATTATTAAAGTTTGCCAGGCTGACAAACATTTCTTCAGTATGAATGGGAAAAAAGAAGAAAAAATGAAAATGAAAAATGACAATGGTATGAGTGAATAATATTTGATTAAAGCAACAACTTAATAAGAATTTAAATTGAAAATTTTTTAGAGATTATTATCATTTTTCAAAAATCATAAACATCAACTGAAATTCATTTTTTTTTCAGTCAAAATGAGAATGCTATTGATTGCACAAAGTGAAGACAGGTACTTCGTGTGATGATTGACTTAGACCGGCACAAAACCAGTTCCTGTACGACCGGAAGCTTGAATCGCCTATGGGACTGTCTTGTGTAGCTTCAAGAATGTTAGAACCCCTATCGCTTTCTGATTAACGTTATCCACATCAATGGTGTTACAATTATATCTTTCAATATTTGAACACGTAATCTATATAATGTTTATGAATTATAATTAATTTTGATTGTAAAATTATTGAGAGAGTATATAGAAGTAATATATTTGCATGAGAAGTACAATGATTAACTTTATTATTGGTTTACCAGTTACATACATGATCAGCTTAATTAATTAGAATCTAAATTTAATAAATATTTTAAATGATAATTAAGTTTAAAAAATTAAAAATAATTTGTTGGGACTATTGTACAATAAACAGTTGTATTGACAAACTCATCATGAATCAAACTCGAATAAATTATGAAGATTAAACGATTTCAATAGAATTTATGCAACAAATTAAAAATTGTTTCTTTAATATTATATGTAATTCTGAAGTTTTATTTTGAAAGTTTATTATTATACTGTGATTTGATTATGTTTTTCAAATAATAAATGATGATAATTTTATATTGTCTTGGAAAAAAATGTTTATTTTTTAACTGAAACATGCAATTAAACATGTTATTTAAGAAAATATAAAATATATTGTCATGTTGATGAAAGTATAAAGCTAAGTATTAAATGAAATATATGTTATAAGTATATAGATAATATGTATATCTTTGTATGTAAGTCATGGAATGATATATAAGGAATGCTTAAACTTAAGTATTCAACGGCCAAAAAAAGGAAAACAATACAAGAAAAAACAATTAGTAATTATACATTAATAAGTCTTTTTTGATATTTATATGCTGCTGCTTTTTCACCTCCTTTTGCTATCATGTAACATGCCTATAATATAAGTTTTTAAAAACACATATACTATTATAAATCAATTGATACCCCTATTAGAAGAAATATTAATGCAGCTACTGCTGCTATTATCAACTCTGTTAATGGCCAATTGTGTGTTTTGTCTGATATAACATCCTGAAAATAAGGAAAAACATGATTCATTCTGTAAGATAAGTAAGTAATTACTCACAATCATATGATTAAAGTTTCCTACTGTATCATTTTGAAAATTATGTTTCATTGATTCAAACGTTTGTTTTCCTTTATCTGCTACTTTACCAGCAGCTACATCAATCTTAAATTATAAATATAAATATTATAAAGAATATAATATAACTTACATTACTAGATAATTCATTAAATTGACCAGATAATCGTTCAATTTGAAAAACTACTTTATCAATTGTTGTATTGACAGTAACAGGTATAAATGGTCCAACTGTATAAGATGTCATATTTTTCTGAAAAAAAAAAAGAAAAGAAAATGTTTTTAAATATATATTCTTAGAAAAAAATTGATAATAATAACGTTTATAATAAAATAAAACAATTGAATCATATGGAAAAGTATAATATATACATAAAATCAGAAAAATCATAACAATGAAAAGCATAGTTAGTGATTGAAATGTAGATATTGTATATCAAATTAGAGTAAAATTGAATAGTTAAGCATATGAACCATCGAAAGCTTGTATATATGCATTTGGATCAATAATAACGAGAGACTGGGTCCCCCGTGGGCGATAGATGACTGTTTCTGCAAACACTACACCTATGTTGTATGTTCTCTTTAGACTCTCTCTCATCAAATACTATTTCTTAGGTATATATTGCATTTCCTTTCAGAAACCATTTTATTATAATCTGAGATAAGAATTCAATAAAAAAAAGAAAAATCTTTAAGTATGTACAAGTAAAAACTTCAGTATAATCAAGAGAGGTCAAAGTTTATAGAAGTTCTTATGTAAGATGTATGTATGTTGTATCAGATATTAAGCTAACAAGATTAACAGAAGCTATACAGTATATGCTGAAACTAATCCAGCTTTTCTACTTTTAATTAAGTACACTTAGCCAAATAATCAAGTTATAATCGTAGTTATATCCAAACAAATCGTCTTTAACAGAGTTAAAAAGAAATTTTTTTGAGATTGGCATTTCATATCTGCAAATTTTCCTGATTGAATTGACTGAATAAAAAATGTCAATTCAATAAATTTTTTGTTAAACATGAAATATAGATTTGAAGAAAATAAAACAAAAAAGTTGTAAAATGGTACAAGTTCCAATTTAAAAGTTCATATCAAACATTGTAAAATACTGAAAAGAAGATATCTTTGCTCCAAAAATATTGTTCTGTTATATTTAATATAAATATCTTATTAATTATTTATTAGAAGAAAAAACAAGTATTTAATATTATTAAGTGAAAATAAAAGAATAGTTATTAATATCCGTATCCACCATATCCACCACCGTAACCACCATATCCACCACCGTAACCACCATATCCACCACCGTATCCACCGTATCCTCCGTATCCTCCGTATCCACCATAGTATGTTCCGTTGTAAGCAGTTCCGTTATAGCCGTATCCTCCGTATCCTCCGTATCCTCCATATCCTCCGTATCCTCCGTATCCTCCGTATCCTCCGTATCCACCATATCCTCCGTAGTATTCTATTATTTCAAATAATTTTTGCAATAATTGTCAGAAATTCTCTTACGTCTTTTCTCACGAGTGGCCAATTGCTCGGGGTATATTCCATTGACAGCAACTTTTTCTACATTTCTGGAGTCAGCGACATGGAAGAAAGCCAAAGCTAGGCATGCAATAGCGATGAGACTAATTAAGGTTTTCATGACGAATCTGAAAAGTTAGCCAAATTATTAATATGATTTAAGATGCGAAAAAATCAGTAAAAGGAATGCTTTGAAGGTTTGATTGAGCTCAAACTCAAACTTGAATGGTTATTGCACCGTGGCATCTGCTTTTGTACCTTTTTTAGACGTATTTGCACACTTTTTTAAATTTAATTTTATTCATCCACGTACATATTGAATATAATTTATTCATTTTTGTATATTGGCAAAACGGCTGAAACAACATGACATCTGAAATTAAACCTTTAACTGATTTAATTAACAATTCAGCGATAACTTTTTTTGTTTAAAAAATTCGAAAATTGTTTTTTTATTATGTGGTAAATGGAAAATTGATAAAGGCTTAAGCTATTCAAATAATTTAAAATATACAATAAGTTCACGTGAAAGTTCACGTATTTACGTCATTAAGCGTAAAAGAAAAATATCTTTTATTTTTGAACTTTTTTTGAGAGATGGAACGGTTACATTCATGTTTGATTATTATCTATCTTCCACTTTTTAACTTGTGTTTCCACACTTCTACGGTTATCTTTCATTAACTTTCTCAATTAATTCATTTTATTCTTCATTTTCCTTTTATAAGCTTCTATTTTCTTTTCCATAAAACTACTCATCAAAGGGTTAGAGAGACATTACAACTTTTTGTCTTTTTCTTCTTTCAGTTACAAGTTACGTTATAGACATTGAATTATAATGATAACTATCAATTGATAGTTCGAACGTCAATTGAAATTTAATTATCTAAGAGTTATAAGAACTAGGCAATTCAACCGGTTGTCTATCATCTATACATGATGCGCGTACTTGAGAATTACATAGTTTTCCAGATACGTTTTTTCAACCAATCTCAAACAATGTTTCTCACTTTTTTATGAACAATTTCATTAAAATGTATTATATTATACGTATAATTATTACAATTTTTTGTTTGTTTGTTTATTTTTGTATATTTTGCTATTGAAAAAAAAGTCTAACATCACATAAATGTTACAGATGACATACATATGAATGCACTGAAAAGACAACATCATGACCTCGACTGATTTGTTTCTCCTTTTTTTGTCTTTTAGCGCATTTTTCCGAGAAGAAAAGTTCATCTCGAAAGCTTAATTCGATAAGTATATAAAACAACGATCAATACAATGACATCTCATTTATTTCCTGTGAATTTTATAAATATATATGTATATGATATACATTTATCTATCTATCTATCTATCTATATCAATACATGTAAAATGTGTGATCAGTCAATATTCATATGTATGTATATGTGCTTCAGAAGCACTAAAATGCTCTTAACTATTTATAATTATAATGAAATAAATTGCATATTATATGTAAAGATGAATATAATGATCTGTATCATTTCTGATTCTACTGATTAATTATCTGTTCCTTACCATTCTCATAATTCTCTTACTGATACATAGACTTCCATACCTTTTATGTTTAATTAACTATAATAGGGAGGAGATTGTTGACAGATGCGAAGATAGCACACATACATACACTCCAACCTGTGCTTATCTTTTCAATAGCCTTCTGTTGTTCTTAAACTTTTTTTCGATCGTTCTTTCAAGTTTATTGTTTATCCCCCCCCCAAACTCCAACACCACAAATGCTTCAACAATCTTTACAAGACTTTGGAGCAAAAAAAAATCGTTTGATTCATATAGTTTATGCGAAATGATAACTTCCGTTTTTTAACCATGCTACTTACATCATGTGTTCCTGTTTGGTTCCTTAAGCTACCTTGCGTTGAAAAATCATTGTTTTTTCCTCTGCATCCGCCTCATCCATCCAAGCTTATGTTCCCAGAACAATGGATTGATAGAACTTCATTTGCAACATCGTTCTCTTTAAAATAATGCTTTATTATTAATTGCTATATAATATAATCTTAACAACTATGTTGCGACCTGATAGTGGGACGTTTTAAGCTTCCTGCGATAATGTACCTGTAAAAGCTTTTCACTTATTTGAGTCACTTTATAAATTCACTATAATATGCACGTAATAATTTTCATTTCATAATATTATAAAATGAAAAAAAATATTTTTATTCTCGTTTTGATATGGTTTTGAGTGATTTTTCCTTACATTTGCATCATTCCCTCGTTTTCTTTACCTATCATCATCTGATTATTGTTTTGTAAGTGTCATCTCTCAAACCGTTTTCGCGACATAAGTCATCTGAATCGATACATATATTACTAATCGACTAGCCTTTTGACGTTATTCAAGCGATTGCCCAGATTGTCCCATCTAACAGCTTCCGATCTGATGTATTACTAAATTTTCAAAATATTGATTCATTATAACTATATTGCTTAGACAGCTCTAATGATAAGAAACTATTTCCGTTCATTCATAGGTCTATAATCAATTTATTAATTTAAAGTTTTCTCTTTTAACCAAATATTTATGTGAAATAATTTGTAAAAGGGTGTCGATTGCTTAGCTTAACCTCATCTCATTACATCTCATCAATTATGACAAAAGTGTTCGCGTTTCCATGGTCATGCTCTCGGTTTCAAATGAATACGCAATATTTCTTCGTTTTCATCTTAGAACTATAGCCATCCAAGCATTTTCGGGTTTTATTTTCAAAATAATTGAATTATCTAAGCTTACATCTTATTAGAAGAAAGTGTGTCTTGTATTGTTTAATTCATACAGACAGTAACCATCTCATGATCTAATGTATTTACCAATCATTCAAGCGTTAATTTATTAATTTGGATCCAGTTTATTAAAGAAAAAAAAAGATTTTAATTCTCATTACTATTAAGTTCAGATAAACTGTTCATCGACAACAAATAAATTGGCAATTGGTAATATAGAAATGTCATTGGATCAGGTACGACTTTTTCTTTCAATACTATTCATATCAATGTAACATCTATCATAAACTTTATGTTTCTTTTCACATGAATTATTGAATAATTATATATTTTATACTATATAATTATAATAAAAATGAGATATTTGAATGTTTAATAATGATATCTTCAAATTTGTTATTGTAACAATAATAATTATATAGTTAACTTCAATAATAAAAATTATTATTTTAATTTTAACATATAGTTATAATTTTTAAAATTATATAATATATATATGTAGATTGTCTTTTCCAGACTTTAGATAATCTTAACAGCACCTTAGCAAGAATTGCTGGTCTTTTACAAACTGTTGAAATTGCAATTATCATCGTAGCTGTAGCCTTGGCTATTCTCATGATTGGTAATTTCATTTTAATTTCTCTAAATATATACTTTTCATTATTAATCAAATTAAGAATAACATAACATAATTGTAATTTGAATCAAAGACAACCGTTCATAAACATTTTATTTATAAAAATGAAAAAGTATTTCATGTGCACGTGTGATTAACATTTTACGTCAAATATAAGCTGTGGAATTTAGAATTAGAATTTTTAGATTTCATGAACTTTTAATGAAAAAATTATTATTTTTTAATATTATAGGATCAGTAGCAACATGTTACTACGATAAATACAAGAAGTACCAACAGTTACCAGCAGAAACAGCTGACCCATCTTCACCATCATACAGCAGAGGAAAATATCATCCAGAGGATATTTGAAACTTTTAGTATTTTGTTTATATTTTAAATTTTTTTTTCTTTTCACTTTATCTCAATTCCATGGTTGCCTTGTATTGCCTTAATTATTGCTCAATGCTAACGCTGCGTTCAAAATGCATAGAAGATTTTATTAAATTATCGATATAATTTAAAAAAGGAAAATATAAAAATAAATTTTTATAATAGAATATAGTTAAATACTTAAATACTTATAACTTAAACTATATAGCAACATTGATTATTTTCACAATTATGTAAAGACGGACAATCATCGTCATCGTTACATGGTCCAACAGCTCGAAGACCCGAGACACATTGCTTAAATTAAAATATTTTGATAAAGAAAATTTTAAAAAAAATTTTAAATTGTTCTAAGACTGCAAAAGCAACCTTTTGATCGTTATTGCCATCAAGTTCATAATCCTCTTCTTCCGCAGAAGAGTGAATACTACTTTCTGTTGTACTCATAGGTGTTGTAGATGTTGCTGCTTCTATTACACGATTGAATTCTTCGATTTCAATTGGATCAACCTTAATTATAATAAATTTTAACATTTAATTTTGCATAGAAATGTATAGTTTAAGCTCACTGAATCAATTACAAGTTTTTTATTTTTGTCTATTGTTGTTGGTTTCTTAGTTATTCTTCTTTTTCCTGTACCTATCGTAACCTTAAACAAAAAAGAAATTAAAATGAAAATCAAATAAATCTGTTCACAGACTTCTCCTTCAATCAATGGCGCTTGTGTAGTACTACTTACTAATCCAACGAATGGTGTAGTACAACAAGCTCCATGAATGCATGTTCCTCCTGTAAAACATTAAAAAATAATAAATAAATTTTAAAAAAGATAATACCTAAAGCAATACAAATAGAATCTTTATCAAGACGACACTGACCAATATGTGCACCACCGTTCAAGCATCGTAATGGGCTGCCAAACCCTGTTCCTTGAGAAGGCTGTAACCAAACTTTATAATATAAAAACAACCTCAAATATTTAAATGTTAAAAATACATTTTGGTTTGAAATTTAAATATTTAAAAAATTAAAAAAGAAAAGATATACATGAACATTTCCATGATTATTATGACCATCCCATCCATTATTATTATATCCAGCTCTTCCTGTCCACAGACCATATGCTGTTGGATAACCAATTCCAACATTATTATTTGCAACTTGTTGACCATGATCTGTATAAAAACATATAAAATAGATTTTATTTAAGAGATGAACTAACTTCCGTAATTTCCCCAACCCCAACAGCTAACAGAGGCAAAGGTTGCTAGAAATAGTAAGAGAGGACGAGAATACATGAGGAATATTTCGAAGATAGTCTTTAATGAGAAAATGAATAAAGAAGAATATTCGGAAAGAAAAAGTTTTTATAAGTGTCATTCTGATTTTGCGAACTTGATCTTGATTTCTGTTTGTTTTCCATACCGGACCGGTCATCATGACGCTCTAAATCATACAACGCTAATTATGCTCAGCTCATTTTCAGATTTATTCGCCAATTCAAAACAATCTTTTAATAAATAGTTTAAATAAAATAGTTGAAGAAGAGGAAGAATCATCAAACTATAAATATCTTCGAAACATTTCATATCGTTTCCATCATTATATGTTAAATTTTAAAAATTTGTGCAGTGTATGAACTAAGAGCTAAGACAGAATAGATAGAATGATTTATATATAACTAATTTTAATTCTTACATACTAGTTAAGTTGTAAAAAATATTTGAAACGTGAGAAAATGACTAACAATATGGATTTAATGATATTCTATATGATTCAGTCATTGAATTCTATGATAATTATAGTTTTTTCAAATTATATTTTAATAGTAATAAGTCACTACAGCCGTAATTTTCATCCAAATCAATTTTAAACATTGAAAAGCTAAAACGTTTATAAATAATAAAAACAAAAACCAAAACAAGTACAAAATAAAATAAAAATGTTTAAGAAAAGTGAATAATATACAAAACTATCTTAAATCACAATAATATGTTTATTAATTGCCATATGAAAGGATATTTCTATATAACATTTGAATTATATTACAACAAGCCTACTTAATTATTTTGTTGTTATTGTTGTTTTAGTTTTATGTTTAATACTTTTCCAATTAAAAAAAACTATAAGAAACCTAGAATTGATTATTTAATTTTAAAAATAAAAAAATACTGTCAACATACCCTTCAACACCAGCTCTATTAGCATTAGTTGATGTTATAAATACAAAAGATAAAAATGGAAATCTAAAATTAGTTACTGATATAAAGGTATAATCTAATATAATAAGCATCCAGAGTAGCAATTGAGTAAATGAATGAGCAAATGATTTTATATTTTTCATTAAATGACTAGGTAATCCTGATCCATTATTCTTATTATCAAACTGAAATTTATTAAACAAAATCCTTATGTGTTCATATTTTATATTAGATCTCATTTTCATCTCATATTTCTTCTTATAAAAGATTGAACAGACAGTTCTAACAGCAGCTTTGTACCTTATACATCAGGTAGAAACTTACTTAATATACGAGTCCTGTGCGATGAACCTCGGACACCAACTAGACACCCTTACATATCTTTAGACACAAACTACAAAAACTTACAAAAAAAATGTTTTTGTAGTTTGAAGTGGTGTTATAAGGCCTCTAAAAGGGAAGCGTCCGATGTTCATCGCACAGGACTGTTTATGACACAAGATATATAGAACTTCTTTCTTCTTCTTTTTTTAATTTAAACTTACAGTTATTTTAAGTAAAAAAACTGATGTTACGATATTAACACAAAGAGTTATAAGAAATATAGCACAATAGAAAAACATTAACCGTTTGGACATTATTCCACAATATTCGCTATCACGATTATCAAAATCATAATCAAGTGAATGAAAATGTAATTGAATATGACATCCTAGAAATATTTTATTATATTTCTTAATTTCTTATATTTACCGCTTGTTAAATACAAATATCCAACTATAAATGAGCCAATAAATGGTAGAAGAACTATAATCTGAAATGGAGATTTCAAATGTTTTCTTTATTCTATTAATCACAAAAGAATTTTGTTTAGTAAAGATACGATCATATGATTTCCAAGAAACTATTACACAGAATCTGTTTATGGCTAAGACAAATTCTGATCCCATTAAATAAACATCAAGAGAAAATTTGATTTGAATAATATAAAGCGTTTGAAAGTTCATTCTTCTATAAAAAAGTTGAAAAGATGCTTGAAATTAAGTTTTAATTTTAAAAACAAACCTTAATACAACTTCAAAATGTGTATATAAATTAATTAATAAACATAAAATATTTAAAAATGATCTCCAAACACAAAAATAATTATATCGTGTTTGAAATGATTTGTCAATAAAGTACTGTCGTATAAAAGCTCCATGAAACAAACAAGAAAATAAAGTAAGCTAAATGAAGATTAAATCTTTGAAATATATAAATATATTTGTTAATAATTCTTACTAATATTACATAAGTTAAAGCTGCATTATAAAAAGCAACTGGATGAATAAAATCCTCTTCATCAATAGGTGTAGGTACTTGAGATGATACGCGCATATCAAAACAAATCAGAAACCAAATAATATTACATCTCTACATAAACGAATTATAAAAGAAATACAATCAAAAATCAAATTAATATTTTATAAAATTATATTTCAAAGAATTTTATTTGATTTCATAGAATTTGACACAATAAAATCAGTTCCTATACAGAACATTGAATAATGACAGAAAGCAATACAAAGAAAAATTTGAAATTAAAATAAACAAACAGTATATTTTTCTGACAAAGACAAATTTTTTTCAGATAATTAGTTACAGTTTTGAATTTCAAAATAGATAGTAATCTGAAAACTTTAAGGTTTCGATGATCAACTTCTTCAAGTTTTGTCATTTCAAGCATTCATGTATAGATAATGAAATTGTTTTTTCAAGAATTTATTATGAAAATTCATGAAATATGTTTAAAACAATTGTGTCTTTATTTGATTTTCAATTTAAAAACGATAATAAAGTGTTAAAATTAACGAAAATAAATGTTGAAATGTGAATATACTATATAAATGTTTATATTTTTATGAATTATATGAAGAAACTTGAGATATAAAAAAATGCGAAAAGCACAAACAGTTTTTTGTTGTTATTTGTAGCCTAAAAATATTTTAAAATCAATTTATATAATTTCCTGATGCAATATTTGAGAAAATAATATTACCTTTTGTATATTCTGGGCCATGATATCTAATATACAATATAAATTAAAAAATTAATGAACAGTTCAAAAAACATTTTTATTTCTCAATGTTTTTATCAAAAATTTATTAAATAAAGATATAGATAGACTATGTATCTAGTATTACCCCCAATATTTGAAGTTCATTATCATCATCGTCATTGTAATCATTTTCTTGTTTAATAAAATATTATTTGATGATTTTACTTATCAAATTGTTAAAACTATTTCCATTATTAGCTGAACAACGCTTAGAATCGGTTGGTTTCCACTGCTTCCTATCTTGTAGGAATCAGTTGACTCATCAAAATGAATAATTTTGTACGTACTTTAACTTGTTTATAGTATTGCAACTTTATAAATATACAATGAAACTATTTATTTCATACTTAGTAAAAATCTATTTTATCTTCTTTGACGAACAGTTGCTTCTTATTTGGTCTACTAAATAATCAGGGAAGTATTATGCGATTGCAATATGTAGTTTGTGTGGTGTAACGTATACATGAAAACAGAAAAAGCTCAATGTAAAAAGGTCTATGTATCAAGTTTTAAACCCGTGACTGCAGGAAAAAGTATAAAGTTAAAAATCCATTACAGTACAAGTATTATGAAAGAAGAACCTGTTACTGAAATATATAAATGAAAGTCAAAGTATTTGGAACTTTATTTTGACCCAACTTCCTTGCAACAACAATAGGTAGCAATTTAGTATTCAAATAATCTAACCAGTTTTTCTTGAAAATTTGTATTAAAATAGATATTTAAGCTTCTTTTAGTTTTTTTTATAACTTCTTACATAAATTGATAAATATAACTTGGTGTATGAACTCTTATGATTTTACTGTTTTTACTCTTCTTTTGTTCTTTTTTTAAGTTCTCATACATTTCTTTTCAGATTTATTAAAATGAGGATTTTAAGTTTTCTAGTTCTGCTAATATCCCCACTGACTGTTTCTTCAATTATTTATTACGGAGGTATGCAAAATTGTGATTAACTTAATTAACTTTGAAATATTTTTTATTTTTTCAGGATATGGAGGAGAGGTATAGCTGTTTTTTCATGTCATAATTCAGTTTGATTTCATACTTCTTCAAATTTTATTTTATTATTTCTTTTTTTCAGCAATATTATACGCCTCATTACTCTACTTACACATCATATCCTACTTATTATCCTACTTATTCATATCCTTCCTATTCCTATTATTCCCCTGGTCTTGGAACAGGATCATACTGGGCAGCAGGTGGTGGCTTAGTCGGAAATGTTGCTTCATTTCTTATTGGAAAAAAATAAGAAAACTTAATTTTATTTTCATAAGAATTTTATTTTATATAAAATAATAAATGTATATTATGTTTGATTAGCATTCTCCACGATTATGATATACAAATTTGCTATTATTCAACCCACCATCAATAAGAGGGCTTAATGACAAGGCGCACATCTCTTTATCTCTGAAAAAATTGTATATAAATGTATTCGAAATCAAATGTTTTTTTTTGTTTTTTTTTTCATTTTTTTAAGAAATTATTTCTTCTAAGGGTCTCATTTAATATATATAATGAACTTACGAATCAAATGCAATAGATTGACACTTTTTGCCACGAAGACATCTCCAGCATAATCTACAAATATCCGTACACTGTTCAAGAGAATATGCTTTGCTTATTCTAGCTTCAATGAATTGTTCAACTGGTTTTACTTCCCTCAAAACAGACAAGGATAACGAAAAATACTATTCAGATTGATTTCGCTTACGTGAAACATGTACGAACACGTTCATCCTTCAACCGTCTATTATAACTGGAACTCTTTGAATTCATTACAGCTGCTACAGGTGCTGATGTCACTGATGTAGTTTCCATAGCATATGAATCAACAATCTAAATTATTTCAAGAAATATCAATGAACCGGTCAGTAAAATGGCAAACCTTTGGATCTATTGTTGGAACATTTTTTGGTGTGCTTGATAGCACAGATTCTTCAGTTTTATGATTGGTAATATCACTTGATGGAGAATCATAGCCAGATTCTTCTACTGTAGCTAGCTGTAATTAATATGTTTGGCTACAAATCATACGTAGAATGCATTTCCAGAAAAAAAATGAACATTGCGAATTCTTTCCACTAATTGTTTCATTTTGCAAGTTTGAACATGCGAGATCGGTTGTATTTTCAATGTTTAAAAATAGAATTGTTGACCATCATTGCAGTGCAATGTTATTCTTTCTGAGAATAGATTATAGTAAACTCACAACATTCTCTTTAGATGTCTTTGAAGGAACAGTTGTCAGAATGTTTTCTAACGAAATATTTGAACGATCTTGTTTCTTCTGTCAACAAATTTCATTAAAAATCGAATAGTTTCTATACCAGACTTACATTTTCACCAGAAGATTGCGAATTCACTGTTGTCTTTTTTTTACTTTTGTTAATCTAAAAAGTAATTAAAATCTTCCTTATACTCGGTAACATACTTCAACTTTTTTAATTTCATCTTGTCTTTCCGGTTTCGGTGCTAAACAAATATTTTCAATATAGATAGCATTATCATCATCAATAAACAAATCGGGAATATCATGACGTGATTGAGATGCCAAAATGCATTCCTGCAAAAAAAATATTAAACGAATATATTAATTCATATTCTAAGACCTTTTCTTTCTCATAAAAAGCAGCACTTTTACATACTACTTCGTATCGTTCTTGGCTTTTCTGACAAGCTTTCTGGCACAAATCAATGCTTTCAATATCCTGAATAAGTTGATCAACTATTCCAATAAGGATCTAAAAGAAAAACTTTAATCTTCTACCATTTCTCTCCAGAAATGATTACTTTTCCTTTAATCATCTCATAGCAATTATCTTTAAAAAGGCTTTCGTCCCTTAGTATTGCTACACTGGGTTTATCTAAAATCTCATATACATAAATATCTGAAGATTTTTCTAGTATTACCATAACAAAACCTCTCATAATAACTAGTATCTCCTTGAGCAATCTCCAAAGTTCCTCCCCCGCTCCTATCTTTACTATTCAATTGGCAAAGTCCATTTTTAACAGAGTAGGAAAAGGATCTACCATACTGAGAAAATGAAAACTTGAATAGGGACATACCTGCATCTTTCTTTTTCTAATTCGAGACAAGCTGTTCTACATTGAACAATACTAAATTCGTCGAAAATCAAAATAGAGCTTCCTCTTAAGATACGACCAGGTAACTCATTGAAGCATTCCGGTATACCATAAATGGTATAAAATTGCAGCAATATAAGAAAAACTATGCGAACCATCACTTGAAAGAAATATAGTAAGCATATCTAATTACTCAAAAAACCGCATAAACTATTCAAAAGAAAAAACGTTAGACAGACAGATTTGATGAGACGACGTTACCATGTCTGAACTACGCTATGAATCCATGAAAAAAGGATCGGGATGTTTTGAAGCATCGGCAAATAGCCTTATAAGAGGTACTACAACAGTTGCAGTTGTCCGGATTATAATTGTCTATGTAAACAGAAACATGAATAGACCACGTTGAAGGTCGTAACTATTGTATCTGAATACAAGCTCAGATATTTTTTTCTTCTTCTTTGAATTTCTTCAGATGTGAATAATCAGTTTCTTTTGCTAGAAACTGAAGTTATGAAAAGCATTGAATTTCAACATGTTCTTGACCTTCCCTTATAATTGTAATTGCATATGAGTCACAAAGGTTTGTATGGGCTTTCAGAAACATAATTATCTTCCAGTTTTATTCATTTTCTATCCGTACATATATTTTACAATCTAAACTACTATAAAACCAACAGTGAACTCTAGAGAGCTACAGAAGGACACATGTTCTTAATTAAAAAATACATGTTAGATATAGTACCCTAAGTTTTCTAAGCATGAGCATGCTGAGCAGGCACCTCATTGTATGGATCCTCCTATAAATAAAGTTTTCATGAAAATACCGGTACTTCGTTGTACTTACCTTTGCTCTCAAGGCAGCTTTACGTGCTTGAGCCATACTAGATGAGTTACGGGTAACTACGTTTGTGATATAAAAATCTGCTAATTCTTTTTGAAGGGGAACAACTGGGGTATCAACAGAGCCGGTTTGGGATAACTCAACAGCTTGCTTGAAATAACCTGGCTCCTCGACTTCATTAAATCTAACGAGATGGGGAGCAATCTAACAAATATACAATATACAAAACGTTTTCACATATGGATAATCATACCTCTGTCATTCTCATTCTAAGGTCCTTGAGAGAATCGTATGGCAAACTCTTTCCAGAAACTTCAGAGATAGCACGGATGATCTTCCAGTCAACACGAGCATCTCCAGGTGGAGAAACAGCTGGGAGAGTTCTATAGCTGCAGATTAGGAAACAAAGTTGACAAAGACTCGTTTACCTTTGAGCACGTCCTTCAGTGTTAACATATGTTCCTTCTTTTTCGGTGTAAGCAGCTCCAGGAAGAATAACATCAGCCATTTCAGCTCCAGCATCTCCGTGATGTCCTTGATACACAACGAATGCTCCGGGATCGAGGTTGCTTCGGGAAATTTTTCCTTCGTCCGCTCCTAACAAATACAACAACTTGATGGGCTTCTTGCGGAGAGCAGCAGTTCCAGCCTACATTACACAATTACGAAAGATGTTACGAATATGATTTTTACTTGATAGCCAATATCAAGAGCACCAACTTGACCAGCCCATTGATGTAAAACGTTTACAACCTTGGTGGAAGCATTCATGCGGACCTTGCTACCCTAAAATTCCCGTTGATAAAGAACAAAAAAATGTTTGAAAAAGCTTACTAATTGTTGAACAGCAGCGAGAATAGCAGAACCCTTCTCTCCTTGAAGAACAGAAGATCCTACAATAATCATAGGATTCTTAGCAGCAAGGAATTTCTGAAAAAAAATTTAAATTACAATAATAATATTAAAAACAAAAATACCTTTGCGAATTCGGAGCTTCCGGAAGCAACATCAGCAAGAGACTTGGCGTTGTCCCCAAGGAATTCATAATCGTAAGTAAGATCGGATTTACCTCCGATAACTCCTACTTCGATATCGGAATAAAGATAACTAAACAAATAAATAAATTGCTTGCTTGCGGAAAGTTAATACTCACGCTTTGCGAATACGAGCGTTCAAAACTGGAGCTTCGAAACGAGGGTTAGTTCCAACAAGCAGTAAAGCATCACAATCCTCAATTCCAGCAATACCGTCATTCATGACGTAGTTAGATCTGAGAAACAAGAATAAGCAAACAGTACGGAAAATATATTGATATACTAACCTAAGATCTGTTCCTCCAGATCCAGCTGGGAACTCTTCTTCGGTACAGAGATTTTCACTGTTGAACTTATTGAAAAGATCTTTAAGGGCAACCATAGCCTCTGAATCGGAAATTAGCTAAATTTACTTGATGCAAAACATACCAACATCAGTTAAGCCTCCAACTACAGCTGCTTTAAGCTCAGCAGGAGTTTCTCTGAACTTCTTAGAAACAGTGAATAAAGCTTCTTCCCATGAAGCTGGCCTAAATTAAAATATTATAAAACTGATTTTCTCATTGAACTCACTTCAAAGTTCCATCAGAACCCTTAATCATTGGTGTAAGAAGACGTTGAGTCTTGAGACCATCGATAGCGAATCTAGTACGATCAGAAATCCATTCTTCATTGATGTTCTGAAAATCAATAATTAATAAATGATTAATCTTGCAACAAACATCATTCATCTTAGGGATAACACGAAGAAGCTCTCCGGTACGGTGGGAAAGAACAATATTGGATCCAGTGGCATCCATAACATCAACACTTTCGGTTTTACGAGTTTCCCATGGACGAGCAGTGAATCTGAACTTTGTTTTGTATTTTAAAAAAGCATTAGTCTTCTAATATTACGCATATTGCTTGCTAGTAAGGGCTCCTACAGGGCAGATATCGATGATGTTTCCAGAGAGTTCAGAGGCGAAAAATTTCTCAACATATGTTCCGATTTGAAGATCTACTCCTCTTCCGGTAGTTCCAAAATCAGGGAAAGCAGCAACTTCGTTGGCAAATCTTACACAACGAGTACATTGAATGCAACGAGTCATAACAGTCTTAACAAGAGGTCCAATATTCTTGTCTTCGACAGCTCTCAAAACAATAATGTAATTATAAAATCTTTGAAAGATACGCATTACCTCTTTCCGTCATGACCACATTGAAGACGTCCCCGATCACTTCCGAAAGCAACAGATTGATCTTGTAAATCACATTCACCTCCTTGATCACAAATTGGGCAGTCAAGAGGATGGTTGTTAAGTAAAAATTCCATAACTCCTTCGCGAGCCTTACGTACAAAATCAGAGTTGGTCTTAACTTTCATTCCCTTCATTACTGGCATAGCGCAAGAAGCGACAGGCTAAAAAAATATTAGACAGGATTTAGGTATAAAGCCAACCTTAACACTCTTTTCAACTTCAACCAAGCACATACGGCAGTTACCAGCAATAGAGAGACGATCATGATAACAGAAACGAGGAATATCTACACCAACAAGAGCACAAGCCTAAAATACGTAATTCAACAAAGAAAAAAAACAGGAACAAACCTGGAGAATAGTGAGTCCGGGATCAACCAAAACTTTCTTGTCGTCGATGAAAACTTCGATCTTCTCTGGAGCTGCATTGGATTGGGCACGGGCTCCAATGCGACTCCTACGAGTAGCACGGGCCAAAGTGGACCCAATTCGCTGCATTCTGAACCCAAACTAAAACAATGTATACATATATAATAGAACAATATACATATACTTGAAAAAAAGGAAGAAATATCAAACTTTTCAAACATTTCTATCTTGATTCCAGAAAGAAAAATAACAAATAATAATTTGTAAAATGAGTTTTCACTCAATTCGTTTTTACACAAGCTAACAAAATGCTCGAGATGAATATATTAGTTATTTTCATTTTTATAAATTACAAAATCTCAGCTATAATTACAAAAGTTAACATTTGCAACTATGACTTGCTTTACGCACGGACCAAGAAGCATTTTAAACTTGAACTATATCATTCTACATTAAAAAATATGAACGTATATATTATTTTATACAGTTAATTTTGATTTTTACATAATTCTTAATTTTAATAATACATTAAAAATTGTTTCTTAAGTTATAAACCTTGTAAGCAGCACAGCGCCGTTATATGTGAATTTCACCGACAAATCTCACTTGAGAGAGGGCAATCCGTTCGGGACCAATATTATACAGCTCTCTCGTTCATATTTAAGAGAAGTGGAATTTCATATTCATCTTTTCATACAAGTATAAATATATTATTTCATTATTACGTTTTTGTGTTCTGTGATAATTCTTTTTCAAATAAATATATAACATTTGTCACGGCACTTCGGAAATTATTTAATATAATAATACTTCACAGCCAATTACCCAGGTTTGTACAGCAGAAAGTTATCACAGATAATATTGTCATAAATCATAAATATTATAAGCAAAAAAGTTGTCGAAAGACTACAAATGGTTCGACATGATATCTTCAGCTGCAACTCTAATATTTGGATTTGCCATAGGATCCAATAGAGGATCATACTCAGATGATACACCAACTCTGGATAGGACAGTATAAATAGTGAATAGAATAAGAACTACAAATATAATTAAAACGAAAAGTTTTTTCTGGCCCGATAAACGACTTGGAGCAGAATTTCCATATTTAGCCCTAAATGACAATAATAATTATATATGAAATAAATTTGAATTTACCTCCACAGTCCACCAAGCCATTCTTGCACAGGTCGTCTTTTGTACTTATTCGCTTCACTATCCACATCTCTTTCCGACGAAAGAAGAGGACGAGTATCACTAGCACCACCCGCAAACTTTTTTCTTGCTGATTTTTCAGATAAGCATTATGTTAGAAAATATAAAGAAACCTGTGAATGTTACTTCTTCATTTGAGTTCGAGAAATGAGCATCTTCCATTTCCAAAGCAGTAGCAGGAGTAGACATTCTGAATGTCGGAATGAATATTTATAAAAAAACAAAGTCTCTACCTTAAGTTATTTGGTGTTGGTGCTCCATATACTTGTTGATTAGATGGAGCATGGTATGTTTTTTCTGTTTCAATGCTACTTTGATTTATTGCATTAGATGAATTCTTCTCTGAGTTTGCAACGAGTGCTGCATATGGTACAGCAATTTTGTTTAATTCGGGTAACTAAAAAACAGAATTAACTAAGATTGACACAGCTCGAAACTAACAACTGGAAGGCCAAGCCCGGCTCGAGCCCAATTAGCTCGCTCCAGAAAAGATCGCAAATGGTCAATAACCCGAGAAACCTGGTTGGAGTTCGGGAAAAGAGTTTCCCTGAAACCAAGTAAATATAAGTCTGTTTCATTATGAATCTAACCTGCAACATGGGCAATAATATCCAGCGGGGGCTGTAGTAGCAGGAAACCTACTAGCCCATGCATCAAGACATGACCAATGTAATACGTCTAAAAATATGATTTTGAGAATATTTTAATTCACATGTTTTTTTTTGTTTGGCAAAACTAGGATGAGAGAAAAAGCATCGTTTTTAAAAGTAAACAGTTTTATTAAAATTAGTACTAAAGCATTCTCATGTTGACATAAATACTAAACAGCAAAAAGATTATCGTGTAAATTATAAAATACAAAGAATAGTATAAAAATTAAGCTTCATCTGTAGACATTGATTAAACCACAACATGAAGAAAAACAAGATTACACATTCACGAAGATTATTTTAGATATCAAACTTGATCATAACATTAAAAATAGAATGTATATTACACTGTTTTAGCACTCAATCTAGAACTTTTTTTCCATTTGATTGAAGTATTGAAAAAAGGTGCTTCAGAATTTTAAAATAATTTCAACTAAATAGAGTACTTTGCTATGTATGGAAAAATTGTTAACCTTTTTTCTACTATTTTGTAGTTTAATCATAACATTTTACCACTATTTGAAACTTTCTCAAATTTTAACATTGCATAGCTTTTTTTCAATGAAAAATACTTACGTAAGCATTGCAGACGAACGGTTTCAGCAGCAGATAGGGAGTTTTCGCATAAGGTACAGTTAGAATCAAAATCTGAATCAGTTAACCATTGCAAATAACTTTGAACAACACACTGAAATCATAAAGTATAAGTTCTTGTTCAACTTGATCCAACTTACGCTGGCATGATTTTCTACCAAACAGTCCTCACACACATTGACACGATGTTCAAAACAAAATAAATTAGTAACTTTCTTTTTTGGACATTTACATAATCCCATCTATAATTATAAATTTAATAATAGAAACTATAACCATTTATGCATTTAAGTGAGAGGCATTTTTAAATGTATTTATCTTATTTTATGAAATAACACAGGCGTATATGTTAGTTTATACAGTTAATTTTTATTTTTACATAACTTTTAATTCTAACAATACATTAAAAATCGTTTCTCAGGCTTTAAGCCCTGTAGACACAACGTTGATGTTTGAGAAACTCACCAACAAATCAGCCTTCAGCGTGGGCAATCGGTTCAGGACCAATATTCTCCAACCCCCTCATTTAGATTTAAGGAAAATTGAGTTTCATTATTACTCATATCTATTACGACTCTTATTCATGCAGCTTTATTATATGTATATATTTTAAAATATTGCTTTAATATAAAAATATTATATACTTTCGTTTTTTAAATAATCATCCTAATATTCATATAAAAAAAACATTGAAATAGCTTCAAAATATATTTTGTTTATTAATTTGTATGCTGGAACAATCCTAACAATATAATTTGTGAATTTTTAAAATTTTCCTTTCTATTGGCGGTTGGATGTGAAAGTGATTATGGCATATTTGAAAACGGCTATCGCAAGGTCATCTTTATCCTGTCTTTATTTCACTTGTTTATTCCTTCAATTTTCTGGTTTAAAATTTATTATAAACCTGCCATAATGAATTTTTCTTCTCTTATTATGCAATTCCTCCAGTATATGTGGGCTAATATAGACAGGCCACAAAGCAGCTTCCCGGATCAGATAAGTGAACGACTCGTTTTCTGTCGCGCAATAGTGCGGTGCAAACATCTGATTGCGTGAACCAGCCTGCTGCCTGAGGCGATGTTTCTGCTACGCTTCTACCTTTATTGACATTTTGACACTGCCTACCAGTCTTAGCTCAGATTGACGTGTTCTTGTGTGAACTCTCTCTGACTCTTGTAAAATCTTACTATTCGCTTAATTCAATTTCATCGCTTGAAAAACTTGCCTTTGCGCCAACCATACTTAGTAAGTTCATTTAATTCTTGGATTGTTGTTCAATATCATCATATAGGATTGATGCTTCCTGATAAAGATCCTCCGTTACCTAATAACCGTCCTGGTATTCGAAATTTTCGACTTCCTCAGAGTAGTCCGCCTGCTATACAGGTAGTGTACTATACAAAACGCTTCTCTTGTATCATTTTCACTATCTAACGCCACAATAGTTTTCTTGTGTATTCTCAAATCGTTTATATATCTGTTACATTTTTCTTCGATTGGCTTAATGCTAACTGTTTGTCTTTCTCAATTTCTGGTTGACTTTCCCCCCTATTATTCAGTGAAATGTCAGATCGGAAAAGAAGTCACGGACGGTGGAATAATAGGTAAGTTTGTTACCAAAAATTTTTTGATATTGCTCTCTCAGTGTCAAGCAAAAATGTGTTGAAGCTGGTCTTTCGGGCTTGTTTATTACTTGTGATGGCCAAGAAAAACAGTCTATTGCCGAGGCTTACAATCTAATTGATTCTATCTTGGATAATCAGCCATGTTCGGTTTCTTATTCTTTTACCAAAGATGTTTTGTGCTGCTTCAGCTGATGACAAGCAGGTTGATGCAGATGAATCAGCAGATAGTAATGATGAAGACGTAGCTGATTCTATTAAAAGGATCTGTAACGATACTAGAGAAACCAAATCCAAAGCGAGACGCTGTAAACAAAGACCTACTGGAGTCAAGAATTGCCTTTTTGTCACAGTAAATGGTTGTTTTCTCTACTTTTCGCTCATTAAAAATGGTTTCCTCAGGAGCTGATATAGTAGATTTGGCAGAAAAACTTGTTGTCAAGGCTCAGGGAGCCCCATGCTGTCGTCACTTACAGGCACTTTCTAATGACATCTAAGACTATTTGTAAATATTCATTTTTTGTTCCAGCGTGTCCTTCCTGTAGAAGAAACTGCCACTATTGATTTGAAAAAATTATCTGAAATGATCACTTCAGTAATTCGAATTTCCTATTTTTAATATCAAATTTCCCGTTTAAGTGTGTGTCTAGACATTTGAAAGCGAAAGAAGACGGATCATATCCTAGTTACGCTCTCGAGTTTAAGGTATTCCAATCTATGTAATTGGAAATAACCTTTTAAAATTAATTGCTAGACTCGAAACAATGATACCGTAAAGAAAACTGAAGTTCTGGAGATGTTGAATGACGCTATAAACGCCATAGCCCCCTCTGCTAAAGTAGATTTATCTGGTTTGTTGATTGTAAATTTAGTTTTTGGACGTAACATTTGGATTAAAGGTGCCGAAGTTCTCTTTTATGTGCAAGTTGTTAGAAAAACTTTGATGGTTGGAGGAATGAAAAATTATTTTAAATTGAGAAAGTATAGCATGAGACCAGCAGAAAAGTCATGATGTAATTGTGATTCATCTTGTTAAACTTTGTTAGTTTTTATTGTTGTTTCAATATAAATTGTTGGATATTGCTGAATAGAGTCCGAAAAGTACTGGGATATTTATTCCTATTCAATATCTTTTCTTTTTATTGAGATATGCTTGTTGAAGCGCTTCTTGTTTTCTTTACGTGACCGGTTCTTTTAAGTGTCTGTCATCATTTGTCTGACGGCAAGAGCAAGTAGTCCTTCTAGTTCCAACTTAACTCATATGAAATTCTTTTCTTGGACTTTGTAATCTTGATATTTTACTTTTGATGTCATGCATTCAGCATATGATCATATGCTGCGCCATCTGGTGCCAACGGATAGTTTAATGGGAAGCTCTATCCTATTTAGAGTATCTTCGTCGCTTATTGATCCTTCTCATTTTGTCTCATAATCTTCTTAGTTAAGTATACTCCGTTAACCTCATGTTTTATGTCCTAATATTTAACTGCATGTTTGCTTTATTAAAAACTCGTCATTATTTCGTATGATTATTATATAATTTTAATTGTTTCGTGTTTCTAGAAGCACTTTCTATTTTTGTCTTTTTTATTTAAATTGTTTTTCAGAGAAGGATATATCATTGGTCCGCATCTTCTTCTCATCGTTTAAATAACTGGGAATCATCTCCTGCTCCTGTTTTATCCGATCCTCCTGAAATTCATAATCGTCGCAGATTTTATGCAGAAACACAGCCCAGACCCATAACTCAAGGTGATATGCCCTTGTTGTTTTCTTAAATATTTGATCTTGTAGGTGTTTCATCTGGATTAATTTGGAACCCTGCACCTATTCCAAGAATGGAATATGAAAGTTTTGATGATGGTATATACACTTTAATATATTTTTAATTTATATGTCTCACAGAATGTCCTAGTACGTCTACTTCGGTAAAATTAAACTCATTGCCATCACTTGTATCTTCGACATTTTACAATAATGGTAAACCTTAATTATATTAACGTGGAAAGATTTTGGAAAAAAACATATATGGAGCAAAGCTTTATAAAAATTCTGATGCTCAGTGCAAAATGAACATCATGCATGCATGAACCGTTTTCATTGAAATTAATGTCGACTATAATATTATTTCAAAAATTATTTTAAGATTCCAATGGAACTCAAAACCAGCAAAGTGCATTAGACTCGTATTGTTTCTATGATCAAGGTCATCCTATGGGCTTAATATCGCAACTTGCTGAACTGCGTTCTGATAACACAATGTGTGATGTTGAGCTAGTGGTTAGAATGGAAAAGCTTTGCCAAAAGTTATACTTATTTCTTTAGGTGGACGGATGTTCTATCATGGCTCATAAATGTGTTTTAGCAGCAGCTATACCTTACTTTCGAATCATGTTCACAGGAGCCATGATTGAGTCTAGGAAAAACAGAATCACAATTAATGTAAGAATTAGCTGTTTATTTTTAAAAACTTTAATTTTATAGGATATTGAATATGAAGCGTTGAAAGCATTGGTGGATTTTGTTTACACAAGCAGTATTCGAATTAACAGTGAAAATGTACAAAATATTCTGTTTGCCGCTTCAATTTTGCAGGTTTCATAACACTTCCCATGTAACAAAATTAATTTACTGTTGGCTTAGATGGACAATGTTTGTGGGGCTTGCCAACAATTCTTGTCAAGGTTTTTAACCACTAATAACTGCCTATCAATTCGGCAATTTGCTGAAATACATAATTGTACAGATTTACTTGGGAGTACTGAAGCATTTGCCATCGATCACTTCTCCGTAATTGAGTTCGAATAATCTGTAAGGTTGTTGATTTCGTTATTTCAGGAATTGAGAAAGAACGATGAATTTTTACATATTCCATTCAATCATTTAGAGAGCTTGATAAAAAGGGAAGACCTTTTAATTAAAAAAGAAAATGAGGTATTATATCTTCATGTTTTTTTTAAAATTTTTTCTATTATTAGGTATTTGATGCCATCGTTTCATGGGTTGACTGTAAACCTGACGAGAGAAAGAAACACTTTTTTGATTTAATATCCCACCTAAGATGGTCACAAATGTCAATTAGGTTTTTAAAAACTATTGTCAAACAAAATAACTATATTAATGTAAATATTGTAATAGCTTGCTAATACAAAAGCTTATTCTTTAGGAAGACTTTCGGTGTAAAGAGCTTGTTTCTGAGGCTGCCTTAGAAATGCTTACTTCTCAGGACCTATTGGTGCCCTTGCCTCAAAAAGTTATTAATCAGGAAAATGGGGACCAATATGCTGCATCGTCTTCTGTATGTTATTTCGATTATTTTTGCAAGTATCATATATTTATCATAGACTAATGAGCCCATTAATATTTCAAAACCATTCCATAATAGAATAGCTCCAAGAAAATCTCTTGCTGGTGTTATATTCTGTGCTGGTGGTAGAGGTACTTGTTCATTTATTAAGCTTAGACTCAATTTGATTTTGAAGGAACTGTTGGAGTACCCTTCAGAACAGTGGAAGCTTATGATTGGAGAAAAAACAGCTGGATAGCAGTACCAGAAATGATTCAACAACGTAGACATGTTGGGGTGGTTAGTGCTCAGGGAAAATTGTAAGTAAAATATCTTATACGTTAGCTTTAACGGGGATACATATTATAGATATGCCATTGGAGGGCATGATGGGCATGTTCATTTAGATTCAGCTGAGGTTTTTGATCCTGAAATTGGTGTTTGGAGATCCATAGCTCCGATGCATACAAGTAGAAGGTGAGTTCTTATTTTCTTCAAAGAAGCTATTTGTTCTAACCACTGCAAATATATTAATGCTTAGGGGAATTGCTGTTACGGGGCTTGATGGGGCTATATATGCTGTTGGTGGATTGGATGATCATACATGTTTCCCTGTATGTTACGAGGTTTTCTTTCAATGTTTAACTCTTGTCTTTGAAGACGGTAGAACGCTATGATATTGAGTTGGATCAGTGGACGGAAGTAGCTCATATGTGCAGCCATCGAGGTGGTGTTGGAGTTACAGCATTCAGTACGTATTTTCTCTCATTTCTATCAAATAATCACCTTTCAGGAAATTACCTCTTTGCCATTGGTGGTAATGACGGAACACATTCTTTAAATTCTTGCGAACGTTATGATCCTTTGTTGAACAAATGGAAAATGATCAAGAGTATGTGCAATAGAAGGTAAAATTTAGTTCAAAATATATATTTATGCAACTTATAAAATTTCAGAGCAGGTGCTGGTGTATCAGTATTGAACGGGTTTCTCTACGCTGTTGGAGGCTTTGATGACAATGCACCTTTAGCGACATGTGAGAGATATAATGTGATCACAGATACCTGGGAATCGCTTGATAATATGAGCTGTCCCAGAGGTAAAGTTCAATACCTTCGTTCTCATTAACTTATTTTTTTTGTTACAGGTGGCGTCGGTGTTGCATCCATGGGTGGACTTCTATATGCTATTGGTGGTCACGATGGTGTTAAGTATTTGAATACTGTTGAATGTTATGATCCATATCTTAATCGTTGGTCTCCTGTAGCTGATATCAAAGAGTGTCGAGCAGGAGCCGGGGTAGCTTGGGCTGATGTCAGGTTTGTGTTCTTAAAGCATTTTGGTCTTTTAATCGTTGTGTTCTAGAATCGATGATATCCAACCTCGACAAATGGATAGTGTTTGTGGCCCATTTGGAGCTGGACAATGTATATAATGTCAAATCTGTACATATGAGCATGTCATATAAGAACAGATGCTTTGAAATCATGTGCCATGCAAGCTTGAAAGTTTTACTGTTCTTTGATACAGTGTTCATAATATTTCTTTTTAATGTTTTTTCTTTCATAGCTTCGCATAGATCTTTCTATTTTTGTTTTCTCAAGTTTTATCATTTACACTTACTCATACCTTGCTGGTTTTCTCTTCGGTGCGTTTATTAGTTTTTGAAAATTCTAGTTGTGTTTCATCTCCTAACATGGAAAAGTAAATGAATTGTATTCAGTTTGAATTCTCTTTCTCTAGGATGTTTTTAGAATTCGAGGGCGGCGCATGACTAAACTGCCAATTTGCATTCTGCATAATTGGCTTCTTTTGTTTGGCGCCACGACAAATTTTTCGAATTGTTAGACTTTACAGCGGTTATGATAGTAGCATATCTTAATGATATTTTCCGACAATTCAGTAGATTCATGTTCATAACATGTACGTGAATACTGCTTGCCCTCCCAGTAATCAGATGCACACACTGCATTCTTTGGGAGAATTGGCCGTTCAGATAATGCTTCGTGGGAGAATACCCTGAGGGTTGGAAGGTGATTAAGATCTACATCACATGCACATGCACATACACCAAGGAATAAACAGATAGAACAGAAAAGGAAGAACGAAGAATAGAAGATAGAAAACAATTTACACCTTATCCGGTAATGAAAACGATAATCCCAAAGGAGATGGTCATCCTTCTTTCAAAATAGTTTCGTCTCGTCAATAGTTCTATCGTATATTTGAAAGAATCAAAGTTTAACGTATATCTCCGAATCATTTAAATAGGAGTCGTCTAAGTTTTGCAACTTTTGCTTTTTTGCATATTCCTTTCAGTTCTTCGAACGTTGCTTCTTCAAAACACTCAACAACGTGCAGACCTACCACTTCCAAAAAAAATGTCAGCTGATTGAGATATATAGAATGTTAATAAGGTCGTGACGAAAAGTTTCTTAATCTTTCCTTTCTACCTCTTCCGTCTTTTCATGCCTCTCCCTTTTTCTCTCTTTCCCAGACACTCTCGTTGCCATTTTCAACCAGTAACTACATCAGCTCACTTCCCTGTAATTGTCAATAAGGAGCCATTTCCTGTCCGTCACATCCTCTTTTCTCTTTATTTTTCTCTCTAATGCTCTCACTTCTTCTCAATTTTCTTGCCTATCCTCGTCTCCATCTTGTCTCTCAACCCTTTCCACTCCTCTGCCGAAAGCTAATTTTCATATTACCACCCCTCCCTCCCCTTCTTCTTCCTCTCTTTATATTCCCTGCTATCTCTTACTTTTTCTTCATCTTCCTTCATTTTTCTCTTTTGCACTACTGCTAGTCACTTTCCTTGTAAAAGGAAGCCCGTTGATCGGTTTGACCACGACCTGGTCTCAGTCATCTTTGCAATAAACTCATCATTTTCATCTTCCTGTCTTGTTTCTCTTGCGTTTGCATAGTTGATCATTTCCCGATCTTCCACCCTCTACGCTCATTTTCTTCATCACTTAATTTTTCCCTCAACCATGCTCTGATGCTTAACTTATCCACTTGGCTACCAGCCAATTTTCACCCCGACTCTTAAATTGGAAGTTGTCATTCATTATGAGTTGCTGGAAGTTTATATCTTTCTCCCATACTCATAATTTTGTATTTTAATGAATTATACCCTTTGAACGTTTTAAGCCTTATTATCATTTGTGGTTGTTGTCTAAAAGTCACTGAAATTCCAGAATATTTTTGTTTTTGTTGTTCTAGCTTTTCACATATTAGGTTGCAATCTCTGTATACATACATATATGTATATCTATGACATACTTCTGAATTCGTCTGATGTATAGCTAACATTTCTTCCCAAAGTTTAGATGATCTCAGTCGACTTTTTCCTATTCGTCTAGAGCACTGAGACCAAGAAAGCCTAATCCACTATGTCAACCCGAGATTCGGAGGATGTAACTGTCATTCGATTTACCGTACCATCCACTGATGGTACGGCAACAAGATCTTCAACATCATCTTCTGCAATTTTTCAACTGCGGCTGGGTTTATGCATCGCTTTTCTGCTTATTGCTATTGGTCTATATTTGATTCTTCTTCATCCGAGTGGTTCTTCATCATCTGACGCTTCTACGGAAACCGATAATCTGCCTGTCGGAAACGTCATTCCGACTGATCTACTAGAAGATTCAGCACTGAATGTCGAAGAGCTAGAAGAATATGAAGCAGCTTATAGTTTTCTGAACGATACCCACGATCGGCATCAGATTCCGCTGTTCAACTTGCCTTTGGTCTATATGATGGAATTAAAATTTTTTCTTCCTTGGAAACCGTGGGTTTCAAAGTATTCAAATGAATAAATTAATCTTATAAACCTATAGATCTGTGGATTTCGGTGTTGAAAACTACACTATGCATGGAAAATCACGAATGTTATTCACAGTTGCTAAAACAAACAAACGGGTACAGGTTTGTGAAAAACGTTACGTTTTTTCAAAGTTATATCCCTTACGTGAAATTTACGTGAAATACGTGTGCCATGTCGGTTAAACGTTTACGTGGTCATATTATGTTCATTTAAAAAAATTTTTAAGCTTCTATCCGGTTGAATTTAATTTTTTTTAAATTTTGTTTTAATATTATGTCTCCAGGTGCATACTCTTGAGCTACATGTTGGAGAAGTAACATTGGAAGATGATTTTGGACGTCATGTTCCTATTGAACAAGTATTGTTTCCCAATATACTATGAAAAAGTTATTTTTGTTTCTTTATAGATTTCTCGAGAGTATCCTCATGTACTCGATGTACATACAACTAATCTTTTAGTAGAAAATATGAACTATACTTTATTTATCTCATTTACCGGCAAAATTAGTCGTAAAAGTGGAGCAGGTATATTCTCATCTCCATATCAAGCAGATGGTCAAGAAAGGTTTCTCTAGATATAACTAAGTTCCGGTTTAATATACTCATTGACAGACAGTTACTCTCAACACATGGTCAAACGCAACATGCTCGGCGCATTTTTCCATGCATAGACAACCCTGAGGCTAAAGCTCGATTTGAAGTGAAGGTGATTCACCCGCACGGAACAACTGCTGTTAGCAATGGAATGGAAAACAATTCAAGTACAGATGGGTAATTTGATATACAATTTGTCATTAATCTGATAAATTCATATATTTAAGTGAATGGACAACCACATGGTTTCAACAAAGCCCCATGATGTCTACATACTTGTTTGCATTGGCAGTTAGTGACTATTTATATCGGGAAACGATTCGAAATGGTGTTAGAGTAAGTGGCTATTCATATTTTTCAAACATAGCTAACACTCAAAAGATCATATTTTCTTCTTTTAGCTCCGTGTTTATGTTCCAAGTTCAAATATTGAAGATGCTTCATTAGCTATGGAATGCCTTCCCCGTATTCTTGACTTCTATGAAGATTATTTCCAAATGCCCTGCCCTATTGACAAATTAGGTATGTGGTTTTTATATTAACAACGGATAGTTAATTTTCTTATTTTACTATCAAAAATAGAAAATGATCAGAAAAAATTCAGAACATTAATATTGAACATATATTAAACATGATTCAATTGAAAAAAATTATAATATTTCTCACCAGAAATAGGCTAGCTGGCAACCCGCATATGTTTTTCTGTCTCCGAAAATGTTTCGAGAACCTTATCAAGCTAATCCAAGTTCAATTATACGAACTATATGTTGACAAAGTAATAACATCCAGCCCGTATGAACATTATGTTGACGATCACGCTCATTTGTAAAGATGACAACCTGAATATTAAGCATTATTGTATCAACCATATACTAAGCACTAATAACCTGTATATCATTATGTGTATATGCTATAGCTTCAACTCCAGTCAATGATCCCAAATGATAAAGTCCTCCAGATGAATCTGGAGAAAATGACAAAAAATTAAAATAATCCTAATCAGACAGCTCATTTTCATATATTTTGGCTGTTTGAGACATATCATTTATGAAAATCGTTACCAATTTGAATGCCTAAACCATGACTTGCTGACAGACGATTTCTCAAAGTCAAAATCACATATTCGTTATTTCGACCAGACTCCAAGTGTTGGAATAATTTGGCAAGCTTAAAATATTATTATATTTAATGCTCATAAAATATGAAAATCAGAGAACAAATTCAAAAAAACTCACGTCTTCAGCTCGAAAAACCCAACCAGCTGCTGAATCGAGTAAGTAGGGATTCCAATGTTCATAAGGATTTGCATTATCATGTGAATAATACATAACCTAGAAAAGCAGAAATTATTCAAGAAGTTCGGTATTCATACGTATTGAGAGTATTATCTTCGTTTATTTGTTTTGAATAACTGTGTTATGGCAACAACTTACTTCATCTTCTCCTGATGTATTTCCTCCTATTCTGGCATCAGTATTCAATGGCCATAGTATATTATGACGTACAAAATCTTCATATGTTTCTCCAGAAACCTAAAATATCAAGTTCAAAAAGTTCTGAATAACAAAGAAAAAAATTGAAGATCTGACCTTTTCGATTATTCGTCCAAGAAATACATATCCAATATTTGAATAGACAAATGCTTGTCCTGGAACATTTATTGGTACATATGATTGAACCAGAAATTGAAGGAAATCGATTTGACTTGTTTCTATTCTGAAAATGTATTTTTATCAATCTACAAGTTGTTATGGATCAAACCTATCGAATTCTCGTTGTAGAAGATGACTCCATCCACCTGAACTATGCTCCATTAGATGACCTATCGTCATTTGTTGTAAAAATGGGTGAACTTCAAATGAATTCAAAATACCTAAAAACTTTGCTTTTCAAACTCAAATTGTACATAAATGAAATTCATTTATCATACCCCGTTTTCCAAAAACTAATGTTCTCATTGATAATTTGCCTTGTGAGATCAATTTAGCTATTGCCATAGCCGTAAGTGTTTTCGATATCGATGCTATACGATATCGGTTAGTTGGTAAAGCCTATAAAAGGTGTTTTGAAGATGAATAATGCAATTTCTTTAGCAGAATTTCAAATTTATTACCCTTTTCTTGAGTAATAGATCGGAAAACCCATAAGCAGTACTAAAACGAGTTTGCCCAGCTTTAGAGATGTGTATATTAATTGATGGTAATTCAAATTTTCTCATCTGAATCAATGAATGATCATTAAAGTTTTTTGTCATGTGATTTATATACGTGGGATTCTATTAAAGATTCTACATCACCCCATTCTCTAGATGAAACACCATATGATCTGGGGATTTCACGATTTCTCCATGTAAATTCACTTCCTCGCCAGATTATCCAAAATTCTTTGTTCTCTCTTGAGGACATTCTAAAAATTAAAATTATATATTTCTAAACATAGTAAATCTGGCTGTGTTAACCGTGGTTTGCTAGCGAAAAGTGCAGGTTGAAGGCTACTTTTGGACATATAGTTTGTCATTTCATTTAACAGATCCCCTTCCTGTATCTGATATCTTGAAAATAAGAATAAAATCCAATGTTTTCAAAGTACTCTTTAAAATACCTGATGCCAAATCCTTTTCTCCAAATTGAGAGAACCATCGTTGTTTTATTTCTCACAAAAACCTGGAAAAAATAATGTTTTCATTCTTTTATGCTTGTCCGCATAAATCACGGACAAGTGTGATCCACATAAAGTTTTTTCGATTCTCTCTAGAATCTTGGCTAGTTTTTTCTATGTTAAAACAACATCTGATTCATATTTTTCCCTTTCATCTACTTTCTCCGAAAGAAAAAATCGAATTAGTGCTATGAAATCCAGTATGATTAAACATTGGCAAAGCGCCTTATCTGTCAAATAGATGTCAAGATATGAATAGTTTAGTGACAATTATAGATTCTTGCATAATAAGATATTTTCATATAGAAAGAAATTGAGAGATAGAGAGAGTGATAGAGGAAAATTAAGAAAGCGATTAAGCTTGAGACAGTGAATTACCGACCTGCCAACAATCCGGAAAATATCCATTTTTCGTCATATTCCTTTGTACCGAATCCATCTGCTTTAGAGGCTGGGAGAGGATAATGAAGTGACGCAATCGACGAGGTTTCCTTTTCCAGACTGCACTGTCATAAGCTCGATAATACTGATAGATCATGTCTGGCAAGACAAAAATTGCCATTTAAGGCTTCTTACCTGAACTTTTGGCCAGATCTATCCGCTGAGATGAATAAAGGATCTGCTCTGATTCCGGTCATTTTATCAGCTTCCACGTGTAGCTCGTCCAGACTCATTTCCATCTTCACAACGTAATCTCCAGATTCCTCACGAACATTGAGAATGTAAAATTCATCTTCGAGATATGTATACGCGAGTACGGATTCTGGGTTCATCTGTTGACTCAGTAGATTCACATCATCCTTTCGTAAATGTACAAAACTAGCTGAGCCTACGGTCTTCGGAACAGCAACATATTCTGGATAAACGGTACTACCGTGTACCGGATAAACATGATATCCAGTAAAATTTCGAGTTTCCCAAATTTCGGATAATGTCAGTTTTTGAATTCTGCGATCTGAATCCAGACGCTGCTGTATCATCGACGGTGAGGTATCATTAGAGGCTTGGCAAAGAGATTGGCAGAAAAGCATAAATGATATATACACGATAAGCACATTATATAAAAATCTTGAAGAAACCCAACAGAAACTGAAATATCGCCCGCAGATAGGACCGGACCGCATGGAAATAATCCACAGAAATGTAGTCGAGCGCTAACTGTGAATATAAGGGGCTTGACGGTAGTTGCTTAGCTCAACAACGATAACGAAAGCGATGGTTGATGGCTGATGGCTGATGATGATGTTGATGATGACGACGACGACGACAACGATGAAGGAGAAAGCTAATGGTTGTGATCAGTGTTTTCCTCCTAGCTTTCTTTCTTTCTCTGATCGACTGTCCTTGCTTCCTTCTACACTTATGCCTAACTGTTTTCGTCTCTAGATTCACATTCTATTCCAAATGCTTTATCAAGCAATCCTTTTCAAAAGAAAGCTTGTTGGTTGGTCTGGCCACTAGGATGCTTGTCAACTGATCAAGCTATATCAGGACAAAAGCTGATTGTGTGGTGTTGGTTGTGGCCTCTAAAAACCAGCTCATAGACATTGCAGACATTATATTGAAAGGATATATGAATGACTTCACGATTAAGATTTCTAAAGTTGCAAAACACAAGCAACGACATTTCCATGAAGTGAAAAAACAAGTACAGTTTTTGAACATAGCTGTAGTTAAAGCTTTTATAATTTAAAAAAATTAAGAAAACTTTTAAAGCATTTCCTAAAACTTGGTTAAGAATGACATGATTATGATCAGAAAGTGCGAAAACTTTCTAATTTCTTAATCGATCTGATTGCATCTTAACATTGATTTGATAATGTTTACAAAAAAAAACAAAAGTGAAAGCTAGTGAGTGGCTGATGAATTTTTATCCCAAACATCTAGGATTTCATAAGGGAAATCTTAGTAAACTGAACTTATGTTGAATTTCTTTCAGATATTTATGCTGTACCAAATTTGAAAGTTTTGGCAATGGAAAACTGGGGTTCGAGAGGATATTAAACTAATTATAACATAATTAACACATTTCAGGATTAATAATGGTTCGATCGCAACAACTTTTTTATAATCGACACGTAACTGGTCCTGCAGAGAAAAAAGTTACATTTGAAGTATTAGCTCATGAAATTGCTCATCAAGTGAGAAAAAAAAAGAAGAAAAAAAATAAACAAATTTAATTTTTAAGTGGTTCGGAAACTTGGTTACAATGAAGTGGTGGAATAATCTTTGGCTTAATGAAGGCTTTGCAACAATGATGGCTCACAAAGCAGTACTCAAACTATTTGGACCAATTGTAACGAAATAAAAGAATTTTAGTGACAATAGTCAATTAATATTTATCTAATTACAGTCATTGGCAAAAAGTGCTGCACAAAGTATGAGGGATGATCAAACGGTTTGTTTCATTTTCTCTGAAAAACTTGAATAATTAATTTAATAAAATTGAAATGTACTGTAAGTATGTATATACAACAACTCGTATTTTCCAAATACAATTGCTGTTATGAGGAAGATTCTTTTTAATTTTCAAACATTTGACTGTATAATCCTAGTCATAAGCAAAAATTTTTTATTTTTAGCCAGCTTCTTTTCCAATTAGTCGTCCTGACAAACCGTCATTCGATCCAGAAGAGCAATTTAGGACACAATATATTAAAGTAGAATTATTTCTTAATTTTCAAATTTGAATTATGCAATAATTTGTAATTTAAATTCTTTTATTTAAGCCTTCTCTTCTAATGCGAGCTGTTGAAAAATTAGTTGGAGAGGAAACATTCAGGGCAGGAGTAAGCCGTTTGTTGAAGCAGTTTGCTTATAAGAATGTTGATCATACAGATCTTATGGAAGCTTTAACATAGTAAGAAGATATATATTCGTATCTTAGATCTCAAGAAAATACTCGAGAGTTTCAGTGCCTATGATTCGTCTGCAGGAAATTTTTTTGCTGGAGAATCATTCTCATTGAATAATTTTATTGCAACATGGATCTATCAGCCAGGTTATCCTCTGCTTAATGTAACTGAACGTGAACCTGGAGTGCATGTTGTATCTCAAATAGCATTTCGGGTAATTATCTTTGTTATTCAATGTTTTCATGAATATTCATATGAATTTTTAGTTTTTTACATCTAAAGGTCGTCTTGATAAATACCGACAATGGAAAGTTCCAATATTTCTAACACATCCTGTAACTAAAGAAAAGGAACTAAAATGGCTTTTAGAAAATGAAACAAGTTGTCAAGAACTGCTTTAAGTTTTACATAAAATTATTATTTAAGTGGCTGTTGATTTGGAAGATGATTATGTGTTAGATGGCAACAATTTGTTCCGAATTTTGTAGTTGAAAATTCGATTTTTTTTAAAATTATAAATATTTATAGGTATTCAAAGACACATTATGATACAATTATAGAACAACTTCATACAAGACCAGCTAAAATCCCAGAGCAAATGAGGTTTGTAGAAAATGATCAAAAGATATTCTTTTAAGAAAATTAAAATTTTTTTTTAGATCACGATTAGTTGATGATAGCTTTACATTTGCTGAACATGGCCTTGTTTCTTATAATGTTCCTTGGAATTTAACAGCTTATATCACATCTGAGGTTGGATTTGTTGTTTGAATTTTTTTTAAATAAAATTAAAAAATTAAACTTTAAAAATAAAATTTTTGCAGACATTTGATGCAATTCTTGATCCAACCATTATATTCAGTGCTCATATGGATCTGATAATCAGTAGACTTAAACCACATGATAGATTTGATACTGTTAAGGTAACTATACGACATAAATTATAAATAAAAAGGTTTATATACCACCATATATGTACAATGAATTCTTGCAGAAATATTTTCATGTGGTATTAGGACATTGGTTTAATCAATGTAATGTAGAGATCTTTGGAGGAGGTGATTCTAGTAATGCATAGTAAGAAATTGTACTTTATCCTTCATTAAAATTCAATTTTGCAGTGGAGCATGTGAAGTCATCTATAAACGTTTATGTATATTTGGATTTCCAAATTGTATTGAAATGGCCCGCACAGAAATGAAAAAACTAATTGAAAACTGTGGTGATAGGCCATTAAGCAGTAGCTGCAATCAGTTAGCATATATAATAATTTAAAACTATAATGATGTATTTGCAGCATTCCTCAATTAGTTCGTATGCCTATATATGCGGCTATATCTAAGTATGGAGAAGAACATTTTTTCAATTTTTTGTATGAAAAATTCATCGCAGAAGAATATTCAACGGAAAGAGCTAAATTATGGGAAGGATTAGTTGGTAGTTTTAGAGCAGAGAACATTCACAGGTGATAAAAATGATTTTTTTCCTTAAAATAAAAAAAATATTTTAATGATTCCTTCAGGTTATGGTATTATTTTCTGTTCAAAAATCGACTAGCTGAACCATTTAAGCTCAGATGTTTTGATTATTCCAAGTACAAAAGCTCAATATTTCAATTAAATTAATAATTTTCTTTTCTATTTAGACATTATCATTGGAAAACTCATTTAATTAGCTTTATCAAGAAATATATGGATAAAATGATTGAAGAGTTAGTAAGATCATCTAATTGCTAAGCTTAAATTCATATTTAGGCTGTCACAAGATGAGATCTTACTCATTTTCACTGTTTTGTCTCGATCCTTATTCCGTCAAGATGAGATACCAGAGGTAGTTTAAGAAGGAAAAATAATAATTATTCTTACTAATTCAATAAATTTTAGTTCAAAGAAGTAGCTGATATAGCTGCTGCTAAATTTCCTATAATAGCTACTAAGATTAAAGGTTATACAGATAGAGTTATTGAGGTTAATAAATGGAGAGATTTAAATGGAGATTATATTATTGGTAATATATCTGCAGTTTTGGATACTTTGGAGAAAAGATTCATCGTTGATTTGTAAATGAAATGAATTTTTTATTCAAAAAAAAAAAGAAAAAAAAAGAAAAAAAAATCTTATGAACGGGAAATCAAGTATACATACATATACATATACTATACATATTACTTTTAACTATATATATGTATGTTATGTGATTTCTTCTTAATTATATTATATTTATCTTCAATAGTAATCGTCTCATGCTTAGCATCTTCTTGTTCTTTTCATATTTTTTTTTGTTTTTTTTTTTTCAATTTCGATGTTAATTCTTGTTTCAATGGGTATGTGTTTTCCCGGATATTTTCTGATTTCCAGCATTGGTCTTTTCAATTTTCATGATCACGATTGTCTCTTTCTTCAAATTAAACATGTAAAATGAAGTTTTTTTTTCAAAAATTTATAGAATTCAGGAGATATGGCACATATGTATATGTATATTTCATTATGAATAAATATAATTAGTAAATAGTGAGATTTTTAGTTCTTCTTATGTTGTTTCTTTTGGCTTCTCTTAGCTTGAGCAGCAACGTAGTTAAGTCCTCCAAAAGTACGAGCAGTAGCGCAGAAGTTGTTCATGTGAAGCTAAACATGTGTTGTTAGCCAATCAAACTTAATTATTGTTAAATCTTACTCCACAGGCTGGAAGTTTCTTAGCAGCATTGTTGGCACACTTGCAGAAATTATCGTCACAGACCTTTTGAGGCTTTCCTTGGTTGTAACAACGAGAGTGCTTGACGCAACACATGTTTACAACTCCTGGAAAAATTAGCATTTTTTTGAATCTTTTCTTGTTTCTCCATTTCAATTAGAAGACTGATAGTAATAGTTTGGTTAACTTGAAAATCGTATTATCGAAAAATCGGTCAATTGTTCGTTCTTATGAACAGGATTTCTCGATTTTTCTCAAAACAACACAGCTTTTTTTAAATTGAACAAGATAAAAATGATAATTCTTAGTTATATTATATAATATACTTACCAAGTCTTCCTTTACAGTCATTTTTTAAAAGAGCCTCAGCAAATCCTTGTTGAAGCTTGTCATTTCCGCAAGCAAAGTTAGCATAAGCTACGGAAGCGCAAACAGCTAGAAGGAGTACAGTAGCAAACGAGTTCATAATTCTAAAAAAATATTTGTTTACATTTCAACATCAAATAAGCATGAAATCAGAAAAATAATATAGAGATTGCCGTCGAGAGAGCTGATCCATGTGGGGAATAAACAGCCCGCGGCTATTTTGATGACTTCATTCTCAAGAATGCCTATATAGGGGATATAGGATAGCCTTCTTTTCACATCCAGCCCCTTTTACGAGATTGTTCAAGGTGAATTCATTACCCGATAGCCACTCAATATCTATCATGTTTAATCTCTAGTCAATCTTTCAGAAATACGAAATCCACTAAACTGTCCTTTCATTATCGAGCGGATTGTCTATGATTCTCTTGAAAATATTCAGTATTTCTCATCGAATTTTCTCGTAATCATCCGGTACATTTTGTAAAATTAGCAAAATTGCTTTGTTATCAATGGAATGCTTGACTAAAAGATATTTGAAACAGCTATAAGAAGATATCAGATAATCTAGACAAGATGTCTGAAAGAACTTTTTCTATTCATAGTCTAGTCTCGGCTAGCAACTTAAGTGAACAAAGAATATCTTTTTATGTATGAAACCAAAATCCAATGATAAACATCAATGCTTACCGTAATTATTGAAAATAAGATAAAAAATCAAAAAAGATAAATGCTATGTGTGTTAGATAAAAGAATTTTTTTTTGCTTTTCACAAATGATTTATCTTAATCAGCTACATCATCAGAATCAGTTATATAATATGCTTTATGCTTCATACTTGTTTTCATATGAATTATGGTAAAAACATTAAACTTGTGTATGATTCATCATGTATGTATATACATATTTGTGCATATCATATATGACTTATGAAGTATAAAAATCAAAAAATTATATAAAAATGAAGAATAAATTATAAAATTCATTTGTCTTATATGTCAATTACAATCTTATATTACTTGGCTTATTTGACTATAATAATAATTATAACTAGATGTATGCATATGTCAATGATTGTAGTAGTTTTATATAATTTTTAGAAAACATTTTCAAAATAATCTCTAGATCATAATTTTCAGTAATCATGCTTTTTTCTTTTTTTCTTAATTTTAAGCTTTAAAATTATATTTTTATATTCATATTTCTATTCCCATTTTCTTTTTTTTTTGTAAAATTAATTAATAGTCCTGATAATTTGATAAGAAGATATCCGCTATAACTTGATATGTGATCAAACATTATATGTACATGTAAGTGTGTATGTTGTATAAGTTGTATAGAAAGTATTGACGCTAAACCAAACTTTTTGGCCATTTCAACTTTTCTCAATTTACACCACTTTTCAGAAATTTTTGAAGCAATTTTGTAAACAAAACAGTAAATTTTAAAAAAAGTTTTGTTTTTGCCCATCATCGAGCCTGATCAGGTCGAAACCATTTTGCCCAAATACAGTAAAACAGCAGAAAAATAAAAATTCCAGACTTTCGAGGTGTTTTTATGAGAAACACTTTATCAGATGAAGATATGTTGGAATTGTAAATCTTAACTCTTCAAATAGTAAAGGGAATCATTGAGTTTGTTAATCTAAGAAAAACAAAGAATGATGTTACTTTGACTCTTTCGGATTAAATTCTCCAATAAAACTTCAAAAATATCTAAAAAATGATAAAAACAAACAAATAGATTGTTTAACATTTCAAATACAAAAACACATTATTGCAGATACTATTACTTATTATTTCGAAAATTATTGGAATTTCATGACTTCTTACTTTTAAAATTACTTTTCCGACGAAACGACGAAAATTACTATTTTATAACTCCTAAACTTATATTAGTTCAGGTTTGATAACAATTCCTAAAACCCTGGTTTGATATGAACAATACCAAATGCCATAGTATGACTGTCTTCTAAAATATAACGCTTATATTCTGTCAGAACTACATCTTTATTTAGAGTTACTTTATACTGATATTGAGTATAAATTTGATGTTTCACACTTATGATTGTGAATTATTTCTTTCTAACAATAGTTTTGTCAAAGAGACATTTTTTATAATACCTTTACTTTTTTTTTGATTTCATCATCAGGTTTCATTTTTTTTGGAGCATTAGGATTCTCTTTTTCTTTCTGTTTTATTTTTTGTAAAGTTCTATGAAGGATTTGCGGGTTTCTTCACCAACTTTCAAAGCATATTGTTTTGGCTTCAACGCTTCCATTTCTTCCATTATCAATCCACTGAGTTCATTCTTAAATTTTCTGACAACTTTCTTATTCTCATCGTTATACAGTACTTGATCTTTTGGATAATCACTGAAATTAAAATTTCTTCCAAAAGAGATATATTTTTCAATATCTTTGTATACATCTTCAGTCTGGATGTTATATGTATATGAGACTGTCAGTATCTTGATAACCCAGTTTAATATTTACAAATCCATACTTCTTCTGTATTATATTGTAATGAAAGTCATACCTCAACCACTTACTTTATTCCAAAATAGCAAAACCAACATGGTTTTATCAAGAACAATATATGTTTTCTCCATTTCTATGGCTACCAACTATTTATTATACATGATAGTTCTATTATAATTTGTTTTAGAAGCCAACTTGACTATTTTATTTTTATCTGTAATGAATCTAACATCTACCCTTTCTCTCACATTTTCCATAAGCTTTCTCAAATACAGCATTAACTTATGAAATCTTTCTCAAAATCATTTTTAGCGTTTTTTCTGAAACTACTATTAATTTCAATATAAGGAGCTAACCAACAAGATTCATCAAATTTGATGATTCTTTTTGGTTTTGTTTTTTCTTTCTTTTTCGAATTTTCTTTAACTTTATTCCAAGTTCTAAAGTGGGAAGTCTTCACTATAAAAACTTATATACCTTTCTATAAAACCCTTTATATATTCATCAGATTTAGTAATTGCATTATTGATTCTGTCCAGGATATCATCTTATTCAAATTGGAATATCTAGTAGGTAACGTTTGATTCATTACCAATCCATATAAATTATTAGCAAAATACATCAGCATGGAATTGATTAATCAAAGTTCGGAGTGTATTTATTACCTTAGAGTATCTTTGAACAGCATTAACCATTCCACCTCTAATTCCTTTTTCAACCATCGAGTATTTTTCAACATCTTGAAGCACTTCTAATTCTACTTTGGTCTTTTTCAATATAGCATCTCAAGCTAAACCTGGGCTTGTATGACGCAACGCGACACGCGGCGCTTTTGGCTAGAGAGAAAGTCGTTTTCCCTCTTTGTCTCTGGTTTCCTATGCATTGATTCATTACATATACTAACAACACAATAAATACAATTGATTAGCTTTTCTAGTTTAGGATGTATGTGGTTAGGACCGGGGAATGATTCATTCGAGGTTAAATTTAGAATAACCGTTCATAGATGGTGAACTTTTGAGTAACAATATTCTTTGTGTCAGCTTTTAACATGTCACTTTTCTATTGCTCTACTATTTTTATTTTGCTTTATTTTATAGAATATGAGATTGCAAGATGATGTTCGAGTTCAAAAGTTGTTGGATAAGGCAACGATTGAAAACCTTTTGAAAAATTTTTTAGAGAAATCTATGGAGCGATCTAGCAAATGGAAATTGGGTTGAAGAACGCTTTAGCCAAATATGATAAGAAAGAGAATTTACATGAGGTGTTTTTGAAGGATTGTCTGAAGGTGATTTGCGACGTAGAAAAATCTTCATCATGGTAAAAGCCATACTTCTGAAACTCTTCTGGTAGTGTCGAAGTTTTTTGTCAAAGTTGGTGATTATCGAATTGCTTGCGAGATTCTTTGGGGTTTTGAGTCGCTTTCGATTCAAGGTAATTTTCATGAATTTCTTGGTATTTATGTAATGTATCATTTTCAGAATTTATCAAAAAGCACAAGCTTAGTGTAGAGCTTCACTCCCAAGAGTCTAAAAGGCGCTTTGCGTGTACTAAAGAATTCATTCAACAGCTTAGTGAGTTTAAAATGTCCGATGAAAAGAAAACGGAATCGGAAAAACTCTATTTCTATTAAAGCTTGACACTTGTTTAATTTCTGTATGATAAGAATGATTAAAAAATTACTCAAACATTGATAGTAGTTGATGAGAACAAAATTACCGGAGATCTTAAAAATGAAATTATTGAAAACGAAAGACAAAAAAAAAGTTTACAAGTTTGATTATCATAAAAGGATCGAGTGATACAATGCCTTACGGATTTATTGATACCCTAAGGAATTAAAGGTAACACGGTTTCAACGAAGTCATGAAATTCCAATAATTTTCGAAATAATAAGTAATAGTATCTGCAATAATGTGTTTTTGTATTTGAAATGTTAAACAATCTATTTGTTTGTTTTTATCATTTTTTAGATATTTTTGAAGTTTTATTGGAGAATTTAATCCGAAAGAGTCAAAGTAACATCATTCTTTGTTTTTCTTAGATTAACAAACTCAATGATTCCCTTTACTATTTGAAGAGTTAAGATTTACAATTCCAACATATCTTCATCTGATAAAGTGTTTCTCATAAAAACACCTCGAAAGTCTGGAATTTTTATTTTTCTGCTGTTTTACTGTATTTGGGCAAAATGGTTTCGACCTGATCAGGCTCGATGATGGGCAAAAACAAAACTTTTTTTAAAATTTACTGTTTTGTTTACAAAATTGCTTCAAAAATTTCTGAAAAGTGGTGTAAATTGAGAAAAGTTGAAATGGCCAAAAAGTTTGGTTTAGCGTCAATACTTTCTTGTATAATTCATATTTCTCTATTTATTTACTATATATATATAATACAATATATATATTATATTATATATAGTTATAGTGTTTAATCAAGTACATACACATAGTTAAAGAAATTTTTTTATTCATTCCTGCTTTATTATTACCGGAACTGGAGCTAGCTACATCACAGAAACAACGAATCTGAGGACTAGATTTCGTAAAAAAAAAGAAAAAATGTTGTTCATATTAGAAATAATAAAGATGTCATCATATACATAATATATACATATGTATTTAATATGTATATATTCTATAATGAACAAAAAAAAAGAAAAATTCACAGAGAATTATATATAGAATACAGAGAAATGGAAGACAGAATAAAAAAAAGAGAAAAAAGCGACAAAAGAAAAAAATTCAAAACGATTATAGTAATATAAATTTTTAATCATTATTACTATAATTCTGCAAATCAAAAAAAAGCTGAAAAGAAAACAAAAAAATGGAAACAAACTATTAGAAGTAACTGAAAGAAAAAAAGAATAATTGGAAAGCGTTGTATGCAAGAACTAAGCAAACTATATATAAATTCAAATATATATTTTATAATTAAACTTATGGAAAAATTATATTTTAGCTGATGCTTTTGGGAGTATAATGTCTTTCACCGGAAATCCTAACGAGTGATCTTGATTGAATATTGTGACTAAGTTGGAAAAAATGAAAATGTTTTAGCAACTTGGAAATCAGAGATACGAGATCATCACAGGAGAAATAGAGGCATGCGAGATGAGAACCATTGGGACATTATGCTGTTAATCAGCTAAATGCGGTAATTGGGTAGTTTAAAAGGTTGTTTAAAAGGCTTAAATGACTAGATTCTAGAACTGAACAATCTGACTCGGTAATACAGATGAACGCATTCTGGCAAAAAGCGATTTGACAACAAGAAAGGAAAGGTTATGACGTCAGTTCGTGGTGCTATTAAGGTAGTATTGTATGTCAATCATACAAAAGCATGTGCTGTAAAAGATCGAAGAAAGATTGAAAGGAGTACTAGATTAAAGAACATCAAATAACGATAATGATGACCAGAATGATATTGATGAAGACAAAATATGCAGAATGAGTATTGAAATTGTGCATAGATGATGTAGATCACGTCATGAATAATGTGAGATTAGATGTATTTAAGAGGATATACATATACATATATTGTATCCTTGAAAGATATATATATATATATATATATTCCTTATTTAGATGTTATTTATTGAAAAAAAGATTATCAGAAGACGTCATGATTCTATGATAATGTTAATAATGATGATGATAATGATGATGATGATGAGGATGATGATGATGATGAAGACAACGAGGCTTTCATGATTAGAAGAATCAAAGAAGAATGTATTCATTTGAGACAACTAATGAGTATGTACTCAGCTCAAATACATTATGTTCATTACCATTATGATGCTTTTCAGAACTTCATTCGATCAAGAAAATTCACAAATTCACTTTCTTCTAGTGGAACCTGATTGCTACGCATTTTCTGAAAAAAATGATAATGAGCATGTGAAAGGGCAATCCCAAAAATTTTTGTTGCTGATTATGGTCGTTAGCTACATCAGAAACTACTACTTCATGCACACACACACTGAGAAACTGTTGATTAGGATTACAAACTCAATGCACTTTCTCTGTTATAAACTCGAAATTCTGATGCTCAGAATTAGGCTTGAACCAAAAAATATTTTCTTCCCTCAGCCTTATTTTATATTCAATTATGCTATAATAAAAAAGCACCAACTTGGCCACGTACTTGACGTTGAAGCTTTCTCTTACGTTGCAGACGATCGCATTGACATCTGGGCGGATCACAGCAAGGTGTTATCTGAAAGAGAAAGGAGAATAACCAGTGATAAGAAAATGAATCATAAATTAAAATAGAATAATTATGTGGAACGGTTGAATAATTTGTTCTTTTGATCTTAGCTATCAAGCTATTCAAGTTTTGAAAGAATATTTTCAAGGACATACCGTTTTATTGAATCGTCCCAACTGAGCTGGAGCTGGAACAAGTGATTGTCTATGCTGGAATAGCACACTCATTCCTAGCTGTCGAATCTGGAAATTATAATTCAAGTTTTAAAAAAATTAACAAGTTTTATAATGAAAAACCTCAAGAGATTCGCCATTGTCCTCGAGTGGATAACGTTCAAACGGATCTTTGGTTAAATCGAATATGAGAGGAGGAGAATGAGTTATAAGTTGAGAATCAGGGCAAGTTTGAGATACATACCTATAAATAAGAAATATAATTTATATTATACAAGATTTTAAGAAATAACATACCAATCATTGCGTGGTTTACCATTCGGACAGAAATATTCCAGATTTGGATCGATTGTTTGATTTAAAAAGATCGGGGAAGTTTTATAATGAATCTGCAAGTTTGATATGAATTGATTGTCTTAACATCAAATTAAAACCTTGAAACTTCCAAGTCTAATAGCCATTAGATGAGTATTACAGTAGTATATTATAGGTCGACGAAGACCAAGATAACCAGGCTTTTCAACTGAAACTCCACGAATTTCATCCCAGATGTTTGTACCGTCAAGGTAACGATCATCCTAAAATAATTTTAATTAAATAAGTTATAATAATATTCTTTTATTCAACCTCCAAGTCACATACTGCTGGTTGGATATCTCGGAATGTTTGGTATAAGTCCATGCTGGAGACAACTTCATGGCTAACTCGGCCACTTTTTACATTTCCTGGTTGCCACATAATCATTGGAATCCGGAAGCCACCTTCGAAACTGTTCGATTTTCCTCCTGAACTTTTATTTTTGCAAAAGGCTATGACGAATAAATAAACCTTTCAATCCCGCAGTAGATCCTCCATTCAAGCAAAGCTCAACATGTGGGCCATGATCAGACATCAGAACAACTAAGGTGTTTTCCGCTATTCCGGCAGACACAATTGAATCCAATACTTCACCTACTGCCCAAGACATTTCATTAATAGAATCTCCATAGATTCCTTTAAAAGTGAATTTTGGTCAATCTTTTTTGTGAAATCTCTTTACCTCTGGGTGATGTTCCACGAAAACGAGGACTTGCAAACTGAGTGCTGTGGACATGAGGAAAAGATAAATAAAAGAAGAATGGTCTTTCGTGTTGATCCTAATTAGAAATTTATATAAAAATTTAAAAATTTGAAAATGTTACAGTAGCCATCCGTAATCGTAGAAAACGATGCCAATCCTCAACCAAATTCTCGGTCATATCGTCAAATCTCAATGGCTGTTGAACAATCTCATCCCCATCATAGAGGAAACACATAGCTGGATCAGGACCATCAGCATAGTATTCCTGAAGAAAATGTCATTCTGAGAATATACTCATGAAAAGAAATACCTGAGTTGTATCACATTGCCAGACATTTGTAAATGGTAAATTAATTCCAACCCAGTCAAATCCTCTTCTTGATGGTAAATGCTTACCATCTGATGAATTTTTCTCATTTATTCCCAAGTGCCATTTTCCAACCATTCCCGTTGAATATCCTGATTAGAATCAAATATTATAATACAGATATGTCTGTATTTACAACTTCCTACCTGCCTTTTTAAGCATTTCAGCCATTGTAATCTCTTTTTTTGGTAAGCCTCCCATGTCATAAGGTAAAAATACTCGACGACCTCCAACAACTCCTAGTCGAATAGGAAGTCGGCCTGCAAATTCAAATGTTGAAATTAATTGTTTAAAACCAAAATCAATGTCTATATATAGAATTATTTAATTATAGTAAAGTGACAAGTAACATTTACTATTTAAATTTAAAATTGTGGTTTTAAATATTTCATTTGTTTATATAATACCCGTCATGAATCCTGCTCTGCTTGGACTACACATGCTATCAGCTGAATATGATTGAGTGAACCGGGTGCCTTCAGCAGCCATTCGATCTACCTGAAATCAAGTTCATTTTTTAATTATTCATTGAAACATCTGTAGGAATTATCAAGAGAAATACCACATGAATTATATTACCTCTGTGTATTCTTGAGTTGGGTGCCCATAGGACGCAATGTCGCCGTAACCTGAAGAAAAACAAGATTATTTCTTAAAAAACTTTGTTTGAACAATTATTTTTGAACGTTCTATTGTTTTAATGATTATTTATAAAAGTTTTAAACTTTTTTCAAGAATGTTTCTTGAATATCTTTAGATAATGAGTACATACCTAAATCGTCGACCATCAGAATCACAATATTAGGACGAGCAGGGGACGGTGGCTGAGTACAGCCACTTTCGACTGCTCGAAAGTAAAATAATGATAGAAGAATTAACATGAGCAATCTGTATATTCACGTAATTTTCAATTTATTGTGTTCCAGAGTACAGTTTTCACTTCAATAATGCTACTGAGCATACACAGAAGAACTAAACAGATTCAATGAAGCCTACTAGAATGATCAAAAATCGTCTGAGAATAGATAAGAATCCCGAAACTGAAAAAAATAAATATATCCATATACGTACATATACATATATATAAATATATAAATATATATATACATATATATATATATATATTTATATATATTATACATGATTATATACATATGATTAATATAATAATTAAAATCAGATGACAAAACGAAAAGACGAATGATTGAAGCCTGAAGAAAGAAATCAAAAGATGATTCAGTTATCATAAATGAGAAACAAAATATATTCTGAGATAAAAAATTTAAAAAATAAAGATAATAAGCATAAGACAAAGCTTTGAAAACAAAGATTAGGAACATTACAATAGAATTACATGATCATAACGATTTTAGATATTGACTTACCAGAGAGAATCTGGGATTGTCTTTAATGAGCTCAGCTTTTCCTGCTGGCAAAGTTTTATGTTGCTAACTTAAGCTCAAAAATGAAGCATGTAAAAGAGCAAAAGAAACAAATGAGAGAAAAAGAGGGAGGGGTTATAAGGAAGACAGTTGCGGTGAAGAGGAAAGTAGAAGAGTGGTTTTGAAAAAGAATAAAGAAATAAGAGAGAACTAGACAAAGAGTACGAGAGTTATATATGGTATGAAAAGAGAAAAAAAGATCGGAAGTAAAAAAAAGAATAAAAGAAGCAGTCCATGGGAGGGAGAAGCTCAACCGTTTCTTACTTGCATGATCACTGAAATGAAACAAACGTTACGTGAACTTTACGTGGAGCAAAGTTTTGTTTTAATATATGTGTGCTTTGGGAATGTGCAAGCATAAAGAAACAGTAGAATATATGATGAAAAGCATCAGGAAACATAAAAATAGGAAAAGCTCTGATCTATTACGCTATGAAACTTCGAGTGATCAGACAAAACCATGTCCAGCACCCTCATCAGCATATATTGTTGATCAAAGATTGATATAGTCTTTCCAAGTTTAAGAGTATTTCTTTTTTCATTTTGATAAAAAAAAGTTTATTTTGATTTGAAAATTAAAGGAAACAAGTCGTATACGTATATTATTTTTTCAAACTGCATAAACGTATTGTAAGAAAACAAGTATCTGATAATCTGATGATAGACAAATATAAATTATTTTCAGTTATAATATTTTTAAATTTAATTTATAAAATTATTTTTAAAATATATACAAAAGAATATCTATCTGTAATTATATATTTTTCTTGAAATAATTTCAAATAAAAATATATTTTTAATTATTCTTTTAACTAAAAAATAAATGAGATAGATAGATGATACACTATCAATTCATTAGGGAATTAAGATTTTGAAGTTTTTTTTTCAGATTTAAATTATTGTCTTGATCATATGAACGAAATATTTTATAAATTCTTAATACGATAAGATGATCAGTACTCTTTGATATCATGAAGTACTCAGAAAATCAACACATACATATGTATGTATGTATGATGATGATGATGATGATCTGGACAAAAATAGAAGTCAAATAGATTTAATTATGTTTTTATTATTTAAATTAATTTTATAATATCTAATATATGTATGTATTTGAATAGAATGACTTTCTGAAATTGATCATTGTGATGTAATCCTACGAACATATCTACATCGCTTTTCTTAGTTTTAATTATATATTCATAAATGAAAATTCTTTTAAATGAAAGATTTCATACTGATCCCAGGTTTAAAAGCAATTCTTGTCCTGATACGTGAGTATATGAAGCAATTTTGAAAAGAAAAGTGAAATAAGCTGGATATTTAATTTCCTTTACCTCTTATGAAATATAAATTTGTAGTATTTATGGATTTATAACTATTATCCTAAATATTTGAAATACTCTCAGTGAATGAACTTTGTAGAAGTGATTAGAAGTGTATGAGTGATTTTATAAAAGATGAACAAGACTTCTTCTATACATCATTAAGTGCCAAAGCCGGAAGTGACGAACTGTTCAGTTTGGACAAGACTTTGTAAGAAGAATGATAAATTTGAAGCTGATTAATAATTCAAACAACTAAAGCGAGTAGGTAGATTGAGCTTTTAACTCAAACATAACTCAAACAAACGAAACAATCTCATTTTAAATGTTTCATTTAATTTATGAAGGAGGTTGTGTATACTCCGTTTAAAGCTCTAATGCAAGGCTGTCCGCAGTATCATCCTATACTTAACAGAACAGGCATACTGAGTTAAGTATAGGAGAAGAATCTGAGAAGGCACAAGCTGAGGACATGAATGGCTGATGAGCCTAGCATATAACAGAAAAGACAAAAATGACACTTTGAAACTTTGTCATTCTCATTCACTACTGAAGTCCAACGTCACGGATTGACTGAAGAATTTGTTCGGAAGTGGATCTGTCAGTTGTCACGATACACGTGGTTCCAGAGATGAACTGACGGTCGGAGCAAAAGCCACCGAAGCTAATACAAGATGAATTCGAGCATTGTAGCAATATGAACAAACGTATATACACATGATATTCATGATTTAGATGATTTAGGAATATGATTTATCTAACAAAATGCGATAATTTCTCTGAATGAGGATAATCTGTTAGCAAGACGATTCAATATTTTCATCTGATGGTCGGCAACAATCAGCTATAACAATGACAGAAAAGAATCTTATACGCAAAACTTACTGTACAATAGATTATTCATAATACATAATATCTCATAAAGATATCAAATATGAAATAAACTGTTTTATTCAATAAGAGAGATTGAGAGAGGGGGAGAGAGAGAGATTAAGCTTTTGGTTTTAAGAATACTTGTAAGAATGTGAGAATTACGATGAGTTTATTAAAACAACAATACTATATATGTATTTATTTCAGTCAGTCATATGTTTTTTTCAAAATATTGTCTGATTAAATGTGTTCGAATAATACTTCAAATTCTGTAATCTCAGACAAGACTTTTTTTCTTTCACATTCACTTCAAAACGTTATTTCATGAGATTTTCTGACCGGAATCATTTCTGAAAACACCTGATGCTGAGAAAAGATAGCATAACAGGCAGAAAAACATGTTAATTATTCGAATAAGTTCAAGTTTTTACAGAAAAAATAGGAAACACTTGATGTTATTGCTTGTTGCATTCTAATTACCGACTAGCCGATGCTGATGGACTGCCAGGGTGTTTGGTCGTCGGTTGGCTATACGGATCAACGTTGGTTCATCAAGAATTCATACAAATGAAGTAGATTGTACATATGATAAATGAAGACTATGGATGATTTTACGTAATCATATCAGTATTAGTAAGCAAGTATTGAATTGCAGGAGATTATAGTATCTTGTAGTTTTTTGGATCATACGTTGTTAGAAATAGAAGATTTGGAAGCCATAATAGGCTTATATAAGGCATACTACAACCGCAGTTTGATGAGTGGATTAGGGAAAAAATGGAGCCATGAAGTGACACATCTTTCAGCTGAATAGAAGATAGTAATGCTATGTTTAGGAGGAAGAATTGAGAGCGTCAAAGAAGGAGGATGAGGGGGAGGAGGAGGAGGGGGAGTAGAACGAGGACGAAAGATAGACTTGAATCAAGAAAATTTCAAGAGTGCATGTTCCCTTTTTTTGGTCAACCTGCATATGATAGCTTGTTGCAACTTGAGACATCTGAATGGACAGGAATAAAGTTTCAAGACAGTGAAGCACAGGGGAAAAGAAGTGAAGAAAGCCAGATCGAGAATTGGGTTCATCAAAACGAAGTGAGAAAGGCATGGAATCACGACCTTAACAAACCATAGTGTGGGCACTTACTGAGATATGGAAAAGAGAAACAAAGCTTGAGAAAAATCAAAGTTTGACACAACTTAACTACTGTATACGTCAGAAATCAAAGTCTGTCTTTAGGGATGAAAAAAGAAAAAAATCAAGTTAGGCCAGTAAAGACGAGTACATGTCTGTCACATGAGAACTGATAAACTTAATAGCTTATGATGTAAGTTAAATAGATAATTGTATGACCTCTGACCCATGATCTTAACGGTCAAGATGTGGTAACAATATTCTTAAAGTCATTATTAAAGAAAAAAATGTAGAGAAAAACGAAGATGAACAGAAAATTTAATTCGAAAAAAACAAATTAAAGAAAAAAAATTATTTATTGCTTTATTTGATATTTTAAATAGAAGGAAGTGACAGGTCCATAAAATTAAAGAAAGTCAGTATTTCGTACAAAACAAAATATGAAACAAACTCTAAATGCAATGTGACTTGCTTGCAAAATAAGCTAACAAATACTCTCTGCAATTGATCTCATGATGACGCTTTCATGCAGATATTACATAAGAATTATATCACAAAGCATTCATTAAAGGTTCAAAAAGTCTGAATATTAACAGTATCTTACATACATTTATATATTTTATATATAGGTACATATATGTATTCTGATTTTAATATAAAAAAAAGTTTTTTTTTAAAATCATGCGAAAAATCTGTTATGCCGCCTCCGTAACCTACAAAGGCACTTCTCGACTCATAATGCTATATATGTATAAGTAGATATAGATATATAAGTATTGCTGACGAAGAAAGCAAATGGAGAAGGTAGTGATGATGATGATGATGATGATGATGATGATGATGATTTTCAACGAAGTCTTGAAGACATCAAGTCATCGATGATGACTTATTCTTGATGAACACCATTGAGTAGGTGAACGAGTAGTGTACTTGAAACAACGGAAAATATAATGAACATTAATGTAAATGACTGTTGATTATATTTAAAATTTTCAAATTTAAATAAAAATGAATTTAAGATTCTTCAACTATCAAAGATCTTCGAAAACATGTTAAATGAGTTCGATGATGTTGAAGAAATACTCGAAGACGAAAGACGTGTAAGATATGGAAAACGAGACGAAGAAGAAGAAACAGAAGAAGGAAATAAGAAGTAAGTTCTCACATATTACGGACGGCAGCTAACGATGATGATGATGATATGTTCGAAATTTAGTAAAAATAATCCTAAAACTTAAGCTGAATGTATATTTGATATGCAAATTACGAGATTTGAGGTTCGATTAATATTATTTCATTTGAACTGAACTTCTTCGTAATATTGCAAATTTTTTTAGCAACAAAGGTTATTTCAGAAATATTTACCTATGCATAAAGCAACGTTATTATTTATTTATGAAATTCTTCTATAAATGATTACGAAGAGTCAATCCGAATTAGGATGTTGAAGCTAATCATACTGAAAATATTAGTATGGGACGATGACGTCAGCTCAAGTTGCAAAAAAAAGCTTAAAAGAAGAAAGTGTATTTTCTCTTTTCTCTCATAAATAGAACAAGTTGTAAATTTTCTTATTTATTGTCATCAATCGAATTGATTGTTGTGACGAAAAAAAAGGATAACAACATTTTCCCATGCTCACATTCTTCCTTTCTCTAATTTTTTATTTTCAAAAAAAAAGTGTTGTTAACAAAATATAACAATTAATTGTAAAAAGTAGAAATACTTCATCACAGATTAATTAGAAGAAAATGAAATTATTCTAAGGATATTGAAAGAAGATATGATTGATTATGATAGAAATTTTGCATTAGCTATTATGAAAATTAAAGAAAAGATAGGTTCTCGAGAAAATATTCGAAAAATGTATGTACCTGTACCGACGACATCATCAATAATCAAGATACGAGCTGTCTCTCATGATCATATAGAAAGGAAATATGTTGGGTTTAGTTAAAAATCAAGAAAGTGGAAAAGAAAATTAATTCCAAAGGACTTCTGGACAGAAAATAAAAATCCTCGTCCAAACATCGACTACAGACATAATCAAACAGCAGGCAGAGAATGTGAGAGAGAAAAAAGAAACTAAGAGCAGCCGAGCCAGCTTGAAGTTAGGAGGTTTGGAAGACGTGAGAAGATAGAGAAATAGAAGGAGAAAGTTAAGAGAGAGACGGGAGAAATTGAGATGAAGAGAGTTTTTGAGAGAATAGAACTAAAAATATGTTCCTTAAGGCACTTTATCAACATAAATTCACATCACTATCAATGGCATAAAGTGCAATATGTTGATATGATATTCTTAAATTTTAAAATTTCTTCCAAATACCATCTTGATGAATAAGTTTATGAGAATATATTTTTCACTTTCTCTTAGAATGTGGAAGAGGAGAAGTACAACAACGATATCTTTTGGTGCAAATGCTATGCTTTGTGACGTCATGCACGTGCTGATACCTGAAATGCAATCCGGTCAGCAAAGGAACATACATCAAATTCCTGTGAATTTTTTTTTGGCTTGTGTTGGTATTTCCTACGATAGATTTAGAATATTGCTAAAAATCCAAATAAGTCAACATCATTGTTTTCAGATAATTCCAGTTGCATTATTCATCTTTCTTGTAGATACTCATGCAAATTTCTCTAACTATATGGTCGAAAAATAGGTCCCAATGTGTGTTTTTAGGCTCCAACGTGAAAACATACGAGCTTCGTCATCTCCAGTGTATTTTTTTTCATCATGGTATATGAATGGTGAGCTGACAGATGAATTTTATGTGTTACGAGTGTTATCACGCAATCTAAACGTTGTTCGAGTCGCTCAAAAGAATGTTGTTTGTCAGTTGGCGTGTAACAAATAAACAAATAGCCTTCAGGCACAAATCTTATTTAACTAGTGGGCAAAAGTTGTAGTCGTAGTGTCCATCACAAATCTTGAAGAAACAAAAGATTTAGATAACCGAGTGATTAGTTATAGCTGAAGCCAAAAATTTGCGACGAGAAATGAAGAGAAAGACACGGGGCATACGAGACCGGAACGGTGTAGTCGTCAGAATGATTGAGTGAGTGAAAGATGAATAGAAAATTGGGATGAGAGGTGAATTTGAGATGTGTTGGAATGAGATGAAGAAATGGAAATCCAACCGTTCCATGCGAAATTGCAGATCAAAATGATTCACGTGAATTATGTGAGTACCACGTGGATCACGTAAATAAGCAAGATGCTATACACGTATATAGAAGAAATTACATTATTTTTCTTATTTTTTAAAACGAGGAAAGGTATGCGCTTGCTCAGATTTATAGCAATCTTCACGGATTTTCATAGATTAAAATAATTTTTCATAGCAAGTTTCAGTATATGATGAAGATTAGAAAAATGACAGATTTCAACAATGATGGTCTTCTTTTTGAAGCAGACATTAAATATTATTTATAGCAATATGCAATCGCTCAGCAGTATTAGATGGCAAATAGCAAACAGTATGATGCATCAGCATAGCCTATCGTTGAAAACTAGCAAGATAATCTTTGAGAAAGCTTGATTTTCTACTGGATAATTAGTGGCAGTTCAAAATGTGGGAAAGCCTGTTCAAAAACAGAAGTAATAAGCGGAAAACGTAGTACAATAGTCTTAGTTAGTTAGTTAGATTATAACATTATTATATCTTCAGTAAATATTCTATAAAACAGCCAACATGTACTAAAATAGAAAAGCACATGTGAAAATTAATGAGATGCTATATCCGACTACTGGCTTAGCTGCATCAATGCTGATATAAGAATCTCAGATGTAGATGCCTGATGTGAGAATGTTAATGAGTATGTTCCAAAAATATGATATGTAATGACGACTTGGCAGTGAGTTTTCGAAAGAAAAAAAAAGAAGCAAATAATGTGAAAAATAGCCAAGATAATATTAGAATTCTATTGTGTGTTGATGGAACGGGTGGACAACACATGGTTTTGAACACATGGTTTATGCTTTTTTTTATTGAATTTTCTAATTTCGTCCAACACTTGAGAAAGGTGTTGAACAACTACTTTATGGAACATGTTAATGATTATCTGATTGATATTGAGAAAGTAAGAGAAATTGAGAGAACGGAAAAAGAGAAAGAAGATATCTGAGAAGAGAGAAGAAACACTAAAAATTAAGACAAGAGAGAAAGGTAAAAATAAAAATTATGGAAGGAAAAAGAGAAAGAAAGAGAAAGAGAACGGTTAGCTGTAATGAACAGAATCATTCACGTTTACTACTATTCGATACGGTAATGCACAAAGGAATCAGAATAGATGATGTAAGCGAGGGGGAGACAACCGGGTTGCAAGCGAATTGATGCAAAAAAAATATTTTTTTGAAAACAGAAAAAAAAAACCTATAGGAAAAGTGTAGCAAATAATTAATTAACGCATTAATGATTAAAGATTATCAGAGCAATATTCACAGCACTATCCGGGAACTGTATTATATAGTTATAAGTGCTGTCTATTGTCTACAACTATTTCTAATATTTTCTCAAGCAACTATAATAAAAATAAATTGAAAGTAAATTATGTGTAGTAAAATTTACAAGTTCAAACTGATCAGAAATCTATAATTCTACAGCCGGATGGGAAAGTTGGAACATAAGTAGTTAAAGGTTTGTTTTGCTTGCTGTTATTTATTTTTCATTTGAATGACAAAGAGTTCAGAAGAAATATTCGTTCAACTATATTCTTGATTGAATTTACGAATAATTATGAATACAAAAAAAAAGAGAAAAATAGGGGTTGGAAAGAGGAAATATGATGAAGTTTGACTCGTTTTGTATAAAATAGAATTATAAATAGAAAAACCTACAATTAACTAACATGAAAAGGAATAAGAAAATGATTACAAGTAATTTTGAGAAAATTTATATAAACTCTAGCCCATGAAGAACATGATGACGTTTTATATCACGAACTATTAAAGCTGACACACCTTTTAAATAAATTTCATATCAACTAATTAAAATTAATACCTTTAATGAACTAAAATGGTATTAAAACTAAAATTTTGTTTATATAAACTTGATTAAAGTGTGAGATTGGTTTCTTATCTAGAAATAAAAATAATTTGAAGGAGAAGGTGAAAAAAATTTCAAAAGTACTACTAAGCTTATGGCAAACAAACTAAAATTGTCATGACTTAGAACAAAAGTGAAAATAAAGGTTGTACAAATGTTCTTCCTTCCTTCATAATTATAAATAAATGAAACAAGCTGTGTTATGAACTTTATGGCCAGAAAGAATGCAAAAAATTCATATTTTCTATTTGCATTGCTTTAGTACTCTCTTTAAATCATTAACTCCCACCCTCTCTTTCTCTTTCTCTCCCCTCTTTTCTATCTTTAATATGGAACTTTCAAAATCATCCTACCCACCCACTAAGTCATGATGGCAACTTAATCTAATATTGCTTGACGTATATTTCATAAAAAAAGTTGAAATACTTTTAACGACAAATTCAACGAAAAAAGATATATGTATTCTCAGAGATCTATGTAAAATTATTGAAAATCTTCCTCTTTTCAAGAAATGAGATAAGAAAACCTTACAATAGCTGGCTATTTTGGATTTTAAACATGCTCAATGATCAGCTTTGCCTCTAAAGAGTTAATCAAGTATCAGTTTTTAGTATTTATAGTTCTCGAATCTGTCAGGTTAGCTGATTAAACCATCTGAAGATCAGAGCTCAGTTAAAAAAAATCTTTTGGGAAATTGTATTTAACAATGAAAACAGGAAAGAGATATGCATGTTAAAGAGACGATTAATTTGAAAAATAAATGTCAAACTAGTATCATAACTTCATTTCAACTTTGCCAAGAATATGATCTGTGATGCTGGCAACGATTACGACAGAAAACATTGTTGACTGGCTTTTTATAAGTTGGACATAGCATGAAACTGCAACTAAAGATATACATGAATCGGAGTAATACGTTTATGAAAGAGGAAGAATTTGGAGAGCTCGGCCAGGGGAGATATGTGTGAGGAATATCTGACGTCATCATGTTCTGCACATTCATATAAGCGCAGCCAATCCTTTATAATGAGAAACAACTAGTCTAATTATAAGGAAATTAGTGTGAAGAAACTTCAAAAGAAGTGTAGAAAACATAAAACAAAAGCAAAATTTAATACAATCATTCTGGCGAATACGAAATGAGGAAATAATGAACATTTTGGATGTATCTACATAACTATATATATATATATGGTTCAAATTGTTTATTAATAGTAATACAAAATAATAAAAATTCGTCAGTTTTCCTACGAACTTCATGTTTACAAATCCAATATCATACATCGAATCTTATGTTCAAATATGGATACATACAAATGAGTTCGTGGGTAAGGGAATGTACCCGACTGTTGATGCTATACCGCTTGAACTTCATCCTACGATATTCTCTTGCACTCAGTTGCGTTCTCTCTCTAACTCGCTTTATATATTTCTCTTGCTATCTCTATTTCACTATATGTTTCAGTTCAATTATCTCATGCTCAAAAGGTATCTAAACATTTTTTTTTGAAAAACTTTTTCTAAATTGTAGAGAGAAAAAGAAAAATTGTGACTAATGAGCATTCAAAATATATAAAATCTTCTAAAATCGGGTAATGCCATGAGGCCGAAACACTGAAAGGACGCATCTGTTTCTGAAAAGGATGAGTAAAATGCTTCAAATATTTCCTTATATAGGGATTCAGTTGAAAGACATACGTGAATCTTCTTTCTTTCTCCAAAATATGAATAGTCAGTTCAAGATTACGGTAAAGCATTGAAATAAAGGACACTAATATACTTCATACTAGACCATTTCGGTTGCAGTTCAGCTCAGACCAACTGTTGTTCCGGATTTGAACTGCCTCTTCTATTATTCTCTGATTAAATAAAAATGTAAATGGACAAATAAGAGCTGGAAAAGGACAAAACCGAAAATATGGAATTATAAAACAGAAACTGAGAAGATTTGCAGGATAATCCGATTTTCAATTGTTCATACAATAATATGTACAAACTAATTTTATGTTTTTTGAAAATCGCAAGTGAATATTATATAATTGGAAGCATATTACGGGGGAGTAACAAGACATCATGGCTTTGTTTCGTTTTTGGCTATTATAATATTTTATTCTGAACAAGAAAAAAAAACGAAGATATTTACGTCGTATAAATATAGAAATTCTTTGTACCATGAATGTCATTTATATTTATTTATATAATTAAAACTGAAGCATCATTTTTTTCTTTTTCATATTAACTTAATCATTTATTTAGAAATTATAATTTGATGATGCTATTAGACGAACTGTCGATTTTCTATTCGTCAACTGGATTCTTCCATTACTACATAGAATATTTCTACCAATGCCAATCTTTTGGAAGTAATTTTTCAAATGCTCTTCAAATATTTTTATGTCATTTCCGGTTAAACGTTTTTTTCAGCCTTAAGCTTTGCATTAACGCTTTAATTCCCTTTTATTTTTTGAAAAAAAAATTTTTGTTGACAGTTATCAAAATCTATAAATATATTTAACTGCTTTATTATTTGAGGATATCGAACTTTCGTGTCACTTAGCTACATTGCTACTAGCATTTATAATGAAAAATTTAATGTCAACTACCACATTTCTTGAATTTCTTTGATTAAATATTGTATTATCAATGGTTAATTTAAATACTAAAAAGGATCAAGTTACTGAATGTGAGTATAAAATAAATTTTCGAAATATTTAAAAGCTTAAATTGGTAGTAAGAAAAATAAATTTCGTACAATTATTTCATTTTCTGTAATATTCACAGATATGATTAGATTTGTTCAAAAAGAATTTTTTTAATTGTATGTTGAATATTCTGAATTTTATTTTTCAAAGAAATTTTTAATCTTAGCAAATATGTTTATATAGAAACCAACCGTAATTATTACTATTACAACTACTGTTTAATATTCAAAAGATAAGTATATACATTAAAAAATTTCTGATAAAAATTAAACAGAAAGACGAAGCAAAAATAAGCAAAAAGAACCTATTTCTGTTCAGATTAATTAATGAAACGATATTATTACTAGTATAACGTTCTTAATATTTTTATCTGTATCAGCTTATTAGCATATAAAACGAGTTCAATTTGTAATCTTAAAATATGCAAATTTTGTAATCAATTCATTTTGAGTTAGCCTGCCATGCAGAACGGTCGCTTTTTAATTTATTTACTCGTTCAATATATCTAAAAAAATTGTTTCAGGCTTAAAAGCTCGAATCAATATGGTGAAGTAGATAATGATTTAGATCAAATGGGATAGAATTAGAAATGTAGGTTCAAATGTATTTTTTTAAATTACCAATACATTCATGTTGCAATTCAAACAGAAAATTGCAGATTTTTAGACATTTATGGCAAATTAAATTACGGCTTCATTTTGGCTTACGGTACACATTCGTACGTAAAGTATATTCTGCGAACTTTGCCATTAGCTCCGATCGAAACCGCAAAGCTTCTTAATAAACGTATTTATTTTAATGTTTTATATGTTTTTATAAGTTAAAATTATGTAATTTTCAGTCATGACGTCGACTGATTGTATTGGAACAGAAACATTATCAAAAGAACCAATATCCGTTGACCATATTTGTAATGTGAATGTAAATAAATTAATTTCGGATGTTCAACATCTTGTCGTCCAGCTCAAAGAAAGTAATGAGGTAAGCTAATTATCGATTTGTAATCATTGTAAATGAATTTTAAACCTAGTTTGCCAGCACTATCAATGCAGCTACTACTGTGCGGGATATTGTTCGACAAACTAATGAGGGTCACATGCTATTGGTAGATTTGTCATTATCAGTTTCCTACATTTCATTTTTTATTATAGAAAAGGCTTGATTCTTCTTCTGGATACAATTTCGAGTCAGTGGATATGGAGTCAAGGCCAAACTGCACTTATCACGTATACTTTTAATTTATTTCTACTTCAGAAAGATAGCATTTCAGTTACGAGAGTTGGATGCAGAAAATCGTCATTTGAGGAGCTTGTATGAGGACGGTCAATTAACTCTTCTGTTAGTGATGCAACAGCATCGTAAAGCTATTCTTCGCTTTTCCAAGAGTGATAGAGAACGGACATCTAGTAAAGCAACTAAAGAAATGTATGAAAAATTGGCAGATCAAGAAGTACGTTCTTTTGTGCTTTAAATTAATTTTCTTCTTTTCTAGACAAAAATGGCTTATAATAAATTTGCTGATGTTGCTGTGGGTATTAATGAAATAATGAAAAGTGAAGAAAACAGACGAAAACTAGCTCAAGAGGTAGGGCTTATACTATTTCGACTATATGCATGAATAACACAAATTTTATTTTAAGGAGATCGAAGATTTGATGATTAAAAACACTATACTTCGAGAATTACTTAATTCGGAAGATCCTCGTAATATCGACATTGATGCTTTGATAGATAAAATGGAGAACAAGTACGTTATGTTTCATTTTACTTTATTATCTGATATGGCTACTTATTCGGGCATATATTAATTATTAATTTTAGTTTTTAAAAAAGTTTCTTTTTCTATTTTTGGATTTTTTTCTCATAACTTCGTAATTTGAAAGTGTACTCTTCAGAACCCCTGTCCCCACTCCTAATACATCAGTTGTGTATGTGGGTCCTGTACAAAAAGATGAAAAAGATGAAAAAGTAGAAGATGAAGAGATAGTAGAAGACCCTGATCATAACAAAAGTCAGCCGACATCTTCTACTACACCTGCTGAGTCATCGGAATTCGTGCCATCGTTTTAAACATATCAATTTATATAATTACTTGCATGTACAAATGATTTATTACTTTCACTTATTATCCTTATAGTATTTCTCCTAGATTACGTGTGTGTAATTAATGATTTAAAAATATTTTCGATCTCTCTAGCATGTTTAAACTTTATTCAGATATTATGATTACAATAAATGGAAATTAACGTACTGTTTCATAGAACACTCTTTATCCTTTTTTTGGGATTCATACGAGAGTTGTTTCCTTGAGATCTGTCAAGAGCAATGGTTTGATACTTCTCATTATAATTTTACATAAGATCCAAGGGTAACGATGTAGTTTTTTGTGACTTCCATGAGCTTCTTCTCTTCTTATTATGACAAGCCAGCCAGCGTGTTCTTATAAGATTGCGGAAGTGTTCCGAAGTTAAAAAAAACAATACGAAGTTCAAAACCTGAATAATCGAGGTTTTATATGAAAAACTTTCTATAAAACTAACCTTTCCCATAATCGCTAATGTATTTGAGATAGCTTTTGCTGATGAAAATCTCAAATTAGTCTAAAATGATAGAATAAAGACTGAAGTTCACAATTTAACTTACTGGATCACTGACAAAGTTTTGTATTATATATAATATAGCACTTGGTACATTGAATACCACAAAACAAGTAATTATAGCACTAACTACTATGGTAACCTTAAGAAATCATCTTCAGTTCATTCAATCTCATTGAAGTTTTACCTTTCTTTCAACTTGGGCTCTGTTTCTCACTAAAGCTTGCTGATGAGTTTGCGAATCATCAAGTGCGGACCAGTTTCTAAAGAAACAGTATTTAGTTAAAAGAAGATTAATTTTTTTCTAAGAAAAGCAATTTTTTATTTTTGAGGAAGAAACCTGTTATTTGTCCGTAGAGCTTGAACCAAATGCCAATTAGAGCAAGTGCATATGACAAGAGGACCGTAGACTACTAACACTGTGTTGACGTACTGAAAAAAAATTTTTTTTTATAAAAGTGAACGTAGATCATACCGTAAGAATTTGAATAATATGCATATGTGTTCTAGGTATAACATGATAAACTATAAAGAAATTATAAATTAAAATGAAAGAATAGAATTAATTCTTACGAGAAAGTATAAAAGCTAGAATCCATATAACAGCAAGAGATAGTAAAAATCTCAGGGAAACATGTCGATTTGAGGATCTGAAAGGGCTTCGAATAACTTGAACCCTTTCTAATGTTGCATACGTCATTAACCTAAATATTAAAAGTTATAAAATATATTTATTATCAATAATACCATATAGATGTTGTACTGAACCAATTGAGCATGAAATTGAAATGAGATCTATGTTGACGCGTCCATTCATTATTTCGAAGGATCCCCTGAATTATAATATTAATTGGCATCAACTTTCATGTATTTTTCTTGATTTTTAATAAAATTTTTAAAACAAATATAGATTTTAAGTTTCTTTTTTGCATGGGAAAAGATACAGAAGAATGGGAACTTACCGTAAAAAAGAGAACAACATATGACTGAAGTAATAAAAATGTTAAGTCTGATAAAGCCATAGCAGCAAAAATCTAAAAAAAAAAAAAAACAATTTCTAATTATACAATTAGTTGATTTCACTTACTATATTAGTTTTTGACCTCATAGCTTTATTTAATAACACAATCAAGTTTAAAATATTTCCACCAGCACCAAATAGTATTTGAGGAATTAATACCCATGTTGATAAAATATACATTAACTATAGAATTGAAATATAAGATAATGTTGTTGTAAGAAATGGAAGAACAAACCTTATGATCGGCAGTAACAGTAGCCAAAGTCATATTCAACACAGAAACTGTAGTAGCTTCTACCATGTCTAAAGATTTGAAAGCTGACATAGCATATAAAGTATATTACAAGACTTATAGAAGAGGTTATCACAATTAAAATTCAAGAATATTTAGAATAAGAAGTTTATGATTTATAAGAATAATCAGTATAAACTAATTAAATGGCAATTAAATTGTTGTTTGGTGATGTACTTTACTGAATTCATCAACTACTTCAAAGAAAATGCCAGGGTGAATAAGTAAATGAGAGGAAAGCAGCCAACAACATCAATTGATAAAGAGTCTGTATGTATGTGTGTCTGTGCATATGTATGTTAGAGAGAAAGAAAGAGAGAGAGAAGTGAAGGCTTACAAAGAAAAACAGAGAGAAAGACAGAAAGAGAGAGAGAGAGAGAGAGAGAGAGAGAGAATGCGGTATAAAAAGTAAGAATTATAGCTGAACGTTATAAAAACGAGTGAGAAAAATTAAAAAAAAAGTGAGAATGAGAGATTGAATAAAATTCTATAATTTCATAAATAATAATATTATAGCTAGCTTAAAACATCTGGAGTATAGAAACAAAGAGAAAAAATTGTTATTGGCATCAAGCTTGAAACATTAGTTGAAAAGTTGGCAAAGTTTATAGTATTGACTAGGCTATAATGGATATAAATGATAAATATTTTTCAACAAAACAAAGAAACAACAAAACAATATTACTGTTAGATCTATGTATATATCTCATTATCCTATTTTAATTGTATTGATATTAAATTTGTAACAAACATAACAAAGAGTACATTCTAAATTAAAATTTTATTGTGTCAAATAGATTCAGAAACAGCTGACTTGAAACTTTTTATAACCTTTTTAGAACAATTTTCATTGAAAAGAGCTTTTTTTTAAGTTTTAAGTTCTAATGTTTGTGAATTGAAAATATTCGAATCAGCTCTTATATCTTTCATTGTCTGTATTTGACAGGAGTAAAATATTCGAAAAGAGATCGATCTCCAATTATTCAAAGAAATTATACATCTGGAATGGACATAAGAAGGCTTCGGAAGAAATTTCTGAGAAATACTTCATCAAAGAAAAAAAAAGAAAAAAGTTTCATACATATTTCTTGGCTTCATTGAAATTGGTATCCACGAAAGGTGAGAACACACATACTATGTCATAATTATGTTGGAAACAACTTTGGATATACATATACATCCATGTATACATATATTAAAATTCAATTGAAAATTCAAAAAAACCAAATATAAACAAATAAAAAAAACAAAACTCAAGACCAGTTCATAGTCTATGAGCTGAATAGTTCAGTCAATGAACTTTGAAAACTAAAAATTATTTATTAGCTAAAGATTGGAAAGTGTTCGTTTGGAAAGCAGTATTAATGTGGACAAAATTCGTCATAAAAATGAAAAAATTCAAAATTGTTCACAGTTCACGAATTGTTTTTGTGCAGCATGACGTAGAAAAGAAGAGAAGTCAAGAAAGCTAAAAGAGAAAGAAGAGAGAGACAGTAGAAAGGAATTTTAAAAAAGTTTATTCTCATCCTATAAGTACATTTTTTCAGAATTAAAATAACAATAACCAAAATGATTAAAATGAAATTTGCAGGAAAAAAATGAATATTAAAAAGCGGGAAAAAGTGAATATTTTACATGAAAAATCATAGAAAATCTACATGTTATATATTTTAATATCTAATTTAGCATTCAAGCACACTGGCGTCCTTCTACTGATGTAATGAAAAATTGAGAGACACCTGCTCTGTTGTAACTGAAAACGTTAATTTTCACGTATATCTAGCATGGAACTATAACTCAGAGTTCAAGATATAATATGTGTAGACAATATTCTTTGAATAAGATCGAATAGTAGAAGAACTGAACATATTGGCACATGGGCACATATATATGAATACTAGCATTTGCTAAAGGAGAGCCTTCTTTTGATGAGCTTCTGTTAAAATGATTGAGCATAATATACTCCCACACTTGGAATTTGACGTAATATTATAACATGCAAACATTTTTTGTATACTTCTATCAACAATTTATTAGATTTTGATCCAAATATGAGCTATACGCTGTAACATGCTCTGAAGCACTGCAGCTTGGAAGTCTTCTTACAAGCGTCATGATGCCCAAAATAAAAAAGGGAATATGAAACATGTGAGAAAAAATGACAGAGAATTAGGGAAAAAAGTGAATACAATGGAGATAAAAACAGAAAAAAAACCAATGAGAATGAGACTGACGTATGTGATAATTGAACTGAAAATGTCTCATCAAGGCAAATTGATCGAGTTGCAAGCTGTCGTTAAATTGAAAATAAGGTATAATGATTATTGAAGAAACCGTTGAAAAGTGATTTATCTGTTCTAAAGAAGAAGATGAAGATTGTTGATATGGCTGCAACAATGGAACAGCCTAACAGAATGTCTGTATAGTAATTAAGCTCAATGAGTAAAATTATCAAATGAATACTAAATGGTATATACATATATAGATATTTATATATTTATATAATACATAATAATAAGAAAATGAGAATAAAGGTGAATGAATTATAATAAACATTTACTCGAAATGTCAAGTGATTTTCCAAATGTAACATGAAATCTCAATCTAAAATGGATAGATAGATAGATAGATGTACATATACATACATAGTATATGTATGTATATATACATATAGTATATAGTATATATAGAATTATGATAAAGTAACACAAGATGAAGAAGAAAATAATCATTGTTATTAGAAATTGTGATTGTATGCTTAGTACACTTTAGATTATTTAGTTTTAAAAAGAATATATTACTCAATAAAAACGTTTAAATATGTGCTTTCAAAATATTTAATTATACATAGATATCTAAAGATTATATAAAATTATTTTGTTTTTATATATTTATGTACATGCTTATATACATGTATATGTTTTGATACTTTTTCAACAAAATAATACAATGATATGTAGAGAGATCAAACAATTATAGGAAAAAAAGCAAAATTATCATTGGAATGTATGAATATAAGATGTTGTTTCCGCTAAATCTTAGATGAGACCTCCCTCAAAACTGGGCAAAACAAAAAATTTCTCAGGTAAGATTATTAATTCATTCTTGCAGAAAAGAATCCATGCAGCACATAAATACGTATATAACAATCTTCTGAAAATCTTTAACCAACTTTTTTAGGAAAAGTTGCTGAATCAATTTCTGTTCAAGAGATTTGTTATGTAAATTACTCGAATGACTATGTTGATATTCAGCTGAGGATAGCATGGTCGAGATAGATAGCTTTCTTAGAGTTTATTCAAACTAGAAAGATCAAATGAAGAGCAAACGTGGGAGTTACTTGAGATAAAGAGAGAGGGGAAGTGAAAGAGAGTAGTAGTAAGAGAAGAATCCTGAGATAGAAATGAGTACATGGAGAGATAAATAGATAGATACATTGACGAAAGTGGTGTAAGTATATGTAAGTCAAAAGATTATTAAAGAGACTGAGAAGACGACGATGAAGAAGAAAAGAGGAGCATTGCTCAATTCTCTTCGTGTCAGTACCTATGGAATAGATTTTAGATAAAGGCAAAAATGACTCTCATAGAGAATTAGATTGAAAAGGAAGTGAGAAGAAAAGAGAAGAGACGCTCTTGCTTAATTCTCTTTCTGAATATTCAGACTAATAAAGGGATGTCATGAGACAGCAATATTAGAATTTTGAATTAAGTTTCGAACCTCTGTGTGACCAAGTGGAATAATATAAAAAAAAGAAATATTAAGTCTTTATAACTGAAATGAGTAAGATGAGGGAGAGGTAAAAAGTGCTGGCGGCCTTTAATTGAAAAAAAGGCGTGACTAATAACAGAAAATATGAAAAAAAGCAGTAAACAAAGCAAAATTTTATAAATGTATGCATAACTATGATTTATAGCTTTAACAAAAAAAGCTGTGATTACATCAGAAAAAACACATAAATATACTATTTTGAATTGTAATCGTAAAGAATTTTTTCATTAATTTTTCATAGGCAAAATGTCCGAGACAATCAGAATCATCAGTGTTTTTGGAATGGAAAAGAAAAAAATTTCAATAGGAGATTTAATTACGCTGCAAATGAAAATTAGATCAAATGTGAACTGTCTAAGCCGTAATTTCATTATTCATACAAAATTTTCGGGTGGGACTAATGTAATGAGCACAACAATTATTTAGGAAATGTACAAGCTTTAGATTTTCACCGAGCAATATGGGTCGAAAAGCTCAACGGATGATTAGCCGAGACACTTATTCAAGAACAGAATAGCTATAATGCAATTTATAGTCATGAGACAAACGATTATTAGTGTGTTGAAACTAATTTAAATTGATAGTGAAATGGTTCACGTGCGTGAACTTGTAGAGCGAACGCCTTTCATTGCATCTTATGCATATGTGTGAAGCGGTTGCATTATCTCAATTCATATATTTTATTATAGTTTAGCTATTTATATACAAAAATAATAATGAATTATATAGAGAAGCATACAAAAATGACAACAATCAATCATTTTTTATATTCTGAAAGAACGCAACAAGTGAATGCATCAAAAATGATAATTCTAGAATGTTCTGTAAAATTTGTATAGTAAATCGTATTATTAGAAAACAACAAATTGCTGAGGAATACTACTTATTCATTATATTCTTCAAAGTACTCTCAATTACAAGAACATTGAATTGTAAATCAACAGAATGTTACTTGAAAGTATGTAAATTGATGAAAAGAATGGATTGATAAATTGAAAATGCTTTAATATTATTTCAAATATTCTATATTAATATTATAAAGAAATTAAAGCAAATGTGCATGATTTTTTCTAGGAATTGATAAAGAACACTTTTCATACAAACATCTGGTGGTGTTTAATTCAGAAGTTGAATAAATCTCTCTGAACTTCAAATAGTTTCTGATCGTTTCGGAATAATTGTTCTTCTCTTTTTTCGTCCAATCACAATGACTGTGCTCATTCTCACCTAATTATGGCTACCGTAACATTTGAAATTACATTGATTTCGCAGATGATGCTTCAAATGTCACGGAATATTTGGTCAGAAATCTAGCTGGCGGATGCAGAATCTTCTGAATAAACTCAAAGAAAACGAAGTGACATAAATTTTTATTATCAATATGATTTTGATATTATTAACCAAATGAAAAAATAAGTTTGCTATTAATTGATTCGAATCTGACTAAGCATGATTATCGGTTTCATTCTTGTAGGCAATTTCGGATCAATTGAAGTTTCCGTCAGAGTTTACGTTTATATTTATCTTCGAAAATAACCATGAAATGAAAAATTTCCCAGAAAAGATTTTATATAATTTTGGCTGCTTTTCTTACTCATTTCGAAAGAAAAACTCTCTTCTGGTTCTAATGATTGGTCCATGGAAAGCGTGAACTACCAAACTTCAACTAACTTCAGGATCATCATATGAAATGCGTGAAAGATAAATATGAAATGAATGAAAATAGAGAAGAAGAAAGCATATTAAAACTTGAACTTGATTAGAGGTCAAGCTTATTCTTCAATCATATGACGTAAAAGGGATATGTTATAATAGCAATAACAAACATACTTACTATAACATGAGAAAAAACTGCCAAACCAGGGAAAAGGTATTTTCATGTAAACTAGGTTGTATGAGAAGAATTTCCAAACGTTTTGATAGTATGTATCTATGGAAAAGTTGGTCTATCAAAACTTGCAAATATCAAAAAGGATTCTCTTAGAATATGAGGAAGAAGCCAGATTTATTTTAATCAAGGAAAGGCTTAATACAAGATTAATTTGCGGATGAAATTTTACTGTGGTAGTTTTAACTATGAATGTTCCTAATACAATTGTATTATAAAGAAAACACCATGAAATACTAAAAATATAAAGAAATTATTCTTATTTAAGTTATAAATAATCTTTGAATTTACTTCGGGAATATGAGCCAAAAAAATAAAATAAGAAAATTGGGCAGAGCTTGGGAATTATTTAAAATAGAATTGAATGATTGGAAGTAATAATCATAGGGCGAAAATGACATAGATATGTATATATAATATATACAAATATCTATATATATATATAAAGAGAAAGAAAATAGAAAAAAGAGAGAATAATTGAAATTTCTAAATGCAACCATATAATTAGAAAAAAACTATATGAATGGATATTTACCCGACGTGATGCACCACGTGGATGGAAGATATATTATGTTAATGAGCATCAGAGAAACATCATATAGATCTCTGGCATATTGTCTTGCGAAGAATATCTGAATCAGCTTAAACTTAAAGCTTAACTTATTTAAAATAAAAATTAAATATTAATTGTATCACCAAACATATCTTTAGTCTGGGTTTTAATGTTGACTACCTAATATGTATATTTCTTGGTAAGTAAAACAATATGGAGGAAAAACATTTATATATTGAGAATTACAGTTCAAAAAGATAAAGCTAGCATTATGTAAAATGATAAAAAGTTTGAAATATAATATATATATATATATATGGTCTATAGAAGATAATAATAATGATAATTTCTAAACTTTTATTGAAATATCATCAGCATAGTTATACTAATAACTGAATATATTTCAATCATAACATTCTTAAGAAACATAAGCCCTCATCAAAAATGTAAATATTATTTTAACAACATTGTATAAATTGATAACACAGTTTAACGGATTTGATTTCTGAGCTATGAAAGCTTTGAACTTTTATTTTATTTTATAATAAAGAAAATTCTTTCATTTCCCCAGAAAATTCTCCAAATATGTTATCTATTGATGATTTGATGGATAATAATCGATGATACTCTTTCAGTTACCAAAACTATTGTTCTAAGATTTTGGTATAATTGAGTTACAAAAAAAACAAAATATCTATCGAACACCTAGACTCGAAATAAATATTAATTTTTGATTTTCCATGACTTCAAACTGAGAAATCACGCGTTTTTCTAATTAATTGTGAAGATTTCATTACAAACTTCAGACTTCTTAGTAAATCTATTGTTAAAATTTCATTAATTTCATTTAATATTTGATTGTTCTTATATAGCTGAGCCAAAGGAAGTCAGCGATAAATCATCTTTTAAAAACTTTCAGACATGCCACTGAAATGTGATTTCGCACCAAACAATTATATTATATTATTATAAATTCCATGAATATAATACTGGATTATGTTAGGGAATTTACTTATTATAAAACTGGGGAAACAATAAATATTAAAAATAAAATAAAAGAAACACGAAAAGAAAGTTTTTTAACAAAAGCAAAAAGTTGAGAAAATAAGTAAAAAAGAGATTGTAGAAGAGATAATGGACAAGATGTTTATGACAGAGTATCATCTCTATCATCTACACCATTGTGATGAGAAAGCAAAGCACAGTTTACTGATTAAAGATATCACATTATTAGAAAATGAAAGATGAAAAACTACATAATTGCTAATAAAGACTGTTGCATTTCAAAGGAATTTCAATAGAAACTCAAGTTTCAATTGAAATTATAAAGATATAGACATGTGAGAACAGATATGTATCAAAAAAAACAACAAAATACAGAAACAAAAGAGAGAAGTTGATTGAGAAAAACAAAAAAAGGAAATATATTTAGACGATAAGAATTAATACTTTGAAAAGAAAGAAAATGTATGAAAACTAACTCATTATCATCATCATATATTCTGATTATTAATATCGTTGACAAAAAAAATATATATAAAGCTTGAAATTGAAAACTTCATAGTTTTATTCGGCTTTAAGTACATATAAGAACGGATTCAGTTGTTCAGGGCGTTTGGCTGGAACCCAGTTGATTTCTGAAACGAATAGATATAGATTTGAGGACAAAAAGGAAGATTTCTCTCTCTCTCTATATATATATATATATATATATATATATATATAATTCTTCTCTCTCTCTCTCTCTCTCTCTCTCTCTCTCTCTCTCATATGGTATATATTCATAATTCTATATATACATAGATATATATAATACGAAAAAACAAACAATTGCTCTAATAATAAAAAAATATATTAATAAGTCTTGCTGTCTTCATCATAGGGTCGACTAATTCAGTTTTGAAATATTTATATAGTAATATGCTCAAGAAAAAAATTAATATTTTTAATATATGTATAATAATACAGATTATTTTAATTAAATTTATGCATTAATTTGTGTTTTAAAAGTCATCTGAATGATATAAATAGCAAATAGACTTATATTAAGTATTATATAATGTGAGAAGATTCATTCTCATGAATTTCATATAAACAATGAATTGCGTATTATTTCCAATTATTCAAAGGAACAGTTATAGCATCTAAAAGAAATGAAACCGGGTAATGACGTAATATGAAAGTAAGAGTAGGCAAAGAGAGAGAGAGAGAGAGAGAGAGAGAGAGAGAGAGAGAAAGAGAGTGGTGGGGGATTGAAGAGAAAAATGGAAGAGAGAGTAAGGTTTAAAAGGTGAAGATAAAAGATGATAAATTATTTATTAGAAATAGTTTGAAAACGTTTCAGCTCAATTAAAACAAAAACAAGTTTTTAAAAACTTCCATCGAATTTACTTATATGGAAAAAAATTATTTGTTTGATATTGTTGAACATTGAATTTATTCCAGGAAAAAAGTAAAATTAAAAAAAAAAGATTAACATGGAACAACAATCCTTCTTTCCTTCAATTAATTCAATTAATCTTTTTAATTTTTGTTTTATTATTAGAGTTACATGCATATCTAATTGATGTTCAATCTTTCAAGATATATAAAAAGAAGTTTCACAATAATGTTTTTTGTAAATAATAGAAATATTCGTGAATATTCTTTGATTTTTATGAATAGTTTGATGTGAAAATAGTGAAAAGAGTTGTTAATGTCTCGATTACAGCTTCACAATATCCATAAAAGAAAGAGATTTTTCATTAAAAAAAACAAAATTAGCTATGCAACTTTCTATTAATGTTTTGACGAGAAGTTTGGAATATGTAAAACCTTACTGTTGCAAAAATTTTGAAGACTAATAACTTTTTTGATTAAAAGAACGAAATATAACAAACCTTTAACTATACATGATTCCCATTCATTCTGAGTTAACTTCTTATTTCCATCATTATCACATGTTTTAAATAAACTTCGACTGCATGTTCGAAATCGTTTCCATTGAAGCAATAGAACCTTGTAAGGTCGCCATTCAGATCTTTCTAATACCTCAAATTATTTATTTTTTATAAATATTATAAATTATATTTAAAAACTAACTTTATTTTTATTCTTATCTAATCGATTAAATTTCCAAATCAAGGCTGCATCCCGATCTATTTTATTGCTTGTCACATTTCCTAAATGTCATTTTTTTTTTCAAAAAAAAAAGAAAGAAAATAAAAATTATCCAAGCTTTTTAAATTGAATAGGTCTATTCGACTTCAGAAAGATCAATGAACATTTCTCGAATTTATTTCATAGAAAATAAATTTTACCGCAACAATTAAATTTTTCTAAGAAGCATGATCTTATGCTTGAAAATATAATTATTTGAATTATGAAAAGTTTTTTTTAGCTTTTTTATGTCAAATATACCTGCCATTATAAGTTCTGTTTCTAACGAGGAGACTAAGCGACGAAGAAACCTTAATCGTCGATGAGCCGCACACCCTAAACATTTATCCATTTACTTTAACAACTTTCATAAACTCCATTGAAACGAACTTTGCTTTGGTTTGCGTTTAATAGGCTTTTCCTCTGGGCATCTCGGCTTATCAATAAGTGACGTTGTACCTAAAATTGGAAAAGTAATAAAACAAGCTGATTTAAAAACAATAAAAAACCTGGAATTGGCTCGCCACTGTTACTATGAACACACCAACAGTATTGTGTCTGTTCATGGCACTGCACTTGTTGGTAAAGTCTCAAAAAGGTATGCATCGATAAGTAAAGACTTCATGGGGGAAAAACGTACGAGCTGTTTTTAGAAGAACAAGCTGGTATGTAAACTATAAGATCTCCGGCTGCCCGTCGTGATAAGCTCTTTTGACGCTGGGAGAAACAATCCAATTGAATTAAATTTGACTGAGTAGGTGAAGTTGTAGTGGCTTCATTGTTAGGTAAAACTAATTTTGCTATAATAAGAAGTATCGTGATATTTCTCCAGTACAATGAATTTGAAGACAATACCTAGTTTAGAATCTTGACTAGATATAGAAAGAATAGAATATTCATCCAATGGAGATCCGAAAACACGGGTAAGCACAACAAATAGATAGGAGTACAGTATCAATAAATGCATTCAATGTAATCTGGAAAAATAAAATTAGATATGAATATCACATATAAAAAACGAGAAAAGAGTGAATATCAATATCTTATCATTATTTTTATACAGTGTTAACCGAAAATAAGAAAAAAGGAATAGGATTGTTTCTTTTTTAAATTAACAAAATTTTAAATTATCAGGTACGTTTCATTTTCTAATTTGCATGAAATACTAATATGGATCTGATCATTAGAGCCAACAAGAACCAGTAATTATAAATGAAGATGAATACTAGGAAATCTTGCAAATATTTGCAGAAAATCCAGAAGACGATGCTTATGCTCAAAGATCTGTGCATCTAGTTATATTTAGAGCTAGTCAAGGCGAAGCTTTCTTTAGCCAATTGAAGCCACCCACACAATAAAAGTAGTTGAAACCTATGTTATATACTCTTTCAATGTTCTTGAAGTACTTAGATCGGAATGATAGCATAGGATTGAGCTAGGAATAGAGCCAAGTTTAAAGGTTTTGGGAGAGTACAAACCAAAACGTTTTCAACTTTAAATGAGTTGGAAAGAAAATAATTATACGCATATTAAACGATATGACATTTATACCGTTTGAAATGAGATTGGGCTGTTTTATGAAAATGAATAATTGAGAATCATTGAGAGAAGAAAAAGAGAATAAGATGAAGAAATAAGAAGACAGTGTAGAGATATACAAACGAGAAAAGTTATAGAGCCGTTAAATCGTCATTGCTGTCGTTAAATCCGACCTCAGTAGAGCCTGATCATTCACCGTAAACTACATAGTTGTCCTCGGCATCTTATGATCAACACATAGAAGGCCAATGTGCCTTCATTCACACATTGAACACTACTGTCTGTACGAAAACGTATTTTCTCATCTGCTAATTATTGTTTCAGCTTGAGAAACAACAGGCATGTCAGATGGGTAGATCCTTTTCATGGATCTGCTTGCCATCCGAAATTTGTAAAGTTTCAAAAAACATGAAAATAATAGAGGGCAGATGTAACATATTTTACGGTGATGATTCACATAAAATGACGTCATTAGTCAGCTACTTAGGCCGACAGAAACGGTTGTTAGCATCATCGCTATCATCTGATGACGAGAGTTCAGGAAAAGAGGATAAAACAAAGTTTATAGTGGACATTAAATTCCGTTTAAAAATATTCGATGATTTGAAGAAGTTCGTACAAGAAAATCTAGGCCCCCAAAACCACATTAGACTCAATGGTAATTGAAAAAAATGTAGATGCTATGATCCAGAAACATTGTGACATTAACACAACTGGAAAGAAAAGGAAGAAACTTGAACACCTGGACCAAAGCATGGCCAGTCATAGTAGAGAACTTGTAAAATAATGAATATTCGCATAACAAAACATAAGAAAATCAAAATGTACGTGTCTACGAGAACCGGAGCAAACAATGTAATGCTTTGGGTAAACGAATTTGAGTTTAAATTTCGGGACTCAATAACTTTATATATCGATTAACTTCATTTCCTTTTTTTGTCCAGGAATTCAGTTACATACGTCTCAAACACTTTTGTACAGAAACGTTTATGGCTAAAAAAAGAAAACAATTTAATACAAAAATAACACAACGTCCAATCACAGAGCACTGGAGAAAGCTGCAAAAAATTCTTTCAACTCGTGATCAACGCGTTAGAATATTAGGAGAATAGCCTGGTAAGTAAGACAACATGCCTTCCGAATATGAAAACGTAACAAGAGCTCATCAGGTATGTAAAATATAAAAACGACCTAAGATACTAGCCAAACAGCAAAAACTGGAACAAATAAAGGGCTAGAATCACAGAATTTGGAGAGGTAAAAACCACGAGGTCAAAGGTAAAACAAGTGAGACTAATGTAAAGCAAAACGATAGACAATATGGATGAATAAAAATGAATAACAGAAAACTTAAACAACATTCACAAGAAAACTCGAAACAGGAAGAAATTTGGAAGGATTTCAAATTATTACATAGAAATCTACATTTTTCAAGTACAAACATTAGAATTATACGAACAGGAACGAGTGTGCTACCTTTCTGGTCTAGCACATATTTGACATGAAAATTATAAAAAAGTCCAAATTAAGAGAAAAATATAACGAAAACATTAGAAATCTAGTTTCGGCCCTCAAAGGGTCAAATATAAGAAGGTAAGGATAACAGAGAAAGAGATGAAAAAAAAGTTTTAGTCACCTCTGAGACCTTACTTAGGACTGATAGGCGACGACGAAGTTGAGCCTGTATTTGGAGCATTGTGCGAAGAAGCAAATAGGTTAGGGAATGAATTGATAAGAGATGTCGCCGTCGGATATTGTAAGTTAGCAAGGTTCAGATCAGACAGTTGGAAGGATGCCAGGTTAGCTAATGCAGATTCCAAGAGTGCCGGACTAAATATAGGAAGAAAAGGATAACAATAGTATACAGGTTAAGCTTAGTATCAATACCTTACATAAGGAGAACAGTCAAATTGGGCAGGAGCATTCTTCAGATAAGATGGAGTCGTAGTCTGCAAGCAATCATGCTAAGATGGAGATTAGTAAGAAATTCAGAATAACTGTTAGTAGAGTATTAGTAAACTTTAAAGAAACTCAGTCACCTGCACGTAAGTTGGAGCAGGGGTTGGACTAGATGTTGGAGACACAAAAAGTTGTCCACGCATAGGAGACATGAGAGGGACAGGAGTAATGACTCGTCCGGAACCTGAACACAATTCCTCAGATCCCGTAGAAAGTGCGCCAGGAGGCATACCAATATTCGATTTATGATATGGTCTGTAAGTACCATTAATAATAGCTAATTCCATTAGTTGTTTTCTCTTAAGTTCATCGGTTCCCTCTGGCTAAAATCAAAAAATTATATATATATATGAAAGTTAAAAAACTAACAGCAGGTACTAAGAGTTTTTTAACATGGGTCATAGCAGCAGCCAATTTCATTCGGGCTCTATTTTCGGTATCTTCACACTGTAGAAGAACATGAAGATCGTCATCAAGATGCTCCCAGTTAGGACGTCCTCTGTTGGCTTCTTCCTTTAAAAAAATTATATACTATTTTAAATCATTAAACTCAAACCTTTCTTTTGTCTTTCATAGATCCCTTTCCGCGTACCATGATCTTGCAGCCAGTTTCTTGCTCCAGCTGTTTGGCAGTCATACCTCTTGGACCAAGAATACGTCCAACGAAGTTATACTGAAAATATACGAGATTAATTATTATAAGTAAATACAAAGCTTACATCAGGATAGTCACGGATAGGAACGTAAATCTTTTCCGTTACAGTAACAACTTCTCCTTTTGGCTCTGGAAGGTCCACTTCGTCGATAACAAAATCAGTTTGGAAGAGAGCTACACGAACTCTTGCGATTTCTAAATAATTTTATAAAAATTCTCTAAATCTAAAATGACTCACCATCCTCTACCAAGCGGTCAGCATGTTGAAAAGCATTGGGAAACATTTCAAGCTGCTTTTTCTCTTTCACAAGGACAGCCAAATACTCCATAGAGCAATCCATATGGCTGGTTACTGGAGGAGAACCAGATTCTAGAGAGGGGGAACCTGGAATGATAGGATAAACATTATTTTCACAAACTGAATCAGACCAAGAAGGAGATCAGAAAACCTACGTTTTCCTTCACTTCCAATGCTTTTTAGGCGACCATTAGCTTCAGTAGCTGCAGATGATAGACGGCGTTGTCTTGGAGCCAACATTTGCCTCGGGTAAGAGGAGAGAGAAGGGAAAACCTGATAAAGTAAAGTTCAATTGAGTATAACTTGAACCCTGGAATTAAACATTCTGGTTAAAGAAAGAACGAAATCTACGTCCAAAAATTTAATTCTTTCATAAGCAGACATTTGCGCTCTATTTGTAATGAAGCTTCGGAATAAAATAATAAAACGAACACTGTCGTCATTCCTAATGCTGGAAGAGTGATATCCCCGAAGAGGTGAGCCAACAGAAGATCGTTGATATGATGCACAGGACTGCATACCAACCTGTAATGATTATTTCCATGTTACTTAGCTCAAAAATTGTAATACGAGGACGCATATTAAAACCATGAATAACATGCTATCAATCAAACCACTTCTAGCATAGCTAGTAAAAAAGCATAAGTCACAAATAAGGTCACCTCTAGTTGTAGTAAATATTAAATGCTCACCAGTTTTTATTAGAAATATGACAGAAAGATCGGAAGAATACGACACGCCAACAAATGACTGATTACGGATATCCGCTGTCATCTACCGATTTTTCATGATCTACGCCTGATACAGGGTGTGGCGCCAATTTCAAAAATAGGAGCACAATTGTTCATATTGCATATACACCAAATCAAAGTCCATGTAAAACGAGCATTTTGTGCTTCACACCAAAGTACAATATAGTTCAAAAATGTTTATTGAATCAAATTTCGTAGCTTACTAAGTTATACATAGTCAAAACATACAAAATAAAATAAAATCAAGAATAATTATGATATAACAGGATCCTGAATAAAAATATCTTTAAAATTTTCAGAAATAGCATGTATATCGTTCTCGAAATTCTGAAATAGTTTAGCAATAAAGTAATAAGTCAGCTTTAAATTACCAATTTTTTGAAAGATAAAAGACTATCTCTTGAATATGTATGAACAGAGGACTGACGATTATCAGCTACACAATATTTCTTCTTAATTAATGTATCAGTGATTCCATAACCATCTAAAATGAGCTTCAGTGAGAAACAAATTACAAGAATATATTTACTAGTGCGTCCATTAACTACAACTACATTCAATGATTTCCGGAAACCTGTATTCAGCACACGAACATATTGCTCATGCTTGGACCAATCTCTAAGAACCTACGAAAGAAATTGCAATCAAAATAAAAAATATAGAATAAACAAGTATACCCCTCTAACTGTTGCATAAGATCCTACATCATTTTTAAGCCAATTGACTCCTGATATAGTGCAAGGAATAACCTTCAAATAACCTCACTAAATTTTAAAATTTAAAAATACACTACGTACCAACGCAGGTAAATCAGTAAACCTTTCTACCATAGGCCAGCTCATACTACGATCATATTTAACAGTTTGCCCAATATCAATAAGATAAGCTTCTGTATTTGAAATACGTTGAGCTCGATGATGAAGGCCTTCATGACAGCAAATAAAGAAGTGGCCAATCTTCAAAATAGAAGAGGTGATTCAAAAAACATAGTAATATTCCAAATCAACTGAATTCAGAACAAACCTTAACATCAGTGTCAATCTTAGACGCATTACTGTGGCAATAGTCCAATATCTGTTTCTGGAGCTTCTCATAGCTTTCATTGTTACAGTTAGTTTCAATAATATGGAAAGCGAACTGTTCGCTTGGAGGATATGGGGAAGAAACAACTTTGGCCTAAAAACTTGATTACAATTGGCCAACCTATTAACCTTACATCTATGGTAACACCAATAGGTAGATCTCTGAACACAATTTTAAAGTTAGAAGGTGGAGACTCCTTGAACTTTTCCGAGCTCTTAACCCTTTGAAGAGGAGTAGTAGTATTTTGATTAATAGGTGCAAGGACTCTTCTATAAATAATTTTTTCAACTAGGTCCCACAATAAAAATATTACTGTTCAGATTTTTTGGTAACAGCGCCACGTTCACGTACGTCAGATATCTGGAGAGCAAAAGTTCAAAGATAAGAGCAAGAACAAACGTACAGAGACAGTAACATTGTCGGAAATTCTCAATTTCTTTTTCATAACACGCTTTCTCACTTCATCAGAGCCTTCATATGTTAACATAGTGAGAAAACTGAATAAAATTGATATTGTTGCAAAAAATCAGAATAGTTTACCCATATTTAGTAGTAGAGTTTTGAGTGACGGGAATTCGAACATTGTCAACAGGTCCAAATTGAAGAAAACACCGGAAAAGATCCCACTAAAAACTTTTATCAAGAGAAATAAAATTAGATAAAACGAACATCACTAAAAGTGTTTGGAATATCTCTTATAAAAAATTCCTTTTCAGAAGAAGATGTTGGAATGATCATCTAGAAGAAAACAAATTGTCACACTAATAATTATTTTATATATTTATATAAACATATATTATAATAATAAAAATTAGAACAAACGCAATGACAAGTAGAAATTAATTTTCAATTCTAAGATTTAAAAATAAAATTTTCGCGCAAATGTTACGACCGATTGTCTACAGTAATCGTCAAGGCCGTAGCCTTTCAATGGTCCTTTGCGGCAAAACATTGTCAAATCATATCTTTTCAACAAATTAACTATATCTACCAGTGGACTAGAATTTGATTATATGTTAAGCTAATATGAAGAATATTTTTCAATTTGTGTAATTTCCTTATGAATATAGCCACATTCTTTAAAGCTGCGATCGTTATTGTGTCTTTAAGATCTAGCTGGTATGTAGAAAACCGCGTAGTGTTAATTCCGAGTTTATTCTTATATCGAATAATTCATTTGGAACATAAGGTTTTTTTTAAAATTTATTTCATTATTCTGTTGGTGTAATAAATGCTAGAAAAAGAGTGCATAGTTTTGAAAAGCTGGCTTCTCCCCCCGCACAACGTGCGATAATCGTCGAATTTGTTTTTTAATTATTGACAATCAGTCTTTCTTTTATTCTTTTTTTTGAAAGCCGCCCACACTCTCTGTCCACTCTGAACATTTTTCCTTAAATCAACGGAATTGTTTAAAAAGATACTGTATCTGTTTCAGAAATTTTTGATTTCCCTATTTTTCGAACAGCATAAGTATCCAATAAGTTCTATTTTTTATTTTTAACAGTAAAAACTTGATTTTAAAGGGCATTTCCTCAGCATATGATACCAAAAGTGAATATTAGTCACGAAAATTATTGAGGTAAATAACTTCGGAAAGCATTAAACAATTGATTATTATGACTCAATAATTAATGTAGTAAGACGTTTCTTTCATGTTAGCACAGTCATCGAGAAAACTCGTAGAATAACCAGGCCCAATTCTTAGCATAACAAGTTGTTAATTTTGACTTTTCGATTTAATTGACGGTCTTCCCATTATGAACGTTTTTAAAGCTGTTAGGCATCCCACACAGACACATATGAATCATTCTATACATAGAACAAATTTATGTATTTTGTTATAACTTTTCAAGTTAGCGAACATGTACTAGGATAATGTTTGAATCAGAAAAACAGAAAATTTTAGAATAAACATAAAAAGGATGTACACGTAAGTGTGCCACGTCAATTTCACGTGGCGTTAGCTGAATGGCCTTTCATTTAAAGCTTTCTTTAACGCGATGAGCGGTTGCAATGCAGATGTGTCTTGCAAGATATGGTTGAGGAAAATCACGTCTTCAGCAAACTTAACCAGTTTTGAGCTGTGCAGTGTCAGTTGTCTGGTTAGTAAATAGTGGGGGCGGTTAGTATATACAAGCGTGTGGGAGCTATTTATCATTTGAGATATGTTTGAATAATTTGATATCTCCCAACTACGGTTATCAGTCACCTTACTGCAATCTTACATTGTTTTCTGAAGTAGTTCTGTTGTAACTGAAACGAACCTCAACAAGACCTAGCACCATAGATTTAAACTATGTCTTGACTTTGGTGCACATTTCATGTTACATCACTCCTCTTATTACTGTAGGTTTGATGGTTAAAAGGTCATAAATTTTACTATTGGTTAAACTAAGGTGCTCTTGATTGACTGCCCATCGAGAAATATTCTATAGCAAAAATTACAAGATAGAATTACTCTTGTTATTAATTAAAAAACGTAAAGAGATGTAAGGAAAACGTGTTCTGGTCTTGAGAAGCCCTTCTTATTCGTCAAATACGAATTACGTTACGAAAATTGTTGTATCTATTGTCCGTAAGCTTTTTCAATATTTTTAAATATAATATATAGTTCAATAAACAAATTAAAATAGTTTTTAAGTTTATTTTGATTTCAAAGTTTGAAATAACTAACAATTAATATAATAAGAGGAATAAAACAATGAAAAAACCAAATAAGGAAAAGAATAAATTAGATTAATATGATTGCAGTGTATATGATGCTTGACTATGCTAGAGATCACAATATAGAGCATATGACAGTGGAAACATTAGCTGAGATCAAAATTTCGACTAAGACATTCGTGTTGATCAATGAAGTAAAGTTCTAGGTGAGTTGAATTTTAAATTTCCTATAAGTAAGGTTGAACAAAACATTGATGTTGTCCTTTATCTCCGCTGTTATTTGTTTTCTGGAGAGAATATTCCTATTTCTTCTGTTTCGTTTCGAATAATAGTAGAAGCAGACGGCAGAATAGGATTAAGTGAATGTTGCTAGCATAGAAAATATCTTTTGCACAGGTGCATTTGTAATTGAAGTTGAAGAATTGTTTGTGAATAGTCTAGAGTTTTGAGTAAGACTTGAATTCGAAGACTTCATTTTGTAATTGTGAGCGATTTGGGCTCTCTTGATGGAATTGCGAACATCTGAAACATAAGTAATAAGAAAATGAGAAAATAAATAAATAAATAAATAAATGAACTAAAACAAAAACAAAAAACTAACCTATAGTACTGTCTGGTAAAGACATCATGAAAGAATTAGATGTACTGAATTCTGGCATTTTGAAAGTATGGATAGAGTATATAGGTGAGCGCTCCAAAAGTTTAGAATGATAGAAATCAGCTTCACTTGGTGGAAGAGGAAATTCTGGAATCATTGTTTCCTTATGTGTGGTTACAGTAAGAGGAAATGAGAGAGTGGTTGAGAAGACCTAGTAGGTGTAGGCGCTGAAAGAAGAGACAGACTCTGATTGCTCCGCCTATATATACTGATGTCGCATGGGCGGGGGCAAACCCACAAGATTTTTTTTGGTTATAATTTTTATTATATGAATAAAATAATAAACAAAATGAAGTGCTTGTTAACTAATTCAAAAAAGTGAACAATATCTAATGAGTTTAGTACTTTTTTTTGGATAAAAAGAACTTTTTTGCAATTATGTTGTCCTTGTAGTATTATTTTGTATTTAGAAGCTGTTCAATAGTAAAGTCAAGTGCAATGATGTTAGCTTCCAGGCTTATATTTTTTTGTTTTCCATCTTGATTTGAAAAAAATTTTTTTTTTCTCGGTATTTTCACTTTGTAGCACATTTAGTGACCATTATTGCAGGTCACAAAGACATTAGTCATCGTAGTTGACGAAAGTTTTCGCATAATCGGATGTTTGCAAAGGAAATATGACATCATCTGTATGTTTCCTTTTATATTCATTATGATATTCCGGTGGGAGCAAACCTTTTCCCAAGGAGTGAAGCTCTTTCAGGTAATTAAGTTTTCTTTATCAGTGAGATTAGAAATATGATAGTAGCTGGAATATTGACCTGTGTTTCCCCCTATAGATAGAACCCACGAATTTCGGTGCAAAAGCGTATTTCGCAATCGCGAAAAGGGTGGCGTTTTGGGTGCGGACGACTCGAAAAGACAGATCAGAATTCTTCCAATATGAATTATGATAACATTGCTTGCAGGAACTGCGTTTTCTAAAAGATGTTCGGTGTGCTGACTACAACGACGGGTTATGATAACGATAAGATGACGTAGGTGATGATGAAGGTTAGGGATCCAACGTCCATCAATATGATTCACAAGCAGTTCTCTTTGTTGATCGCGGAAGCTGGCTTCTCCGGCTCATCATCATCGTTTGGTTCCTTACACCTAACCGGCAAATAACAACCTGAAGTTGTCGCGGGAGATGGGTTGTTCTTCTGGTTATCAGCCAGCGTTCACCCACTCAGTGAGAGAGCACGCGTATCTCTGTTCTTTTTTTAAAAATCAAATGAAAGATGTAAAAGATCAATTAAGAATCGGCCATAGAAGAATCATTTCTTACTGGGTACAAGCAAATAATAAGCCCTATTTCATTAATCATTTCTTCTCTTACAAGAGTTCAACTATCTAATGTTGACATATTTTTGAGGTTGAGAACTTGTACTTTCACGTAAATTATAACAAAGATGAGAGTTATAGTTATCATATTGTAATTAAACATCTTACAAACACCTCATACATCATACTGTATGTGTTGTACACAAACGGAACTATTATTATGTGGATCTTTCCAAACTTTCAGCAGAAATATGTGTAGGGTTAGAAAGAAAAAAGAAAAAAAAAGATGAGAGTGAGGTATTTTAAATAGATTATGAAGAGAGTTGAAAAGGAGAAAGAGGGCGATGTTAATAAAGAAATTGCTCCATTGGCTTATCGTTACTTATCAAGATTTTTGATTATGCTGTGGAATGTGGAGAAATTAAAAATAGATATTAGCGATCCTGTTAACTATATTAAAATAATAATTATTCTAGATATGAAGTATTGCATTCCGAGCTGATTCATCATAAGCTCTTCAATTGATGTATGCTATTAAGCTCTATTTGAACACAGTACTCCTCCTAAAGGGGAAGGGGAGTTTCAATAAATTACTCATAGCTATTTCACTTTTTCCGTTTTAATCACCAAAATCATTTTGTGATGTTTTATTTTTTATGATGTTTGTAGTATCTTTTTCATGATGACTATAATCTTAATGCATGATATAACATTCAAACATTCAAATATTTGGTGGGGGAAATGATCTTAAGGTGATTATATTCTTTCTAGAATATACTGTTGAAAGTCGTTAGATCAGGAAGTAAATGTTCAATTGAGCACGTGTATAAAATAATTATTTACATTCCAGATTATATTTGAAATCAGTTCTAGTTCTGCTAATTCGACTTGTGCTTCTGGTAGCTTCGATACGAATGGAAAGAGTCCAAAACACGAACACAACACTTTTAGGAATGTGCAATTCATCACATAGTATAATCACATGGTTTGTTAGGAATGCTTCAAACGGAACTTTTGCAAAAGATTATTTCATCTTTCAAAGATTATACCTATTCCGTTATGATATCATATGACGGCCACATTACCTGATCTGGTTTCTCATTTTTTGATTTTAAAGCAATGCTACTGAGCATTTCGACTTTGAGCTCATAAAATTTGCCGACGTCAATTAGTTTACGAGGCCAAAGTATTGTAGGATCCGTTAAGCGACACGTGCCATTCAAGCATTATTATACGGAAAACATTATCTAGGGGCTTTAAACAACCAAAGAACTGGTAGATATTAGACAATAAAACTTTAATCTGTTTTCCTTCTAAATCATCTTGCATCACATTTATCATCAATGTGCATGTTAGTCTTGTCATAGCCCAACATATGCATTGAGTAAAATAGAAAGTTGACAAATGCATATTTGTATGTTGACATCACTGTTCATACAAAATACCAAATAGTTATTCGTAAATAGATTACCAAATCGGGGTTTGGGAAAAAAAATTATGAATTCACTGTTCAAGAGCAGCTACTGTTTTACGTCGATAGTCCAAAATTCTAATAATCAGCTTATAATTAACGAACAATAGAGCACTGATAAAGCTTGGAAATTTGTATCGAATTAAGGGCTACTATGTAGCTATAGATTAGCTTAGAATTAATTTTCTTCTTTTCTTTTTTTTTCTCTAAAAAAACAAAATAGTTAAACGTATGAAAAAACAGTTGTTTATAACCATGTTTGTGATGACGATTTTATGAATTTCATCGAAATTTCACCATGTTATCATTGATTATGAAATTACTGTACATTTATGGCATATTTACTACAAAAATTAGAAGGAATACAGAAAAGTTATAGTTTCAAATAATGTTTTCATAGCTAAATTCATAGAACAATTATCAAATATCTAGAGATGGAAGTTTAGCTCAAGGTTCACGTACGGTCCGGTGTGTGAGCATGTTTTTCAGTTTAAGAACTTTAATTCTTTGATCTTATATTTTGAATGGTTATAAAAAAGAATTTTAGCTGGTATTATTGATAGAAAGGAAGTTCCTGGAAAATTTCTCAGAAATTAATAGGCTTTTTAAAGTCTTATCAATACAATATTTTGATTATATAATAGAATTTCGACGAAAAGTTTATCAGTTATCTGTTCTTCACCGATCAAAAAAAATTATCATTATAATAGCAAAGATCTAAGTACACCCAACTTTATAAAAAAAAACTTTAGTTAACTAAATATGATGAGTTTAAACTCGGTGTTAAGTTGTAAAGTGTTTCGAATAAATTATTCCGGGTATTTAAAGTGAGAAACTAATCTCCTCTTTATGATAAGGTTATTCATAATGCTTTAAATATTTTGAAAATTGATTAGGTAATGCATAATCAATTAAGGGCGTATTCATTTTTAAATATGGCTGTAGCATCACTTTAAGATTATTTAAATTCTTTAGATGTCATCTAAAGTTACAGTTGAAGCCTTCAACGTGATAAAATGCACCCATTATAATCTTAACCAACCATATAATGTTATAATTTTTTCAAAATATCATTCAATTGACATTTTATAATGCATGCTAAACATAGTAGTTTTAATTGCTCTTTATCGAATCTCCGAAAAGGAAAAAAAAATAATAAAAGATGAACCTTGTCCCACCTCATTGAGGGGGAGTGTGATAAGAGGAAGATAGCATCGAACCACCCCACCACTTCATGCCCAGGGGTCAGTTGGGGATTCCCTGGTATACACTCTAATGAACCTAGTGAAATGATTAAAAACTAGTCTAGGGATATTAGAGGAACAACACTAGCGACAGATCAGAAACACTTTTTGCATTCTCCTTTTCTTGAAGAATTCATTACAACAATTTTGTTTTCAATGAACATGTCATATCTCTCAGAATTCACTATTGAAGAGAGAAAAAAATCTGGGAAGCCGGAAATTGTATGATTTAGGGCGATTCTCCGACCACCCCAGTAAACATACTTAAGCATTTCTAATTCATGAAAAATGCACATGGTTACTGTTATGAAAAACCAAATCTCTCACTAGTCATTAATTGTCATAATGATGTTAACCATCAAAAACTCGATACAGTAAACACATAGTATGGGAATGAAAGTTAGAACAAAAAATTCAGAAGGAACAACAGTTTTTCTTAGTTTAATGGGCCAACAATCCATATAACAGACAGCACATGTACTGTTCACGTGGTGAAGGCGTGTAGAATATTGTCGGAATCCAATTTCGACGCGTCGGGTATGTTTTCGTGGAAACTAGTGGGGCAAAGAATGAACCTTTTGAAACTTCTTATCAGCTAATAAAATATAATTCGAGTACTACAAATGAATTCCATTTTATATATTGACATAAGTAAATAATTACAAAAATCTCTCTTAAAGCGGAATAAATGTTTTATCACAACTGTATGACATGGAATACTGTCCATTAAATGTCTGAAAGTTATTCTTGATTCGTGTAAACGAATCTTTGAAGAATAACGTCCCCAGTTACCGTAATGCGGTCAGATATGATGGGATTATCTCCTGGGCGGTACTGGAACTTGCAGCAAGGCAAAGAATCCACATCCATCTCAAAAATACATTTGAAAAAGATTTCAAACTTTCAGCTTACCGCCAGACTGGAGCTGTAAGCATGAATAACAACATCATGCGTTAGACCTTTATTAAAAGGAAACTGTCCCAAACTTCTCTCTTCTGTTTGCCATGCACCTTTTTTTGTGCTGTTCCTAACCAAGGCAGCCTGAATCATTCTCAGAACCTAGTTTTCATATGAATAGTTATTTACCTTTTCCTTTCCAAAAGGCATATCAACCCTTATATGGAAGATATGTTCACCTTCAGCCATGATATTGATACTAAAGCTCTTAGCAGATACAAAGGGAGTTAGTGTGATTTTAATTTTATATGGAGAAACAAACCCCTTGATAGGTAATTGCCATGAGAATGGCATTTCCTAACAAACGAATTTTAAAATATTTGTATTTATTTTAAAAAATTATATTACCGGGCGATCAATAGTTGTTACTCGTAAATTATCCTGATTTGGAAAAGGGTTCTGGATAGGAGTTCCATTACTGCTCAACTGTAATAGCTATTGTATTTATCAGCTGAGGTTGTTTGAGATGAGTTTAAATGATTTATTTACAAGTTCTTTATACATTTTTGGGGTAAGCGCAAATTACACTAAGCATTTCATATGGCTGTAAAGCGTTTAATTGAAAAATTGTCTTCTCGTTCACATTTCTCCCGAATGCTCATCTTCCTATAATTTAGTATTTTAAACAAAAACTTGAAACTTGTAAAATTGAAAAGCACAGCAGCAGGCTAGCACGAATACACTCATACGTTAATTGTTATATTAAAGCAATATTAAGCACTATTCACGACATAAAACTTTTTGGTTACTTACAGCAGGTTGAAATTCAACGAAATCTAGGCGAACATTTCCAGTAATAAAGACAGTTTTAATGCTCTCCAGAGGCACTCGATGTGCATAATCGCAGACATGCTTTCCATTAACAGCAATCTTAATTTTGATATATTACTTATATGCATTTCAGCTTAGCCACCTTAAAATAGTTAGCTAAAGCCAAAATACGAATTTGGAATGGCTTTCCTTCCTCGAAAGGATTTGCATAACGGTCTTCAGTACCCCATTGGTTATTAATGTACGAATTCAGCACTAGTTGTCTATCAGGTGTACCAGACAACCACCCGCCGGGAGGATCAAACCTTGGATTCATGTGCAATGCTTTGTTGTCCATATGATCACCTTGGATAAGCAATCCACAGCATAAATCAATATTGAATCTTAAAATTAACAAATAGTTTAGATTTATCGTGTATTCTAATTTAGACAAGAGGACATTTATTTTCATTTTCTCAACTCAATGGCGCGGTTGCATTATTTTCGTTCAGTATTTTCGTTAAAATTCAGATAATTGTTGTTTAGGAATACAGTGAATAATGAAATGTTCAAGTTACAAAAAGAATTATGGAAAACAACGTGAATTACCTTGTCGAAGAAGCAGCAAAAGATGGCTGAACCATCCCGCTAATAACCACTGCTCGACCAGAGAGCAGTCCCCCTACAATTGCCGAAACAAATGGAAGGTCCTAAAATTTTGTGAGATTTTCAAACAATAAAGAAAAAATTTTTTTAAGAATATTATTATTACTAACCGGATTTTTTCTAATAAATTTTTTCGGGGGGGATAAGAAGAAAGGATAATCGGCCAAAGACATTTTTTCTACATAATTAATTCAATACTTTAAAACCTTTTAGAAATATACTAAAGAATGAAAAATATAAAGAAATAAAAAAAAGCTCATTTAAAAATTTCAATGAAACAGAGAGTATATGCCAAATTCAACCAGTTATGTGTCATGTTATTCAATCTCTTATGACAGATGATCCACCATAAACAGATAGTAATAGCCGAAAATTGCATAGCCAAAATTTGGAAAGTTGGAGTGAGGCGCAAAAGTTATCACACTGCGTGATTTAACTTTTCTGCTTGCCCAAGACGTCTTAGTTTTTGCTAACCCAACAATAGAACAGTTCACAGGTTTTTAAGGCAATTTGACAGGAAAGCAAATAAAACCTACCGGGCTTCGTATAATATTTTCCTCCTCCAAAGGTGGTGCTGAAGCCATCTTCTCAGCTTACAAATATCAAGCTCACTCGCTAATACAAAACTTTTCAATGCTTGCAATAGTTGTCAATGTATTTGTTCAACGCATAAAAGCGATCTCAATGCAAAAAAAGACATTAAAACAATATATTTATTGACATACTTAAGAAAAAAACAAGTGGAAATGTGAAGATCATATAAAGAAAACAAGCAACTTTAAAAAGTAATCACCTCATTTGGATGATTCCAGCATCTCTGAGCTTCATGAGCTTAGTGCGGATTTCAGGATTTTTCAAATGTTCTTGGGCTGCTCCAGGATCCTGAGGGAAAAATTTATATTAATATATATATATAATAACTAGTTTACTTGACTCATTTGTTCCAATAACATGCGCATTCCTGGGTCACGAAGAATTTCTTGAACTTCTGGGTCAGCCATAGCTCTCTCACGAGCCTTAATAATATGATTAACAGGAAATAATTTCTCATATATAATACCTTTTCTGGACTCTCATCGTTAGATCTGATGCAGTTACGAAGTCCTTCCATAGCCTCAGCATTATCAGATTGAATGCTAAGAGCATCTTCATATGCTTTTCTGGCTTTTGACCACTCATGCATGGCAACGAGAACAGCTCCCTTACGGATATATCCCTTGACTGAAGCAGAATACATTACTGATCACAATCAATAAAAAGAATTACTGAATTTAGGATCTCTCTTGATGCAGCTCTCACAATCCTCCAAAGCTCTTTGGAACTCCATCAATTTGGTAAGACAGGCAGCTCTGTTCGAATAAAGAATAGCATTTTCAGGATCACGTTTAACAGCTTCGTTATAGTGTTTCATAGCAGTAGGATAATCACCCTTCTATAAGCAAAAGAAAATTATAAAAAAATCAAAACAGAACAACGCACCTTGAAGTAGTCGTTACCCTTATTTTTCTCCTCTTGGGCAATTTCTGGGTTAATGTAAGCAAGTCTTTCCTGTTCTTTAACAGATTTCTCGATCTCTTTTACTTTCTTAACGAGCTCCTAAAAATTTGTAATAAACGAGAACAGCATCATATAAATGCTTACAGGATCACGGAACTCTGAAAGAGATTTACTGAACCAAACAAGGGCTTCATTCAAATCTCCCTTCTTTTGGTGGGCATTACCAGCACGAGCCATAGCTCTAAAAGAGAAAGAAGCATTCGAAACCACACAAAAAATATATAATACTTGGCAATATGCTTATAATCAGCACGATGTTCACGGCCCGTCTCAACAGCTTTTAAACAGAGCTCAATGCATTGATCAAGTTTGCCCTCTTCGAAGAAAGCAGCTTAAAAATTTTTTTAACAAAATATATATAAAAACAGGCTTACCAGCTTTGTTGTTGTAAAATGCGATGTTGGTAGAATCAAGCTCGATGGCCTTGTCATAATGAATATGAGCATTAACAAAGTCTTTTACTTTGTATGCAGCATTTCCAAGATCTTTTTCTTGAAGAGCCTATAAATTTAAATTATAAATGTTGATGTAAAGTAATTTATAATTTAAATTCAAGCAGTACCTGGGATTGAGCGTCAGCCATCAGTAACTATATAAAATTCTAGTAATAAAACAAGCAAACGTTGGAGTCAAAGTCTTGGTTGTCCACAACGGCGCGAATGTTCGAGAAAAGAATTTACCAGCAAATGACGTCACGGACTAGTCAGAGCATGTTTCAATCCATATGAACAGTTGCAAAAGTTTAAAACTTCAGCTAGCGTATTAAGAGATCTCAATTATTACAAACATAATTTTATTTTTCAAATAAGCATTCAGACTTATATTAGATAAGAAAATGAACCTAAGTAATTTAATGAAATTTCTTGAATTGTAAAATCCATTATTTGGAGAATTCTTACTGATTTTGCCTCAATAACTTTATATTTTGCTCTTGCAATAGACAATATGTTTTCATCAATTTCAGAAACAGTTTTGATTTCAAAGAATTATTTCAAGTTAAGACAGAACTGATATCAATTTTTAATCTTTCATTTCCATTTATGGTGTAAAACAACAGCTATACGGTATAAGATTCATTCAAATAATAACAATATATATAAATATATTTACAAATCTTTATTCTTGTATGAACTGTGCATCATATGCATTAGATGGGGTTTCTTCTATCATATCTTTGTATTGAACATTCCCGTCCTGTACCATTATTCGTTCACCTCGACTTCCTTCTAGACTATCTTGGTTCCAGCCCTATATAACAAAACTGAATTTAAGTACAGTTTCTTAAGTTCTACCTGATTTACTGATTGGGGATTCGAAAAAGAACGTTCAATTCTCGTCAGAAACGCATCAGCTCTATCTAATAATGCTGACAACCGGACCTAAATTACAAGATGGTGAAGAGCCTTTCTGTTTCTGGTAACCTGATTATCAAATTCTTTCCGAGCTATTTCTAGTTGAAGAGATTCGCTTTCTATTTCATTTCTTGGGTTATCTGCCTCACTACATATCCGAGGACGTTTGGGCAAACACACTGATATAGCAGGTTCTAGATGCCTCATTGGTGCTAAATCCAAACTGAATCAAGCAATATAAATGTATAAGATACTTGCGGACTCTGGGTATTCATAATAGTCATCATATTCCTGTTCATCTAAGAATCTTCTATTCCTTGTTGCAACGTGCACCTATGATATATGAAAACAATAAATTTAAAAACCATATATCTAACCTGATTTTGTTTACCAGCTTCGAACCATTCCGGTTCGCCTTTCCAATAATAGACAAGTACAGCCAAGTGTGAACAAGTAGGATAGTACCTTTCATTACATAAGTCAATTGATAGTCTAATAATTATTAATTTACCTATCTCCATTTACACTTTTTCCCGTGTAAATTTTGCGAAGAAATCTACCGTTCACTGCAGGATGTTCGTATCTCTTTGACAAAATCTAGAAATTACAAAAGATGGAATTTAAATTATTACAGTACATACTTGTATATCATATGTAGCACCTTCCATCAGCTTATTTCCTCTATCGACTCGAACAGCATCTCCTGTCTCTGGATCAATCTTATAATATCTGAATATAAAAAGGTATATCTTAAGTTTTAAAATATGAAGCTTTACCTTGAATGGCCAGCAGGTTTTCCCCATCCCCCATTATTATCACGTCTCAAAAGAGCATCACTATCAAAGCTTCTAATGTCAATTACAAAAGATCCTGCATCGCGATAACCATGAGGTACTCGAGTACATATTCTATTAAGGAATAATTAGAAAAGAACACAGAATGCAGCCGTTCAGGGCGGAGCTAAAGACACAGATAAAGATGAGAGAAAGACTTACTTCGAAGGATCTACAATAGTTCCACCAAGTATAATTGAGGCAGCAGTATTAAAATCAACAGCACCGACAGCATATAGAGGAGTATCTCCAAAATATCCACCTATAGTGGCAGGAAGAGGATCTTTGTCTGCAGAGTTCTAAAGGAGCATATGAAAACCGGAAACAAAGACGACGTTACAAATGATGCAGCTTCCCAAGACCCAGCACCATGAGGGGGGGCAATCGAGTGAGGTTTTCGCATTTTGGCTAGGCTACCTATTCAAAGCAATTATATGAATTATGAAAATTTAATCATTCATACCTTGTACCGGAAAATCAAATGGTCGTCCGATCCATTCGTAGGTAACTATAGCTATTCCGACCGCAGCTCTTTTCTCCGGAGGATATAAAGCTGTATAAATCTGATATGTAGTGTTGGGTTAATTGTATATCAAGAAGAGAATATTACTTTCTTAATCAACCTATTTTGCCCATTCTGCAACGCAGCAGTAACAGGATGCTCATAACGTTTTAACATGCATTTGTATGCATATGAAGTGCCAGGTAATAATCTACCCTAAAAAGAAACTGTCAAATTAGAGTTTAAATAATTCATACTTTTCCATCGTCACATCGCACTATTCTTCCTTTTTCATCGACAAAATAAAAACGTACACGTCCTGTTGGTTTACCTGAATTTCAAAATTAATAATAAAAATAATCAGAATAGAATTACCCCATGATCCAAGTCCATCCTGATGAACTTCATGACGATTTACTAGTGGTTGCAAGTCTATCACAAATGTCCCTTCGTTTTTATAAACTTGGGGAACTGTTTTACAAATTAATTTAGGATCTATTTCTAAAGAAGAACAAAGTATTTCACAAGCCTCCTGAAAAAAAAGAATAACAATGAAGGAACTAAGATACAACTTACATAATAGTCAATAGGTCTATCCCAATAAAGTGGCCATTCCTTATAGTGAAAAGTAACTTGATTTCGATTGACTAAATCTCGCATAGAGGTATCCTTTCGTTCAACTGGTTCATCCTGAAAATTTTTGTTTAAATGTATTGAATCACAAAAAAACCTCATTATCATAAGAACATTGCAAATCCGTAGAATCGTCATGTTCATTGATAGCTATATTTCCAGCCTTAAAACATTGACTTTATAAAATGATACAATAAAACAAAAACACTTTTCTAAGAACAGCATCTCCATACATTCGAAATAAGGGACGCATCGATGGTAGGTTACTTGAACCTTGTTGATCATTAGCTGAAACAAAATTGATAAACACAATCACAACTTATTGAAGTTATTACTTCCCCACTGCTCTGCTTGTTCATCTCTGGAAACAATAGGTTTCCCAGAAGATACAAAAAGTTGAGGTTTAGCTTTCAAACTTTCCGGAGTTAGAAGTACCTATTATACAAATTCATGATGTTCTATGTATGAAAAATATCTTACGACGCCAGGAGCACTAGACTTTAATCTGATATCATTTTTTTTCAACTCAACTCCCATTGGTAATATCCATGATTTTTCTCGATTGGAAGAACTAGCCTAGAAAAAATACTAATTAAGTTTTTGAATATTATCAGACCTGAATATCTCCAACTTGATGATTCAAATCATGCTTATGAGATTCGGCAGAAAGATATATAACTGTATTACCCTGTTCATCGACGTGAACAGACTCCTCATTAAATTCAACGCTACCTCAAAAAAAAAGTTAAAAATTACACGGAATATTAACTTAAAAGTTTAGGATGAAGAAAGAAAACTTTCTCACCATCTATAATAATTTCATCTTCCTCGTTAATATTCTCAACATATGTTTCATCTTCATCTACAGAATTAGCATGCGCCGTCCGATGCGCTTTTGACGTAGAGGGTTCATCGTCGTTCATAGTATTTATGTTGCCGCCAAAAGAACCGTCGAGGAAATTGCGTGTTTTGTACACTCTCAATAGACTATGAAGCCGTTGCGTACTGTAATTTTAGAGCAAGCTTCAGTCCATTGTTGTTATAATGAAGTAGTAATTAATAACTAGTATAGAGTTCTAGGCATGTAATCATGTAATTTATTATAGAACATATTCTTAACTAAAATTTATTATTTTGTATTTGCATTGTAATCGATAAGTGAAGTTAGTCCAATTTTGCTTAATTCATAAAGTGCTCTAGTGTTCTTCGGAATAAATCAATTAATTTTTATTCAGAGAGGTAGTATAAACACCATTTTATACAGGTAATGATCGGAATTTTAATACAAAATTCTTGTATACACAGGAAATTGAGGAAATTGACAACAGAAACAAATTTAATTACTCTAGAAATCATTAAATTACATTAAAATGGTTGAACAACCTTGATATCAGCCAAAGTAGCTTTGAATAAAGCAGCACCAGTGGGGTTGACAATAGTCCTAAAAATCAGTTTTATTATTGATAAAGTAAATTTTTAAAATGTGTAGCATACTTAAAACGGTTCTTTGGTTTCAAATGTCCAATTTCTTTTCCATTCCATAAATCTTTGAATATGTATCCTGCTGGATCTTTGAGTCCAATATGTTCTAGGGTAAATTCAACACTCTGTAAAAAATTATATTGATGCTAAAAAAATAAATTTTTTACATTTGCTGTATCAAGATTTCTGTTCAAGATTGCCACAGCAAATGAAGAACGGTCATTCCCAACAGGGGTAACTGGCTTAACGTATACACCAATATCGGTAGTCTGAAATTCGATTTGATAAAATATATTTCGAACTTCTAATACTTACATTAGCTATAAGTCTTCCCATAATACCTAATGGATCTTGATCAATGGCGATAACATCACGGTTAAGGAGAATATCTCTGAATTCTGGAGCAATATTTCTAAGATCGTTTGACATAATAAGTGGAGCAGACCAGATAGCCCTAAAAGGATAGTTCACTTCTTAAATAAAAACTTGAATAATTTTACCAAATTGACATCTGAGCAATTGCCATATCAACAGTAATTCCTGGGTTTCCGATAACTAACTAAAATTACGAGTATGATAGATAATTATAGTTATATTTTAAAAATAACCATATCAGGATCATGCCATTTGCCTGGCCCTTGAGTTGGGATATGTCTGTCTTGGTTAGCATCATAATAATTGATAATACTTTGAATCGATTTCCAAGAGCTAAGTAAATACGATATGTATTAATGTGAAACAGTCATTTAACAAAACCTATTGATATCATCAAAGTTTCTCCATAAGTTGCAGAATTCACCAATATGAGTATAGTTAACCTTAAGGGCATGGTAAAGTTTGATTTTAGGTCATTATCAGAAAAATGAACTAACCTTTTCAGGACGATCAATGTTATAAGCTGGCCAACTACAAGAGTATACAATTGGACGTCCAGTAGCGTTCAATTCTCTTTCCATTTGAGGATATCCTGTGTAAGAATTATATAAATGTTTTATTATTCTTAAAAACTCACCAATTGGCATAAGGTCAAGATCAATATTACATCCATCAAGCTTAAGATAATCGACATCCCAATCAGCGAATGTTTGAGCATCAATCTATAGAAGATATTAATATTTCGATGCTACATATTCAAATTGAAAGTATTTTTTCAAAATGTTGTATATACCTTGAGAAATCCGTAACTTCCTGGGAATCCAGCGCATGTTTTAGTTCCGTAATCCTCATAAATTCCAAATTTCAATCCTCTATCGTGCATCTAAATAGGAAGCTTTATAAAACACAGTGATAAATAAACAATACGTATTTGGCAAGCTTCTTCATTCCACTTGGGAATCTCTCTGGATCAGAAACTAGACGTCCATCGGAATCACGTTGTCGGCCCATCCAACAGTCATCGATATGAACCCCTACATAACCAGCTTCTCGGAATCCATCAGCGGCTGTAGATAAAAATTTTTATTTAAAAAGTAAAACATACAAGAAGCTTGAATTAAAAGTCTGATGTTTTACCCACCCATTCTATCTGCCATTTGCATGTATAATTGCTCATTTATACAGGCATCTGGATGCTTCTTACAATCCATTTCACAGTAAAAGGCTGTCCATGACATCCATCCCATAGGAGGCGTTCTACAGATTTGAACGATGATTGAAATTTAAAAAAATTAAAAAACCTAGCTAAACCATTTTCTAAAGCAAAAACATAGGATACAGCTAGAAGCAGAGGCCAAATTAACCGCATATCTGAAGAAGAATGAAGAGGAGATGATGAAAGTAACTCAAAGACTGTGGAAACGATTGGACATTAAAGTGAAGAATATGAGATAACATGGAACACAAAAAGGATTGATAAATACATAAATAGAACTTGAAGTAAATAAAGGGTAAAATAACAAGTAAAAAATGAAATAAAAATCCATGGAGTAGTGTTGTCAAACAAAACACTTTAAATATTTGAACTGATTATGACTGAACCGACATATACTTTTTAACTAGAGGAGCAAAGAAAACTAAACTATATAATATAGTTAATTGAAAACTATGTTGATGTTTATAATATGCCAGAGGTTATAAGAGGGGAGAGAGTAGACGTATGGAAGAGAAAGATAGAGGTAAGGGGGTACTTGTACAAGACAACACATGGTAATGAAATAAGAACATAGAGAAAACCAATTGAAAACCTGACTTCTTACAAGAAGTTACGTTTATGAACTGTTCATTGTTGTTTGTAACCAAAAAATGAACATGAAAGCAATGTATGAGTATCATTATGATGAGAAGCTCTTTGATGTCAAAAAAATAAAAATAAAACTATAAACACCTAAGGATCATTGTGTTTCTATTTTTCTTAGAATTATGAACATTACATAACTATTGTAGAAACTTGATATATAACTTAGAGAGAATTTATACATGAAAAAATACAAAATAATCCTGTAGGACAAGGAAATACAAAGGCAGATTATTTAAAATGTGTCTTAGTACATTCTATTGAATGTGTTAAAACTGAAGAATAATTTTGTTTTAGATTAGTACCATTATATGTTGATCCTAGCTTGTTTACATGAATTATCAGATTATAAAACTAGGCATAGTTCAAATAAAATTCTTGTAATACTCAATCTTTTTGATTATTAGTAGATGGTGACAGCGCAAAATCTTGTATAAATATATGATTATCAAGAAAGTTGACGAAAGAATGGAACAAATCATGGAAAAAGACAAATAGTATTGTTATAATATATTTTCTAGAATTACATTCAATTAGCAATATAAGAAAATTGATTTAATAAGTAATATGTTGCTAAACATATTTATAAGAAACAATTTTTTAACTTCTGCTGCCTAAAAAGAATTCTTGTATCATTATAAATCGAAATAACTTTGAATATGGTATAATTTTAGAATGATCCTTGCACAAATGATAAAGTATTTTCGTAAACTACGAAAAGAATTGAATTCACAAGAAAACCACGTATTATTAGAGTAAGGCCTCCTCGAAAGAAGGCTTGCATGCCTTCAGTTTCATAAATTTTCTTAGCCAACGGCAACATGTTTCTACAAAAAAATGTTTTCTTTTATGTTATCAGTTAAAGTTTTTTTAAAACAAAGATACAGCTTATTATGTTGGTGAATGTATTTGTTCACAAATACTCTTTCAGTTAGATCCAAAAACAACTTTATGAAAGTAAATAAACTTACTGCTTTTTGGTAGATTTTGAAGCTTGAATCCGATTTTTCAACATTTCAATTGGGCAAATTGAAAACCAACTTACGCTCCCTGCACATCCTCCTGATACAAACTAAAACATTAATTCTAACTAAGAACATATTAGAAGCAAACTTGAGCAGCAGTTTCTTTCATATTTCGTTGTTTAGCTTGTCGTAGTAAAATTTCATAAACAGGTATATAAGCAATGTATCCAATAACATTTCGTAGAACCATCACATTCCCACCCTAATGCACAATGCATTTGAATCAACAATTAAAAAATGAGTAGATAGTACTCTAAATAATCCTGTGATTCCATCTCTTTGGTAGGTTTTGATAGCACAATCCTTTGGACCATTGTATAATGGCTTGCTTGATGTTGATTTGGCGCTCTCACGTTGAACCTACAGATTAGCATTAGCCTAAGTAGCAGAAAAAAAATCGGAAAACCTGAAGTTTTGTTTTAATTAATTCAACAGGAATTTCTGGGGTCACAGCGATCAGAGCTCCAAAGATCGAAGCAGCAATAATCTGAAGGAAAAAAATGTCAGGTGAATACCTATGTACTATTCACATTTGAAATTGGTAAATCTTTTCTATCTGTTATATTCAAATCATGTGGATGAAGTATCCGTAAACCAGCACCATATCCAGCGAATAAAATAGATTGAAGAGCTCCTGTAGTTAAGAACGGAGCCCACATTCCTTTATAAAGCCCGAGGACCTTTCAATAATAAATAAGAAATGTGGAAAAAAAGATAAACTAACAGATTCATTATGAATAGTCTTCTTCATACAATCTACGATTCCTGTATAGCTAGCCATCGTTTGAAGTCGAGCTTTAACCGTATCGAAAGGATGTCCAACTATTAAACCAGCACCTCCTATAACGACATTGGAGATGTAAGATCGAGAGTGCTAGAAAACAAATACCTGCAACCCATCCTGCAATAAAATCTGCATACATTTCAATTTTCTAAAATAATACAGTTCTCGGATTAATTCAGTGTATTTCTCAGAAAATTTGAGGAAATAGTTCAAAAACTCTTTTATGACATGTTTTTTTAATCTTATCTTATCAAGAAAAAGATATAAACGTGATAAAAATGAACATTATTGGTCAAAAATTAAATTTAATAAGATGTCTGGCTTAATCGATTAGAGATATTTTGAATATGAACACGAAGAACTGTATTACAATTGAATATATTTATCACTATACTTCTTTCCATATATTGATATCTTACATCAATCTTCAAAAAAAAAAGTTTTTTTTAGAAAAATTGATTTCTACTACGTGCACAGTTAAGTTTGTTTGCTCAAATCAACTTCGCAGATAGTTTTGTTTTTGAATCGTAGTGACTCGTTAAACCAAAGTTTTATTGAAAAAAGAAAAGAAAAAAAAGTTGAATGAAAAATTGAAAGAAAATAAAGCAGATAATGTCATAGTAGGATAAGTGATATTGATTAGAGCACTAATACAGACTATAGAACTGTTTCAAAAAGGAATGATAAGAAAATATATATATGAGAAGAGTATAAACAACAAACCTGACATTGTCTTACGACCTCCTTGATTTGTAACTTCTTTTAAGACATTTGTCTATCACAGACTTATTAGGAAAAAACAGCAAAATGCTATTTAGTTTGTTAGTTGTGTCAGTTTAGAAATCAATGACATAACGAGAGTTTAGCTGCCGGGATACGAGGTCACCAATACGCACACACACGGACAACCAACCACCTGGTTTGTCGTTCGTTTCTTTGGCTAGCGAGAGAGACAAATAGAAATTAAAAAGTTCGGTTAGAATAAGAAAGACAAAAAAAAGAGAGAATAACTGTTTTCTTATGCAGGTTTGACATATAAAACGATCACATGAAATGTTGATTTTTTTGTTTTCAAACAAAAGATTTAAAGATGATCGTCTATAAAGTGAAAACTTGACCTAAAGGACACGAATGTTGTGATTTCGGCATTCATCATTAAAAATAAATTTTGCCAACGTTTTTCGAGTATATTAGTAGAATACTGATACAAAGAAATACAAACATTCAAAACTGAAATTAGTATAAATGTTTATTATTAATCAAACATTTCAATTATATTTATAATATTTACTATGATACAAATTATTTTTTTTACAATGGTGAGATATTTAACTTTGTTTTATCTCATATTATCTATTTATATAAAATAAAAGCTTAAAAACTAAATGGGAATTATATGAACAACCGCTCTTCATTGATATCTGAGTAGAAATAACGTGAAATTCCGTAAATTTTAATATTATTTGATTTTTAAAATCAATAAATAAATTAAATAAAAGTACCATCAAAATAGCTTTAGATTATTTTGAATTAATAAATTTTGAATTTATATAAAAATATATTATTCTTAACTATTGCGAATAGTTCTAATATATGGAGCATCCTAAAAATATAATTAATAGACAAATTATTATAACTACTTACTTCATCTGGACATTGAAGACGATTGAAAGCAACATTTTCTAAAGCATGCTTCGTTTTCATTCCAACAGGTTCAAGTAGATTGTTCCAAAGCCATGTAGCAAACACTCCATTTCCGTATTTAGATAAATGGAATATATCTTCAGCATAAAAAGAAATATCATAGTTTCCATTTTTCTAAGATAAAATTGATTAAAAGTATTAAGAGCATACTTTTTCTTACATCTCTGACAGGCTCTTTTACATTTTCCAAAAATGGCTGAACAACCACAGCAAAATCTTCAGAAACAAACTTTTCTTCATTTTGAATTTCATAGGCTTGACGACGATATTCATTACAAAAATGAGCGCGAATATCGATAACTGATGTATCATTACCACATACAGTTCGTTTTCTAAAATTTAAATATCTTTAATTTATAAATTTCAAATACTGACCCTTGAACTATTATTGATCTTGCTTCAATAGCAATTTCTGAATTCCACATTCCAATAATAGAAATAATTGTTTTTGGTAACTCTTTCTTAATTATGGAGATACTTTCTTCTAATTTTGCTTTGTATGTGTTTACAGGAACAGGTGGCTTAAAAACATTTTTAAAATAAATTTTTTAGTTCAGCACAAGTCGCTACCTCGATTTTGTAGCAACCTAGATTTCCTAAATCATTTGTTCCTATAAAGATATTGATTAATTTCCATTTGTTTTGATAGTCAGCTGCGATCTAAATAAAATTCAGTGAAAGTTTATTTAAAACTAAAAACTTACGTATCGTTCTTTGAACAATTTAACTAATTGTTGAGCTTGACGTGGCAAATCTTCTACAGTTCGTCCACTCACAGCTACATTTAAGCCAGAATTCGGTCCATATCCCGTTAAATGTGATATCCCCTTTAAGTTTGGATTGAACACTCGCAATATATCTTAAATAATTTAATGTTATGTTTTGGCCTTATTTCAAACTTACTAGCTAAAGTTATGTGCCCCGACAGTTTCTCATCACCACCTGTTGCATAACTGTTACCAAAATAATTTTCTCTATATGGCTCAGAAGATTCATTTTTTGAGCCATAAGCAGCCTTAAAGCATTTTTTGTATTTTTAAAAAACAAATTAAAAGCTAAACTGTTATAGAATCTCCAAGCGCAGCTATATATTCAATGTCAGCTGGACTAACATGGTTTACATCCATAGCGCCACTCGATGTATGTGATGCACAGTACAATGTCCCACCCCATGGGCTTAAAACTGTAAAATTTTCAAAATTAAGAGAGATTTAAATAATTAAACTTCATAACCTGAATCATTGAGAGAAAGAATATTATCATCTGTTTTTTCAACACCTTAAAATAAAGATATTCCCATTAAAATGTTTAAGGAATAAAGCAGCATACCTATTCCAGAATAAAGCAAATATAAACCAACAAAGAATGTACAGAAAAATACAAAAAGAAAACGAAATTTACTCATATTTCTACATAGATGATATGGCAAATCTCCCGAATAGTATGCTTTAAAGTTTTCTAAATCCTAAAATATATTTTAGAATTAAAATTATTAAGTGAATGAAAAAAATTACTTCAGCTATCCGTTGATGGTATTGTATGTCCAAAGACTGATATTGGTATGGCTTTTCCATCTGAAATGGAAAAAATAGACAATAGGCAATAGCAATATTGATTCAATGTGTGATTAAAACTTACAAAAATTTCAAATCCAGGATTTAAAGACTGTGGAAATCTATATTGCTTCATTTTTGGAAATAGAATGTCCTTTTTGTGGAAATCCTCCTAGCTACGTGGAGAGAAGGATCATTAAAGATGTTATCGAAGACTGTCCCTAAACCCTCAACACCTGATTTTTTGAAGTGAAAGTTTGAGATAATAAGAGGAGGATATGAATATAATGAAATTTAAGAACAATAGAATTTTTAAAAGTTGAATTCGGAAAATCTGATAGAACTATGTCATTTTAGCTAATTATATAGAAAAGTTAATAATTAATATATTAAAGATGCAAGTTTTAATAATACAATAAAGACTTGTAGAAACCTAATAACTAAGAATTCTTCAATGTTTTCATACAAATTTGGTTAATCGTATGACTGACAGACATGTCGCCTTCATCAATTTATATTCCATGTTTGTTTAATATTGGAATTACGTGGTGAATTTATAAAAATCAAAATATAAAAATATTTATTAATTAATTCATTTTATATTAGTTCCGTGTTTCTTCATTAAAATATATAATTACCAATGTTAACTATACTATGAAACAATGTATTGGAACAAAAAAATTGTCAGATTGTATATGATTTGTGTCGTTCAAACGTTCCGTTTACGCGATTGGTTGGAAATAGCTTGAGAGATACAGGATCTATCTAACCTAAATATTGTATCGTCTAACTTTAACAAACAAGTTAAAATCTTTCCAATTTAGAAGTCTTCTGACTTTCTTCTTATCACTAAGTACACACCATTTATTCTTTTCATTCTGTTTTATTCCTTCTTTGTTTTGAAAAATCATATCAAACAATTTTCTATTTAAGTTTATTGTATATGAATTCTATTTAGAATGTATTATTTTCTCTTTTTGTTTCTGTATTTATTAATATGTATAAAGTTTTAAAATTTTTTTGTGGAATAAATAAAAAAAAAAAATGAAAACAACTTGAAGTGAGTAAAGTATACACACTGTATATGGATCATCCCCCACAGATTGAATTGGAATTAAATTTTCAAATATTCCGCTATTATATTTAATATTTGTATAAAAAATTTTTATTGTCTATGTCTCTATCATTCATAATACTCTATCTGTATGCTACTTTCCTATTGTAATTCTTCTTCTCTATTTATCAAAACAATAATATTGTTTACAATTAAAACAATTGACATTTAAATCTGTCTCAAGCAAGGATAAAAAAATTTTTTTCAATTATTTGTTTACATATTGCATTCTATTCTCATCTAACATTCAACACCTACCTTATTGAGTTAACTGTTTTGGTTGATTCAATTGTTCAATTGCCTATAAGTAGCGCAGTTTTTGCTGAGTTTGAATCATCCATCCTACTCAACAGTTTTAGAAATGTTCCGTAAAATCGCAATTATTTCATTACTCGTATTGGCTTGCACAGTTTCTGCTGCTCGAAAAGTAAGTTTTATATTGAAAAATATAGAATTCATTTCTTAAAAAGATCAATCAAATAATGAATTTTCTTTTTTCTTCAAATTTTTGTAATGATTTTCAATTGAAAATTAACAGGAATATCAACAGAGAATGCGTACTGTAAGTGTACGAGATATCGTTGATCATGCTACAACTCTTGTCATTCGTCTCAGAGGCTCTGAACTTGCTCAGGAAATTGTGGTATTTTAGTTATTCAAATCTTCGACTATTAATAATAATTTATAGAAAATCATTCGTGAATTGAATTCATTGAGTTTAGCTGATGTTATTATGCTTAACAATCCATTCCGTGAAGAAGATAATGAGCTTGTTGATTTGGCGAACAAAATTAATAATCTTATCGAGTAATATTATTCACTTCTTCTTATCTTTTCATAAATATGTTTTTCAGCATGATCAGTGAAGATATAACCGATCCTAGTGGAGTTGGAGCCTTAATTATGGCTGGAAATGATTTGAAAGTTTACCTTCAAAAGAATCGTAAAATTCAAAATATTTCCAATGAGAAATCATCATCTTAAATATTGATTTCCAACATCTTCTATTTATTTATAAGTAACGAAAATTTAACCTTTAAGTATTTCGTTGTAATTATTAAAATTCATTCAATATATTAATCAAGTATTCAATATAATATTATATCTAACCATTTTAATCATATATATATAACTTTCATGTAATAAAATAAATAATTTTAATGTAATATCACATATGTATTGATAATTATTTTAAATTAGTGTTAGTCAAATCAAAGAAATGATTTAAAACAGCATCAACAACCTGTGGTTCATTAGCAGAAATATAATGACTTGATTCAGCTGTCACATTTGTCAAAAAATGTTTTGAATAATGAATAGTGTTGTTCATATTCTAAGATATATCATATTATTCTACTTATGGGAGTATTACTCTTAGCTAACCATTTCATAACTTATAATTTTTGCTTCTTCCATTGGAACAACTCGATCTTGTACTGAATGTATATGATATATAGGAAACGTTAATCTGAAAGAATGGGTATTCCAATATTTGAATCTTGACAATACCGTTTTAAATTTTCAATGCTATTCAAGCTTAAGTTATAATTTTTCAATACTGGATCAATTAATAACTTAACACTCCAGGGTGACCACCAACTGAATAACTGAAATTTAATTATTTGTAATCTTTTTTTATTTGAAAAAAAAATCAGATAAGACTATTGACGAACTAATTTGAAAGAATTTCTGTTAACCATCAAATTCTTTAGCGTGGAAAAACCGGACTCAAAAACGAAACCGTCAATCTTATAGTCCTCGTCTGCCAAAGCCTGCGCAGCAAATCTGTAACGTGTCCAGAATATTTTTATAAATCTGAAAATACAAAATCTCACCCACAACCTGCTGAATGACCCCACCAAATCACTTTGCTATCCTGATCAATCTGCTTTCGCATCCAATTGTATACAGTTTTGATATTGTCTATTACTGCTGCCCCAGATGGCTGACCAGGATACTCAGAGAATCCTAAAGTTAATTACGTTAATAATATTATAATATAAATCTTATAGAAGAATAACCTTTGTAATCGAAAGTAATAATTACTACATCATGCTTTAATATATTCCTATAGAGTGCTAGCTTATTCTGGTGATATCTGGAAGTTTGAATGAAGATTTTTCCCGCTTCAAACAAATACCTATTGTTTTTGACACCATGCATGAAAAAAATGACATTCTTTTGTTTAAGATAGAATTTTGCTTCTCCTTGATTGTACAACGTACCGTAGTCACCCAAAATCCTGAAATGAGAAATAAGAGATAAAGATATATTTTATAGAAATATTTTTATATCTTTACCAAACAGGCACTATTCCATGATCAGAATTCAAATACAGATTTAAGCCACTTATGTTATGATATGAAGGGTTGAAATCCGAAAGAGTGATACCTTCTGAAATATTATTTTTAATTTTATGATTAAACACATAATCGTATATTGGCTAACCATTTTGGAAAAACATATTAACAAGAATTTCTCGGTTAAATACTAATATCAAAGGTATAAGGGAGTAAAGAACAATAAGAAAGAAAAATACTCTTGAAATACCAAGGCATAGATAAATTTGCCTCAGTGATACTGTATTTTTAGAACAGCCGCTCATATTTACTTTTAAGAAAAAAATGAAAATATTCTCAAAGCTGTATTACGCTGTAAAAATAACTTAATTTGAATATTGAAGAATTTGAAAACAAAACCTAATAGAAAACTTTGCAATTTAGAATAATCTTTGGTTGATTGGCTTTTCTACTTCTGACTTGAACAAAGATTGTCAGATGAAGATTGAACCGATTCCATGAATCTTTGAATTGAAATTCAACTTTCAGATCAACCGGTCTATTAGGATTCAAATATGAAATGAAACCAAGGTGATCCATTGAAACGGAAAATGTTTGAAGTTGAAATTTGATAATATGCTTACGCTATGTTTCCATTCGAAACGTTCACAGTTTTCGAACCTGAATAGCTTTATGGAATCCGAATTAGACCACCTTAATTGAACAAAAACATTCACTTAGAGCAAGTGAAATTGAAATAAAATATAATTTAGAAGTGGTTTATTCATAATTATATATTTTTTTATTTCAAACGATAGTAATTAATACTAAAAATCAGGAACATTAATTATTCTGGTATATAGCATATACCATCCCGTAGACATTGTGAAACGACAGTGATGGATGGCCGATACTGATCTGTGGTTGAGGAGATAAGTTGCAATTTTCGGTCTGTACAGTTTCGGTTTTTCAACTGATTCCATAATCCAGAAGAAAATAAGAATTGATTTTAATAAATATGGATAAACTTAGTTAGTTAAATTATAATATAAACTATTAAGGAAGATGAAATTAAATTTGTTAAGCAAAGACAGACATGTTGTGATAACTATTAAAACATTTATCTTTTCAAGGTTGTACGCAGCGCGGTAACAATTTACTTCCTGTTAAAGTTATTAAATTCAAAAACTTATATCTAACTTTAAGCTGATAGCTGAAAAGCCTGATTTCCTGAAGCTATAATAAATTGATCTGCAACGTTTACTATGAGAGAAACCCATTTCAGCTAAATGATACAGATAGTTAACCTGACGACAACTTGCCCCTGTACTCAAATCACACGTCCGTTAGCCAGAAACAAGAAAATCGGATTTGTGCTCGAGGGCAGATGACCATATAAAAGGCGAAGGAAAATGAGAGGAAAGCATCATCCAATCCTTCCAATCTTCTCTTCTAACTTTTAGCAGCATTTTCATTTAGCAATTACAAACCATTTCATTTCAGAAAATGATGAAGTTCTTGCTTTTGGCTGCTATCTGCGGATCTACCACTGCTTTCATGTTCGGTGGTCTTCTCGGAGGAGCTCCTGCTGGATGTGGAGGATGTGGTAATCCATCACAATTCAAAATACTGAATTACAATAATATAATTTAGGAGCTGCTGCCCCACCAAGCCCATGCGGTTTCGCCGGTGCCCCACCAAGCCCATGCGGAGTTGCTGCTGCCCCACCAAGCCCATGCGGAGTCGCCGGTGCCCCACCAAGCCCATGTGGTGTTGCTGCTGCCCCACCAACCAACTCTTACGCTACTGCCCCAGTCTTTGGAGCCGCCCCAGTCTTCCCAGCTCCAGCTCCAGTTGGAGGATACGCTCAAGCCCCAGTTGCCGCTCCAGTTTTCCCAGCTCCAGCTCCAGTTGGAGGATACGCTCAAGGCCCAGCTGCCGCTCCAGTCTTCCCAGCTCCAGTTGGAGGATACGCTCAAGGTCCAGTAGCTGCTCCACCAACCTACCAAGGCCCAAGCTCTGGATATTCTCAAGCTCCATTCGGTGCTGCCCCACAAACTCAAGTATACACCCAAGTTGCCGCTGCTCCACAAACCCAAACTTATGCCCAAGGACCAGCTGGTGATTTCCCATCCACCGGATATCAAGGCCAAGGACAGTAAGACAACTTGTTTCAATTACTTTGCTAACTATTTCAAATTTTAGATACCAAGCACCAGCTGTTGTTGCTGATATCCCACAAGCCCGTGCTGGATACCCAACTGGAGGACGCAAGAACTGAATCATCAATACTTAATTTCACTAAATTGTCTGTATCTACTAAGTTATATGAAATAAATTTTGAATTCTCAATTTGTCTTATTAAATCGACTATAACATCTGAAGAATCTCATCACAAATATGGAAAACACTTTTAGTCGAGTAATCGACATCGAATACATCGTTTTCATCTGTAGGCTTCTCCCAAGTAGCAATTTGACTATTCAATAACTCTACGGGCATGAAGTGGCTGATTCTACGCTTTAAACGATCTTCCAATATTTTTCTATGAAAGAATAAAAAAGTTATAATTCTGAATACTTACAATATCTACCTGTTCACACAGAGATTAATAAAAACACAATCTAACTCAAAGCGTAAAATAGTTCGGTAAGCAGCTTTTAGTGCCGAGCATGCTATAATAGTTCCTGGGTTTGATCGACAATATGAATTTATAGATAACAACCATGGTTTTCTATCAATATCCGTTAAAGGAATTCCTGAGTCAATGAGCAATATTAGATGAAAACCTCATCAAAAACCTGATGACATCTTTTCCTTATTCGAAACTGAATGAAAATCATCCCCATCTTTGAATCCACGTCCGATTATTTTGGAAAGTTCTAAACCCACGGTTGTTTTACCACTACCAGAAACCCCAATTAGAAATATAGTTTTCATACTGAATTGAATTCAAAGGGTTCAAAAAATTGTGAAAAAATATTACGTGGACTAACACTTTCATTGTAAAATTTCTTTTAATCAATTAATTTTCATTTAACATTTATCTCTATAGGCTTTTTTCCGACTAAATTGTGAAAAGGAGGAAAATAAAACCATCGAGCTGCACCCAAATAAAATGAAGCTGAAAATTAAATATATAAATATCAAAGGGAAAAGAAAAATAATAACAAACCTAAGGCTAAACTCCTAACACCAAACTGAATATATGGTCTTTTAGTATAAAATCCACCACTTGATTGATATAATATAAAACATCCAATAAAGGATAAACTTAATGTTCCTGTAACTTTACACTCAAAACAATCTTTTTGTAAAATGTTCTCAGCTAATTGCGGTTTATCCATCTAAAAGTTTGGAATATACACAATATAAATATAATTGCTTGAAGTAGTTGATTGAACGAATCCTTTCACTTCTATGAAAAAATATTAAAAGTATATATTTATTGCTAAGAAAGTATTAATCTTTTTTGAGAGAAATTTTCTCTTTAACAAAAAAGTTGAAAGGAAATATTCCGAACTCATTAGCTACTGACAAATACAAACACCCTTAATATGATAATAAGATAAATATAAGAAGAAATCCACCATACCTACGGAACCTAAAACATGAGCACCACGTTGCTTATGAGTTAAAAACTGATTTGTGCAAGCTCTAGAGGAAAAAAATCAATGTTGAATATACAACAACTAACTACCTTATAAATAATAGGGTTGCAGCTCCTGTAGTTCCATACTGAATACCTGTAAACAATGAAAACTTCCCAGATTTAGCCTCAAGTTGTTTCTGGCCTTCTGTCATCTCTGATAAAACACCAATATTAAAGAACATACAAATCCGAAAAACATTTGTGTAAAGACTAATACATTAAAAAAACTTAAAGAGAAAATAATACGTTCATTGAAACAGAATTTACGAAAACAAAAAGAAATAACCACAAGCAATTCCAAAAACGAGGAAACCCATGAAGAAGGCAATCGAGCCCAAACGCTCGACAGTTTCGGTACTTGTAATCAGATCACCAAAAACAAAAAACAAAATATCAACAAACTTCCTTGACACTCGATCTTCTAACGAAAAATCTTCCTCTTCTAGTCACAAATCCCTTGCATGAACGGGGCTCGGTAAGGGTACTATACTCTTTTTTTGTACATCCTGCGGTAGTGCTTTCCGCATATCTATAAATCGTAATGATCATAAATTTAAATTAACTGTTCAACATACCGTACGCGTTCTCATCCTCTGTTCCTGAATAATAATCTAAAACTTCTCTATACACTACATAACCTAATGATTTGTACATGCTAATTGCAACTTTATTTGAAACTCGCACGAAGAGATCAACAAAGTAGGATTCCTTGCTAAAAGAAAAACATTAGATATATTATGATATCTCTTGAAATTCCTAACAGTTCAGATATTATCTCGAGTGTGGTCATCATTCGAGCTCCTAAACCCAAACGTCGGTAAGCTGGAGCAACTGATAACGCCGTAACATGTCCATGCCATTCTTCCAAGCGACCTTCGGCTTTACCCATAACTAAGCAATCAAGTTTAACGTTGAAGATACAGATCAGGCAAGTGAAAAACTTTTTGAGTTTTCACGAAATTAGCAATGCTGATTCATACCGTAGCCCATTATTTCTCCGTTAGGATGTTCCGCAACTTGATAGAACTCTGGCCAGTTAACCAAATAGAACAGATAAAAGTTGAACCCATACTTAAAACAAATTTTAAAGCAAATTATATTATTCATTACAATTTTATACCGTTTCCGTGAGTTTATCAAGATTTACACTATTGAACTTAAGCATGTCCAATGGGTGGAAAGGGCGGAGGGTAGTCATGTTCAGCTAAAACTTATTCTATCAGCTTTCCTTTTTATTCAACTATACAGATATTCAGCAGGAATTCTAATCCTTGACAAAATATTCCTTTCGATTTCAACAACTTTAATTTTTTATTAATTATAAAAATTATCTGAGAACATTAATTTGAATTTAATGACTGTACACAACAATACAAGAAATCTAGATCATTTGAGACAATTCTTAAATTACACTTTTGGCAAAATGAATAGATTCCACTATATGGATTTATTTGTCCTTTTCTTCATCCTGAATAATAATATATATAAGTATAAATATTAACGTAGTATTTTAAAATACCTGAACTCCAAAAGATTTTAAAGCAGGGAACTGATTTTTTAACCATCTTACGTAGAAAAGTTCTTGCTTTTGGTGAGGAGAAACAAGAGATGGATTATCTTGGATTGTATAGTATGCATAATGCATGGCTTAATCAATAATAATATTCATCAATCGAACAGTAAAAATACTTACAAACAATAAGAGCAGCGAAGCATCCCCACTCTTTCCATGTTTGTCCAGTGATACGAGCCATTCTAAATAATGCTTCTAAGAAATATACATTATTGCGATATGAGGAAACAGTAGTAATAACAACTGAAACATTTAAAAAAGATTATACTGAGGAAAGATGAACTGACGCACAAGCGATGGTTGAACTTTAAGTACCCATAGCGGTCCCAGAGTACGTGACGTTTCGCAAGTTGAGATTTCTTGCCAAACTCACGTAGGCCTGGCTAAGCAAATATTAATACTACATTTCAAGCTTTACACTTATGCAATTTAATAAAAAAATAGTTTATAACAAAAGTAATAACTATTTTGGAAGTGAACAATACTCGGATTTGAGTAAATTCTACCTGGTTATTGATTAAATTCGAGCAACCGGCGCTACATTGAAAATTCCTTTAATTTGTGATCGCACATTGCGTCGTAAGTTTGTGATGTTTTTCAGCGGTTCAAAAATAATTTTTTAAAAAATATTATTATTTGTTATTATTTAAATAAAAATGAATAATTTCTCAAAGGAATTTGTTGATTTCGAAAAACAATTGCTAAATTAGGAATTTGTTTTTAGTTTTTCAAATAGTTAAGAAAAAATTATTATTGTAGTCCAATTAATGCTTTGTTGTTTCATTTTAATGTTATCATGGAATATTATGATACTTTTTTTGGTATTTATGTTTAAAATCCTGCGAATATTTTTTTGAATAAAAAGGACGTAGTCTGGTTCTGTTCCTTTTGCTATTTTTATTGTGAAGTTGCTACGAAATAAATTAATGTATTTTTGATCAGTCGAAGTTTAAATTTTAATTTACAATAATTTCAATAATTTTATTTAGTAATTTTCGATTGTATTTATGCCTTTTTTTCTCTTCTGTCTTAATTGATTACCATTTTAGATGACTCCCGCTCAGAGTCGAGATGTTCTAACAGTTGAAGAAGATGACAATGAAAGTATTCTTGAGAGTGAGGGTGGTGGTAAGGAAAACTATTTTAAATACATTCAATAATATCTAATTTGGTTCAGAATCCGGTATGGATTCTGCTGATGATAATGAACGCGAGGAAGACAATGTGGTAGTATTTGATACTGTAAAGGTATATTAAGCTAATTAGTGAAATTAAACTCTATGACACTTTTCTAGAGACCCAGACCGCAACTCCAGAGAAAGAAAAGGCTTACTAAAAAGGAAGTTAAGACAAAGCGAAGTGTAAGATTGAAAGAATACTTGATGTATTTTATGAATTCTTATAGGTTAAAATGCTTCTTTTAACAGCCGGACTAGTAAAGCCTGATGTAACCACTGATAAAGAAAAAGAAAGATTGCTTAGAAGAATAGCTACAAAGTAGTTTCAGGATTTTTGTTAAAATTAAATTTTTTATTTTTAGGGGTGTTGTACAACTTTTCAATGCTGTAGCTATAAGACAGAAGACTATGTCTGAAGAATTATCCAAAAAATTAACAATGAAAGAAAGACAGGTTTATTCCAAAATTTAAGTTAATTATTATATGTAAATTGTTTTAAGGAGGTTACTGAGAAGTTGAAAGGAAGTAACTTTGATGTCTACAGTGATCAAAGAAAGAAAGAAAAACAGGTATATTTTTTTCTTTTGAAAAAATAATTATCTTTATCTAACATAAATTGGTTCAGGAACCTGATGATGATCAAGATGATGAAGATATGGATGATTTTGATTTGGATGACTCCGGATGCAAGGATGAGTTACATCTTGAAGAAGAGGATGGAGAATAGTTTGTTATTGTTATTGCTCTGTTGTTTTTGTTGTTATTATTGTTGTCTTCTGTCTTTGGCAGTATTTTCAAATCTATTTTGAAAATTTTTATATAAATTTACTGATATAATTCTATGTATATTTTATATTTTAAAATTATAACAGTTTTCAAGGTATATATCTTGATTAAAAGCAATACAAAAAGTCTACGAGGAGATACTTGTTTGATATTCGGATAGACACGCAGGGATTTTTACAAGAGGTTCAGAAGTTAGAAAATGTTCTGGACAAACTGTAAGCATACACCAAACCTGTGAATAGTTTGAGCCATGTGCTGTATCGATACAATGATCAACTTGTTCTAACAGTTTTCGCCAATTTCCCTGTTTTTTTTTGAGTATTGAATGATTTTGATGTTAAACACATAGTTAATTGATTAGGTTTATCCGTTTGCATATGAAATGGATCGAATGCATGTTTTCTATCCTCTTCCAGGTCTTCATAGACTCGTCAAATCAGTTCTCTTCCAGTTCTAATAGGACATAGATTGATAAATCTGTCATGGTGATTCTTAAAATGGATACTGTTCTCAAGAAAGTCAGTACAAGCTGGTGTTACTCCGTTCTCGATGTTGCCTTAGATATGCGTTTAATAAGATATCGCTTTCAATATTTTTCTTAAATCTATTATATGTATGTAGAATCGTTTTAATGAAGTTCCCTAAACATTTTAGAAAAGAATATCAACTGAATTTAGAGATAGAGTCAGTTCGATATGGATAATGAATCAGAGAAACGTTTGATCTTTAACCAAGTTTATGATTTTTATAAGAAATAAGTTTCTCTAATGTTCTCACTGTTCTATGTATAATTCATCTATTTTATCATTTATTTCTTTTTCTAGACTGTGTTTTAGATTTCAACTATATTCTTATCAAAACATGGCCTTTTTTCAGATAATGATTTACTTAGTGCTTATTTCATTTTGTATAATTTATCAAGTAAACGCTGCTGGTTCAGCAATAAATAAGCAATGTCGTGAGCTACTACAGTGCTCGATCACTCAAAAATGTGTCAACGTGAGATGTTAATTCAAAAAAAACTTTTATTTAGTCATTTAGATTTAATTTTTGAGAAGAAACTTAAATTATATTGGGTACATTGTTTTCATACTCACATACTACATGATTCAGTTACCATGGTTAGCCGAAAAATTGAACAATAAAGAGATATCAGCTGAAATGTACAACGATATAGATGCGGTTTGTCCTCGTGGCTTCAGTGGCCTTACTTGTTTGGAGATTACTGCCAGACTAAAGGTTAACAACTTGAATCTCAGGCTACCGATTATGGCTGCATCTTCACTGCTGGATGTCAAGAAGAATGTAATCGTTGTCCGCTATGTTTCAACAGCAAACAACAAGTTGTGGAAATTCTGAGTGGAACTCGTTTTAACGAAACTGGTAATACAGATTCTATATTTCTGTTGAAGCAGTTGTGATTCCTGAACTTTTCTTTAGCTGAATGTCATGACTTATTGGAGTGTGCCGGGGATTGCGTATCTACATCGGGTCAAGACCTCAGTATGATCAATCGGTGCTTAAGACATACCTGTGCATATCACTGTTTTGATGGGTAAACTAGAACGATACAGGAATCTCATAGAAACTATGAACTTCTTTACAGTTCATGCCCGAAGTGCTCTGGATTCGTAACCAGAATATTCAACCAGATGTGCGTATCTGGAGATTTCAGAGAAAATGTGAAAGGATTTGAAGTAAAATCGACTTTAGAAACAATCTATATAATAGTATTTATGTTATAGGGACAGTGTTTTGAACTTTTCCGTGAAATCGTGCACGAAAAATTCCGAGCAGAATTCGACAAAACTGGAAAAGCACCGGCTATTGGATAATTTCTTACAACAGCGCTTCGACGATTGCAATGCAACATATTTATTTCCTATTATGCCTTCAACAATAAGAATTATTTGAAAAACTATATGAAAGAAAATAATATTTTTGTTTGAAAAAACCTGTCAAGTACAATTTCGTAATCATGACTATTATACAATTAAAAGTTTGTAAAGAAAATAAACTAAATATGCTATATATGGGCATATTGTTATATGAAATGAAGCCATTTGGTCTTTTTTGTCTATTCTTATCGTATACTCTACACAAAAATTGATCAGAAAACGACATCATACAACTGATTTGGCCCAATCAATAAACCATTTGATATCTTGGGTGTCGTGGTCAAATGAAGTGACCACCCCCTATGTTCTTGATTGAATTGCTTTTATTTTTGGCTGCTTGTCATGTTTTCTATTTGATAATATTAGAAAAAGCTTTTATTCTGTTCATTATTTTACATTTCATTTTCTATTTTTTTCCTTTAAGATGGAAGATTGTTCAAAAAATGTATCAGCGATTATTGAGAATCATAAACCAACCTTGACTGAATTGAAAAATGTTATTGAACAAGGACTTCAATCTAATTTTCAAACTGTTCATGTTGATATAGTTGAATGTCCAGGTAATAGATTTTGGCAATATATATTTTTGTTTCTTTTTTCATTGATTATTATTAAGAAATTAAGATTTGTGTGAACCGCCGTTTAATCAAACGTCATCAGGTTTCGGTCAAAGTTTAAGGATTGCTGAAGTTGGAGGTCCAGGAAATCTTTTTCCGGTCATTAATAAAAATAAAGAATTTGATTTAGTGGTAATAAATATTTATATTTTTTGCCTTCCAAAAACTTACTTTTTATATTTTCTTAGATATTGTTCACTGACTTCTAAAATCGTTTTACAGAAAATCGGTGAAGTCTGTGAGTTGAACGATGGTTTCGTATTTGGGCCAGGTGCTGGGCCTTGGCCTATAGTGGGCACCAATTGCGAAATGGTGGCAGATGGCAATTTAAAGGAGAATAAGGTTTGGAAAGTTTTTATAGGTTAAAAAGTTTTTGAACTTTCTAGTTTGCTACCAAGACTACACGCATCGATAAGAAGTCAAGAGGCTACATCTTAGAAAATATAAAGTCCTCAAAGTTTAGTTTGATGGCAAATTTAGCACTTTCGGATAGTGATATTCAAGCAGATGTCTGTAAGTAAAATTATTTCTAAAATTAAAATTAAAAGTACAGATTTTTATTTTAAAAATTATGGAATATTTAGTACATTTCAAATGCGAAGTTCGCACAGGTCCGGAAAATGTCACAAATTGTATTCGTAAAGCTTTAGCAGAATTTTACGGTGATAAGTATGTTGATTACTTCAATGATTTTAATTAATTTATAGTTGTTTTTAGAACTGTATCAATAGCAGGTTTTTTCATTATCAGGCAAGGTAAAGCCAAACTTCATATCATGCCTGATTTCCCTTGCTGTCCGTTTACAAAAACAAGTGAAGTAAGTGAATTAGCTGCATTGATATGATTTATGATTTATATTTTATTGTTATTATATATACTGTATTCATATAGATTGATAAATGGTTACGGTATTATGATATCAGAGCACCACTAGTATGTGCAACTGTGATGCACTCCAATGATCCGGGATATAATCTTCGACTTGAGCATACCCATTGTTTTTCCGAACAAGGAGATGGAGGTTCTTAACATTATTTTGTCACTGTTATCATATCTACTTCTAGGTCACTATCACTATGATACAACACCTGAAACAGTGATTTATGAAGGATGGTTGGCACCATCAGAAAAAATTTATCGAATTGATGAAGTTGCTGGGTAACTACAGCATATAAATGATTTTAAACGCTTATTAACGATAAATTAATTCGGCTAAAAAATATAATAATAATAATAATAATAATAATAGAAGTAGAAATTATAGATTTCTCTAGCAAAAAAAAGTTTTATATTAATTTTTTTTCATTTTTTAAATTAAAATAAAACAATACAACAAAACAATATAACCACAAATTAAAATGCAACCGATTCACTCAAAAAGAAGAAGAAAATGATTTAATTAAAATTTGCATAACTATACGATATCACGCAAATACGTGCACTTTAATGTATTAGCCTATACTCTGTTATTTACTCTTCAGTTTTTTTCAAAGAAATACTCATTTTTCAGGAATATTTCTTTTAAATATAAAGGTTTTATTCTGTAAAATAAGGGCAATCATTATGGCTCGCAATTTGCAGCAGTGATTGAAATGAGATGCATTGATACAAAAAGCTGAAGACAAATCATGAGCGGCTCGTATTTCCTTCTGCAGACATGACATGTAAACTGGACGGAAGTACGTAACGTTCTTTTTTAATTGAATGTAATTGTATTCCGGATAAAGTAAGCGAGAGATCAGTAAAGCGAAGATGTAGACAAATGTGAACGAAATACAATATTCAAGATAATATTTGAAATATTTTAAAAGGCGATGATGCGATGGTCAACATCACGCGATGTGACGAATCTTCTACAGCTTTTTTATAAGTATTCCCCCTGAATCAATCAGTTCATTCAGACACGTTCTTTAGACTCATTTACTTTAACATAATTTTTATCGAGCATGTCAGTTAAGCATTAGTTTTGAACGCTAAATAAACTTCGATTCAAAGATTGTTCTTTTAGTAACATCTATAAGTTTACAACTTTAATTTCAGTTAGCTTATCAACACTAAGATAATGCCTCGACGACGGCGTACTGAAGATGCTAACACTGATTCATACATATATGAGAAACCAGAGCTAAGAACAACCTTGGATCGTTTTGCTGAGGATACATCTATGTTAGGATTCCGATATTTACATACACGATATAAAACGTGGTTCAGGTTTGTTAAGCTTTTAACTCGAGTTTATCTAATTTTCTAACTATTAAGACTGGTATGGGCATTACTTTTATTTTTTTTTCTTGGATTAACAGTTTATCAAGTATGTGAACGAATAGCATATTATTTCATCAGGTTTGTATTAATTTTTTTTTGTTTTTGAAATATGATGTTGTGAATTTTTATGTTTTTAGAAATCCTCTAACTACAAGAAGATCTTATGATACTCCGCAAACAATGAAATTTCCAACAATCGGAATTTGTAATAAAATGCAAATTAGGTAAAATTTTATATTTTTAAGTATATATATCGATTTAAAAAATTAAGAGTTTCATCAATAGTTGATAGAAAACCAGAGTTACTTAGAGCAATTTGTAAATCATATGATAGTGATGGACAGGTATTCGATATTTGGATATTATAGCTAAATAAATAAATATTTTTAAGATTATACGGAATAAAACTATATTAGATGCATTAAAAGAGTTTGATGATACAGATGTTTTAGAAATACATCGAATGGCACATCAAACAGTCGACGATTTCTTTGTCAGGTTCTTGCCTCATCTTTGCAGTCTTTAAAATTTTTTTAAATTTCAGTTGTGAACTTGGAAAATCAGGATCGTGTCAAGATTATATCAAACCAATATTTACAGCGGATGGCTTATGTTTCGCTGTAACTCCAAATATTACTGTGCGTCGTCCAGGTTTTCAATTATTTCATGATACAGATTTGATTATGACTATTTCAGGTCCTGAAACGACATTATCTTTGCTACTTAATTTAGAAGTATATGAAATAATTCCTGGAATGGTAGTTGATCCAGGAGTAACATTATCAATATATGATGAAAGCCAACAAATAACTGATTATGCTCAAGGTATACATCTCGAAGCAGGAAAGATAGTCACAATTCCAATAAATGAAGTTCGGAAGGTTGTTATGTTCAATATAGGAAAATAAACTTTCAAGTTTTGCTTTAGCTTTCAAGATATCAGCAATATTGTGGAAAAAGAGATGTTGGTCCCTTTGATAGAGATGAATACTCTTTAGCTGCATGTAAATGGGCGAATACGGTAGAACGGATTGAGAGCAAATGTGGTTGTAGCCCTATTTTAAGTCCTTACCATCGTAATTATATGGTTGGAGATAGAAAGGTCTGATGAATAAAACAGTTACAGTATACATATGATAGATAATTCAGATGAATAAAACAATGAAATCGAAAACACGTGTATGTACATTTTATCAGGAAGTAAATTGTGTATCACGAGTAATGGTAAGACAAAAGATTATCTTCAATCCCCATTTGTATAATTTGATTTAGCACACAGATTCGGATGATGAAAGCTTAGCTCAGCAATGCCCAGAAGATTGTACGGATGTTAGTTATTCATCGGTAGTATTCGGCGGAAAACTTGTATATTATTAGGCAAACATAGAAAAAATGACAATGAAAACTTTTAGGTTCCATCAGAAATAGTAAGCATGCTTCCAAGTGATTGGGAAGATTTGAAAGAAAAACGAATGACTGAGTTTCAGGTTTATTTACAACATTTTATTAAATAAATATAAATTTAAACATAAATATAGAAGGCATTAGAAGTTATTCCGAATGAAAAAATACCTGTTGTTCGAGCAGTGCAATCATTATCTATTGAGGCTCAACAATTCTTTCGATTAGCTTCAGGAGTATATTTCAATTTTTATTCATCTTTATAAATTTTTATAATTATTAAGATATTTGAAGTACAGAATGACGATATAACTTTACCGTGCTTTGCATCAAACATGGTTCGAACATCAGAATATAGTTTATTAAAATATCGATCTACTGAAGTAATATGGGAAAGAGTTACAACGTATTATTTTCTTTTTAAATATTTTTTTTTGTAAAAATATCTTTTTCTAGTTATGTAACAAGAAGTCTATCAAGAGAATTGAATAGTACAGCAAGAGCGATTGGCTTTACAATGGATAAAGATGGAGTACTAGAAGAGCATCATCCTACTACATCAAATTATTCAATGGTTTTTGAACTTATTTCTCAAACATATTTTACATAAATAATTTTCAGATTGCTTTATCATTGTTACAGCTTGGCTCAACGGAAACACATCTTTCACAGCCAGCTCATACATTCGGTTTAAAACAAATGGATGAATCAGCCAGAAAATCAGTAATTGCTTTTGGTTAGAATTTACATTTTCAAAAAAAAAACAAAACAATTATTTTGTTTATTATAGTTTTACCTTTTATACGAGATATAAAGCAATGTGTAATGAAATTACATGAAAGCCATGACAAATTTGAAAGTGTTGCTCATGAATGTCGGAAGGTTATAAGCTTCTGGACTTTTTTCGTAATAAGTGTAATTGATTATTTTTAGTTTTTTCGAACTTATTATGATGTACTACTTGATGCTCAAAAGGTGTATCATATGGCTAACGAAAATTCACCAGCTTTTCAGGTATTTAAAGCAATAACTATCATTGTTAATGTTAATATAATCTTTAGGCGTATGAAGAAATTATGAAACGAATACAATCTGCTTTACGTAGTGTTTCTAAAACCAATAGAGTGAAAGTTTTAGATTGGATTGGTCATAATATTAATATAAAACAATTTGAAAACTTGTATAGGTTCATATAAAACTTATATATGTTCAATGAAGAAAGTAAATTCAGAGATGGAGGACATGATAATGTGGAAATTGTGGAATTAATGAAGCTTCGGAAGCCAATGATTTCTGATATAGTGGATTCCGTAAGTTATTGATTATAGAAATAATATACAATTAAATAAAATTAGATAAACGCAACCGATCTATTGGACTTTTAGTTTTAAAATAAATGTTCACGTATTCATATTTTTCACGTAATATTTTCAGATTCATTTACTCATATCAGAATTAAATGAAGGACTAGAAGCTAGAGATCGATTTTTAAGTAAAATGAAGATAACTGATGATGGAACTTCATCAAATGGTACAAAAATGACAATGAGATGTCTTTATAATATAACAGAGAAAATACCAATTCTTAAGGTTTTTAACTAGTTTTATATTAAGTTTCTTAGCTAACTTCTTTTAGAAAAGCTCGTTTCTTCGAGAAGAATGGTTGAGTCGTGTTCAACGACAAGTTCAAATAGCCCAATCGTATTCACCTTCTCCACAGTATGATCAGTAAGTACTATTCAATTGAGCAGAATTATATTTTGTGCTACCGTAATCTAAACGAAAAGATAAGTGCAGGTGCAGCTTTTAGTATAGCCATTATTATATTTTATTTTTCTTCTAAATATGTGGGTTTTGGGTAAGAATTAAAAATAATTTGGTTCAAAAAATTAAAATAAATATTGTTTTTATACAAAAATTATTATTATATTTGTATATTATAGGGTTAATTTGCTTAATGTGAAGTTATACTTTGCTCATTTTAAACAGGAAACTATTACTCAAGAAAGATCATATAATATGTTTTTACTATTGGGTATAATTAATAAAAAAAGTATATCTAAAGACTTCTCATTCTATTTTCAGCTGAGATTGGAGGTACTATTGGCTTGTACGTCGGAGCAACTTTACTAACAGTTGCAGAAACTATTGTTTTTTTCTTTGAACGAAGGACAAGATTAACATTCATAAAACCAAGTCATATATAGAAAAATATTTCTTTTATTTTCTGTTATATTTTACTTTTTAGCAAAATTATTGTTTTTTTTTGTTTAAATAATAATAATAATTTCTACAATATACTTTTTTTTCTATTTTTGTAGCTTCGATGACGATATATTGAAAGAACGTTTAGCAAAATATATTATCTTTTTTTTTTGTATCAATTCTATGCTCAGATTTTGGTTTAAAATATAATTTTACACATTTTTTTGTAGTTTTCAAATTAAAAATATATGCAAAAGTTTAGAAAAATCGAAATGTTTTTGTTTTTTAGAAAATAAATATTTTTATCATATGTTTTATTAAGTAAATTGATTTGTTAAACTTAGTATTATCTCATGAAAGATATGAAAACTGGGTGTATGCAGGGTGAAGCCTTAGAAGAAGGGCTGGACAGAGAAGCCTTTTTAAGGTTATGGTAGGCCTTATAAGCAAGATCTCTGAATGTATTTCATTTATTATATTCTTCTGTTCTATTTTAGAATTGTCTCGTACTGTCCATAAATTGTACACAAAAATCTCTGATATAACGATTTTGTATACCATTTATGGAAAGAACGATGATAATTAATATTATTTTTATTAAAATATAATTTATTTACTATATAGAGATTCTATAAAAGCTCAGCTTCAATTGTTATCAAAGGTATGCAAGCACTTCTTCTTTTTTTTTAAAAATCAGTCAAATATAGAAAAGAATACTAAGAAAAAGAAAAGTAGGAACAACATAATAGCTAATAAAGATGAAATGATTGCCTATTCTCTACTAAGCAGAAGGAGGTGCAATTATCAAAGATATACCGCTATGCTCCAACAAATGTTCGGAAAGATGTTATGCTGTCGGCTCTATTCCAGTATGGTATTGTATGTTCTCGACCATAGATGTTTTCCATTATCTTGTATAAATATGTACAGATCTGTATATACATACATACATATCTACTTCACCCACTCAGCCACAATAAAATTCTTTTTTTTCTCCACTTTCTTAGACGAGTTGATAAATAACAATATTTACTTTGAGTATTAAACCGAAAACCAACTTCTAACAGCATATGTTGTAAATAAACTATATATAAAGTAGAAAACTTATAAAAATTACTTTAGAAATAGGTACAAATAAACTTTATCACAAGCTGCAATTCGTTTGTTGCTGTAGATCAAGAGATCAGAAACCGTGAATACTGATGCATACAACGAACATATCTCCTACAGCAGAATAATTCAGCAGTTCCATGCCTACCTCGTCGTCTCGAAGCTTCATTCAAGAAAAGAATAATAATCATATAATATTTCTTAATAATAATGACAGGTTAAAACAGGTAAAGCTATTTACTTTCCATACATCACTTATCATCATATTTGATTCTTACATTCGTTCTTTACTTTCTTTGCTTTAACCCATATTTTAAAAATCTATTCATGAATACACGTGCAAACTTCTGTTATATATTATACAATTGAGTTCATTTATTAATAGTTAAAAGTACAAAATTAAAGAAAAAAATTTTGTTGCAAACTTTTAAAGAAATTTATCTATATTGACATAGCCTTATATAAATTTACTAGCATGATATTTCAAAAAAACGTATCAATTGAGCAAAAAGTTTGCTTATAGTATTCTGAAGACTATTATAGAACAGTTGCTACTATATTTGGCTCCGAAAAAAAAAATGTTCTTTGGATCATCCATATCAACTTCTACAAGCAATGTCATCCGTCGCACGCTGTGAGAGCAAGAGTGCGGAAGGGGGTCGTGATTTTTCGAGAGAGTAGCCTATTATGAATAGAATTTTCTTCCATTCACGAATCATTTTCAATAGTATCGTGTCTTAAGTTTAATCTAAGCTAACAACATATGAGCTAAAAAGTAATCATAAGTAGATAATTGAAAAGAACGAATAAAAGTTGGAGAGTATACGTAACTATACAAGTGTGCTATCCCTTCCCCTCCCCCCCTAATACAGTTAACAGATCTCTAAGTTTGCAATGTTTAAAATGCTCTCTAAACTTCCTATTGATGTAATTGGATAACAAAAAAAACGTATAATTTTTAAAAGTTTTGTTTAATTTCTCAAATATTTGTTCAAATTTTTTTGATCATATATAAGAAAATTTTTTATGTAGTTATCTTGCAGTTTCATAATCGAACTTGAATATTCCATTTTATCCTTTATATCGTTCCAAAAATTATTAATCTAATGTGGCCTAAACCTGCAATTTTAAGTAAAAGAACTTCGAGTGAAGATTCAGAGCTGGTGAGTGATGTTTTCTAACATTTCATACAATTCATTTCTCAATTCATCTCGAATGTTAGAAAAAAAAACTTTCGTTCGTCTCACTTAGAGGTAAATCCAGACAGCCAGGCACATATTTTTATGTTTTTCCCTAATAGGAACAGTTTAGTGCATAGTGGCGCACAAGAACAAGACATAAATTTTCAATAAATGATAAATTATTTTTATCTTGTTTCTCCAAAAATACTTGCTTTTTGAGACATTTGTCAATCCTTCTCGGGACACTTTCGCCTTATTCAGAATAGGGTAATAGAGAACATAATCGAAACATTCGACTACTTCCAAGTACTCTATTCTTATTTCCAAGCTGTTTCCAAGGCACCTTCAACTCTTTTATTTTTTTGAACAGCTCTAGCTGATTCAAATATCATGTCTGTCTCGCCTATAAATAAATCGGCATCAGCTGAAATTGTTGAGCCTGGTCGTCATAAAAGCTTTTCCTTTAATGTATGAATTTGAAAATTAATTAAAATTTAATAATAGATATTCTATTTTTAAAAATAAAAGTAATAAATACACTTGTAAGTGTTGAAATATTCTAATTTTATACTTATACTTGTAATAGTTTAACTAATATTTTCAATTTAGGGTGCTCCATCTTTAACTAATTCGGATGACTATGTTCCGTATTCAATTCTCAGTCGTGCTGTATCAGAATTTTTCTGTGTTGTAATTTTTGTTTTTTGTGGTAAGTTTTCAATGAATAGCAGGTAGTACATGATTATGAATTGTTTTAAGGTTCTATGCAAGCTCAAGGAGCTGAAGTCGATGGTGTATTACATGGCTCACTTACTCATGGATTCACCTTATTTTTACTTTGTACTACATTTGGTGGAATCAGGTATGTATTAATAAATAAAGTTATAACTTATTAAGTTTCAAATATAATTTAGTGGAGCTCACGTGAATCCAGCTGTAACTTTAGGAATCACCGCTGTTGGAAAGTTGCCATTTATTGAATGCGTTGTATACATTCTAAGCCAACTACTTGGCTCTTTTGTTGGTGCAATGCTCACGAGGGTTAGTACTTACATCATAGTTCAAAACTGAAAATATTAAAATATTATGATTAAAATTTATTTTTAAAAAGTTATTTAATCGAATATATTTTTTATAATTAAAGGCTGTTTGTTCCTACGGTAGTTACGTAGCAATTCAAGGAGGAGCAACAATACTTACAGACGGTCATCACTGGTATCAGGTAAATTATATTGAAACAGATGTTTATAAGATGAAACTTTAATCCAAAAAAAAATTATTATTGTCGGAATGTTTGATCTATTGTTTTCGAATACAAAGCAATGAATAGATCTTACATAATGACAATGTTGTCGGAATCTTTCATTATAAGTATACTTAGCTAATGGCATAATTTACAAATATATACTAAATGCTATATCATATAGCTATAATTATATTTTTTAATTAAAAGTAATAATTTATATTCTAGGGCTTACTTGCTGAGATGTTTGCAACATTTCTATTAACTTTGGTTGTTTTAATAACTGCTGTTGACAAGTCTGACAACCTATTGGCTCCTTTAGCTATAGGACTTACCTTAGCAGCTGATGTACTAGCAATGTATGTATGAATATTATTAAATATTTAAAATTAGATTAAGAAAATTTATAAAATAATTCATTCAGTGGAAACATTACTGGAGGATCCATGAATCCTGCACGATCCTTTGGACCAAATGTAGTTTCTAGCATATTCATCAAGGGAGCTGATTTGTCTTCGCGATTATGGCCTTATCATTGGATTTACTATATAGGACCAGTTATAGGATCATCTATAGCTTCGACTATATATAAGTATATCATATAGTTACTGTATTTCTTTGATTATACATATTTCAGACTATTTTTTGCTCGCGTAACTCGTTTATTGGATTGAACTGTATCGTTATTGAATGGGAAAGCCTTAAAAAATATATATTTTATCATTAGAGCTCTGAAAAATCTAATATACTTTCTCAGTTTCTTGCCCAGTATTAAACAATATAAATATTTTGTTTGATTATATACTATTGTATACTGAAATACTAATAATTAGTATATGTTTTGTATACATTTTTATAAAATAAAAAATATAAATTGTATATAATTAACTCAACAAATAATTATTTCAACTATATCATATGTAAGGAACGATAATGGTTTTTATAATTGACATTTAACTTTCTTTGTTGGCTTATACCACATTAAAACCCATCATAGCTTATCTTATAAATCGTTGACCTCGGGATTCAAATAGTCTAAAAGTCAATGCTTCTAAAATTAAAACTCAAAGTTCAGTTTTACCTGAACCACAAAGCTGCAATGCTTGCTCCAAGGAAAGGTCCTATCCAATAGATGTAATGATTTTTCCAGAGTATAGAGGAGATTTTTGGAACGCACAGGGATCCAGCAACATTAGGTCCAAAAGATCTAGCTGGATTCATGGATGCTCCAGTGATTTTACCTCTAAAATAAGATTCGTTTTTCTTTTTTTTTTTAATTTTTTTGACCAATCAAACCGCCTCAAAAGTAAAAAAAAAAGAAAAAAAAAAAGCTCACACAGCAAGAATATCAATAGTCAATGTCATTCCGATAGCTAACGGGGCCAGGAGATTCTTATTCGTATCCACAGCAGTTATTAGGATCGTATGAACAAGGAAATATGAGACAACTGTCTCCGAAAGAAGTCCCTAAGAAGCACAAATAAAGTTTTTAACTACTTTAAATAATTTTTAAAAGTACCTGCCACCAGTAATTGTCCACATTAAGCAGTGTTGCTCCAGCATATGTTTTCGTATATTCAGGCTCAGTCATAATAGCCTGGAATAAGAAATCTCTTTTTGATCAAAAAATATAAAAAAAAAGAAAAATAAACAAAACTAACAGAGGAAAACAAAGGAAACTCGAGGGCTTTTACTCTTTCGGCTTTATGATTTATGAACCAGCAGTGCTGGTGCCCGATCTCAAACTGACCTTCAAAATCAAACAAACAAAATTTATGTTTACAAAATATTGGATGAATCAAGCTTGTATTCACTTAGTTTTAACCACTTATGTGTCTTAATTTTGATTTTGTGGGATAGTGTAAAAGCCCCAAAGCTAACACTCATACAAGACACAAAACTTTCTAACTTTGACGGTTCGATTAAAGCCTGCAGGGGATTTTATCCTATAATTGGTACCATTTTCATCCATGAACGAAGGATCAACTGAGTCAGTGCTATGTTTTGCTGTACCGTACTCATTCAAAGCCTAGAATTTAAGTTGACAAAGGTACATAGTATGGGGACAAATGGACATATTGGATACTTAATCACAACAAAGACATTTTAGAGGAGAAAGTGGAAAAAATATTGAAAAAAAAGAATTTCAGATACGTACAGCCGTCATAAAAGCTCCACATATACCGCCAATAATTTGTGAAGCTACATAGAAAGGTAAGTTAACAGGTGACAACTTCCCAACTATAGTAATTGCCCATGATACTGCTGGATTGAAATGTCCGCCACTAAATTATTATTATACTTATACTTATAATTAATATTCATGTTATAAATAATTATTATTTACTATTTTTATAAAAAGATGAAAGATCATTTTCTTTATTTCTTATTTTTAATAAAAATTTATGAATTTTTCTTAATCAATTAATGAAATTTCAGAAGTATATGTATATGGAATTACAACACCTTAACCGACTGACTCTTCTCTCTGAAAGGTCAAAAGAGCAAACTAAAAGCAACTTAGCTTCATATTTGTTTTAATCAATAACTCAAATTGAAAGAATTAAATAATATAATTCGAAAGTAATAGTCATTTTTCATATTTTCTAGATGATAAAGTCTTTAAATTTGTTAAATCGCTTAGTTTCTTATCAGATATTCTAAAATCAGCAAAAAAACTTCAATCCTGCTGTGGAATGTATTAAATAGAGCAGTAGCTTCTGTTGAAACAAGGTTTTTATCAGATTAGTGTCAATCGTTATAAGTATAAGGTGATTTTAATGCTCAATAATCTTCTAACGATGACAATTCAATACATGAAAGAATACACAAAAATCATTTTGTCATCTTAATTCAAATTATTATGTTTTTAAGATTCTTAAGAATGTACTAAGATCATTCATAAAACCATCCTACTATTTATCAATTGATCAAACTGTATACCTTATATGACCAAGTGATGTGACAAGAATAAAAATTGTCAAACCATGAGCAAAAGCAGCGTGTAAAATGTTATCAGCGGCAAATTGAGTAACATACGCTTGACTTGTTCCTAATCAAATAATTAGTTAGTTAAATATATGAATATATATATATATATATTTAAATATAATTCACAATCCTTACCTACAAAAACAAAAGTAAAAACTCCGACGAATTCAGCAAGACATTTTGCAAACAAGCTGTATTCTCGGCTTGATTCTTCACTTGCTGTTGATAAACCATCATCGCTTCTAGGTGCTCCCCATCGATTTCTGATATTGATTCCCTGAAAACATTTTGAACTCATTATGATCTTGCAATAGAACAATGTCTGTTGATGTTCAACAAAGGTGTTCTGAAAATTGAATTTTCAGAGGAGAGACTTACTTGGTTCCAGAAATCGGTTGAGGGCGCCTGTGATTGTTGACTGGTCATATTAAGCAACTTCTGAATCTTCTCTTTTACATTTTTAAAATATTCAGTAGGCCACATATAGAACGAAGACTACGAAGTAGAGAAGCGAATCACATGAGGGAAATGCTCATAAAGATTTGAAATTCAATACTCAGGAAGATACCAGAAGCGAACGCGAATTTTTGACTTTCAATTTGCATTGGATAGAAGGTGAGGACAAATGCAATAAAAGTCGAAAATGATTTTTAGAAAAAACTTTTTTTCTTTTTTATGATTGACAGAGATGAAAATTGTATTATTTTTGCTAATCATTAAAGGAAATATCAAAGAAAACATAGTAAAATATCATAAACGTAGATGAAAACGTTAAAAAAAAACTTTTATATAGTTATCTATCTCCTTATAAATACAATTATATATCACTAAAAAAGATGACAAGAGGTAAGAAAAAATTGGAAAATAGTGTTTCATATTTGACTGAAAGATTACAAACGTTTATGATGATTATTCGTTGCTAAAAGTTGATTAATAAATTGGAAAAGTTTAACCGTAAATGAATCATTTTGTGATCCTCACGATAAAAATGTTATATTGAAACTGAAATCTAAGGAAATGAAACTGTAAAGTTTTAATGATAACAGAAACAAAGGCTAAAATATGTGTACATATACGTATACATCGTGTGTCAAATAATAGAAATAAAAGGGTGGTCCTTGATCTTGAACATTATAAGATTTTAATAGGTAAAATAGACATAATACTCAAATTATTATTATATTATAATAATATAATTTTAATTTGTTATCAATTCTTTTTAATAATATTGAATATACACACCTACATACATATATGTATATATTAATGATAAAAGTCAAAAAAAAAAGAAAAAAAAGATATTGACCAGTTGAAAAGATGTAAGAGAAATATGTATAATCATTGCTAATGTAATATAATACAAAACTATGTATATTTATTTAAGTTTTAAGTTCACAGCCATACTGGCCAGTATTCTTTTAACTTATATGTATATGATTAAAGCTATAAACAATTTCAAAACAATTTAAATAACAAGAACAATTTGAAAAATGAGCGAAAATATGAATGAATCTTATCTCATTTCAATTTATTTCTAGCTACATATACGGTTGTAAAACTTCAAATTTCGTTCTTTATCCAATTTTTCCAGCAGTACTGTTATCTTTTATAAAAAGTCTTTAGATCGTTTTCAATGTTTAATGATTTTAATAAGACATATTTGAAATGTCCTGATTATAAACTTATCAACAACCAATTTTACATATTAAATCTTCTGCTTTATTGCTTTCTCTTGAAACTGCCTTTTTTTCTTTTTCTATTCTATCTTGCCTTTTATTCTTTTGCACTTCATCTTCACTTGAACCATAGCATGATGGGTGAAACTAGATTTTGAGGCTTTTCCCTCTTCTCGTTCTCTTCATCTCTCCCCGCGTTTCTTACAATTGTGGAAATACTGCATTACAATACTGATGCCAGCGTCATCATCAACTGGCTTCTACTTGTTTCCCTTTCTGCCTTTCGTCCTTGCGGCTGGATTCATTCAGTCCTAACTGAGGCAACTGTATCGCACTTGTTGTCTATCTATTCTGATTGCCTATATAGTATCAGAAGTATATTAACTATATACGTATAGCTATATGAACTTTCAAAGTTATTAGCATCATCAGATTTGTTAGATATGTTTCTGGATATTCAATATATTACATATCTAATTATATTTTTATCTATTCAACAGGCGCAGACAGGTGTGAAAACAGTATTTTTTTTCTTATCATTTAGATATAATTTGGATAATTTATGGCTCATTGTTGTCATTTTTTTTTCAAATAATTTTAGCGTTGAATAATTGCCCCATGAATCATGTTCGTAACATTGTGCTTCGAGCCACCCAGCAGACAAAAGACCCAGCTATTCAAATGCAGGTAAACCGTACATCCATTGAAAAATTTCCAATTTAAACCTCTTAATTCATTTACATATTATATGAATTTTTAATCTAACTATTATATTTTTTATATGATACGCCGAATAATTGAAGATATTTACGGTGGTACATGGGGTGTTCTGATAATTCGAAATCCAGATTTAGTCTCACATGGTATTTTTCAAAAAAAAAAGACAAAATAACATAATAATCATTAATTATGTTCAGATGTTCATTGGACAATACCCGATCATACAAATCCGGATGGATCTCCAGCTTTTTGCCTAACTGTTGTTAATAAATGGCAATATAATATATTCAAAACAGGATCAAAAGATTCAGCTGATAGAGTATCAGTTCTAGACGTTGTTCATAGGTAATTATAATTTTCATGGAATATAATCAATATAATTTCTACCAAAGAATTAGACAAGCAGATGAGAAACAACATCCCGTACGTCTAACTGTCGAAGAATTTGATCAACAATTAGTGAAAGCCATTGAATTAGAACGATCTCGACGATCACGGGGATAGAAAAACCTTTTCGCTTTCTTTTTTTTTCCATATAAAAATCCTTGTATGTACAAATATATGCGTATTAATAAATGAAATAAAACTGATTTAAATTGATAAAAACTATTTTTTGACCGTTGAACTTCGACGTTTTGTCATCATGGTGATATTATTATTCTCATCCGTGAATGGGGTTGGCGTTGAATTCATAGCAACTTCTTCAGAATCAAATCGCGTTGGTGGCCCATTCATAAATGCAACTTTAGGCATACATTGAGTTGGTTTATCTTTCTAAAATAAAAAATATGATATAGTTAATGAGATATTATGTAACATACAGCATCAAATTCAGTTCGAAACACCGTCTTATAATGACACTCTTTACTTGATCTGTATCGTTGAAAAGCTTTAAAAAGTATTCGCTAAAACAATAATATATATATATATATAATTAACTAGTCATTTATAAAATTATTACTCTATATGCTGTATGTTCAAAGTCACATTCCTCTGATGATGGTTGAACAATAGTCGAATCCACTAAGAAGTCCTTAATACAATTTAAATTTTTGAAAAATCTAATGAATGCTATAAACTTACTGGCCATGATTTTGTATATTTTTTATCAGCTAATCTTATTATTATTTCTTTAGCTATAAAAAGAAGATTAAACGGAGGCGGAACAGCAGAAGTCCAGTGGATATATTCAGAATAAATTACAACTCTAATATATTTGAACTCCATTTCTTCATTATCCTACAAATTATATTTTCAGCTATTATTGAAAATCTTATGAATCTAACCAAGACTTCATCAGCTTTTTTAACTAATAAGGATATCATCAAGTTTAATAATGTAATTATTACAACTACATGATAAATTGCCATTAATGTCTTCAAATAATTTATAAATTTAAGATTTAAAAATAAGAAAAAACGTTTTGAAATAATTCCAACCTCAATAGCTAAGCTATTAAAAACATGTGTAGATGGTTCTATATTATCTCCAGTATTTCCGACAACAATTTGGTATAATTGTGGATCTAAGTATCCATAAAATGACCAATATAGATTTCTATATGATGATAGAATACTAAATTGAAATTAATTAATAAAATTTTGAATATATATATTTCTTGCTCTGTGAAATGAGATCCCATTCCTTTTACAGTTCCACTACTACTTTCTGTATTGGAAAGATATGGTTGAACGATAACGTTAATTCCAACAGCAAACGATAGCATTATAACAGCCATGATAACAAGATAGTTATAAACAGTTGATACACATTTTCCAACGGATATCTATAAGCTTTAAATTATTTTCAAATTACTTTACATGAAACAATCATACAATACTACCACCTAATCCTTTACGTAATTGAAAATAGTAGAATACTTTCCATATAGCTAAGACACATCCAGTTCCAAAATATATTTCATATAATAAATGTTCATTATACCAAACCTAAAGATAAGTTTTAAAAAAAGAAAGATAATTCTGGCAAGTGTATATACCCAATGTCGTCTATGGGTTTCATATAGTTCACGATCAGTAATGAAAATATTTGTTATCCACAGATGTATAGCTAGGAGAAATACACCAATTAACAGAAAATCAAACCTTTAAACAAAATTATTATAAATCAGTTAATTATATAAATGATACCATCTCCACCAAAAGCGAAAATAATTTCTTAATCCATGTCTTGAAAATAGAATATAACGTTCCACTAACATTCCAGAAATATAAAGAAATATATATATTTCCAATGTTGTACTTAAACCTAATAAATTATATCATATAATACAAATATTTTAAAAGGTTCATTGAAAAACCTGAGATAAACGAATTCCGACCGACGTTAGAATTCGTTCTCAAAAACCTCACAGTTATAATGCAGAAAATAAAACCAAAATAAGAAGAGAGATTACTAATAAATCTTAAAAAAAAAAGAAGAAATTCTCAATAAAATAAACAAAAAATTGTTTACCTTGCTAAAGGAACTTCAAATGATTTGATTAGAGATCCATTACTAAATATATATATCAATGCTAATATAGGATAGCATATGAAATGACGAAAGTTTCGATACAAATCACGTTTAGGACATGAGCCATAACTTCCCCAGCCTATGAAAATTAATTTTTAAATTTCTTTAAAAGGAATTAATATCTTACCTCTCCACCAAATTTCTTCCATAGCTCTTTGAACATTTGTACTTGAGATCATTTCTCGCATTTCAGAATCTAAAGCCATTTGAACTCTGGGATATGGATCTTCACACACAAGTAAAGAACTATAGTCTCTCTAAATAATCTGATAAAATATAATATATTTGACCAATGTACTTACGTGACATAAAAATAAATCAAGTTCGTGTTCAGACCAAGCTTGATCAACAAGTCTAGCTGCAAATCGTTGAACATTTTGCAACAGACTACGGTACCAATCCTAAATGATTTCATTTACATTGTATTTATTATTATTGAAAAAGTTTTTTTTACCATATATTCTAAGTTATCATCACGAATAAATTGTTGTAAGTCACTTGCCAAAGAGCAAGCTGCAGCAAACGGATCGTCGGTAGCTAACCAAAGAAATGCTTCAGAACTTAGCCCTCTGAGAATATCGACCTAAAATTAAAGTTTGTTCGAAAAACAAAGAATGAAATGCTCTTAGACCTTTTGCATCGAAGCTAAAGCTGCATGAGGCATTCGAAGGCAATATCCACAACCACCTGATCAGTTTAAAGAAAAAATGGGAGAACACTAAGCTATACTTACAGTTCTTATGATGAGGAGGACTGATAGTGTGTCCTCGTAGTAATAAGCATTCAACAATGGCAAAATTATTCATAATACAAGCAAGAAGTAGAGGAGTCATGTGCGGTGGAAAAGCACTTGATTCCGTACAAGCTGTCATATAGTTAGTATAATTAAAATATTGTCTAAAAGAAAGTAAGGTTACCCGTTCTTTCACTGTATGCGAAATCATCGAAAAGGCAAAGAATGAACTCAGTCAATGGTCTACTTCCTATGCAAATAGCACATAATAATGCTTCCTTTAATGCTTCTGCTGATCTGGTCAGAATCAAATCAGCTATATGGAGAATTTGAGCTTCCTAAGAAAAACACTTATCACTTTAAATTAATTAGAATCTCACAGTCCCAGCTGCTCCTAAACTTTCTAAAGTTTCAACAATTAAATTCAAATTTCCGACTTTCACTGCTTCTCGAAACTGTTGCATCATAACAAGAGTCTAAATAAAACAATAAAATATCAAGTTTAGATAAGATATTCATATTCATTGCCCTACTTTACGTGAAGTGGGATCCCACTGTAAATGTCCATCATATCCTTCTTCTTTTTCGGCCTAAATATGACAAAATGAGGTGATGTTACTAATAATTACAATAATAAGAAATATTATGCTAATTGTGTAAAAAAACTTACATATATACTTTCCGGTAAACGATATCTCCCTAATACTCGAGTTCGCACAAGCTGCTTACAAGCCCGTGGAATCCTAGTTATAAAAATTATAATTAGTACATAATAAATATAAATTATAATAAGAATTAAAATAAAAATAAAAATTACATTTACAAAACAACTTCGATGCTTCAGATTTGTATGACTGAATGACGCTAGTAAACACGTAACGTGAAAATTCAAGTATGCCATTATGCTAATGAGATAATGAAAATAATTTTATATGCATGTGCAACAATAATATTATTAAAATTTATTTATTTTATTTTAATAATTATATATTTATTAATTAAATATTATTATAAATATATATTTTATAATAATTAGAAATTATATTTTTTAAATTTATTTATGAATTGAACTTTTCATTTTGAATTTTGATCATAATCAATATTTTTTTAATTGTTAGCCCATTGAAATATTCTTCCTTTTAGTCCTCAAGAGCTAATTGTCTATAAGAATCAGAAATCGGATAATCGAGCGATTTCCACTTAAATTCACCTTTCTTAAGTACGAATGCCCCTTTCTTTATTTTGAATTTCTCATAATTGAACCAAATGTTCATTAATAAAGACAATCTGGGACGTTCTTCCAATGATGATTCATTTAAAGTTGAAGCCATATCCAATTGGCGGCAATTTTATCTGAACGAAAGAGAAACGAAGAAAAGACTATGAAGAGTATAAGAACTGATGAGGGTAGTAGTGAAAGATGTTGAATAAGAGGTAAAAGATGCATATGGAATTAAGAGAGTCTAGTGGATTTTGACGTCGGTCCTTGTTTGTAGGTAACGTCACAGATCTCCCGTTGGGTGGAAATTGTGTCATTCCAAATATGCACCGTTGTATTTCAAGGTCTCCTTCTGTGGCCATCCGATAGTTCCATAGTTCTACATCTACTGTCCTATGTTGCCCTCTTCATGACAGATATGTCTTCTCTTCATCCTTATTACAGTCCACCGATCCGTAGAACTATTGCCTTCTATCTGCTACCTCTCATCTTCCTGCCCAATATCATATTCTCCCTTACCTCATTCCTCTCCCTTCGATTTCCCTCGCTATAACTATCTGTTTCTCCTCATCCCTATAGTAGTTTGTATCCTATCGACATATAGGTCTATCTGAACATGCATCCTGATGGCGACCTTACAGCATTAAACAACGTCCGATCAGTACCACAGTTTCATCTGTATAGCGATGTTATTCCATCAAGTTCTGCTCTTTTAAATGATAGTTCTGATAGTTTCATTTTAGAGTTTCTCATATATTCTTTAATGATTTATTTTATCAACTGAAAGTCGGAATAGAAAATAAAAATTCGTAATCTTTCTTAAATTCATTTTCTCCGATACGATTTCAAGTTTTAGTTAATTACGTCGTAAGCTTTTGTATATATTTTCCACTTGAAGTTCGGTTTTCATTGTATTTTTATAATTATTTTTGGTTAATTCTTAGTTGGTTGTATTCCGTTTTTAATAGTTTTTTTCTTTCTATAAATCTAACCGTAAAATTCCTTATATCTGTTGTCAATCTATTCTATTACCTAGTATGATGAATGTGACAGCTATTCATCGATATTACTTTGTCGTCATCATCATCATCATCGACAATTTCTTTTATTCCATCATCTCGATTCACTTTCTTCATCATCTGAATGTTAACAACCGTGACTTGTATCCATATAAAGCAAGAGCATACTACTTGAAATACTCATGAAAGACCAGCAATGATACAAGTGTGTCATGTACCATCATTTGCTCTCCCGCATCGTCATGATTCCATTTGTATTTTTATTTTTGCTCCGGACTGTTCAATTTGTTCTACACATTCTCATGGTCATGCATTTCATGAAGTAACAGTTCAGTTTGTAAAATTAGGAAGTTATTTCAAAACAAAGAAAACCATGATAGAAGACACAAAAGAGATATTCTGAGAGATATTAAGAGAAAGGAAGAGAATGAGAGAATAATAGCCTAAAGTGACTAAACCAACTCCTTTTGCTGTCTGTGAAAGCAATTGAGGTCGCAGTCAGGATGACTATTGTCATTACTGTCAGCCGTCGGTGAATGACGGCAGAAATACATATACAGAGTTCCATAAAGAGAAGGCTATTGAGCTCTAATCCACCTCTGACGCCATTTGCCGTAATTTCTAAAACCAGCCGTTGAAAATTCCATGATCATCTGCATGTCTAGATAATCTATTTCATCTCCTATATTCCCCCAGTAAATTATAAATTCTTATGGCAATGCCGTACAAATAATATATTTTATAATATTATGAAATCAAGCTAGCTGATACCCCACATTTATATGAATGTCTTTATATTTATGGGACACAGTTACTGTCTCTCCAGTTTAATGTTATTTCAGTCTTCTAGTCTCTCAGTTTTCCAATATTCATTTCTACTTAACGATTTTTCGGAGTTTATATACCTATTGCTGAAGCATTTATTCATATGTTACTTTGTAAGCATAGTCTTTTCACATGATTGCTCATGACACAATGTTGTCAAGTGTATCCATAGTTACCCCCTGGGGTTCGTACACATTCGTTTGTGCTTTCATGCGCCCATAACCGTCAGCCGACCTCGGACCTTTGAATCGTTTCCTTCTGTCTCGTGTCTTCTAGCCATCTCTTGATTGCTCCTGCTCTATTTCCGGCTTTCTACCTCATCTAACTGTTGCCGTCAATTGTTCATCTGATTGCTTGGTATTTTGCCTAATTACAGCCATATACCAGATTAGCTTTTCATAACATGTGGCTATTCCCTATTCTCTTTCTCTGTCTTTCTCTTTAGCATATTCTCCAATGTGGTCAACTTGTTGAGAAAGCTTTATGTAACTTTCATAATAACTCATTAAAATATTTTTATATTCTATTTAGTCTGTCAAACCAATTTAAAGGAAACTTTTGCAACATTGAATCATCAATATTGAAAATTCTTGAATCATCGCGTACCTTTCCCTTTTTTTTTCAAAAATGAGGCCTCACTTTGCACTTTTTTCTATTAATATTTTAATTTACTCAACTGTCCTACTTTTTCTTCGGTTTTCAAACCGATAAAAGATTTTTTCAATTGCTATATCCTTGTACAGTTAACCTAGAAATTTATATTTGAACCGCTCTATAGTACTGCCAACATATGCTATTTAGCCTTGATACCAGCCACTTTGTTTCTCTCTTCCTCTCATTTTCTTTCTCTCATCTTTCCTCTTCCTTTCGCCGTCTATCTCTCACAATTTATAATCGGTGGGACTTTCAGGAGAGGTGAATTCACCCTTTTCGACTTCTTCACAACAAACTAAAAAGCTGTTTCAAATTATTTAGTTGGAAAGGTGTACACAGTCTCTTTCTCTCTTCCTCTCTCCTTCCGTTTCCCATGTAATTGCACTCATCTGTTGCTACTATGCCTTCAACTGCCTGTACCCATCTATATGTATACATACACATCCATATGTCGGATATAACCACTAATTCTGTCTTATTACATTTCTTAAGAGCATCCATATAAAATACAAAAAAGTACAAAAAAACGGCTTCAGAAACGAATCCCAAGGCCAACCTATTGGTCAGTTTTCTAAGTGTAGATTCAGATTTTCTTAGTGCACTCAGTCAAGCAGTATGCCGAAATTTTCATTTCGTCTTCCGAAACTGGATCGATGGTAGATTCGAATTCATCGTTGTCTTCACTGCTGTTGACGTTAACGTTGTACGTTCATCCGTCTGTTTCAATGACACCTTTGTCCTTCGGACCATTCCTCCTTTCGCTTCCTATCCCTATTTCTCTTTGGTTATGCATGATTCATTTTGCTATTTCGTTGCTTTGCCTAACCTCCCCCTGCGGCGGCTACCAAATCGCTTACATTTGGCAGACGTCCAAATTTCCCATTTCGTCTACTACAGTCAGCCGACAACTAACAACATGTTTTCTCTGAGTACTATTTGATGATTCATTTTTAAATGGTAATTTTATATGATGAATAATCGATAATATGCTATTTGATCAACAAGAAAAACTTTATTTGCGTTAGTTTAAGTTGAAAAAAAAGAAGAAAATTTCATGTTTTCTGATGAACGTACTTGCATGATATGATCAATTTTATTAATTTCATATCATTTCCTGTTAATCTTCATATTAGAATGTATTTCATGCACTTTAACTATCATATACTATGTAATGAGGTCAGCTGGCACTGATCGATGAACATATTCTTGCCCATTATCGGATCTTCCTGATCAGTATCATACAACTGTCGGAGAATTTGATCGGTAAACCATAAAAGGATTAAACCTTTGGTGTGAAGATGTGGAAACGATTTCCTTTCTTTGGTTATTCAGGAGATATTTTCGAGATAAGCAGTTCTACAGTTTCGCTATATTCTCATCTCCTATGTAGAGCTCAAAACGATTAATAGATCAAAACAAGATGTGGCTTGTTCTCAAGTTCATTAACAGCCTTGTTGTTGTATCATTTCATGTTTCCTTTCCTTTCTTAGACATTTTCTCGCATTATAATGATGATACGTTTCCCTTTTTCTTGATTTTCTCTCAGCTTGTGTCTCGTTTAAGAGACTGGTTGAAACAACTTTATGACTGAAGATGGTTCATGTTGGCTTGACCTCTGATGATTTCGAGCTGCCAACAGAGTAGTATTTCAAGGTCTTTTCAAGCCATCTTTCAACCGTTTTCTCTCTTCAGCCTACGTTATTTGAAGGCCTTATCTTTCTAAATTCAAACAGCGTGTTGACGACAAATGGTCATTATCTATCCGATTTCGAGGACATCATCCCAATCGTCAATCCTTCCTCTTTTATTATAACTTTTTGTTCGTCTTAATGTCTTTTCCGCTTCGTTTACTATCCATTTTTTCTCTAACTTACAACTACTACTTTCTTCAATAACTGAAAACATACATTGTTGACTCTTGGCTTATCAGATTCGAGTTCTGAATGTTCGGAAATGAAAAGAAAAAAAAAAGATTTTCGCGATTGAATCTTAGTTGCGTGAATGTGTAATCGTACATGGAAGTTTAATTTGTTAGAAAAACCAAATTATATTCCTAACAGGTTTATAAGCCATTACAACAGATTGTTAGAAATATCTCAGAATAGTTATATCATCGATTAATTATTGTTTTACCACATTATAAATAATAATTATTCAAAATTAAATATATTATTATTAAATATATAATATATAATTGATTTAACTATATTTCTATATACATATATGCATGTTCATGTACTGTATTTTAGTTGTAATTTATAGTTAAATCAAGTATTCTTCTATCGTTATTTTCATCTACATATTATTAGTTAGTATAATTATATAATATGTCTTAACATTTAGTATTTTCTCTATTTCTACAGTTTGTTCATGATTTTTTTTATAAGAAATCGATTATATTTCCGGTTCCTTTGTAAGTTCTTTAACTTACATGTGCATCCAGTATATTCCATAATTTTATTTATATTTTGCTTTAATTTTAATTATATTATTGATTTTATTTTCTCAATCATATGTTCATTTTCGAACATCTTTTAGCTGAATTGAGTAGTACATCTTTTATGATTATGTGTCTTCTCCCTTCATCTCTTCTGTAGAGTACCCTTTAGAAATACTAATCATCATGCTTATTTTTTCTTTGAAACCAGTCTTTCATCTAATACTATTTTCTTGTATTTACTATTTTTATCACGATTTTAACTAACTAACTAATTATAAACATTTATTTTAATACTATTAACCTAAATAATAATAATTAAATTTTATCTTAATTGTCTTATTCAATTTCTTTAATTATTTTATATTATTTAACTTTATATTTTACAGTATTTCATGGCGAGCACGATAGCCCAAAAAGGCTTGCTCGTATTATCCATAATCTTCATTGTTGGAGGCCTTTGCTTAACAATTGCTGGAGTATTCACACCTGCATGGCAAGTAGTAGATATTCGAGAATTCCGTGCTGAACATCAGGTATATTATTCATTTATTATGCTAATTATAATTAATATATATATTCTAGCATGGTTTATGGTTTGATTGTATTAGAGCTGAAAAGCATGTTGTAGCTGTAGGAGATTTCTATGATGAGACACCGCTTCATTGCATGTACAAGGTACGAAGAAATATCTTATTTTATGTTTAAATAAATGAATAAGCGGTTGTATATTCAGAAGAAAAATTAATTTTTTTTAAATTTCTTACTTTTTTCAGTTTGATAATTCTGCTGAGCTTGTTATTCAAAATACTTTGAATAATATTGATGAAGATGGAGCTGCTGGAGAATCAGAGCATCATCGTTTCTGGGGTATTCTTTGTATATGTGCTATCTGTTTTATTCATATATTCTTTTTCAGCTTGGCATAAGGTTATTCTTTTCTTCATAATTTCTTCCCAAATGCTCGCATTTCTCTCCATCTGTACCGGAGTTTGTGCTCCATGCTTCCCACCAACAGCCTTCGTGTTCACAGGATCTCTCTTCCTAGCTCGTAAGTTTAATGAATCAACATAGTATATTAGATGAAATTATGTTTTTTTTTTAGTTATGTGCTCAATTATTTCTGACGGAGTATTCTTCTTGTCTGCCAACAGAGTTGATAATCGTTTTGTCACTGGAATGGTTGGAACCTATGAGGTAAGCTTTGTTTTCAGTTTGTAATATAATTAAGATTATATATTTATTAATTATAAGTTATAATTAAATATCTTGCAGCAACATATTGGATATTCTTTCTATCTTCATGTAATGGGAACAATCTGTTGGGCAATCGCCTTCGTCTGTTGTTTAGCTACAACTTATAAGTTCATTACTGGAAAGCAAGACACACAAAGGTTGGTGATTGAATTTTCCAAAAAAGATAGATATCTTCGGACCTTTCCCCGACTTTGCTTTCCCTATTGTTTAGTTTAGGCAATATGATAGATAGAAAATTAGTTTTTGCTTATTAAGCCAGTTAACGTCAAGTCTTTCACTTAGTATAGAAGCTTTATTGAATATATTTGTGAATTTAATATAGCATAATATAGATAGAATAGTTATATATTCAAATTCTAGTGAAGTATATGATGATTGCTGTTTTAAAACTTGAAATATCTTCTTTGCTTCTCACTCTATCCCTTCGTTCACCTATCATAAACACTGTAGAGCATCAAGATTGAATCACACGTCAAAGTTCGACAAAGCTCTCAACCTTTTTTTCCACTCAATTCAACAAGCCTGTCCATTTTTTAGCAAGGAGAATCTGTTCACATGGCAAACGCAACGACAGAATGCAGCGCAATTAAACGTGTAAATTCATAAATTTTTTTACAATACACTGCATTCTCATTCACATATAATGGGTTTTAACATTCCTTTTTATTCAAAAATATCAAATTCTTTTTCGTCTGAAACTCATTATCTTCATAATGCTAACGTGCGTTTTCTTCACATCTTTTGGTTACTGGGGGTTTGCATGAATTTTTTTTTTGAATTTTTGAACTTACTCAAGGCAAGAAATAACATGGAACGTCATCAGTTCTTAAACAAACCATTAACCTATGGAACTTATATTTAACCAACCTTTTATCATTTTTTTTCGTTTACACCTTTTTCGTTTTCCTTTGTGTTTGTGTTGGTGGCACTTGTGCAGCACTTGCAGGCAAACAACTCTCTGGTAGAACACACCTGATCCGTTGCAGTAATGAGTTAGCCTTCCGAAGTACTCTACGTGAGGAGCCTCTGTTGGAGAAGTATCCTTCTGCGTCCGCCAGCCATTTCAGCCAATTGCCTTCTGCCTACCGTGCTTCACCTCAGGCACAATTCCGAAGTCATCAAGTACCGAACTATCGTGAAACCAGTGCTTAATTCATATGTCTTTAATATATAGTATATGATGTATTTCATTTGTTTTGCTGAATAATAGAATATGATATTACTGTATTCTGTATATCTTTCAATGAGAAAATGACATTTTCTATAATTTTTGGTAAACATGTCTTCCTGAAGCGATGATTCACATTTTTAGCTGAAATTATCCTCAATTTTCATTGTATAATATAGTTATTTTTTAAAATTTCTCATTTGTTTTTGTCATTTATGATTTTTTGAAATTAGAGAAACAAACCTCAGTTTTTTTCTCTTTTATTGTTCTCACATTAGATTTCTCAAAATTTATTTGTGTTGTATATGTATCTTCTACTGTTTCATTCGTCATTAAGCCAAACGTGGTTGTATGATTATACATATAATTAATCTTCCAATGCTCGAATATATAGCGAATAAAGTTGTACTTTCATTTCAACAATAATGACGATAAATTTATTTTTTTATCCTTAATGTTGATTATTCTAATTATAAAGATAAGATATAAAAAATATTATTTTAAAAAATATAATATTTCTTTGATATACAGTGTTTCTACCCTTTGCTTCTGCAGATAGCGATGTTCGTAGGTCATAAGCATTTTTGGAGTATTTTAGAACAACTTCAATAAACTGAAATCGAATGAAATAAGTTGATTCTTTGGTATGAAATACGAATAAACAAAACCAAAATAACAACAACACAATATCTCTATATTTACTGAATAAGGTTATAAGGTAGGTTTTAACTAAATAAATATTATTGGACACGAATTAATGTTCAATATTTATTTTCTATTTGCAGGTATTAGTACAGAATCATTATAACACATCGTATAAGGTGAACTATTATTGTTATTGTAGCTTTTTTTCATATAAATATTCACATTATTCAGTGTCAGTATTCGAATTCTCTTCTATCACATTTCAAACAGTGTCCGACTATGAAGCTACTGTTCGTCTTACAACTATCTTCTTATTTCATGTTGGGCTATTCTGCCAATTTAACAACCTGTGCAGGACCAATTACAGAAGTAAGAAGCTTAAGTTCTTCATAATTCAATTTCATAACTTATATGATATTATACTCACTATACTATTCATTACAGAAAGAACGAATTGATACTCTAGCCTATCATAATGATCTTCGTTCTACTATAGCTTTGGGAAACTACGTTGAAGGACAGAATCTAAGTATGCCAACTGGTGCCAATATAATCAAAATGGAATGGAGTTGCGAGTTAGAGCAAAGCGCTCAAACTGCAGCTGATCGTTGTGTATTCGAGCATGGGGATGATGTTGCATTTGGGGAAAATTTGTTTATGGCTAATTCTGATCGTCCCATTAACCGAGAAGAAATTGTAAGTTTATCTTTTGATCTCTAATTTTACATTTTCTGAACTTCAGATGTTAAATGCTGCTCGCGTTTGGGAAAATGAGTTTATAAAGTATGGTTGGAGTAGTCTAACTCTTACGCATGAGTTGTTCATGACTGGTATTGGACATGCAACCCAGGTTGATACTTTTCAACAATCTAAGATCATTTAACAAAAAATTATTATTTTTCTTATTTTAAAACATAATCTTATCTACATTCAAGTATTATACATTATACTATAGATGGCTTGGGCAAATACGCGGTATCTTGGATGTGGTTCAGCTGTTTGTAACGATGGATTGGCTGTTCATATTGTTTGCCATTATTCTCCGAGGTGAACAAACATCTGCTTGTACTTTATAATCTAATCGTATTTTTTAAGAGGCAATATCGTCAATCAGAATATATACGAATATGGTGAAACATGTAGCGATTGTCCAATGTACAGTACTTGTGAGAGCACTACAGGATTATGTAGTTTTCCTCCATCTGAACAATGAGAGGACATGAACTCGATAATGTTATTACTGTATCAGCCTTCCAGAATGGTATTACTGCATCACCTTAGCAGCATATGATTACTGTAATAACATTTTCAGCCAGATTTATTAATTGTTCAACTGTTATTCTTTTTTTTTTTTTGAAATAAAAAAATGATTCGAAGATTTGAAGATTTGAGTTTATACAACATATGTATATTTGGGTATGTGGAGCATAAATAATATCATGATCTTTGAAAGAGATGAGAAAATTCTTTTGATTGCTTCAATTGATTCAGATTTTAAACATTGATGGTTTTTTTAAATGTTAAAATGGCGAAGTCTCGACAAGAATGTTTTCTTACATTGTTCGATCAATGCGAACTAATGAACAAAGTCTCAGTGTTTCAAGTGAACACAAATAAAAATATCTTACGTTTCTTTGGAATTGCAGCCCGGTTAGCTCAGTCGGTAGAGCACCAGACTCTTAATCTGGCTGTCGCGGGTTCGAGCCCCGCATCGGGCTTCAACTTTTTGCTATTTAATCAAAATAGTTTTAACACAGTATTGTTCGAATATTTTATTAAGAATGGTACGATGATTATTAATTTAATATAATGAGTAAGTTAATAAAGGAAAAAAGTAAAGAAAAGAAAAAGATTATTTTTCGTTATTTGTACAAGATTAGTTACACAAATTTAATAAAAATCACTATTTACGTTGAGCAGAAGTATTCTGGAATACAAAAGTAAATTAAACTTTGGAAAAAAAATTAAAAACTTACTTTTAACTGATAATCACATAGTTTTGATCTCTTATAAGAGTGGTCACGGTCGTTCGGTTTGTTAAATGAAGAAGATTTTTGTACGGAGGCTGTTCTCTCCAATTGTATTTTCACTTTTTGATTCTTGGAAGAAGATGAGCTCGAAGGCATCGTTATCCATCTTTTGGAAGAAATAGAGATTTTTTCAGCATAACTGATATTACAGTTTCTTGAGTTCTTTGAAGATGATCCATGTTTGAATTTATAATTCGGAGGATTGGAGATAGAATGACCCATTTGTGAAACGAATGTTTTTGATGAGTGAAGCTGAAGCTCGTTTCCAACGTTTTTAGAGATAATTTTAATGGAACTCTCATTTCTCATGAGACCAACAGGTGCAATTGAGGTTAAAGGGCTATGTGTATAGATAGAAAGCCGATTCTTTACTGGATCCGATGCGCTCTTCAAGGGGCTATCCGCATGTACAGACATAGTGGAGGTAACGTCGACCTTCCTGAAGCGGTCATGACTGCTGTACGAAAATCGAGAAGATCTGCTTGAGCTTGAATATTGACTGCATCTATGCATAATGGATCGCCGTTCCGGAATATGTTAGGAATATATGTCGAAGTCAGTTAATTAAAGAAAGGGGAGGAGCTTATAGTTATAGATTTACAGTGAAGTTTACAATCGTTTACAACCTTTGAATTTATGAAATAAGCATAGTTTGTAAACAAATCTAATGAACAATGGTATAAGGTATTTTTAATATTACGAAATATAAATTTAACTATACACATATAATTAATATATTACATTAAATATTATTTTTGTTCTAATATATCTATTTATATTTACAAGAAAGGGCACGTACCTCATGTCGGAAAACTAGACAGCATACGTGAAAGTAAACGGAAAAGACAAATTAATTGTGTTAGAAAAGACAATTCTTGGCTTGTTGTTTATTATGATATACATACATATAAATCATTATAATCAGGCGGAGGATAATCTGGAATCATATTCTGCATTGGCTGAGTGATAAGTTTCTGAAAGTTATTGATAAAAAATTATAAGAATAGCAATACGAATAATTACCGAATACGCTGGTGGCCGATCAGCATTACGATTGGTCAGAGCTCGCTCAGGGAAGTTATTTGGATTATTATTGTTATGATGTTGTCGCAAATTCTTCAAAAACAAAATAACAATTAAGATGTGGAAGTTATAATAGCTATTACCTGTTCTGATCTCAATAATGGTATACAACAATAAACGGTGATTGATACAACTTCATAAAAAATAATATAAAGACTTAGATGAAGAAGATTTAAAAATTGAATAATTGGAGAATCAGATCTAATAATCGTTGAATCAAACACTGTAATAAAAAAATAAATTGAAAAAGGTAATAAATTGAATAAAACAACGTGATAATGCTGGCTTCATCCCTTGATATTGCTTTGAGAATGTCAACTTTGCACAAATATAACAAAACAGAAAGAGAAAATAGAAGAAACGAAAAAGCTTAAATATATATTCAATAATATAACTAATATAGTTAATTTAAAATAATAAATTGAATATAATTTTTACCGAATCAATAAAGATTGGATAAAGACAACCAGGCATTTTGCATGCAATTGCAAATGTACCAGCTGATACTGCAATAATTCCAGTAATAAGTTGAATAATTCTCACTTTTTCTGAAAAAAAAAATCAGTATATATTATGACGAGATGAATAAAACCATTCAAATCTTTACTTATCAAACTATATAAGCAAACAATCCAATAAACTAACAAATAACATCGAAGAACACTCTAAAATTAATGAAATAAGTACAAATTTTGAGTTACTTAGAGTTTTCAAATCTGAATATAATATATGAAGAAGACTAAGTTTTTTTTTGTTTTATTATAATTAATATATATAATATATCGCTTACTATTGATAATGCTTGATTTACAAAAGAATTTAACCTGTCAAGACCTGATTCAGATTCTCTATTTCGACATCCTTCAAAACTATCCTGAAAATTTGACTAGAAACATTATTAATTCAAAATTGTTTGAAAATTTTAATTTCAAGCGTTTTTTTCTGAAAAAAAGCTGATGTCGTATCTGACAATTGGAATATTGCTTATTCAAAATATGAAAAATAATATCAAGTTTAATATCAACAAGAGAGTTTATAAATCCCCCACCCCAGATTCCCGAGGGCGACGACGGGTGATCAGACAATAGTGTATTCAAAAACTTCCTTCGTATTTATTTATTTTTTTTAAATTTCAGACGTTTTTCACGTTTGCACAAGCCTTTATACTTTTATAGCCATTGATGTCAAGATGTATTGCTAACATATCCAAAAGAACTTCGTAGACTTCAGCTTCTTGACATTTTGATTATTTTTTTTCATTAAAAATCAACGCTCTCCATAGTATTGAGAAGTATTTTTTCTTTTTTTATTATTTTTTTTTCTTAAAAACTCCCAAGATTTTTCTACTTCAATTATGTGATTACAGCTCAAAAACTTAAAATATTAATCGAATATTTTCTTTGAAAAAATGTTAAAAGATTCAGCTCAATTCTAGCAAATGACATTTTTTTCAAGCATGAATGCGGAACCTTTTTTATAACTTAGAATAACAAAAAATATCGAAAAATATGAAAATATCTTAGAGGAACAAAATTTAAAAATGATTCACTAACCTCTTCCATTTCACGCGAATTAGTTTGCTGAATGACCATTTTTTACGTGAAGCGACGTGAATCTGTCTATGGATATGCTAATTATTATGTAAATAATTTAATTTTGAAAGAATTCTGAATCAAATTATTTTCCATATATTTAAAGATAAAAAACTATTTGAAGAAATTAAATATAAAATATGTTACTTTATATATTTATATATATATATATATATATATATAGTTAATATTTCATTTCATGATTTCTTGTTTTATTGTCATCCAACGGATTTCAGCTTCATCCTCTTGAACTTTTAGCTTCGATATTTTGATTGATTTCACGAATTGTTGGATACTTCTTTCGAATTTTGTGATATATGAAGTTTATTATAAACAGTTGGCTGCTGACAATTATTTATTATCTATTTGAATTTTGAAAAAAAAACTTGACCATCCCCCACATTCTCTTGACAGTTTTCAATTCATATCACAGTGATAAATATTCGTTTACTACAACTATAATACCAATAAAATTTTCTCATTAGCTTGTTTGTTTGAAGAATCTGTGTCAGCTGTGTAACCTTGAATGACTTCGATATTGTAAGTTATATGATAGGGCATATTCTTTTTACTTTCAAATATAATCACACTTATCTTTTTTCAAAAAATAGATAAGAATATAGTTTTATAATTTAAGTTTAACACTATGCATATAGTTATTTTAAATTTCTATTAAGTATTTAAGGGAAAGATATAGTTATAACTGGGACTGCATATGAATTGCCGTTAAAAGTTTCAGTTAATTAGTCATAAGTTTATGCCTTTATCTATTTGACTATTATAGCTTTTCAGTAAGTTATTTATGGAGAAATACTGATGATGAGCTCCAAATAATTATAATTGTTTCGACCTTTAAGCGTTTCTTTCACCACTACCCAAAAATACTCTTTTTCTCATTTTCTCTTTATATCTTCTGTCTTCACTTAGCTTCTCTCTATATTCTTTCACTTTCTATCTCTCTTATCCATTCATTTCTCTCCTCATTTATTCTCTCAATTACTCACTTATTTTACTCTGCTTGTTTGAAATTCTCTTTATTTCTTCCGTTTTCATCTCTTGCATTTGTAATCTTCTATCCTGACCTTACTTTTCAATGTACTTCTTCACCATTTACCTCACTTACTTCTTTATTCTTTCCTATTTTTCAATTTTACCCTTTTCTTTCATTTTTTTTTTCATCAAAGTATGTTGCAAATAATACTAAAACAAGTCATTCAAACTCAGCTTTTGCACCGTGTTTCAGTACTCTGCTAACACTTTCACCCCCCCCCCCCCTTGTTCTATTATCTCTCATAAATACAACAGTTGAACTTCTTTCAAACTCAACCAAATGAACAATGACTGTAATTAAGAGAAAATTAAGCGATCTTTGAATATTAAATATAAGTCTTTTTTGGGTTCAAAAATTGTATTTTCATCCGGCTTGACGTCGTTCGTTGACCGAAAATTTATAAATTCCAAAAAAAACCTTTTCCAAGTTATGCCTAAGCTGTTCATGATTCTAGACGAATGTTGTTTTTTCTCCAACATCTCCTTTACCGGAACATTATACCCTTCGTTGCATTTCTAATACTAGCTGGCTATATCTATGCATAGATATGTAGATTTCTTTAGAAAACATATGATTTAACGAACTTTTCTTTCAAAGAATTCATTTAAGAGGTTTAAATGAAAATAAATAATTATATTCTTATAGTATTTCAAATTTGCTGTTGATTATGTGTCTGAAATATTAACTTTCGGTCTTTGTATTTGCTGAACGCTGGATGACTAGGTTCAGGCAGTTTAATGTGTGAGCAAAATCATAACTTTGACCTTTTGAACAAATGCTCTTCTTTTGCTTTGTTTCTCTCTGCAAATTTGTGATTAGATTTTGATGAAAGCTTACAGAAAAAGCTTTAAATGCATGAAAAATTGTGTATTAGGTGGCAAAAATTAAAAAAGAAGGAATAAGGAAATAAATATTTCTTATCTTAGTTCATCAAGTACCAATGAACATAAGGAAGAAATAAGTAAAAAGAGCAAAAAAAAAGAAAAAGAGTTAGAGGAATACAAATGACGAAAAAGTAAAGTATAAAGGAAAACTGATAGACATATGGAGAAAGATTGCGAATAAGAGTGCTGGTAAAGAGAGATTGCCAATGCATATGTCAGATATTGCTCGGAAAATGTTGGATTTAGAGAATGATGAAAGTAGGAAAAGAGAAAAAGACAACGTCGTGACATCCTCCTGATCCTAATTGTTTCTGATGCTCCACTCAATAAATAAATTAGAAGACCGATCCGAGCATAGTCAGCGAGTAGCAGTCACAACTGTGATAGAGTCATGAAAATCTCATGGCCAACCTGACCAGTAACGTTGTTCTAATTCGATTATATTTTTAATTTCATATATGAGAAGAAGTTTATTAGTTTGACCGAATTTGACTTTTCCTCTCTTATGCTCTAGCATAACGGACGTGCATGATTATAGTAAATCAGAATTCACACTCTTCAGACGATCTTTTTCCAAATGAAGCATCATCTGACTTAGGCAAGTTCCGTTCCGCAATTTTGTATTAATGGACATTATAACTTAAGTTGTTTTTATTATTAAGAAAAAGAAGAAAAAAAAAATTATACAAATATATATATATATATATATCTATTTATATAAACAGAAAAGAGAAAAAAAATGGATATACTAATCATCTTTTGCAAGATAACAAAATTACTAAATAAATATATCATTTGTAATATAAAATATTCATTTTATAGTTTTTTTTCCATCATTTTAATAATTTTTTATATCTTTTCAATAGAATTATCTAATATAAATATAGTTATAATTAGAGAAGGCTTGAGAAATATATTAGTTCAAACTTAAAATATGATGAAAAGCTATGATATCTTATAATTATATTATTATATGATATTATTTATGTCCAACATATTTTATTATTTCTAATAGAAATACAAAAAATGATTTATATTACTTTGATATGTATTTTCCTGATGAAATTTTTTTTCAGTTTATCTAGATTACAGTTTATTTTTCGGTTCTCAGTCATATATGTAGGACCAATTTGAAGTTCGCAATGCATTTAGAATGCTAATTATCGTTAATTTCTCAAAACATGCCCCTCCGGGTTTTTACTAATCTGCAACTACTCTTCAGTTGTGAAGTACGTTGGAAAGACTTTCGTGATGTCCATTTCCGTTGACGACTCAGATTGCTCGTTCGCACTGGCATTGAAGTATCTGAAGCATGTCTGTCAGCGTATAGCCTTACCTGTTGTATCTAGCATCTGATACTATAAGTATTAGCTGATTTATTGATTCAGAAGAACTTTTATTATTTTTCAATCATAAACCTGCATTTCATTTCGTGATTCACTAATATCTATGATGTTTTAAGATTTTGAAGTTTACACTATTGAAAAGTATATTGAAATTCAACAGAAACAAGAGTAACTAAAGCTTAAAAGATAATTCATCAAATATCTTTTATAAAAATGACTAAAAAAAGAAAGCAGGTCATAAAGAGATCCATAATCTAACAGTTTATAGCTTTTAGCCATCCATTCCTTTTAATAGCTCACCGTTTCCGTTCAACAATTCATATGTAATATCTTTTTACTTTAAGCAAACTTTTTGTTGTAAATTTGTTCATCTTAACATTCATATGTACATTACTCTCCCTTATTCTTTATTGTAAAACAAAAAATAATAGCGAACATCATAAAGGAACATTTAAGAAATATTTTCTTCCTCCTTTCTATTATTATTTCAAGTATTTTTATTTGTTTTTTTTTAAATAAAACTTATTTTAAAAATACATATAAAATTATTTTACTGCAAAAGGAAGTTGTACTGAAAAGCGATGAAGTACTCTTCATTTTTATATGCTAATTAAAGTAAAATTGGCACATTTCCGGTAGTGGGACCAGCCTAATAACTTCCGCTCAAGTTGAAAGTTTACTTCTGTTCTTACCTGCTGTATGTTTTTTTCTACACAAAGCTATCATAATGAATCCCAAAATTGCTTATAAACTAGGATAGAGAACAAATCGTTTCGATATTTTCCGGAAAAAACACGGAATATTTTTCATTTGTTAAGCTTAATTCTATTCATGTGTCAATTTTTTTATTTAAAAATTTTATAATATCATATATACAAGGAAATGTTCTTAAAATTTGAAACTGATTGAAACTTATCTTAAAGCCAGACACAGACTGAGACAGCTCATGCATGATTTTGCTTGACCTAAACGTGCAGAAAATCAGTCAAGCCTGACTTTAAATTGATCTGTTCCATACTCCAACGTCTTTGAGCACCTTATTCTCATATCTTATAAGATGAAAAGGATGGCTGCTCAAAACGATTTAGGATATCGGGAAAAACTTATGCATTTGAAAGTAGAAAGATGACAACTTCGAAATGCTTTAAGATACCTCTCGTCTTTCTTTTCAATTAGTTCTTATTTGCAAGCATCTTTAAGACAATAGCAATAAGAACTTTTTTTTATTTCTTTTATTGAAGACATTTTAATTTTCGGTTAAATCAATTGAAACATTATGACATTTGAAATTTCTATTTGTTTTATTACTGAAGATATTACAATACAAAGAGAGACGCCTCTCTCTCTCTCTCTCTCTCTCTCTCTCTCTCTATCTCTATTTCTCTATATCTGTCTCTCTATATATCTGTCTCTCTATATATTTCTCTCTATATATATCCCTCTATATATCTCTCTCTATATATGTATCTATCTCCTACTTTCTCTCTTTCTAGGTATAATCTAATTAATTCAAATTAACTATTATTTTAACAAAAAAAATTAAAAAGAACGGTTGCTTTCTGCACAATTCCACATATTTTCAAATATTTTTCAAAGAAATATTTATAGGTATATAGGAATAAATATTTTTCCACTTCCTCTTTTCAAGCTTTGAACTTGAACATCAATATGTTCATATTTCCTTTTTTCTGTAATTTTCCAATTAAAACATTTCATCATAATAATCCAGTTTATGGAATACTATATGAATAAATGAAGGAAATTTCAGTTTAATTTCAAATTGAAAGCACTTAAATCAACTACCTTTCTTAAACAGATGTTCTAGACGTCATATGCATACTTGGATTCTCTCATCTTCTTCACTTTATAACTCTCTCTCTCTCTATCTCTCTCTCTCTCTCTCTCTCTCTCCCTCTCTCTTTATTCATAATATTTCAATATTCTATTTCTTCTCCTTTTTTCTCTCTATTTAAATTATTTCCCTCTTATTTGGTATTACTTATCTTGTAAAAGCAAGGATCTCTCTTTATTCGCATTGCTTTGCTACTCGAATCTAATACATCTTATATGCCATGTGAAGTTGGTTCATAACTTCTTTGCTCTCAGTGTTTTTACTATATTGTCTATTATCTTACTCTCTTATTAACATTCAGCTTCTTGATCTTAAACTTATACATATTTCTAACGTTTTTAATGTTTCTTATTCACAAAGACCTTCTAAAATGTCTGTTATGTCAACGCAAGTAATGACGATATTGGGCGGAGCTTTATCTTTGAGTCTTTTACCTCTCTCTCTCTTTCTCTCTTTCTTTCTCTCTCTCTCTCTCTCTCTTTAAACATTTCACTTCTTTTAAGCTCAAACAGAACTACTTCTTGTTTTTCTATTTATTTCTAAATTCTAACATTATCATATTGTATAATTAATTATTATTTTTCAGCACATGAGCCGTGTTCTATTGAGCACAGTTTTATTATGTATTACTGTATATGGTATAATCATAGACAGCGATTATAATGTGTCATCAGATGAAGACGATTTTCCATCTAAATCTAAAAAAAATTGTACAAGAGATACACAAATTATTGACAGATTATTAAATGGTACAGGATATAATAAATATCGAATACCTAGTAAGTTATATTAATTATATTAATACATCTATACATATAGATTAAGAAATAAAATATATAATCTATATATATATATATATATATATGTATATAATCAATTATAATCTTTATATTTATAATTTTCTTCCTTTAATTAATGAAAAATTTGAAAAATACTATTAGCTTCTCCTATAAATGAAAGATTTTTCCATGTTAACCAGCAAAATATCCGTTCCTTCCATTAGTGAATAGTACTCTATTTAAACGTTTAAATATTCTTTTTTGTTATTATTCGAAACATCATAGAACAGTCATTATCTGAAACTATTGTCCTTCAATGGTTTGGGATTACATGGTAAATAATTTTCTTTTAGAAAGAATAAAAAATATAAACAATATTATAATGAATGTTGTACTTAATGTATTTTTTATTTTTTTTTTTGAAACAAAATGTTCTATTTGTTCTTTCGTTCATCATCATCAGCAGCTTCATCATCTGTATCTTTACAAATCTTTTCTTTTTTTAACTTTTTCCTTATTAATACTAATGCCAGACAGCTATCTCCCATGATGTTTTCTTAATCCTTTTGCTGTCGGAATGAGCATCGATAGCTAGAGCTATGACTTAAGTATGAAGAAACTCTAGTGTTCACAATTATTTCAAATGAAAGCATATACTGATAACTATCTTTGAACATAAATACATTAACACTATACAATATATATATATATAGTTAATTACAAAAATATATAATTATATTTCAGCTGATGATGGGGTTAAAGTTTCAGTTGAATTTTGGATTCAAGCTATAACATCTATCAATGAAATTACAAATGATTTCGAGGTTTATTCAGTTCAATTTAAGTTATTTTATTTCTTTCTTTCACAGATGGATATTTATATTAACGAGCAATGGCTTGATCCAGCTCTTAACTTTGAGACGATGTCTCCGTGTAAGGCGAATCTGTCACTCAGTCATCAAGTTTGTTTGCCTTATTTCATTTTTTTTTTCAAATTATCATATGAAACAGCAATAATTAACCGATGTAACTCGAAATCGTTTTTTCATTCCTTTGAAAATTAATTATTTTCAAATTAAAATAATAACAAATATATAAAATATTTTATAGGTCTTAGAGAGGCTATGGACACCAAATAGCTGTTTCATAAATAGCAAATTTGCGGAAATTCATGATTCGCCTTTTAAGTAAGTCTTATATTCCTTTTTTTTTCATTTTTAAACTAATATACATGTATTTCAATATTTTTCTTTACGAAAATCTTCTTTTCTTTTTGTTTCTTCTAATAGTTTTTTACTTCATACTTTGAGATGTATAAGCTTCTTTGATCATTGAGCATAGAGACCTTGATGACGACATCTAAGACCACATTTCTATAATCAAAGACACCAACTTTCGCGCATTTCTTCTACTCAACCTCCCCCGTTGATCAATGTCATATCGAGCAACTAGAGATTTCAAGATTTAAACCGTTTGAACTTACTTAGAATCGATGAAGCATTAAAATTGAACTCTGCTCATATGACTTATATTCCAAACATATTTCTATAATACTTGTTTAAAAGTAAGATTTAATAGAAATTTCAGAATATATAAGAGCTTTTTCTTCTTTATTTTTAGATCACAGCTGTTGTCCTTAACTCTTTCCGCCTTGTTAAATTTTAAACAAACACATTCATTGAGATTAATCATATTTTTAATTTTCAGAAATGTATTTCTAATGTTATATTCTAATGGTACTGTTTGGGTTAACTATGTGAGTTTATAATTAATTATATGAATATTTTTAAATGAGTTATGTTACAGCGCGTCAATGTCAAAGGTCCATGTGCCTTATCGTTAGAGCTCTTTCCATTAGATATTCAAGAATGTTACTTAATATACGAAAGGTAATATTTAATTATAAAACAATATAATTAATATATATATTATGAATTTTAAGTTTCAATTATAATAATCAAGAAGTTCAAATGAGATGGTCAAAACGGGACCCCTCTCCAGTTTATACAATAGCACCAATTGTATTACCAGACTTTGATTTAATCAGAGTTAAGCCATCTCGTATAACTGAGGTAATCTTTATACATTATGTATTTAATTAAAATATTATTATTATTATTATAAAATTAATGAAATTTATTTAATTTTAGCCATATCCAGCGGGTATGTGGGATGAGTTACATGTTAGGCTAACATTTGAAAGAAGGCACGTTTGGTACTTTATGCAAGCCTATTTACCTACTTACCTAACTATATTCATCAGGTTTTTAAACAATAATTTAAAAAATTCTAATAAATTAATTATAATTGAAGTTGGATATCATTTTCTCTTGGTCCGAAAGCAATCCCAGCTAGAACTATGTTAGGAGTTAATGCATTACTGGCTATGATTTTCCAATTTGGTAATATTATGCGCAATCTTCCACGTGTATCTTATATTAAGGCTATTGGTAAAACTTTTTACAAATAGTTTTATTTAAAAAATGAAATATTTTAGATGTGTGGATGTTAGTGTCAATGACATTCATATTTAGCAGTTTATTGGAACTAGCTATCGTAGGTAGTAAAGTAAAAAATGAAGAATGCATGAAAAAACGACGAATCTCAACATGTCATAAGAAGGTTTGATTGTGAATTGAATAAACCATGTTAATTATTTCTTCTGATTCTAGCATATTCAACAGATTGATACATTTGAATCATCATCAGCGGGTTTATGTAGATATGAAAAACGATTCATGCTTCCAATTGAAAGATCAAAATCAAATTGGCGAAGATATATTAACTTTGACTGGTAAGTTATTTTAAAAAAAATTATAAAAGTATTCTGTTTATAATTAATATATTTAGGTTTTGGGATATTATTAATTGGCCTCCAGAAAAAATAGACCGTATGTCTAGTCTTCTGTTTCCAGCCAGTTTTGCAATTTTTAATGTGGGTTCTATAACAAAATATTTTTTTTTGTATTCTTTATAAAAATAAAAATAATTTTTATTTTTAGATTGTATACTGGTCATATTACTATCAAAAGAAGTTATCACAACTTGCTCAAATGAATTGATAAATCACTTTTTTTGTTTTTTTTTTTGTGAATTTTCAACAAATGTTAGTCAAATTTTTATATTAGAAGAATACGCGACAAGGATAGTTTCTTTCTACAAAGAAATGGGTCAACATTTGCCCTTTTATCTATTACATGTGATATATTGTTTCCGAGTTTTATATAAATATTTTTTTTAAAACTATATACATATGTATATTTAGTTTTTTAAAGTATAATACTACAATAAGAATAAAAAATAATAATATAATACATTAAAAAACCTTTATTTATACTTATGTATTTAATTATAAATATGATATCGAGAAAATAGATGCACAGCGGATTTACTCGTAATCAGTGACAAGTGAATGAAAATCCACGTGTCCCACGTGGCTATTACATTGTCTGGTATGCTAATCAAATTAGCATTTAATATTAAAATTAGAATATAAAATAAATAGTAAAAATAATGAAAAATATACGATATAAATAGATTTTGAATTATTAATTAACATATATTATTGGATGTTTGCATATCTTCTTGATGTATCAATTACTTGCTTCTCACTCAATCAGTCTATCAATAGATGTAAGTGAAAAGCTGTTAAAACAATATTATTTGATATTATTATATGAAATATCTTTAGTTAATTATATAATCTAATTTTAAATATTCATTGTTACATAATTTGATCAGTATTATAATGTTTGTTCTTAAAATTCATTTAAATACTGAACATCGGAAATCTGTTCAACACATTCTGGTGCCAACAACACTCTGAAACATTCAATATGATTTCTAAAGTTTTACTTCTTCTTGCTATCAACTATTCTGCTGTATATGCATCCTGCGTACCTGGAACAGAAGTAGGACGTGAGTACAAATAAGTTATAATTCATATAATTAGTTGTCACTTTTCAGCTTGCGATAGTACTTGTCCAGGTACTTCTCAATGTGATGCCAACAGACTCAACTGTTGTACTCTCTCCGGAAATTCTACTCTTTGTGAGCTGGAGTCAAAAAAAAATTCAAATACCTTTTTGTGTTTCAGCTTGCATCGATAAAATTAATCCAAGGACTGGAACTTCTGATTGTCCAGCTAGAGCTCATCTCTGTGATGATTCAGTATACTATAGCTTCATGACAATTGAATGCCCACGAACATGTAACCGTTGTGAAAGTACAAGCTTAACAACTCCTCGCACAAGTATGTTTTATCTTTCAAAATACAAAAAAAACAAATAACAACATTTTCAGATGTCTGTATGGATTTAGCTGGACCTCAAGGCGTTTCTGAATGCAACAGTAAAGCTTACCTCTGTCACAATTCAACTTACAAGCAACTCATGAGACAGCAATGTCCAAAAACTTGTGGATATTGTTAAATCAATTCTTTCTTCTAATATTACTTTTTTCATCATATATAACTTATTATTTTAATATATTATTCATTTTTAAATTATTTAATTTATATAATTTTGTAAAATAATTATTATCTTATTATTAAAAAATAAAGATTAAAAATAATTTATATATATATATGTATATACTATTATAATTTTAAAACATTATGGAAATATTATTTAAAATATATTTATACACATTGCCGACATGAGCTTACTTCCTAACACATGAAAGTCATGCTCACCGAAGTCTGTTAGATGGATAGATCATCTGCATATTTCTTGGTACATTTCCAGGATATTTGAAGCGGAATATCTTTCGACGATTAATGTTCGACCGCACGGATTTCCACTGAACGATGAAACGACGTGGACGACGATCACGATCATCATAAATTCGAAGATAAAAATATTCTGAGCCGTATGGTTCAAGCATTCTGAACAAAAAAAATATTTTTTGAATGTTTTTAAACAAAAATATTCCAACTAATAGATGGTATCATACATGTATTCAATACTTAACTTTCATTGTATTGATGAAAATTTGTCATGATATCAATTACAAAGTTTAGAATTTTTCAATTAAAAAGAAAAATAATATTTTGTAAATGTATCATCGTTTTGTGAAAATTTGTTGAAAACATCCAAATTTATTTATAAAAATTGATATTTATACTTACCGATAATGTGGTTCAACATCAAAAATTGCTTTATTAATAAGTTTATCAATAATTTGCACTTCAACCTTGTCTTTCATTCTATTAGTCATCTATAATAATTATATAATTTTAATTTATATATTAAATAAAATATTAAATTTACCAGAATTGGAATGGTGTGATTTCGAAAATATGGTGGCTGGAGGATGACATGAAAATCTGGATGAGCACTGATTGCATCATAAGCTTGAACAAAGTGTAACAGGAACTGAAAAGTAAAATAAAAATGAAAAATGTGTTTTTATTAATTTTCATTTTATCTCAAATATTATTCTATTTTACTTTATTTTATTTTTATTTTTTGAAAGAAAAAATTTAAAAAATCAAATATATTTTAAAGGTTTGATAAGAGTATGGTCATCTTCAAAGTATATCTATGATATGAAAGAATAAAAAGATTTTTTTAAAAGAAAGGTTAAAAATACAGAAAAAGTTCAAAATAAAAACAAAAAATATTTAAAACGAAAAGGAAAATAATTTTTTTTTGAAACTAACAAGTATATGACTGAATCTATATAAGAAGTATGGCATGCTCTTCATTCCGATACTGATCGTCATGTGCTGGTACTGGCTTAGAACCTGATGATGATGTGAATTGTGTCCAGATAGATAGATGGATGGGTTGGAGGAAGTGGAAGAAGTTGTAGAGGAGGGACCTGGGGCTGCCGGTTGGTGCTGCTGCAGACGGCTCGACTGACTGGATGACAGACTAGAATTCTCCTCCCTTTCTCTTTCTCTCCCCCTCTTTCTATCTATCTACCTCTCCCCTGTTCTCTTTTCTTGTGTATAAGCAGGAAGGAGCGAATGGAAATCATACCATATCTTCAAGTTGTTGAGCTTATCATGTTATGCCATAATCGCCGATAAGTATCAAGTTGTAACTTTTGAGATGAAGCAACTTGTAGAAATATCTCATACTTGCTGAAATTTGAAACGAACAAGCCACCTATACATTATGTATGTTGAGTCACCAGTACATAATTACCTCGCGTGGATTTACGCAATTCATCCACGTGGTTGACGTGAGATGTAGATGCATTTTTCGCATTTTTACATAGTGCAAAGTCATAGACGGGTTGTGTTCTTTGTTTAAAGTATGAGATGAGAGGCATTACACGAAGAAAATGAAGAAATCAGTAGGATTACGAAGTTTGTTCGATCTGTTATTCTATTTTTAATCGGATGTGAAACAAAAAAACATAGACAGCATCTGTTATCATCTGGATTTTCTTGATGATAAGATGACATCAACCATACTGAATTTGCTGGACCGTTAGATTCATAGCTTATCCATGCCATCATACATTACGTCAGTACACAAGATTTCTTTCTTTCTTTTTTTCTGTTTATCATAAGTAATTACATTACCTTGTATGTGTTTGTATTGCTTACTCATTCACCTACGCATTCAATGAAACAATACAGACCTAGTTCCGGTTATTGGAATGAAGCCATCACGTATTTCATTTTTACTATATGGTATTAATACATATTTCTTTAAAATGTATACGATTCAACTCTATAGAAAGAGCAAGAACTAATAGTCTGCAACGATCTAAACTATCATCGATGAATCGGATGCTTTTTAAAGATTAAATGCATTATATCAATTTGCTATGTCACTTGTCTCATAAAATGCGGTGGTCACACAAGTGTCTAGTATCTTTTCAACACCTTTTTTTCTTTTTCACCCTCTTCCATCTTTTCAGTTCAACTCGATTCTTACGTTCCCATTCATTTTTCTTATTTCTTCTCATCTTCACCTCTACTGCTCCATCTTTCTTCGTTTCGTCATCAATTTAGTGTCCCATCAAGTCAAATGAGAGATTGAAAGCAATGTAGAGAAGAAAAACTTAAGAGAATAAAGGAATAGCTATGAATGCCAAGGAGAGATGCAAAATATCAAATTCTTACCTAATTGAGCTGCAATATTCTCTTAATCTCATTTGTTTCTTCTTCAATTTCATCTAATTCATATCATTGCAGGTGGTCTTGTTTCTTCATTTATTGAAATATTCAATGAAAACAGATGATATTCTTCAATTTTCCAGAAGAAAAAAGCACACAAAAGCGCAAAACTGCGTGTTTTGTCTTTTGCAACTTGATTACTCTTCTTTTATAAGGATATTAAAATAAAAATTGACAAGTAGCAGGACAATTCTGACTACTGGACGACCAGACTGGCGCCAAGCATGATGAAATGATAGTCATTTTAAGTAAAAAAGCAAAACATTATTGCAGTGAAATCATATCATGGCACATAAACTGTCTTTTATATAACCAACACCTACATACCTCTTATCAATCTAGCCTACAAGCTTCAACATCTATTTATGGATATTATTACCTTAGTTATAGTTACATATATTCAATTATATAATCAATAATTAATTGAATTTTAAATGTTTTTCAGTTAAAAATCTTAAAAAGAAGATTATAATATGAAATACAGTAAGATTAAAAAAGAACTTTTATTTGCTTTATTCTGCTTATATAAGAATCATTGCAAGAATTTTTTTTCTCAGATAATCACTGGACAACTACAATCAGTGGGTATCTATGATACAAGGCAATTTTTTATGTTTTAAATATATAGAAATTATAAAGAAAATATGAAATAAAAAAAGAAAAAGAAATGAAAATGAGTGAAAAACAGTAGATTCTAGATCCGTGACTCGATTGTTATAAACATTAGCGTTATACTTGGTTAGACTATGAAGCCTACTAATATTGTTTTTGATTATAAAGAATAATAGATTATAATATATTAAATTTTTTTTCGAAGAAGTAACATCACGAACTTTGAGAGAAGTTATTAATGAAAGAAAAAAGATTTTCTCGAAAACATATATATATAGATAGATAAATCGGCGATAATTGGCAATATTTGAATTGAGAGCAAGGCAAAGATAGCCTAATTTGAAAGCACTCTGGTTCCGAAATGCAATCTAAAAGTTAAAAAATTAATTATATTAATTCTTAATAATACTATAACCAAGTCATAGATTTAATTCTAATTATATGATACTTACATAAGTTATCGACGGAATCCAACATTTCCACAGGTGTCCATACAGTCAGCCAGAGTGGCGAAGTTATTCAAATTACCTCCACAGCCTGTGTAGTCAAATGGTACACATTGGCTCTAAACATACATATAATTAATAAAATATATAAATATATAATATTATACAGTTTGTCTATTGAAAGCATATCTGGTCTGTCTTCCATTACATGCTCCTCTATCCATTGAAAGGAGACATAATTCTTCTATAAGTTAAATTACTATTAGAAAAGATGTGTTGTTTTTTTTTTGCTTAAAAATTAGTTATATTATGAAAATTGAAATATAATTTAAGAGCTCATAGGCCCAACCCCATTTTGATCGGCGAATGTTACTGAAAGAACCAGAACAATGATTATTATCCATACAATTAACTTATAAGGGGATATCATAGATAATCATATCATAAGCCATGCAAGGTGATAGTTGAGAAAAAATAAAAGAAAACAAAGAAAAAACAGGGGAAATAGAAAGAAGTAAACTATTAATAGTTGTAGAAGAACTTGGAAATGCAACTGTTCTACGTAAAGTCTTTGAAGTAAATGACACGTGGAAGTTACGTCACTTTGAACTTTACGTGAAGTGCAACTATCATGCATAGAAGTAAATCATAATAGATATAGTGAAATGTTTTAAACATATAATAAGCAAAACTAATGAAAAGAGAATATTTTCTGAAATTCAAATCAAAATCTTTTGAATACAGTGCAGAAAAACAGAAATGTATAGTGAAAAAAACTGAAGGTAAGAGGTAAGAATAGAGTGCAAGAACTGATGAAATTTTAAAGTGAAAATATACTGAAAATAGAACACGTATAGATGAGATTATATGATATAGAATATAATAAATAAATTCCTAAAATAGGATACAATTCTCATTAACTGATAATCAGTTATGTAAACATGTAAAAGCTTTTCTAAATTATATTAGAAAAAGCCTTTGTCACAACATATTTCTGTACATTTTTCTAAGGAAACAAAATTATTAAGATTGCCTTGGCAACCACCGTAACTGAAAATAGAAATTTTTAGATTTAAGTCTGACAGTATCTTCAGCATTTTTACCTGAATTTAGTACAAGCACCTAGTTGTTTATCATAAGCATAATGAGTTTGATTACCAGAGCAATGTCCTGAATCAGCTCGTAATAAGCAGAAACCAGCTGAAAATGAATATTGAAGAAGATATGTATGTCATCAACTTACAAGGATCAGGACAGCAGACACTCTTGGAATCTCGTTTTGATACATGACAAACATAACCATATGAGCATGATGTATCAATACCACATGTAACAATATTATTATTTGAAAGTAATGGTTTACCATGTGGACAATAATCTTTATAACCTAAATAATATTAAATTTTAGATGATTCTATTCAATATTCATCTGTACCTGGGCATGTAATCTGACATAATTCTTTGGTTATAAAATTATTTTCATTTCCTCCTATTCCAAAATATGTAAATGGTTTACATTCATCTTCAAAGCTATCGTAGTAAAAACGCTTGAGTTGATAATCACCGATTCCAGTCATCAACTGTTGATCACACGGATTGTCTGAAATTCAAAATAAAAAATTTTCTTCTTTTTTTTCATTGATTTGCGAGCAAGATTGCTAAGGAAAGATCCACATATTTTCGACTTCTCATTCATTTTCTTCATCATTTCGTCTTTTCTTTTTTTTATTTTCAAAACTTGGGAAACAGGTGAAAGATATATCGAGCTATTCATTTTCCTTGCTTTGAACAAGGTATCGAAATGCATTTTTCAACATAAAATTCTGTGGCTTTGCATTCCTTCCTTACTGGCTTCTCAGCAGTTTTCATCTCTTTTCTATCTGTCTTTCAAAAGAATTCTCTATCAACTAGATAAATCTGGAAGATATTATGAGCATTGAAGAGAATTCGGAGAAAATAGGAAAAAAAGCCAAGCATCAGGTGTATCTCTCTCATCTATTTGATAACGAAGATGAATAGAGCATGCGGATTGTGACGCCACAGCAGATGCACTAGCCACGGTCGTTTCCGTTTTCAAAAAATAGCATTCTTGAAACGATTTATAAAGAAACAACATCAGTAATTGTTCTTTTCAGTAACTTCCAGACAAAAATCTCTCTCAAATCAAATATATTTTTAAAAAGAATTGAACGAAATTTAATAGAAGCTGCAAATTCGTTTTTGATACTTGCAGCCTTTTCAACTTAGGTTATAACTTTAAACTTTTTGCAACTTACTTTCTTTTAAACAGCATACCGTAGTCCGAGAATCAACACCAATATGACAATAATGAGTGTTTGGACATGTCTCACGATCACATTGTATTACTCGTTTTCCATCCTTTAACGGAGCTTTTCCGCCAAAGCATACGTTCGTAACTATAAGGGAAGAGGATATGTTTCTAATAATTGAAATGAGTTCTTACCTGGCTTACAGCGTTTTTGACATTGCTCCAATGTTATAAAATTATTTTCATTTCCTTTACGTCCATGGTATATGAAGGGAAGACATTCAGATTCCATATAGTTATAGTAAAATCTAGTCATGTTCAAAATTCCTTCACCTTCATTGTATAAGGTTTGACAAGGATCTTCTGAATTGAATCTTTTCATGATCCGTCTGTTGTCACGATATAAACTGACGGTTGATACGAGCACAACAGACGGAAGAGCCAAGCTGGGAAGGATTCCCTCCAAGGCAAAAGTAACCCAAACCACATTCATCTTGATTTGATAATGGATTACATGTTTGTGGCTGTTGATTAGAATCCACGGCTACTTGGGTCATACAAGGATTATGGAACACTGAAATGGCGTTCAAACGCCATTAAACGAACAAAAGAAATATAATAAAATAATAAGCAGAAAGCTATTATGAAGCATGCAATATGGATGAAATCGTTGTTTATAGTTTTCCAGAGTTCGCCGATCGTTGTACATGAACTCCATTATTTTGGTTTTGATTTTTAAATTTATTCCCGTCTCTTGAACATACCTGGACAAGTTCTTTCACAGTCTGATTGAGATTCAAAGTTGTTCTGATTTCCTCTCTTTCCGTTGTATTGGAATGGAAGACATTGCTGAAATAGACCGTATATGCTAGTTATATCTATGTTTCAAGCTTACTCTATCGTCAGGATTGTAGTACCAACGAGAGAGGCCAGAATTTCCTGTTCCTGGGGCTAATGGAACTGAGCATGGGTTGGTTGCTATAAAATATCGAAGATTTTTCAAGATTAGGTAGGTCTAACATACCTCCTGGACAACAAACCGTTGTTTCTGGAGTAGAACCAATGTGGCACCAGAAATTGACAGGACAAGCATCCTTGTTGGTGGAAGAACAGAAGAGAACTTGACCAGCAGCAGTCGTAGCAGGCTGTCCAATACATGGATTATCCAATGGTTGACAAGCAAGTTGGCAAGATCTCTGGAAGTTATATCTACACTGCCAAAACTAACAACTCGAACAAACCAATGAAACATAGTTATTTTGATTTCCCTTCAAGCCGTTGTAGATGAATGGACGACAAGTTCTGGTAGACTGATCATAATAGAAGCGTTCGAGACTAGCGCTACCTTCTCCAGTAGACATAGGAAGGTTGCAAACATTGGTTGAAGCTTAACGTTTTCATAGAGATAAGTCTTGTTTGAGTAATAATACCTCCTTGACAACAGACAGTGGTGGAAGAATCAGCTCCAATATGACACCAGTGATTGGCAGGACAAGTATTGAGGTTTGCAGAAACAGAGCATGTTTGTGGTCTACCATCAATTCCGGCAAATGGTCGTCCTTCGAAGCAGGGGTTAGGTCCACATTGTTCTTCACAAGACTAGAACAAATTGAAATTATTAACGTCATGAAGAAGATGACTAGTTTACTTCACGGTTTAAGAAGTTATTCTGATTTCCTTGAAGTCCAGCATAAGTGAATGGTTGACAGGTAGCAGTTTGTTGGTTGAAATACCATCTATCAACAAATTGGTTTCCGGTACCACGAGATAATGGAAGAGAGCATGGATTTCCTTCTAAAATAGAAGAATAGTATATACAAAATGATGAAAAAGAAACTGTTTGATATCAATATAAATCTTAAAAAAATGACATAAAAATAAAAATTTTAAGATGATTAAGTTAAGGAGAACGAACCGCTAGGGCAACAAAGAGTAGTTTCAGGTGTGGTTCCGATATGGCACCAGGATGAAGCTCCACAGGTATTAGGACCGTTAACCGAGCATAATTGGGCAGGAAGGGATATTGGCTGATTACAAGGGTTGACGAATACTGAAAGATGGATTGTTTGTTGGGAACAAATAGGGTAACTAAAAATCACACAGCTAACACAAACAAAATAAAAGCGGAAAGAGAAAAAACTCAATCAGTTAGAATCTTCGGAAAGTTTTTCAAGTATAAGCTAGATTATTTAAGAAAAACACTGAATTATTGAGTTTATCTAAAACAGATAGATAAACAGAAATCAGTAACACATCTAGATATGTGTATCATATAAAGAAAAGAAAACTTTTATTTTGTGTCTAGACACACAAGAGCTATAGAATTCAAACTAAAAATAGTTGATAGAATAAAGCTGTAGGTAATTAGCTTTGATTATTGCATTTAATATATTTGAAAATTATTTTGTTTAGTTAAAGCGGAGATTGTAAGAATTGTTGTAAGTTGTTTGAAAATAACTGAAAAGTATTGTGAGTCAGAGATGATAGGGGAGAAGCCTTAGATAGACACACAGCAAGCGTTGCATTATATTCACCATCACAGGTATCTTCACAATCCTCCAATGTCAGGAAGTTATTCTGGTTTCCTTTACGACCATTGTAGATGAACTGTTGACATGTTTGTGTAGCCTGATCGTAGTAGTAGCGAGTTGCAGCTGGGGCTGGAGCACCCAGTTGCCCTTCATTCATTGGAAGACCTTGACAAGCTCCAGGTTGAGTTGGAGTTCCAGGGCAGCATTGGTATTCGTCAGGTACAAGACCGAGATGGCACCAATGAGCGGAACCGCAAGAGTTGGATCCAAACGTGCAAGGGACGGGCTTGTTGGTATTATCCAGTAAGGGGTTACCACTTGGACATACATTCACATAAGCTAGAAGGTCAAAAGACAATTAGAATGAGTTTTGAATGAATTATTATGATATTTTGAGTAAATTTTATAAAAATTTGTTTTAATATTGGAGAAGTGACGTGATTTACATGAAATTATGAAAGTGATTATTTTAGGTGTTCGCTGATTTCAAATCACTAATCTTTTCAATTTCGATTATAAACATGCGGAATTAAGTTAATTCATAAAATTAATCAGTGTTTTAGATGAAAAAAAAGATGTTTTTCTCATCATTACTATGTATTCTATCTTATTTTGATTCTGTATGCTCACAGTTTTCATGTTTTTGTTGAAAATATTTGTACAATTAGGGGGGAATTTTAATATTTGATGCTAAGGATCAATAGGAATATGATCTGAAAGGTGTTGTAGCTTTTTGATTAATGGTTTGATTTGATAATTATTTTGAGAGAATACACACATACCAGGACACTGTTGTTCGCAAGCTTCTTGGGAGAGGAAGTTATTCTGGTTGCCTTCACGGCCACGGTACATGAATTGCACACAACGACGGTTCTGAACGTCATAAGTCCAACGTGGAAGCTGGGCATCTCCTGTTCCTTGAACTGTCGGTTGACGACAAATAGCTTCCCCTTCTTCTTAAACAAGGAAAACGAATGTTACATGATTAAAGAATATGTAATTGCCAACAATGGAATAGGACGACGGTTTACAAAAGCCTCGTCAAACCTTATTCCAGATTGATTTGTTGACAAACGTCGAGGAAATTGGATGAAAGGGTAAATAAATCTTACCTCTACGTGGACAACATACAGTTGTCTGAGCATTAGCTCCAAAGTGACACCAAAAATCTCCAGAACAAGTATTAGACTGAATGCTACATTGGATAGGACGATTTGTCTGAGGAATCATCTGAGGTTCACCCAGAGCACAGGGATTGTCGAGTTCTGTTAAGGAAAACATGCACTTTTTCAAGGTTTTTTCGGTTATTTGTAAAGCAATTTTAAAGTAAAAAAAACACAGATTATTAGATTTTTAAAAATATAATGTTGTTACCATAACATGTTCTTTCGCAATCTTCTTTATTCAAAAAGTTGTTTTGAGTTCCTTTTTGACCACAGTAGCTGTAATAAGGATTATATTAATATTAATATATTCTCATAAAAAGAAGTCATTCAACTATGAAAAACAATAAGTTCTACTTATTAAGAATAGAAAAAGATCTGAATAGCATACCTGAATGGTAAGCAACATTGCTGCTGCTGATTCCAATGCCAACGAGGTAGTTGTGAAACGCCTTGTCCACGATCCATTGGTTGTCCACATGGATCACCGCCTAAACGGAATATTCGATATTTTAATTTTTTTTTCTTAATTATATTGTATACTAAATTATATGCTATTACATATATATATAAATATACTTTTTTTTAATTTCTATTGATACTTCGTTTTGAATCAATTTGATTTCACTGAGTCTTTGATAAAATTTAAAACGGTACAACACACAAGCACAGCAAAAAATCTATGATTTCGGTTAGAATGAAATATAAAAGAAAAATAATTAACTATAATTTTTTAATATAATTAAAATATTAGAGATAATTATGAAAATGAACCAAGTTTTAAAACAAATTGCAACCGATCTGTTCGAAACATTATAAAAATTGAAAAACACAACCGGCTCTTAAAATTAAAAATATAAAAATGGTTTTGGTTCATTTCCAAAGTTTTCTTATATGCATGCAGGTAAAGCGATTACTCTATCATTTAGAAGATTCAAATAAAAATATTCAAAACTTCAAGAGATCGAGCTCGAAAAGCGAAGCAACAAACCCAAAGCTTGACAACAATAGTTAGCATCTTTTCCAACGTGACAATAATGTCCAGCAGGACAGACATTCTGTGGACTACATTGATAATACTGATTGTTTACGGAGTAAGCTTCTCCGACTTTGCAAGGATTTTCAAAGACTGTAATTGTTGATCTGTGCATACCATATTGATGAATCATCTTACCTGGACATCTCTTCTCACAAGCTTCACGTGTCTGGAAGTTATTGGCATTTCCTTTAAGTCCACGATATTCGAATGGAACACATTTGCGTGTCGTTCCTTCAAATGCCCAACGAGTAGCGTGAGCCTCTCCTTGACCTGGATTACGAGGAGGAGCCATGCATGGATCAGGTGGAGCTGAAAAAGAAAATTTTAATATATTCATTGAATGGTTACTGTCATTAAATCTCTATAAAAATGTTTTCGACTTTCGTTGATTATTAATAAAGAAAATTATGAGATTATGTCTTTACTATTCAGCAAAAAAAACGGAAAACATTATCCTTTTGATCTCTATGTCTTATTCAAATCTTCAAATATTGAAAAGAAATGATATTTCAGGGTTTCTATTGTCTATACAAAGATGTATCAACTTCAAAGAAGAAGCCTGATCATATTTTAAGGCAGTCAGGTTAGGCTTCCATAAGCTTTTGAAGCTTTCACCAGAATTCTTCAGTTTATTTCAAAAGAAGATTTGAAACAGAGAGTGAGAGTGAAAACGTACGATATAGTAGAAGAGAGGAAGGAAAATTTTCATTTTTAAAGATAATTTCATAGATATACTATCACATAATAGTAATCATTGTTATATAGAGCTCCTCCCAATATTTGTTTTCTTGCATCAGTTTATCGTTTATACCCATTGTCTTTTATATATTTAGTATATCTATCTATCTATTTATTTATTATAAATTATCATTATATTCTATTAATATTTGACCAACTGAATTCATTTAGTTAAAGCTCATTAGAACATTGAAATCATTACGCTTCAAGTTTACAAGATGAATCGCCGGCTTAACCATTTCATATGGTTTTCAGTATTAGTTTTTCAGGTATTTATAACTAATTAATATTGTTTTTTCAATATTTTCAACTAAAGTTTTAAATTATTTCTAGGTTTCTACAGAAGAAATGTCTTTTGTTGGTAAAGAAACATGGTTTGGAAATATATTAGAAGGATGTCGAACAGCCAAATTTGGAAATACTACCAATCCAGGTGAATATTTTCTTAATCAACGGAAGCCAGTACAACTGTGATATACATTTATAGATTTGAAATGTTATTGGGTGAATGATAAAATGCATATTTTCAAGTTAGAAGTTTTATCAAAATCTCCAATTCTTATTAGATATCATCAACTAATTCATCGTCGTGAATGTCGCCGTCTGATTAGTGATGTGAACTCGATGCATCTTGAGCTAGCTGTTAGTTGTTTTATCATTTTTCTGTTTTTTTTTCTTATTATGAAAACAAATTTGTTCTTTCCGTGAAAATTATTATTTCCTTTTCACGGCTTTACTGCTGTTTCTGTTGCCTCCAAAAGCTTATCTCTCTCACTCTCACTAAGTTTCGTTCTCTCTCTCTTCCTCCCCCTCAGCTGAATAATGCTTTCAATTTAAAGAGATTTTCAAATTTTTAAGATTAAACAATAGAAACAATCTTTTCCCTCACATATTATATTAGTTGTAGGTGTAAGATTAGATGAGAAAGACCTAGACAGAATTAGTGAAGAGAAACTAATCCGTACATTCATTCAAAAGATAAAAATTTGATTAATAACAAATATACTTTTAAAATTGATATCATAGGGTGTAGCTACGACTGATCCAAAAGTGCCATTAACTCATAAAACTCATCGGATGGCCAATAGTACATGGGTGGATCACGCTGAATTTCCGGGATTTCAAAAGCTTTTTAATCGCCTTCAGCGGACAATCTTATCATTAGATTTATCAAGATCTGAGCATTTCCAAGTACGTTTTAAATACTTTTTTTGTTAAAAACATACAAAACGTTTCCATTACTCAGGTTTTATCATATGATAAAAATGGTCATTATGCTCCACATTACGATTATATTGATGCTGATGTTATGGGAACAATAGCTGCTGAAGGAAATCGACTTGCTACTGTGCTCACTATTCTTCAAACAGCCAAAAATGGAGGAGGTATCAATGTTTATAAGAAAATTATTCTCATATAACTATTTATATATAGTTACATCATTTCCAATGATTAATGTGAATATTCGGCCAAATGTTGGAGATGTTATATACTGGCATAACATGGGAACGAATCTTAAGAAAGATATGAAGTCCTTACATGCAGCTTGTCCAATAATCGAAGGAACCAAAATAGGTACATTCATATCTTTTCAAGCTTAAGTACACTTCGTATTCTTTGAAGCGGCTTCTCTATGGGTACGATCAAAGGGTCAGGAATTACGGTTGAAGAGCACACAGCCTTCAACATTTTCATTGAAACGATACATCAAACCAGCTCTTTCTCCAGAAGACGTAGAGCTTTTTACGAAAAAATGGATCAGAACATCAATTTAAAAATTGACACGCCGCATCACACAAAATATTTTTGTTTTCAAAAAAAAAAAAAATAGAAAAGAAGTCAAATTTTAATAATAATTTGTACATATGTATATGTATAAGTGTAATAATAATCCTATTAATAGGATTATTATTACCACAAAAATGATTATATTAATCAAAATTTTAAGCCTTTAAAATCAATAAGTTGCCTTAAATTGTTATAAATCGTTTTAAGAGTTAAAAAAATCTTTTTGTTATTATTAACTATTTGTATATGCATATATATATATATATGTATTTATAATATATAAGCATTACTATATTATAATATAGATAAACGATATGAGGTCTTAGTATAGATTATAATAATATTATAAAGTGTTCTGCTAATTTTTTTTCTTTTCTATTATCGTAACTTACATATACTTAGATTTAAACAGATTTCTTCTTAAATATTAAAAAGAAATACTATCTTCTATACATATAATATATACTCTTCTCTTCAAATAATATAAAAGTTTTCGTGGAAACTGAACAATAACTGGTTAGAATAGGCTCACACATTTGCCCATGAATGAGCACAGCAGTTTTTTCTGCAACATTTTCAAGATTCGGACTGTTCTTCCGGATACAAACCGGAATCTGAAATATTGACACTTGGGCGACGCTTGGCTCTTCTCACGTCCCTGGGGTTTCAGAAATCATAGAGCTTCACACACAAGACGGCTAGAACCTGCCTGCTATTGCTCAAAGCTCACAGTGAAAAAATTTCTTGTTACTTTCTTTTCAGAAAGAAACATTAATTTTTTATATTTTATACTATTATTTTCTTGAAATATAAGTACAACTATGTATTTTAAGATAAAAATAAGTTTCAATTGTACTCAATCATATACCATCTCCCCCATCCTCTCCGAACAAATTGTTTTCTCTTTCCGACAAAAAAAAAGTTCTTTTCTCTCTTTTTTTTTGTTTAAAAAACGTTCTTATAGCTGTCTTTAACTTCACTTTTCCTATAGATCTTTCCTTTAAAAAAAAACAAAACGTGATTATTTGCTCACATCCTAAAGAGTACTTCAATTCTCACGTAAATTATTTTCTTTAAAGTTAGTCTTAAGTTCAAATAAGGTTTGTAAAAAAAAAGTTCGTGAAACAAGACGGTGGGGAATTCCCTATACTACCTAATTTCTATTCAAAAGATCAACGTGATGTTAGAATAGAAGTGAAAATATCTTCTGTGAATCAATTTAAGAAATATTTTTTGACCTTTTCTTTGCTTATTCGGTAAAGAACTATATTTGCAAATAGAAAAATATAAACTTGTCATGTAATCTTCTAACTTCATTTGTCTGTTTTCCTTTCTTACACGCTTGTGGACCTTAGCACCACTTCAATATCAGAATAAACTACTTATTTCACTTTGTTGTAGCTATTTCTCATCGAAAATAAACCGTTTTAGGATGATTCTAAGACTTTTAACTGTTTATTTCTTCGTTATATCAGTCAATTCTCATGGTGATTCAAATGGTCGAGGATTCAAATTTCTTGGCAGTGAATTTTGGCCCAAACATTTTGTGGAAAAATGTGCTGAAGCAGAAGAAAACCCAAATGAGAATACAATTAGTTCAGGTTGTGTCTTTCATAAAAACAAGTACGAAAGAAGAAAATGAATGTTTTAGACTTGTTATGTTATACATATCATGTAAATCTTGAAACTGTTAACGTTGAAATATTCAGTAGACAACCTCTATTACTTGTTTATCGAAATTTCGCTAAAGATTATGAACGAAACTTATTCATCGACGATATTCAGAAGCATGTTCTTGAATATCAGGTATGATAAAGCATATTAACAACATCAAGCCCAAGCTGTTATAGAATGTTGTTGATGATGATAAAGGAATTATTGCATCCAACTCAAGATTAGCTAATGGTACTTGGCTTACACATGAGCAGACAGAAGGTTCAGCATTACTTTATAGAAAAGCAGTTCGATTGATTCCATCAATCAACTTTGAATCAGCTGAATTGTGGCAAGTAAGTTATAAGTATATATAGACGAAAGTAGAAAAGCTCATATTTATAGGCTTTATCTTACAGCTCAGGCGGACATTATGCTCCACATTATGATTTTCTTGAATATGAAAAAGAATCTGATTATGACTTTTGGATGCAACATTATGGAAATAGATTTGCAACCTTTCTCGTAATTCTGAAAACTGCTGATGTTGGTGGAGGTGTGTAAGCATCTACTTCAATCTTGATACACAATTCACCTTAGGCACAACATTTCCTTTAATATCAACAACAGTTCGTCCATCACCTGGAGATGCAATGCTTTGGCTAAACATGACACCTGAAGGCCAAGGAGTATATCATATTCAGTTAATCATAGAAACTATTTTTTCAATTTAGGATAAAACATCTTTGCATGGAGCATGTCCTATTGTACAAGGAAATAAAATTGCTGCCACTTTATGGATTCGTGAACGAGGGCAAGAACTACGAACTAAACAACAAAATCCTATGAAGCATGACATTGATCCATTTATCAAGCCAGATGTGTATGCTAGTCAGCATTTCATGTAACATCTTGCTTTATAAGCAAGTTATGATTGTAAATATAATTGTTGGGTTTTCCACTGGTAATGTTTCAATTTTTATGAAACTTCGTTGTTTTTTTTTCAAAAATTACATTTTGAAGCTGAACAAATGTCAATCGTATGGAACGACATGTCTAAGGTCATATTTAAGTTTTTAAATAAAAGCTTTTTATATTTTGTTTTAAATATATACGTAAGCGTACCATTTGGACAGCATACAGTAGTTTCTTTTGTTTCACCAACGTGACACCAATGCTTATCTGGACATGTTTGAGTTGCTGAGCATGTTATTACTTTTACCTAAAACATTATTTTGTCTGTGGTTGGTTATCATTGTGTTATGAGTACCGTGTGACGAATTGAATTAAATGTAATTGGACAAGGATTAATTTGAATTGGACATAGACGTTCGCATTCTTCCAAATTCAGGAAGTTATTCTAAAGAATAGTGAATTGAGACTCATTGAATGAGCAGAAAAGCATACCGCGTTTCCTTTCAAGCCGCGGTATGAGAACTCTTCGCATTGTCGAGTAGCAGCATTGAAATACCATCTGAAAACAGACTTTCTCTTAAGATTTTATCTTAGCTATGTGTTTACCTAGAAAGCTGAAGAGGTCCTTCTCCTTCCGATACAGCATTCATACAGGGATCGGTGCGTCCTGGACAGCACATGGTAGTAGCTTGATCAGGTCCTGGATGACACCAGTGAGTCAATGGACAAGAATTCTGATTGTTAGGATCACATGTTTGAGGTCTTCTGTTAGGTAGAAGATATGGTTCTCCAGATGGACAAGCATTAACCCAAACCGGACAAGTCTTTTCACAACCTTCACGAAGTTCGAAATTATTTTGGTTTCCACCAAGTCCTTTGTAGGTAAACGGCTGACATTGACGTGTTTGTTGATTGTAGAACCATCTTCCGATAGATTGAGTACCGTGACCTTCTTTTACATGTAAAGCACATCTATCTTCCGATTCAGAAGGACAGCACACAGTAGTTGAATCATCATATCCAAGATGGCAATAATATCCTTCAGTACATCTAGCTAAGTGATGGCAGTGGAACGGCTTTTGGTCGATTCCAAGTAATGGCTGGCCGATGGAGCAAGGATTAACCCAGACTGGACAGGTAGACTAAATACAGAAAAAGATAAAATAGTTTTCAATAGTGATATCGAACTTCGCAGGCTTCTTTGGTTAAGAAGTTATTTGTATTTCCTTTGGCTCCCAAATAATTGAAAGCCAAGCACTTTCTTTGACTGGCCTCATAGTAAAATCGAGTTAAAGCAGCTGATCCTTCTCCCTTATTCATAATTTCTTCACAAGGGCTGTTACCTAAATAAGTAAACTTATATTTTATATTTGATTTCTTTTTTTCTCAAAAAAAGCATAACGCATGCTGCACAGCAGATAAAAACAACAAAATAATTTGTAATTGACACTCAAAAATAAAAAAATTTTTTGTACACTCCTTCTTTTAATATTTTTAATTTGAAAAAAGTCAAAAGAAAAAAACAAACTGTGAGAGATTATTTAATGTGAATCAAGTACATGCAGAGTGCAAGTTTAGACTTTCAAAAAATAAAAGAATCTAAGGTTAATTTGAAATTATTTACAAAATAAAAAACAAATTAAGGTTTTAAATCAAGAAACATCAAACAGATTATATGTGTAAACTTAGAAATTGCAAACCAGTAGACACGACACCAACACCATCATGCGACTCACCGTTTCGACAACTTTTGACACAACTTTTCCCTTGAACCCATAATCATTCCAAATTTGATATTACACATTCACATTCATCCACCACCGTATCATATCATGCTTTATTTTTCTTTTAACTTTAATGCTGAAAGTATACTGTAACCAGCCCTGAGGTAGGGATTAGATCATGCGATTAAATGAATGATATGTTATAACATATATGGAACATGCTAGGAATGTAACTCATTATGATTTGTGTACCGTTTTTCATTTTCATTTTATTTTCCATATAAGACTCTTTGATCATATTTGATTCAATTGAATTCAATAGATTATATCAAACCTTAAACATACCAAGAGCTTGACAGCATACTGATGTTGGAACGTCAGCACCAACATGACAGTAATATCCTCCAGGACAGACTCCGGGGTTTGAAGCTGAGCATTGTACGGTGATTCCTTGTGAGCGATATGGTGTTCCAACACGGCAAGGATTAACTAATTACAGTTGAAGATGAAACAATAATCTAGATGGAGCTATAACATACCAAGACATGAGTTTTCACATTCCTGCTTAGAAAGGAAGTTATTTTCGTTTCCTTGAAGACCCTTGTATACACAACTTTGACACTGTTGAGACAAGGGATTGAAGTACCATCTGAAAATGAGCTTTTTTGAAAATGCTTGAAACTAGATTTGCCTTTGAATATTAGCATTTCCAACTCCGATGTTGAGAGGTTGTTGGCAACGATCGACAGCAGCTGAAATACGGATGATTAGATCATCAGAATAGAATGAACTCTTGTTACATGGCTTTGGACAACAGACAGTAGTCTGAGTATTAGCTCCAATGTGGCAGTAATATCCAACTCCGCATGTGTTAATTCCAGGACTACATTGTGTTAATGGTCCATTAGTAGCGACAGCACAGGGGTTTGGAGTTTCTAAAATAATTTAATAATTTATGTAATGAAATTTTATAATTGAATTAATGAAATGTTTTATAATCAGGTTATATCAACAAATTTAATCAAAAAAAATGTTTTTTTTCCTGAAGATATAACCTTAAGAAAACATTTCTTCATGCACCATATCCCAATTGCAGTAAATGTAAAGTACTGCCAACACCGTTTTGTATAAAATATAGTATATAACCCGTTTTGTTAACAGAATGTATAAAAGTTTAGATTGTTAGTTATATACTATTGATGCGTATAACATGCTATACATCTAGAAGCCACAGCAAGAAGGAAAAACCCGAAGAATTGCTTTAGCATAAGTATTTGTCAGAACCTGGACATTGAGCTTGGCATTCGGCTAAATCAGCGAAGTTGTTTCGGTTTCCTCCAGATCCAAAGTAAATGAATTTTTCGCAGATCTTCGTTTCTTTGTTAAAGAAGTATCGGTTCAGTTGCACTGCTCCAACTCCTTGCTCTTTGTTCTGACCGCATGGATCGACTGAAAGGCACGCACACAAGGGTAAAAGCTTTAAGGGATGATTAAAACATTTTGAGGAGATAAGCTTTAAAATGGTTCGCATAGCGATATATTCTGAAGCTTTAGGCTTTAGGAAATAAGAAGATTTCAAGAAAATATAAGCAAGGAGGATGGAAAAGGCAAAGGCGTGTACATCATCAACTATAAGCTAGTGATTCCGTGAAGCAGCTGAAGCTATTTGAAGCTTCTTAACGCCACCTGGTAAACTAGGAATCAGAGTCGGAGTTGATGTAGAACTCATTGTGGAAGAATCCAACGATGGAATCGGGTGTAGAGGTTGTTGTTGCGTCGAAGACGGTTGAACACTGATGATAACGGTAGTCTTACTTATTCCACCACATTTACTTTGACATTGTTGTTCAGAGTCGAACACATTACCATAGCCACCAAATCCTTGATAAAGGAATGGTCGACATGTTTTGGTTGACATGTCAAAGTAAAATCGTGGAAGAAGATAGTTACCGTATCCAGTGGAATATGGACGCAAACAACAACTACAGGCTGGCAGCTGTGATCCAGAATTAGAAAGAGAGGAAATAGCAGGAGAAGATAATGGGCCGTATAAGGTTGTATATTGTACAGCAGAGGTAGAAACTAAAAGTTATGAAATGAATATAAAGTATTGAATAAATACTGTTTGTGTATGTGTTTCTGGCAAATAATAATTACAAATAAAATTGTAAAAAGAGGAAGAATTGTTAATTCTGAAAGCAATATTTTTGATTTTGAATGGTATATGGGATTAGAACACAACACGACACAAAAACAAAGTCTCACACTAATATAGATGAATATACATATGTAAAGTTTGAGTTTAGAAGATGATAAAACATTTGAAAACTATTTTCAATACACGCAAAAAGAGAAATTATTCAAAAAATATAGAAATTAAATGTTACCTTCACAGACAGTTTGACAACTTTGGAAAGTTTGGAAATTATTTCCATTTCCGCAACATCCAGACCAATAGAAAAGTTCACATCGTCCTCTGGCTGGATTGAAATACCTTAATATCATTTATATAATAAGTTTCATGTGGTTTATATTGTGCTTTATACCATCTGGGAATCCGGTATGGTCCGGTACCAATAGCTTGAGGTTGACTACACGATTGTCCTGTAGGCTGTTGACGAACAGCAGCACCTACAGATAATTATAAAATAATAATTAGAATATTAAAAGTATAATAATATTCTTAATTTAAACCATTTTTTCTATTAAATAAATAATAATATTCTATACTAGTATGAGGTTCTTGATTAGCATATTCTTTACTATTTCATTATTTCACTTTTTTTGTAGCGAATCGGTTGTACTTTCTTATTTCCTTAAACTTATTGCAAAGATAATCTTCTTTTTTTTTTAATTTCAGGGACTACACTCTTCATGAAAAAAACTGGAAAAGTGATACGAAGATAATTATTTGACGTCATATCTATTGTTTAAGAAGCTGTCTATATTTGAGCTAACGTTGACATTTGGACAGACGGAAGCGGACATAGAACTGACCAAAACCAGATAAATAAATTGGCAAGGAGTCAATAATCGTCTAATAATCCAAGTATGTTAAAAATATTTTTTTGGTTGAAGGTTTACGGGCGAAGTACTAGATTATTGTAGGCTAATCGTTGTTCCTGTTGTGTAAGCACAGTATAAGTCGAAGTTAAGGTTTTTGTAAACTTAACGATGTACGTATAAGTAAGACGATTACTAAAGTTGTTAAGTAAATGTATGCATTAGCTGACAGTACTTAGCAGCTGTAATGCAATCAGTCAATCAATTGAGAAAAGATGTCAGAGTCACTAGCAAATTTGTACTTTTGACTTCTTTTCATAAGCAAGTTATGATTTTTATTCATTTTTCCATCATTTTTTGAAAAATATAATGAAAAAGATGAAGATCACTGATGATGATTGTTTTATACTTAACGACAACTTGAGAGTGGAACAAAACGGTCAAATCTACACAAAACGAACTTGAGTTTTAAAATGTACTAAACCTTTTTTCTACAAGTTTACTTAAGCTTTTATGTCGGAAATTCATTGTTTTCCCAATGATCACACTTAGTGAGATTTTTAGAAGATGTTTTAAATATACGAATTAGCTTGTAATCCTATTATTTGTAATAATTTGAATAATAACATACTTGGTTGAAGATATTGGTGAAAGGTATATCCGCCGGTGGGTGGCTGAGGATGCATAACAGAGTCCGAATGTAAACTACCATTTGTCTGAAAAAACAAATTACCAAATTCCAATTAGATAGAAGCGAAGTTGCTACTGTGGTTGTGATTTTTACCTTTTCGGGTCCAAATAAAATTGATTTCATAGCATTTACAAAACCCTCATCATCAGCTACAGTAAGAGCTGTGCACAATAATAGAAGACCGCACCACCGCGGCAACATATCTAAAGGATTGAACTAATCAAAAACAGAATCTAAGACACGAGAATGTGATAGAATGACGAAGACAAAAATGTTAAAATGTTGACGTCAAATCGTCAAACAGCTAAAAGACAAATCAAAAAGTTGAGTCAGAAGAGATCCGGCTAGACCGGATTATCGGCGTCAAAACGGAGATGGCGTTTGTGGTGGTTAGCGATATGGTGAAGGTGGACGTTGTGGTCGAAGCTGTGAAGGCATTATTCGAGACTAGCTATACAAATACGATACGACAAAAGCAGTTCTCTGAGCCCGGAAAGATGTTTTAGAAACTGAATGTATTGTCCTGGAGAATATGCAGCACTGTGGATAAGGAAAGTTAAAACTAGATGTTGAGATGAGCAAGAATCTCACTATCATCGGATAACAACAGATAGATCATAGAACTGTAATCCGATAACGAAGTGTGAGAAATAGGTATGTTAGAAGTATTATAGATAGTACTCAAACTGTTTTATTCGAAGACCGGAAGTATAAATAAGCTTTCATGTTTGAACTTTATCATGCTTTTCACTAAGGGCTCGTGGGAAATAAGAAAGGTGAATATTTATGAAGACGGAAGTAAAAATGTATGATTTGCTTGAAGCTAGTTAACATTGTAATCATGGAGAAATTTACGATGCGGAACAAACAACCGGTAAGTTTATTGACATATTCTTTTTTAAGAATATTATGATTCAGAAAGCTTGAAAACAGACTGTAATCACTATAGCTTACGGTAATTTGTGATGATTCATTATCAAAACTTCTTCTTCATACCATGTTTCGAAAAAAAATGACGTCATAGAGACAAGTGTTTGAAGAAAAGGTTTACAATTGAAAAAAATTGAAACTAGTCTATCTGGCTGCTTGATGACTCTTCTTTTCTTTTCTGATTCTTCCGTCGTCATAATTGCTACCAATCAATGCCATACTTACTCTTGCTTTGTTGCAGCTTTGGCTCTAAGAGCTTTGTGTAAGCATGCTTCGATGAGGTAGATGTGAATAATGAAGCTTTGACATGATGACAGCTTGTGATGGAACAGGATGAAGAGCTCGAAGAGAGCTGGGCATCGGACTGTTTGACGAAACGAAGAAGAGGGAAGGAACATGTCTTGAGAAAAGCCGTAGGCTGATTGCACAAACAGAATAAACGAGACAAGGATACGAGATGGAAAAGATGAGTACAAGATATCAAAAACTGTGACCAATAATCAGATGGAGCTATAAGATATGGTTTAGAACTTTGAAGCATGAAGCCACAGATGAATACAAGAATACCATAAAACTTCATTGTCCTGGTTTAGAAAACGAAAATCTCAATATTGTCATTGAAACCTGCACGATTTTTTAAATTTTAATAGAGCACTATTGTGACAATAGAATGTTAAAAGCCGTTTTGGAAATAAGGAGCATTTGTGCTGGATCTAAAAGCTTCTTTGTAGAAGGCAAGCGATCGTAGAAATTTGAGATGATGAGCTGAAGACTGCGTTCGGAAGCCGAAAAGAAAAGAAATCGAGCAAGGAGAACAACAGAAAAATGAACAGACAAGTCAATGGGAAGAGAGCAGAAAATCATAAAGAGCAAAAAATGAAAACACTGACATTCTTTTTGTTTTGAGCAATTATCATTCAGCTTTTAAAGAAATGTATTGATTTAGAGACAAACTTCTGTCTCGTTTCACGAGTAATCTGAGCAGAAGAAAAAAGATTAAAATGTTCAAAATGTTGCAGTTCGATCAAGAACTATCTTATGAGCCATACGTGAGCAAGAATGAAGGCAATACATTAGTGGTTGTCGGCATTTGTTCAGATAATTCAACAGGCAGATCTCTTCAGAAGTGAAGGAAGAGACAACTATGAGGACGAAGAACGAAGCAGTCGATGGATGGGCCATTCAACAGCCTTATGCTGAACAGAGTGATGACGAGGAGAGCCATAGCATGGGTGTGGGAGAGAATGTACCATGGAAGAGAGGTGGGAACCGGTTCTAGGCATTTCTGAAGCCGTGCTGACCAGCAGTGCGTCTACCATCAAGCTTCACCTCGCTGCTTCTCCTCGCCCTCCACCCCCACTCCTCCCTCCCTTTCCTCTCGTTTTTCATTTTCTTTAAAACTCTTCTCTGTATTGCCGGCTCGCTCATGATCAGGCGGATAGCAGCTTCTGAAGTGTCTGGACAAGATGGGAAGAAATTTGGAAAATGAGGACCTTTTCCGGAAAAGAAATCGTGAAAATGAAGAACAAGCCGTTGATTCGATGAAGATGGCCGAACGGCTGGCAAGCACCATTCCTGGACAAACAGTAGCTTAAAACGATGAAGAAGCGCACTCAGCTCATCGTTTTTCTGGCCGTAAAGGGAAAGTTCTATCGTCAGAAGACAACTGCCATATTTGATGAAACAGAAGGAAATTTGCTCAACACCAAACAGTTTAAAGTTTTTCGTGATTTTTTTTCTCAAACTCCTTCAGCTTCTGGTCTGCGCAAACCGCATTAGAAAGAATATCCTAGAACCAACGCAAAGTGTAGAAAAAAAATTCTAAAGTAAGAATAAGAAAAATGAATGAGCATTATAACTGTCTAACAAAGTTCGTCTTAAAAAAGCGGAGTAGAATAAAAATTTCGAAACAGCTTAGCATTCTATCAACTCAGCATAACAATCTGATATTGAAAAGCCAAAAAATATAAGATATCAATATAATTAATAGTACTAAAAATGCTACAACGAAAAGATCTTTATATTGTTTTCTATAAGAATCTCAGATTTCAATGTTGGCTTGTTCTCGGACTGTTTGTCTGTTTCTTCGACACCCAATGAACTAAAGAAGATGATGCAGCTTGTTACACTTGAGCTCTAGCTTTTACTTTAAAGAACAATGAACAACTTTCAATGCCAATGCGGATACTTCCATAGTACATTCAAAACGTTTTTTTATTTCTGTCAAAGAGTGAAATACAAATGTGTATTTCCGTGTACAACTTAGGAATTGTTTAATTTAGAGCATAAAAACGTGTAAGAATGGCACAACGTGTAGCTCTGTCTGTACTGAGCTATTTTGCTCCCGAACTTTCTTTTACACAGAAAGATGAACAATAAAATCTTCAATATTCTTTGCTTAAATTCGAAACTTTAAGTAATGTGATAAAGGTGCATTTCATGTTGAAATCTAACCTCAATTTGAGGTCAACTCATGCATCTGTTTACTCTTCGGTGCTGTAATTCGAAATGTAAGCAACGACACACCCTCAAGGATTATACAAAAGAGTGATGAAGAGCACAGACAAGAGGGGTCAGATCAATGGCCAACAGACGCATTTATTCGGATTCTCTTTTGAAGATTAGAAATGCTCAAGCGGAACTATCATCATCAGCCATGAAACTACATGCGTTCTGAAATGACTATGATTCTCTTGTGTTGTCTTGGTCAAATTTTCAACATCGTGTACTATGTTTGCTCAAACTTTTCTTGTCCACTAGTCATTCTCTAAGATAGACTACGTTTCACATACATAGATATACATAGGCAAAAAAGAGTTCAGTTTCATCGAATCCGATTGTTTAGATTCCACCAAAAATAGAAAGATGGGTTTGGCTGTTGTGAATAAGATTAAATATATGTTTATGCTTAAATCACATCTTAAACAAGAAAAAAAGGTTAAAACTGTGGTAAAAAAAAGAAAAATGTGTGAATCAAATTTTGAAAAATAACAGCTGAAAGACAATTTTTTTTAATTATTTCAAAAAACAACCGTTCATTTTCAACGTAGATCATATAATGAGAATAAACCTTTTAGCATAACAGGATGATAGTGCATTACGTGAAAATTATTTTCACGTAAACTGCTAGTAGGATATAAGAAAACAAAATGGGAGCAAATTTTAAAGAAAGATACGAAATAAGTTGATTCGATAAAGCTCTCAGCAATTTCAAAGTATCCGAACTCCTTTTACGTTATCATATCATATTTGTTAGCTAAAATGGATACTACGTCACTAGGTTAATCGCCTGGTGACAATGACGACGTTTTGCCACTTGAAAATGGAATAACGATGTGGAGAGTATATATAAATAAGGAACTGTATTGACATTAAACCCTTGTACACTCTTATGAAGCAACATTGCTTATAAACATAATGAAAACAGATTAATGAAAAAAAATAAAATAATATATTTCCGTGATTAAGCTTCTCTCTCTCACCTCGAGATCAAGCTGAAGTTTGAATTACGGTTCTTCGCAGTTGACAAAGATTAAGTATTTAAATTAAAAGGATTAAGTTCTAAGCTACAGAAAATAAAAGAAAGAAAGCATTGAGTAGAACATTAGAATATTGTAAATAGTTGAATTATTTGAAAAGTAAATCATTCAGTATCATCATACAAATAAATTCTTTATTCCATTTGTTAAGTTGAATACATCGAATAGATAGATTGAATATCGTATAAGATACTGAATGAAGAAAGAGAAAGAGAAAATGGAAAAGAAAAATTGCAAAGAAGCGGAAGGCGTAGGCAACCCAGCTATAGAGACTTCGAAGTAAATGACGATGTGTCACTAATCCGTCGTGTTGCTCTAGATGAATAGACTCAAGTTTACCTATCCAACTTGACCAGCCCAGCTTCTTTCTTTTCTTCTCTATCTCTCAACTATTACCGTACTCTACTATTTCTTTCCTTCTTTCGTTGTATTAGACGTTGACTTTTCTCGGTTACTCTCCTCCCAGTTCGGTCAAGTCCAAAATCACTAGTTAGGAAAGTGAACGGTCAGATAGCGACAGTTAGTTCGATAAAAAGCAGAGCAATAAGTCAAGAAAGGACTTCCGGCCTGTCAAAAAGAGCATAGGCATTCTATCTACTTGTCCAACTATCCGTCCTTTTCAAAGTTTCCTACTCCATATTTCTTTTGCTCCGTTTACCATTTTTACTCTCTTACATGACAGTGAATACAGGAACGTGACTTGATCGTGAGCAAATCTATTACCTATCATAGAAAAACCTGATGGAATTTACGCATTTACACTTTTTGTATTTCTCTATTCCATTTCTGCAGAAAAAGTCAGATAAACTTCTATTGATGACGGAAATGAAATTTCGTTTCAATTGAATACGATGATCAGCAAAGGTTTCATAATACTTTCATTTTCCGGTTTCAGCTATTCCGCTCATTTCTCGAGAATCTGCTCCTTGTTTTTCCGAAACTTTTTCCTGATGCTCTCAGAACCATCTTCAGGTTCTCCAGCCACTTTTTCATGTTTGCGGCGTCAAACAAGCATGTGATATTGAAGACATCATATCGTGAATGAAGCTATGATTCGACTCAGAGCGGCAAAAGTCTTGACGTATTTTTCTTTCACAAATTGAATGAAATACCAATATAAATGTAAATAGTATACCGAAATATCTAAAATATGCCAACAAAGGCAGAGAGTATCCCACGATATCAAACCTATAGTACTATCCAGTGCTATGAGAACTTTTTTTTTGAACTACTCAGAATTGTTGAGGAAATATGCTTAATAGAACAAAAAGCATTAATGCTATATTCTGTTTTAAAACGACTATTCTTCCACTTGGTGACGTTAGTCAAAGCATGAAAGCTGATGTTGGAGAACAGCGGAGTTCGCAAGCCGTTGAGTGGTCAGTGAAGGTAAACAGTCACAATGAAATCACAAAGATAATGAACAGTAGCACTGTGCTTCATCCATTACAGTGAATGAGATATTCAGAGCGTAAACAACTGAAAAATAAAAGCATTTTTCTAAACTTTACATAATCTTAGGTGTCTGAAGTGATATATATGAATTATTATCTTTTTCTTATAAGGTTAAAAGCTCAAAAATGAGAGTGGAGGCGGACAAGAGTTTTTGAAGCATTGTCGAAGAAGTCATTACAATGTTCACAATTGAAATATAGTAGTATAGAATAGGTCGGAGTTAGACGGTCCTTTTGCCCAAATGACGTTTTCAACATTTTTTGACTATTTTAATGCACAAAATCATCAAAAATCTGTTGTAACTTAAGGAAAATCTGTCTTTTCTTAAAAAAATCTATTTTTGATCATATGGACAATTGTTATGATTGTTTTCATTGAAATGTATAACCTTATTTCCTATAGTAATCATTAGAGGTTTTATTGTATTTATTTCAATAACCAGCATTACTTTTAACACTTGAAGATACGATGAAATTAAAACACTAACTTTAACATAAGTATTATTAGTATTGTCTTCCTTAAGTTTTTGAGGACTTTGTATTTTCAATTTAAGACCTTTGAATGTGAAGTATCAAGACCTTTGAAACTATTGAGAGTTTGAACAATTTTATTTTTTTCACCTATGATTTCTTCTTGTAATTTCTTATTTGATTCTAATATGGGTTTAAATATCTCAATCCTATGATCTTCAACATTTTCTAGATTGCTACTTTTGTGGGGATCATAAACTTCGATCACTGTTGGAGACATTTTAAAATTTGAAAAAGTATTTTATTTAGAAAATATTGTATTTATAAATAGAGGAAATTAATGAAGTACTCTAAAAATAGATTTTTTTAAGAAAAGACAGATTTTCCTTAAGTTACAACAGATTTTTGATGATTTTGTGCATTAAAATAGTCAAAAAATGTTGAAAACGTCATTTGGGCAAAAGGACCGTCTAACCCCGACCTATTCTATACTACTATATTTCAATTGTGAACATTGTAATGACTTCTTCGACAATGCTTCAAAAACTCTTGTCCGCCTCCACTCTCATTTTTGAGCTTTTAACCTTATAAGAAAAAGATAATAATTCATTCTATACTAATTATTCATATTTCCTTCACATGGCAACACTTTCTGGACTCCATTTTGGCTGAAATCCTGTGTGCAGATTTTCATGTCTAGCTCTGAATATAGCATCTATACACATTTATTTAAAGACTATAATTCAAATATAAAGCCAGTAACATCATCATCTATAGGTAAGTTTTTAATCCTAACTTAAAATTTCCTGAAAAATGTGGATTTCAGATGTCGTTATTGGGCTTCACATTTTCACATTACTTTATATGGAACAAAAAGAAGAATTAATGGTATTTTCTGCTGATTTTGAGATGGTTTTCTTTTTTTATACGTTTTCTTGATCGAATAATATTTTAAAGCAATGGATAGATCCCCAACTAAAATGGAATCCAAGTGAATATGCTGGTCGAGTGGCAATCTATGTACCTGAACCCTACATATGGAAACCAGATGTGACGGTGTATAATAGGTATAATCTTGTAGTATATGCTCATTGAGTTTGAAATATATTGCATATGCTCATATGTTCCAAAGAAAACATGAATGTTAAGCAAATATTATATTTAAAGAAAGTTTTGTAATGTATTTTATATTGACTACTTTAAGCTATTACAAAAAAAAATAAATTTATGTATAATTTTTATATTTTGATTTTTATATACATATTATCTATAAAATATTTTTATACTTATATGTACATGCATACTATGTATAAGTATTCAACCGCTCATCTCATAAGCACCGAAATAAATGAAAACTCGGTAATGTTAAACATAAAACAAAATACATTATCCATCTTTTGCAACCAAAACTGCTAGCTGAACATGATAACTAAATTCATAAAACTTATTTTTCAGTATTGATCAATCAGATGTGATTGACTCCTCTCGACGACTAGTTACTATACGTCATGATGGTGAAGTTAAAGTCAGCAATCCATCGGTGTACACATCAAGATGCAAGCTTAATGTACGCAATGATTAAATATTCCTTTGATTTACTATTTATCAATGAATTTAGGTATATAAATTTCCTTTTGATACTCAATCATGTTCAATAAGCCTATCCTCTTGGGTTTATACTATGAATGAACTAAGCATTCAAGCCTTGAACATAGAAAAACCCGAGGTAAATATTTCAGAAATGTTTCAAAATAGAAGTTTTTTAGTATGTTGGTAACAGTGAATGGGACATAATAAAAGTGGTTGTTGCGAATAAAACGACAGTTGATGAAAATCATTTAAGTTTTTCTGTATTTCCTAGAAACGTACCGTTAGAAAAGACATTTCTAATTTAGGAATTAGAGTATAACGTTGTAATATCTAGGAGATCATCATATTATGTTTATGTTTTGTTGGTACCAACATTTATTGTATCAACCTTATCTTTAATTGGGCTTTTCACACCGTACGACAACCAAGGACATAGAGTTGAAAGAGTATAGGCAACCAGTTTAAAACATGACGACAACGTTTGCTTTAGGTAACATTAGGATTAACTACATTGTTATCCCTCGCTGTTATGCTTAACATTGTTGGAGATGAAATGCCAAAAACAAACAAACTTCCTCAATTAGGTTTATCAGAAGTGAATGAATGTTAACCTTTTGACGATTGTCTTCAGGAAGTTATGTCTTATCCGAAATAGTTCTCTGCTCAATCGGTGTACTGACAACAATAATCATTCAATTTGCACATCAGAGAATACTCACACGACGTGTTATACCATTTGGCAACACGAAACTTGAACCTGATCATGTAAACTTATTATTTCATATATTGAGAGTAACATACCAATTTAGAATTTTCGTAAACTTCTCAGAAGTTCAGGTGATGTGGATTCATTCATTGTCACAAAACTTGAAGATTGCTTGAAGGCTTGTGACAAAAAAAACAATATCGTTCATGTTTAATACTATTACTCTTTAAGGAAGTCGTTAACTACATTGAAAAAACGGATAAAAAAGAAACACTGCGATTAAGTTGGATACACTTTTTTGACACCATAGATCTATGTCTTCTAATCTTATTTCAAGTAGCAAATATAATAATGACATTATGTTTCTCACTAATAAGATGATTCAAATTAGAGACCGTAAGACGTTTTTCATTAATATTTGTCAGCACAAGAACATTGAGACCAATGAATAGGGTAAATACAATATTCGAAATATTTGGATACATACTAGTACATGAAGGGGGGACGCTCAAAGCCAAAACTTTACAATGTCTTCGGTCGGCTTTCCGAGTCGTTGATCTGTCGAATAGTAATAAGGTTGTCTGGTAAAGGTGATGGAGTTGTCTGAAAAAAAAAATACAAATTTTCCCCTCTGAAAAATATTCCTAACCTCATGTTCATAAGCATATGACGAAGCAATGGCAAGTTGAGATCCATCAAAGTTAAAACTAAGCGAAGTGATGCTTGTGTGGAATCTAATGAAAATTGAATAAAAATTCTAACAGAATGGAAGACTAACTTATGCAGTTGAACAAGACGCTTACGGTTGAAAGGATCCCAGATGTTTACCATTGAATCAGATCCACCGGTAGCAAATGTTCCATGAACTGGATGAAAAGCAATAGAATTTACAGGATAAATGAATTCAGTTCCATCATCTTCTTTTACTCTGCAATTAAGATATAGATATAAAAAAACACCTAACATTAATCATACCTGTGGCACTTGAAGGCATATTTTTTCTTTTGAACTTCTGGCGATTGATCAATATATTCAACAGCAACTCTTCCTTCAATGGAAGATACAACGAAAGCATCACCAGTAGGGAAGAATGCCAAAGATCTAGTTTGATACTACAATTTAGTGCGCATTATGAATGAACCTGTAAAATTAACTAACTTTAAGAGGACTATCCCTGGTTTGTTCAGGAGACTTCATGTTTCTTGTATCAAACAAATAAATCTTTCTGAAAATCACAACTATTTTTTGTAAATTAATGCTTGTTTACCTATCTCTGGTGCCAACAATAACCTTATCTCCTAAAACATCCATAGCATACACCTTATCACTCAAATTTTGAGTTTGAAGGACGCAAGGAATAGAATCTCGAGCATCCCAAAGCTAATAAAGCAACTACATTGCCAGAACTCAAAAAAGATTCAATGTACCTTCACAGTTCCATCCCAAGATCCTGATACAATTACTCCTCCAACACTATTATATTCCATACAGCGAATACCCTGATTATGGATTCCAATATTTTGTTCTGAAATACGAAAATAAACATGAACTATTTTTCTAATATTCACCTTTGCCGGATTCAAGATCTACTACTTTCACTATTTGATCGAGTCCTCCACTAATTACCTTTGAATTTTCCTAAAAAAAAAGAAAATGACATCAGAGGAATAACCTATATGAGCGTACAGCAAATGTACAACATAGTACAGGCTTTCCATGATAATAAAATCTTTTTTCATCCGCTTGTCCAATTCCACCAATGTTGAAAATTCTAACAGTACCATCCCAACCAGAAGCAACTAATAAACGGGAATTGAGAGCTTTAGAAAACTGAAAAAAAGTTTAAACACTTGGTTGTTCTATGGGAATTACCTGAATCTTAGAGATGGATACATGTGAGGGGAAAGGTACCATGTACTCATTGGGAGCAGCAATTATATGGGCCATCTTGTTCTGAAACAGTAAAAATAAGAAAATCGCGAAGAATTAAGGAATAATGAAGCTTTAAAATAAACATCAACGCTGTTTTTGACTTTGAGAACTCGATCCCGCCAACAGAATTTAAAAGTATTCGTAGTTTGGTTACTTTTCTGAATGTACGCAATTTTTTGACTCGTTAATTCCACTTGAAATAATCTTTTTATAACTATTTATGCTAATTGATTTAATTTATAAAAAACTAGAAATATATTATTTAATTTATTCAACCAAATTTTAGATGTTTATATCAAGGTTAGGATCACTATTTAATAATGTAAAGTCGATTCTTCCTGGAACTTCTTTTGGAAGTTTCACGTCTGGTGCAGTCTCCTCTTTTCATACATCAGCTCAGTTTTATCGAAATAATTTTCTTCAGGTACTGTTAGGTTAAATTTTAATAATTAGAACTGTTTTTCAGTTTATTCATCATAGAAATGGCCCGCCAAAAAGACGTGCGCGCAGTAAAGACAAAAGTCCTATTACAGGTTTCAACCATTTCAAGGGAATAGTTCTTAAAAGTATGTATAGATTTCTTTATTGATCATAAAACATTTATTCAGCTGTCATACGACATCCAAAAAAACCAAATTCTGGAAATAGAAAATGCGCAATAGTTCGACTGTCAACAGGTAACGAAGTTTGTGCTTATATTCCTGGAGTTGGGCACAACTTGCAAGAACATTCTCAGGTGAGTATTATTTAAATATATAACAACAATTTGTTCATTACAGGTTTTGGTCAAAGGAGGAAGAAGACGAGATCTCATTTCCGTTAAAGCGAATATCGTGAGAGGAAAGTTTGATTGTGCTCCAGCAGGAGGAAAAAAATAGGTTATGTAGTATAATAGATTATATTTTGTGTTAAGAAATGAGTTAATTACAATGTTGTTAAAGCTGAAAGTAAGATAAAACTTATATACAAATTAAACGATAAATAAAAACCGGGAAAAGATTATTGCTATTTTTTCGATTTCGGCTTCTTATGTGTGTTGCCACTGCCTTTGCCATCGGGACTTTCTATATCAGATTTCTCTATACCATCTATATTTTCAATGCTTCCTGTTTGTGAAGAACCTGCTGTTTCTTCTATACCAGAGCGAACATCTTCATCTGGATCAGCAGAACGGTCTAAGCGTTCAGACGCATTATATTCGGCAGAATTTTCCGGGTTTTGTTCGACGTCAGTCGAATTTTCTGTATTATGTTCGTTTTCAACAGCATTTTTTACGCTCTGTTCATCGTCAGCGGCATCTGCACTCTCATCCTCTTCGTCTTCATCATTTGCTATGTTTTCTTCGCCATCAAGAACATTTTCGTCGGACGCAAGAGCTGCAGTAAGACTTTTAGAAAATTCAATCTCAGTCTCTACTAGAATTACCGCTTAGTTGCAATTTAATATCCTTTTTGATACCCAAAGCTACGTCTACATCTAATGGTTCTGGTCTATCCCTCTTATTCTGAAAAAAACACAATAAAATTTAATTCAGAAACTAAAAAGCTACCTTCTTCTTATCTTTAACATATTTTTTCAGAACTGTGGGAATACCGTTCTCTTCGTTCTAAAGTAAGCTTACATATCTTGAAATTTGAAAAAAAATTACATAGCGTTCACCCATGGTATACAACTTTTTCATGAGCTTTTTCACTTCAACAACATGCTTTGGACGTTCGCCATCATCTTCAACCAGGGTCTAAATTATTACATTGGAACTAAAATTAATTTTCATGAACAAACGTGATAAAAATCAAAAAGATCTTCATACATGTCCAGAACTTGATTGTTTCGAAAGTTTTCTATTTCTAGAAGTGAGAGACATTGACAGTATGAGGGAATTAAAGAGTCGCAGGGGTTTGCCAACATATGACTTATTATTTGTTCAAACAACGCATGATGAGCACATGGAACCTAGAATAAAATAGAATATAATAAATTTAACTTTTATCGATATGACAACTTACATTTCTCTCATTCTCTTTAAGTAGAAGAGTTCTTTTTGTCCAATTGCAGATAAATGTAAGACATTTTGCGATATTAATGTCTTTGCGAGCCGCAAGAGGACCTACAGCAAGGTTCAATTTCTTCACACGCTCCGCTATGTGCCAAAAAGAATATACTAGTACAAATTGATTACTTCTAAACAAAGTTGAATGAATTTAAAAAAAAATTATCTTACCGCCGATTTGTTGAGAAAGTTATGAAGAACTGTGCCAAGCATGCCTTGAGTGCAGAATTTTTAGAAGATGAAGGATGGAATAGTCTATAAAAATATGAATGTATCAGAAAAAAACATTTAGAAATAAAGTCAATACTTCAAAATCAAAGAAGCTGTGAGGGATACGAAATGAGTTTGAGTATGAACTCGGACGCCTAAAAGAAGAAGCTTGGCCGAGCACTCTGTAGCTTTGAAACCAACTTTCTCATCAGTAAACTGAAATTAAACCACAACACTAAATAAAAATCATAGAACATACCGAAGGTTCTAGAAAAGATTCGAACAACTCAGTGAGTTCAGCTGGCTCTTTAATCCAATCATTAACTTTCTCATACCCATATATAACACACCAATCACAAATAGCATCAAGGCAAATACACTATAAAACTGATTAATTATAATCATGTATCGATTTTCACACAACCTTAATAGTTGAACAATCAAGATTAATGGCCCTCAAAATCATGTTGATGTTCCTGAACCAAATATTTTTTCTCATTAACCAAACAATCTTACTCTTGGGCAATTTTAGCTTCTAATCCGCCAACAATACCTGTTGCTTCGATAGCCCAAGATCTGACTTCCTCATCTCTGGATTTTAAGCAACGGTGAACCTAAAATGTGAAAATATTAAAATTGAATAAATAAAACTAAGCTTACCAAATTTTCATACTTATCAAGAATAATAGGATTCAATGCTTTGAAAACACCTGTTTTAAGAATGGAATTAACCAACTGCATGCAATAATTAGTTATCACTTCTTCTTCCTATATTAACTTTTTCTTTTTTTGTATTCAGAACACTTATGATACCGCTGGTGACAGAGGAGCACGTGGAGCACTCAAAGTCTCATTCATTAATGTTGCATCCGGATTAACACTTTTGTCGACAAGAGAAGCAGCAATCGATGTAACTGTATCAAGAGCACCCTATAATTACAGAAGTGATTATATTCACAGTGAAACTTTCTTACCATGGCATCATTTTTATAATGTTCGCCAACGAGGTGTATGGTAATATTATCCGTCACATATTTCTTTAGAGTGAAATCAAACAGTAATTCTTCAAGAGTTAACCTCCAAGCCTCTCTGAAGACATAAATATAATACAAATTTCACAAAAAAAAATTACAATCCACATTCATCTTTTTCCAAAAATGGGATACTTTTCAGTATTTGGAGCAAAGCAATCTATAAATGAAACGTAGCCAAGAAAAAAAAAGAAAAAACAACTTGGCAATAGTTACTATATTCCAAATCATTGCAATCATGTTCTTCGTTCATATTCGTAGGAAGTGCTTTGACACTCAACTCTTTAGCAAGTTCACACATAGCCTTCATAGTTGGAGCCAAACGATGAAGACTAGCATGTCTCTGAAAATAAGAAGAATATTAAACTACAATTTAATTTCTAACTAAAAACGTACATCAATTGTTCCTGTAGCATCTGTTCCTGTTTTCGTATAAGCGTATTCAATCATACAACGCCAATAAAAACATTTTTCAGCTAAAGCTTTAGAGCTCATGCTATACAAATTCGATACAAATTCACTTGAAACAGAACATCATACCTTTCTTCTACTAATGTTTTATAATTTCTGTGTAAAATAGGCTCAGGAAGGACCGCATCATTGCTCATGGACATGAACAAATCAGACACCGAGAACGGCCTTCCTCTCCCAAGCATTAATCTGGTAGTGTCAAGTATAACTATTCCAATTCTCGCAACAACGTCCTAAAGCTAGAAAATATAACAATTTCAAGAAAGTCAAGCACTTACATCTGATGTTGCCCAAGGCAGTCTGGACATGAGAATAAAAGCTCCGGCGCCCAATCCATGATTACAATCATTTTTCAAATTAATTTTAGTGCCTCCAGCTTCTAAATTAACTACCTATATATTACTCGAAACTTTTTTAACATACTTTCTTGTTGCTTGCACTTTCTTCTTTGACCATCAGCCAGTATTTTAATCCAACTCATTAAAAGATAAGTCTGTGATGCTGCTCTTATGGGTTCTAAAACAAACCATAAATAAAAGTCCAGAAAAAAATCTAACTCTGGATAGCGAAAAGAACACTTTGAAGCAAATCCAGTAACAGCGCCTTATCAATACTAGTTGGCTTAACTTTACCCAGAGTGGTTATAGCCGAAATTCGAACCTGGACAATTCTATTTATGAAGTATATTGTAGAGAATCTGCTAACCTTATTACTCCTATCGCATGTGGCGATTTCTATGAGAGTTTTCACATGTTCTGTACATTTGAGATCCAAATTCAGAGTTTCTAATGCAGCGAGCCGGCATTCAGGACATACGTCTCGCAACCCCATGTAAATAACTAAAATTTAGAAGCACTGCAACGAATACGAAAAAAGAACATACTATCCTTAGGACCTCGCTTTATAGCTATTTTAAAGTCGTTACTAATTGGAATATCTTGTATATATTTACAAGCCTTGAGAACTTCGCATCTTACAAGAATGTGCTAAACAAGTATTTCAATTAAAATCACATATTTTTGACATACCTTATCGTACTGTCGAGAAATTAAGACGCCATAGAGACCATTTCTGTAGTCATTAGGCATAGCATGTTCATTTTTGTCACCATGCTTCATCACAGGCCAGAGTTCAAATAAAATTCCTACCAATGCACAAATATTGCATCTGACAGAATGATCTTCAGCATAAACAAGCTGGAAAACGAATTATCTTAACATTTTTCGTACTTTACAAACCGATGTAGCATAGTTATAGAGAAATTGAAGAAGGTCCATTTTCGAACTTTCCGTATATACGTTAAGACCAGCTTTAACTAACATTTTGTAAACCTTTTTACGCTTGTGCATATCATTACAATCTTCTACCTAAATACATATAGATCAGCTATATAACAGTAATGTGCTACTTACAATCAAGTTCAAACGAAAACGTAATTCATTGAAAAAATCGCTTTGCAAGTTATCAGGAAAAGAATCAATAAACTAAATTGGAAATTATAAAAACAACTACACAATAACAATTACCTTTAGGAATACCGCTTTCAACTGCTTGCTGAATGGATCTAAGTTATCATCTTCGGCTTGGTAAGCACCACGGAATGCCTCTTTCATTAACCGCCTATGTAACAACTTTATCAAAATCTATAACTTGGAGATACCTGAGATCTTCCATCTGACTGGAATCATCTAGATTAATTTTGTTCCCTCTTTTCTTAGGATTTTCACATCTGTCAATTTTTTGAATTACGACTTCAGCTTCAAACGTTTCTCTGAGAAGTTCGGTATCATTATCTGATTGCTCTACTACTATTTCTGCAGCCGCTGCCGCTCTAGTTCTAACCATCTGGAAAATAAAGATTCAAAACTCTAAAAATATGAATTAACAACGATTTTTCACTGCAATATTTCCAGTTGTTAATGATATGCACCGCTTATCTATGTAATTAGAGAAGAAAATGATGTTTGATATTTCGCAGGTTGTGCGGTCGATATTTTTCAAGTTATGTAAACTAGCAGAACACTGCTAGAATGCATAACACTCACATCAGTTTTTAATGTTTTAATGCATGTCACTAACATTATACAATAATTTCGAATATTTTAATTTTAAATACATTGCAAACTATATAGGCATAAATATAAATCCAACAAGTGGTCATGGATGTTGAGAGATTTCGGATTCAAAATTTTAATATTTAGGAACTACGGTAGCATTGGAGCATGCATAACATCCCTGTTAACAAACGCTTTTCTGTTTTGTTACAACTTTATGTATTATATTTAATGTTTTTTAAAATTTCCTTTACAAAGATATCCGCTATACAAATATTGTTTTTTATTAAAAAAAATATTTGAATGTTTGCAGGGGTTTATGTCGTTAGCGGAAGAGGTACAAGAACCTCAACCGCGGCTTCGAAATATAAATACAGCTGATAGGGACAGAAATAGGTAAGATTCAAAGTTTGATATTTTTGTTTTAATCAACATTTTTTAGAGTTCGTAATTCAGATTTTACTGTTGGCAGTGAGCTAGAAAATGAGGAGAATATAAAAAAAAGTGACAGGTAAACAAATAAATGTTAGTGATTATTTATTATTTATTCAGAAAAGTTTCTCATGTTTCTATATCAGAAAAGTGCACAGTCATATGCGATGATGTTGGACCTCTTACTCCAGGTATTGTTTTATATTTTTCAATAATATATTATCAAAACGCAGGCCCTGCTACTCCTACATTGACTGATCCTGTTCCTATAACTGTTACCGAGTATGAAAATTTCGTTTCTTACTGTTGGACAGAGTTAACGAGGTGACTTTTCCATGTAATGTTTATTTAAATAAATATAATTATGTTTCAGGGGATATTCTTTACATAATGACCAGACTAGGTTTACAGAAAAACGACGTAAAGTTTATAAATTTTTAAAAATACCTATCGAAGCTGAAAGGTTCCTTTTCTACGGACAACTTCAATGTATTGATGCTTTTTGCTATCTCTTCACATTTCTTCCCATACGTTTCTTTGTATGTTGTTCAATTAAATTTTTAGTATAAACGTAAACAATATAGATGTCGATTACCGGCTTTTTGCTGCGTTTGAAACAATGGACATCCGCTGAAACATGCGATCTTCTTAAAGTAGGAATTATAATTTTTGCGTCTCTTCTCATGCAGCACATCGGTATGATGTTATTCATTCAATCGCTTTATAATATATATGTTTAGACACTTCTGTTGTTTATCATGAGGTTCGAAGTCAAGGTGTTATCAAGCTTTACATATTTTATAATATGCTTGAAGTTGCCGATAAGTTATTCAGTAGCTTGGGACAAGTAATTTTTTCCTTAAATATTACATAATTCAATGAATTTTAGGATATTCTTGATGCTCTGTTTTGGACAGCTAATGAACCCTTCACTATAAGAAACAGCATTCGTACTGTTTTTCACTTCATGTTTGCCATAGCTTATGCCACATCTCATACATTCTTGGTTTTATTACAAGTACTTGTCATCTTAAATGTGTTTTAATTCGAGTTTATTCAGGCTACTACATTAAATGTGGCATTTAATTCGCATAACCAGGCTTTGCTTGCCATTATGATGTCTAATAATTTTGTTGAATTGAAAGGCTCTGTTTTCAAAAAGTTTGCTAAGGCCAATCTTTTCCAAATGGCATGCAGGTTTTTAAAATTGAAAAATTTTTGACAGTATTATCTTATAGTGATGTTCGTGAACGTTTCCATATAATGGCGTTGCTCTTCGTAGTTGTTGTACGAAATATGGTTGCTGTGAACTGGAGTAGTGAACACTTTTGGGAAATGCTCCCAGATATGGTGTGTTTTTTCTTAACTATTGTGTTATATTTATACTATTTACAGTTTATGGTAATTGGTGCTGAATTGATCGTGGACTGGTTGAAACATGCTTTCATAACAAAGTTTAATGAAATTAATGCTGAAGTTTATAGAGGTTTGCATATGTGTACCAGTCGTATATATTTACTTTTATTTTAGATTTCACAATTACAATTGCTTATGATGTTGTCCGAAGTAAGGATGCCACAGCGTTCAGTGACTATTCAGATCAGGTATTTAAAACTACTGTTATGCTTTTCATCTATGAGAATATTTCCATAGGTTTCAAGGCGTATGGGTTTTATTCCAATACCATTATCTGTGATGTTAGTACGTGTTTTGGGGCAAACTTTTTCTTTTAACAGCTTTTCTAGTATTGTTATATGTGGTATGTATTTTTGCATTTTCAATTATTTTTTATTTTTTATTTTCAGTAATTGCTTGGTTGCTGTTGTTAACTATAAAAATTTGTAGTGGAATAGTTTTATTGGGACAAGCTTGTCAGCATGTAACAACGTACAAGGAATTACAGGTACATCATCTTCTCTCAAAAATACACCTCTTTTCATTTTTTTAGAAACGATCTGAGTTCGAACTTTATCGGAAACGTATTATCGACAAGAAAAGTAAGAGTGCTCCTAGCTCTCCAAGGATGAGTTTGATTGATTTTACTGGTGCTGTGTTCTTTTCTGTATCATATATTATTTACTGGTTTTAGATGTATTACATCAACCATCCGGAGTTAAAGGTTTCACAGTGTCTGATTTAATGGACCAATTAGAAGATTTACAGTTAATCCAGGTTTGCAAATTTTTAATAGTGAAATAAGAGTTTTGTTTAGTCGTCAGAAAGAAGAAGTGCAGAAAGAGAACGTGATGATCGTACTCCTCGAAGAACACATAGTATGGCTAATTTGTCTAGGTTGGTATATTTGTTTTTATATTTTTGAATGTTTTATTAACGACCAACAAAAATATTTCGAATGTTGTTTAGAGCTAGAAGAGATAAAAGCGAACCTCCTGCTTCTATACCAGAAAGTGAAGAACGATCTAAGGAAGACGAAGGATCAGTTGAGAAAAATAGAATAGAGAAAGAAGAAACGTGTGTTAATTGATTAACTAACGGATATAAGTTGTTTTTTTCAGAACCAACCAAGGAAGCCCTAAAAAGAAAATTGTTAGCCCTACAGCGCAAGATTGTGTTGAATTGGCAGATGTAACTGCCTATACCATGCTACCTCCTGAGCAAGGAGTTGAAAGAATAGAATAATACTAATTTCTGCTTAATGAACTTGCATATTGTCGATATATCGTTGATAATGAGTTAAACAGTATTTATACGTTCTTATTAATTATTCGGGTGTTCTGTATTATGTATATCTCTAGTCTATACATTCCATGTTCTGTTTTCATCGAATGTTTAGTTTTAATAAATATTCATTAAATCCGTAATTGGTTTTAAGTTAGATTAAGGTGGCAAGGTAGTTGGATTCATTTCTCCAATTATGAGAAAACGAATGAGAACGAGATTAAGCATGATGTTTAAACGGTTACAGGTTTTCCAACACAGGTTATTACTGTATTGAATTAGATGAACCAGCTATTCTTCGAGTTTGACCTAATTAGGCCAAGCGTTTCCATATAAATGAAGTCTGAAGTCAGTGAGATATTTAACTATTCATTTTTACTTCTGTTTTGTTGTCACTAAATATCACTTTTTATTTCGTTTAACTATGATTTTTAAGCCAGCAGAAGCATATGTTAAAGCTATTAAGTCTCCTTTTAATTGTGAGCACAGCTACGGCCCTGTTCTTCGGATCAGGGGGAGGTGGTGGTTGCTGCTGTGGTTGTGGAACACCACAGCCAGCTTCTTGCGGGTGTCAGCCTGCTGTAAGTGAGCTTGTGGAAGAACATTAGAATAAAATTCATTACAGTGTCCAGCTCCTGCTCCATGTCCGGTTTGCGCACCACCACCACCATGTCCACCACCACCTACTGCTATTTGCCCACAAGTTAATCCTATCTACATTCCTTCATGTCAAGGTATATTCTATTTAAATTGATTGTTTTTTTTGCGTATTGAAAAACTGAATTATATTCTTAATGCTCATACTTATCAACTATTAGGTTCTACTTGTGGAGGATCTTCATACGCCAGTAATTCATATGCAACTGCCAGTAATTCATATGCAACTGCTGGAGGATGCGGCGGAGGCGGTGGCGGAGGAGGAGGCTGCGGTGGAGGTGGAGGAGGATATGCCACTTCGGGATATGCTAGTGCTGGAAGAGGTAAGCTCTTTTTACTTCACTAAACGAAGAGTTTTTTAGAAATCACATATAATTTTGTTCATTCTGTTAAACCATTCGTTTTTAGGAGGATATGCTGCTCCACTTGGTGGAGGATATGCTGCTCCATTAGGAGGTGGTTATGCCTCAGGAGGAAATGGAGGAGGTGGCGGTTATGCCGCAGGAGGAAATGGAGGAGGATATGGTTGTTCAAAAAATGAAAATATCTTCTCATACTAATTATTTTAGCCGGTAACTCAAATTCATACGATGCTTCAAATAATGCCCCTGAGGCACCTACCGGAAACATCGTACCACCACTAAACCAGGCATTCCACTCACAGGTTAGAAGAAAGGTCAGACACTTGATTTTGCCTTACAAAATTAATTATTTCAGGAACCTAACTGTGATACTCAACAAATTAAATACATAGTATTGCGATCAAAGAAGAGAAGAGGTAACAATGAAGATATTGATGAGGAAGAGATGGAAGAGGTTGAGCGCCCAACTGCTTTGGAATCAACTGCAGCCCCACTTGATGTTAAAGACTTAACTGATGATCTCTCTCAAGTTGATTTATTAAACGGATCTGAAGCAGAAGGTAAATTAAAATCACTTTTCCCGCAATAATATTCTTAAGAATTTGTTCCAGATCAAGCTCGTGCTCGAGGTGCTCCAACTTTCACGGACGCTAAATGTAACAGCAAGCCTTTGAGAGATCTTATTTTGGAGGTATGCACACAGTTACTTGAAATTGAATACAAAAACCATTTCAGAACGTTGTTCGCGAGGATGCTTTGGCTACCAAGAGACAAATTCATGATGCTTCTTTGAAGAAATTCCCTGACCATACTGTTGATATTATCTGTTCAGGAACTGGCTTTACATATCTTGTTTCAACCACTGAGCATTGTGAAGCTCAAAAGGACAATGTTATATGTTTCGTTTACAAGAGACCTCTTTAAATGAACGCCGAAAAAACTAATAAGCGAATCATAATAATTTGATTAATATATTGTTTCCTTAATATTCAGAGTTTATAATGAAGTTTTTCATTCTTATTTTATATACAGATACCTGAAAATTCAGAAAAAAAAACACATAAAAAATTGATAAAGCCTTATTGAAGACACGTATCGAGATGTGAATTAATAGCGTTTGGCGAAATTTTTCTAAAGCATGCTGGACAATCCACAGTATCCTGAATTGTAATACATTCTGTAGGCATAGATGGATTAGGTTTTTTCCTTGGAAGAGGTAAAGTAGGCTGAGTTAAATCAATTATTTCAATTTCCTCTTTCTTATTGACAGTTTTACTAAAAAATGACAGTTTTCTAGAAAGTGAAAAGCGCATATGCAAACCTAGTTTCTTTAAGTTTGTTAACACCTGTGTCCCATCGGCTAAGTAATGATGAAATTGAACTACTACCACCTAGTTTTGTTCCACTTCCCATAAAAACATCTAAAAAATCGGTTTTCGTCATTTAAGACATTAAGAAGTCACTTATTGATGTTGATCTTGATTCCTTTGATGGGGAAGGGCCAACGTTCTCTATAGGAACCTGGCTAGGCGAGATAAGTAGACTGTTACCGGTATTATTCATATCAATCATCGATTTATCTTTTCCTTTTATCCAATTGTCTAGCGTGTTAATATTTTTACTTTTACTAGTTTTTTCTATCTTTTGAGATTGTTGGGTCTTTAATTATCGGAAATAGTACAATAGAACTTGAATAAGAACTTACGCTTAATGTACGATCAGCCTTCGAAGTTTTTTGACCATATCCCTCCGGTTCTTTAATTTTCACAAATGTGCCTATATAACACATACTAGAATACCAAAAAAAAAATTATTTACCATTACAAGAAGATGCATGAGCTCCCCACCATCTGTCATTAGGTCCGGGCGCTCTATTTGAAGCTCTCTTCACAAAACCGAAAAAAGGTTTCTGATGTTGGCATGGCCCATCACATCTTAAGTCGAAAGCATTATAAACAGATATAATACGTAATAAAACCTCCACCAATGAGTTTTATAAACTGCAACTTCTGCATGAAATGTATGATAAATTGTTATATTAGTTCCAGCTAATTTGTTAATTCTGTAAAGTTTGCTATGGTAGAACAATATCAGAATTAGTGATAACCTATGCATATGAAATTGAAACTCAGATCCATGACCATCTCTATCCCGATTATTTGCAGTAATAAAAAGGAAAGCATGAATCATTTCATGCTTAAATGAAAGAAATGAATAAATAAAGACGTTATGATGAAAAGTACCAATAATGTTTCTACCAAATCTTTTCTAGGACGAAGGGTCAGCAATGGTTTGCTTAAACGAATCGAACAAAAGCCACTTCGTCCTTCATAACTACATACACCGGCGCAACTTTAATATTATAGTTATCACCATTAAGAAATAAGGAGACTTACGTGGTCATTCGTGGACTCCATTTTACCTCACAACACAATAGTTTTCCTTGGAAAAATCGAGTATTATATTCCAGAAAAAGAGCATGAATATCAGGGCATGGATCTAACAGTTCATACTCCGGGTTAACTAGGTCTATTTCCATGAAGACCTCTTGGTGCCTATTTATTTACAAGTGATATTTCGCAAGAAGCGGGTGATCAATTTTGTCGAAATACTTATATTAGTGTGAGTTCATCAATTTTCTAATCCATATAGTGCAGATTAATAAAGAAACATAGGAGAAAAATTATTTTTAGCTATAACAAATTTGTTGAAATCAAAAATTATTTTAAACGGTTTTGAATATACGCAAAGTCTCGTGTCACGTATCTCTTATTTAACTATTTTAAAATCTCTGAAGTTAACATAAAGTACTACTAACTATTCTGAGTAAATGGCTTCCACTGGAATGACTTGTTGGAAAACTATAAGAGATAGACTAGGTGATTCAAATAATCATACTGATAAATTAAATACTCATGTTCTACTGTTTTAGTGGAAGAACGGTCTAAATATCTAAATTTTGGAGCAGAATGGACGTATTATAGACCAATATCTAATAATGTTTGATATATTTTTCTGTTCAAATTTTATATTATGATTGTAGTTCTCTAATTTTGGAAATTTAAGTCCTTTGGAACAGGAAGCAACTTTGATTAGTGACGTTTGCTTGCTTCTTGCGGTATAAGAATCTATCTCACTTTCTTTATAAAATTAAACGGTTCAGGGTTGGAATGGAGAATTCGTTCGAATTACCGATGATATATTAAATTGTAAATTAGTTATTCATAACCGAATGGATCCCTACCTCAGGTACGGTAGTTTTGAAACTGTCTTTTATCAGTCATCGATAGGTCGTCCGTTGAACGGTTTGAAGATTATATAGCTTCGATAGTTCGTATAAGGAAATATGCCGCAGGTATATTTTATTATCTAGTATTTCAATAGCTTAACGACCATTTAGATGGTGGTAAACTGAGATCTCAGTTAGCTTCCGCTGTATTATGTGATGTTAATAGAAAGATAGACGAGTTGTTACAACCAATTTTAGTTCAGGATTATAGTACTATAGTATGTTAATTTTTCAATATTTTTACACATCAACATCTTTGCAGGAGCATCCATTGAATAACTTGTATCACAAAGTTGCCAAGTTGAAAACTATATTTAAGCACTATGAGGTTCTTTCTAGGGAAATTTATGAGGTAGAGGTTCGGTCATGATAAAGTAATCATTTAATATTTTAGAACAAGCTAGTAGGAGGTCAAGTTCTAAATGTTCTTGATAAAATGAGTGAAAAAGTTTTTGAAACAGATCTAGATAACATTCGGCAATTTAAAGAAGTATGTACGAATTATAAAAAGTTGTTTCAAATAAATATATTTTAGGTTTATTGGAGAAGATTTATTTGTGCTATTGGTTCCTGGATCGATAGAGGTTACGTAGATGATCCATGTTATGAGGTAAGATGTTAAAATTAATCTCTTTCATTTTTTTGTTTTAGTTCTTTATTTGGCCAACTAGCGGTATTAGTGCTGTTGATATGCGTACAATTGAGGATAACCTTCCCGCAAATCTGAAGTAACATTGTAACTATATAACTATTTATGTTTTTGTTTGGATTTTTAGGAAATCTAGCAAATACGTCGTAGTGCTGGATTTATGTCCAACACGCGTTGTTAACTTGATTGAACCTATTTTGCAATGTGGCTTGGACAGAACCTCTCAAGGTAGCTGGTCTCAGCTTCTTCTGTTTAATTGTACTTTTATAGATGTAAAGATCAATTGGAAATTATTAGACGAATATGAATTCTCCCGTGTGGTTTGTTTTTTGTTTTGTTCAGTTTTTTACGTTTTTTGAAGGTTCTTAAATTATCTAAAACTATGGCTGAAGGAGTACTTCGTAAAATGAAACTCGAAGATAATCTTGATACTGTGATAGCGTTAGTTAAATTTTCCATGATTTCTAAACGTTTTGGCTGTTTTAGACAAGTTCATCTTTTTTTTGTTTTAACACCTTGTGTGTCTTGGTTGTACGATGCTCTTATCAAGCATCATCTTTTTGATCGTTCTTTCAATTCTGTAAGGTTTACGTTCACATCAAGTTTAATTTTAATCTGCTATAGGTCCGGAAATCTGAAAAAAAGACGCTAACTCAAGCATTCCATAGAGACTATGCAGAAAAAATGCCTGTTGTTCAAGTTTTTTCGTAGGCTTATAGTTCATTTACCTCTCAAATTTTCATGAATTTAGTTTTGAAACTGCTGAAACTGATATATTTGATGCTCTTCTCTCCACAACTAGAGATAACTCCAGCTTGGAAAAAACTGTTATTGTAAGTTGGTTTTCTATTGATAAAATTAATCATATATTTTAGCCCAACTTTTATGACATGCTTGATGTATCAGTGAACACAAGTAAATTACCCCCAGTTTTCTCATCATTGTGTCTAAAGGTTTTCCGCCAAGTTTTTCGACTTCATTTGCATCTAGAAATTGCCACTAAGAAGCTATGTGAATTGTATTACATCAAATATACTACGTTTCTATTTTTGTGATTTCAGAAAAGCTGACCTTCCTCGTAAAGGAATTTCGGATCCTATTATTCGATCTCAACTGTTTCTTCTTGATCGCTTACATCGACATCTTATCGACTTCAGAACAACAATCGCAAGTGGAGTAACAATCGCTGCTAGAAACTTTGATACAGAATATTCTGCAGTACGTCTTATTATTAATTACCTTTATTGACTCGAAATTAAGATTGGAAGTGTGTACGAGCTTCAAGAATTACAAGATCGATTTGCTCATGATATCCTAGTGGTATGTATTTTTTAATTTTTACTCACATGTGAATTTTTTTCAAGTCCACTGGATTAAACAAGCCTTCTCTTGTGCATGTTTTGCAAGATCTGCTTCTCCTGATTGATTCTTACGATAAGACGGTAATATTTCTATGCATTCATATGTGTCATCATTTTCAATTATCAATTAGGCTTTCGAAAATATCCAAGAAGAATATTTTGAATGGAGAACGAAGATGGATGCTCTTCAATGTTTCTAATCTGAAATGTTATGTACTGTAATATTATGAACATAATATATCCTCTAACTATTGTTTTATCAAGTTTAAGCTACGATAAAAACTTTGCTCATTTTCCATGTATCAAGCAATTCTGGCTTAAATTCTCCTATTTACCTTAACAATTTCCAAGTTTTGAATATAGTTCAAGTTATAGATGACGAAGAGGGTTAACCATGTTTACATACCTATTTTTTTATATTCAATAACTGCTTCAATGTTTATGCCTGTAATTCAGTCATTCCTGTTTTCAAAAGTGAAGCTTTGAGTTTTGTTCTGAAGTAATTTAATAGTTTTGAAGGTATGTAATTCTTTTGTCGATACCAATGGCACGAGATTGAATTGTTTGGATAAGTCAGCTTCACAGAATGTAGCTATACATAAGGAAACAAATACTATCCTATTGTTCGCGTAAGATATTTCTTTGGTTCAAGTCATACGTAGCATTTCAGCTCTGTTGCTATTTGCGTGACAGCGATGTGTTCTTCAGGTATAATAGGAAAAATTAGTGATCAGCGATCCCGGAAGATGGCAATGCTCATTCCTTTTCTTGGATTAGTAATTGCCGATATTACTTTGCTATTTCAAGTTTATTTCCCACAGGTCTAGTTTCACGAGTTTTGCAACAAAACATTTTCTCTTTCTTATTCAGATATCTCCGTATTTTATTATTTTGTCAGAATTTATTTTTGGATGTTTTGGAGGCTATATAACCATTTTCTCATCTGCCTTTTCTTTTCTGTCTTCACTTAGTTCTTCAAATGAAGAAAGAAGCAAATTAATAGCAAAAATGGAAGGCCTGATAGGTTTAGGAGGTTTGGTTCAGTGCATCTTAATTATTTGAAAACTTAACCATGCTAAAAATTCAAATATTTTTTATGTGCTGGTTGATGTTTGCAGAGTTTTATTTTTTGTTTAAAAAATTGCGCAACCGGCTGCATTCAATGAAGGCTATTACCAATCTCTTTTTCAATCAAATATAAAAAAGCGAAGAATGCTTTCATTTGTTTAAGGATTTATAGATTTAAATGTGAAAAAGAAATTCAGGAATGATTGGTTTCATGATTAGCAGCCAAATAGCTACCATAACTTACTTCTATGGATGCGTAATATCTTTTCTTATTCACTTATGCTGCATACTGTACATATCTTTAGTAACTGAGGACATAAAACGAGATGACACTCTTAAAACGGTTAGAACATTCGAATTGAGGAATAAATTGCTCTTTTTAGAAAAATTCATCAATGCTACTGGGGAATGACGCAGAAAAGTCAAATAATAAAAATTGGGTTGTCATTTTGGTGTACATTTGTTTTGCTTGCTCATTTTTTGCATTCATAGGTCAGATATATTTGTTTCGTGTAATCAAGGTTGCGAAAACGTATTTAGGATCTACACATATCTTGTTTTTTTATTTAAAAAGTCGATTTGGATGGGATGCAGAGCAATATAGCTATTTAAGAGTTGGAATTCAAGCCAGTTCTACGTTGATGGTAAGAATATGGACTGCAGATTAACAATTACAAAGTACAAAGGCAGTAGAAAACCTTTTTGTTAACTTTGAAGCTCTTGTTTTTGTATATATTTGTCTGGAAAATACGTGAGATGAAATTCTAAACAACATGCTTATTTAGGCTTTGTTGGCGTATCCCTGGCTTAAAGGAAAAGGGGTCCGTGATACAACACTGTCAATCGTTGGACTGCTTGCAAGAGCTCTCAGTAAACTTTGGATAGCTTTAGTGCCATCAGCATCATTTATGATCACATGTAACATTGAAACTTTGATTTTCTTAACAATGCATAGGTGTTTAGGCATATTTCTTGAAATGCTCTCGCGTTTTCCTGCCACTGCTCTTCGATCTTTAATTGCCTCCAACGTTAAAGCACATGAAAGAGGTTAGCATTTCACTAAGATTCAAATCAAAATAGTAGAGAACTTGATGTCTAGGTAGCGCTTTTGCTACCGTTGGAAGCATTGAAGCATTCTGCAATCTTTTGGCTGCCTTTGTATTTCACACATTATTTCCTTGGTCACTTTCATTCCTGCCACAGTTATCATTTATAGTTATGTCAGCACTAATCATACCACCTACTTTCTTATTGATGTGAGTTTCTAAATATTTTTGTTAATTATCTAATAATATACAGTAGATTATTATGCTTTCTTTTTCAGAATTTTCAAGAAGAAGTTTAAAGAAAATTGAGTTTTTATCAACAACTTTATGAGGTTTATAGAGTTTAAAACACATGCATGTATACAATACAGGTTCTGTTCTAAGCATTATGTAATAAATATTCATATTTAAAAAGAATTCAAATAAATTATTTATAGTAATTATCAATCCTTTTAAAAAAAAACGAGCTCAGATCATGCAAAATAGCAAAATATATACTTTAGGGGATTCATGTAACTGCAGAATTTCCGCTATATTTAGATTTCAAAGTTCATTCTAAAATCAAATCCACCACAAGGGTAATTATGTAATATGATTATATTTTCTTTATTTTTTAATTCGTTGCTAAACATTAAATGAATAATTATGTTTATTACAGAGCGCTGTAAACAATTTGCAGTGTACTGATGTATGAAAATAAATTACAATGTTTCAGAAGTTTAATCCAAATTTAAATAGGATTTTTTCCAACGGTCATCATTGGCACGATATGGATTCAAGAACATCTTGCGACGGAATGCATAAGCTTCTCGTGGAACAGGAACGTAACTATTCCTGTAAAAAAGGTTTTAAGAAAATAATTTTAAAGGTCTTCTGTAACTGTCTACTAGAATACTCACCGTCTGTCATCCATCATATCAAACACACGTTGCGAGTAACCGAACTCGAAAACAATCAGGAGCATCAAAATAATCGCAAAAAACCGCATTTCTAAAGATCACAATGTTGATAAAAGTTTTTTTTCGAACAGTGAGAAGATCTAAGAAAAAATGGAAAAGCCTGGTGTGACGGCAAAAATATGTAAGAATAAAATAACCAAAAATTATTTCAAACATGTCAATCGTGTTTTTCACAAACCAAGCTTCAAGAGAACTCTTCAGTAACTGAATAACTTTCAACTTCGATGAGTTAAATAGAACAAAAACATAAATAGTTAAGAGGAATAAAAGGGGAGGAGGACGAATGTGAACTGTGTAGTTATATCTCTTCCTATCCCCATCAATGTAAAAGCAAAGCACTTTCTGGTTTGTATGAAGTAGAATAATATTAAGGAATTTTAGGAAAATTAGTCTGAAGCTGGAATAAGAATGAAAGTCAAGCCAGCTAGGGGTTTGTACTAATCGTAAACATAATTAAAGCAAAGGAATTTGAAGCTCCACCTACTTCTTGATTTTGGCTCTTTTCGGTCTTTTTCTTTTATAAACGAGAAAGGGAGGAAAAGATGTTTGAGCTTCATGATAATATGGAGAGGGAGAGGTGAAGAAACAAATATAATTCAAACGTTGTTGAAAAAGAAAAGTTCAAAAACGTCAAAAAGATGAATACGTCACGGGGGAGAATTCAAAACTACAACCGCTGAAAAAAAATGGAATTCTGAATTATCTTGGTTCTTCAACCATGGACACGCTTCATTGTTGCTTTGCTTGTCTACCTCCGGTTCCGTTTATTCTTTAATTTCACCTACTTCTATTGCAACACAAAAAATATAAAAAATCTTTTCAAAAGTATTATTTTTCCTACAAAAATAATATCAAATGAAGTGCAATCCGGGATACAGATTGTTTTCGGACAATGGAATGGAATAGAGGGATACTAAAGAACTTCCTTTGCGGCAATATTGAGGACAAGTTTAAAAAGCGACAAAGTTTATATTATAACTGAAATTCTACCGGTTCTTTTGATAGAACTCTTTATTGTTTTTTTTTATATCAGCTGCTGCTCTTATCTCATGGACACAAACAAATGGAAGTTCTTAGTCGAATTAATCGTAGTTCCAATATCTGGGCGGGTGGTAGAAGAAAAAATAAAGTTTTCAGTTTAAAAACATCCGATCCGAAAGTAATGACCAGCTCTTAGGTATTTGAAGTAATGAAGTTTCTGTTTTGATTTTCTCCCGTAATTCTGGTCTAATTATAGTTTATCGTAAGATTATATTAATAGTTCCTAGCTTTCGAAATAATTTTAGAAAAATTCACAGCATGAAGCATTCAGAAAAATCAATGTGTTTATTCATCTGTATACTTGCTGGTGATTTTGGGCTGTTCGAAGAGACATACAATAGCGAAGTCCTGCGAACTGTCTCTTTGGATGCTGCATAGTGTGTTGAGATATTTTCATACATGATCACTACAACATCCAGCAGTCAATCACCATACTTTGAAAATGTTGATATAGAAAGGTTTGTTATTAACGTTGTAAATTGAAAAACACGGAACCCACGTTCGTACTATTTTTACGGATGTTTCAGAGGTGCCTCTGAAATAGAAAACTCTAAAAGTTCTCCTAATATGGAAGGCTTGAAAGAAACAGGAACAGCACAAGTTTTAAGACACCCACAGTGCAGGTGACATTATTTCTGCTATATTCATTCAATATATGCTATAATGAATTCGATCAAATGTTTATTTATTTTTTAATGAGTTAGCATATTCTGTTTTGAATTTCTAAACGTTAGATCATCTAGTAATCTGGATGAATATTTGAAATAAATTATAAAAGTATAAAGAAGGTTACTGTAACTAATATACCCAGAGATGTAGCATTTCTCGACAAAACATTTAAAACTTTAAGATTCATATGGTATCTTCGTACAGGGATAGGAATATTCACAGTATTAGCAATAGCCATGTCATCGTTCAACTCACTCATTTCCATAACGCATGTTCTTTTTGGAGTATATTTGGTTGCAATCCTTGTTCCATGCTTCCTTCTTGAGTTTGGCTATATTCTGCGTTTCATATGCGGGTTTGTTCTACCCGAATGACTAGGTATGCTATTACTGATTCAGAACAAATGGAGCATTCTGTCAAGTATTTGGAGGTATATTGCATTTCGACAATTGGAGAAGAGGACTGTTATATATAGCTATGTCTGTAGTTTGTTTTATACCATCGTTTACCAATAACTACGGAGTTGTATGTGGTAAAATATATAAAACATATATATATATATAATTTTTATTTTCCAGGAATATGCTTAGATCTTACTGGATTACTGTACTGTGTCAAAGACTGGGAATATAAAACAGTTCATACATACATAGCTGATGTACAACAACAGCATTGAATACAATTTCACAAATTCATGATATTTCAATAGAAAACTAAATAAAGAATTAAGAAAACTAAAAAGCTTGAAACGGTTTAAAAGTTTCTTAATTAGGGAATAACTATAAGAAATGAATTACAACTTCTTTATTATATTAATGACACCAAGAAGAAATTGTTTTCTTAAAAATATAAAATAAATATTTTGTATAATCACCGGAATATTTGCAACTTTCTCACACTATTTGAAATTGTCTAAGAAGTATTGCAGTTATTTCTAAGCAATAGAATAGGTTTTCTGGCAAACCCTAACAAAAAATATAATATTTATTACATAAATGCAAAACAAAACAAATGTAAGGAATGAAAAAAGATATAAATATTCTAAAAAACAATAAATTATTATAGCCTACCACCTATAAGGTTTTCAGACCCAGCTTATTTTAAGGCACATGTTTTCCCAAATCATTTATCACAATAGTGTAATTATGAAGTAACCTACTTTGTACATTAAATATATATTATACAACTTTTACTATACACTCCTTCGTCCACCTAAAACCATATATAAACCCCTCTTCTAACGATAAAATTGGAATGTGACGATATCCTGGTAGATCAGTTGATGATTCACCTTTCAGCTTAATGGGAGCGAATATTTTGTTTTTCTTAAATTTATATATCTTTATATCATAAAAACTGGGCACTTACAACAATAACAGGATCATCAGGAGTTTCACTTACTAAGCTTTCTAAAATAGAATTCATTTCTGATTCATTGATATCCTTTTCTTCGGGTATTTTATATCCATAATTAAGCTTAAAAATTTAATTAAAAATATAACTTTCTAAAACCTTCCTACCGCTAATGCTTCATATTTCTTAAGCTTATCTTCAGTTCTTTCTAATTTACTGAAAAAGATAGTGATTATTGCCAAGAACAGACAAAAAAAAACGATACGTTGTCAGTTGATCTATTTCCGTAGAAAGGGTAATCTTATCACCTTCAATCTAGAAACATGATAATGAACAAAAATGTAAATATTATTATAATACATACTTTTTCTACCATATCTAAAATTCTATCTTCTAAATCTTCATTTCGCTGCTTTACTTGAGAATATTGTTCTTCTAACAATGAATATTTAGTTTTCCAAAACGATAAATCATCGTTTTGATCATCCATATATCTCTACAAAATAATTCTTTTTTATAAAGAATAAAACAAGTGGCAAAACATGAAATTGCGCAGAAAAAAATTCATAAAAAATATTACTAATATACAAATATTATTTAAATTCCAAAATTATTAATAATATCTAAATTAATTATATAACAGCATGAAGCTCGTAAACACAAAAAAATCTTGAATGAAATGAAATTTATGAAAAAAGAAACATGTTGGAATACCCAGATTTCTAATCAAAATGAATATCAATAAACGAAGAATAAAATTATTACGTATATTGCGTAATTAACCATACAGTATATTTCACCAGGTGTCATTTCTTATATGATATAAGTTTTGAAACTTCAAACTCTCCCCTTTGAAAACTAGAAATGTGGGTTAGCAATAAACCAGTACGATAGAAAGGACATTCAGAAACATTACATTTCATTTTGATTTCAGCGACAACAAGCAACAATATCACAGTTGATAAATTTCGGAAGTGTATCTACTAGTGATTGATGGTTATGAAATTGGGGGAATCCATTTATTTTTACAAACGATAAAAAGCATCTCCGAAAGCGAGAGTACCCTATTGATTTCGATGATTCAAATCTGTTCCAAAAAGAACGATTCCGTTTTTGAATCATGTCATTTCATTTCTGATCGGTTCTGTTCAGACCTTGTACACAATTTTTGATATTTTCAATATAACCAACATGTTACACATTTATCCTGAATGAAAACTATATTAAACCTCTAAAACTTTATTTATATAAATAAAAGCCAGCCGGAATAAATAGAAGTAGAAGTGATATTGACATCTGTACAAAAGTGAAGTTACTTCAAGTCATCATCGTCGTCCTTATTAATGGCCTTCTTGACTTTAACAAGAAGTGAAGTATGCCATGAGTCAAGACGGCTAATCTTATCATAATTCTTTACAGCTTCGGTGAACTTCTCTTCATCTTCTTCACCGAGTGCACTAATGAGTTCCTGAAGAAAACCATAATATATATCATATTAGTTATTTCATTTACCGCTATGAATTTTGATTCACGTGATTGTGCGAAAGAAGGGGCAGCGTCTTCATAACGTTTTAAGGCATTTTGAGTATCCAGCTATAAAGAGAAAACTATTACACTTAACTTGGGCAAAAAAATCTTACGGTATCAAGGCACAGGTAGCAAATAAGAGCTTGGAAGAAATGATTTTTAGCAGCGTACTTCAACGTTGGATGATCGGCTTCCCAGAAAGCAATTTCTTCAAATACAGTGATAGCTTTTTGGTACTGTTCCAATTGGGCATGATACTAAAGCAAGAAAAAATATTGTTTTCCAATAAAACTGCAATGTTTACCTGAGCAACCTTGATCAAACATTTAGTTGCGCTACTCTTCGATTCTTCTCCCTTATAGTAGTCGGCTGCTTTTTGGTAATGGAAAATAGATTGTTCGGTATCTGGGCATTCAGTTTCAAAACTGCAACATAATATTAAATTTTGGTTAAAAGAAATGAAACATACAGCTCAGCAATCGTCACATGGATTTTGGCAGCCATGGTGAAACGGCCCATATCAGTATAAATCTCTGCGGTCTTTAGCAAGCAATCAACAGCTAACTAAAACTTATAAATGATTTTCGATAATTAAATATTCGGCAACTACCTGAGGATTGACTTTTCTGTGACAGTTAGCGGCTTCTGCGTACTGGCTAGCACAATCATGCTTGGAATCACCCTAACGGAAAAATTATATAAAACTTGTTTTTCAAGCTTTTCAAAATCTTACCTGAGGTCCATGAATCTCAGCTGCACGAACAAAAGCATCTCCAGCTTCCTTCCATAGCTTAGACATTTTAAACAAGTTTCCAGCCTGAATATAAAGTACTTAACGGATAACACCTTTGATATCTAAACACCACTACAAAATATTTTATTGCATTCACGTTAGGCATGTTATTGGGGTTTTCGTTTATTCCAAGGCCTAGCATATGCACGCACTCCTTCAAAAGTTTGCTCTTGTTCGTTTCCAAAACGAATTTTCCTAGGAGCTTTGGACTTTGACGAGCTGACCGATACTGTGGTTAAATCCTTTTCTATTTTTTCTAGTCTTCGATTCATTTTTCTTTTTTCTAATTCAACTTCCATATGTTTAATTTTATGTACAGATGATGAATGTGCATCTCTTTCTGAAGAAGTGAGAAATTTTAAACCACATTCTTGTTCAAGACATCGATATTGGGGATCAGCTGAGTCACGAGTTAAGCGAACATTGAAAAAAGGGCAATGGGTTTCATCGGAATGTAACTCCAAAACGAAGTTCGAAGGAAATGTTTTAGAGCACACAATACATTGATGAGAATGCACAAGCTGATAATGTTCTTCGAAGGATAAGTGATCTTCAAAGGCTTTGCCGCATCCCATTTCCATACAGGTCATGAAATCAATATCTTCATCTTGGGACTCAACAAGAGAAGAGGACGTGGGTGCTTCCTGGGGAAGGTTAAGGGTGAAAAAGCCCAAAAAATAAGTATGAAATTTTAATTACTTGAATGAAAAGATCAGCTGCTTCATCAGAACCACCGCCGCCGAAAAATTTACCAAGGAAGCCTCCACCACCTTTCATTTTTTTCTCAGCCTCTTCGAGCTTCTTTCTAGCTTTAACTTCGCTATCTGCCATCCTAAAACAATAATAATAATAAAAAGAAATTCTTAATAAATAAGAAAAATAAGTAAAGAAAATATAAAAGAATTATGGAGAAGCGCGCTAAAAAAAGACCAATAGCGAAATCAATAAGTTGCTTGCGCGCTCCAACATCATTGTTGGTTGCTCTAGTATCGATTCCTTCCATGAAAAAGTCTCACCCCAAGAAAATGTTCTTTTTTTTAATATTAATATTAGTGATATTGAAGTTTATTAAGAATAATGGATGAAATACACAAAGATAATGAGTTGGCTTTATCCAATAAGTAGTTTGGCAATTAATAACTGCGTACATTTTTATAGTTGTAAATACAAAGTGTTGAAGAACGAGATCAGTTTTAATGCTCACGCAGGTTTTCCTCTGGGATAATTCCTTTGCGAGCAAGCAACTCCTTTATATTATTAGTAAGTTGTTGTGATACAGGAGATAACTGATTGACGTCTGTTACCAACATCTAAATTAAGTATATTAATTTTTACAAGTCTTTAAAAATGCAATTTACTTGATGTAGAGTTGGCGGACCATCCATTGCTGCTGTAACTGGCGATCCATTTATAGAAAATAAGACTTCATCATTTCTTGATGGACGATAAGCAGTTGCTCTGAAATTTACATTAACCTCACCATATCATGATAAAACACTTACGGAACATTTTCAATTCCAGACTTTACATGTAAAATAGCAGGAACGCGAACAGCACGTCCTGCTGGTGTGAATAAATTAAGTTGTCTACCACGTGGTCTGAATAAAATGTTATTAATTAAGGTTATGTTAAATTTGATGATTGAAATACTGATACATATAAGCAAATAACATACTGTGCACTAGGTCTTACAACTGTTTCTGGTAATACAACATTGGTCGTATTCTCCTTATTATCTATAGTATTTCTTTCTGCTTTGACCTGTTACAACATTATAATAAATGAAATTCATTCGGACCCTTACGTTATTTGTCTTGGTACCACCTAAGATGTTCTCTTCGAAAAATTGTAGAAAATTCATTTTGCGGCATTCCTTAATTACTATTTTATATTTATCGATATTATTAATACCACCAACCTCTGGAACAAGCGTTACATAATATTCATCTATTTGTTCATCGATATATTGAAGATAACGCTCTCTAATCTTGTCAAATCGTTCTTTAGCTTCTTGTTCTTAAAAAATTAAAAATATAAATTTGAAAAATATGTACAATACTTTCTCTTTCCGTTTCGGAATGGAACTGTTGTTTCAATTCACTATTTTTAGGTTTGCTTTTTGTTCTAGTGGATCTCTTCGACATCAAGCCTGAATAAATTAATATGAATATCACTAAAATTCGATGAACAAGACAAGAGTTTAGAAATAACCATATTATCATTACATAAGGTTTTATTCAAAATATTAAAAAATTTAAACACAAAAAAGAAAAAAGCAAGTTTTTATATAAAATCTATATATTGAAAATATTTTTGAATTTGGCGCGAACACACTAAGCGTCCAATTGCGTATAAATCCCTAGTTTCGATCTAAGAAGCTGAATGGCATATTGTAAAGTTGAAGCAGTGTAGTAACGATTTCCTATTCAAATTAACTTTTGCTCCATGTCTTCAGTTGAAGACTTATTTAGGAAATTACCGGGAATTCCAATAGACTCAAAAGATGTTCATATAATTCATTCTCCTTCAGACTTCTATCAATGCCTTATAGTGAGTTATCTAGTATTGACCTACGTGACCCTCTAAATCTAAGTTCAGGATCATGCTGAGAATGCCAAATCGAGGATAGCCATTAGTAGTTTATATTTAGGAGACGGGAAACTTGAGAATCAGTTTGTTAGTTTAGTTATATGTGCATTCACTGTATCTAATTATATAGGTAGATGCAATTAAAGAAAATTTAAATATAAATTCGAAGTTGAATGTTAAATTTTTGCTCGATTTTCTTCGTGGTACTAGAGGACAACGTGAGGAAAAAAGTAGCACTACTCTTTTAAAGAAAATAGCAGATAGAGCAGAGGTTTGATATTAGTATGTAGTATAATTTAACATTATAATTTAAAGGTTTTTCTATACCATTCACCTGATTTGAGAGGGTTTATGAAAAAAGTTTTGCCAGAAAGAACTAATGAAATTATTGGATTACAGCACATGAAACTTTATATTTTTGATGATAATGTGTTAATCAGTGGGTAGGCTTTATTCTAGTTTGTCTTTGTTCATTTAATATTACAGAGCTAATTTATCTGATTCTTATTTCACAAATCGACAAGATCGTTACATTCTTTTCAAAAACAAGGAATTGGCAGATTTTTTCTCTCGCATCATTGAGGTTATCAGTAAATTCATATATATATATATACTATAACCAATTCAGGTCGTTGGACAATGCTCTTTCAAGTTACAAGCTGATGGGGCTGTTGAGCTAAATCCAGAGTGCCATGTTCATCCCTTGACTGGTTTACACTTTTTTATACTTATCATGTTTTTTATTATATAGGTTCCTATTCCGAATACACTAAAATGATGAGGGATCGTATCAATGAAGTGGTGAATACTCTTAAAATAGTTCCTTCTGATTCCGATACTGTGATATATCCATTAATACAAATGGGACCTTTCGATTTGAATCAAGAATTGGATTTTTTAAAAGAAGTTTTCTCACTTAATGTATATATGATATCAAAGTGACACACAATTTAATTTATTAATTTAGTCTGAAGATATTTGTCTAACCATGGCTTCGGGATATTTCAATACTACGATAGAATATGAGGATTTAATTTTTGGGAAAGGACTCTATAAAATGAATATTATCACTGCTGCGCCTGAGGTAACATGTTCGGTTTTTTGTGAAACTAATAATACTCTCTATAGGCGAATGGATTTTTTGGAGCAAATGGGATGTCGAAATACATTCCATCAATGTATTCTTGCATTAGCAAGAATTTTATTGAACAAGCTAAAAATCATACTAGGTGTTGTTTTATTCTATTTTTGGTTTAAGACATATACGTTCAGGGATATCACACTTTATGAGTATAAGAGAGAAAATTGGACATTTCATGCCAAAGGGTTATGGGTAGAAACTCCTAAATTTACGGCTACTATTGTTGGCTCATCAAATTACGGTTATCGTTCGGTCCATAGGGATCTAGAAGCTCAAGTTTTACTAGTCACTTCGAATCAAAGTTTGCGTTCGAAACTGAGAGAGGCAAGTTTTTATTTAGTATTAATAATATTTTTTTGTTTCTAGGAACATTCACTTATCTCTAATTTCACATCAGTATTGGATGTAGCTGCTTTAAGAAGAGCAGAACATCATGTTCCTACTATAGTGAAAACTATATCAAAAGTTATTAGAAACTTTTTTTAATAATAATTTTAATAGAAAATAGATGTTTAGAATAAGAGTTTTAGAATAAGATTTTTTTGTTTTTATTGTTTATTCAATGGCTCACTTCCATCTTCAGTATATGTGTTCTTTTTATACTATTTCTTATGCACTATTAAATTTAATTTAGATGGCTTTCTTAGCGGCTATGGTCGCTGCTAAGTCCCTTATGGATAAAGCGGCTCGAAATGCTCGACCAGCGCAGGTGACCTACTATGATTTTAATGTTTATGCTTTTTTTGACTTCAGATTGTAAGAACTTCGGCTAGCGTCACATCGATCCAAAATTTTTGTCAACCACGTAGAAGAGTATTGAAATCCGGGAAATCACAAAATCCTTTTGCTCGTAATGAGGTAGTTCACAGTTTGCTCAAAGGTTTATACTTATCCACGTATTGGGCAGATGATTAAGAGAATGGGAGGTTGTGGTGTTCGCAACTTTTGCACAAAAACTGATGATAATTCAATTCTAGAAGAATTGAAATCCGAAAATTGGTAAATGACTTTTCATATTCTGGTATCATGCTAATTTTTTTAAAGGAATGCTGTGTATCGTTATCCTGGCGTTCGATTTGCTGTGATGCTAGCTAGAGCAAAACTAATTCAAACTGTTGCTAGCGTCTTCTATCTTCCCTATTCCACTTTTCAATATTCGCTAGGAAATGCAGATCCTACTTGGTACTATACAACAGCTGGACTTGCCATAGCAGCACCTTTATTTTTAATTTTATTCAGCAGGTTTTTTTATTCTCATATGCCTACGGTATTACATATCTTTAGATATTTAAATCGTCTAGTCGGAGTTATTTCTATGAATGATAACAATGAGTTTATTCGAATTGGTTATCTTACTTTTTGGGGTTCGAGAAAAAATAAGTAGGTCATTCTAGATTTAGGATCTATTTAATTTTTTTTAGATATGTTGAGGTGAATGAAGTTTTGCCTTTGTCAGAAGTTTCTAGCAGCAAATCTGATGCTCTTGTTAAATTTACTTGGTATGGAAGGTAATCCTTTAATTTGTTAACAACCGGTTGCGTCAAAGAAAATAGTAAAATAAAATTCAACCTGCTCATTGTCTCAATGAGCAACGATTGTCTCTCAATTGTCTAGAGCACTAATTGAGTTCAAAATATTTCAATCTTTAATTATTTATTCATATAATCTGTGTGTTTTCAGTGATAATTACCTGTATCTTCCAATAAAACACGCAGAAATAGTTGATGAGGAAAGAGCATATTTATTATTTGGAGATCTATCAATATTTGACTCGAACAAAAAAATGATGTAAATATTAAATTTATATTTAATAATTTTCCTCGTAGAGGTTTCAGTTTTTAATTAAAATCTTTTTATTCTGTGTATGAAAAATGATCTCACTTTGATAGTTTAAAAATGACTAGTTATAAAATTATTTTAAAAATACATTTTCACAACCAATGGAAAGAACAATGGCACCATTAAAAAAAAATTCTATCACCTGTACGAGACAAAATGTGTAGTATAATACGAGGGAAATTAAGCTTTCTACATGAAATTATATTTAATTGGTATTTAATACGAAGCTCACATCTACAAACATAATTGTTGATCCCGTTTAGATGTTAGTTCAGGTTATCATTAGTTTTTCAAAATATATCAATCGTACTTGAGACTTTTAGCTCTACTCATTAGGTTCTTAAGAACAACAACAATAAAAGTTAAGGAGAGTAGGAAAACCGCAAGAATAAGCGCGTTAATTGGTTTATAAATTGTTCCATCTTCAGGTGACGAATCTAGATCCGCTGCTTCGCATAAGTTCCAAGCAACCATGTTGATACATAAATGGAAAAGCTGAATTTGGAAGTTATACTACTTTTTTTCTAAACATGAGCTACCTGGTGTCCATATCCCAAAATGTCGAATGTTCCTGGGGCAAATCTTTCTGGGACATGTCCTCCCATGAATACACCACTATATAGAAGCCATAGGAAAGCTTTAGTGTGCAAGCTGAGGCTGCTATCATTAGCATCAGATGAAGTCTATGAGATTAGACCAATTTTGATTAAAATTGTTTTTCAATATACCCAATAACGATGAATGAGTGGAATGTATAACCATATGGCAAGAAACAGACATGTCAACATTCTAAGCTCCAACCGGTATGGCCAATGCGGGCGACAAACGAAAAGATAGCATGACGACAAGAACTGAAGCCCTAACACTACTAATAGAAGAGAAGGCAGATAAACCTAAAAACAAATTATTCTGTAATTCAATGTCTATATATTTGATTAAAATACAATACGAGCTAATAATTCCATTTCTTGATTACAGGCAAATCGTTGAAGACCAATTGATACTCCAAACATGGCTATGCCAGCAAAATCAATTAAAAACCAGAAAATATGATCCAAAGGTGATCGTGAATGCTGAAAAAAGTTGTTATTATCATCATAGTACTGTTTGAAGTTGTTACCAATAGATGAGCGGCTGATGATCCGAGCAAAAGACAGCATATTCCCATATACAATACTAACACTGGTATTCTGGGTACATCTGCTCGAAGTTCCGGAATTAAAAACCAAGCAATGAGAACAACTGCCGGTACAAAATGAGTCCAAACATTAATCTATAGCATTCTTTACTTTAACAAATATTATGTTTCGCTCCAAATTACGAGAAATAGAAGCTTTGGGAGCTTTGATTCTATTGTGTCAAAGCAAGAGCTGACAAATATTTTCTCGTTTGATGACAGAAAACAAAACTTACCACTTCATTATGGGAGCAAAATGCTGATTTCAAATAGTAGGAACAGGGTTGGTGAAGTGGACGATATCCAGACACAATATGATTTCTCTTTAGTAATGGCGGTATTTCTTCTGATGTCAATGTTGTGGTTATCATGATAGGTCTGCAAAATAGTATGCATTGAAATTTGACGAAAATAATTTTAATCTAAAGAGTTAAAAAGAAAAATAGTATAGAAGATGAAAGTAATATAGAATATTGGTTTCGAGACAAGTTAAACAAACATTTGGTACCTAGATAAATCATAATTTAGACATATGGTTGCGAGAAAGACAAAGAAAACTGAAAATTTGATCTCAAGTGATAGGTTGAGCTAACCCCAAATATCAGAAGTACATCATTCGAGGTCAGTCATACGTCTCAAGATTAGCATATGAAGATAATAAAAAAGTTGTTGCAGTATGTGATTGACTGATAAATGTGAGAAAAAAATGAGATTAATCTTGAAGCATTGGGTTATTAATAGATATATTAGAAATTAATATTAATATGAAATTAATATATTAATGAAAATTGAAATTTTAAATTTTAGCGAAAGTTATAGTAGTTTCATTCTTACTATATAACAAATAGTTAATCGGTTGTTCATCATCATTCATAATGGTATATAATAAAAGAGAAAGCAAATATAAAAAACCAGTACATCTACAACTATATACAACCAAGTATAAACACGAATCCTCTTAATACACTAATTTAAGCCATAACCTGCAATGTTTTTGATTGTTATTAAGATTCATAAGAGAGACTTTTTTTTCGTAAAGTTTTAACAGCTCTGAAGATGAAAAAAGCTTTTTTAGTCAGTCATCGTCTTCTCTTCTGTTGGCTCAACGTCTAGTTTGATTTTCGGTGGGCACAGACACTCGTACCCACTCTGCACGAGAGAAAGAGAGATGGGAACAGTAAGAAAGGGATCGAGAGGTAACGAATGAAATGCAGACAGAATGAAAGGGAGAGAGAGATAGAAGGAGGGAGAGACAGAAGGAGGGAGAGATGATCTCTTATTTACACTTCTAATATTGAATTTCCAAATCCGCTTCATAAGCAGGGTCATTCAGATTTCATATCAATTTCTTTTCCCAACATGTTAAGATTATCCGATTTTTAAAGTACATAAAGTAAAATAATTGAAGACGATGTAGAATTTTTGGAAAACTGTAAAGAGAAAATGTCTCTTGGGCAGACAAAAGTTTGCTTTCTTGGTTTGATGAACGATTAAAGAAAAACAAGTTCGATTAAGAGACTGAAAGTGTCGTCGTAGTAACCTTAAACCTCAATAGAAAAGAGTCTACCACTTAACTCTAAAAACTTATTGTTTCTTGACAAAGAAGCATTTATTTGTATAATTTTGATATGTATGTAACATATAAATATAATAAAATCATGATTAGTCGTCGAAACAAAGTATCCAATGCATACATATGTCTGGTAAGTAATACAGTGTAATATATATTATATTACAAAATATTTAAAGTTATTACTCATTGAAGATGCTTGAAAATGACATAAGCTTATTCAAAGCTCATCAAGCAGATATATCTTTTATCTTTTTTTTGTAGAAATAATGATAATGATAATAATTTATTATTTATATTATTGTAATAATTCATACATATATGCTGTTATAGAGATTATTTATAAAATAATTTAAATCGCATATTATAAAATTCAAAATCAAAGTGATTCAAACCTTTATTATAAGTAAATTTTAAATTGACAAATCTTTTTTTTTGGAGATTACCTAGTTTAAATAACGATTTGCAAATAGAAATTCAATGGCCTATTTTCATTTAAAATTACTTAAAATATAATAACTTAAAATACAAATCTATTTAGTGAATTGAATCAAAAAAATAAAATTTTTTAGGCTCCTCTCTCCCCTACAAATAAAAGACAAGTTTATATAAGAGTTATTGTTATAAACGAAGGTTTAACGCAAAGTTCTATTTGCCAATTCTGTTCTAAACTATTTCTTGAGATTCTAATTAAAACTTCAAAATAATAATATTGAATACAATAAAACATTTGGAGATGCAACCACTGTTGTTAACAAAATTATTTAAAATGAAATTCAAAAACATCAAGATACTAGTGTAGATATTTACCATAAATGTTTTCTTTTCATAAGCTTTATTCTTTAAAAAATAGCAATTAGTGAAAACTGGTAGTCAATGTTAAAGAGGGGTACGTTTGGAAGAAACTCAGATTTGCAGTGGACGTCAGAATTGCTTTTTTGGCCATTGAATGCGAAGAACAGCAAATAGCTAAGTGACAAATGGCATACGATTGACTTCATGAAGAGGGACAAGAGTGGGGCCGAAAAAAAAAAGAAAGTGGATTGATTTTCATTCAGTTATATCGTTGATTCGATTGTAATTGAACTTAAGAATATGAACGTATTTACTTATGTATGTATACTACATGTATTACACGTTTTATCTGGAAAGGAAATGAGTAAGCATGTAAAAGGATAAACAGTACATAGTAATGATTATATAGGGAAAGAGGGATAGAGAGAGAGAAGGAAAATATGAAATATAATAGATCCAAACGGATAAACTAAACATATTGTTCCAAATTACTATCATTGTACGTTTTGAGAGTACTCTAAAGCTAATTTGAAAAAAAATCTATTTATACGTTTTTCTTTTATTGTTACGTCACACAATTTAGTTTTAAAGTATGCATAATGTTCAGAAGCTTTTGGGCCTAAGCGACAATTTCAAATGTCGTATATCAAAACTTCGTTTAAGATTTGAATAGAAGAAGCAGAGAGCGCTTATGTCAAATCTTTGAATAAGTGAATTGTATAAACGGAGAGAGGGAGGGAGTTTTAAAACTTAAGTTTTTTTTAAAGTAAACCTTCATAAAACTTGAAAAAAAATTAATTTTTATAAACCAGATGTTTAACTAAATTATTAGTTTTGATTAAATAATGATTATACATACAGTTATTGAAATGAAAATAACCAAAAATTTATTATCGAGCTTCTTATTAGTTGGAAAAAACTTGTATTATAGATTATGAAATGAAATAAATGAATTTATATTAAAAATAAAATTTGTTTTTTTCATAAAAATTGAAGAAATTCCTAATATATATGTATACATATATACTATATATATAGCTTCACATGGTGATGAAGCTCTTTTTATCTCAAAAAAAAGAGCCAATGATTGTATCTGCACATCTTTGGATTGAAAGCAAAATAAACGGATGAAACAAAACATTAATTATATATATATATATATACATATATGTAAATATAGTAATTGATATAAGATATATGTATTTATAGTGATATAGAAATAATAATAAACAGATTCACATCTAAGAGATTTTTCGGTAGAATAAGTTCAGCAAGTTTACTGAAGCGTTGAAATAAAGTAAAAGACCTAGTCTCAAATATGAGGCCAAGAAAATCTTTGTATGGCTTCATGATGTTGAATGTGCTTGCCATGAACACAAGCGGGATTGTTATGAACAAGAGGGGTGAAGCTTCTCTAAATGACCGAACTACTGAATATTGAAAGACGACGATGACGATGAAAAAGAAGAAAAAAAAGAATTTTCAGTATCATTGACTCTAACATTATCTTTTACCTCTTCTATTTCAATTTTTAGCTTCAGTTTCTTATAGTCTTTATCTCTTTTGCTAGCTATCTCTCTCGTATTTTTTCCTCATTTTTTTTGCATTGATATGGCAGATAAACAAAAAAAATCATCTTCCAAAACATCAGTTGTTGAAGATTTTAGAGGAGTTCTAAGCTAACGTCTTAACATTTTATAACAATACAGCTTAAGATTATAAAAAAAATTATAATATTTAATAAAAAATTAAAAGAAATATTCGAAATATTGAAGATTAGTCTTATTTAATGTTAAATTATTTATTTAATTTGTAGATGATGATTACTCAAAACTGAAAATTAGTTTTTTCTTCAAATTTTTTGTTGTAGCATCTGTGGGTGAAAAAAGAAAAAAAACGTCGAGGATGATCGATAACTGTTAAATTATTCACAAAGTCTTATGTTATGTAGGATATGAGACGAAAAATTACATTTAGCAAAACAATTTCTTCAAAAATACAGAAATTAAAAAAAAAAACTAGAATTACATATAATGAATCTGACATAAACGGAAAATATTCTTATGTTCTAGTTTCTTGTTTTCTTATAACTAAATGTAATATTTGACCATACAAAACTTTTTTAAAAAAATTATGGAGCAATGCCTGACGAATTAGGGCTATGAAAGAGGGGGAGAACAGCAAAATGAAGCAGACATGCAGGGGCCAAGGGAAAATCGACATCCGTCGGCATCAATTGGAAGACGGAGAAAGCGGAAAAGTAGTGAAATTGTAAGAACGCTAAGCCTGACAGAGGGAGGGTAACAGAGAGAGAGAGGAGAGAGAAGTAAATGGAGAGAGAGAGAGAAAGTAGCCGTAGAGATACAGATGAGTAGCTGACGCATTAAGATAATATGAATACGAGTAGAAGAATAAGTGGCAGTTTAGTGATTTTAGAATCTAATGAACACATTATTAATCTTTCAGATATTGTGATTTGTGAGGATTAATCATTTTCCCAATAATTATTTATTTAATAATAGTTCATTATAACAGAATTGTCAGTATTTGAAATATTTCAGAAAAAGATACAAAAATCTTTTTTTTTCAAATCAAATTTTGGCTATATTTTTAGATGGTACATACACATGAACAACCAATTTTTTTTTAAAAACCAAACCTTATTAGCGACAAAACGAGAACAGAACTAAAACTTTTTTGTGGGAAATCTTATTTGCATCAATATTCTGGAAGTCTTTGCAAAAGAAAACAAAAGAGTTCTAGGAACATAAAAGGTAACAGAACTTCGAAATGCTGGAGAGAAACTCGTTTGCTCCATGAGGAAGATCGATGAGCAAATGGCTGGAGCAACGTTTAGTTGTTCCAAGTTTAGAAATACATATCTTATCCATTGTTCATGAAACAAATATTGAAATTCCAAAAAAACGTTAAAATGGGAAGGGAGCGAGTCAGCAACAATCCATATTTGTTAGAAACAAAACGAAATTTCTCAAAATATAACTTATATACTTTTATTGTGACATTCAAATTAAATAAAAGAAAGAAAAAAAAGTTGTAGAAAGATTCATTACTGAAAAGCAATTATTGTTAACGTTTTACAATTCCAATTTGATGTTCTTTCAAAGTTTTTTCTATAAACGACCATGGTAAGCCATGTGAAGGAATTGATCTGATCGCTTGAGATGCATCCTAAAAGAGAAAATTTTTTTTTGTTTCAAATTTTTACCTTTCATACCTTACCAGCTTGGCGTAACATTGCTCTTCCACCCGGATGTAGTCCTATATATGACGTAAGATCATAAACCTGAAAACCTGACAGCATTAAAGGAGAATAGAGAGAAAAAGTAAGAAAAATGATTTATAAAGTGACTCACTTTATCATCAAAAATGATCCATAAGTCTTTTATACTTGAATGCTCTTTTACTTCTTCTAATGTGTATTCTTTCATTTTTCTTTAAAAATATAAATATTTACATATAAAATAAAAGATTTTAATATAAATGAATGAATTATGTAACGGTAGTCTTTATAAGATTAAAAGATCTATAAATGTATGTATATGATGAGATAAGATGTAGATTCGAACAGAGCAAAAGCTTTATATGAACGGATGTTATTCACTCATCTACTGCTTTCTCGACCTTTTTACATTTTTAATAACTTTCTAGACATCCATATAGATTAATAGCCTATTGAAGCATTTTACACCTGGCCCAATTGCGTGACTGCTAAATGGACTCAGAAATCATTTTGTCTGAATATGCTGTTCATCTTCAAGTGCTATTGAACATTCAATATTCTGTTAAAAGACTTTTAGGCTTTATGTAATTTCCCAATTGACTCACTTTGATGTTATCATGTTTTTTGTTGTGTGAAAAACGTGAAGTTATTTGAAAGAAACATTTGATTTAATAGTAGAATGCAACCAGCCCAGAAAACAATGAAAATATTATATTTTACTTCACGTGAAAAATTGTGCAAATTTTTCACGTAAGAAAAAAATTAACATGCTTTATGCTAATTCACCACAAACATTTAAGTTAACATATTTATTTTTTGCAAACGTAAAGCTAGCAAACAGTAAGTCATTTTATGCTTTTTTCATAAATGTTCTTCCAGAAGCGGGAGATCTCAAATAATATAATTATAAATATTAAATTCAGTTAAAACCAGGAGTAGGGAAGAGGGCTATAACAAGAAGATCTGAGTATTATTGTATATCATTGTTATAATTAAGCATTTGTATCAATTTTTCAATTCTAAACTCTATAATCTAGAAGCAGGAGTATAGTTTCCTCTGGCATCACTACGGCATTTCTTTACAATGAAGAATACAGCAACACCAATAGCAGCAAGTACAATAAGTCCAATAATAACGCCGATAAGAATAACTGACCACAATGGTAATGGTGAATACCATTCTGAATAATAATAATTAATTGACGTACATTGTCATGAATTAGATGAACTCACTATGCTTAAGACGAAGCTTTTGTGAATTCAAGGCTAAGACCAAATTGTCGATAATTGTAGTAAATCCTTCTTCATATTTCTCTTTTCTTATGAAATATTCTGAATTAAATTAAAATTAATAATAATTAATAATTATAAGGAAGAAAGATAAACATTTATTGTTTATTAGCTTCTATCATACTTACCTCCATCCTTGATAACCTTCAAGATGACATTTTTATCTAGTGGAACAGCTGTACCCAAAGCGGTGTAAAGCTAAAACAATACATAAAAATATCAATAAACATGTAAAAATATTAAAAATTATTTCTTTTTATAGTCATGAAATAAGAAAATAAGAATGAATGACACATTTGTCTTTTGATAAATCATAGTTCTTTTCTTCTTCTTCATATTTAGAAATGTTTAACTAGCTGAGAAGAGAACATAAAATATATTCGTCTATCATACATAAACCTAATATTTTCCAACAATCTTATTCTCATTCTTTACTATTCACTATCTCTCTATTCTATATTCTCTATTCCTATTTCTATTATATAACATTTTGTTGACATTTCAACTTTCCAAATGGGCCTAAATGCAAACAGTACTATTCAAAGTTATCACCATTTCAAACCAGCATTATTCAAATCGTATCGGAATATATTACAAAAAAATAAGTAATACCATACCACATTATCTGCTTTTGAGTAAAAAATGACAATATCATCACTGCAATGACCTCGGTTCCAATTTTCTCGTAAGGTATTAGAGAATATATCAGCAGCCAGAGTAACTTGTTCTTTCGAACTGAAATCAAAACAAATTCGAAATATACATATATGTATATGATATACAATATTTATTAACCGATCATTTTATATTAAATTCAGATTTAGTATAATAAGAAAATAGCTAAACTTACTGCTCATCTGGATTCAACTTCATTTTGTTTACGATAGCAATTGAAAGAATATATCCAAGTCCGGCAGAATCGCATCCTTAATATATAAATAAAATAAATAAATTTCTCTCTTATATATTTTAAATATTATATGTAAATATAATAATAATAATAATTATTATTATTCATCAAACATAATATATTTTGAAATATTACTAATCATTACCTGCTCCGATTCCATATTCTGAACAAACGCAATGAGTTCTATTTTGAGCAGCAACCAATTTATGCATGAGATTTAATTCTAAAACCAAACAAATTAATTAAATTAACAAATTAATTTTAAAAAAAATGAAATGATTCAACAAATTTATTTTTAATTTCTCAAAAATAACTTACTTTGATCAGGGGGAATAATATTTGATGGATCGCATAGAAAACCTGGCTCTAAGATATTACAGGCAACTATAATATTTATTTTTAAAAGTTTTTATAATAAACAACACAAATATCATGTTTATTTTTAAAATATTTAAACGTACATGGATCTTTCATCGAATCAGGGTATGTCTGTGCAGTATAATCAGGAAAATCTCGATAATCAGCAAGTGAATATATGGTAAGACATGAAATCAAAATCAAAATCTTCGAAATCATGATTTTTGCGTTTATTTGAATAAAGAACTAGCAAAGTGCACAGTAAAGTTGAAGTGAAACTGATAGGAGAATCACAGACGAAGGCTTGAAATACTGAGGAAAGAGAGGGGCTGTCGCGATAAGGAGTTGAGCCCACGCATGATGTTCAAAATGGTTGTGACTCATAAAATCGACAATATATCTAACCATTTCAATGATATGAGGAATTTATACAGTTTCCTGTTTATTCATTAGCAAACTAAAATACAGAATAATAATAATAATAATTACTATAAAATATTTGATAAAATATGAATAAAATTAGATTTAAGTTTATTTTCATGACGTGATACAATTTAAAAAAATCTTGTAAATAGTTCAATTTAATATATTCTATGTTAATTATATTTATATCTTATAAATATAAATATACATATAGTTAGTTAGATATATTATGTATAATATACAATAACAAATAATATAATAATACTTTTTGATATTAATATTAATCATCAAACTTTTGAACTAACATGGTTCATATGAACTTTCATATAATATTTGTATTGAAGATACAAAGAAATAAACTTTATAATAAAATGAAGAAACAAGTGAAAAACAAGTATTAAATATATGAATAATATTAATGTAATTCTCAAAATAATAATGTTAAAAAAACAAAAAAATAGCTTAATATAAACTATGTTCTAAAGACCATTTTCAGCTACATTGTACTTTCTTTTATAAAATGGAATCCAACTTTAACTCTGAAAATATTTCCATTTTCCGTCAACTTTTATAAATATCTTCCTCTCTCTCTCACTACATATACATATAGAGTATATTATCTTTTACTTCAAAGATCTAAGCGCTATTCATCTTAGAGTAATCGTATATGTTCATCTTTCTTAGAACGATGTATGTGTATTTCACAATCACTATTCCTCTGTTTTCTGAAACATTTTTCGTTTTTTTTCTTAATTTATCTTATCAATTTGATATTATTTTTGATGGCTATATAGATTCTTTGATTATTAGAAATACATGAACATTTTTTTCGTATCTTGTCCAGATTTTTCTAAAATCCAAGATTTATTTTAATAGCTGGAAAAAAAAAAGAAAAATGAGAGGCTAAGATAGAGACATGAAAAATGAAGTCTTGTTTGACTAACTAGGAAAAATGACATTCAATAATTTGAATCTTGTTGACATATAAAGATCATCTTGAATTTCCATTTATATGTCTAGTTTGATTCATAATTCATCTATAATATATCTTTTATTATTACACTTAATTCATTTGTTAAAAAACATAGAAAACAATATATAAATATATTATCTACGTATCAATATCCCTCCCACCTTCTTTTATTTTCATATCAATTTAAACTTATCATCTTTGATCATCATGATAATAAACCTCAAAAGCTTGTATTTATGATTTAATTTCTTATTAGAATAACTGCTTAGGATCTGTTTTCAGATCAATTCTATTATATATTTTTTTTTTGCAGAAGAAAAATTATCCTGAATAAGCGAACCAGAAAAATAAACAGAATGAGATAGAAAGTTCCACGAGTAGTAAGTAGGCTCTCAGAAAATTGTACGTTTTTTTTCAAATTTCAATTTTTTTTTTGATATCAAACACTTGCTCAATTGATTTCCCTTTTCTCACTTCATTCACTTATATATGTTGATGTATGATCTTTTTCTTTGAACCTTATTTAGCCTTTGAGATCTTAGTATAATGAGCGTTTGCAACATATAACGAAAACATAGTTTAAGAAATTTCTAAATTTTGTTTCATTCTATTCTTTGCGCCCTTTAAGCTTATCACCAACTTTTTGCACAAGGCCTATAAAAGCCAAAATGAGACTAAATGTGTTATCGTGGCTTCTTTCATATTCCGAAGTTCTTATTCTGTTGTGCTTTCACGGAAATCCGCTTTCTTTTGCCTTCTAAGAATTTTTGTCTTCTACCCCCTGCTTAACGTAGAGCCCAAACTATAATCAACTTCATAACTTTCCTCCCCCTCATTTCCCCCTGTCTTTCGTCATCTCCTCATTTCTTACTTTCTATTCTAATGATATATACTAATCAGTTGAAATAGTTTATTTCTTTCATTCATTAAAAAAAATTGAAAAATGGGCGTGTACTAACAGTTGAAGAAATTGAATGTTTTGACAAAGCAGAAAACACCTATAATCCCATCTCACGCTCTTATTGCTCCCAATCATATCAACATGTTATTCGTCGGTTGCTACTTCTTGTATTCGGGATATGACTTTCTTTTCGAGGAGACTCCTTCGTTTTCTTCACTGTTCAGCATTTCTTACTACTCTCACCCTCTTACTTCGTACCTTCATTAAAATTTATAATGATTTGCTATTTCTTCAGTTAACCATAGTATGTATATTTACTTCATTCAAAGTAAATTTGATCTAGTATAATACTAATTTCTTGTTTGGATAGTATTCACGATGTTTTCTTCCTATTTTGCTAATTGAGAAGACTAATAACAATTGACCTACAGCAATAGCAAATACGAAATCTCATCTTGAACTTTACTAGAAAGTAATCTTCTACTATAGACCTCTCATATTCTTTTCATCTTAAGCAAACTTTATTGAGAAAATTTCATTGTAATTTCACATATCATTTCTTCTCAAAGAAAGCTACACTCAACTTGTCTTGATGTTTTGTTGATCACAAAACGAAAGCTCATTGAGAAAAGTTGAAAGCAATCTATGCTACAACTTAAATTTTATCTTTTTCTGACTAGTTGTTCATCTAATACATCTTCAATATCCTTCTGCACTTATCGCTTACCCTTTAAGATAGAAAATGAATCAAAATCCTCTTCAACCAGAAAATTCAGGGTATATTCGAACACGAATCAGCTGGTAGGTTATAATTGACGATCAATAGGCATATTTGGTTGGTTTTACGTTTGTTATTCTAAAACAAAGACAGGCTGTATGAAATCTAGAGGCTATTCATATAGTTATTCTGTTCATATTCGTCCTTTATCCATCTCTTCCTTCATTTATCTTACTCCCCCCCCCCTCTCTCTTTCTCTCTCTTTATCTTACTTCCCCCTCTCTCTCTCTCTCTTTATCTTTGTATTTAAACCTACTTTCCGTATTTTTATTCGTTAGTACTCTCTTCCTCCTTCGCCATTTCGTATCTTTTCCTCTTTCTTATTCAGCTTTTTCTTTTCCTATATTCTCGCGTCATTTGAGAATATCTCTTTACCTCTCCCTCAGTTCGTTTTTCTTTATATCTCTTATTAACAATCATTCTCTCAATTTATTTCTTCCTCTTCTGTTTCCCATAATATTCTTCTTGGAACAGATTCATAATTACCTACAAGCTTGAAATTGAACAACGGGATTCTTGATCTCAAATGTTCAAAATTACTTCGGTCATCTTTGAGTTGTTAGCATTTTGTCCATTTCGGTCATTTTTCCATATTTTAAATATCTCTCGTAATGCAACTTCAGATGGATTTTCTAAAACTTATCTTAACTTATAGAGAAATATAATAAACACACTTATAGTTTGTATGACCTCTGAATTTGCTGAAAATAATACTTTTCTGATGATTTATATTCTATTTTTAAAATGTTTTTCATACCTTTTTTCGTGATATCTTTCATATTTAGAGGTGTGATGTCAAAATTTTTGATCAAAGTTCTCCCATATATGTATGTCTCAAGTTAATTTTTCATCATTTTTGACATTCAACTGTATATATTCACACATAAGACTAGAATTATGTTGATCTTAACACACACGGACAATTTAAGATTTCTTTTTTTCACACCCTGAGTTAACCACCCCCGTTTTCTCGTCCTTCCCAACTCTCCTCAACCCTCTATTCCTTCGTTGTTTTATGTGATTTTGTGGATTCCTTCTTTATTCGAATTAGTTTTGTGACTCAAACAAAATCTTCACAAGAATGAACACGTATTCTGAGGTTGAAGACTTCCCTTACGGAAGATCGTGAAGGCGATTACTCTGGATGCTGCCACTCAGCTATTTGCTTTCATCGCGCATGAATCCCCTCCAAAGAAAAATATTGTACACGATCAGTGTGACAATATTACTACAAATACTTCTTTTCTTCCTTAATTTTTCTATTTTTTCACGATTGAAAAAGTTCGTTTAGCATATAGCTCATGAACTATGTATAGTATACACCAGCGTGACTTCTAAAACGCCTCCAGTCTCATACATAATTGTCGGAAAATGCATGTTTTTCTCAAAATCATAAAGTTATTTGGAGAATATAAAAATGATTTTTGACCTAGCTTTCAAGATCATCATATATAAATAAATATAAGTTTGCGTCAACTTTTCAAGAGCTTGTTTAGTACATCAAGTACAGATGCATCCTTATTCGAATGAACTTGAAGTTTTCTCATTTAACCGAAATTCCTCCGTTTGTCATGATGATGTTGTTGTGAATGACAACCCTCCGACAAAACGCTGACATCGTCTTAAAACAAGTTGCAATGAGCCCAATAGATGAAACAGTCTCAGCATTTTCAAACATTTAAATTGATATTCCCCGTTATATTTCCGGTGGGATTTGCAATAACTTGAAAAGCCTTGTATAACTATCCTCCAGATGTTTGATATTCTGACACATTCTCATGGATTTATGCTTACATCTTTGATTTTCGGCTGATGATTCTTATTCTTATTCAATGCAAGCTTTGCCTTTTCCTATGTGAGCAAAGTAATTGTGCTGAACTTACGTAAGCAAAAGTGCTAGGTTCATATCCCGCTATTCTAAATTCCAAAGCTAACGCCCTCACTAGCATGAAATTTCATTTTTGATGTGTAACCTTCGACAATTTAATCGCTTTAATTCAAAGTTTTCCCTTCAATTCTCCTAAATTTTTTGATTATTTTTTCAGGAACCTCCAGACCAATAGTAAGTGGATTTGCTTTAGAACATTTCTTTTATAATTTTACTTTCATTATGAGTGGTTATTTCTTTTTTTAGTCATTTTAAAAAACAATTTTCTTTTTAAAAGATTCTTATTAATTAGAAAAATTAATTAAGATCACTTCAGACATTCTAAATGTCTTATATGTCATTCATAAACAAAATCATTACTCATTTTGCTTTGTCTTCAATCGAATCATCAATGAGTCCTTATTCATTTTAAAAATTTTCTCAAAAGTTTTCGTTTTTTGCAACAAAACAGTTGATATTTATGTATCCTTGTGGCTATCAGAGTATAAAAACATAACATGGACATCAAAAAGATTGAAATATTTTCCACTTTCTGTTTATTTAATCGATGTGTCGTCTTTTAAATCTGATTATCGCAGATTTCTTTTCAAATTTCCGCTTTTTCTGACGTAATATTCTCAATAATTGATCAAAAACGACATTAGAACAGCTAAATAGTGAGCTTCTGGGACATGCGAACCCTGTCATTTTTCCTATTCTTTTCCGTTTTGCCGTAATCGCTAAATAACTGAATAAAGACCAAAGTAACAAACTGTTCAACGACATGGTGCTTCGTATATCTCAGATTCTCGTGAATGCTAACAAGCTATTTAGATAATCGAATATATATGTTTCTAAGACTTATCTAGAGATCATGAACCGATTAAAAGAAAATGGATACGTTACACATGAACTTCTGATGATGAAATGCATCGTCGTTCATCATCATTTGCCTCATAGTCTTTGAACATACAGATATATAAAGATAGAAAAAGATAGAAAGAGAGAGAGAAAGAGAGAGAGAGAGAAGTGCCCTAGTCAGATGCATATGTATATAGTATGAATGTATATTGAATATAAGAAAATAACCCAAAAGAATATTTTAATAGCAAAATCAGAGTGACATTGTTTTTGTCACTCAAGAATTTATATAGTTCACTGTCTTCTGTTTTTAACGGAAAATGCATTGTGAAACAACTACATTTGAGTTTCGTTCTTCCTTCTTACTTTGTTTCTTCCTCATTGCGATGGCTTTTACTTGTCTGAAGAACGCAAAGTTTTCAAGAGCGAGAGAGAGAGAGAGAGAGAGAGAGAGAGAGAGAGAGAGAGAGAATGGGAATAAGAGGGTGATTGAGTAAGTAAGTAAGAGATAATTAAGAAAATAATCCAAATAAAAAGGTAAAGTGAAACAAGCAAGAGCTTAAATCTGCTTAGGCATTATCTATTTGTATCACACATTCATTGCTTTTTTTTGCGTATTTCATCTCTTTTTTGTTGTCTGGGCTTTACATACATACGTTGCGAACAGTTAATTCAATTTGTATTTTTCTAATTTTTCTTTCTTTTTTTGTAAGAAAATATTTTATGATGAGCAGAGACTTTGTCCCCTCTTTCATTCCTTCCAAGTTCTTAACATTTCCTGTTTTTTTTTCAATAAGATTATTTATTTTTTGCTCAGAAAAAATGAAGAAGAGATAAAAAAATATATATTTATGCATCTATAGTTAGATATATATATAGTATATTTCATTTTTTTTCATCTTCAATATAATATATATTGAAAGTATATATATACATATATGTATCACTTATTTTGCATCATTATACTCTTTTTACTTGTTATAAAGAGTTGTTGAAAGACTCTGCTGAACTTATTTTTCAAAGCTGTCATGGCCAAAATCCGGAAACAAGAGAAATAGTTTAGGAAAATTGAAAACATTATCTTAGAATTGAATTCTGTTAAGTTTTAAGTAGTAAGAAGGACTATCCACATATTTACAACGTAAATATATTTCATTTTGTCTTTTTTTTCGAAACGATAGATCAGTTGAAATGTACATACATTTGTCTTTCAATATCATTATAATATTTATTATTATAAACATTGTTATAATAAAGTTATTTTAAGATAAAATACAAGATATAAATAAACTATATATATATATATATATAATATTAATAGTATATATGTATATTTATTATATTTAACATTATTTAATCATCTAGAGAATATTCATAAAGAAAAAAAATTGTTTCTCCTTTTTCAATCAACATTAGATTTTTTTTTCTTCGAAATTTCATATAAATTTATATAAAATATATATACATATACACATATATATATATACAAATGTACATGTATAAGCGATAAGATCATTTACTTATTCATATAACATGTACATATTTGTTTTTCCCGTATCACAATCACTGTTTTTCTGCCTGTCTGAACTTAGAGAATATGCTCGTTATTCCTTTTATATTATTTCATATTGTTTCTTTATTTTGTTGGTAAACATCCCTTCTTTTTCTTGTTTAAATGTTGTAATTTTAACTATTATACAACTGATTACTATTATCTATTTCTTCTTTTTTTTCACTTTTTTCATACTTCATATAAGTATTTGTAAACATTCATATGTATATTTATAAATATATGCTAATCACGTACACGTGTTTCTAATTATTTTATTTTTTTTTCTTCTTCAAGAACGGTTGCATATATTATATTTTACTTAAAATATCTTATATTCATATATCATTCACCTGTTTTAACTTATGGTTTTTCTGCAAAATCTTTTCTTTTTTGAAAAAATTATGTTTTGCTTTCTTTTTTTAGTTTTTCTTCTTCTTATTCTTTTTTTCTTTTTTTAAAAATTTAAAAGAAGAGTAAATCCTAAGAGAAAGTATGTAGGTGCACATGAATATGTAATAAACTCTTATGAATGTTTCTATTTCATTTGCTTAAATCATAACTATTCTATCTTTTTTCTCTTCTAATCACTCACTGATATTTGATACTTAAGGTTAATAATTTATATTTCTGATTAATAACTGAGCACATCAGGCTCGGGTACCTATAACCCTCGTTTGTTTTCACATTATGAATAAAACAAGCATTTTTAAAATTTGTATCCAACATGAAACACCAAATTTTAACTAAACAGATAGCTTAGTTAGTTTATTTTTAACTATATATTTTTCCTTATTTTCAAGTACAAAATAAGGCTAAGCGTTCAATGATTCGCAGTTCAATCATTTGAAAATCCCGGGTGGAGTCTGAGTGAGTTACTCGAACATGTGTTCTTATTTTGTTTTGTTGTTACTTTATGTATTAATTCATTGTGTAATATATTTTTGTTTTAATTATCGTTACTATATATTAATTTTTTTCTTTCTTTTTAGTTTTATTGATATTTTTTTTGTCTTTTCAGCTAAGGAAAAATTTTCTAGATTCATCATGTGAAATGAGTACAGCATTTCCAATATTCAACTCATTGGTACGTTATCATTATTCATATTTCTAAGAAAAAAATGTTAAAGCTGATCTTTTTTTTGTTGTTTTTCTTTAGTATTTTACATATAAAGTTTATTCTTCATTATTTTTGTTTTAGGAAACGTGTGAGGAGAGTTGTACAACAAGTCTTTCCCATTGTCTTTTGTCTGGACATTCGGATTTATATGTCTGTAAACTAAATATCACATTATTTGCTGGAATTATAGTATTAGCTGTAGGAACAGGTTAGACATCTTATTTTGAAAATTCAAATTGTTTATTTAGCTAATAAGAAAATTACTTTTGGGTTTGATTACTTAAACAATTAAATTCAAATTCAAAAATACATTAATGTTTATTAATTATACATTAGTTTTTTATTTATTATAGGGGTTGTTATACCTTTAACTATATTATATTGCTATTTAATGGAATGCCGACCTTTTTGTACTGCACGAGGTGGACCAGCAACAGATGAAGAAAGACAAGGCCTTAATTCTTATAATGTTCAAGGTTTGTATAATATCTGTTTTTTTTCTCATAAATTATATTATATTCTTAATACTTAATTGCCCATTTTTTAATTGAAAATTATATTTTTCAGTTTCAATCTCAGGGTCCGATGATGGAAATTTAATGCCTTCAGTTGTTCGGAGAGAAACAAGTCAAATTTCAAGACTATCCGTAAGTTCATGTAACAACTATATCGTCTAAAAGGAAATAAAATAATTTCTATTATAGAATCCTAGTAGCTTTCGAGAACTCAAGTCAATAGCTTAATCGTCCATACAAGTATCATGTTAAGATGACAAATAATGTTTTTCCATTTGATTGCTCGAACGAATGTTTCTATAAAACCTTTTCTTCAGTTTTAACTGATATATAGGTGACTGGTATATTACTTGTTATGCTTGGTTTTTCTATTATTTTGAACATAAATTTGTTCAAAAATTAAATAAATCTGCTCACTTTTGCTTAACTGTTTATCTAATCGAATAAGATTATAAAGCAGTTATAAAAATAGTTTATTAAATTTCAAGTACATTTCAACTGATAACATTTCATAAACTAAACTAATATGACATTTTTTTTAACTATTTTATTTACATAACTTTTATAAAAACAAATTATTTTGCAAAAAAAGGAATAACATCAAATCTAGGTTAATATTATAAATCGTTTTGTTATGTTTATTTTATTTATACAAATTGTATCAGTTAAAGGTTAACAATATAATATGTCATAAACTTTTAATTTTTTTATAACTCAAACAATGCAAAAAAACCTTGAAAATGTTTCTTGAAAAGGTTCATGAAACATGTTTTATGCAAAGATACATGTAGAATGTTATAGCTATTGAACGAAGTTACATATGCTAAACGAGTGTGTTGACGGAAATCTTTCTGATTATAAGAAAAAAAATTCTATTTCAAATCATCATAACTATTCTTGGAAGATAACACAGAGGGCATTTGTGTAAACTAACTTCAATCTCAATTGTAAAATCAGAAGGATGGACGGGATGAGCTTAGTGCTTAGATTTACATATTCATTCTATTTTGCTATTTTTTCAAATAATTTTACTATTTTGATAAATTTTCTTACACAAAATTGTAAAATTTAACAAACACCCGTTTCGATCCCATAGTTCGTATTGTTGTTTGTTAGTTTTTTTTGAAGAGGATGAAAAGAGTGTTGAATTGTGAATACTGGTCAACCGCGCAACTTCTAAATCGGTCAACCGTCAGGTATTTATTCGTTACAAAAGTTGCGATGTTCCTTGATAAACATGCAGAGAAACAAATAAATAAAAGAAAAAAAGAGAGATGCAGATAGTTTGAGAGCGAAATGAGACAGCAATAGGAAAAGGAAATATATAAAACAGCTATATGGGCAAAATGAACCATCACTACACCCACCTCTCTCTCTCTATCTCTCCCTCTCTCTCATTCAATTTCGTTCTCCCTCTCTCTTCCAATCTCTCAGGTTCTCTCTCTGTTTCTCCGTTTTTTACCATTATCTATTACTTCAGTCTCTACCTATCCTTGTTCAATTTTGCTGACGCCCGTTGGTCTATCTACTAGCTAGCTAGCCTATAACCGTTCGCTCGTTCAACTGTTGTTTATTTGTGTTTGCTGTTTGCATTTTGTGCGAACACCTTGGTGCCTGGCATCAAACGACACCGATCAGTGACTGTAATGAATAGAGAGAGTTAAATAGATTGAAAACTGGAGATTCAGTTGTCAAACTAATCGAAACATTCATGAACATACACGCTACATGTGAGGAGATAAAGAAGATAGAAGAAAAATTAGAGATAACAATAAGACAATAGAGAATAGAGAAAGAGAAGAAAAAGTGAGAAGAGAAACTCATAGCAAAGATGTTAGAGGAGGTCAGCCGTTCTAGAAATCTGCCAAAAATAAATAAAATGCGTGAAGTTCACGTAAATGACGTGACGCCGTGCGACAGATAGGAACACGTAATTAGTTTAAACGAAAGTTTAAAAACATTAATTATAAACAAATAAACAACATTCAATTACTGTTTATTGTTTGCAAAAATATTCTTAGAATCTTAATAATTTTCAAAAAAGAAATGGAAGAATAGAAATTTGATTTCTTTTGAATACATCTGTTAAGGAAACTAAACTATAAATATCTAATTAAGAATGTTCATCAGCTAAAAGAATATTTATATAGTTTATATTCATCAATAAACGATGTAATAACCTATTAACAAGTTTAATTTTTGACTTTTAAGCAGTTAGAATGATCATTTTACACTCATGAGTTCTATTTTTCCTTCAGAGAAAACTAAAAGATAGACATATATCTTGAAGAGCAGGTTTTGACACAAAAAAATCGGCCAACGGTCAGTAAATGAAAAAGATTGTTCATTTGAATGTTGAGCATTGTTGTTAAGATGTGTTCGAAGTTTATGAAGAATATTGTAACAAAGAAAGTTTTATTAAAAAATTAAAAAAAATTGATAATAAAACATAAAAAATATTTATAGAAATAATGAAACTTTAAAATTTTGATTATAACACATGTTATCAGATGTGCTGATACATCTTTTTCACTAATCATTTAACAGCATGTCAAAAGCCTCTTCATCATGCTGACCTATGAAGTATAATTATCATTATATGCCCAAAATTATATTTGTTTCTGTGTTAAAAGATAACAAAAATTATAATTTCTTCAGTTTAAACATAGAATTCATCTGTTTATCTCAAGATTTTATCGTTTGAATAACATACCAATGGATTGCACTTGATACAATGACACGCATCTAAAGCTTCGGTAAATGATAAAAGCTTATTTGGAATCATATTTAGTTGGAAATGTAGAAGAAAGAATTTAGTTGGAAATGTAGACAGAAGAAGAAAGGTCAGATGAGTCAATTGTTTTTGTAAGAAAAATGAAAAATCAGCAAATATTATAGCATTAACATGATCATAGCATACTCATCAACAGGAATGTTTGTCGTAAAAAGCCGTCAAATAGTAGTATCCCTTTTGAAGTTTTCTTCTATTTCATTTAATTAATAAAACATCTCTTTTTCAAATAATATAAGAACTTTTTTTCAATTTTTTCTTTATTCTATTATTCTTTTTGTCTTTCTTTTTTTTAATTTTTAAAAAGTAAAAAGTTATTGTGATCATGTTGTTGTCTTTATCGTTTATTTGATTTTCTACGAAAAAAAAAATGGACGTTGAGTATTAGACCCCTCTCACATCTCCTACTTTCTAAACAAAACTTTTTCAAATCAACAAGGTGTTCTAATAAAAAAAAAGAAATTTTCTTGAATGTATATTTGTTTATATTTCATAATATAATCCCATAAACATCATTTTATTTTATGATAATAGTAATGTTACCTTGTATAGGATGTTTCATATTGGTACGAAATGTTGAAAGAAAATAAACAAACAAACAAATTTATTGAAAAAAAAATTTCCTATGAGGTCGAACGCAATCTCTGACCTGTTCATAAGCGAGGCCGTTCATTTCACCATTTCTCTGGTAAACAGACGGAAAAGTTGCATTTCTTACACAGCCCCCCCCCCCCCCCCCTTTCTTCCTCTCTCTCTCTCTACCTTTCTTTTATCATTTTCCCTCTTTGCCAGCTCTTACTTTTTCTGTTAAAAATGTCTTCTTTTTTCTGGTCAAAAATTAATGTCATGAAGGTTTAGCTTTAAAGTTTTTTTTCTTCTTTACAAATGTTGTCATTATTGAAGTTAAAAAAAAGAAGATCAACTTCTTCCTACATTCCATATCCACAAATCCATTTATGTTTTCATCAGTAGTTGTTAGTCTGTACAAACTTTAATTATCATTCATAAGTTTTAAATATATTCTCTATTGTTCAGTACATATCAATATTTTTATTTTGATAAACATTTATAGTTTTTCGAAAAAAAAAGAAAAATAATCTAACATCTAAGAGTTAATTTTCGAATGTTTTTCTTGTCCAATTCATGAATGCTATAATCCGTCACACCATAACCTGTACCCATAGGTACACATGCACACAAAAACTTTTTTTTTTGATTTAACATCATTCATTCCGATAATTACTTTTCTCGAAAAACAGAAAGATTGAACTCAATGAATATCCCCTATTCAGCATGTATAATAGTTTATGAGAATAGATAAGAAATCAGTTTATTTTGAAAAATTTAATAAAATATCATCAGAGCAATTTCGAAATTAAATAATAAATTTGAGAAACAACATACTGAACCTGCCTTTCATGTTATACGTGATCTATACATGGTATGATTCACGCGTGTGATATCCATGAAAATACAAATATTTTTCTATTTAATTTAATTATTTTCTATAAATGTATTATTTATTACTATATATATATCATATATATGTATAGATATATCTATATACATCTTAATATAAACTATTATGTATCTCAATATACTCAATAGACTATACTAAATTCGTTAATTGTGTGTTACCTGATAAGGCTCACACAATGATGATACCGCGAACGGCTCACCTTTCATTTTTCAGGTACAACACCGTTCAAAAAATTTTGCAACACAGAAAAATGTCTTATCAACCTATGAGAGCCTTACCTAACGTACACGGTGACTGGCAGTGATAGTCTATTGTTTAGAGGGATAGGAGTTCCTCCAGTCCTGAAACAACCGTTCGACCAGCCTCAGCCGACATGCCGATGGCCTCTGCTCTTTTCAACTTGCATTCACCTTACATTTTTTTTCACATACTTTCTTTAATTTGTTTGTATTCATAATGCTATGAGGTTTTTCATTTATGAAATTAAGTTGATATAGGCTTATCTCAAATCTTCTCTGCTTTGATTGCTTGAAGATATTTTTTGAAAAATTCATTTCTATCTTTTAATAGGAACTGTTGAAACCAGTTAAAAGTACCAAATATATTTATATTTATTCATAATTTCTTCTTTTTTTTTCAAAAACTTTAATCTGTTTATCGAAACAACTTTCTCTATAAATTATAATTTTTTGCATGTTTTTCTTTACAAACGAACAGAAAGAAATTGATGAAGAAGAGGAGAGAGATAAAAAAATTGGAAAAAATTGAGGAGATAGAGGGTGGAAGAGAAATAAGATGCAACTGTTTCTGTCTAGCGCGTGTTAGGAAATGACGTAACATGGACAATGCCGTGTTCAAAATTATTCAAATATGCTAATTTCGAACGTAACTCTGATATGAAGTATTTTGATTTTTGTAAAAAAAAATTTTGCATTTGCAAACATTTCAAAGCTTTCACTTATAGCTTGTCTTCTAATCGAATATTTTACTTCTACTTGCTTCTTCACACAATAAGAAGTTTGAAAGCTGTAACGAGTGAGAGTATCTGAAATGCAGAGTGATTGAATGAGAACGGAGAAACGAGAAGGACAAGCGTTACGGGAAGTTCGTTGGTGTGGTTCATCATCAAAATATTTGCACTTCAAGCTACAAGCTGTTTTTTTATTTATTTTTGACTGACATTCGGCAAGTTTTCGTAGTTTCTGGTGGCAAAAAGAAAAAATGTGGCTAAAATTAGGTTCTAGCCAGTTTCGCAAAGTGGAAAAGCTTGTGAGGTAACCAGCCTTAGTGTGGACCTAAGCTAGCTTTAGCTCAAGTTTTGTTGACGTTCCGGACGTGAAAACGTGTCCGGAAGCCGTCCAACGTTTTCATACAGTACAGATAGTATAGAGAGAGACAAGAATAGAAATCGAGAGAACAAACTACCAGATTAATTGCAAGTCAGTGAATTGAAGCTTGTGTTACTCGTCAGTTTCTTCTTGACTTCCAAGTCGTCTGGTTGTCTAAGGATCAAAGCTGCTATCCCTCAACAATCAATCATTCAAGCATGGTAGATATCGCAGCTATACCATCGATGAACCGAAACGGTTTATCTTTCTCCAATCCACCTATATTATCTTCAGCAGAATTTTATTTGGACTCACAGGTAATAAACTGCCTTATTGGCATAAACTAAAACTTATTCTGATTATCTGAGAATTACAGTTCATAATAGATAATATGAACCTGCAAAAGCTCAAATCATATAATACATTTTGTAAAATTTGGCTTCAATTATCAACAAAACAATTCATTTCAAATGAATGTGATAAATTTCAATATGTTCATGTAATCCTTATCTGTTATCGAAGTTTTCGCTGACTTGGAACCTACTTCCTTTTCTCTTAAACTCTGCCCCCGTTCATCCTCAATCTCCTCCCTTCTAACATGTACCTCTTTTTCTCTCTGTAGTTCATCTTTTCTCTGTAGTTCTCCTTCCCTCTGTGATTCTCCTTCTCTCTCTCTTTCTCTCTCTGTGAATATTCACCCGAATTTACCTTTTGTTCCGTTCGCAATCTCTCTTCATCTCAATTTTTCAGTCTTTTCTCTATACTTAACACTTTATCGATACTTAATTGAAACAGTTTGGTAACCAGTTATTTGCTGTTACAGTTGTTACATCAAATACTTCTATGCTGCCCCCCTTTTTTTCGAAAAATCCAATTGTAAGACATTTCAAGTCTTCTCTATTAGTTTTTCTTTAGTATTCAATAAAGAATATACAAAAAGGTCTTTATTTCTCTTATTTGTTTCTATCAACCCATAACTTCATTTCATTTTTATAAACAAGATCGCAATACCCATTTAACGTCATTTCAACTTTTATCCGATGTTTTCTTTTTTAAATTTGTATTTAAAAAATTTTTAATAGGTTTGAACTGAGTTAAGATTCAACGAACATCTAGTTATTAGTTGATTTCAAACTGAAATCCTTTATCATAACATGAAATATGTCATTCATTATATTCAATTTATCATATATCTATATAATCTATCTAATCAGTTTAAATGAAATATCTCTCACTTTTTCTCTCTCTTGTAACTTTTTTGCTTTAAAAAGGTAAATGAACAATACATTTGAAAAATCAAAGTCCCTTCTTCATAAAATAGAAGTGACAAGAGCAAACGAACCTGGTCAATGTCCCTTCACATAGCCTCTTTTCAAAATTTTGTTTTGCTCTAAAAGGCAATCGAATGAACGTAAAGCTTTAGGAGAAACGTCACGAACAAACAGAAAACAAATAAACAAAAAAGTTCGAAGCTTGGTCATTTCTATCGTTTTTCTTGTTGTCATCATCATCATCCTCAATGTCATCATATTATAATTGAAATATGCCGATTTCTCAGTGTTTTATGAAATTTGTTTTTTTTTATTTCCAAGAATTAAAATATTTCGAGTTCACGTAACTTGACGTCAAATTTTGTCTAACTTAACCTCATTTTCTATTTTTGTAGAATTAGAATGAGGTTGCATTCTTATATATTTTTCTTTTTTTTTCATCTTTTATACATTTTATGTATTTTTTCGTCTTTTTAACCTCTTTGCTTTTACCGTATTGTTGCTGGTACAGGTGGATATGTAAGTCACCAAAAAACGTTGAATAATAATGTAGGTTCGGAGTAATTGTTTACTTGTTTACCAATTTCGCTATACATGTAGCATACATTTGATTCTCTTCAACCTTTCATTCAAAATTTGCCTCCACTTTACCTCTTCATGCGTTTCTCTCTCTCTCTCTCTCTCTCTCTCTCTCTCTCTCGCTCTGTACCTCTTTGTCTTCTTTCCCATCTCTCTCTCTCTCTCTCTCTCTCTCTCTCTCTCTCTCTCTCTCTTTTTATTTCTAATTTTCTGTTCCTCTTCTTAAAATATTCACATATCCCTCCTCTCTTTCTCAACCTACCATATCGTAGTATCATTCGCTTTTCTCCGATTTTTCTATTCAACCGACGACTTCTCTCGGTTCAGCCTTTCTTAATTTCGTAATGGGGTCACTGAACTAACCATCAAAACTTATGATACTCTCTAACCATTCTCTTCATTTCATATACTATTTTTTTCAAAACATCTACTCACTCTATACCATATAACTGTGACACATTTAGCTATACACATAAAGAGTCACAACACGAAAAAACAACACAAATAATAGTTTTAGCTATGCGTGTTACTATGAATAGGTTTAATGTATAGATTAAACACAGCTATTCTAACATATGAACTTAATAATCTTATAGAAATCATATTTATATTCATTATTACTATTTATTAAAAAAATTAACAAAAGAAGTGTCTGTTTAATCACTGAGCTATTTTAAATTTTAATTCACTGAATAAGAAGTATACCTGTTGACACACGACCTGCCTAAAATGGGATTTTTCTCATTTAGAAAATAAACAAATTTTCAAAAAATCATACAAAAACCTCTTAGCATTCTAAATCACAATCAAATCACAATTGAAGAGCTTTGTCTATTTCGCAGCTTGAGAGTGAGAGTGTGAGAATATGCTGCTGCTACTTTATCATCCTGATCATCATTCAAAAATAACAAATAAACTATATGATATCAAAGAATAGATAATAGCTATTCTATTATACGCAAAATATTTCTTTGTAATATGGGCGGATCCTTCTTCATATCTTACTGTCATAGTTCATTTTCTCTTCTGTATTTCTGTCCTTTCAGGATTACGGTATTTGCACTTTTCACTTCGTAATAGTTTGTCCTTTGCGAGAAAGAGCGCAGAGAGTGCACAAAAGTGAGAGGTTGAAACAATTCGTTGGATACCGTAATCTCAGTATCTGCTACATTGAATTTTAATTGAAAATATATGAAAAGAAGAAAGAAAATTATCTAACAACTAAGATGTTAAGATGCTTGTATAAGTGAAAGAAACTAGTCAATTCTAAATCCCAAGACATCATCATTCAATAGCTTAGTTGAATGTTTTGTTAACGTTTTTATATTAAGCATTAACTAAACTCTTTAGATATCAATTAAATACAAGCATATGTATTAATGTATGTTTCAACATTGTTTATTATACTAACGAAGTTTTCAATTGATTGTTGTTTGGAAAGAAGATACATGTTAACCAATATGTGAAAACGGAATTAAGGTTATGCCTGTCATGAAACATGTAATCTAGTATAGTGTCAACGAAAAAAAACTGCTAAAAATTTATATAGCCTTAATAATTAGATAATCAATGTCCTATCAAGTTGACTAGTTAGGTGTACAGCCTCTCACCCAATTTATTCCTTGTCATCACTTTATTTTTTCTCTGGTTAATGATTTTTAATGTAGATTAAAACTTCATTCAAAATCGAAATTAGAAACATTCATCTTGTGTTTCGATTAGTTAACTCTGAGTTCAGTCAGTTTAGTTGACTTTCAACTTCAAGGTATGTCGTAAGACACCGAGGAAGGTTGAGACGTAGGGGCGGGCGAACAACACGGACGACACTGCGGAGGACAACCAAGGTAAAAGACCACTAAGATAGACATGAAGATAGAGGTTTTTCAAGTTGAAGGTAGAGAAAACGTCACTGGAACATTGAAATCGCAAGAGAAAAAGGACGGACTATGGAGGAGGCACGAGAGAAAAAAAGGATAATAGTTGTTTTTCGGCGACAAAACACTGACCAGCATGTTAGATTGTCTGAAAGTCGAATAGATAGTATTACCGCATAAGAGGGTCACTGTATAAACGACAATGCCCGAGTTTTTCTCTTTATCTCTTTCCTCTCTCCCTCCTTTCCTCTCTCTCTCTCTCTTTCTCTTTCTCGTTTGCTTAATAACTCATACACTATCTTACATCATTTTCCATTCTCTCTCTCTCTCTGTATATCATAGTTTTGGACGATGTTTTTCATTCAAGTAGCATCATGTTCGGCCACTGTCCGTTCGACCGTTCTTTCTCGGATGTGAGTGAAAGAGGAGGCTCAACTACTAACCACAACATAACCAGCCCAGTTGTACCGACTTTAACTAACCACAAATGGGCAACATACAGAAACGTTGTCCGTTTGGTTTTGAGAGCTATCCACTGTTTATCTGTTTTAAAGTGATCATATCTCGGGCGGGTTGATTGATTTTATCATATTTTGGTGTTTCGGAGTCTGTAGTCTGTTATTTTCTTTGAATTTTACCGTATATGATCCGATTTGACTGTTATCTCTTCAACGTAATGCTAACTTTGCTATTTTTTTCATAATTTGCTAACTATGCTAATTTTTAATTTCATATATCTTTTATAATCAGCAAATTGCTCTTGTTTTATTCATTCTTATCTGAAACTTTTTTGTTTGTTATAAATAACAATTTTGCCTTCTTATTATCATTAACTTATCTTTCTATATATGCTAATTATATTTTTGTTTTGAATGCGGAATTGTACACGTGGCTTGACGTGTAGTTTCATTTCTTTGATTTGTTAATTATCAAACGGTTGGTTTTTTTCTTATGACTATTTAGTACAGATTGTGATGAACATGTTGTTCAATTGAATGTCTCATTCATAATCCAAAAAACAAAAGTTCCACTGGTCTGGTCAAGCTATTCAACAATCTTTTCTCGCTAGTTGTATCTTCGTAAGCCAAATCCTTACAATCTACGTTTGTATCTAAAGAAAATCCTTGTTTATTTCGAGTTTAATGAAAGTTCTCTGATTAGCTGAGTATTGAATAAGCGATTATACAGTTTCAGTTTTGATTGTTTGAAATGTTTGTTTATACAAAGCTACATTACTAAGTCCCTTGTTATCACTTAAGAGTTTCTTCTAAACTTGACAGAAACCTAGAGATTGAATGAAGATGTCAAGGATGAGATGATAATAATTGGTATTGATATTCTTTCTATCATTAACTATTTCTTCTCCGTTGTCTTTTCATCTCCATACCAGAATTAATAACTTTTCCTTATTACCATTCGCTCTCTATCCTACATATCGTTCTTATGCCTATCTTCCTAAATCTCTTCAACTTACTCTCTCATTCATCTCCATTTCTTTCGTTTTTCTCACTTTTCAGCTTTTTCATCGTGAATTAGCTATAAGTATCACAAGTAAAACTAGCCGAGATTAAAGCGAGAATTCCATGAGAGAAAGACGACCAAATGCTACAGTCCATAGCATCTACTAGCCTATGAGCCATATCAAAACTTAGCAGCCATTAATCGTTAGCTAATTCTTGTTCTTTCTTTATCTTTCTCTCTTCAACTTTCTATACCCTTAGCTTACTATCTTTCATGTATAGATATCCTCGAAACAGCTACAATAAGCAGCAAGCACCGACAGGCACAAGATTAGTCGGTCGCTTAGATGAGGAGTTGCCAACAAGTTTCTAAATTCAGAGACACACCCGTGACTTGTAATCATTGTATTGAAATTCTTTCAATCCTTTCTCGATCGTGCTATCACTTTCAGAGTTTCCGGTCCTCTTCTGGAGTTACATTCGCAGCAATATTTTTGACTTTTATTTCTCAGTCCGTCACTTCTCGCTTTCATCTTCAAGTTTTCGTTTTGCTTTTCCGTCTTCATATTCATTATCTTCTGATTCTGGATGTTGTTTTCAAGATTTTCAAATACAGTTCACTATTTCCCGAAACTCTTGCTCACTGGTTCTGCTGTCACCGGAACCGGCAGTAGGCTAGCAAGAACCAGATTACTTGAATCCTGCGCTTTTCCTCTTTCCCTCAACACAATACAGTTCGTACGTTCTTGTTCTTAAGATTTTGATCTGTTGAGAGCTTCTCCATTTCATTTTCTCTTAATTTCGGTCGTACAGTAACTTTTCTTAGAAGCTCTTAGTATCATCTAACACAAATCAGAAGAGAAGATCTACCTATACTCGTACTAACATTGATGATAACATTGCCAGTTTCATGCAAAGCGTTAAGCTGAGCTTAACCCTATTTACGATCACGTTTACCTAAAAAGAAATATTTTTTTCTGTTTGTTAGGCTTATGTAACCAGATGAGAGTGGTTTTAGTAATAGAATTGTCGAAAAAAATGAAAATAAAAGATGAAGAAGAGGAAAACCCCAATTTCCTTGTTATCTGGTGGCTATTCATTAAGCCTTACTAGCATCATAGTTCTTTCTTCAAATGTTGACATTTATTTACGAATTTTGTGTCAACTGCGGTAGCGACTGTTTGCTAGTTACGTTTCTTGTTAACCTTGATTCCCTTTTTCCTAATAGGCCTATTCAATTTGTTTTGAAATTTTCGTCTCAAAATTGTATTTTTCTATCTGACCCCTTCACATTTTATCGTTCTTCTTTCATAATAGACACAAGAGTTGTTCGAGATTTGCTTATTACTATGTAACTTGAAGAATTCTGAAACAAGCGATTTAACAAACTATACTAGACAATCGGTTCACTAAAGCTCCTCCCCTCATTATTTTTTTCGTTTTGCCGTTTTCATTGTTTCGAATATTGACGAGTTTCAAGGCTTGTTGTTTCACACTTCATGAAACATCCATCCAGATGGTATTGAATCATTTCAGACAGTGCCGTGACTCATTACATCATAAACTTGTTGTTGTCTTGACCTACGATTCTCTTTAACACTGAAAACCCAAAAGATTTTGAACTTCATGCCCTAAAAAAGCTGGATCTTGCGTCATAACCTGGTCATTGCATGATTCAATTGAATCTAACATGCATGATTTTTCGCAATTTTTTAAACTTCGTAATGAAGTATGTGAACAATCTATCAGCTTTTGCAAGCTTTGTGGCAATCTCTACCAATGAAATAAGGTCATGATGCAACAACCAGATGTTATCGTTTCACGCATTGAAGCTGTAGTTGGTGGTACTAGCATTGCGTCCCAGCCTGTACATCAGTATCTGAACGTGTGCCAACCGGTTACCGAAGTGAAATGGCATTATAATATATATATGAACGGATGACCAAGATGACGACGATCAAGTTGTCTTTCTGTCGGCTCGCTAAAAGCCTTGACACAATGGTTTGTCCTTGCTCCATCTCTTCCCAGTTTTTTCTGTCAAGTTACAGTCTTCATAATTAGCAGTTCTTGAAATATCTTATATATTTTTTGCTAAACCCGAGAACTATGAGGGATTTAATGAAAAATACAACAAATTGTGACTTCTACGAGTTCAAATTGAAACCGTTCCTTTGAATAGAGTTTAAATGGCTTCGTTCTTATCTCACAACTCTTTTTCTCTGACCCCAGTTGGTTACAGCCCATCTTTCACCTGATTACTGTAGGATGGCGCTGGCATTCACCGTATGATTAGGATCGGGATTAGATTTCTTAACTACGGTAGTGCCTAAGTGTGAGCTCCAAACCCCTGAAATTGTATGTGCGGTGTTACAGTTTTCGCCCTTGTTATACCATCAGACCACTCGTACCCTCCCTTGTCAAGTGTTTTCCGAGTAATTGACCCTTTTCCAACTTTGCACACAACTAACTGACAATCTGTTCTTCATCCCCGTTTCAATGTTGGTCAAATCAAAATCTAGGTTACTTTGTTGACAACGTCATCGCCTTCTAAACTACACAGCTACAATCTGGTCAACATTGATGATTTTGGTGTTCGCGTGCCGCTTCTTCACATTTAACCAGCCTATCGTTCATGCTTCTTGTATGTCCAATCGGCTTTTTGAGCTCCATCAAGATATGAGTGAGCTTCATTCTTGTCCTCAACTTAAACTTCTTAAATTTCTAGAGATTATGGTATAGAATGTTTGTTTCTAACAGCTTAAAATAAGCTTCATCTAGTTTCTTGAATTTAAGAGCAACCCATCTATCACTGCTCCTCAACCAGCTAACGTTTCCAGTCTTATGAAATAATAATTTTTGTTTAACATATAGCAGAGCTTACTAACTGCCAAATAAACTAATCTCGATTTTCATAGCTAACAAGTGTCTTTCTGATCCTGTTCTTCTAATTGTAACTTATTATCGAGACACAATCCAGCTACTAGTTGACATTCAATCAAACCCCCCCCCCCCTTTCCCCTTCTGGGAGAATCGTTGCAATTATCTGCTACTTTATAGATGATTCAGTCATTTCTATAGCTTTCACGAATCAAAATTTTTTTCCAAAAATATTTTGTTGACATCAGAAAATAGCTTGTGAGCTCAAGCTCGTTTCGTTTCTCTTGAACTAAAACTTTAAAGGTTGGAATGTCAAAGCACGACATAACGATGCACCCACCACAGACTGTATATGAAAACGAACGTCAAAAGCAAAAATCGCAGCACCACATACTCACACAAGCCTTGAAGCGAGAGGACCAGCAAAGAGTGTTAGTAAGGTGGAGAGGACTGTTGGTGCTGGACACTGTTCTTTTGAACAATATAGGGGGACAGCATAGTTAAATGATGTCTGTTTGTACAGTTTTTTTTCTAAAATTCAGACTTTTTGGTTCTCATCAAATAAACAACTAACATCAACATACAACACATGATAGAGACAGAAAGCGAGTGTATGAGAGGATGAGAGGGAGAGGAAACGAACGAGAAATAAGGAGATGAAAAAGCAGACTTTAGGGCTAGGTTCTTCTCTCAAGTTATCAAGCCTGTTCTCTACCTCTTTATGTCTCTGTTTCTTTCTTTGTCTCTCATTCCCCCTCATCTAATCTCACTTTCAGTGCATCTCTGCATATGTTTTTGCTTATGCACTGTAGTCTAACTGTCAATTCCGAAGACACGTTGTTTACTTGTTTAGCTCTGTTTCATCTATATCTTACCAATGTCTAAAATGTCTCTTGCCATGTATGACAGTGGTTGTTCCAAATCGAGTCATTTTCTCCACTTCCTTACTTGTCGTGTTGCTTTCTCTTGTTTTTTCTTAATATTTTTATTTTTTTCTTATTACCATCACCTCATACCACATCTGACAGGGTTCATTCTCTCTGTTACAATACATAATCTTCATCCACTTTGCATTTTGTCTGTTTATTTTTCGAGTTTGAACCTCAAGTTCGTGATATTTTTCATTTGAACATTAACTACAGTTGACTAGTTAACTATTATTCTTCAAAATATGTTTTCCTTTAAACTCTTTGTCAACTTTTCTGGATTATTATAGGTCAATTACCCCTCCCTCATGTCTTTCTTTCAACTTACCTCTACCAGGTTATTCCTCGTCTCGCTCCTTATTAGATCTTTTTGGTTCAAGTCCTACTAAGCGAATTTTCATAAAATATCATTTGTTTCCCTCTCAATTATATTTATTTAGTGTCCCATTAGATGATCTACTAGTCGAATGATTCCATCCTCTTTTCTCAATTTTCTACCTTCAATCAACACTATCCATCTTCGTATCTCTTTTGTATTTTTTCTTTTCTTTTTACTTGCAACCAAAAATATTAATTGATAAGTTTGTTTTTTTTACTTATATGTATATTTATGGCATATATACTATGCCTTAAGTAAATCAACAAAATATGATAAACTTTGGTTTTTTAAGTATTGTAGATAGACAATCATATAGTTTGCTTGTCTTACTGTTTCCTCTTTTGAACAATAACTTTTACTTTTAATTCCTTCGATTTATACTTTTAACTCTCATTCTCATCACTAATCATCACACAATCACCTCACTTCTGTTTTTTTCCTCTGAACAAGAATTTCTTTTGAAGCTGCTTCATCTAGCTAACATACCATATCTCATGTATGCTATCATGGTTATCTCATTCTCAACGTAGTTTTCTCTTCGAGATCTTCTTATTAATGACTTTTTTTCATAAACTTCATTAGTTATCTCAATTAATTAAAAGCTTAAATAGTTAAACATCTAATGACGTCATATAAATCTGGTAATACCGGTTTGCAAGACTTTCAATTGAGCAATGTGTTTGAGATATAGGATTGACTGAAGATGTCATAAAAACAATTAAGCCTTTCAACTATTTTCATTTCGGATTTTCTCCTTTTCTGATTATTCAAAACATTTCTGATGCATGATTGAGTAATAAATCTCTTTACTTCATCAAAATGACATCTTCAATCATTATCCCAAAAGTATAGAATTAACGACCTGATTACGTAATGGGGGGAAACAGTTTCGGGAAATTAATCAAATGAACAAAGCGTATCTCTCTTATCTATTCAAATTATGTACATATATCCCATATATAGCTGTTAGAAGATCTGGAACTTGTAAAAACTTAATCACGTTGTATAACAAAATACTTCATCCCTCTTCCTTATTTTTGATGAAAAGAACAGAAAAAAATATATAAATTCAGTAGGATTATAATAACCTTTGACTATGCATTAGTCATACCGATATCCGTTCAAACGAACTAAGTCGGAAGAAGAGAAACAAAAGATCTTGTCATGAATATCATATTGACTCAGCTATCTTTTAACCATTTTGTTTTGTTTTATATCTTAAAGAATAATAGTTGTAGTTGATATTATATAATATATTTAACTTCCTCATCATCATCATCATCATCATCAGTAGTAGTAGTAGTACTTGTATTATCATGATCTTTTCTATTGTTTTTTTTGATTCAAAACTCAATATAAGTCTTTTTAAGATTTTCAACTCATTCAAAAAAAGTTTATTCTTTTTTTTCTTCCAATTTGAACAATATATAGTAATGATATTGCAATTCATATTGATACCTATACACCTCCTCTCCTCGTCTAGCATTACCCTCCTTCCTCTACCCTACAACATAAAATTCTTATTAATAAATTACACAATTGATAAGAATTGTTTGAACTAAGAAAAACACAAAATAGACATCTTGCTTGCATACAATTCAAGTATAGTGTTCATATAAGTATCTTGAGAATATTCTCTTCATGTTTCAGTTATATAACAAGATAGCTTTTCCATATGTTTTGTTTCTAAATTTATATTCAAAATAGTGACGTTTCATATAAAACATCGTAATGATTCAGAAAATTCTTCTTGACAATTGGTCATTTTCATTACCGTAATACTTCTTTCAATTCATTTTTTGTAGCAGAAGTATGAATATTATAATTATTGTTAAAATTAAAAAAAAATAAGTTGTAAAATTTATTTGAAACAAAGTTACAAAACTATTGTTTCGATGTAAAAACATTTTACATTAGATTATTAAAAGATGTTAGAGAGAGAGAGGGAAAGAGAAAGAGAGAAAGAGAAAGAAAGAGGTATAATGAGAGAAAGTGAGAGAAATTTCCTCTGTAATTCTCTTCTGAACATCTCTCGTCACACTATTAAACAAAGATGTTGCTAGTTTTATCTGTATTTATCTGGTTCGAGAAGAGAGTATCAACGAATAAAGCAACAGATTCACTTAGACGATATAGCCAAAGCTATGGTAGTGTTTCTCGTCTTACCAGCTTCACTAAACGACATCTTCTAAAATCAGGTCTTTAGCCGTGACCGAGAATGGCACAATGCCTTTCATTATCTAGTTTTCCTTTTGTTTCTTTCCACCAACTCTCATAGTTTCTATTATCTCTCAAGCAATCCTTCTAGTCGTCGCAATTCATCTTTGAGGATTCTTACCTGTATCTATCTGTATCTTCCTAAGCTTTCTCGCAATGCATCATTTCAATGCAAAACCATTAGACTTCACTTCATCATATTCATTGCGCTAGTAAACTCTTCCCAACTCTATGACTTCATTAGAATATTCTACAATATCATTTCACGTGAATACACGTGCACCTTCTAACATCATTACATCCATTATGACACGTACTGTTCGGTTGCTTTCAACTTCTCCAAATTCATTTTGCAAATTAATGTATAGTAAACGAAATAATAGTTTCACTGTTCTTGATTCAATCAGTATTTTGCTCTAAATAATGTTCCTTTTCCTTTTTTTTCGTGTTAAACAGTTTTTACCTTTATTCTTTATCATTACTAAATATTTTATCCATATCAAATATATGTTATATTCAACATAAATGGTATGAGAGAGAGACAACTATGTATAATAGTCTATCTGTATAATCTATCTGTCCTCGCATAGTCTCATCTTTCTTGCTACCGTATCCTGTTTCCCGAAAATCCAATCATTAAACTGTATCCGACAAGAATAACTGTCTAAGAGCGGTTACCTATTTGTCGCAATCTTTTCTTAATATCTTTTTCCACCTCTTCAAACTTCTGTCTTATATCTAAATCTCTCTTTCTTCTAATGTGAGTACCCTTTTTCATTAACTTTGAACTACTTTTACGAACTCCTAACTGTATCTGTCTTTGATAATTTACTAGCCCAATAGTAATTCGCCTAGTTACCGTTTCATTCATACCTTTTATCACTTACTACTCACATATATTTGCACATGAACTTTTATTTCTTTTGATCTTAGCTTTGTTTCAACCTTTTTAAAGTTTTTTTCTTATTTTGACTTTCATACATACAGTACAAATATATACATATAGTATACAACATATGTATAATCATTGTTAACTAATATCTAATACCTCACTATCACCTTTCCTCTCTTCATGTCCTCCCTATCTCTCTCTCTCTCTCTCTCTCTCTCTCTCTCTCTCTCTCTCTCTCTCTCTCTCTCTCTCTCTCTCTCTCTCTTTCTCTTTCTTCTCTTTATTTTTGAACTTATTCTCAATTACCTCTCCTATATATCATCAAACATATTCCTAGCTCTTTTAATTAAATAATTTTCCTTAATATCATGCTGATCTTCAATACCGTAGTCGGCTGTCTTTGTGCTCATATGCTGATTCATCAGCTTAGTTTCATGTCGGCAAGTATCTTAATCATTGCACTACCCTTTAGGATCATAACCAAACTCTCTTCATTTTCCTCATCATCATCGTCACAGCGAACACATTAGATTGTTCTGTTTTCAACAATATCTTACTTTCCTGTTTTTCTTTCCAATTTCTCATATTATAACTCTAATATATAGTTTCAAGTTCATTATCGTTATTCATCTATCTTATACCTTCGAATACTAATTCTTAATTATTTTCCAGATGGCCCTTTACGGTGCTACTATGACTTCTGCTCCAATTCGGGTAGGAATTTGCATACAACATGTCATAATCTAATGTTTTTTTTGTTTTTCAGGACCTACTCACTAGTATTCGACTTCCACAACGGAGTGACATTTCGGTTAATAAGCCGACAGTGATAGGTTATTCTTTTGATTTCCAACTTAACTGTCTATCTTGACAAATCTCCCTCCCAATGACTTTCAAAACTAATATTGTTGCTATAAATTAGTATTTGCAAGAAAACTTAAAACACTATGCAAAAAGATTTAACTATGCGATAAATTGGACTGAATTTCGATTTCAGATAAAAAAGTTTATTACTGCCAACGATGTTTAAATCATCAACGAGCAGAGCCGAGAAAAAATCATAAGGTAACGATTCATTTCGATTTGAACTTGATAACTTTTATAAGTTTTCTTCCCATTTTTAAAAAAATATTAAATCAAAAATCATCATTTTCTAGTGCGATTGTCCATATGCTAGTTGCACTTGTGAATTCTGCATTCTGGTGGAGAAGAGAAGGGAATTAAACACAAAATTACAAGAATTAGAAGGCACAGATACTGCTGAACCTCAATCTCCAGAGAAGTTACCAGAAGATGATGATGATGATAAGACACCTAGGACAAAAGGTTAGTCAGTCAATGCTTTTTTCTCATGAGAAATGTAATCAAAAAAGCTTTCAAATACATTTTGATTAGCAACATTTGAAGTTGAATCATCTCAAAAATTATTATTTCGATATAAATTAGATTAAATATAAGATTCTTATATAATTCAATTTATAAAATTGAGTAATATAGTATAATCAACTCTAAGAATATCAAAAATCATATGTTTCATTACATAAAACCTATTCGTTAAATTAAAAGAAAAAAAAAACATTGAACCCTGTTTAAGACAAAGTAAAAATATCTGATGTTGCAATGATTTTTGAACTTAAATCTGTTTACTTGTATCAAAGGTTATTTCAAATTTGCTTTTATGGATGTGAGAATTTAATTTTAATATTCTTCATCATGAAATGTAGCAAATTTTGTATTATTGGTTCATTCAGTAACAACATTAATTGGCTATTCTTTGAAACCAAATGTATACATTGGACATTTCCTTATTTTACTAAAATTCATGTAACAATTAGAATTATTTCATTCTTTTGCATCTTCTTTTTGGAAGTTTTTGCTCATCTTTCCGTTTCCTCTATGATATTTCCTATTCTAGTTATTGCTTCTTTATCTTTACCCTGTTTTCCGTCAATTGTTCTTCTGAATCTACACGTTCTCTCTGACATCTCTCTTGTTGCCTGCCTTTCGTTTTCCTGCTTCTTCTTATCCTTCTTCTCAAGTCCTCATTTTGTCGTTTCTTACCGTCCCCCCTTTTGCCATGTTTAATCGTCACAATCAACTATTTTTGTTGTTCTCTCCCTCACACATTTCTCTTTATATATTGAAAGAGAGTGGGAGGGGTTCTTTCCTATCTCGATACATTACTATTTTTGTCCTGCTTCAGCTTCTCAACTAATAACGAACTTGGCCTTAGATGGCCAATGTGGTAAACATGTGACCAGCGAGGCTGGGAAAAACAACAAATTGCAAAATTCGCTAATAGCCGTCGTCCTCTCTCCCTCACTTTTTTTTCTCTCTCTCTCTCTATCTTGATCCCTCTCTCTCTATATTCCTCTCTCTTTCTCCCCTTTCTCCGTTCTCGCTTGGCCTGTTCGTTGTCGTGGACGACGTCGTTGTTGCCGTTGTTGGTAGTGTGGCATCGGCGTCAGCATCAACAGAAGCAACAGCATCGAGTAGGCATTGTCGTCGTCGTCGATGTGGTGGTAGTGTCCATATGGGGTGTGTATGAGGAGGTATATATGTATGAATATAAATTTATAGTATATATATATATATAAGTCGCTACATATATATATATATATATATTTCTATGTGTTGTAGTAAATATTCAAAACAATTTAATTGTTTTTCCGAAAAGAGCGGGGGTCTCTTTTTGATGTCCACTATACAATAGGGTAACTATCGGAACATGTACATGCACATATACATGCTGACCATAGTTTCTTCTTCGATCCATCCTAATCCATCTATTACTTACAAGTTGTTCCCTCTTTTGATTTCATATTTCTTTTTCCGATTTCTACACAAAGATCTTCATATCTCTTTCATATTTCTTCATAAGATCTCTCTCTTTCTCTCTCCTTTCCCCGTTCTCGTTCTTTATCTCTAAGAATTTCTTTGTTGCCTTTCTCGACGAAATAATGATGTCCGGACCAGACAACATTCGGAAGCCAAGAGCCATGAGAGCTGAACAATGAATTTGAGATTAGTAACTGTTTATCAACTGATGTTTAGTGGACAGTTGGAGTTTTCGAATCACTGATTTCATAATGCGAAAATCGCAAAGAAATGAAAATGTGTTGTATACGAAATAGAATGATGAAGCTCAAGATAGAGAAATAAGGGGAAAGGCTAAGAGAGGTAGACAACAAGAAAGTGAGAGAAACGAAGAAAACGTTTGGCAGAGAGGGAGATGGGAGAAGAGAGACAAGAGAAATTATATTTATACAATTCATTCAGAGAAAAAAAAGTTGTGGTGGTCAAGCATGAAAACTTACGATAAAAGACAAATCAAGGGTAATCGTACATAACTACTATATTTAGTTTGAAAAATATGAAAAAAAGCTGCAAACCTGATTAAAATCTGATTGTTGTTTAGATGAATTGGCGTTCACTTCATAAACACTGTACATACGGTGATTATAATATGTAGATGATTTGTGATAACAAAAGATATCAGCTGTCAGCAAATTTTCAAAAGAAAAATTTCTTAATATATTTTTATCGCATTTGGTCAAGAAAGATGGAGAGAAGAAAACAGCTTCGTCAAATGATCTCATCTCGTATTTTTCGCTTTAGGCTCTATCTACATACATACTACATATAGAGATACATAGATGTATATACATACATAGATGTATGTAGATATTCCTATTTTAAATGAAACATATAGTCAATTAGATCTTTAAAAACAACAAAATAAAGTTTTTTTTTCAAAATTAAGAAACATAGTACAACCGTTCATGCAAAATTCCAACATTAAAATATTGCGTATGAAGTTAACGTGAAAATTGACGTGAAATACGTCATGATGCTGGCTTAATAGACCAAATCTATTACAAGCATCGCTATTGCAACTTACTAAGAATTTAGTAATTTCAGTAAATTATGTTGTACAAAGCCTTCAATTTAAAAAACATATTTATATTTTGATTAAAATTTCACCCTCAATCATATCATTTGCCAACTATGCTATAGAATGGACGCAAATTTCTATTTTAATAATATGATTATGAAGAAAAATGTAAACATTTGAATAAGAAATGGCTATTTGTGGTTAATCACTACAATGAAATAAATTTTTTTTAGAAAAATCTTAAGAACTTTCGTTTTTTTTTCGCAGAACTTTCAATTATATTAACTATAATTCACATTTTTTGACCAATGAATGAAGATATTTCAAAGTTTAATGATAACAAAAGTTCTTTCATTATATAGTAATATCTTTATATTGCTTATTTTAGCTGCTAATCAGTATTTTGAATTATAATATGAGCCGCTTAGCTCAAGTAATATGTTGGAAACTTAGTTTAACATGCCACTACTATAGCTTAAAATCAAATTTTCTAAGCTTTTAGTTTCAAACGGAGAGATTTCGATCAAAAATACTAAAAAAAAAGTTTAATTTTTTCTCAAAAGAGTTCTACTGAATAATTCGTTTTGAAAAATAATTCATTTAAGCATGATATGTGTATGTATTTCTCGTTTATCTTCAAATTCTGAAAAACGTTCAAGAATAATGATCAGAAGCAACTCTTCAGCTTCTCATTCATAAGCTTTTGCTTTCTTGCTCAGATTTCTTCCGCTATCTATGTATGAGCATTTGTTAACAAAATTGATATTGAAACAAGAGAATAAGCTGAAGAGTGTGTATCTTCAATTTGAATCATCAAGCTTGTTCATCTGATTTAGAGCACGAATATCATTATTAACTCGTTCAGATTTATGATTTCAAGCTACTTCCTTAATCTTCTTAAATCGGAGCTTTATGCAGGTCCAACAGGGAAATATTTAAGAAATAAATTAGAATTATCTCAACAGTTTAACAACAATCCTATATAATCTTTTATTTTTTCTAAATCAATGACATTGAATTAAGACATAAGTAACTTGGGAAAAAAAATGTTTTCAAACCTTAAATTTGCTTTTTTAATTTTTTGACTTTAATCTTCTCAATTTGATAAATAATTTTATTAAGTATTTAAGTTGAAATATGATAATTCTATTGTTCATCTGATATTTTTAATTCCTGAAACCTTTTACTAGTCTTCGATCTCAAAACTTTTTTAAGTGAACTCTGTGATCTCTAATGATTATGAAAAACTCAATGACAAAGCTTATAAAGCCAAACTAACAAGAAATGAATACGTGATCTCTTAGTATATTCACTTATTCTTGTAACATTATCATTTATTTGTTTCTTATCTATCACCATGTAATTCATTTCCTCATATTTCTTCGTTATATCCCTCTCAAAGCCCAAGAGAGTATAAAGATTTTGAGCTAAAAGAAGCCAATATATTTCAGTTATTTTCAACAAGGAGACAACATCAGAAGAATAATTTGAATAGTTTTGTATTTACCACGTTCTATCATTTCCTAAACAAGAGAGAAAGAGAGAGAGAGAGGACGAACGAGAGGGGGAAAAAGCATCATAGAGCTGGCAAAATAAAAAAACTGAAAGAGAATACATGCTTACAAGAGGGTGCGAGTAGCCAGTGGATAACGGTAGAATCGCACACAGGAGCCGGAGGCGGAGCTAAGCTGGACGACAGGCTATGAAGAGCGAGAGAAAGAGAGAGGGAGAGAGATGTTTAAAGGCTGTGTAGTTGTCTCTGTGTGTCTGCTCTCTCCCTCATATCAATACTATCTGTTCCGTTGTCCCCCCGTGTGCACATACAAACACAGGGGCTCGCGACTCGAGTCCCCTCCCCCTCAAACCGGAGACTCGGCATTCAGACACTCTGTCCGAGAAGACAGAAGCGAACGGCACAAAACAAAGTGTTCGGCTTTATAGCATCTGACCAACCATCGTTCGTGGTCATTTCACTGGATCCTCTGACATTCCACTTCAGAGCAATCAGTGTAATTGCCAATTTCTGGAATTTCACACCTTATTCTAATCACCTCATTTAAACTGTTGTTGAATTGTTTCAACACAGAATCTTGCCAATTCTACCTAAAGCTATACTCACTCTATCATGACTCAACTAAGCTTCTATCCAACTGCTGGTCAACCTACAGCACAAAGTATTCAACCTGTCGGAGTAGCAGATCCCACGAATCAAATTCCAAATCCTTTTGAATTAACTATTACGGCTGCTCTTCGAAGTGCTTTTGAGCCAGAAAATCCAAGTTATTCGAGTAGGTTTTTAATTTCCGTTCTATCTAAATCCTCTAACTGCAAATCATCAATAAACAACGTTATCTTTTTTTCTTATTTTTCCTATCTCTTTGTCCTAAAAGGTACGAACATCTACACCATTTTCTCTCTCTCTATTTCTCTCATATATGATCAGATCTAGTTGAGAATTCATTGATGTTAAATCCTAAAATGATTAACCTTTTCTCAAAATTGAATAGAAAATAAATAATAGTCTATTATTCTCCTATTTGAAATGAAGTTCAATGAAACAGCTTATTATCAGTTGAAATTTTTTCCGATGTTTCTTTCATAATTATAAGATAATTCAGTAATATAACTGATTATCGTCTAAATGTCTGTGTAGTTAATGTTTCAATAGTTTCTTATGCCATTTTTGATTCTATTAATAAAATCTCTAATATTTGATGATAGAAACTTGAGATACAAATATCATCTTAATGTTTCAATAAAAGAAACAAAACTTCCTCAGATTACATGATGAAGTTTGTTGCAATCAGCAAGTGTATATCTTAAACTTGTTATCCAACAACCTTCTCCTACAAGCCATGTCACGACTGTTTAGACGTTTGCACTTCAAGTTTTTCGATATTTCATCAAGAACGAAATTTTTGTTATTGACTTCACCATCTTCATCTTTCAGTTTTTTATAATTTTATGGCATTCTATCCCCATTTGAATTTGCTAAATTAAGAATATTTCTTCATTTTGTGCCTCATATCATACACGTTTCATAGAAAAAAGAGTATGAAATGAACCGCTGACCAGTACTAGTACGTACATGTCTTCAGTTTTTGAATAATGTCTAGACAAATGAGAAAGAAAAGAAAGAACACAATTAAAGTTCGTTGTGGGACCAACTAGCTAGAAGTAGTAAACACTTGTGTGTTTTCTTCCTCTCTCTCTCTCTCTCTCTCTCTCTCTCTCTCTCTCTCTCTTTATTTCTCTTGCTATTTATTTCTCTCTATGCTTTTTCGGGATACGAGAAAGCATCTGAGCCCATGTATGACCGGCGTCATCAACAGATTCGCTTGAGGTTCTGATCGTCAGTCCTTCAACGGCCGCGTTCGATGACCGACGCTGAAGCCTTATCTATCATGAATGTTTCAGTTTTTGTCCACTCACCCTTCTACCCTCTCCCTCGTCCATATACGGAAATTGAGTGGCTAAATGATCTTTTGTCCAACATTGCAGAATGTTTCTGCGTTCGTTTTTCAATGTTTAATAAACTATGAAAATATTTCCTCCTCTGAGATCAAATATATTATTTCAAACTGAATTGAGATGTTTTCAGCATACGTGAAAGCAAAAATTGACCATAATCCATTAGTTAACGGAATTAATATTTCATCTGAAACGAAGCTCAAAAAAAAGGAAAAATAGGAGAATGAATAGCTAGCGATGATCTTGAAAAATCTTTTTAATTCTCTTAGTAACAGATTAGAGCATATAGACCAATGAAGTATTTGCATGGTTCATACATATGAAGCATTATGAAGTAATCTTGCTACCTCTTATCCTATCTATAAAGAAACGTCGAAACCTATGCAACGGATTTGCACATTCTCTGTCGTTCAACGTTTTCATATCGAGAGTAGCGTTAAGAGCCATAAATGCTTCTTAGATGAAAACTGAGCTTTACAACAAAAGTTTTTCTGTGATGCGATATTCTGCGGAAATCCCAGTTTGTCAACATCGTAGAAAGTTGATTTTGGTCACATATAATGATGACGACGTCCACAACGACTCTAGCGGATGCCAATGTTGACGAACATAAAACGGCATGAAACAAGCTACTAGTAGTCTTGTGGACGAAAAATATACATATAACTCATTAAAGCTTCATTTCAATAAACCAATTTATTAATATTTGAAACATACAAGTATGTATTCATAGAGTTGAAAAGGTTTTATTAATCAAAATACCAATTGATACGAAACGAAATTGGATTTCTCTTGTCATTATGACCTGGAACAGAGCTTCATATGTTGTTGCAATTTGAGATCTTGCTTCCTGAAGCCATATTTAGCTTTTCCAATTGAATTATACAAAGTTTGAAGGTTTAGTAAATATAGGCAACAATCTAATATATTTGCATTTCATAGCAGATATTTGAAAACAAAACAATTTCCTAATAATTATCTAACATTATAATTTTTTTCAGAACGCATTCCCAATTGCCAAAAGTGTGGTCAGCATGGTCGCAAATCTCGTCTGAAGGGACATAAACGAGTTTGCCCATTCAGAGACTGTCCGTGCTTCAAGGTTTGTTGACGATTGTTCTCATTTCTCCTGATAGTTTTTGCTTAAAAGTGAACAACAACTGCTGATTTGAATACAAATTCACCATATATAGACCGGTAGTGACCAGCACCGAGCACAAACTAGTGAGAGAGTGAGCAAAAGAAAGAAAAAAGGGAGGAGAAACAGAGGTGCCAATGAGTGTGGTGTATTCCATTTTCTGTTGTCCCTTAGAACATATTTTCCTTTCCGATAAACAATTAGATTGGCAACACGAACCATGCAGAAAAGCTTAAAGTATATTCAAAAAATAGCAGATTTTAGAGAAAACGAAAAAAATATTTGAGATATAATAGGAAAAGTAGTGGAAATGAGAGAGAGAGGTAGAGAGAGAGAATGGGTAAAGGGATTTATATTTTCTTTTGATAAATAAAGTTCTTCTATTCCATTAAAAGTTTGTTATCTGGAAACTATGATGGTAAAAAGCAGTATTGTGAGGAAAAAAGCCATTGTGCTCTTTGAAGACGTATTTATCCAAACAAAGGATTCTTGAAAAGCACGATGACCAGTATGAAGAGTCAAAGTTGCTTCGGATAAAGAAGAGCAGTATTAAGAAAGAGAAATTTTTAATTTACTTGATTTTATTTCTTGAAAACGTTTTTGGAAATGAAGATCTTCATGAAGTTATTAAAACTTGAAACTGCTTATACTTGTTGACTTCAAGCTTGTCTTCAACACTTCCTCTTCTTTTGCCTTCATCTCTCAATAAAAGTTCGTGCATCAGAATCCGAATATGATGCGGAAACATCTGAGAAAAGTTGCCCTTATATGAGCATTAACCGTGAAAAAGGAAGAAAATAGAAACTTTATTTAAATATTTTACCGTCGTGATCCTCAGTCGAATCTTGAAGTAGTTGTGTAATAGGCTTCGTTTATCTAAGTTGAAACGATAATGTCATAGTAAATTGAAAATTCGTTACTCTCTAGTCAACTAACTGATGATTCTCAGAATATTTGAAAATGAAAACGAGATCATGCTCTTCATACCATAAAACGTATTGGCAGGATTACTAAAAGAACCAAATCCGCGTTTCTGCTCTCTGATTCTGATTCAGTCTCTCACAATGATCTTGCTATGATAATGTAGGATTAATCTGTAAAAAGCTGAGAAAAGAAGAGAAAGGGGGGAGATATTTGCATTAAATGCTTAAAGTATTGTTTAATATTAATTAAAGATAATCAAGAACATGGTTGATATATCCTGATATCTGACCATTTGTCTCCAATGATCATATAATCCTATCTAAAGATGAGTAAGATATTGTTTCCTTGTTGTTTCATACAACTTTGACGTGAAACAACATTCTTAAATGAGAGAAAAGACTAAAGATAATCAAGCCAATGTTACAGCTCAATCTTCTAAACACATTGAGACTAACAATGCTTTCGTCTAAACTTCTTCTTCAAGTCATCTCGTAATTCAAAAGTCAAGATTCACCGATTTCTCGTGTTTAGCTTTTACATTTCAAACTTGGTAATGTATTCAGTTGTTGCTGAATCTCCAGACATCTCATGTTCTCTCGTTCGTGTGCTCCTTCGTTGTGTTCTTCAATGCTAGAGCCAGGCACCGGGCAGTATGTCTATTTATGGAATGTCTAGCCTCAGGCTACTACGACAGATACTACTATGACTACTCGTTGTATGTGTATGTGCTCTCGTTTTCCTCTGTTTCTCTGTGTTTCCTCGTTTACACTCTGTTTTCATCAAAAAACGAATGAAGAGGTAGTCAGAGATTAAGAGTATATATAAGAGAGAAATAGAAAACATGAGCAAGAAAAGAGTAGGAATACGGAGAGAAGAACACTGAGCGGCACGATACATTTTAAATTGTTGTCCAGTGCCTCACATCAACAATATTGTTTACTCGTTGTTTACTCGCCGGTCACAACATGTCTCAGTGTTGCCACAGCTATTGATTCCATTTATGGAACGAACAGTGTTCAAACTGAAGCAGCGGGCGCCGGGCCTCGGTGTCCCGGCTTGTGTTCGATTTCGGCCCTTCGTCGCGAAGCCCGGAAGAGCTTGTTTACTACTCGTACGCTTGTCTCTACTTTTTCCTAGTTCAGTTGTGCTCTCTAGAACGCTATAGACTCCCAGCACACGGGCTGAACAATGACCGTTCGTCCTCTTCAGGATCCAAAGGGACAACGATGCTAGTCATGACATAATAAAAAAGGGATGAAATATATGATATATTGCAAAAAAAAATTGAAAGAAAATAAAGATATATACAGTAAATATTACTATATTTAGAAATGATTAAATTAAAATTAGGCTGATAAAGTATTAATAATTAAGAAATATCTAGTTTCATGATATTCTTATATCTCATTGCCTTTTTCTTGAATTACATCAAAATTAAGTGAATTATATGTTATAATTTTAACCGTAATTTCGTATCCTTTTTTTTGATTTCTTGAGCAATTGCAAAAAAATAAGTTTTTGGTCTTCAACTTGACAACTCAACTTGTTTCTCTTGAGAGCATATGTATTTTTCTTCCTCTGTTAAGCAGAAGTGTGAGCAAGACTACGATGTATAGAAAGCATGGTCAGCAGATGGGCTAAGCTTCACACAAGCTTGCACATAAACATGTTGTTTTGACTTTCCTATGTTCATCGAAGCAAAAAAAGTATATTTCTTGTTTTATCATCGAGAAAAAAGAAATGAAGAAAGAACTAGAAAAAGGATTTTTTGCAATGAAAATTTCAAAATGTTGCTACTTTGTTTTATTGAAATTTGATATTAACAGCAAAGAAGATCATTCTATAATTGAATTCAACTGATAATTCAATTGATTATAATCCTTGTTTCAATACATCACTCAAGATTTATGAACCAAGTAGGCTAATATCTAAAAGCAATCTAATTCATATAGATTGTCTTTGATGTTTTATACTATATGATCTATATTACTTAATAATGTTTGAGATCATCCATTAGCTTTACTACAACTCAGCTTCTCGTGATAGCAGTTCGTGTTGAAAGAACAACACGGATATCCTGATATCGTTTTTTTCGTTCAAAAATTCTATGAAAAATGGCTGTGTTGCAAATAAAATGTTTAAAATCATATGACTTGTACAAAACGACTGAAGTTGCATATGTTTTTTTCAATATTTTTGTTTACTTGCTGACCACTAGTTGGGCTGAAATATTTCAGTCAAGCAAAATAGAGGGAGAAACAGTGAAATTAACCGAGAAGAGGAGAGGAAAAAGAAAGAGAGAAGGAGTCAGAACTCTGTGGTCCATGATGTTTGTTTTTCCTAATCTGCAAAATAGATTGAAAAACTATACGATGGTTGCCCGGAGGGAAATTTTTGCAATCGGCCAGTGGGTTTGTTTACGGGGGCTCGCATATTGTTGTTTACATTGTTTACTACTTTCTTTCCTTTTTGCTTTTTTTCTCTCACACCCTACTTTTTTCATTATCTCTTTGGAGCTCTTTTCGCTTCTGTATCTCTATTAGTTGTGACAAACTTCAAGCAATATTCAGCTTTGGTTTCATGTTCAATAGTATGACCAAGTTAAACAATTGCAAATGTAATTTTGAATTTTATTATGAAATCTTTTATCTGCTTCCAATCTAAAATTACCAATGTACAATATTTTGAAGTCTTGAAACAAAATCTTATTTCATATAACTATGATGTCCATTTTCTAAGTACTTAATACTAAAGATAATAACCAGTATCATCAGTTTAATGGAAAAAAAACCTGAAAACAGAAAAGCCATTGAAAGAAACTTAAAATAGAATCACGTGGTGTGATTTTGATGATAATTACTAACAATATAATATTATCATCATAATTTATATGAAAGATGTTGTTAAATGATGAAAGAGCCCAGCATTTGCTCAATCCGTTTGAGTATTAATTGCTACTTGAATTTGAGAGAGTCACATCAAGAATATGAAACTGAAACATGCTTCTGGGGACATATACATAAACAGAGGGAGATTAAGTAATTAGAATGTTGAGATGACTTACGAGGCTTGCAAGTGATTCACACTTATTCACGTTTTCACGTAAGCACGTAAGCACGCGAACTCAGTGGTTTAGGTACATACATGTATGTATATATGAATTTAGTTAAATATTGAAACATTGTTATTAACAATATTGGAAAATCTTATTACTCAATGTTAAGAGAAGAATGCTCGTGTAGACAAACAACTTTATCTTTAGCCATGTCCGATTTACTCAATTTCTTCAGGGGATTAAAAAAATAAATGAAAAGTTCCTTCAAAATGAAAGAAAAATCAAGCAGAATTATTTGTTGTAAATTATTTCTAAGCATTTCATGTCAATAATAGCTGAGCTCGCAAGCTTGAAATCTTATAACAGAAGTAAAAGAAACATGAAGGGATTTGATCTATTTTTAAGCTTTTCAAATGCTATAAAAAAGTTTATTCAGTCCACAAATTTCTATGAACATTGTCAAACTCTAGAGAGGGGGGGGGCTATTGTTTATAGCAATTGAGAACGAAATTCATTTAAAATTTATTAAAAAATATTACTTTAAGTAACATAATAACCTAGATTTTAAAAAGAAAAATTGTAATTCATGTATTTTTAGTGCCATTTGGTAACTGATCGTCAGAAGTTAATGGCTGAACAAATTAAAATCAGAAGACGTCAACGTAAAGATCATTTGATGAATATGACTAGAGAACAGATCACTAGTACTTTAAATGCTGCTGCTGCTTTATCAGCCGCCGGAAACTTCACCTTTAACCCCTTAATATGTAAGTTTTCTTTTAAATTATTTTCATTTCAAAAGTCGTATATATTGAATTGAGATCTTTTTATTTTGACCAACGGATATCCACATCAAAACATAGTTTTAATATTGTTCTCTTCTCTATTTTGAAAATATCATATGAAGTTAGTATAGAAATAGAAATAGACTCGAAAATCAGAATAATTTGTATTTTGAATTGGAACTATGTTTCTAAATGTCGTTTGAGTTGAAACTATAGCCTTCCTATCTCATATCTAAATATACATTTATTCAGCTATTTATATATTTATATGTCTATCATGAATCTGTTAAATATGCTAACTATGTCTAACTTTCGCTGAGAATCACAATTTTATTTCAAACTTCTCCGTCCTAAATATAGTAGACATAAGAAATGTGCCGACAGTTTGTAGTCATAGATCGCTGTAACAGAAAGTTGGAACATGAATAATTCGAAAATCTTTAATTGAAAACAAAGAAATAATATGAATTTCTACAGATTTTAATATAAAATACCCTATATATATATAAATGATTTTCATAATTAATATACTTTTTTCGTCTACTTTGTTTTTAAAATTGTTTTCAATATTATTATAAATGTACTTTGAAACATATTTTGTCTCGAATATGTTTCTGATTTATCGAACTAGCGTTTATTAAGTTTTCTATTATTTATATAAATTTATATATATATATATATATATATATATATATATATATATATATATGTATATGTATATATGTATAGTTTGAGACCAACAGCCAATTATAATAATAACTTTTGAATTATTTCCCTTTTTTTACTGTAAAAACCGCTTACGATGTAATTTACGATAAAAGGAAAGATAAAACTATATAAGGTTTAAGAGAAGAATGCTTACATGCTTTTCCTATTATCTATCTTCTTCTATATAAGCCAATAGGGATTTATCTTAGTTTCAGTTATAAGCATAGAGAAGATTAAAGAGTAAAAATCTCGTTTAAAAGTAGAATAAATCGGATAAATTATAATTATTCAAGTTATTTACAATATATTATTATATAGACATGTACTATGATTATCATTTGAACAAAAATTGTTATAAAAGGACAAATGAAGAATCTAGTACATGTTGACTCCTTTTCAGTCTATCTTGTTTCTTATTGTACAGCTTAATAGATCAAAATGTCTGTAAACCATATGAAAACAGAAATGTTTATTAGTCTGATCTAACTTACCGAAATAATTTGTCGTTTGTTCTGACATCATTCATTAATAGTGGCAGGGAAATGGATAAAGTAAATTAAATATGACAAAAACATATAAACTAATTACAATCATAACTCTATAATTTCATGTTGTTGTTGTTATTAAAATTTTTATGGATATACATGATTTGCCTTCTATTTGATTCCTCTTCTAATTATGCGTTTTTCAGTCCAAGACAACCAGCTGCCTTGCTCTCTTCTCACCTCACCAGCAGCTTCTTCCGATGGCAGCTCATACTCTCCAACGAATGTCATCAGCCAACCGTTCCGCACTTCGCCAGAACTCATGACTGCTGCCACACCAACTAGTGCTGCTCCAATTACCACTACCGCAAGTGGCGCCAGCGCACCTGTTGTATCGGCGGCTACTGCCGCTGCAGCTGTGTCCGCCGCAGCGACCATTACATCACCAAGCCCACCAAGCCCTCAAGGCATTTTGGCACCTGTAGCCATAAATCCAGCCTTCAGCTTCCCACTCTTCAGTAGTGAAGCATTAATTCAGCTGCTCGCCAGCTACAAGATTCTGGATCCTGCAGCTCCAACACTGAAGGCGGATCATGCTCAGGAGAAGATGGATCTCAGTAATCCAATCATTGATGTGTGTTCCGTCTAGGCTTCAGACAATTACATGACTGTAACGACGTGATCCGAAGTCAAATTTAACTTGTCATTCGTCTCCATCACATGTAATATTCCATTTACGGTAAAATAGGTTATCTGTTTCCCAAAACGCTGGTGATAGGCCATCTGATTCCACGGCTACTCAAATTTATTTAAAACCCAAATTCTTCATCTCTTCTCAATATTATATCTCTATATCAATCTATTCTATCTATCTATATATCTATATATCTAACTATCTATATATAAAGCACATACAGGCTTTCGATGTCGACGTCAGCCATCTGAATATAGTCTCGTTTTTTTCTGACGTTAATATTATATCTTCCTATCCTCTCATATCTACCTCCAGAATCCCGATGATACCTCTTCTCATACGTAGGTTTCTAACTCTAATCCCGCTGATATTCTCCTCCGTTGTTCACTCGGTGTTTCCCATATATATTATCTGTAAAAACTTTATGTTGTCGTCGTTCCAACTTCTCAATCAACGGTTGTTCCGTGCAACTGATTAATAGCCATCTGATTTCTTTCTCAGAAAGTCAGTTAACTTCTGATCCTTCTAATTCAAAAGATGGATATTGATTGATTTTGCGCATATCTGCACATTTCTGGTTCATCCACTCTTTCATTTTAATACATGTAGACCGGACATGGGTTGCTGCCTCAACCATTTATTTACATTTATACTGTGAATATTTCAATTATTTCTGTAAAATGTGTATATTGTGTACCATATTTGTCCTCATGTTCCTTATATTATTATTATAACATGCTGTATCAGTTGTAATAACACAACTTATCTTCTTTCCCTTAAATTTTAATTGGTCTTCAAACTTCCACAGGGTTCATATGAAGTGATGATGATTGGGATTCTAGCTAGCTCACCAAAAAGCTTTTTTGTATCCTTAGGCTTAGAAATTTTATTTTATTTACCAAATCAAGAAGCAACACGGTTGAATGCCAGAAAATTTGTTAAAGGACCAAAAGCATACTACTTGTGTTGTCTTGACTACCTCAATCATCTCTCTGACATTTCAAAATATTTCTGTCACAGTCTGGAACTGCTTTCTCGAAATGCTTATAGAATCATTTTTGAATGCTTTGAGAGATGGTATACCTTATCATAACTCTTCATATGCTCGAAATCGGAATTCAGGCTCAGTTAAAATCTTTCAAATCATCTCGGAGACATTTTTTCTCCACACATCCACAGCTACCTCTTGTTTCTGAAGAAAGCTCCTCTGATTTCAATGTTATCTACCTCCACGTATTGAAGACAGTCTCTCTAAAGGTGTTAATCTCGTCCCTCTATCTATCTTTTCTCCCTCTCTCTTTCTCTCTGTCTCTCTCTCTCTCTCTATCTATCTATCTATCTATCTATCCATACAAATACCTGAATACAACCAAAATAAAATTGTTTATTTGTTTGTTTGTTGATTACTTAGCCCTGAATTTCTGTCTTTTATTTTCCTTTTTTTAAATATTTTTGAATATAATTTTGAGATCATATAAATATATATATATAGAGAGATATGTACATCTATCTATTTCTATCATATCATGTGATTTTCGTTGTTTCGTTTTTAAGTTTTGATCACAAAATTTTATTCGAAATAATGTTATCAGATTCTTTCTCTAACCAAAGCCGTGTTCTATCTGTTTTTTTTTTCATTTTTTTGTGAACTTTTACACATTATTTCCTTGTATTTCTTCAGTTTTAGTGATGTTAGATGTGAGTTTTCTGATAAACCTTGGTGCAATCAGCAACTTTTTTTTCTTTGGAAGCAATAAAAGACTTTAAATCATTTCTTTTTTCTTTTTTTTATGTTAACAGCGAAATAAACAATGAGCATAGTTAATACAATGAGAATAATCAGATTAATATATTCGGAAATAAAAGAAAATGTTTCCTAGTTAGAAAATAGAAAAGGTCAGTGTACTAATTGTGGAAATCCAAAGTGGCGCTGATGTTGCCATGAAAATGGTGAAAAAGTATGAGGACATGAGCACAAGTAAGATCTTGCTTTCTCATTAAACTTTCTCAGGATTGTACTCTTGCAACTTGTTGATAAGAGACTTTTATTTGAATATTTTTGTAATTATATGTAAATTTATGAAAGTACATAAATGAAATATATAGTTTGCAAAGCCATATTTAGAAACATTTTACTCAAAATGCAATAAATTTAGTTTCACATTTCGAAACTACGATAATGTGTATAGAATAAAAATCGGAATTATTAAATTGTTTATCAAAAAAAAAAGATTTTAATAAGTATTAATTTTAATTATATTTTTTTTGTATTAAATAAACATGAATATAATATTATTATTATTAATATAGAAGAATTTTTATAGTTTAAACTTGTAATAAACATTTTCACGTGTAGAATACCCGGATATGCTAAGCATTGTGAAGCTTTTTCCGGGTGTTAATAGACATATGATCGGTTGTACTTAAAACATTTCTGAAATCCAATAACTACAATCTAATTTTCTTAAATTTTTAAATGTTTCATGAATAAACCTTGGAAAGTAAAATTTTTTACGAAAAGTATATTTTGAATATTATTATTCTGGATAAAAAACTGCATTCTATGCTTAATGAATTTATATTGAAATCGAGCTTCAGTTGTTATTTAACATGTGTATATGTCCAACACTTTTATCTTTTTTTCTCTCCTATTCTATTACTATTTTCTAAGTTAGCTAGTTGTCGGTGAGCAATAACTTCCATAAATAGCCAGTGTCTGTCAATTGTTTTTGTTAGTTTTTTGGTTTGTAGTAGTAGAATTGCGGAAACGAGAAACAGATTCGTACAGCTGGAAGCATAAATTGGTCAGAGCTTTAAATTTTTCTCACTTTCCTCTCCATCTCTCAATTTCTTCGTTATAGCATTCCTCTCTCTTTCGCTCTTCCTCTCTTTCTCTCTCTTTCTCTTGAGCTTCTCTTGGTGTTTCTTTCTCTCATTTTTTTCATTTTTTCTCCACCCTCTTTTCTTTCTTCAATGTCATCGATGACGACGTAGAATCGTGGTGGTGAGTTGCCAAAATAACAACAACAGCAAGAAATTTGCCTTCAGACATTTCTGACCACAACACATAGTAGAAACACTCTTTCTCTTTTTTCTTTTTCTTTTTCATTCTCTGCTACTCTCTTTATTTTCCTTCATCTTTCTTCCTCTTCACTCTTGTTCATATGAGCTTGTTGACGAATTGTTGATAGTAGCTTGAAAAAGTTGGATAGAGGATGTGGTCAAAGCACGAAATATACAATCGGCTTTGGTTCCAAGGGGGGTTTTTCGGATTGATTATTACTGAAAAGTTGTTTCTTGTTCTTTTAGAGAAGACTTCTCATCACTGTCACCTCATCATCATCATTGTCATCACGATTGTGACTTGAGACATCAAAGATTTCCAAATTAGTTCTCTTTGCATGGGAAATTCCCAATTAATAGTATGTAACATTAAGATTTCTCTGAAATCCTTATTCTTCTGTTTTAAATAATATGAAAAGGAAGTAAAAAATATATACATTTGCAAGATATATTCATGTAAATACATACATGTTTTATAATTTTTAAAAATAAAAGTATTCACACCAATAAAATGAAAAGTATTTTAAAAATTTTGACTTAAAGAAACAAATTTTTCATTTTTTCTACTATATATAACATATACATTACATACTTATATAGTATATGTCATCAAATATCAAATATTTTTTTCATCATCATGACCATCATCATCATCTATGTTTACAAGCCCATTTTTTACTTTTATACGTCATAAACAAGTTGTCATTTCCAAGAATTTTATGAAAAAAAATGCTCTTATTCTAAATCGGCTGTTTATAAATTTACTTTACACATATATATATATATATAATATATATATACTCAAATGAATTATTTGAAGAAAAGAAAATAGTAATTTGTTCATGTTTTTCATATGAAGAAAAATTATATTATTTTATTATTCTCTCTATAGTGTTTAAAAACATAGGGACCGTTGGTCAAGCTGTTGTAGCTCCTGCAACACAATGACGATTCAATTGTGAATTTTTTAACAAAAAACACAAAGAGAAATTACGAGTGAGACTAACGGAGTAAAATGAGGAAGAATAAAGAAATATTGGAAGATATAGAGAGAGAGATGGCAAAGAGATGAGTAGCAATACATAGGCAGATGAATAAAAATATTGAGACAAAACAGTAAACAAGATAGTCAACATCTTGCTTGAATAAATGATGAAAAAACTAAAACTATAATAATATAATACTGGTATGTTTTACTATTCTTTATTATTTTTTATGGTTAAAAATTTTTCTTTTCTTTTTTTTTGTTAAAAATAGATTATAGTAGATGTAATAAGTTATAAGATTTTTATTATATTTCTAAAGTTGTCCACATGAAGATATAGTTACAACTTTTTTTGTTCGACCTTTTTGAGCACCACAACCTGTAGCATCAATATAACAATTTTCATGGAAGAATCATTGGAATACCTTCAAGAATTCCAAGCTCTTCAATTCGATCTAACACATGAAATCCATCAGTTAAATGTCCAAAAGCAACATGAAAATTGTCCATCCTACAAACACATATATTATAAATTGTTATTTCAATAGTAAAGCTCTCTTTTTTCATAAAATTTGATCATAAAAATCAAAAAAAAGCCTTTTAATCTAATATGGTATTCAAATTTGCTATTTCAAAGATCAATCAGTCTGTCTAGTGCTCTTTGAACATAATCAAAAAAATTAAAATCAACATAGCCTATTGATCAAAAAAAATTAGTTTTTTTATTAGTATATACAATAATAGAATGTTGACAAACCATGGTGTCTCTTCAAATGTTACAAAAAATCGGCTGGAATTGGTGTCGGGCCATCCAAAATTATCCATTGATAGAATTCCTCTGCAATTTACGAGATAAAAGATCATTATATAATATATAGTTAGTTAGTTATACCGTCGATCATGTTTTATCACAAAATTTTCATCTTCAAAGTATTTATTTTCAAAGGCGCTATGACCACCTTTACGATCGGTATTTTGAGTTTCGAAGTCGCCGCTCTAAAATGTTTTTATTGTGATTATTGATAGAAATAAATATAAAAAAAAAGATAAATTATAAAGTGAATATACTAACACAAGCACAGAATCCTGGGATAATCCTATACCATTTACAATTTTCAAATCCGAATCCTTTTTCTCCTGTGCATAGCAAACGAAAATTTTCAGATGTCTTCGGACAAACTGTAGTATTTAACTATAATACATAATTAATACACATAATATATATTTAAAACCTCAAAAACGAGCTGTCCAAGATTTTCGGAATCTGCTTGAATATTCAAATAAACTGATGGATGAGGCATAACAGCAAGAATATAATTATCCAACTAAAACTATATTGAGATGTTGAACTATCGGAAATACATATACTATATTAGTGAAAAGACAACATTCCTAATTATAATAAATATAATTAGTTTATATTAACTATCATTTGATTTTTATAACATCAGCTAATTTTTATTATAATAAATCAATAAATAATATTATTTAAGATGAATATAATAATAATATATATACATGTATATATATATATGTGTAGTTAGATGAATAATGAATATTTGAAATTAGTATAATCGGATAGACATAATCGAGAAATATACTATGAAACTACATACTTTATACTATATTATAAAGACTCTTACTGTTATGTCCTATCCAATAGTATATTTGAATATTCAGGCAGATTCCGAAAATCTTGAACAGCTCGTTTTTGAGGTTTTATATATAAACTATCCATCAAAAAGTTTTTTAATAGCAAAATTAAGTTGGCGATTGTATAAGTATTGTATGAGTTTCAAACAAAAATGGTTTATCTGTTTGTGACAATACATCTCAGAATCATCCACTACCTCAAAAGGTATCAGAAGTCTCAACACAAGAATGTAACAAGGAAAATTACTAGAGTAATAATACAAATATAATTATATTTTTAAAATAAATATAATAGATTACAAATAGAAATATCATTGAATGACTCTTTTTTTATATAAAAATCGAGTGAAAGAACTTTGGAAAAAACATAATTTTAAAAAAATTCAAAGTAGTTATGAAATCTAATGCTATCAAGTGTATTATGTTTTTGAAAAGATTACTTAAAAGGATTTAAAAGAGATAGAATACAGATATTAACGGTAATCTGATAGTTCTTTTGAATAATTGACCTATGAATATTTGGTAATTCATAAATTATTATATGTGAAACAAACCAATTAATCTTATTATTCATATAATAATTTATGAATATACCATTCCATATGAAAAAAAAAAAGATCAAACTATATTTTAGATATTGTATTAATACTTATTACTTTGACAATTTTTATTAAAAAGTATTATAACATATTCAATTGGTCAATATCTTAACATCATTGAAATTAATTTAAGTTGAAGGTAAACAGAGACTTGTAAAGACTTAATACATAACTCTGAATGCTTTGTTATCAGTTTTTGACAAAAAAAATGTTTCTTGAAGAGTATAGATTTGACAAATATCGGTCAAATTCAAAAGATATTGCTTAAAAGAAATTCAAATTAAAAATAATATTTTATTTTATTAATTATTTAATTATTTAGAATAAATCTTAGATTTTATTTTTTATTATTTGAAAAAAAATTAAATATATTCATCTGAATATATGTATATTTTCATTTTATTGAAACTTTTTCATATTTTGAAGAATAATTGAATTGTATTTATACAAAAGGATCTCAAAATGTTTGAAGTCAAAATACAATGTATCCTGTACGGTGAGATTTGACATGATAGTATTCCATATTCAAGGATTAAACATTAAGTATTTCAAATATTAATAATTTAAGATTTAATACTACAGATGTTTAGTAGTAATTGAACATTTCAGGGTTTCCAGTTAATTAACTTAATTTTACAGAAAATAAGTTTCATTATTACAGCCAAGTTGTAGTAATCACTTCGAACATTAATTAGCAGTGAGTAGTTTGCAGCTTATTCCTTTTCATTTGTCTGTTATAAAGGATTTGTTAACAGATGAATCAAATATATAATTATCAGATCAAACATTTGCTTGTAAGAGGACAGAAATAAAGATCTTATTGAATTATATGTTACTGAAAATTCAAATGTATGTTATTCTACTAATTCTTTCTTATAACTTGAACAATTTGTAGAAAAAGATACAATTATTAAGTTTAAAACTTGATAGTTTTGAAAAAAGATCATTTTGAAACAGCTTTATATATAGTAAGAGTTGCTGTTGATTCGCCAAAAAAACTATGAAGGTACTCATGTTACAAATACAATCCGATTATGCTTGGTTTGAAAATATCATTTTAACTATTCAAAGAGTTGATTATATGTTTTTGCAAATTTATATAATCTCTAAGTAGTATCTTGTTTCTTATAAGTTCGTTCTCAGTTGTTCTGAATGATCAAAATAATAAAAATGAGAAGATACTTACTACTTGAGGATATAACTTTGCTATATAAATTCTTATGATAAATATATCTCTTTAGAAGTTTAATTAAAATCTTTGAAGTTGAAGATAAATTATAAATTTATATCAAATCTGGTAATACTTCACAAAGCTTAAGAAGGCTATATGAAACTGTTCTGAACACAAGATGAAAAGATGTTAATCACTTCCTCCAAGAACTTCATCATATTCCTTCACCTGTGCCAGTACTCAACGACCTCTCCATGTTTAGCACAGTTAAATTATAAAAACTCGAGACCAAAATAAATATTTTTTGGATTACAATTATATTTTTAATATTTTAAATAAATGTTTCATTAAAATTTATGTTTAAGACGCGCCAAGTTAACGTACCATTGAATGAGGCGCCGGCGCCTTACTACAAGATCATAATTGATTTTTTTTTTCAAATACAAATATTATATGATTACAATAGCATATATTTCTATTATTAATTAATGACACTTTTATATAATTTATAATATAAATTTAGATTAAGATGAATATATCTAAGCGTTTGGTAAAATTCACAATTTTTTTGATTCCAATTGTTTTTGTGACAGGATTCGATGATCTTCATGTTGTTCCTTGTAAGTTGAGTTCTTGATTTGAATTCCGTAATTAAATTTATTAAAGTTGATATTGACACTGTATTGAAAGCTGTTGGTGCTCCTTCATGTATGAGAACATGCATAGATCCATTCATGGAAAAACTATTGGAGATGTGGCCTCTTGAACATCTAATTGAAAGAATGTCTGCTGTATGCGAGTATGTTGGATATTACACGGTTATATGCTGAAATCCAATAAATTGTGTTTCAGAACATATAACGACTCCATTAGCTGTTTGCGTGAAAATTCTAAATGTGATGTTCAAAGTATTTTCCGAACAGCTACGCTGTCTTTCCAAAAGCGTTGTGAACAGAGAGTTGAGATATATGAACGAATGGAGAAATGTATGATTGGACGTACAGACAAAGTTATAAAAAGTTTGTTTTTACTTTAATGTTTTGTTATTTTTTAAATTTTTTAAGAATGTGATGAACAATGTTACTGTCGATCTAATGCTACTGCTTTCTCTAATCACCCATCTATCCAAATGGCTGCCAGAATGGGAGGAAATATTTTCATAGTTAATGATCATATTTCTGGACTTTGCAGGTTGATTTTCATTAAATTTGATCTTTAATTTTAGAATGTTTTAGTTGTTTATCATGTGCTATTCCATGTGTTACATATGGTATGAACCTTGAATGCCCATTATCTGGATGGCTATCTTTGGTATGTTCAGATTAAACTTAACTTTGATATTTAATTTCATTTAAAGGACGTATTACTTGAGCCATTTGATGCTATTGCTGGATTAGTTAATACTCTCAGTACTGATCTTCAATCAATTATCAAATCTAAAGTTAATCGTCAATGTCATTTTGCTATAAGTTCTAGCACTTTGAAACAAGTACGAGAAGGAAATTTCACCGCTTTAAGAGAATATTAATTTTTTTTCTGTATTAAATCTTTTTTTATTCTAATTAATCTTTTTAAAAAATATGTTTTTCGTAATTTATTTTATTTGTTTTTCTAATTTACTATTATTTATCTTATATTTGAACTTCAGATATGCTTTATCTTTTAATTTTTTTAACATTACTACTTAACTCTGTACTTACTGACATGGGTGGTAAGTTTTATAAAAAAAGTTTTAATTTCTAAATACCTTTTAAGGTAAAAATTCTCCACTTGATTATGGATCACCGTATCCATTATTTTCACTTCCCACAGGAGATCCTAGTAAAGAATATGGTTTAAACAATAAGAATATTGCTATTTTGAACTAATTTTCTTCTTTTTTTAAGCTGACCATAGTCCAGCATGTGAATCTGCTTGTTTAGAACCTTCCCTGAAGGTTATTCGACATTTCTTTGAGCCAGGAAATATTCGTGAAAATATGGTTACTGTCTGCCAGTAAATACATATTAATGAAAAAGTATTTGAATAATAACTTTTCAGTTATTATGACGAAGCATCAAATTGTCATCGTCGATATACTCAATGTGATCGTTCTATGTTTGAAACTGTTACAAGTGGAGTAGAATATATGTGCAAAGAACAACGTAAAGGTAAAGTATAGAAGTAATCTGTTTCTTCTTTCTGAAAAGAATATTCTTTTCAGCTTTTGATGTGTTGATTGATTGTATTGATACAAATAGTCAATTAGTTAAGAAAGGTAAAGAATACAGTATTAGATATATTAGAATTTAATTTTAAAAGTTTAGATTGTGATGTTCTTTGTCAACCAAGCAGTTTAGTTGCTGGATTAGCTTTAAAGGATACAGTAATGAATGTACCGTATACATAATCTTTGATATCTCTCTATAATTGATTGTTTTTCAGTCCTTAGATCAGCCACTTATATCTGACGGTTTGAATATGAGAGACATGATTGAGCCTCATTTGGGAAAATTATTTTTCAGTGAAAGTTGTCGGTTAGCATAGAAAATATTTTTTTCTTCATTTATAAATTCAAATTTTAGAATAACTGGATGTTTAATGGATTGTTACAAGACGAAATACAATATGTTGTGTGAAGGAAGTGCTGGGTCAATCTTGATGGTTAGTTAATGTACTTTTTTTTGAGAAGAAACAACAAATTCAGGAAGCATTAGTACGACCTCTGTCATCAGAATCCGCACCTGACGCATCAAAATTCTTGTCCGCAGTTTTAGGAGGATTATTACCACATTCGTGTTCATATCTCTATTCCAAAAACGGAGGTCTTCGTATTAATTCTGAGCTAGATGAAGAAATTAGAAGAATGTATAAAGATAGAAAGGTTCTATCATTTCTGCAATGCAAAACATTCTTTATTCTAGCCTATGACTCAAAAAGAATTAGAGGAAACTCTTAGTAAACCAACTACCGACAAGAATCCCTTCAAGGAAGTTTCAGAAACCTTTCTCAGAATTTCGCCAATTGAATCAGTTTCAGAGAAAAAAGTGTGAAATGTATGGTTTCCTATGAAAAACAATTTTTTCCAGAAGAAGAAAGCAACAAAGCCAGTGAAAGAGGTTGAGAAAGTGATTGATGAAACCAAAAATGATATAGTTGAAGAGACTGTCAATGGTAAAATTTAAATTATTATGATTCTTGTATGAGACAAATGTTTGAAGACACCGTGTTAACTGAAGATCAAACACTTAGAGCTGCTCAAGATGTAGGTAAGCTGTGAAAATTCTTAAACATTGATAGTTTATGTTATAACTATTTTTTCAGAAGTTTTAAAATATAGTTTGAAATATGGCTCTCAACATGTTACGAAACTAGTATCTTCTAAGACATATCATATTTCTTTTATAACACCAGTTAACGGTAAATATACATATATAGTATATAAATTAGTTTTTAATTACAATAATATTATTTAGGAACTGTTGTATGTCGTTATGAGGATGATGTTATTGATTCAGAAGGATCTGGTAGTGGATATCCTATGTAAATCAATGTATAATAAGCAACTAATATCAATTTTAAACAGTTTTATTAAATTTTTTTACAATTTTTTAATAGTTTGTTGGTATCTCAACAGAATTTGGCAATCGTGGGCTCAACGGCTTTCTTCTCGTATCGGTATTCTTCAAAAAAGAAGATGAATAAATGAAAAAATATTTTAAACAAACCCAAGTGATACCGTTTCAAGTTTAAATGACCACAAGTAAGATATGAAATCAAATTAACCAGAAGACAATACAATACAAAAGCAATTGAAGAAATTGGTGGAAATAATAAACCATATTCATAGCTGAATATTTGTATAATTAATAAAAAATATTTTATCGTAAGATCTTACCGAAATAATCTGCAACATGCTTTATATTTGGAATATATCAGTCTTTCTTGCTCAATAGTTTCATAACTTTTTCTGTAAAAGAAATATAATTTTTTAGATATTTGGCTTATATTATTAGAAATATATAGAAACTAACGTTAGGATAGCTGTCAGTAAATTGACCAGTATTACCGCTGATACAAACATATAAGCAAAGAGAGATATCGGTGTTAGCCATTTCTTAAAATATTTTTATTTTATAATTATAATAAAAATAATTTTAATACATCAGTAAAGCATTGAAGACTTGGAACTGTAATGTTTCTCCAATTTATTTCGTCACATTCTATACTTGTTCCTAATGAAATATTATATTGGAAATCAGTGAAAATGAAACAATTACCATATTTATCTGATTCTTCAGCTTCACCAAATATTTCAAATGAACCATATTTGAATAATTTCCAAATAAGTGTATCATTAGATTCATTTGATTTAGTATAATAATCTAAATTAGAAGAATACATTATAAAAAAATTTAAAGATAATACCTGATATACTTATCTTCAACACAGCATATGTAGCCCAAAATATTACAAATATGAGTAAAAAACGGAAAGTAAGTGCAGCCAGAAAACAAATGAAGTAAATTTCGAGAAAAAAAAAGAAATATTACCATTTTTTTTATTGTTAGAATAATAGATCCATAGAATGTATCTGATTCAAATATAGATAATATTCGAATTGATGTAAATATAAAATTAATATAGAATAATACTGTATATAATTGAATTGCAATAACAGAAACTAATAAGCTTAAAAATAATATTTAAATATAAAAAAATATATAAATATTACCTTGAATCAAAAGAAGCAGAAAGTACCCATGATATAAACATTAGAATTATGTTAATAATATCAAATAAATGACTTTTTTTAGTTTTTGTTTTTATCTGAAATTATACATAAAATATTAAATATTAAAAATTTTTTATACAATTTGTATAAGTCGTTTTACATATTTTGATTTTTTAACAGCTTTTATTCCGAATTCTGTTTTTACATTACGTAATCGTAATTTATAAGCAGTAATGTGTATTTTTGAAACCCAATCAAGAAAGAAAATAAGTTGAAAGATTCCAATGTAAAAATATCTGTTTCTTAGATCACTTATTGTTTGTTTCTCAATTATCAGACAACTAGTATATGTAACTATATATCCAAGTCGAACAAGCTATAAATATAATTATATAATTATAATAATTACGTACATATAGTATAACATACTTTATGAATAAGAGCCTTTATAGAAATGCTACCAGAACGTTCACGTACAATACGTTGGCATTGTACATGTGATAAAAACGCCTGAAAATCTCAAATATATTATGAACTATTCTCTTTTTTTTTGGCAAACAACTCACTTTTGCTTTACCCACTACAGCTATTTTAAGTAATTCAATATAATCGTCTTCGAACATATTTCTATAAAATATAAAAAAATTATTTATAAAATAAAGAATAACTTACTTAATTAAATATATTCTTGAAGCATAATTAACCTTTAAAATGCTATCTTTATCAAAGAAATGCTTCAATAAACTTTTACTGTGTGTATCGAACCGACTAATAATTCTTTTAAAATTTTTATAAATTTTATAAAATTACCAATGTAAAGCTGTGTATTCATCTTTTAATTCTAGTTCATCGCATGTTAATAGTTTCAAGCTCATACATCGAAATATAAAAACCTGTCATAAGAATATAATAAAATATTTGAAAAATTAAAAAAAAACCATAGTCAAAGAAAGTAATAAAGGTTCTTCTTTAGTGTTTTTTAATAAACCAGAACAATTTGCTTCATCACCATATGCCGCATAAATTACAGCCTTAGCCAAATCAAATGTTAAAACTGATAAAGGACAAAAAAATAATTTCTGAAAAAAAAAGAAAAATAAATAATTAAAAATTGAAAATCTCATTTTACTTTTGTAAACTCATCGAGACATCTTAAAACTCTTTCTTCTACTTTTATTTCATTTGTTTGTGCTTTATCATTTGAAATATTCAGATGAGAAAATAAAACGTTTTCGAAAAATTTTTCCTAAAAAAAAAACAAATTTGAAGTCAATCGAAGAGAAAATATTCGTTTTAATATTACGATAAGATTTACCTTTTTTTCAAAAACTAAAATTAATTCCTCAATTGAATTTGTATTAGACTTCACTATATCATCTACATCATCTGAATATTTGAGAAGTCCCTCCAATTCATGTGTTTTTTCATTCATCTCAAATAGATGATTAACTTACATTATATAATCTATAGATATAATAACTATATATGAAATTCAAAAAGTTAAAATGAAAACGATTCATATATGATTGAAATAAGAAAAGGATGAACTAAATATACAACTCTATATAGCATTCGGTCAGTTTCTTCAGTATTATTATATAGCTATGTTATCTTTTACTATGAAAATTACGATTAATCATAGCAACATAATCAATAGCTTTTATCATCAATCAACGTTATCACAATGCTTTTCTCATGTTTAAACTGTTAACTTCAGCATTACCATGATTATTGCTGAGAATAGTGCTGAAAATGAAATTTTTCGAAGCAGTTCGTGGCACTTGATAACAACATGACTCAGTAAGTGATACCGAAAATATATGGATACCTGATACAGGTAATGTTACAACCCAAGAAGCTGCAACACTACGGAATAAGCTCCAATTCACTTTGTTCAAGCCTCGTAAACTTCCTACTGCTATAACCGAACCAACCTTAGAACATTTAACTTCGAAACTTGAAGGTCAATATTAAAACTTACTAAGCAATGTGTCGTGCTTACCGGTAAACCGTATTTACTTGCAAATAATACTGTTAAAGCAGAGCCAAAATCAATGCAAAACCCACTGACCACATATTCAAATAAAATTAAAAAAAGAATTCATACCTGGCAGCATTGATTTCCGACATATTTTTACCAATTGTATCAATTACTTTGTGTCCTAAAATCCATAACCCAGCACATATTGAAAATACACCAAAAATTAAAATAAGTAAGGAAGTTGGACGTCTTTGGTTAACATCAAAGTCACGATATATTGAGAATAAAGCAGAGAGTGGAGCAATAGCATTACTAAAAAAAGACAAAAAAAATTTTTCAAATAAAGTATTACGATGTTATAAGTAAAAAGCCTAAAAGATATATTCTGACCTGACATCATTTGCACCATGTGCCATTGCTGCGAAGCAAGCAGTAAAAATTTGAATAGCAGTGAACAATCGCAATGTGCGAGGTGAATCAATTCTAGTAGGACTTGGTAAAATCCATTGACTAAATCGTTTAAAATCTAAAATGGATTATTTAATAAATTAGTAACAAATATATATATATATATATATATATTGTTTTTTACCTTTGAAACGATCTTCAATGTGATCCTGAACAATTTTAGGAGAAGCTTGTTGACTTCGAACAACGGGACTATTTATAGTCGGTATACTAACAGAACATTCTGATGCTACTTGTTTCAACTCAACATCTTTGAAAAAACATTGAAACATATAGTTAGTTTTATAATTTCTACGCCTACCACTAATGAATTTTTTAAGTTTTGGCACATAAAAAATAAATATTAAAAGTGAAGAAACAATTCCAACACAGAGGCTGGTTAGTATAGAGTCCATCATTTCCATTTTTTCAAATTTCAGTACTGAACCAAGAATAAATTAAAAGATATAACAAAATCTTCTTCAAACCTTTAGATCCTTCTCTTGTAAGCAGAACAGAATTAAGAGATATTGCAAAAAAAAAGAAAATTGGCAAAGCTTTTAATCCACATTTAACTGGATCTTCCTATTAAAAATATATAAGATTTATATTTTCTTCTGATAATTTACTCGTCGTAAAACTACGTGATCAACTATCAAGTAGAGTAGTGCTGCTACTATACCAGCAAGTATAGGTGAAACAAACCATGACATAACTGAAAATATCTGTTAATAAGCTACATCAGATGACTCTCAACCAATCAGAAAAATTTTTTCCCATTTCACTCCATCAAAGCCTTTACAAACTAATGTAAATCCAAGTGATGCTCCAATAATTGAATGAGTAGCCGAAATAGGAAGTTTCATAATTGTTGCAACAAATAACCACAAAGCACACCCTTCAATAACTTATTATAATAACCAGTTTGATTGATATATTCAAAATTACTTAAATACAAAATGAAAACAAATTTTTACCTCCGAGTGTTGCTACTTGTCCAAGTAAAAGTAAATTAATAGAATCTGCATATATAGATACGGTAACTATGCTTTTTCTAATAGTATCAATAACATTATATCCTATTAATACAGCACCCAAAACTTCAAAAATTGTTGCTAAGATATAAGCATTCAATATTGTTAATGTTTTTGAACCTAAACTTATTAAAATATAATGATAAACAACTTTTTTTTTAATTTCGCATTACCAACAGATGTTCCAAAAGCATTTGCTACGTCATTTGCACCCATTCCAAGACCTAATAGAAATGCTACAACAATACCAACAATGAGAGCCCAAACATATTGCTCCTTAATACAAAATCTATTGTTTTATTTTGCTATATATGTAATCAAAACTTACTTGAAAAGCTCCAATAAGCTTCACCGAGTCAGATGCCAAAGTAGTCGCATCCATTGTCACGGATTGGCGTTAAAGTGCGCATGACGCCGGCGTGAAATTTTCACGTATAATCAAGTTTTATGCAAATTTCTAGCTTTAGCGTACTACTTGCTTTGCAACTTTACATTGATTAAAATAATGAATAAACTAATTTAATTTATAAGATTTATTAAACAATAAGTATAAGTACATCTATGTATTTTAAACACATAACTGACAAATCATTTCCTTGGGAAAAAAATGAGAAGAAAAATAAAGTAACAAAGTAATACTTTATAAAAGGAGGAAATAATCCATTATAATGAGAAGAGTATCACGTTTTGCTGACAACATACAAAAAATTATTAAAGGTTTATAAAGCTGTAAGCTTGATAATGAACATAATTCCAGCTGAGATCAATCCTAAAAAAATATCATTTTGTATATTTTGTCTAAAGCTTGGGAACTAGAAACTTGTTCTATGTTCAAGCTAAGTACCTGCGATGGGAAGTGTGACAATCCAAGATGAGGCAATACTTGCAAATAAAGACCATTTAATACCTTCACCAGCTTTAATTGATCCAACAGCTACTACTGACCCAACCTAAATATGAAAAATTGATTCTCGAAATATTATTTGAACTGTTGAAGAATAGGTTTTGAAACTTACCAGACAATGTGTAGTACTGATTGGTAAACCAATTTTACTAGCGATTAGAGAAGTTATAGCAGCTCCAAATTCAATAGTGAATCCACTATAAGTTAACGAATAAGTTTCAGTATGGAAAGTTGAAAAAGATTTATGTTATTACCTGCAAGGATTAATTGTTGACATTTTCGTTCCAACAGTCTTAATAACACGATGTCCTAATAGCCAAAGTCCAGCACAAATAGCAACAACACCATAGCATAAGATGTAAATTGGAATCTAAAACAGTTTCATATTATAATTGATATAAAAAAACTTTCATTTGCAATCAATAGCTTAGTGATAGAAAAATTGTCTTAGAATTGTTATTTTTTCCGAAATTTCAAGCAAACATTCTTTGTATTAGATTACGGTAGAATCGCATACCTCTTCATTTTGATCACTTGATTTGTATTTATAAGTTGAAACCAAAGCAGCTAATGGAGCAATTGCATTTCTAAAATAATTACAAGTTAATATATAATAATTTTGATTTGTAGGTTTTTTATGATCAGAAAAAGTTATCAGATCATCATAATTAACAAATATTTTTAATAGTTTCCCAATTCTTACCCGACATCATTAGCTCCGTGTGCGAAACCGGCAAAACATGCTGACAATATCTGAAAAAAAAACCATTAAAATTTAATATTTTGTAATAATATAAACATTCAAAAATAAATATAATAAAGTTATGTATTACCTGTACAGTACTAAACAATTGGAATGTCTTAGCATCTTCCTTCTGATTTTTATCAGGCAAGAACCATAAAAAGAAACTTCTAACACCTACAAGCCATGTTTTATAATATAGATAAAAAACTTTTTCTATATCATTACCATTAATTTCACTGAATTTTGGTTGAGGAGGATAGACAGTTTCAGTTTTTGACTCTGACATCTCGATGCTCATGACTCCGTTATCAACTGGTTTAGGTGGTTCCTCTGCAGCAGCTGAAAATATTTAATAAATAAATTTTTTATAATATATATAATAAACCGTTAATTTTTCTGATGAGACGTGGCTTAAGGAGGAATTCAACTACCAAAGCTGAAGCTCCACCAACAACGAGTGCAATGACCAAAACGAGCCAGACAGGGAGGTTATCCAAGTGCAAAACTACAAATATTTTGTTAAATATTGAATTTTTTTGTAATAATATTGAACATTTAGGTTGAAGCATTATCAAATTTAAAACAAAAACTTTTCAACAGGTAATATGACCCACGTTTGGAACCTCCTAAGAAAATCATCAAAGTATTGAACCCGATGCAAGCAAAATAGATAAAAGGAAGAGCACGCAAACCACATTGGAATGGATTTTTCTAAAATAGCTTCTGTTATTTTGGTTTTTTAACTTGTTTTAATACTCTTCTAAGTACTGCAAAATCAAGGATTATATATAACACTAATGATACTGTTCCAGATAATATAGGAGAAATAAACCATGAAGCAACTGAAATAGAATACAACATAAAACAAAATTTCATTACAGCTTATTACCAATTTTTCCAACCTGAGCCCACATTATTCCATTAAAACCTTTTAGAACAATACTGAAACCAAGTGTTGCTCCAACAATGGAATGTGTTGTTGATACAGGCATGTTGAAAATAGTAGCTATGCCAAGCCATGAAGCACAACCTGTAGGTAAAATACATGAGAATAGGTTGAATTTATTGTTCCTATACCACCCAAAACAGCTACTTGTCCTAACATGTAAGCTTTCGGTTCATCACTATATATATCAACGTTGACGACACTCTTTCTCATCGTATCCGCTACTTTCCAACCTTGAATTCCGTATTATTTTACTTTTCTTTAGAGTGTTAGTTCATACCAACTAATATAGACCCAAGCGATTCAACGATTGTAGCCATGATATACGCTTGAATGATCGTTACAACCTTACTTCCAACAGAGGTTCCAAAAGCATTTGATACATCATTTGCTCCCATTCCGGCTCCAAGAAGGAACGCAAGAATAATTCCAAGAATGAGAGCCCATAGTACCGAAGACTGTAAAAAAGGATATTTTGTTTTATGAAAGTGAGTACATTTATGAATGCAACCGGTTATATCAACCGTTTTTTTAAAAATTAAAAGTAAATGTTTTTGATTCATGGACAACATATAAATTTCACGTAATTATAATTTAAAATTATCTTAATTTGTTTAGTTATAATAGAAAAAACAGAAATATTAACATACACGATCAAACGTTCCAAGTGCTTCAGTTACAGTCTCCAAGGTTGTTGTGATGTCCATTCTGAAATCCCATAATATTTATAAAAACGAATTTGAAATATATGAAAATCATCATAGATGTCTAAAGAAATACAGAAAAAGTACTGATAATCAGAGCTCTTTATATGAAAATTTTGGCTAATCAAACTCCGCCCATTTTAATGCTCTCGGTATAGAAGGGTATATTGATAGATTGATTTTTCAATAAAAAGAATTAAATAAACTTAATATGACAAAGCCATGAATAAAGAAACGAAAAAAATCTATTTCTCTATAATATGTATTTATTAAGAGAAAAGACGGGGAAGCCGTGCGTGTTAATCTGGTTGCTCAAGGAGGACAGAGAGCAAGTAAAGAATATCAAGAATACAGATAATAACTCTTGAATATACTATACCAGAAGATGATACAACAGAAAAGAAACAATGTATTCCAACATTTCTCTTAATCAGATTACAGTCTTGAGGAATTGACATAAGAATGAACAAGTTCAGCAAAATGTAAAATTAAATTGATGACGACAACAGCATGATCTTCAAATAGAACTGCAAATGAAAAAAACGATTTTTTCTCTAAAAAGAAAAATAAACGTGTTTATAACAATTTAGTTTTGAAGACAAGATCATGTAGTGACCACAGATGACGTACATCAACAGATGATAGAAGTTGCTGATCATATTATACGATGAACAAAAAAAAATCAAATTCATGGTTCGAACGTAATCGAATGTATGAATGTACATATACTAATGTTACTACTGATGAACGAACAAGATGATTAATGAATTTTTGTTTTGAAACAAAAAAAAAACAAAAAAAATATATTTAACTATCCTAAAATAATAAATATTCTCAAATTTATGAAAGATAATACATATGAATGAATATTCTTCAATGTTTCAAATTACGTGATCAAGTGTCTTGTTCACGGCCATGTCATGACAATAACTGGACAGGTTTTTCAGAGGAAAATACAATTAACAATTTTTTGAAATTGTCTGGTTTTTTCCGTTAAAAAAGGTTAACCTAACCGATACCCTTAGGATGTTTTTCAGTTAAATAACTCATAATATGTTTTATATAATATTTAAATAGTCCTTAAAAAAATAATATTTATAAACTTTTTAAGTTCTATTGAACTATTTCAACTACTATTCAAATTACTTATTTGAATATTAATATTGAGTTTATTATAATTAACTGTTAATGTACTCTATCTATATATATTTTTTTTTCAGATTTTATCAGCTTTTTATATTTTTTCCTAATGCTGAACTTTGTTTTCGAACGAAATACATACAAAGCTTTCAACTTAGTGTGATCTTTGCATTCTGACACTCAAGTTCAACATAATTCAAAAAGTTGAAAGTCTGATTCTGATCTAAATTTGAAATTCTGAATAATACCGAAAGGAAGCAGGAAATATTACTTAGAAATATTTTATATGGCATTTATCGTCTGCCCTATCTGTTTGGAATTTCATGGTATGAATAGGAACAATATTCTAAAACAATCACTTATCATGATTTGCTTACTATATTTAGAAGTAATGATAGGTTATGATAGCAATTTACATCTTTTTATAGATGAAAAGTGACCAACAGGTGTGATCCTGGAAAAGAAAAAAATTATCAGATAAGAAACGGTATTCGCAGAAAAGATGAAATTTTCCCTGAAGATAAGAAATAATATTTTGCTGATTTGATATAATATTCTTATGACTTAAAGTTACTTATAGTTCCGGTAAATCAAAATGACAGATTGATGTTAGAATTCTGCAGGAAACTTACACACAATTTATCTGAAATTTGGAAAAAGTTGGAAACTTTTAACATTGTAAATGTTGTTGCAAGATAATTTGTTATCAGAATTTTGAAACGAATAACTATTCGATTATCAAAAAACGGTCAGTGACCCGCATTCAAGTATTAATCTTTTGAAATGACTCCAGCTTTCTATCTTTTCAGTTCATGTCAAATACAAGACGTACTTTCGGAAGTTCTACATAGTAGATTTGATTTTAAATCTAAACAATCTGCAATATGTTGCATTTTAAAAATAATAAAATTATTGAATATTTGAATTATATATGAACTTATTGTATAATTTTAAAAGTTATTATAAATACTCTGTATGTACTGTATATACACATTTTGTTTTTTTAAAATAATAAGTAAGCGATTGGCCTCAAAGGTAAACTCATAGAACAGGTTTGTAATTTGAAGCGATTGTTCGTATAAACTTTATGAGAATCACAAAACACTTTTTTTGAAAATTTCTCGTACTCTCACTCACAAATGTCCAGTATTTTAATGAATTACAACGAATTACATACACATATAGTAAGCTGATTGACGTCATACGACAGTATGTCCGCCCGCTATGTCATGATCTCGAGCGGATGACTACATTTGTTGAGTTGGGAATAAAACATTATAGAAATTTTTAAAATTTCCAAGATAGATAGCGATAAATAAAAATTAAAACAAAAGGCTTCATAACTGCAAATTAATTTTTTTTGTTTTCTCTATTAAAATTAATTTTATTAAACATAAAATCGTTAGCAGCAAACTTTATCGTTTTGTGTTCGTAAAGTTCTAATGTTTGCTAAGGTACTATGGGTAGGCAAGTTTAACCGGTGAAAAAAAGAGGAAATAGTTATAAATAGATCAATTTGATCTATCAAAGCAATAGAATTTTAACTGCATATTAAGAAGACGACATGGGCTGTTTCTGACTCTCTATTGATACTGCGAAAGTTGTTTATTTCACCAAATGGTTACTTCAGAAAAAATATGATATAAAGAAAAAGCTTCTTTCAAATATTTCTGAATTTAATTTTTATTTTGAAATACGTAAAACTGAACTAGATATGGGGAATGAAGAAATGAGAAAGGGCACTATGACGAACGACATGCAAATCTGATAGTGTTTGTGAAAATTGAAAAGTTTAATTTTTTTTCTCGATAAAATACGATTCTTTCAAGAACATATCTGATTATCAATAGAACAAAAAAAAATATAAGAAATATGTTCGCCGAATAGCAATAGTTTAGTGACAAGAGAAATGGGAGATATTTATGGAAATTTGATCAAAATACTTTATAATGTAAGAGAAAATCGCCTTCGCCTTTTATGGCTCAAATATACAAACAATATAAAAAAGATAAAAGAAAAAGTAAATAACTGCTACTGTAAGAGAAAGATAAAAAAAATTATGAAAAGAATATTTTTTGGCTAATTTTTAATGTTCAAAATGTTCGTTATGTTGGATAATGTTATAACAAAAAAATGAGAGGGATTATAATTAGAGAACAGTACATATGAAAGTTATTTTAATCCTTTATACAGCTAAAAGAAGATAAATATGACTCATACGGTATTTTAACAGGTTAACCTCTAAACATTGAGTAGGATGAAGTGTAAAAGTGGCAGGGACATGTATAATCAGTCATGAGATGGTAGTAAATGGTAAAGTTACAAATGTTCTTTGTGCAGTTATTTCACATAGAAAAGTATGAAAGCAGGTTACTAGAAATAGAATTATCTTCAAAAATAGATTAAAATTGAATAAAAATCATAAATTATATAAGTATAATCTTAGCTAAACATAATATTGAAGTGAGGCTAACATAAAGTAAAGGAAAACGAATACATTTGTGAACGTTCCGTCACTAGCTCTGTCTCGTATTATGACCACTCAAATGATTTTTTGTCACATCTATCATAACAACACAAGAATTTGTAAATGTATTATGGTTACTCTTAGGAGAGTCATAGCTTTCACGTGAGTGAACCATACATGTCGCACACTTCATATATTCCTCATCGCCGTAGCCTTCGTCCGTTATCTGTTGATGTTCATCCTATTTGCTAACCTGAATGATTAGCACGAACCGAATAAAGAGAGGAAAGATACATACAAAGTGAGCATATTTACAAACAATTGGAATATAAGAATAACATCATCATCATCATACTTGTGTTCGTCTATTCTTGACTTGGATGTCTTTTTCAAATAAGGAGTCTACGCACGTGAAACAGCGACATAGATGTTGAGAAGAAGAATACGATTACGGGGAGATGGCTATATTACAAAACAGTGATTATGAGAATGAAAACGACGAACGACAAATGACGACAAAGATCAGAATTGAAGAAAGAAAGTGAATACGTCGGCGAAGAGAAAGATGTGGATGAATTGGAATCACCCAATGAGTGAGCACCTACACAGTTTGTCCCCGAAAATGATCAGACCACAATTCTATGGCTCATTGAGTTTAACAGAGATTGAAGTATGTGAATGAACCTATGAGCTAATACGGATTGTCACATCTCTGTACAGTAGCTTAGAGCTGAGAGAGATAGAGAGAAACCATGTATTTGAGATAAATCTAGATAAAGGGAATAGAAACGATGTGGCTATTTGCTTTGGTTTCGTTCACATAACAAGGGACATTTTTTGTTATTTTATTCAGTTTTTTGATCAAACTAAAAGGCTATCAGATGACGGTCCGAAATATAAAAAAAAATGCTTTTACCTATCAAAACAACAGCAATAACATATAAAAGAATATATATTTTTTAAAACATTTTGTTGAAATTCGAATAGCCAGTTAAGCAATTGAAGTATTTATTGTGTTAAACAAAGTGTTTGGGTTTCAAATGTATATATTTTGAATTTTTAGCTAATTATTTCTAAATGTTCGAAGATGAGCAAAGTAAAAACAACAAGTCAATAACTCAAAATATGGAATCGGTTTTAATATGTTGAATACAAAAAAAAATATATTAAATCATGATGATTTGAATAAATTCATATTTAAGTCACCTGCAATTTGGAATAATAACACAACTTATTGAACTTTTTCTGATGTTTAACTCATATAAAAGACATGAAAGTGTTCGTGTTTGCCTATAAATTTGTCTTTTCATTGAAATTTCAAAGAAAATTATTGAAATAGATAGGAGAAAAACAAAACTTTGAAAAAGAAAAGTTAAACAAGTAACATTATAATATGTATTATTTATTATTTATTACAGTAACTTAACGATAGAGTTCACGTAAAATTTTAAGAAAACTGGAAATATAAAGATGAGCAAAAGCATGTCCGTTCATGTATGCATATCAAACTAGTTCAATATTGTATGTATCATAATATTTATTTATTTTATTATACAAGCAATAGTTTTTTCTTTTATTTTTTTTGTTGAATTTGCAGAGATGAAAGATATTTTAAGTTTACCACTCAAATTCTGTGTTCGAGTAATGAAAAGACGGGAGAAGTGTAAATTTTGCTTTTCTTTGAGTAAGATTTTTTCCAAAGGTTCTTTTCCTTTATACACTTGTCTTTAATTATTTTTTCTCTATTTTCGAGACAAGCTTGTGATAGAACGACACATAGTTATGAAGAATCATGATGTGGATGATAAGATCGTTTTGCAAGTCGTACGTCTTGGATAGCAAGAACCTGTCCATGTCGCCTAAAATGGTCGACAGGCTATTGATCTCCTAACATTGTCTTCTGAATGTTTCCACGCTCGTTTTCCTACTATTTAAATAATTTTTGGTTCAATTTGTGCTTATTATTTCATAAAAGTCAATTATGCACAAACAATCTTCTAGAAATCTGATAATTATGCCTAAACGAGATGGACAGATCCTTTGAAGCTCAACCTAATGATCTCCTTTTTTATGCTGCTGAAGGATCCTTAGTTAGTTTTACTATTTGAAATATTAAATATATATATCTTGAAAAATGAAACATTTTGGTTGTTGATTATCTAACTTCGTATTAGGCTGACGTAGAAAGAATAATAAAATCCCACAAAGACTGGTTACAACACCGAGATGCTAGAGGTAGGGATGCTTTAATGCATGCTGCTATAGCTGATAATCATAAAAATTTTCAATTTTTGCACAAGTAAGAGAGATATTTATGGATATAACAGTTTGATTTGCAACATCTTTCAGAAAAGGTATTTCCTTATGGGAGAAAGACAACAATAATGCTACAGTTCTGCATTGGGCATCACATTGTCGAGCATATAAGGTGTGAATTCTAGAAATATCTGAAGTTTCTTATTTTATTATTATTTTGCTAGTAGATGTATATTTTTTGATAACCTCAAATATAGGTTGTACGCCATATTCTCCAAAATTCTACAGGACAAGAACTTTTTCTTGCTAAAGATAAAGATGGCGTTACTCCACTTCACATAGCTGCTGCTCAAAATTGCAATAAAATGTTAAAGGTGCTAGTTTAGTCATGATAAATTCAACTTTTTCTCAGATTTTCTTAGAATTTATAACATCCAATGACAATGTCTTTGAAAAGGCTCAAGATAAAAGAGGAAGATCGCCACTTCATTATGCTGCCAGCAGGGCTAGTGTGGAATGTGTTGCTACTATACTAGGTTAGAAGAAAAATATTATAAACAAACAAGATAAAAAATATTAAAAAGTGTTACGACCACGGCAGGATTCGAACCTACAATCTTCTGCTCCGTAGGCAGACGCGTTATCCATTGCGCCACGCGGCCACAAAAATTTGACTTTTGAAGACTCTTATAATCAAACATCAATCAAAAGAAGGAATCTAAAAGTTCTTACTAAATATTATTTAAAATGCTTCAGATTCTCATCAGTTAGGTTTACCCGTAGATCAGAAAGACAGAAACGGCGTTACTCCTTTGATGTGTGCTGTTGGAGTAGCATTACCACCAGGTAAACATGTTAGTTTGTCTATTGTTAAGAGCTTTAGTCATTTAAGCTGTTGATGTATGTCGTCTTCTTGCTCAAAGAAAAATGCTAGCAGTTTCCGCTAGAAATAAATATGGTCATACAGCTTTACATTTAGCTGTTGCAGCTAATAACCTAGATGTAGTTAAACTGCTAATTGATGAACTAAAGTGTCAAGTTGAAGTAAGTTGGAAAATAACTTTAAAATTTGATAAGAATTCATTAGGTTTTTGACAAAGAAAATAGAACACCATTACATTATGCAGCAGAACAAGACCAACCTGAGATCGTCAGGATATTATTAAGCAAGGGGGCAAAAAATTTGACAAAGTAAGTTAGAAATTGAACATAATATTCAAAATTATTTGAAGAAAATATTTATTAATATGCAGTACTAATAACCGATAATTGGGATTTTGATACAAAATTAAAATAAATTCAGAGATCGATTTGGAATCACCCCAGCACATTATGCTGCACAACATAGTCGAGCTTGTCTGGATATGATATTTTCAGTTACGGGAATACAAGTTTGTTTTTATTGAGAATTCAAAATAGAAAATTGTTTAATTTTAGGAAGTGAAAGATAGTGAGCAGCGATCTTGTTTTATGTGGGCCGTATGTGCTGGAAATCTTGAAGTTATTGAGTATCTAGTTAAACGAACAGCGCCTGAGAGGCGGGAAATGGTACACTCACCATGTTATAAAATTCTAAAATTTCTATAGGACAAAAAAGGATTCACTGCGTTACATTTGGCTGCCATGGTTGGAAACGAAAATGTTTGCAAAGTTTTGGTCAAACAAGGATGGAATATAAGTGTATAAGATGAGAAAAAATACAAAATATAACTAACTATTTGAAGGAACACAACAAACAAGAAAATACACCCCTACATTTGGCTGCTGGGCGTGGAAACACTGATGTAGTTCGTTTCCTTGTTACATCAGGAGCCAATATAAATGAAGAAGATTCTCATAAAAGGTTTTAATGACTAACCTTGAAAAAAATGAAAATGAACAGAAAAAACAATACTTCAATCACATATTAGCATCGTTACAGAACTCCAATCTTTTGGGCATGTTTTGGTGGACAATCCCATACTTTGTACTGCATGATCAAAGAAATGAGTTTCCAATGGCGAACAACGTAATATTTTTTTATAAAAAATTGAGCACTTTTTCTATTTTATTTTTATAGTGAAAGACCTGCTCGACCTGTAACTGATGCACTTGGACGAACGCCGTTACATGCTGCAGCATATGCTGGATCTGCAGCATGCATTAACATGCTTTTAGGAGTATTTACAATCATTTTTCTGAAACTTGCAATTTTTTATTAATTATAGATAGAAGCCGAGGATGATTGCCTCAGTTCACCCTTGATTGGATGGAAAGATAAAGATGGTTTGATAATATTTTTCTTAATTTTTCAATAATCATCATGTTGAGGTGAAACAGCTTTACATGTAGCCTGCGAACGAGGACACATGGCATGTGTACTGTCCTTATTAAAGGGAGGAGCTGCTATTAATGCTCTGAACAAAAGAAAAATGACCCCTCTAGACTACGCGCAGGAGCATAAGGTACTAATCGGATGGTATCACGTACAATTACTCTTAATGTCTATCGACTTATAGGCTATACGAGATCATCTACTTGCACAAGAAGCCTTGGCTTGGGAAGAGCTTAAGAAGAAAGCTGCTTCATTTATTTGGGCCTGGTGGAAAGAAGTATCAGCGTTTAAAAAAGGCATTAAGCCGCCAATAGCTGAGAAACCTGTACTCAAATAATTAAAATCTTAACATATGACAATGAACATGTTATACATGTTCACATATATATTTTTATACATAACTGTGTTCATAAAACCATTAATATGTTTTATCTTCAAAATCTATTGAATAAGATCAATTTTCTTTAACCATTAGTCATGGATAGTCTTTAAATATTTACATTCCCTGATTGATCATGATTAATGAACCAAACTTGTTGCAAACTTTCTAGGTTGTTGAATTTTCTTTTTTATTATAAAATACTTACCAATTTACAAATCTTGCTTATATTTCTTTAAACATACTCAATAAAACAGTTATTTTCACTTAGTTGAATTGTTCTACGATATAATAAGATACCTTTTGGACCCAAGCCATTACGGTAGATCATGTACTGTGTTTACGCAGCGTGGCTGTGACATCTGCTGTTGGCGTACAAGAAAATATTTGAATTTTCTTCCATGATGGTCTCTCGAACAGCATTTTTGATATATTATTGTTATTTTTTATTTTCTGGACTACAAATCAATATTTAATCAAACAATTCATAAATATAAAGTTAGACAATCATTTTTTTCTTTTTTGTGTCTTTTTAAATTCTTTTATAACACAAGTTTCATTATTACATGTATATAATATTTGTGTTTTTTTATATTTTTGAATTAAGCTTGATTTAAATCACCTCTCCAATCATGCTGCTAGAGTTAAATATATGAAATTTGCTCATTTAACTTGAAAAAATATCCCTCGTTGTAAAAATTTTGTTATCTACTATAACTTTTTATTAAATACTTCTCACTTTTTCATCTAAATTTTGTACTGTTTAAATTATGCTCATTTAGTTTATTAGTTTATATAGTAGTTCCAAGCTCTTGCATCTGTATACATAATGCAGTTTCTGTTCTCTTGGTGCTCTAGCTGTCTGTCAAACGGCGTGCCCTCTCCTAATCTTACACACTCTTTCTTCTGTCCATAGTGACCTGCAGCGGGCGACGCGGCTCTGCGGCGGTTACCAGTTTTGTTCGAATTTGGATTTAAGCAATTATACAGCGTTCCTTTTCTAAAAATTTACTATACATGTGTATTTCTTTACTTTTTTGTGATTTACATTCTCTTTGATTTTGTTATATTCCCGTTATCGATGATCTTTTAAATTGAAATTAATGCTAAGTTTTTATCGATTTCTAGGTAACACCAAGCTTTCACAACGTCGTCCAAAATGAGAAAAGGGTATGATATCCCATTTTATCGAATTAAATAATATATGCTATTTTAAGTGGTGCTAAAAGAAAAAGGGAGGAAGAGGACGGGGATGTATCTATGCAAGGAGAAGATGAAGACAGCAGAAGCGGTGTTGCTGTTAAAGTAGAGCCTCCAAAAGGTTTGCCTTCATTCGCAAGTAATAATACTTAATATAATGTCTAGGAAAGGAAAAGGATCCCGAATACTCAGCTCCCAAAGGTCAAAAATTGACAGACTTAGATGAAGAAAATGTTGCCACCAATGGCCAAGCCAAGGTACTATCTCATGGTCATAACATGTTAGTTAAAATTCTTATTTTAGGAAGCCGATGGAAATATTATTGAACAAACTCATTATATTGTTATTCCTTCTTACTCAGCTTGGTTTGATTATAACTCAGTTCACCAAATTGAAAAAAGAGCTTGTCCTGAATTCTTCAATGGTAGAAACAAGAGCAAGACTCCCGAAGTGTAATCTTTTATTTTTAATTTGAATTTCATAATTTTCAATTTCAGTTATTTGGCTTACCGTAACTTTATGATTGACACTTACCGTCTTAACCCATTTGAATATCTTTCGGCTACAGCTTGTAGAAGAAATCTTGCAGGAGATGTTTGTTCCGTTGTTCGGTAATTTCTCGTTATGTTCGTTTTTCTTATTATTATTTCAATTTCAGCTTGCATGCTTTCTTAGAGCAATGGGGCCTCATTAACTACCAGGTTGATAATGATTCTCGACCAGCACCAGTGGCTCCACCACCAACTAGCCACTTTATGGTCTTAGCTGATACACCTTCAGGAGTGCAACCTATTAATCCTAATCCATCTAACTTTGCGGTAATAGTTAGAAAGTGTACTGTGACTCATGTTGACATTTTCAGAGCGAGAAGAAATCAGAAGATGGAGAGAAACCGAAAGTAGAGCAGCTGCCTAAAGTTGGACTTAGAACTGATCAGTATCAAAAGCAGCTAGCTGCGATGAAGGTTAGATTTTTTCGTGAAGTTGAACATAGTTTGTTATTTTAGTCAAAAGGAGCTGCACCAGGCCGGGATTGGACTGATCAAGAGACACTACTTCTTCTTGAGGGATTAGAAATGTTTAAAGACGATTGGAATAAAGTTGCTGATCATGTAGGCACTAGAACGCAGGACGAGTGTATTCTTAAATTTCTTCAACTTCCAATTCAAGATCCATATCTTGCTGGAGATGAAGGATCCAGTGCTACTGATGTTTTAGGTACCACGAGCTGTAGTGTATTTTTTCTATTCGTTATTTTAAGGCCCGCTAGCATATCAACCAATTCCATTTTCCCAATCAGGAAATCCAGTTATGTCAACTGTTGCTTTCTTAGCTTCAGTTGTGGACCCTAAGGTTGCAGCTGCAGCTTCCAAGGCTGCTATTGAAGAGTTTTCGAAAATTAAGGATGAGGTTTGATTTTTTTTCAGTTTTGGTTTTAAAATTATGTTTTTAGGTTCCTCCCCTTGTTCTTGAAGCTCACGCTCGTAATGTTCAAGCTTACGAGGAAAAAACTGGCGTTGTTGATGGAACAGTTGGACTGGCCAAATCAGGAATCGCTATCGAAGCTAAGAAAGATGAAGAAGAAGGTAGATCTCATACTTTTAAATGAATTTGGACTCTTTCTCTTTCAGGAGACAAGATGGATACCACTGAATCAACTGAAAAGAAAGCCAGTGATGCTGACGAAATTGAAACATCAGCTAAGAAAGCCATTAGTGAAAAAGTACAAGAAGCTGCTGCTAGTGCTTTAGCTGCTGCTGCTGTTAAAGCTAAGGTAAAAAAAGGCTTTATTTATAAGTTAAAATTGTTATTTTAGCATCTTTCATTAATTGAAGAGCGCAGAATTAAAACTTTAGTGGCTCAGTTGGTTGAGACTCAAATGAAGAAACTAGAAATGAAGTTAAAGCACTTCGATGAATTAGAACAGATAATGGATAAGGAACGCGAAGCGGTAGCTTTTGAAATATATTCATTTGTGTGTAATACGTAAACATTTAGCTCGAATATCAACGACAACAGCTAATTTTGGAAAGACAAGCTTTTCATCAAGATCAGCTTAGGTATTTGGAGCAGAGAGCTAAGCATGAAGCTCACAACAAATTAGTTGCCACTGGACAACTTCCACATGGGCTCCCTCCTGGATTTGAAGTGTCTGGACCACCCCAGCCAACTCCCCAGGTTCAAGTAGCTGTACCCCCCAGCCAAGACTCAAAAGCAACTGTCGAAAAAATGGACACCGCTGAGCCAATTTCGGCCCCTACTCCTATTGTTGCTGCTCAGCCTCCTCCAGCCCCAGTACCAGTTGTTCCTGTTCAAGCTGCACCTGCTTCTGTAGCTCCAATAGTAGCACCTCCTCCACAACCAATTCAAGCTCCACCACAGTCTCAGGCTCCTCCTCCAGTTCATTCTGCTGCCATGCCAGGTCCTCCTGCTCAACAAAATCCAGCTTACGCTCCACCCGCTCAACATCCACCTGGACCATACCCACCACACACTCAACCATACCCCCCTCAAGGATATCATACCTCCAACCAATATTATGCAGGTTTGTTGATTTTATAAGTTATATTTTATAGTAATTGATTTAGGACATCCAGGTTATGGAGGACAGCCTCAACCAGGCCCAGGATTCTATCAGAGTCGTCCAGGATATCCTCCATCAGGGGCCCCCGGATACGCTCAACGCCCATATCAAGGTCAACCATACCAAGGTGGCCCTCCAAGAGCACCTTACCCAGGAGGAGCTTACGCACAAGGTTTTGACAAACAAATCTATTTGAATTTATTTTATAAGTTTAGCACCACCAGGGTACGGACCCCAAGGATACCCAGGACAAGGTCCTGCTGGACATTACCCACCTCCCGGAGGCGCTCCTGGTGCTCCCAGCGCTGGCGCTCCACCAGGTCCCCCTGGACAACCTACCCAGATGCCTCCTTCCCAAGCTTCCTTGCCTCCTAACGATAGTTCTGATGCAGCTACACCACCTATGCATCAAGGTAAAAATTGAAGCCGAGGCAGAGATAGAAGCGTTACTGTTTTCAGGTTTGAAGACTGAGTAAGCTCTTAACAGGGCTATACTAACTATTTTTTTTGTTTTATCTCTTGTCTAACTCCTTGAATAATTTATCATCATTAGCTACTACTTTTCCCTGTTTAACATTAATCTCATTGTTATTCTCGGGAAAAAGAGTATCTCGTTTCCCGGTAGTGCTCTGATCCATTAAGTTCCTAATTTGGTCCAGATTTGAAATGGTCTCCTTGTTTATTGGCGGTTTATATGTACACTTTGATTCGCTGCTCGTCTCCTTGCTCTTATTTTGTTCTGTAATCTCAATTATTGTTATAACGTCCGCATGAATCATCTTTTGAACTGTTAAATAGTTTGTACTACGTGTTTATAAGCGTTGTAAATTCTTAGGTGGAAAACGCTATTTTGCTGGTCGTTTCAATCGTAACTAATCGTAAGTAACAAATAAATCAGTTTGATTGGATCAATTATTTTTTTGTTCAAGTTAATCTATATTTATGATATATTTACATATCTGAAGCCTGTCATATGCAGATGACATTGGAAATTTTGTTCAGATGGACTCGTTGCCTCACTCTACTTTTTCGGGACATGGAACAATTGATTCAGAATTTAATCTCTCTAATCGAGAAGGTCAGCTGGAGGAAGAAGATGACACAACTCCTGCTGAGGCATATAGTTCTGCTTTTAGAGTAGTAGCTCAATATGAATTTAGGTTCTCGCAGAAATGAAAGTAGCTTGGCAGAACGAAATTGCTTCTCCGGTCTTATTACCGCATCGTTTCGATGCTGCTGAATGTCTTATAGATCAGATTGATGGCATTGAGGAAAACTTGGCAAGACTTCCGGATAAAGTGCGTATATTTGTGTACAAAACATCTTTAAGATGCTATTTTAGACAGCAGCTTGGATTGCTATTCATCGAATGGAACAACAACGGCTAACATATTTGGTAAATGACTATATCCGAAGTAGACTTGCTAAAATTGAACAAAATCCCCGTTGGTTATTAAAAGAACATGAGAGACGAATTCAGAGCCGTATGTTAGATGTACTATTATTGATGTAAGATATCTTTTGAAGATAATCCCAGTAGCGGAGAAGAGCCTGTTGAATTACTCGCTCCCCAGGAGCTTGAATTCGCAATGCGATATGCCGAATCAGAAGGTATTCTTATGGGTAACACCTTTTTAGGTTTGTATATCTTCACAATATGCTTTTATTTGAATATAATGTTTTTCAGGTAGATTACCTCCATCGCTCCGTAAGATTCCTGTTTCTGAACCAGAAACTGACTTTGAAAGAGTATGCTAACTAGATAAGTAAAGGCAATATTTAAATATTTTTAGGTGTATGCTGAAGTGATGGTGGACAATGCTGAACAAATTGTTGTTCCAGATTATCAAGATCCTACTTCAGATGTTCTTGTAGATTTAGAGAAGAGCTCAGTCCATTTAATAGCTTTTAATTCAATACAAGATCAAATTGAGAAAGGCCATGTACGATTATTATGATACATTTATTATTTCATATCGTTTTATTCCGTTTATTTCTCTTATCTCGAATGTATATGATTCACTACGTATCAGTTATCATTCCTAACTATCATAATTACTAATTTTGTAAAAAGAGCATATTTTCAAAATAGGTTATGGTTTCACGTATCCTACCCTTTTAAATATGTCAACGTTTCACTGAATATTCCTCTTGAAAGATCTGTCTAAAATTATTTTCCTTTTTCTTTGTTTACATTTCGCTCATAATTGAAAAGTATACGTAATGGAATGAAGCTGTTTCATAGTGTTAGTTCGTAGATTAAGCCCTGAGGCAAGTAATAGCTCTAGGTTCACCCCCGATCCTCATTGATGAGCAAATGAGGCTTCCAGCCATTTTATAATAGCCCGATGTTTCAGTTTGATCCTATAGACTTATCCAACGCATATGGTGAGAATAATGATCTTTGAAAGTAACCACGTTGGCCCAATATCATTCAGAAAGATGTTTCACTTTTAACTTAACTAACTTTCAAAACAGTTTCCATTTTTTAACTATTTGAGACTGATGCGGTTGTTCATTTAATCAATTTTTTTATTAAGAGGTAAAGGGTTTTAAATACAAAACATGAAAAATAAGTTATGACAAGTGATTTTTCATGTTTCTCCTTCAACTGAATAGTAAGATGCAATAAGACTAAGATAGCTTTGACGAAAAACTACTTGTATATTCTTGAGTAACATCTCATATACATGTTTTTGATTGCTTTACCTCGCGATCTACTAAGCACGTGTTTACCTATTTCCGGTTCTTGTTGGCTGATGTTTTCGCACTCCCTATCTCAGCTAGGCGTGAAGGAGGAGTTACATGCAAATACCGTATTATAAATCGGAAAAGGCGATAAAGCAGTGTGAAGAAGGGCCATTGTTTCTTGATGTTTATGTTCTATTCATGTCTATAACTTGGCTCAAGAGGTTACAATCAGAAGGATTGCCATAGTCATCGAACGGAAGAAGGCGGGGCTAAACCATCATGCTCAGTTGGTGGCCATCGGTAAAAGCAATTCTAGAGAGGACCCGATGTAAACATGATCCTTAAGAAGCTAAGGACGTTTAGTTCTTTCCATGTGTCGTATGAGAGTATTTGCGTTCTAAGTGCGTCTCAGATCATATGGAAGGAATCCTATCCGCTGTTTCTGATTTCTTCAAAGTCTCTCACAAATATCGTAGAATGATTGATTTTCGTGTTTTCTTCTAGTTTGCTATAGCCGAGCTTAATCATATTCATAATTAGTTTGTAATTTCTTTTGTATGTTTGATGAAAGAAGTGATGTCCACTTTGTAAATTGGATTCGGAAATGTGAACATATGGATGACCGCCTGACAGAAAAGTCTCACATTACCATATCCCATGTATTCTCTGTGTGGCAATAAGCGCCAGATAGCTACCTTATTTTATAAATCGAATGCTTCCATTTAATCGAAACAAAATAAAAAATTGTTAATGCCCTAACTCAACGTTTTTGATATTTGTATCCATAAATATGACTGCAAATGAGTTATTTGTGCTGTCATTAGCCTTTCGAAAAGTATAGATTTAAAGGTTGCCACTATGTTCATTCAGTTAAAAATCGTGCATGACGATTTGTCTAGATATACATGTGTATGAGTGTTCTTGGTAAGGCTCTCGTGCTTACAAGTCATAGCCAAACGAATGAAGTCGTGGATATTTCAGCTTAAGGTCCCACCTCTTCGCTTCCCCTTATACCTCTTCATTCAGACTTGTTTATCATGACGACTCACTCACACCATTTGAGTTCAGTGGCGCTCTTAGCTTTTGCAGTTCCTGCCTACATCTTCCCTCGTTGTAATCTGTCTTCGTTTTCTTCCTCATTTTAACTATATATACTCATATTCTTTAAAAATTTTTTATAAAACTGCTACGAGTGTACTGCTACTAGTACAGATGTTAATTTTCCTAAAGACTTTTCTGATCTCAATTTGTCCTTATTCATTTTTCTCATTAATTTTCAAGAAAGTATAGAATTAGATTATAAAGCTTTTATTAAAGAAGAATGAATATCAATTGGTCATCATATTATCTACCTCTTTCAAGTCGCACTTTGACTCATCTTCATTCGCTCAAGAGGATAGATAGCCTTTAGGACCATGACACGGAATAGATGGTGGCCAGAAGGCAGCTTCGATAACTGGAGTGTGACTAGTGAAAAAGAGGTCTCAGACCAATAGGCCATTTCAATTCTATTATTTATCGCTTCTCAAACTTCTATGTCATCTACTTATACACATCATCTTCTTGTTCTCTATCATGATTTCTTCTTTCGTGCTTTTATTTTACTCTTGTTATAACCATATTCTTAATATTTATTTATTTTAAATGCTTAATATTTGGTCTGTTTCAAAAAAAATATATTCATTGCTCTAACTTATTTTTAAGCTTCTCTCTCTTTTCCAGAAGCATTGTTGCATAGATCGAACCAAGATAGAATGACCTCAATACCTCTAGGGGTTGAAAGGCAAGCTATTCCAGAGCGGCTGCACCAAAAGCTAATTACTAAATTTTGTCTCAACCGCTTTTCTCTACTTACTCAATTTCCCACTAACTCTTCTCCAGCATTCTGGTCCTTTAATTGTCATATTTAGTTTTCACTGCAACCACATTTATTCTCCTGGGCTCCTCTCTCTTTCTCTTTCTACCTCTCGCTTACTCTCTTAATCTGTCTTCTCTCACTTATTGTTTTCATTCTCACCCTCTCTCTTTCTTTTGCTCTTCTTTGTACATTTTCCAGAAACTGTCAGTTGTCTGTTAGTTATGATGACTATGACGATTGAAATAAGAGTATGCATCCAGATAGGTCGCTTAATCTTCAAGTCCATATGCCATATAAAAGCTAAATGCTCTTGATTTTTGAGAAGTTCGCAAGGTTTTGCCAGCAAGTGAATTGGAGTATGTAAAAATGAACCAGTGAACACGTCATTTAGTTTGCAAACGATCCTTACACGTAGTTTTCACGCCATTTTCTCATCATAAATTTTATTCAAATTAGAAAATAAATTTGTCAAAACCAGAATGAAAAACAATAAGCTTTGATCTAATTTATTGCTTTTCTCAAAATCTATATTTTTGTTGAAAATCAACAGATGGTAATTCAAAATTTTATTGGACATTTGTGTTGATGTGATGCTATAGCTCTAAAGCTGGATGAATCAGCTAAATTCACCTGCTTCAAGCACGACGTCTGAGCTCTAACCATTATCTCATTTGGTTTTCAGCAAAAACTTCGATTTTTTTCTAATTGTCAGAAAAAAATGATTGCACGACTTCATTTTCGTTCATATAGCTTGCTGCTTATGCAAAACGTATTACTTTATCATGTTAATGCTTTATTGCTAATAGTACATCAAGTTTTAGTCTTTTTCCCCTACAACTTCCTCTATTTTATGCTTCAAAATTTTTTTTCTCTCTGAACGATATGGAAAAGGAAAAGTTCCATTTCATAAAAATTGCATATTAAGTATCTTTGCAGTATATACACATACGTATAAATTACGACATACTTTTTGAGTAAAAAATCTTTTTTTTTCTTCTTCTTCTTCTTCTTCGGCTTTTCTCATTCGCAGTCTCATTTTCCTACACTTCGCATCATTCTTATGTATATCAGTACTAGAATCTCTTAATTCATCCGATTTTTTTGTTTACTCGTCTAGCCAATGTATTAGTTGAAAGCAATGATTTTCTATTTTGGAAAACGATATACGAAAGGCCTATTCATGTGTTTAATTGCCTACAACTAGCCGATGACCATGATGGCGGGGTTTTTGCTGTTCTGAATCCTCATCAGCTGATTAGGTAGAGGACGTACTATTAGCTTGGAGTAAAACCAGATGAATGCCGGGTTTCTGACATCTGGTCTTTGCTTTTCGTCTATTTTCAAATCGACCCCATCTTTTTAGCTTTATACCAACTTGATCGGTTTGTTGAATAAACGTAACTGGCAATGGTGTCAACTTAAAAATATAATAATTATAAATACTTCTCTTTAAGATCTTCAAGGTCCGGAAAAGGATAAGCAACCAAACTTTATAATGACCCATGTAAAAGACTTGCATACAAGTGCAAGGGCTCAAAACTATTTCCTAGTTAAATCAAAGATATATTCTACTTTTCTCTCAAAACTTTCTCGATTTCCTCTGGTTCTCTATATCGTTTGTTTCCTAATTTGTTCACGTCTAGCTATGAATTGGCAAACGACAAAACTCTCCTAATCTCGTTAGTGCAATTTCACCGCAATATTCCGATTATTTCCTTTTACCTTATAGCTGGTCCAATCACTACGAACCAGATAATTCTATAAATTCTTATTCATCTATATATATATATTCGAGTTCTTTTCTACTTTCTACTTGAAGTCCATTTACGAACGTGTCATGTTAATTTAGAATGTATTGAAGTTCTACTTAAGGTTCATTTTGAGCAGAACGCGTGATGTGGAAATCCTTTAACCTACTACAACCTTCAGAATTTTTCTCGAAGTCGTTTGACATCTCGACTGTGAGATGTGTCTGATCCTTTTCATTTCTGTTTCTTTGGATTACCCCAGATCCATTTGCCAATATATAAGCTGAACCATTTCAACTCTCTTATCCAGTTAATACCAATTCGCGTCTCCCAGCCTCGGTTGTAGCTCTTGCATTCTTTATTTAATCACAAAAAAAGTCTTAGAAATATATATACATATACACATATACACATATGTGTGTGGATATCCCGTTTTACTGAAATTTATTTTCTTCTTTCAATGTATTCATGTTTGAAACTTTTGGTACGCTATTGGCTTTGCAATTTCTGCAGTTTATTACTCTTATTTCTATTAAGAGAATATAATTTCCATTTTGGTCATTCGATTTGACTTGCTCAATGTATTGCCTGAACCGATGAGCAGTTCATTCGTCATGAGCAACTTATCCATGCTGAGAGAAGCGATGAAGGGAGAAGACGAGCTCCTGCTTCCTCACCACTTTCATTCCTGTCCTGACTGGACGCCCGAGAGATGTTGCCTCCTCTTACTCTATCATCTCATTAAACTATTCCGTAAATGGAAAAACATCAACAGCAGACGAAGATAGAAAAAAGGCCCGACTTTCTTGCCTTATTCTTATTCTAGATTGTTTTATACTTTTAAAACATTTTTTCTCAATTCTTTGTTGACATTGTACGCTTTGAAACAATATGAATTACAAGAAATTCGTATACATAAACAATAACATAGATATATTGATATGTATATCAATGCAAATTTAGTATATTAGTAATATGTTCATAAATGCTTTCATAAGCTCAAATAGGTAATATGCTCACATTAAGGCTTGAGTACCTATTTAATCCCATACATGATTTGAGATGCCTGATAATGTTTTAACCATGCTGCTATTAGTTTTGATTAGCTCATATAATTTTGAAAATGTAAATGAAAAAAAAATGTTATTAGCTCTTTTTGGGGAATATTAATATGAAAACGACCGTTCCAAGTGCTACTGTTATGAGAAATAATGATTATTTTCCACGTGAGTCCCCACGTAAATTAGAACTGATTATCCAAATAAAATAAAATAAAACAGAGTAAAAAGAAACAGAAAAACGAAATATTTGAGTGAAACGAAAAAAGAAAATAAAGAGGGACAATAGAATCTTAAAGAACATGAGCTGAAAGGTGGAGAGAGCATGAGTAAGAGAGTTAGAGATAGAGAGACCAAAACAGATAAGTTGCCCTTAGCTAACATTCTATTACATTTCAAGTCTTGTTACTACCACGTATTAGTGCGTTTCCTAGAGAATAGCTATATTCGATCATTTGTAGTTCTCTATCTTCATTCAATTTTCCACATCTGAACTATCTTCCATTTACTTTTGGTTCATGCCCGTTTACCGGTGTTCTATTTTCTTAGAATTTCCATGCTTTTTGAAATTCTCATTTCGTTTTTTGAAATTTTTATTCTTTAAAGCTATTTTTGAGAAAAAAATGAATATTTATTAATGAAAGTATAGCATGCAAATCATATTAAACTTAAATTAAAAGAAAATTTAGTATATACTTTATATTTTTATAATTATCATAAAATAAGATAGATTTTAATATTTTTGATTTTAATTAACAATATATATTATTATGTTGTTTTATTCATTTATAGATATATAGAAATACAAGTATAAATGTATCTGATTTCCATTTGAATGCTTCAGATAGACAGTAATCAGTTATCTCCATCATATACGAATGAAGGTTTTATTCTCTTTCTCTCTATCCTCTCTTCCTCTCTCTTCTTATTCTTTTTCTCTCATACCCTATCTATTTATATGAGGAAAACTCATGTTTCTTTCGCTCCATTTCATCTTAAGCTCATTGAAGCGTCGTGAAAACTTCATCTCAGCTTCATATCAAGTCATATGAAGAATATTTTCTTCCATTTAATCCTTCCCCTTTTCAATATTCTTTATTTCTTTTGAAAACCGATCACTATTTAGTCAAAATGACATTTCTTCATTTTCTGAACAACTTACAAGTGAAATTACGAATTTTCCGTATTCGGATGTATCCACTTGCTTGTACATATGCTGACAGCACATCCTTATATTCGTTAAGTCTTTGTTCGTTTGCTGGACAAAGAATGCTATGATAGTTATCAAATACTAAATATATGTATAAAAAATAGTTTTTTTTTATATCTCAGTACTATATGTTCTAGTATAAATACCATGTTTTGTGTCTTTCAATTTGAGAAATACATGTATACTTGCTTGTATTTGAACAAGATGTCATTCGGTGTTATGGTCTGTTAATCTTCATACCTTTCCTTCAAAACTTTCAATTCTTCATTTATTCGATATTATTCTTCATGTTTTATCTTTTACTTTCTAACATTACGCTTGATTGAACCATTGGAACATTTTTGATATTTTATAATTTCAGATATGAAAGTATTATATGGTCATTTACTCATATTATACTCAATTTTTCCAATAGCTAATTCTTTGAAATGTTTATCAGGTTTGAGCTTTAATTCAATTTTATATAAATTATTTAAATATTGTAGGTCATCCACAATCACCGTTAGAATGTACATCTTTGACTTATTGTGTTACTATGAAACCTAAAAATGGTCCAACTCAGCATTCATGTGACGGTAATACATCTAATCTCACTTTCTTTTTTTAAATATATGAATCTTATAGGAAATGCTGTTGGTCAGATATCACTTTGTTCTCGAGCAAGTGCACGATCTCGAATGACAGGCCTATCTTCCAGTAGCGATTATTACTATGGAAGTAAGTTATCTAAATGCAAAATCAAGAATATACAAACCGTATCCATTTCAGCTCATTCTTCTGTTAGTAGTTCAAGTCGATCTAGTCGACTTTCTTCTCATCATCAACAGATGAGAGATCATTCTTGCTTTGATGGAGGAGAACTTGGACAAATCTGTTGTTGTAGTACAGATTACTGTAATTCATCAACATCATTCTCTACGTTATCTACTATTCTTTTCACTATAATTGTTGTTGTTTCATATCGCTTTTGAACTCTTTTCTTGAAAACTAACTGCATTTACTATCTCATTCATTTCAAATCCTTTTTTCTCATTAAAAAAACAAGGAAGTATTGCGAGAAGTTTGCAGCGATGATACTCGCATACAACATCATTATGAAAGCTCATTTTAGTAATTAAATAGTTATCCAACTAAACTTAATTGGATATATTATTTATAATTAAATGAAAAAGAACATCAAAACTTACCATATATATACTTATACATAGGTATATAGTTTGAATTATTACTAAAAAAAAATAATTAGCCTCTATATCCTATCCTTTTTTGTATTTACTCGCCTCAATATCTCTTCTTAAAGTCTTCATTCTTTCACTATTTGAAATATATTGAAAGAAGAAAATCTCTTCGTTTAACTTCCTGACATCCGTACTTACATTGACCTGAAAAGCTCAATGAGCATACATATGATCTAATTGAAGTTTTTTTCATTTTCGGTTTTGTTTCAACCACTTATTCTCAAAACAAAACAAGATTTGATCATTTTAACAGTATACATTTTGATTACGAATTATTTTATTTAATGTGAGTCACTACGACAATTCTTATATCTCATGGAATTTTCTCTATCTTTCTTCTCTTTCATCCGCTCCTTTGTGCTCAAGTAATTCAATTACTATTATCACAAAATCCATAATTTTACAATTATTTTATGCTTAAATTTATATATTTCCTTATATTTATGTGATAATTATTCAATGGGTATCTTTGTAATTTTTTATTTAAAAAAAAACATATTTTAATACTAGGTAGTTAAGTTATGTTGTAATCGTATTGTCGAATGTATACAATAAAAATTTCATTGTTATTCAACAATCACTTTGATAAATTTATTAGAATTTTTATCTGGCTATCGTGTCAAGAAATTAAATCAAAAGATCTCAATTTTCTTTGAAAAAAAAAAAAAAGAATTTTCAATGAGATGCAATTAAAATTAAAATAAAAAAATTAACAAATGCTTCAAATGCTTTTTTTTGAAATATAAAAAACTATTGGCTTATTCTCCAATTTGTTCCTCGTATTGCATTGAGCAGCATTGACAAATGTCTAAACAAATTTTTTTATAATATTTATTACAACAATTGGATGAATCACTTACAGTTACATCATTAGTCATAGCTCCATAGCAAGCATGTACATGTCCAAACACATGAAAACTGGAAATTGTTGTTTTTATAAGTTGAAATTAATATTTTTAAAAATTAAAATGTATAGATTATAATCAAACCTTGGCTTAACTCGTTCCTCTACTTCTTTCAGTAAGTGTCTACAGCCCCAACGTTCTCTACCTTGGAACAAGTCGAGATAACCTTAAACCAGTATAGTTTAACAAATCAAGATTGACTAACAAGTTAAATTATTATTATAATTTGATATTATCACGTATATTTGCATGATCGCATGAAAATACACTATAATATAATTCTATGCCAATGATATTAAGTTCATTTTCTACATTTAGCTCATATAAGCCGTTCGAAAATTTACCTAAAGGTGGTGTATGTGTTATCAGCACATCAGTGTCAGTAGGAATCGTTTTCCATTTAGGTTCAAGATCTGTGCGTTCAGTGGAGAAAGGGAAACCAGCTAAGGGATGCCATGAAGAACCATAGAACTTGACGCCGTCAATCTAATAAACAAAAACAAACGATTGCTGACAAATACTAATATAGCATACTATTTGTCCTTTATCTTGTAAATAAATTCCATTTGTTATTTGTGTATATCCTTTCAATGTTCCTCTGCCCTTTGAACCTTCTTCTCTTTTGTTTAAATCCTAAATACAATTCAATTTTTTTCAAAAAAAAAACGAAAATGACAACCTCTGTATCATCAAAACCGAGCTCATGATTACCAGCTACTATTAATTTATATTTATGGGGTAGTCTGCCTAGAATAATGATAACGTCATACAGTATAATTTCGAATTGAAGATCATCATTGAAAAAATATACAAACCGAGAGCTTCATTGAATACTGCAATTTTCTCAGATTCACCATTGCATGTGAAATCGCCACTGTGTATCAAAACATCGCCATCTGGTATGTCGGACTGAAACAAGTTTTTGAATCTTACAAATTTCAAGATAACCATACAATAATAAGAAAAAACTACAATAAAATATATAAATAGTATTACTTACAAGCATATCTTGAAGTTGATCATGAGTATCAGAAATACAAACTACTTTGAGGTAAGCTTCAGTAGAAGATGGTTGGTTGATTTCACTTAAAAGGCAGACATCATTTGCAATAATATATTCAAAAAAAAAAAGAAAAAACTTACTTTTTTGCATTTAAACTGACGTTTTTCAGAATTTTACTATCCTTAATTTGTTCCCAATATTGTGCTTCATGACTGGGATCAACAATGAAATCAGTACTCATCTTACTAGCCTCTGCTACAAACCTAAAAATCACATGACGTTTAGTTTTTATTGAAGATTGATAACGAGGCTGGGAGTCTGTCTCTTAAAGATATATATTTATAAAAAAATGTATATATATATATACGTTTTCTATACTACTTGATGAAAAAAATGAAATTATATTGAATAAATGGGAAAATGATGAGAACTGGAGAATACGATCGGTAAGTGAATAATACATTTTAAACATATATTCAATGCGGAAAGTATAGAAGAAATATTTTTGAAATTATAAGTGCTTTGAGTGCATGCCAAACAATCTCAACATCACAAACAGTATAGCCTTTTAAGTTTCAGTGAACAGAGAAATTCGAAAAAAACCGACTGAGCGGCTAAGTTTTCAGATAAGAAGAAAGGCAAAACGTACCACGCTGTGATCGAAAAAAGGAAGAAAAACTGAACAGGAAAATCCATGTTCCGATTTGTGTGATTGCTGATGATACAGAAACGGAATTCAAGAGGACTAGCGAGAGGACATCAAAGAAACCTCGGAGCTAATGCCAACCTCTAGTGACTTTTGATGGAAAAGATGGAGGGTGGGTCCTTTAGAAACACCTGACGATGAGAAACAGCTGGAGAGGAAAATAATTGAAGGTCTGTGATTTTCTTAGATATTTCACATAAACATGTATGATACTAAGCTGTAATTCAATAAAACTAGAATGTCCAAAAAATGGCTTTTAAACAAGAAAAAAAAAAACAAAAAAAATATGTTGAAAGCGCTGCGTTACTAGTGCTCTTAGGAAAAAAACAGCAGTGCATTAAGAAAAAGTTAGTAGCATTCGGAAGGAAAATGATGGCTCTACAAACGATTCTGGATAGAATTGCCCAAGAAGTTTATTGTTAAAACGTGTAGTTGAAAACTTGGATGAGCGTGACTCAGAATAGCTAACTCCAACAATTCTCTTATTTCTTTTTAAAGTTATTTAATATAAAACAATGACACAATGGAAATAATGATATATAAATAGAAAATATACATTTCTATATAAAAAGAATAGAATAAGCTACATACAGTGATTGAGAAAGAAAAAGTTCTTACTTTAAAATAGATATAATATAAAAATTATAAAACATACACAACATTTCTTTTTTTATACATAAAACGAACGGGAAAAAAGAAGAAAAAGAAACATAGATGCATGAAAAACATGAGCATGACACCAACATAGGAGAGACGAGCCTGAGCTTGCGTTAGGAGATGAGATGGATGATATGACATCTGGTCCTGAGGGCACAGCATTCAAAACAGCTAAATAGAAACCAAAAGTCCATATAGATACTCGTGTAGTTTTCACAGCCAGTTTTTACAATATTTTCTAAGTTACAAGAGAAAAATCGGAAATTTTTTTTGGAGTTAGATCAATGTTAGCCACAGTCATAGATGTAAAAGATGATACATGTTTGCTCAGAATAAGATCAAAATACAAAAAGATGAATTGGACTTAATGGTTTCCAGAATAACGTTGGAATATTTTACGTGCTAATACGTGTAAAATTTGAAAAAAAACTGAAGAAAACAAGCATATAGATTAGCACCAAGCATTTCTTTAAGAAAATTTTCAAAAAAAATTGATGTTTAGAATGAAAAAAGTATGGTTTTCTTAAGAAAGTTATAAAGCAAAGCTTTGTTCGAAAAAGCTATTACAAAAACTTTCATTGAAAGAAAAAAACAAGGAGAATCGTTAACTTCATATATACATTGAAATACATATAGATTTTTGTTTTTATATATATATATATATATACTAATCTTACAATCTCAGAAAGCACTGATAATTGTTGATAGATGGAAACGGAAATGGTTGTGCGTGTTTTTGTGTGTGTTTGTGCATGTGATTGAAGTAAGTGAAGATGAATAAAGAAAAAAGAAGAGCCAAGAAAGGTTTTTAAAGAAAAATAAAATTATATATCATTTCGAAAACGAATTTATTATAAATTTTTTAACAACATATTGATTTTTTTTTTGGAAAACTTAATGTCTATGGTGATTGCGTATGGATAATAAAGCATGGGCAACAAGTTAGAGTTAATTGTCATAGTTGCAGCTTATTTCTGATTTTATAAGTAAATGCAGCATAACAATGAAACGTAATTTGAATTCTTTATGAAATTCTAATATTAGAAGCTTTATTATTATAAAAACTATCAAGAATCCTAAAAAAAAGTCAAAAGAAGGGAGGAAAAGAGTAAAGAAAATGACGCAGGTAGAGACACAGAGAGGGAGAAATATGTCAAGAAAAAAAATCTATGACAGAGAGAAGAAAAATAATAATGAGACAAGAAGGATAGAGAGAAGAGCCAGACAGACAGAGAGAGAAAGAAAGAGGGGGTGGAGGAGGAGAGAATATTAATACATATACATAGAGAGAGAAAGAAGTTGTGTAGCAGAAAGCTTCCATTCCAGAAATGGCTCTCACAAACAAGGAGCAAACGGAGACAGCAAGAAGTATATAGAAGGAGAAGCATCGAAAATTGAGTAAATGGATAAGATATATCAGGAATTTAGTATAATTAGTAATTCAAATTAAAAAGAAAACGTTCGTAAATTAAATAAAATAACAATAACAATAAATAACAATAACAACAACAACTATATCTTCTTCCCTGTATTCAAATTAGCATTTAAAATAAAAACTTCAAAAGAGTGTGAATCATTTAATTTTAAAAAAATATCTTGAGCACTATCATCCGTTAATGAATTTACATTCGTAACTTCTTTTCTTTATCCATTTCTGTTTTTTTTTTTGAAAAAAATAAGCGCGGAATTGCGAATGATTCTTGTCGTGTAGTTGTTAAAGCCATGCTGTTCATAGTTGAAAAGTTGATGCAAAATCTACTAAACATACACACATATATACCGGAAAAAGAAATTCTCAATAATATTTTAAGAATATGACTTATTATCCTTCAATTATTAAAACATTTTTAACATATTATTAAAAAAAATCATTTATACAATTAACAATAAAAAGTTTGTACAGAGAAATCAATGTCATGGAAAAAAGTAAATCAATTGTTTATGAATTTGTATATAGAAATACAGAAAGAAAAATTAAATGGCTGTATGACAAGAGCTTTTCGTAGATTATGAGTCTACATTATCATGAATCAAGATAAATATGGCTTTGTAAGGAAAAATCTTTGCCTAAGCTTGATTTGCACAAGGCTGAACAAACGACTTCTTGCTCCGTATTTAGCCTCAACAAAGGTAAAAGCACGTGAAGGAGAAGTAAAGAGAGGAAATGAGGTAAGTTGAGAGAGAGATAGAGAGAGAGAAGGGAAGCCAAATACCCGAAAGTCATGAGAACAGACGAATAAAAAAGTTTAACGAGGAAAATAAAATTTGTTTAATGAAAGCGTAATTTCAAAAATTAGTCAGTATGGAAGAAAAGTGTTTCAAAAATACTAAATATGACTAAATAATAATTATATTTATAAATAAAAATAATATTTAAAGATCAAAGTGAGTATAGTATCTACAACTGAAAAAAATGTTGTTTTAATAGTAATTTAAGCTATATAAATCAAAATATTAGAAAGGGATAAAACTGAACAAACTAAACAATATCTTGAATCTGTAGGCATGAAGCAATGCCAATATCTACTTCTGTGTGCCCATGTGATAAAGATGTTCCAGAAACAGATTTGGGAAGTACTGGTTCCGACGACGTGATTGTCATCACAGGAGCCATATCCGTGGATAATGTATCTTCAAAAGATTCTAATGGGGGCGGCTGATTCTGAGCAATACGAAGAATAGTGGGTCGTAAAGAATGAATAGTTGATTGGACAGTTAGCTGGAAAATAATTATTTTAGAAAAGGAAGCAGATGTCAAAGAAACATACCTGCTCATCTTGTTCCGGTACAACACTAAGTTTCTTATCGCTAGGACGACGAGCACTATTCATATGAAGATAAACAGATGATACAGAATTCATCATCTACAAAAAGAAGATATAAACTTCAAAACATCTGATGAGATAGATTACCTTAGCACCATCTTCATCATCGTGTCGGATAAGTTCCTTGGATTCATGTGAAGATGAATAATTTGAATCATTCCTGAAATGAATAGGAGATATAAAGTTGTGTTGCGATTGATCTCATGATTTCATGACCCATGAAAGATAAGAAGTGATTCATATTTTTACACGAGTTCAGTACTTCGAAACTAGACAGCTGTTTTTCGATAAAATGAGACAGTGTCAGACCAAGTTCTCAATCATTTACAACACAATTGTCTCAGAGATATCATTGATTACGTATGAGTCATTTACCTTTGTCCAGAGAGGAAAGACACCATCGCATCCGGGCAAGTAGCCATCGACACAAGCCATGCAAAGAACATAACGCAGCATAGTATAACAATTATAATTATGGCCATAAGTTCATCCATTATGAGCTGAAAGAAAAAATTGGAGTGCATCATTAAATTTTGAAGCCAATAAATCTTCGTTATAAAAGAATAAAAAAGAATATTATTTTTAATATGAAGCAGCGGTGTTTATGTATCTTATATTCCGTCTTTTAGATAAAAAAAAATATTTGTTTACTACACGACTTGTTCAGAGTTTCAAATACTCACCAACAGAAATCGTGGAAATTACGAACAAAAAATCGTAGAAAACACCATGACAAAAACTTATATGAAACCTTATGCCAGAAATATATAAGCTGGTATTATGCTATTCAGAAACATGGTGAGTAAGGTCTCAAATGATAACAGCTGTTTTTAAATTAAAAAAGAGAATAGAAGACAGTCAAAAGAAAAAAGAATATTTTCAAAAGAAAAAACAGTTACTTCTTCAAAACAAAAAAACAAGCAAGACATATTGCATAACCGACTTTTGAAGGAGGTTGTTCATATCCCAAGATATATACATATATATAGGAAAAAGCTTAAAGGTGGTCTATGCAAGAAAGTACAAACATCGAAATCAGTAGGATCACAGTTTACACAGCAGAGAGTGATGAAAAATTGCATTTAAATTGAGAGACACTAACATTTTCAAGAGTACATAAGATGCAGAGAGCAATAAGGACCTTACTTTCTGATTATACTATGAATATTTTTAGAATGCTAACCAAATTGTTTAATGAAATGTTATTATAGATAATGAACACAAATGCTGAAAAAATAACGATAGAAACAGACATAACATTAAGAATTCACGATGTATATTGCTATAACATGGCAAAAGCTATCTTAAGGATTCTGCTCCATTGCTAAACTATTGACATTGGAGCATAAAGCTCCGTAACGTTGACAAGCCAATAAGTGTCTCATCATTACAACAATGTTTCTATATTTCTAAATTTAACATTAATATAAAAATTGCAAGCTGCAATGTATTACAAATGATAATTGAAAGTTACTATTTACATTTATTGTAATTAATATAAAGCATAATTTTATACCAATTTCTATAAAAGCCTAGCAAGGAATATTGATAAAGAAATTTTTTTATCAGATTTCAAACTGTGAGGAAAAAAGTGAATGATGCAATGGAACACTGTAACCAGATAATGTATTTTAGGATTTGAACAATGAACATCTGTGAATCTACTTCATAAAATAAAAATAAAAACCGCTATCGAAAATTCCATCTTCAAAGCTGAATCTTCAGTATACCAAGCAGAGTGGCGGAAATGAAAATTAACGTCAACAGTGTAATGAGTGAGTGGTTTGAAGAAAGTTTCTTTAAATTTTCCTGTTTTGTCTATTATTTGTTAGCACTTGAATTCACAATCAATTGACCAGATGTATTGAGCTATTTGTAGTCAATAACACGAATAACGCGTGACGAGACTGGCACAAGCTCAAAAAAATGATATTTTTTCCAAATATACATGCAAATTCAAATATTATTTATGATACTTGGTAATATATTCAAGTGAGATAAAAAAATATATATGCGAAAACGAGAATAATTTTTAGTTTTAGGAGAATAAGACAACTGTAAAGATTTTAGAATGAATTCTGGACTCAGTATTATATAGCTAAGCATAAGCTAAAAGCCCACCCCCACAAATTTGTTTTTAATTTTTAAATAATTTATCACCTAATCAGAAATAATATCGAATAATAAAATATTAAGATCGCAGATTTGTTGATGTAATTAAAAAGCTATCACGATCATAATTGACTGAAAACAGTAAAGCTGTACAAGACAGAGTAAGTTGCCAACACTCCAGGCGAACTGCCTAGCGCCGCAAACTCTATGAGAGAGCGTGCTAATCTAGGAGGGCAAGCAGAGAAAACAAAGAAAATCAATAGCTGTGCAGATAGAGGTGGTTGTGGAAAATGAGGAAAGTTAAGAAAATTAATGAAATAACTCATTAAAAAGTTATTATAGTCCGAGAAGGGTAGAATTTGATAGCAGAGAGCAAAAAGTATTTGAAAATAATACGTATACTATCAATTGATTGAAATAAAAAAAGTGTTGAAAGTGAGGAGCCGTTGATTGATGAGACTATTTCCTTGTAGTCTGATTATTTGAACACATGTGCTCAATGTGTTCCGGATTCTTTCTGAACCCTTTGGTCACTTTTCCTGGAAAACCCAAACGCATTGAGCGTCGAAAAATGAGCTCAATGAACTTAGAGAATTTGGAAGAATGAAGAATTGCTCAGGTCGACTAGCACAGTAAAAAAGATAAAGCATAATTACTCATTTACTTAGAATATATTTCTTTTTCATTCAATTATTCGCATATATCTATTGAAATAAGAAAGCAATGCAACCGCTCTTTAGTTGTTGAAAAATAAAAATGAAAATAGGATTCTGAGTTTCGTCATTTCATCCATCTTAACGGAGAATCTATTGTTTGATTTTTTTTTAAAATACAATTGAAAATAGGAAGACGAAGAATGTTAAACTGGAATTAATCATAAGTAAAGTTTTGAATAGTATAGAAGATCGTTATAATAGTATGCAATGAAACATAAAGCTGTTTCATGACGTAAAAGCTTGAGTGTTCTGCAATGATAGTGTGGATGATTTGTGGTGAAGAGAAAGCAGAAATGGAACATAAAAAAGGCAAAACAATGTTTAAATAATTTGAAAAAAATAGTTTTCAGCGAATGAAAATAGATTTAAGAATAATATAAAACTTTTAAATTATTGAGCATCGAAGTCAAACAGCAATAAAGAGAGCGTTTTCAAATTTGCTGATAGTCAACGGCTCTGTTTTCGATTTGTTCTGTATTTCAATTGTTCAGATGTATTGTTTTTATTATTTTTTAGACATCTGAATCGATAGAATTAAAAAATTAAAAAATTGTAACTAGATAGTTAGTAATGAATGATGTAATATATGGATTTCGAATGAAATGAATATTTTTCCAGAATCAAATTGGACATAACAGATTAAGTAGCTTAAATGACCAATACAACGTGGGCGTTATATAGACTATTGTTATCAAATCTTATATGAATTGATTAGAACTTTCGAGTTTTTCTTATCTCATTATGTCCTTCAAACGAAAATGATAATGAAAGTTTAAATGACTATGAAGCTTTCGGATTTTTGCAGGAGCTGTTGCAAGTTTAATATAAACTAATAATGACTTACCATTTCATATAGAATAGTAGGAGTAGACTTCATGTTAACTAGTGAAACTTCAATAGTTGAAATAGATAAGTCTAGATGAAAATTCGTTTTAAGTCAGCTAATTTAATACTTTGAGTGAACGCTGTACTCTAGCTCGGACCAAGTTTTACTTCGCCCACGGGGAGAATGTAAGAAGAGACAGTTGGTGACATTTGGCTTGTACATTTGAAATCTGTGGAAAATTTTCAAATTTTGCTGTACAAGATAAAGAGATAAAAGAGGAATTTGAAAAAAATGGAAGGAAAGAGATGAATTTGGTGATATAATTTGGGAATGTATTAAAAGAAATGAAGTGCTCACTGTACTATTTTCTGTTTTTTACAGAAAATGTAAAACGCGAAACTTAAAAGAAAATTTTCAACAGCGTTCCAAGAAAGTCTTGAAAATGTGCTTGAGGTGATATGAAGCATAGATAAGATAGCGACAGTCGACTGATTATTTTGTGAGATAGAAAAGCTATTTTACACGACATGGTGCCAGATCACGCCAAAAAGTACAGAGAAAAAGAGGAAGAAGGAGAGAGAGAGAGGGGGATAGACAGAGTGAATAAGGTAGAAAACTAACCTGATAGATCAATTCTCTCCTTTATTTTTTATTTTTTGAGTCAATGTTTATTTGAGAATAAGATTATGATCTTAAGTGTTCATGAAATTGCAACAAGCTGCAGAAGTACTAACTATTCGAAGGGAAAAATATTTCTAGTTCTATGTATTAATCAATAATTTTCAAAAGTTCTCAAACTATTCGATGGCAAATTAAATAAGAAATAGTCTATCATTTGAAGAAACAATGTGAAAAATTGAAATTAAACTAATCTACAGGCAGTAAAAGTGTTAAAATAGAAATATATTAGATACGAAACGGTCCAGCAGATTAAAAATTATCATCAAAAACTGATAAGATTGATATGATTTAATTCCAAGAATTTATGGAAAAAGAACATTTCCGGTGCACTATTTTCGTTATTTCAAATACAATAACATATAAAATGTTGAGGGAAAAAAAGAATAAGAAGGAAATTGAATTTGTTGCAAAAAATGAAGACAAACGAATACAGTATTTGAAAATTTCCACGTGAACTCATATGCGTACCTTACGGCCTTCCATTCACAGTTCAATCTTTCGAGAACATTTTCTCGGTTCAATGCAAATTACAAAATATTGTGAGGTATATAATTCTTGTTCTGAAATTATGTGCAACTGCACGAGCTCTGAAAAAAAATTGGAGAGAAAAGCTCGTAAACAGTGTTGAACAACAACTTCTAGAGATTCAAGCGGTTTTCATAGGAGGATAGGAATATATTTTGAAGAAAATAGATTTTTATTTCGGTAAGGCCAGCAAAATTCGATTTAGATTTAACTTTGATATTAGTGTTGTTAGCATGACGATCTTTCAACTTTCGGAATAATAATCTTCAACCTTCATTCAATCATGAACTTAACATCAAATATGGTAAGTATTGAATTGTCAATATATATCAATGTGATTGACATTATTAAAAGGTAGTTAGATATACATCTTCGTGTTGTACATCATGAGCGAAATATTATCTTTGAAATCTTCCAAGTTTTTATCATTTTAATCAAGAACTTTCAAATTTATTGCATGATGACGTTGTATGGACATCGTTCACTTTCATCTAGACGCCAAGTTTAAGTAGAACATCTCTACACACATTCTATTCTTACACATAATTTCTCCAATTATGTTTGATAAATCATATAAATCATATAAAATATTAATTTAAATTTATATATAAATGAAATAAAAAATTATTTTTTATTCATTTAATTCGATCAATAATATTCTATAAGCATTTATAAATATTTTTTTAATTTAATGATAGTAAAAACGTAATTTGGGAAATAACACCTAATAAGCATCGAGTATCATCAACATTGAACATGTCTTCAAGGGCATGTATCATTAAAGCTTAAAACTAGAACGGTTGTAATTAAGAAAAAAATGACGAATATTCTATAAAATTATTTATATTTTCTGAAATTAAACATGAAGTGTTGAAAAAAATAAAAAAATATAATCAAATATTCTTCACAAAAAATAATTTATTGCAAAATGTACGTTAAAAATGAAATTCGTTTGGATTACGGTGCACATATTTTTTGTTGGAAAAACTCAAAACAAAAACATGGATGAGAAAGAATGAAGAAGAAAAAAAAGATTTTCGTTTTGTCCTCTTCTATGAAATGAAGAAATGAGGGAAAAATCTGCAAACAAAGACAAAAGTTGACAAAGTGTTTTCAGTTGATTTATATCTTCTATATGGATGTATGTATGCAATTAAAAGTTTCCATTCATGTTACATCGATTATTATAATAGTTTATAATTAAATTAAATAGAAAAAAAAACTTTTTTCTAAATATCTATCTTATTATAAGATCATACTATTAAACGGAAGATGTTTCATTCATGTATTTTTCATCTAAAAACTTGAATTTAATCCTTGGAGTTTGTAGTAATAAGCTTGCTATTGATTATGACAATTACTTTAAAAGGACATGCCAATCATCTGTTGATATGTTTATGAGCTTTATGGGTTGAAGCTAATGTAAAGCTGATACCTGGATGGCCTTGACAGGTGGGCGATAGGGTTATCAGCTGCTTTTAAACTTAAAGTTGGATAACCTGTTTCGGACTTGAGACTTCAACTCGTCGTACGAGTGATGTTGTGACAAGAAGAGGATTTGAACAGGGGATTACACAACATTTTCATCTGCTGAACCGCCTTCCTTGGGCAGTACAGTCGATGTCGTTCATATATCGTCAGTTTAGTTGTATCCACTACTTCAAGCTGGTGGCAGGTTCTCTGCCAATCTTTGTTGTGTTGATTCTGAACTATATATATGATTGCCCTGTCCAATTCATAGAAACATATTTCAGTTTCAGTATAACTTTCAAAAATATTTTTCTATTACATAACGTTTATTACTTAATTTGAAATCAAAAGCTTTTTCTGTTTTTGTTCTTTTATTTTATTTCTTGAGGTCACACCAAGAATCTATGAGAAATTGTAATTAATCTTTTCCTCATACACTAGAAAGAGGCAATCTCGCTATCTCTTTGTATGAAAAAAAACATTTTAGTATTCATCACTGTTCACGTTTTCATTCGGTCACACCTGCCCTCATATACATCTGATGATGTACGCAGCATGGTGTCGATTCAATTCTATATAAGCTTACTTCGTTAGATTTAAGCTCTATAGTTGTGTTCTTGATATTTCTATCTATTATTTCTCGATTTAATACATTTTTTCTCATTTTTTTATAGAATGATCAAGCAAATCTTTGTTCTTGGATTAACTGTATCACTTGCTTCCGCATGTTGTCTTCCACCTATTCCAACATGCTGTGGAGGCGGATTCTCAACTGTTTCTTGGGCTTATGCACCACCACGAGTTGTTGGATATCATAGAGTAAGACTAGAATAATTTATTTTTAAGATTCAGCATTTTCTCTTCAGATTCCCATTTATATGAAAGTAGCAGTTCCAGCTCCCCCACCACCATCATAGTAAGTTTATCTTCAACTAATCTGTCCTTTAAATAGTAGTCGTTGATTTATTTGAAAAAAGTAAAGCTTATTCTAACATTTGTCCGAATATTCAGCGCTGTTGCTCCAGTACCTCCACCACCGCCACCAGCATTGTATGTTACCAACTCAAAAAAGCTTTTTAGGTTTAAAAAATTAATTTTAGTGCCCCACCGCCTCCACCACCAATGCCAATGCCTATGTTCGTGCTTTAATATAACAAATGCGTTCTTTAAAATATGCTTAAAAACTAATTTTAGGATAGCACAGGTACCTCAATCTAGCTATCAAGCCCCACCTCCCACACAAGTGTAAGTCTATAGAATTCAATCTATAGAATTAGTACTTAGATAGTTCTTAGAAGATTACTGGGATATATAACATATTTTTGTTTTATTAGATAGTTTCTGCAAAAATAGGAAACAAATAGAAAAATCCTTATAGAATATCTGTTCCACAACTTGCTCCTCCACCAGTTTCTATGTATCCTCAACCAATGCCTCAACCGATTCCTCAACCAATGCCTCCACCAATGCTTCAACCAATCCCTCAACCAATGCCTCCACCAATGCTTCAACCTATACCTCAACCAATGCCGCAACCCCAAGCTATGTAAGTAGTATCGTAGACGAGAAAAGAGTTAATAGAAAATTAATTAATTAACCCCATATTAATTAATGCTTTATTCTTTATAATATATCTAATATGCTTAATATAGTGTTGTGCAAAATCAAGTCCCTGTACAACCTGAACCATATATGACGAAGCCGACAATCGTTGTGTGAGTACAGGATCATGACCATAATTATGAGAATTTTAATAATTTTTTTCCAATACTAATACTTACATATATGCATATATACGTGTATATATGCTGATCAATCGGTTCATTTGTGAAACAAACTCGTTTAGTGCTCAAGCACCAGTTCAAGAACAGATAATCTCAGCTCCAGTTAATGGATATCAGCAAGGACCTCAACAAACTACAATTATTCAAGAACAACCATCACCTGTTTATCAACCACAAGCTCAGGTTTTTATTTTATGAATTATAACAAATCTTTTCTTTTCCTCTTTAATTAGTTAGTTGTTTCATTTCTCTTTCGTTTTCCTTCTTTAGACTACATATGAAAAGCAAGTTGAGACACCCATTCAGATTGATTATAACCAAGGTGCTGCTGATATAGGAAACGCCATTGAAATCCAGCAGGTAAAGCAGATACATCTACTGTTTGTTCTGGAATTTAAGTTTATAACTTTCAGATTGGAGCAAAGAAATCCGCATTGAGTAAAAATGTTCGCCGTGCTTATCTCAAACAAGTGAAACTTCAATAAGCTTAGATTTCAAGCATAAATTCTAAGAAAACAGTTAATGTATGTACATTATTGCTTTTGTATATATATATATATATATATATGGATATGTATATGTGTGTTTGTTGTATAACCATTCTTATCAAAAAATAAAAAAATTATTTCTTATAGCACAGCAGTCCTTATCATATCTGCTTATCATTTGAATTCTAATTCATCCTTAGCAGTGAAAATTAAAATTCTCATCTTTAATTTTTTTCGAAACTGTTTCTCGCAATTCAATTTAAATGCCGAAACTTACTTATACTTTCCCACGTCTCGAAACTTTTTTTCAAAATAGCAATCCGGTGTGTTCCCCTTGTCTACGTATCGACAGTACAATTTGGTAAATTCTTTTCTATTCTTATATAGTTATATATTATTTCATGTAATGACAGTTAATATATTATTAAGGTATTTGAGCTGCCACAGAGAAGAGAATCAGTTTTACAGCAATGTGAACAAACATAACTTAGTTATTTCACTTCACGGATCTCCTGTTGGAAATTTTCCTCCACAAGCTTCCTGGTTCATTTGCGCACATGTTAACATAAAAATCGGACTATTACCAGCCACAGTAACATCTTAAATCAATCATATTTCTTGTTTTTTGTTAAATATTGAACTATTAAGTTATATTTCATTATTTATATTATTTTTTCTTTTCTAGACCGGACTTGTAGAAATACGTTCTACAGACAAGAGCCCTTGGAAACTATTTTCTGACAATATAATAAATACTAAAAAACTCTGTATGAGTAATAGGCTACCCGTGGACGTTGATATTCACCTGTCATCACATGCTGGATGGAGAAAGTCAGTATTAGAAATTTTTGAATGTTTTCTTTAACAGTTTATTCTATTTCAGCCCTGAGCCCGTGTTTATTTCTGGTCCTATAAACAGCCCTGTCGTAATTCCACTACAAAGATATCAACACAATATAGAATCTGAGCAAAAAAAGCAGAAAGAGCATCACCGAAGCCAGGTTGATTTGCGTTCACCTATGAACAGCCCTGTCGTAATTCCACAACAACAATATCAACACAAAATAGAATCTGAACAAAAAAAGCAGAAAGAGCATCACCGAAGCCAGGTTGATTTGCAATTACTGGATCCTAGTCCCCCAGTTGCATTAGTTGCGGAACCGCCTAAACTTTCTGTGAAAACATCACCGCAGATTCTCAAAGAAGTAAGTAGTTCAACACATGTCCTTAATTATCAAAAAATATTTTACATTTTAGAGAACTGGTCAATTGAATTTTAAAATTCTAAACGTTTCTTCTACTTTTTCTTCTGAAAAAAATAAAACTCTTCGTTCTGAGATATATAAAATTGGTCCAGGGTTATGGTAACAATTCTATAATTATAATATTCTGAATCTAATATTGAACACTTATAGGAATATTAAAGCTGCTTCTAAACTTGGCTTTTTTTATTTGACTGTAGAAACTTGTCTATTCGGTGATATCCCTGATAACCAAAATTGGGAATATATTGCTAATCTTACTTGTAGTTTCAAATCCAATCAATCAGCTAACACTGAATTGGCAAGTTGTTGAAATGAAGAAATTATTATACTTTTGAATATTTTTAGATTTGCAAAAATATTACTGGTCGAGCTGAATCTGAAATTCTACGTATTCCAATTGAAGGTCTATCAGAATATTGTATAAAAGATTGTTTAAACATAGAAATCAATTTAAACATTGTGAAGGCTGAAGGTTTCAAGTTAGTTTTATTATATATTATATTTTACATTATGGGATAATTCTTATATCTGTGAATCGGCAAGACTGTCATTTATCTTACCCGAACAATTATTTGTTTCATTTTCTAGTGGAGTAAAGAGTTGACTACTATTAACTTCTGTGAAGCTCAACTACAGTATATTCGTTCAGACCATACCATTGTAGATTATAACAATTTTCTACGAGAAGTGTGTGTCTGGCGTCTTCTAGAAGAACCCATAGTTACTGGCCCTGGATGTACTGTAGAAGTTGATGAGATGAGCTTGGAAAAGGAAATACAACGTATGAGTCCTGAAGAAAAAAATTTCGGTCTTCGGTGGTGTATGCCGCAAAACCAAAAAATGTTTTATTTACGTTGTCCTTGATAGAACAAAGGAATTTTTCGAAACTTCCAAAAAATATCCACCAGAGAGAGCTCAACTATTATTCAGGATGTTTCATGTTTGCGTAGTTGTAGTTGTCAGATATGATTTAGAAATATTTAAATTTCTTTGCTTAATCTTTTTACAATTTATGTAAATTGTCAAGTTAACGTAAATTTAGATGCTAATTTTACAGAATTAAAAAAAATAAAATTAAAAAATTAGAATATTTGCCTAAAGGCACTTCTGTGTTTTTTTGGAACGAAATCGGAGTTCTCGTTTATGAGAATTTACCATACAGTAGAACCTTAGATGGAGAGCATTATTCTGACCAACTCAGAAGGCTCAGTCTTAACATTGAAGCTCGAGAGAAGCTCAGAAACAGAAGTGTAGTGTTGTTGCATTACAACCCTTGCCCTCACTGCTGATCCACAACAGACGCTTCTGGAGCTTGGATGAACCGTTATAAAACATATAAAGTTTTTTTCAGGAAAGGAATAAGAGCTTGAAAGAGAGATAGGAGAAAGTAATCGAGAAGAAGGGAGAATACTAATAATAATAAATTTTTTTCTTTGAATAAATTTTTTTTGACTATTTTATGGGGTCGTGTGGTCGGGGGGGAGGTGGCAATGGTACCACTTAATATATTAATTTTAATTTTCATATCTATATTTATATTTTCAGTGTTAATCATTATTTCATCGAATATCCTGAATTCCAAGATGCTGATTTTATCTTACATATTGGTTCTAAAAAGTTTTATGTTCATAGTCAGGTATAATTAATATTTTTTTAAAACTTGAATTTTCAACATTTGTATTTTTTGAATATTATTATAATTTTAGTATAAGTAATTTAAGTATATATTTAAGATAATTGGAATGTCGTCTTTTACGCTACGAAACAATATGATTTCGAAGGAAAAATTAAAAAATCAAAAAAATCAAAAATCTTTATTAGAATTAAATATAAACGCTGATGAAGATGTGATGAAAACAGCTATTTTAATCATGTATAATCAAGAATTTGCATCTCGTATTCGAGGTAATATTGTTCTTTATTTAATATATAATACATTTTTTTTAGAAAATCAGGTAGATTTATACCTTCAGCTAGCAGAACGATACAATATTTATATTTTGTATACTATCTGCTCTCGTATACTGATGAAACCGTTATGGTATAACAATCCAACAACAATCTCACTTATTTGGAAATATTCTTTAAAAGAGCTTAAAGTTCGTTTCTTTCCCTTTTTTTCAAATAAATTCTAAATTGAACTGAGAACAAATTCCATGTTCAATGTGAAATGATTTAAATTGGACATTGTAAATTGAAGTAAAGCCCCTTTTGAACCTTTAGGCTTACTTTTCTTTCAAAAATAATATAAAAAATTAAATATAAATGCTAGTATTTCGCAGAGTATCGAAATGGAACAGAAGAATTGCTGTATAAAGGGGGATGAATTATTGAAAACTGAAGTTTATCAATCATTAAATCCCAAACTCAAATTGGAGCTGATTGAGCATTTGAACAATATTATAAAGGATGCAGAAAAACCTCTAGAAAAATCAAAATATATTGAAGAGCATTTGAACAAGTTTTATAAGATCCCATCATTTTTATTTGAATTAAAGATGGATGAATTAATTGCTGTATATACACATCAAAACAAGGCTCGCGAGTTAAGAAAGAAGGGTAAGGTTGAAAATTAAAATTGTAAAAATGAATTGTACTATCTATGAAAAAAATTAAAAGAAAATTCTTTTTATTTATTTTGATCAGCATTATATATTTTATGTTTTATTTTCTTTATATTATTACTATTAGTCTTTATTATGATTCAATGTTCTATTTCTTATTCTTCTTTTTTTTTTAAATTAAAATTTTATAATTTTAATATTATTATTGAATTTTGATATGATTTTATCTAATAATAAAAGGACAAATAAATCTTTTCAAATCTTATTGTTTTTTCTAATTATTTGTTTGTCCAAAAACTATAAAATTTGTAAGAACATATCGCAATAAATCTTAGATTACATCATATTCCGTAGGATATACCAAAGTTTTTGAATATATTCTTCAACGGAGCTATATTTCTTGCTTTCTGGTTCGTCTAATCATATACTAATCTGTTTGAAGAGCAGATCCTACTGAAGGCGGGGCTTTATGCCATTCAACATCCAACTATGGCCATGAGACCAGCGGTGAAGAGGTAAAAATTTTTATTTGCAATATAAGCTAAAATCTTTATTATTTATTATATTTTATATATTATATATTATTTTTATTTTAAAATATTTATTTTTTCTCATTTATTTTCAAATATAACACATACTTCTGATAAAATACTCTTGATTATTGCTTCAAAAGTTGTGCAAAGTGATTTGTAGAATAACTTCTAAATCTTTTCAAACTTTTAAATACGTCATAAACTTTTTATTTTGCATAAAACATTTATTTTTCAAAATATTCGTAATAAGTTCAAGAAAAGGTTTAATAGCTTAAAACATTATGTAAAATTTATTGTTTTTTATTTATTTTTTAAAAGAAAAAAAGAACAAAATTATAAATGACAAATGAAAATCGTGTATATGTATATTACATCATACATTCTATTTTAATCTCGTTGCTTTAATATCATAATCCAACTCAAGGATTTCCCCACGTAATGATCTACTTAAAAACAAAAAATTGAAAGTCAATCTGGAAAAAAAATCTTCTTTGATGTCTAAATATTTGTGAAAAATGTTTTTATTCACATTTATTTTAAAGCCATAAATGTTAGTAGAACACGTGGATTTTCTATCATATTTTACTATAAAATATATTTTTATTATTATTATAATAATCATATATTAAAAAACAATATATGTTGCATCAAAAGCATTAAATCAAACAACTTGAACAAAGATTAGTTTCATCTCGTTTTTTCAGTATTCTGGCATGTATACAATCACGACCTCGTCTACTTCTATTATCCTGGTTTTTGGTCACTGTGCTTTTGTTTTCACTTGTTTTTGTCAGAGAATTCTTCAGAATTCATGAAAAAGAGGTGAATGTCTAGAACATTTTCAATGAACTATTTAAAAAAAATTATATTCATAAGCATAGTACAGCATAGTCAAAAAATCTTTAGATAGATTTATCAATTAATTTAAAAAATATTTATTTATTTTCAGAAATCAATCAATATTCTACGAATAATAAAACAAGGTTTGATTAAAATATAATAAAATATATATTTAGTTATTTAAATTTATATATTTATAGATTGTTTTTCAACGTTATGTATACTGATTATTCCACTTATTTTCTATATTCTTAGATTATCTCTAACTGTATTCATTTCACTTGGATTATCATCCTTTCTTATGTGGTCATTATTACAATTATTTCAATTTATTCATTCATTTTCTACATCATTTTCTATTATAATATCATTAAATATTTATATAACAATGGTTAATATTAATTGTTTAAAACATAGTTGGGATACAACAAGGTAAGATCACATATCTTACTGTTCATCTTAATATTTTCTTTTAATCTTTTTCTCATTTCAGAAAAGGTCCATGTACAGCAACAATCACAAAATTACTTTATAGTAGTGTGGATAAAAGCATTTATCAAGTTATATGTTCATTTATGCTTTTTGCTTTTTTATCTTTACCAGTATTAATTTTTAAACCAATTCTTAATTCTTGGACAATTATTTCAATACTTCTATCATTAATTATTCAAAATATTTGTGCTTTTACAACTACATTAGCTTTATTACTAATTCGTAATGAAGTAGTTTCTGTAAGAAATGTTTTATCTTTTCGTTTTAAAACATATTTTTTATATTTTCAGGCATTTCCTCAAGTTTCTTGGCCATCACTTCTAAAGAAATGTATTCATTCCATACATCGTATGATATATTCAATATTACATATACTAAGAAGATGTATACATTGTATGTTTACATCAATTAGTAGAATATTTATAATTATACTATCTATATGTATAACTATATCATTTGGGTTTGACTTTTTTTTAAAACTTATAAGATTTGTTATTTATATTTTCAGTAGTATAATCATCATGCATACTATATCAGAAAAAGTATTTGAGAATATCTTCAAGAATCATGACGTATTTATTGACTTTTTTTGCATGTTTTCTTTATTAATAGTATATTTAGGGATCATTATTCAATAACTTACAGCCATTTTTGGCATTTTTCTTGTTTGTTTTCATCCCAATACCTATTCTTCATTTATCTAATCATAAGCACTGGAGCAATATTATTGCTTTCTTTACCATGTTGATGATTATAATAACATCAATTGGTCTTAATATTGTTAGTTATTTAAACTATACTTTATAATATTACTATTAATATATATATATATATATATATATATATATATATATAGTAATAAATATTTATTTTTTCAGGTCATAACACAAAATCTTCCAAGCTTGAACTTAGTGGATTGTCTATTTCTCTTTATTCTAGTTGTTGATGGTCCATTTAGATTTTGTATATCTAATCTTCAATTACAGTCAGTTTTTGTATAATTTATATTAAATATATAAATTAAAATTAATTTAGTCGGCGTCGTTCAACTACTCGAGTACTGAATATATTTGAAAATGTGATGAGTCAAGTTATTGTACCAAATAGCATTCTATTAGTTATTTGCTATATTAATTATAAAAATAATGAAAATGTAAGAAAATCTAATTATTTTATAAACGTTTTAAAAATAATTTTATGTTTCTTTTTCTAGATTTGGCAGATTATAGCTATCGTATCATTGACGGCAATGCTGTACAACACATTATTCTGTCCATCAGCATTAATGCTTTGTGGTATAATCATAAATGCTTATGACTAATTTATACATATAATTTTAGTTGATAAACAGATATGCGGAGCGGTATATACTAATTCGGAAAGAAGTTCGTTAACAACTGATTTTCAATCAACTTCTATGAGAAATCATGATTTGTATAGTACAAATAGTCGAAAATATAGTCATGCATCTGCACATGGTTTGTCCCCTCTTTTCATTATATATAGATTAGCTTTGTTCAAACTTAAAACTTACTTTTTCCTTGTACTATCTGAAATTTTTATGCAAATTTTCTTTTTATTTTCTTTCCCAGCATAGCAAAGAGCGGTTGCGCTTGAGAGCAAATATAAATCATCTCGTGATTTAGCTTTCTAGAATTCATGAAGTATTCGTTTACCTTTTTAGGATTAATTAATACTTTTCTAGAAATATCTTGAAACTTTTCTCAAATAACCAATTAGTTAATAAGCATTCTAATGATGTATAAGATTACTAATATATCTCTTATTTAATGTCAAGTATCTATTTGATTCTATTTGAATGAAACAACATAGTTAATAATTACAAAATCGTTAATTATTTTATATTTAATCTTATAACGAATACTAAATGAGTTATTCTTGTTAATATTCTCTACTCATTTCATAAAGAAAATTCCACTTAAAGCAAAGCAGGAAGTGAAATATGTGAGCACTAGGTTACAGAAAATGCAAAGCCGCTTAGATATTCTTTTTGATCTTCGGATTATATTTGGAAAACATTCTAGTATATGACAGAATGAAAATTGATATCAATTTTTTAATTTTATTCTCCAAAATATCTTCAGGAATGTACCAAAAGCGTTCGTTTTGCATGCAACCAATGAACATTCGTCGTGCATCTATGCCAGTTGTGATGCAACAGCGTATTAACCACAAGTAAGCTAAATTTAAAATATTATATTATATTAATTTGAAACAGAATATCTATATATTTATATATTCAGAGCATGGTCAGAATTAGCCAAAAAATGTCAAAGCATGGATTCAAACACTTCGCCGACTTCTTCATCTAAATCCATTTTTCGACGAGAACGTAGTAGTCATGGTTCAATGGTATCATCATCTTCTCTCACTCAGCCTATTACCGAAGAAGATTAATTGATTCAAATAGTATATTAATAAAAAAGATTAGGTATTAAATAATAAATATTTTAATTAATAGTTATTTCTTCATACAAAAATATTAAAAAAATTAAAATAAAAAGAATTTATGTAACTTTATGTATGTACATTAATTAATAATAATGTGAGATCTGATCAATTTATTTATTAAAGAGTGTGATCCTAATGTTAAGAGAGAATACAACTTCAGTAAACATTATTAAGGTATATAAGAATTACTGTAGAATATTGAAAATTGAAACGTTCTCTTAGTTTTTTTTCGTAATCGTACTCCTTTCATGTAATCATATCATATAACTAGATACGAACAGATCAAATTGGAAAATCATTAACATAAAGAGTTTCTTCAGGAAGAAGCTTCCGAATAACGTCTAAAAATTGACAAACATCCTTGACTGTAAATCCTTTCATGAATGGCTCATTTGCTTCAATTATAACATGGAAAAACAATCGATAACATCGTTTTTCTAACCTAATAAATTATATATTTATATATTTCTTATATCTAATTATATAAATTATATACCTATTAACATCCAAAGCCCACCAAATGGGGGTGAAAGGTGTACCCCATGCACTTACTCTACAAGCTTCATTAGGACCATTCTGTTTAACATAGTATACAGCTTGAATGTTACTTAAACGAATAACCTACAATATGAAAAAATAAAAAAAAATAAGAATATGATATAGCTTACCTTAGACTGTTTGGTAGGAAAAAAATATTTTTTAATCACCAACTTATCATTATAAATAGTACAATAATCATCCTCATATCGAGGTGAATCACGTGTTTTAGTTGAAGCACTTAGAAATGGTAAACGTTTTCGAAAACTCTTTGACGACATCAATAATAATTCTTTAGAATTTTCGAACAAAGTGAAAAAAAATGAAAAATGTCTCCAAAATAGCTAAATTTTTTATGATTTGTAAGCCATAATCAATGTACGAAATGAAAAGTCAAAGGATTAGTGCAAATGATGATAAAAGAATTAATGAGAAAACAGTTTTGAAATAGAATTAACATGTTGAATTGAATTGATTAACGTGGGTTGGCAATTTTCGATAGCGCAATATTCTAAAATGATAGTTCACGGGAATCACGTAAATTATTTTATTTATTTTAATTTTAAGAAAAACTGGTTTATGATGAATAAGGCTTTAATAATTATTTTAATTTATTTTGCTAATACGGTAATTATAATTAAAATTTATTTTTTAAAATAAAAAAATATAGATGAAAAGGAAGAAAGAAATCTAAAATAAATATTTATTTAATTTAGATTTCTTGCAAATTATTAGAAAATGAACTATTGTTAGATATTTATGTAGAAGATTCAGCTTGTCGCTGTATGGTAGATTTGAGTTATAGAATAAATTTAAAAATTATTTTTAAGCTTCATCGACAGTTTCATCCTTCTTCCTATTTCCAACAACTTTATCCCCAAGCAACAAGATTGTCTCTTGGTTTCCTATAGGTAGTTCAAATTTTACAACAGAAAGATTTGGAAAAAGATATATTGTCAGTTAATATTAGAATTTTAAAATAATATTTAATAATTTATTTAATTTTGATTATTATAACATTTATATTATTTTAGGGTTATCATCAATTAGATAATCTTCTAGATTGTTTTGAAGATATATCTCAAATTGTAAGTCTTTTTTTCTTTTCTTTTTTTTTTGAATTTGCAATGTATCTTCATTTAGGATACAAAAGCCTGTGTACCAACAGCCGAAGTAATTTTCATTCATTTTCATAATGATCCTGTTGATACATGGAATATTGCAAGAATAATAGTTACTGTTTCATTTCGAATGGAAGAAAAAATGTAGAAATTTCTTCAATTTTTGAATTGAAAAAATTTGTTTTCAGACACAAATGGCAGTTTGTTCATCAGTTACGTCATACGTGTTCAAATTTCATAGATGAAAACGCATTTTATCAAATTGGACCTGATCCTGGTGCATTCAAGAAGTGGCATAACATGACAGCTCCCAGACATGGAGAACGACTATAATAGCTATAAGATAGTATACATATGTATATTTATGTATATAATTATTTTAAATAATTTGTTTTGTTAATTTTAATATTTTTATCTATTTAGCTGTATTAAATAAATGAAGATACAACTATTTTAAATATAATAAACATCAAGTTCATATATGAGTAATCTTATGAAACACAGATCGGTTGCTTTTTCAAAAAATTTTTATTTAATGTAAAATTTGAAATAAAACAAAAAATCTATTAAATTCTGTTGGTTTTGCCTATTTTGCATGCATGATCTGTTATTCAGATTAATGTTTTAGAATCTTTTTGTTTTTTGATCATCATTTTTTGCTGTATCATCTGTATGTCTATTCAGTCCTAATAACTTTGCTTCAAGTTTTCCGGTTCCAATTTCAAAAACAGCACATCTAGATAAGTTATATGTATAGGAATAATATAAAGCTTAGAACATACAGTAAGATTGCTGAAAGTGATGTCAAAACAAATGCTGGAATGTATGTAGTGACAATCTATAATCAATAGTTGAGAATGTTTCATAAGCTCGAATATGCTCAAACCATTTGAGTCCAGCTTGAAAGAACATATCTTTGTCCATGTAATGATCCCATCCAGAATAATATACTCATATGTAGCAGGTAGATAGAGTATGATAATCGTCCAATTGGAATGAAGATAGGCAATGACAGGAACTTGTTAACAATTCCTAAATCTTATTAAGTTTTATAAAAATTATGTGATAATAACCTCCATAGTTATGATAACATGCATATGTAATATATGATAAACAAACTGCCCAAAGTGGCTTACTAACAGCTGAATAGATACCACGAGGAATAATTGGAATCAAATGACCCTAAGGGTATTCAGAAAATTATAAAATATTTTAATAGAAAAGTTATACCTGGAAGTAATGATAAAGAATATGAACTAGAACAAACATTGTTATTAAACATAATGAAAAGATTATTATATTCAAATACTGAAATACATTTTATAATTTTTATTAAAATAATGTTTTTACTTACTTTTGGAATTCTAATACGATTTGTTGTTTGCATGAAATGTCCAAGCATTATTCCAATAAGATATGGAGGAAAACGAATCCATGGAGCATCATATACTAGTAAAGTATATTTTCTTGAATTTTAAATTATTATAAAGAAATAATGATGAAGAGAAACATACGAGAAAGGTTCTGTCATTTCAGGATCAACAGGAATTGAATTACCAGGAGCATCTGATGGTGGGAAATGATAGATAATGATAGTTACAGCTTGAGCAATAATAGAAAGTGTAAGTAATATAACTATAATAATAATTAATAAATATGTTTATTAAAATTAAAAAATGATTATAAACCATTACCTGAAAAGATATAACCTCCTATTCTATGATATGAAAATGCTATTAGAACTATAGGTGCAAAAGCAAAAATTTGAAAATCAGTTGAAAGATACCATGATGATATATAACACTAAATAATAATTAAAAATAATAATTAAGATAAAAGATTACTGTATCATCTAAATCTTTATAATTGCTGATGTATAAGAAATTCCTCCACCAAATTTGCTTGCAACTATCGAGAGGATAATAAGTAAACTGAAAGACACAATAGATTACATTTTTAAAAAAATATAATTTTCAATACAGCTAATACTGATTTTCGTAGAATTTCTGGAGTTACCCATGTATGAAAAGCTAATACTATATAGTAAGCAGGTGACAATCTATAATACTGATATAAAGAAATGTTTATTTAATGATTTACCTAAGTATACGATGAACATAGTACATAATCCATCGAATAAGTGAAAAAGCATAATTTTTGTTATTTTTTGCCTTAAATAGTATTTTTTTAATAAAAATTATAAAATATTTTCTTACATATTTGAAAAATAAGAAACCGGTCAAAAACCCAGAAATATAGAAAAAGGTATCAACTGAAAAATAAGCATTTACCAACCACATCATGTTAAAATCATGAACAATATTTTGAACAACCAATGGATTATCTATAATTTTATATGATATAAACTATTAAGTTTTCTTTTCTTTTATCTTACCACTCATCATTAAATATATTAAAAGTACATGACCAGCTATTACCCAACCTATAGTAAATGCTCTAAAATTAAAAATAATTTCTTATATAAATAATTTGTTTAATCATAATATGTCTTACCGTACTCCATTTAGCATTGTAATTTGTCCTGGTTTTATTCTTGTATCAAATATTTCTTTTATATTTGTATATAAAGAAAAGCATAAAGTACATTCAACCCAATAATCTGAAAAAAAAGGTTTTGTTTAAAAATATTTTAAGAACTCAAATATACTCTTTATCACAGTTGAATGTTCTTGTTTATTTGAAGCAACAATATAATAATCAACAGTTGTACCAAATAGAGTAATAACACCAAAAATTGCTAAAATTCCTCTGCAAAAATTACGATTTCAAACGGTTTTCGTGTAGTTAAGTTCTTACAAGACTATATAGCTTCCGAAATCAAATCTTGATTCATCTTCCATACATTTAACATTACAAACCTTAGTTAATGGTACATCTGAATAAAATTATGTGAAAAGCTGTCAGAGTTTGAAGGATTTTGCTCAGGTTCACCTATATCAGTTACGGATTGTAATTCATGTTGGCATGATTTCGGTATGCAAACATCAATACCCAACATCGGTTTTTTATAAATTTGTTCTTGAACAGTAGATGCACATCCACTGTATAGTTATAGTTATAATAATTAATTATACAAGATATAGACTAACATATTTGGAATTGATACATGTACTCGACAATATTTTCCTTCCAATGGCCGCCTTCTTTTCTCAATAACTTGAGAAATATCTTGACATTCCTGTAATAATCCTGTCCAGATTAACTTTCCATCCATGATTCCAGATGGTATTTTAGTTGAAGCATCCAATACTTAATAATTATATGAAATATATATTCACATATTTTATATAAAATACATTTTACTATAGTTAAATTTGATTTTAACTCTCGTGTATGTCCGCTTTTCATGACGCTCATCAATTGCTCTTCCAAATAATCAATATCATCACGACATTCTTCACTAAAGCCTTTCTTTTCAAGTTTATTAAGAACATCTAAAAAAGAAAAAAATAAACATAAAAACAAAAAAAAACAGTAAAGGAGGAAATATGTCACCTTGAAAACTGAATTTTTCAATCTTTTTGGAAATAAGCCATAGAAGCATTGATGCAGCAGATTTTTCGGATTTTGCAACACATAGTATAGCCAAATGAAAGCATAAAATAAAAAAAGTAATGAGAGTACGTATAGAGGCCATTTTGACTGAAGAATATGACAAAGTAATTCAACAAGCTTATCATATCAATAACTATTTTTAATAAATAACAATCACACACTTATCATTGTTAAAGTAAAAATATTTCATATTACATTAATCATTGTTTATTTATAATAATAACATTAAAGAATTGACCTTTTTTTATTGTTTAAAATATTTTAAACCTTACTTCAAATCTGAGTAATTGCTTACAACTATAGTACGTATTTGTTTTCCTTGATTATGTATTCATCTCTTTTAATATTTGAAAAGAGAGGAAGAGAAAGGACTAGGAAGGAAGTAAGAAAGAGAAAGAGTGTGTGTGTGAGTGAGAGAGAGAGAGAGAGAGAGAGAGAGAGAGAGAGAGAGATTGTATGCTTGCAATATACATAATATAAGTTAATTGAATAGCATAGAAAAATTCTTTAAATCAGTTATATGAAATGTATGTAATATTTGAAACTCATACACATATACAGATGTATATATGTATATTCATGCATTATAATTGAATTAATCAATATCTATATCGACATACTAAGCAACTCTTCTTTTAATTTCAATTTAAAAAAAGAAAAAACCTTTTACCTAAAGCCTATTTAAGCGTATTCAAAGTCAATTATATTTATATATACATATATACATATGTCATATATTATTATAAATAATTTATTATAATATTTTAAATATTTCTGTACATTCATTCAATATATAGATTAAACATTAATCTTTACTCTTAATTCAGTATAATAGGTTTTAGTAAGTTGTTCTATTTTCAAGCTTATCATTGAATTATTTCAGCATTTGCTATGGCTTCGTCTTCACTAATCCATTTCTTATTTGGTATTAGCCTGTGTATCGACTGATGTTCTACTTTATACATATTCTCCTTCAAATATCCTCATATACAGACAATATGTATGTGAATACACATTTAGAAGTAAGCCTGAAAATCTGGCAACATTAGCTCTTTTCCTTTTATTTTTCAAATTTTTTTTGCTTAAATCTCTTCTTATTTTATTTTAGCATCGTTATCTTTCTCTTTTCTGATAGTTTGTGTATGATGTCAATAGCTTTATCCACATCTCGTACTGATTTCATTTCCTTTTTTAGGATTTGTGACTCGAACTTGAAACAATTGTCTAAAACTCGCTACATGTTCGCTTGTTGACAGCTTATCGAAGCTGTTCATGTTTCTCTTTTTGAAGTTTTTTATTTTATTGAACTATATATGGTTATTACAAGCTCTTGAATGTTTTCAATGTACCGGTGATTATGAGGGTATTCGGTAGGTTTTTGTATGAGACAGAATGTTATTTGTTATTCATATTATTTAGATGTACTGATCCATGTAAAGGTGATATGTGTGTTATATGGAAATGGAAAACAAAATCAGAACTATTATTAAAACAAGTTAGTAATAAAAAATATTTTAATATAATATTAACTATATGTTATAATTTAGGGTTGTTTAAAAGGTGTAGATAAACGATATACAGCTAAACCTGGATGTAGAACCAATACATTGGGAGCAACGCTTTGTGTTTGCGAGTAAGAATATATTTTTTTGTATTAAGAAAGAAATAGAAGAAAATTATAAAATGATTGAAAAAGAAGAAAATTAGAAAAATAAGATAAAAGATGGTTAGTTTATAATCACGTCATGATTATACTATTATTCACGTGAGATACGTGGCTTATTCTATTTTTAAATATTATAAAAGTGAACGGTTGTTCTTTCACCTAATAATTATTTTATTTAAAATATCTATATACTATTATTATTATTTATTTCAGTGATGGTGACTTATGTAACCGGGTAGAAAGAACTGAAAACACAATTCGAAGTTTACCAACTATATCAATTCCAAATGTTGAATGTAGTAATCGTATAGTAAGATATTACTATATTTATTTTTTAAAAATAAAAAAAAATATTCCAGACAGGAACTGATATATATGGATCAAAAAGAATTCAATCATGTAATTCAAATTATTGTCATATGCTAAGAACAGAGGTAATATATTATATTCAATCTAAACAATATTAAATATAAATGTATCTATTTTATTTTATTTGTTATATATTTATTTATTTAAAAAGATAAATACAAATTTATTTTTATTTCACAGATATTCTACGAGTCATCTGCTCCGGATGTCATCAACGTCTACAACTGTGCCGATCTTGCTGAATTCGATTTTGATGTGCGTCTGATGAACAGCATCAACTTTCCCGGACTCTATCCTAATGGATGCTACAAAGTCCAGACACGTCTGAAAGAAACAACAACAGATTGTACTTGCTCAAAGGTGATTAATTAATGAAAATAAACATGTTGGATGAATTTTTCGTCCCTGAAATCAGGCATAGATGGGTACATTTTGTTTTGAAAAGGAATGTGTTATCAGCAATAAGAGTTCAGAAATAACAGAAGATTATAAGAGCGATTTACAGAATAATTGCAACAGTGGAATGCCTGTTATTCAATCAGGGCCTGTACGATGCTATGTTGGTCAAAACTTCTTCAATGATAGCATGGTCAGAAAAAGCTTTTGTATTATTATAAATTTAAGCTTATAACATAAGTTGTTTCAGATTGAAATGAATAGTTTCTGTGACGGAGACTATTGTTTTATTCAAAAAATTGATGGAAAATACATGAAAGGATGTCTATCTGTAAATGAACGAAATACTTGGAGTCATATTCGTGTAAGATTACTTTAGAATTTGTTCAAAATTCCATATGATGAGATGTGTAGGCAAAGCACATGTGATAATCACATTATTAGCGTTTACGTCATACGAACATGCTGTAGCTGAAAATGAATAGAAAAAGATAAAACTCATCATATTCAGGAATTTGAGATGATTATGGAATTAGTAAAGTTTTAATTATAATCTCTTGACTATTGACCTCCATCTCTGATAAAATTGAATAAAGATAACTGATCTGATGAGCTATCTTTCGGTTGTGATTCCTCTATTCTATTTTTAAACAAAATTAATGATATCATAGGTATTCTCAACTAATTGATTAGAAACTTTTTTTTTCAAACTAAAGTTATATGGATAAATCATATACATATGTACATTTATACATTCATATACATATACATACATATCTTTACAATATTAGATGATGAGCAAGACTACTTGAAAATTTATTTTTTCGTTCAATTTTCATGATTAGCAATAGATTAGAGCATCCTTGAGTCATTGTAAAACAATAAAACTATAATGGAAAAGCCTGCTTTTGCCACAAAAATATGATATTCGCCTATCAGAAATATCAAATTTTCCAGATTGGTCATCGACACATTGTTGGAGTCGACCAGTGGCTCTGTCAGTCACATCTGTGCAATTCTGATATTTTGCGATGGAACCGTTCTATAACACCATATATTGCATCACATCTTCCCAGCCGGTTCATGAACATCAGTTCCAAATCGTCAATTCACATATTTTATATTTTAATTTTAATTAATTATATAATATAATATAATTAATTAAAATAAAAAATTGTGAATATTGTACAGTTAAATATATGTATAAGTTATTCTTTTATCTTATTTTTTGTCTAATATAATCTCTTGTAATGTACGAACCGGACCACAAGGATTTTATCATTTTAATATTTTGTCTTAGAAACATTTTTTTTTCCATGAAAGTAAAATATTTTCTTGTATCTATATATATTTTTATACTATGTGTATATTTTTTTATACAAAAAAAAAATAATTTTATTAATACAATATTTATGTGAAAAAATATTTTTCAATATTCATAGAATATACAATTTGAATACAATCTGTATTATGACTCAAGAATAGAGGTTAAAGTTCTGGAAATTATTTCAATTTTTCAATTTGAAAAAAACAATTTTTGTCATTATTAAACTAAATTAGTTAATTTAACCTAGAGTACCAGTAGTTTGTAGAATTATAATCGTCATAACTAAGGTAATTGCAATTGTTCCAAAAGCCCAGGCACAAATTTTATGTTTATTCCTTTTAGCGATATCAACTAATGAGCATTTCGATCGTCTCTTCACATAAGCTGCAAGAAAATATTTTGAGCGAAAACTTTTCATTTAAACATATAAAATATTGATTTTCAAATGTTTTTCTTTTCTAACTCACTCTTTAATTTGCTTTGCTTTGTTTTTTTTGTTAAAAGAGTCATGAAAACTAACGATAAGTGATTGGACGTTCATGATAGACATACATGCCAGGTGGTTCATAGAATACTTCTGAAGTAGATATTCCTCGAATTCTGAAACGAAGAACGTGTTCTACATGAAGTTTTGTATTCTGAATAATGTACCTAACGTTTGTTAATTCATATGCTGATAAGGTTTGTGGATAAGCATTTCTAATTGCTGGGTTTTGACGCTCAAACTGGTAAATAGTTCTTGGCTGGGCTTCAGAAGGCAGACTCGCAACACATACTGAGATAGATTTTTGCCGTTTATGCTTAAATTAATTCCAAATAAAAACAAATTGTGGAATACGAAATAAGCTTACAGATACAGGTATAGGAGTATCAACTACTTCTACATCTTCTTCTGTAGGTGATTTATCAAAATAATGATGAATAAGTGATGTGGACCTTTTCTGATAATGTGTTCGAAAACGAGGATCCAAAGAAGTACTTTTCTTCTCAATTTCTGATTTAGCAGTCATTCTAGAATTTTATATAATTAGTATATTTTTCAAAATTAAATTATTGATTGTAATAAAAAAAAAGAAGAACAAGAAGAAGATATAAAATAACGATAGTAATAGAATTTAAAAATAAAATATTTAAATTTATTAAAAAGATATAAGTTTAAATGAATATCTTTTCTATTTAATATTATATTATCTTTATTATAAATTTTAAAATTAATTAATATTAACTATATGTATATACATACATATAGTTAATAAAATTTAAAATAAATGAAAATTTTGTATCGTCTGTTTGCTACTTGTCACTTTTAAATGTATGAGTTATGTGTTCGTAAGAATATACTGATAAATAACCTTACCTTCTATATTTCATCATATTTCTCTATATAGTAAATAGATGAAATACGATTTCTATTTCCATGTTAATATCATATCAATTTTCTTTATTTATTCAAAAAATATTTTTAAAATAAAATAAAATATCGAAATAGAATCATATATGATTCTAATTTCTCATTCAATATTTGAGATCCAACAGTATATTCTAAAACAAATTTCCCATATCTCCAAGCGATTGCATCTGGTCTCTGGAAAACGTGATGAAAGCCGGGTGCAACATGATTGTTTTCTTCTTGTTGTTACTTCTTCTTCTTAAGTCTTCTTTGCTTCTTTTTTGCTCACTTCTTCGACATTTCACTAAAGCATCTGAAAATTAACTCAAAAAATTGAAAAATGTTAGGAAAGCCCATGATGAAGATGGAGAAAAAAAATCAGCCGCATTCACCATCGACGATAATTTAACTAATTATCAGCTTATCATCAGTAAACGATAACGGTTTTTCGAATGACGATAGATCGATAAAGTCCAAAAACTATAGTATTTCGAATAACGATGAATATAAGAAAAAAAATGTTCAAATTGAAGAAGTCAAAGATTTAAAAAATTACAGCATAGGTTGCTCCAGTAGCCGATTTGATAGGTTTGATCCTTTGCCCTTCTTATCAGACTGCCAAATTCGGGAACAAAAAGATTCTGAATCATAAAATAGGGCTATTGAAGTCTATTTGAATAAGATAACACAAAAGAAACACGCAGCTGACATTTTTGGAAATCTTTTTCCAAATTTGAGAAAAAACTTTAAACTAGAATAAATTTTTTTTTTTTATAAAATGAGAAATAAGTCAATTTTTGAGTTTTCTTATAGTTTTAAATGAAAATTAAATGCTTTGATAGCATATCTAGAAGAATATCTGAAATGAAAAATTTTTAAGAGAAAGGAAAGAAATGAGAAAAAAATAATTTTCATATGAAATGTTTAGATGAAAGTACAGATTATTGCTTTAACCGACTCATATAAGATCTATAAAAAATTGTCTGAGCAATTAAAATCGGAAATCGTAACCTACTATTATCTGTCTTTTCAATAAGAACGATAAGAAGTCAGTTCAAGGAAAATATTCTATCATGAGATCTCCCTTTAATCATCATATGATAGTATTTTTTTCATAATTTCTGTATATTTTATAAAAAAAAAATTCATTTTTTCTTAAAAATTCAGAATAAATTATTTAACTTTCTTGGAAAATATGATTTTTTTTTTCTGATGAATGTTTTAAAAATAAAAAAAAGCATACATCAGAATATTGAAATCTACTACTCAGCCCATAGTTACAAGGTGGAGAAATACATTTATTGTTTGAATTAAACAAAGTTTGTATGTTATTGATCATAAGAAATTAAAAAGAAAACAATATTTGTATTAAAATTACTTAACAACTATTTTAATGATTTTCTTGCAGAAAAATATTAAAAATAATAGTATTTTGCAAATTATTCAATGAAAAACAATATAAAGCTCATAATGATTTATGAAATCAAACTTAAATAGAACGAGAATATAAAATTTAATAATGTTTCTATGCTGTTGTAAATGATTTACTTTTTCTTGATACCATAGTGACATTTCGAACTCTTTGTTGAGGAAACCATTTGCTTCTAATACTTTTACGATGAATTATGCAGAAAATAATTCTAAAATTAAAATAATTAAGTATTTATATATAAATAATATTAATTTTACCCTTCAATAAAGTCACGATTTTCAAAACAAAATGAAAATAAAATAAAATTTAATATAAGACTATTTGGATGTGGCATATGTCTAAAATAGACTAATGCTATGAACAATGAAGTTGAAATTTGTATTGCTGAATGTAGAAACATAACAGAATTTCTCATTAATCGTTTACGAAATGAATCAGCTTCTGTACTACTGTAGTACTGAAAAAAAGAAAGAAATATTTAAATAAATTCTCAGAAACTTAAAGAATAAGTTTTTAAATAAACTTAAACTTACAAAATGTCTTGCTAAAAAGAATAATGTTAAAACATTTAAAACCATAGCATTTATCATTAAAGGCACCATAACACGTTTAAGTCCACTTTCAAAATATCTACATGGAGATGTATAATTTCCATAAAAAACATATAATTCATCTCTATCAATATTTAAGGCACAATCTATATCTGATGTTAATTATATTAATTATAATAAATAATAAATAAAATATACCTCTATCAACAGCACTATATACTTTAATTGGAAATATAATTAAGAAAAGTATAACAGGTAATAACTGAAACAAAAAAAACATCAAAATCGTTATTAAAATTTCATAAATGTACATGTGTTGATATAGGATTAAATATAAGTTTATAATATTTCCAGAATGCTATTGCTATGAGACGATTTATAGCTAATAAATTATCCATTAAAGTTATATAGTTAGTAGCTGATGATGATAAATAAAATATTTTTCTTGTATAGTTAGTTCCGCTAAAAAGAATTGTTTTTCAAAAATATTGTTTCTTTTACTATTTCATCTATATATACATATGTATCTGTACATATACTATATATATGTATATGAATATATTATAAATCTTACATAATCATTGTTTCATAAAAACCAACAAGTGACATAGTTATATGAAAAATATATATGGTTGATCTACATACACAAAAAAAATTAAATTGGTTTCGAAACGAAAAATCATATTTATATTGAAATATAATTATAGCGTGTAGTAATACAGTAAGTGAAGCTATCTGAATATTTTAAATATTTTAAATATTTTAATAAAATAATTAAAAACTTACCACAGCTATATATATAAGAATTATTACATTATCAAAGTTCATTGATTTTATAGAATTTTTTGTTTAGAATAAGAAGATTGTTGAACTTATATTTACTGTAAAATTTAAAATTTTTAGTAAAAAAAACGAAAATATTACAACAAGTTCATTACAGAGAGAAAATGAATATAGAAGGACAATAAGGCTTAATATTTCAAGTAAGAAAGATCATTGGAACTTCGTGGATTGAGAAACAATATTTTTAGAAAACAGCTTCAAGCTCACATAAGTAAGTAATACAATAAATTATATTAGAAGAGATTTTAGATTATTGAACAATAAAAAAAATGGAAAAAAATGAAGGAAGAATGTAAATTTCTTATTTTACTTTTGTAAGTGAATATAAAATGTCTAAACAAGAACATGAGACAATTCACCAGTGAGCACCACCTTCTTTTTCAGAAATTTCAGTTTTTTTCTGATTTTATAAATGATCACACAAATAATTTATTTACTTCAACTAAAGTGTTGGTTTTGAAACTGAATAGATGATCATTAGTTAAAATAGTATTTGATTTATATATATATATATAGTTAAATATAAAAATAGGTAGATAGATATATTCGATATAGATTACTCAAAACTAAAGTTTATTTGGTTTTGAAATATAATTTAAAAGTACATGAAATATGTATTTGAAAGTCTTATCAAATTAATTAACTACACCCGTTTATGTATAAAGAAAAACAAAAAAAAACAAAGAAAATGGATTTGGTTAGAAAGTACAATTCACTTGACGTTGCTGTGATGTAACATGGAATGCTGGACCATGAGCAGGTAATATCCATTCAGCCTACGATATTATATGAATTCAAATTATAATATAACAAGATTATGATTAAACTCACTTCACATAATACCATGGTTCTTGATTCCATGGTTCTTTTTGATTTATTCCAGAATTCTTCGTCTCCTTTCTTTACCTCACTTCCACTTATAAATAACGATCCTTTAAATATGTATATTATTTAATCATATTTTTTATAATTTAATATTTAAAATAGAAATTGAAACAATAAGCTTGTTATCTATGTTTTGGTTCAAGTTTTGTTCAAGAAATTTTTTTTGCAAATACCAGATATAGCAACAATTCCTAAAGATGGAACATTGCGAGCTATCAATGCTATTGAGTGATCTGTTGGTCCTGGTGTGGCTAATAGAAATGTATTTGGAGAACAGATTTCAACATGAACACCCTGAAATACATATGTATGTAAATCTTATAATCAGAATTAGAAAATAATTTAATAACAATATTTCATGACGCAATGAAATAATTTCTTTTCTTAAATCATAATGTACATATGAATACGTGCAAGATTAATAATATATATTTAAGATACTGGAAGCTATATAGACTAGACAGACATCATATGATGAGTTTAACTTAATTTATTATTAAATTAAATTTTTTTTTGTTTTTTGAAAGGAAATTTACTTTAATTCTGAGAAATGACAAAGATAATAGCTAACCTCTTCAATACCTCCACGTACAAGATGTTCTTTATATATGAAATGACGCTCAAATATTATTTGAGCTTCTGGGAATAGATTCAGATTACCAAGAAATTGAGGTTGAGCTGAGGTTATAACCACGAATTGAATATCACGAGGTGATATTCCAACCGAATTCAAATCTGAAATGTTACTGGGATGAATATGATCAATGAAACAATAATTACTTTGTAAAATTTCATGTTTCTGATGTGGCATACCAGTGTTGACGACAATATTACATCTTGTATCTCTTACAACTACAACGTTGGAAGACAAACGTAAAGATGAGGAAAAGTTGCCTGGTTGTTGATGAGGTGAAGCTAGAAGAGTCAGAAGCGTAGCTGATTCTGGATCCTAAATGATGATAAATAATTATAACAAATGGTCAAAGGTTGATGTTGCTTACTGTAGCTGAATTCAATCTTCGGAGATGTGTAGTTCTTGGAGAGAACGTGCTTCCAGTAACAATAGCGTTAGTTTCCTCTGTAAATAAGAAACAAAAAAAAAAGATTTTAATTTTACAAAATTAATTATACCATGTTCAGGAACTTTCATTAATACGTTGTAATCGAATTGAGAAGCAGAAGAAGAACCAGAACCAGAATACTGCTTCCAGTAATCAGGTATTGTTCTCTATAAACAGTATAAAACTTTCAAATAAAATTATTATGAAGATTACAGATGTGGCAGGCGGACGTCTAGCAAGCAGTTGAATTAACAATTCTTGTGTTCCACAACACAGATAGTCTTGACCGTCTTTTTGACAAAATGCCATTTGACCTCCAGTTTGTACAATACAGGGATCTGGTTGACCCTTGAAATAGAAAAAAAAAGTTGTTGAATATACAGAAATATTTCAAATTAACATTAAAAATATAAATAAAGCTAATAAAGTTATAAACTTACAGGAAGAGTTGGAACACACCTCATCAATGCTAAAGTATCACGATGTCTAAGTTGTGTTAATCCTCGTTCACATGTCGATACCAATAATGGCAATAAGAGGTATAAGATATGAAACAACATCTGAAAATAGATAAACGATTGAATATGAAATGAATTCATGAAGATTTTGAAAGAATTTGAATTTACAACAATAGATGATTGAGCCGAAGATCTGATGAGAAGAATCTATGTGAAAAGGTATATCAGCGCTCAAGAGTTTTCTTTTCTTTCGAATGGGTCATTGAAGAATTGAAGTGAAAGAACTGACAAACATTTCAGATTATCTCTTTTTCAATCTAGTTTCATATCATTCAAATACTTTTTTGATGCTCATAAACACTTAGGAATTCTAATGCTAATCTCAAAAACTTGACCAAAGAAATCAAAGAACCTAGGAAACGAAATCTTCCTGTTCTTAAAAGAAAATAACGGATTGAAGTGAGAACAAAGGTTTAAAAATACAATATAATTAGTTATATTAGTTAAATATTTATATAATTAACTCTTATATAGTTAGTATATTATTAATTAAATACAGATTACTGATTATCAGTTTGATATATTCTATATACATATATGTCTAATCGCTAAGTTTTATCAATAACTTAGAAAAAACTTGAATATTTAAGAATTTGAAGATAAGCTTGATAATAAGAAATCATTAAAGTGCATAGAAGAAAAGAAAAAAAAATGAAATTGTGGGAATGAAAACAAACAAAAAAAGTTATCAATGAACATTGGGTGTTAAGTGCTCATCATAGGCATCAGCAGCAACAGCATCATCATCATCATCATCTTCTTCTTCTTCTCACCTAAGTCTGTGTACACCATTTGACCGGATATTTGCAGCCAAAGTGACCGACAATTGACCAAACAAATAGAGGTGAAAGGTAGATGAGAAGACAATAGATTGAACTAAAGCTGATCGGCAACAGCAACAACAGTAGTTGTACTTGTTATTCTTATGAACAAGGATAAATATACATCATCTATATATTATATTGTATAAGATGCTCTTCAACGTTTATAGTTAGCAGATATACAAATATGCAAATAAATATTTTTTTACATCGAATGTTAGTATATAGACGATATAGTAAATGAATAAAACTATATAATAATAGAATACAATATATTTTTTTAAAATATAATAAAGTATTAAAATTAATAATTTATTTTAATATTTAAATTATATTTTAATATATTAAAAAGTAAACCATAAAAGGTGTTTAAGTATAAGCTTAGGTTTATCCACTGCCTATAGTTAGGCTTATGCTTACCCATTACCTAGAGTATTTGAGGTTTTTTTCAGACTCAAAAGTTTAAAAAAATAAAAAGATTTGAAAATTTTGGGGTGGCAACAAATGCACTAAAATATATTAAATATTATATTTATCTCATAATTTTAAGTCAATTAACTCTGATATCAACTACATGAAGCTTAACAGCCAAGTGAGTCTGTAATGCACTTATCATTCATGGATCGTCTAACAAAGGAAAAACATGGTTTATTGAAAATTTCTTAAATATTCCTCTAAGAAGAACGATTTCTTAAGATAACCTTGTAATAGTAAGTTGGCTCATTATCGGAGATTAGAAGAGTTTGAGTCCTGTCCATAGTCCTACAAACTGATGTATGTAATTCTCTTAATCTTAAGTGAATGAAGAAAAATGAATGTTTATTTTTTAAAAATGAAAACATTCTTATTTCATTCAATTTCTAAGACCATATTCATGTAATTCTTCAATCTATCTTCTCCCCAAATCGAAATTTTAAATCAAACATCCATCTTCAGTATGTATTCATGCATGAGAATAAAAATCTAACAAAGCTACGTTTCTCTAAATTTCTAGGAAAATATTTAATTTTGTCTACAATAAAGGTAATTTTGAAATTTTTTTAAAATTGTATCTATGTATTTAAAAAAATTTATTGTAAATAAAATAATTAATGTAGTTTTAATATAAATATGCCTGTATGTATATAATAATTTTGTTTAAGAAGAACAAACATAAAACAAAAATTTCTTTTCTCCATTCCAAATTTCTAAAAAAATTAAAAAAAGAATTAAGTTCTTCGTATATTATTTCTTTTTTTAATTCAAAAGAATGAGATCATCGCTTGTTTATACTTTAATAAGTAAATTCATTGTAAGTTTATTTATTAAAAAATCATAATTATTATAAAAATATAAATTAAGATAGAGATAGTAGGCATTTTCTGTCATTCTTCTCTTCTTCTTAGTTATGCACGTTCTGAAGATTTATCAAATCCTTTTAATATAATTAGTTGTTATCGATCTATACTGAATATTTCTGCATTAATCATAGAAATAATCTTAGATTCAGGATTTGTATTTCAGTTAATTTATATAAAAAATTTAAAAAATTGAAATATAATATGTTTCAGTTGGCCATCACATATAGTATATTTTACTTATTTAAGTAGTAACACAGCTAATTTTCAATTAACATCATCTGAAGCACTTTTTGCTATGAATAGGCTTTTAGCTCTTCTATATTGGAGAAGATTTAGTGATCTTTTCAGTGGAACATCTACAAAAGTAAAATATATTTAACAAATATTCTTAAGAATAAACATAAATATTTAAGATTTTTTTATTAATTAATTTTTTTATTATTGTATCTTTAACATATGTACCAGTTATAATTAAAAGTATGTTAACTATAACTATATAATTATATTTTTTATTAAAATTTATTTAAGAATGCTATAAAATTCCAAATATTATGATATTAATAGCTGATTTAAGTAATCAGGAAGTTTGTGTTACTGTTGATTCACTTTTTGTTAAACTTTGGGGATTTCCAACAATAGCTTTCAGTGTTTTGGCAAATTTAATGACATCAGGCTATTTAATATTTTATTATGTAAGTTTAGTTTTCTATACTATATATTATATATTATACATTATATAGTAAATATCTTAACTATACGGTATTTTTCTAATTAAACTGTACTCTTTATATTTTCAGATAAATATAAGAAAACAAAGATTTGTCTATGATAAGCAAATGAAACATAATGTTCAAATGTTTTTAACATGTTTTTTTCAATCATTGATGTGGCTTATAATATTTTATATGAAATATCAATGTCCAGGAGAATTTGAAATGCAATCAATTGTTTTAATGTCTCGTCATCTAATTGAAGGGTATATATTTATTTTTTTAAAACTACATACAGTCCTGTGCGATGAAAGTCGGACACCCACTAGAAATCCTTATATCTTTTCAGACAAACTACAAAAATTCAGAAAAAAATATAATTTGAGTATTAAAAATGATAATGAATTCAGAAAAAATGTAAAATAATCAAAAAATCATGTTTAAAAGTATTTTTATGTATTAATTATATTGATTTTAAGATTATTATTCTGTTGGCTTAATTGGAAGAATGTAAGAAAAGTTTTATTAGGCAATAGAAATGTAAAATATTTTAATATAATCATATATTTTTCTTATAAACTAAATTATAGCGTAATGGAAATGTGGTGACTATATCAACTCATCCAGCAAATGTCACTACTGCAAACGTCAATAATAAAATTATATGATATACATACTTTATATAATTTATATACTATGTATATATGTATATAGAATAAATAAGTTTTAAATAAAAATATTAAATGTTATATATGGTTTATGCAAACAAGGAGGAAAGAAGTAAAAGTATTTTATAACTAATCAAAGATTATATGAAATAGTTTTATAACTATATACTTGTACGTGTACATATACATATATAGTATATATAGTTAAAACACTTATATATATATTAATAATATATTAGATTTATTAGATACAAATAGATATATATATATATATTTTGATATTACTATACTGTTATTTAGAATTTTATACTGTAAATAAGAAAATTTTAAGATATATCTATATCTGTCTATCATTGTACGTACATACATGTATGTATCTACTTACGTGTATTGTAATTTATGAAAAAGTTTGAAAAATACAAATTTACTTTCAATAATGTGTTTTCTCATTTAAAAGTTTAAAGTTTATTATTTTACGTGTAAAATAAAACTTTTCATGAGATTCAAAAAAAAAAAAAAGAAATCTATTTATACAACTTTCAAAACTTCAAATTACGGTAATTGGTTGTTTGGGTTACGGTATACATACATACATGTATATGTTTCGAGGGAGGGAGGGAGGGAGGGAGTAATTCATATTATATAGTTTCACATGGAAACCCTAAGAAAAACAATAAATATATACATTTTGTGTATTTTTTGAAGAAAAACTAAAAAATTCTAATAATAGTATACATGTAAATCTTATATATATTTGTATATTTGTATATTATATTTATCTTAAAAATATAAAAAAAAATATAAGAAATGAATAATAAATTGACTTTTTCTTTGTTTATTAATTATATAATATTATTATAAATGAATAAATATATATAAATAACTGTACTATGCACTATGATTGAATTAATCTTAAAAGAAAAATATAAAATTTTGATATTATTGTAATAAAATACTTTTATTTTTAAAAAAAAAAATCTTTTTTTTAATTATATATTTATTCAATAGGTGGAAACAGGAAGTTTAACAAAATTATTTTTGTTTTTAGCTGTTGTATGTCATATACATACTATATGAATGTATGTATGTAGATACATACATATAAAGAAAGAAAGATATTATAAAAAATATAAAAAAAGTATAAAATAATTAAAAATGAAATCACGTTTTTCATATAAAAAAGTTTTGAACTAAAAACATGGAAACGGAATTTTTTGTACAAGAATTTCAAGAAAATACTCAGCAAATCCAAGATCTAAGTATCATTCTTGATTCTCGCAAGAAACTAGTATAAGTATTTCCTGTTCATAATAATTATTATTTCTCAAACAAGAAGAAAAAAAGTAAAAGTTAATTGAAAGTGATGTGTTCAAAGTCTCCGGTCACAGTTCATCGAATTGACTTGAGATTGAAGAATAAATGCTACCTCATATGGCTTGTCTACTTACTACTTGATCTTCTTTTGTATTTCTGGATAAGTGCTCAATTTGAATCGTCCAGTCTCGCACTCAAGCAATAGAACTGGTCTCACTTCGTCCGACTATATAAGGATATAACTGATGTTTCATCTTCATATGTTATTTTAATCTATTATATATCTCCCTCATTTTAATGAATACTTTCACCTGTCACGTTTGTCCTCTTTGATTATCAGTAGTTTTCAATGAAATCTTGCCTTCATACGTAACTTTCTTCTAATTGTAGCTTTGATTGGAAAATTGCTTCAAATGATCTTATAGTTATATTAGGAAATGAAAAGACTTCTAATAGCTGCCCTTCTTCTGCCAGCTTTTGTGACCTGTCGTGGCCGTTATGAGTTCATTGATGATGCAGACCTTCCGGCATTTTATAGGTAAAGTTATAAATAAAGCATACTTTGCAAAATTGATATTATCAAGTAAAATGGTAAAATTCATACGATTATTCCATAATAATTGGTAAATAGTACTAGTAAATAGTTTTAACTAATACTACAGAATTAAAAATCACTTTGATCATTGCAAAAAAAATTAATTTTTTTAGTTTAATCGTATTATTTCTGCAAAATTCTATGAGTTATTGGCTTTATTATTAAAATATTAGTAAATAACAATTTTATAAGAAATATATTATATGTATAATACATTTCAAAAAAAGAAATCAAATCAACCATTCAATTCTACATCTTCAGCATGAGATCAGCCCAGTTAGCTCAACAGGCGCAACAACAGCAGCAGCTGCAAGTTCAAGTTCAAACATCTGCGTCCTCGCCAGTCGGACAGTACTCTCCATATTATCATTATCCATATTACCAGCCAAGCGTAGTTCAAGCCAGTGATGTAATCTAAAAATGTATTTGAACGTATATTTCAGACATATTCATGTTTCAGGCTGTACAAGTATTACCTACAACAAATTATAATCCATATTTACATTATGCACCACCAACTTCATTCCGTTCGGGTAAGTAGCAAGAGCTTAGAAAATCATTCTTATCATTTGAAAACTATTTTTGCACAAATTTCGTAAATGTTTATCAAAAATGACTAAAAATAGAATAACAACGAATATATGGTCGTCATATTTGAATAGATATGAAATTATAATTAAATAGCTTGTAAACCGTTGAAAAGAATTTTGCATTTTGATGCAAATGTCTACGAGAGCTCATAAAAAAGGAATTATTAAATCAAATTATAGATGTTTGCTCATCAAATATATACATTTCTGTATAATAGCCCATATAAAAATTTTTTTTCTCCAAAATTCTATATAAGAAAATAATTTTTTACTCTTTTTAGCGGCCACTAATCCCACCTTTATTGCTGCAACGCCAACACAACCCAGAACTTTGACGACGTATGGTCCATATTCGCCTTATTTCTCCGGAATTCAGCAGATGACAGCCCGAAATAAGAAGAAATCATAAAAGAAACAGAACGATATCATTGAGGAAGAAGAAGCCATAGATGACAGTTGTTAGATTTTTCCATTTTTTATATGAAAAAAAAAACTTTTTTTTCTATTTTTTTGTTAAAAAAAGAAGAAGTGAAAACACGACATCATGTGTAAACATTTAATTAATAATTTCATAGCCATTGAACATAAGTTAAATAACCAAAACTAACTAACATATCCTCATATATCTTTTAATGTACAAGATATGATCAATAGATATATTTTACTATATACATATGTATAGTTTTTTTATAATTATTTTTGAAATAATTATAAATAGAGAACGTTATTTATATTTTCAAAATTACAACCATACATAGCGTGGGCAATTTTAAGAATAAAAATCACATGACGTCTACATACATAGTTAGATAGATAGATAGATAGAGATACATGTACATGTATACTATTACTACTATTAGTACTATATATGGACATTGTAGACATACATACGTATAGAGAAATATATATTAATATTTTGAAATTGAGTTCAAATGAACTTACTTCATTAGTTATTCAGTTTTAATAATAATATTCAAGTTTAGGTAACTCAACAAGCACATTTCAATCACATTATTAGTCAGTTAAGATATCTTATTGTAATTTTAATTAATGCATATGAGTTTTCAAATATTATAGTTAATATCTAATAACACAAAAAATAATAATATATTGAATATTTGAAAGTTATTTCATATAATCTTAAATAAAAATTTGTTTAAATTTAAAAAATAAAAAAAGAAGAATAATTAATGAAACTTGTTTAATACATATACATATGTAGTTAACATTTAAATGTGTTTAATACTATAGTCTGTGAAGAAGAAAAATAACTTAAATATATAAATATAAATATATAAGTTTTTTAACTATACATATATATTTTTTTTTCACAAAAATTAGTTATATGAAAGCGAATTGGAGAAAAAAAATGATTTTGTTTTCTTTTCGTAGTATATGAAAAGTTGGCTGAGTATCGCATAACTCAACCCGTACAATGTTAAAAGTATGAGAATTAACAACAAAAATAAATTTAAAAAAAAAGAAAAATAAAGATTAAAATAGTTATTTCTCTTATGTATATTATATATATATATAATGCAGCACAGAATGTATGTGGCGCAATGATTACAATCCTAATACAGACCACATCCTTGAAGATTTGCTTGTATAATCATATCAATTACACTATCCAATATCATTTGAACTTGATTAGTATCGGTAGCACATGTCTGATGCATATAAATAGTTTTTTCCGGATTAGCATTTAATCCTTCAAATTTTTCTTCTATATATTTAGTAGCAGCTTCATATGATTGTTCACCTGTAAATAATATTATTATAGTAAATAATTTTAGTTAAATCAATATAAAATGTATTAACAAAGAGAAAAAGAACAAAAAAATTCCCTTTCTTGAAGACTATTTTCATTTTTGCTTTTTCTAGAAATTTTGTTCAAAGCGTAAAGATTGGAAAATATAATAGTTTATGTAATAACAGACAAGTCTCATTGGGATTTTAAATATTATCTAGAAGAAATGATTCCAGACTGTACTTTTATTGTATTTACATGGAGGGAGACTATTTGTGTATTTATATCCCAAATTATACTAAAACCTTATATCTCTCTTTCTCTCTCTCTCTCTCTCTCTCTCTCTCTCTCTCTTTAACAATAAATCAGTTCAGACAGCTTACATCTAAAATGACTATGAAATCATTACAAATAGTAACTATATCAATGTTGTCATTGATCAAAAAGTTTCAGAGAGTATATCAGACAGAGAAAGATACAGAGAAAAATAAAAATTTTTAGCCTTATTTTCCTGTCGGCAATTTAATTGGCATCTTGATTATCTTGAAATGTAGTGATGATGAAAAAATGAAATAAAAAAGAGGAGAATAGCAGTCTCCATGGAGATACCATTGAATGTGCCACTATCAAGCTCATAATATTCTTTGTTTACGGCCTTTGACAACGAAAAGACTTGATAAAATATCTTGAAAGTTTTATACGCTTAGAGGAAAACAAACTATATTAGAAGACTGAAGGCAACAAATGTTTTATAGTATGTTTTCTGATGTTTCATTTTTGAAACAATATTAAGGCTTGTTAGTAGATAAGCACGTATTATTGTTTTTAGGGATATCGATAAGTATTTCCTCCCTTCCTTCACTTTTTCTTTCTTTCTTTCCTTTTTTACTCTAAGCTTGAGTATCTTATCACACTAATCTCTCTGTATCTTCTTTTTAAGTTCAATCCTTATACTTCTTAATCAAATGTTTGGAAGAAAAGAAGTATAAGCACAAAGTCTTGTAATTCAACAACTGATTTGGATGAAATTAATTCTTGAACAGTTTTTTTTTTTTGCAATTATCCAAAACAAACCTTTATAGTCTGGAAAAGCTGATGTTATATTTGATCTTTTAATTTTTTCTGCAAAAAGATCTTTCTTGTTTAAAAAGAGAATCATAGAAGTATTTATAAACCATCGACTGTTACATATCGATTCGAATAATCTCATCGATTCTACCATACGATTCTGAAGAATTATTAATTTATTTTCTATATGACATATAACCTTTTCATACCGTAGTTTCATCTTCAAATAAAACTTGATCATATTCAGAAATAGCAGCTATGAAGATAATGGCATTAACATCTTCGAAACAATGAATCCATTTTTTTCTTTCAGATCTTTGTCCACCTACATCAAATACTCTGTAAATATCATTTATCAGACACCAATTGCAACTTTAAAAAAAAATGTTTCAAACCTGAAATCAACATTTTTCATTTGGAACTTCACTTCGACGATACCCGTTGTCTTAATTCGAGACAATAGGATGTCTTGTTCTGTTGGCTTGTAATCCGAAGCAGCTATCCGCTCTATTGATGATAAAAAGCTGAAATATTCAATATTAAAGTATTTCATGATGTACAATCAATTTTAATTGTTATTTTGATTAAATTTTCAAAATGATTAAATCTTTTTTTTTTCTATTGCAAGAGATGCATTAAATATCAAATATACACATATATATATATATATATATGCATATGTAATGCTAATACATAATATAATTTATGGGAAAATTACTTGAAGCATTATTAATCAACTTCAACCTGATGTGAACGAAGATTGGAGTAAGAGTTAAACTGAATGATCAAAATTCGTTGATTTTCTTATTCATTTGTTTCAAATTAGAATCGAATGATAATATGAAACATACTGAACGCCACTCTCAGTAAATTGAAATTCATTTCCACGGTTGACAGCTTCTTGTGAAACTCCTTTATCAGCCCACAGACTCTTCATAGCTTTTGCTAGTTCGGGCGAAAACGGCTCCGTTTCTTTGCCAGCTTTCACGGTGTCCAATACCACACGAGCGTCAGACTATAATATAATCAGAATTGTAATGAAGACAACAGTTTTTCTTGAAAATTGTATATTTTTTTCGTTTAAATCAATGAAAACAATCTGTTTAATAAGAAAATGAAATAGAATCATTTGAATAGAACTAAATGTGAATGAAATCACAAGAATAATATGCATCTTTGAACTTCTTTTTATAACTTAAAGCTACTTTTTTTAACCAAATAAGGATTTTGTTTTTGCTTTTGCTTTGTAGATAACTACAAATATATTTAAATTATACTTTAGATCAGCATAATTCACAGCAAGTTCACCTTGAATTTTGATTTCATTTTCTACGAATTCTCTCATAATTATTTTTATGAAATTTTTTTTTCCGACTCAATTCATATAAATTATAAAATATATATATATAATACAAACCTCTAAAGCTGGATTAGAAAAAGGAATATTCAAAGAATTCATAGCTCTAAGAATTTGGGCCATGGCTTGAACGGTATTGTTGTATACAACACCCCTTTGTTGATCTGATTCTTCTTGTGAGAATCCATGAGCATGCAAAATCCTAAAATTATTTTCATTTAAAACAAAAATTAAAATAGAAAATTATGTTTCAAATAATTATGAAAAATTTATTTTCCATTGATTACCTCATTTGTTTCAGAACTGTACTTTTCCCGCATTCTCCAGCTCCTGAAATTATGCAACAATACTACAACTTGAAAATTAAAACGAAAATGCTGCAGCATTTTTTAGAAAGTTTTGAATTTTGGTCAATTTTCGTGCGATCTCCCTTTTTTTCACAAGGAGGCAAAAAATAAATTTAATTCACAACATATTCCAACATTAGATAAATACATTATGCATTAAATTCATGAATCATTCTTGTATGTATTATAAATAAATGTTGCAGTTAAAGTTTTAAAAAGGCTATTTACCTAATAGAAGAAGCTTGACAACCTTCTGCTGAGCAATATGACCTTGCATCATCTCCTTGTCAATGGCTTTGCTCTTTTGAGCCAATTCCTTTTCTTCTTGAGATTGACACATACCCATATTGCTCAGAATATGTTTAACTGTTGATACTGTTCACAAAACAAAAATCAAAATTGAAGCACTGACAGCTGAATATTTGAGAAAAGCAGTAATATAGAAGTTAGCTGCTTATCAAATTGATAGAATAGTTAACAAATCTCCTTTAGTCCGTGTAGATGAACATCTAAATATATGTATAGTTCAATTACATAATAAGGCCACAAAATGAGAAAACAAAAAAGACAAAAATGTATTTATTCTTAGATCAATTGATAGCAACTATTGAGATCAATTGAGATACTAGGTAATATGATGATGATGACGTAGTTACATAAAATCTCCTGGAGCTATATATGAAGAAGGAAATATCACAGAATTATTTAGGAAAGCAAAGAAGCTTTTTGTGAATAAAAATATGAAATAGATTTATTGTATAGCTAGTATTTGATATTGAGATTAATGGAGATTTGAAACAAGAAAGAAAAGGTGGAATAAAAAGGAATTGTAATTAGTAATAGCAGTAAAAGATCATTAATATCACTGAATAAATCGGTATACGTCAAATATGTGAAGATGCAAGTATATCAGGTGAGACGAAAGCTGTTCAGAGAGAATAAAAGAAAGTAGATAAAGAAAACAAGTGTGTGCAGAGAACGAAAGAAGGTGGTCTCGAAGTAAAGAAAAGTAAAAGAGAGAGAGAGAGAGATATGGAGAAACATAAAGGAGGAGAAAAAGGGAGAGATTGAAGAAATGAAACATATGCCGAAGAAATAAAATATAAAATGCATAAGAGAACAGGCAAACGAAAGAGAAGTGTCATGGGGTGGAGCTTTATAGACAGAATGCCAGAGCATACCATGAGAAACTAAAGCTCAATAGCTGCATACCGCCAGTTCTAATTGGCACCTGGTATCTTTCGTGAATTTATCTCTGCATCTACTTTACTTAATCATTTTTTAGTATAAGGTTGAGTTACTTAATAGATCCAACACGGAAGATAACAAGAGATCTAATAATGGTTTTACATTTGCCTAAGTTCACGTAAGAAATTATATGAAAATATGAATTGACGTGAAAAATAAATATAATATGCAAATGAAGCTAATAACTCATTTAAACGATAGAACAGGGCATAACACGGTTGAAAATTGATTTTTCTTTTAATGTTGACTGTTAATTTGTATAGTTTTAATAATTTAGTACAGAATAAAGCAATGAGCTAAAAAAGAAATAATAGTAAAGAAAATATAATGATTATTGTTATTATAAAGAAGAAAAAATAAAACGCCTCTGGGAAACAATTTGTAAACGTTTTTGAATGAAAAAGGGAAATAACAAGAAAAACAAACAAAAATAGAATTACTTCTTAATTCTCTTGACTGTCACAGCACAATGAACAGCATCTCATTTATTTTCTAAATTCGAGCTTTACGTAGATACATACAAGTGTGTATGTACATATATAGTATATGGCATGTATACACATACATGTGCAAGTATTAACTTGTGTTTTTGTTTGGAATAAATTACATACTATATACTATTATAACTTATATTATAACTTAACTATACATACACACGTACATGTATATCCATATTTGAACTTTTTCTTTCTTTTTCTTTTTATAAAAATTTATGGTTGAAGGAATCATTATTTGTATTTTAAAATAAAAATTTTCGTCTATTCATTAGCTAGATAAATGCACAAATGCGTGTGAATTTTTGAATAAAATACCCGTATATATCAAAGAGAATAAAGAAAAAAGGCGAAAATTAAAAGACAGAAATAGATGATATAAGCGATAGTATGTAGCTCATGAATTTAAAAAAAATTATTGTATATATATATATATATATATATAATTAGTTTAGAGAAGCAATTTTCTCAATTCTAAATAGATATTGCTGCGTCAATGTAGGTGGCAGCTTTAGTCAAGTTTGCTAGCATTGTTGTTATCAAATGAGACTTTACAAGTTGAATAGCAAAAATGGATAATTTTTCTGAAATTTGACTGAAAGAATGATATCAAATTGAAAAATTAAACATGTTCAGTGTGTGTACCATGTATGTATGTATCCATCAACGTTCACATGCCCGAATTGATCATTTAATTGAATTAATTACCTGTTCGATGTAGATTAAAATATGCGATTCCTGATATCTGAACTGAGCATAAAGCTAAAGCTCAAGAAATTACTTAGAAATTATTTCGATCAGTGAATTAGAAAAGAATTCACCAATAAATGGCAGCTTTAATTTTTGAAAAAAAAGTTTAATTTTCATATAAGAAGTGGGAGATCAATGTATAAAATGTGATCAGTTTTCATGAATATTCAAGAATGAAGCTGATAATAATCGAAAATAACTAGTTATAAACGTATGAAGTTTATGAAAATAGAGAAGTAGTACAGGAATATGTCCTCAACTGAAAATTATACAAAAGGTTCTGTATACTAAGCTTGTTAAAGAGGGAATTCCGTTCATTTGATGATAATTTAAGTGCGGTGTTTATTCTCATTTTTGGAAAAACAGAATAATTGTTATAAATGCAATTAAACTTTAATATTATTCAATTAATTGTATATATATATCTAAAACATTATTCAATATTTCATGATTAACTTACACTTCATAAAGAAGAAAATGAAGAATGAAAAAGAAACATACAAGACAAACACATACATACATACACACTAACATTTATTCATACATACACAACAACGTAAACAAAAATAATAAATGAGATTCAAGATACATGTCGATACATCTGTAGAACATCAAAATCAGAGAACATATACTAATTGCTGGTTATTAAATATTCTCTGTGATATACATAGTTTTGAAAAATACTTGAAGATTTAATGCTATAACATACTTTGTATGCAGTGTTGCTTAGCAAACAAAAAAAAATCTGGAGAAGAAGAAATAAATAGCAAAATGCAGAAGCAAAAGAAAATAATATTCGTTTAATTAGAGAATTATATAAATATGTGTCAGGTTCTTTTTTTTTGTTTCAAGAAAAAAAGAAAGAAACTGCTGTTTTTGTGCAGAAGTTCGAGTGGAAACATTATAATTTTCTGAAAACGGCAGATAGATAGATTGTATTTGAATCTTTTAATATTATGACAGAAAGTAAAGAATATCTAAATATAATAATATATATATAAATAGTAACTTACTTATATATTTATTTATATTTGTTTATTTTTAATAATATTATAGATTATTAGTTAAATATATATATATATATTTTAATACAACACATAGTTACGTATATATACATATATGTATATCTTATATATATAATTATATAATTCTATTGAAATTTTTCAAATTCTCAGACAGAATTTCATAAATTTTGTGTTATACATATGTGTACATACATACTTCACGCAATCAACATTCATATTGTATGTTAAATAATGAAAATAGACAAAATGTTTTGTTGATCATCAATATACAAAAAAAAAAAATTTTTACACATATTTATAATTATATATATAATATATATTTATATATTAATTTGAGAAAGTGTCTGGATAAATCACAAAATGAAGAATATATGAGAATTGAGGTGAAAATGGGAAAAGAAATGAGGGCAAACTAGAAGTAGTTAAACTAAATGAAAAATATTATTTATAACAAATAAGAAATGAAGCATACTGCCACATAAATAGCTAAATCAAATGCATATATTACGTCATACTTACATATGATTTCAGATCTTGATGAGTAATTCGTGAAAATATCACTTAAAGAATGATGAGTAAATATTATATTATACATATATAAATATATATTTATATATATATTAAATATGAAATACATATATACATATGTATGTATCATAAAATCGTTTTATAATATAATAGAAATTATCATAATTTACTATGAATCAGAGAACGCGGAAGTCAACCGTTTTGCCAAAAGCCACAAATGAAAATGAAAACGATTTTCGCCAAATGAGTTATCGATATTCTAAATACTAGTCATATCACGTCTCAACGAGTAAAATAGATTCATAAAAAATATTTAACGTGTTGAGATTATTTCTCCAAACATCTATTATTCCGCAAAATTTTTAGAAATTTTATATGAAGAAATGAAAAAATAAAGAATTACGAAGTATTCTTTTAATTAGGAAAAGGCGGATAAAATTAAAATGAGAAAGTTAAAATTAAAATTCTTAAGAGATGTGCATGTGTGTGGGTATGTGTACTTAAAGGAGTGGAATAAAGATATGACGTGCATAAGACAAATGAAATAAGATTAAATTGGTGGAAAATGAAAAGCCTAAAACGTTTGAGTGCGATCCGATTGAATTTAGTTTTAGGAGATCAAATCCAGTTTTAATAATTTTTTTTCGTCGAAATTAAGGGATAAAGTTAAAGTTTTAGAACATTGAAGCTTTAAAATTGGATTATATGGATATTGAGAATATTGGCTCCGAGAAGCTTCTTATTTTATAAAATTATATTTATCCGTTTGATTTGTCGAAATTTTGACAAAGAAAATCATTCAATTTCTTTTTCGTTTGACGATAAAACAATGTCTTTTCGAAGCTGCAAGTTTGTACTTGTATAGAAATAAAATTGGATGAATACAATTTTGTATTTAATCTGTAGTATGACATGAGCATAAGCTTGAGCGCATCTGCAGCTTCTCTTGCTGCCTCTTGACGTGGGAAGCTTCTTAGCATAGAACAACCCAAGTCACCTGAGTCTCGAAGCTTGATTAAGGTTCAGTCGCATAGCTTGATTGAACTAATGAAAGCTCTGCAGCTCTTTTGAATTGAACACAGAGGGGGTGTTTGGAAAACGGCACAAGGTACAAATTTTGTAAATTTTGTTTTTTTTTTGTTTAAAATTTCATATAAGCTTACGTGCTTTTACATATATTTTATTCGAAGAAAATCTTTTATTCTAAATTAAATAAATTTTGAACTACTTTGAAAATAAAATAAATGCACCACTACTATTTAAAATGAATATATTTTAAAGAAAAAAAACATAAATTCAGAATAGATTTAAACAAAATATTAATGAATATACACATGTATATCTATACATTCATACGTATGTACTTTATATAATAGATTGAAATTAATATTAAAAACTATTTTTAATAATATCGATTAGTCTTAATTCAATTTTGTAAGCTCAAAAAATCATAATTCAACCAATATATATTTTATTTAATAATTGAAAAATTTGCAAAGTGGACATGAGCAAATGTGAAATAAAACAGAAAAATACAAATATCTTGAAAGAAAAATCGTTATTGTAAGAATAAAATTCAGTTTTTAACTATAATAGTTAAATAGAAATCAATAATTTAATATAATAATTTGGAAAAAAAGCTTTGATTCAAAGCTTCAAGCGTCAAAAACAGCAAAATATACATATGTATATACATATATTTATATTTCTATATACATAAATAGGATAAGAAATATAAATAATTTTATAAACTTTAAAAGAAAAGCCAAACAACTTGATATCATAAGTCTGAAATCTGACCAGCACCAGCTCCAACACTACATGAGAGCTGCCTTTCCTTTTTTCATATATCCTCCCTTTACACCATTAATTCTGTTTTCGACTCCATCCACTTTTCTCTTTTCCTTTTTCTCAATATATCTCGATAACTATTTCTCAATTTGGTTATCTATTCATGCATATGGTTAACTGATCATAGCTTAACACCATGTATTCAGTAAAATCACTTCATGATTCGTTTGGGGAGTCGTTTGTTTGAAAGTATATCTCCGCATATTCGTCTCTATAGGCAACATGATGTGATCGACCTCAAACTTAACTCAACGTATTGAAAATTCAATTATATTTCTATTAAAAAGAAAAAAGAAAACATTTTGATTGTAATAAACAAATATAAAATTTGAAAAAATAAATAAAAATAGTTAAATATAAACTATTTTTTCATAATATATTATATGTTTTATATATTATAACAACAATTTAACTAAATAAATATGTATTGATACATATAAATACATATTATATAATGATTAGTTAGATATTTATTTGGTAAATGTAAGAATCAAAAATTATATTTTGTCTTAGAATACAGATCAAAAAATAAATTATTGAGGAAAAAGAAAAAGCAAAGTAACTGTTTGAATAACCTGATTATGTAATGTATGATTAAGCTTTAAAATTTAATAAAAGCTTAATCTATATGTTATACATGATAGATACGTTAATTACAGATTTGCTGTTTGCATATTACGCTTCTATTCATTAATCTTGTTATCAGTTCTGTTTGAGATGAACAAGAGAAAATGAAGTGACAGAAGTGTTGAGGTTGAAAGAAAGATAGAGAGAGAAAGAGAGAGAGAGAAAGAGAGAGAAAGAGAGAGAGAGAAAGAGAGAGAAAGAGAGGGAGAGGAGAGGGAGAGAGAGAAAAAATGATGTGTAAGGATGAAAGAAAAGAGGTGGAGAAAGAAAATGATCGGTAATATGGGATTTCCTCTCATGAATGTTTTTGTGAGTTACGCTTTAATATGAACCTGAGTAGCTTTTCTCTTTTAATAAAATATTAAATCTCTGCTAAAATATGCAAATATACATATGTATATATGTATATATAGAGAGTTTTTAGTTGTTTCAATATATAAAACAAATATATATAATATATAGCATTTGCTATCAAATGTTGTAGAAAAACAAAAATTATATAGTATAATTAAATTTTTGATTTTTGAATAAAAATGAACATATAGTTAAAGTTTGTGATAGATCATGAGATAAGAATGTCGTCGTGTTTTAGAAGAGAACAGAATATTCGCTCAGATATTGAGCTTTAATCGCCATCTTCAGAGAATAACTTCAATAATATACTACCTAACAATTATATAAAAATAGAAAAAACTATTTTTATGTATTTAAATTAATTTTTGTACAAAATAAACATACGTAGATGTATGTATATATCATACATATATAGTTATAGATAATGAGTTTAGAAAAAAAAAAGAAGAAAAGATAAAAATTTCATATAAAACAATCTTTTAAATGAATTTTATTTACGAAGATAGTTAATTCAATAGTTTCAATTGAAAATTATATTTTCAAAAATTTCAAATAAAAATAAAGAAGTAGAGTTGATTAGAGTAGATATATATGTATATTTGATATAAGTATCGTCGTGCTAATGCAGCTGCTTTTACATACTATGTATAAGCTGAATCACCTATAATTATGTTGTACTATATATAACTATATATATATATATAGAGAGAGAGAGAGAGGAAGAGAGAGAGAGAGAGAGAGAGGAAGATTTAATTAGATAATTTATAAAAAAAGTTTTAAAAAATAAAAAATAAACACACCATGAACAATAAGAAAAAAAGTGAATATGAGAAAAAATAAATTTCAAAGAACATATTTGAACATTTATGAAAACATAATAGAAAATTGTATTTGAGTTGAGTGAAAAGTCTAATAATTATGCAATCAATGGTTACAGCTACGTGTTTCAGATGGATGAGTTCCATTTAGATAAATATGTCCTAAATCATACCACCTGCTAGCTTTTCCATGATGTATGAATGATTTAGGTATGAGGTAAGTCCATTGCTTTTGACATGGCTAAATATAAAATGTATTTCAAAAGTTGAAAAGTTGCAGCTTAGTCAACGTACTCGGATACCATCATTACAATCATGGTAAATATAGAGAACAGGATCGATATCAGTGAGCTCTCGTGTTGTGCCATCCACTTGAAATTCCCCATCCTTATCCGTATAAGCTTCATCTAGCAGGTCGTCTGGATCACCGGGGTCTAAACAGGAAGAAGCGGAACTACATGAATAATGATGAAATTTCCTTATAATAGTATCTATTTTTGGTAAATAAAATTAGAATTTCTTCGAAATACATCCTTAATATGAAAAATTTTGAAATTTAAACAAATTATATATTAAATTTAATAGATGAGAGGGAGTTAAAATTAATATTATTCATATAAATCAGTCTGTAACTAAACATTTTGAAAGTGTTTAAGTGGTATGTTTCGATATAAAAACTATATTTTCGTCTTGTTAAGATATAATATTAAACATATTATCATATTTCAAACATACTCGTATCTATATCATATAATTTTATTTTTGTATTTCTCAGAACCAAATCACCACAGTGAGTTATTCCTTTAACAGCAACACCTTGTAGTCGAAATGTTGTTATTGTTGCAAAACAACAAATTAGAAGTAGAATACGAAAAGACATCTATAAGCTTGAAGCATGAAATATTGATTAACCAATAATATAACTATATTTATATAATATTTATATTAAAGCATAATTATGACGAAATTCAAAATATTTTATTTTAGATAACGGTAGAGATACGAGATCTCAATAACTACAAGTGAAGATAGATATAGATATCAATTCACAGCTGCGATGTCGGCTGATCTTAGCACACCTGCTAATTTTAAAAAAAAATTTTTAATCTGAAATATGTAAGATATTGTCTTAAGAAATCAATATTATTTTAAAATTATCTACAAACACTTTATAATTTGTTCTATGTGACAATGCAATTATATTCGTGTACATATTAAACGAACCAAAACTTTAATCGAAATCCTCAACACGACTCTCGCCATGCTTTATTCTTGTTTCCAAGTTAAATGTTCCAAAATCAAATGTTCTTCTATTCTATAAAGAGCAATAAATTTTGAAAAAAAGAAAAACCTTTTAAAAATTGTTTCAATTTAATATATGAACCTCGCTTGTCTTGCTGAAATATTTATCAGGAATTTGGAAAATAAACTTTCGACGACCAGCCTGAAATATTAGATTCGAATATGAAAGTAAGAAATTTTTTCGATTGAAATAAAAAAGTTTGAGAGAGTAAAGTTCAAATAGTAAAATATTTACATAAATTATAATTTACCTTTACACCATCGTCACAATCATGATGTATTGTCATTACAAGATGCTCAAGATCACTCTCAATTTGTTCTTCAATGAAGAAAGTACCATTTTCATTTGTATGTGCTTCACCAATTAGATTTTCTACTTCTTGAAACCGATTATATATTATTTGTTATAATTATAATGAATTTAGAAATATATTTTCAACCTTGTTTTTCATTCCATAACCGGATTAGTACACGAAACGCAGAGTATTCGCCACATATTAAGCGGCCATTTAATGAAAACCTTACAGCAGAAGTTGAACTTATAAGATTCATTATTATAAGAAAATTAATTATAAACAAGTATTTCATGGCTGTAAATAAATAATTTTTAATGAATTAAACGACTAACAAATACAATCATGAATAAATCAATGACCAGAAGATATCATGAAAATGTGATAAGCAGCCGAAAACAATTCGATAAGAGTTTTCTATTTTGCTAATCATTTCCATCATTTTTTTTTCTTTTGAATATTAAGCCATCACATCATAATTGCAGATATTTTCTTTCAATCAGCATACTTCACGTGAGCTGTACACGTGTGCTACGTGTGACGTGGGTTGTGTGGGCGCGCAATGTATGTGTGGACGTGGGACATGTACACGTGGACTGTACAAATGCATAAAATATTTTGATTGATAAAGCTATTTAAGATATTGCTATCTCACGAAACGGTTGCACTTCATATTTGATATTTTGCAATGTTTTTCCCGAAAATATTCGTGATATTATGCGATTCTTGCCGTTTCAATGATTTTATAAATGAACAAGAAGTTGAAATAATATAAAATAGGAAGTATCATGTATATACATACGAACAAAGTTTGGTACTTTGATTGAATACGTTTTAACTACTGACTACTATTCTAACTATAAAATTGAAAATAATTTGTCAACTTCTTTTTTTATCTCATTTCACAAGATTATTACCATCGCATAATATAATATTTAATTGAATCCAATCAGTCAACATAATTTAAAAAATTGATATATTATATAGAATTGCATATCATTTATGCAAATTGTCTATTATATAAAATCTTATAATATATATAAATATATATAAAAAATATTCATTCAAACAGTAGTAAAATGATAATTAACATTATATGATGTATAACCCAACACATAAAAAAAGATCACAATGATTCTGATAATAAGTGGAGCTTCAAGATTCAAAATTAAAAAAAAAAAATAAAAAGTGAGCCTGTGCTTTTGTTGCAAATGGTTTGTGACAGTTATTTCACAATTAAATTTATAAATATGTATACTTTAATATCATAAAGGAGAAACACATAAATTGGATCATATTTTCAGATGAAAACTCAGGATGTGTCTCCTGATGAGGCAGCTGCTTCATTTAGTGAATTTCTCCATGAAAAATATAACCAATATGAGATGCAGAAGATGGAAAATGTGGTTGGAAATACCCATCTACTATCTAAATTTATATATTTTTTATTTATTTTATAATAAATAGAAGAAGAATGTGTTAGAATCAGCTTACATCTATCTATTCGTCGGGCAATTCGCTCATTTCGCAAAGCACATTTTTGACATGGCTTTGTAAAATCGTATTTGCTGTAGATATGAGCAGCTGCATGTGGTGTTGCTGACATCAAAGCCTAAAAAAGAGTTTTAAACAGATTGTTTTCATTTGATCAAGCAAGTGAGTTGTCCATTGAAATACTTCAAATGGCCAGTTTCTATAGAGTGATCGATAGATTTACACATCAATTTAACAGCAAACTCAGAGTTAGTACTGGAAAAGATTTGAAAGAAAACACAGAAAACGTGCAGGAAACAATACACATAGTTAACATGCTCATATTCTATTAGTATTTAAACACTGAAATATTATACAAATAAGGTTAGTATTCGAAGAATTGAGGAAAAAATGTCTTCAACAAGGAACTTCGTACTTATAATTAACTTTGTTCAAAGTTCTCCTTATTATAATTCATCATCTCAGACAGAATTTAAAAGAATTGTTCAATTTATTTTCAGTTTTAATAGCTTTTATGATTAATAAATTGATTTCGATGATTAATATATCAGGGCTTTTCTTCATTAAGCTATTTTTTTCTTATAAGAAATGAACAAATCTTTGAAACAGAGGACCAACATCTTACATATAATGGATGCTATATAGATTACTGTATAGTTCATGCAATTTCAATCATAGCAATATCATAACATGAACGTGAACTTTCTAATTAAAAACAAAAATAATTTCAAATTTTATAGAACAGGGTGCTTCCGGTTGGAGTAAACCATTTAACCTAAGTGAAACATGAAACTTACACTATTTTCAGCCTCACTTTCAAGCCATTCTCTAGTAGCGATTCGCTCGGCAACTAGAGCCGTGCCGAATATGGTCTAGAGTATATATACGAAAGATAAGATATTTTGACAAAAAATGTTTGAGATTGATTGATAGAGAATAGTTTGTTATTATGCTAATTTCATTACAACATAATTATAAAAGATTTTTCTTAATCTGTGATGTGGCGAAAATCAATCACCCTGCCTGAATGCATTTTGCACTTTATTCGTTCAAGAATACCAAATTTTTGGATGAATTTTCAAAATTAAAAAGTTTGTTAATAGATAAATATAGGGTATTTATATATTTTTCAATATTTTATATATAAATACTTTTTAAAATTTAAATTGACTGAAATACTAGAAATCTTCTTACTACATAATCGTTTTTCTATGATTAAAAGAGTATAGAGTTAAAAGAAATTTGGCATTCAAAAGTATATGTATATATATATATATATATATATATATATATATATATATATATATATATATATATACATATACATACATATATAGATTATATAGATTATACATTTATATTATTTGTGTTAACTATATCATATAATTAAAGCAAATAATATTCAGAATAAGAACATATAAACATGATTTGTTAGACTTTGCAACTTTGTTTCTGGACATGAGAAAATCGGATGAATTTAAAAATAAATTATAAACAAACCGCTGTATGATTCATACAAGCTGATAATCCTTGTGTCAAAGAGAAGGCAGGAACACCTCCGGATCGGCTTTTCGTTGGTTCTGGTCTCGTCGCTGGTGGTGGACTGTCACAACGCTGTAACTCACGTGAACACACTCCAGAAGGTTAGTTAAATTTTTAATCTTTGTGTGAAAATGAAATATCTAAGGAAAAACGATGCTAAATGCCCCCACAAGGATAGAAGTACAATCCAAAATATTTGAGTTGTGTTTGAAAAAAGTTGTACTTGTTGATATAAACTATGTTGAAAAGTTGACTAAATTGTTTTAAATTTACAAGCTATCTAAGGACATTTGTTTTGGAATAAGACATTAATGAATGGTGGACATAAGACAAAATCAGACAAAACCATGGTTAACACAGAAGGTAAACGAACTAAAGCCATTGGTAATTGACTATATATTAAGGTTTTTACATTGGTTGTTTTATCAGAAAAATAAGGAATGGTAAAAGAGAGAGCGAGAGAGAGAGAGAGAGAGAGAGAGAGAGAGAGAGAGAGATAGTCTTGAGAAAAAGAGGGAGAGAGTAAGAGAGCAAAAGAGAGAGAGAAATAGAAAAAAGAAAACTAAAAAAGCCCCACAGCAAGTTCATGGTATTTTGAAGGATTGTAATGCAAGAACTTACAGCGAATGGATAGGATTCCGGAACATCATCTTGAGTTTTCATGTGCTCATCATCCTGAAAAGATATGAAGATCAGAGAAAAGACAATTAAATTAAATAATTCATACCACAGATAGCTTATGAACATTATTATTTCTTAGTTTTTGATGATTATAAGCTCTTCGATGTACACAATCAAAAACTCTTTTTGTTACATAAAATGACACAAATGAGTATTCTAGAAGAACAAGAAAGATAAGAGCTTGTGAAAACGTTAGCCATATATCCAACGCTTTTATATAGGAAACCTTAAAAAATAAATGTTATAAATAAATATTTAAAGTTTTAAAAAACCTGTGGTAAATCTTGTCTAGCTCCATTACTCATAGTTGTTAATGTGAGAAGTGAAGTAATAGTTAATGAGATTCTAGCTGGTGAAGCTCGTGGATCAAGCCAGAATGACATCCATGAAATTGATACAAGCATACCTGAAATATATTTTTTAAAATTTGAATAATTAGTTAGAAGTTTGATGTATGAAGGAAGAAAGAATAAAGTCTTTACCCGTTGGAATATATGTTTGGATAATATGGAAGAGTACTAGTCTTTTCATAACGATAAAAGCTCGAATACAACTCCAATCAGCTGAAACATACTAATTCAATTAATATATTCGTAAGTTTAACAGTTTATTTGATTGTGATAAGTGTGCTGATTATATTATAGCAGAACACGATGCGTTGGTAGTGCTGGAAAGTTGGGCTAATTTGGAAAAAATGTGAAATACAAGCATTTCCAAGAGATGACAGGTGAATAGAACTTAATGTTTTTGAGCTAAATCATGTTCCGATTCAATGCTATAGGAAAAAAATTACAAAAATACTCTGTAAACAGTGTTCTGATGTCATCTGCATTGTGTGCGATTAGAATACAGCTGGACAAGTGTGCTTTAAGCTAAACTTGGTTCATGCGCAGAGTCTTAGCATAAGCTTGGTTCCCCTTTAAAGCGTAAAGAGGACTCTATTTGGATTGAAATTGAAACTTCCAATTCTTTCATATATAGATATATAGAAATGAATAAAGAAGAGATTATTCAACTCGAAAGATCATCTCATATGATCTTTGAGAATTCGTTTTATATGCTTAAGCCACAGTTTCTTCAATCAGCTTCAGTAATTCAGCAGCAAATGTTAAAAAGTAAATTATAATAGTAGCAGTTTAAATTATTGTAGCTTTTATTATTGCTGAAAAAAGGTTTTTATTTTGGTTTGAATGTTAGAATTTTTTGGAAAAATATGGTGAAATTAGGACAAGTGATTTCTTGCAGGTTAGTTGATGTGGGAGCATGAGGAGAAGAAGAAGAAACAAGAGAACTGGGGAGCTGATTGAAGTAAAAAAAATGGGATTCGGAATGTAAACGATTACCCTTAGATGAATGGGAAGATCACAACAAACATACCTCCTAAAATAGAAAAACGTTCATAGATTTGGTGGAGTACCAAGCTTTTTTCATTCAAAAGCTTTAACTTTTTTTCTTTTTTAAAAGCTTGAAAGCTCTCTTTGGATATCTTAGTGGCATACACGCTTTTGGAAATTTGATGCACGGCAGAAAAAAACCTTTTTTTCCTCTTGATTCAGCAGCTATCTTTGAAAAAAACACAAATATAACGCAAACTAATGGAATAAAAGATTTTGCTCAAAGCTGTTCCGTTTTCTTATTTAATCAGAAAATTCAAGCAAAACGGACAGTTTAGTTAAAATACGAGATGTAAGAAATAGCATAAATAAGGAAAAAATGTCGAACCTGTCCCTCTGAACATCGGATATGGTCCAGCACACTTTTCAAAACGCGTCTTCGTTATAGCCATATCATTTAATTTAATTTCTTCATTTGAACCAATTGGAAAATATGGTGGATCAACATGCCAAGTTAAATTAACAAGTTGTTCGATATAAGCATCTGTAAAGTGAAAATTAAAAAAATAATATGTGAAAATAAGAAAAAAAGATGAATAATAAAATTATATTTGAAAGAAAATAAATTTACTTCGAAAAAAAAAACAGAATTAAATACTTACAGCTCTGAATGCTCAATGGACATTCCTGGTAATCTATAGGAAATAATTTTAAATCCATCATACATGATAAAGTGACATCTAATCTTAAAAAAAGAAAAAGAAATTATAATTAATTTAAAAATAATTTTTATTTAGTTATACCTCATTGATTTAAATATTAATCCATCCGGATAAATTATAACCATCATATTAGGTGTTGTTACTTCTTGTAAATAAGCAAATTTAGAATTTACAAAATATAAATCAGGATGCCACATACGATCAGCAATTAACTTGAAAAAATATTTTTTTTTAATATTTTATTTCTATCTTAAGCTATTACCTTATTAGTTACCAATATAGGATATGTGCAATTATGTGCTAGTCTTCTATCGAACCAGCCCATAGCCAAATACATATCTACTTCAAAATCCTAAAATTCAATAAATATTTTTAACATTTTTTGATAATTTAATATATTTTTTTAATATTTATATATATATATATGTATTTATTCTAAAATATTTTATAATTTAGTCAGTATTTCTTACCATAGTTTGAGCCTTAAACGATGACATGGATTCAATATATATTGCTACGTGCACATCTGTTCTTTCACCTTTAAATGTATACATTAAGTTTTAATGTGAATAATGGGTTTGAATTTCAAACCTTGAGCTTGTCCAGGTGCCATGAACATGTTATATCCATCTTTCACAACGCCATTACCAATAACTTTGAGAATACGGTCTCCTGATTCAGTCCATATGAGCTCATTGGTTTGATGGCCACTGCGTTCTGGCTCACACAGATCGTGGATCTTATATCGTGGATCATACCAAAATTTACGGAATATATTCGGATCTTCACTATAAATTTTAATTAATTTAGAAGTCTTAATATGCTTCGAATACGTACTTATCTTCTAGTGAGCCTCGTGCAGATTCAATAAACGTGTGAGCAAAATCTTTCAAAGGCTCTGTCGCTACACCATTGTCTTTGATATTCTGAAACTTTCAACTTGAAGATAAGAAACACATCACAAACAAGCATTAGAAGTTAGAGGAACACGAGCGGAAAGCTATCGAAATGTTAGAAGCGTAAATCCTACGTGTGAACTAGGTGGCGTTGGCTGATCTTGAAGCAAAGCAGCAACTAAGTCATCATTCGCATCTTGACGAAAAGTTTTACGAGAATGATCCGCTACGAGAGTGGCCTAGAGGAGAAAGAGCAAGCTCAAACTAGTTAACTATTCCTGCTAGGGGAATCAAACGGAAGCAAAATCTGAAACAAACCTTCAAGTCCAACTGTGCTGCGTCAGTTCCAAAATAATCGTGTAGAAATGGTTGCAGTAAGCATACGAAGATCAGAACAGGATACATGCCATTTCACATCGGAGTCCAATCTATAAGAATGAAGATGATATATGACGAATATATTTCATATTTTATATAAGTATATTCGGAGAAACGATAAAAAGAGCAACAAGAAAATGAGAAAAGAGACTGGAAAGTTCAGTAGTACAGGACAGATAATAAAGGAAATAATCAACAAATTCTAAGCCAAAGGTTATACAAATTAAGGATTGGACGAAACATGAGAAGATATTATTTCTCTTTAAAGCAGATCGTAAGAATACTTCAAGATTTTAAAGAAACAAATGGCTCGTAATCGTATAGACTTAACAAATGAGACTATGTAACAAAGCAACATGTAAATAGGTTATGATCTGAAGAGGAAATTAGGAAACGAACTTATACACCAACATTTTCTTAGTCTACTTCATTTCCGGAAAGAAGAGAGTAGAAGTAAGAGAGGGGGAGGGAGAAGCAAAACTTCAAACTCAAAGAGAAGAAAGAGAGAAAAGAGCAGAGAGAGGGTGGAGATTTAGGCAGTAGAGGAGGGACAAAATAGAATTTAGCTTCTCAATGTTTCACTCCTTCTCTTTCTTCTTAAGCTGTGAGCTGTTATTCTTTCTTTGAAAAAATCTCTTGCTGTTTGTTCTATTCTCTATATACATACATACATACAAATAAGAAATAAAAGAATTAGCAACGTCATATTTACGTGGAAGATTTGAATAATTCCACGTGTCTTTTCATTTGAAATATAGGGTCTTGAAGGACGATAGTGAGCGGAAAATGTATGTAGCTTACACCTTTAGTTCTTCTACTATAATATTCTCCAATATAACTATATATAAATATATTATTGGATAAATACTAATATTTATTTTTCGTTAAAATTATTTATCTCTGATTGTATCAAAATATTCCGAGTAAAGGCTTACTGAAAACAAAGAAAACTGATCACAAAACTACTAAATATAATCGGTAATTCAATTAATGAAAAGGTGTGAAGATTAGATGAATTCAGGAAAATACATTGAAAGGACCTCTCATTAACGATCAAAAGGTTAGAATAATGTGAAAAGGAAAATAAAAGTATATGAAGATACTGATGAGAACAATGCATCGGAAATGCCGGAGAATTGTCTATTGAAGTTTTTTCCGCTTCGTCGTGTGATGAAACAATACCTATTATTGAATATTGAATGTTAAAGGCTTCATGTGAGAAAAAAAAGAAACATTGTTTTCTCATTGGCTTATATAACGAGTTGTTAGGATAGAAACAATACATTGATGTATATCAAAGCTGAAACTTAAACTTTGGCTTCACACTCTTAGACAGTATGTTGTATATAGTATGAGATATATGAGTTATATGTAAACTAGCCTTTAGGGTTTTCCTTTTATTAGAGCATAGCAACCAAAATGATTAAATGGAAGTTTCAAAACAGAACAAAAAGCAAAATTTTGAGAACAAATTATAACGTGAGTGAAGCTCTCTACACACTTCTGGAACCAAAACGACTTCTGACGTGAATAGTTAATTTTATTTCGGGAAAAAAACTTTGAGAGAGGACGAAGCAGGTTCATAGAGAACACAGTACACCCTTTATGTGCATATGTATTTTCATGTTGAGTTGGCTCAAGTATCAAAGACGGTGCTTTAGCATTCACTTCTACTTCTTCTGATAGTTACATTGTTCTCTCTATCCGTATTTTCTCATGAGAATGTGTTATCTTACAAGCATTTTTTTCTTTTTTTTTTTGCAAAATTTCTCACCTCTTGTATGCTTCTCCCTCACTCTCCCTTCCTTAACTCTTTTATTCTCTACCCTCTTCCCCTCTCTCAGTTTATCTATCTATCTCTACCTTTTTCTTATTCTGAAAACTATACTTTATATGTCTAAATATTTCAAAAACTCTTATTTTAAATGATCTTTCTTTTATTGAACACAGTGTTTCGTTTACATTGAGCATACACAAAGATTCATGAAATATTCACTTCACTTCACACATGACATCAAGACTTTCCATTCAAATGCTTGATTTGCTAATTTGTGTTTGAAACCGTTTAAAAAATGATGATTTAAGATTAAAGCAGAGTACTTGACGTTCACGAAGAAAGACAAAAAATATATGAAACAAATAAAACTCAATTTTGTATGTGGAATGCTGAGCATTTTGTTTTGAAAATGTGATATTTAAGCTATACAACGCTTCTACAAGTGTAAAAGATTCAAAAACGAGTAGGGAAATAGGATTTAAGCAGTTGTGTCATGACAGGTTCCGAAGTAGCATAGTGATGCGTAGAAAACGATGAAACTTTAAATATATTCACCGAATTGTCTTTGTTTCGTCAATTCACTGAAGACAGTGTGAAAGTAATAACAAAAGTAATTTCACATACATATGTTGTTTAAGCATTACTTTTTTAAAAATAGATTCAACATCAACGATAGTCAAGGATGAAGATTTTGTTTCAAAAAAAAAATAAAATTACAAGCAAAATGTGCTGAAAACCATAATAGCATGTATCTGTAAAATTATTTAAAAAGAAAAAATCAAATTGGTTTATGAGATTAAAAAATAAAAATTGAGAAATTCAATAATTATATAATTTACATATGTATACTATATAGCTAAAGGAATAATATTTGTATCTTCTCTCAAATAAATTTTACCTGAAAAAAAGAAATCGACGAATGGACAAGATTTACATATGTATGTAGGTGGGTATTAAGAGCAAAGATGAGATTTTTTTTTTTTCAAAAAATAATAATAATAATGACAAGCTCTCAAAATCATATATTCATACATGTATGTATATCTACTGAATATGTTTTATTTGTGTTTGAAAATATATGAAATGCTGCAAACTCTTTCTTTTTTTTTTCATTTAAATTTAAATAAAATGAACTAATGGATGTTGATTTTCAAGTTTTCAGCTCTAACACACAGTTTATATGTTGTTTAAATTATAAGGTAAATACATACAGATGTATGTACACATACATATGTGAGCCTGATGAGCATATGTTGTTTCAACATAAAACATCTCGTTATGTTATTCTAAATAGAATATGAGCTTCACGCAATTTACACGTGAGATATTAATCCTATTTTGGCGTTATATACACGTTTTTCTTGGTTGGTCTTCCGTTCGTTTATTTTATTCAAATTAACCTTTTTTTCTCAAAATTGTTTTTATCTTCCCTCTCTTTCTCTTTTTCTTTTTTTCTTCTAATTTTCTTCTAATCTAACTTTTTACCTCTGTTTCACTCACCCACTTTCCCTCTCTCTCTTTTTCTTTTCCCCTTTTCCCCTCTCTCGCTCTCTCTATCTGTATCTCTCTCTCTTTTACTTTAAATTTTTTCGAAGTCGATGCATATGCATATAGATATAACAGGATGTCACAAATGTATATGTATAGATTACAATTTCCTTAATTATTAAGAATTTGAGAATATATTGAGTGCTTTCAATCCAATTGGTTGACGCTTCTCTGACTCCCTCACTGTTTCAACTAATAAGATTCAACAATTATGAAGCCTTCAACAATGCATCTATCTACGATATCTGTATAAAGTGTGAATTTATCGTTATTTTTCATAAGTATAAGTTATGCATAATATAATATAACTAACATTCAGTTAGAATTATACATAATTTTGAAAAGAATTTAGAAAAATTAAGTATGTACTTATTAAAGAATATATATTATATATAATAGATCATATTCATATGATCATTTTCTTTATGTGGATATTTTGCGCTTGGATTGCCATACTCAAAGGGATGTCTGTCTCTAAGAAAAACCCAAACGAAAAGGGAAATGAAGTCATTCGTTGGATGGTTGTCGTCTAGAATAAATTAGCAGGCTCTTAACGACGTTTCACGATCTTCAATTCAATGTGTGTGCTACTGAGCCTAAGAAAGGCTTCAGAAGGAATAGTAAGAAGAAAAGTAGAAGTAAAATAAGGATGTGAAGTAAGAGAATCCAGAATAACTTCTGACAACTGCACTCAGAAAAAGCATGTGAGTTTACAGGAAAATAAAGCAGGAAGTTCCTGGCATCAAATATATAGGAAACAGATAATGATAAATGAAAATAAGATGGAAAGAAGAGAAATAAATGTGATTCAACTATTACTTTTCGTTTCTTTGTTTCAACTCTTCAATAAATGCTCGTATTTTTCAATACGTTTTTCCTCAATTTCTATCACTGCTGCTCTGATTTTTCGATTTTCAATTAAGAATTCTCTCCACAACTACAACAACCTGATGGACCGTTAAGTAGGCGTGTTTCAAAAGCTTAAAACAACATTAGAACAAAGTGTAAAGGCAGAATGATTGATGGTGACAAAAGTCTGATAATAGCCTTGTTAAATAGTCGAATAGGATTTGATAACGTCGGCTAATGTGAGTAAAAAAAAAAGTTCGACACATTGAAAAAAAAAAGAATTTAACAAATCTTCGATAATTGATGATGCATCAAAAGCATGAAATTGTCTGAAAAACTAAGAGATTGATGTGTTGCTTTGATTCAAAATTTTATGAATAAATAGCTTATTTCGGTATATTTTGAAAATAAAAAAATTATAGGATATATTCATTTGATGCCAGTTTAGACAATCTTAAATAAAATTATAGCTTAAAAGCAGCAATATCTGTATATTAGGACGTTGTTTATTCAGGATCATAGCTACTCAAATGGATCAAAAACATACAGCTGTAAGGAGACGATTTCTACGGACGCCAGCAATGTTTTTTCGTGTTTGTAAATTTTTTTTGATGTTCATAACAGGAACTTAGTATGCATTGCAACCAAATCTCCTTGCTCACTATGAGACATAAGCTCTCCTGTTGCTCATTGTGTCATGTTCAAGGTTAAAACTAGCTAATCTTAAGAAATATGCTACCTAGCTACTTATATTACAAGAAAATAAGAATATATTGCTTTTTAGAATTATTCAAATATAAATTCAATTAGTGAGCATTCAGAAAATTATGTTTTTGTTATATGAACTTAAACAAAATCCCAATTCATGATTATAAAATGAATAAATAACTAAAAACTATAAGAAGTAAAAGGATTGAAAGAGGAGGAGTCAAATGCGAAAGAACAGTTCGTTGTGGATGCATCTACACCAAATGATAGAGGAAGATAAATCTTCCAGAGAAGAGGAGAAATACGAAAATGAAAGCTTCTGGCATCATCCCATAGAGGTAGAGACAAAGACAAATTGACAACAAATTCAAATAAACAATACATGCGACAGGCTATTTCCTTCCCTTCGAAAAAAGAAGCCAAATGAATTGCCATATGATTGCTTCAAATCAGAAAGTTTAAAGCTAAACAAAAACAAAGATAGATATATAACACTGGTTGTACTAACTATAATGTTTTTTTCAATAGAAAGCTCAATAAGAAACTGAAAACATAAAAGAAGAATGAAGGAAGTAGTGAGAAAAATAATATTTTGAAAGAATTTTCATAGACGATGATGTGTATGACAAAAAAGAAGAACAATCTGGATTTATATAATATTATATATACAAAAAGGAAAGAGCAATTAATTCTTCTTAGAATATCTAAATATAAGCAAAGAGTTCAAATGTTGATTAGTTTAGTTGAAATGATGTACAAATAACATACTATATAGATGAAGAGAGAGGGAAAGAGGGTGTATTTTGAATTGTAAAAGTACAATAATAGAGAGATTTTCAAAAATCTTAAGATTACATACATATGTATTTCTTAAGAAGAAAAAAAAATGTTGAAAATGAGAATATAACGAGGGTTGTGGAAAAAGAAATAAAAAACAAAAGTAAATTTTACCTGTTGAGCATTTTTAAAGAAAATGCTGAAAAAGATCAAATATCAAGCAACAACAATAACAATAACAACAACAAAGAAAAGATTACAGTAGACAATGTAGAGTAAAAGATAAATTTGAAAGAAATCCGAGCTATGCTGATAAATTATCTAGAAACTTTAGATATTTCAGTGACTAAATAACAAAAAAACTTTTATTGTATAAGCATAAATAATAAAGTTAAAAGTATAAAACATTTATTGAAGTTTAAATTTTTATAAAATATTCAACCAAATTTATTTCAAAAAAAGTTTTATGTCGAGTACTTGTATCATGAAATTGTTGTTTTGTTACAATTAATTTAAGCTTTTCAAGTTCTAACCTAGTTTTACTCTAAATAATTATGGAATTTAGGTTTGTAGATCTGTTTTGATAAGCCAAATAAAGGAAAAATAAAAGAAATTTCCGATCTTTAGTCGAAAAGCTGGGTTTGTATGACTAGATGGATGATTTCCATGATACATCATGATGAGAGAAGTAGAAGGATAGATTTTTCCTTTGGGGAAAGTAAGTTAAGACTGGTAAAAGCAAAACTAAACTACATGCTGATAACCTCGAGAGAGTAATTTTCAAGCTTTATATAAGATCTCTGAGTAAGCCGATAGTAAAGGATAACATAGTGTAGGAGTACTTTCCTGACCATATTGTTTCTTATGACTCAAGACTTCAAAGATACTCAGCTCTTCTATTTTTTAGGCTTCAAAATAAAGAAGAAAATGCATGACTAGTTCTTGGTAATATTTATTCTGAAAGTGAAATTTCAAATAAGTACTTGATATGTGTATAATATTATATATATGATAACATATATAGCTGGAGGGGGTTAAACTTCATTTTCATGAAAACGAAATAACAAATATCTTCGTTTTAAACGTTCTTGCAAGATTATGAAGTTCAAAATGTGGCTTCAACAATGATATAAACATGATTAGAGAGACTGACTAGAGCTACACAAGGGACTAGACGTAACAGCTGGGAGCAAAAGGTGCGAACAGACTGAAACGACTTGAAATAAGAATTCATCTCGAAAAATACGAAAAGATGAAACGAGAAAAAGAGAGAAAGAGAGGGAAGAGAATCAAAGAGTTTATGTCTACTTGTGTTGAAAAATCAACGAATGACAGATGTCAATATTAAGAGACATCAAACCACAGGCTTTTTTTTCTTTTCATTTTTTTCTAATTAAGAATCATTAGTACGAAGAAGATGGATTTGGAGTGATGATTTGAGAATCAGTGGCAGATGATATATGAATGTTTGATGATAGATAGATGTGGATCTATGAGCTCTGAAAGTTACATCACTCACTTGATTCCAGACTTCTTCATATACATAGTCGGAAAAAATACATACATATCTCTATCTTGGGAAGGGAGAGGATATTCAAAAGATTATTAAGATTGATAAAGTTTGAAAAGCACATAGTGATCAAAGAAGTGGAAAACGATCAAATGGTTGGGAATAACTGAGTGAATAGGGCAGACGAGTAGGAAGTAGGAAAAGTAGAAGAAGAAGGGGAGGAGGAGCAGGGGAGAAGGAGGGGAAGAATAAGAAGATGGCAGAGAATTTAGAGAATAAATGGAAGATGAAACGGAATAGGAAAGCCTTCAGTGCTTTTAGGATACGGAGGACATAAATTATCCAAAATATACGGAAGCTTACAACCTGAATATCAAGAACAAATCGGAAGAATAATCAGGAGATGATGAGAATGACCATGAGAAGCTCGAAAGCTATAACTGAATAACGAGAGTAAATGCTTCTCATGGCTGAGAAGATTCGTTAGATAGATAGAAAAAGAGAATAATGCTGGATGAGGTTGTTAAGTTCTATCAGTAATGCATTAACTGGCTCATTTTGGAAGCCAGTTGTGATGCCATATATGACTACCATTCTGAACGTCACAAGGCAGTTTAAGCTAAAGCTCAAGCTTTCTAGTGCGCTTAAAACATTTCAGATTGATCTCTGGTTTAGGCTAAGTTAAACCTTTTAAATTAAGTCGAAGTACAAATATAGGTTTTGAGAAGGATGATTTACAAATTGAAATTTCTCGTCATCATCTCATATAATCGATGTTCTTATGCCAAGAGGAAGTCTTCAGAATTTATCCGGATGTACAAGAGTATCGCTAAAATGAAAAACACTAAGGATATGAGTTATGATTTGATTTTTTTGTTTTGATTTTGACATTCATACACATAATATGACCTTGTAATAGCTTATATGTTTAGTTATTATTATTAAATAATAATTATAATTTAATTTTTATCCAAATTCTCAGAGCATATCACGTACACATGAAGAGTTTTTAAGGAATATTTATTATTTTTCTGTTTAAAAAAAATCAAAAAATAACAAGTTTATTTCCACAACTTTGATGATAATAATAATAAAGATTAAAAATATTTTTTTCAAGATTTATTTAAAAGCAAATGTATGTATACAAGAGAAAAAATAACAAGAGAGAGAGAGAAAAATAGAGAGAGAGAGGGAAGAGTTAAAATTTCTTATAAACATACTGCATACATATAAACGCAATCCATCCATTTATCTATATTTAATTCTATTATTCTTATTATGTTTTAATAATATCTTTCTAAACATATGTATATAATATGAAATTATTTCTATATCTAACGTAATTTTAATATTGTAGAATGTTAATAATCAAAAGTAAATCTAAAAAAAAAACTTTGACGCATATTTTGACAGAAACAAAGTATATGATAGATCTATTATGTTGCTAAAAAAGATAGATAGATATATAGATATGTATATGCATGTATATAACATTCATACATCTTTACTCATATGTATGTATCTGCTATTGAACTTACTACAAAACAAGTCATTACATCTTTAACTATATGTATGTTTCGTATTTTTTTAAAGCTCATATCGGATTTTGGTTCCTCATTAGAACGCCTACTTCTTTCAATCTTTTTCTTTTTTTTTTTCCATTTTTTCACTTTTGAACTTGTTACACAAATTTTAACCATTGAGCTATAAGCAATAATATAAGTTATATAATTATAATGGTCAAAAAAAATTGAGATGAGTATTAAGAATAAAATATTAAAAATCATGTAAATAGATATGTAAAAGATTTTTTTTTCTATTAATTGAATGCATTTTCATTACAATTATTCTTTTTTCAATATAATTATAAGGTTGATTTATATTTGATTGAAAGACAAAAAAAAAAGAAACGCTTTCAAATATGTTCATGATGGAATAGTATTGGCAAATTAGAAAAAAGTACACGAAAAGCTATTTATAAAATTAAAATAGAAAGTTTTAAATCTTGAATTAACATGTAAATTTTACTATAAAAATGTTTTGTATCAAAAAAATTAAAGAATAAAACTTCATTAGTAAGAAAGTTAAATTGAACTTTCAGTGTCTATAGTCGATTAAAGTTACTAGTACTACCCTCATCCAGCATATCTGTGTTTAGTAAAACTAAATGATTCGAATTGTGGAAAAAAGGAAAGCGGGCTAAGGATCTGTTGAAGAAAAAAAGTTAAACTGGATTTTGAGCTTGAAAGCAAGAAAAGAAAGCTGAAAGACGTGATGTAAGTTTCCCTCCTACTCTTTCTCTCTCTCTCTCTTTTATTTAGTGTCTCCCTCCCTCTCTCTCTATCCATTTATCTACCTCTCTCATTCCATTCCTCTATTTGTTGTGGGTCACTGAAAAATAGTTCACATGTACATAATTACATTTGTTGGCTTGTAATGAGACGTTCCTTCCTTGTGGTTTTCTTGTAAGAAATTTTCTAACAAGGTAGAGAGAATAGAATAGTGACGGAGGGTAAAAGAGATAAAGAGAGATAGAATAGAAATAAATGAAATACTATGAGGTAGTGAAGAGTAATGTTTGATGGAAAGAGGATCTTTTCAGGTTGCAAAATAGATGACGAGATATGTATGGAACATATGTTCATAGATATAACATAACATGTATGTATAAGTATATATATATATATATATTTGAACAATACAAATTGGGGAAATAACACATCCAAAATTTTTGAAAGTTTCAACTTAAATTTGGCTAATTATAATTGATTTCCTTATCCTCATTATTACTTGTTCAAGCTGGTGCTTTATGCCTGTTTTCACGTTGGTTGAACATGAAAATAAGCTTTAAGAATGTTGCACAGAAAATCTTACCCATTCTTGAAACTGGTAAAGAAGGAACTTTTTTTGAATCAGCCGTAATAACAATACTAAGAAAGATCGCTAATATGATATAGTCGCAAGGGTTCAGGCTGAATAAAAAGTTGAAATATTATTCCTTTCATAGATTAATGTGAGCAAATTTCATTCAAAAATACTTCTATTGGATGAAAAGAAAATTTTATGACTTTTGAAGCTTTTCACTTTCACAATTGATTTTCTTTAATAGCAGAATTGAACTCAGAAGATGGATCAAACGGAAAGTTGAAAAGAACGTAATTCTTGTGAAATGGTTAAAGGGGAGCCGAAATGGAAATGAGTATAAATAAGACTGAATAACATATAGAAACGTAGAATGAAGTAAGTGAGACAGCATGACAGCATTAAGTGAATATGTCATCTAGTGTTGTTTCTAAAAAAAACTTAAACACGTTTGCCTTTTCACTGCAAAAACAATGCTTTGAGAATAAATAATAGTACGATAAACGCAGTAAGTTCTATACTATATATTTTAGAATTATAGCAAATCGTAAGTAAAGTTTTGAGTTTTTATTTTGAAATTGGAGGGCATTTTTCCGAATTCACAATTCAAGATCAAGATAAAATTGTGTGTTTAATCTTCGAATCTCAGTGCAAGATAGAAGAGTTTAGTCTGCCTCATAACTCTTGAATGGGCATTCAAACTTGAAGTTGATGAGATAGCGTTTTGCAGATTAATAGAATAGCATCCTTGATCATAAATCCCTTGTAGTTTTCATGTTGTTGAGCACACACATCATGAAAAATCAAAAAAAAAAGAAAGCAGTCCTTTTTGACAAGAGAAACATACGGAAAGCGTTCTGCATCAAGTAGTAATTCTAGGATATTCAAAGTAACTTCAAAGTTTATTAGCTTCAGCAGATGAAGAAGATTACGTCAGATTCAATTCATTTCTTTTTCTCAAGAGAAGATGAGACAAGTGCTGCCACCCAGACAATTGACCTGCCGTCTCATTCGAACAAATGGTCAATTTGTAAGTTCTATTGAGTTCGTAATCATCAACATGATTATATAGCAATCTGCATTCACGTAGCATGAATATAAGTAATTGTGCCCAATGGAATTGAAATAAATAAGATTTATTTATAAAATAGATTCTAAAACGAAGCGTTGAGCGCATCGAAACCCGAACATTGGAAAATATTCTAAGTTCAATTAAAGACCCTTATAAGAATCACCGAAATCATAAAATGTACACAAAATTGTAAAAAAAAGTAAAATATCATCAGAATGTCAAGGCGAGATTGTGTCAGAGTTATTCTCTGTAATTTTGATCACTTTACCACGATCAAGTTCAACAACAATGTCATATACAGAAAGATTGGAAGTATTATGTACAATAGAAAGAACTGTTGCATGTGAAAAATGCTTTAAAATTGATGAAATCATTGCTTGATGAGCATTGGCATCTAAGTGAGAAGTTGCTTCATCTATTAACACAAACTGAAACACGAGCAAGCTGAATCTAAGTTATACTATTCAACAAAAATACCTTCGGTTCTGTTAGCAGTATACGGCAAATTGAAATCACTTGCTTCTCTCCGAATGACAGATTTTTTCCTCCTTCTTCTATCATTCCATCTAGGCTTCCAATTCGATGCAATAAGGAATCTTTAAATGTTCAGTTGATACGATATCGAACAACCACATCCTACCTAATGAACTAACAGCTGTAAGTAACGAGGTCACACGACTTCGCTCTACATCTGGACAACCAACAGTTAAGTTTTCAAAAAGAGTTCCACTAAACTCAATAAATTAGCCGTTTTAATAATAGTGAGAAAAAAAACCTGAAAATGAATGGGTGTTGTGGAATAATTCCGAATATTGTTCTAAGCTGAGTGAATGGTATTGTCCGAATATCTGTATCATCAATCATAACAGTTCCAGATTCAAATCGGACAGTCCGGAGCAAAGTCTAAAACCAAAACCGAATCATTTTTGTCTCTCTAAATGGCACTACTTGAAATATGGTACTTTTTCCGCTTCCTGTTCGGCCAATTATAGCGACTTTTTTGCCAGGCTCAATTTTCAAGCTGAAATCATCTAAGGCTAATGGGGATCCTCGTTCATAACGGAGCGACACTGAATCGAAGGTTATTTGGCCATTAACACTACTCAGTTTCTAGGAATTGTAAATCAGAGAAATAGCTGCAAAAACACTAACTTTGGTTCCTTCTTCATCTTCTTCCTCAGGAACTTCATTGATGTATTCTTCAATTCGTTCAACAGACACCATTTCCTAATATTCATAAATTATATTACCAACACTCTAAAGGGGGAATACCTTTTCTGTTTCAATGAATGAGCCTAGCAGGCCATTCAGCAAGCTTGTCATGGATAAAGCATACGTGATTGCGAGTCCGACCAAGCCTGAAATTAAATAAACTTCGTGTAGGCAAAAAGGAACTGAGAGGACTGAGAATTTGAGTTAAAAGAAAAAAATCACCAACCTGAATCGACGCCAGTAAGCCTATGTTGAAGAATAGCAGCTACAGATATTCCAGCAACAACAACCACAGCAATCAGAGAAAGTCTGATAGCCAACCATTGACTGGCTGCAAGTGAGGAAAATTGTGCTCGGATATTAGCTGTTAAATTCATTCTCATCAAGTGTGTGAATCTAAAAAAAATATATGAACGATGAAAAACGAAAAAATCAAACCTCTCTGTGAGACGTTGAGATCTGATTGTGACTAGACCATTTACCGTATCGGTAAGATGCGAATAGAACGGAGACAAACTTAAAGAAGTTATTCGTTTTAGTTCAACAGTAGTTAACCTGTGAAATATTGCAGATTATATAAAATAAATAAGATAAAATAGACTACCGATAATATTTTTGTATGAAGAAGTAAACAAAGAATAGGATAACCAAGAGAACAATTAGTGAAGGAAGTCCCATCAAAGATATTGTCAAGGCACCAATCAGATTGAAAAGAGATGCCAGTAAAATATTGAACTAGAAAAAGTACTCATAATGTACAAAACAAACGGATGTTAAATAAACGAGAGAGAAAAATATATATGCTATACCTGGAAGGGTAAGTTGTCATCTACAGTATATACATCAGCACATAATCTATTTATAACACGTCCTGCTGGAGTACGATCCCACCAAGAAGTCGATGCCTGAAGAATAATTTGTAACTGAATTATCATGATACAGTATCAACCAGCAAAAGCTTATGGAGAAGATTTTTATGCAAAGTTTTCGCTGCAACAATTCCACCGTATGCAAACAGATAAGCTCGAATTAATGTGAAAAGTGTGTTTGCAGCAGCAATGCAACCATATACCACCAAGAAGTACACGGATCTATCCCACTCTGGTCCTTCCAAATACCTTGAGAGAAATTATAGTAAAAAAAAACGTTTTCGATCAACATACGTGGGCTCTCTAGGTCCCATCAGAAAACTGGATACTGTAGCTGGATCGGTAAAATTTGATTGTGTTTCAGTCCATCTGAACATCAAAGATTAATGAACGAATGATGAGTCTCACACACTTGCTTAACCACCAATCTGCACCATTTTTAGAAACCTGCATCAAAAATAGAGATATTACAATGAAGACAGATAATATAGGTCCAGTCGCATAAGCATAAGCTCCATAGATATTGGCTTTAACAGTTCCCGTCTAAATTTCTTCTCATTAAATCCTCAATCCATTATCTATAGATATTGCAACCTGTTTTTCCTCATCTTGTTGAACTACTCTTTCTAGACTAATTGGATTGTCTTCAGATTCAAATGTATCAGTTAGGAAAACTTTGTCATGGTCTGGTAAAACTTCTTTAGGAGATCCTAAAGCTCAGTGGTTTGAAATCTACAAATATAATTGAATTTAACCTTTCTTGATTATAGACCCCTCTTTGTTTACAACAAGAATTTCATTTGCTCGAGAAAGCAGAGAGATATCATGAGTAGCTACGATAATAAGTTTTCCTTTCTCACGCAGCATCTCGAGTGCCTGTGAAAAGATAAAGAAATTAGAACAGTCGATATTTATATTATACCTTAACCCAAATGGTATCTGCAACCTTACGATCCAATGAAGCAAAAGGCTCATCAAGAATGTATACTGTATTATTCTAAAAACACAATTCTGTATCATTCTAAATATATATAATACTAAATTATAGTACTAAAATTCAAAATTTCCTTATATAGGGTCAGAATTTAATAGTTATGTTTGAAATCATTATTTTTCTTAGAGATTCCCAACTAAACTTCATCACACCCACAAACAAAATGACATCTACAGATTGGTATCAAATGTGCGCCGTATCTCTTATGGGTTTTCATAGGCTATATAAAAGAACTGCGACGATGTTTGACAATGGTGGGAGTATCAATTGATAATAATTTTAAATTTATACCCAAAGATAAAAATTAATTCCGAAAAAGTTTTATAGGATACTTACCTGATAAAAAGTACGAGCAAGAGCAACTCTAGTTCTTTGGCCACCGCTTAAACTGGCACCATTATCAGAAATTTCGTAAGAATCGCCTCCGGGCATTAGCTGAAACGAATTATTGATAAAATTTGCTTATGCTGGAAAACACACCATTATATCGTGCTGTAGACAAGTTATCTCTAGAACTGTTTTATACCATTTTTCATCAAATGGCTTTCCGGCAAGAATGTTATCTCTGATAGTTCCTAAGTTGAATATGGTTAAACCCAGATCTAATAGACCATAAACCTCTACAAAGCCACCTCTCTTGTCCTAAATAGCCAAAACCATCTGCAACACTGTCTTGAGAAATACGTATATACTCGGATTGACTCCTTGTTTCGCCTAGTAAACCTGAAAAGTTACATGTTGACTATCAGATATGTGGTGTATGTTACCAAGAAGAAGAGTAGTTTTTCCGCTTCCGACATCTCCAGATATTCCAATAATGTTTCCCTTAAATCACTTTCAGATAAAATTAAATAATTTCGTTTCGTACTGTTTTTCCAGTAAAAGATACTCCAGTTACAGAACTAGAACTGCTAGATGTCCAGTAGAATTCTCCAGATCGAACAGAGAGTAGTTTCTCTCTTTCTACAAATTCACTTTAATCTAGAAATGATCATATACATACCATGCTCTAAGTTGTAAATTTTTCGAATATCAATTACATCAAGACGGAAAAACCATTCTAATCGTTTTAATGAAACAACAGCTTCAATTAAACCATTTATAACCCATGGAAATGCATTCAAAGGCATAATCAAAATATTAACTAAAGCAAGAGCAGTAAAAACCTGAAATACAACGCCTGAGATGAAATAGAACAATAATGTTCGTACCTTAGCTGCAGTTAATTGTTCATTCAATACAAGAGTGTAAGTATTGAGGATTGATACTGTTATGAGAAGAGGAGCAGATGCCCACAAGTAAACACAAAGAGCATCCAGATACTTCCGTACCTAAAAAGATATAATATACAGAAATTACATTTAACAAATTCCAAACCTTAAGGAAATACAACTCTTCTTTTCTCAATTCTCCGATTTTGCGTTCAAAGTTTTTTTCCCAACCGGACATTTTAACAGTTCGAATACCAACGACCATCTCAGAAGTAAGCTATAGATAATACATTAGAAAATAACTCATAAAAAGTAAAACAAACCTTAATTCTCTGGTCCTTTGCATGCATTAACTTTTCAGACATTTCACCAATTTTATTAGTAATACATTTATTAATTGGAACCAAAATAATAGCAGCTACAACGCCAGAAATAAATGCAAGCCCAATCTGTAAAACTTGGATTTGAAGCATGAAGCATACAATATACACTAACCTCTCGATAAAGAAGATATAAAGCTACACACATTTGAACAGGTAAACTCCAGAAAGAATGAAATGAATTGAAAAAATTAACTATTCTATCAACATCGGTTGAAACAAAGTTTATAATTTTGCCTAGAAGTAGTGAAATTAAGCGATTATGTGTAAACTAACAGTTAAAACCTGAAGAAAACTTCGAAACTTCATACATTGGTACACCCATTAAACGATCATATATGGAAGTTACAGTTGCTGCTCGAACTCTATAGAACATTTAATAAAGAAAATAAAAATGTACTAACCTAAGACTAATTTTTTGAACATAGTAATTAAAATTATTCGATGTAATTGCTGCCAAGAATGAGGTAAGCACCATTAGTCCAGCAAATAAAAAGCATTCTCTCTTAAAGCAAATGTAATTTTCAATAATCATATCAATACTTACGTATGAGTCTTGACTTTCTAAAGCTACAACTAAAAGATGAAGTAAAACGGGACCACCAAATGTGAAAATATCAGAAGCCAATCTTAATATACCAAGGGACACAAAATATAAACCAAAAGTATGATAAAGTGACCTAGAATTATTCTTTAAAAAATGAAGAAACATTAAAGGTTCAACTTACATTTTTAGTGAGTAAGGTTGAGCATCAGAATATAAAGTTGGAGAGTTTTCTATGAACTCTCTTTCTACAGTAGCGATTTGAAGAGATGGTGGTAAATTGAACAAATCATTTAACTTAAAACAATAATTTTGTATAAAGATGCTGATAATATAATAACCGAGTTCAATTGTTTACGTCCTCCTTTTTTGATTAACTCGTTTGTCCAGCAAAAGAATATTTTAGAAAACAAGCCAGCATCTTCATCTGCATCCTCATTTAAATGTATATAACTATCCAACGGTTGATGATTATTAGACCTTCTTAAATGAATATCCTGTTTTATGTTCAGTGCTCTTTGACTCTACCTATGAACGAAGAATTCAATTATATTTGCTAATATGAAAAACGCATGTATAACTGATATCACCAAGAATGACAAGGTTCTCGGGTCCCGAAATCCATATAAAATCCAACGATTGGCGAATATCTCATGAAAAACTTTGGAACCAAAAAAAGTGGTGATATGTAACATCTTTGAGCGTGTCCAACTGTAATTTTCCAATTTCACTATTCAGCATGAATGAAAATTGAATTCATTTGAATTTGTCGAAGCGTATCGAACGACAGTAATCATGTGCTTGCAATATAGCTTACCTGTTATATTGTACAGACTTTAACCAAAGAAAAGAGAAAGCTATCCAAACAACAGAAATAACTCCGTATTCAATCAGTTGAATCAATTTCAGTTGATATGAAGTAAATATTGAGAAAAGTAAGGCAGCTATCAATAGTAATGAGCATAATGCACAAGCGACTGTTTTCAATATGAATAATCCCCGAACACTTTTTCTTGTATAACGAGGGTATGTGCCCTATAAGTTAGTCATCATGATTTTCTTTATGAAATACTTTACCGAAACCCGTAGTAAACTGTAGATAATACATAGAAGAAGAGGAATTGATTCACTAACAACTGCACCGAATTCAGCACAAGGTGTTAATGTCATAGTATCTTCATCAATAATATATTTGGAATGGAATGTCGTTCCATTGGCAAACCCACAAAACGTCCATATAGGATCGCCAGGGGAAACCATCTTATAGAACTCTGAAAAGTTTAAAAAAATATATATAATATGTATACATATATATATATATATATATATCACATTTTGTATTAGAATGAAAAATGCTAAGTATTGTATAACTCATTTAGACTTACTGACACAGCAAAATTGTCCCTATGCCTTGTTCAGATATTGCGTTTGATATTTAATTGTTAAGCTTCATAAACTTTTATCATGTTCAAACTTCAAACCAAAAACGGTACACACAGCACGTACGTGTTTTCAATCTCACGCTTTGTTGAACATAAATTGTAAATAATATTTATTGTTCAAAATAAAGCATAAAACATAATGAAATTAAACATGAACATTAAGAGAAATAGAGTAAAAGTTCAATTAATAATTTGTTATTTTATGTGATATGAGAAATTCGGTAAAGCTAAATTAAATAGCCTAGCTGTTGCTAGGTTCATGTTTCGGTGAACTACGTTGATATTATGATTCCTGAATAGTTTTCACACCCTGGAGCTAAATATATCCGGTTGATTTCATTATACTTCAGAGTTCTATTCATTTAGAAATCAACAGGTTTATCTACGTGCGAAAGATCCTCATTAAGTCATATTATAGTATTATTATGGGAGGGGGTGTAAAACAAAATATCTAGTTCAATTTTTGCGCATTCAAAGTAAGTCAAGAGTGATATAATATTTTTCATCTAGACAAAAATATAAAAATTTACGAAATTTTAAAGTTTGATGAGGTATCAGCAAATTTGAGGGTACAGGTACGGATTGATGAAAATTGAACATCATACAGTAATTTAATTAGATTTGAAGTAGTAAATACATTTTGATCACTATATCAATTATAATTCCATTTTAATATTAATTCATAAAATATATAGTGAAAATAAATTTTCATCCAAATATTTTGAAAGTGTTAAACTTATTTTCACTTTCTGATTGGCACGTAAGATTTCATGATGTTACGTGAAAAGTATCATTTCTATTTTTTTTGTAATTTATTGCGGTTGCTTTTATGATATAATGTTAATATTTATAGGATTTTATCGTCTCAACGACTAGCATGGTTGTTGTTCATTCAAACATACCTATTTGAATGTTACAGAATTGAGTTCTTCATATATTGAAAAACATCATTTGAACAAAACATAACTGTTGTTATCTAACAATGGTCAGTAATTGAAAAAAATTTATTTCATTCTTTTTCATCGAGATTCCTACTTGTCAACATCATTCCATAGTTTGCGATACCAACAAAGATCTCATAGTGCGAGTCTATTTCGTATTTCATATGGCTACAAAATTTCCGTTTTTAAAAAATTACTCGGAAAATTCGGTGAGAACAAGTATATGCGTAGCCATAACTATAATACTTTTAATATCTGTATGTACTTTTGCCGCTTTTCGGTTAGTTTGAGAGGTACTTCTATACATCCATATTATTGAATATTTCCCACATTTTGATATAATAAAAACAAATTCTAGACAAGATATCTTATTCTAATATTATAAAACGAATATATTTTATGTCGATGTCGTAAGGAAATTATTTCATATAGTCATGTAACAAGCCAAAGAAGCAGGAGCAGTCGGATTATAATCTAAGTGACAACCAAAAAGGTTAAAAAGTTTCAAGAAGGGGGAGAGGATGGAGAAGAGTGCAGTAGGCTCAATATCGCGTGGACAATGTAACATTTGAGCAGAACCGAAAGACTGACAGCTGCGAAGAAACAAAAAAGGAGGACAATGCGCAATGAAAACGCAAGGATCACAAGAGTAGGAAAATAATTAGCTTTTAAATAGTTAAATATACGGTTATAATAATTTATAAGTTAATATGAAAGAATTAGAAGATGGGGATGGGCAATTTTGTGAAGTACGGTAAGCGATGAGTAAGGAAGAATGGGACAAAGGGGACCGATGATAGGGAGAAAGTGAGGATAAGAGGTCTCATTCAGGCTGTCGTGGCAGCCAAATTAAAGAGATAACTAGCCAATAGATCAGACATATTATTGAATGAATTGTATACGTATAGTAATTTACAATATATTAAATAGAAATCTATGATGTACAAGTGTTCATGAAGAAAATAAGTTCTCAAATATTTAAGTAAATCAAATCTAAATAAGGAAAAAAATCGTTATATACTGCAAATGGTATATATGAGATAATACTAAGGTTTTATAATTAAATTATAGCTATATATGTATATACTTATATAGTTAGAACCGGGATGTCTAGAACTGTACAAATGTTTGAGTAAATTTCGTTTTTTTCCTCAAAAAAAGAAAAGAAAATAAATACATGAAAAGATGTTCGCAAGAATTAAAATAAGCGACCAGTGCCTAGGTTGATAAAACAAAATATTATAAAGCCAATAAGGAATATAAATATTTGCTTCATGTTTTTGCTCATCCATTGAAACCTTCTAATAAATATTTGAGACAAAATTGAAAGAATTTTCGAAAAAGATTTTCAGCTTTTTCGTTAAAGCGATCCTGTAGCACTTCTTTGACCATATGTAAGAATGGATCTTCCATAGCTTGAAACTGATTTGCTTTCATAGTTGACACCTGAAACAGATATAATTATAATTGGAAGAAAGAAAGTTGGCTTTAGAAATGAAAAATTGTGATTTTCTCATATTTTTACGAATTTAATCTAACTGGAAATACCTTTGTCCGATGCATCTTTCCCACTGACGTCAACCTATCACACGCTTGTTGCACGTCTCCAGGTTTTTCTTCTACAGCAGATATTACGTCATCAAATACCTAAAAGCAAATCTCATAAAAGTCTTCAAAAAAAACCAATTTTGCATTTACGTCACAGAAATTACAGATGACATGCAAAATAAAAAAAAAGGAAAATTCTTTTATGCATTAACATCACGAAAATGTCAAAAAGCATATCCCAATTCGTACAAAATTAGGACATGAGAAACTGAAGTGGAAAGAGAAGTAAAAACAACTTTTGCACAAACCTTAAGATAATTAGCTGATATTGCTTCAAACCCTGGATCTGAACATGAAGCCGTAACTGTACTAGCATCAACATTTTTCAGTTTTGGATACATTGAATGGTTTTCAGCCTGTTGGTTTAGATACCTAGAAATAAATTTTTTTAGTGATTGGTTTTATAACTGTTTTCTATTTTTATCTACACGTAAAGTAATTTTGTTTTTTAAATTTATATTATTCCATACATGTATGTATATATGTGTATGTGTGTACATGTATTTATACATTTTTTTGATTTTTGATATATTAAAATCATATCTTTATGTATGAACAAAATATAATCAACTGATAGATTCTTGAAATATCTCGTTTATTCTGTCGTCAAACAGCTTCTGATATACTATATTCACAGGGCAACTCATGCACGGAAATTGGATATCATGAATTCTTTTCCCAATATCTTTATTCTGTTTTCAAATAAAAATTTCGAAAACAAGTTTTGATTAGACAATGAGTAGAAAGTTACTGAATGTCATTGTATCACTACTCGATAATTCTCTGAGATTTGCGTCATTAGTTAAGCATTAAAGTTTACAATATGGATTGTTTAAATATTAATCCAAAAAAAAAGATGTTTAGACATATCCTGAGTGATTAGATTAAAGTTTAAATCAAAAAATAATCATAATATTAATAAATATTGATAACAAAATACTGGACAATGTATCAAAAATCTGATGATCTTATAATGAATTATATATTTTCGATCATTGATATGTTTAAGATTCAGGAACAACAAATGAAAATCTCATAGTATCATCTGATTTCATTGAGAAATATGGAAAGAAACATTTTAAAAATATTTCTATAATATCTAAAAAAATAGAATATTATGTGTAGTAAATGAAAAATAAAGAAAAAAATGACTACAATTTGAAGAAGTAAAGAACAAGACAAACAGAGACTAATTCGAATGATAACAGCATGATTTTTCTCTCAACGATTTTTATATTTATATAAAATTTGAAAGAACAATTTTCAAAATAAACGAGAAAGCATTTTTCAGTTTACAGATGGAATATTTATGCAGATCAACGTGGACTGAGAGGACTGATTATGATGTCTTTTCAAGTTTATAATAATGAAAAATGTTTAAAGCCATACCTAGCTAACATGGATTTACCGCATTCTTTTTCGTTACGTCGTATAGTTTTCCAATAATTTTTCAACGTGTATAGCTCACGGAAATTTGGAAATGGTAATCGACTGTCAACTGTTGGAGTTTCTGCAGCCGGAGGCTCTGGTGGTTCTACCTTTCCGGCTGGCTTTGCAGATACACTTGAGCCTGAGCCCATGTGCTGTAGATGAAAACCAAGGTTTCAACTGGTTGCAATGTTCGAACACGAGCACACGCTAGCGTTGAAGTAGGAATAAGGAATGTCCGCTATGATGTAGAGGAATGCGGAGTAGGAGTGGCTGAGAAGGAAGAAGGTGTGAAAATGGAGAGTTCGACAATGAACCACCCACAAGGAGACCGACTAACAGAAACAAAGTAGGAACATTCGGTTTAGTATGTGGTTGTCAGAAATCACGTTGCCGTAGTCGTCCTGTTCTCTTCAATGATTCAATTTGTCTGAGAGGAGAAAACGAGCAAGAATGGGAGTTAATGTAGAAAAATAGAACGAATAGTATGAAGGCTTGAGAGAGAGGAAAGAAGAATGAGACAGAAGTATGCTTTCTACCTTATTCGTCACAACATTAATTGGCTCCGCCTCAAACTAGCAGAAGGAACATTTATGAGAGATTGAGAGAAACAGAGAACTGACAACATCTGAGGTTGTTTCTTCGCTCAGGTGTTTAATTTATACATACATGTATATATCTATAAAGAATAAGTGTATTGAGGAAGAAATAAAGATAGAAAAAACCAACAGGTGTAGAAATACATAAGAATAAAAAAGAAAATAACAAAATAAACATGAAACAACATAAAACAATATGAGAAATTGATGTAGGGAACAAGCTAAATCATCTCTCCAGAAACTTTGTAAAAGAAAGGAGAGAGTTACATGAATAGTTAATAATAGGAAGTAAGGAAGGAGTAGCTTACAAAGTTTACTTACTATAAAGTATTCACATATTTTCATATATATACAATTATATTTTATAGTTTTTAACAGTTCAAACATGAATTTTTTTCATTTTTTGGTTAGTTTTTGCAGCTTAAATCTACATCTTATATACATTCATATGTATGAAAAGATCATAAACAAATAAAAAGATATTTCTATTAATGCCTTCTTCCATCCACTTAATTGAGCTTTGAAAAGGATGAAATAAATATTAATGTTAACATTTCATTGATTTTTGATTTAATGAAATTGGTTCTAATATAAATGACGCAGTTTTTGTTCTGCGTTCTCGGCTAAGACCTGAATTATGCTTTTTCGCAAAATATTCTTCCTGGTTTTTCTTTACAATTAGTAAATATTTAGGGTTGTTGAAAGAATTCAAATGAAAGAAAAATTTCCAAGCTTCTTCTGTCATTATTCATTAATCAGTTTGAGGTTGATGGTTACGTACAGAGGCAAAATCGAGATCAAAATCCAAGTGACAGAAATCATTGGCGGTAAATTGAAAAGGCAAAATTCTATGAATCGTCTCATCAACTAATGTTCAAGCTACAACTTAAAATCCATAGAATTCCGATATATGTGGCATGATGTTCAGACACAAAAAACCTGAGATTGTGTAGTACATATGAATACATATGTATGTATATCTTTATATATATTAATATCATACATTTATATGTATGTATATACATATATAGGATAGAAATATATGTATAGAATCATAATTTCTATTCAATTAGTCTAGCATTACTAATCATAGTGAAGGTAATGCTTGATATATTAGGCTTATTTCACATTCATTGCTACGACAAATGTTGAATTGTTCTCTAATATACCAAACAAACTATAGCAAATAGTTGAATAAATTTTCATAAAAAAAAGTTTCAAATGATAATAATTGTTCTTGGATGACTTTTTAAAGTTGTTGTTTTATTATTATATTTTGTGTTGTAAAAACGTCAGAATTGCATAAGTGTCTTCTTATCTAATAATTACCTTTAATATATATTTTCGAAAAGAAAGAAAATTTCTCGAATTAGCTAGCCATTTGCTCAAAATAGTTTAAAAAAAAACATAAATATAACTAATAAATTATTTTGTTTTTACAAAAATAAATACTAAAAGTAATGTTCAAATACCAACTCACCTTGATAGCAAAATTTGTCCAGATTCTTGACTTTTCCTGTTAATTGTTTTCCAGTAATTTTTTAGCGTAAAGAAATCTCTGCAAAAATGTTTCCAATTTTCAATCTATTTTTGGATATTAAGTCACTCACCTGTAGCTTTCCAAGCCGACTCTTTTGTCTAATTGTTTGATCGGTTCTGGTTCTGGTAAAGGTGCAGCTTTATCCTTATTTTTCTTCAATTTCTTGAAAACTGCCATTCTGAAAATAAGAAAGATGTTTTCTATTTAGAAGAGTTATCTCTAAAAAAACTTTGAAAAGGGGGGTCTTTTACTTTTTTAAAATATTGTAATTCATCGATGACACAAAGAACTTCTAACTTTTTTCTTGTTTTTGAGGTAATAGCTTTCGTTTCAACGGCCCAAGTAGTTTTTAATTAGCTACAACTGATAATTCTCAATTAGGAACACGAAAACTCTGTCAAATTATTGGTTCAAAACTGTCTTAAAAAATACTTCAAACTTTTGAATCGATCAACAGTTTTCTAAAAAATATTTTACTTACAAGGGCATTATATTTAGAATGTAACTGGACTCAGTTTTTTGACCTGAATCTATATAAATTATAGCTTTGATACAAAAATAAAGTGAAGAAGAGAGAGATAGAGAAAGAGAAAGAGAGAAAAATGGAGATAGTGAGATAGAGATAGAGAGAGAGAGAGAGAGAGAAAGAAAGAAAATGAATTGAAAGAGAAAGAGAACTTTAAAAAATGAATTGACAAGGTATGTATTGAAGTCAATTACAGATAATTAAAGATATATCTATATATATCTTTCTATATATATATATAGAGAGAGAGAGAATTTGGTTATTTATTGTTAGCAAATAAAATTAAAAAGAAGATACTAGAGACTAAAGAATTAGAATCATATAATAGTTGAATAGCAAATCAATACGAGATTTTTTAAATAATAAATAGAATGAAAAATCATATTTATATTAATTCTTTGAGATGAAGAGAATGTTTAGAAAATGTTTGTTGTAGAGAAGAACAAGTTTGGATAAATTATATAGAATAGTTTAGAGATTTTCAGATAGTAATCAACTTGCTGTGTGCAGCAAAAAGATTTTTTCAGAAGAAAAGTAATCAAGTATTTGAAAATTCTGAGCGAAAAATCAATGAAACTACTTAAAACAAAGAATAAACGCCATTAAATATTCTCAGTTTTAATCATATAATATTTAAAATTATCATAACTTATGCAGTCTTGTTCTTTTGATTAAAATCTACAACATTTAAAGAAAGTATAATTATAAATAATTAAATAATTCGTTTTAGTCATATTATATTAATAGATCATTGAGTCAAATGTTATTTGGCTTTACTGTATCCGCAGAATAGTCGACGCGTATTTTTTCTTCGAATTCTCTTCTCTTTCTTTCTTTCTTTCTTTTTATCTCTCTCTCATCCCTTCTATCACTTGTTATTTCAACAACTTTGCCATTCTATTCTCTTCTCTCAAATCAACTTTCTCGCTCGAAATTCGCACGAAATCTGATTCTCTGCTGGTGATCCGGTTAAGGCTGCCCAGGTCAAGAAGCTATCGATGAAATTACAACACATTTGCAAGAAAAATTGAGAAAAAAGAAGTGAAGACTAGTATTAAAGATACTACTAATGTAGTTGATACAGAATGCAAATGCAGCATTTTTGGTTTCAAATCTTTTGGAATCTTGAAGTATCGTTGACATTTGAAAGGCTGATTGAAAAGAAGCTATTCCCTCTTTGTGTGCTAACTAAGTCCAATAGAAGTTTGATTAGAAAGATAAAGAGAACGACAGAGAGACTACTTGTATTCAGTGTAAGCTGAGCAAATATTCTTTTTTTTTTCTTATTCACCTTTATTATTACTTATTCAATCTTTTACTACTATTCTATGATATTAAGAAAGCTTTTCATTCATTTTGATAGATTTTACAAGCTAATGAGAATATACATATGTGATGAATGCTTATGTAATTAAGAAAAAAATAAACAAACAACAATGTTTTTTCTTTTTTTTTACAAATATCTTGGAGACATTTCTAAATTTTTCTATCTATTTTTGATTTTTTAAAATTTTATTTTTCAAAAAAAAAAAAAAAAAAGATTTCAAATGAAATTGCGAATGATGTCGTCTTCTATCAAACGGCAAAACGACGACAGGATCTCATAGGCTCTGTTCGAGCTCTTTTTCGTCCAATAGAATAAATGAATAATGTATGAATTTTAGTATGTGAAGAACAAAAATAGCAACAGAAATAGTAATAGTACTGGTAAAATGAGTTGTAAGAATAGTTGAAATACTAGTAAAACTAAAAAAAAATAAAAAAAAAAAGACGAGCAAGAAGTAGTTCTAGTGGAAGCAATTTGACTTCAAAAAAAAAAAAGAATATTCAAAATGCTTGATTATGTCGTCGTTTCTGTTCTCTACAGTTGAATAATTTGAAAACAATTTTTTTCTTAAAAAAACAATATCAGAACAGCTGACGATTTGTTTAGAATCATAAACATCACGATATGTATAACTATTTTATTGATCGATTTGATCAAATTGATGTAATTAATTATCTAAATAATGCTTTTAAACTCAGAATATAAAGTATCCTACAAACTGAAAATTATTTATTTTTCATAGTTCGGAAAGAGAAAGTGTTCAGAGACAAAAAAATTAAAAAAAAACTGCTGTTGAATATATGATGAAAGCTTATTATAGTTTTGATTTTAACAATGAGTTTTCTTCAATTATTGACAAATATTATAGAATATACATACATATAGGCATTCATATACCTACCTATTTTGCTTTAAATGGTGAGAGTTAGTAGTAAAACGAAAATTTTATAGTAATATACGTACTTGAAAAAATGTGAGCGACGACGAAACTACAAGCTTCTTCCGGATGAAGTACTGCAATAGTTATTCTGGAGCTATTAAGATCTGAAATGAGGTAAGAGTTTTCGAAATTTCAGAGATTTCATGACATGAAAAGAGCGAAGAAAATATAATTTGAAAACATCTGGATGTAGTTTTACGAATGAACAAAATTATTACATTTAGTTGATGGAAATGAAGAAAATGTTTAAAAAAATTGATGCAAATGAGTCCCGGCTATTGTTAAGAAGCATGTGGAGCATGGTGAAGAGCACAAAGAGCTTTGAACGTCCGAATTATCAGAAGAGGATTGAAAAGACGAAGAAGGAGTGAACTAGAGAAAAGAAAGCAGGACATGAGAGATGATGAGTATGAGCGAGATAAAAAGAAAGAAAGGAGAAAAAGAGAAAAAGTTTTGAAATAGTTTTCAAGAAGAAGACGAAGCAGAAGAATAGTTTTCTTTCTCTGTTCTATTCATTTTCTCAATTCAACGTTTTCGTTGCTTAAAATTAATGAGAATGAAAAGTATGTTGCAGAAAATATAATTGATCAGTTATAGTCATCAACATGGGAAAAATTTTAAAAATAAAATAAAAAAAACAAAATAATAATAAAAAAAATATTTAGAATACTACTACATAATTTGAAAATTAAATGAGAAAAAAAATATTTTTTCATATTATTTCAAAGGGTGGGGGGGGGGTGGAGGATATACATACATACATAATTTACAATCTTTCAAGGATAATTTGTAAAAACGAGATGATGAAGAAATATGTATAAGAAGAAGAATACAAAGGATATAATTTTGAAAAAGGATATAACTGTGGGTATGTGAGTGTGTCAAACATCACTTAGAAAATTACAAAAAGTTTGTAAGATACATAGTATGCTTTATGAATGGTATCTAGAATAGTAATAGCTGTTGAAATAATCTTGAAAATAGTGATTAATTTAATTTTTTTTTCAAATTACATATATATATTAAAGAAAAATTGATTTGATATTGCAAAATAAAGAAATATTTATAGGATATGGATATAAACAACCGTTCATTACATAGCTAATAAACTGATATAGCTTGTGTAGTTCACGTCAAATTCACGTATAATACGACGTAATGTAGACGTGGTATTTGACGTTGGAAAAAAGAAAACACAGACTGATAACTATTCGTAATAATTATGAGTTGATTTTGTTTGTAAAGAGCTGACATAAATTGATGGGATATGATAGAAAAATGGTTATACATAGCAACGAAAGACCAAAATCAATAGGATAACATGAAGCTTGAGTGATGACATTATATATTTTCATGTCCATCATGTCATATTCATGAGCAGCACCAATAAATATTTACGTCACCGTTAGAAGGACAAAAAAACAAGTACGGAAGAAATTAGTCTTATGTTTTTTTCACAGAAATAGATCAGGTTGTAAATGGCTTAGAATATGCTGTTATGTTGAAGTAAAAAAAATAATAAAACTAGCAATATTGAATTGAATTTCTGATATAGCATATACATAATATATAGAAGACGATCGAATAGGTTGTTTCTTAGAATAATTAGTAGAAGTATGATATAAGGTTAAGGGGGAGGCCAGAAATAGGAATGCATACAAGGTTTCATTCGTGTCTATGAAGCGTGTTCTAGAACTCCGGTCTTCTACGACCAGATGTCAATTAGTGAAGCATGTCATGTTATCTGTCCTTCGTTTGTGTGCGTCCCCCGGCTCTTCTCACTCCTTATTTCCTGAATTTCCTTCTTCATTTCTCTTTTGCAGGGTTTAATTTGCTGACCATTGCTCTAAAGCCATTGCTATCACTTCTTAAGCTTTCGGCTCATTGAACATGATCTCCTCTATCTATTTTGATCTTCCTTATTAACTTCATTGTTCTCTTATCAATGCATTGAATCAAGCTGATTCCAAAGAAGTAATTTGCAGCGAGGCATATGAAGGAACTCAATTACGAAAACAAAAATAAATAAAAGAACTTTTTGAGAAAAAGGAACAAAAAACAAATTCTTGAAAATCAATGACTGGATCTGTCGAATGATAGTCTTGTTCTAACTTGTTGCTTAGGCTTCGACTTTGAAATATTCATACGTTTTCGACTTATGCTCTTAAACAACTAATGGTGGTCGGAGGAATATTTAATGAAAGAAAAGCTTCCGGTCTAAGAATCGGATAGAAAACTACTGCCAGCTGAAGCTGTGATTTGGAGCAAGAAAAAAAAAGATTTTTCTTTTCTCACTTCACGATTAGAGCTAGATGACATTGAAGGCGGCCATTCCCACGCCTGCACTTATACACGCGGACCGAAACGAATGCATTTCTGCGTAGAATGTTTGTGAAGTGAAATTTGTGAAAAAATAATAATCATTTGAACGATTGAATTTCGCAGTAGAAATTGACAATTTTTCGCTTAAAAAAGTATTATTGTAAGGTTTCGACAAACTTTCTTACATCTACCTTGTTGGGAAAGAAATGGAAGCAGGATAAGGCAAGAAATTGAAACAAAGACGAAAAATACAGAGATAGTGAGAGAATTAAGAAAATGCAAGAGATAAAGGGAATGTGAGTAGATGAAGAGAAAATGGTAAGAAACAGAGAAAGAGAGGATATGTGTATGAAGCATAGAAGCTATTTTCTAACAGCATTTTCTCTTTACGGAAAATGAGAGGAGGAGATTAATGTGAGGAAATAGATGGCTTCAGACCACAAAATGCCTGGACGCAACTGGTAAACCCAAGTGTGAACGAGCAAACAAAGCCAAATTCTTATTTCTTTCTTATTCAAATCCCCCTTTTATCTTTCTTTTTTTTTGCCCCCCCCCCCCCCTCTTTCCCTGTCACAACCTGTTATGAAAGTTCCAAGCGCCGACTCTTTTTAAAAATCTAGCGAGAGCTACTTACGGATTAAAAACAGATATACAGCTAAAATAGAAACTAAGAACCAAATTCATAATGGGCGAGGAAGTTCGTTTGCTGTTGTTATGGTAGCCAGATACTCCATGAACAAGCGAACGATTAGAAGACATTGAAACGGAAACTTCGTGAATATCAGATCTGCTTCAATACATCCGACTTTTTGAATTTTTATCCTCTCAATTAAGAAACATTTGTATTGGCCTTTTTTATTTCCCGCTTTTGAATTAGAAAAATCTAAACTCAGATTCTGAAGAATTAATGAAGCTGTTTTCTTTTTTTTGGTCGACTTTAGACTAGGAATCATCCAACAGTTCTCGAATAAAGTTGGCCTAACAATTGAAACCTATCTTCTACTAAATTTTCATCAGCTGCAATAATATATATATATATATATATATATATATATATATAACTACTCAGCTGAAATAAAGTAAGAGAATACTGATGCTTGTGTGACGTAACATACGATTAAAACAATGCTCGTAGTACGCTGATTGGTTGCAACAATTACATTGGTACTACTGGTCACCATCTCATGGGAGCATGAACTGAGAAGGCGGAAGTGAGTGTCCGAGCATTATAGCTTATTTAGAGAATACAAAAGCTGTAAATATATGAGAGAAGGAATAAGAATAGCTTAAAGCTAAAAATAGAAATATTGCAACGTTAGAAATGAAAATGAAGGTTTTTTACAGGATATACATATCATATAGAGTGACATAGACGTCAATATAATCAGCGAATATTATCAGATTTCTTATTTAGACGACGAAACTTCAACATAACACCAGCTGTAAACCTAGCAGAGTGAACAAGCTGAGCTGCTTGATGCTCTTAAAACCTGTGAAGATCATGCAAAACTACAATTTGGACCTCCATAGAAGTCATGGTTGGAAGTCGTTTTTCGCTGTCAATGTGGATTCAATCTGTATGTCTGTCATCCGGAAAGAGACAGGGGACAACAAGCAAATCAAACGTGAAGAGAAAAGTATGAAGAGGAAAAAGAGATGGAGGAAATGAGGAAGAAATAGAGAGTAAAGGAGAGGCAAACAGTGACTAAGGGAAAGACGGAATAAAGAGGTAGAAATACTAAAAAGAGAGAGGGAGAGAGAGAGAGAGGTAGAGAGAGAAAGAGAAAGAGAGGGGTGTATAAAGATGGACGTGGCATCTGCCAGAAAACAGATCACTCAAGCTAATCTATGTCTAGAAATAACAATGGCCAATCTAAATCAAACATATAATCCACCCGTTGCACGCTTTCACACGCTGTTAATAGCCAATAGTTCTTTCTCTTTGGAAAAGATGGAGGAAAAGAATTTCTCGTCAACTAACAACCTGAAAACAGATCAAAAAATGCAGAGATAGAGTGTGTGATAGTATAAAGAAGGATGAGTGCTCGAGCTCCTAATGAACTGCCTAATGTATCAAATGGCTAATCAAGCAAGGCGCGAAGATCAGCCTTGATACGAAGTTAAAAATTTCAAATTCGATGATTACAGCAGGACATTTGAAGAGATTCTTGACGAATAGGACGGAAGATATTCATCAGACGGTGCACGACAAAGCAATGATTCATAGCATAGCACATGAAGCCGTAAGCACTGAACGTCAACATGAGAGGGAAAATAAAGAGAGAAAGAGAGAGAGAAGGTGAGAGAGAGAAAGAGAAAGAGAGTAAAGATAAGGGATAGAGTCGTAAGAGCAAAACGATGAGTTAGAAAGCAACAAAAAAGAGGAAAAAGCGATACTTGATTGAGAAGACGTCTTTGTGTATGCGCGACTGCAAATCAAGATGACTATGAGCTTTGACGTTAGCATATGACGATTGAAGTTAAATAAGAAAGCGATATGTTGTTCGGTCAGTTGAGTTCAAATTCTTTTGATGTCCACATAGTTCATGTTTGACGAATTAACTATAAAAAATATATATTATATCATTTATATTTTTTTTTAAATTATTGAAAATAAGATTATAATTATCAAAATTTCTGGAAAATTAAGGAAGTACAAATAAGTGTAAAGAAACGTTTGAATTTGATCAGTTGAAGAGATCTCTCAAATATAACAAAATAGCAAGTGATGTGAGCAAAAATGATTGAATGAATGTTAATTATTTAAAAGAGAGCATGCTTTATATGATCATTGCAGTAGATTCTTAAAATAATTATACTAATTATTAGTAAGAATTTTCATTTTTAAATAAAATAATTGTAAATGGCTGAAAAGGTTTGCTGAACTGTACCAAACTCTGCGAAATCAACCGCGTTGCGTGAAAAAATTTGTAAAAAATGAAAAGAATATATACACGTGTTACGTCAAAATTTGAATGGTGCTAGTTGAATCAAAGAATGGTTTTGGAAAAAATTAAATCTGAATATAACAAGATGAGGAAGAGTTTCAATCTCGGAAAACGACTAATTTTATTGTCTAAACGCAGCATTTCGAGAGAATGAGGAGGTGAGGGAAAAGGGGTGAAGAAGGAATAAGAGAGAGAATTAGAGATAAAATTATGTGTCAGATTGGGGATCCGCTCTCCTTTTCAATCCAATTCACTGTTCTCACATTGCGGATGCAAGCTTAACAAGGGAGAAAAGCACAGGAAGAGGCAGCATGACGGACAGAAACGAGAAGTTTTGGGTTTGTTTTCAGAAGAGATTTGACTCAGAGTGCTTTACCACTATTGCTCTATGTGTGTGAATGTGTGACTTTTAGTTCACTGACATATGTATATGTTCTTATATTCATGGATTGATTTTAGTCAAATATGGCTATCTATCTACGTATTCATGTAAGAAACAATGTATGCATTGACGTCTGATTCTGTTAACAAAGTTTTGAATCCCCAATAGAAAATGGACGACAACAATTCCCCGAAGGTCAAGTGCAGATAGCCTAAGGCTTTTTCATATTCTGTTGATAAAAGAGACAGTCAAAAAGGAAGAAAACTGCAGAGTTGTCATTGAAAGAGGAAGAACTTGATGCACACATACACTTTCAATCGTCAAAGCAACATCATTCAAATCATACAACATGAAGACTGATGTGAACTGGTAGGATTTCATTTGAAGCTTCATTTAAGCATGATGAAGTGTTGTGACGAAATGAAATCGCGCTTCTGTAACATACATATATGCCTAATAGGAGTTTGAAAAAGATAAGTAGGAAACGCTGAAGAAGTTTCTGCACGGATAACCTATCAGCTTCTCCTGTTGCTCTCCCTTTTCTTGTGAAAATTGTGAAAAATAACAATTGAATTTGAATGTAATTTGAGATGTCTGTGAAAGAATTCAATTAGAGATCTAACAAAAATATTGGATGGCTAGGCAGGATAGATGCTGCAGGAGGAAAAAGATGCAGTTAAACGGAATAGGCTTAGCACAACGAGAAGTCTGAAGAAGGAATACACTGCCACATTCCTGTCTTCATCTTCTTCTCATTCATGTCTTCCTTCTGTTTTCTCGTTTTCTCCTCCAGTTATCTACTTTGCAGTCTCAACAATGTCATTCTGAACGCAAGTGTAACGACCACCTCATAGTGCCTAAGCACATGCCAAGCACACTCACTTGTATCTTTTCATAGTTCAGTTTAGCTATCCATAGTTCAAAAAACGATGAAAGTGAAAATTCAACATCGCTTTTCATAATTTTTGAGATTAAATTAGATCTTTTTAATTATTTGCAGTTTATGTTAACATCGTCAAACTCATACAATGAGAAAACAAATGATACTAACATGGGATTGAAAAAATTAAATCTAATAAAAGAATAAATATTTTGCGTTTCCATCTAACTTCATCATTTGTCAGGAAAAAAAGATAAAATAAGCTCTATGATGGTGCTAAGAAAGTGCAATTCGTAGATACTACTCAACTTATCAATTTTCTTCAATTTTATTACATTTCTTTTTAAAAATTCTTATTTTTTTATGGAAAATGTGAATATACATATGAATATGATTGATAAATCAAAAAAAATCGTTTTTTTCGTGTATAAATGTCATTTTAAATAAATAGAAAAGTATAACTTTGAGAACGAAACGTGAAAAAACGTGGGAACAAATTCAAAAACAGAATAAGGATTTAAGATTAACAAGTAGCTTGGTAAGACACAAATCATAGTGCAAACTCAGCTAACAAAGAATAATATTTGAAGACAATGAAAGAAATATTTTATAACCGGAGATTTGACTATAAAACAGATTTTTTCTGCCATTGTCTCTGCTTTTTTCTTTTTTCATGTCTATACCGACCTAAGAATATCCTGAAAGACAATATGCAACCAGTTGTGGGAGAAAGCGGAAACAGCAAAAGCAAGCTACTCCCGGTATAGCTACATGTATAGCTTGTGGTATTGCCACAAGTAAAATACGGAAGAATAGACAATAGTAGTTAATGTGCTCCAGAGAATTTAGTAAGACTGGTGAGCTTCAATGTCAGTAAAAATTGGAAAATGGCCAAGTTCAGAAAAAGGTTTCGGCTAGAAAATTGCTTACAATACAATGAATACTACTTGAACTAGACATAAGAAGAATAGAAACATGGTGACTTGAAAATTATAGAGAAGCGATTGAGAAACTGGAGAAGCCAATGATTTGAAATATGCAATTTAATAAGAAAACGTAAGCGGATAATATATAAACTGATAAAAACTTCTTATTTCAAGGCGATTAATCGAAAAAAAAACAAATACAATGAGAAAAAAGTTCTTTTTCTCAATTATTCGTCGTTTTCTCATTCTCTCTCTCTCTCTCTCTTTCTCTCTCTCTTTCTCTTTCTGTTTCTCTGATCTCTCTCTCTCTCTTCCAATCTCACTCACTCCCAATCACTCAATTCTTCTTATTATATTAGCAGAGATTTAAACGAATAACTATTCTATGCCAAAGGAGGAGTGAGAAATAAGCATGTGTTCGGCAACGTGAGTCTTCAATTTTCACCCACCCTCTCCTCCTACTCCTTGGTTCACCATCTCGTACATGCTTTCTCTTCAATTCGTTTTCTATTTCTGCTTTTCGTTTGCATCTTTTTACCCCCCTAGTTTCTGTATATGTATGTACGTATGTGTATGTGTTCATGTGTGTGCCTCTTAGCATAAACAGAAAAATACGATGAAAAGAGGGTGGAAAAAATGTGCTTGACTGAATAGTTTCTTTTTTCTCTTACAATCAATAGATTGATACATATGTATATATGAAATAACAAAAAAAAGCGTAAAGCTTGTTAGAGGCAAAAAAAAAAGGAAGAAGATTCTTTCAGCTTTTTTTCATGTACATGTACATACATATGTAGATGCATACATACATACATACATATACGCCTGATTCTACTATGTTTCTGCTTGCATTAAGTTTCTTCCAAGCCGACCTAATTACGTGATATAAATTTCACGTCACGTGTGAAATTTGAATCGTATCATTTCGCACAGCGTTGACGTCTGAGATGGTTGCGTTTTTTTATTTCTCGGCATCATTGCAAACAGCTTTTCCCTTATTTGAAAGCTTTTAAAAGCGTTTCAACTCTAAGGGTAGATTCGAGGAAAAGATATATGAAGCGTAGTTTAAAATTTTTAATCGGAATAGGGGTAAAATCCGGTCATCGTCATAATCCATGAGGCTAAATATAATAAGCTTCTGGTTATTCATTTTCAACATTTGTCTATTCAGCTTATCAGATAATGTAAGAATAGAAATGTATAATATACTATATACTATATACTATATACTATGTATATTAAATATATAAAGATTTTGAAAAAAAAGCAAAAAACCATAAAATCATCTAACGGTCCAATTAACAACTGACTTCAATAATATACATTTTCATTTTATACATTACAGAGAGAACAAAAATTAGGCTTGTTGATGATTTTCTTACGGAGAACAAGCCACTATTATACGACAGATAAGTCAAAAAAGAATTACTCAAGCATGATTTGATGTTTTAATCGTTCGTTTCTCAAATGAAGCAGCAAGTTGGCTCTAGTCTTGAAGCATAATGAAACCTATCTCAAATGAACTTATTCTGAATCTTAATATCCATTTAAACTTAGACTAATACAAACAAAAGAATTTATTAATTGAAAACAGAACAAAATTTTGAAAGAAAAATTTAAATGACGAATCAATTTCATGAGACAATTTAGCATCTCGAGCACTATATTGAATCTTTTTAAGCTTTTAATTTGCTCTGTTTTAAAACGAAAGATAAAGTTTAGTCTTTAATTAGGAAGGCAAAAGATTAATGAAGAAGTGTCAGTGAAAATTTATATGAAATTGTTTTTTCTATGTTTATAACAAAAAAAAAGAAAAACTTTGATAACAAATGATGTAAATAATTTCAAAACTGATGTTCAGGTATATATGATAACTTGTATTTTTGATATTTGTAGTTAAGATATCAACAGAAGCTGATTATTTTACTCATTATTTCAATATCATTTTATTTTTTCTTTATTAAATAAATAAAAGTACAGAATTCTTAATTAAAATAAATAAACTCTTCTTTTTTCAAAAAACTTAAATAGTAAATTGGATAACAGGTGTATACAAAATAGAATTATAAGAAAAATTTGCAGAGAATATTTCGATTTTTACAAAAAAATTATTCTAAAAAAATAGATTATTAAAAAAAAAGTATAACAAAGCAAACTAACAAGAATAGCACGAATAGCCCAAGCCATCCTCCTCCCCCCCCCCTTCCAACATATTTATGCTTTGTGGTCGTAACCATGTTTTTGAATGCAACCGATTGAATAAAGGCAATCAGTAAGGAAGAAGTTGCCTGATTGAATAGAAAAGAAGGAACACACAAGAAGAGAAAAAGAAGAACTGGGAGCAGACATTGAAGGAGAACGAAGGAAAGAACAAGAGATAGACAGAGATAGACAGAGAGAGAGAGAGAGAGAGAGAGAGAGAGAGAGAGAAAGATATGTGGAGAGTTGACGAAGTATGAGAAGAGGGATATGTAAGGACCAAAATTTACAAGAAGCATAAGATGATTTAACAAATAAAGAATAAATAAGAGACGAACAGTGAATCTTCTTTTCAAAAATTTGTATCCTCTTTATCTCTTTCACATTTACACTCCTACTTCCCTCTACTTCCACCTACTTCCTTCTAGTTCTACTTCCCTCTAGTTTTCTCTCTCTCTCTTTATCCCCCTTTCTCTCCTTTTCTCTCTTTTTTTCTCTATCTCTTTTTCTCTTTTTCTTCCCCTCTCTCTTCCTCTCGCTTATTCTTTTTCGTCTTGTTCACTCTTTTAACAATCTGTACAAAAAGAAAACAATGCAAAAAACCAAAATCGGTTTTTTTCGTTGAGCTGCTACTGCATAGCCACATTTTCACCCAAAAATAAATAATATCAGAATAAGTTAGAGAAACAACTACCAGTTCGACCAACATAAGCAACATAATAATATCATATTATAGATTTAGATCATTACTGAACTCATGTGATAAGGGTAGAAATCTTGTATTCGCTCAAGAACAACAATAATTTCAAAAAATTTCTCTTACAAACTAGCATTGGATGGATCGCTGACGAGTAACACGGATGAGCGACAAACGACGGCTTCTCTGCGTATGGGTGTGTGTGCATGTGAGAGGGAGAGGGAAAAAGAGAGCTTGAGAGAAGCCTCACACTCATTCGGTCCACAACCGAAATCAATAAATTTCGTAGAAGTTTTCATATAAGTGGAAACATATTACTCTTTCTTTGGATTAGGATCTTGAATGGTTTGAATAAATATTTGAAAGATTGTGAAAAAAAATTGAACTAGAAGTAAATGTTAAATGTTGCTAAGAGGAGGGAACCAATTTGCCATGCTTTTCCTCAGCAATTTACTCAAATAGATACACCTATGGTTTCTCAATATTTTCCTTAGAAACGTTATAAAATCACTTTGACTGTTTTATATGTTCTCCATCTTAAGCTTATTCGCTTGGTTTTCCCTTCATTTTTTCTTTTTTCAACCTCTTTTTGGGTTCTCTCTGACTAACTTCGAAGCTCTTATTCTTCTCTTCTACTCGTTTTCTTTCTCTTTTCTGAATCATAGGTCGTAAATATATTTATTGCCCCTGAAGTTTGTCGATTTGGAGCTCCAAAAACAAAAGTCAGTCTTTACATGGCATCCCAAGAGGTTTAGTCTCAGATGTTTTCGCGTGACCAAATCGCCAATATGAAGCCGATATCTGAAGCTGAAGTTACTTCGATTCAGACCTACGCGACTTGTCACGGAAAGCTGTCGTTGTGGCCGACCTTTTTTCAGAAGGCAGAAACTCTTATATTCTCTGAAGATGCAAGTTTGGGAAAGGAAAGGGAAGGAAGAACAGCTTTACTTATGCAATCGCTTTCCAAGTAGTCATGTGGAAATCTGGAGGAAGTTTTTCGGCTTTTAAATTCGAATTTCGAATATTAAGGTTGCAACCAGTAACTTTTCATTGAATAGGCTGAAAATTAAGATTTTTTTCAAACAGTAGCATCATTTTCTAGCTGATTCTGACTTGGGCAAACATCAAAAATACAAATAATATGATATCTTTCAATTAAAATTGAAAAATCAAAAAAAAAAACATAAATATTATATAAAGGAACTTCACTATATGACGTCATGTGTAAATATGAAAGAAGAAAAATAGATAATTATTACTAAAAAATATAAAAAAACATTATAATTCGTTATGAAAATAATATTTTTTTAATATTGGCCACATAATTGATCAATCATATCAGTTTAAACTTTTTTTATAACTTGCACAATACGTGTTTGAATTTTTTTTCTTTAAATCGTCAGACAGATATGTATGAAGGGAATTTTTTTCAATTTATTACAATTATATATCTTGTATGACAGAAATAATTATTCATAATATATACAAATCTAAAATAATCAGTAAATGAACAGGAATAACTTGCTGACGAACAACATATAAGCATCTAAAATACCGTCGTTGAACATTAGGTCTCGTCCGGAAACGGGAAGTTCGGTCAGATAAATCAGAAATCGTAAACAAGATCCAAATACAATGAATGTACTGGTTATTGTGTTTTAATTCTCTAGAGCAAAAAAAAATGTTTGGCTCTGAAAATGCCGTCGATTTCGATGATATGTAAAATATTGGAAAAGCAAAAGATTTATGAGATGTGATTCAAACATTTAATACATAAATTAAAGTTTTCTTTGTTTATAGAAGAATTTTAACTATATTCTAGTATAAAACTATTTGATTTTTATAACATTAGAAATTTTATATAAGATTTTTCATATTTTTTTTATAAAATTTTGAAAACAAAATCTATTTTCATTACATATTATTATTAATATTAATATATTGTTATATAGTATATATTCACAGTTATATATATAAATACATAATTAAACATAAATATAACATTAGAAAGCTATATAATATAAAAGAATTTGTAACATAACTGAATATAATGACACCATTTTAAGATTTAAGGCTAAAAATATATTCAAAGGTTAATAATACTTGAGAGAGAGAGAGAGAGAGAGAGAGAGGGAGAGAGAAATTTTTTTGTGAAATATATATATATATATATATTAAAAAAATTTTTGGATATAAATAATATTTTTATTGACCCATTCAAATGAATTTATGTTTATATGCACATTCATGCATACATCTGAATTCATATGAGTTCGTATATGAGCTTTTCAAACTTAAATATGACCAGGTAAAAGCCTAAATGCAAAACAAATAGTAAAAAAGGAGAAAAAAAAATAAGAGAATTGAAAAAGACACAAACGTTACATACATCTGTAAGATTAAGAGAGATGATGAATATAAGAAGAAATGGTGTATCACATATAATTTCACATAATAATGGGTTTATCATATCTCTTGAAGCTTATGATTTTATGGTAAAAACAGTAAACAGATTAACAAATTATAACAATAAATATTTTTTTTCAACTACAACATTCCTGTGTCTTTCATATTTTCTTGAATTATAGTATCAATGACACTATTAATAACTACAATTACTTGATCCGTGTCGGTAGCACAAGTTTCATGAACATAACTATAAAATAATTGTTTTTATTTTATTTATAAGATTTGAAAAAAACAAATATATGTATATATGACTATATTTGTTTTGAAATTATATATGTTACATTCGCTTTTTTTATACATATTTACGTTTTTAAAAAAAGAGGAGAATGATCGTCAAAAGAACATTCCCCTGAGAAACACAGAGCAAAGGAAAAACGAGAAAACTTACGGTTTTCGACCATTTTTTACATTTGTCACAAATCGTCGTCGAATGTATTTAACAGCAGCATTATACTCGTTTTCTCCTTCAAATAAGCTAACTATATAGTATATATATTAAACACTTAATACCTGTATAAGACGAAAAACATATATTAAGAGGAACTTGTTCAATTTTTTTCTCAAATAAATCTTTTTTATTCAAAAAAAGTATAATTGAGCAATCAGTAAAGTATTGACTATTAGCAATACCAGAAAACAAATCAATAGCTTCTATTAAACGATTCTAAAAAATTATTTTTCAAGTTTTATATTAAAAATTATAATAATTAGTATCAATATATAATATAAATATTTTAATATTTCTTACCGAACTATTATCCTCTTTTATAACTCTATCATATTCTGATATTGCTGCTATGTATATAATAGCATTACAGTCATCAAAGCAATGAATCCATTTTCGACGTTCAGATCGTTGACCACCAACATCAAATACTCTACAAATTATTTATATCAAGCTTAATTATATAATAAAATACATATTTCAAAATTTAACTTTAATTTAATTTCTATGAAATGAAAACATACTCAAAATTTATGCTACGAAATGTGAACATAAATTTGACGACTCCGGTGGTTGGTACTCTCGTATGCAAGATATCTTGCACAGTTGGCATGTAGTCTTTAGCTGCTAATCGCTCAATATTGTCGAAAAAGCTAGAATAATAGTAAGATTATATGAAGAAGTAATTAAGAAAAAATGAATTTCTAGTTTTTATAGTGAGATTTGGGTTAATTGCTAAATATTGAAAATACATACTAGCCAGCTGATTCTGTCATATGAACTTCATGACGATATTCAAATGCAGATTTAACTCCTGGATCATCCCACAGTTTAATCAAAGCATTCTTAAGTTCAGAACTGATTTCAAGTATTTCTTCTTCTTGTAGTTTACGAACTAATCGACCATGAGACTAAAAAAAAAATTTTTTATGTGAAATACATAGACATACTTATGTATATGTACAGTCATGTGTGATGAAAGTCAGACACCCCTATGTTAGAGGAAAACCTCCCACTATTTTTTTCCATTTTTTTGTAGTTTGTTTCAAATGATATACGGGTTTCTAAGAGGTGTCCGACTTTCATCACACATGATTGTATGTAGTTTTTAAAAAAGAAAAGAAAATTGTATTACTTCTAAAGAAGGATTGAGAGGAATACGTTTTTCATCCAATAACACAAGTATACTAGCAAGATTTTGAACAAGATTCGAAAATATGACACTTCGTTTTTCCATTAGCTCATTATCGGTGAAACCGTTATGATGTAAATATCTGATAATAATAAAGAAAGTGAATAATTTACAAATTATTATGAAAGCTCTTACTTCATCTGTTTGAGACAAGTACTTTTTCCACTTTCTCCTGGTCCCAATAATAATAATTTTTGACGTAAATCGTTTTTCGGAGCTAGTTCTTTGTCAATTTTCTTTGATACCTCATTCTGATGCCGTCTTTCTTTCAACTCAGTAGATTCACACGACCCCATGTTCTGTAGAATATAATATGATTTTTGATAAATAGATAGATATATTCACATATTTAATAACTAAACAAATTATTTCTGCATGAAAAAGCACAAATAAACCAAATGAGGACAGAAACCAAATGAACAACTACGAATGCAAATGGTAATATGGAGGATTGCACAATCTTATCTATGTTCAAACTATGTGAAGGAAAATTAGAAATCACGAAAATTTATAGAAATTCCGGATATCCGTAATACTATTGGCAATAATTTGAATAAAATTTCATAATTCATAGATTATACATTCGCAAAATATCATATAAACGTTTAACAAACTCAGTTTTGGTTTCTCCAGAAGTAACAATGTATTCAGAATTAGAATATGTTTAAATAAATTCAGAACCTAAAAAGTACTTTAACAAAAAAAAAATTAAACCAATTTGGATTCTAATTATAAAATTGAAGTTATTATATTGAAGCATATTACATATTTACATATATATGACGATAATTGTTTATTTTATATTCATTTCATTACACTTCACTAGTTTTTTTAACTATAATTTATAAAAAAATAATATATAGTATATATAAAAATATTTTATCAATTTATATCAAAATATCAACTTTTATGTTTCAAATATTTTATTTTAACAAATAGAAAGTAAGGGAGAGAAATCATTCAATTGGTTTGTTCAATGAAAATTATTCCTCTGTTAAATATAATTGATAGGAAATTTGGTTGGTGTTAGAGAGAGAGAGAAACAAATTGAGAGGGAGAAAGAGAAAGATAGAGAATAGCATAAGCTCACCATCTATTTAGAAAATATTCCAGCAGATACATATATAAGCAAAATGAAATAAATTTGAGTTTATTCTTTATGTACAATAAAGAAAAAATGAGTTTTTTTTATATTTCAAACCTATATAGTTATTTGATATTTTATTTTCAAAAGTATAGACTTTTATTTTTAAAAATAATTATTAAAGGTTAGAGTTAAATTAGATGGTTATGTATGAAATATGAAAATTATCAATATACGTATTAAACCTTATAAGGTTCATTATTTTTTTATTTTGAAATTTTAAAAAAGATTTTAAAATAAAAGAAATATGAATACACAGCATAGTATAAGATAAATTGAAAAGTTTAACCTTTTATGTTGTTTAATTGTCATTTTAATCTCCATATATGTATGATCAAATGGTAACCTTTTTAATTATTTGTGTGGGCAGCAGAATCAAAAAAAAACTGATGGAGAATTAGAAATTTTTGTTTTTTTGAATATAAAGCATTACGTGTGAAAGAAAACAATATTAAAAGATTATGATTGATAAAAAAGAATAAAAAAGAAAATTCTTAATTATTAATTAAATACAACACAATTTTTCAGAAAAAGCTGAATATTTTTAATTTCAATGAGGTGTTAAAATAAAGATAAAAATATTCGTTAAGATAGACAGAAAACTAAACCGATGATACTTTCATGTACAATAAGCTTTTTGAAGCTTAGAAAGGTTATATTCGTGAAATAAAGTAGAAAACGTATAAAAACAATAAATTTTGTTAAATTTTGTTGGAATTTTATCATAAAAAGTTTGAAACTTTGATTAGAAACTGTGAGCGACAATCGGGTTACCAAGGAGACTCCTAGTTTCATATAAAGATTGATAACGAATAATTTAGATTGTCTTATATAGATGGTTCAATATAAGTACATGGTTCATGAGAACTTTAAATACAAACTGTTGTCCAGAGTTCATCATTACTTCTAACTTATCTAAAATTACGTTAAATTATAAAAAAAGTGGAAACGAGAATAATATTGAGCCTGCTCCACCACAAGCTTTACAAGTCGGAAAGCAGGTAAGAGAATAAATGCTGTGAAATGCTGCCATAATAGGTTTATTTGTAATTTTTTAAATGAGTTTGAAATAGAAAAAACAACTTTTTTAAATCTTTTTTGTTAATAAGATATTTACAAGATACAAATAAAATAACTACAACATGTGACAATATATTTTGAAAGTTTCATTTTTGATAAACATCAAGTTTATGAAATTTTACGTTTATCCAACATTTTTACTATATATATATATTTACTATAAAAAAAATGATTAAAATATATATAATTAGACAGGATTATGTAATGTTCATGATTTTCATCTATTTCATCAAAACTTAATGTGCATATAACTATTATTATTGCTAATATAATAATTCAAAAACTCATATTTTTTAGAAGAAAATATGAAAAAATGATGAAAAGTAATATTGAATATGTGTATATATTACAAAAATAAAATTTTTTAAAAAATGATTGTACATAAATGGAAATACAAATATAGAGACATATAGAGAAGTAAGTAAGTATGTATCAAACATTGTATATAATCTACTACTAGTAAATATTATAACTAATACTAATCTAATATTGAAAAAAAAATTAAAAATTTTGAAGATTATAACATCTGTAATTAAATATAAATTTAACTATATTACGTTATTTGATTTTTTTTATAGTTAATATTCATTCTAGAAGTTTATTTTCATTTTATGAATCTTATGCATACACACGATTAAATAGAATATGTGAATGTACATAGTATGTGCCTACATAAAAATTATTAAAAAGTATATTAATTATATTTACCAACTCTTAAAATAGAATATTATATATATATATATATATATTTCTTTATTAAACTTTTTCAAAATTATATTTTTGTTTCGAAATGAAAAGAATATCAAGAGAAAACAAATGAGAAAAGTGTGGTAAATCCTGATAAATCCAAAATTAGATGGACGCAACGATGACGAGGGAAACTAATTCAAAGATTTTATTAAATAATATATTTATTATTATTAATTCTTTCTGTTAATATTCAATGTTTACATAACTGCATTGATAACATTTAAATTTTGTCTATCATTATGAGCAAATTGTTGAGGACGATAAAGGGCATCACGAGGCAACATGTAGAGTGGCTTTCTGGCAAATTTCACTTGTGGATGAGTATCACCGTATTTATTCATAGAAATTCCTATTGGAAGACGTCCATATCCTCTGAATTGGAGTGGAGCTCCTACTCGATATCCATACCTTCTGGTAGTATAGTATCCTCTAACGGTAGTGTATACTGGAGCACGAGTTGTTTGAGCATAATATGGTGATCGGGTAGTAATGTAGTAAACTGGACGTTGGGTAGTTGTGTAATAATAATTTGGTCTGGTTGTTTGATAAACCGGTGGTCTGGTAGTATACACTGGTGGAGCTTGAGTATAGGTTGGTGGTGATGCTGGTGGTCCACGACGTGGTCCTCGGATGAAGTCGAGGAACTTCTGGACGATTGGAGTAATGTTATTTAGGAATGGAATTCCAGGAATGTAGTCTCCCAATGTTTGGAAACCACAAGTAGCAGAGCGAACATTTGTAGTGAGGAGGTAGCAAGAGCTGCAAATCGAAAGGTAATGATGTAAAGCAGTTTCTTGAACTTACTTGCATGAAACTTTGCAATTTTCTTGCATGTATGTTGGGTTTCGTTGGCATTCTCCGCCGCGGGCCCATGATGGACAGCTGGGATGGAGATCGACACAAGCTAGAAGAAAATAAATTTTTAAAATTCGATAAGGAAAAGTAAAACCTGGTCCATTCCAGTTACTTGGTCCAGTACAAATGTTACATGAAGGTTGACAGTATTCTCTCATGTAGACAGCGTATTCTGGGCGGGCACAGTATCCACTATCTCTCCATACAACACAACAGTAATGAGAGTTCAAACAAGCTGAATATATAAACAAGGTTCAAATACAGTTGTTACTATAATTACTGTTTGATGGAGTTCCAGAAGTGGTGGTAGCTCTAGTTGTGGTAGTCGTAGAAGGTGTAGGTCTTGGAGTAGTGGTAGTAGTTGTGGTAGTAGTTGTAGTTTGAGATTGCTTAAATTGAAGCATTTTATGATTGTACAGTATATCAGAAAACTTACTGCTTGACAAACTCCATTAACACATACAGAATTGTAACAATTGTCTTCATCTATAATATCATTATTATTTTATTCGACAACTTTCTTTAAACTTACTTCTATTATATCCACGGCAGTTACCTCCAAGCATGATTTTTGCAGAGCAACGTGGGTTTCCATGAGATAAGTCACAGAAGAGATATCTAAAAAGAAATTTATATTCTCGAATAAGTAATATTTTTCATTTTCCAAATAGTTTTAGATGTAACTTACTTGGAGTTACAACCGTTGATATTATTAGCTGCACATGTTGGTCGTGGAGCATACGAGAAAAGCTCATCTAAAATAACCTCATTTTCGTAGAATTTCAATGTTTTTAATATATTTTTGTTATTTTTCAACTGTTTCTTCAAGACATACCAGTGTACATGTTTGTAAGTCCATCAGAATTGGTTAATGGTCCGAAGGGCTGCATTTCACTGTTTCCGTTATGAACAGTGGAGAAGCATCTGGAGTCTGTTTGAGGATATTGTGTTTGTCTAGCATCTCTTGACTATCATGTGAAATATTTGGTTCAGAATTCCTTCTTATGATGTTACCTGCCAACGGAGTCTCCATTGTTCCCAGAGATAATCAATGAAAGAGTGATGTTGATAGAAGATAGGATCATTGGTTGATCGAGTAGTTACCAACATGTCACCTTAAACAAATTTTTTTAAACTTTTCATAAGCAACTTTTCTTACCTCCTACGAAATTGTGAGGATTTCCGTGAGTATATTCTAAAGCAGACCATCCAGCTCTAACTTGGCAACCCTGAAATGATTTTCTCAAATCACACGATATAATAAACTATCTACAAACATTAGCTGGAGCAGTAGCAGCTAAAACTTGATTTATATCAGAAGTTCCCATTAATGTATTGATTTCAGAATCTGTGAAAAGTGATCCTTGTCCTTGAGAACGAGTAACAATACGAGAATTCTAGAATGTTATGTAAGATATAAATATATAATTAAATATTCCACAAACATCAAGAATTCTCCAGTTAGCAAATGCTCCGGTCACAACTTGGTTGTTGTTATTCGTGGATCCCATAAGTTCGTTACTCCACATTACTGATTGCCGAGGGTTTGGAAGACCGGAATCGAGGGATGAATCCCAGTATGGTATAGCGACATCAAGATCGACAGTACGAAGAGCAAATTCAAGTCTTGAACAAAAAGCTTAACTATTAAGTTTTTTTTAGCACCTACCGTTTAAGGAATTCTCTGTGCCATGGCAAGAAAGCTGGTCCAGAGTGTGCACCAGGAGAAGTGCGGAACTCGGAATGAACTCTAGATATACGATCGTATTCACCATTGTTTTTGATAGTCCACATTGCGTTATGATATCTATAAGTAATAAATAACCTATAATTTTCTTCTATTTCAGGATTAACCTGGTTCTTTCATTATCTGAAAGAGCACGGTATTCTTTTCTATAAGCTCTTTGAACAACTCTTCCATTTACGGAACAAGGATTACCAGAACCTACAAGCACAAAATGATGAAATATTTAAATGTGATAATTACCTCCAAGGAATCCACAGAAGCATGAGAGAGTCATACATTGATCCTTGCTTTGAGGCTGTTGAGGAATAGCAGAGAGACCATTAGCAAAAGTAGCGATAGCTGCTACTTTTGGTTTACCTTCAATACCCTGAATTCAGAAAAGTACAAAGCTAAATTATAGTTTGTTAATACTGCAGTGTTAGATTTCCAATTTGTAATCTGTTCACAGATAATACGAAGACTGGAAGATGGAGCTGATGCACAGTCTTGAGCTAGTACCAAGCTTGGTATAGACAGCGCCCATACGAGAGCTACAAGATAAGTTCTCATAGCTAAAAATAAAAATTTTCAAATTTAAAACACATTCAAAAACAATTTCAATAAAATCTTATAATGAAAAAGTGATGTCATAACTCTCCAACGTCAAGCATAGTGGTTAACCCATTGCTAAATGCTCGTGCGCATCCAGTATCACCCAGTTAAAAAGGCATTCGGTAATCAAATTTGGGTCAAATAATTTAGCCAACAACTTCAATGTTGTAAGCATCGTATTATTAATATATCAGTTTTTTTTTAAATGGGTTAACAAGTTACTACAGGTACTTCCTAAGAAAACATAGTACCTTTTACTATATAATCACCAACCTTGAAATATATTATAATATCTTTTCCTATTCTGGCATTATAAAACTGTGAATAACTTTTAAATACTATATCTATTTTTCTAGATCATTTGCGTGAGATGTCTAAGAATTCAGCATCTCCATGTGTTTTTCGTTTATCATTTTCGCTCAAAAAGATCACGGAACTGTCAGGAAGACTAAAGAAAATCCATAAACTGCTAATAAAATATTAACCTTTTTGTTCACCTGAACGTATTCAAAACAATGTAAATTCATTTTTATGAACTGAGCTTCAACCTGGATTAAATCGACCCAGAGCAGGAAATGCAACCGGTCTGTCCAATAAGAACAATTAAAATGACATTAATCGCGCTTCCAGTATTGTTAATTTTTCAGAAACCATCTCTCCATCCCATCAAAATAATGACATCACTTTAAAAAACTGATGATGCGAATATACTAAGTATTTAATTCTACTGATCGATGATTGTGGACACCGTTTATTGGTGTTAAACTGTTAAATATATCCGAATGCTTAAGAATAGAGATTAGAATACAATGTTTTTCCTTTTTTTCTAATTCTCAAAGCATGAACGTTTTCAAATGCAAGTTAAATAGCATAAATTTCGAAGAAGTACCGGTTAAGCTTATTATGGTTACACTCTCCATACAAATAAATATATTTGCAGAGTTGTACAAATGCAAACTTTGATTTCAAGCATTTTTGAATTTTCGTATTTACCTGAAGTCAAACATGGACATTCTCATTATAATTCAAGGATTAACTTTGTTGCAAATGTATTAAGTATGTTTTCGGTTACAATATACGTGAACATACGCTTAGAAATCACGGACAATAAATTACGTATATGTTGAAAACAATTTTGTAAAATTTATTATTGCTCTAGTTATTCATAAATTTTAATCAATCTAAATATATAATAATATTCATCATCAACACTGTACAAGAAAATAACTTTATCAAAATTTTCATTTTCATTTTCATTAATATTAATAGATTACATCATTAATATTTCATTGCAAAACTCGATATCTTTAGCTATATTTTAATGTAATTCGAAGACTTGAAATTATTTCATATTTTGTTTTCTATTTTTGAGTGCCTGTGTTAGATATTTTCCTCATTTTCAGACTGTATTTCTTTAATATAATTAAGGAGGTAACTATGAGAATTCCTAATTTTGTTCTTCAAGATAAAAATTACGCTTGCTGCGTACGTGTGACATTTTCGTCTACACGGAAGTACATGCAAGTTTTTTTCATTTTTCAAATATGTCTGTTGCAACTAAAAGAAGATTTATCACCAACAAGGTAAATTAATTCGTATTATTGTGTAATTTTCATATTTAGGTGGAAAGTGAATTGTACGACCTAGTGGATGGGGATATTATTGCTCAAGTTAAAGGTGCCCGTGGAAATAATTTGCACGAGGTTTTTTCAAAGTTTGGACGCATTGTAATAATTTTGTTCAAGGTAGAAGATGAATTTGGAGAAACTTATGTTGTTAGCATGCCTCAAAAATTTAGAAAAGCTGTTTGGATACGACGGGGGCAGTTTGTTATTATTAGGTCTATTGAAGAAGGAGATAAAGTAATACTGTATATTTTATTCACTTAATGGCTATTTCCATTTTTTAGGTAAAAGGAGAAATAGAACATGTTTTAGATGAAGAAAATGTATTGTATATTAGAGATCTTAAAAAGTAATTTCTCTGTTAATGTTTACACGTTCACGTTTTTTTTAATTTAGATGGCCAGAAAGATTCGAAGAGTGTGCTGAGCAAATGACTAGGAATGCTAAAAGAGGTAATACCGGTGATCATCCCATGATTGATGACGATATGCTTCCTCCAAGGTATTTCTATCATAATTTTCTCTTAAAAACCTGTTATTTAGTGATAGCGACTACTCCGATGAAGATAATGATGATGAAGAGATGGATGAGGGAGATGAAGGTAAACTTTCTAGCATGTTGCTTAGCTGATATCTATTTTTAGAATATTCTGGCAGTGGCGAGGATGACAATGAAGATACTGAAGAAACGGAGAGCTGTAATCCTAATAGAGCAGCTGCACCCGAATGAAGTTTAAATTGTGATTATATAATAAATAAACTGATTTTTATACTATGTATTTCTTACACACATGAGGTTCATTCCATGAAATATCTAGGTTACACGTAATTGAACTCTGGGAGGGGCTTAATTATCGTCTTCCTTGATCAAGCTTACATTTGGCCTATTGTCCTCGTCTGGTTCCTTGGGGGTGCAGTGATTAGCTGATTAGTTTATCTGCAGCGGTGATTACAAACCAGATTTATAGTTATAAGAAGAATTTGAGCCTACCATTTTATTTGCTAAGCTTAAGAAAAATGGCAATCTTCCCTAGTTTCCGTAAGAGGTGATTTTTTTCAATAACACTTTTCATCATTTTATACGCAGGACAATATAATTTTTCAATTCTTTCTCTTTTCCATGGCGCTTGACGGCCACGACACAACGAGAAGATTTATTAATCATCCCAACCTTTTCACTCGTTTGAAACAAATCGAAATTTTTAAAATATTGATTGATCAATAGCGATCGCAGGTCACTTCACTTGCTGTTCTATCACCCTGGAAATATTTTGACTGGTCACATGCACACCGATATTTCTTTAACAAAAGTTGATTTCATTTCTAATATTATGCCTAGCTAGTTTCAGTTTGTTGGTGCCTTTTGTACTGTTAACATGTATTTTTATGTTATCAGACAGAGGTTCTTCTTATCACTCTGAACGACTATCGATCTTCTGCGACTTAATCGCTCTTCTTTGTTCTGGATATGTATACCTTTTCTGTTAAAAAACTTTAGGTCTTCTTGTTTTCATAACAATTATTATTTTCCCAATTTAAACTTTAAATATTTATTTTTTATTCAAATTTTATTCAAATTTATCTTCTTGTGGTCCAATATCAGGAATACCTGTTTATCAATGCGGTCTTTTTGGGCTGTTAAATATGTGAATCAATCGTTTTATTCATTGTAATGGGACTCTCCTACTTCTATAGTTTTTGAAATTAGAAATTGCTATCTAGTTCTCTGGGTTATTTTGAAATTCCTGTTTTTAATTAATTACCTGCATAATAGTTTTATTGTAGTAACAGTAATAGTAATAACCCAAATCGTGTCGATCTTCTAATGTTTAACTACCACCCTTTCTTCAGATCGTCTACTAAGAAAATGGGCAACAGCAGCTCCCTTATGCTTCGAGAGGAAGAAATTGACGAAATCGTCAAAGAAACTGAATGTAAGTCTCCTTTTATGTTCAACTTTTGTCATCAAAATACGTTATAGTCAACAGGAATCAGATTGTTCGTTTGTACAGCAGATTTCTATCTCTTGACAAGAAAGGTAAAACTACTTTGAGACAATTGCATAGAGAAAGTATTCTTTTAAGGTCAGGGCTTTTTATCTAGAGATGATTTCCTTAATGTACCTGAGTTAGCTGTTAATCCTTTGGGAGATCGTATTGTTGATGCTTTCTTCACTTTAGCGTTAGTTATGCAAAATAGCTATAAATTAATGTGGTACCTTTTAGTGGAGATAATGAGCAACAACTTAATTTCCGTCAATTTGTTCGCATCTTGGCTCATTTCCAGCCAATTAATAGAACTAAAAACAATTCTTTAAATAGTCGCAGTCAAAAATTACGATGTAAATTATCATTTCCCTTTTCTTTTTTTTACAAAAAGGTGTTTTTAGTTGCTTTTCAAATGTATGATCTCAACAAGAATGGATATATTACTCGGGAAGAGTTTAAAGTTATTTTAAACAGTATGGTTGGTGCAAATATTACTGCTGAACAGGTATGGTTTTATTATTTTTGTAAATAATATTTAACTTATTTACCTAATATATATTGCTTAGTTTATTCTATTTTTGTAGCTTGACAAGATTGCTGATAGGACAATTGAAGAAGCTGATGGTGATCAAGATGGTAAAATTTCATTCGAGGAATTCTGCCGAGTAAGCATATTTATATTCAGAATTTTATAAAAGATCCCAATTTAGGCAATGGAAAAGACTGATATAGAGGAGAAGATGTCCATTCGGTTCCTCAACTAAGTAGTGATTTTCGTCTCAGTCCAATAACACTATCCTTCCTGCTTTTGTTAAGTATTCTCCTATATACACATACTTGTTGTTACTACACTGAGAAGAAAGTGGTTTTATAATATTTCTCCTTAATGAAATAATTTTTTTTAAAGAAAAGTAACATTTCTTTGCATAATTATTTATCAAATTCTGTATATCATACGTATATATATTTATATTTGCCCCGGACAGTTTCATTCCAAGCAAATTTTTTCTAGTCGTCTTTTTTCAATTTGCCTTCGGTATACTTGCAACAAAGAGAATAAATTTTGAGTTATTACATCTTACTTTTCGCTAAAGAACTATGAATTCTTTGTATCTATTGTTAATGTTGTTCCCGTAAGTCTTAGTTTTCTCATAAGAAGGGGCGGGGTTCAGTGGGAGGAGTTTTATGAAATGACTTGTTTCGTTAGAACATGCAACTCCTTCGTATTGTTCTGGTAAGATATTAATATTTTTATGATTTTTAATAATATTTTCAAAATTATCTAATTTTTATTAATTTTTGGACAGTTTCTTCTTGTATGATAAAGGTTCATTGGGTTTATGTGTTGAGCGCGTGGCCTGACATCCTCGTTTCCGACAGTTTCGTTCCGTTCCCAGATATCTTTCTTTGAAGAACATGATTTTTATGATAAAGTATTGAAGAAATGAAAAATGAAGTATATCTAGAATTACTCTTATTTTAACTTTGATCTTTATTTCATCTAACTTTCTTATATTATCTATTTCTCTCCGTTTTCTCCCAATTTTTGAAGAGCTGAAACAAACGGTTTGATATCAGTTTACGTTAAGAGAGACAATGTATAAACAGGAAGGAAGACAAATCTCTATGATTGGCTATCTAGTTGTCCGAAAAAGAAGTCATCTTTCTTAGTATCAGAAGACCTTGAGATATGGTTCCACATACACACTTACACGACGATGACAAAGGGCAGTCTTGATAACGATGTGTCTCCAAATTTGGCAATCTATCTATTTCGAGTATATTGATTTCGTTTTGTTTGAATATAGTGAATACGTAAATATGTATGCATGCAGATATGTAGGTGAGACCTGTTGTAGAGTCAAGTCGGCTTACTCTGAAAGCCGTTTCCTCATTTTCTGATCAGCTCCTTATTCACATCATCTTTCAACTCGTTTGTACATTTTGCTACAACGGTACAAGTAGACGAACGGCGATAAAGACCACATTGACTACAACAAGATAGATGACCAGCTGTGCTGATGCACCAGATTCACTAGCTGATTTCATAATATATTCATTTAATTTAATATGACGAATATAGAGAGAAGAATGGAGAGAATAATTCGAGAGTTTAGCTTATTTATGAAGTTGTTCCACTTTTCTATCTCTTATATCCCATATTTCTATAATTCAATAATAATAATAATATCTTGTCTTGTATGCAAACATTGAATGTGTAATCTATAGTAAAAATTATATTTTTTTAAAAAATAAATATACAAAAATAATTATTATACCTAATACTTGCCAAAACTAGTACATTACCTAAAAAAAATTATTTTTATCAATATTAAATGCAATTTTTCTTATTTGAGCTTTTAATAGGTCAAGCACCCTTAACATAAACTATTCGCAAAATATTACTTGGCCTAAATAATATTTCTACTTCATTTTGCGAGTTCATGAAACTTTTAGAAAAAAAAATAACAAGCAAAATCTTTTTTTTTACGGTATTTTCTTAGTTCATTGGAATTTACTTCCTTCCCTCGTCATTGAGAACTTTCTCTGCCATATGCATAGGATTTGTTGAACCATTAAAATTTTTTTGCACATTATTTTATTTAGTACTTTCTACTTTTTTGGTATTTTTATTGCATACATGACATGAATCCAGTTTGAAGATTAACGCCATCTAGATCTGGCAAGTAGAAAAAAGATGGAAAGAGAAAGTCAATGAGGCAAAACACTGCCATCGAGTTCAAACATCTAAGATAGACATACTTTCTACTCCATTAAATAGCTTCTTCGGGATGATCATAGCGTTGACGTCATAGCATTCATATGATATAATCATATAATTTGATAAAAAAGTTACACATAGCATACATATCTGTATCTATTTACATCGTACTAGTTCGTAAACTCGTTCGCTTGTGTTCTTTTACCCCATGAAACCCTTTCAAAAAATTTCTCTCCCTTTTTTGTAGACTAATTTGCCAAAACATGTGAAGAGAAAAGAAACAGAAACACGTAACTGTTTCTAAAAACTTCTGTTTTTTTAATTAATCAGAAAACGATGTTACTTCCTCTCTTAATTGTCCATGTTCAAGTATTTTATGCACTACGGCAGATGACCTTACATTCATTTCTTACAAAATCCGGAAGACTGTTTTCACTTCTATTTTAACAAAGTGATGAATTGAATGATGATGATGTTTACCTTTTATGTGAAGAGGTGTTCGTTCGACGGCGGCGTTGACGTTGACGGCTGATCATCGTATGATCTTTCTTCTCAATATGCCCCGTGGCTGGCTTCGAGGTCGGCAAGGTTCGAGGCTGAATCCTCAAAACGGTTGTAGTCTTCCAATTCCACAATTTCTCCAGTTTATTTTCGAATAAAGTAAGAGAAGACGGACGGAAGCCCTTGAAAACGGGATTCTGTCTTTTTCAATGAACTTCTTGACAGTCAGTTCTTTATTGGCATTGTATAAGCTCATCGTCCACACGCGATTATTCACGATCTAGCTATGGCATGATGTGAAAATGACTGTAGTTATGATTCGAAATTATTGAGAAGGACCAAGAATATTCAAGGACAGAAATTCCGAGATTAAGCATGTAATGTCTAGAAATGTCATGAATATGAATAGCATTAAACTTGAAAATGTGTCAATCTATATAAATAAAAATAAATAAAATAAACCAATCATATATTCCCTATTTTCCAGATATGCTACATTATTCAATGTATCCAGTCACAACTTAAACCTGCTATCAGAGTTCGATTGAACCGAGGAATATTTGAGCAAGCTTCATCCATAGTTGGTAAGATTTAAAGTGAATCATCATTTTAACCAAAATGGCATTGATATGCAATCCGTTAGAACTATTAACTATATATTTGAAACAACCGATCAACTGATCTTTCAATTTTAAAATGATTATCAGCTTACACGTGAGATTTCACGTGGAGTATTTACATTTAAATAAAACAGCATTTAATACCATCAGTTCCAATGATCACTTCACACATGTTGAATTTTAAAAAAATATGATCATGAATGAACTTTACAATAATGTATTGTTTCAGCGGGATTGGTAGAATACGAGGTTCCGAGAATACAAATTCCAAACTCGCAACAATGCTTCACAGAAGGATGTGTTCAGGTATTACATACACGAATTCAACACAATATTTTCGAGAGAAAAATAATTCTTCTGCCATTTTTGCCTCATCTGGGCTACCTTAAGCATCTAACCAGTCTTGAAGATTCTGATGTTGTATTGAGAAGAAGTTAAAAACCTGTTCAATTCATTTTTTTTATTTTCAAATGAGACATCAAGAATGAATTCCACTGATAATCTGTCAGCATAATTTAAAGTTGTTCTTTGAGCTCGAAACAGTATACGTCATGAAGTTGCGAATGTAGTTTTAACCTATTACAAGTCAGACGCATAAGGAAATAATCTAGAACATTCCTCGAAAAAATAAATTTCAAACTTCTGATGTGACGTCAAGGTTTTTTTTAATTCCAGATTCACTCATTCCATATGACGTCATTCCGATTGCCGCGTTCGATCTCATTCCAGCCTTCGCCACCTAATCAGTTTGCCCTTCGGGTAACTGATTTCGATTTCTTGTAAGTTCATAGAGAGCGGTCAGCACTAGAAATTTCTGACTACGTTAAAAAGATCAAGAGATAAATTAAAGGAGAATTAACAGAAAGATATGTTGCTGATTGCCAGGATTTATAGAACAGTCTAGGATATGAAAATCGTTGAAAAGGCATTTCGACTGAAATTTTAATTTTAACTCTAAAACAAAATTAAATATAATACTTTCTTTATTTTGTAATTAATATGTTGTGGGCCAATTTGAATGAAAATAAAAAACGTTCAAAAAGAGTCCATCGCTCTCCTTTAGCTCTTGTATCCATAACATCCTTGACCCTGCAATGGAAATTCAAACGTCCTTTTTCTCGTTCTACACATTCCTCAGCGGCTAAGTCTTTCACAATAAGCGCATTGAACATTCTAAGAAGCAGATTTTGAAGGTTCATAGGCAGAATATTATGCTATTCTCATTCAAATGTCAAGATTTTCATATGTATGTCTTTACATTTGACATCATTTTTGTATGTGGCAGAGTTGTGAAAAGCTAGATGGAGCAGAAAAAAATATATAGAATATATAATTCAAAGCACTTTTTCATTGTAGTGTGACAGGCCAACTAAGTGGAACTATTCAAGTTCTTCTTCAAATCCCTGTAGCAGGAAGTGTATATGTATCAGGTATGAATAACAAACAACTTTCATTTAACCATGTTATGCGAAATTAGGAAGAGGAATATCTGTAACAGCTTATTTGGATTTACAAAAAACATTCGGCGATGAACCATATCTTCGATTTTTATCTTGTGAACTTGACAGTGGTTTTGTCGATACACGAGTTGAGAATATGGGCATTTTTACGGAAACTGTTAATTCCAAATATAGAGTTAGTATATCAATAATTTTCAAATAATATCATCTTACATTCATAGGGCACAATGTCTGAACAGTCTCGTTTGCAACTTGAACAAGCTATTTGTGCTAATATGAATCGTCTAGCCCAACAACATTTCTCAACTCGATTATCCAGATTACCCAGTAAGCTATCGGCAAAAGATCTTGTGGAACTCCTGATCGCTGTAAGTGAAACTATTATCTTTTATTTTCATTTTCCTTCTTTTCAGGAAAATGGAAACGAAACTAAGCCAGAGCGAAGTACTCGTAAGCGATTATCGTATTTTCGCTTTAACCTATAAAATGTGGTTTTTCAGTTGTAAGCCGAAATCGTCGTGCAGCATCAGATGATTATTATGATGAAGTTGAGTCATCATCCGACTCTAATCACCATCAAACCACAACACCAAAGCAAGCATCGTTCTCATCGCAAAGTTCAGGTAGTTCTAACATAGACCGAAAAAGAGTAGTTCCTTGCTTTAGGTGATTTAGGAGCTCTTACTATCAACAGAACTGATGTTAAAAACTTTTTCAATATGGTATTCTGCATATCCCCTTTTTTGATTTTTTCTTTTTTTTAGGAAAGACTATCTCATATTATGATTGATCTAACTCTTCTTGATGCTTATTCAACTATGACAGAATTTACTGTAGGAATGGAAGGAGCAGTAACTTCAACAAAGACTCGTATGTGTTATTTTCTTGAAATGTTGGCAAAAGCTTAATAAATTTTCAGCGGGGCTTCCACCTTTCAATCCACCATTCCCATTCAGACTGCCTGAAGTAGAGCAAATTCGCCAAGCTGAGATTGTTATATCAAATCATACTTTCAATAGTTTGTTATATCAAGCACACAGGTTGTAGAGTTATTTATATTTTTTGAAGTACATTCATCTATTGTTAGAACAAATTCTCTATTATTTCACGTTGATTCTAAGACACCAGTACTTGGAGGAACTCTAAAAACAACTTGTTCCTTAGATGAAGTATGCATTTCGGATCAAATTGAAGAGGTATTTTTCAGATTAACTCATAAAACGTTTATAATCTTTGTGATTTCGTAGATAGGGCAGAAGTATCCAGGACGCAGTTTTGAACTAATAGTACGAACAACTAAGGCACCGACTGTAAGAATTGAAAAAGGTAATCTATCTTTAAGTAATTCGATAGTTAATTGTTCTATCTATTTTTAGATAATATCTATCTTGATATGTCTGGAAGATGTCTCTTCTTTTTAGAAGGGACCAGACAAAAAGTTGCAGTCTTACCTTTTGAAACTCTGGCTAGAATCCAAATGCAGACAGAGAATTCAGTTGTGAGAGGTCGGCTTTAAGGGAATATAACTTCAACATGTGATAACATGGTATTTCAGGACAGATGAAGATTCTTCGTTTGACGTTCTTGAATTCCTTAGACTTTTTCGGACTAAGCGTATCAGATTTGGAAGGTTTTCGTTCAACATTACAAACTGCCCTTGAGAATCTGATGAATAAGTTTATGGCTCGTGGAATATCATTAAATACAAAGAGTTTAAAGTAATCTACATGAAATAAATAGAAAAACTAAAAATTAAATTTTCAGAATTCCTCTCAAGTTTTCATCAGCTCATCTCTCACTTGAGCGAGATGTTATGATTCTTCAAGCAAATGTGGATTTATTTAATTCATTATATGCAACACAGGGTTAAGTATATTGCAAAAGAAATTTTGTTACCATTTTCTCATCAAAATTCGTTACATGAAAAGATTAAGCATATCTGATATTCTCTCAATCTTAATAAGTTCTCTTGGTATTCTAATCCAGCTCTGTTAAAAAGAAAGAGAGAAGTCTTTCGGATAGCTTTAGATATCGTTATATCAGAGTCATTTTCTGAATTCGGGTAATAATCATTGTAGTTCTCCACCTTTTCTTTCTTCTTTTCAAAATTATTATTTTTTGTTTTTTTTTATTTTATTTATAAAGCTAGTATTAGAATCAGTTTATCTTTTATTAAATACTACAGAAATGTTTTTATATTTTGTCGTCAGTTGTGTATAATTTTCATTTGATAATCGTCAGAATAAATAAAATCTTCATATATATATATAGTTAGTTAATCTATAAAAAATATATTTTTGTACAAAATCTCTGAAAATATAGATTGAATATTGAAATACAACATGAAAATATATAAATATATTTATGTAATTATTAGCAACTTCAATTATGAATCAGAAGATGCTTAGCCAGACAATCACATCGCTTTTCTCCTTCACCAAATGTAAATGTCATTGGACCACGTCGTCTTCCAGCTGTAGCATGAGACGTCATAGTTGAATTACCGTATACCTTGAAAGTATTCTTGACGAAATTATATGATGTTTAAGTTAATCGAATCATCAGGATGCTATTAACTATATGAAGGACACACATATTTCATATTAAAAGTTCATAATAAGATATATAATAAGATCGAATTATAGCACCACATTTCTCTGAAAGTCAAAACTGTTTTTAAGCTGTTTTAAGAAATAGTAATGAGAAGTATACAGAGAAAGTATTCAAATTTTGTAAAAAAAAGACTTCAAACATCAAGCGTGCAATGTCCAATGTTCGACGAACATGTACTTGATTTTTAAACCTTTTTTGTTCCGATCATTGAAACATCGCGGATCGATCAAACAGATTTTTTTTGAATTCAATGAAAAAGAGAAAGTTATGACTATTAGAGTAAACATATACATACATATACTCTTCATATCACGCTGGTAAAATTGGAAAGGTTCAGTTTAAAAAGTTAAAAAACCTACTCGGCTCATACGTTGAACTTTCTCATTTAATGGAATTGCTCTAGCTTGACGAAGTCGCGTTTCGAAATGAGAATGCTTCTCTGTTTGTGATTTCTGCGTATTACGAGCATTACTTAATCGTTGACGTTCTTCCAAATAAATAGACTTCAATCGGTCTGAAAGCGCATCTGAAAGTCGGGCTGTGAGATTGGGAGTGCATGTGAGTTGAAGCATTGAAACTCCAGCTTAAGCAAAACATCATAACGATGTAAAAGCTGATGGAAAGCTGTTAACATTGCCAGTTTCTGCCAATTAAAAACTGTATTTTAGCAGTTTATCTAGGCTCTCTGAATGAAATGTTTTTTTTTGCAGTTTTGTGCTATATTGTGAGACTTCTGAGCTAAATGCTTGAAACTGAAACGACACACAACTCAAAATGAACACAACAAAAGGTTAACATTACAGAGGATTTCACAAACAGTTGGTGAATATAACAGACAGTGGCATATATTAACAACCAAAGCAGCTAAGCTAGTTATCACTTACCGTATAAGAACTTTTCCCAAGCATAGAATGTATGAAATTTAAAATTAACAGGATCAAGCCCATGCATTTTACAGAAATTCGCAACTAAAGATCGAACCAAAATTTTTTCTTGAACCTTAAAATATTCAAAATTTAAATAGTAAATATTAAAAATAAAGTACTTTTCCATATTGGATTTGCATTCGTTTCAAATGAGTTAATTCTTGGAAGATGGATTTCTCATGAATATAACGACGAGCAGCATCTTTGCCTTCAAATAATTAAATAAATATTTAAGCAAATTTGTTATTAAAAGGTGCAACCGATTAAAATGAATAAGAAAAGAATAAATAAAACTTCACGTGAATTCACGTAAAATCTAACCTGTAGGACGGTCGTGGTGTTGTATTCCTTCCCAATCATCTTCGTAAATTTCCATTTCTTCTTCTTCCGTAGGATCTTCAGCTGTTTCTCGTCTGATAAGCATCATTGGTTTTGACTAAATAAATGAAGATACAGAAGTTGTAGAAAAAAATATAAAAGCTTCTAACTTCATGATAGATGGGAACCAACATCGTTTCACAATAATGTTATTTTTGGAAGCAACAACTTTTAAGTACACCCACCTTGCTCTTGGTAGACTTCTCTTCACGCTCTTTCCCGGAAACATTATGTTTTTTCCTCGTTTTTGCTCCAGAAACTAATCGAAGATTCTTCCGTCTCTCCGGAGCGTTCCCGGTCTGCAATTATTATGAGATGCAGAAACGAAACTAATGATAAGTAATCAATACCTTAGCCCGAGGCTCACTCTTACTTCTCTGTTGTATACTTGGCTTTTGAGGACTTCGGTTTTCTTTAGCTGTCTCTTCATAAGCAGGTTCCATATCTTCTAGATCACTTGAATCAGATATACCAGGCAAATCCTTAAAAAAATTATTAAAATAGTGTTATGCTTATGTGAATATACCGTAAAATCTGCAGAACTTGGACTTTTTATTTTTGAAGAATCTGCTTCTGTTGTAACATGTTTTTGAACTCGTTTTCCTTCTGGTAACTTTCCGAATTGGAAACTCTTAAAGCATTAGAAACGTCAGAATAAGTAAGAAATTAGAGCTTAACCTTAATATTAGCAAGTTCCTTTGCTAGTTCCTTAGCGAAATGCACTGTAGTATCTTGAGTATTAACAGCTTGTAAATCAGTTGTTGACGTAGATTTTCCTTCCGGAGTTCGAGCATCTGCGGAAGATACTCGTCTACCCTTCAAAGAATTAATTTAAGTTAGAAGATAATCTGAAAAACATACGGTAGTGTTAACAGCAGCATGAACATAATGACGATTTTCTTCCCCTACATCTGAACTTCGACGACGATGCACACGTCCTCTTCGTTTACTTGAAGCCATATCAGTAACACTTTCTTCTCTTTCCAAATGTCTACCAACCCGTAATTTTCCTACAATATTGTGAAAGACGAAATAAGAATTTTGCTCCAGAATTTAAACAATACCTTGTTCAATCTTTTCTTCGTACATTGATTTACATTGAAGTTTAGTTTCGTCATCCATGCTTTCCGACCGAGAAGCATTACATCTCATTCGCAGATATTCAACTATAACTTGATGATCTTTCCGCATAGCAAGATCTAAAGGTGTATACAATGTACCCTGAAATCCATTTCATTTTTTTTGCTTTCAAACGACAATCTGTTTAACCTTGAAAAGCATAAGAGGATTTACAAAACACCCGCGAGTGCATAAGAATACGACCATTTCAATATTTCCTGTGGCAGCGGCCAGATGAAGACACGTACGTCCTTCATGATTCTGTGTGTCAATAGATGCAGGATTGAGAGCCAGGAACCATTCAACAAGATCTTCATAATGAGCAATATGTGACAGCAATTGTTGACATGCTAACCTTTTCCTCCGGCTTGCACAGCTTCATGAACAGGTAGGTCTCCTCGATAATTTTGAATTTGAAATGAGCCAGAATATTGCCTTAATAGCTTCAGCATACGAAGCTGGCCTTTTGCAGCTGCACAATGAGATGGAGTTCGAAGACGATTATCCTTCAAATACGATAAATTTACATTTTCATTTCAAACACTCACTTGATGATTTGGATTTGCTCCAAATGCTAAAAGTTTTTTGGTTGCTTCATAATGGCCAAATGTAACTGCATAGAATAAGGGAGTATGACCTGAGCGATCACGTAAATCAACATATGTTCTTGGACTACATTCCATATAAAAGTCAACAATCTATATTGAATACGAAATAAAAAGAAAACATTTGAAATAGGTATACGTCATGAAATCCATGGCTTGCTGCACAATGTAAAACCGATAATTTATCCCGATCTACGACATGAATATCGCCACCAGCTTGCTTCAATGATTGAATTGCTTCTATATTTCCTGAATAAAAAAAACTTAGTGAATAGAAGTGTGTTGAAATATAAAAAACCATTGCTAGCGCTCCATAAAATGGGTGTTCGTTGGTCTATATCGACAGCATTTGGATTAGCTCCCGCTCTGAGAAGAATATGAAGGATTGATAATGACAATTCATGTGGTATATCTTCAGAAACAGTTGCATAATGTAATGGCGTTGAGTTCTATAAATTATTTTTCAAAAACAAATATCAAATCTAATAAGTTTTATACTAGATGATCAGGTACAGATACACTTGCTCTTTTCTTAATTATATATACTAATGCTTCCAGTTGGCCACAGACAACTGCCCAATGAACAGCTGAATGTCCATCTCTGTTGAAGAAAATTATTGACTAATGAAGTAAAATATCCTATTCCTACTTATCTACATGATTTAAGTTGGCTCCGTGTTCTAATAGAAATTGTATAGCATCTACTCGACCTGCCATTACAGCTAATAATAGTGGTGTATGACTGAAACAATAGAAAGAAAAGTAAATATATTCTCTTTTTAACGAGCAAAAAAAATATTTTAAAAGAAGAAAACGAACCCAGCTCTATCCTGGCTATCTACTAACGTTGAATCTTGATCATAAATTTGTTCTATTGTTGATAAATCCATTGTTTCTACGGCATAATGAAGAGCTACTCGATCATCGGGATCTTTCATTGATACCTCACTCTATTAGAAAAAAGAAAAAACTTAAAGCTTAAAACTTATTAAAGAATAACATACGGGCATAGCTTGCAAAATGGTGTTTGCTTGCTCTAAATCTTGCTGATCCAGAGCCCTAATGAGAGAGAGTCCCGACATTGTCGTCTCTAAACAAAAGAAATAAATAAATCAGAGAGCATATACATAGATATAATTTAAAAAACAAATAAAACAAGTTTTACATATATAATATTGAATAATTTTAAGTTTTTAGAATCAAATTACGGTGTAATATACATATTATAACTTTTGACCAGTTTTTGAAATAATATACAAAGAGGTAAAGCATGACGACCATGAATGTGTATCGAGAGAGGAGAGAGCGAGAGAATATCTAAAGAAAGAGGTAACAGAACAGCAGAGGCATTTGGCTTGTTGCCCGTAGCAACTGAGAGAATAAACGAATGTTCTAAATCTGACTAAACCATTATTGTTTGTATAAAGTATGCCACTCAATTGTACATTATGCTTATCGTGTAAAATCAAAAAAAAAACCATTTTCATAATTAGAATAAGATTTTTCAGCTTTTTTTTTATTGTAACCATGTGCTTGCCATCTAGCAGGAAGCACAAACAAATAGTTTCTAAGTAAGCTCTGTTGTTATATATTTTTTTCATAAAATGTCAATCAATGTAAGTCGCAAAGAGATGAGAGAGGGAAGGGAAGCAAGATGTTTTAAGCTGATTTATTCCATAGGAATTCATAAATTATGGACATATTGCGTGATAAAAGTGGTAATCATCACAAACTTTATTAAAGATAGATGTTATGGCTATCTAAACATTTTATAATATTTCAATAATATACCACAAAACCACCTTTTTTTCGATGTAAATGTTAGCTGTACACATTTCGATAAGTTATCTATACTAAGTGAGAAATTAATAGTATAATCAAACCAGAAATGATATGTAATTATGGAACTGGAATAAAGTTGACAACTAACTTGTGAACAACTTCACCGGAAACGTGCTCGTTGAGCATTGGAATGTTGAAAGCAGTCCGTCCCGAAGAAACGAAACATATATAAATGAATTATATAATATGAAAAGTATATAAATATATTTATTATTATCATAAATATTATATATATATATATATATATATAATCATTAATGATTTCCTCAGTTTTGTTTATACCCCATTAGCATAACTTATATGAATGATTTCACTTACATAATATTTCATTTATTAAAATAAATACAAGAGAACAGGTTGTATGAAGTAAATAAATTATTTATTTGTATTTATCTTCAAAATTTTATATTTTTAGTATGCAGCATGATTATACACAAGAAAATATATACGACAATATCGAAATTAATGAACACGTGAAAGAAATATTAAAGATGTTAGCTGAATTACATAGATGTCCTTTACAACAACATACATTGTACACTTCATCATGATGTGAACGTTCAGTACATCCTTCACTCTAAAAATAATTAAAAAATGATTATTTTATTATATTCTATAAAGATGTAATACGTCATTGATAGACCAGATCAAAATTACAAAAAAGATCTAATCTATAAATTATTTAACCGTATGTTTTATGGCTTTTTAAATTGAACTGTTTTTGATTTCAAATGTTAAAACTAAAAATTGTTTGAAATACGATGATCTTACCGCACATTCAAAACCATTGAAGATTGCTGGATATGATATATGATTACAACCTTTTACCATACCATGAGTTGGACCTTTGATAGATACTACAATGTATCAACAAATTTATAAATTATATAATAATTTTGAAATTACAATAATTTGCTGTGATTTTCTGACAATATTCAGTCTCAACACATTCAGCTGTTGTAGATGGAACATTATATGGTTTACCAATAAATTCACCTAAATATTGTTTTAATTGGAGAATAATTTGAAAATATGCTTTTAGTAAACCTTGAACTGCTACATAGCATTCTACAGAATCATCATCGTTATACGAATTCATAGAACTTTTTGTATCCGGCGAACTTGAATTTCTTAGTTCATCCGTTGGGATTGTAAAGCATGACGCTCGAAAAATGAATAAAATAAGCAAAATCAGTTTGCCGCTCATTAGCTCACAAATTGACCAGACGGAGCCAAATGAATCAAGTTTTCTGATCAGCTGAAGAAATCAAGTAGCACTCATCAATTAGCTATATGAACGGGTAAATCACATAAAATGAAAGACATAAAAAGATTGTAAAATCTTGAGAAACCACAAAGATAACAGAAAAATTCAATATTTTTCTTCATAGTCTAGATATCATGTTCTCTTAATAAGTTTAGTTCGGTATGTACTTCTGTGCTATATACAATAACGAGGAGATGTTTATTTATATAACAAGTTATAACTGATATGCATTTTCGATGTGATTTCGGAAATTTTCATCGCAATTCAATTGAATTTCACCCAGCTGAAACAAATATATTATGTGTTTCATATAGTATATGGATACCGAATCTGTTATTGTGGGCATTGTATTGTCAGTATCGACTATCCCTTCTTCAGCCTTAAGAAGAATGGTTAAATTTTATAAAAAAAAATAAGAAAAAAATATAATAATGTACCAAACAAGCATAGCAATCTCCACCCGTTTCTTCAATGCAATATTTACAAAATGTGGCTGGGCAATCAACACAATATCGTAACTGAGCTGGTTTCATGTATATCTGAATAATACATTATTATATAAGATATGCTTATACACTATTACTTCACACATAATGCATTGCCCTGTTCGAAATATTCTATCTAAGACTTGAAGCTTAAACCACGATCTAGGCGAAAGCCAACTCCTGAAAAATAAATATTACATTACTGCTTTTTCGTGTTTATTTCAGCATACTTGTCGCTTCGTGAAGCATTGATCTTCCATCGTGTAACTGTGAATCTTATTCGTGATCGTGCTTCAGACCGAGATGTGGTACGGAGAAAAAGAATCTCAAAATCAGATTTTCACTAACAGTAATGAATAATATGAGATATGTGAAAAGGTACCTTATTATAAAAATAAATAAGACGAACACGATCACGTAATGGAAACATAAACGGCAGAAAATAATTTATGATAATTCTTTTTATCACGAAAGAGAAAATGACCTTTAAGCAAACATGTTGTTTTTAACAAAAAAAAATTTTCTCTTACTTGCATAACCAAAGATATGAAAAGTGGTATAAGTAGCCATTTGATTCGATCACCCAAGTTTGGTTGTTGAGGTAAAGTCAAGCAATGCTCATTGTTAACCTGAATACTAATTTTGCAAGATGATCGATAATATTTTACAGTTTCATACATGATCAACTTCAATTGTTCTGTTTATGTTGACCATCTTATTCAAAAATTCTGCAACAACTCCTTCTCCTAGTACTTGAAGTTGAGCTGTTTCTTCAGTTTCTTTAATTGTTTGGGATGATGTTACAATCTTGAATTAATTTTTAAAATAACCTTAAAGAATATGCTCAAATGAATGTGTACCTTATGTAAGAAACTATAAAGATAATGATCAATTGCTATAACAAAAACAATAATTAAAGTTAGTATAATCCAGCGGTAAAATGGATGTTTAGCTTTCTCTATTTCACTGCTTGTTGGCCATCTGACAATAATATCTTTCTATTACGTATATAATCAAAATCTAACCCGAAAACATGTAAAAGTTTCCATTTTTGCATTTCCATATGGTTTATATGAATTAAAGCTAATTCGCCATTTAATTGACGATCCTTATCTATTTCCCAGAAACTCCTGAAAGCCAATCGTCCTGAGCAACAATGTCAAATAGAAATTTTAATGTAACTATAACTGTAACTAACTTTGACAGATACTGATTTTGAAACTCAATATCCGTATTATAATTATGAATCATGGTTACAACATCACGAAATATACGATAAATAAAGAATATAAGTAATCCTTGTACAAATTGTTTCAAAGACATTAACATAGCCTATAACATATAATTAATATAATTAATAGTATAATAGTTATATATTACCTTTGCATGTGATGCTGTATATCGAACCATTAATGAAATTTCTCCGATACTATAAATGAATTCAAACCTAGGATTCTCAACTCCAATCATATGAATCTGAAAATTTTCTTCTTTATTTTTGCAAATATTTTTTACGAAAAAAAACTTATGAAAGATTGGTTAGAAAGAGATACAAATCATATTCATAATGTGATGTATAATATAATATACATAATTCAATAATATAATATATTAAGAACAGAAAACGTTACATTTACTGCAGCTTCTCTATCCAATTCTTTTGTTAGATTTGCTACTTCTAGTATTTCTAATTCCACAGAGGATCCTACGTTAGATTGTTCTAAATGATTCTGACATAAACTAAATGATTTTCTTCTTCTATCTATATCCTATAAATTAAAATGTATAACATAGAAGTTTTTTTTTCTAATTTTACTTCACAAGCCGATTCCATATTTAGTTTGTTACATACAAGGTAGTTGAGTACAAAAGGCAAACTTCCATAGCATTTATTCTGCAATTATTTATTTTTTGAATATTATTCTAATAAAATATATATTTTTTGAAATAAACTATTATTCTATTAAATTACTTGTATACTTATAAAAACATCTCGACATGCTTCAACCCCTTTCACGAATATATCATTGCATTTCTGAGACATACGATGAGCTATTTTTCTTCCTATCTTAAAAAATAATAATAACTTCAAATTTTAATGCTCCTTAGAAAGCAGTATCACTTCTGTTTTGAAGCGCGACCAGGCAGGCTTTGAGTTGGTTATATTAGCCATTTCATCTTCTTTCATTTTTCTTATTTCATCGCTACTAGCTACACCCAAAGATCGTCTTTGTGCTAATATCTTCAAACAATAATTTATTATTTTTATAATTATCTTATTATTATAAGATAACCTGTAATTGTTTATCCGTTTCATCAAGAACTTTATCTTCTTTTGTATAATTTGGAGTTAATTCACTCATAAATGGAGCTATCAATTTTCTAACAAACGATGTTGCCTTCTTCAAAACTTTAAGGCCTCTATCTACAATTTGTTATATTATTATCTACACAATTAATATTAATATTTTAACATATTTTTTCAAAAATGTAAAAAAAAAAGATTTTGCTAACTTAGTTGAGTTTCTAGAACAACTTCCAATGGTCCGGTAAACATGGACACTCGATTTGAAATAATCTTAAAGCATTGTTATAACTGAAACACAATACCATATTGAGAAACCTTTGCTTGCAAATCAAGATGGCAAACAATAATTTCAGCTGTTAAACGATAATTTGAGACAATATTCTCTATAGGCCCTTCTCGTAAATTATCAAAAAGCATCATTGTAAGGGGAGCTAAATTTGAAAACTAGAAAATGCTTAAACATTATTATATGCAACCTTGCCCATTTTTTCCTAAAGATCCCAGTAATACACAAAACAGAGCACATCGAAAGATCTACAAATGTTTGAAATGTAATTACTTTTTGCTGTCACTTTGCAATTAAAAAAAACATTTGCTACGGCTATTTAGTAATAAGAGTTGTATTAAACTTACCGCACTTGCTGAAAAAGCAAAAACAATCATTAGTATCATAATCCATTTGAATAAAATTCGATAAACTGGATGAAAATCAGCAAAATTTAAGCGTTTCCATCCCATGTAGTAGATACATGAACAAACGATTAAGCCTATGAAGCCATTGACGATGATTCTCAATTTCTTGTAATCTGTGACTTCACTATAAAATAAAAATTAATTTATTTTTTACGTCTTGAAATGATCAAAAACACGAAAAAATAATAGTAACAAGGGATAAAAAGGAATAGTAGACCATGATGAATTGTCAATGTGAAGATCAAGTTATTCATCTATTTCTTCACATTGCATGCAAACATCTCTGCAGTTCATACTTGCTCATCACTAACCTTCTTAGAAAATAATCCTCAAGAAATCCAACTTTTGTTTTTTTTCTTAATCTATCACGTCGTTCATCCACAAAGATACCACGAAATCTCATGATTACTTAAGCCAACAAGCTTTCAAACCAAATGACGCTTCACGTTTATTCCACGTTTTACGGATTCCCAAGCTCATTAGCATAATATATAATATATACTTATATACATACATATACATAAATATATAATTTTGAACTCATTTTATAAAACAATAATGATTTTATATTTTTATTTTTGAAAATAATAATAATAATAATAATAAATAGATGTATATATTTCTAGCTATTTTTTAGGTGAGGAAATTTAAAACTCAATTGTGGCAGATGTTTAGCCATTTAAGGGCATTTTTGAAGTAAAAACATGTCTTTTCTCACCAATTCGAAAGTTATAATATTCCTAATGATAATAGAGAATTTTCTTGGAAACTTGGAACAAACTTCAGGAGAAACATGAGCAGATCCTAACAAACTCAACAATGAGACAGATTATTTTACTTTTGTTTTCCTTCCATTTCAAAGTTTAAGTTTGTTGCTCCATCAGTTACGCAAGCTATTATCTTGCTCATCAAATTTGGAGTGAGCGAATCATTTAACTTAATTTTCATCATTCGGGCTGACTGTGAGCCTGATAGATCTATAACATCCCATATGAAGTTCATCCGTTTCTGAGTATCATAACTAATTGTGTGAGTGGTCACCGACAGCAAAGAGATAACTAGAATAAGAGTTACAACATATCAATGAAATATAATTTTCAAAAAATAAAAAACTAACCTGTGTTTTCTGAACTCCATGCGTTAAACGTTAGCATACGTTTTCGCCTTTTCGCCTATTTTCAAGACGTCCATCGCTTTTGTTCTTGATATTACAGAATAAGCAGGATTGAGTTTTTTAATCAACTCTTTTAAAAACTAGTTATCCATAACAGGTAAATAAGCAGAACATATGAACTTGGTAAACATCATATTGACTTCATCCTGGGAACACTTGGGTGTGCTTTCAAAAAAATTTGACAGACTCTGCCTAGCTAAATGCTTCAAGAATTTGCAATCAACCACATGCGTTTTCAGCATGGTTTTTGACCCAGAATCAGTGTACTTCTTCGAACATTTTCTACATTGGAAGAAGCCTTTCTCATCTTTTTGAGATCGGATATATTTAAAATACGTGTTGTACTTGTTTCCCATAATTAATTGAGAATGAATACGAAATGTAAGTTGAACAGGCAAACTACGTGTTCACTATAGGACTCATAAAACAATTGGATTATGGAATTTACATAAAGTCTATAATTGTATCGATTTGTCTATAATCGTTTGCAAGTATAATAGGTACATATCATTTAATTTTTATTCTAAATTTTGAATTAGTTAAATAGTTTACTTAAATATCCATTTAACTTCAAATCATAAAATCTTCGAGTATTATTCATTACCAAATAAAATATTATATAAAAAATATGAAATAGCTTTAATAACATTAGATAGAGAGATTAATAATTCAAAGTTAGAATCTAAACTGTTAATTCGTAATACCAATATGAATGTTGATATAATTCAAAATAATAATATAAACCATGCAGATTATGAAAAAAAATAATAAAAATTTTATTTATAATATTTATATTAATTGCAACTTAATAAATTATTCATACATTAATGAAAACTACATTAATTCCTTGTATATAATAAGAAATATTGGCGACTATTACCATTGAGTCAAAACAATTAGTTTATCATAAAGTAACTAATGAAATAAAGAAAATTCATATTAGACTTGTAGATGATAAAAATGACTTAATTAAGTGTAATAACATAGATCTTTATTTAGAGGAAGTATAATTTTATTATTATGAGATAAGCTTAAATCGTGAACCAAAAATTATTCCATTTATAAATTTTTGGTTCTCCTTAGTTAATTAATTTTTCTTTTTATAAGTTTTTGGTCTTTTAATTGTAGTTTGAATATTCTCATTTTCTCTATATTTTTATTATCATTTTGTGACAATTTTGAACTCTGATCGGAAGCAGCTATTCGAGTCTAAATTTACAATACCTACTTCTCTTGGAAGTATTTCATCTGGCAAATTGTCTCTCATGAATATACCACAGAAATTCTTGATTTCTAGCATTTCTACTACTTCTTCGAGGTTGATGTTGGCCAATGGTTTAAGGTCTTTCTTCAGAGTACTCAATTATTAAGGTTATTATTATTTATTGAAAATGTTGAAAAGCTGAAATTTGAAAAAAAACTGGGCACTGGGCAAAATGGACAACAGCTGCGCCAGTCATTTTTTGGTCATTTTTCAAAAATGACACATTTTGAGGAAATTAAGAAATGTTTTCACTTCAAAAATTGCTTTAAATGGCTGAAAATCTGAAAACGTCATTGGGGGCAAAAAGGTGCGCCAGAAACAACTTTTCACATACTACTATTATTTATATTGAAATGTTACAAGCAAGAGCGGATCAGAAATCGGTTGTTCATTTCCGTTTAGAAGGATAAAAGACACAATTGAGTTTTAAATTTCCTCACCTAAAAAATAGCTAGAAATATATACATCTATTTATTATTATTATTATTATTATTTTCAAAAATAAAAATATAAAATCATTATTGTTTTATAAAATGAGTTCAAAATTATATATTTATGTATATGTATGTATATAAGTATATATTATATATTATGCTAATGAGCTTGGGAATCCGTAAAACGTGGAATAAACGTGAAGCGTCATTTGGTTTGAAAGCTTGTTGGCTTAAGTAATCATGAGATTTCGTGGTATCTTTGTGGATGAACGACGTGATAGATTAAGAAAAAAAACAAAAGTTGGATTTCTTGAGGATTATTTTCTAAGAAGGTTAGTGATGAGCAAGTATGAACTGCAGAGATGTTTGCATGCAATGTGAAGAAATAGATGAATAACTTGATCTTCACATTGACAATTCATCATGGTCTACTATTCCTTTTTATCCCTTGTTACTATTATTTTTTCGTGTTTTTGATCATTTCAAGACGTAAAAAATAAATTAATTTTTATTTTATAGTGAAGTCACAGATTACAAGAAATTGAGAATCATCGTCAATGGCTTCATAGGCTTAATCGTTTGTTCATGTATCTACTACATGGGATGGAAACGCTTAAATTTTGCTGATTTTCATCCAGTTTATCGAATTTTATTCAAATGGATTATGATACTAATGATTGTTTTTGCTTTTTCAGCAAGTGCGGTAAGTTTAATACAACTCTTATTACTAAATAGCCGTAGCAAATGTTTTTTTTAATTGCAAAGTGACAGCAAAAAGTAATTACATTTCAAACATTTGTAGATCTTTCGATGTGCTCTGTTTTGTGTATTACTGGGATCTTTAGGAAAAAATGGGCAAGGTTGCATATAATAATGTTTAAGCATTTTCTAGTTTTCAAATTTAGCTCCCCTTACAATGATGCTTTTTGATAATTTACGAGAAGGGCCTATAGAGAATATTGTCTCAAATTATCGTTTAACAGCTGAAATTATTGTTTGCCATCTTTTTTTACATACTACTAATAATATTTGCAATTCTATTGCTTCTGCTCTTTCCGTTGTATTTTCGAACTTTTTGATGACAATTTCATTCTTTCTCTCACTATGTTGGCTTGGAAAGCAGATTTTCTTCAAATTAGAACTACATTTGTTGAAAAAAAATAAATATTGTGTTTTTTTAATGATAACTACACATGCATACTACATTCCTAGACATATAGTTCGATTTCTTATGAAATGTAAGATTATAGCTTTCTCTACCGGATGTTTTTGCATACCCCTCTAGTCATACTAGTATCTGGACGACCAAGATTGACCTTTCTTCTAAGCTTTCAACATCTTCAAAACATATAAAGAAATGGAAACTTAAATTTTAATGAAGACGAACGTTAGAAAATCAATTTTCTTTTCTGACCTCGTGCTCGGATGTCAGTGATGGATTTGCTTTATCTTCGGTTCAACTCTCCAAATGTAATGTATTTTATATGTTTTACATATCGAACTATGATAGTTTTATCAAACCAGTTATATATTTTTTTTTCTTTCAATCTTTTATTTTTATTTTTTTTTTATAATTTGCATATTTTTATTTTTCTCTCATGAGATTCATGCACTTTGATTGTTACCAACCTATCATTAAGTTTTCATTAATAACTATGTATGTATGTCGACTTTAGAACTAGATAATGATTCTGATTTGAATATGTTCTTTCAACACCAGAAAGCGCATAGATTCATCTTTTTCAAAAATTCATGCAAATATTTCTATCTCGTCAATGCTTTGTTGCATCTTCACTTCATATATCATGCCCAAACTCGTAATATTCGATATTCATTCCATGTTTTCAGTTAATATCTTTCTTTCGTTTTCATCTTATTTTGAGATTAAGTTTAGAGATCATATAGCATATCAAAATCTAAAAAAAGTAGATAAAACCGTCACAATTTGAGAAGCATCCGATTAATCGTGCCAATCTTGATTTGATGAAAGCTTGGAATAAAGAGAAAGTATGGAAGTTTCAATGTATATATATAACATAACAATCTTCGAAATAAAAATATAGTATAATCATTGATTCATTAAACTGTGCATAACACAACGATTTACTTTCTTTTCTTATTCAATTACTAATTCTTTTAAAATTTTTTATTTCTCATCTTCATCTTTTTCTATTATCTTATAATATTCCTTTTCCAGTTTTTCTTCATATCTTTTTTCAATACTAATATATTCATTCTACTAGATATTTCATATTTTGAAGAGCAGTGAAATTCAGTTGTCTAAAAATGCTCAAAAAAAATTTAAATTTAAGATTTTTAAAATGTTTCACATGAGCTATCAGCATGTACATCGTTTTTCTAATGAAATTGATAGACCGTTGAGAGCAATTGATGAGTATGTTGCTTTTCTTCAGTTCAAAAGAAATTGACAGATGGAGGATAAGCTGAAATTCCTTGAGGGAATTGGTAACCATCTCACAAATATTTACAACTTCCATCCTTTTGAAAGATATTCAACTTTCCTCTTTATATTTGCAATTTTCTTCAAAACTAAGATTATGTCGTCAAACATTCGCACAGTTATTCATCCAATTATGAAGTAATTCATCTTTTTTAACAAAAAATATACTATTACATTCATTTATCCATTCTTAACAAAATAAAACAAATTCTAGCTCTATTCAACTGTAGGTAATACGTAGATTTCATTAGTTCTGCTATGCTTTTTTTTTATCTTTTCTTCATACTCTTCAAGTAAACAAAAGCTTTTGTCCTAAACTTAGATTCTAGCGGCAACAGTTTTTCATCTTCTTTGCGTCGGTCATCAGTCTATCTAGGATTGATATTGACAGATTTAAGTCTGTTATTATTATTCAGATAAAAATAAGCAGCCATTTTGTTTTTTTTTCTTCATAACCTAATTCCGTTTTGCATACTTTTCATCGTTTTTTTCACAACAAAAGATACAAATTATCAGAACATTTCTCAGAGTTGTACTGGACAAAACAGAATACATATATATCGAAATATTTATTTTTTCATGAATGATTTTATATGGTTTCAATCGTTATTTTAACAAAAAAAAATCTTAATCAGCATCTGAGTTATAGTATTTGATATCTACTTTGCCTTTTTCGTTCATGTTTTGATAGAAATTCATTCTTAAAGAACAGATGTACGCGCAGATTTTTCCGGTAGAGGGAAGAAGAACATGCACGAACTTTCATCCTCCGCCCTTTTCACTTCCTCCATCTTCCGTTTATCACTTTTTTTCGAATCTCTCTCTCTCAATCGTTTCTTCTCTCCTTTTTCATTTCTTGCTCTACTTCTACCCCTTTTCGTAAAAGTTTAGCTTCAGTTCTAAACCATATGTTTTCTTAATTTTGAAATACTTTAAATATACATATGTATGTATCTATATATGTATAAGAAGTAAAACAACAAGCAAACATCATCCTAAATTCAATTATTCTATTTCATTTTATTATTGTAATCATTACTACTGTACTTTCAGCGCCGTTATTTTACAAAAAAAATGTTTTTTTTTTATTTTTTAAAAATATTAATTGTTTTCTATTCATATATAATATATGTTTATAAGTATATCATTATTTTAATAATAAAAATGAATAACAAAAACAAAAAAAAAACAAATAAATCAATTTCTCCACGTTTCAATTATTTGAAGAATAGGTTCTTCAGTTTGAATCATCTTCATGAAAAAAATGGAATAACTCACTTTTCATTCATTTTCAATATTTATATTAAAATAATATATATTATATGACTTTTAGTTGGATGTCATTTTAAAAGAAATTCGATTTGAAACCTAAACAAATAAGAAATAGCTTGCATGTTCCATACATAAATACGTGCACAAATGGCTTAACCACAATTCATGTTGAAGTTAAAATCTACTATAATTTTGCATTTTTTTAACATATAATTTCAAATTATTATTTAAAAATAGCATGTTAAGATTATAATTCCAAGAGTATGACTATCGAATTTGTATTTGTTAAAAATACAAACATGTATGGAACTATTTTTTTCCTCAAAAATATATGGATAATCTTGATTGAGATATGAAACCGAGTTAAGGATAGTTTAACAGAAAATGCATATTTCTCAGCAAATACCATATATTTTGAAGATTTTCAATGAAACATTTTAAAGACCAAGCAACAATATTCTTATTTTATTGATAATATTATTTTTCTTTTCCGTTTAAAAGGTCAGCTTCTATCGAACAAACATTCATATTTCAGCACCTTAAAGCTAAATTCCCTTCAGGGCTGACATCTTTGTCACCATCATTCATATACATGTGTATATCCTCATATTTTACATTGAAACATCAAAAGATAAAGTATTCTTCAAATCATATTTCAATAATATTGAAATATAACAGCATTTGTTTTCTCAAAATTTATTAACTATGCTATAAGTACTTTGAAGCTATTTAACTATTATTAATTTTTCATGTTTAACATTTCTTTTTGTTTTTGATAAATGTTTCTATTAAATAGTTTCTTCTTATAATTCTATATTTTATATTTTATAACTATAATCATATAATTATAGAACTGGCGTTCAAACCAGAGAATGTGATGGTGACAATTGACGATGAGGATGATGATTCTTTAGATTTTGATATATCTATTTCAGGGTTAGTGTTCATTGTTTTTTTATCAAAATATCTGAAAACATTCATTAAATCGTAAAAATACTTTTATTCTTGCATAGCCCTTAATCTATAAGACTTTAATATAGATATAACGTAATAGTTGCAGGCCATCCTATATTGGAGATGTTGTCACCATAGAGAGTGTAGAACATGAAAGAACTTATATATTTCAACGAGGGTATGTTATTTACTGAGAATTACTTTAATATTTTTTTATTATAATTTTAATAGTATTACTATGCTAATCTACATATCTATAATCCATTTTATACGTAAGAATTGAACAAATATTATGAAACGCTTAGACGAAATGAATGTACCTAAATGTATTCAACCAGTCAATGCGTTATTTAATTTAAAAATAATCCAAAAATCTTTTTTTCACGTTCACGTTTATTCGCGTAATCCGTGGAGAGCTTATTGAACTATTGTAGCATATTCGATAAACAATCAGTACAAAAGTTAAATTATTTTATAAAATCTTTATAAAACATTAATTTTTATATATATTTTCTTCTTAATATATATTTAAATATAAAACTTAAATATGCTTTAACTAATTTTATTTCAGAATAGCATGTTGTGCTGTTTGGTCATTCGTCTTCGTAATATTCATCACAGTGATACTTCTCGTATCAAATGTTAAAATATCAACTGGTTAATATATTTGTAAACTCAATATAAATTACAAATTTAGAAAATTTTTATTAAAACACATGAGGATATTCTACTGAATTTATCTAGCATTTCATATTTTCTTTGATGTTTATACTTATTTTCATGATACTCAGTAATTGCTTCTTCAAATGGAAATGTAAATGAATATTTTGTTTCTTGGAATTGAATAAAGAGTTTAACATCATGTTATCTATGTTAATATAATACTTATAAAACAATTAAAGAATATTGATGAATTATCATCATCATCTTTATCTATGAAACGAGTTTTTTCTTTCCTAAATTGATCCATATTGGCTTTATACAAGTGATACGAAGAAGATAACTGACTGATGTCTTATACTCATGTTCTTCTCCATTTTCATTTTTTTCTTTTCTTAATAAGTTATTGAAAAAAATAAATATTTTCCGATAGACGTCTGTTTTTCGTTTTATTTATTATTATCCCTACTTTTTCCATCTCAATATTTAAACTTTTCTTTAAAACTTTCTATTTTGATATTAACAAACGATTAGTTATTCTGATTTTAACTAAACAGACAAACATGAGGGATATAACAAAGCATACAACTTCTAACACTAACTGAAAAATAGGAAGGAAAGGGTGAACAACTAGACCAAGTTTAAATTATCAGAGTCACATACAATGAATAATATTTGAACAGGAAGTATTTTCTTCAAATAATCTTATTCTAAAGAAAGATGATGAAAAATCTGTGAACAAAAGAATAGCTATTCTCTCTTTTACTCATATCGTCATTCTACATGTGCCTCTGAAATGAGAATCTTTTTAACGAACGACTATGATACACGACGTCGTCTATCTAATCCAGATGCTGGCAGATGCTCAAAGTATTGTTTGCTTTTCTTGCCAATATGTCCAACCGAACCTTTCACACATTTTGATCTGAAAAGTTGTATTCAGTATGTCTTCTTAGTTTATTATTATTCTTTGAAATTTGAGTTGTATCACTTCTATTTCAACATTTTTCCACGCATCCTGTTATTTCTCAGGAACATCAAAACTGTTTTCGATCATAGATTACGACACAGCATTCTCAACAAGAAATCCTAACTGAGGTTAAATACTGATCTTGAAGCTTTTTGAGTTTTAATATGTTTCTTTAACCGTTATTCTGTACAATTGTATTTTCATCATCACGATCAGATTATCTACTAACCGTTGAACAGTTTGTGTGCTAAACGAGTTTACGTTCTCTCCTTAGGAGCAGAATTAATCGTCTTTACGTGACTAGACTTGGTCATCGTTTCCTTCATTCTGCCCCCCCCCCCTCCTTTCTCTCTCTCTCTCTCTCTCTCTCTCTCTCTCTCTCTCTCTCTCTCTCTCTCTTTCTCTCCCTTCCTCTCTCTCTCTTGATCCCTCTTCCTTTCTCTCGTTCTCTTTCTCTCTCTTTATATCCTTCCCTCTTTTGCTCCTTCTTCAAAAACTTCTTTTTCTATCTTTCATCTCCCCGCTGCCTTTTCTCTATATCTTTTGCTTTCACATCCATCTCTATATCTTTAATTCTAACTCCTCTGTCCTCTTAGCGAATCTGTTGTTGAATTGAGCTTCTAAGCTCAGCTACTCTACTGATTCTTGGCTTAATCAAAAAAACTTTGTTACCGTAGTACATTTTTTAATGTTTTTTTTTTCATCCTAACCTCATCAATATCATTTCCATTTTCTTTATTTTAAGTGTCTCTTATCCAAATATGAAGCTATGTTATGTATTCTTAGACAATTTCATTTATCAAATTAACTTTAACAAAAGAATTTATCAAAATATATATCTATTTATATTGCAAATTTTTTTAATTCAATAATACATCTATTGAATAACGGTATTAAAATTATTATTTTTATTTATTTCTTCTTGTAACATCTTATTCACTATACTCTATTTCATCCATATGAAACATTTGGATATTATTTTTTTTGAAGTTAGAAGACAAGTTTAGTAATCCCAAGTGTTTTCTCATAAGTAAATATTGATCATAATTTTTCATTTTTCTTGATGATAGTACATAACTAATCTTATTCTAAAAATGATTTCATTCTTTAATCCCTTACAAATCAGTTTCTGATTCTTCCTCAATGATTTTTTGATCCTTATGATCTGTTAAACTTTTCCTAAACTTCTTTTGAGTTTCTTGGTCAAAATCTTGATTTTTACTTTTTATTTTTAACCGAGTAATCATAAAACTATTCTTCTTCCAACCTTTAACATCTGGTACTTATTTATATAAAAATGATCCTTTTCAATCTTTTACATAATTTTTTTATTATTATGTAAACATAATGAAACTTTTCAATTTATGTGAATTATATTATAATAAAAAATATTCAAACATCGTTCAAATCTTATCTATTGCAACTAGCTCTACTAACTTTATTATATAACCTATGCTCTATTAAGCCTATTTTAATGTTCTTTTTTTATTTAAAAAAAGGTCAAAAATGAAAATAGGCTATTCACATCCGGGCAATCTGCTAACATAAAGCCCTAAAAACTAACACACAAGTCTCATATCTCAATTTCAACGTTTTTTTTCGGAATATTTGGATATTTTAGCCAAACATATCAGTTTTTTCTATCAATTTCTATATCATATCACCTTATTTTAGCATACATTTTCTTTAATCTCTAAGTATGAAACAAACTGGTTTCTTTCTTTTTTTTTGAAAACAAAAAAACGGACATAATTTGATCCAGACGAACCAAATTTAGACATCACTTGTGGAGTTTCACCACTATTTATTTTATGTTATTTTTTTCTATTATTCACATGAAAAAAAAAGCAACAATGAGTAGATTTTTGATTTAATTATAACAATTTGAAATAATATTTTTAATAAAAATTCAAATTACTAAATAAATGAAAAGGCCACTACTGGATTCACAAGCGTCTTAAATTTGTTTCTTATCAGTATTTTTGTGTTGATTACCAAGCAATATTTGATATCATAACAGAAAGGAAACAAAAATTATATAAAATACTTTGGTGTCCTCTATTCATATCTATTATTTCTTGCATTTTGGGTTATTTTTGAGCCATTTTTTGCCACCAAAGTATAACAAAAATATACAAAAAATGGAAAAATTGAATGAACGACAGTATCCCACATATGGATCAATATCTGTTTTAAATGTTGCTGTAAGTTTAAATAATCTTATTATAAGAAAATTTAATATATATTTTTATTATTATTATATATAAAGCATGAAAGAACTTGTATATTATTATATTATATTTAATTAGGCTATGCTTGTTATTTTAAAATAGAATTTGTTTAGAAATAAAAATAAAAAAAAACAAGTAATAGCATAGTAGGTTACATAAAATCTATATAGTTTATAAGATAAAATGGAATTATCAGTAAAAAAACATTTTTTTTATCAAAAGTTAAACAAGTTACCACATGATTGTTAAACTAATTTTGATTCTTCAAGTTTGAATTGGTTCATTTGAACTTCAAAATTTGGTTGAGATTATTGCTTTGATTTAACTTGTCATTATGAATTTCCTTTTTTTTTAGTTGAAAACTTATTTTACATATACTATCTCTACAATTGAAAATATTTTCATTGTATTCTTGTAACTTGTATTTGAGAAAAAAATTCTTCCCTAAGTTAAGACATTTTTAAAACATTTCGGGCAAGATCAAATGTTTTGATGCAGCCGGAACACAAGTGTCATCTTTCCGTTATTTTTTCCGCTTTTAATTTTTCCTGAAAATAATATTTGTATTGATGTTTTAATCACATTTTGACGGATAAAATATTTAATAAATCAATTTAGGAGATGGGTACGTTTGACAAAGCGACGGTATCCAAAGCTAGACTTTGTGGATGGCAAAATCTATTAGCAATGGTCATTGCCATTATAACTTCATTATTTCTTGGAGCATCTCTATCATGGTATTTTACTCAAAAATCACTAACTCCTTCAAATAACAGGTGGGTTCAGAGTGTTAGAGTATAGTATAATACATATACATATAATATATAATTTAGTCTATCTATCTACTTTGTTTTTGTTTTGTTTTTAAGTTTTTTGCATTAAACTTTACTTTCATAGATGATTAACTTATTTAAAAATTAGTTACAGAATAAGTAGAGACGTTACCAAGTATGTTAGCATGTTGAATATTTAGTTTTTCATTTTTGTCTTTGTTTTTTTGTATGTAAAGAGTGTTCATGTGGCTTGGAAATGTTTTAAAAGTTTGAAGTTTCCGCTTTCGACTGTCTAGACATGATTTTTGAGATGCTAATGACAATTCAAATTATTTGCTTTTTTCAGTAATGAAAGTCCAAAAACTGATATGGGGCCATCAGCTGCTGAATTAAGGTTACCAAGAAGTCTCAATCCATGTTCGATTTGTTTATTTATAAATTGATGAAATAATATGATTTTCAGTAAGTTATGATCTAACCATTCAAACATACTTGCCAGGTTATGTGGATATACCAAAAGAGAAAAACTTAACTTTTGATGGACAAGTGCAGTAGTATTACAATAAAATAATTTAATTTTAATAATTTAAGGTTACTATTAATCTCGTAACTCTTACATCTCTAAGAAAACTTGTTTTTAATGCCAAAAATCTTAAAATTAATGAAACGAAATGCAATCTAACGGTGGTACGCTGATTATATTATTATTATAAGATATATTTTTATATTTATTTAAGGATGGTCAACCCCTTGGAATCAAAAGTGTTGTTCTTCAGCCTCAATTTGAAAAGGTTGCTTTCGATTTAGAAGGCGATATCAAGTCAGGCGCCAATGTAGAGTTAAAGGTTTTGCAAATAAGCTCAAGTTGTCAACGAATATTAATAATTTATTCAGATTGGCTACACTGGTTTGATTAACAGCAACCTTGGTGGTCTTTATCAAGCAGCTTACGTAAGTGCAGATGGAACTCCAAAGTAACCTGAAGAAGAAAGAATGATGTTTGTGTACTATTTGATATTCTAGAATTGCTGCTGTAACTCAAATGGAGTCCACAGATGCACGTCAGATGGTTCCATGCTTAGATGAACCAGCATACAAAGCTAATTGGACAGTCACTGTTATTCATCCAAAGGGAACAAATGCAATTTCCAACGGATATACCCTTGATAGCAAAGCGTAAGTGATTTCCATCCGAGCATGTGAAGTATATTCCACAATTTATCAAAATCTTAGTTGTCTAAGCAATTGGGAAATATAATATTTTTACTTTTCAGTGTAAATGATAATTTCATTATCACTACCTTTGAACCAACACCAAAAATGTCTAGTTATCTCCTGGCTATTATAGTTAGTGACTTCCAATCAGTTAAAGCTAGTGGAAACCATAAAGTTGAGGTATGTTATTTCTTATTTGATCCAACTTATTTGGATGGATATATTCGTTCAGTTCCGAGTCTGGGGAACAGAACAAGGCAAGGAATATTTGACATATGCTGCTGAGATGGGACAAAAATGTTTGGAGTTTTATGAAGATTATTTCAAGATTCCTTTCCCTCTTAAGAAAATGGGTAATTTTGATATAAATTATGATATCATCACTATTTGGCTTCAGACATGGTTGCTTTACCTGACTTCGCTGCTGGAGCTATGGAAAACTGGGGTCTTATTACATATAGGTGAATACAATTTGTTTTTGAAACAAGGTCAATATGTTTTCAGAGAGACTAGTTTGTTATACAATCCCGCTTTGTGGCCACCTCAACAGAAGAGAAGAGTGGCTGTTGTAATCGCCCACGAGCTGGCTCATCAGGTAAGAGGATTTTCCAAAGTTTTTTGAAAATTTAATTCATAGTGGTTCGGTAATTTGGTTACTATGAAATGGTGGGATGACCTATGGCTTAATGAAGGATTTGCCACCTATGTTGAATACATTGGAACCAATCACATCAGTGATGGAAACTTCAGAATGGTTTATTAAGACAATTAACCAAAAATATTCAATAATTTAGAATGAATACTTCATCGAGCGAGCTCTTAATACAGCTTTTGATGCTGACAATCAAGCTTCTAGTCATCCACTCTCTTTCAAAATTGACAAAGCTTTTGAAGTTGCTGAAGCATTTGATTCTATTTCTTATGAAAAGGTATATTTTTATTTTTTTAATTCAATAAAACAAATATTTCAGGGAGGTAGCATCCTTCAAATGATTAAACATGTTATGACAGAAGAGAAATTCAACGATGGAATATATGTGAGTGCTTGTTTGATTATGTACACAACAGATGAGAGTGTCTACAAACTTTTGACGTTCGTATATCGTGGCCGAATGGTCTAGGGGTATGATTCTCGCTTTGGGTGCGAGAGGTCCCGGGTTCAAATCCCGGTTCGGCCCAAATTTTTTATTTTTTGTTTTATAATTAGAAGAAATTGTGGTTGAAGGAGATATATTTGATATTTTACTTTTTAAGGAATATTTGAATGCTCATAGTTACGGAAATGCTGAAGCTTCTGACTTATGGGTTGCCCTTAATAACCACTCAACTGTGAAAGGTCCAGGTGGAACTCAGCTTGATATCCCTCAATTCGCCAGTCAATGGACTGTACAGGTATATACATTCTAATATTACGTATAGGATGTTTATTTTCTTGTGTTAAGATGGGATATCCGTACTTAACAGCAGAGCAGTACAACGAAACCGCGGTTAAAGTATATCAAACTAGATATAAACTCAATCAAGCTGCCCACGAAAAAGAAAAATATGCTAATCCAATCTACAAGTAATTGAAATCCGACTTTGAGATTCAGAAAATAACCTTTTAAGATTCAAATGGGACGTTCCAATTTGGTATCAAGTTGGTGGTAACCCTACAAAGATGACATGGTTGCCAAGAGGTAAGTTATGAAATAAATAAAATGGAAATATTTTAAAATGTCAGATGGAGAAATATTTATCGATGTTGGAAAAGATAAGATGGATGAGGCACTTATTCTGAACGCTGAATCTCGTGCTTTCTACCGTCAGAATTACGATTACGATGGTTGGATGAAAGTCATAAAGCAGTTGAAGACGGATCATACAGTGAGTTCTGACAATTTGACCTAAAGCTTTGTTTTCTCCTTCAGGTTTTCAGTAATGTTACTCGCTATGCCATCATTTCTGATGCATTCGCTATGGCTGCTATAGAAAAAATTAATTATACAATGCTCTTTGATCTTCTTGATTACATGAAAAATGAATCAGTAAGAGTTGTTTCCTAAACTTATTAATTTATTCTTTTAAATTAAAGGAATATTTACCTATAACTGCTTTCATCAATGGAATGACTGAGATTAGCAAACACTTTGGTACCGATCCTGAAATTAAATTCTTTGAGGTAGCTATATCATAAATATCGACAAGAACTAACTTTTACATTTTCTTTCAGGATTATATGAGCAAAATGGTTCATATTGATAAGTTCACCGATACATATAACTCAATCGCTCATAATTACTTGGATGATGTCAAATTTTTCGAAAAGTATGGCAAGATACCCTGATTAAAGCTTTAATTTTTATCTTTTAGCGTCAAAGAACTTAAGATCTTTGAATTCAACTGTGATCATGGCTCAGTTGAATGTAATTCTCTTTTAAAAGAAAAGTATAATCAAGAACTCAAAACAACTTGTAAGAATAATGAATTACTGAGTAAATGCGTAAAGTACGTGGTTGATTTTTTTGTTTTCTTTAGATATTATAATACATTACTTTACTTAATCAAATATTGGTTTACATTTTTTAGAATTGCTGCTCCTCTTCGAAAGGATGTGTACTGTGCTGGTGTTAAGAATGGTGACCAAGGCGAATTTGAAAGGGTTAATAAGAATTTAAATATTCTTTAATAGTAATTTGATCACTTAATTTTGACGGCGTCAAACTATAAATTTCATTTTTAAAATGAAAAGCACATCATCGGTTGCTTTTTTTCTTAAAATACAATATTATTCAAATACTTATCTTGTATTTAAATTTTAATGATTTAGATGATGAACTATTACAAGAGAGAGACAGTTCAATTAGAACAATCAAACATCTTACAAGCTTTGGCTTGTAGTCAAGATCCTGTAACTTTGAAGAGGTATACTAGAAGTTTTTCTCAAATTTAATTTTTTTCTAAATGTTTTTAGTTTGATTTCGACAACTATTGACCGAACAAGTAACGTGATTCGTTTCCAAGATGCTTCTTCTGTATTTCAATATATCGCAAAAAATAATATTGGATCCGAATTCATTTTCAAATCATTCATTCAACGTTGGGAAGACATATATAAAAGGTTCAAGAATATTTCTTTAGTAGAAAATAATAACATCTTTGTATTTTTAGCTTCAAGAGTGATATTGGAATTGTCGGTAAAATTATTTCGAGTTGTGTCGGAAGTATAAGAACTTCACAAGAACTTAATCAGGTAAACCAACTATTTCTCTTTCACGTTTTCTTTTAATTTGAACTTTCAGTTGATTCAATTCCGTGATACAGCTCCTCATGCTAGCGAGTTCAATGCTTTTACTAAAAACATTGAAAAAATCCAAAATACTATTGAATGGATCAACAAGAATTACAAAACAGTCACAAAGTTATTACAAGAACGAATTTAAAGTTCTTAATCAATTGTTTTTAAGTTATTATTCAATTTCTCTCTCTTTATTATACATATATTATTCATACTAAAAGTATGAACTACTTCTACTTAACTTATTTCTTTTGAGACAATGTACATTATATTTTCATCGCCTATTGAACACTTGGTGTTATAGCTCAAAATATATTTTTTTTTTCCAGGAGCTGAACTTATTTAGGAAGAAAAAACAAAAGCTTAGTCAGCTGTTTTCTTTTTTATTTTTGTGAGAATTTTAGTTGTATATTTGTTAATTATAAATGTCTTGTAAATGTGAAGGATTTTCCAAACTTTTCATCTTTCAATAAATGTTTATTGAAATAAAAAGTCGAAAGTATTTGATGTTATTATGAGAGAAGATGTCTTAACAGTTATATTTGATGAAGTTACTGAATTTAAGATGTTAACAACAAATAAATTCTACATCATTTATTTCTCTACTCAGTTTATGGACATAGCGAATACTCGTTTGATTGCAACTAATGCTTTAATAATAAGCACAAGCTCTTCATATGGCATGTTTTCATTTCTTTCTTTTTTTTTATTTTCTTTGATTATGAATATAAAATAAAAACAAAACTGAGAATATCTATAGGTAGGTTAAACCCTTAATATCAAATAGACCTCTTAGCTTTTTAGCACGTTAGTATAATATATAAGAACATATGTATATATACATTTTTTTGTTTCAATCTGAACATTGAAATTCAAGAATCCATTTGGCATCAGATTTTCTTTTACATATATCCAGCACACAATTCTGCTGAAAAATTCCACAATCGCTCTTGTAATCGTTCGTCAGTGGCTTCAGTACCCGATCTGCAAAAAAAATTCATTTATTTTTCTATTGAAACACAACTATAAACAACAATAGAATTCATGAAAGAAAAGAAACATTTGCAATTACCTTAGCTGTTTGCCATTAACATCCATGTATTTGCCTGACATCTTTAGAAAAGCTGGATTTTCTAACAGCTGAACCAAACTGTTCGATGTCCGGCACATCGATAACGTTGACATTGATGATGATAATGTTGTAGCAGTATTTCTTCTACAAAGAAAAATGAATAAATTATTATTAATTTATCAAAAATTGATAAAAAAGAAAACAAAAAACAGGAAAAATGGTTTGTGACATACATTTTTCCATTATTATTTGGTTCTTTTTCCTTTCCAACTTCGATGACGTTAATAGAAACATCACGCTTTGATAGAATCATTCGTCTGGAATAATAATAATATTGAAGAAATATTTATTATAACCAGAAAAATCTCTTTTGAACATAAAATAATAATTAAATTTAAAAGAAGAAAATTCTGAATAAAAAATATTCGAAATCTTCGTTTTATTTTGTTTGAGCTTTAACCAAATTAAAATTATTTTTGAATTGCAGGCTCATCTGTTTGTGCTTTAGACTATTTCGAAAATTTTATAGATTTTTCTTTGTTCATTCAATTTTAATTTAGAAGAAAAAACGACTCTATTTTACCTGTGTAAAGCAAAAGCCATAAGATGACACATTAATTTTGTCCGGGAAAACTGCAAATATTTCTCGTACTCTTTGGTAGCCATCATATCCTGCCAATCCAATGCTGTCCTGTAAAATAAAATTAAAGATTCATATAAACGACTTGGCATTATTTTAAGTTTTAAATTATATATGAAAAGAGGGAGACGGACAGAGTATGTATGTACTTTGCGTTTTTCATAAACTTTTCTTAAAATTTTAAGCAACAGCTTAGCTGATAGTTTACTGTATTGAACTCTAGTTTTTGAATTTCGAGAGCAAATTGATAAATATGCTTTCCAACATGGATATTTTTGCATCTGAGATTCTTTAAGCCACCAAATATTCAACCAGTTCGTTGAAGTCAGTAAGTTGTGTATGTGAAACAGAATGTGTGTGTATGTGTGTAGATGTGTATGGTGTGAGTGTATGTGCTTCTATGAGCGTTAGAACATAAACATGTTGAATGGGAGGAATAGAATTCCCAGTTGAGTTGAAGATTGACGTGGCAAATGAAACAGATGATGCCGAAGACTGGAAAAAACCGACCCTTGGCTCAATTGCAATAACCATCTATATGCTCAGCTGATCTCTGTTTCTTGTCTAATCTTAGTTGTGCTTGTCTGACAATCCACGGATTCGCAAATCACGAACATCATAGGAAAAAACTCGAAATATGGATGGGTTATGAGCATTTTTCCATTTTAACTGCTGACTACTTGAAATTTGCGTTCAATCTTATTTTCGAGTTAACTTACCATCCATGAAGCATGCTTCCAATCATATATATTCTTGAATTGGCATTCCTTCCCAAAACGTCAACCAGACGATTACATAATAAGAAATGAGCCAAATAGTTGATCTGGAAAAGTTGAAATGATAAGAAAAACAGATTAAATCTTGTTTTTTAAGAGGAAATCCATAAGAATTGCACAAAGAAACTTTTTCTTTGCATTAGGTTTGCTTTTACGATTCAGTTAGAATATGTTACAAATTGACAAAAAAAAAAGAAATTTTAGATAAAAAGTATTTGTTTATTTTGCAAGGATTTGGCTCCCTAAAATCTGAGCAATGTTTCCGATGTGTTGTGGCATGAACCAAGAATATAGTTTGAAATAAACACAGATTGGTAGAACATTAAAAAACATCCAAAAGATGTGTTTTGTTCAAAAATCAGAAAGGGAATCCACAAAATGTTTCAAGTAAACATTAAAAATGTTGCAAATGACAAGGAGACTTATTGACCCCGGAGACAATAAGCACGGCGATAAACTTGGAAAAACATATTTTCAGTTTGTAGGAAGATATCGAAAAACAAAACAAAATGGAAATGTTTCAAAACTTGGTTAACGTTCAAAGAACAAGAACTGCATGTAAGAATTACCTGAAACGTTTCTTCATGACCATCTTTCGTTTCCATTCGTCGTGTGTTTAGAATAGACGCATTGCATAGAATGACATTCAATTCCGGAAATTTATTTTCAATTTCTTTAGCCATTTCACTGATCTGAAAAGCATGAAACTCTGTGATTTTCCTATATTCAGGATGAATTATTCAAGTATTCATAAAAGCAGTTAGCGTATTGCCAAAATATACAAAAAGCTTACCTGCTTAATGCCGGTAAAATCTGCGACCACATAGTCGATGTTATTGGAATTGCCGGTCTCTTTTATGATGTGATCTCGTGTCGCCTAAATAAAGACAAAGGAATAGTAAGACCTCCCTGGAGAATGAAAATAAAATGCACAAGTGACTCAAGAATTGAGCATTCTACTTGCAGATAAAGAATAAGATCTATTTTAAGAAACTGATTTGACGAAGTCTGATAGAAGTATACAAATACAAATGTATATAGAAAAAATGAGAAATTTAAATTATACTATCAGTTAAGAAATATAAGATTATCAATATCTTTTAGTATTTTCTATTTTCGAAATGTTTTCTGATCCCTATTTTCAACAAGTTATTTCTAGAGCATATGCAATATACAGATGTTGGGTGAAATGTGCATGTCTAGGTGAAGGAAACTGCAAGCTTAATTTGCCGTTTGCTTCACTTTTATTCAAAAAGTCTTTTGCGAGAAGGCAACTTTGAAGGAAAAGTCATTCAAAATTCAACTTACTTCGCACTTTTCTTCCGTATAGCCATGTATGATTACGAAGTTAGACGGATGAGCAGCCAAATCGCAGGCTGTTTGCTTCCCAAATCCGTCTGTAGCTCCAGTTACCAGAATAGTTCGCTCAATCTGAGGCTTCTCCGGCATATCTAAAGAATAGTAGAATCATCCACAAAGATGTTGACAGTTACTTTAGAGAAAAAAAGAGAATACAACGAACAAAGAAAAAATGATTGTGAAAATAAAAGAAGAAAAGTTTCACAAAATGTTGTTGAGCCAGAATAAATTTATGAAATGTTTTTGAGAGCAAAACACCAAAAATGGAAAAAAACGCATCTTTGATCACAAAAAAAAAACACGAAAAACTAATTCTGATACGAGTTAAGTTATGTTTGTGCTCCTTCTGGATATGATATATGGTGTAGCCAAATTGAAAAATAAGGTTTATGGTGGATATATGTATGAAAAATATGTTCTAATTTCATATGGAGTCTTACAGTGTTAACTAATATTATTCATAAACTCTAAAAATAGAAATATACATGTTTAACTCTTATGGAATCAAACGATGAAAGTAAAGAATGGAACTCAAAACGTTTGAACAGAACGAGATGAAGACGGCCATCTCAATGAATGAATGAAGCATAGAATGTTCAAAAAGCTCTTGATCAGATAGATTTTCACTGGTAATTAAGTAAGTGTCTTGCAACGAGAATGAAAAAAATGAAGAAATGAGAATGAAATTTGTCTTTCAATGGTGAAGAGGTTTCTGCAAGATGATTATGATTTATTTTGAAAATCTTGCATGAAGCAGATATAATCGGGTCATATGTGAAAATGGCAGAGGAAAACTGATCGAAAGTCAAACAGAAGCAAAGAAAAGATAGCTTTAAGAACGAAATAGAAAGAATAAACATACGACAAGAAAGAAAAAAGACGAAAAAGGAAAAGGAGATGCTCAGTTCTGCTCCAAAGATCCTGCCTCTTTCAGAATTTAATAGACAAGTACGCTTAAACATCTGAACTATTTATGAACAAAATTAGAAATAAATAAATATAAGCTTATTACAAAGCTTTAGGAAGTGCAGTTTATAAAAAGAACCTCAAGAAACATTCCAAAGCAACATTTTGACATGCTTGACTGACTGAAGAATAGCTCGAGAGAGCTGCCTGGATTTCAGACCTTCTGAGATCCGGCAATGGAAAAGGCGTGGAAAGAAATAGGAATGTAGATAGAACATGAATGAGTAAGAGATCTGGGAAGAAGACAAGAACGAGAGCTAGAGAAATAGAGAAACTAGCCATGATAGTCATTGGGTTGCTGTTCTTCTTCCATCCTTGTTCTCTTCCAAAGCTTACTCCCTCTCTATTTCTTTATTTTCCTCTTTCTGGTCTCTATATCTTGTGTCTTTAACATGTCCACTTGTTCCATTTTTCAACATGTGTATATACTAACATCCATATAAGGTCTAACAAATATTTGGATATGTGCATACTGATAAATGAAGCTGGCAGTTATTTCCGGTAAAAAAGTCATGTAATACAAAATATATTAGTAAAATAATGAAAAACTCAAATCGTAGATGTTCAAATTCAGAAAAACAGAGGGGTAAGCTCAATAAGAATAAAAGAAAAATGAAATATTAGGGAGACTATCAAAGTACTAAAGAGATTTATCGTCCAACCGGTGTTTAGTTCTGCTAGAATTAAAATGAAAAATGCATATACTTTCACGTTTTCACGTAAATTCTGCTGCATCGTTCAGAGCTTAAAGATTAGACAAATGCTATACATTTGAAGAAGAGCATTTAAAAAGCCTTTGTAAGATGTTTAAATAAAAATAAAATGAGGACAACCAATAATTAGAATACAAGACAAATCGCAAGCGCTATCTGAAGTAGAAACTGAAAGGCGTGCCGCCTCTTCTTCAATATCCTACGTTCGTACAAGATTTTTTCGTTGCAGTAAAATACTGACCATATAAGGAACTTTTGCTCAGAGGCATACAACAAGCTGTGAGACCAAATGCTAAGAAGAACGCATGTAATAGCTTTCTTTGCTGGTTTGCTGGTGCAAGAGAAAAAAACGAGAGTAAGAGAGATAGAGCATTCATAGGACAATACTTTTAGAATTGTTTTAGGAACAATTTTCAACCAAAAGAAAACTAAAAAAAATTACTCAAAGTAAAAATTATAAAGAGCATGTCGGAATATTTAGAAGGTTCAACCCTTGAACACTACCCAAAAGATGATTTCTAATGCATTAACAACTCCATTCATTAAAAAGAATGCTAAAGTTTATGCAGGAAGTTGAATAAGAAAGGGTTTGTACGAAAATATAAAAAAAATTTCAAATAACTCAAGGAGTTCACGTGATCGTCTATGAATATTCCAAATTTTCTGGCATTTGGCTCTAACTGGGAAAATTATACGAATGGTTATGACTTGAGTTATAACAAAAAGAAAAATAAACAGAAAATATCGCCCATAGAGTTTAAAAGAGTAAGTGACTTGAGTATTAAAGTCGACAGCATTGATTCCTAACTGGAGGGTAATTCAAAGAGCAAAAGCATATATTAGTAGAAATAAAAAAAAAACCTATGTGCTTCATGTACACACATATGTACATAGGCATTTGTCAAAGAAAAGCCAAAAACTTCTACTTTTTTTCAGAAAATATTTCCTAATAAGCCCGCCAACTCGATTTCACTTTTTCTGTTTCTATGTTTGGTTTTATTTTTCTTCCCGTTGAATTCTCTGACTCTAACATCCTCTACTTTTACAATTCTATCACTCTGACTCTGCTAGAAGTTTAAGATCTAACCTTCTTCTGTTCGTCTTCTCTATTTCTACAAACTCATCAGCCTTCGGCACACCAGAAAACAACATGCATATACAAGCTGCGGAAATGGTGCCATTAAAACGGAGACTGCGAAATAAGGAGAAAATTCCAAAACAATCGAAGGCTTGATACTGATCTCCTGCTGTTTCATTACCAGCTTTGATGACAATTTGGTTAAGGTTTCATTTCAGAGCCAGAATTAAAAAAAGGAAAAACAGAGAGATGTGGAGAGGATGAAACAAAACGAGAGCATTAATTTAGTTGAACACTGTTCCACATCAGCTTCTTCGCGCTTAGAATGAACAACAAACGTCTTCAGTGTTGCTGATGATGAATTCATTCGTAAAAATTGGCTTTTGCATACTTTCTATAAGAGGAAAATATGACATGATGGATTGGAAGAAGAATTATCCTCATGCAAGACTCATCATCCAACTATTTCGCATACCTATAGAACTAGGAAGAATTTTTAGAAAAAGAAAAAGGCAAAAATAGGTTTATGTGTAAGCAATCATGAAATCGTAAACCAAAAATGAGAAAAAATCTGAAGATTCTGCTATTATTCAAGAGCTTTAATGAGAATATCGTATCAATTAAAGAGGGTAAAGAGTAGGCATTAACAGATAAACAAAGGCTGTTTTCTGTTTTGCAAATCTCCGGCATGGAAAAGATGAAAGACTTGACCATTAATAGCATTTGAAGCAATATGTTGCAAACTTAAACTACATTACATCTTAGTTAGTTGAAAATAACGATAATAACACTGTTTAAACCTTCTCAAAGATTATGGGATTCCAATGTTTTTAAAATTTTGATTAAAAATTAGAAATGATGAAAATGAGAAAAATAAGTAATTTTCTGCTATAAAATATGTAAAATATGATTAATTTAACTAGTAATCCTTCACTGAAAAATTGGTTTGGAAATAGTACATGGAGTGCTAATTTTTCAACAAGAAAACCAAATGCGAGCACACTCCGGATAAAAAGGGATTTGCGAACAAGGAAATGAGAAAGCCGCATTGAAGAGAAGTTGCACGAGATAAATTTTGACCCACCTTTTCTTTAAATGGAAAAGAAGCAAGGTTAGGTCAATTGTGGAAACACTCCCAACGGAGCCTCACCAGCAGAATGAGGAAAAGTGGTTCGCTTAGCTTGATTGAAAGCGCATAAAAAGGGAAGCCGGAATGGACAGCAAAGGGATAGACAGACAAAGAGAGGGTAGAGGAAAGAGAGATAGGAAGAGAGAAAGAAAAAATCGAGATAAAGAGGGAAAGAAGTGAAAAATGGGAATGAAAGATGGCATTGACTGTCAACATGCACCAGAGCTTCGATCAACTGATGATTCGAGATATCTGAACTTTTGATAGTTGGTATATGTATCGTTTTCAACATTCATTTGGGGGATAAACAAGAAAACTGTCAACTTGAACTTAGTATATATGCTTTTTAAAGTAATTTTCTATGAATGAGTTTCAAAATGTATCAAAAGCAGGAGATATGGAAAATTTATAGTATGGAAAAACAGTGTGGAACTAGGAATTTTTCTGAATGTTTTGAGAAAAAAATAAAAAAAGTGGTGAATAAGATACAATAAGAGAGCTTATATAAGATCAATGCAAAATGGATTCTTTGAATAAAAAGAAATTTTCTTATGAGCAGCCAAATAACTCGTGTAAAATAGGGACAGATATTCATGAGCTATATTACAAGCTTAACAAATATTTCGAAGAACAAAAACATCTCATTGTTTTTCATGAAGATGGGTCATTGAGCTGGGATCAGCTGCAGAATGTTTCAGCGAAAACACACTCACATTTGGTAAATTTGATTTAAACTACAGATGGTTTTCTTTTGAAGGTGCAATAACATTCAAAAATATGATATATAAGCTAAAAATAAAAAAAAATTGCTAAATAAGCAACTGAAACAAACGCATATAAGAAAGAAATAGAATCTATGGAGAAGAAAAATCTATTGAGATATTTGAAACCTACGGCTCTCCTTCCTTTTTGGTGAAGTTGTTGTGGGTGGTGTTACTGGAGGAAATGATGTAAATTTGAAGGAAATGATGAGTAGAAATCAAGAATTTTGCTGCTCTGACATTTAAATTCGCGATTTCTTAGAAGATACTGGATTTTTCATTAAATTTGACAAAAAAAAAACCCCCCACATAAAAATATATTTCCAATCTAAAAAATCCATCTAGAATCAATAATTCAGGATTTTGATGTGTTAACTATGCTAATTTTGACGTAAAGGTTGTTCGAGGATAAAGCAGTTGCACGCTTCCACGTGAGTAATTTGACATTCAATAAGTTGCAAACGTGCGTATCAGTTGTTGTTATTTTTATTACAAATACAACTTGAACGATAGGTGGAGAGAAATTTGAATTAGATTGAGGTTGTTAATGCTTTCTCTCTAACTGTTTGTCTATTATGTATTCATAATAGCGAGATAATCTCGTGAATTCACCTATAAATATAGTTATGAATATAAAGGACTTTGTTAATATGCAAGGATAAAGGAAAAGAAACATAACTACATAGCTGAACAATAGCGAAGTACCAATCATGCAGCTATTACAAGATAGATTTTACATATGCTCTTTCGATCGTCAGCAACACAAAAATTAATATTCACAGTAGTTGTTTTACAAACTGAAATAAAGCATCATTTTTCAATATTTTTTGTATCTCTTCTACATGCCTTAAGTATAGTCCAGAAAAAGAAATGAATATTATAAAACTTGAAAAACAGTAAACAGAAAAGTCTGAAAGACAAAATCAAAAAAATAATCTTCAAATATGCGCAAGTATTTCATATGAACCACTGAAATCACAATCATGTTGATACACACAAATTCCTCAAATCCCTATGTTGAACAGTTGTAGCTGTCACTTAAATGTGATAGGTATGTGGAGAGACTTAAGCGAGACGTTTTGAAGCGCGCTCCAATTCAGATTATAATAAACTAAAAGTCTCACAGCGAAAAATTCTACGGGCGGTCAAGGCAGCCAAATTCGCTTGTATTAAAATATAAGTTTCTTTTTTAATTCTATGATTTTTGTTTATATGTTTATTTTAATTTGAAAAATAAGCTGTTTAATATATATATATTATATGATATTCAGGTTTTCTATCTTCTTATAATATAGTTAATTTTTTAATATCTATTATATACTTTGATATAGTGATGAGCTGTACATGAAAAGCGAAATTCTTATTTTCTTTTTTTAGCCATGGCACAGGCTGTAAAGAGGGTAGCTGCATCTAGCGTCAATTTTGCCAAGATCGGTAAGCTCAATATTTTAAAGTTTTTTTTCAATATTTGTTCTAATATAGGTGAGAAGCTCATTGGTGAGCACGCTGCCGAGCTTGCCCGTATTAAGGGACAAAGCGGAACTTTTTCTGCTATTGTCAACCAGCACCCAAAAGAGCTTCCTAAGGTGACTCTACAATATGTCATTAGATTCAAATTACTTCTAATTTAGGTGGACTTTGCTGCCTTGAAAAAGGCTATGCCATCTCACGCTGCTGTTCTTGATTCCCTCCAGAAGCAATATGAAGCCATCAAGGTTCCATACGGAGAAGTTCCAGCCGAATATGTTAAGGTTTGTAATTTCTATTTTGTTCGTATTTTCTTCTGTATTTATAGGAAGTAGACCAATGGGTTCAATTCCACAACGCTAGAACTCAGCTCCATGAGCTTAAGGTCCAAGATGGACTTGAGCAAGCTAAGAAGGTAATAATATATTTTCTAATTAATAGAATTACTTTTCTTTTCACAGGTTGAAGAGAAGTGGACAAAAGCTCCACCAGTCGAACACTTTGATCGTCAACATTTTGCTGAATACTTCCCACAGCATTTCTATGATCTTCGCACCCAGAACAGGTATGTTACAGATTTCTTTTTAGAAGCTAGTTCAAATATTTTCTAGAATCCCTGATCCATGTAACATTGGACTTAACGAGACTCCAGAAATTGAAGCTAGATTCAAGGACTACAAGGTAAAATATTTAATAACACTTATTTTTAAATTTGTTATTTCTCGATAATTGATTTCAATTGTTTCAGGTTCTCCGACGTGCTGACAAGGTTGACGACCATTAGATATGTTCTGTTGTTCAAAGTCGCCTTGTAGTTGAATTTTTAGTAATATAGATTGTTTTGCGACATATGTGATCAATAAAGAGATGCTGTAAAACTCGTTTGTTTGTTATTATTCGCGGTTTCGCTAGTATGCCTTACTCAACCTCTACCATTTGAGGATCTAGATTGATATCGAGGAAGGGGGGGTAAATTAGCGAGACTGTACTCTCGGTTCATGTTTGGTTGTGTATTCTTTTAGTGCCTGTTTTAAAGGCAAGATAACGTGTTTACCACTTTACCCAGTAACCATCCATATAGCCCGTATCATTGAGCGCCAACTGATTTCAACAGCAAACTTGGTTTTCTAGTATATTCCTTGCAAGAATCGTCTTTCCACAACTATATTATTCATTGATTTTTTGTTATTAGAGTTACATAAGGATTTCAGCAATATGTCTGAGTCTCCAGGGACTACGGTCCGGCGACGTAATCCGTCTCGGGATTCAAAGTTGAGCCAAAGTAGCTCATCTACCTGTAGTGCTTCCAGGAAATGGTCCTTTGCTCGTAAAAGAGAGGAGGAAAAGAAGAAAGGGTTTGGCTTATATTACCTTTCTGTGTGATTTGTGTTCTCTTATAGTCCAGTAGAGAAAACTGTTCATCGCCCTCAAGATTCTTTGTTCAGCACCAGTTCGGGGTGGACTAACTATCGGGGATTTTTCAACTTGGCTATGCTCTTGCTGGTATTACAAGAATATTTGAATATTTTGGATCGAAAATGTTTAGATTGTGTCCAATGGAAGAGTGGCATTAGAAAATCTGATCAAATATGGGATTCTTATTTCTCCCACACAGTTAGTGCTTATGTTTATTCAAGGTTCTTCATTATGGAGTTGGCCAAATCTTGCGCTTATTATACTATCGAATATCACAATTCTTGTAATATTTTTTACTGAAAAACTTTTAGGTATTTAGACTTTTTTTTTATGTAAAAGAAAGTACTTTTTTTTTAGAAAAGGGATACTTAGGAAACTATTTTGCTGGTGTTTTTTATCCTATTCTTATATGTTCGCATCTGATTATTCCTGCCATAGTAACCCTCTATGTTCAAGTTAGTCCTGCTTACAGATTAGGGTAAAATCTTGGTATTTTGATAGAGTAATCCTCTGTTTTCTGTGGTTGCCCTAGGAATCTATGTTATTGAAGCTCTTAAGCTCACTTCGTACGTTCATGTGAATTATTGGTGTCGTTGTGCACGAATTGATAAGAAATCAGAAGAACAGCTCTCAGAAGATCTCAGACATGATGTGAGCGTAACCGTTCTGCAATTAACAATTTTAACGTTTTAGTCTTCTCACTACGAAATTTCTTCTTTATATCCTGGAACTCTCAACTTACGAAACTTGTACTACTTTTTGGTTGCACCAACCTTGTGCTATGAATTAAAGTTCCCCAGATCTGCTCGCCGACGAAAAAGCTTTTTAATTAAAAGAACAATAGAAGTACCGTTTATGTGTATATATTCATTTATTTATTTAAATAAGAATTTAGCTTATATTCTTATCATTCTTGATTGTTGCTCTCGTCCAACAATGGGTTGTACCTACCGTAAGAAACAGTATGGGACCATTGAGTGAGATGGAATTGGGAAAGTGAGTTTTGTAAATGTCAATAAATTCAATTTTTTTTTCAGATGTCTTGAGCGTTTACTTAAGCTTGCAATTCCAAATATTTTCATTTGGCTGATTTTCTTCTATACTTTGTTCCATTCGGCTCTTAATTTAATCGCCGAGGTTTTAAGATTTGCTGATAGAGAATTCTACAGGTTTTGGTAACGTCTTTTCTTCTTTGATATGTAAATTACAGGGACTTCTGGAACGCTGAAACCATTCAGCATTTCTGGAAAACATGGAATATTCCTGTTCATCGATGGGCACTTCGCCACATTTATTTGCCAATGATGAGAAACAATTATAGGTTTGAGTTTTACGCAAGTTTTAATTATAACATTTGTTGATTATAGCAAGAAAAGTGCAATGATAGTGGTTTTTTTTGTTTCCGCGTTTTTCCATGAATATCTAGTTTGTTATTATATTATTTTAGCATCGAAATATGTCACCTTTGTAGGTATCAGTTCCATTATCTATGTTCCGTTTATGGGCTTACTATGGAATGATGGGTCAAATACCTTTATCATTTATAACTGACTATGTTATTAAGGGTGGTAGAGCAGGTTTGAAATACCTTTTTACCCTCATAATAAAATTATAAAGGAAACATTGTTGTATGGCTCTCTCTAATTGTTGGACAACCTTTGGCTATTCTGATGTATGTCCATGACTGGTATATCTTACACCAGCCTGTCGTTGATGGAACATCTGTGGATTAACAATAAAATTCTTTTTCCGATTGTAATAGTATTAGTAATTTTTCATATTTGTAATTTTATGATTTGTTGTGTTTTTAAAGTGTGTTCATAGTTAAGATTTAACCAAAATCTTCTGAAGTGTATTTATTTGCAGGTTAACTAGTACGCGTTTACTTTCTTCTATATAGTCTTTTCAACTTGTGCCGTATGTTTTTGAAAATCAAAGCAGTTTTAACTTTAATAAAGCTTATTTTACTGATTTTGTGTAACTACTGAATGGATAAACCAATAAATGCTTTATGCACTGAAATTAATTTATTTCGAACATGAAACACAGTAATGATCTCTATCTACCCTGTCAAGCACCATGGTAAAACTTACTTCATTTATTGGATTATGGAATTAGAGTTATTGGGTAAATTACATATTTTAGACTTGTTATTATTCTATTATAGGTGTGACTGATGGAGGAAGTGTTGTTTATCAAGAAAAATTGAGTAGGGATAGTAGAATATTGTTTCTAAAACAAGAGATCGACGACGATTTTTGGGGGTATGTTGCATAGAATTATTTAAATTTTATTCTATTCATAGTTCTCAAAAGAAGTTGAAAATTTGAAATAAAATTTTGTTAAATTACTCAATCATATACAAATACTCAATATCAAAAAGAAATGTAGATATTTAAGCTGATGTGAGTTTTATAACTTGAACAATTGAATATATATGTTTATTTGAAACATAAAAGTTTTTTATACAACTAATTACAGGAAAATGATTGAGGATGAAGAGTTAGGAATAAAGAATCTAACTGAAGAAATGGTTATAATAAGCAGGTATTCATTTTCCTAATGAAAATGATTCAAAACATCGTTTTCCAGGGGTACAAAGTCACTTGAACTGAAATCTGTAAGAGATTTAGGCGTATCACTATGTCAAATAATGAACAGACTTGTTATAACACTTAAGGTAAAGTAATTTACCTGTATAAATTGAATCATGAAATTCACTATAGGGGAACAAAGCGGAAAGTTCTCCTAGAAAATCTCTTTCTACTAATTTGAAGAAAAAGGAGTCTCCAATGAAAGTTAGTTATCTCTTCTCTTCTTGAAATATACATACGTTTCAGAGAACTACATTTGCTATAGCCAAAAAGAAAAAAATTGATAACAATAATGAAATCATAGACTAAACTTCTAAAATATTGGCATTTACCTAACTAGTTTCATTACAATCTTTAAACTCATCCTAACTGTTACAGTTTTAAATAGTAAGTATTATATTACAATATGCCTTCACCCATAATCAGTTACAGGGGAATTCCGATTATTTTATACAACAAGTATTCCTGAAAAGCTAGTTTGTCGTCTTTACGCATGCTTTGGTATTCCTTATATGTAAAAACTTTGTGTAATGATATTGTATCCGTAACCTGATCCCACATATTATACTGAAATGAATATACATAGTTAACTGAAATGATTGTTTGTCATTCTAACTTTGAAATGCCCCATGTCGTATTTCCATAAGAGCAGAATTCGTTCACTTATACCCAATCTCGAGCTGCTCAATAAAAATTCACCACAGGAACATAAAGCTCTTTCCATCTTGAAAATAAAGGCAACTCTGCTAAGTCGTTTGACATTTTCATCTGAAAAAATTTCAAAAATCAAACAAAAAATCAGAAAATATAAAATTACCAGTAATATGGTAACTGTAACCATATAATATATTGAATACGTTCAGAATATCATCGAATTCTAAGTTTTTAATATTTATAATAATTTCTCTTTTTTTCTGGAGTAAAACTCTTATATAGTTGATAATGATAATCAAAACCAACAGCGACATCCTCAGTTTCATTGCTATTCACACTTCCTTCTTGATCTACTTGTTTTGATGTATCGTCATTTTCGTCGTCTTCGTCATCTTCGTGATCTGTGTCCTATAACATATGGAAATATATACTCATTCAAATTTGAATTTACCATGGATACATCCTTTGTATCAATTTTATCGTTTTGCTTGTAATTCTTAAGTTTTGCAAAATCAAAATTCTTTCCTGTACTATGAATTACAAAAAATACTAAATTTAGCAATGACTACCTTCCATCAAATCTTTCATAACCGAAGAATGAACAGATAAAATCTTAAAGATAATAAAATTTATCTCAACAACAATCAAAATACCTGTGAGTGGCAGTATAACTTATTCTCTCCGAAGGAAACGGCAATATCCCAAGAATCAGATTCCGAAATTTTTAACTGAGAAGATATTTGTCTATAAAAAACATATTGAACATATATTTGGAAATATCCAAATTTACTCAAAACTATCAAAACGTAGGATATTAGCTACGACAGAAATAGAGTCTCCACCCTTTAACTGATATCCTCCGCCCCACTCTTTGAATACTAAAGCTTTATTTCCAAGCCCATTAACAAGTACCTAAAAAATATCTATTCCAACACTTTCGACCAGCATGAAAACCTCATTTATAAAACATTTCATATTAACTTGAGCGTTGAATCCAGTGTGGTTGTATTGTTTTAAAGTTTGATACCATAAATACAATATCGGATTTTGTGTTTTGTCTGTAAACAATTTTATTTCAAATTAAAACTTCTTTTATTTTTAAATTATGATAAAATATAATCTTGCCTTCATCCTTTGCCTTCACACATCTGAAAACATTTGAATCTCAAATCTAAAACCTTGTTTTCAAACTTACAGTGCTATGAAGTCATTTTTAAACAAAACAGGAACTTTTCTTTCTTGCTCTAGATCATCCGAACATTTATATTCGAAAAAAAATGACATCTGATTATAAATATGATTAATATCAGCATAATATAATATAATCAACAAATTAATTTAATGAGCTCGAAGACTATAATGATAGTATATTGTTTCGTAATAATTCGTTTCGTAATATTAGTTTCGTAATATTCGTTTCGTAATAATTCGTTTCGTAATAATAAAACAAAAAAAATTAATTTCCAAATAATAAAAAGTTTCATAATTTCATTTCATAGTCAGATATCATTTTTTTTTAAATATGAATGTTCAGATGATCTCGAGCAAGAAAGAAAAGTTCCTGTTTTGTTTAAAAATAAAAGAAGTTTTAATTTAAAATAAAATTGTTTACAGACAAAACACAAAATCCGATATTGCATTTATGGTATCAAAATTTAGAATTTAGAAAAAGAATACAAAGACATTCGACTCATCTGACATTTATTAAGTAATTTATTTATATTATAATATATAAATGTTTCGGTTCTTTTTCCGTTTCTATACCCCCCGATTTTAGCCCCGCCCCTTTTGCCGTTGGGCGCATACTTTTCTACCATTCGGCTTCCCTTCCTAAAACGGGGGGGTTTGGGGGGGTTTCCCCCCCTATGGGGATATCTATAATAAGTGTAATAAACCTTGAATATATTATGATATAAAAACTAAATCATTATTGGTTATTGCATCTACATTATCAACCATTTTTTGTCTAAATGTTTGCTCCAAAAGAACGGCTTCTTACTGAAGCTGATGCCATTCAATTCTTGCAAGAAAAAGGTATAGTCTTTGAGACTAACGAATGTGAGCGATGTTAACGAAAAATGAGTCTTTCTTTTGCTCGAAATAAGTCGAGATGTACCATAAAAGACTGTAGAAGGAAAATTCTAAAAAAAATGGAACATTTGTGGATATCTGGATACCACCGTATCTCATATAGGTATCACATTTTAATAAAAGTATGTGCCTAACGGCAAAAGGGGCGGGGCTTAAGACGGGGGGTATAGAAACGGAAAAAGCGCCAATGTTTCAAATACTACAATAATAATTAGAAAAAAACATTAAAATAATTATTTCATAATACCCGTTGAACATGGAATCGTTGTAGCCTAGTATAGGCTTTTGAATTAATTAAATAATTAAAAATTCTCAATAAAATGATTACTTTTCTGTGGACAACTTGTCTATCATATATTCGACGGTTTTTTGTACTTCCTCATCATTTTCATCTGTTTTGCACGTCGTTTCTTTTAGTTCCTGTGAATTAGGAAGTTGATGATCGTTGTTTAGAGAATTACAAGTGAATACAACTTTCATCTGATGATCTTTTTTAAGATTACGATGCTGTAAATGGTGAAATGATTTAGAATCCTTCATAGTAAGAATACTCACTCTTGGTTTAGATATGGCAATCATCAGGAATATTGGAAGGAATAGTAATCCATGAATCATCGAGAAACTAATAACTAGGAACACTGTCTTGAAAAAAATTAAAACTATATATGAATCGACAAGGGTTAACACCAGAATTCCTAAAAGGGTTGACGATGCTCCCTAAAATATATCTTCATGACTGTTGGGCAAACGATTTTCCCAGCTTACCAAGAATACAGGCCAACCCAATGTCTCTAAAGATTGAACCACTCGTTCATGAGGATCACCATACGCTTGTGAATACGCATAAGCTATATGAGCAGATAAATCAACAGCAAAGCCAATGCACATTATGACCTTAAAGTGTAAAATTTCAATTTTCTCTTCTATAAAGTTACTCGGATACCTACCGTAATCATTGAGACACTATCAAGATTTACACCCCAGAAAGACATATAGCCAAGAACACCTATATAAGTGTATAATCATTAGAAATATGAAATATTATTCTTACCTATGTTAATACTGGCAATAGCTAATACTACAGCACAAGCTGCTCTGAAGTCTGGAATCATTATGACTGTTACCAAGAACATTGAACCTAGACCCAGAATGAAATTTTGAGATAAAGAAGGTTTAAGCTCCAAATACTAAAATACATGAACGATATGATAGAGCAAGGTAATAATAGTTCATACCTGATCAGCAAATGGATAGTATTCATGGAAAGTTGTTACATTGAACTGTGAGTACTTTGATGCTATTTCTCTCATAAGTTTACAACTATTTGTATGATCTGTCGGAGTTGCATAGTTACGCAAGCCTAGTTGGAATCGGAACGCTTTGAGCTTATAGAAATCCTTCAATGAACATTACAGTATATGAACGAAGAATTAGAAATAAACCTCAGGCTGCTTTCCCCAAACCATGTCCATTTCCCATAATCGTCTACCTCTCCTAGAAAATCTCTTTCTACTAATTTGAAGAAAAAGGAGTCTCCAATGAAAGTTAGTTATCTCTTCTCTTCTTGAAATATACATACGTTTCAGAGAACTACATTTGCTATAGCCAAAAAGAAAAAAATTGATAACAATAATGAAATCATAGACTAAACTTCTAAAATATTGGCATTTACCTAACTAGTTTCATTACAATCTTTAAACTCATCCTAACTGTTACAGTTTTAAATAGTAAGTATTATATTACAATATGCCTTCACCCATAATCAGTTACAGGGGAATTCCGATTATTTTATACAACAAGTATTCCTGAAAAGCTAGTTTGTCGTCTTTACGCATGCTTTGGTATTCCTTATATGTAAAAACTTTGTGTAATGATATTGTATCCGTAACCTGATCCCACATATTATACTGAAATGAATATACATAGTTAACTGAAATGATTGTTTGTCATTCTAACTTTGAAATGCCCCATGTCGTATTTCCATAAGAGCAGAATTCGTTCACTTATATCCAATCTCGAGCTGCTCAATAAAAATTTACCACATGCATATAAAGCTCTTTCTATATTGAAAATAAAGGCAACTCTGCTAAGTCGTTTGACATTTTCATCTGAAAAAATTTCAAAAATCAAACAAAAAATCAGAAAATATAAAATTACCAGTAATATGGTAACTGTAACCATATAATATATTGAATACGTTCAGAATATCATTGTGTACTATGTTTTTAATATTTATAATAATTTCTCTTTTTTTCTGGAGTAAAACTCTTATATAGTTGATAATGATAATCAAAACCAACAGCGACATCCTCAGTTTTAATGACTTTTACACTTCCTTCTTGATCTTCTTGTTTTGATGAATCCTTATCTGTGTCCTATAACATATGGAAATATATACTCATTCAAATTTGAATTTACCATGGATACATCCTTTGTATCAATTTTATCGTTTTGCTTGTAATTCTTAAGTTTTGCAAAATCAAAAATCTTTCCTGTACTATGAATTTCAAAAAATACTAAACTTGACAATGACTACCTTTCATCAAATCTTTCATAACCGAAGAATGAACAGATAAAATCTTAAAAATAATAAAATTTATCTTGACAACAATCAAAATACCTGTGAGTGGCAGTACAACTTATTCTCTCCGAAGGAAACGGAAATATCCCAAGAATCTGATTTCACAACTTCTAACAACAGAGTAGATAGTTGTCTATAAAAAACATATTGAACATATATTTGGAAATATCCAAATTTACTCAAAATGTTCGAAAGCTACGATAGTAGCTGCGAAAGAAATGGATTCTCCACCCTCTAACTGATATACTTTCCTAGTCCTGTTGTATACTAAAGCTTCATTTTCACGCTGTACAACAAGTTTCTAGAAAATATATATTTCAACACTTTCGACCAGCATGAAAACCTCATTTATAAAGCATTTCATATCAAATCGAGCGTTGAGTCGAATGTCGTTGAATTTTTTTAAACTTCCATACCATAAATGCAATTTCGGATTTTCTGTTTTGTCTGTAAACAATTTTATTTTAAATTAAAACTTCTTTTATTTTAAAGTTATGATAAAATATAATCTTGCCGTTTAGCACTGTATCCGCATATCTGAAAATATTTGAATCTCAAATCTAAAACCTTGTTTTCAAACTTACAGTGCTATGAAGTCATTTTTACACAAAACAGAAGCTTTTCTTTCTTGCTCTAGATCATACGAACATTTATATTTGAGAAGAAATGACATCTGATTATAAATATGATTAATATCAGCATAATATAATATAATCAACAAATTAATTTAATGACCTCGAAGAGGACTTCTCTCTCTTTTTATACGTCGTGAATGAAGTTATGAAAGTTTTTAATCATAAAACAAACAAAAAAATTAATTTCCAAATTATAAAAAGTTTCATAATTTCATTTCATAGTCAGATGTCATTTCTTTAAAATATGAATGTTCAGATGATCTAGAGAAAGAAAGAAAAGTTCCTGTTTTGTTTAAAAATGACTTCATAGAACTGTAAGTTTGAAAACAAGGTTTTAGATTTGAGATTCAAATGTTTTCAGATGTGTAAAGAAGGCAAAGAATGAAGGCAAAATAATATTTTATCATAATTTAAAAATAAAAGAAGTTTTAATTTAAAATAAAATTGTTTACAGACAAAACAGAAAATCCGAAATTGTATTTATGGTATCAAAATTTAGAATTTAGAAAAAGAATACAAAGACATTCGATTCATCTGACATTTATTAAGTAATTTATTTATATTATAATATATAAATGTTTCAAATACTACAATAATAATTAGAAAAAACATTAAAATAATTATTTCATAATACCCGTTGAACATGGAATCGTTGTAGCCTAGTATAGGCTTTTGAATTAAATAAATAATTAAAAATTCTCAATAAAATGATTACTTTTCTGTGGACAACTTGTCTATCATATATTCGACGGTTTTTTGTACTTCCTCATCATTTTCATCTGTTTTGCACGTCGTTTCTTTTAGTTCCTGTGAATTAGGAAGTTGATGATCGTTGTTTAGAGAATTACAAGTGAATACAACTTTCATCTGATGATCTTTTTTAAGATTACGATGCTGTAAATGGTGAAATGATTTAGAATCCTTCATAGTAAGAATACTTACTCTTGGCTTAGATATGGCAATCATCAGGAATATTGGAAGGAATAGTAATCCATGAATCATCGAGAAACTAATAACTAGGAACACTGTCTTGAAAAAAATTAAAACTATATATGAATCGACAAGGGTTAACACCAGAATTCCTAAAAGGGTTGACGATGCTCCCTAAAATATATCTTCATGACTGTTGGGCAAACGATTTTCCCAGCTTACCAAGAATACAGGCCAACCCAATGTCTCTAAAGATTGAACCACTCGTTCATGAGGATCACCATACGCTTGTGAATACGCATAAGCTATATGAGCAGATAAATCAACAGCAAAGCCAATGCACATTATGACCTTAAAGTGTAAAATTTCAATTTTCTCTTCTATCAAGTTACTCGGATACCTACCGTAATCATTGAGACACTATCAAGATTTACACCCCAGAAAGACATATAGCCAAGAACACCTATATAAGTGTATAATCATTAGAAATATGAAATATTATACTTACCTATGTTAATACTGGCAATAGCTAATACTACAGCACAAGCTGCTCTGAAGTCTGGAATCATTATGACTGTTACCAAGAACATTGAACCTAGACCCAGAATGAAATTTTGAGATAAAGAAGGTTTAAGCTCCAAATACTAAAATACATGAACGATATGATAGAGCAAGGTAATAATAGTTCATACCTGATCAGCAAATGGATAGTATTCATGGAAAGTTGTTACATTGAACTGTGAGTACTTTGATGCTATTTCTCTCATAAGTTTACAACTATTTGTATGATCTGTCGGAGTTGCATAGTTACGCAAGCCTAGTTGGAATCGGAACGCTTTGAGCTTATAGAAATCCTTCAATGAAAATTACAGTATATGAACGAAGAATTAGAAATAAACCTCAGGCTGCTTTCCCCAAACCATGTCCATTTCCCATAATCGTCTACCTCCAGCTATGAGTAACCAGTCTCGACAACGTTCATACCATTCAAAAGATCTAAATTCAATAAAGTATAGACTGATTCATGTTGAGATAACTTACGAATTTGGTTTTAAAATGTTCAATTCTCTCATTTCCTTTTCAAGATGAAATTCGTATGCTTTAAGCCAAATCATGGTAGCATTTGAAGACATAGTGTAGTCTGTGTCCTCAAAATCTTGAAAACTTATAATTGTGAAAAACGAGATTAATTGTACTTCGAAAAGGCAGATACTAACTTAGAAACTAACCATCTAGCATGAATTGAAACTCTGCTCTGTTTACAGGATCAAATAAATCAGGTGGATTATTGACAACAACTTGCATTTGCAAACCTTAATTTACAAAATTTGATATCATTTCAGTTTTTTGAACTTACCTTCTTGCCAGAATGTTTCTTGGATTAGAGAATAGAAGTTGCTAAGATAGAAACTGTCTCGAACAAGAAATTTAGGATCTAATCCTTCTTGAATGTTAATACAACCAAATATGGCTAATCCAATATAAAGAACATATAATAGAAAAGCGCAAACCTCAAAATAAAATGACGTCAGAAATTTTAAAAGAAAGGGTACCTGAGTGCTTCGTTCTAATACAAATGGTCCGATAATATTACGAAACAACTTGTTAACCAACGTTTTCTCCGAATCATCTTCCTATAACCGGATAGACTAGTTTCTTTCTTTAGCAACTCTTCTCAAACCGTTTGATGTTCTTCCAATTTATGCTCTAGTTTCTTGAAGAAGCCTTCGTGATGTATATTTTCTAAATCTTTCTTCTTTTCGGTATTGTTGTTGTTATTCAATTGCTTTTCAGATATTTTGCCCTTATTCTTTGAAGTTTTGCCTCCAAGGAAGAATAATTTCCATTTGGAATCTAAAAATGAAATAAAACATTTGTTATCAGATAATTGAAACGTACTGGTAGAATCTGAAGATATAGCCTTATGGTATGTCATAGAATGTATATCGTTCTCTTCCAAAGTAGCAGCATATGATAGAATAGGAGAGAAGAATGTAAGCTTAAAGAAATTATATATTATATAAATTAAAAAAAAAATTAAAAAATACCTGGTAAATATATGTAAATACTACTTGGATTGAGGTATACAAACAGAACATTCGAACTCCTGGTAATGATGTAAATGTACCAATCCCGAATGTCATCTATTATTAAGTTAACATATAAATAATTATAAATATATAATTTACAATATCTGTAATTGAAGTGATTGTAATGGCTACAGCAGCTTCACTCAATGTATGTGCTACACGTTCAGCAGCTGAATGTTCTGGATTTGTTCTATGCCATTCAGCTGACATAATGAACAGGTCATCAATTCCAATACCTTAAACAATATATTGATAATATTTAAGTAATTATAAGTATAAATTTTAAATTTGAGTTGTTCAAAATATTTAAAGAACTTACATAATACAAGGAAAGGTGAAACATTAACAATGGCATTATAGAGTTCACCAACCCACAACAGTAATCCAAAAGATGTAACGATGGCTAGAAGTGGGCAAAGAATACCTTAATATATTTTTTATTTGACTAATTGTTTGAATACAAAGTTTGAAAGTATTCTTACCCGCTAAGGCAACTAATGGCTTACTACGGACCCAAGATTTTTGTTTTTGTTTCGTATATATACGAAAGAAAAAGTAATTAATCATTAAATTAAGTAAAAATTAAGAAAATTGGTTTTAAATAGAAAATGACTAAATTCATTTTAAATATTATTTCTGCTGTGAGCGGTCGTATATAGTTTCCGTCATATTTGCGTGAATTGACGTACGCCGATTGCTTCACTTTTAACTCAGTTCACCATTGTGTTCTCATAGCTTTCTCTGTGTTTTCATAACATTGTAATAGTATTAGTAATTTTTCATATTTGTAATTTTATGATTTGTTGTGTTTTTAAAGTGTGTTCATAGTTAAGATTTAACCAAAATCTTCTGAAGTGTATTTATTTGCAGGTTAACTAGTACGCGTTTACTTTCTTCTATATAGTCTTTTCAACTTGTGCCGTATGTTTTTGAAAATCAAAGCAGTTTTAACTATAATAAAGCTTATTTTACTGATTTTGTGGAACTATTAAATGGATAAACGAATAAATGCTTCATGCACTGAAATTAATTTATTTCGAACATGAAACACAGTAATGATCTCTGTCTACCCTGTCAAGCACCATGGTAAAACTTACTTCATTTATTGGATTATGGAATTAGAGTTATTGGGTAAATTACAGATTTTAGACTTGTTATTATTCTATTATAGGTGTGACTGATGGAGGAAGTGTTGTTTATCAAGAAAAATTGAGTAGGGATAGTAGAATATTGTTTCTAAAACAAGAGATCGACGACGAGTTTTGGGGGTATGTTGCATAGAATTATTTAAATTTTATTCTATTCATAGTTCTCAAAAGAAGTTGAAAATTTGAAATAAAATTTTGTTAAATTACTCAATCATATACAAATACTCAATATCAAAAAGAAATGTAGATATTTAAGCTGATGTGAGTTTTATAGCTTGAACAATTGAATATATATGTTTATTTGAAACATAAAAGTTTTTTATACAACTAATTACAGGAAAATGATTGAGGATGAAGAGTTAGGAATAAAGAATCTAACTGAAGAAATGGTTATAATAAGCAGGTATTCATTTTCCTAATGAAAATGATTCAAAACATCGTTTTCCAGGGGTACAAAGTCACTTGAACTGAAATCTGTAAGAGATTTAGGCGTATCACTATGTCAAATAATGAACAGACTTGTTATAACACTTAAGGTAAAGTAATTTACCTGTATAAATTGAATCATGAAATTCACTATAGGGGAACAAAGCGGAAAGTTCTCCTAGAAAATCTCTTTCTACTAATTTGAAGAAAAAGGAGTCTCCAATGAAAGTTAGTTATCTCTTCTCTTCTTGAAATATGCATACGTTTCAGAGAACTACATTTGCTATAGCCAAAAAGAAAAAAATTGATAACAATAATGAAATCATAGACTAAACTTCTAAAATATTGGCATTTACCTAACTAGTTTCATTACAATTTTTCAATTCATCCTAACTGTTACAGTTTTAAATAGTAAGTATTATATTACAATATGCCTCCACCCATAATCAGTTACAGGGGAATTCCGATCATTTTATACAGCAAGTATTCCTGAAAAGCTAGTTTGCTGTCTTTACACATGCTTTGGTATTCCTCATTTGTGAATACTCTGTGTAATAATTTTGTATCCTTAACCTGATCCCACATATTATACTGAAATGAATATACATAGTTAACTGAAATGATTGTTTGTCATTCTAACTTTGAAATGCCCCATGTCGTATTTCCATAAGAGCAGAATTCGTTCACTTATATCCAATCTCGAGCTGCTCAATAAAAATTTACCACATGCATATAAAGCTCTTTCTATATTGAAAATAAAGGCAACTCTGCTAAGTCGTTTGACATTTTCATCTGAAAAAATTTCAAAAATCAAACAAAAAATCAGAAAATATAAAATTACCAGTAATATGGTAACTGTAACCATATAATATATTGAATACGTTCAGAATATCATTGTGTACTATGTTTTTAATATTTATAATAATTTCTCTTTTTTTCTGGAGTAAAACTCTTATATAGTTGATAATGATAATCAAAACCAACAGCGACATCCTCAGTTTTAATGACTTTTACACTTCCTTCTTGATCTTCTTGTTTTGATGAATCCTTATCTGTGTCCTATAACATATGGAAATATATACTCATTCAAATTTGAATTTACCATGGATACATCCTTTGTATCAATTTTATCGTTTTGCTTGTAATTCTTAAGTTTTGCAAAATCAAAAATCTTTCCTGTACTATGAATTTCAAAAAATACTAAACTTGACAATGACTACCTTTCATCAAATCTTTCATAACCGAAGAATGAACAGATAAAATCTTAAAAATAATAAAATTTATCTTGACAACAATCAAAATACCTGTGAGTGGCAGTACAACTTATTCTCTCCGAAGGAAACGGAAATATCCCAAGAATCTGATTTCACAACTTCTAACAACAGAGTAGATAGTTGTCTATAAAAAACATATTGAACATATATTTGGAAATATCCAAATTTACTCAAAATGTTCGAAAGCTACGATAGTAGCTGCGAAAGAAATGGATTCTCCACCCTCTAACTGATATACTTTCCTAGTCCTGTTGTATACTAAAGCTTCATTTTCACGCTGTACAACAAGTTTCTAGAAAATATATATTTCAACACTTTCGACCAGCATGAAAACCTCATTTATAAAGCATTTCATATCAAATCGAGCGTTGAGTCGAATGTCGTTGAATTTTTTTAAACTTCCATACCATAAATGCAATTTCGGATTTTCTGTTTTGTCTGTAAACAATTTTATTTTAAATTAAAACTTCTTTTATTTTAAAGTTATGATAAAATATAATCTTGCCGTTTAGCACTGTATCCGCATATCTGAAAATATTTGAATCTCAAATCTAAAACCTTGTTTTCAAACTTACAGTGCTATGAAGTCATTTTTACACAAAACAGAAGCTTTTCTTTCTTGCTCTAGATCATACGAACATTTATATTTGAGAAGAAATGACATCTGATTATAAATATGATTAATATCAGCATAATATAATATAATCAACAAATTAATTTAATGACCTCGAAGAGGACTTCTCTCTCTTTTTATACGTCGTGAATGAAGTTATGAAAGTTTTTAATCATAAAACAAACAAAAAAATTAATTTCCAAATTATAAAAAGTTTCATAATTTCATTTCATAGTCAGATGTCATTTCTTTAAAATATGAATGTTCAGATGATCTAGAGAAAGAAAGAAAAGTTCCTGTTTTGTTTAAAAATGACTTCATAGAACTGTAAGTTTGAAAACAAGGTTTTAGATTTGAGATTCAAATGTTTTCAGATGTGTAAAGAAGGCAAAGAATGAAGGCAAAATAATATTTTATCATAATTTAAAAATAAAAGAAGTTTTAATTTAAAATAAAATTGTTTACAGACAAAACAGAAAATCCGAAATTGTATTTATGGTATCAAAATTTAGAATTTAGAAAAAGAATACAAAGACATTCGATTCATCTGACATTTATTAAGTAATTTATTTATATTATAATATATAAATGTTTCAAATACTACAATAATAATTAGAAAAAACATTAAAATAATTATTTCATAATACCCGTTGAACATGGAATCGTTGTAGCCTAGTATAGGCTTTTGAATTAATTAAATAATTAAAAATTCTCAATAAAATGATTACTTTTCTGTGGACAACTTGTCTATCATATATTCGACGGTTTTTTGTACTTCCTCATCATTTTCATCTGTTTTGCACGTCGTTTCTTTTAGTTCCTGTGAATTAGGAAGTTGATGATCGTTGTTTAGAGAATTACAAGTGAATACAACTTTCATCTGATGATCTTTTTTAAGATTACGATGCTGTAAATGGTGAAATGATTTAGAATCCTTCATAGTAAGAATACTCACTCTTGGTTTAGATATGGCAATCATCAGGAATATTGGAAGGAATAGTAATCCATGAATCATCGAGAAACTAATAACTAGGAACACTGTCTTGAAAAAAATTAAAACTATATATGAATCGACAAGGGTTAACACCAGAATTCCTAAAAGGGTTGACGATGCTCCCTAAAATATATCTTCATGACTGTTGGGCAAACGATTTTCCCAGCTTACCAAGAATACAGGCCAACCCAATGTCTCTAAAGATTGAACCACTCGTTCATGAGGATCACCATACGCTTGTGAATACGCATAAGCTATATGAGCAGATAAATCAACAGCAAAGCCAATGCACATTATGACCTTAAAGTGTAAAATTTCAATTTTCTCTTCTATCAAGTTACTCGGATACCTACCGTAATCATTGAGACACTATCAAGATTTACACCCCAGAAAGACATATAGCCAAGAACACCTATATAAGTGTATAATCATTAGAAATATGAAATATTATACTTACCTATGTTAATACTGGCAATAGCTAATACTACAGCACAAGCTGCTCTGAAGTCTGGAATCATTATGACTGTTACCAAGAACATTGAACCTAGACCCAGAATGAAATTTTGAGATAAAGAAGGTTTAAGCTCCAAATACTAAAATACATGAACGATATGATAGAGCAAGGTAATAATAGTTCATACCTGATCAGCAAATGGATAGTATTCATGGAAAGTTGTTACATTGAACTGTGAGTACTTTGATGCTATTTCTCTCATAAGTTTACAACTATTTGTATGATCTGTCGGAGTTGCATAGTTACGCAAGCCTAGTTGGAATCGGAACGCTTTGAGCTTATAGAAATCCTTCAATGAAAATTACAGTATATGAACGAAGAATTAGAAATAAACCTCAGGCTGCTTTCCCCAAACCATGTCCATTTCCCATAATCGTCTACCTCCAGCTATGAGTAACCAGTCTCGACAACGTTCATACCATTCAAAAGATCTAAATTCAATAAAGTATAGACTGATTCATGTTGAGATAACTTACGAATTTGGTTTTAAAATGTTCAATTCTCTCATTTCCTTTTCAAGATGAAATTCGTATGCTTTAAGCCAAATCATGGTAGCATTTGAAGACATAGTGTAGTCTGTGTCCTCAAAATCTTGAAAACTTATAATTGTGAAAAACGAGATTAATTGTACTTCGAAAAGGCAGATACTAACTTAGAAACTAACCATCTAGCATGAATTGAAACTCTGCTCTGTTTACAGGATCAAATAAATCAGGTGGATTATTGACAACAACTTGCATTTGCAAACCTTAATTTACAAAATTTGATATCATTTCAGTTTTTTGAACTTACCTTCTTGCCAGAATGTTTCTTGGATTAGAGAATAGAAGTTGCTAAGATAGAAACTGTCTCGAACAAGAAATTTAGGATCTAATCCTTCTTGAATGTTAATACAACCAAATATGGCTAATCCAATATAAAGAACATATAATAGAAAAGCGCAAACCTCAAAATAAAATGACGTCAGAAATTTTAAAAGAAAGGGTACCTGAGTGCTTCGTTCTAATACAAATGGTCCGATAATATTACGAAACAACTTGTTAACCAACGTTTTCTCCGAATCATCTTCCTATAACCGGATAGACTAGTTTCTTTCTTTAGCAACTCTTCTCAAACCGTTTGATGTTCTTCCAATTTATGCTCTAGTTTCTTGAAGAAGCCTTCGTGATGTATATTTTCTAAATCTTTCTTCTTTTCGGTATTGTTGTTGTTATTCAATTGCTTTTCAGATATTTTGCCCTTATTCTTTGAAGTTTTGCCTCCAAGGAAGAATAATTTCCATTTGGAATCTAAAAATGAAATAAAACATTTGTTATCAGATAATTGAAACGTACTGGTAGAATCTGAAGATATAGCCTTATGGTATGTCATAGAATGTATATCGTTCTCTTCCAAAGTAGCAGCATATGATAGAATAGGAGAGAAGAATGTAAGCTTAAAGAAATTATATATTATATAAATTAAAAAAAAAATTAAAAAATACCTGGTAAATATATGTAAATACTACTTGGATTGAGGTATACAAACAGAACATTCGAACTCCTGGTAATGATGTAAATGTACCAATCCCGAATGTCATCTATTATTAAGTTAACATATAAATAATTATAAATATATAATTTACAATATCTGTAATTGAAGTGATTGTAATGGCTACAGCAGCTTCACTCAATGTATGTGCTACACGTTCAGCAGCTGAATGTTCTGGATTTGTTCTATGCCATTCAGCTGACATAATGAACAGGTCATCAATTCCAATACCTTAAACAATATATTGATAATATTTAAGTAATTATAAGTATAAATTTTAAATTTGAGTTGTTCAAAATATTTAAAGAACTTACATAATACAAGGAAAGGTGAAACATTAACAATGGCATTATAGAGTTCACCAACCCACAACAGTAATCCAAAAGATGTAACGATGGCTAGAAGTGGGCAAAGAATACCTTAATATATTTTTTATTTGACTAATTGTTTGAATACAAAGTTTGAAAGTATTCTTACCCGCTAAGGCAACTAATGGCTTACTACGGACCCAATCAATTGCAATAAATCCATTTCCATGATTAATCAGTACAACACAAACGGCGAAACAAAATGTGAAGAGAATTGTACATGTTCCTAAAATATATTGAATACTGATGTTGAATAGTTTGAAGTTACAAACCTACAAACTTAGGTGTCAATGTATCGGCGACGTCTTGAAGTCCTTCAGGTAGACTCTCATTATGACATATTCCAAACTCAAGAATATCTAAAAGAGAGTAGCTTATTGAATTGATTCTCAAATACTTTCAAAGAAATGAAAACTTGAAATACAAACCTGATACTGGATGTTCTTTATTGGTTAACCAATCGGCTAATTCTTTTCTCCAAATGTAACTGATGTTTCCAACCTGTTGAATGTAATTGATTTTCCATTTCAAATACAGTTATCTCATACCTTTTCATCTCGTGTGTTATACGTCAGACGAACAGCAGTAGCATAATCAAAATGACCATCATCATCAACTAAGTTTGGACTACCAACAATTGCCCCAAAATAGATTGGCTCTGATCCACGCCAACCAATCGGATAAGTGATATTGATCTAAACATTTTTTATAAGAGATATAAAGATAATGATTCAAAATTACAATAAAGATTAATAACCAGAATGAATTGACTTACTTCAGTATTTATGATATCACTTGCAATCTCAGCTATTGGTCCACTAAAATTACCCCAACGAGATTTTGGCATAAGCATAGTGAGATGATCATTCAGATAGCAAGCCCAATCATATGTCATGCATAAGTCTGTATAAGCAACCTAGTGTAGGAATCAATAAAGATATTTTTTGAATAAATAAATGAAAAACCTCATATTTCTTTCCTTCAACTTCAACGGGTACTGTTAAATTATGAATAATATAATTATTAATTCGAGCAATTTCATCCACATATCGAATATTTAGAATATTAGGACGTCCATACTGTGGATGTTTCTTACCAGCCACTAAAATAAAAATTAAAAAAAATATTTAAATGTTTTGAAATATTTCAAACCTATAATATCAACATATCCATTCAAATCATAACTTTTTCCTGGCCAAAATTTTGTTTCATCTAAAGGCCAATGTTCTGCCAAAACCTAAAAAACATATTAGATTATTTAATAAAATCTATCATGATTAATGAAAAATCTTACGGCTCTCTCGTATCTCCATGGGGCATATTTTGGAGAAAATACAAACTGAGGATCTTTGGTGGTCTAAATTTCATAAATAAAACTCTAATAGAAACTGAAAATATGTTACCAATTGTTCAAGCCATACTAATCCGTAGGCAGAAAATGCTGTGAAAGCCAAAGATGTTATAAGAAACTCAAAACGGTACTATAACATGTTCAAATATTTTATGAAATACAACAAAATATTTTTGTTTAGTTATTTCTTACCTTATGAATAACAAAACCAAGATTAAAGAAAGCCTTATGAATGGCGTCGTCAAAACGACGTCCCATCTGAAAGATCAAATGAGATGAAATTCATTAATATATTTAGAATTATGTATATTTAAAAAACGAAAACATTGAATATAACCAAAGTAAATCTAGATGTGAGGTGGATTGGCAATGATACAGATGATAAGGTTGGATATTCTTATATGTTGTTGATATACAATGGGGGAGAACGCTACCAAGATCAAGAGAATGAGACAGCATAGCATCAGAGAAAGGATGTCATTCATCGATTTGCTGAAAATCTCTCCAGAAAGATTTCGGAACCAGTTCTTTTATACTGACCATTGATGACGTCATGTAATAGCCTAAGGGCATTGAAAAGTTGATTTTAATGTATCGTAGTATCACTTAAGTATTTTACATTTATTTGGTTCAATTTATCATTGTCTCTACATTATCGTCACTCAATTGAAACGTTGTGGTTCGAAAATGAATTTTATTGTTAAACTTATTATATTAATTATATGTAATTTTATGTGTAAAACTATAGTTTTTAATTTGTTTGTTTGTTTTTATCGTAATGTTGTTGGAATATATGCATATGATTAGTATATTCACATTCAAAATTATCCGAAATAATCATTTATCATTTAACAAAAAAAATAGACAAAACGTTTTCAAATAAAAATGTGATTCATACAAAAATCGAAATTCTTTTCAGCAATTAGTTGATTTGATGTCTCGATCTTTGTCTACAGATTCAAGAAGTGAATCCGGAATGGCCATGATAATACTTTCAGAGGGCAATGTTCGAGGTAAATGTGGATGGCTAACAAAAGAAATAACTTTCTAAAAAATGAACAATTATTCGATTTTCTAAATATTAACTAGATGAAGATTATATAAATTAGTGAATAAACAGTATAACTTACCCTTGTTGATGATTTTCCGATACAGTTATATATAGTGAAGCAACAAAGACAGAATGAAATTAATGTTACTAACAAACAAAAAACGTTTGCATCTTCTCGCAACATCGTTGGTATCAATTTTTATTGTTGAATAAATGCAGACAAGGTAATTCACGTGAAGCCCCACGTGAAAACCCCACGTCAATTATGTTTCAAAATCTTAATTGAACACGTAGTACATATTGTAAGTCATTTTTCGAATAAGAACGGTTGATTCAATCTTAAGAGAACTAATTTGATGAAGGTACGTTTGAATTGTTTTTAATAAAAAATTGTAAACTTTGCTTAGAAATTACTTAAAGTTTTATGTTGTTACCAAAATTTTTTTTGATAGGTTAATCCTAATCATCTATTATCATTTAAAGCTTCGATTATGGAATACAATTCAATTGAAATTAGCTATCAATCATGTTTTCTTTATAAAGCGTAGAAATGTTAATATATTGTTAAGTAATCCATTCAATGTTCTCAATAACCGATGATATCATATGAAAATGAATTGAAATTCTTATAAACTTTTTATATATATATATTCATAAAATCGGTCAACATGATTAAGAATCTTTTGTTTGATTATCCGATGCTATTCGACTGAGAAGAGCTACACATATTCATATTTAGTAATACTGTCTGTTATGATTATATTGATCTCGAAGATCTTATATTTTTAATATTTATAAATAAATATATTTTCATTAATTTATACGTATAAATAAAAGAAAAAAAGAAGATTATATCAATCTGTATGTATATTCATGTGTCTATCTATCAATCTATCTACATTTCTCCATGCCCTGTTAATATCCTAAACAACAAATCAATTGCATTTCCTGCATTTCAATTAAAAAAAAAGTGTCGAAAACTTGTCCTGATTTTCTTTTTAACATAGGCATGATACACACACACAATTTTACATAAAAAATGGAAATTTATTGGTAACCATGTATAGAGATATCCGGATAAAAAGTTATTTCATTTTCTTATGAATTTCTTTTTTTCATGTCATCATTCTTTCTGATCCTCTCATAAACTTATACTCATTTCTTATCTTCACACACACATACACTCTCTCTCTCTCTCTCGCTCTTTCTCTCTCTCTCTCCCTCTTTATAGAACTCTTAGTTTTTTTTCCAAAACTTTCACCAGCTGTCAGAGAAAATTTTTTGAAAGAATAATCGAGTCGACCACCCATTCTAAGAAGGCCATTAACTCAAAAATATATCCCATATCGGCCTTCCTACGGATATCTCCGTTCCGAATTATTTTTTGCGTACATTTTATCACATTTCGTCATCTGATTTGCTGATCAACAGTTCACTGATTCAATGCTTGTCGTTTTGTCCTTATCTTGCTTGTTGTCATTGGGATTTATGAATGATAACACTGTGTATATGCAAATACCACAAGAGATGAGCCTTCTGGATGTGAAGTGAAGTTTCAAGACGAAAGTTTAAAACATTAAATAAGAGGTGGGAAGAGAAAGAAAGAAAGAAAGAAAGAAAGAAAGAAAGAAAGAAAGAAAGAGAGAGAGAGAGAGAGAGAGAGAGAGAGAGAGAGAGAGAAAGAGAGAGAGGTAGAAAGAAAAATAGAGAGAGAATTACTCAGAAAGAACGAGGGAAAGAGAGATTTCAGTTGATTGAAAAATTCAAGATACATTAGATGACAAAGATAAAAGAAATGAAAGAGAGAAGAATGAGTTTAGAAAAAAACACATTGGGTGGCCGAGGAGGTGGAGAAAGAAGAAACATGGAAGTAAAAGATGCACCAGATGAATACGAATATCTGGAGATGACAGGCAACGAGTGATGAATTAAATGACCAAAAAAACTGCTGGCTAAGCACCTGGCAAGGGCTGAAGGCTGAACGTCAAAAAACTGTCAAAAAAAAATATTAGCTCGTTAAATTGTGAACGAAAGGCGATGAAAGCACAACTAGCTAGTTCCATCAGATGATGCTCGGCCCAACGTAAAAGAGATGGTGTTCACAGAGATAAAATAAAAAAGAGAGATAGAAAGATAGACTAGAAGAAGGAATAAGGATGGGAAGATTTTAATAAAAAAAAAAGATGAAAGTGAAGACAACAAACAGCTGTCCATATTAGGTGGGCGAAGTCTTTGTGAAGGAGTATGCTTGAAGATAATCACACATTTATCGTCGTTGTCATATAAACAGAACGTCCTCGTCCTCGTCGTTGCCTTCATGGATGATCAGACGTTTTTTCAGTCAATCCTTATCAAGTCAATGCTGAGAATCTTTGATCATTTCATTTTTTTGTCATATAGAAATAGTGTGTAACTTAACATAGAATCCAATCACATAATCCGTTGATGGTTTTAACCAGGAAAATTCTTTTGTGTTTACTTAACAATCACATTATCATTCATGCTATTTCTTTTCTTTCAGTAAGTAAAATTTTTATTTTTTAAAATAATTATTATAAACTTCCGTTGAATCATATCATTTTCTGAATTATGAACGACATTTCAAAAATTGAAAAGAAAAATCAAGCAAAATCTACTAAAGGAAGTGGTCTTTTCTATTCTGCTCATCTACTTCAAACATAGAACTACATCATAATCTAAAGTTTTCAATCATTTCGAGCATGATTTTTTTTACTTTTAAATATTTTCTTGTAGCTATAACGGCCAATCCTTCTCCCATTCTCTCTTTGTCTCTCTGCCCCCCTCTCTCTTTACCTCTTTTAATCACACTATGCTATCTCTTATTCTCTCTTAGTATCATTTACTGCCACTTTCTTTAACAATTTTTGACATTTATGTTCCTCTCGAGTTTTCAGAGACACTGAATCTATGTAATCGAAAAGATTCACCAATTGTAATTAGCCTTGATTCTTTTATTTGCTTCTCCTTAGAGTTTAACGTTTTGCAGACTGGGTGGGCTGGAGCAAGCCTTCAGGGATATTCAGTCATTTGTTCTTCAATCACTTTTTTCTTTTTCGTTTTTGAATTTGGCCGTTTTATTTCCGTTTTCAAACTACCACAGTTCTTCCGCTCTCATGATGCCTTTCAGTTTCTTTGTTTTGTGCAAGTGTCAGAGTAATACTTTATAAACTTTACTTTTCATATTTTTTCATTGATTTCTTTAACATAATCCAGCTATAATCAATGTACTAATATAGCCTCAGGGTGATATTAGATCTTTTCGTGTACTTTTCAAACAAATTAACATTACGGATGTTCTGTTTTTAAACTATAGAGTAGAGAAGCAGATCAATACGAGGAGACAACCTAAATTTGTAAATTCAGGCTATACCTTTGGGTGATAACTTCTTTTTCAGATACACCAAGTAGATATACATTGTTGTAACTATTCTCGAAAAGTTGCTGTAAATGATCTTGAAGTTGGGCTACTTTCGATCGTTTTAGTTCCTCCGAGTGTAAAACGCCTTTCGCTTCATATTTATCGTTTTTTTTCTACTACAGTTCATGTATAACTCACTCATCAATCGAAGCTTTTTTGTTCTATCGCTAGAACTGATCATAACTATCGATGGACCACACACTCTGTTGGAGCCTTACTATTCGATATTCTTTCATTTTCATTTTCTTTTTTTTTCATCTTCCCTTGAATAGTCTTCTGCAATTCAATCTCAGAGTCTTTCACCATCAGTTTCTTCGTCTGTCCGTTTCTAAACCCGTGTGTGTGTGTGAGAGTGCGAATGCGATTTATTTATTGCTCGTAGCACAGGCGTTCCTTCTGTCTCTTTTTTCCATTCCTCTCTCTCTCTCTTTATATATATATATCTTATTCCTCTTTCCCTTATTCACAAGTTTTATGGTAAAGGTGTTTTATTATATAAGTATTTTTTCTAATGTATTCCATATACTATAAACGGAATATATGTATAGGGCTTACATCCAAAAAAACTTCATATTCGCACTTTTTTTCTCTCAAAAACCTGGTTAAAAACTATTCAGAAGGAGGAGCTGCAGGACCACCCAGGCGTTCATTCTCAAGGACAGATTCAACTGAATCAGTTACAGATGTTCGCACTAACCTGGAAAAATCCGGCTCACGTCAATCTTCTTTATAACTTTCGTTGTTTCATGATTTTGCTTCTTAACACTCTGTTGTTTCATCTGAATCTCACTCAGACAGTTTAAGTTTAAGTTTCTCAAGTTTAATCTGGCACTTGATTTTCCTGGTTATTTCAAAACTTGATTGAAAGAAAAGATTTCGATGATGTTGTTATGAGTATTATCCGTTTTTACAATTTTTTTCAAATAAAAATTTTAATCAATCAAACTAAAATCCGATTCAGATTCCAGACAGGGAGTCGTCTGAAAACTTGAGAATAAGTTGAAATGTCTGTTTTGTCGAACGTTTTCTTTAGTAGTTTTAGTTATTAGCTCTTTGTTTAGCGAAATATCATCATTTTTATTGAAAAATAAGAAATTGTTTGAAATTAGTTTTCTTATCAATAATTTTAGTTGTATTAACATCAATTTATCTGAATTTCTTACATTTTCTTCTCATTTTTGGTGAGTTTTCTGAACTGAGGAATATTGAAGATGTTTCAATTCTAGTATTATACTTATCTGAATAGCTTGAAATTTCTTTTTTTCACTATAATCAATCTTTTTTTTATGTTTTTCTTTCTTCTAAATTATTGAACTATTGGTTTTGAAGAAAAAAACACAACCAATAAGAAAACAGAGAAGGCGGAGCCACAGTAAAAGTAAAGACATGCTTTCAACGACTATCTCGAACAATTTTTACCGATTCTATTCTACGATTTGCTGGTTTTTCATTATTTTTCTTAATTTAATTTTGTTATTTATATATTCTGAAAACGGAAATAGTTTTTGTAGAATCATATCAGATGATTTTATAATGATAATTCGTTCGATTCTACGAATTGTTTTCTTCCTGTTCTTATCAAATATTGAAACAAAAAATAATTTTTGTTCTATCTTAATTAATCAATAATGAAAATATTTAAGATATGAATATAGAAGATATATTACCTGAATTATTTGGAGAAAAACGAGTTTATTACTGTCAAAGATGTTTGAATCATGGACTCCGAGAAAAACGTAAAAATCATAAACAAAAATGTCTTTTTCGAGTTTGTCAATGTAGTGATTGTATGGTATGTTTTATAAATTTTCTTATTTTTCTATTTATCTTCCTCTTTCTCTTCTTCATCACTTCGTCTAATTTTCTTTTAAATTTGTGCAGATGGTGGATAAGAGAAGAGAACTGAATAGTCGCTTGAATTCTATTGATATGAGTTCATCAGAAGGTGGAAGTACTGAAGGTAACCCTATGGATAGCGCCATCGTTCCAGTGGAAGATCCAAGTGATAATGGCGATGATAGTTCATCGTCAAAGGGAAAAGGTTCAAAGCAGTTTTTTCTTGCAAAAAATCGGAAAAACACCGAAAACATCAAATTATCAAGCTTATAGAAGAATAGTTTCGATTAGTAACCTAACATAAGAATATTTGAAGTTGTCAGTTGGTCATATGCATTGCTTCACGGCAATCAAACTGACACTTGTGCTCGTTAAATAGCCTACAGAAATGCCGAAAGATTAATTTTTAAACTTAAGAAAAAGATATTAGCAGCAACAGAACTATATTTGTTAGAAAAATACGTTTTCATTCTTGTAAGAGCTATTAAGAATCTATAACCTATTCATATTCACTAAAATTTATCTCTGAAAGTTTGAATAAGGAATCTTTAAACAAAGTTTAAACAATATAATAATAACTTTGTTTATAAATTACAAAAAAACATCTTTTATATCTTTTCAGAGCGTCGTCCAAATTGTCAACGATGTGCACAACATAATGTAGTGAATCGTTTAAAAGGTCATAAAAGATCATGCCCCTATAGAGATTGTTTCTGCCCCAAATGTCAGGTATTTAATCAGTTTCATGTTTGATATAAAGTTTTTTCTCTTCTTTTTCTAGGTTGTAGTTGAGAGGCAAAAGCTAATGGCGGATCAAATAAAGTTACGTCGTCGTCAGAAGAGAGAGAAGAACATGATGTTAGAAACAGTACCACCTGTAGCAGAAGCATCAACGGGTTCGTTTAAATTTGAAATTTTGAATGTATTTGATATTCTGAATACGTTTAGCCCATACACATGTACACAAATCATTGTTGTCTTTCGATTTTTTGAATTTATTTAATTTCAATTTAGCTACACATGCATATGTCATACACATTTGGCTTTTTTCCGCTTCACAGTTTTGGTCGTGAAACATCGTTTTTTTGGAAAACTAATTAACATACAAAGAATTCATGTCTTATTTCTTTTCTCATCATCACATTAAGGACATGAAGAAATGATATATGTATGAACCATGCCGATCTCAGTTTTTAAGCTTTTCTTTCCTCATCTTCTTTATTCTCAACCTCTCCTTCATCTCCCAGCTGACTTACCGTACATTTTTTTGTAGACCCGTTCCTCAACATTTTTTATTCATCAGAGAAAATGAGAACAGTTAGAATTCAAAGACGAACTGAATGATGAGCATGAATAAAAGAGAAAAAAAAAGAAATTAAGAGAGAGAGAAAAAGAGAGAGAGATAGGAGAAATTAAGAGAATGTAAGAGAAACAAGACACATAAGAGTCATTTACGCTTCCGACTATTCCGTATAACAAACCGTGATGGAAGTTTGAATCGAATTGCTCTAATTAATGTTCCATAGAACAATAAATTGTGGATTTCAATCCGTTTCTCGATTGAAGTGCATTTCCTGCCTAGATTTAGCCAACGAAAGCTGGAAAAATACAAAAAAAAGCAATTGAGATTATATGCTTTGAAGTTTGACAGCTTAAGATGGAGATTTAAGTAAATTTGAAATCATTATTGTTAGGATTTAGAAGCGATCCACATGGAAAATGAAAACACATAGAGAGTAAAAAGACTTGACAAGAAGAGGAAAAGCAAGAGTGAGATTGAAGGAAGTATTACGATTCAGAGAGTAGACAGAGAATAAATGCTTATAGTCAAACAGAAGGAGCGATAAAGCAAGGGAGAGAGAGAGAGAGAGAGAGAGAGAGAGAGAGAGAGAGAGAGAGAGAGAGAGAGAGAGAGAGAGAGAGAGAGAGAGAGAGAGAGAGAAAGAGAGAGACAGATGGTAGAAAAAAAGATATGAAAATAAGGAAAAGAAAAACGACCAATTGGCTGTTCAGATTTTTTTTGAACATTTTTTATTAGAAATTGCATAAAGAGATGAAGAGAATGGAAGAGACGACGAACTGAGGATGAATATGAAGATAGCAATCTAATGATCACATCAGATGTTTCTCAATTAATTTTCATTGGATTTCATAGATTATTTTATTACTAAAAAATATTACGATAATTTCATTTCATGCGTAGCTCTTGAAATTTTCAATAAAATGAAATAACGCAAAATTTTTAGTGAAAACTGGGATGTATCATCATGTTTTCTCTCTAAGTAACTTCAAAACATCTTCAAATTCCTTTTACTTCATCATATAATTATGTTTAATTTCAGTTGAATCAGGCGTTTGTATGAAATGTGCTCAACAAGCCTTCAGTTATCAGCAATTGATGTCATTCTTAGATCCTGCTCATGCTTCAGATCCATTGACAACGTTGGCGACAATGTTACAAGCTTGTCCGCATAAAGCATAAGCTCAGATGAAATGCTGATGTCAACAGCGTAACATCTAAGAAAAGTCAGACCTTTATTTCCGAAGTATTGAATAATGTAACCAAAATATAAATTTTTGTGCTCATGAGACCTCAAACTTTTTTTCAAATTGTCTTGGCTGGAAATATTTTTTTTCCTTCTATAAGTACATCTGGTATAATATCAGATAAATTATTATTTATTGATAAGAACGTGGCGTATAACTTGAAACTACAACTTAATTATACTCCAACGTTTTTCTTTAATATATGAATTGTTGTTTTATTTCGCTCCTTCCAGCTTATGTGTTTCTCAAATGTTTTTATTGGCTGATGCTTTACTGATACGTGTCCATAATTCTTGTGCATAATATGAAACTTTAATTATTATTATTATTATTATTATTTATATAAATTAATAATTATTATGTTGATACCCAGTTATATTTGCTAATGTGGTCAGTAAAATTCTTATGTGAATTTTACTTTTTGTATGTACTCTATTGGTTTCTTTTCTTGTTTTCATTGAATGCAACATGAACTTATTTTCATATTTAAAAGTATTTTTCTTATAACATTATGCAAAACTTCCATTAAAAACGATCTCGTATGTGATGTACCTTGAAATCAAAAAAACATACGATAAACTCATTTCTAACTTTTTTTCTAAAAGTTTTATTATAAGTAATGAATCTTAAACTATTGAAAACTTTTTTTTAATCTTCAATTACGTTCATCTACATAAATTAAAATGAAAGTAATAGTAGTAGTTGTAGTAATATGATATAAATGGCCTGAGAAGTGGGTCAGGCTCAGACATTTTTCAGCTAAAATCACTCAAGTAGCTGTCAGAATTTTTTTTTGTTTTTGGCAATTGAAGAAAGAAAAACCTAAAATACTCCTTCATACTTCATTATGGCTTAGAGTCATTAGGAAACAATTTTCTTGTCATTCAGAAATGAGAAGGACCCATGCTTAACATTCAATTTAGCCCTTTTCTCTTGAACTGCTTCGAAATGAGATAATGATCCCAGCGGTTTGGGTGCCAGATATGGAAATGAGAGTAAATCGTGAGTACGAGAGACAAAATGAGTTAAAGAGAAAACAATTGATGTAGGAGGTCCCAAAGGCAGATGTTAGCAGTAGACCTCCTTTAGACCTCATGTGTCTGTTTCTCTGCCACCGTTTGTGAAAGTCAATGTGCATTCACGCCTATAAAAAACAAGTAATATTTCAATTGTCTTCAATGAACATTCACAAGGAGAAATGAAAAGATTAGAAAAATGCCTTAATGGCCTCGATGAAATCAATATGAAAATATGGACATGAAGATAATGGGTGGGCTCAAATCTTCATTAGATCAGAAAGGAAATTTTAGTTAAAATTCCATGAATATTATAGGGAGGAAATAGCTTCACTAACAAGCAAATATACTGCACAAACATATAAATTGATGTGGGTTTGCTTCATTTGTATAGTTAAAATTCTGGTCGTAAACCTGTCAAAATCATGGCTAGAAACTTTTCACCCGCTTTCAGCCGTCGATAGCTCAGTTGGTAGAGCGGAGGACTGTAGAGTTGTGGGCATCCTTAGGTCGCTGGTTCGAATCCGGCTCGACGGAGTTTCTTTTGCTTTTTTAGATTAATGGAATACTGTGCAAATTTTCAAATAGCAAGCAACTATCCATATTTTATTTTGAATATTGGACAGTGAGGAAAAGTTGAGAATTTTTTCAAAGTATCTTGGTTGTATACTCTTAAACGAAAACGCTTTAGAATTTTTCTGAATTGTAGAATATAATTCTCATATCTTATGACTAAACGAAAATATTTTTCTCGGCAAGAAGGTTTTTGGAAAGCCAGAGTTATATTACGTTCCTTAAAGATGTTTTAACAGGTGTATATTACATGTTTAACCATTGAAGTTAAACTTATCATCTCAACAATGAAAATAAGGCATTTTACTGCTTTAAACTAAAATCTGTTCAGAACAAAATTACTGAAAAAATATATTTATTATGAAAAAAAAAGACAACCGCTCTTCAGATATTAATAAATTAAAATGACGACATTTGAATAAGAATAAATAAATATGTTTTTACGTGAAATTCACGTATTCCTATTACGTTTTCACGTGTACTTTTAGATTTAAATGACAAAACCCCCCTTACATACTAGTGATATAATTTCGTTTATTTCAACGATATATATTTGAAATGAAGTAGCAAAATCAATAAGCTTATCAATCATTTTTTTGTTGTTTTTTAGCGATTCGATATTTTTTGCGTTGTAGAAGATTTTTTATTTCATTTTTTTTCTAATAAAACGTTTAATAATCTTTGAAAACCTCTATATTTTTTTATTTTTGGAAATTATTTATTCTGGTATTTAGCTTGTTAGGAATCTGTTCCGATTTCAAGCTAAATTGAATGCTTAGAGAAATCGTTAGCATAAATAGCATTGTATGCCTATGTCGGTTGAGATTAAATTAAATATCCAGCCATATGTATTGACATCTTTTAATTAAAAGTATTCTATTAGTGAATGAATTTAACTTTATATCTTGTAACAATTGTTATTTTCAAACATTTATATTTTAAGTTAAAGTTAAACATCTGTTCCTATTTCATATATTTCAGATTATTATCAAAATATTAACAAAACATGTATAGGTTAAGACAACAATATTTCATGAAAATTGACTTTTAAACGAAAAAAAAATCTTCTTTTCAAGATTTATTGCTTTATTTTACAAGTAGATAGCTAATATGTATGCTTTCGCCTCAATCTTACTTGACAATCAGATTAAAATCGGTGGTTTCGTTTTGTTTTGATTATAATCCTGAAGTTGACAACTACTGCCCATTGAATCTTAATTTGAATATGTACATTTGTAGATTAACAATAAATATTAATATATAATATAAAATAAATAATTATAGCATTATGTGTATATATTTAGTAAAAAGTTATAATGCCTTGAGGCTGTTTGTCTCTTTATAACTCTTTCTTCTATCCCCACTCTCTCATTATATCACAGGTCAGGCAGACTGAATATAAGTGAGTGATGTCGTGACGAGGCTTTTATGCCAAAAACAAAGCAGAAAGTTCGATTTTGTTAGCAATATCGCTATGGTTGCCTATATATGCATTCGTTTTCATCCGAATTCATCGTATACAGGAACTTCAAATGTATTTTCCATCAAAAGTTTTCTCAAGCATTATGATGTATATGAGCATTATTCAAATGAGAATTATCAATAATATTCTTCAAGTTATTAAAGAAAACAGTTCATTTTTCTTTTTAAAATTGTCAACTACTGCTGAAATATTCGTCGTTTTCGTATAGGGGAACGAGAAAAAGGAGAGAGAGAGAAAGAGAAATAAGGAAAGAAAGAGAGAGAGAGAGAGATGAGAATCAATAATGTACATGCATTGCTCCCGTCCGTCCAGCTTGCCAATGCTTCTTTTAGTGCAGAATAACTAAAAGCCTAGCTATTTTCTACAAGTTTTTATGCTAATGTTCATTAACTATATGTATATTTTACTGTTTACCTAATCATAATGCTAATATTCATAACGATTATTCACGAGCTATGGCTGTAACTAAATTTGATTTCTCTTAATGTCTTCATATTTCATTCAGTTCTTGTTCATTTTTCCCATATCATTTGCAGATATAAAATTGAAAAAAAAAAGAGTTTTTTTCTTCTTTTATTAAACTGAATAATATTTGTTTCTTTTAATATCTTTTGAATTTGAATTGAATTTAGCTTTGAAACATATTTTTCAAATAGTAATCAAACTCTTTCAACCAGTATAATACCTTGTTCATGATGACTTTAGGTTGAAACGTTGAAAGGTTTTAAGTTTGCTTTTATGATTTCTTTTCTTATGTATGTATGGATATAACTCAATAGTTCGCTTTTTTTTGCAAAAAAATTGCTTCAAGCTGTGAAAGAAATAATTTTGAACACTGTCCACAAGAGAGTGATTATGCTTCAGATTGTTCAACAACTATTCCCTTAAGTATGCTTGTAGATGGAACATTTCCTTTCAACTAATCTTATTCATATCAATTCCTATTGGGCACTTAATCCGGAAGCCAATTGAGAATTTTTGAAATCAGCTATGATAAAAATGCATTGCTATTCAAACTTTTATGACTAAAAAAGTTGAAATCTTTGAACTTCAAGCTAAATCTTCTCGTAAAGCCTTGCGACAACTTCCCTTCCGTCATGCCACAAACTAATGATTTATAGCTTTTACATTTAAAATTCAAAATATTAAATGATTGTAGCTATAATTAGAAAGGTGAGTATGCAACAAACAAAATGATCAGAATGTACTCTTATTTTTAAGATTTTTCTATTATTTATTTTGAAAATTAGTTCATCAAATAGCTATAACTTACTAGAATATGTATGTTGAATAGGAAATTTTAAAAATTAGATATTTCTGATAGAGGAAAGAGAGAGAGAGAGCAATTCAAGGTTATACATATACAATATAACATACAAAAGGAAGAGATCTAACGTAAAATAAAGAAAACGATAAAGAGAAAAGAAGATAGCGAGGGAAATAGAGAGAGAGAAAGAGGGAGAGAGAGAGAGGTAGAGTGAACATTAGAAAAAGAGGCGAAAGGTAAAAGGGAAAAGTTGAGATCAGTTGAATGAAACTGGAATCATACACCATGCTACTACATCAATTTTCTAGTGATTTCTTTTGATTTTTTAACTCAGTATGTATTGATTTTTCAACTTTAAGCATTTATTTTGAATATTTAAAAAAAAATTCAATTAGTAGTTTTCCTATTTCAATAAGCCTTAGCTTATCTCTATTATAACATTATCTCGTTAACGGTGGAGTTGACAGGTTGTAATAGGAAGGAAAAGCAAAAGTGTATACAACTAATAGAAAACGATAGAGAGAAGAAAATATTAAGAGAGAGAGAGAGAGAGAAAGAGAGAGAGACCTATCTTTCCTATTTTTTTCCCTAAAGCTATGGTTTCGGCAGTTCACAGAACTGCTTGCAGGAATTCTATTCTTAGTTTACGTATGTTCCCTTTTTATAAAAAATATAATTATATATTCGATGATATTTGATTTGATATCTGTTAAGAATATTTTATTTATAAATATATACAAAAATATATTATAATATACAAACTATTGTACTTTTATTGATAATTTGTATATTGATTATATAATTATTCAATTTTTCTCTCATTTTTTATCAATTTTTTAATGAATATATATATATATACATATCTATTTATATATTATATTTCTCATAATAATATGAATAGTGTTGGACTCATTTTTGCTTTCACTCAACCTTCTCGATGAAACTGACTCACATAATTCGGCCGGAAATCAATAAATTCATTTGGGCATTTGGACAATAGCATCATGATTCAATTCCAATTAGAATTGTTATTAAGGAAAAAAATAAGTAAAAGAATCTAGTTAAATAGTTTATATATTTTATTCAAAATTCATTAACTATATCAGATAATTAATTAAATTCTTCAATGATTTCTAAAGAAAAAAAAACGTATATGCGAAATACGACTTTTTCATAAGAATAAAGGATAGCCTATTCTAAAATAGAGGCAAAAAGTTCTTTCATATATAGTTTTTTTCCTTCTTCCTACATCTTACGTTCCGCTTGTTTAGTTTTTTCCCAGGGTTAACGGGCTTTATATTTTATCTTTTGCTTCAACTAAACTATACAAAGTAATATATGGAATATTACTTAACTTATACCTAGTCTTACCTATTCATTTTCTTTTATTTTTCTTAAAAAACTTTATTTAATCTAATAATATAAAGTTATTTATTCCCTCTTTATTTTTATATTTAATTTTAATGTTTGTTATGTTATTCCTCAAGAAAATAAAAGATATTTTTTTAAACAAAAGTTTGTGTATATGAATGTAATAGTATGTACATCATACGAAATGAAATTTTTTTTCTGATTTCTTTTTATCTTTCTCTCTCTCTCTCTCTTTCTCTCTCTCTCTCTCTCTCTCTCTCTCTCTCTCTCTCTCTCTCTCCTTCTTTCTCTCTTTATGCCTTTCTCTTTCTCACCTTTTATGTACCTCAATCATTGATGATATTTGATACTTGTATTACGAAAATAAACAGAATTGGATAGAGAATCTGAAATTGAACTACAAACGGCGAAGCTTTTCTTTCCTTTATACCAAACAAGTTATTCGTTATTTTTTCACATTTTTCTCTAAATCAATACATATTTTCATAATAGTTATGATTTCTATACTTCTTTATTCAATTCCTTTTATAAATTAACTATATAAAGTATAAAAGTTATCTATTTTAATGATGTCACATGTATAAATGCTATATATAGTATTTCATTTTAATTAATATTAACATGTAGAGCGGTTGAATTTATAAAGAATTCTAGAATTTATACTATATAGTATTGAATATTTCTTTATTCTTGTATATTTTAATAATATTGATTAATATTATATTTACTTGAACTTCTTTATTTGGAAATCATTGACGACTTAGAATTTTGTTTTCTTATTGTTTGTTTTCGTATCCATTTAAAGTTTTTGTAGTAGTATATATTATAAATAACAAATATAATATATATTTATATATTATATGATATAGTAAAAATGAGTTTAGTTGATTTGAATGTGAGTTGACCGTCACTATAAATTCAAATAGAAATTCGAATAGTATGAACAGTTGTAGTAAATGTGTGTACCAACTACTGGAGCTCGACGTCATTCACTCCGCTCAGCTTCGCCGGTTTTAGTTACATTCAGTGAACAAAGAAAGGAACATACGATGCGCTGCTACCTTTATGAACAAAGATTCATTGAAAATAAAACTTTCTTCATGATGATGAATAGAAGTTCTAACTTGCAGACTTAATGTTCTGTCCACGCGAAGCATTTCTTTCAATGTAAGTGCAAGCTGTGTGCATCCAGATGAGAGCAACGGTTTGAAATTTGTTTGCTCAGCTTTGCCACGTTCATCAAGCTACTTTCTTGTGCTTTAGGCTATTGAAAAATAATTTTCTTATCCTCCAATTTAACTGCTGTCAATTCGAAAATCAACAAATGTTCTGTTTATGTTTATTTTGAATTAAAACTTTCTACAACAATAGTTTTGGATGAAAAAAAATTATAGTAGAATGCACTTGCTAGTTGTAACAATCGTTTTACTTCCATCAAAACATTCTTCTTCCACACATCTGTTCTATTTCCTCTCGGCTATTCAATCTCATCGGTATATCTCATGAAAAAATTGATTCTATATGCTTTCATACAACCAAAAAACTATGAAACGATTCAATTTCATGTTCAATTTCAGTAATCAAACGTTTTCTAGTCAATATAAATCCTAAAATAGGTTATTAAACTATTGCAAATAAAAAAAATCTGCAATTAAAAGACAAATATCTACTTGATAAACCACCATTTTATACATTTCCAGCAATTTCTATCATTTTTTAACAATTTCAACTGTCGCAACTAATTATTGGAACGTCTTTCTTAATCAATTGATCTTGTGAATTTGTCAGAAATGGTCATTTGAGACAGCAAATTGATTGTAAAGGCAATGCCCAGAATTTATCAGTTGCATTCATCTCTACTCCCATCTGTTTCCGAAATGATTTCAGCATCTTCTTCAGTTGTGAATCTTCGTTTTCTGTTCCATCGATATTTTAATTTTTCATTTTAATATAATTCCCAGACCAAAGTATATACAAATTTCATTATTTAATTATTTGTTATAATTATAAGTATATATCTATTTTATATGAAATGACCATTCCATTCAATTTCCTTGTTATTCCAAAAAAAAAAAATTTTGGCTAACTCAATTCGTGATCAATCTGGTTTTATGCTCCTTTTTTCTCTTTTTGTTCTGTTCAATCATTAATCCGCTCCATTCATTGTTAGATTATTCGATAAATATGCGAGAATAACTATAAGTTTGAAGCCAATTAGCACGTAATATCATTAAATAGCCTTTTCAGAGATTTTTATAAATTTTTTCTGGCAGCTTCTTAACTTGATGCTCCTAGCAGCTAGTACGTGAATTGAAAATTCGTAGCTCTTGTCGTCAACTCGTCCGCTTATTCATCTTCTTTGCACCTCTTCTTCCTCTTTTTTCTGTCTTGTTCATGTCAATGTCCACATACGCATACGGAGAGAGAGGGAGAGAGAGAGAGAGAAAGTTAGAGAGAGAGATACATACACACATAGACACAACATACCCATACATCTCCCTTTTCGCCCCAAGCTGTGTCACTCTCCTTAACTCATAATTGACTATGTTCAACATTTTTTCTAGAAATATCTTCTATTATTTGAATCAATTTTTTTTATTTTAGGTTGTACATCTTTAGTATTTTAATTATTTTTATATTTAATATTATAATTATAAACGAATATTATATTATAATTATTTTTATTTCCGTGGTTATAACATGTTCTTCTGATTCAGTATGCATGTATGGTTTACGTGAACTTTCACGTATCTCTGCTTTGATTATCGACATGTATATGAAGCTTACGTGAACTTTCACGTAAATATTGAGTTTATGTTCAACGAAATGTACAAATTGATAGCATTTCCTACGTACTTATCTCTCTTCGTTCATCTTTATTTCATTTTCAATTTTTTTATCATTTACTTTATATATCTCTCTATCTTATCCTGTATATTCAAATTGATTTGTAACATCTAACCATCTTTATTCCTCCATTTAAGTGATCTTTTTGTTATTCATTCCACTTTTTTTCATCAACACATGTATACCAAAACATTGGTAGAAGGGTGATGAAAAAGCATTTAGAATGCCACTTTTCAGTTTCGTCTTCTTGAACATGCATTGATAGCCTCAGCTTTAACATTGCGTGTTGTCTTACTCACTCTTCTATGACCTACACATCATCTTCCACTTCAGCTTGCTTAAGCCGTTTCAGTTCTATCCTTGTTGCTCTTTCTCTTCATCTCATCTTGCAAGATATAGTTTTAGCCATTGAAAAGCCTTTTTTCTACGCTGCTTTTCTCCGATTTATCTAAGCCTTCTTCATTTGCTACACGCAGCTTTCAATTAAAAAAATGCTTCTTGAACCGATCATCTTTTTACTTTTTCTTCCACATTTAAGCAAACGTTGTCTATTTTTATCTTTTTTCTTTTGTTTTCTTTATTCAAATTTCTATTTTGAACTAAATATTTATTTTTGTACACAACTTCAAGTTTCACTAGCATCAGCGATAAAAGAAAGTTCGCAGAAAAAAAGAGAAAGAAAAAAAAGAAGAAATACTTGTAGGGAAGACAGATGCAACGAGAGTTAGAAAAGAATGAAAGTATTGTTAGCCGATCAATTTACTGCCAGAAGAGTCACAGGCTATTTTGAAAGCCCACGGGACATGTTGAGACATCTAATGGACAACCAAAACACTTTTATTTCTATTTCTGTTATTCTTCAACTCTCTTAAGATATTATACTAACACCTCGTATATTCAATTTTCGTGTCAAAACTTGAAATGTTTCCGTTATCTTCACTCTTTTTCTTTTTTCTTTGAATAATTTTATTCATTTTCTATTCATATATCGTACACTATTTCATCTTTTCAGTGTGTGTTATGTGGCTGTGAATTGGAATTTCGTGCTGCCGATTCGATCCTACGGCAGTACTCTGGACCTCAAACACTATAGATTATTCCTATTTCAAATATATTCTATCTATTTACCTGAGAAATACAAATTCTTTATATAATATACTATATTAATTAGAAGAAGAACCATGTCGCTTCTTCCAATTAATACATTTCCTGGGATGATATTCGTGGAAGCCAGAATGCTGGCCCAATCATCTTCAGTCATTTCACAAGTCGGCTTAAGCATAGATGCTCCTGAATGCAGCATAGCTTTGTTTTGTAAGTTTTAAGTTTGAACTCCTGTATATATTCATATTTATATAAGTTTTTTTTTCTTATTATCTTAATTATATAATAGAAGAATAGTTCTGCTATTCTGCATATACACTTTGAGTGCAGTTAACAAGATGCTTAAAATGTTTCTTTGTCTGATATTTCAATCAACTAAGAACATCAAAGCACATTCTTCTATAAAAGTTTTGAATTTCATTCTCAGATCAAGTTCACTACTCGTTTTCTGTTTTTTTTTTTGTTGAAATTTTAAGCCAAACAAAGTATTTGATTTTCAAGTATTAGAGATAATACCGGTCTGTTAATGTAACCAATTCATATATTCAAATATGGCATCATATTCGTAAGAGAAATTGTGAAAAAAATTGTTTTATTTCTCTGAGATAATTCATTTTAGTGATATTTCAATTTAATAATATTTTAAATTCATAAACAATTTACATTTCTCAACGATATATATTATTTCTTATTACATTTTCAACCTTCCCTCCATTTCTCCCCCCCCCCTCTCTCTCTCTCTCTCTCTCTCTCTCTCTCTCTCTAATTCATTTAGTATATTTGGAGAGATGTATGATGTTGCTTCTGTATTCTATCACTGACTTAATACTACTTTTATAAGTGAAATGTAGTACATAGGCACTGTAATCTGTACCTATATTCTATATTTCTAAATAATAATAATAATACATTATAATATTATTTTGAAAAAAAAAAAAAGAACTTTTTTATTTTCAAAAAATTAATCATACCATGAGATATGAGCAACAAGAAGAGATATATGTTTTGATGTATGTTGCAAAAATATTTTTAAAATGTAGGTTATTAATGAATAAGCCGATTTGAAATTCATTTATAAACTTATTTTCATCAAAGATGTGTGAGTTCTTCTTTGATCATCAACTCCAAAGCACCATATACTTCTTTGTATTGTTTATAAGACAAGAAAGCTAATATTCCCTTCGTCCCCACACTTAATCTGATATGAGGTTCTTTATCGTTGTAACGGAACATCTTTCGGCCTTTCCTAGATGTGCCAGTATTCGTTTATGCTTCAAAGTTTATTGGAGAATAAGTTGTAAAGTGGTAAGATGATGTTGATGAAATATTCATTTATCTTTCAATTACTTCTGTGTCATTCAGTGATTGAGTTATTATTCGGAAAGAATTTATAAGAAATAGTTAACATAGAGCATCATCATCACATTATTCATAAAGATTTTAGAAAATGCTGAAAACCTGAAATAAGTTTTGAAATAATAAATGAAAAGCTGAGATAGAATGCATAGTCTTTTCATCCTTTTCAACACAATATAAACAACAGTATGTGCCATTTCCGAAAAATTTGAAATAAAAACTGTGATATTATCCATATTATTTACTGTAAAATACGTTTGTTTTAAGACAATTAGACAAATTTTTATTTATATTTCAAAAGAGAATATGCTAATGTTGACAAGAGTCAAGGAAGCTAAACTAGTTATTTTCATTTTTACAGACAATACATTCGGTTGGTTTCTTATGTACATTTACATACATATACTATATTATATATTTTTATAGATGAATGTAAAGTGATAATAAAGTTAAAGAAAACAAAAAAATTAAGAAAACGATTAGATTTTCAAAATTTTTATTTAAAATGAAATGCTAGATATTCCATCTTCATTATGATATCCCGTTCGCTTTTTTTGCTTTTGACCATAGTATTAAAACAAAACAAAAAATTGTTTTTTTCTCTTCATATTGTTAAAACAACAGGTTAAGGATTAGAGGAATTCTGTTTATTAAACTCTAATTATAAGCATATTGAATTACATCTATCTCCAAAAGTTTTGGTGACACTTGACTGATGAAAGTATTCAAGATATGATTAGTCAGCTGGCTCACATAAAAGTAAGCTTCCAGTGCATCTATATTGTATTTGAATGGTGTAGGCAAAAAGGTTTTTGTTCTGTTGAAATTTCGATAAAGAGAGAGAGAGAGAGAGAGAGAGAGAGAGAGAGAGAGAGAGAGAGATGATTTGAAAGAATCAACATGGTTGATAGTTTAGAAGATTGTTTAAATATATCATATAGTATATGTATGTATAAACATTAAGAATTAGTAAAAATTACTTTTAACTATAATTTTAAAATATTTTCATCAACATAACTATGTATATAGTAATACATACATGTATATAAACCTTCTTGATTATATAAATAGTTTGTTAAAAAACCTTTAACATAGATAGATCATTTGAATTGTCCATCCAATAATTGACGTCAAATCAAATCAAACATATGTTAGCTCAAGTGATTCAAACAAACTTTTATTATTTATTTAGTTACAGATTTGAGAATTTTATGTTCCAAATAGTTTCGAAAAGCTCAATAAAATGCTTTAAAATCTTTATAAATAAAAAGAAAAAAGATTATATATTCTTGATATAACCTTAACTAAAGCAAACACATAAGTCATAAACTATTGAAATTCCTGTAAAAGTACCTAGCTTCTTATCTTTGTTATCATTATTATCAAAGTTACAACTAACTAACGCTTCCAATTTTTAGTGGTTCAAACCAAAATAATATGATTTCAAGGTGTTAATTACTTATTTCTCCATCTAATCACTAATTGTTGGAAACTTTATATTTTCAGTGAGCTGAACCATGACATGGCTCACATTTGTTCAAAAAAAATTGTCTGAAATGAAAAGTGTTGATGTGAATTGAAATGATAGTTTTCAGAACAAAAAATGAGTGAATCCCATCTCTCAATTGAGAAAAATAGCTGCTTAACGTCAAATATTGTTGATGATTGTAATACAATGTTTCAAATATTTGTTAAGAACACTTACAATCAAATGATATTCTTAGTGATATTTCCTCATTTTATATTCAATTTGGATTGAAAATTACAATAATTTACTGATTGAGTTTTCAGAAAACATGTTCAATATCATTGTAATTTGATTCACAATATTGAAAGTTCAGATTTGATCCATGTTTACCCGCATAAATGAATGACCTTCATCACAGATTTGCCACACCAATTCATCCCATTTATAGATTTACGTGTTGAGAAAGTTTTTTTGGCCACGAACTTCTTGCTAAAACACGCATTTTATGGCAACTTGAACTCATTTTTTTCCTCTCTAGTTCCCGTGTCTTACTTCTCTTATATTTTATCGTCTAGCGTCTCTAAGACAGTCATAGTCGTTTGTCTTCTATCTGGCCATCTGTTGCTCCGCCCCCTTCATACTCTCTCTATTTTCTCTTTCTCTCTCTTTCTCTCCTCTTTTCTATAACGTTGCCCTCTGTTCTTTCTCAACCAGCCCTGCCGCTCATTCACCTTCTCTATTTCTCTTCTCACCAGTCGACTGCCGAATTCATTGATTCCGTACTGGCTGATCAGCAAAACCGATACTGAAGACGCCAGGCGAGAAACAGAGGAAGACATTATCAATCCAAAAACAAAATTCTGATTCCTCTTTGCTTTCTCTCCGGACGTTGCACGTTGGGTGGCTGTACTGAAGACATCTGACCTTACTGTCAGTCTTGTTCACATCTAGTTCGTGCGTGTTGCATCAGCAGACTAGCCGAGCTGGCACATCTCCCAGTACTGTTCGGCGCTCAACGACGCCGTGTCTGGTCCACATCAGCTTGGATTTTTGTCGCCTAAGACAATCGTTCCGGCAAATACAACGCTGAAGGCGATATATTCAACGATCCTCCAGCTGATCGTTTGTCCAGCATACGATCGATTGGTTTGAATTTCAAAAAATTTACATGGACGCTGCAGCAATTGACGTGAATGTCTATAATTCTGATGTTATTCTCTCCTTATTTACCCCGTTCGTCAACAATCGTACTGTCATAAAAGGTATAAAAGTTTTTTTTCTTATTTTATTGAATGAAAAAGAAAAAAGAAACTTTAAACTTTATTCTAAATCTTATAAAAGATTCTAACTATTATTACTATATTCTGGACTATTTATCTATTCTTTAATATTCAAATTATAACTTAATTTCTATTTTTCTCATAATTCTTATTCAGTTTCCTTATCACTTTTTGTTCTTTTTTTTCCTGTTCTTTCTTAAACAAATCAGTTTGACGATGTGCTTCTTAACCATTATTTGCATTTACATTTTGCGCGAAAACCGTACTGTGTTGACCGGAAAATTTCCGCTTCTTAATCTTCAATGAATGAATATCCACATATCTTTACATTATTCTTCCAGATTTTACTCACATTTCGTTGTATTTCAATGAAAATGTTTAGATTTTTCTACAATCTGATAACGAATAGTCATATTTGACATCAAACACTGATTTGCCAGTTCAAAATCATTTTTTTGAATACCTTTGCCGATTAATGAAATGACTGTCTTTTCTTATTTTTATAGTTCTTCCTTTCTTAATCTATATTTTTGCTTTTATTTCTTAACCATCTATATATAATATATAATATATTTAAAAAAAAGCTTTAAAAGTATCAAAAAAGTTTATTAAAGTTCCTAAAGATCAGCTTACTATGTTATAAGTTCGAAAGAAATATGTTAAGGATAGTTCAACTACATTGATGTGTCAAATATCATTTCAAACTTGAGGTCATTTAAGAATTCAAAATTTTTCTGAACAGAAAGCTAGTACTCTGATCGAATTTCTTTTCTTTTTTCATGCTTTTCTTATCGATTTACCGCTCAGCATCTGTTCTGTTCAGAACGTTCTCTACTAAAAGCCGCCAAAGCTTTTAACTTTCTAAATTTTTTTTAAAATGTAAAGTTAGACAGTAAACAATGGTTTTGGAAATATTTTCATATAGTTATCGTCTATTTGTTCCAAATATGAATTGACCTTTTTCTTATAATTGTACTGACAAGGGAGTTCTCCATTCTCACTATGAGAGTGGAGAAACACTTCAATATATTCTAAAACTAGTTTAAAATCTTTTATTATGTTTCTATTAATTATATGTATATAAATATAATAAAGATATTATCGTTTCAACATATTCAAAATTCTATTTTTCCACATTTTTTTGAAAATATTTATTGATTTCATATATTCTATTTGATCATACTTTTTGAATCTCCAAGACATTTCCAATGACAATTGTTGCCTCTTAACCTCTTTTGCCGTTAAATGTTGCTAAAAATGCTTTTATGGCATCGATATTGAAAGCAAAGCTATGAATGTCATGCTGGTGATTGGTTATTGTCCTTGTGCTGCTATTCCTCTTATTAAACTTTGTTTCTTTAATTTCACTCATATGCATCCATTATTCATCCTCTTCCTTTCATCTATGTACTTCTCACTATTCATATTCTCTCTCTCTCTCTCTCTCTCTCTCTCTCTCTCTCTCTCTCTCTCTCAGTTTTCTTTTTGTTTATATTCTATATAGTCTGATCCTCTATAGTATTATCCTTTGAACTGTGAAACTGTAAACTAGATATGAAAATCTCATTTCACATAAAATTCAAAATAAATCCAATTAGTACAGAATTTTAACGCATAGTATATAGTATACTATGCCATTTCTTTTCTTCAGATATTCTTCTCAAATATCATTCTGTTTTTGAATATTATCAGGTTTCATCTGATTTATTTCGTATTTTTACTAATGTTTCTTTATACTTATATAAACTCTTTCTCATGATTTTTCACTTAAGAAACAGAATTGTTATTTCTACGAAATGGTCTCAGTATCATCTTTCTATAATAATGGGTATTATTATTAAAATTAATATTTCTCATTTTTGTAAGTTTATTCTAGAACTTTTCTCTAAAAATTATACCAAAATATGAATGTATAAAAGAGAAAAAAAAACCATTTTTATCATGATTAATAAGAAGAATATCCTGTAAAACTGGTCATTGGTTGCTAAAATCTTCGGTTTCTTTGAAATAAAAAGTGAACATAAATTGATAATGTTTATTGTTAAATGAAATACCTGAATTAGCTCATAAAATCATTTTTATACCGTGCTATTCATCAATTTTAAGATCATCTAATCAATTTTTTAAACGATGATAATGATCAAACAATCAACTTCACCTATTCATCTATCTTAACTATACATATATAAATACAGTTTTATTTAACTAAATCATTAAATCAACTCGTAATATTCTTCTGAAATAATGAATGTTAGGCAATAATCAAAAGAAAAGATTTGATATGGCATGTGATTTTCTCATATTTGGGCACCTTATTAAGTTATTTACTCTCATTTCCTTTCTCACATCTTTTTTGTCTGCGATAATGGCTTAATTCAACTCTATATTGATACATTTATTATAATATTATAATTAGTTAGTTATACTATATAGGAGAATTTCATATTTTCCTCTATTTCCATGGTAGAAAATCATGTCAAAGTATATTCTCCTTATTACCTCATCCTGTTCAACCAATTACGTACACATGGACTGAGCACATAGGTTAATGAACTAGCTTATCTATTTGTTCTGCTTTTTGACTTGAATCCGCTGCAACTCACTTTGTTGCTGTAGCATGCTCATCTCAAAAGCGAAAAAAATCTTTCAAAAACCAGAGAGAAAACGAGGAAAAGAAAACAGAAAATGAGAGCACCAAGTGGTTTGACCGTTCAAACAGGACAATCAGCAAAAACTGAAAATTTTCACAGAAAACCTTAACAGAAAATGGAGCTCTGAAAGACACAACCGCTCTGTGAACATTGTAGCAAAAAATGAGAAACATGTAACTCAAATTCCGTAAATTACACGTAGACGAGATATATACTGTATCATATACTCCAATAAACCTTTAAAAATACAAAAATAATTATAAATAATAAACAATAATGTCATAATTTTTCAAATTGTACTATGAAACTTTAAGAAATATTTTGACTTTTTTGTTTTTCTGAAAATCCGTAAAACTTTATTTTATGGTTTTAATGATTTGTTCTAACACCACCTGACTTATTTTTCCCGAAATCAATTAGAGCTCTGTTTTCAAATTTTGATGTTTAATAAGTGGATTTGTAAAATGTTTCTGCTTAACAAAGTTTGAATTGAAATCTAAAATTTAAAGTTTAAAAACTAATTTGAAGAAAAGAAAATTAAAAGAAAAACCGTGAATTGGTCTATAAATAATTTTTTTAATTATTTCAGCTCGAACAAGCGGGGTTTTACTTGTAGCTGGTGTCGGTTCGTATTGCGCTTATCGAATATGTACCAACTTCTTAGGCCGAAGGTAAGTAGATTGCCGACTTTTTTCATATTTCATTTCAACACAGATAAAACTAAGCATTGTAGTTATAGTTTGTTGTTTTTCAAGTCGTTTCATTTTCTTCTCTTCAATTAATTTGATTTTTAAAGATTTGTGTGGATGCTTCTGGAATCATCACGAATAGATACCATACCAACAGCTGATCGTCGACTTCTATACGACTGCAATGTAAGTTACATTAACTACTTTATGTCTTTTGGAAATTTAATTTATCTTGTTTTTCAATGTTTTATTAGTAACAATTGCTTCCTTTACTCTAGAAAGTATTTTTGCTTTACTTCATCATCCTTCATATTTTGATTTAAAACTTCAGTTTTTATAAAATTGGGGCTGGTGAGAGATAGAGATAAGTGGGAGAATAAGTTGAAGCTTAACTTTTTTTCATAAAAAAAGTGTTCATGTAGTTATAAACCAATATTTTTATTTTATTTTTTGAAAGATGATGACAGATAGATGGATTTATGTTCAAGTATAACTCTTTACTAATCAATAAAACATACAGACAAGATATATGATATAGTTAAGAGAATCAAATACTATTCTTATCATTAAGTTTATCTTTTGTTAATCTCTACCTTACTGTTTCTCTAAAATCCATCCATCTGTCTTTATTCTGTCGGATGGTGATAGGCAAGAACTTATGGTTATTACATCATATAACTATAACTAAAAGGGGGTCAATTATATAATATTATTTTATGAAAAATAAACATATAATATAAGAAATTTGAATGAATATAAACGATAAAGATATATAAAATAACTATCTCCCTATCGTTTCTATTACTTTTCTTAATTTCTATAAACTTAAATATGTATTTCATGTTTTAAACTTTATCTTTGTAAATATTTTGATTAAAAAGTTAAGTTTATCTTGATTAATTTTAAGTTATTTGTGAACTATAATCATGACAAATCTTTTTTAATTATAATGAAAGCATTCAAATAATTCACAGCTAAGTTGTATTCGTGAAAAACTTTTTCCCTGATTGAAACTTACAGCAATGAAATTGTTTAATCTCAATATTAGTACTCACTATTACGTAAAAATAATAATAATATATATTCTATTCAAAATAGTTTTATAGATTTGTAGTTAAAAATAGATTTTATACAGTTTTATGAACTTAACATTCTTCCATCTTTCTGTCAGCTAGGTGATAATGTATAAATGCCCTTGTAACTGTCAAAACGAATTAGAATGACTTATTCCAACTTAATCAGAACTTTGATTATATGTATCTCAGAACATCTCTTTGCTTCAATTGAAAAAGGATAAAAGTTCAAATGCTTTCAAGACAAAAAAAATTTGATCAATTTAAGTTTGGTATACCTTAAGTTGAAAAATAAGTTTTCCAAAAAACTTTGAAAATATATGAATTTATTAGAAACTGAAAAAATTCTGAAGCATTCACATATAAAAATATTTTATAGATTCCTTTTGATGGCAGCTTAAGAATAGAAGAAATTGATGATGATGACGAGGAGAAACATGAAGATGAAGGGGATGCCGCTAGTGTCGAAGAATGGCGATCTCGGGTATCTGAGAGTAAATCTTTGAGCCAGGTAGATTCTTCAAATCATGCTATTGGTTAAGTAATAATGCATTTAAGATATCACGCTCTTCAAGACTTCGTACATCAACCAGAGCACGAGGGTTATTCTCCCTGCGTCATGCTCATCAACCTAGGGAAGGTGTTGTGAGTCGTCGAAGTAACAGTGGCTCACGTGAGAATTTTTATGAAAATTTTGAAAAAAAAAGCTGAAAGACTTACCAAGTACAACCGCTTTTTACGTCAATATTAAATTAAATAAAAATTATTCACTCCCCCCCCCCCCCCATATCACGTGTACTTTCACGCATGCTTTGATATTCAAATATAACTTTTAAAGATAAAAATATATTTCTAATGAATTAATGTCTTCAGAATGCTCTGATCGATCTGAATCTCCATCTCTATCTGAACACTCAGTATCCCTACAAATAGTATGGGAAGGTGGACAAGACAGTTGGGATGATGAATTTGCCAACGGTATATCTTTCTTAATTTACAAATGATTTTAATGTATTTTAAATTATTTCAGCTGCAAGCACATCAACAGCTCCACATCCAACTAGGTACCGGTTAGCACAATCATCCTCTAGCGTGAACCAACCAGCTCCAGATGCATCTGTTGGAGATTTATGTTCGATATTCGATGACGTAAAACAAGAAGGCACTTCTTTCTAACGATAATTTCAATTTTCAGGTTATGTCTGTAACATCTGGTCTAGATGTACCGGATGAAATGCTATTTGGAGAATCAGAAGATGCCATAGATGAATCTGAAGAAACTCAATTAAGCCATATCAAATGCTTAACTGATAGCAAATACATGTATTCAAGTCTTGTTGCGGGGTATGAACATTAAGTTTGACAATGATTTTCATTCAATTTCATTTTCAGTAGCGAATTTGGGTCAGAAACTGGTTCGGTATGTAGTACACCATCCCGTTTACGATCGTTAAGGAGGAGAAAGCCAGAAAATACCGGGTACATTTTCATTTTGTTTTAGTTTTCTGAAGAATTTGTATTTCAGCCTTTGGAGTTTTGCTGCAGAAGAGCCATGTACCTCAACATCAAACAACAACTTGAACTTAATGACGGATAGTGCTTTAACAAGAAGTTCTCACTCAAAGAAAAGGTATAATTTCTTTGCAAATTCATATCATCTTCAATTTTTCATTTTTCATTTCTTATTTTTACCATTTAGTTCACAAGGACCATCTATGTTCGATTCTGCAATTGGAACCGATTTACTATCAAGTGATGACGGCTCCATCGGACAACCTAGGTAACAACATGCTACATCTTTTCTTTTCTTTTCTTCCAAAATTCAGCATGAAGCCTATCATTACTAAATTTGATTTTTGCTTTTCTTGTTGTTTTGTCTTTTTTTTTTGTAAGAAAAGATATTTTAGATATCGATTAAATCCATTACAAGAAGCTGATAACATTTCAATTGCACAAACTGATGTTAGTATGGAATGGTGTGATGATGAAGGATTACGGTAAAAATTATTAAATAAAACACCAAAATTAATAAAAATTGTTTGAAAATTGGTGATAATCATTTTAAAAATTAAAATTTAATGCTGAACTGATGATTTCTCTTTATTCTATAAATTTATTTCAGATATGGTATTGGAGGTGATCTTGATATTCGTGTTCCTGCAGATGGATTAGATTGGGAAATGGATCCAACAACTCCAATTCATAGACCCAAGGTATGAATTCAAATTATTTCTTGAAGAAAGGAAGATAAATCAAAATATTTAAAAAAATTCAACCATTTCCTTCCTGAAAATTAGTTCCCCCTGGTTAGATAATTTTAGAAAATGTTGCGCAGTAGTTTGATAATAGTTATTCAAATCAGATTATAATATAATTTAACTTTATATTATAATTATTTCTGGATTTTACGTAGTTTCTCTACTATCTGAGTTTAAGTGAAAGAAAAACGTGAAAAAGGAGGTATAGATATGAGAGAGACAGAGAGAGGGAGAGAGGGGGGGAGTGGGGGAGGGAGAGAGCTAAAAATAGAAATATTGAGATAGTGAGTTAAAGAAAAAATAAAATTGAACGATCTATTATCCATTCGAAATTAAAATCCATAGCACGAGACGTGTTAATTCTTAGATTTGGAGAATGAAAAATTAATTTGATTAGTGACGTCATTGAGAACTATTAAATTATGCAGAAGTTTTCATTGAAAAGAGATCTAAACAACTGAATTGTTAATATATAACAAGATATTGTTGTTATTACTATATATGAATAATTAATTATTATAACTATATAGTAAATTAATCAAAATATGAACAGAAGATGTTAAAGTTCAATATCAATGATAATCCATAACAAAAATAGTTTTATTATCAAGTTAATATTTATTTGAAATAATTATGATAATGATGATAATGTTTGGTGAATGAATTTTCTATACATATATAGTATATTTAGTTAATTTAATAGATTCATAGAATTTCTATATAGTATAGTATTATAGGATTCTATTCCATATTTCTCTCTCTCTCTCTCTCTCACTCTCTCTCTCTCTCTCTCTCTCTCTCTCTCTCTCTCTCTCTCTCTCTATTACTTGTAAATTGTACTTTCATAATGAAATTTTAGGACAATAAGTAGATAGATAAGAGAGTATTGTATATCTCAACTAAGAATTCATGAATAAACCATAGCCTTTAAGCGAAATGGTTTTTTGTTTCTATTGAAAAATTTAAACTTCTTACAATTATATTCAAAATGAAGAAGCTATTGTAGAATAAGTGAAAAATTTTATGTTTCAGGATCGAAGTATGTGTGTGTCCAGCATCTATAGGCCATCCTGCTTCAGAGATCTAATGGTTATAGCTTGTCAACAGTATCAGCCATATACACCACAGTTCAAGGTTTGAAATTAAGTTTTAAGAAAAGTTGTGTATGAAAGTGGTCCCTGTTAGAGCATGAAAATCATGTTTGAAAATTGAAATATGATGTTGAAGACGTCGTTTCGAATGTTTTCTATTTCCTTATTTTAACTTGTTTTGTGTGAAGAAATAATTTTGATTGTCGGCCACTTACATACATATGTATTAGGATAACCAGATATTAAGTACAATAGATCTTTCTTTCGTTTATATTTTAAAAAATCAAAACGATATCACAATAACAGACAAACTAACTAATAAGTTAAAGCTGGAAGAAGTATATACTAGGCTGCAAATACGATAAATATAATTGATAATATACATATAATGCTGATCATGCTAGATAATAACCCAAACTAAATGTAAGTATATAGATAGGAAGCCGCAAACATGCTAACCATAACATATAATTGAGCTAAAATTAGAATTAGAATGCTATTCACTTTTGCTTTTTTTTGCGGTTTCCTCCTTTGAGCTTCCCTGATTTGTAACTTGTTTTTAGTAAAACATATATATATATATATGTATACATGTTACGTAGAATTGCTATGAATAGCTAAAAACTTGAAAGATGTTGGTTAAGTTTGAAAGATAAATACGAATAACGTTTAATTAGAGCCCCTCCAAAGCACGTCACTATGTTTTACGATCATAGCATATTCTTGAAAGTGTTGCACTTTCTCCAGCTGTATGTGTGTGTGTGTGTGTAGAATACCCCAATCAGGCGTTAACTAAAGATTGAATGAAATAAAAATTTATGATTTTTGTGAAACAAAGCTCATCAAATGGCTCTGTCTTAACTTTGTTTTCTCTTTGCAGACTTTGTTAGATATGTACCATCGACAACGATTCCGAAAACTAGGCCAGATTGATGGTGATATAACAGCTGAGAAGCAAATTCATCTGGCTCTCCATTCGTTGCTCTATCATCAAGTCCGTTTGCTGCCTGGAGTCACATGGCCTGAACTTGAGCAGGTGAGAAAGTTTTTAACTGTTTAATGAGCATACAGCTGACGGTATTTGGTAATTTGATTAGCTATTATACATATAATTATCAGTATTCCCTGATATTCTCTGATATTTTGTCAGAAAATCTTTCAAAACAATTGATTTTGGTTTTAAAAATAGTTGGGTTCACATACGAATTCGATTGTACGGATTTTGTATGGCGTAAATGAAGCACCATCCATGAATTAACGACCAGTGCTTCTGCCTTCACTTCAAATGCTTCTGGCTTTCTCCCTGACGACGAAGATGACGAATAGAACGATAACGATGATCTGGCTGGCAAATGCAGTAGCATATGATACTCTGATTTCATATAGTGTTTGCTTATGGCCTAAGGCAAAACAAGATTCGATTGAAAACAGAATTTGTCTTAAGGTCAGAAGTATCGCAGAATAGCTTGTAATGCATGTCGTGTGTGTGTCATCATATTGCGACATTCGAATGAACAGAAGGAAAAAAAAAGAATAATTTCATCATTTAATGTTTATAGTTTGGAAAAAAATATAAAATATCATATAAAATAGAGCTCAGAGAAAAAAAACCTTATAAAAGACTAAGATGTATAATATTATCTTAAATAATAATTTATATCATAATTATATGTTTATAGTTTGGGTTAATAGCTTATATATGTATGTAGTTAACAGGCATATAGACTGAATATGATAGATAGAATAAGCAATCTACTAGAATTTGGTTTTGTTTATGATGGAGAGGAAAAAAATATTTTATTATATCTCAAAGAATAGATGATGATAGGATAGTTCACACAGGTTCTAAAGATAAACGCTTCATTATTCTTGTTGGGGTATGGGCAAGATAGCAATTGGATGAAATAATCATCACGGGAATAATCATTAGGCTAAACTGGATTAAGGTAGTCCAAATTTTTCTGTAAAGTAATGGGTTTTGAGACTGAAGAAGAAGATGAAAATTTATGATAAGGCTGACTAAGAGAGAATTGTGAGTGAAAGAGAGGGAGAGAGAAAGAGGAGAGGGAGAGAGAGAGATAGAGAGAGATAACGAGAGAATTAGACTGATTTGATTAAATCAGAAGATTTGTTTTGAGATCTTTCAAATCTATTCATTAAAATTTTCCATTTCAATCACAATCAGTTGAATTGATTTAACATTTTTTTCCTTTTTTTTGGGGGATTTTTTTGGAAAACATCGGTTTGTTAGCAAGTAAAAACAATTCAGGTAATCTCAACAGCTGAAAATATAGATGCTCTATGGCTATGTTTTGACAGTTTCCTTAATTTAATCAAAATTCTACATATCTCAATCTAGTAATAATGCTTTTTACTATCAAAGATCAAAGATAGTTAAGAAGATAGAACAGAAGAGATAAGAGTGCTTTTCTAGGAGTAGCTAGCTAAACCTAATATGGCGAGTGAGCTTCGTTTTTCTTCACTATGACTGATCTATAGGCTGTTTCCACACAAACCCATGAAAGTATGAAAAGGTTTGTGCGCTGACTCAGAAGCATTCGTCGTATGCTCTTAATAAAAGTGAAAAAAACTGACACAGAAACTGCTCATCTTATGTGCTTTGGAGAAAATGATTATAGTAAATGCATATTCCGAGCAGTGCCAAAGTCGAATCTAATGCTCTAAATGAACTCTGATAATCGTTGTTGATTTCAAATAGATTCCGACGTCAGATTTTTTCATTTAACATACGAAGAAAGCTTCGTTGAGGATTTTAATTAGGTTTACGTAGTACTTCTATTCAGAGAGTATTATGAGGTGTTGGATAATGGTGAATATGAGATGGCAAAAGCAACCAGTCTCAGTGTCTACAGTAAGTAAAATAGACTTCTAAGCTCACGTAAATTTCACGTCAACATACGTGTAATACGTGAACGCAGTTAGATGGAAATGAATGGATTGGGGGATATTAAATCAGCGCTGGTTAGTCAGACATAAGAGAATATAGTCAAGAATATTTAGAATACAAAATGTATAATATCAAATACTAATATTAATATATGATGATATATTGATACTGAAGATGATAAGAAAAACAAATGAATTGAGATGTGCTCGAAGAAAGATTTTGAAAAAGACGCGAAGTTGTGGTGTTGATGGAAAACAAAAGGAAAAACTGTATGAGATTCTCTGAATGTTCATAAGTAGTTTGTAATACTTCAGACTACGGTAATCACAGGAATATCTTCTCTTGCTAGTTATCAGTTGCGATTATCCCTTTCGACGCCTGCTAAGAAACCTGAGAACGTCTGATGAGAATTGCATCGGTCGTAGTTGCACATGCAGCGGAACAAAAATTCAGGACCACCGAATCGTGGTGAGAGAGGTCGTAGGTCGAATTTCTGAAAAAAGGCGATTAGTATGAAGTTAGGATAAGCTTTTTTATGGATGAAATCTTTTTCAATGGTTGACTTCATGTTGAGAAGATCTCAATTTCGTCAATCGGCTATCTGTCTCATGAGCATCTGAACTACTGGCTACGTTATAGCATCGAGTCTTTCTTATTCTTGCTCTCGCAATATCTCTTTCTCTCACTCATTCTCTCTCTTTCTATATATATTTCTCTGTTTCCTCCTAGAAAGAGTGGTTGTAGCAATAGTAGTAGTAGTAGTAGTAGTTAGTAGTAAGTAGTAGTAATGATAGTAATAGTAGTATAGTACAGTGACCTGGAGTGCTAGAAGCTGAGCAAAAAGCAAAAGTCATAAATGAAACTAATTAAAAAAGGAAGTGAGATCACTTTTCGCATAAACTAAGTGCAGTTGAGAATCTATTGAACTCAAAAAAAATTTATTTTCCTTCAATTAAGTTGAAACTAGAATAATGTTGTCAACTTTCAAAGAATGTCAAAAGACTTGATCGGAAAACGAATTTGTAGATAGCCTTTTGTCATGAGATTGCGTCAGCATAATTATCTCGTTCTATGCATATATGTATATATAGTTAAATATATATATATATATATATATATATATATATAACATAAAAATCCTTTCTCACATCTATTATAACCAAGTTTTTTCTATTTTTTGCCTTTTGAAGACAAAATTTAAGAAAAAAGAAGCGGAACTGTTAGTGACTGTTATTGAAATATAAGACAATATTTTCAGCTTTCCTTCCTCTTCCTCTTAGCTATTTTATACAAAATGAATATACTATAATCTGCTCAAGAATGTAAACACAGTATCGATGATCATGAGCAGATGAGACGATATTTACAATATTTCTGAGTGATACAAATGAAAAAAGAAGTGTATTTCCTTACCTCGTAGATACAGACTGTTAGAACTTTGTAGAAGCTGTCACCTTGTTTGAATGTGTTATCATATACGTAAGTACTATCCTCTTCGGGACCTGTAAATAATATAATTTATATTATATATAGATTGATTAAAGAGAATAAGATTATATTCTTCTTTAATTCATTCATAAACTGACCAACTCCGAAGACTCGAGTTATAATTTGATTGCTCTGAGGAATGAATACACAATATTTCCATTCGTCATTTTTAACTTCTCTGATTTCACCGGTCTAGAAAAAAAGTTATTTAAATAAGGTATTGCTCGTTTGGTTCTCATGTGTTTGGAGAAAAAAATGTTTGAATAGTTGATGCTAAATGGATGACGTGGATGGCTATATAAGGAATAAGTGTTATGACATTCGACCAATTTTCATTACTGTCATCTAGCCCAAAAATGCGAGATATATTATCATATCCCGTTCTTCTAGCCTGTCAACTAGCCTTGATTTTCTTATTTGACTCCATAGATGATGTCATCAAATGATTTCATCGTCATCTTATCATCATTATATCAAAATTAGAGAATTTGGTGTATGATTGGTTATCCTACGTAAAGATCAGATGATGTGTGGTCGAGGAAGAACGAGGACACAACATCTGCATACATTCCGTAGATGCCAGTAGGAACTTGTTTCTTCACACATCACTCAACCTTGCGGATATACAGAACCTCATGGCGAGCATTACTATTCACGGATTCTGTGGAAGATGATGATGCAATAATGTCCATCTTTCCTTATTCTTGAACCACAAAAGCCATCTCATTGCTTTCTATATTTCAAATTGAAAATGGTAATTTCTAAATTACCCGAAAGGGCATTCTGAACTCAGAATATTGACGGTCAACGAAGATGCGTTAAACGGACACAGCAATATATAGAGTAAGTGAAAATGGGAGAAAGCAAGAGATACAAAGAAGGAAGAGAAGAAGGAGAAACTCCTACGAAAAGCATTCTTTTCATTATATCAGCTTTCATCTAATTGAAAAGAGGACCATGACGGGTTAACTTGGTTTCAGCTCTTCAGCCTATACGTTACTGAAGCGTAGGAGTTGTCAAAGTTGGAAGATGACAAAAATGTATGAATGTTGCTAATTCCAATTAGCTTTGTATTTTTCAAGTTCGAACTGTTCTGTTTGAATAATTTTTGAAAGCTTCACCAATTCTATATAAGAGTTTTGGATGAGCTTAGAGAAGATATATAATCATGATAAGGAAATGAAGACTATTTGAGATGAGATGAATGAAAAACACAGGAAATACATTAGAAATATTATGTAAACTATACGTACTGATTCATCGGATTCGAAACATGTTAAAGCAGCAGATTGAGCCAGAATGGAAAGAAGGCAGAGAAGCACAAACATCATTATATTACCTGAAAGAAAATTAAGAAATACGGTTAAATTATGGTTGAGACGTTCGAAACACAAAACATAATCAGAAAAAAAAACATGGATATAGAACGACGAATAATGGAAAAGGATGAAAAACAAGAAAACGTTGTGGATTAGGATTGCTTAAGACTTAGTGAATGTCATCAAAAGACAAATAATACAAGTAGATATTGTGAAAGATATGATGGAGAGAAGACTAACGAAGAGAACAGGGCAATCAAGGTAGAATGAAGGTGAGAGAGAGAAAAGGAAATATATGGAATGATAATAGAAAGTGCGATCAGGTGAAACTAAATTGAATTTTTGGCTGGGCTTCAAAGAAATTATATCCGGAATAAAAGGAAAAAAAAACAAATTTGTTTAAGGTTGTTGAGTATAGTTGATGCATTTTGAATTTTGTAAAAGTTTGGTGATATTCCAAAACAATTATGTAGAGGAAACGTCATGAATGAATGAAGAGGGATTGTGCTTTAATAAAAGAAATAGGAGGAGCTTGATCTTGAAAGAGGAAAATGGGAGGAGATTGAGGAGGAGACAACTCACTCTCTCTCAGAAAGAGGTAGAAAGAGGATGAAAGGAAAAAAGAGAAAAGCAGTCAGATAAAGCCTTATCTAGCTGTAGTAAATCGCTGCTTTGTTTCTTCATTTCTCTAATTCTCTGACTTTGACGTATATTACTTTTGGAGTGCTCTCTTTCACCATCCTCTCTCATCCTTGCTCTCAAGTCTAACCGACCAGCGGCTACCCGTGAAAGACCGCCCATCAGCTCCACCCCCACCACTGCAGATCGGTTGAAAGAGCCCTGACTAATCGTAGTAATAGCCATCAAAAGTCGATCTTAAGCTCTAGATTGTGAAGCTTATATATGGGATCGAAAAGCTAAGAGCTCACATCAGTTATGGAAACAATAAGAAAAGGAATGAAAAGCAGATGAACAAAGCCTATAACTGGTAAAATGATAATGACACTGACGTCCATGTTCTCCGCCGCCGTCGAAGAACAAGCCAACGAATTGAAAATTAAAAATGTGGGCGGTACTTATCAAATGTTGCTCATTGCCCACTTGCTTGTTGGTAGAAAATGGAAAGAGTATAAGAGCAAAACGTGGAAAATACAATTAAGTTCAGTAGAAACAAGGAAAAGTGAAAAGACCTCTCAAACCATTTGTCGAGATATTCTGATTTACTAATGGTCTCCGTCACTTCGAATATTAAAAGCTTCAATAGTATAGGGGTGATGTCATTATAAAAAAAGCTCCTAGTGATCTATTTGCTTCATGGTGCAATTATATTTTATTCACGTTCGAAGTTTTACGTGTATTTTCACGTGGAATATAAAAAGCATTTTAAGCGTGTATTCTATTGTGAACGGTTGAACTACTCCATTTCTCACACCTACTTACCCATGCAACATATACATTCTTTATCTTTTTTTTTAAAGTTCGATTCAAACAAAAAAAAAAGGTAGAATTGTCGTCTGCAAAAGGCTAAAATGAACTTATGCTATTCTACTTCTGCTACATTGTCATGTCAACTGGGTTTGAACAATTTGAAGCTTCAAGTTTGCTCACTAGGTATGGTCGCATGCGGTCTCCAATTACTCACATGCATGCATGTGTATGTATATATAGATTGTCGGAAAAAAAATTAGAACTATGACAGGAAGAATGAGGGCTACCACACATATGTTGTTATGAATTTTTCTATGCTGTTGACAAAATAGCTTGCCGGCTGACTCAGGGAATGTCTTTCAGCTTGTCTCATGCCATTTGGTCTTCCAAAATACCAGCGGATATCTTCAGAAAATGCTGTGAAAAACAACAAAAAAGAAGACGTTGGTGCTACAATATATAACGAAATTGGAGATGATGAAGCTCCAACAACTTCGAAGAAAAAACGAAAATGAATAAAGACCGTCAGTCAAACAGAATTCGTAGGCATCAGACTGAATCCAATATGAAGAATGGCTGTAGTGAGGGACTAGCAGATGCCAATTTCCTTTATACCATATATGATATTTGATATGAGAGAGGCTTCCGTTTTACAGGTTGTTCTGATCCAGAGAGCATAACGAAATGGAAATCCTCCACAGAATTAGAATATGTGTGAGAGATTGGGCATCAAATCATTCCTATATCCAGATAGAAGTTCTTTGAAGCTGATGATGTAAAAGCTGTCAAATCGTGTTTTGTTTTGATCTACTGAACGTACTGAAAAAGAACTTATGATGTCCCGCCTCTTTTCATCATCAAGCGCTAAGCTTCAAGTATCTTCAAATGGAAAAGCTAAACGAGCTTCAAACAATGATTGATTTGAAAACGACATTGAAATAAAGTAAAAAACTACTTCGAGACTCTGCTCATAAAAGGAAGGCAAAGACAATCGAGATGCCAAGCATTGTTGTTTCTTGAAGAGACAACGTCTTGAAAAAAGGATTCACAACATCGGCGAATCTGAAGAAGAGTAAACTTCAACTATTACACTTGAAACGATGTGATGATGCATCATTCAAAGCGCTTGGATCTAACTGATAATCTGTAGATGAGTGCGATGAGTTGAATCAATGGTGTGACGCGTAATTAAAAGATGACGAGAATCCGGCACAAAATAATAATTAATTCTCAAAAGCAACGTCACGTTTCAAGTTGAAAAGGCGGAAAAAAATAAAATAAACTGATATGCGTATGTATATTAGAGAGTGAAGTAAAAGAGAAATAATTGATATTCAAGTTCAAAAGCAAAAACAAAAAAATCACTGCAATAAGAAAGAAAATGAACTGGGAAGTTGAGGTCTCCATTCTCCTTCTCCTTCTCCTCCTCCTCATCTGAAGTTCTTGTGCTCTCAATGTTATGGACACATAAGCTACATACTTTGAATAATGACGGACTTCTACGTGTTTGCTGTTCTAAATCTCACACGATCGGTCAGACCACGAGAATGGCCTTCTGGATCTCAACGCACATCAGACCAACTATTTACGCTGTTATTGGAAATGATTATGATGCAGATGATGAAGACGTTCATCACGACAGAGAACAGGGCGAAGACGGAGAAGAAGATGTGGATGATGTGATGCAACAGGCTGGCCGACAAGGTTGACCTTACGTAGTCATTGCGAAATTCTTTTCGAAGATATTGCGCATAGGGCGCGAGATCTTTTGAATTTCTGGCCTGGGTTGTCCTCATCTGCCTCTTCAGCCTTACAATGATCGTCATAGCCGTTCTCGTTTTCTCTCCCACTCTCTCACTTGCTGCCATCCATGAACCCATTGAGCTTTCGGCAGTTACGTCGTGTCCTCATCCACACTCTTAGCATGTCTCATGCCTCTCCAGGTAGTTCACTCATTCTCACACTCTCGTGAATGATTATACTGTACAACAAGACACAACGTAGGTGTTCTTAGCACCTGGGGTCCTGTTGAGGTCAAAATGACGTGACAGTGAGACAAAAGACATAAATAGAAAAGTGATGTAGAGAAGAAGCCATGAAGTGGACACCATGAGTCGAACAGTCGCAAAGAAAAGTGATGAAATAAGAAGAATTGAAGACCATAAACCTGAAATTATGAAGTAGAAATAAAAGTACAAAAGGCTTTAAATCAGAAGAAGAAAGAAACGGATATGAAAATGAAAAAGATATTCATATATTTTTGCATTAACAATATATGATATAAGATTAGCTCCAATGGAAAGATTAAAAATGGAATCATCAGTTTACTCTGACCAGTTTTCTTGTTTCTGAACAGCTTATAACACAGAATAGTGTTATGGTATATCTCAAAGTTTGAAAGCACAACTTCCATCGAACAGTGAAAATAGTCAGACTGAGAGCAAGTTGCCAATGAAAGAAATGAAGACAAGAAAAGGAGGGGTGGAGAATGTATGATGTTGAGTTCTTAGCAATTATTTTGTTTTTCTTGTCCACTTTTTCATAATTAAAAGCTTCAAAGTGTCTATATACTAGATTATGGTGATTGGGAACAAGTTGAAAAATAGGATTACAAGACTTCTATTTAAAAAAAGTCAATAAAAAACTATTTGAACGCTCTTAATATGCATCTGCATCTAAAATTTATATTTCTAATTATTAAAAATTCAAAAAAAGTGTTTATTTAAAGATAAAATTTATATTTTTATGATTAGTTATTTAATATTTATCTAAACATGTAGAATATATTGATAACTACATCACTTTTATATATTTTTAATAGATATATATAGATATATCTAATCTATTTCTATATTATGAACTCGAAGGTTCAAGAAATTTTAATAAAAAAAAGAAAAAAAAAGGAATTTTACAACAATATTAAAATATTATCTGTTATATCGTCATTATTAGCATCATCATATACATTTCTATTCTTTTTTTTGGATTTTAATGTCCTTTTAATCCGAATACTATCATTCTTACCAGCAGTTTATCCATTTCTCCATTTCATTTCAATCAAATTCATTCAGTCTCTATCTCTCTCTTTAGCTTTTCCTTAATACTTTTCTCAACTTCTTTTCCATTTTTATCTCGATCTTCTTTCTCTTTCATTCATTCATTTACATCATCAAGTGTTTCATCAAAGCTTCAAAATCCTTATCTATATCATATCATATGCTACCAGAAATATGGTTTTATTTAGAAACAAAAAAAAATTAATTTGAAAGAAAATGAGACTAAACTCTTGTCAGTTCAGTAAATAGCTTCAATGTTCAAATTACTAACGACACAAATGTAATAACAACTATTGAAAAAAAGAAAAGAAGTCAATGAGTTTGTGTTCCATGAACTGACTTCAACTGTGAGTTTAAATGTCGACGTGGCTTTAATGGAATGTCTTCAAGGTCTAAATATAGATTTATGAGTAGACGTAACAGACAGCAGACAAAGTCGAACACAACGGAAACCAGTAGTGAGTTCCGAACTATAATCTATTTCCAATGTACATATCTATGCCACCGAATTATAAGAAGAACACCATCAGCTCTACACGCCTTGCAATAACAGGAATCACCTGTTTCAAGAAAGAGAGAGAGAGAGGGAGAGAGAGAACTGTGAAGGTTGCAAACTTCATATTGGCTAGCACAGCGTTTTGCTCAATTAACAGCACGCAAAAGCGAAGGTTTTGCTAGGAGATGAAGTGTATTTCTGCAGCTTTTTCGACTTCTGAAGCTTGTGATAATCAGCTCAAATTGAAATTTCTGTGGGGATGGGATTTGATTTAATCTAAAGCGTAAATCTGCGACTAGGGAGATAACAACTTGTAAGTGTTACGTATCAATCGTTTCTCCAGGATGTACGAGAGTTCAAAATCTTCAAAAAGGGGGAGAGATATAGAATTGAAGTATGAAACGTCATGATCGTTGGTTGTCTAGTAAGTCAGTCACGCAGAAATAGCCTATGGCATATTAGCATTTACACCGTTTCAATGTGAACTCCTTCTAAAGTGTAGAAGAAGAAGAAAATGTGAGACAGAGAGTGATATAGAGAGAAATATAGAAAGACGTGAAGAATGAGATTAATAAGGAGAATGAAATGAGAAGTGTAAGTTAGTTCAAAAGGTCCTGAGGAGGACGTTAGACTGAGCAGTGCTCTTTCCAAAAGCACTAGTTGCACGTTTTTCCTTCTCATATCCGCTTTGTCACAACATACCCCCACCTTGAAATTCAAATTCAAGCTCATAATCTTTGGCAAAAAGTGCAGATTTGTTTAAATGTTATTACAAACTATTTCATCTGCTCTTAGCCTTATTTGAATAAAAAAAGTGTGAAACGAATATGTAGAAGATATTGCGAGGTTAAGCAATTCAATGAATTTATTCAACTAAAATGTTGTAATTCACACTTTAAAATCAAGTTTCGCGAAATTGTCAATGATGAAATCATAAATTAACTTAAGGTCTATTCTATTTAGAAAATTTCATTAAAAATCCGACGAACTGAAAATAGCCTATGCATAGATATATGTGAGCATGTCATTTTGTGACTTCGTCGTTACTAAAAATGGAACTTAAAAGCTTATAATTAATCGAAATCGAAGAGTGCATGAGACATATATAGAATAATTAGACAGCATTTTTTCTATTTCTGACCTGGAAGCATATTATACACACAGATATTGTATATAACATCCTACACACATGTGTCAGATGAATTCCAAACAAGGAAGAACTTTATTGGTCTGTCGTAATCAGAAGCAATGAATGGTTTTTGTAAATACATTCAATGTTTTGACAGCAGAAAAATGAATTATTAGTTTCTGACTTAAAACAGAAATAGTGGACGATGGAGATGTCGACCAAAAAATTGGTAGAATGACAGATATCTTCACTTCTGATATGTATACTCTCCTTAAAAGCTATCAAAAATGGGCGGAGTTACCGTAATCTATTGGATATTATAAAATACTAAAAGATAAATATATATTCGGACACATGTAGTTATTATTACAAATTTTCATATTAAATTGTTTAAATTTCATTGAAATGAACTGTGATGTAACAGGAAATTTATGAAAATATGGTTAAAGTACAACATAGTGGAGGTAATGCTGATACTCATCCTGTTACGGCAATAACCCAATTTTTGAAAGATCAGAAATGGTTCTAAAGCGATCAGTAAATTATAAAACCTAATTACGACCGATAAGGTATGCGTGAGTGTGTGTATACGTGTGTGTCTGTGTGTGTGTGTCTGAGTGATTGAGCGTTAAATGAAAGCAAAAATAATAGGAAATATGACTACATCAAGGACAGAAGTAGGAGACCTTTCATGATATTGACGTTATAATGTTAGAGATTGCCTTTTGAATTGTTAGGTTATCACATTTGGAAAAGGTTTAACTCAATTCAATATGCTTGCTATTACCTCATCCAGACACCAACTTCGTGAACCTTGATATGCAAAGGCTAAACCCGATTACGGATGAACAAAATAACTCCAATGACTTTTTACGAATCATCGACTGCTTCAGAAAATAAATTTATAATTTTAATTTGCATAGTTATATGGATTTGTATAAATATAGATATTAACTTTGGTTTTTAACTACTTACAGCTAGTAGACTCTGAGATATAGAGCTGAAGCTAAAGCATGTCTGTGAGCATAACGAACAGAAATAGCACGAATACGCAGGTTTTATTGTTTAGTTCTTCTTACTAGCCAGACGTATCTCATAAACTTGATGATTATTGTTGTTCCGGTCCTAGATGGTCTTACGACCTAGTGTGTTACTCTTCATCAAGCATGTTGATACCAAGTCGGAAGGTTCAGCCACTTAGTGGAGCTCCCACTGCGATGTACGTAACAAGTGGAGAAAGAACTCTTACCTTTTCAATGAATATAGCCTCTTAATGATTCTATTTTCTAATTCTATCTCAATCGAATGCATCATCAACTTCATCTCCACGTTATCGAGACATTGCGTCATCGTTTCTTCAATCACGTGGCGAAGATGATCAGAACTAGCATCTATCTTTAAACCTTCTTACCAACTTCTCTCTTCTATTTCCACTCTGGATAGCCTTTCAAATTCATCATCTGCATCTCTATCTCTCTTTCTCTTAGTAGCATTCATATTCCATCTGCATGTTTCTTCGTCAACATTCCAGATGACTATTCTGTCGATGACGCTACTCAAAGAGACACAAATTGCGTTTATCCACGTGGTTATTGTGATCCGTTTAAGGGCAAAGAAGTATAAATGAGTGTTGAGATGAAAGTACGAGAATGCTAGAGAAAGAAGTCAAGCAAGTATATAAGATAGAGAAAATCGAAGAAGAGCTAAGAGAGAGAAAAGAGATAGAGAGAGAGAGAGGGTACGAGAAAGAGTAATATAACGGAAAAAGAAAAAAAAGTGAAAATATTAGAATAAAGCAAAGATATAAATAACATGACCGTTTAATGTGTCTGCTCGATCTAAAATAATCTCCTCTCTTAGAATGATGACGTGAAAGTTCACGTAAAACTTGGAAGAAACCTCTTTTTACAAACGAGAAATAAAGACATTATAGATTAAAGACAAAAAAAAAGAAAGAAAATTAAAAATTTACTGAAAACATAAAACGTAATGTTCATGCTTCAAAGATAAATTTTGAATTGTTTAAATGGACATAGGGGGCAAAGTACGAATGTGTCAAATATGCTAGAAGCATATTATGTGTTCATAACTTATAACTTTTAAGATTATATGTTGTGAATTGCATCATTTTATAGTTTATAATATTAAAATTCATATAGATAACTTCATAAGGTGTTTTTTTTTGATTTTTATAAAGTAACCTGACTTCTGTTTGGGGTGTTGATCAGCATTGTTCTTAGATATTTAACTATTTGTATTTTTACAAATTATAAAATTTATTTATAAGAACTATACATATAGTTATCTAATATTAATTTTAAAATATATCTTAAAGAACAAAACATTTTATAATTTTAAAAAATGTTAGAGAAGAGCTCTTTGCATATCTTCTTCAAAATCTTTGTCTACTACTCTCGGTCATCGTTATCATATTCATTATTTTTCTATTTTTAAAAGCTTTTTGTTTGAGTTTCACTACGCAACGAAAAGAGAATAAATTAATTTTTCTAATTTAGGAAGGAATTATATTGCTTATCCCTTTTATTTTCCTTTGTTTCAATGACTAACGGGGGGGGGACTTCCTTCCCTCTCTCTTTTTTTCGTTCACTTTCATTATTTTCTATCTCTCTCAATCTTTTACTCTCTTTATTATTATTATTAATATTGTCTATCTCTCTTTCTCTTTCTCTTTATCTTCAATTTTGAATGACTATTTTCTTTTTTTTCTCAAAAAATCTTCTTGAAAAAATGTAAATCTCCTTTTCTTTTAATAATCTCAATGAATAATAATTAAGTAAGTGTATTTCATCTTCAGTAATATTGAAGTTATAACTTCAAATTTTGGTATAAATTTCCAAAAAAAGCAATATATAGGCTTATATAAATGCTAATATCCATACAAATTATATCATTTCAGGTGAGAGAGAAATTTAGTCGGATTGACCAGATAAAAAGTAGAAAAAGACAAAACAACATGGATTAATTTAATCAGTTTATATCAACTTTAGCTCAAACTACCCAGAAAACAAGAAAAATAAAAGAAATTGAATAATAATAAAATAACATGAAAAAAAGAAAAATGACGACAGTTATGCTAAACCAAATGGCATAGTTAAGTGAATCAGTTATGTTAGCTTTTCAGGGAGATACAAAGGATAGAACCTTTTGTTAGGAAGATTTGAAAATAGGAGGAATTGCGTAACAGGAAACATTGAGATGGATATCGTTTTCATGATATTTTCTCATTTATTAAACTGTTTCACAAAACGGTTAATAGATAGAGTTTTTTCAAATCTATTTAATTCAAAATTCTGGTAATAATTGAATATTATGAGAAAAGTATAAAAAAAAGTTTTTCCATTGGTAGAGAAACACGATTATGTGAGGGCAAGTAAACTAAAAAAATACATTTCGGAGTACTACTGAACTCTCAGAATCGAGACCATGTAATTACTCTGCCAAAATATCTGAGTTGATGTGAACAACAGCAGTGTCAAGACGTCGTTGATTTGATATCCAGACGTGACAGCGATACACGAATCGTCGTGTAGTAGCCCAGAGAGCACAAATCCAGCTCACCCAGCTGTATGCTTGCTTAGACTCAAACTGTCGTGGCTTTCGTATTTACTTTTGAGGGCAGGACCGGAAGATGAGACTCTGGTGACCTGGGTGACCTTCGGATTAAGCCTATGATTACTAGTTTGGGCTGATGAGGATGATGAGACAAAAGAATCTGCCTAAGATAGAGAGTAGAGAAGAAAAAAGAGCTCAGGTGAGCAAATGGTCTACCCACTGAGCAATTTGGGGTCAGAGCATCGTGCAGCTTGAGTGTGGTAAAATAAAAGAAAAAATTGGTAGGTTAGATAGATTGAGCCTAGTAGACATATTAATTAAGTTCAAATTAAATAATATGTCTTCGTTTACAATTGAGACTGTGTATGGATGGGTCACATTAGTTTTAAACTCAAAAGGCTTTAACCGATCCTCCAAAACTGATAGATAATTCTAGGTTTACTATATAATGAAAGAAACAAAAAAAAAGAAAAAAAGAACTATAGTAGAAATGATGTGAAAGAAGATGTCTTAAATCTCTTCTCTATAATGAATTACTATCACATGAGAATGAGATATGTTCAAGAGGAATAAGCTTTGTTGCAAAGTATTTCATAAATAGATTTGTGAAATATAATTTGAAAAGCATACTACTGGTCATCTATGTTGCGTCATCATGCTGCTACTCAACTGCAACGTAATTGTATGTGTATGAGAAGGCCAAAAGCCATGAATGACTAACATTTGCATACATACCGGACATTGAGGACCTCCTAATATGATGTAAGCTGATGATGATCAGCATTGAAAATAATGTAAAAACGATGATGAAGCATTTCTCAACGGCTCTTTATCTTTTTCGCTTAAACGTTTCCGGAATTTCTTACTACTTCATTCACTTTAATATCCGTCTGACGACTTGATCTCAATGAAACGAGTACAAAATCCTCAGTGTATCCTAAACCAAATGACATCATTCAGCTCTTTCTTTGAGATATATTTCAATCAGAAATGAAATGAATGATTATAAAGATTGTTGCATATAAAGCAACTATCTTATTATATCAATAGCCTTAATGGTATTGTGTGAATCTGCTGTTGAATCTGTTCTGAATCTCTCTCATCTTTTTTCATTTTGATCTTTTAACTGTAAATTCTCTTAACAGATAGTTTTACATCTTTTATACAATCAAAGCAAATCCCATGTCATTTTGTATCGATGATAATCCGTATCAGCTGACGACAAAGAAGTATTTCCTCTTTATCTTTTTTTCTTGACATAGATAATAACCAAAAGTATTTCATCAAATCGTTGATATTTTAAATCATTTGAACATATAATTCGAATTGAATTATGGTGATGATGAGTTGAAATGAATTATATGAGTTGCATATGAATTCTATTTAACTAATTATACTATATATAGCTTTGAAAACTAAATAAATTGTACTGAGAATGTATAATATACATATTCTTTTTAATATTTTCCAGATGTTTTTTTTTTTCATTTGAAACATTTTAAAGAATAGAAGTTACGTAACAATACTTTTTTTTAATATTATTTTTTGTTCTTAAGATAAGGGAACATACATGTTTCTCAGCTCTTTAGCTTTTGCAAGTTTTTAAACTTTAAAATTGACCAACGGAAATAGAACATCGAGGGGAACGGAGGTAATTGACATGAAAAAGATCAGTTGATGAAACGGTGTGGTCAAATTATTTGACATGAGAAGCTGAGAAAAACGAACGTGTTAGGGGACTGCCCAGCACAAAAAAGAAAAGAAAACAGATTTTTGTCTCATGTTGTCAAGTAATATGTGCATTCGGAACAACTGTTGTTTCTTCAATTTTGAGTAAGAAAAAAAAATTGAAAATCTAGTAAGGTTAGGCAAAGGGAAATATGATATTAAGATAAATATATTTGAAAAAAAAAACAAAAAATAATAATATCTAAATATAAAATATTCTGAAAATAAACTAAATTCTGACAAATCTTCTTCTTTTGCAAGATTTTTAAACTACTTGTTTCATAAAGATTATTTTTAAAAGTTTAGTTCATTGATCAAAACGTAGTAAATTCAGAAATATTCAAAAAAAAAAAACTTTTTCAGCCAATGAACAGAGAATATGAAGTTATTTTATGTTTTTTATTTTCAGAGATTGAAAGATTGTTTGGATGAATTCGATTTTTTGCATAAATGGAAAGGACGGTCCATTAAAGATCTGCAACGTCATCTGCGTGCTATTTGGGATGTGGTAAGTAGTAAGATAAAGCTTTACAAGACATTCTATTAAAAACTTGTGTGATGGAAAAGCTAAAAAAAAGTCAAAAATATAGAAGAGAAAACAGGGAAAAAGAATTCTTGATCAAATATATTTCTAATATATGTATTTCTAATTTTCATATATTGTACTGAAAAGTATTAGGAATTATAGAAACTAACTATGTTTTCATTTGATATAAGTTTCTTTCAAAAAAAAAGAGAAAAAGAAAAAAAAACCTTTCTTTCTAACTCCATATATAATAAATGAAATAAGAATAATATACATAAAGTATGTGTGTTATGCAAAAATTGTTCATTAACCTAAGCAGAAGAAGACAAAAAACTGCAAAGAATAAGCAGTTTATATATGCAATTTTGTGAGAAAAAAAGGAAAAGAAGAAGAAGAAGAAGAAGAGTAATCAAAATAAGTAAAGTACTTGTAAATGAATAGATCTTAATTCAGATGTTTTTTTTTTTTTTTAAATTGAATTCTCCATTTACGTCAAGTATAAGTGACATTTGCATATCATTTTAATTTGATTTACAGTAATCATCGGTTGTATATCAGAAATTTTTTTTTTTTTTAAACAAAAAACTTTCTCTTAACTATATACATATAGTTTTAATTTTTTATTTTATTTAGGTGGATTTGCATCTTTTATCAGAAAATGATGATCATATCAAAGGATTTGAACTACTAATGGTACTTGAAGCTAAAAAGGTTTATGATCAAAAGATGAAAGGACGTAAAGGATTGTCATGGTTTGATTGTGATAGTCCTGCAACTATTATGCATTCACTGGAAGAGAATCAACCACTAACCGAGGTAAATCATTCATATAATTTAGAAAAAAGCCTATATTTGAACAAGAAAAAGAATAAATATAAGTTGATAATGCTGTATGCAAATGCTACAACTAGAAATGCCATTTATAAACCATTGCGCAAATTCATAATCAGTTTACTATATCTGAATTATGGTTTCGTTTTAGTGTAATTTTGATAATTTGTGCTTAAATCTAAAAATATAAAAAAGTATCAAATCAAAAAGCAATACGCGATAATGATTTGAATGAAAGTTGCGTCATCAATAGCACACAAAATTAAAAATAAATTATTTCATTTTAGCTTATTAGCTTTGAAAAGAAGCAATGTTGTCTTGATTCAATGTCTAATTAAGTTTATCATAACTTGTAATTGATAAAGCAAAACATGGCTTATCTGCGATGGTGGTTTGCAAATGTGGATAATCATGTTATTTCTTCAAAATTTCAAAGCTTATTTAGTTAATAAATTCAAAAATAGCGTTTATTGAGAGCATATCAGTAAAGCTCACATGCCCTTCTTCTTTTGTATTGTTGTGTTCTTCAACATTAATCTATTTATAAATGCCACCTTCTGATTTTTTATTTTTACCATAATCTCTTACTAGCTTTCCTCTATTTAGCAAATTCACCTATACAAGCTATTTTACATATTGTTTAGAAGCTACATCTTAAACTAATGAGATTCAGCTTTGCATATAAATACATATAACAGATTTAGATTGTTGTCTAATTTCGGTTTCGCTATCTTTCAGAGTTTAAGACAATTTACTATAAGTGCTCTTGAAGTTTCCACTTTTGATCAAAAATATTAATCAATTTGTTTGTTGATGTACTTTTTCTTTATATTATTTAACTAGAACTATTCGGGATACATATATTTAGTTAAAATTGTCTCTATCTAATCAACTATGAAGTATTATTAGCTCAGACCATGCTTTTAGTATTTCAATCCAATCTGCAAAAGCGGGTTTTTCAAAATTAACTTCCTCGGCGGAACTTAACACTTTCAAATATTTGACAGTTTAGAAAACAGTGGAATCTTTTAAGCTTCAAGCCTCCTTATCCTATGCAACAAATTTCAAACATAACACTAGTAGATTTTTGAAAAATGAAGAAGAAGAATGAAAAATTCTTTTATGAAAGTCTTTCTGAAACATCTCGTAACAAACAAATTCAAATTCATTTTTTCTCAGCCACAGCATAGGGGATTTGAATAAGTTTTTAAACAATTATTCAATATCCTCTTTGAGAATCAAAAAAAAAAAAAGAAAATTAACAATAAATATTTCTTTTTTAACTTTTTATCTTGTGTTATAGTTATATAATAATCAAACTATAAGTTGGTACTGAGAAATACGTAAAAAAGCTTGTTTTTCATAATTCCTTTTAATATCATCTATTAATATTAAAAAGATAAAGTTCTAATTATATTCATAGATCTCTTTTTATTTTAATTAAAACAAAATTGTGATTGTGATAGATATGAATAAAACAAATCCGATCTTGGTCAGGCTAGTTTTTTTTTGTTTGATTAGTCGAACATAATGCTTTTCAAGCTGCTCATACATTAAATTAGATGAAACGAAATAAGAAACAGAATATGTGAGGGAAGCTGATGGTTTATTAAATGAGAAACGGAAATAAATATTTTAGTTTTTTTAAAAATATAAATTATTCATTTTTATAATTTATATATGTACATAAGTATGTATACGTAACTAGCTCTCTCTCCTTTTCTGTATCTCTCTCTCTCTCTTTCTCCTTTACTTCTATCCCTCTTTCTCAATTACTATATGTAATAAATTACATAGATTAACATATATATATATATATATATATATATATATATATATATATAACTGTATTTTCATCACAAAACAAAATGTCTTTTGTTAAAGAAGAAAAATAAAATCCATTTATCAAATAGATAAAAAGATAAAAGTTAAAGTCTTTATATCTATTTTCTAGATATATCACAAAGATGAGCACCAAAAAAAAACTTCAAACAATTACCGAGAATGTGATACATGAATGAAGTGGTGATTAGTATTCTGCTTCATTATATATAGCATTTTAAAATCTTTTTTAACTATTCATAAGAAAAAATTTTTTTGTTGATTAAGCTAAAAAAGAAAAGAAGATAAAAAGATTAAGCTTATTCAACTGAATCTATAGTATTCTTTGCTTGGTCAAAAAACATTTTATTTACAATACATATAGTTAGTTTGTAATATACGTAATATAGAAATATAAAACTTTAAATATTCTTTATGAAACATCTTTCTTTTGCAGATTGCCTGGAATCTGATCTGTCGCATTTCTGATTTGACGATAGAGCTCATCGATCTATCCACAGTTCAAACTTCCTACATTGGAAATGGAGCTACCTCTTTGCCTTGGATTCGACAACGGTCTTCAACATTGCCACTATTTTTTGTTCCTGAAGACTAATATCATTTGACTGTTTTCGACAAAGCTGAGCAAATTCATGTCTAAGGACGCCGAAATACATACTAGGCTCGAAAAATCCATTAATCTAAACTTTAAATCCCAATTTTTTCCATCCAAAACAAAAATCAGGAATTTTCATAAGCTATTTTAGAAATCTTTGCTTTATTCTCAGATTTTGAATCAAAAAAGCATCTAATACAATTCCCGAACATGTCTTAAAGGTCTGTCTGATTTTTCAACGGATTTTTCATTGCCTTCTACGGTTTGTCGTTCAAAGGGTTAACATAACGTTTAGCTCTGTGTCTTGGTCCCGACAATACTTTTGAATATTTCGGTTTCTTTACAACTCGGGTATAATATGTGAATATAATCATTAGGGTAGTTAATGCTAGTTTGTTAACAGAAACTTTTTTTAATTTCAATATGTATATCTTATCTTAAATCATTTTTATCTCATTTTGAACCTGGAAAATAGTTCAAAATAAGGTTGATGATTGAACGATAAGAGAGGCTTTATAGCCAAATTTCAATTGTTGCACCTAGACAGTTTAATCTACGCATCTCAAAAACTTGGAAATTCATTTAGTTTATATTCATCAAAATCATTGTTTTTTCTAATCAATTATATGAAAAAATACTCAAATATGTCATCAACATGAGTCATCATAAGGCAAATATCGTGACATTTGCAGCTGAAAAAGTTGAAAAAGTCGGTTTTCTTCTTTGAATTAAAAGAACAATCTCTTTAATAAACTTTATCTAAATACCCTCAATAATTAGAAACAATTTTCGTGAGAAAAAAATGAAAATTGTTTAAGTTCAATTGAGCTTTATCAATACATTTTGTGCATTTTGAGGGGCACAAACACAATCTATAGATACAAAGAGATTCTCATCTCCTCCATTTACCAACAACCAGTACTGTTGGCAATAACATCGGAATGTTCCAAAATAAGTTTTGTCAAAGTTCATATTCCAATGATCAGGATAATTAAAGCATTAGTTATGAAAAGCTATTGATGAATATGAATTAACTACTTTGAAAAGTGAGGGAGATAGATTTCAAAGAATATCAAATATAAGCCTTATTGATACTTATAAAAATGATTTATTTTTTATTTTTTCTTTTATTGATTAATGTAAAAAACATAATTTTATAATTTTAATGAAAACTTTGTCATCTATATTATAGTAAAACATATTGTTTTCACTTCCATCATATTCTTCATATAAACTTTTGCTCATTTTGTTTTTTTTTAATAATTTTTGAGTTGTGTAGGTTTAACATCTAATAGAGTTATTATATTAATTATATAATTATATATACATACGTATATATATTTATATATTTTATAATTATATTTATATGAATAAAATTTTTCTTTTTTTTTTTTTTTCGATAATATTTATATTTCATTTATATTTATCTTTTTTCCTTTTTTGCTGCTACTATGAGGAACATAAAGAAGGATATAAAAAGAAAAGTTTCAGAGTACATCAGCATTAATTCCAGATTTAATGACTGAAATATCCCGTATTACGCTTGCAACAAACAATATATCTTTCAACTTTTACAAAAATGTCTTGAATGTAGCCAAAAGCGCTACTAATTAGTTCAACATTTCGTAAAATCTTCTCTCAAAATGCTGATAAAGTTTAGCAAATGTTCCAAAGTATTAAGTAGAAAACTGAAGCCATCTAGTTCATGCTGGAAAAAAATGTCACTCTTATTGTATAAGAAGAGACAATGAACAATCACGTGCGTGTTTTAATCTTAATATCTTCATCTCGAAATGTTGCAATAAGGAATATCCTGAAAAGATGAAAAAAAAGAATAATAATATATAATATAAGGTATTATAATAATAAAAAACAATTTCTTAAAAGGTATTAATCTATAAAAAAATTATTATTTGCATATCTGAATATGTTAAGTTCGTCAAGGGAAACGAGGCATGCCCATAAAGGACTAACCGGAAGAACAAAAATCGAAAACAGTTCTAAATTTAGGTAATAATTAAACTAATAATATTACTTTTTCATATTTTGAGATTTTTATATATATTTTGAATTGATATTATGGGAAAGTTTCTCTTCCTCAATATATATTAGACAATTTTTATTAAGCAAGATAGATTCATGATGTGTTATTCTTAACCAATTTCTGTGAAATTTTGTCTGAAAACAGTACTTCACAAGTCAGCTGATACTAATTTTAATGTTATTTCATATATTTAAGATGAGGAAGATGTTTCATTCACTTCCTATTACGTCTTACAATAGATATAAATAGTATAAAGAATTTTTAAAAAAGAAAATAAATACAAAAGAGAGAAAGAACTTTCAGTTTTGCTTGTATCTTTAATTGATGTTTAGCATATTTTGAAGTAAAAAAGGAAATAAATTGAACATTAAAACTATTAATCAATATTATTATCCTACCTGGTACGTCAGACGAGAATATTTGAACTTTCAGCTGGAAATTGCCTTCTGAACAGTTTTCAATTACATCGTCGTCGTTTTCTCTTTATATTAAAATACCGAAGTAGCATCATATATATTATGGGGATGTGCAAAGTATTCTAGGTTTCTTCATAATATTCATCGTTTGACGTCGTTGTTCCCGAAATTATTCTTTGAAATTCGTCTTTATTTGGAATGATCTTCCTCATCTCTGTTTGATCTCATTAAAGCTTTTAAGGATATTTCTTCAAGAAAAATTTAGTAAAAGGGTAGTTAAAAATATTTTTTCTTTTTATATTTTGAAGAAATAAAATGAGTAATTATTGAAATATAAAATAATAATAATACTAATATAATTTTAATAAAATAAGAAAAGATATTTTAAAATTTATTATACTTTATTCAAATAAAAGATATTTTTAGTAACATGTAACACCTACTCTTTTCTTCTTTTTTTGCTTCATTATTCACTTATTTTATTAATTTATTGTTTTAATTATACGAAAATTACTCTAGTTTATAATTCAATTACAAAACATATTTAGTGTTCATATTTCGGTCAAAAAAAAACTATTATCACTTGAAAATCGAATTATCTATTTGAAAAATGGCCATTTACATAAAAATATTGAAGAACATTTACCGTAACTCATACCTAAAATTCATGTGATAATTGGAATTGTTTATAACATTTACAAAATCTATTTTTAAAAATAAAATAATTTCATCAGTCTTTTCTAGGTACTATGAAACTTAGTTCAAGCATTTTCTCAGAAGGATAATACCTGGGCGGGAATGGGCCTTAGTATATGGCATAATACTGGAATTATAATGAAAAATACCTATAGTATCTATTACAAAATTCAATTTCATTTTGTTTATAATTATAAACGTCAAATACAAAAAACATTTATATTCTGTAGTTCTAATTCAAGTGCTGTCAAAACTAAAAAATACATAAAAAGAGAAATAAATACATTAATACATGGCAATCTGATTTTGTGAGCAGATATAAGAATTTCTCTAAAATAAGAATTTGCACAGAGAAGATGTTGCACAAGAGCACGGTCCCGTCTTTTACAAACTAAAGACATACTGAGTCTTACACAAATAATCTAGATAACTAGAAATGATTTGAAATATAATAAATAAATAAATAGGAAAAATAACAATATTGTAAAACAAGAATTGAGAAAGAGCTAGAGTACAAGATTGGTTGGAAAAAGGAGAGAAAAGGAGAAGAAAGGAGAGAAAAGAGAGAGAGAGAAAGAGAAAGAGAAGAGAGAGAGAGAGAGAGAGAGAGAGAGAGAGAGAGAGAGAGAGAGAGAGAGAGAGAGAGAAAGAAAAAGAGAGAGAGAAAGGGAAGGAATGATAATCAAACTGATGCGTTTTGAGGTCAATGGATGAAATACTCTTCTTCTTAAAGAATTGCTCATTTTAGTCAAAAACTAAATTGACTATTTTAATAAATTATCGCTTTCCACTGGGCTTGAAAAGATATTCGAGCTCAGGTGCTATAGTGGGCAGTAAATCCTTTGGTGGCTCAAAGTTTCTAGCGAATTTCACAAACTGAAAAGGAAATGTCAAGAAGTTGTTATCCTAATTCAACGAATTTTAAATATATAATGGTAATACTTACCTGTTCCTTGAACAGATCTAAAGCTCCAGCCGTATTAGCCCATCGTTGAATTCGCTGAAGATTATCTAAGCCGATTGTTCGATCTACATGACCTAATAGTTTAGCTTGGGAATCCAGTTTTTGAGATCCAAGAGCAACTGTAAATGACATAACAGGGTTAATGAAATCATCGAATTATTATATAACAACAGTAATGTTATGTAATATCAATTACCTTCCATAATATCAACCATAACAGTCTCAACTGGTGTTCCTCGTTCAAAATGTGTTATAGCTTGATTAAATCCTTCATCAGCCTTATTCAAAACATTCAAAAGTGCAGATGGTTTTACCTAGAATGCCAAATAGGTAAACATTTTCCATAAGTTTTCAGAAAGCATAATGAAATAATGAAACATACAGTAGTTGGTGGATTTTCAGTTGCATCCAGTACTGCTGGTCCATATGGACTTTTACCTGCAGCGGCGCCACCTGAAAAATACGAAAATAAACTCAAATAATTGCAAAAAAAAACTGATCATGAATGCTTTTAATATATTAAATATATATGTGAACTTTTGGAATGAGTAATTATAATAAGAATAGCTTACCAAGTCCTACAGATGGAACTGCGGGAGGTGGATTTCCACCTGGGAAGACAGGTGGTCCATATCCATCTCCAGTAGGTCCTTTGGATGGTCCCAAAGCACTTTCACCGGTAAAGTAGTCAGATTCAGCTAGAACAAAGACACAGTTAATTTAAAATAAATTAATATCCGTCTTACATAATCCTGATTCACCACCACTAGGAGCGGTTGGAGATCCTCCACCGAATCCACTTCCACCTCCTCCGAATCCGCTTCCACCACCGCCGAATCCGCTTCCTCCTCCTCCTCCGAAGTGTCCGAAATTCCCTAAAACATTCACAAAGTTAAAAATTAATTGGTATTGTTTCAAACCGGAGCCTCCAGAGCCTGATCCAAAACCTGATCCAGTCTCTAAGAACTCCTTGGGTGGAGCAACAGGTCTAAGCCCAGAGTTTTGTGGAATAAACACATCTTCTTTAGCTGTTTCTGGATTTGGCTGCTTGCGCTGTTTTGGTCGCTTTGCCAACTTTTCAGTTTTTTTTTCTTCAGTTGGGAAATTTAAAGCATTTCCGTTATTTCCTCCAATTCCAAACCCAACATTTGCGAACTCTGGAGGCAATTCAGATGGACCAAAGCCTAATCCAGCACCTGAAATGAATAAAATCAGAAATTAATCCATTGTTTTTCTCAAGTACCAGAATCTTCTGTTTCTAATCCAGATTCTTCTTCGCTTGCTGGAGCTTCTGTTGTTGTGGTTGTGGGTTTTGGTTTAGGTTTTGGTTTTGATTTCGTTGTAGTTGTGATCGGCTGAGGCTTGGGCTTTGATGTAGTTGGGGCAAATGCTGAAACGAATTAATTCTAACTGAACGAAAAATTCTATTGTTCTTCTAATTCTGATCTGATCTACATTTTCATTTTTTAAGCAGATACATATATCGATTTCACATACTTGGGGCAGTTTGTCCAAAACCGGACTGAGCGGCAAATCCAAATTTACTTCTGGCATTATTTTGGAAAGGAGTCAGGTTGGGATCTTCTGGAACCTGCTCTTCGGATGCAGTTTTTTCTCCTGAACAAGTCATTTGGATTCACCAATGAAACAAAAACGAATGATACCTGGACGTCTGATATGAAGACGTGGTCTTTGGCTGAGTTTTTGAATGAACTGATAGCTCTTGTATACAGGCGTAGTACGAGAATGGTAATCTCCAGCATTAGATGCTACAGGTGGTAAGTTGGAAATGGCTGGAGAAGGTAAGCGATGATGGAAGTTATAAGAAGATTCTTCTCTTTCTTCCGAAGCTGAATTTTAGACGAAATTTTGAAGGTTGAAAAATTGAATATAGTACCTTCAACAGATCGGAGAAGGGGACCGTGAATTCTAGCTCTTTGATTGGAGTTAATAGGAACTTGTACAGTTTCCGTGATATCAAGAGTTTGAGACTCAGCTTGCTTTGAGCTAGCAATAGGAGCAGCCTTAGCAAAAGGTGCCTGAAAAACATTTTTGTAAGAAATATCTGATTATATGACTTTTAATTGGAATTCGCGAAAGTTTTTTATAATCATAGTGCAGATACGAACTTCAGGTGTCTTTTTTTGGTTTGGAACTAATCCACTTTCTCCACTGGCGTAATCTTCAAATTCCTCTTCGTCTGATTCCTTGGATGGGATTGGTTTTTGCGGAACAGCATATGGATAACTGATTGTCTTGAAGTTAATTCCAAGTTTTTTCCAACGTGTCTAAAAAGTGTTTTTAATGAGTTTCTATTTGATTAAATATCTTTAATCAATTTTATATTTAATGATTCAATAATACCTCTAAACGCTTTTTACGGTCCTCTTCTTCATCAGCAGATAACGGTAAAACTGGATGAGTTGCATGAATATCCCCATGCTCATAGCTATCCTAGAAACATTTAAAATATTTTTTGAATAAAAATAATAATTAATAGTAAAGATATAATAATATATTTTATATTATTATTAACCTTTTCATAAGAAGATGCTACTGCTGAAGAAGCAACAGGTTGTGGAAGTCGATTATATAATGCTGGAGGAACTTGTGCCCTTGGTACAAATGGCTAAAACAAATAATAATTTAAATAATCCACAATACATTGAATTTGAAAGCATATTTCTCTACCCTATTTTCTATATTCTTTACCAAATTTGTTATTAGTTAGGTTAGAAAAGGCAATATCTAGCAATCATACAAGAAAACATAACACATATAATAAATATATACATATAGTTAGTTATTTTTTGATATTAGTTAGTAGAATTATAATTTTAAAAAAACTTTTTGGCAATGAATAATATTATTTTTCAATTTTTTATTATCTCAAGAAAAAAAAGTTGAGAATAAGTGAAATGAAATGGTTCATCTTCGTTTTCTTTTCACAAAGAGGTCAATCAAACGGGCTTCTTACATCAAAACTATTTTATGAATATACATCTAAGATATATAATGTAATTTCTTCTACTTCATTTAATATTAAAACTTATTATAAATATAAACTATTCAAATTTTAACCTACTTTCTAAAAGAAAAAAAAATAGAAAATTGTATTCATTTTTAATGGGAAAATATACTTTCAATGACTTCTTTTCATTCACGTAACTACATTCACGTTTAATTTATTTTATTTTGAAAAAGTTCGCAAATCGGTTGATTAATGAATTAAAGTATTTTTAAACAATCCACTATGTTCATCATCATCATCATCATCACTTTTCTACATAACGGAACTACAATTTTGAGGACAAGATATGAACATCCTGATACAAGAAATAGAGCTTGAAGAAATGGTTCATACTATCCATTTCTATTTATGAAATGAAAGTTTAATCATGATTACTTGATTCTATCTTAAGATATTAATCATTTCTTTACAATACGATCAGTATATTCATATATTATATAAAGATAGATGTATATACATACATATAGTATATTCTATCTCATCCAGATTCTGCATTTGACCCTTTGATATGAATTTCTATATCAAAGAATATGTATGTAGAAGTATGATTTGACTTGTTTTTCTAATCTTTCTTCTTGTATATAGTTATATGTTTTATATTAAACTATATAGAAAGACCGGACGTAAGAATGCAGTTCCAACATATAACTGAGGTTAACTGAGTGAAAATTAACAAGAATTCAAGTAATTTCGTCTTGAAAACAAAATTTCTTTGTTTTTTCTTTTAACTCTCTTTCACCTATTCAATCGTGGAATGCTGATCGCTTTCTTGATGAGAAGCGATGACAGCCAATTCGGATCCCTCGCTTCTCCCGTAAACGATAGCGAAAACCGTATGAACCAAATTAGTGAAGGTTTCAGATGTATATAGCACAGGTAACAGCTATAGCGAAATACAGATTGTACTACGGAGATGACCAATTCCTGTTCGTAGCACATCGACTTCTCACCTGTACGAGATGTCGAACAAACTTCCATTTTCAATCATGACTTCCAATCACAAGAACAGTAAGGGTCAGTTAAATCCGTTTCTTCTGTATCAGACCTTGTATGCTTGGCCATTCACATCTCAGTGGGATATTCGTCAGGAAATTCTGATACATTTATCATGATTTTCGATGATGAAAAGAGAAAATTTTTTTCTCGTAAACGCATAAAAAGCGAAATAGAAGAATGCGATTCTTTGAACATCGTCTGACCTACTACAGTTAGAAACATGAATTTCCAATGATTATCCTTACCTTCTGGACCTATTTATCCTAAGAATGAAGAAGTCCTTTTGACGTTCGTTTCTTTTGCAGCAACATGCAGAGCTAAGGTATGATGATGAAAAGACGACACTGATGACCAAGTATTATGATACAGAAAACGCGAGCTATAGTAGCCTGTTACGGTTTTCATGATTCTGGATACGATGGCGAAAACGATTGAGTTCACACTGTCTCATGTAATAATGTGATGACTTCTTCATTTGAAATAGGTCAATATGACCTTAGGCTTATTGTTTCAGTATGTCCGAATGAATTTCGCGTGATTTGAAGTGAAAGAAAGAGAGAATATCTGGACCGTATGTTACATCACATCTATCTGTTCATCGGCTCAGACATTATCCAGAACTTAGATGTTTCCGATGCCCTTAATATGAGAGAATATCATACGCAAACTATGTCTTCATATTATCTAAATTCGTTTTTCTCTTTAATATCTTTTGACTAATCCTAACTCTCTCTCTCGATCACTCCCCCCCCCCCATCTAAACCTATTACTAGTCATTACCACCCAATTTTTCAATTATAACGGTACAATCTAATAATCCAATAAATGTACCGGTATAGATTCAATTCATATTTGAAAAAAAAACATTAATTTCTATTGATGTCCAAGAATCGCGAAAGAAGGGGATATATGAATAGTATTTTCTAGAATGAAGGCAGGTTAGCATTCGTTTCAAAAGGTTGCAAATATGGCGCTTCAAGTTTTCGATTAAGCTTTTTTTATCTAAAAAATCCGATCTTTTCTTTCACATGTTGAAGATAATTTGGAATGAAGCAAATAAAAAATATTTCATATTGCTATAGGAAAGAACGTTTGTTGGTGTTCGCCATGCCTTACAGAATACAAAAGGTGCGAGAAGATGAAAGCTTTATACATATGCATACATACTCAAACTTGTTTGTGTCCCCCCCCCTCCCAGTGTATAATGCCTACTATCCTCATACAATCTGGTAACATTCTCTGCTTTCTGCTTCAACTCACAAACATTTTTCTTGCCCAATCCCCGTTAAAAAACGTAGAAGAACTTGGACGAATAAGATAATGATGAAATGAAGAACATATATTACCTTCATTCTCGCTTTCTCTTCATCTTTATTTCAAATTCGTCTCTATGCCTTTCCTTTGCATCACTTCATCTTCGTCCTCATTTAGACATTTGTTCCGAAAGAAGAAATACAAGTGATGTGTGCAGTATCCCTTTCTCTAAATTCACCCCCCCCCCCTCCGTACATGTCCCTTCAATCCTTGTTCTCTAGTTGTGTTGCCGCTCCTCATCAACCTATCAATTTACCGTTAGTGTTTCATTCCATCAATGAAAATAGATCAGAAATTGGAATAAAATGAAAGTGGAAATTACACTTAGTTTTAACCGTTTGATTGACATTGTCACCTAGAATACAGGAAACACCTTAGCGCCTTAATTGAAACAATTTCAGGAACAATGTCCATCATCTTTCAGAATGAAGTATTTTCGTTTTTCATTGTTGGTTAGTAAAAGTCCAGAAATTTGCTAAGCTAGGTGGCAAGAGCGAATTGAACGAGAAACTATGTCAATCCGCTGGTATAATACTTCAGAATTCTGAACATGTCTGCTCATAGGTGTAAACTGCGACGTGATCGTCGGATTAGAAATTAAATCCTCATGACTTAGAATGAACTGATTCAAAAAATTAGAGAGAGAAAACTCAAGTACGTTTAGTAGAAAAGGAAATGCGTAAGAGAGAGAGTGAGAAAGAGGAGAACGCAAAGAGTTGAAATCCAGAAGTAGACAGGAAAAAGGAAAAACATTTAATAATCATTGTGAGCGATTAAGAACGAAGAAAGAGGCCTATTGATTTTACTGCTTAATTCTAGCTGAAACACACGAACTCACCTAGGCCAATAAAGGATGCGGTTACTGTTTTGTTTTGGAAGCCTGGGGAGATAGAGAGTGAAATCTTGAAATCCTCTTAAGGCTATTATTTTGGTGAGAAGAAATTCAAGCGGATTTTGCAACTTCAAGGTGTGAGAGGATGACCGAAAGCGAACTGTCCTCTTAGGACTAGTTACACATGTAATGAACACGAAATGTGATTCATACGTCGTGTGAAAACTTATACAAAACCACCAAACTAACCGGGAATTCTCTGATGTCCTCACGATATGCTTCTTGTCTTCGTACATTATGATGAACGGAGTGCAAACCTTCTGATTGAGTTGTCTGGAGAGGATGTATCACCTATAAGAGTTAAAGATTCGTCTTTAAATCTCAAAACTTCTATTGGGTCTCCAGATTCACATTTGCTTTTTTGTCTGTTTTGTCATCAATATTCACGAACAGTCACAAGACAAAGGAAAAAGAATTTTCGTTCGAATGTCCAATCTACCTGCAGTCGCCGGATTCCATGTAGACGTCGATATGAAGGTATATTGGCGAATGAACGATGATCAAATGTTTGGAACTCCTGAAGACAACTGTGTTGTTGAGAAAATCCACATTCTTCTCTATATGAGAGAAGAAAAATGGAAAGATATAGGATAGGATAGAAGCTATTTGGCACAGGTTACTCGTTCAGTCTTTCCAGATTTTCATTTTTTTTTGTTTGAGTTTGGTTGGTATGGGTTGATGTTCATCTTGATGTTCATTCTAATAATTGATGATTTGTTTTTTGATTTTCATCCGCCGGAAACTGAATATTTGAGTTGAAGCTTGGTGTTTTGATTGATTGCATTTGATTTCTTATGCTTCTTTGATTAAAGCTTTTCCTCCGTACTTGAAGCAAGCTTGCTTGTTCTATAACAGGGATTGACCAAAATGACAGAAGGATGATCACTGAATAAGATGACAAGAGGGAATGAGAGAACACTCTATTAGAGAAAGAGGAGAGATCGAACCTGATTTTCATAAACGAGAAAACTGGTTCTTTATTATGTATCCAACTAAGTTGTTAGTTCATATCCAGCTTGTGACGTCAAACAAACATTATTGCTCATCGTTTACGGGAATGTTTAGAATATTCGATCAAGAGATAAGTTGGCAAAAATCAAGAATACAATAAAGAGAAATGAGAAGCGTCTGAAGTATGTTCTTGAAAACATCAAAAGATTTATATAAGTCCTTGTTGCTGACCACAATGAAGCTTCTATTTTGATTTCGCATATTGGCAAGATTTTTGATTCACTGTTTAAAAGTTTGAATTATACAGTTATCAGTAACACTTCCTCAATGTTTTTCTATTTCTTTCTTTCTTTCTCTCTCTCTCTCTCTTTCTCTCTCTCTCTCTCTCTCTCTCTCTCTCTCTCTCTCTATCTCTCTCTCTCTCTCTCTTAGTATATGTCCATCTTTTTTTGATATATAGTATACACATGTCAAGACTGATGAAAGGATAATCAAGATTAAAAAAAACTTTTACGAAAACAATTGACGCTTAACTAGACCAGCTTTATATACTACAAAAGCCTGCTTTATACCATGTTCTTTATATAGACAATCTTAGTTATATGATATCTCGCTCATTACAAATTGTGTTAAGAATCTATATTGACTCATATAAATCGCAAGCTTTCAAACAAAAAGATATTCTCTTCAATAAACTTAATGCTTTTATAACATATTGAGAATAAGCATTCTTATAAAAACATAAAAGAACACTGAATAATTAACAAAAAATGGAAGTAATATGAAAAGGAAGAGCAAAAAAATGGTTGAACCTTTGTCTTACATGTCTTTCAAAAATATTTCACTTTTCCTCTTCTCCCCCCGTTCGTTCTCTCTCTCACTTATTCTCTCTTTATCTATAGTTCATGTTTCATTAGATCACCTTCGTAGTTCTTTTCAAATATTAAACCGAAAGTGGCAATAGGCTACCTTCAGCAGTAAGTGAAATAGATCTCCAAAACTTTGACGAAATAAAGACGACAGCCAACGGAGATAATCATAGTCCAAGTGAGAATAGTCGTTCGTTTCAAATCGCACAACTTTTATATCCAGAGGAATCAATAAATAAGATTTTATCATACAAAACTTATTTATAAAAGATTCACAACTCATATAAGATAAGTCGTAAAATAGTTTCATTGTACAATCTAGAAAATGTACGAAATTTGAAAAAAGAAAATAAGTTTTAAACACTTTAGATCGAAATTCGTTATGAAATTGTTCTTTGTTGAGTAATTTGTAATTCTCGTGGATTTTTGAAAGTATATTCGAAGTTGGAATTTGGTATTCTTTTAAGATTACGGTTTCCAAAAACGTTTGAGCGCATATTACCAGCATGCAAGCATGATGAAAGAAAAAAACAGAAATTTAAAATATCTCAAACATTAAAGTTATTTCTATTTATGGAAAATAGATGTATATATTTGTGAATTTAATACATAAGTGGGCATAAGAGCGTTTTTGTGAAAACTTGGTGCCTAAAATGTGGGATGTGGTCGAAACGTGTGAATTACATGGAATATGAGGTGTATAAGACATAGACACTCACGTTTTTGGCTTTCATATTAAAAAAAAGATGATACATACAGATGTTTCTTGTGAATGTGAACAAATTGGTGTGATAGCTAACCAAAAGACCAGCTTAAGAGCGTGAAAAAAGGTTTTCGTAGTGATGACATGGATGAATATTCGTTCTAAGCTAAATTAACTTGAGAAGTTGTGAATATTTGATGAATTATTATTATTTGAAAACAAAATTGAAATTAATTTTCTTCAATCAACTGGTCAAAATTCCAGATTTCAGATGTGCTGAAAACTATTATTTCATTTCAGTTTTAGAAGAAAATCTGAATGTTAAAATCGGATCAACCAAATGAAACATTAGCACTTGTATTCCATAAAAAATAGTAGATTGTAATCATTCATATAGATATATGAATATTGCTTTCAAAATAATAAGAAAACGAAATATTTTGGAATACAAGATGTCAATTTGGTCTATTATTCCCATATTAGAGAGCTATCAATAAGCTAAACATAAACGAAATAGACTTGTGAACTTCAAGAAATCAAGCATGATATGCTTGAAGACTGTGTTTTGATGGACAATCACCAATTCACCAACACCAAACATATTTTCCCAGATAATTATACTAATTATATATTTTAGTTACAATGAGACCTGAACACGAGTGACCAATGCCATTATTTGATATGAAAAAAACTGACACAAGACGTTCATAAACGAACTAATAAGGAAACTGGTGAAAATGTATAAAATGGACTTACTGAGCAATAGGAGATTTGGACGAGAGCTGCGAAGACAGTAACTAATAAAAATAACATTTTGTTAGTACAAATAGTACAGCATAGCCTAGACATATAGCCTTTTCTTCCAATTGCTTCGGAATGTAAGGGGATGCTTCACGAAGAGAAAGGAGAGAAAGAAAGGGAGTATATGATGGGCGGGCAATGGATTTCTGATAGTCCGAAAGGAAAAAAGGGGCGGAGTAGAACTGCTGCTGTGCGAAAGCAAGGAAAGAGACAGGCCATGAAGGCGGAGACAGCCCGGATATAGATTGTATGCCTTCATAGAACTTTCCACTATGGGAGATACAATACGATTGCGACATACGTACTCTCTCGTCCCTCGTTCTCTTTCTCCACTTCAATAAATTATCCTATCGCTGGAACTCTTTCTTAAATACGAATATCATTATGATTGAGTTCAAATTGATAAGATGATATGTATACGATCAGTAGGACACCATCGAAATACGTAATCGAAAAGGTTTTTTCTCAATTTAAAGTTGTGAACGAGTGCGATGCTATCTTACTTACTGTACCAAACTCATAAAAGCCATAGAAACGCTGTGAAAATTAGACATTTCTTTGAAAAACGATTTTCAAAGAAGAATAGTTTGTGTTTCATTTCTGACTTATAATAGTTTCCACTACATCTGGAGACCAAATACGAGAATTATAACCTAAATTCCAATTTCTATCACCATGAATACATGAGAGAAATGAAAGAATAAATGTTTATAAACTTACAAGAACAGCTCATCGGCAGGGATTGTAAATTTATAATTTTATTTATATGATATGTTAAAATTTCTATACTTCTGTGTGTGTGTTGTATTAGTTATAATTTGCTGGTTAAGCTGAGAACTACGAGAATTAATTACTACATAGAACAAGAAACTTACCAGATTATAACATGTTAATTCTTCCCGTATAAATCAAATGCAACTCGTTCGTAATCTCGTACATTAGCTTAAATCCGATTTTAGCTTCAAAAGGACTGTATAATCCTTTGGATCAAGAAAACGTTATTGACTTACGCTGCCATCTTGAACTAAAGATATGAATATAAAGTTGTTATACATACATTTAATTTCTTGTTTTGGACAAAACAAATTACCAAATTTAAGTTCTTATATCAATGGATGTTGTTCAATAATTTCATTAAATACATATGATTACAAAGAAATTTTTGTTTGGATGTTTATTAGAAGTTAAATGTATATACATAACCATATATACATACCGAACTCTGTACCAAAAATTAAAAATAATTTTTCAATATTTAAAAAGTTAATCGTAAAGAACATTAAGTGCTACTTCACGTTCAGCTTCTTCCAACTCTTCTTCAGAAAACAACCCGTTCAAATCTACTAAACATTTCACTGGTACTTTCCATTATTGTCTAGAAACGCTGACCTGGTTTCCCTTTTTTATTTGCTAGATGGTTTAGGACAGCATACTGTACAAACCTATCCTTCTTATTGGCAGCTTCGATAAGTTTTGCATGACTATAGTTTGTATGACCACTTTGTGAGTCCAGAAACCTGAATATAGATTGAATGAAAAATGTTCTTCTGTAACCCAATTACCGAACGGCATCAACCACAAGCCCTTTAGATAGAAGAACTTCTATGATTTCAGCAATACCTTTCTGCCTAAAATAGAATGAAAATTGAATAATTTTTCCAAAAAATAACAACCTGCACAAAATATCAACACCGGATTGGAAAAGCTGTTTACATCTTGCTTCGTAGCCAAGCAAGAGAGAAGCCAAAGGTTTTAAGTCAGAAATTACCTAAAATATTCCGATTAATTGAGAAAGATGTCAGTCATATTGTACCCGATAAGTTACTAGTTGGTGAAGTGTCGTCATTTCTCCAGCATCTGCCAGCGTTTGAACAAGTAATTCGAGAAAATAATTCTAAAATGGCTTACTTAAAAAAGCATTAAGGAAAACAAGCATACATTTACTACTATTTCAGTTTTATATAAAGCATTCAAATATTGAAGCATTACATTACCCACATATTTCAAATCACCTGATAGATCGTCCTGAATAATAAAGTTTAAATTTCAAATTTCAAAGGTATACTAACCTTTAGAGGTATGAAGAAACCACTTATTAATTGAGCTTGTTCAATTGATGGGCAATTAAAAGGCACGGGCATTAGAACAGACTTAGAATTCTCTGAGAATATCAAGTAAACCATCGACTTGGTAGAAGGAAAAATACCATTTTTTTGAGCAACCGATGCATTATTTTCAGCTATGACACGAAATAATTTTCCTAACTATAAAAAAAAATTAAATTTATCTATGTGAGCTAATTGTACCACTCTTAACGAAATCTCCCGTTTTTTAACACAGTTCAGTAAAGTGGATATAGTTAATGAACTTTGATTGGCACGGTTCATCAAGAAGCGTAAAAGAAGAAACTTAAACAACGTTTATAACTGATTATCAGATTATCTTACCTTGTCTTCAATAGATCCACATGCTTTCTCATATTGTACCATTAATTTATACATCATTCCCATCATTGGATCTATAAAAGAAGATTTAATCATAACTTAATATTAGTTAGCTAACCCGCTATAATGTAGGGCTGGAATATACGCCACATCATAGAATACAACGACGGAGTCGGAGTACAGGATGGACTACCAGCTATAATTAAAGAGATAAATAGACAACAAATAAAATGAAATATACTGATTGAGCTAGTTATTATTGCTTCGTGGACTTCTTCATTTGATAAATTGATATCAAAAATTTTCGACACACAACTAGGCTAAAATATAAATTTTAGTCTGTATGATGTGAAAGAAAATTGTTAGACCTGGTGATGAACAATAATCAGATTATCAATTATATTTATCCCAATTCCGTTTATACCAAATCCTGAAATTTGGAAAAAAATTTCATACAAATTTTTAAATCTACTAGTACCGAGTGAGAGTACGTAACGAAGCTTTGAAGGCGCTTTTTCATCCGATGACAACTCGTACAAAGCGATGTCAGTGGTTTTATTCGAAGTACTATTCCGGACATTATACCTTATGACTAGCAAATATAGTTTACCATATCTAAAATAAAATAAAAATGAAAAAAGGAACTAGAAATGAAAGATATGGAAAACTAGAGAAAAAAAATTAAATAAGAAGTAAAAAATAATATAATAAAAAATTATGAGTAAAGTTTAATCAGTAAGCAACTTACAGAGACGCCATTAGAACATCTTTTTCTAATAATTTTTCACTAGAATTTTGGCAACCGAGATCAACATCGAAACTCTTTATAGAGAAAAACATTAAAAAATAAATATCAGATATAGCATACCTTTAACCTAGTGAATTGGCCATGGTTTACTAAAATTGGTTGAATAGTTGCACTATTTGCTCCTGTACCAAGAATACATATACTACTCTCTGGCTGAAAAAAAAATTATTTCTTCAATTCAATATATACTTACATAATAAATACACCACGAAGCTGATACATTAGTAGATTTTTGTAACTTATAGGTTTTTTTCGTTTCATTAATAGTGAGGAGTTCCATACATTGTTTGCTTACTAATAATAACTGGAAAGGTAGGGTTAGAAATCAATGATTAAAAGTATACAAATAAACTAACCTGAGTATAATTAATCCAATCTACAGCAATCAACCGTTCCTGATACTTAGAATGAGCAGTAAATTCTATGGACCCTGTTGAGTCCGAACTTCCTACCAAAATTATATCCTATATTTGTTATTTTAGTTCCTAAAACCACCATTCACATACCACTGAACAAGCTTGTCTTTGAAAAACAACCATTTTTTTATTAGGAGAAAGTTTGACTAGCTCGGTGGAGCCTTTATCTCTAGTTCTGAAATACAGCTTGACGATTGTTAAATAAGCGAGAACGTATACCGAAGAGATATAACCTCTGAGCTTTCCAGTGATTTACAAGTCAAGCCCAATCCTCCATTATTTCTTAATGTACATAGCTGAATAGAGTAAGGGAAAGATAAGTTTCCATGAATAAACAAATTTCTCACCATATTTGTACCATTATCAAAAAAGTTGGTGGTCTCTGCTCCAGAATCATTAGACCTGCCATCGGGTTCGAATGACAAGGCAATGGTACCTACTTCTAGCATAATATCATTCGGTAATCTACAAATATCGATTGAGAAGTCTTGCGTTGGTAAATTACAATAAATGCCGAAAAGAAGAAGCTTTTCAAGGTATTGAAGGTCAATGACTTAAAAACTTGAAGTTTTTTTAAATAGGTACGCGATGTTGCGTACAAACATTTTATCATTAACTGAGACAAAACTTCAAACATTTGTTATCTACTTTATGTTTCTATTGGTTGTAACCTCATGTGGCTTCGATAATATAACTTTTAAGTATGAAGCTATGTAGAAGACAATTTTTCGTCTTATCATCATCCCTATCAAACTTATCATGTCGAAATATTTCTTCTAGTTCTAGCTTTTCCAACTTTCTTAAAGATGTTTCACAACAATCAAGCAGTTTACAGGTGTTATAAGAAATATTCTTATTAATAATAAGCATTTACGCTTTTTTCTAGAAAGCTGGAAAAACTGACATTAAAACTAAAGTGAAAGTGCCTGTTTTTGGCGGTTCTGATACTCCAATTAACATTAATTTTCCAAACAAGAAAGGAGTGTTCGGGTATGATCCAGATGTTTCGGCCAAAGATTTATTAAAATCTGTTCCAGAAGTTGCTTCTTCCCAAGCAAAGGTATTAGCTATATATTTTGCTTATAAGTAAACTACATGTTCTTTTTCAGCTGTTAAAAAAAGAATTGGTTGAAGATGGGGGAAGTATTGAAAAAGTAGAGCTCTTGGAAGATATAGGTTTATTAAGGCATAACGAGGCTCGAATCGAATATCGATTTGATACAGAAGAAGTTGAAACTTTTATAAACAAAGTCTAATTATCAAATTTCAGGCCCGGTCCTTATGGCATACAGGTTGCGATAGTAATTGGAAAGAGGGATTTTCGCAATGTGAATTTGTCCCCACTGATAATGGAACATCTATATTCAGGTTTTTCCCGGATATTTCCCCAACTTAATTAATTCTTTTTTAGAGGAACAATTTCCACAAACGTTTTAAAAGATGGACGTATTGAGAGAGCCGGTTGGGCTTCGCTCAAATTGGAAGACCGCAGAGCATTTAATAGAAAAAAATATTTATCTAGATGGAAGAATTTCTCACATATGCTTGTGAAGGTTCCATTTGTTTTACATCTGATGCTAATTTACTTAATTTTCAGTGTAGAGGAGATGGACGAAGTTATAAATTAATGCTTCATTCTCCAATGGCAATAGACTTCACTTGGGGTGATTCATTTTCTTATCCTCTGCATACACATGGTGGCCCGTATTGGCAATATGAAAGAATTCCATTTTCTCGGTTAAACCAATGGTTATGAAACATCTTCTAGTATCTCTTTTTAGTTTTTTCCACACAGTTAACGGGAGAATTCAAGATAGGCAATACAGAGTAAATTTGGAGGACGTAAGGTAAAGTAACTGCGAAAATATATTCAAATAAAAATATCTTTATAGTTCAATAGGAATAGTACTCATGGATAGAATTGATGGGGATTTTTCTCTGGAAATAGATTGTATAGGAGTTTATAATGATAGATCACATGTAGAAGATTTCGCGTATGAAACGTATACAATGCCAGTTTTTAACTCACACGGCTTTTAGAAAACTTAATAAATTTAGATAAAATTTAGTTCAAAAATTTTATTTACATCGGAAAGAATGTCACCAAAATACATTAAAATATTTTTATGCTTTCGAAGTCGTTATAAAACTATATCCTTCCTTTTAGAAACTAATGGAATATATGGTTCAACGTCAACCTTAAAAATTGTATTATTACTTTGTATTCGAGTAAATTTTTTTCTAACCCTATCGCCATCTATTACATGCGGTCGCAAGGCCATAGCTCTGTTTGCAGACTCCTTGGATTCAAACGTTACTGACGCAAATCCTCTGTGTAAACCTGTTTCAGCATCCTAAAATAATAAATAATTTAAATTTAGGAATATAATACTTACAAAAAACATATTAACTGCTTTCACTTGACCAAACCTATTAAAATAAGTTTCAAGCTGATCTGAAAGAAAATATGATGAAATTACATCATATAAACGTAAACTTACTTTTACCCGTAACCCATTTAACATGTGTCAGATATACAGTTTGACCTGCCACTTGATTATTCGTTGATATACTTCTCAAATTCCTACAAAGTGAAACTAGTGAACGTTTCATTGTAACAGAAGTAGCTCCTAATCAGCAGTTACACTGCCACTGAAATTGAAAAATATGATGTTTTTAAATATAAATGGATAGCAAACAAAGTTAAAACCAAATAATAAAAAAGACATCGGCAGTATATAATTTCAAGACGATCAGGGCCAAGTAGGTTTTAATGAACTTTGAAAATTATCGGTCATTTAAGTAAAGTATTCCCAGGCAACCGGTCGAATACGTATCAAAATACTCGTTGAAAATAACCCGATCCTGTACTCCTAAGTCTAATCAAAATGTCCCCGGATTCAGAATCTACGAAAAAGGATAAAAATAGCATAGACAACAAGTAAGCTTTATCTCGTGCTATAGCTCAAGCAGAAATATGAAAATGCGTGTGTTGTTTACAGCAATTGTAAAGAACGTACATCAGAAGAAATTCAAGCAACACATTCTTACCATAGCACAGAAAGTTTAAAAAGAGACTCTGAGCCTGATCTCACTGAACGATACACACTACACAGGGAAAATAGGTATATTGAACTTGGTATTGAATAGTCAGCTGGTAGTCACGTGACAATGAATCGTGAAGATTAAATAATCGATGTTGAAGGACATTATCGTCTTTCATATAAAACGGGAAGTGAAAGCATGATTACGGGTTTATGTAGTCATGAATTAAAATATGTTAAAAGGACATGTTTAAGATTTATTATTAAGGGCCAATAGTGACGACGATGGTAGTGTTTCGTATCTTATTAACCGTGAAGTTGATGGCACCGAGTTGATTCAACATCCATTACATATTAGCACAATTTCTAATGAAAATGACGATCTATTGAGGGATGAAGTGTGTGAGGTCCAAATAAAGAATAAATATATTCAATAACTCTGAAAATTTCAGATTCACGCTCAAGAAAAGGGTGCATGCAGTGTTTCTACACCAGATGTGGTTGATAATTGTTTCACGTATGCTACTGATGTAGTGTCTTCTGCTGTTGACGGGTTTGTTTGATTAAAGAATTCCTGAATTTTTTCTTATCTTTACTGTTTTTGTCACTTTTGTTTGTAAACATTTATTTTTAGTTTTCCTGATTTCAATATTTTCCCCTCTATTATTTCTTATATTTTCAAGGGTGTTATCTATCTTCAAACTCATCCAGTAAGAGCTTTCTCAACTTTAAGCATCATGGTCGTGTTTTATTATCAGAAACAATTTTGTTTTTAGACAGTTTCAACTACTTTATTTATTTTACTGTGTCTGTGGTGGATTTGGTCTCGTATTGATTTTTGTTTTTCGTTAATTATTGCCAATTTGGTGAATATTTTGAATCCCTGGGTTCATTCAATTGCCGTTGCACTTGAACAACTATTCCGACGTGGATTCCATTTAGCTTCCTATTCTCAGGAAGTTTGGGAAGTAAGAACTTTTTATCACGCATTCATATCAATTAGTTGAATTTCAGTCTTTTTACTGTGATTTTTCGATTAAATGGTGTCAGCAGTTCAAATTAATGTGCAACGTTACTTGCTCCCATCTTCAAAGAACTCTAGAAAGAGCACGTAGAGCTTAATATATTTCTACTAGATACTTGATATATTTGTTTTAACAATTTGAAAGTAAATGTTTATACTTGAATAAATTCTACATTTCAATAAAAATTATTATGCATTGGTGAATGTCTATGATCGTATGGTAAAGGAGAAACCTGAATTAATGGCATTTTTTTCTGTTTAATTTTTGGTGTTAATCTGATTAAGCGAGTGAAACACAACCAACTTGCTGTCACCTAAATGAAATATGATGCTTAATTGGATTGTGAAACGTACGCTTAGTGCTACAAAAGCTTGAGCTATTCCTACATGCACTAGATCTCTATAATAGCATTTGGCAACGTCATCCCGTAACATATCTTCCGTACAAGATATTAATTCTTTTTTATAAAACTTGAAAAAAAAGTTTAAAAGTATATAAATGATAAATATACCAGCTGAGATTGTTTAATGCAGTAGTCTAGAGCATGTAAAGTAGTGAAAACCATGGAGAAACAAGTGAAAATAATGAAATGGCGTTGATACGAAAAGACACCGAAGATAGAAATAAGAAAAAGTGTTAGAATAAGTTCATCTAAAAGTTCATAAACATAAAATAATTAAAAGATTTTTAACAAACCAAATAATGTTACTGCTTCTTGATCCCAGTAAATTGCTTTGGATAATTTAATAATCCATGTAATGGATATTCCAAAAGTGGAAAAAAATTCAAGAGAATCAAAAAACATATTGTTATTAGTATTTTCCTTTAAAAAATTAATAAGAACATTTTCATTCAGAAGTTAAACCAACCAGTTCGATAGAAAGTTAGTAGAAAAATGAAACTATATTCTTAAATTGATCGGTTTACTACTTTGAACTTTTAAAATGCAAAACAATTTGTATTATAAAAAATTTATTTCAGGGATTTTTCTATGATTTAAAGTTTAAAAAGATCTCTATTCGATAAACTATATGAATGTGTTAAGACAATGTGCTAAAAACACTATTTACTCAGAGTAATTCAAATTTTATGTGTGCCTCTTCTTTTTTCATTATGACGGGCAGAACGAACCAAAACATCATTGCTCATATAACCACCGTTGTAGCCTGTAGCATATGCAGGAAGGCCAGTAGATGGGTGTGGAAGGATTTGTTTTTCTTCGTATGGACCTGGTGGTCCAGGTATTTGCGGCACACATGGTTGTGGATTAATTGGAACTACATAGCCTGGAGAAGGCGTAGTGTATCCAACTTGGTAGCCATTGTTGGGATAGGGTTCTTCAGTTTGAGCATAATTTCCCTGAAAAAAAATGCAAGAAAAATAATTAAAATGTCTTAATTCTTACACTTGAAGCAGTATTGAATTGTTGATTTACATTTTGTCGTAATGCCGGTTTAGCAGGCTGTCCCAAGTTATTTTGATTATAGGTTGGTTGGGCAGCTAAAGGAGAAGCACTATCTTGTCGGGATCCGTAGTAAACTTGCTGGCTTTCTCTAGAAAACAAAACAAAATTTTTCAAATTCAAAACTTTTTTTATTTACTTGTATACTGGAATAACCCCATTTTTTCTAACTCTACTACTGCGTTGAAAATTAGCATCAGTTATTGATGATACATCTACAGTACTTAACGAATTAGGATTTGGAGATATAACATTCGAGGTGGACACTCCACTTTCTTCTCCAAAGCTGGTACCATAGTGTGTTCCATAGGTTGTTTCGTAGTGATTTCCATTGTTATTTCCATAATCTATACCAACAGCATAGCTACCATATCCACTAAAATTAAAGCTGAATCTTATTTTTATAAAAATAGAACTAACCAAGAAGCAAAGCCAATCAAAGTAGCTAGAAGACCAATAGTGAAGATCATCATTTTCTTAAATCTATAGTAAAAATGGTTGCCTTATATAGGAAAATGAGGTTAGAATCATATTCTTAACAAGTTATTCATTCGAAAAAAACATTAAATAATTAAATAAATAAATAAATAAACAAATGATAAATGAATAATAAAAACTTCAACGATAGAAGGATTCAATTAGATGCTATTTTAAACAATGCTACAACTTTAAAATATATGAAAATCTTTTATTTTAACAGTTTTTATTTAACTTTAGGCGATGAGGAAAAATAAAATAATCAAAAGAAAACTAAATTGATGTAGTTTATATAATTGATTACGTTTATGAATCCGAAAATCACCTTGAAGTTAATGAAAATGTTTGTTTCAAATTAAGAGAATTAATGCGTAGATGAACGAATTAGCAGTAAGTTTGACTTGTTTGGTTTCAGATTAGCAGTAAGTTTGAATTCTTTGACTTTAACATACCATTCAAGTAGCTCCTTCTTCATTTTCTTTAAAGTTTTTCTTAACTTAGAATTGAGTTTTGCTAACCATTTGATTCACATTAATTAATCAATTTATATGCATGAAGAATAATTGCTGTATAGTTTTGTTTAATAAAGTTGCAAAACTTTTTGAGCTTGAATTGTCCACCTTATCATTAAGTGTAAAAGGCAAAATAAACCCGTCAGTGTAACTATGACATTAAGCGATCAGTAGGTCACGCTATTCGGGATCATCACTCGGAACGTTTATTTGAAGGAATCGAACTTTCTACCAATTGGTAGAATTGGGCGCGTTTACCACTCGGCCATGTTTCCGTGGTGTACAATTCAACAAATGTGGAATAGCAAGTTTCAAACGAATGTAATGATAAATTGTATTTTTAAAGAAATATACACAATTACTTCATAAATTTATTAAACATTATTTACATTTATGTTCAAGTAGCTGAGGTATTCTAGGTGATTCTTTAAGCTTTAACTTGCTTAGCGTTTTCATAAGGAGTTGAGATCGAAGGAGTAACTTCTCTTTGGGTAGTATCATCGTAGTTGAAACTAGTGGCTGGTGCACCAGCAGCAGGAGCATTAACATCATCATACTTGGGGCTGGCTGGAGGTGGTGGTGGTGGTGGAGCAGAGAAAGAGGAACTACCCTTCTAAAAACTTATATGGTTAACACGAAGAATAATATTAGGAAAAGTCAAACCTGGTCTTCTTGATAAGCTGTTTGGACGGGAGAATTGAATCCTTCATTTGGTCCACTAGAAGCCTAAAATGTTAAAAACATTTAAAGTACATTCTCACTGTACACTTACATGATATGGGGGAATTTGTGGAGCGTGTTGGTTAGGGTTCATTGCTCCCATATAAGAAGGCCCTTCTGGGTATGTAGGTCTAGAGTAGCTAGGCTTTACATAGTCAGGTGCTGAATATTCTGGTTGTGGTTCAACATAATCAGGTTTAGAATATGAAGAAGGAGCTGTATATGATGGTTGAGAATATGAAGGAGATGGATACTGGAATCGTAACGGTATGAAAAATAAAAAAAAACTATGGTTACCTCAGGCTCTGGAGCGTGATAGGGCTCTGGAGCGTGATAGGGTTCTGGAGCATGATATGGTTCTGGAGCGTGATATGGTTCTGGCATGTTATAGCTAGGCTCAGGCTGACTGTAGGAGGTATCAGGAGTGTTGTAGGATGGAGGAGGCATGGGTAAACCATAGGATGGTTCAGGAACGCTATATGAAGATTGTGGACTAGAATAGCTGGATTGATAAGAAGAAGCATAGGATGGACGAGCATATCCTCCTCTTCTATATCCACCGCCTAACATCCAATTGGGTTTAAAGAGATTATCCAAACTTGGATAAAAACCTAACCCTGTTAATAATGGAGGAATTCCATACCCAAAACTATGCACAGACGTCGCAAGAACGCAAAGAATAGTTAATTGTTTGAACATTGCTACTTGTGGGAGCTATTGGTTTCACAATAGATCTTGTAGTTTTTTAGAAGGAATAAGAGGAAAATAGTTTAGAATGTGGCAATCAAGCTTCTGACACCCTTTATATAGAACTGACATTGGTTTCAATTTTATTTATTACAACTTACTCTATTTAAGACACGTAATGTTCGCTGAAAACAATAGAAACTGTCCTTTGTGGACGAAATTATCACCTTAGCGGCTTCATCGTTTTCCATGTGTTCGGCAATTGATGGCCAATGACCCAGTCAAGGTCGGTTTGTACCCACGCATTACGTTGTCATTTGGCCAAGAGACGATAGAATTTCGTAGATTAGTCATAATTCTTGTCTTATTATGCCTAATATGGCCGTGATTTCTTCGATAACTTTTGTAAAGACTTTTCTATCAATAACTACTAATGAACAATAGGCAACTGGAGGTCACATCTTTTTAATATAATGACTCACACCACTTCGAAGCTGCGACAAGATTTGAAAATAATTTATCAAACGCCGTCTCGGCAACTTCTTTGTTCTTAATCGTTCATATTTGACACCTTTTCCGGAACGATATAAAAAGTCACTTTAAAAGAATCTTCATATTTAATGTCACATAATGAATGTGATTACCCGAAAACTTATTAATATTTAAACAAGTTCATTTACTTCTTAAAAAGAAAATTAAATGAACGTATTGCCAAAAAAATCAAAGTTATCAGTACATTGACAGCAATATAGAATCTTTCGTCCACAATTGCAAAAGTCAGTCTTATAAATGAACAGTTCTCACATGGCATGCACGTGGATGCCTTATGACCATGTATTAGAAATGTAACCGCCAGTGTTCGGGAATTTGAAGTAAAATTATCTGTTAAAATTTTTCAAATTGTTACCAAGTTTTTGCTGGTTTCCGTCAATATTAATTGCTTTTTAAAATTAGAAACACAATTTTTATACTTTTTAAGATAATAATAAAGGAATTATTAAATACTTCTTCTATTTTATAAATTGTTTTGCCTTTTTTTAATCCTTTTGGATTGAAATATAAACTGATAGTCATTAATTCAAAGCATTGATATGAAAATTGATAAGTGATTGTCAGTTCAAACTACTGGTTTGTTTATAATTTTCCTATATAGACATATGTTAAAAGTTGCACGAACTTTAGAGTTTCTACAGAAATTCTAAAACTCAGTTAAACGTTCTATGATTTCTTTTTTAATTTAATATGATCGTACTTTGTTCCCGATATAGGTATGGGTAGATGAGAACTTATCAGGCCATTTAAAACATTTAAAAGCCTATGAAGAAACAGTTTTCCAGAGGGTTATAAAAATATTTGGAGTAAAAAGTATGTTTCTTAATCGTATTGTGGCGATTTTCACCTAGCTCTCTCAGATAATGTGAATAATTTATCCAAATATTTAGCACTGCTTGTCCTATATAATGAAATATTGGTCACCACCTTGTAGTAAACTTGTTTCATTATCACCTTGTTGTTGTAAGGAGTATTAGAACATTTTGATTAGTTGATAGTCATGCAGAAATTTAACTTTAACGTTACTCTTTCATCCCTTATGTTTTTTAAAATCCTTTTTTATTCTAATAAACGAAAGTAAAAAATTAAGGTAAATTTATAGCGTTTTCAATTATATTATGTACTGTTTCACTTATTACTGCTAATGCTTTTTTTCAGTGCTCATGAAACTATTCCCCTATCCGATTTTGGAAATTATGACTTTTTTTCGTGAAATTTGCGCGTACTAATGTCCTTCGATTGGATGTGGCCCTAAAAGTTGCAAACTGTGGCAAAGTGGCGTGATATTTTACTTCCCATTTGCGATCATCGTGGAACGATTAGTATTTTGTCTGTTTTAGATTAGTTCAAATTGTTCATTAGGGTTCATATTCTTTTAAAAATGCGTCTGAATTCCAAAATCTGAAATAATTATAGAATAAATTACTTTTAATCCTAAATTTCTGTTTCTTATCTAATTATATTGACTAGTACATATCTTTTAACATTGCTTTGATGTTCGGCTTGTTCTTAGTTCTTACGTACTGATAGGGTGTCGGGGTCAGACTGTACGGATTGAAATCTCAACCATGTTTTCATTTCAAAGTCTCAAAGATTGCTTTGAAGATATTCTTTCACCTTTAATTGGAATATATTTGCACTTGATTAGACGATTCATTGTTTCCTTTATCTATTGCGAAATGGGACGAGCAATCGCCCTGAAATCTGTCTATCCCGTGATCGAAAGGAGATCTTTGGTTCACCATCACACCACAGACTGAATTAAAACTTTGTTTTGTTATTATGATATCTTCAATTTAATTTGTTAATAAATAGTAATGCCGTCCTATTCTTCTCTTTTCTTTAATGGTTTACGTTCAATGCTAAGTTTGATCTGTTTTCTTAACTTTTTGTGCTAATTCGTACTGGGGATTCCACAAATTGTACTAATTTATATTTCAGAGAATAATGACAGCTGGTTCATTTAAAGAAAACTGCCAAACATCAAAAAAATGCGAATTATTATCCGCAAAACCCTATGTGTAACACAAAACTTTAATTTAACTCTTATCTCTATTTTTTTCCAGAGGAAATGAGAATGGTAGTGGTAGCAGTAGCGAATATTTGTCTTTCCAAGTAAGATATTAAAGTATTTTCTTTTTATATAAACATTTATTTTTTTAGATTGATCAAGAATACATTCCTCTTCATGAGCGTATTAATAAAAAAATTGCTGAGGGCAAAAGATTCTTCTCTCTTGAATTTTTCCCTCCTAAAACCGCTAATGGGGTAGCTAACTTTATTACTAGGTATCAAGTTCTTACAGTATTTTTACTATCTTTACCATTCAGAATTGATCGTTTCAATGAAGGAAAACCTATGTTTATCGATATTACATGGCACATGGGAAGTGATCCAGGTAATTTTTTTAAAATACAACCTGTCATCGAATGCGAACAAATGAAAATGAATGAACTGTATTATTTTGCAAAATTCTGTCAAGAACTGTGATCTTTGAAATTATTTTTTTTTAGCTAATCTTGAGAAGGAGACATCGTCTACCTCCATTGCTGCAGCATGTCTTGATTTTTCTAGAGCTGAGACTATGCTTCACATGACCTGTGTTCAATATCCAAAAGGTAATTTTTAGTTATAACAGAAAAGTAATACAAACTTGTATACAGAGGAAACCATTGCTCATCTTCGTCAATGTAAAGAACTTGGTCTTAGAAATATTTTAGCTCTTCGTGGAGATATGCCTACACCAGTATAGCTTTATAGTATTTCCCTATTTTACTGAAATCTTTAGACTAATGGAGAGAAAATTCAAACTTATGAATGGTGTGCTTTAGATATGATCAAATGGATTAAGGAAGAATTTGGAGATTTTTTCACTATTTGTTGTTCCGGTATTATATTCTTTATGCCTTCCAATGTAATCAAGTGTTTTGTAGGATATCCTCTTGGTCACCCTGAAGCTCCTTCTTACGAAGCTGATCTCCAATATTTGAAGGCTAAGGTTGATGCTGGCGCTCATTTTGTTATTACCCAATTATTCTTTGAAGCTGAAGTATGTTTCTGATATGTTAGACTCATTGTAATTGTCAATATTTTTAGGTTTTTGAAAAGTTTGTCTATGATTGTAGAGCTATTGGAATTAACGTTCCTATTATTCCCGGTATAATGCCCATTATGGTTTGCTTAGTTTTCATGTCCTATATTTCCTTTGTTTGACAGGGATACGATTCCATTCGTAGAATTGCCACCTTATCACAATTAACTATTCCTGATTCCATAATGCAAGATTTGGAGCCAATCAAGCATGATGATGATGCAGTAAGAAACTATGGAACGAAGAGAGTATGTTTCTTTGAAAAGAGTTGGTGTGAAGAACTAAGTTTTCAGGCTATTGAAATGTGTCAAAGACTCCTTGATAACGGAACTGCCCCATCAATTCATTTGTATACTATGAACAGAGAAGGAACCTGCAGAGAAATTCTTAAGGCTATTGGTCTTTGGAATGAGAAAAAGAGCAAGCATTTGCCATGGGAAGCTCATGGTGGAAACCATCCTTTCCGTTGTAAAGAAGACGTTAGACCTATCTTTTGGAGTGGAAGACCAAAATCTTACATTTACCGCACAAGAGTATGTGTTTCTATTTTTGAGAAATATTGATATTGTTTTAAAGGATTGGGATGAGTTCCCTAATGGAAGATGGGGTAACAGTTCTTCACCTGCTTTTGGAGACTTAAAGGATTATTACTTGTTTCATTTGAAGGTATAGAATAAAACGGAATATTTGCTATATCTGTGTTTAGGGACAAGCACCTCAAGAAGACTTATTGAAGATGTACGGAAATGAATTGAATTCTTTCGATGATATCAAGAAGGTTTTTGTCAACTTTATCACTCAAGAGGAAAATGAGAATGGAGTGAAAATTCGTTGTTTACCTTGGTCTGAATTAGAGTCTGGAGTTCAAGCTGAAACACAATTAATTTCCGAAAACTTGCTCTGGTGCAATCAAGAGGTATTTAAATTTAATTAAGCTTCTGGATAAAATTGACCATTTTTCTTTTAAGGGAATTTTAACCATTAACAGCCAGCCTTCAGTTAATGGCGCTCCATCCTCTGATCCCTTAGTCGGCTGGGGTAAATCTGGTGGTTATTGTTACCAGAAAGTAATTTTGATTTCTTTTTGCTTTTTTTTAATATTTTAATTTTTAGGCTTATCTTGAATGTTTCCTTTCAAAGGAAGCTACGAAAGCCTTTTTAGAAATAATTCCTTCATATACTCCCAGAATAAACTATCATATTATCAATCATGATGTAAATTTATTTTATTTATATTTTTTTGTATGAATTTTGTGTTCAGGGTTCATTTGAGCAAACAAATGGAGAAGAAACAACTCCAATTGCCGTCACTTGGGGTGTTTTCCCTGGAGCTGAGATTGCTCAGCCTACTGTTGTTGATCCTCTTTCTTTCCGTGCTTGGAAGGATGAAGCCTACGCTATGTGGCTTAAGAACTGGTATACTTTTGAATAGTCATATAGCATTACAATGAGATTATAGGGCTGCTCTTTATCCCAAGGATTCCAAATCCAGAGAAGTTATTCAAACAGTTCATGACGATTTTCATCTGGTGACTTTGGTTGATAACGAATTCATGAGAGATTCTGTGATTTTCGAGCTGATGTCAGCAGTTATTGAGAAATCTAAACAAATGTAGAACGGATTTGACAGATTCGTTTGATTTATAAATGTATTTGAAATACAAAATACAATGTATAAGATGTGCCTTTTCCGAAAAGATGACTTTGAATTTGAGAATTATTGTTTTGTCCAATTGTTTTATTCGTATCAGACTTGTTATTTTTTTTAAGTTGAAACAATTCTTGCTCATGTGCAGTGAAATGAATTTTTTTCTTAAATCGTCTTAAAAATAAGAAAATTTTACATTTTTTCATAAAAAAAAAGTTGTTGTAGTAAAAGGCTGACTGGTTTTGCCCAATTTTAGAAATTATGAAAAGATATCAATAGGTAGAATGACCGTGATTCTCTTCGCTTCTAAAACAAGAGTAATAATGTAGATTCAAATAGGTATCTTTGAGAAAAGATAAAATCTCAGCATTCGACTCTTTATTACATGAAGATAAAAGTTATGAAAAGCACAGATGTACCCATAGAAGAAAGAGAAAAGAGAAATGATCATACACAGTCACGAAGTTCATATTAAATTTGAATTTTAGAAAGGAAAAATGTAAAAGATTTGAAAAGTTATTAACTTATTCACAAGTTCTTGTGAGTAAAAAAACGTTCGATGTTCTGAAATGGTTATATTTGTACAAGCATGGTCCTAATTAAATTAGAAGATCATTAACGTTTTTTCTTAACAAAACAAAGAGGCATTATTAAATCCATGATACAAGCTTTTGGATTATTAGATCCTCAGGATATATTGTCTAAAAATTATTTCACAAGCTTAATTATACAAACAATATGGGCTATCTATAAGTTCTGGAGGATGCCAAGGCTAACATCCATATGCGAAAGGTGGCATTGTGTACATCTGATGTGGGGCACAGTGGATGCTGAATGGCCGTGGACGACGGCGCGGTTCATTTGTGCTAGAAGGATCAGAACTTGGTGACGTAGAAGCTGAGCACTTTTTATCCGACAAACGCCATGTGCTGTCTCTCGAAAATGTGCTGAATTGGTACGGGGAAGGCAGAGAGTTTCTTAATAAAAAAAGCATTGTTTATATAAATATTTCGAGACTCTTCATACCTCATGGCTTCATGGCAAGCAATGTCTGCTGATGGAAAACCGTAACGGTAGTAATGTTGATCAGTGATATGAGGACTTGCAGGATATGGTAAAGTGTTACAATATCCAGGTGGTGGTAAGCTGAAATATGCCAGTTATCTTTATCTAGTTCATAAAAAACATTAAAAAAAGTTTTCGGCGAAAACTACTCACTTATATGCTGGAGGAGGATAGGGAATGAATGGATAGTATTGGAAATGTGACGGATAGGCTGGTCGAATTGTTAAGATAAGATTAGACGCATTTGCTGTCATAATATCCGTTACTTGATCAAGTGTTTTACCAGATAACTATAAATAAAACAAGTTTAAATATAAACATAAAAATATTTTAATTTTATGTTTGTACAGCCGCATGCGGAAAATGTCATGGAAAAATAGTGTGAAATTAACGTGATACAGCAGAATGAAATCATCATCCGAAATGATTTTGTCTGTTACATTTCAAATAAAATAGCAAAAACCTACATCTATTCCATTAACTTCCAAAATTTCATCATTAACATTCAATAAATTTGTTGATGCTGCTAAACCATGAGGTAACAGTCGGGAAATAAAAATGGAAGGAACTTGTACAGGACCCCATGCGCACATTCGAGTTGTGAACCCTGATAACATTAGTTTAAACAAGATATAAGAGAAGAAAGAAACCATTTTTGATGAAAAATCCTAAAGGTTTATTGGGATAAGTCTTGCATAATTGGACTCTTCTCAACTCCATAGGAAGAGAATCAGCATCTAATATACTAGAAACCTAGAAGAGAATTTCAATTAATTTTAGACAAAGAAATAAAATATGATAGAACAGAAAAATTAATTAAACTAACTCTTCGAAAATCTTGAGGAGATGAAATAGAAACAGATTTTTTACGCTTTTGCATGACAGCCTCCGATATTCCGTATCCGAACTGTTCTTCCAATGATTCGCCCTGAACAACATTTTAAAAATGTGTAAAATTTAAGAAATCATCAAATGTTAATAGGAAAAAACTAATTCTACAAAAGCTAGGTGTATATCAATCAAGCTATTTGAAAGGCTGAGGATTGGGTAATCTAGCTAGATAGAAAAACGGGAAACATAATCTGAAGTACCTTGTTCCGGAGCAGAATTCGAAGTGTTGACGGTCGTTCTTCAAGTGCTTTTCGCAGATTCTGAAACAAACCAGGATATGGTTAACGATCTTAGCTTTACATTACGTTTTTTATTTATTCAGAAGAACATATATGCTATTTCTCAGACTTCTTGTTAAGAATTTGATTTGAGAAATACTATACGAAGCTACTGTTCCCACCTTCCACACTTCTCTCTCCCTTTCATCAAAACATTTAAGAGGCTTCTGTTTAGAAATGAAACATCTGTTTTCAAGTTGAGAGCAAAAGCTATACAGAAAAACTCGTCCACACTACTGATAATTCATATATTCTAGCAGAAGGAATAGGACATTTTTTTGGTCTATAAGACTATATCAAAGTCTATGATCTAAGAACATCTGGGATTGAGCGCTAAGGTCATCAAAAACTGACAGAATGCAGAATTTTCATGGTTTACAAGACTTACGTCATCATTAGAGATAGGCAAAGTAGTTCCATCTTTTGAAATATATGAAAGTGTTGTAGTTTCTTTCTGTTCATCAGTCAATCTATAATTTTGAAAATATCTTACTTGTCGGAAATTTATAAACATACTTATGAATACCATGCACCATCTCGTTGAATTCATCACATGTTGGATATGGTATTCCTGTACCAACTGTGAGATTAAACCTTCGAAAATCAGCTCCATAGTTAGATTTTATTGATAAACGCATTGATTCCTTCAAAACATATATTAGAAATAGAAAAAGGCGTTTGCAAAATTGCCAAATAACAATAAACTGGGCTAATCTCTAAAACCTTATTCAAGACAAAGGCAATATATAACCTCAATAAACAAGATATTTTCAATATAAAGTAAAATGAAGAGGATACTAAGGTAAAAAAGAATATGATGTGTTAACTTTTCTCAAAAAAAATGATCAAAGGATATAAGAAATTGCCGACAACAGACATGAAGCCATGATATCATTAAGAGTCGGCAAATGGTATAATAAAAGTTCAAGATAATAAAGTTTTAAAATACAAAAGTAGAACGGTATCTATAATATGCTACCGGTATTTAAAAAGTTGATTCATTATACTAAAAAAAATGAATTATAAATGAAAGCGTTGGTAATGGACAATGTAACATCACATATGTATGCGAATAAAAACATATGATGTTTCATATAAATATAAAAAATTAAATAAACTATAAGAGAAGTGGATAGAAATATTTTAACAGAACAAAGCTCAATAAATGCTTTACCAGAATCTGTTGAAATTCCAATTTTGTGATGTGGTTCAACCCTGTCAATGATCGGAAGGATCTTAAAGAAGAGGGCTTTTGAGTCTTTAGTTGTCGTCTTAAACCCATACCGGCGAAATACTAGAAAAACTAGATGATGTTCTTTAGGTATCATTTTATCTGGGTTAGAGCACAAAAAGCATATCATTAACCGTTAGGTGTTAGTGTAAATTATGCAAAACGATACATGCCAACGTTTGTTTATCTATTAAAATTAGAGCGATAGCCTATCTAGATTTCAAAACAAAACAGAAGGACCAACATCAAAAAAAATCAGAAATTATAACAAACAATAAAATAAAAAATAGAATATAAAGTGTATGACATTAAGAAAAACTACTTAAATATAGTAGAAAATGATAAATAAAGCAGAATGAAACATTTCTTCAATGATTACCAAAAGTAAATCAATAGATGGTTTTGTCTATAGATGTAGGCTGCAAAAGGTTAAAAAAGGAACAAAAAAGGAGGATGTCTTGCTGCGTAGAATGGGTGAATGCTGGATGTATGACTATGATTCAATGGGAGACAAAAAAAGAGAGATAGAAGAAAATACTGTATGATTACAGGAGGTCAAAAGAGAAGAAAACAAAGAGAAAACGGGAGAGCTCGGCGATCATGAGAGTCTTAGGCCATGTTGAGGTCCCAGTCTTGGTTGGCCGATTACTATGGTAGAGCTATGCCCTAATACAGAGGTCACCTCAATCGACATCGGTATTTCGATTACTCTTTGCTGCTAATAGGCGGACGGTAATGGCATAAAAGACCGCAGGAGATCATGTATGGCTCTCACAATATTTGGGGGCTATCCAATGTATGAGAAGCACTGTATCCTAGAGCAATAGGGCAAATTATCTATGAACATTATAAATCTTAACTAAGTGTTTCGTACAAATATATATCTATATATATACTAATGAATAAGAGCTGTTCATCATCCATAATGACATATCTGCATTATTTGAGTAAACACTAAGGTGTTAGGCAGATGAACCAGACGTTTATTAGAATAGTAATCATATTGGTAAAATAAATAAAAGAGAAGTGCTACCTTTCTGAGCTAACACATAATAACCATAAATAACATATGCGAGTGAAATAAAAGTTTTTGCTATTCTAATCATTTTTTACAGACAATCTTAGATGCGTTGTTATCTTCTTATCAGTTTTCCCACGGGTTGTTCTTTGAATAAGCGGCATTTTTTGGCGCCTTATGTGAGAACAAGGTGTCATTCCAAAAAAGGTAACCGTGCCATTAGGCAATCATGTTATAAATAAGATATCAGGAAATAGAATAAAATGAAGAAAGTACAATCTATCATGATCACAAAGCTCAAGTCTCAAAAAAGATGTTCAAAAAACTAAAAATGTGACAGATAGTTGGTCCGATTCAATATCTAGTTTATTAATGTATTAATTTACAATATGAATGTTTTAGATTACAAGAACTTTATGCTAATGTATGTCAAACCATTTCCATTTCTAATGTATGCAAGTCCGGTTGTAGTTTTGATTAGGTCAAGAGATTTAGAATATTAGACGTTCACTATTTATTAAAACTAAAACATGCTATCTTAATGTAACGTGGTTAATTGTATTGCTAATTATTAAGAAAAAAAATCCATAAATGTTAATTTTTTTTGACTTACCACGTTTTATATAAAATTAATATAGTAATATCATATTTTGATGTTGCGTACACGAAATCATTTGATACATGTTGTAACAAAGTGCTGTTTGCTGTCAACGCTGAAGCTCTCGAACAAAATTAATGTTCAGAAGTAGATGTCTTGAGGCTATTTTCTGAAACCGGGCTGATACAATTGCTTCTCTATCTTAAGTTGTCCTATGGTTTATAGAACACCCACTCACAACACCTGAGAGATAAACTATTAACAAAATGACAATACCAATCTTCATTTATAAAAAGTAAAGATTAAGGGGAACCGCGGATCAATATACTCGTAAATGGCAGATTCTATAAGCTATGTCATAATATTTCTAAGTTAAAAGATGACTATAATTCTCAACAATAAAAAAAATACCACAAGAGCTATGAGATGCAAGAAGCTATTTGTAAATATTAAACATAAGTGATACAACGAAATAAAAGAAACACCGGATTCAATGTTCACCTTCGCGAGCATCCTCGTTACTGCCTTCAGAGCTATCAGCTTCCGAAGGAAGTTGCTGAAGTATAAGAAGTACTATCGTAATTGAAGACCTAAACTCACTTGTTTTCCCCCTCTGAATGCTTTAAACGCACCTTGTAATGACTGCGGCATTTTTGGGCGATTTACAGCATGGCCAGGCTCAGATCCTAGAACAATACGAACTCTGTTTCCCCGATAAAAGCTCACCTTCGTCAATACCAAATCCTCCTTTTCGTTTATTACGAGGCTCAGAAGGTGGGGTCATTCTGGTCTTTAAAATATTTAAAAAAATGATTTTAAATTAATTTTATCTTACTTGGTAAATGAGTGATCGGAATAGACTAATCTCGGCTCTTTCGATTAGGGTTTCACAACTTTCTATAATCCTGAAACAATAAAGTTTATAAAAATACACTAAAGATCAACTTTACTTTCTGTAAGTATCTTGTCGAGGATCGGGTTGATGCATTCGTACAACGCCACCAACTGAATCTATTTTGGCGAGCAGAGTATCTTGTTCAATAAGTTTGACTATTTCACTCTCAATCTTAAATGGTAATAGTATTTAAGAATCTCTTCTTCAAACGAACCAAATGCTCTGTAGTTCTGAAAGCGATAGAAACTTCTTTGATAGAAGCCGAGGAGAAAGGATAGAAATATTGCACAAGTGCCTGCAAAATATTATATATGTATCATAACTAAATAAGATAAACTACTCGTTCACGGATTATTTTAAAGAGACAGTCGACATGATCGGCTAAATAAGGATCCAAAAGAAGCTGAAAAATAGCATTGCTGAGAATATTTAAAAACTTTCAACAACCTTATCTCTAAGACTAGCAAGGGTATCGAAAACGAGTCCAAATCTACTTCCCACAAAGTTTTGCAATAATTCAACCAATTGTGGTTCAGCTTCCAAGAACTTCCTACATATCGCATCAGATAAAACTTTTTTCTTAATATCAGTTCTTTCAAAACTAGCTAAGACGGTTAAAGTGGCATAATGTGCAATGTCAGAAGAATGTAAGAGCCAGGGCAAATCAAGTAAATCAACATCAACCTAGAAAATCAATTTTCTTCAAATGTAAAGGAGAATAATCTTACCTTGATAAGCTTTTCGGCAGCAAGACGATATTTTCCAGATACAATCTTCGATAAACCATTAATAGCATCAATTTTAGTCTAGAAATTATAAATAAACGTAAGTATATAGAAATTAAAATACCCTAGCTGAACTAATTAAATGCCGATTGGATTTGAATCCCTGAACAGTTGCTCGTGCAGCAGAAGATTTGTCTCTCTTTATAAAAAAAATAATAATATAACCAAACACTTATATTACCTGATCCGCATCATCAGCATCCGATATACTTCTTTCAGCATTAGAAATCAAAGGATCCACTCTGGCCCATTCATTAGAATAAATTATGACTTCAAGCCATTGGAGATACATCTGAATGAAAATAACTAAAACATCAAAGAACTCAAACTAACTAGTATCATATGTTTAAATTGACTACAATATTCTCTCATGCCACGGGCATATAATCGAAGACAATCAGTATAGTTTCCTGTGATTTTATAATGTTGAAACAACTCGAACATTGCCCGACGGGTTGCTTCCTATATATAAAGAATTACAATTGCTTTTAACAAAAATTCTTTACCTTGACACCTTCATCTTTTTGCTTCTTGTAGTCAGTCAGAAGCAAGTCTAAACGAGCAGCAGAAGTAGTATGAGTTGTGTCGACCCATTCTTGATCAGGAATAGGTGGATCAACATTGGACTATAAAACCATAAAGTACATAAAAATAAACAAATACTCACGGTTATTCCCTCCATTTTTTCATAATTTGCAAACAATTGCATATACCGTGGAACATTCATAGAGTCCTAAAAATAAATAAATCATAACAGAAAAATATTTTTACAAACCTTTCTTATTGAATTTATTAAATGAATTGTGGCATCTTTCTCTAAAGGAGGGCAATGGTCTATGACATATTGAAGCCTAAAGGTTTGTTCGTTTTATGCATAAAGGATGTATAAAAATTAAACCTTTCAAACAGAGATGGTCCACTATAATTTTGTATTAAAACGTCGAGATCAATAGCAGGTGTATTAACAATAAAAGATTCATCAGGTTTATTATCTTAAAAGGAAACCGTATTTATTAATATTCAAAATTCTGTAACCTGTAAAATTGCACAAATCTGGTTTCTTAGGCACAGCCTCTTCAGGTACTGGAGTAGATTCCCGATCATTAAGTTCAAATTCTTGATTAGCATTCATAGCATCGCCATAATAATCATCTATAGGTTCATCTGGTTCGTCCGCTACCTGCACAATCTCGCGGTTAACCAATAATTTTCAATATTTTCGTACCATTTGATCATCATTTAAATCAGGCTCCATAACATAATCAGGATCAGGAACGTTTTCAGCCATATCTACAAAATGCTGAAAGGAATCTATCTATTCAAAATAAATAAAAAAAAAGCTTATTTCTATCAGTAACACTTTTAAAATCATGAAAACAATCGAAGATCCACGGGGCGCGGTTTCATTGTAAACGCCGTACAAGGTTGCTAGAACTGAACAGTGGGGGGCTTAACAAACCGTTCAACGAAGTTTGTATATATGATGCGTATTATATGGTTTAGTAAAGTTCTATGATCTAGTTATTGTATTTTTTGTTGTGTACATTGAAAATCATATTATGTCATGATACGAAACCATTGAATTTTTCCAATCTTATATCTGATAGATTGCCCGAGGGCTTAGATAGATTTTAGTGACAATAACTCTACCCTGTAAATGTTTGCTTAAAATAATTAAATATGAAATGATATGATATGATAGAGAGTATTAGTGGGTGGGCGAACTCACTAAAGATGTTTTCTGGAATATTGTTATGACAGGTTGTAATGACACCAGTCACATTTACACCCCTGCTTGCTTTTTATTAGTTCTTATCAGCACGTTTTTTTAATATTTCTACGTTTTTCTCAATTTTTCTTGTTTACTGATGCTTTCTCAAAGTATTATAGTTTCAATCTTTAGTTTCGAAGAATGGATCAAAAATTTCACGGACTTCATACATGCCTGTTGAAAGAAGGCGCCATAGAGCTTAGAAACGGTAAACCATCTTTCTCTGTTAACATCTGTTGAATTTCAGACAGACTTTGTCTGCCTACTGTATGGCCAGAAGATTTAATCAAAGATTTACATGAAACTCATAATAATTCAACAGATGATAAGAGAGATTTCAAATCATTTTTAAGTAATTGAGTAATATAAATAATACCTCTAAACATTAATTTTAGAATTTATTGAAATATTACACTCGAAAAATAAAGAACGTGAAAAAGCAGGTAGTAATTTAGGTTTCATGTACATCATTGATAAATATATATTAGAAAAAACCCTCGCAGATCGATCTGGTAAAAATAAACTTGAAGAAGAGTAAGATATAATTATTATTTACAAATTATATATGATTTCAGAATATGCGAATTGAATAAACAATCACTGAAAATGACCATTCGTCTCAAAAAAGGATTTCAAAAAAAATGACTAAAACAAGCATCAATCAAAACAATATTTTCAGCTAAAACGCAAAAGAAAGCTTTATGATTAATTTATATTTTTATCCATTTGTATTTATACTTCTCATTCACTTTGAATACATACATGGCACTGTTACATTTCTAGTAATCTTTGAATTGTTGCCACTTATTGTAATATTTACAAACATTGAAAATAAATTTAATTCATAATAAATAGTGTTTTTGTACAATTTTTATATATTACTCCGTTAAACGAATGTTGGTTGTTCAATATCTGATTTGTTTGACAAGAAATGATAAGAGCTGTTAAGCCAATTAAATACAGGCAGATCAAAAAAGCATTTTCGTACTCGTGCATTAAACATAAGGAAAAAGTATGGAAAGGTAAGACAAAATAAGTCATTACAAATTGGAAGAATGAATATTGCTGCAGCTCTTTGCCATGAATCCTTCGGAGCTACATATAAGGCAGCCTAAAATATTTTATTATGAAATTGCATAAAGATGATAAATGATAACAAACCATGGTTATACTTGTAAGAGATTGGAATGTGAAAGCCAGAAAGGTAACTGATAAAAGGTTGAGTTCTCTTTTATAATTTGAACTCATTGACCGTTGACAAAGTATAAGAATAGATGATAAATTTAATATAACACAGAGAATAGTAATCACACATTGGAAGATAGTCAGTCGTAAAATATCATCATAATCATTCTGAAATTTATAAATTAATTTATAAATTTAGATTTTTAAATGATACCGGATATGATGAAATGAAATATCCTTGCAACTCATGATTGTATGAATAAAAACTTTGTTTCATTAACATTCCATAAGAAAATGGTATTGGAAAACCGAGCACAAATATCACAGTTATCCAAAAGTGTATGTCCCATATCTAAAATTTGATTTAAGACTTATAGACTGGTAATAAAAACTTACTGCCTCTCTTGAAAATGGGCAAGCTATTGATCGTAATCTATTCAAAATCATTAGGACAATGATTAGATTTTTTACATAGCAACTATAGTACGTTAAGAAATGTACAAATGTAAGTACTGAAGGAAAAGGGAATGCATCGAATATATAGGCTAAATTGCTTTCTTTACTGATCTGTAGCGGTAATCGTACAGTCAAATATATAAATATATATGATAGAATATTCTGAAAAAGTTAAACATTTTTTAAATCAAATTTGTTTAAAAAAAAAGTTTTTTTCAGTACTTTTGTACTTTTTTTAAAAATTGTTTTCTATTTGTTATATTCGCACAGCCAGTCATACAACAGTTTTTCAATTTAAAATGAAGAGAGATACACGTAACCTATTTTACATATTCAAATATATTATTTATATTATCTTTCACTCATTTTTGATATTTAAACAAAAACTACTATTTATCAGATGATTAAGTTAAAATATAACTTACCAAAATGCCCAATGTAACAAATATTTTAACAAAAGATGAATTAAAATAACGTCGTTCGCGTATAGTTAATCTAATTACGATTATGTAAAATATAATTGACAGGACACCATATACATTTTGAAATATGAAGAACCACATCTGAAAAATCATAATTTTGAGAAGAAATAAATAGAATAATAATACTACGAAAGTGAAAATAATTTGAAAAAATTAAAATCTAGTTGAACAGAAAATGTTAAATCAATGTTGAATCAATCACGCTTTATGCATTGTTATTGAAAAAAAGATAAATTTATAATTTTGAATACTGAAGAAAAGCTACAAGCTAAAGTAATATACTAAGTTTGTAATACGAAGCTAAGAGATTAAATCATCGATATGAATTAAAATAGAAATATAAAACCTCTTTAGATAGATATAGTTGAATGATGCGAATGCCAAAAAAAAAGAAAAGAACAAATCTATAGTTATATTAAGAAAAGCAGTTTTCAGCATTTACTATACCACGTTAAACATTTCTATATGCCATCGTCGTAATGCCTCTTAAATGCGTTTCTTATGTGAAAATTTTGTACTCAGAATGAATATTCGATATGCATTAGAAAAAGCTTCTTTTTGAATAGTTTTCAAGAGAATTTGCAAGTGTTTCAACTAGGGTAATAGAGTTTAAGGCTCAAACAACACATAGTTAATATTTCAATACAGATATTACACAAAAGGAGAGAAAACGTTGCAAGCTGAGGAATTAACAAATAGAATTTCTACCTCTGTATTGTTAACGTGCAGGTTGAGATGGGCCACACGGAAGTGGACGAAATAATATTTGAGTGTCCTCAAAGAATAGCTGTGGATGTTGAAAGTAGATTCTAACTGAAAAAAATATATAATCATTATCTACAAATATGTAAAAGTTTATTTTGAGAATTTTTAAATTTAGTAGAAAAGAAGTGCGACAGGAGGAAAATTCTAAAAGTAGATATAAACTGATGACAAAGACATAGTTGAATGGTTCGCTTTCAATTAGACTATGCAGATGGTAGTAACAAAGAATGAAAAACATCTAATTAGTATAACAAAATTCTTTTATTATGATGATAAAGTTAGAGAACTTCGATTTAATATCTGAATTATACAAACAAGAAAATAATTATAGAACAAGGTTCAAAATAAAATATATAAGATTTCATCTTATATCTATAGAGAATTTATATTATTTTTATGAATATTAACAATAGAGAGAAGGACAGATAATGCATTGAGCTTTTAGCAATGAATTGAGAAGACTATCATCACAAATCAAGTCTTTCGAATAGAAAAATGATAGAATAACAAAGAAATACAATTGAACTTAACTATAAATAAATCTAAATCAAAGTATTAGATGTTAAAACTCTATAGATAGTTAGATAATAGTCTTATTAAACTAAATTTTCTATTGTACTGAGATAGACAATCACATGAAATTACATTTTTTGATCGCCGTACTAGTAATAGAATGTTTTATTGTTGTCGTATTTAAGATTGAACATTCAAACTAAGCTGTTTAAGTTTCTCAAAGAAATATTGTTCTACTATTTGGATTTATTTGGTTTCTTTCACACACGTAGACAGAAAGTTAGTCGGATAACTTGGGAATTATATAAAAATGTCTCAACATTCATAATGAAAAGGTTAATCACCATGAGAGCAAAGGAGGAAAAATGTCTTTTTATAATTTTTTATAACATATGCATAGAGCGGACTCAAATTCACAAAAGAAAAGTCAACACCCAATCAAGCTTGTTCAAAAAATGATGTAATGCATTCAAAACAGGAAGAGTAACGAGATACATTGGTGAAAAATATTGAAGAATAGTTATATGGAACAAAAAATAAGTGACAAGAATGTTAATAAAACGAGATAATTAATAAAAATAAACGATCTTAATGCTCGAAACAGATGTTTAAATACGTTCGACCTCACAAAACATGCTCTCTTTCAATGAGTTGAAAAGAAAGCCTTGAAGAAAACAGAACATTAACTAATAAAAACATATTTCTTGGCCGATATATTGAGCCTTCGTTTCACAAAAACTTGAATAGAATAGAAAGCTTCTTCTTCTGCAAAAAAAAAACATATGTTCAAGGAATAAGTTAGAGCCATAGATGCAACTGTAGAATATAGCATTTCGAAAATGGTTGAGCTTAACTGTATATAGAACAAATGCTTTATATTTCCAATAATTTGACAACAGTTGATGATGTTTAAGATATATAATGAACCTAATCTAAAACACAAAATGTGGCAAATTAATTCTGAACGCGCGAAATACGACAAAGGTCACAAATGATTCTCCTTTACAACTCAAAGAGATCTCATCTAGGATAGAAGCAATAATCTTTTCAATAAGATGGATGTAGGATGTCATTACTTCTATATTACAATCAAAGTAACGATGAATAAACAAAAAAAAGACAAAACAACAACAGAAAGCACTTATAGCTGCATTGATAAAAGCTCAATGAATCGTTTAATCAATCTATCAACTTTTTGAAACTTATTTTTCAGAAGCTAGCAAAACACAATCGACATCGACACAACTCTGAATGTTGTTTCTGTCAACATTAACTTTTTTTACTGCACTCGTTTATTGGAAAACACCAATTATCAAGGATTGTAGAGATGACTATTTTAGAATAAAAATTGTAGAAGGGCATAAAACATCACATGAGAGGTGATGTTACCTTTGCTAGTTACTTATTTTGGCAAAAAAATCTGACAATAATTTCAATTTTATTGTTGACGTTGACAGTTTTTAAAAGAAGGTGAACATTAGCTTAATAACAAATTAAATTATACAATATTCAGAAGATGAAAAATATATGTATATATATATATATATAATAAAAAGGAAAAATAATGATGCTATTTTTAATTTTTTCAGGAAAACGAATTAATAATTTTCATTTTTCAATTTGCTATTATTAGATCTTTTAATCATTCTGTTGGACTTGTATGCATCATAATCACTACAAAAGATTGATGTAACTATTTGGTTTCATTGAAATCAGTATGGCTTCCGTAATTTCTGGTTTGTTTGAATTTGTCTATACGTCTAGAACAAAGCTATAGTTTCGATATGCTAATACATATGTGTATTTACAACTAAGAACTTGTAGAAATGATGATAAATTCATAGTCATGTAATGACAAAGTAAACTTTGCAAGTTCATAATAAGGTATTTTTCGAGGAAATGAAGTGCATATGACTGAGAGCATTACTCTTATAGCGCATTACTTTTCCTGTCATTGAATAACTAAAACATTTTCAGAACCCAAGTTTGAATCGGAAATACGTCGAAAGTTATGAAGTGGAAAACTCAAATATTAATTCAGCTTAAGCATTTTGCTTGAAACACCTACGTATAAAGTTGAATTTATTAGTTCTTTTTTTCATTTTAATTGAATCATAAAAAGTTCTTTTGAAGATTTCATATATATTTATATGCAGATATGGCAAAACGAGAAGAAAGAATTAAGTAAGTACTAAAGTATAATCAATAATAAATTATTATTATTTAGTATTATATTAATTATTACATAAAAACGTTTTTAATTTCTTTCATGTTTTTTTTATTAAAGCATTTCAATTCTAATTTGTATATTTTATTTACGTGACGTCAATATGTGTGACGTTTTTCACGTGAAGGCACGTTATTACTAATTTTCAACAATGACGCACAAAACAGGTTAAGTATTTTGCAACCAAAACTAATAAAATACAAAAAAAATATTCTTCAAGAATGCATTCTATTATAGGAAAAAGAAAATTTTATATAAATGTGCTTTGAGCAATACAATTAGCAATGTACTTGCTGGTCGTGATGGATGGGCTGAAACGACGTGGGTTGATAATTAAAAATTGTTATAATAATTATATAGTTATATTTTAAAAAGTAAAGAGAAGAAAAAAAAACTAATTATTTTTGAATCTTCCTCAAGTACTTAGAATTTATAAAAATGATTACTCAAACAACCAGTGATCTTTGTGAAATGATGCTACTACTTAAAGGGTTGTCCAATGTCTTTTTTTACAATTCTATGAAATTTTCATGAATGTCGTGTGATGTGAATTGTTATACCTGACTAGTAGACAGGTATATGTATGCAAGTTGTTGGATTAACCTACAATTTTCAAAAAAAATAAAAAATAAAAAAATGGATACATTTTACTAATATAAATGAAATATAGTTGATGAGAAAAGTATATTGATAGAAAAAAATAGTTATTTTGAAGATCTGACGATTGGAACTTTTTTTGGACCACTAGAGACTGGATGAATAGCACTTTTGATCGGTTCAAATTTCGAGAGCGACAATTAGTCTGCCATTTTCGAAATGATTTTGAGTTAACAAGGTAGTTATAATTCGTTTTTCGGAGCTTCCTCTTTTCTGTTAATTAAGAAAAGACTTTTTAATAAAAAATTATAAGAAAGCGAAGAAAGCCATGGAGAAAGCTGAAGGCGTTGCATCACGAGACCTTTCATACTTGCCATTGAGCTATTTACTTCCGGTCAATAAGATCTTCTTCTAATAATTAAAATAATGAGTAATTTCAGTCAGAATATCATCTGTTTGTTGAGGAATTTCGGAAATATTCTTCTGATACTATTTGGATTATGAAGCCTGTTGCGGGCTCGCAAGGACGAGGAATCTTTTTATTTCGCAAACTGAAAGATATACAAGAATGGAAAAAGGTTTGTTCATCTTATTATGATAGTTAAAATCTAAAGTACCTTTACATATAAAAATTACGAGCATTTTGAAAAAAAAAGCTATAAAAATAAAATGAAATCATACACTGGAGAGTATCGAGATGCAGTAGGTGGGGATGAGCCAAGCGGAAGGATTGGCTCATTGGTTGTCTGGAGCTTCCCTTGTTGTTATGAGAAGTTGACGTGTTTAAAATGTAAATCTACTTATATTCTTAAACGTTCTTTTGAGAAAGGCTAGTTAAGTAACTGCTTGAAATGTATTGACAAAGAAGAAAAGCAGAGTAATATATACGCTTATTCATGTAGATAAAAAATATATACAATTTCAAGCAGCTTTTTTTCTGCATTTTCTAATAAAAATACGGAATCATGAGATACTGAAAGAGACACACACTCTCTCTACCATGAAATCTTCTTCTAAATGACCACCAGGATAGCTATTGCGATGAGACAAGCAGGACAAGCACACTCGTCATCTTGGCTGACGATGTACCACTTGAACATACCAGCTTTTCATCGTTTGGAATCCTCGAACTTTGCTCTCAAAATATCGAAAAAAAACCTTTAAGACTAAACTCATTTTAGAGGTAATACTATTTAATCCTTTTTGTCGCTTAAAATGGAAATAATGCATCAAATTTCTTAACAATACATGGAAATATTTTTGCTTTTGACGTCTAGTGCAACATTTCAAAAGCAGCATCTCAATTTGAAAGATTTAAAAAAATGTTTTATATACAAATCACATTCTTTAAACTATTTTCAGAAAGACGGGAATGGATCTGACATTGTGCCTTATCTTGTTCAATGCTATATTCAGAATCCTTACTTAATTGGAGGAAAAAAATTCGATCTTCGTATTTATGTGCTAGTTACTACGGTCAGATACTCCATTCTTAATTAGCTAAAAATTGAATTTTCTATAAAAGAAAGTACGTCGTTTTAGTTCCGTCCACTAACTGTTTGGGTTCATCGAGAAGGATTCGCACGCTTCTCACATTCACCATATTCAACAGAAGCTGTAGATAATGCTCGTAAGCATGAGAAGCATGCAAATTTTGAAATGAAAAAACTCATTAGTTTCTCGAAATCAAATGAGAAATTGCCTTTTCAAATTGTTATAGCATGTCTAATATGCTCATAGAAAACTCATCACGATCTGCAAGATATAACTTCTCATTCTCCTTACAGTCGTTCATCTGACGAATGTGGCTATTGCTAAAACTGCGCTCGACTATGATCCGGAAAGGGGTCTCAAGTGGAGTTTAGACAAGCTATTTCGATATCTGAGAGGTCGTCATGGACACAGCCAGGTTATTAACTCATCGAATTGCAAATATGTTTTTGTTTTCAATTGCAGATAACGCAAGTTATGACTGATATTTCAAATGTAATCATTGAAAGTTTGAAATGTGTGCAAGGGCTCATCATTCAGGTATCATAATGACAAACAGCCTGTGTAAAAATGAACAAAAAAACAAAATTCCAAAAAGATGAAAAAAACAAAAAAATTTAGTTGAAAAAGATGAAATTGTAAACGAATGCAATCGATCTGTGTGTAGCTGCGTTGAACTGCAAAAAAAAGGGAAAAGTGAACTTACAGCTTTTGTTCAAATGTATATAAAACCACGTTATTTTGAATAATATGCTAATTTTGAGATATTAATATTTATTTGCATTGAATAACAATCCTGTTTATAACAGCATACTATATATATATAAATAATAAAAAGATTCGTTAGAACCGGAAGAACAAAAGGATAACCAACAAATGAACCTATACGTATTATAGGATTCACATTGCTTTGAAATGTACGGATATGACATCTTGATTGATGCCAATTTGAAACCATGGCTTCTTGAGGTAATACATATAGGAACAATGCAAATATTTACAAGAAATAAAAAAATTTCATTTTGAAGGTTAACGCTAGTCCGTCATTAACTGCATCTAGTACTGAAGATTTTCAATTGAAAACTCGTGTTTTGAATAACATGCTCGATGTACTTGATTTAGAACAAAAGCATGTAAGCTTCATCTGAATAGGAAACTCAATTTCATTTTTAGGCTAAATGGACACGAAATACAAGTTGGCGGATTCGATTTACTCGTACACGAGAATGATGTTATAAATCTGTCAGTTTAAATACTAATTTCAAATGTTAACGTGTTATATATAGTCCCCGTTCTGGTGATATGTCACGGACATCTGCAATGTTTTCCTCTAAACCCAATTTAAGACTCGGTTAGTATTAAATTGATGTTAAGCCAAAATTTCTCATATGAATTTTCAGGAGATTATTTGAATCTGGATAACCTATAGCTATGACATAATTTCATCAGCATTTATTATTTTGTTCTAGAACACAATGCTCTCTTTAAGGATCTTAAAATACAAGAAACATTTCCGCTCTGTTGGATGAATAATAGCATTTTTAAAACAATGATAAATAATTAAAGATTTATACAAATAATCATAACAACATCATCACAACCGTTTTTGTTTTTCAATTATACATACATGTATTGCTAGAGAAAATATTTTGCTTTGAGCTATCTTACAGGTACTGTTAGTATTCTGGTTATTACAGAATTATGACTTAGCGGTAGCATTCTCGACCATCACCTTGAGTTCACGTAAGCTTTCAACAATATGAGTACGGAAACGAGCAGTATCCTGAAACAGTGTAATATAAATATTTGTTTTTTGATAAGAAATATCATACAGTATTCTTGAGGGACTTCCAGGAGGCAACATGGAAACTGAGGCAATCTCCAGTAGATCCGATGGTATAACAAACACCTAAACATTATCGGATGATTATCTTTCGCGTTAAAGTACTCTCACCATAGTTAGAGCCTTCGGGGCAGGCGAAAGCTCCAGCAGGCCAGAAGAGATCTTTCTCCTTGTTTAAAGCCTTAGAGTATTCAGTAGTTTGATGCTGTGGAGTTTGACTAGTAGACAAAGCATAGTTCATGCTGAACACGTTATCCAAGAAAGGTGAAGAAATTTGATAATATTTAGAAACAACATATAATGCAAATAGATGACGATCAACTCCATTACCTTGAAAAAAATACGTGAATAAACAATACAAATAGGCTAATGCTTACCAGCCATAGCATTACGGTAATAATCTTGATGACGTTCACATGCCGTTTTCAATAAGTTCAATCTCTCCGAATCCGAACAATCCTTATTCAGCATGGATTTGACGAAAGAACATGATTCGTTACTGCATGAGCGAACTGTTTCTGTTCTACCGTCTTTGAAAAGACGCATAACAGCTGGTTCATAAGTGAGTTCGAATTTGCCTTGATCCTGGAAATTGATAATAATAAAAAATTCTGATCACTATTGTATATACCTTATAATAAGCCATTTGAAGAGCCATTTGAATGTAGGCATCAGGAGAAACACGAGCTTTCTTCATGAAATCTTTTCCATACTCAGAGAACACAATAGCAGAGTTTTCCATATCATCAGCTACACCATGAGATACTTTATAGGCGTCATCAATAGCATTTAAGGTCTGAAATTAACAAACTTAAGCAGAAGAATCCTCTTATATTATACTTCTTGATCTAAGTTCCACGATAATCTTTCACTCTTAGGGACATATTCAATATCACCGATACAGTGTCCGTCTGGACCATATGGCCTAGAAAGAAAAGAAGTTAATATAGTATAACTTATAATATCTTACTTATCAAAAGCTTCATGATACTTCAAATACTCACGAACGTGTACATAAATCATCGCATCAACAACAGAATGTTCAGCATTGGATGTAAACTGCAATGAAACAATTAAACTATAAAACTTGACACATTTCACATACTCTTCCGTTTTTACTGATGATATAAACGCTAGGCTTATCGCACCAGAGAAGATATCCATCACCACCAAGAGAACGAGAATATTCACGTTCATATTTGGTAAGATCATTCTGAAACGTATTTATGTCACACGAAGCCAAAAGATAAAAATTGCAAACCTCATCATAGAAACGCTCTTCTTCATCCAAAAAGATAATTTCAAGAGCATTTTCAATAGCAGCAAGAGATTCTTTGTTAACACCTGAATATTCATAAATGATTAAAAACATTATTTCTTTTACAAAACCTTCAGTAAACTTAGTAGATCTGATCTTAGCCCAAAGATCACGAGGACCAGCTGTAAGGGCAGAGAGATATTTCTCACCTGCCTGAGAAGTTGGCTCGTCATCGATAATAGCTTGGAGAGATCTGAAAATCAGGTTAAGTATGTCTTTGCCTATGACTTGATAAATAATTTACTTTTCTAATTCGGCAGCCTTAATCAATCTACGTCCATTGTAGATGTTAACCTTGTACCAGCATCCTTTAGAATAAACAGCAATATGCTTAGCGTCAGGAAGTCGGATCATAACATCACTGGTCTCGCGTGGAACACGAAGAGTACGATGATAGTCAATGTATTGAGTAGCACAAAGAGGAATTCCTCCCATAGAAATCTGCAATTATTGTGTCAACTACTACAGTTTTCTCTATTATTATTTACAGGTTTCATGGTACTCTTGTGGAACATATCCATAAGGAAATGCTGACGATTCAAGGTGACCCAAGCAGCACGTGCAGCTTGATTGTTGGTAGTTGGTCGATAAACAATATCTGAAAGATTACGGTAATAACCAGTCAAAATATTAAGAAATAATTACCAGCACAGGCTACATTGGTATTAATCAGAGAATTGCGATAACGCATGTACACAACTTCTTTCCACCAGTCAGATAACTGAAATAGACATATTTATAAAACAACAACAAATAGATATCAAGGTACTTACATAATTTCTAGAAATCAGCCATTTCATCCAGAGCTTACGTTGCAGTCCGCTGGCAATTGTATTCTTGAATTCCTCAGCCTGTTCCTTCATGGTATTGTACTTTTCGTCATCAAGAAGTGGGCGTACAGTGTTCAGGTACTGTAATGAAGACAGAATAAACAATTATTTCGACAAGTACGCACCTTCTCAATGGTTGCATCGAGCTTAGGTGGTAACATCCAAGGCATCATATCTTGGAATGAAAAATATCGGGCTCTCTTGCTCAACAAAGAAATAACAAGCTAAAATTATAATTAGTAACTATTTCATTCCCGCATTATATCCAACCATGAATGCCTTTGTTGGAAGACTTGGAGGTTTTCCAATGCTCTCGAAAAGCCATCCATTGTAGTACAGCATCATAGTAATGGAAAATCGGACGAACATCACAAATGTCAAAATAGCTGGGATAGCAATAGCCAGAACACATGTTAAACGAAGAAGAACGGATGGACTGAAAATATATTCTTTTATAATTGTCTGTTTAAGCTGTATTTAGTACAACCGCTTTGCACCCAATTATATTTTTAAATATAAAATGCACACACCCACAGTAGCCCTGTGATCTTCGCATAATATTGAAGACAAGTGTAACTTTTGAACTTTCCTTCAGGTTACTGATAGAAATTGAAAGTAACCATACAAAGATACGATGCTGTCCTTCGACCCCTTATTATTGGCTGATAAAAATATTGTTATCACTATTCACCGTTGGACCCCGTTATGAATCTTATGACTAGTAAAATAACAATAATTAGCTAACCTGGAAATTATTTTTGCAACTTCTTCAAGAACATTTGTAGCTGAAGCTAACGGATTGTAGCCAATAGCATCCAAAAGGACCCAGGTGCCAAGAACGTAGAGAAGCTCATAGGGATGGAATGGGAAAAGTCTGTCTTGTAAAGAGCTCTGAAGAATCAAATTTAAACAAAAACAAGCAACGATTTTCTTTTTCAATAGTTTCTTATTATGACACTTTCTTTTCTCTCAGAAGTCGCGCTCTTGGCCAACTGTAGAGTATACACTGTCTCTCTCTCTCTCGCCTATTCTCACTAAGCTATGTTAGCACACTAAAGGCTCTTAGGTATACGGTAGAAAGTGGAGCGTCTTCTGTAGTTTATTGTTTTAATTTTGTTTCAGAAACTGTATTGAAAAAAACATTGAAAATATCTATATATTTAAGAAATGAAATTTAACTCACAGCCAATCGTTTGGAACGTCGGATATATTTACGGAGCACGCTGTTCGAGCTCTCCGAGGAGGAGACTTTAGGCATGTTGTCTTCCTCTCCCTGTAACATTCACATTAAGGCACGAATTCTCAAATAGGATTGAAAGCAAGAACTGCATAACATGGCAAAAAAACATGAATAACAATAATAGGAAGAATTGGAAATGAACACTTGGCACAAAATGCGAGAACTTTCAATGCCTTTGCAGGGAAGACACAGTTTTTGAGCAGAACAGAGAAGGAACTAAAAGGTTGAAAAGATATGTGCTCTCTGTTATTCTTCCCTCAACTAGAACAAGTGCTGTTTTCTTGAATTGAAAGCAAAAGTGCAATAGGAAGTGGGTATTTTTCAGTCAAGAATCCTACATAGTAGATCATGAATGAGATAGGCTGAAAAGGAACGGCTGAATTTGAGTGCAGGAGTACGGATATTAAACGAAACAAAATTAAGTTTCCAAACATTGGACGTGGCTACGGAGCAAACTCCATTCCCTGTCTCATGCCAGGTTTGATTGTGATCCTTATCCATAGGGACACATGGTCTTATCAAAAATTACTCTGAATCAAGAAGTGACAATCAGCATATCCTTCTGTACAGCAACATTAGCAACACAACCACATTTGGAGGAATGATTTAAGAAGACTGAAGAGAATGGTGGGGATGTGACTTGACAACGCTTCGTAGGATGAAAGAGAAGGACTAGCCCTCTCTCTAGTCCATCGGGGCGGAGGGCAAAGTCCACTAGCAGACGACGAGGGTATGTCAGACACGCTGGGTGGGTTATTGAAAGACTGTGATGGAAAAAGAGTGCGCAGACAATTGCTCTATTAGAACTAGGCTACCAATGGTAAAATCATAGAGAGATAGAGGTAAAAATAGAAAGAGACTGAGAAAGTATAACCTTCCCTAGACTGATATGTGAGGTCCCAGACATTTTTTTATTGTTCTGTACGTAAATTTATTGTATTTCATTGAAAATTTACTTTAATCATATTGAGATATATGAAAAAATTTGCAAATAAGTTCAACCTTTATTGTCCAGAGTTTAGCCTTTAACCTCTAGATTTTCGACTTCAAATCAGCAGAACACGACGGAAGCAATGGTTGTTTGCACTTTCTAGTCTTTCTTCTTTCTGTTGTATCTACAGTCTTCGGAAGTGAAGAATACTAGAAAAAAGATGAGAAAATCTTCACATTATTTGAAACATGATGAACAATTTTTATTAATATATCATAAACATGTTCTTTAATTTTTTCTCATTAGATCCTAATTGATTTGATTTTTTTCCCAATAATTTAATTTACAAAAAAAATCGTGTGGTTATAAAAAAAACAATAATAATAGTAGCAGGTTCAAAGCATTATCAAAGGTTTCTAAATTCACACTGTGGACCTCTCGTCGTTCCGGCTAGTCGTCCCTTTAATTATTCTCTTCGTAAATATTTTTTTCTATTCAAAATTAATAGTTTTTAAACCAAATAAAGGATTATGATATTCGTAGATTAAATTATTACAATAATACTATGAAATAATTATTGTTTTCATGTTTTTAGTGAGAATGGGAAGAAGACTAATGTTGAAATGTTTTTCCTTCAAGCCATTCTGCACCATCATTCGCTATGTTCGTTTAATTCGATCGTTAACAAACCGACATGCTTGTTAAGGAATAAATAGAACAAGTATTCTACAGATTACAGTCTTCAAGAACGTTCAGTACAAATGCCGAATTGTCTATATATTATAAGAATTATATAATTGCCATATGTATAATATATCTACATATGTTCACATGTTCAAAAAAAATGTTGACAAAAAATTAGAAATATTATTCGAAAGAAACAAAATTTCAATCATTTCCGTCAGAAAAAAAGTATTTATCAGTTGTTAAGGGAAACATGATTATTCAAAATAATTCAGTGAATTGACATAGTAAAAGACAAAATATTGAAAACAATTTGAATACACGTTTACGTGAGCTGTAGTTAAGGCATTTTATTTTGTCGCATGCTGACCAGATGAACGGTTGTTTCTTTAATTTCTCGATTTTTTCACTCTATAATTGATATTATCATCACACATCTCTATGTCATACTCTTCTATAATCCATCTTTACTTCGAAGGATGAAGCATGCAAGACACATAGAGTCCGAAGGGCCTTCAGATTCCTGTACACCATATGTGCCCTTTGGACCCCTTAATGATAACGATGATACGGGTTGCTTTTGGGGGCAAAACCATATCGGTTGAATGCTCTGGCTACTTATCGTACTGAAATAGCTTTATGACAGCTGGACAGCATATGGCATGAGTTCTGTACTATTATGTCTTCCTTAACTAGAAACAGAACTGGATTTCTATTTATTTTCAACTTTTCATATCATTCACAATGTAGTTTTAACTGAGCAAAAAAAAAAAAAAAGAAAAATTAGTTGTTCTACTGATATGTGAGTTAATCAGATAAATTGGTTATTCCTAATAAAATGCTCATTTATTTATGATATGTTGCAACTTGTAAACATTTGTCGATCACTTACCCAACTAATGTAAATAATTTTGTTCGTGATATTCATTTTTCAAAATTTAATAATGATATTCTTATATTATATATTGCAAGATTGTTATTACTCATATAAATTCTAATAATATTATTGTTTATTAAACTTTTTAAATGTAATTGTCTAACAGTTTTAAGAAATTATATAAATATAGATAGATATACTAGATAAAGGTTGATTTATATTAGGAAAGTTATACCTAGAACTTTTCTTCTTATCACTGTTTCATGTTAGATATCAGACAAAAAGAGAAAGTTGCACGCTGTACCTAAGTGCGCTTTGCTGATATGTATGTTGTCTTGACGTTTTGGTGTTAATGTAAACTTTAAAACCAAGGAAAATATTATTTAATCATCAACGTGAGTTGAATTGAAAAGCGAAATTCAAACCTAGATAAGGAGAAGGTGAGCATGGTGTGAGCAGCATGATAGATAATGTAATTGAAAAGAGAGATTTAAGCAAAAACTCATGCTCATTCATCAAGTGTTGAAAAACGTTTCAAACGATCCCCAGATTATGCAATTATTCAAGCGTTATAGGATGAGACAAGTGTGAACAATCCTAAAAGTTTCAAAAATCTCCATTCTTTCCAAAATATTTTGAGCTTAAACACAGAAGTTGCAAAATCAAAGATTGAAAAATGTAAAACAAACTATACACATAATATAGTATTTCTTGATAAGATGTTGAACTTCTTATCACCTTGCCATGTTAAATTGAATGTTTTAAGATTGTAACACGCTTCATTAAAAGAATTTTTCTGGAAAGTTCTTACTTCACTACCGGTCTATCTATTAATAACATTTGAATTTCTTTGAAAAAGAAAAATATCAAAGAGCGTGAATTGAATAGAAAGGATTCAGTATCCTCCCGTACATCTATTCAGGTTCTATACTATTACAGGCAAAACTCCCAGCGGATGATGAGATGAGAGGAGGTTGAATTTTATTTAAAAAAAACTGGATGAAGACTTTCATGCTTGCTGTCCATGCTCAATACTTCAGAGCTGTTTGAGTTTCGACCACAGTCCAGCCGGATACGATGCTCAGAACAAACAAGTGTTTAAGGTTTTTCGAAACATATATAAAGACATCTTTCCGCCTTTTCAACATTAAGTTTCTATTACATTTTCTCGACACATATTTATATATTTCTCCTAATAAATTTAATTTTCAATGAATCTGTTAATATTTTGTTGCCTATTCATGGGAATCAACTTATCAAATATCAATGCGTATAATGGTCGCATAATCAGGTTTAGACAATTAGTTCAGAAGAAATCAGGTAATTCATTGATAAAAAATTTACAAATGAAAAAATGCCTCATGCTGGAATCGAACCAGCGACCTTCTGTTTACTAGACAGACGCTCTGCCCCTGAGCCAATGAGGCTTAATGCACTGTTTTTTGTTTCTATTCAAGACTCTTTCACGTCATTTTCAGTGATCTAATTATTTTTTTCAATTTATTGACGAAAGTGAGAAGTGACCAAAATAGCAAAAATTCCCATCAGGAGACTGTAAACTGATTTCTTTCAGCTAACATTGACTGGTGCGATTACTGGTTGAAATTAGGTGTTGATCGTAAAGAATGTACCCACATGCTTCAGATGACAACTGAACCAACTACAACAACTACAACAACTGAAGGTTTTTTCAAAGAAAACCTATTGTTTTCTTTATTCTACATGATTTTCTTATTATTCCAGCTCCGCTCTCAGTCTGTGTAAATAAATTCTCGAAGTCATCTTGTATGTCTGATAATCGATGTGAATCAGGACTTGTAGGTTTTGTTTCTGTTTTTATTCCCAAGGAAAAACATTAAAAAAAAGTTTGAAATCAACAATACGCCATAAAAAACACGCATATTCATATGTTTATTGAAAATAAAAATAAAAATAATAATTGTTTTATTCTCGCAGATTTTCATACAGTGATTTGCACAGAGTAATTCGGAAAAATTCTTGTGAATTTTGAAAACATTATTATTATACGAAATTATTTTTAGTTGTGTTCTGAAAAAAGTGGCTCTAAATGTTGTCATCCCCCACGTGGAGTGTGTCCAACTCCTGAACAAATTGGATTTACATGTGTGGTAAGTGGATGCTCGATATGAAGTTGTTCATATACATACATACATGTATATACTTTATGCATTTCAAACAAAAAAAAAGAAGTTGAAGAAAAGAAATAGTTGTTTCAAGTTGAACGTTATGATTGAAACGAATGAATTATAGGTTAAGCTACCAATCAGTTGGTGTGAGCATGATCGAGATTGTGGAAATAGGGATCAGAAATGTTGTCCAACAGGTTGTAACTATAATATTTGTATCTAAATATAATAAATATTATTTATTATGTATAGTTTAATATAATTTGTTTTCATATTACGTAGTATTTTATTATGGTTTAGATCAACTTCATAACATATAGATACATATACACATGTATAGATGTATGTATGTACATGTATATGACCATATAAGATATATTAAATTACTATAATCTTTGAATACTTTACAAAATTTGAAAAGAAACAATGCAATAGAAGCTTTTTTTATTCGTGTTTAATTATCTTTCTGTAAAAACACGACCTTACATTATTCATAATTCATATTTTTTTTTAATAACATAGAAAACAAAAAAAAAATTCTGATCATGCTATTCTTGATCTCTGAGAACATGTCCCTATTTTTTACTTAAACAATACATTTTTCTTTCTTTTTGTTTGTTTTAGCTTCTCCTTTTCACGTTTTTTCTAATACTTTGAATCGTTTTATTCTCATTGCTTTCAATAACTTATGAAAACAAATGTTTGAAGGCAATCGAAATAATTTTTCTAAACTATTTGCTGGAAAAAAAGGAGTTTTTTTAAGAATGTTCCGATCAGGAAACAATATATTTGTCGTGAGAGGATATCCAATTCCTTGTTCTACTCTATGTGAAGTCTTGTGTTCTAGATTTCGTTTAGCTTACCAATCTGAAAACAAGTAAAAATTAGTTAGTTTGGTCTGTTAAGCAATATATTCCTTTCTTCTTAGTAGTGCCAAACTCAACGGTTCCTCTTCAAATTTGCAAAAATAAATTTTCATTGTCTACAAGAAATAAGAGACTGCTTGCAAAATATATGTAGCATCAAGAGGCTCTTCAGCTATAGGCTTAGGAGGTAAAATCGCCTATATACGCTTAGAAAAGGAGAGATCATTTCTTTTTACTGAATGCAACAAGTATTATATAATATTTTAAATTAATTATTTAATTGTTCAATGTTCATTTGTACATTTGCTTAAAAAAAAAGAAATATCAATAATTTCTTTTTTTGTATTTTGAAAAATCATTTAGTTTCAAAAAAATGTCTTATTATCAGCAATTACATTTATAATTTTGTATTCAGGTGGTCGAAAGCTTTTACATTCTCCCTCTATTAATATAGAAGTTGACTGTTCTTACGGCCAAAAAAGAGAAATAAGAAAAGATCTTCAGTATTTTCATGTCAGAATGTTTGTCATTTTTCTCCGTTGACTTCTTCTCCTTTCTTTCCGATTTTCACTCTCTCTCTCTTGTATTGCTCTTTGTATCAGAATCTCTCTTGTCCGTATCCACACTTCCTAACTGCTTATTCTACTCTATCTCTTGGTTTTTTCCCTTTTGCGTCATCTCGCTTCATTCTTTCATTTCCATATTCTCTCTCTCTTACATCTTCACGATCTCTCCTTTCCTCCAACTTTAGTTACTTATGTGGACGACGAAGCTCGTATGCTGTGTTTATGTCAAATGGACAACCGAATCTGTTTTTTTTGTTTTGTATTTAAAAAAAAACTTGATGCTAATATCTAAGACTCCGTATTCGTTAAACATATAGCAATTGAAAGCTAGAACGGACTTCCATAGGAAGCTTATCAATTCAATCTGAATATTTTCAGCTTCCATCATTTTCATAAATTTAATAAAAAAAAAGCGAAATAACTATTGTCATTTCTGCAGGAAATGAATAAAGTATTAATCTAGTATGATATTGTACAATTTTTATTCGAAAGATTGTTATGAAATTGTATCTATCATGAGAATAATCAAGATAAAATAAATTAAAAGCAATCATACTTTTAAAACTGATTTTTTTTTCATGAAAAATGTAATAAACAAGGATATGGTTAGAAATAGAACAAAAAGGGAAAATAAACATTGACAAAGCTCATTTCCGGTTACCGAAACAGGCTTTTCCTCCCTCTTTTCTTTCTCATCACATTCAAGAGCTGACGTTATGACTTCCATTGACAAGCTTTAATTTTTTTGTTTTTTTAGTAACAGTATAAGATGAGTATATGAATTTTAGTAAGTCCATTAAACATAGTTGGAGCTATTTCTGTGCGTCAATATATTATGTGTAGTGCTACTAAGACAGAGCTAAATGGCCAACTTAGGAAAGTGTGTAAAGAAAGTTAAAGAGTGAAAGGTACAACAACAATTTGGTTAGTATAAGTCATAGCTATATACATATCCATCTATCTCTCCATATATTCAGTTACGTATTTGAAAATGAATGAAATGAAAAGATAAGAAGTAGTGTTCGTAGTAACAACCGTTCGTAGTATCTTTACTGATTTAAATGAGATCCACGTGAATACGTGAGATCAGCCCTCGTATATGCAAATGAAGTAATCGAGGGTTCTTAAGGATTCGAGAGAATTCAGAGAAAAGCCGTGACCAAATGAGGAATTGGTATAATGAGACATATTTACATATATGTATGCAACGACATATATAATATATTAGCTATAGCCTACTCAGAAAGTTTTCAAAAACAATTCTTTTTTTTGTCAACCGCTTTAGGACAATTCTGTCCATATGCTTGATGCCATCAGAAGTTTAAACATATATATATATATATATATATATATAATGGTATAAAACTTTATATTAATTACATCATATATAAAATTATTTCGATGATTAAATGGAAAAATCTTTTATCTATATTCTGATTGCACCAGAACTATGATGTGAAATCTTTATATCTTACTTCTTTCATTTTGTAAAGAGAAAAAAACTTTTTTTTTATCATAAATCCGAGAAGATTATGATTTCAATGAAATTCTCGAAGAAAAAAAAAATGTTAGTCGTTCATTGAAATCATACAACTGATTTAATTAATCCAGATTTTGTAGGATAGACGTTTTCAGTTTTAATGATTGCTTGGACGACAAAATGATGGAAGCCAAACGAATATGACATGGAATATAAAAAACAGACATCCAAGATATGTTGAAGTTTTTCTTTTATCACAACATTGAAACTTGAAAGAATCTTTTGAAACGAAGAATGAATAGTAAATATGATAAATGAACTAAGAAACTCCTTTCTTTCTTATACAAAAAGTTCATTGAGCTAAGAAAGCATAGAAAAAGGAAAAATATCACGATTTGAAAGAAGAAGTTCTTTTACATACTTAAGAATACATATAAATAATTCTATAATGTATGTTCACAACAGACTGTTTTGTTTGGAGGATTAACACATTAATCTTTATGTTTATTATTTATTTTGTTCAAAAAGATTATACCTTGATCATGAACCTTCAAAACTTTTCCTATGTATTTTCGATTCGTATGTACCAAAATAGAAAAAAACCAATTTGAAACTTTTTTAAAATAATTTTTCATTAAAGTTCGAGTAGTTAACATCTGCATGTCCATCAATTTTTTACATTCCTTTAATATTTTTTGCTATTCTTCTCAGTTTTTGCATCAGCATGTTATTGAGAACCATAGTGCAGTGTAAAGACCCTGAAGCTTTGACTTCTTCATAAGAGCTGACCGATCCATCTCTTATTCGGGAAAATAAGTAAAAGACTCTAACTTGATTATGATTCATGTAAATGAGTTTTAACGTCATTTGCTTTATGAATTCCCATGAGAACCTTAGTTAGTTACCGTATTCACGTTACGTATGACATCACTTATAAGATGAGTAAATGATATGCTAACCTTAGAATAATAAAGGAAATATGTATATATCAAAGAAAGATATAACATATATAAAATAGAAATGGGAGGAGTGTCTATCTGAATGAAAGACATTGTGTAGGTGGTGCAGGTGAGCTTCTTGTCGCTTGTCATAAGTAGGAATCGATTATAATGAAAGACATTCAATTAAGACTCTCTGTTCACCTCAAGTTTTAAAATGAAGCTGATATTAAGGTTTGATTATCAATAAATAGGATCATGATGAAGATGATGACGTGAGTATCACGATGATGATGATAATCATGATGAAGATGATGAAGATTTGTAAAGATTTTTCAGTTTTCATCACTTTTTCCAATAAAAACCATTCACATGTCATAACATAATCTCGTATAACTATGTACATACATATTTCATAAATTTTTTTCAAAAATCTAACAAAAAAAATTTGTTTAGCAGAATTCAAATAATCAGCTTTGCAGTTTTGAAATTCACAAAGATTATACTTGATAAATTAGATTGAGAACTATAATGTTCATTATAATTTGCATTGAACCTATCATTTTGCAAATCATTGTGATATCTTAATTCAATACAATGGCGATCTTTAAAATGCCCCCAACAAACTTTATACGAAAATCATGCAAACTATGTTTTTGCTTGCATTTCAGTATTTTGAACTGAATTTTCAACAAGAAAACAAAATTTAGATAAAATTTTGTTTAATTCGGTTTTCTTATGTAAGTAAAATGATATTTGGATATAAAGGCATACACATTTTTGTATATGAACACATGATTATCAGCTTAAAGTTATCAATTTCAATAATGATTCGTTTAAAATAAGTAGAATATGATGAGGTTTTGAATTATCATCCTCTTATATAATGGCGGATACTTTTCTTCATTTCTCTTAATTTTCTTCGAGAAAATTAATTTATTCAACTCTATCGTCATATAGGATTATCAGCTTATCAATGATTACATCTATATATGCTTATATATAACTGGGTATATGCACATACACATATTCATATAAAATAATTATTTCTCGTTTACGAAGCTTAGCCGTTCCATCTTTTCCCTTGTTCTCGATGCCTTTGTTCAGCTGAGTAGAGGGGCGGTTCCAAATTCAAGCTCATAACTCCGCCTTCTTTCAATGTTAGCCTCCTTTCTCTCTCTCTTTTTCTCTCTCTCTCTCTTTGTCCTCCTTCCTATTCCTCTCTCTCTCTTTCACTTTTTACATCTTTTCTTCATTTTTACATGAATCCCCTCTCTATAGCGGATGAGGAGGTTCAGTTTAACGTATCTGACTTCGGCAGTCAGTCGTCAAGTTTGTAACTTCTTAAAAGTTCATTGCTTTCTTGTTTTGCATTCATATGCTTTTCGTCCAGGTCTGTAAGCTCTGTATTCTAACCAAGTATTCTAACTTTCCTTTCAACTACCATTATTGAACTTTGAATACAATGGCTGATTGTATCCGGCATGTCATATATACCTTGCAACTTCATGCCATCAATATTTAATGAAACATTTAGTTTTCAATAACTCGTCAATCTGTCACTCAGTAAGTCAAAAACTTATGTTTCTCTTTTCAAATCCGAAAACTTTGATTGAGAGTTTCATGTAATATTGAAAAATATTTCTCAGACTTATCTTACTATTCTTAGAAGTATAATTGAGTGGCGTAGTGTGGTTGTCAATTTGTCGCTGATTATAGTAACCAAATTTCCATATTCCTCCAGCTTTATACCTAATAAGAGATTTTTCTTTTAAAAAAAATAACTATATCTTCATGATATTTCCCCCACAAGACTACGGTGAGATTTTCTCATTCAAGGTAATCGTTCTAAGGATTTCGGAAAAACACAAAAAGCTCATATGAACTAATCTGGAAATATTGCCCTTTTGAGTCTTCAATTCGATTTCTGGAAAAACATTTACCGTAATTTATAAAAAAGCAATTTCGTTTTATCGTTCTCTTCGGTTTTAAGATAGATAAATGAGTCAGTAAACGATACTATGATCTACATTTTTAGTTGAGCTTCATTTCAATCTGCCATCATTTGCCATCATTCATTCTTTCACCCTTAAGGCTTCAAGCTTTCAATGTCTGAACATTGTGCTCAGTTCTAAGTTTCTAGAAGCTGAAACCATATATGAAATTAATAATTGTATATAAGAACAACGAATTATATGTTCTTACTGTATATAGATATATATATACATCACTAATCTATTTTAGTTTAAATACTGATTGTGTTTTTCTCCATTTATCCTACCAACTTTTGAGACAAACAGCTAGAGCGTGTTATGGTTATTCATTTTCTCGTATTCCATAGTTCTTTTTATATATTTTCTTAGAAAATCTGAAAAGCCATTCTCTGACATATGTATATAGAATAGTTTCAGTTTTTTTCAATATGTTTGCTTCATCCCCTCATCTTAAGCTGGTTTTTTCTATCAGATGTTTTTTACCAAATCAGGCAGCCACTTCTCATGTTGTTTCCATGAAAATCAGAAAACTATCAGTCTTTAGTTCAGAGATCAGAATAGTTTTTCAAGCTTCTCGACTATAATTATAGTTAATTCACAACCATGTCTAGATTATGCTAATTTTTTATACTGAAATTCCGTGATGAACTTCCAGCTTGTGTTAACTAGATGAATCTTTCATTTGGAATATTTGATCATTTGACTTGGTATTCATATATTAATCTTCTTGCAATATTAAAACATTCAACTAGTCAAAGAATAATTTGTTAATGAAAGAGAATAAGATAACCTGGAAGCACATGGATTAGACTTATCAAATCCTTCAAGAAAGACTAAGAATCACGTGTGGGTGTAATGGTGTCCAGCATTCATCTTCCAGCATCTTAATGTATCACAAAGCTATATTCGTATAGGAGTATTACCACTATTTTCCAGGATATACCCTCTCCTATCTCCTCTCATATTTCTGAAAATCGGACAAAAAATCACGAGGTCGTCCAAACAGAGGGCAATGTTTCTACGATGAGCTCAAGCGATATTTTCAATTCGCACTAAGTCATCTTTCAGCTATTACTATGCACATCTAACACCTGTGACGAAATTCTCGTGAATTCAGCTTGCGTTGTTTAGTACATTCAACGAAACCTTTTCCGTCTAAAGACTAATATAATAGTTTTCAAGTTATTGCCATAGTTAGGCTTCCTGCCCTTCTTTCGAATGTTTCATTTTAGACAGCAATTTTGCCTATTGTTCGTGTGTTAGTGAACTCAGGCATACAATTCTCATCACTAAATTTCTACAAACACTTAGCGGAAAATCCGCGAAACTTCCTTTCCATTCTAACCTAATTACATATTTTATACTGTTTTGCTTTCGTCGCTATTTTCTACCTTTGTTTCCATGTTTCTAAACAACTTCAGCCTTTTTTCTTTCTTTCAGACTTGAGGATGAGAACAGCAATTATTTTGCTTGTTGGATCTGTCGCTGTTATTATGGCCATTAATGATCAATTCTCTGGTAAGCATCAGTATTAAAAAAACCTTTCCTATTAAAATGTTCTAGAAATGGAAAAGCGCAAATCGGCTTATATGAGATTCGGACGCTCGGATCCTGATTTGCTCAATGCCGTTGATGATATGGATGTGGAGAAAAGAAAGAGTGCTTATATGAGGTAAATCTTTTTGATAAAAAAGATTAAACAATGAAACATTATGTCCAGATTTGGTAAGCGATCGGACCCTGAAGTAATGGAAGACGAATCTATGGATATGGAAAAGAGAAAGTCCGCTTTCATGCGTTTCGGAAAGAGAAAAAGCGCTTACATGAGGTAATAACTTAATCTAATTTTGGGATATATCATTAGTTTTGAGCTATAAGGTAATTATATTTCATATTTTAGATTTGGAAAACGATCAGCCTTCGAGGATAATGATGATAGCATGAGCATGGAGAAACGGAAGTCAGCTTACATGAGGTTAGTTTATTGCTTCCGATGAATAAATTAAATCAAAAATATTTTCTATAATCTTAATATCTTGGTCAACAAATACATTATCACCTCATGTGTAATTACAGATTCGGACGGCGTTAAAATACAAAGTACCCAAATTTCATCAGATCATAGGACTTCTATTTCTTCAAAGATCCTCGTAACATCTGTTGCTGACGTTCCTCTGAAAATAAAAAAGAACCGACTAATGAACCAACGACAATTTGCTATAAGAATCTTATAATACTATAATATATACGTTTTCGAGTTATATACACTTACAGTACATACTTTTCAATAAATCTGCTGTTGTTAACTTACTTTTCTTTTTATATTGTTCGAATGTAGACGACATTTCCGAAGAAGATTTACTCTAAAATAATAGTAGTTAAAACAACTAAACAAAATGTTTTTTCGCCTTTTCCAACTTCAAGAGAATATACAGCTGTTTTTTTCATTTCGATTAAAATTCAAAACCAAATGAACAATATCAAGAACATGAGTACGTTTGAAGAAACCCCTGTTTTTCGTTTTAATAGTCTTAATCAGACTGGTGGACAACGAATATGCAAAAGAAAATTACCGTAGGATTCGTTAAAGAGGATGGCTTCTTCTCTTCTTGCCTATTGAGTAATATTGGTCTAGGGCTGGCGGATCTTGACTTCTAGAACAACAAATGACTGTCAATTACCCTCAACAAAAAAAACAAAAACCGGAGATTTAGAATTACAAGTCGAACAAATAAATATCCATCTAAGATCAGCGGCCTGTTTAGGATCAATATTTGGTTGATGGCATCTATAATATCCTTTGTGCAGAGTTAACAAAAGAAAAGCAAAAAAATTGAAAATTGACGTACTTAATGTGGTAGTTTGTCTGACAAGTCTCACAACAGACAATTAAATTATTTGTAGTGCTTGCTGCTGATTCACAAACCGAACAAACCTGAAAAGGAAGCATTTAGCTCGTAGTTCTAGTACCTTTTGCAAGGAAGATCATATTCTGTTCTGAAGTAGTATTCAAGAAATTGTTAGAATTATGTTTCTTTTGGATTTATGATTTATGAAAAAATATTTTGCATGACGTGGAGGCCATTTAGAGCTTAAGAACATGGAAGAATAAATGATATGAATATTTTTGGTTTATGAACATTTCCATGGAAAAAAATTCCAACTGAAGGCGTGAGAATGGATTTTTCTTTGGGAGCCACCCAAACTTTAACAAAGTTCCTTTGTTCTTGTAGAGGAAATAATGACAAAACTACCAAAAAATCAAACACGAAAATTCAAAAACACTACATGATCATAAAGAAGTTCTTAAATAAAAAAAATCCCTCACCTTTTCAGTTTCTGAATCATCATCATCCCGCTTCTTATGAGCTCCTTCCTATAATGCGATTTTAAAAGTTCTTATAATGCTGAAGCGGACCTTTATCGGCTTAGCTAAAAATGGCAAGGGAAGCTTCTTCTTCTCCAAACCATCAGCTTTCATAAATCTCATCTTTTCAGGCTGTGTTTTCTTTTGTTGTAATGATTTTAAGGTTGATTCATTAGTTATTTCATCTCCACTATCCCAAAATTCATCTGAAGGTTGTTGTTGATTGGACTGTATCTAAAAAGAAATATAGAACTTTGTTTTCGTATTTTCTGTTTTTACCAACTTAAGTAATTCTTTGATTTGATCTAAAGCATCAGGTTCGTTAGATAAAAGTAATTTACTCAATCTCCCGTAATAATTTTCACCAAACGGACAAACGTTCTTTCTTTTTATGCCCCCGCCTGTTACCGTAAGAGGACCCGAAGATTTAGATTGTTCCATTTTTACTAAACAATTGCAATACATCGTATGAAACAATATAAAACAAATATGAAAACATGACAAACACATCATTTTAAATAAACCATATATACCACATAGATAAAAATTTATTGATATGTGAGCAGCGTTAGGTAAACTGGAGTTCCGAATTGGTGTCTAAGTGGCAATTGATATGGACGAGATACATTCATGGAAAAACGATAAAACAATGAAAAAATATAATACAGCTATATACTGAAGTTTCGTCTAATCTTCAAACTCAAGCACTGCTTTTATCTGAGTAGATTCTTCTAATACTGCTTTTTTCTGAAATATATGTGAAATGTTGTGAGATTCTTTGCGTTAGCTTACCTCGCGTTGCATCAAACTTTTAACTTTTCTTAGAGCCGTATTCGGAGTGTTTTCTTTCAATTCAAGTACAAATTGAAGTAAGTCTTTTGGTACAGGAGATGAAGAACAAGTTCTCGAACCGGCTGAAAAATTCATATGAATTTCTATCACAAAATTGGATCATACTCATATAGGGATGATTTAAAAGTTGATCAATGGTTGCTCGTTTTTCAACATCTCTTTCTAGACATAACTAAATGGAAGCATAATTAAATTTAGATAATTTTACAATACGTACTTTGAGAGTTTCGAGTAAATCGTCATCTTGACAATCATCAAATTGAATTTCATATGAAGTATTTGTTATAGCTGCCATCTGACAAAGTTGAATAAAATACTTAAATTTAAAAAAATTAAAAATTACTTTCATGCTCTGATTTTTGATGTGATTGAATGGAAGAACACCATATACCATATTGTACAATATACATCCTAAGGACCAAACATCTGATTTGAGGGGCAACTAAAAGAAAATTCATAAATATGTATATTTAACAGCAATTCGCTTAATTACTTTATACTTCGAGCGTTCTGAACATGAAAAATTCAAGGCTTCTGGAGCCATATAGCTCAGCGTTCCCATTTGATAGTCTTTTAATACTGATGTCTGAAAATGACCAAAAATTAAACTTTGCTCATAAATAAATTTAGAAGTACCTGATTTTTTGGTATAGACGAAGCAATACCAAAGTCAATAAGTTTTAAATGGCCCTTTACAAGTAAGAAGTTTGCGGGCTTCAAGTCCGAATGAACAATTTCTAAGAAATAATATCTAGATGAATTTTTAAAAATTCACATACTTTTATCGTGGATAGCTTTCACACATTTTAGCATTTCTTTCCAATAAAACCTGATAAAAGAAGAATCTATACTTTCTTCCTTTAATCTCGATCTTAAATAAGTACTGAAATCCGTGTCACCTTTCTCTAATAAGACATAAAGTAGGTTTTCAGAATCTTTAGTCTCGCTAAAAATAGAACAATACTGTTTTGAAGAAGTTGAAAGAAAAAACCCACTAGTCATGCATCAGTATAACGTGGCTTGTTCCTTGTAGTTCCTCCAGCAATTTAATTTCGTTTAAATATGCAATTCTTTGTTCTTCTTCCTCTCCCAAATCAACTACTTTTATGGCGTATTGTTCATGAGTATTTTCGTCCATGACATCATACACCTGAGTACAATCAAATAAAATTTATAAAAGCAAAATATTTCTTATTACTTTACAACTACCGCCTTTTCCGAGTAACTTAATCTTGATAAATGATTTTCCTTTTATAATAATTTTATCATGAAGAGAAGGAACAGACAGAGTTAGTTTTTGAGGGAGTGGAGAATTACTAACTTTATCCTGAAAATAAAAAACTCAACTGAATGAAGTAATATTTAAACATACACTGTCAAAATGAGCACTCTGGCTTCTCTTTCTTAAACTATTTTCTTGAACTCGTTCTTGTCTAAATTTAAAAAGACCGTCACATGATTATTCGAAATATGATTACTTAGTCTCCCTCGAGCGTACCATTTCCATATCTCCTTCTTCGAAGCCACGGCGAGATGATGTAGGAGCTCTAGGTGGACGTGCTACTGACGAGGAAACAACGGGAGGGGGAGGCAATATCTAGAAAACCCCAAATACGATTTTAAGCCTCAGCTAGAGCACTTACATGACTAGAATCTAGAAACTTCGTTCCAGCAGGGGCTGTTCTATTAGCATGCGATGTTGTCATAGACGTTGATGCTAAACTCCTATCAGCATTACTATCACCTGAAAAAGAAATATAGACTTCGTCTTAAGCTTTCTGAAACGTACTGTGCGAGGAACGATGAAGCTCTTCGAGTTGCTTACGTTTCTGTTCCTGTATTCGTTTCAGTTTATCCACAAATGACTCTACCATTCTACAATCAAATATTATACAATATAAAGAAATTATCAAATTAGAAAGGTAAAAAGTGTATAAACACTGTGTAGAGTACAATATTCAAAATTTAAATATATATTTGCAACAACAAAAACAAGACATTGAAAACATAAAACGAAAGAATAACATTCTAAAAATATCTAGGACACTAAGCTAAAGTTGAACTATACATATGGAGGCATATATGGATCTTCTTCTCCTTCAGCTTCTCTTAATATCTTCTCTTTGTAATCCATATATCTAAATTATACGTATATAATGGTCAATATAAACACATGATACCTGTATTTCTTATTAAGTGGTTCAGCGCGATGTAAATGCTGAAGTAGTCTGCTCTCTACCAAATCAAGAGCTTTTCGGGAAAAAACGATTGTTTCATATTTCATAAGGGAATAACAATTAAGACCATAGACCGGCATAGCATTGAACGATGGAATGCTCTCCAGACCAGGGACTAATCCGCCAGTTATCTGAAATAGAACTTTCCTCATAATAAAAAAAAATAGCCGGCATACTTCGTCAATATCATTTACAAACAGCACTGAATAACCCCAATTACGTTTATCTGCTAGATCATGAAGGTATTGAGCATCTGCTTCAGGTAGATTATCCAGACTAAAAAGCAGATGTTAGATTTGGGGAAACAAGGCTTTCAAACACAGCCAGTTGAGAAACCGTGAAAATCAAAAATGAAAAAGCAACTTTCTTATGATCTTTTCATGCCAAATTATGCTAATTGATCATAATTACAAAAAAAATAGCAAAATAAAAAGATTATATATAAGAATCATAATTCAGAAAAAAGGTAAAATCATACCTATCAACAATTTGCAAATCATCTTGAGCATGCTTAATTGTTAAAGCTGTGCAGAGACCTATAATTCGATTAATAGTTTATAAAGAAAAAATAAAATAATACCTTGAATTCTTAAAGAATCAGGAAGCATGTAAAACCAAGTTCGTGGTCCTCTAACTCCATTAGCAAAACCACCGTGTATGAAGTTAGGAGCTCTAATTGAACCTACATGAGCTCTACCTGTCTTCTTCTGTGGCCATGGTTTCCTTCCTAAAAAATTTTATACAGTTAGCCACAAGCACACAAACTATGACACCTCCTCCAGGCATTTCAGCTCTTGTTAACTGTTTAGTTAACTGAACATTTCGATAGTTTAGCTGCCAATTCACATTTCTATGAAGAATATCTAATCGAGGTCGAACACGAAATATGTCAGGATGAAGATCCACAAGTCCCACTTTACGTTCATCGATGGCATCGAAAGAACACACCCACGCCTTTAATTATTAAGTTAAATAACACAAAAAAGCCTATCTACCTGAGGAGTCTCAATAAATGGATTCTCGGGTTTTCGCCATAAATCTCTTTTGGTATCTTTCAAAGCGCTTAACCTTTCCTCAGTGGCAGTGTTAATTGTGCGTATAGAAGTGCGAAAAAGTGAGTCTATAAGATTTCGGCCTAACATCCCTATAATAGCACATATGTTTCAAGAAATAGAAACAAAAAAAAGAGTATTCAACAGAAAAAACTGTGTTTTGAATAAATTATATTATACAAAAATTTGTTATGTATCCTAAACTCTATAACAATAAACATTTAACAACAACATAAAAACTTGGATATAATACACTCTATTCAGATTGTTGGCGTGCTTGTTGTCCTCTAACTATAGCTTCTTTGAATAACCTGAAAACAAAAAAAGTAACAATTGTAGAGAACAAAATTCAAACCTTAACAAAAATCCAACGCTTTCTGGAGAATCATCGTTGGAAGGGATCAGGTACGTAAGATAGGATGGATCAGCATTGGTATCCACTACTCCAACTGTTGGAATAGCCATTTTAGCAGCTTCTTAACATATACATAACCGTGATTTTTTTCCGTAAAAAATTTAAAAAAACCTATGATGGCAGGATGAGAAGAGCCCAGTGAAGTAAGAGTAGACATGAATACTATTGTATCAGGAAGTCTTACTGTAGAGCCCAAAAGTTGTTTTGTATTAGTTAAAGTTCCTTGTTGCCATTTACGTGTATGAGAGTATTGTCCAACCTATAATCCAACATATAGTAAATAAAAAAAACAAAAAAAACCTCCTCAGCAACTCGTTCTACATCAAACATCGTAGCACGATTACTGGTAACGAACAAGATGATGCCTCCTCTCATGGCGACATGAGCGACAAAGTTTAAAGCCCTGAATATGAGCAAATCAATTATTGGAAAATATGAATTATAAATTATTTTGACAAATGTGGTGCATATAGTTCTTTATATAGCTCAGTATCGCTTTTTTCAACACGACATAAGATAACTATAGTTTCTTATAATCTGTTCAAAGTGTAAGGCATCACAGCTACATATCTTAGACATATAAAGGATTTGAACTCATAACTGTCCTTCTTTCATTGAACCACTACCGTTATACTATGTGTTAGCATGTTTATTATATTGACAAACCTAGTTAAATATTTCTTCGTAATTTCTAGATCGAAAATGCAAACTTCCAATCGTTCTCCATATAAAGCCCATTTCATGTTATCATTCAGAGTTCCAATCTGGAAACAAATGAGAAAAGGAACACAAATATATAAACCTTATGGCCATAATGTAAACGGGCATTGAACATATCCTCGATTGTAAATAGATTGTCTAGACCAAACTTGTCTTCTTCCCTGTGTACCGGTGAGATATATTCTCTGAGAAAAAGCATATAGAATTCAATAATATAAATATTAACTAACTTCAAAACCACTGGCTGTACTGAGGCTTTAATCAAGGTATCTCTATCAGGAACAGATTTAGTGTTGTAATCCATCTATATTTTTAAATTAATGTGATTTATTTGAAAGTTTGATACCTCATGTGAGCTAGATAGGGAAGAGCTCTGACGAAGGCCACGCAATCGGTATGGAGCAAGAGTCCTAGGTAATGACACAGCCAGCCGTTTCATCCTAAATAAAATATTAATGTCAACAAAATTCACAAATAAGCAGTATCAATCGTCAGAACGAAATAATAATAACAGAAACATTTGATTATTAGGTATAACTTTACAACCGGAGGTGAATGACTAATAAAAACTCTGGAAAAAGAATCTATTTGACAATAAATACGAAAGGATAAATAATTAAAAGCAATATATAATCAGACTCACAATTTAGTTTGATAATTTCTGAGAACAGATCGCATAAATCGCCCAAGAATAAAAAATGAACTATGACAATCTCAAAATAGGGAAGCAAGAATCTTCGGACATTATCCAATCAGCTTTCTTATTATCCATCTTTCCACTTAAAAGCAACCGTAAAACAACAATGTTGTTTTTACAAAGCATTTCTAACGATCTGAATGTATAAATAGTTAAATAAGTTAATTCTCAAAGAGAATTTAAATCACTCACTCAGCTTCCCGAATCATTTCACTACGTTCTATTAATCTATGAAAATGTGTTTTTGCTAATTCAAAAGATTCAATGGCTTGTTTGAACATATCTTTAGGATCGTTTTGGAGATTTTCACAATATCTGTAGGGATAAATTACAATCTTTTACTCGGATCTTCAACCTACTTGCTAACATTTAAATATTGATAATAATTCAAATGTAAAGGAGGACCAAGATTGGCAAATGGAGCCATACGATGTTCGAAATGTAAGCGATCGGTGTTTGGTTCCCATCGAGGTACCTAAATAGAAAATTAATTGAAGGTACAAGATAATTTTAAGAAACCTTAATTTTCCCCCATTTTGTGAGACCTATTGTAGCTTTGAAAATTCCTGTAGCCAAAGCTCCTTCACCTATTAATTTTATTTTTTGATCGTGATAATGCTCAATTCTATAAATAAAGGAATAGAAGAAAGTTGACAAGTTAATTTTCTACCGCTGTTTAATATCCTCCTCAATCTTAACTCTACGAGCGTTTTTCTTTTTATTCTTAGTTGACGCATTTTTCTCAATTTCTACTTTATAATCATAATAAGTAACTTCCAAAATTCGTTCTACAGAATTTAAATGCCACCTGCATAAGATTTCTCCAAAATACCTTTAATGAGAATTTCAAAAAGTTAAAAGATTATTATAAATTACCAATAATAATGGGCATATTCGTAAGGCGCAAACAAATCAAGTTTAAAACTTAATTCCATGTGATAGTGGATAATATTAACTAAGTGGTTAAACACAAATCCTAGAAGAGGATGTTGAGGATGCCCTTCTAAAAAGGAACAATCATTATGTAAGCCTTGAAGTTTGCGACAAACCTATCTCACAACCACTCATTAACATATTACATCTTCTATCTAAGTGTTCAGCAAGACCTTGGGTCACAATAAGATCCTCGATTGATGCCGCCAACTTTTCTCGCTGTCTGGCCAGGTTCATTCCTGCAAGAATATCTTTGGTTCATCTTTCATAGGCATTTAACAAACCAAAGTTGGCAACCATCGTTAAGGTGGCCTTTGTTATCTCATCTAGAAAATCAGCATATATATTACGACATTCTTCGTCATTATTCGCAGGAGAACTGAAACAGGATTTATACAATGGTTTAGCTTTATAAATGAACTTACCCCTCTTCTAAAACTACGTGACGTATAACTTTCCGAACAGAGGTATCTATGAGTGTTAAAAGAGATGTAGAGCCAAGAACTAATTCGTCATGAGGGAACATTGTGAACTAAAATAAGTAATTTTTTTCTATTATTTATAAAATTGTCTACTTGTAAAACAGATCGTGTAAACACACAACTATTATCCATACTGAAATCTTTAAAAAACTTTAAAAGTTTGGAGAAGTCGCTCGCAGCTTCATCACTTTCATCGGCGATTCGGTATAATCTGAAAAACATTCATAAACACAAAAAACAATATTATTGATTTACCTGCATGATAATGAATTCAAGAATGCCATACTATAATTACGAGATTGAATAATGGTTCTCCGAGGAAATGATCCCGTTAAGTATTGCTTGTTATAGTCTGGTTGAAAAACTCCTAACCATTCAAACTTACCTAAAATACATAAGAAATACAAATTAAATAATTAAAATGATAAGATACCATCTTCCTCAAAACTAACAGGAGCTTCTAGACCAAGCTTATAGGTTTCTATAAATGTAGCGGATATATTTTTCATGTTTTGAGCTATAGTCGCTGCAGTGTCAAGACAAGGTCTACAAATTAGATAGAAAAAAAATATATAAAAAGAGTAACAAAAAAGATAAATAAAGCATACTTGAAAACATTAGCATTTGACTCGTCTTTGGTTCGTAAAGGTATCACAGATGTTAAAAATTCAACTAATAAACGGATCCATTGGAAACGAGAAGCAATAGCATTTGATACTTCCGTGTTAGTATTCTGCTAGAATATTACACAAAGTGAAAGAAAAAAACTATCTAACTTACTTTTGAGAGTGATTCCTCAATTTCTTTCATTTTATCAAGGCAGTCCGTGACAACACCCTCAGTTGGTACAACATAAGGAATAGAAATATTAAAATCTTCCTTCAAAATAAACGAAAAATAAAAAAAAAGGTTAGAATAAAAAGTACTGACCTCTTCGAATACCATAACATTATGAATAACAGTACGAATAATTGGAACCAAAAAACTGAATATTTGGGCAAGAGTAGAAAGAATAGAGTGATCAAAGGAATAAGGTTCACTCAAAAGCACATTAGAATATAACTTGAAATTTGAAAAGATAAGAAAAGACAAAAAAATCAATTGCATACCGTATTGGCAACATTGCCACCTTCAAGATATGAAACAAAACAAGATAAAGTTGCATCGATAATTGTTAAAACTTCTCTATCGTTAACTGTATCAAAATACTCCTAAAGAAATTGAAAAAATATAACTACAATATATAAAAGTAATACCAGAGATTTGAGCTGTTCAACACCCGATTTTCTGATGTATCGCTCCATACCAATATCCATTTTTGGATCCATAAGCTGCACTGCTCCCATGGCATCGTGTAACCGAAAACCATCTGTGAATACAACTTCACCTAACTTCAGTTCTACAATAGTAGTTGTTTGGTTATAAAGACTGTACAGATTACCTTCACATGCACGGAAAAAATCATCTTTGATATCTATTCCCTTCACCTTCTCCGATACATGTGTTTTAGCCAGTAACTCCCTTAGTTCAGGTGAGGACATCTACAAGTAAACATAACACAGCCAAAACTAAACAGAAAAAATAAACTTTGAGATTTAACTCTTATTAAATCATAGAATACTGAAGTAATAAATATTTACAAATATATACAATTACAAAAAATAAAATAATATGACCGTCGTATAGTACAGATGTTTGAGTGTACAATCAAATTTTGAGATTTTTTAAATCTTTCCGATTTCGGGAAGCCAGGCGAGAAATTTCAATAGATTCTATATCGGACCGTTTTTCTTCGCCACTTAAGCTCAACAGTACAACAGGGTAATTAAGATCATCCAAATCTCGTCGGAGGGAAGAAAAATCACGTTTTGGTCGCTTAACCTCGGGTTCTCCTGAAAACATCGCATATACTTTAATGTAAGCTTTAAGCAAAAACATACGAAGTAAATGTTCTTCCATCGTTCCAGCCGAAATCAAAACACTTTCTAGTTGATCTTTTTCATTGGTTAGCCGTTCAATTAATCTTTCCTACAAAAAAAAAAGGAATAACATGACAATAAAAAAATTAAAAACCTTTATTAGTATGGCGTTGTCTTCTTGATCTTTTTCAGATATGCGTTGTTGCCCTATAATCTTTCTTTCTAAGGAATCTAATTCCAAACCACGTATAGTAATAGCTGTCTAAAATTAATAAAACTTACAACAAATAAATTAAAGTTTAGTATACCTGTTTTTGATGCTCATAGTCTTCATAAGCTTGAGTGTTCCTATTAACTAGATCGCAAGAAATACCATCTTCAATTTCTTTCCTTTTTATTAATAACTACAAAATATATAAATAAATAAATAAATATGAAATTAGCATACCTGCTTAAGTTTCAATTCTTTAACGATAGCTTTCACTTTGTTGAATTGTAATTCCGAGAGAATAACTTTTCTATAGTCGATTTCACTAAATTACAAAAAAAACATAAATGAATAATATGATAAACATACAGCCTTCTTTGGAATTCAACAGTGTCTAAGATTTCTTCTTCAGAATCTTCAGAAGATTCACACTCTTTCTCATCCTCAGATTCGCTTTTAGCTTCATCTTGTTCCGTCATCTACAATTCAAAATCACTGTTCAGACAGACTATCAGAGTGAAAGTTCAAGAAGTAAAAAAAAATGAACAGAGATAAGTTTCACAGATGATTATGAAGATCAAGTACAAAAGAAAAGTGTTTAAACACTGGAAATCAAAGTAACTTAACATAAGCATAGGAAAGGGATTAAGGATGAAAAATTATGAAAAAATGAACAAAACTACATTATGATACGAGAATGGGAGTTTTAAGTTAAGTTTCTGAATTTTAATTTTAAATTTAGTAAATTATGCGAAACAATAATTAACTATAATTCTATTATTTTCAAAAAACGCTATTGAGACTGGGCGCATCGTGCGTTAAATACAACACGCCTTGTAAACAACGTGCAGTAATGCAAGCCAAGAGTAGCAGATGCAGATGCATATGCTGACCTGTAGTTATGAGCTAAGCTTACTTTGACTTGGTTAGTAACGGTTGCCCTTTTTCTTTATGCGTAACTATCACTGTAATTTCCTGTGAATGAAAGTTTGAAAACTTTAATGATATCATATCATACTGATAAAAAATATAAATTTGTGTTTTCAACGGAATACTGTTCAATGAATTTATCACTACTTTTTATATTCAAAGCAATCGTTTTCCTTTAACTATCGTATATATATATTATATATATTGAATAGAATACAGAATTAAGATATGAAGTTTCATATTTTGTGTATTATTTGAATACTCAAAATCAGTGTTTTAATTTTTAAAGCAATTCAAATGCTTATTATTGTAATCCAGAAAATTAATGAAAAATATGGCGGAATTAATAATCAACATAATCGACTACATTGTTGTTTCTTTGAGCACATCAACAGATTTAATAAATTCACATGTTTATCTCTGAATATGCGGAACCAATGGATAATCTGTCAAGTTTTTTTATTTGAAGATGAAAATAAATGTAGCGAAGATTTGTTTGAGGGAACACAATGTCTGTTTAATCTTAAAAGCGTATTTTTAACAAGAGTTTCTATATATCTCTTGATCAACCGATCTGCTCGCTGTGAAGATAAGAAATATATCATCAGAGTTCACGTGGAATATGAGTAGGCATATAATTGTTATTTGAAAGAATATTATAATATTCATAACAAGAAAATCCAAAAATATATGTCAGTTTCTGCTAATTTTCTTAACAATGGTTACCTCAATTGTAGTTGTATCTTTGTTTTGAACAAGTTTTTCAATAAAAGCTTGTGAATACTATGAAAAAGATATAATCTGATATACGTAACTAGACTTTCCATGACAAGAAAGAACCTTACTTGGTTCTATAGATGGGAAACTTCAGTCATTAAGCTTGCTGGCAGTAAAGCGCTGTGACTCCGCCTATTCACACTGAAGGCTCGCCGGACCAAGGGCGTGGATTAAAATTGCTTCGCCCTTAGTCTAGTCTTTCTTGTCGTTACCGTCATCAGGACATTTCAGTCTTTCGGTTATCTTGCCCTCACTGCTTGTTTTAATCATCAAAGCATCATCTTTCTCTGCTCTGCCAGAGCTGCTCCTCTTCAAAAGAGGAGGTCTGTTTTCAGTGGTCTAGGTTGTCTATCACCTCTGCCTTCAACAGTGAGCTTGTATTCTGGAACATCAGAGAGGTTCTTCCTCTTACTCCTCCGAAACATATTCTCGTATCCCTTTCCATCGTTTCATCACCTTCACCAATGAGCAGTCTCACTCAAGTGATCCTTCCCCTTCTTCTGTTTGCAATGTAAGTTTTACACTGTGTCATTACCACTTGAAATTACTAATCACAAAAGTTCTAACTAATGTTTGATTATTAAATTCCATGTTTTATTATGATGACAGCAATTTGATTTTGATATTTCTGTGAATTTGATAACAAAAGAAGAATATTTATTCCTTAACTATTCAAACATATGAAAACAATAATATAATAAGAATTATTGTAATTTTAATGAAATCAAAATTATATTTTAGTTATTTAGTATCAATGACTACCAATGAAAAACCATTTCACAAGTTTTTAGTTTATTTTCTTGTCATTATGCTGAAACTAAAGCGTGCTTTCGTTATATTTACATAAGAAAGATGATGACAGTAGAAGTTACTGTTGTTCTTTTTCAAAAATTTTCTTTCCTGTCAATTCCAGGATGAACTTTTGAGAGTATTTGTAATAGAATATTATTTAGTTTTCGCTACTTAGGAAAAGATTTAGGATACAAAAAAACATGGCAAACAAGCATAGTTGTTATAGATTTCAAGCTATGAAAACCTTTTTTTTTTTCAGAATCTCAAGTAATTATGCAAAACCTCCGAAAAATTTATCTCGTCTTCGTAATAAGGGTAGCTTGAGGAATGAAGGTTCTATTATGAGCAGTTATTCTATGGTGAATAATGGGCAACAAATCACGGTTTTTGAGGTTTGAAAGCTTCTCTCTTTTCAACTTTTACCTCCTTCCAACTGGGAACTGAATGATGTACACAGATTGTTTTGGGATGATTCTTTTTCTATTTTCTAAAAAAAAAGTTCTTCAGAAGTGTCTTCTCTTTACCTTAACTTAAACCAAGTTTTTGCGTAATAGTCTTGTCATATGATTTCCAATTCACATCTTCTTACTAATTATCATAAGTCCATTGGAGTTAAATCCACAATCCATTCAACTTCGATTAAATAATCTCCACCCTGTTTCAACTTTAAACTTAATAGTAAAACTTGTACTAATGATAGAAAAATCGTTAGCTACTATGATGGAAAGATGAGCAAAGATGCTTGAACATCTTGCATCATGAGTTGGTATCATTAGTTGCACGCACGTTTCCTCAGATTTCATGTGGCTCACAGGCCGAATTTCGGATTGCCAATAGCCAATTATCTATTTTTGAAGCTTATAAAAGATAAATTCTATATATATATATATATATATATATATATAAACTATTTAATAATTATTCAAAACCATTCAAACATTTATAGTTTATACTTTCCCAATATATTTGAAGGCATAGTTCAACCTGAGTTACAAGGCAAGAATAAAGTTTGAGCAAAAAAAAGAAGACGTCCTATATTAGAGAGCAAAAGTTTTTATTATTCTGAATAGCTTTGTAATAATCAATCTTTTCAAAAAAAAAATTGTTTTTAGTGTGAGAGGCGATAAGTACCTTTGTTAAAAATTCAGCAGAGCATACAACAAGTAGACAAACCAATTAAGAATTCTTCAAATCATATACCCGGAAATCCCAATGTTTTTCAGCAATGTTAAAACTTCAGCATTTTCTTTTCTTGACCTACTCATTGAAATGCTGAATATTCTTGATATCTAGATGTAAAGAAGAACCGATGCTCCGTATTTATAGAAAGAATGATATAGAGAGAGAGAGGCTTGGAAGAGAAGGAATATGAAAGAATGAAAGGATATTTCTAATATTTATTTTGCCATCATCAATATCGCTAGTATCAGTCTCAGAATGACGGAGTCATCGCCGTCAGAGACATTGGTGGCGACCGCAAGAACGACCATGACGTCGGTGAGTATCAATTCATTCAGAAGACAAGAGCCTTTAACAACAGAATGTACATAATACATATGTATTAACGTAAGAAGGAAATTCATCTTTTAACACATTTTGTTTCGTTTTTCTTCACTTTCGTCTATGAATTAGATAGAAGCTCACAATGATGTTAGAACTGTTGGAAATATATGAAAGTCTTTTTAAGAGTTTTCCTAAGATTCATTTCTTTATGTATATTTAGGTCTATTAACTTTTCAAAGGTTATATCTTAGTTGTTCTCAAAATTTTCCCAGGAAATCACCAAGTTTGGCTAAAAAATTAGCATTTAGGATGGATTAGATGATGAGAAAAATGGAACTGCAGCAGGACAGCAGCCTTCAGATACCATGGCAAACGCAGAGACGACAGAAAATATAGATCCGGATGATCTCGACGACATTCTGGCCGCAGCTGAATTTGAGTCTATGGAGTAAGTCTTCATATACAAAACGATGAAGATCTGGAATTCAACTACTTTTATTTGGGAAATTTCCCATAAAACTTTGAAAAGCATTCAAAAATTCAAAAATGATGTGAAATTTCAAAAACTAAGAAGCTTTAAAATTCAAAAAAGTATATTTGGAAACGTTACAGGCTCCCAGAAACAACTACAGAAACTACAACAACGAGAAGGATCACAACAACAGCGGAAATAGCTCGTGTTAGAATGTCTGTAAGTATTAAACTGATCATGTACTTAAATGACAACCTTAATTACTTCTTCAAGGTCCACACGCCAATAGCTCAACCTCAGTCATCAGACACAGAGATTTTAGAGCGATTACTTAGCAAGGGATACGATTGGAGAGTTCGACCCCCTGGTCAAGATGGTGAGTATACTACGTGCATTTCTAAATTTCAAGGTTGTTTGATGCTCTGTAGGAACCTTTTTTCTTCAAAGTTTTGAGAATGTTGAAACAAAATGAGCAACGGGTTATTATAATTTTCTAATTTTGGGATGCACTTTACACTTTTATGTGTTCAGCCTCACTTGAGTAGACTCTTCAAAAGAATTTAGAATAAGTTGGAACCTAAATGAAAAGCTTTGATTTTCAAAATTTTTCTTTTGAATATTTCAGGAACTTTACACGGTGGACCAGTAGTAGTTTCTGTTAACATGCTCATTCGAAGGTAGGGAATCAGTATATTTGTCTTCAACACTTTTACTTTAGTATATCGAAAATCGATAATGTTAATATGGAATATAGTGTACAGTTAACATTTCGAGAAAGTTGGAAAGATATTCGACTTCAGTAAGATATTAAAGAAAATATCCTTTAATATTAATAATTAATAATAATAATTAGATATGAAAAAGATGATAATGGCAATGTGAAGGATAATGTTCCTGATTTTCTTATTTTGACTGCTGGACAGCAAATCTGGATGCCTGATTCTTTTTTCCAAGTAAGCCATACTATCATTTGAATTTTATCAAATATGTTGATTATAGAATGAGAAACAAGCTTATAAGCATATGATTGATAAGCCAAATGTTCTTATTAGAGTTCATAAAAATGGAGAAATTCTATATTCAGTTCGTATTTCTCTTGTTTTATCATGTCCAATGCATCTTCAGGTTCGGTTATATTATTTAAATACATACATTGTTTTTGCTTAAACATTTAAAAGAAAAATAAGCAAAGCATATCTGAGAGTTTGCTCAGCTTTTTACATGTTTTTCTTCCTAAAGCAACAGATTGAGTTAGAAAATCTTTGTTTTCAGTTTTATCCTATGGATGTTCAGAAATGTTTAATAGATTTAGCTTCATATGCCTATACTACAAAAGATATTGGTATGTTTTCGACACTTCTTGCAAATAACATTGCAATTCGATAAAATTATGAAATAAACTTTCATGTATTCAGAATATGTTTGGAAAAGTGAAGAACCAGTGCAGCTTAAGAAGGGTTTAAGCTCATCTTTGCCATCATTTCAACTTCGAAATGTTTCTACTGGATACTGCACAAGTAATACAAATACAGGTGCTTATTCATGTCTTCGAACTACATTGGAACTCAGGCGACAATTCAGGTAATTATAATTTCAAATATGATTTGAATAGTAGAATAAGATAATTTATTATTAATTTTTAGTTACTATTTACTACAATTATATATTCCATCTTGTATGCTTGTAATTGTATCTTGGGTTTCATTTTGGATTGACCGAAATGCTGTTCCTGCTCGGGTTACTTTGGGAGTTACAACATTACTAACAATGACTACTCAAGTAAGTACATGAGATTGTCAAGCATGTCTAGTTTTTATTATTTAGTCTTCTGGTATTAATGCAAAATTACCACCAGTAGCTTATATAAAAGCTATTGATGTTTGGATAGGAGGTAACTATTTACAAAAAAAATCAACAAAATAATACAAGTGCTTCAGCTTGTATGACTTTTATCTTTGGTGCTTTATTGGAATTTGCTTGGGTAACTTACATAGCTAATCGAATTGATGGAGCAAGAAGTATTCATAGAATATTCATTTTATTAAATAAAATATGTTTGTTAAGAAAAAGAAGCGGAGAAAATGGCTTTACTCGCTAAGAATCAAGATGTGTGGGTTCCAAGAGATGTGGCAGAGCAAGAACGCGAAGTTGATAAAGCTTTACGGGCAGCGAATAACAGAAAATATCGGAGAAGTGCTTTCACAAGGTATAACTCTCAAAACATATAGTTAAGTAGCTTCAATATTCTAGGTTTATTGAAAGACACACTGAATGGCATGATCCACCAAAACGAGCAGATCTTCTGTCAAGTAAGTTTTTCTAAAATTTACAAAGAAAAAGTGAAAGAAATCTTTTTTAGGAATTCTGTTTCCGTTATCGTTTTTATCATTTAACATAGCATATTGGATGCATTATGCTCAATACAAACAATATGAATCAACTCGAACTTAAAGCTTGAAAAAGCTTTAAAGTATCATAAATAAGTATTTTTTAGGATATATTTGTTCACTAAAACTTTGTCGAACGAGACAAAATTAATTGACTTATTTATGTTCACTTTGTATAATATACAATAATAATTATGAGTTAGAAAAGAAAGATGAAGATGATTAGATGATTCAAAAAATTGTGTATATTAAGGGTATCTTAATTATATCAATTATATTATTCAGTTTTAAATGTATTTGTAATACTTAATTGAACGAATATAGTATCTTGCCTTTCATTTGAAACACATTTATAAAAGAATTTTCATTGTATAGTCATGATTTTATCTCATTTTTTCAAAAATATTGTTTGTATACTGTAAATGATTTTTGTTTTATTTGTTTGTATATTATAAAGAGAACTCAACATATATAATTATTAAAAATATCTTTGGGCATTTCAGATCAAGTCAAACCACTTAATTGTTTGAAAAAAAGATAAATCTCTATGAAGTTGGACAAGAGGGGGGGGGGGACTGGCTTAGGGTCTGAATCTTTTTTTGTGACAATATAAGCTGATTAATATAATTATAACGATAATTGCTAATGTGGCACATACTCCTAATGAAATGGACAAACCAAGAATAATACCTGAATTCGTATATGACGTTGTCGTTTTTTCATATTCAGATGATGTTGTTGAAGGGTTTACTGACGATGCTGTTGAAGGGTCTACTGATGATGTTGGAATGAATGTGGTTGATAAGGTTGTACTGGTAATACTGGTAGTTGGTATAAAGATAGGAGTAGTACTCATTAAACTAGAAGATGTTCTAGAGCTTCTTAAAACCGTTGTAGTTGTCTGAGATTTTGTACTAGTTGTTTCAGGCTTCAAACTTGTAGTAGAAGGTATTGTAGTAGTTGTAGTAGCAGCAGCAGTAGTAGTAGTTGGAGATGCAGTGGTAGTTGTAGTAGAAGTACTAGAAGTAGTAGTAGTTGTTGTTTCAGATATTGGAGGTACTATATCAACTATAAAATTTATAAAATTATATGAAATTAATATAATTGAATTGTATACCATAACATTCAAATTCATTATTGTAAGGTACAATATCTGGCATTTCAGGTAGAGACCATCCTAATGGAAACCATTGCAATGTTTCTTCACATATAACAATATTATTTGTCATTTTATCATCATTTTTATAATCATACTAAAATAAATAATTAATAAAGGAAGTAAAAACTTATAATAGACTTACAATAATTGAATTTTCCAATGTGTTCATTGTTGAATTTTGAGCAACAAGATAACATAAATTCATACCACGACATTGAACTACAAGATGACATGAGTCATCTTCACTTTTATAGAAATAATCAAATTTAAGATTAGGATTATACTCAAATGTTTGTAAATAATCATCGACAGCTTTACCGGAACTAGCTTGTTTAGTGTTTGAACAATGTTTTGAGAAATCATCATCTAAGAATATTTTGATTATAAGATTATTGAATAGAATTATTACCTGAATGAACAAGTTGAATAATAATAAAAAGAAGAAAAAAGCTGAAGAGTAGTTGAGTCATGGTTCCATAAAAAAAAGTTAAGAAATTCAAGTTCTTTTCTTATATAGCAAGTATCTTGTTGAACGAAACACCTCCTCCTCTTTCTATATCATATGAAGAAATTGATAAAGAAATCACAAACATTAATGTAAAAAATAATTTGTTTCTCAAGTCAACTATCTTAACTATCTTGAATAATAAAAAAAAAGATTTTCTATTCGCAACTTCAGTTTGCTTATACAAGCTGCTTATACAATTAATAAAACTTTTACTTATCCAATTATGTATTTTGATTGCAGAAGAGCTTTGCAGAATTATCATTAAATCATTTTAATCTATGAAAAGAAGTGCAGATTTCACTTTTTTTTTGTAAAAAAAACGTCATCAATAAATCGGATTTATAATATTAATTTTGATACAATATTGAGTGTAATAGGATTGGCTTAAATAATTAATTTGTATTATATCAGAAGAAGCATTGAAATAAATATTATTATCAAAAGAAAATGATTTATATATATATATAAATAATTAAAATCAATATTTATCTTTAAAACTATTGTAAGCAATAGTTTCACTCTCACCTACTATGTATATGGCTTACTCACTATTCAAAGAATGATTAACAGGAGGGAAAATGAATAGATTGCCATAAGCCGGAAATCAATTGTTTTTAAATTTTACTTATATCATTTTAGGGCGTTGTTATTAGAGAAATGATTCAAGAACCAATCATATACAAGATGATAGCATGATTGTTTTGGTTTAAAATCATATTTATCAATCTGTAGGTGTCATATCTAGAATTTCATTTCCAATTGAAACAGTTTTTTTTTATGTTGAAATATTACGTATTACTCTTGTATGAGTTTTTTCCAACAAAAAAAGGAAATAAAGAAAAGTAAACTGAACTTAATAGCCTTGATATGAATGCAACCGATCATATCAGCGGGGGCGCTGAAAATAAAATTTTAAATAAATTCACTCAATGTTGCGGAATATAAAAATTTTAGAAGAGAATATCATACTATTTGAAGTAAAATTATCAATTTTTCTATGATTCTGACGACAGTTTATGCTCACTGTGTTATGAAGGGCTCAAATGAAGACATTTATCTGTTTAAAGCTTATTAAATATCTTTTGTTATAATGATTAATCATATATTTCATTAAAATATTTAAAAATTCTATAAACATGAATAATATTTTTTCAAATATGAAAAGGTATATATCTAAGAATGTCAGTCTGATCCTCTGATCTTACAGCCATATATTTTATTTTTCACATTTAATTAAGTATATATAACATTTTATACATTAAAAAATTATAATCTTTTTATATGAATATAATGTGGTGTTATTGTTAGATAAGAAAATACAAGACAAAAAAAGAAAGAAATTTAAATATTAAATCTGTCTCATTCAATGCTCAGTTCCCACTATTTACAACATTTTACTTCCTTATTAATATTTTCTTATCATTTTTGTTTTGCGTATAATTAACATAAATTAATATATTTTTTATAAAATAAACATTTTTTTAAATAAATACACTGATTTGTCGGCTTATAGAATAGCTCAATGTTATGATGAACTTCTTTTGAGTAGTATAACTAGTTTCACTAGCCTGATGAGAACGTCAAACACTTGAGGAATACTTGGGAATGAATAAGCTGTCGGCTACCTCGCTAATGAACCTCTTAAGCTTTCCTGATGAGCATAGAGACAAGAAAAGACAATAGCCGATTAGTAACTAATATCCTAACTAAACTCAATTTATTTTCTCGGGTCCTTTCATATTCATAATGTTTATTTATCAAAATTTGTCTAGAATGTTGATTGCAATAATTGCAAAACAAGAAAATACAACATTATGTAGACATATACTTTCTATTATACTTTCTTTTCAAATAAAATTAAGAAAAGAACTTTAAAATCTTTAATTATAATTTATAATTATTTAATTTTACTTTTCATTTATCTACTATTTTCTCATTTTTTATTTTAAATTAAATTTTTTAAAATGTTTTTATAATTATTAATTTGTATTTAAATCTTGTCTTTAATAATTATAATAATAATCTATATATGTAAGTAAAGTGAAATGATAAGCATTCGTGAGAAAAATTCTACATAAGTGATTCTTCAGTCTCTGAATATTTGTAAATTTCAAGAGGTCAACTGTATTGAGGTAGTGTGATCTATAAGCTATTATACGTGATCTTAACACAACCTCTATAATTATTTCTGAAGAAAATTCAGAAGATTATTAAGATTTTAATAATTCTCGAACGTTTATTTTTATTTTTATTTGAATTTTTTTCCGTTGAATCATCATGTGTTCCTTGACCATCTGCTGATAATTTCATTCTTCCGCATAAGTAAGCATTTATGGAATATAGCTACAGTAATGCAGCTTTTCGGCCATAATATGGATGAAGCTATTATCGGTAAAAATTCTTTGGATGCTCTGGAGTTGACATAGTTGAAAAGATGAGGAGACAGCCAAGATAAACAACCAATAAAAGCATATCGCATATTGTCTTCAGTCTTTCTTTTGTTTTTGCTCATCACCCATCTGAACTGTTCAGCACTGTTGCTTCAACTTATGTATAAGAATTTAGTTTACGGAGATAAAACATGATGAGCGAGATAGATGGGAAACTATTGCAAGTTTGTATGAAGATTAGACCCGCCATCTGGCTATCTGTTTCTCTTTGAAGTGGATCTCATTGTGTCCTTCGTTGATCTCAAAAGCCACTGATTGGCAACTCAAAATCTGCCGTCAAGGGTCCTTTGGCTAGCTATGGTATCTGGTCTTCCTCTCTCTTCTTACTGATACCCCTCGCTCTGTATCCGGTCCTTTGGGCGCAAACTCGGATACCAACTTAAGCTTGACCTTATAACCACTTGTTGAAGACGACCAAGCCAACTACACTTCCTTCAACGTGCTTCCTATTTCAGAAGTTATTCTGATCAATCTAGTCAATTTATTCGATTTTTCAGTTGTAAATTAGAAAAGCATAATAAAACCTTTTATTTTTGAATAAGTAACTGCTTATGAAAAGACATAACTTTGTTTGTTTTATCTGTTTAATAGCAGAATGATTCATATAATCTTCATCATTTAATCTCACAATAACATTGCTTAACTATATAAAGATTTAGATATATACATAAGAATATAATATATAGATTTATACATGTATATATATATATATACATATGCACAATTATCAGATCAAATGATTCTTTTGTCGTAATAACAATGATATTTAGTCAGCTTTTATTCTTCGATCCTTTATCATTTTATCCAAAAAGGATACTCAAAATTTATTTCACTTTTGATATCTTTTATGTTTAATGACAAGTAAAAATAACATTCGTATTAAACTTTTCGCCTACTCTTTATATCGTTTGGTTTTTCATTCCTTTATTACTATTATTGACCTAATACTTTTAAATTTTAAGACCAATTTTGAAATAAATTGAAACTATTTTCCAATAAAAATACAATATTAGAAGATTGCTAAATATTATATATAGTAATTATATTTATAATTATTTAAAATCTTGATTATTATTAAGAAAATGAAGGATCTAATTTATCAAAGTTCGAGATTAAGTTGAGATCAACGTGATCATTTTTCTGTTTCTGCTTCTTGAAATTTAACATATATGTGTAGATATATGATGAGATATCTAAGTTCTCTAAATAGTTCTGTTTCGTTGATTGAACGATCCCGATCAAAAGCCACAGAGCTATTTTGGGCTCTGAGAATATCACCTCTATGCTCGTAAAATTTCAACACAACCCTTGTATTGAAACTCTTTTATCTTCAATTCTTCTTTCACATTTCTTCAATCTCTTTTGGCTTGTTTGGAAGCCTCATAATGACTGCAACTTGTGCCAATGACTCAATATTTGGTTCATCTGAGAGATCTTCGCCTTGATTTATCAAATCAACTACCGTACCCAGGAGCTCTTTGCTGTAAAGATTTGGACCCTAATGGTCCTGTCTGAAGCAATTCAACTAGGTGCCTCATTTCGCGCTCCAATCCTAATCAAATTCACAGAGACAAAAGGACCCTAATCGTATTGTTTGGCACAATCTAGGATGCTTAGATGAGGCTGTCCTATCTTTTCCTTGGTTAGCAGGGCTATCTGTTTCTTCTTTTCTCCTCACCATCTCCTTATTGTGCTCCCATCTTCCTCTTCTTCTATATACATAACTATCTAAAAAGAAAAGAAAAGTTTTAATTTTTGAGCTCATTGTTGAAATACAAAAGAGAAAAATCAGTTTTGTACATATCATATCATACCGTATCATCAGTAATATTACGGTATATGAGGATTAGCTAGATGCAATCTCTTCATAAAACGTCAAGTATCTTAAGTGCTTGAAGAATAAGTTCTCAACAATACTTCAAAAGTGAAAATCGTTTTTTTTTATTCTTCCGCTATTTGATTTTAGACTATTCATCCTGTATAACTGATATTCAGTACTGGATATTACTTAGTCATTTGACTTTTCTATTATATATTGCAACATGCTTCTTTGATTTCTTAATCCTCTTGACGTGCATTACCTGAAGTATCAAGATGTAGATTGAGAATTAACAATGCTTCAATGTTTTTTGATTTGATAAAGCATTGTTTCAAGAAAATACTAATTGAATACCCACTAAGGTTCTATATGTGATCATCTAAACTGTTAGTTCCTAATCATCTTTATATAATTCCAAATTATCTATTATATTTCTTAAAAATGCCATGTAATACACGTCAATGTTTACGTCATCGTCTCCTAGCTTTTCCACATTTTCCATTCTCCTCTGAAATGATATGGATGCCATGCCATTTAATCTTTTTATATTTTGATCATAACTTCTAATGATCACGAGCATGTAAAGATTCTATTCTTTCAAGTTAAATCACTATAACAATGCTACACAGCATTGATCTATCTATTCTTTACACTTTTCGGATAACAGGATATCATCAGACTTATTTTTCCTCATAATTCCTATTTTTCTTCATATTTTTTCTTTCTTTTTTTTTGTCAAATTTGATTTGATTCTTTATTTGTCAAGTGAGACTCAGTTACTACAAGATCATGCATCTGTATTCTTTTGAGTTGCTTAGAAGAAGCTTGGATTACGGTATTGCCTCGAGGGAGAAGCATCTCCACTAGAAAATGATATAGTTGACTAACTTAAGCATCCTCTTCTAGCATTAGGTCAGAAGATCATTTTTATGGAAAATGTATTTACTTCGAGGATTCTTCACATTTTTTTACACTTTTTTCTTTAAATTAATTTTTCATTGAAATCCTGAGCCTGTTTATAAGTTGTCATAAGCTACATTCGTTTGAATAAATTATGTCAATTTTTATATTAAAAAAATATAACCATTAAGAAATATTTCTATTTTTGTTTTATCTTATTTTTTTTTTAAAATGATAACATTGAAACATCGAAGATGATAGGATTTACTCTTCAATATTCCATTTCTAGAAAATATCTGTAGCTACTTCATGTTAGTAGAGATTAAGTTTTATTTTATATTATCACATCATAAAAGAATTAAAATATAAACAATATTATTATAAAATAATTGAAAAAATTCTTATTCTATTATTCAAAAAACACGTCATTATATCTGTGCTATTCATTATGATCTATTCTAATAGTTTTTCTAATATTCTTTTTAATCTTTGAATATTTAAACTCTATAAACTATTTCATTCAATTTTTTTGTTTGAAATATTTCTAATTCTTAATAATCGTATTTCTATTTCTTTTTTTTAGAAAATCCTTTTATTGACTGCAGAATTGAAGTACAGGAATCATTTTCAACAAATAAATAATGAGTGAATCTGGGAAGGTATAAAAATTTTTATGTTTCCATCCAAAAAAAAATTGAAGAGTAGAACATTTATTTTGGACTTAAACACTAAATCTTTTCAAAATATTTTGTTGTAGCTTGAAATTGCATAGAACTCGTTGATAGATAATTTGAAAATAGAATAAAGATTGTGAACCATATGTCGTAAAAGTTTCCTTCTGTTTTCATGAAAATGAAGCTTTTGCTCAATTCTTTTCAATTTTTCTGAAGTACATTACTCGGAAACAAAGTCTTTTCATAATGGCACCGTAGTCCTCATAGACCACGCCCACTAAATTCACAGCAGGGCCAATCAACGGCCACAATCCGTAGCATTGGAAAATTCAATATTTGGCACTAGATAATAATGTTTTTGAACCATCATCAACAAAAAAAAAGAGGAAATTATAAGATTGTGTAGGTTTATTCATATATAATATTTGAAATAAATGGCCTTGAAAACTAACTAAATTTTCACAAGAAGATTTTTTCTCTAGGGAATTGTTAAAGGAATAGTTTGTTGTAATATGAATAAAATGATATTATTCAATAATAATAAATAAATAAATCTTTAATAAATAATAAAAATTGATGAAATATATGATATAAGTCAGCAGAATATAGTCTGAATTTACTTAACTTCTTCCAGAAAACACCAGAGAGAGTTGTGGTTGTGGACGACAATGATGAAAAGTCAGGAGAAGAAGAAGAAGGGTCGCCTGAATTGACTTCAGACAATGGGAGATCATCTCCGGAAAGAACAGTTTCCGGAATTTTGCCACGCTTTTCTGTCAACCACATCTTGTCTCCGTTAGACAACTTGGGTATGTCGTCTAATCTATTTTACAATTAAAGCTTTACATATGTATATAACTTGAATAAGAAGAGAAATATAGATGATAGGAGAAAGGGAAAATATTTTTTTTTGATAAAACTAATAAAACGCATTGTTTAACCCTGCTAATGAAAAGGAAAATAAAAAATCCGTTGACAGTTTTTGGCGTTACTACCGTAGTCTCATCCGTATTTGATGTTTGCCGACCTGAATTCAACAGAAAGCGTATTAGAAAGCAAGAAGGAAGATTTATTTCATCTTCGTTTTCTTTATTCTTGACTACCTTCTCTCATATCTCCTACATTTTCCCAAACCACTTTACTAAGGTTTCACCCTTCTCTTTATCTTTTCCTCTCTTTAGATCGCTGTATTTCTTACTATTTACTCTTCGATCTACTCACTATTTCTTTTCTTGTTCTCCATATTTTTCTATCTCTTACTATAATACACCGTAAATGCAGTCTAGTCTGATATTTTTCTGTCAGTCAGTCTGCGTCACAATCTCGGTAAAAGTAGAGGAGCAAAGCAGACGAATAGCTGTAGCACTTGAGTGCTCAATCTTGTTGGAGAAGTGGCTCGGGAGGAGCTTTTCATGGGAACCTCAGCATTCAGAAGGGTCCTTTAGAATCTCGACGAGCTTTTCGTTTTGCTCCACAACGACCATGATGACTACGGCATGCACAGGATGAAGAAGTAGCTGAGCTATCGTCTTGGCCGCCGTTTTCTTCCTCAGCCTGGTCCTATCCTGCGCACTGCATGGAAACGAAAGAAAGGCGGCTCCCTGAGGTTGCTGCTCATCTACCTCTTCTCATCCACTTTCATCATCATCTCATCTATACTCCTCCTTGGCTTCTTCTTGTCTACGACTTGAAAAGAGAAGAGTCGGGCTCGGTCGCCTACGTATGTGTATGTTGCTTCGACGACCTCATGGCTAGAAAGAAGAAGCACACTTCTGTAGTACTCTCGTCGTCAATTCAGTGGTCCTTTCCTACTTCTCTAGAATCTGTCTCTGGCTTTTCTTCCGTCAAGTTGGCTGACTCTTGAGACATGATCCCAACTGCAAAAAGTACCTATTAGATAAGGTTTTGGTCTCACCTCCACCCTCAATTCACATTCTTATGCACACTTGAAATACATGAAATCATTTACTCTTCTGTAAATATTATCGTTCACACGAAGAATCTTACTGATTATATGTTAACAAGTGTATATGTTATGTCATATTTACATATCTTGAACCATAAGTCTATCCATATTTGAATGAAACATTCCGCCAGTGAAACTATAGAACAGTTCTTCCTTGCTTACATATTGCTAGAAGACTAATAGCCACCTAATCTTTTCAGCACGTGTACAACAGCAGCTCCTTAAGATGACATCGTCACCCTTAGGCGAACATTCACTACCATTTGGATATCGTCCTCCACCTGGAACATTGCCTACTTCTTATTTTGGGACGACTCCCTTTCAGGGTTATCAGAGTGATTTTACTAGGTTTGTATCTTCAACTTTAAAGCTTTGAATTTGATATTTTAATCTTATAGTTATATGACTAATACATCAAATTGGTATAATAGTAGTGATCCACGATTTGCTGCTCGTAAGTCTTAAATTCATATTTCTTATATAAATCTATTCATTCAATTTCAAAATATTGTGAAATTTGAATTATTACTGGCGTATTGACGTTTTACGTCTTCACGTTTTTCACGTTCACTGATCCTGTATGAGTAAGAGCATGCATAAGCGGTTGTTCATATAATCTTTATATTTAGTATATATCTGATAGTAATAACGTTTACATTCCAGTATTGCCTTGTGGTATTGATCCTTCACGAGCTGCTGTACATGGAATACAGCTTCCCATGTCACAAAGACGGAAACGTCGTGTTCTATTTAGTCAAGCTCAGGTATTACAGTTGATCCTTCTGTTTTTAGTCATGTGTAATTCATACACAACTAAATTTGCACATGCTTCATTGAGTTGCTTGTTATAGGTCTATGAGCTTGAAAGACGCTTTAAGCAGACCAAGTACTTGACGGCTCCTGAAAGAGAGCAGCTGGCAAATGCTATTCATTTAACACCAACTCAAGTATAGTTCATTTGACCTTAAATCCTAAATGATTTCTGGAAATTCAGGTCAAAATTTGGTTTCAAAATCATAGATATAAATGCAAACGACAAGAGAAGGAAAAAGCGATGTCAGGTGCGACTGGGGCATCTGGTTCAGCCCGGGAGGGTAGCACAACTCCCAATTCTCAGATAGGAGATGACGAGTATGTTTAACATTTTTTAATATTCATCAAATAATTCAATTACTTGAATAGGCTATCAAGATCCGGGCTTAAATCAAAAGAAGATCTCCCAAACTGTTCAGAAACAGAATCTAGTCTTGCTGATGCAGTAGCTTCAACCAGCACTGATCAGAAACCAATGATGTTCACTTCGGTAAATCAAATTATAGTGCATAAATATATGTTGAGAAAACATTTAGGTTCCACCATCTATGTATCCAACTCAAACACCTTTCACATTCCCGTTCGGTTCTCAGCAGTATTCAGCAGCACAAACAGCATATTACAACCAAATACGTGGTGTCGGATGGTAATAAACTATAAATTTTAAACACTTAACGGAATACTTTCAATAATATTAAATCTCTTTGCATTCCATATTTGCCTTTTTGTTGTTTTTATAAATGGCACTTATTCCTCACGGAAATCTGCCATGGCTTCAGCTAAATGTATATGTAAACTCTGGAACAGCTTTACATTATTATGACTTAAAAGTATAAAACACTCTTGTGGGTTCATAGTTTCTCAAAGTCCAGACCTGAATATTTATGTAAATACCCTCCTATAACAAGAGTAATTATTCTAAAAGTTGTAACTTTAACTCTTTCGCAATCTCACCCATTCCTATGAACTATTAAACAAATTTCCCTGCCAACGATTCTTGTCTAGTCCCTGTTCCTAGTCCGTGACCGGGTCATACTTCTTCGTTTTCCGGCTATTTTTAAAGCAATAAAGATTTTTGATAATATTTTTATATTTATATATACATATATTTACAATTACGAAAATCCGAAAGCGATGTAAAATATGAATATGCAAAGTACAAAGGAATGAGAATTATTACCTGTTTTCATTACAATACGAACTTTGAAAAACGTATGGCAGTTAGTCCTAATTATATTCAAAGGTTGGTAAAACATGTAATTACGCTTATTAAATAAATATTTACAAATCTATATAAAGTTTTAAAACTTAAACTTTTTCACGACCAGCGTCTTGTTGATTTGGATGACGACGTAATAGATGAACTTTCAAATTATATGGATGGGAGAATGCATGTGAGCAATGCATACATTTGTACTGTTTTTCACCTACAAAGATAATTATTTTAATAAAGTATTGTAAAATAATCAGCACCTGTATGAGTTTTCATGTGAGCTTTCAGGTTACTTTTTAGCGAAAACAATTTCGTACACCCTTCATGATTACACTGAAAACATCTTCTCCTTTGTTTTTTTTCGAAAAATATTTGACAAACCGCGAATGGCTGGACACGAGTGTGTACAAGCATATGTCTTTTCAATTTGGTTCTCTCCACAAATTCTTTACCACATTTGGAACATGAAAATCTCTTGGGCTGATGAACTAGTCGATGTTTGCGGAGCGCTGTAGCTGAAGCTAGAATGGAAGAACATCCCTAGAAGTAATTTTTGAAAACCGAAGAATGTATTGAAAAAACCTCTTGCGGGCAAGGAAATTTCCCGGTGTCAGACATAGATGAGGGTAAAACACGGCACTTTCCATTACTATAATAATTATTTACGTATTCTAAGGCTTTTAATCAACAAGAAAAACTAACGCAGTAGATTTTTCAATGTTTACGGGCAAAACAATTCGTACAAAATCTGTGGTACTATTTCTTTCCTGAAATATTATTTTTCAAATAAACAGCTATTAGTAGTAGCTACCTTATCATCATCGCATGGGTTTTGCATAGATGTAGAAGGCAAATCATTCTCGTATCTGAAAAAGCATGCAATTCATAAACTAGTACAGCGCTTATCAATAGCTCAAAATTGATGCAAAAAAAAAAGAATTTCGCGTTACCCAGAAGATAAATTTGTTGGAGAGACAAAATTAGAACATAGTTGATCTATTTCCGACTGGACAGATTTTATGAAGTTTTTTCTTTCATCCTGAATCATATTACACATTTTAATCATCTTAAAAAATAAATTTACTGGTAAGATTGCTGTATCACACATTTTATAGTAATTATTAGAGTTAGAAAGACATACATCTGAAATTAGTAATGATAAATAATTGATTAATTTGTATAAACAACCTTTATCGGACCAACTTGACAGAACTAATTTCATATCATTTTTATTCTGACTTGATTCTCTACGAATAATCACATTTATCTGAAAAAAATGATAGCAATGATTGAAAATAGTTTTTCATTTTGAATTTGGTTAATCAAAAAACTTTAACTTTCACGCCGCGAATAAGTACCTTTACTTTTTTACAGTATCTATCCACCAATTAATGTATTTCACTGTACAATCATAGTGTTCATATTCACTATGTAAATCTCTTTTTTTGAGTTATAATTCGAGTATACGAGATCAATATTCATTGGTCAACTGTCTTATGTTTGGTTTTACATACCTGAAGATTAGCATTTCCGGAATTACTTTTTTGTACTCTTACAATAGAGTGCTTCAGCATAGGAATAGGTACGAGATCTTCATCTTTTTCATTTACGAGGACTTCGTTGCTTACAGCCTAGAGTAAAATCATGATATCATTTTGCAAAAGAATCACTGTACATTTTACTAAGTATTTCTATTTTCTCTTTTGGTCATCAACTTTATTTCATTTGGGTACGAACAAAATAGAAACATATATATATTAAATTTTAAGAATTAAGAATCTTACCAAATCATGTACATCATACGCAGGTATCATTTCGGATTGATATGAAAAATCCGAAGAATTATGAGCTAACATTCTAAATTATGTATACTTAGTATTTCATTTGCTTCAATGAGAAATGAAGCTCTTTCAAAAGGAGAAAGTTGTAAAAAAAAAGTATTATTTTTAATTTCTTATGCATTGGTATTTTAGCTGAGTATATCAATCACGATCTTTGAAATTAGATAATGAAAATAAGAAAAAATAGAACATCTGAAAGAACGCTTTACAACGTCCACAGAACGCGGAAGCGGATAACTCAGTAAAAGCAGTACGCAATGCATGTACGTATTGTGATTAAGCTGTTGTCTATATGATATAATCATTGATACATGATTAGATAAAAGTTGATGTTCTTTATTTTAAGAATATAAAATAATTGTAAACATTTTGCGAATTCCTGGAATATTCAAAGAAATAGACTGATTCTTAATATTTTAGACCTTTAAACTTCCTTGAACTCGCACGCGATGTCGCACGCATAGGTCATATATACGTGATCTATGGGATTATTCTCTGTATTTAACTCCTTTTCTGGTTCAATTTCTGTTTGTATACCTACATGCTACGATTCAAACTATTATTATTTAAACGATAATGATCAGCCAACTTTTCTTTCGAACATCGAACAACTTTTATTGTTATTGATTTCTCAAGTGCTTAATAGAGTACCTTTACTGCACGTGTTTAATTTTCCTAGACTTGTTCCAACTTGCTCTGAACTTGAACAATTTTAATTGTAGAGTAGCATTTACCGTAAATGGATGGTGAGAATGATGGATTTATAGGATTTGTTAGAGCAGTAAGTGAAGTTGAAGCAGTCTCTCCGGATGCCTCAAGTGATGAGAAGCCAGTATGCAATGTTTGCTTTTCTACGTAATGCTATTCTGTTTTTAGTCGTGTTCAAAGAGAAAATCATCAATGGAAATCGATAAAGTTGTTAATCAAGGTAAACGTTCTAAGGATAAAGCTCAAGATAGAGAACTAAATATGAATGGGTAAGTCTTTTTGTTACTTCGTACTGTTTAAGTAATAAGTTCATATCTTTCAGGCTGCTAATCGATTCCGATGAAGAATATATGGATGTTTGCGATGAAGACCATGCTGAAGTTGTTGCACCATGGGTGAAACAATTTCAGGTATATTCATGAAATATTTTGGACCTGTTTTTAATTTTAAGACTATGGGACGTGCATGTCAAAAGTCAGCCCTTAAAGCTTTAGTTGATACATTGGGTCTTCAACACGTTCGTCAACTTAGGCGAATAATAGAACCCCATTTTCAAAAAGATTTTCTCGCTGTTCTTCCTCGTGAGGTATGCTTCGAACTTGTTGGAATAATTTAAATATTTATCTAATATAGATAGCTCTATTGATATTGGCGAATCTTTCTCCTGAAGATATCTGTAGGGCGTCGCTTGTTTCATCAACATGGTATTCATTGTGTAGTGACGATTGGCTTTGGCGCATGAAATGCGAAGATTATGGACTTAGTAGAAGTGATGCCAGGATTTTCCCAAGGTTTACTTGTTTCTTATTATATTATAGTAACACGTTTTCATCTAGTGTTCGATCCGAAGGTGCATGGGCAGCAACAGCTTATAGTAAGTTGACTGTTGAAATGGACCATCTAACAGGCAATGCTTTGAAAGAATATAGAAAACAACGTGAAGTTCATTTCGGGCCGTGAGTTTGCATTTTAAAATTCATAGTAAGACTAATATAACTGCAGGGTTTTCGAAATATCTAAATATAAATCTCTTTTCCTTCGATATTGTCGGGTGAACTCAAACTGGAGGAAAAACCCTATTGGAGGAAGTTGTTTACTTCGTGGTCATGAAGAACATGTCATTACATGTCTACAAGTATATATAAACCTCTAAAGCAATATTATGTTATTTATGTTTTCAGATTAATAATGATATTATAGTTACGGGTTCTGATGACAATTCTTTGAAAGTATGGAGTATCTCTAAAGGCAAAGTAAGAAATTATTTGTTATTTTTCATAGTATCTGTATGCATTTAGTTATTATTCTCTCTAATTGGCCATACTGGAGGAGTATGGACTTCTCAATTATCAAAAGATGGTAAATTCATTATGAGTGGATCAACAGATCGAACTGTCAAAGTTTGGAGCGGAACGGATGGATCTCTTATATATACCTTGAACGGGCATACGAGTACTGTGCGATGCATGAGTCTACATGGAACAATGTTAGTATATGAAACAATTATTTTTTTCTATAGGACTACTGCTTAGACTGGTATCAGGTTCACGTGATGCTTCATTACGTGTTTGGTGTATTGTCACTGGTACTTGTCTTCAACACCTTACTGGTCATCAAGCAGCAGTAAGATGTGTTCAATTTGATGGCCGAAGGGCTGTATCTGGTGCATATGATTTTAACGTTAAAGTAAGTGTATATATCATATTATTTGCTGTAGCTTCGGACTTTAAGGTCTGGGATATTATTACTGGAAAATGTATTTATACGCTTCATGGTCATACAAATCGTGTTTACTCTCTTCTTGTTAGTTTATACTATAAAAGTATATAATTTTAAAATTTATTTCAGTTTGATAGTGAAAGGGACTTAGTTGTTTCTGGAAGTTTGGATACAACTATTCGGGTTTGGGATATTAGCAAAGGAGTTTGCCTTAATATATTAAATGGACACACTAGTCTAACTTCTGGAATGCAACTCCGTGGGAATATTCTTGTATCTTGTAATGCAGATAGCTCCGTGAGAGTAAGTCGATTTTTCGTTGTTATAGTTAAAATTTTATATTTGAAGGTCTGGGACATTAATAAAGGCGTTTGTGTTCATCGTTTAGATGGGTTAAATGGTCACACATCAGCCATTACTTCTTTACAGTTTTTGGATAATAATTTAGTAGCTACCAGTAGTGATGATGGTTGTGTGAAATTGTGGGATGTAGAAAAAGGTTTTTTGTTCATTATTCAACGTTAATTTTAATATTAAATACTTTTTAAGGAGTATTTGTTCGGAATATTCTTCGTTTGCATTCACGTAGTAATGGTGGATGTGTGTGGCGCTTGCGAGCAACTGAAAACCTTTTAGCCTGTGCAATAGGTTCCCGGAACGGTACGGAAGATACTAAGCTAATATTATTGGATTTCGATTCACCATTCGCTTAACTTTGTTATGTATACTGTTAATTCTTTATGTTGTGATATTCTACAGGTATCCATTAAGTCCCTATTCATCTATTTAGCTGTGTATATTTTTTTTTGTTTTTAACCATATTAACACTTCTTTTTTTCTAACCTATCAAGCTTTTTTTCTCTGTTTGTTTATTTATCTAGTCTTAATATGTTTTGTACTTTGCTATATATATTACAGATAGATAGTGATCCCATATCCAGGTATCATGGCTGGCACATGAAAACCTCTTTTTTTGGTACTTTTCACTGTAATTTGAATGTACATACACTAAATTATTGTAACCGTGTGGTACATACTTTTTCCTGTATCAATCGTCTTTCTATGATTTAGGAGTTTTTCGAATGAACTTTATGCGTTTTGTCTTGCTGATTATCCTTTACAAGTTGTGAACTCAAGTTTATTGCATATCAATGAAAAGCATATATATATATATATATATCTATATATATTCCAATATTTCCTAGGCATTTGAAGTTTTCAAGTGTATGGGCAAAAGTCTTTGGCTGAACTCTACCCTAATTAGATGTTTTAGTAGTTACAAAGTCCCAAATATAATATTGACACCAAGAATGCCCGAAATTTTGAATATAGCTGATAAAAAAGAATTCAGGTAAAATACTTAGAACACCTGGCAACTATTATTTTATATTTAGAGCAATTCTAACAAAACCGATTTTTACATTGAAAGATCTTTTCGAGAAAAATAATTATGAAATCAGGTACCAAAGTCAAATATTCCAATTTTCATGCAAACTTACTTAGAATCGCTGGTGGAGCTGTTAGGGATATCCTAATGGGTAAACAAGCTGCTGATTTAGATTTTGCTAGTACAGCAACACCTACACAGATGAAGGTTTTCATTAATATATTACTGAGCTATATACATTTTTGAATATGTAGGAAATGTTCGAAACTGAAGGGATTCGAATGCTTCATAAGAAGGGGGAAGAGCACGGCACTATAACATGTCGTATTGATGAAACAAATTTAGAAGTAACCACACTCAGGTAATATAATCGCTTATTGGTCGTTTCATTTAATATTATAAATTAGTATTTCGCCTATTGACAACATCTATTTCACTTTTATATTGAAGGCAAATATAAAAAATGTTTTTAGAATCGATGTTCTGTGTGATGGTAGAAGAGCTGAAGTCCAATACACCACGGATTGGCAATTAGATGCAAATCGTCGTGATCTAACTATAAATTCCATGTTTTTAGGTAACTTACGCACCCGTCTTTATCTTTTAAATTTTTTTTAGACTTCAATGGTAATGTTATTGATTATTTCAATGGAATTGAAGATGTTAAAAACAGAAGAGTTGCATTCGTAGGGGATGCCGAATCCCGCATTCAAGAAGATTTTCTAAGAATTTTGCGGTGACTAAGCACTATCTCTCATATTTGGAAAATCTTATTTAATCTTTCAGATACTTCCGATTCTTTGGACGAATTTCTGAAAATAAAGTTCATGATGCTGAGACTTTGGAGGCAATTAAAAGAAACAAAGATGGATTGAAAGTAGGTGCTCATTGATGTTTGGTTGTGTTCATCAAATATTTTAAAGGGAATTAGTGCTGAAAGAATATGGACCGAATTGAAACGTATCGTCGTTGGGCGACTTGCTCCTGATGTAACTTTGAAATTAGTTCCTGGTTTTACAGCCATTTATAGGTGATGGAATGTATGATGGTTGAATGTGGGCTTTGCGAAGTTTTAGGACTCCCTCCACCGGAAGAATGCGATTTAGAAAGATTTAGACAAGTGGATGCAATTCACATGAATCTTCCTAACGTTTGATGGCTTTAGGTTTATGAGTTGTACCCAGGGAAACCAGAAGCCATGGCTCTGATCAGCGTGCTTGTGAAAACTACTGATGCTGTTACGAAGTTCCATAGACATATGAAGGTTTTTTCTGAAATGAAAACATTATCCTGATCCCAATTTCTAAGTGTTCTAACAATGAGAGCTATTTGGGAGATTTTGTCACAAAGAAACTTAGCGAAGCTGAGAAAGAAAAGAATAATTTGAAATGGTTCAAAGATGGAATTGCTGAACTTTTAAAGCCCGGAGGCGTAGGTGGTATGTTTTTATTTTTTTTTTTTTTCAACATATTTTTATGACAAAATAATTCGTTTAATTTAGGTGTTTTGAAAAATAACAGTAGAAGTTTCAATATTCAATTACTGATGGCTGCTTTGGCCGATATGGAGACCGTTGAAGCATTAGAAGCGTGGGAATTTCCTCATTTCCCTATTACTGGTAATGTTATAGTAGGATTAATGAAATAATCCTTTCAATTATAGGAACTGACCTGATGGAAATAGGTGTACCTAGAGGTCCAGCTATGAAAGATGTTTTAATGAAAGTGTATGAGCATTGGCAGGAGGTCTTATTATAACAATTCGTTAAAAAAATAAAAGTAAATAATTTAGAAAAACTTTGAAATAGAAAAACCTGCGCTTCTACAAAAGGCTACTGAAATAGCATTGGAAATAAAAAATAAAAGAAAACGATCACCAAGTAGTGAGAGAAGTAGGAAGAAGTCTGGTTAGTAATGTTGAGAAACCATGTAAATTATTATTTCTGTGAATTTTTTCTAGAAAACGAATCTCCAGCATCAAAGAAACCAGTTAACTAACTGCGTTTTCATTATTTGTTATTTGTTATTTGTTAATTAAACAGATTCGTTATATAATAAATTCACTTTGTGATGTTCAAGTTTGAAATAAAGCTGTTACTTAAATCCTGAAAGTTCATTTTTTCTGCTTAAGTGAATGTATGAATAATCATAGACAATAAAAACTATAAAGCTGTATTGAAGTTTTCAACCAGATGCAGTCTATTAATATTATATTCAAGAATGCCAACAGCAATTTGTAGTATGATCTTATTCTTACTGAGCGTTTGGGGAATCATGATTTATTTTACCACATTTGTTTTTGTTGTACTCATTTTTCTTGTAAAATGTGCATATAGCCGGATGGTTTACGATATGACACCTTATACTTTATTATAATATTATATTCTTAAATAGAACATGCATGCATAAATTATTAGATATTTTATTTCCCTCATCGTCTCATATAGATAAAGAAAAATAGAAGTTGTAGGCGAAGGTTCATGGAAAAATATTTGTAGATAGAGACATATTGCATTTTGGTTCTCCAAAGTTTTCACAAAATCTCAAACAAAAGCTTAGCCCCTTTAAGGATATTACTTTATGAATTGAAGGGTCATCAGTTTCTCTCGGTCATTTTGAAACTTTTATGAGAGTTTTATTATGCACAAACTTATAATCATCCAATTTTCTCGGAAAATAAAGTGTTTGATGTCTTGGGAGGGCGCTTAGATACATAAGTTGCACTTAATCTAATTCAGGAAACAAAGATCACAAAATTGAGGAAAAATATTAAATAGTGAATGAAATATATTTTTATTTTAGTAATATCCTCCTTTTTTATGTTATAACTACTGTTAATCTCGAGTTAAATGACGTTTATTACGTGACATAAAACACGAAGCCATTTCCATTTGTTTTTGTGCAGAATACATAGGTCGGTTGTAAGAATATTTTATTTTTACTTATAATAATTAATACATTTTCCTGGAAAAAAGGAAAGGTAGTCATTATCTCTGTTTAATTATTTATTTGCTGTTAAAACTGCATAAATTTGGTTATTTATTTAATATCTTTGTTTAGACATCGTAAACTTTTTCTCACGCAGAAACAAAATCATTTATCTACTTCCTATTTGTGTCTTCTTCTTGCTTTAATACGTTGTCAACCAACTTTGCTTGCTTAAAAAGAAATAAGGGAGATACATAAGAACATAAAAAGAAAAGAGGTGAAGAGCGAAATCGAAATATATAGAGAAGAGAGAATCGGAGAGGAAGAAAAAGCGTAAAGCCCCCAATGAGAATTAATTTCTTTAATGGAAAAGTAAACGTCATATCGAATGGCCATTCTTCGGCCAATATGCATAAAAGCCCAGCTCAGACTCTACCCTCTGGATCTTATCATGCCATAGCATATGCCTTTTTGCTTTTTTAAAATTTTTGTTTCTGAATTTATGTCCCAAAAATTGCATTTTCTGGTTTTTCCTTCATATATTGTTATCTTGTGTGTCAAATTGTCTCTAGCAATTGGCAAACGTTATAGATATGTTGTTGTTATAAATCGTCCAAAATACGGTTCAACCGATTGTATTCCGCTTTGCGGAATAGAGCTATTCTTCATTTTAGTTGTTCGTTGTCTTCAAAATCATCGTCAGAAAGCGAATACAAGTTTTCAACGCTTCATAGAAAAAAACTTCAATATTGCACTCAGTGAATTGAAAAACCCTGAAAACATTTATGTTTTTCTCACATCAGCACAAACTAAAAGCTGAAAAAAGGAGAGAATAAAGATGACAACCTAAAGTACGGGCAATGAACAAGTTCGATGAAGACTATGAAGATGCCATTTCTGACATACGCAGTATTCTGCTTCTGAAATGACATTTAAATGTGATTGCGTGACGTCATATGATTCTTCATGTCGTCTTCAATGCTGCCTTTGCATCTCATTGGGTTCCATGATTTCGTTGTTCATTCTATTTGATGCTACTTCATTTTTCCCATGTAAGACTTCAAGAAGAGTCCTTTGCTTCATATTCGTTTCCTCCCTTTTCATCTTATGTGCTTAGCTTTTACGTATATACATGCATAGACCCAAAAAAAAAGATGAACGACAATTCCTTCACGGAAGTAGGCAGTCAGTACTAGTAGCTAGAAAACAGAATGCCGGATCAGATATAATTAATTGGTCTCCTAGCTCTAAATCCTTTTCTAAATTCAGGGTTACACCTGCATTCCATATGTTAGAAATCAATTACAATTGGAAAAAATTTTGAAACAATTTTGCAGATATTAGCGTCCCTACAATCTTATTGAATTTCGATGCTTCTGATGTGCAGTTAATTTGGAAATTTAAAATTACTCTACATTGTTTCTTTTCAAATTCATCTATTAATTAGATAATTTATCTAAATTTGGTCTTTACAAAATTATTTTTTTGGCTATATATATGAAAAACATGAAGACTACGATATCTACAATTGGATTTTAGAATTCTCTGAAGTGATATTCCGTTTAGTGTCGAAGTTTCACGCGTTATCAAGATTTGGCATAACTATTGACGTCCATATACTAGTCCACTTCACCATATGTGCGCCTTCAATTTTGTTTCATAACTCTCGCAGATAATATATGATTGGAAAAGTTGATTGGGCATTAGATATTCAGTCTTTGAACATCATGAGCTTATTTTATAGACTGCAGATTTGAATTAAAATAGTAGTATACTGGATAACCATTTAAGATTTTCCTCAAGTTCATCTGTCTCTCTCTCTCCCTCTGAAGTTACAATTCTCTCTCACTTTTTCTCTTTTTCTCTAAAGCAATTCATCTCCTGGGGTAATAGTAGTATTCTGGGTGTTATGTGTAATTCTACAGCCCTCTGGAAAGAAATGATGGGCTAGAGATAAGGTGGTTCGTGTGTGCAACAAGAAGTGGCTGAGTAAACGAGGGAACATGAAGCTCAGATAGGGAGAGTGGAGCAAGATATGAGAAGAGAAAGAAAAAGAATTGAGCCAGGATAGAGAGAAAAAGAAAGGAAGGAGGGAGAGAGAGAAAGAGAGAGAGAAAAGATGGGAGTGCAGGAGGGATCTTACTTATTGATTTCCGTCTGCCTCTCCGTTTACTTGCTCTCTCGTTTGTATGTTTCCCTCTGCTTCTCCTATGCCTGAGGCTATGTAGAGGTGTATATGTCTGGTTCCTCCTCAACATTAGACATACTGCATTGTAGAATTTCTTTGTCTTTTGATTTCTTTTGTTTTCTCTGTCTTTTCTACGGATCTCAATTACTTTCTTTCTTTTTTCGTTCTTTTTCATCTTTCTATCTTTTCTTTTGCAACTGTGCCTGCCAATACTAACAATGATGAGCATAAGTCTTGCTTATACCTATCATTTCCATTTTTGACAAAAACTTTGCGAAGTGGCAAACAACAACAACCTTTTCTGAATAAGTTGTTTCCTCCTCACATCACCTTCTCAGTATCTACTAAGTACTTTGAAGTATTAGTTTCTCTTTCTTAAAAAAAAGAGCAGGGATTCAATTCAAATATTTGAATTGAAAAGATATTATTCTAACCCTGACATCAAAAATCAAACTGATTTACATATACGTTATTAAATCAAATTGTATCTTCGAATTTCTGAATTTTCTAGTTATAATTTGATTATATTATGAACACATATATAATCTATTCAATATATTCTTAAATACTGATTTAATTAACATCTCTATATCTAATTTATGTTTGATTTTAGTTTTTCCTATACTAACCCAATAATTGTGTGAATCAAACAAACTACAAACTTATGTTATCTTGTGCCTCATGACAGTAGTAAAAATCATGTAAAACATTATAATTAATATTATTTTTAATCACTTTGTTCTAAGAGCAAGTATGTGTTATATTATGTTTTAACAATTAAAAGTTGTTAAAGATACTGAAAATAACATTAGTTTTTCTAAACTTCATTGATTTAACCATCAATATATAATATATATTCCAATTTATTCACTTTTTTCATAATAATTATCATTTTTGTTTTCCATTTAATTAGGACTGTTACATCTTTTTTTAAGTTTTTCTCATGTAATTCTCTTATTTCTGGTGTTCTTTACAAATTTTTGTTTCCAATTTGTCTTGTCTTCAATTATTACTGTCAGATGTCATGAATAATATTAAAATATGAATTGTTATAAGCAATATATACTGCTAGGAAAATTATTCTCTCCAACTCCATTTTCTGTTCCTGCAATAGACATAGAGATTGGTAACAAGAAAAATGAGAGAGAGAGAGAGAGAGAGAGAGAGAGAGTGAGAGCGGGGGGAGGGTTGAGGGGGGAGAGTAGTGTTTGTGTTATATTACAGTTATAATATATTATCGAGTACAAGGTTACAAGTGAAACAATAATTTTAGCTTCTGTCGCTACTTACCCTCTTCTCTCATTCATTATTTCAGAATCTGTCCTTTTAGCCCATTTCAGTTCTGATCAAACACAATGTTGAGTTTTAGATGGATGTGGTAGTGAAACCTGAGGAGGCTTCCGTCATATTCAGCCTTCTTTCAGAATACTTTTCAACAATTATATTCTGAATTATTAGGAATATTGTAGTGGAAATGCTAATGATGAGAGAGCGTAGAGTAAAGAAAGATGAAAAGAAGCGATAAATGGGAGAGAAATAGTACGAGTGTTCTTGAATAATTGTTACGTTTGTTACATAATTTTGAATCGAATATTGCTTCAATTTGCAATTACAATATAATTATTTTTGGCATAAAAGCATAATTAAGCGATTACTTGATATCATACATGACGTCAATCTGATCGGCCTCTCTGAGTATAACTTATGAAAGCCTGGAGTTGTCTTCAACACATCTTTTTGGCTTCGAAAGATATTTAGAAGCCCTTCTCTCTACTTTCTTTTATCAGTGTGGTCTTTCTCAGTTTCTATCTGATATAACGTATAGAGTTCTTCTTCTCTACGATTGCGGAAATAAATTATAAAGTTTCGGGCGTATATTCGCAGATATAACAGCTTCATTAGCGATGAAGTCATAGATGGTGATGCATTCAGAAATTTAATCTTTTTTCTTTCGATGGCTTGAAACTTTGAAATTATCTTAACGAAGAGGTGACATCACTGTTAAGAGGAAATGTGAACAAACAACCTATCACATCTTAATTCAAATGCCAAGAGTACTTTAAGAGTTAGGCTCAACGATGGATTATCTCAAACTTGAAGCTTTTAATCAATTATCGTTAAAGCTTGCTATACATCATTAAAACTATTTCTACAAAAAAAGAATTTAACGTTCCTACTTCTCTGGTTCATATCAGTTTAGAAAAACTTTCACAACTGTCGATACGTTGTCAAAACAGCCGCCGTCCTCAGCTTACTTTACATCCTTACCTTGCTTGCAACGTCATATTCCCTTTGCACGACATCATTCTAATTTGTTGAATGTCCTAACCAAGACAACACATTTTTCTTTTTAATGTATTTTCAGTTTCAACGTTATAAGAATCATCTCCTCCTTCTCCTCCTCCTCCTCCTTCTTATTCTTCTTCTTCTTATTCAGCTTGTTCTTCTCTTTTGCCTTCTTTTCTTCTTCTTTTTTTCTTTTTCTGCTGGGAGCCTCGTTGTGTTCTAGAGAAAGACAAGATTTTTCATGTTACTCCCTCATACACCTCGCATATTTTCTTTTCATATTTACTATTTTCAGTAGTTTACTCTTGACTTGGTGAAGAAGATCTTAATCCCACTGAATCAGCTGATATTCTGAATATAAAAAAAAACAAAAAAAACACCAGCGTTACGTAAAAAACTTCTTCATTTAACGAAATCCTCAGTGATACTCTTGTATCCTGAAGAACGTTTCCCATAGCTCGTTCGGCAGATAACAAAATTCATTCAGCTAGTTATTCTTGGAAAAAATAAACAACAAAATCCAAATGTGTGCATGCCACAATCTTTTCTAATGAATTTTCTTGATGAAGTCCACCATTTTTTAGAAAATTTTCGAAGGCAATGTATATCTGGATGTAATATTCATGAGGCATTTCCTGATTTTTGCATTCTCCTTCTTCCCATTTTATAGTTTATTCACTAATTCCGGAGGCTTTCTCTTAACTACGGGGTGACACTTCCTTGCTTGTCTTAACAACAGGCCAAATATGGGATATCTACATACATATATATCTTGATCATATTAATATCTTCAAAAAATTTTTTAATCAATGTAATTGCCTTATCATACACATATTCCAAGTATTTTAAATAATCAAGTTATTCGTCTGAATAGAACTTCCTTGTTATGCGTAAGCTCATAATGAAAAACAGATATTTTCATAAAGTCTGCTGATATAATCCAAATCTTCAAATTAAATTTACACTATTTCATGTTTTCACCGTATTTGCATATGAAAATTGATAAAGGAATCAGATGTCAGTAGTGAAAAGAAGTTTTTCTTAAAGTGAGAAGCCGCGATACGTCTTCTGTTTTCTATTTTTAAACTAATTCTCAAACGTTTTCTGGCATTGTTAAAAACCAAGTAATTCAATAGGATATTTTCTAAAACTATAATCAATAAAAATATATTTAACACATACTTATGTATAGTGTCTAGGCCTTCAATCCATATAGTGAAGTTATAGTTTAATTTTTTGTTTTGTTTTCGAGTTTGAATTTGATTTTTCTCTCATTTTTTTCATAGATTTCCATCATTATCGTCGTTGTCAATGCTTTTTTTCTTCTGATACTCTCGTTTTATGGGCTCTGCAGATGGACATTCAGAGTCTATTTCCTTTTTTCATTTGGCTAATACAGCTGTCGTGTGTTCGTTCTAAGATTCATTTCGACTTCAAATCACTTTCTTTTGGATTACTAACTAGATTCTAATTTTGCAAATTTTCTATAGCCTGAACTTTTCCATCGACTTCTTTATTAAATTAAGTGTCATGTGCAGAAGGGAAAAAATAAAAGAATGTGTAAAGTCTTACATCGAATATGTTAAAAGAACCATGTTTCCGCCAGCTTTTTGACACCATTTCCTCCTCCAAACTAAATCCTTATGTTGAACAAACAACGTGAAAACGGCAGAAGAATAAGAAGCATGTCTGGATGAAGATCTCTTGAGCATCTCATCCACTTCTACGCTTCTATGGATGAGAAAGCAAAAAAAGTAAATGAGAGAAGAGTGTAGAGAGAAAAGGAGAATGTTAATGAGAGAAGAACAGAGAGAGAGACATAAAGAGGTCAGAGGAAGCCTAAAAGAGGATTGAACCAGAGGTCTGCCGCTGCTCCTCATTGCTCGTGATTGCCTATTCATGGAAGAGATTGGGTCTTGCCTCATCCGCTCATTTCCCTCCATCCTACTCTTTCCTACTAGCATGTTCCGCTTCTCCTTATTTTCTCCTCTGTTTGCGTCTCCCTCTCTCCCTCTTACTCGCTTTCTCTTCGCTGTCACTCGAACTCTTTTTGCACCTTTTTCTCGTTTTTCTTTCATTTTTTCTCTCTTCATCCAATCCGTCATGCTCCATCAATTTATTCAATGTATGACTTTATCCTCTATTTCATGTATTATATTTCGTGTCATCTTATTCAATTCTTTACCTACACACCTTTAATCTAAAATAGCTCTCCAGCTTCTTTTCAAATTATTTGCCAAAGCATCACCAACAGAAGATAAATATGTATGTATCTGCCATATGACGAATAAGTAGGAAACGTGAAAATAAAAAGGTTTTACGTGGAATTTTCGAATACAATGTAAAAGCTTTATATTTCATTTATAATTTTTTGGCGCTCACACATGGTTGTTCTCTACAATATCCATATGTTTATTATACATTATTACAAAAGTCTATTCATTTTTTTCTCTTAATATAAACATAAATTGTAGTAAAGGTGTTATAAAATGATTCCAGCTGTGAATAATAATTTTGTCTCTCTACGAACTATAATTCACAAATACAATTTTGCGCTGAACCATTTTTTCTCTTTATTTATTTTCGAATCGTAATTTAATTCAACGAATTAAATTCCAATCTTACTTTCTTTTTGTTTTTCATGAAACATTGAAGTTCTATTTATGTTTTTTACTGATATTATTATACGCAATAATAAAAGAAGAAAACTATCTAAATTGGATGAGTTTCTGCATTTTCCGGGCAAACACACTCCAGATTCTCTGCTTTTTTTTTTCGTTGAAGAAAAAAATATTGAAAAAGCAAATGAAACTACTTATTATCTTCATTTTCTTCACTTTATAATAACAAAGAAAGTTTGCAGTGAAAAAAGAGTTCAAGAAGAACATCATTAGCGGTTGACGAATAAGCAGGTTCTACACGATAATCCATGGAATTAGTGATTTTCAAATGAGAATCTTCATTCTTATTCTGCAGAACTCTAATCTTTCTTGAGTATATATTCTCTTATATAGCCATCTTTCATTTTAGCCATTTTATTCTTATTCTTTTTAAATTTGGAGAAAATCCTGTTTTAAGTATTGTCAAGTATTTTTGCTTTTTTTATTCTTTATTTCTACCGATTTATGCCGTCTATACTCATTCAATTGACTCACTTTTAGCTTTGAAATGCGTAGAACCAATTGTTATAGCGACGGTTTCGTCCAAAAATTGCATGAACTTCCTTTTTCGAACCCATTTTCCAACTCTTCCTATCTGAGCAACAGCTTTAATTTTCGTATTTAAGACGACTGTTTTCGCACAATCTTTTTAAAGATACTTTAGGAATCTATGTTATATTAAGTTAATACAATGTATATGCCACAAAACAAAATTTACGTAATTTAAAGTGAATGTATGAATGTGCGCTCATTTCGTGTCTTCAGAACATTGAGTCTCTGTCCTTTCAGGACAGTGTCAACTGATTGATTCTGATGTCATATCAAATCGTGTTAAGTGGTACAAATATAAAAATGTTCTTCTATCGGGACTGAGCAGAAGAAAACGATTTAACGTATTTCTTTCGTAGCTATAAAGGACGATGTCAAGACACCCGAAGAAGGTTTGTAGGCCTTAGTTCACAAATGAGCTCGCATCGCCATCTCAAGAAAAAAATGATGAAAGCGACGATGATGATGAAGATGATGATGATGATGCTAGCATAGTATCTAGAAGTACAATGTCTATTATTTTACAAAGCAGATAGAGGGAGTTTCTCATTTTTCAATTCAATGAACTCTTTTTCCAATCCTTCGTCATACTATTTTTAGTTAGTTTTTTGGATAATTGACTATCATATTAGACTGAAAGAAGTTGCTGAATTTCTTTTTTAAAAGAACCAAATATTCTCTAAAAGAATAATGAGATATACATATATTCAAAGAGAATCATCAATACTACTAGTTCATATATCTGAATAGTCGTCATCTTCACCTTTCTTAACAGAGTACAAAGGTGACTTGAAAGCAACGAAACTGCTAAAAACTACCAGTTTCAATGATTAATTAATGTTTTTCCTTTCATTATCTTCAGAATACTAAATTGGAAATGTTGTTGTTACCCTTACAGCATTATCAAAACGTACATGTCTACTCTGAACACAGTATTCGGACTACCTTCAATGTGACGTTGAATTTCATTTAACTTACCATACTATGTATTATCATATATTAATACATAATTAACTATGTCTATGATGATATTGAAACAAAAAAAAAACTAAATTTTCTGCTATTTTTTACCTTTCTTTTCTTTTTTTCTTAAAAATCAGGCCAAGCATTTATCTTTTCATAAACTTTCCTATTCAGCTAGTTCACTTTGAATTCAAAGAAACTACTGAGGCAAATTCAAACTTATTTTCATTGAAATATTTAGATTCTTTCTTTCTCGACCCCCTCTTTACCCTTCAATCTCCCTTTCTACCTTCCTACCTCTCTTTCTTCTGTTTACTACTGTGTCATTGATGAAGCTTTTCCAGCTTGTAGAGATGTCTTCCCATATCCATTCCTATGTTTTATGACAAGTTATAATCATTGCCATTTCTATTTGGCTGCCTCTGGCTATTGAGACTGAGATTTGGTATATCTCTCTCATTTATTTATTAGCTTTTCCCGTACAGATACTACTTTGGCATGAGTTTTAGGTCTAACGGCTGAATATGTAAACGAGGACACAAAAATAAAAAAGAAAAAATGAGCGATGAAGAGAAGACGAGAGAGAGAAAAAGAAGAAACACAAAGAAAAATAGCGAGAGAGAGAGGGTGAGATAGAAAAAAGGGGAAGACGGAGATAGATAGACAGAGTGACGAACTCAAAAGGCTGTCCATTCTGTTACCAAATCTCGTTCTTCGTTGTTTCTAGTTAACCAGAATTTCTTCGGCTTCTGATTCTTTTAGAGCTTTTTGTATTTTTAAAAAAATAGTTATGTAAATTGCATATTTACTAATTACTACCGTAGATCAATACTTTCCCAACAGCTTTTTCCAATATATTTTCTATATTATATTATTGCTTTCCTTTTTTCTGCTTTATAATCGGAGGAAATAGAAAAAAACAATTTTGATATTGGAAGTGAACAGATTTTTTTTATTCAGTGTCTATAGTGATACTAAAATTTTTAAAAAATAGGTTCGGTTTTCTACAAAACTTTGCATTACAAATATACTTTCTAAACTTATGCGCTCTAACTACCATTAACATAGTTAAAACTCAAGTTTTATTGATCGTTTCCTCGTTTTTCCCTTTGATGGGCTTTTAGTTAATGCTTTGAACTTTTCTTATTCAATGCTTCTGATCTCATAGAGGACATTCAAGTTTTAAATTTTCAGATACATCCTGCACTTGTATCTCTAGAACTGTTCACTACAGCTCCGACGGGGTGAGGATCAGATTCTGAATCCTCTTCCCCGATCAACAACGACGTTCGCAGTTCCTGCAAAGGAGCGCGAGTTCCGCCACGTGTTGCGGACACGGACGGGGTGCGCATGGCGCGCGCCCCGCCCTTTTTGCTGATTCTTCTATCCCTTGTCCCAGGTAAAAAAGAATGTTTTATCGAAAAGATATGGAAAGGAATAAAGCTGTTCGAGAATTTTAATATAAAATAGTACAATTTGAGCCTCTTATTCAGCAATTTTCGAAATATGCTTATACAATATGCCGGATTCTATCAACTCGATATTATTCATATTATTACAGGAAGTCTAGCTATTGGTTGCTTTGTTTGTAGTTCTTTCGATGGAGAAAACAAAGCTTGCGAGGATCCATTCAATTCTACACTCGAAAACAATAGCAAAGTCAGTTTCTCAATTTATTATTTTTATAATAAATATTGATTAACTTTGTAAATTTTAAATATATCTGTGTTGCAGGAACGGGAAGCAGGCTCTGTAGCTAACTACCATCATCCATGTTGGGCTTTCAAAAAAGGGCGTCAAGGCTTATTTCCAGCAGATCATTGTATTAAGATCAATGGATATCGAGGTAATCTTTTCATTTCCTTGTTTATTTCATTAATGCTTGTCTCATTTGTTCTTAAATCTAATTATATAATCAATTTTCTAGCGGAGAATTCTTCAAAAACTATGATAATTCGCACATGTGCATTGGATTCTGGCACATTGACTGCCGATACAGGTAGATTTTCTCTACTTGAAAAATAACTTTTTCCCTGTTGTCGCAATTTTTTAACACATTCAGTTATTCTTGGGTTGTCTTGGGAATATTTAAGTTATACCAAGTGTTTGAAAAATATATATAATACTAATTAAACAAACAGAAGAAATTGGAAAATATTACAAAGAAAGAAAACAACTGAAACAGAAACCATGTGAGAAATTAGATATATGCATGAAACAAATCCACGTGAAATAGTGCATGGATTCATTATTTCATTTTTCTGTCACGGCTCACCGGTTGTTTTCGCTGTTTTTTCAGAAATATTTGACCATCAGTTCTATTCAATCACGTTTCATCAAAATATTTTTTTTCAAATAAAACCATTGATTGAGTTATACGTTTGTAATCTAAGTATGTACATATTTTTAGAATGAAGTATAAAAAAGTGTTGAATGTAAGAATGTATAAAAAATCAAAAAGCAATCATGTTTTGAGGATTATAAGAAAAACATAAATGAATGAAATCGGTAGATTGATATGTCAGTATGATAATCTTATCAAATACATATATGTATATGTATATGATATGTGCATATAAACCAAAAAGCATAGCTGTTTCTTGCAGTATCTGTATTAAATTGAAATATTAAATGAATGTGTTTTGAAGCCAGTCACGAGTAATGGCAATAAAGGAAACTTTAATTTGTCGTTCCAGTGAATAGAAAAATATTTTTTATAAAATATATTTTCCGTTTTTTTTTTCCAGAAATTGTGCGTATCAGTCACTGCGGGCATTTCAAATATGAGGGTCATCATTACTCCGGCTGTGTTCAAGCCTGTGATACCGATGGATGTAATCCAGCTGTTCGTTTACCGAACATGGTCAGCTTATATCTGGCAACAATCCTTTTTATTGTATTCCATTTATAGTATCCAATTATACTTTATGCATTTCCCACTATTTAAGTAATTTGAAGTAATATTAACTTTTACTTTCATTTCAACAGCAAAAAAAACAATTTTTATTCATATAAGTATATTATAATGTATTTATAAATATACTATATGTTTATAAATTAAATTACCATATTCTCATATATTTTTTTATTATATAATCTTCCATTTGTCTATATCTTCCTCTATTCATTTATATTGAAAAAAATTCCTGTTTTTCAAACGGAAAACTATTTTTCTTGTTTCATCCCGTAAATATAACAAAAAGACATAAACATATAGTACAATGTTTTAACTATATGTACATATACAGTTTTTTTTTAAATAATGAACAAAGCCATGATCGAAGAAGCTCAAATCGTTTGAATCTGAAATATTGGATTTATGATTATAGAATCTTTTCAAGATATTCTTCAATCTTGAATGCAGTGCCTCAATTCAGAGCTTTTTCGAAACAAAATTATTAAGAAACAATCCATTTGAAACCAATGTAATTTAACAATTTTCCCATAAACAATGTATTATATGATCACCTCTTAGTATATCGGTTTCCTTAATGATATTCCATTCCTGGTGTATCTACGTGAGAGCCAATCATGAATCTAGCAGTAATATTTAAATCTTTATATTTTTCATTATAAATATTCTTACATATAAGATTATAGTTTATACGAATTTATATTGTTTAATATGTGATGTTTCATCCTGATATTGATAGAAAAACCATTAAGAATATATGTTTCTTCTTCTTTCAGAGCAAAGGCGATCCTCTTTATTTCTCACATTGTAAAAGCGTTTAGCTCGTGTTTCAGCATAATCCATCTAAACTACATACATGTTTTTTATCTCAAAAATTTATATATATCTGGTATTTGTTTACTGTTTATTGACAGGGATGAATAAACATTTTTATATATGAATGAATATATTTGTTATCTTTTCTAAAAAATAAAAGAAGATAAATGAAAATGAAAATGCCTTTTACTAGCTTTCATCATATAAATCTTTTCTTACAATCAGGTGGTCGTCCGTTCGATAGGTACAATAAGTTTATATGTTAATTATAAAAAATATTCTAAACCATTGAATAACATTGAAAGTCAACCCGCAAACGAAAATTGTTCAAAATTTCCAAAATAAGAGCTTTCGATGCTATGGCGGCGGCATCACGTGCAGAAACACATCAAACATCAACTGCGACAACGGTCGTTTTCTCTCACGTGTTTTTCAAACGAACAGCTCTTGATATAGAATTTTTGAAAAGTTTTCAATTGAATTTCATGTATTTATCTTTCTGTCTTCATAGATTTCAAGGGAAAAAAACACGTCTTTATTTCATTTTTTTTTTCATATTTTCTAACTTTTTATCCTTTTTCATGTTTTTCTACAATGAAACATTTTGCTACATATTCTGCTCCTTCTTCTATCCCTATCTTTTCGTCGTATATTTCTCCATTCAAATCTTTTTCCTTTTCTTTTCTTTTTTTTTTCTTCATCAACGTGCTTGCTTTTGCCCTTTTTGTTATTCTCTTTCTGCATTTGGCTGGCAGCCAAGAGAATTGTGGGCGTGTCTAATCATGTGCTACTAGCTTGTTGTCTACTTCGTTTTCTCTATCGTCCGCAATGTTTCACCCACCATCTGACTGAACTGGCTGCCAGACAGTGTTGTCATCAATTTCTCTATTTTTAATTTTTTTCTTTTTTTTTTTCATAAATTTTCTTTTTTTTTTTTTTTTTGGTTTTTCTATTAAATTTGCTTCTTGCCAGTCTTTTTAGTTTGTGTGAAATGTTTGATTACATTAACCAATTTCATTGGAAACTTTCGAAAGCATTCACGAAATTCAAAAATAGCTGAGCTGTTAATAATTTATATTTCTGAACGATAAAGCCAAAAGTGTTGAGTTATTGTTCTTATTCACTTTTCTACTACTTCAATTCTTACCATGTAAGCATTTCGTGTTTTTAAAGTCCTTCATCCCCGCTTTTTCTTAAATATTTTGTGATAAGCGAGTTAATAAAAAGAAAAAAACGTTTGAAGAGAGATTGAAAAGAGATTGATATTGTGATAGAAGGAAAAACTAACTGTGCAGAACTTGGAAATTTTGAGAAGAGCGCAATGTCGAGAACTGGAAAAAATGCGTTGCTGTCAGGTGGAATAGATTGGGAGGAGTCACGAGGGCCTATCTGTTTTGCTGCAGCGGTACTCAATGTTCTATTTACTCCTAGTATAGGCGGTTCTTTCAGTTCTTCTCCTCGCTGTTTCAACATTTGCCTGCTCGTTTCTCATTACTCTGCCTAGCTTCCTTGATAATAGAACTTTAGCCTTTTTCATTTTTCCTTCTGTTTCTCTTAAGCTGTAAGCTTATCCGGTTTAAATGATTGCTTGTGCTCCTGTTTACATGTCACATCACCCTCTTTCTGACGCTTACAATGACTCTAATGGCTTCTCATCGCTTCTCCCACCGTATGGTCCTGTTTACCTGTCTCATCTGAATTCGTCTTGACGTCGTCAGACGTACCACCATCTCTTTTTCGTGTTCGTGGACGAGGATGCCTCTCCTCAACTATTTCCGGAAACCGACTCCGTCTCAACCTTCAGCAGTTACAGAACTACGTCGTGAACTGATACTGCTACTGAATAGGATGAACGTCGGTACCGGCTATATCCACGAGCTGGATATTATGAATCCAGTTGGTCCAATTGACACTTCTGAAGAAATGATGAGTAGTATGACTAAAACTATCTCGAAAAAGGCTACGATGCCTACAAGCAATGTCCAACATCATCCAACTTATCTTACTATGATTAAGGTTATTATTATGGGACCTTTTGCTATTAGTTATTCTATTTCAGAGAGCGATTCTGGCTCTCAACGATACTAAAGGTGCTAGCAAAGCTGCCATTCTGAAGTATATTGCTCAGAATTATCAACTTGGAGAAAATCTTCCAGTAGTAAGCATTCTGATATGAAGCATAGTTAACTCTTTCCAATTCTTAGATCAATACGCATATTCGTAATGCTTTAAAGAGAGGTTTGGATAGTGGTGACGTCAAGCAGGTAGGCCATTATTAAACTTTTCTTTGAGCATGAATATGAAACTTGATTCAGGTTAAAGGTCATGGTGCTTCTGGAAGCTTCACTGTTGCTCCAGCACATAACATGAAGAAAAAAGACATTAAAGCGAAGAAAGCTGTGACTATGTCAGCAAAGCCCAAATCCAAATCTGTCAAAGAAGTAAAAGAAAAGAAGAAGCCGGTGAAGAAGGTAAATTATCTTGGATAAAGCTTGATTGTAATTTCGATATAGACTGTTGTCAAGAAGGTTACGAAGAAAGCTGCTAAAGAAAAGGAAATTGCAAAGAAGATAATACCAAAGTTGAGCAAGAAGAAGACAACTATCCATAAGAAAACTAAGAAAGTTTCAAAGAAACCCAAGGCCAAAATGACAAAAAAGGCGGCCAAGACCGCGAAGAAGGTCTAAAGCTTCATGGTTTGAATGTTTTTTTAAAAACCAGTATTTGTAAACTTTTGTAAATAGTGTGTATATACTTAAGTTAATGTTACTAGTAGATAGTGTTGAGTGTTATATACAGCTTAAGTTCAATATCTTTTTGAAGAAAAAAAAAGTTTGAAGAAAATCAAAAAATTAAAAGAATTTTTGCAAAAAAACGGAAATTTCCGGGGCCTATAATTGAACAAAGAAAAAAATTGAAACCATTTGTCCCCCCCCCTCCCTCGCAGCAGTGTTGCTGGCATGCCCTGATGTTTTCCGAAAAAATTTAAACTAAAAAAAGCTTGATTGAGGTGAATTGAAGAAACCTATGTTGCATACGTGAAGAATACTAAGCTTGTATATAGTTATTGTTCGTTTTGTCTTTAATAGAATAGATAAATAAAGAATTCATTGAGATCAAATCATATATGAGATCAATACCTGTAGCCATAACTATCACTGAGAATCTACCAATACATACACATATCATAGTTCTAAAGCATGAACAGCAGTATCTTCAGAACAAAATAAACCATGCTTAAGAGCATATTAAACTCTTGATTCAATCAATTTCAATATTTCATCTGCAACAAGGCGATGTCCTAGTTCATTGGGATGGAAGGCTCCAGAAGGTGACCCTTGCAAACGAGATGATTCTTCTAGAGAGCTAAATATAGTAGTAAGTAAATTGAATTTGAGATATGTACTTTCTAACCGTATAGCGGAAACACTTGAACAAACACCTCGACTGGCAAATATGGAGGGAATCGATTCAACAACTGTCCAACCGCATTTAAGACCTTTTCGAAGAAGTAGACGATTAAGTCTCTGGAAAAATAGTCGTTCAGCTTCAACAAGTCGATGTGTTGTGATCTTAATGAGAATCAAGTTTAAGTCATTATTTGATTATTATGTTTACCTTTCGAAACTGATCACAACTAGCATCAACAATAGATTGTTCGTTTCGTGTTATGTCATAGTACAGAGGTAACACAACTCTCTGGCTTCCAATAGCTCGAAGCCTACTAGATATTTGATCTAATAAATGAGCAACAAATAGAAATCTGAAAAAATTTGTTTTGATAAATAGATTTTAAGAAATTATTGTAATTACCTCATATCAAACGATTTACTTTCGCCCTCTCTTTTTTGTTTTTGTAACGAGTGTAGTACTTCTGCAAAACCTATGTCATTACCACCTACAGTCATTAGGACAAGATCGGGTCCACGACCTCTGAAGAATATCTGTTTTTCTATCACAGGTTGAATTAATACCTAGCATGAGCCATTTTTTCAACTGTTTCTAGTTGACTAAGCTGGCCGTTCGAACTGCGTAATATACCACGATCAGCTGATGCACCAGAACAAGCAAGGAAAGTGAGATAAACTGTTTTCTCAGTTTTTTGTTTAGCAACATCATCTGCTACAAGCCATCCAAAAGAATGTCGCGATCTACGGCATGAGTCTATAAAAAATATTTATGTATATATAGAACCAATTACAGATAAATACAGTAAGTTTTTACTTAGTACATCCATACATTTCCCTAGGCGTTAATTTTGAAATATAGCCAACATGCTTTAACAAGATCAAAGCATAACCGCTAATTACAAAGCTTTAACATCAAAGAAGCCGTGTACTGGATACGGTAGCTAATCCTTTTTTCAACTTTAAATAATTTCTTTCACAGAAAAAAAATCTGCTTTTGAAGATGAGAACGCTTAAGATGCATAGAACGTTAAATGTGCCCATTAAACAAGGAAAAGTCTAAAATAAGCAATAACTATAAAAACATACCATCAAGCCATTCTGCAGGAGAACTTATATCAGCCGGAGCGTCAGGATTTCCTTCTCCCGATGCGAACGAGTCACCAATCACAACAATCCATACTGATTTTCTTTGAGCTTCCACAGAACCTGTGCCAAAAATCGTACCATTTGCATGTCGCACGACTAATGTACACAAATACTCATCCTATAATAGCGATAATAGGAATTTAATAAAATGAAACATTAAAAACGTTACATAAACATATATGAATGTCTAACGAAAGAAAGTATTTGAAAGGTAATTATATATGAAAAAGCAACCGATCTTTGCATTTTGTTTGTTCAAAATTAATGATTTACACTAATTTAGGAAAGCACACGGTATATTAGCATAAAAGAGCGAGAATGCAGAAAGCGTGCTTTAACACTATTTAGCTATAAGCATAAGTTTTGGGCAGAAGCGAAATAAGGCTAAGAAACCTAATATTTATAATATATGTATATATACTAACATCTGTAATCAGATTGAATTGCGCAGAACAATGAGATCCATTGCGATCTTGCACTACAACGTCGTGCCGTAATAATTGCCATTCATATGTCAAATTTTCTTGGCTTTTTAGTTCATGACAAACAGAAAATATCGTACTTCCAAAATTTCGATAAAATTCTGGTACGGTATTCAATTGGAGTATAGATGAATTTTCTGCTGCTGACATATACTGAATTTCAAACACATGCGTATTCGGACGAATCTGAAAATATTTTTGAAAATTGTTTATCAAATGGAATTGACGTTTTAATTTCTACGAACTATCAGAACATACCGTTGAATCCCATAGATATACCATGGAAGATGGCCAATTGTTAATTAGTTGAAAGAAAAATAAAAACGATTCTGTTCCCAGCATGGGCAATATTCTGAAATGGGCATATGAAAAAATCAACTGATAAAATGAAGATTGCCTGCAGATGAGGTTAAAGATAAAGTACAAAGAGAAATTGTTATTGTTTATCAAAATTAACTCGTAAAATGTGTCGGCTTCAATACCACAAAAGACCACCATGTTTAAAACTTCTCTTATCAAGTATTAATTCCGTAGAATAATCCCATTATTAATTCGAATTGGTTAAATATAATTTCAAAAATATAAAGATACGGATACTGTTATCCAACAAAATACGGGTCCATTTCTGACCAAATGCAGAATTCAGGACGAAATTGAAAAAAAATTGTGCGGCGGTGAAAAGAGATAAGTGCATGTTCCAAACTAAGAAATTAAATTCAGAAATTCACAGATCAGAGAATGAGACAAAATTTTCAACAAATTTATTTTGAAAATTGTGAAGTTAAAGTAATATTACTAGAGAAATCCAGGAAGAACAAAAATAATATTATTGAACTGAAGTAATTCCGAAATCATTGTAACTATCACACAATCATATAAATACACTCACACAAAGCCCAACATCACCAACCAGCAGGAGCGTTTGCGGTGGGTTGGACCACGGCGGACACATCAAAGGAGCCGCCTCGAGATCAGAGCGGTAGGGCTGGCGCCATGAGAGACATGTCGTCCTCAGCTCTTCACACTCATTCTTCTTGCTTTCGTTTCTGATTTTCTTCTTCTTCTTTTTCCTCGTCCTTGTTTCCTTCGGATTCTTGTTCATCTCTTTCTGTTAGACAAGAAGTTGTTTGATGACTTTGTTTCTTCTGGAAGAGTCCAAAATGTCCCGAGGTGCTGGACTCGTTTATCAACTTCTCTAAACCAGCAACTTCATCACGTGGCAGAGTTTGAGAAAAAGGATAGAAGACACTGATATAACTTCAGGATAGAATTCATCTTACTTGCTGTCTTATCTCCGTTTTCCACCCAAAGCCGTAGAGTATACGTTATGAACAATCAAGAAAAGTGGTTAAAATGCTCACAGGTAATCATAAAGGGAAATGAACCATACTTGTCAACATCTCAATGATATCATTGGAAAATCATAAAATTTTCCACCCTTAACTGATAGAAAGTGTAGAGAAACTGCAAAAGAGTTTCTAAACCATTTAAAAATTGTACATTCATAAGAATTTAAATAGAAATAGTAAAGAATAAAAATGGACCTATAGTTCTGTGTAATAAGCTGAACACGTGTCGGCAGGTAGCATGAGAAGGAATTATAAGTTTCAGCTTAAAACAGCTTTATTCGTTATCTAAGACAAAGAAAATGTGTGAACCGGCTGGCTGACAAGCCGCCTGTCTACTGCTCTCAGTCATACTTCTTCATTCATCTATTCTAACCAACCAACCCCAATCTTTGAATCTTCAAAGGGATGCCGCTTTTCCGATTGTAAATTATATTGTCGGCATTTTCCAAAACAGCCAAATACGAGCTGTAAATCAGCATATAACTTTGATATGAATACGGCTTAATAGCCTGAGGCAAACCGTTCAATCGTGGTGACAAGAGCTTCATACGAAAGCTCATATTCAGTATAAAATCAGCCATGGCATTGCTTATTTTGTAATGAAAATGAGCCTACGTGTGACTTAGAGCCATAGTATCTTATAACAAAAAGTTCAACAGCTCTTAAAATTTTTATAACTCCCATAAGCAGACTATGAAATAAAAGATATTCGTTGTCTATCTAAGGAAATCATCTTTATCAGTAGTATTATAAAGCGAAACATGTGCTAAAAAATGAATAAAATTCTTATGATAACATTGAAACAAAAACTGTTTAAAAACTCAAACTCTTCTTATGATAACATTGAAAGAAATGCTGTTTAGAAACTCAAACTTCTCATTTCCATTTTCGTCTTTTCCGCTTGAGCCGCATAATATTCTGCCATTGCAAGCTCCTGAAAAAAGATTTAATCAATTTACATCAAATATTTTTTTACTTTTTTAATCTGAGCTTTAATAAGTTCATCTTGCAATGAATTCTTAGAAGGCGGAGACAAATCTATTATACCAGAATCTTTCTCAATTCTCGGCTTCTTAGCACTACTTTTCGTAGGAATTGGTTTAGGATTATTTTTCGCTGGTTCTGAAATAAATTAAATACTCCATATATTTTAAAAATATATTTTTCCTACTTCGGGTAGAAGAACGTAACACTGTGGGAGCCTTTGTCGCTTAATAAACTAAAGCATAAAAATGAGAAAGATATAGAAAGAAACCTGGAGGTGTTTTTTTTACAGTAGACGATCTACGACCTCTTTTAGTTGATGTCTTTGGAGTAACTTCAAAATCAATATCAGATAAATCAGAATCTTCTATCGTCTTGATAGAACTGATGAAATTAGAACTAAGAACTGCAAAAAAAAAATTGAAAAACTAATGAAAGTAAAATCATACTATTATCTTGAAAACTGTCGGACATATCACTCATTCGACAATGAGCAAAAAAATCTCCACTCTTTTTTAAATTTCTTAACGGTTCCTCTGTTGTTTTATTAGAGAGTGAAGTTCTATTGGAGATCATAGGAGAAGGAACAAGAACAACTAAAAAACAAAATTTTTTGTAAGTTTTTATAAAACACTACATACCGTTATCTGGTGATCGGGGCCTCTTAAGTGTCGGTGAAGGAGTTGGAAACGAGTTCAAGTATGAGTTAAAACCTTTTCTGCTTATATTATTATTATTATTATTATTGATGCTGTTGTTAAAAAGGTTGTCATTATCCGGCTTAAAAACCTTTCTAGAAAACTGCAAACAGTATATTTAATAAAATTTTTGTGAAAGTTCCAACATCAGGAAGTGTTTGATCGTCAGCTAAAGTCGTCGAGAAAAATACTGAATCAGTTACGTCTAAAGCATCGAAATCTTCTCTCTACAATATAAAACCTGTATATTAGGTTAAGAAAAAATTCGTGCATCATCACATTCTATCCCCGAATTATCTACTATGGTCCAGTCATAATCTGTCTTGTAAGGAACTAAAGCTGCATGAAAATTGTTCAAAATGATATCAAACCTAGATCCACTAAACTTTCATACATAGTAGAAAATTCTTCTTTTCTATATTGAATTGTACGAAGGAGGATAATATCTCCTTTGGTTAACCAAGTCGTACGACTGACATTTAAAAAATTCAAAAAATTCTCCTAATATAAAAACTTTTCAATTAAACTTTTAACAAAAATCCCTTACCAATGCATGCGTCATCATCTGAGGAACCAAGGTATTTTTCAAAAAAGAAGAAGACTTGTCAATTGCCCATTCGTGTCTTCGAGCACAACATTCAGCAAAAATCCTTTCAGAATCAGCATCAGACAGTTCATAATGATCTTCAGGTTTAAAATCGAAAAATATAATTATATAAAAAGGCATGTTTACAGTGAGATTCAGAAAATGAAAAATAGGAAAAGATACCTAGAAGAACATCCAGGTCATTCGGTCTTGAGTCTTCATTACTTCTTACAGGTTGTAAATAATCTTTTAATAAAAGAGCAACTTCATAAGCTTCATTATTCCTACATAGAAACGACATTCTTACTATTATATCCTGAAGATTATTCCATTTTATTTTAAAAAAGAACTAATAAAATGAAAATTTGTAATAAAAATATTGTTTAAAATATTGTGAAATTCACATGAAAGCCTGAGAAAAATAACGTTGTCACAATACGTACGCGAATTTGAATAGTTTATTCAAGGCTACAGTACCTAATTGTTATTTGAATATGCATATCATAATCTAACCCTATGGCACATACTGAATTCAAATAATGTCTAAGAGTAAAGAAAGCCAATAATAATTCAAGATATTAAAAATTAATTTTTATTAATTTTCGATCTATACCTTTTTAGTATGCATTTAATAAATATTGAATAGAACATCTAGATGAAAAACTATTTTTAGAGCAGACTATGTAATTATTGCATTTTTTCTAATATTCTGATATATACTTATATATGTTATACATACTCTACATTAGTTAATTTTAAATTTTAATCACCAGTAGACTGGTTGCATTCATTCCGAAAAAAATTATAATAACTTTTCATACACAACTGAATTCCTTATTATATGTCAAAAAAGTATGACAGTACCAAACTATATTATTTTTATGAATATTTAAAGATCACTGTTTTGATCAGAAATGGCGGGAATCTTAAAAGCGGGATAAAAAATATCTGACTGATAGTCTTCCCATTACCAGTTAATCCATTGTGTTTTTAGCATTCTACTTCTTCTTTTAGTGTTCGGTGAAAAGGTGAGTGTTTTTTATATTTATTATAATTTTTTATTTCTTTTCCTCTTTCAATTCACGTTATTTCATAGTATTTATTCCTTCCTTTGATCATATCATGTCTGATTTTTTGGAAGAGAATTGGATATTATGGAAGTCATACTAAGCCTAAGCTCTCCGTTTCGGAGATCGAACATTTCTGTGTTTGTACTGTTATAGAATTTATTTCTATTAACAGAAGGGCAAGCGCCTAGTTAACGTGAACATTGTGAACGGAAGATTCTGGCATTTTCAAGCATTGTTGTTCTCTGTTTTACAGGTTCATCATTCGGTTCATGCCTGGAATGTTCCATTTTAAATGGCACAATGTTATTTGAAAGAGGTTAAATTACCAGTGGGACTATTGCTCACGAAGATTTAAATCTCTTTGTCATCAAGTGGCGACATGATCCCCACCACAATCAATTGTTTAAATATATATTAGTTATATTAGTATTTAAGGTTCCTGGTTGCAATCGAGTTTGGTTGGGTTCGCTTTGCTTTGGAAAATCTTGTTGTTCCAATATTTTAAAATTTTCTTATTATATATAGATGTCAAATGTTTAATAAATATTTAAATTAAATGTGTAATGATCAGTTTTATATTATGAACAAACAATGAAGCCTGTTATAGCCTGTCTTATTAGACGGTTCAAAGGGATTGCAGTGGTAATGGTTGCCATAGTAACTGATGTTTATATGTTCAATGCTCCGATCAACTATTGTCTCCAACCATATATTGATTTAAAACGTTATTTATATTTATTTTTTAAACTTGTTTTATTGTTTTTAAAAATATATATTTTAAGCTGAATGAGTGATGCTGACAGCGATATGTTGGGCCATTGCCAGCAATCAACTGATTATAGGAAAAATAAATTTTATACGAAAGAACCAATAAGGAATCTAAGAAATACTCGACAAAGAGAAACTCGGTTTCTTATTTATGATGAAGAATTTCAAAATAAGCTGAAATCATTTCGGGAAAACTTTGGTAGAATGAAATCTAAACATCGCAAAACTTTGGAAGACATATCTCTGAAAATCGTTACGCTTGAAAGACGTTTAAACAATGCAAAAGCAGCAAGAGTAAGTATATTTATATTTCGCTTTACTTAAATGTTTGCTAATAATTTTTAACCTAAAATTCTGTTTAGGATGCATATATTGATTTTTTACAAATGAAATATCCATTATGGAAACCAGTACTTTCATCATATGCTGGTCCTCCTCGTACTGATGTGGTGGTAAAATTAATAAAAACATATTTGTATATCATATAATCTTTAGATTGAAGATAAAACTCAAGAACCTTTGAATGCCATATGGGAAGCACATATGAATAGAAAAACACCACAAGATGTCAGGTATATCTTAAGCGTAAAATTTCTTGTTAAATATTTTTATGCAGCTTAACGGATCCTATGAACTCATATGCTCAGACAAGAGAACAAGTTCGAGAATTACGAAATCAAATGCGTGAATTACAAGCTCGAGTTTCTCAACCTCTATATTATAATGGTCCGAGGATGTTTCCCCAACATTGTTAGTTTAAGATAGACATAGATTGCTGTAACTTTTTGTTTAGATCCTAGTGAGCACTATATAAGTAATACTCGTTCAATGATGCAAAATATGAACTTGAATGATTCTCATATTCCTAGGCCACATCATAACTTATTTTCTTCTGATCAGTTAACTGCCCAATATGCTCAACAACGAGATCATCTTCTACAAGGCTTGTAAACAATTATAGCTTTTTCTAATTGTCTCTTTCAGAAGTTAATCGCTTACAAAATGCTTACGATGCTGTGAAAAATGGAACCCAAGAAACACCGTCCACACCGAAAACTGAGATAGTGGCGCAAGAACCAGCAGTAACAGAACCACCAAATTTCAAGCCTGTTGAACCTGCTCATCAGGAAATTGTTCAAGAAAGAAGGATAGTTTTCAATACAGAACCTTCTGTACAGCCTGAACCAGTTATGAAACCTTCCACAACTCTTGAGAAACGTTCAAGTATAGGTATTGTTTTTTTACATTCTTCCATGAAATTAGTATTGTAGAATCTAATCAACAAGATCGAAAAAGCTCTCAAGTTATGAATATTCTAAATAATAAAAATGAAACAAGTGATAGTGAAGATGATATTGAAAAACAGAACGTGACCACCAAGAACATGAAGTCATCTGGCTTGCAATCTGTCATTCAACAATCGAAGTAAGCATTTCGTACAATTTTTTACTTTCCTGTCAATCTTTTGAAATAGGTCAAAGACGACTACAAACAGTGGCTCACTCTCTATGTACTTGAAGAAAATAGCGGATAATGATAGTTCTAGCAGTGAAGATATATTTTCACCCGTGAAGAAAATGGGTGGAATTGATAGTGATTCAGATTTTTTCGGTTAATTCTTTGAAAATTGTTCAAAAGAAAAACTTTTTATTTGCATAATTATAATTATATGTATATGTGAATTTGATATTAGCTTTCTTAATTATTAATAAACTTTTAAACAAGAATTTCTAGTAAACAAGTCTTATTTCGTGTTACAAACGAAAACATGACCCAATGACAAATATAAACAGACCTTTAGTGTATTCGAAAAGTAAAGAGACTAAACTTGATAGTTTGGTATAATAATTAACACATTTTGCGTAAATATTTGTTGTATCGTAGAATTAATTTATGTTCTCACTTCAGAATTAAATATGGGAGAAATCGAGGATGCAAACTTATCAGCTCATACTGATACAGCATCGGTTGTTGAGGACAAAGAAAAACTAGTGGAAGATGAGAACGCTAGGAAAAGAGATAGATCTCAAGGTACATTGCTTTTAATAATCACATTGTTCTCAATTATGTCTTAGCTATCAACTCCTGTTTTTAGCGGAAAAATCTCCTTCTCCAGTGGCAAAAAGAACTCGCCGTGAAAAAGAAGACAAAAAAGGTAGCATTTTTTTTCTAAAACTAGTATAATCTATTACATCTTAAAAATTATAGACGATAAAAAATCAAGTAGAGAGGATAAAGACCGAAAAGACAAAAAGGATGATAAAAAAGAAAGTGATAAAAAGTCTAAGGATCGTCGGTCACATAGAGGACGATCTCGTTCAAAATCAAGGTTTTTTAACTTTATATTTTTTAAACATTTTGAATTATTGAGTTGTTTGAAACTATATTTGAAGTTAATACTTTAGGAGTCGATCTCCTTCAAAACGAAGCAAAAAGGAGAAAAAAGAAGACACAGATGAAGAGGGAGAGTTAAAAGAACCTGTAAAACCAAAAGTTCTTTCGGCCCGTGAATTGGAACGTCAACGACTGATTGAAGAGGAAATAGCTGTATGTCTGAATTAGGGAACTGGATATAATGATTCAATCTAATTGTAGAAAGAAAAGGAAGAGGAAGCTGACGAACCTGTATGGTCCATGAAAAGAGCTCAAGAAGAAAAGCCAAGCAGAGCATGTCCATATTTAGATACTATTGATAGGTTAGTTCTACCCTTTTGTTCAAAATATTCATTTTCCTGCGTAACAGGTCAGTATTGGATTTTGATTTTGAAAAATTATGCTCTGTTTCTCTATCTCATTTGAATGTATATGCTTGTTTGATTTGTGGAAAATATTTCCAGGTAAGGTTAGTTATTTCAAGCAGTTTATTATATTTTTATTTAGGGCCGTGGTACTAATACTCATGCTTACACCCATTCTTTGGATACAGATCATCGTGTGTTCATGAATTTGCAAACTCTAAAGTTCTATTGCCTTCCGGATAACTATGAGGTTCAAGATCCGTCTCTTGATGATATCAAAGTAAGACATATGATAGATTTTATAAGTTTCAACTTGTGTTTATAGTATGTTTTACAACCAACTTATACTAAAAGTCTGATTGCTAGTCTTGATAAACAAACTCGAATGGCCAGAGCTTATGATGATAGTACTTACTATCCTGGAGTTGTAGGTTTGAACAATATTAAAGCCAATGATTACTGTAATGTGATTTTCTCTGTAAGTTTTAAATTATAAGCTTTTATTTATTTATTTATTTTTTTATAGTCATTAGCTCATGTATCTCCATTACGTAATTATTTCTTACAAGAGGAGAATTATGCAAAAATTAAAAGACCTCCTGGAGATATATTGTCGGAATTACCAAAACGTTTCGGTGAATTGCTTAGAAAGCTTTGGAATCCTAAAGCTTTCCGTAAGCACGTATCTCCCCATGAGATGCTTCAAGCCACAGTTTTGTGTTCGGAAAAGAAATTCCAGTTTACTCAACAAAGTCAGTTTAGTCTTTTATATCATGAACTCATTTATGTTAATTTGAAGGTGATGCTGCTGACTTCATGAACTTTTTATTGAACACTTTGCATGTTGCTCTTAATGGCAATAGCAAGACTAATTCATCCATAGTTTACAAGTATGTGTTTTTTCTTTCTGTCACATTCATATGGTATTCAATTTTAGAACGTTCCGAGGTAGAATGCGTCAATATTCTCGTAAGGTTATGCCAACTGAAGCTACTGATGAACAAAGACGGCAACTCCTTATTCTTCCTGAATATCAAGGTATAAATTTAATCTCTACTTGCCTTCAACAATAACTTCAGAAACCGTGAAAGAGATTCCTTTCATATACCTAACACTTGATCTTCCACCTGCTCCTTTATATAGAGATCAGCAGCTAGAAAATATTATTCCACAAGTTCCTCTTCATGTTCTTCTGGGAAAGTTTAATGGTGTTTTAGAACGTGTACGTGTGTTATAAAACTGGACTGTTTAAAAAATTTTCATGTTTCAGGAATACAAAACTTACAAGGAAAATATTATGAAACGGTTTGAGCTACTACGTCTACCTGAATATTTGATTATTACATACAAACGGTTCAATAAGAATCAATGGTTTGTTGAGAAAAATCCTACTATTGTTAATTTTCCTATCAGGTAAAACAAATGTTAGTTTGTGAAATAATCTAAATGTTTTCAGTAATGTTGATTTGTATGATTGCTTAGCTCCTGAAGCTCAACAATCACATAAATACACGACATATGATTTAATAGCTAACATAGTACATGAGGGAACTCCTGAAGAGGGTAGCTATCGTGTGCAATTAGTTCATCAAGTAATTATAATTATAATATCTAATTTTCAATCATCCACTTTTTTCAGGGTTCACAAAAATGGTTTGAATTGGAAGATCTTCATGTTAAAGAAATTCTACCTCAAATGATTGTACTGGCCGAGTCTTACATTCAGGTTATTGCTCTTTGATATTTCCTTACCCCTATTTCTGTTTTATAGCTCTGGAAACTTGATAGAACTAGAACTAGAGAACAACGGATGGCAGAAGCTACTGACACTCCAATGGATATGTAGACGACGGACGTTGAGATGATTTGGTACAGGTTTTGCTTCTGATTTGTAGATAATTCTTTTTCTTGTGGTAATTTATTTCCAGTTCATTGTTTGATCTTGTTTATTGTTAAAAAGATCCAATAAAAATTGTCTTTTTCTCTAATAGGGCAAAAGGAAACACATAATAGGTTGTCAACCATCTGTAGTGCATATGGGATTCCCTTTATCATATGGTATTCTAACTCCTGAGAAATCGTTATTCATTCATCTGTTCAACCAAGAAGTGGTTTCTTTTGCCATATAGTATTAAGATTGATCTAGTGATAACCATACATTTTCATTAAGAACATGGTTGTTATCAAGTAGAGCTCCAGAATTCTCTTTTTGACAAAAATTAACAAAAGAAGAATTTATTTTAACTTCTCTCAAGTTTCATCTACGATCTATTTTCTCATTCTTTTTTCACTAGTATGATGAGACTATATAATCCAGATTTCATTTTCGAAAAAGAGTGATAATTTTTTTCGTAATTGGAGATAATTGAGCATTAGATTTTGATTATAGTCAACTAGTTTTCTTCCAATTTCAAAGTTTCTATTTTCTCTGATAATCCCGTATCTTCTTCTAATTGTTTCATATGTCAATGAATGAGATAGGACCAGGTGTCTTTTAATCATTCAACTTTTCGTTTAGTACTTTGTCCTCTTAGATTTTACATTTAGCAAATCAGTTAAAAAGCACATGTGCAAAAAACCGAAAAAAAAACTTTTTCCCAACTTACGTTTGAAACATACGTTTTCTTTGCAGTATTTCATGTACGAAGCTCTTAATAACTGCATTTTTGACACACAACTTGTATACTGATGGATATGAAGACAAACAGAAAAAGAAGTACGTCAGAAGTTTTCGTCTTTCTTCTTTACCATCATCTGCGTTTTCACAACCATCACCCATCGCTCTTTGCTGCAGCTTCATTTTGTATTAAATATTTTTTAACTGAAAGCTATTTTTCTAATGATAATTTCGAAATTCTCTAATAAACATAGCAATTTAAAACTCATACTAAGATATTTTGAATATGGCTTGCTGATATTCATTGTATTCGTTCGTTGCTCCTAGGAGCTATTAGTGTAATAAGTTTTCGTACTTTTGTTTGGTTCTTTCGTCTGATTTACGTTCTAAAACAACTTGAAGCATGAGCTTCGATCTTTGTATTTTCATGTAAAAATGAGATTTAACAATAGTTTAAAAATTATAAGAACATAATTTTAATTGAAACACTAATAAAATGAAATAAAAGTGCCTAATATTTAAAATATCTTCATCACTTTGTACCATTATTGTGTCCCCCCTCTCCTTTTTATCATTCCAATATATTCTCTCTATCTTACACAGCTGTTTCAAACCATAGCTTTACTGATGGAGCATTAGCGCGTGCAATATATACTTACGTGTTCAAAGTCTAAGAAGGTATCATCAACCGAAATTTTGTCCTCTTTGTAAATAGCATTTGCTCACTTGTTCACCCAAGTATTCTACATTTTATATGAGAAGGTTAAATTTATTGTCGTTGTTCTCGTCGTGATGTAGTGTCATCACATGCTCCGCTATGCTGATGACGTCAATTCGTTCTTCGCAAAGGTACACGTGCTTTTCAATCTCTTCTCCTCATCCTTCTCCGACACAACCATTTCGATACATACGACAGCATCTGCCTCTTAATTCTGTCTAAAATCTATACCAAATTTTGTCTTTAAAAATCAATTCTCCAAATGTTCAGAGTCTATAAATTAAATTATAAATATCATCTTAGTCAATAGTCGTGCAGGAGCTTTTCGCATAAAAGCACATGATTCTCACTGCTGACCATACAATGATAACAGAAAACATGGTGACATCATCTTGGCTACTTATCAATTTCAAAACTTTTTTGAGTATAAAAGTCGTCTCTGCCTGCTATTCATTTACGTTTCAAATTTTCTTATTATTTTGAACAAGATAATATACATTTCCATATAGATAATAGCATATAGACTTTAATGTTTACTTTATAATATTCTAAACTAATATATACTTTGGTCATTTTTCTGTTTTCGTCTCTAAATATTCAATTATGAATCATATGGTCAATGTATGACAGATATTTTGAACTTCTCAATTTATTGCGGGGCATGCAAAGTAATAAAAATTTTTAAATGATTATACTCAAAGAGAAAGTTTTATTGATAACATCAAATTGAAAGGAACAATTAGAACTAGATATCTGTCTTTACTTATCTTTCATCCTGCCAGCATGTTCATAACACCGTTTTAAACTTCATGATATGTTGCGCAACATTTATTTTAATCTTCAGCTTATTGTAAATTTATCCAAGCATTTGTTGATCTCTGTCACCTTGCTGACTTGAGCAAATTATTTTTGTACGTTTCGTTGTTGACAAAAAAAAAGATGATAGCCGGAAATACAGAAGTACACAACTGTTCAAATATAGTTTGAATGTGAGCGATCATAAATGAAAATAGTATATGACATAGAGAGGAAAACAAAAAAAAGAGAAAGAGGGAGTAAAATAACGTGAAAAGAGAAAGACATAAAGTAGAGAACAAGAGAAGGGCAGGATTATATAATCTTTTTACTTTAAAAACAGAACAATTCATCCTATATATAGAGAAAAAATTTCGGCTAGCTTATCTGAAAACGCTACTACTTCTAGTCATCTTTGGTATCAGTTATTTTTTATAATCATTTCGAATTTTGTATGACGAAATATTTTTCATGAGAAGTGACCAGAAAATTTTCAAAATCTTTTAAGTGAAACCTGTTTTAATGAAATTTTAAAATAAAAAAAAGTTAAATGAAGAACTCCCAAATAGTGATGGTATGTCGATCTATCTATGTGTATATGTCATCATTATTACAACAGTATTGAACAAGCGTCTTATTTCTCTAATTATATAACACGGTGAAAGCGCACGTGCCTTCTGTAAAATAACATGTTTAGACAGCATAGGATAAACATATACGTTTCAATCTTTTTGCAACTCTAACTTTGATTAAATAGTTCCTAATTCAGTATAGTTCAATAATTCTTATTATATATGCTAATACTCACGTGAGCATTTGCACGTGGACGCTATTGAATATGCAAAATACGTTACTTCGTAGGAATGCGCATGGTCTATTGGTTGCTTTCACATATATATATTATATGTTACATTTATATTATTTTTATTCCCAACTTCTTCATTGAATTAGATTTTAAATTACAATTCTAGATTAACAAGTTCATATCGTTCTTTATTTAATGTACTTTCACTTATGATATTTAATGAAAAAAGTGTTCTATTGTGGCTAATTTGTAGTAGCATTAAATCTTTCTTAGAATTCCACAGTTCTTGCTATATTTGATAATAATATGAAATTGAAATCAAACAATACTTTGACCAGCCATCACAGCACTGAATTTATTTTTAAGCACTATCACGTATAAACACTTGCACGTGCTCTTTTATGACTGACTGATAACTGGATGAGGTCATTACGTATTTTGTCTTTAATTTTCTCATAATGATGCTGGAAAGATCATTTTTTCATCTATTGCTCATAATGATATAGTAAACAGAATAAAACACGAATACACTTTTCTCGTTTTCATTCCATTTTTTCATTTTTTTTTGTGATCATCAAATCATCTGAATCGTTCATTCGCTCTTTCATGTTGTCTCCGATAAATACATTCTAAAACTTTCTTTTTGTCAAGTAACTAATGATATATCTGTCGTATTCTTATGTTTCCCTTTCATAATATATATGTATTTTTCTAAATGTATTTCTCAATATCGTTTACATAGTCTTTGACTTGAGTTTACTCATTGAAGCCCAATCAGAAACGTGCAGAAAGTACTTCACTGTTATCTATATGTAGAACTCATTTTGAACTAACGGAGTACTCTGAGGCTTATATGACCGAAAACAAGTCAGATGTGAAGCTGTATGACTACATAAAGAGTTCTCACGACGTTTAAGGATATTGTGTTATCAATCTATTTTCAATTTCTAATTTTACCTTTAATATTTTTTCGGTTGTTTTCCAATGATCATAAGAACTTTCTTTCTTCTCATATATTTCTTTCAGTAGTTTGAAGATCCACTGGACACCCACTAGGTCTCGTGAACCACGTCGTTGATGATGACGATAGTTGCTAGCGATAAACAGGCTTGTTTTCGTGTCTTACCAGACTCTAGCTCATGGATGCATTCTAGCTCACACACACTTTTCTTCATGAAGAAATAGAGTATATGAGTAGAAGAGAGAAAGGAGATGAAAGAAAGAGTAAGAAAGAGAAATAGAAGAAGACAGAGGGCAGAAGGCAGCGCCTGTGAAAAGGAAGTGAATTGATGTAAAAGATAGATTTTTAGATAAAAAGTTCAAATAAGAAAACAGTTGGAATTACCATGAACAAAAACTTCACGTAATCACTAAGCTATTAAAAAAATGTTTCACAAATATAAAAAAAAAGTCTGTTGAGTATACTAAAGTGAGAATGACATAAATTGCTTTGAAAGTTCGGTAGCTCACCCAATTTTTTTCCACAAACTATATAAATTTCGATTTGGATTATAGTTTTTCTTTGAAGTATTTGTTCTTTTTTTTTGCAACTTTTTGTATGCTTGGTAGACATATGAAATGCATTTCTGATTATCATAGCTTACCAGAAAAAAAAGACAAAAATGAAAAGAAATGTAAGATATATTTGTGGAGGTTTATAAAAAAATTGCTTACGTAATATCATTAATTTTCTGGAAATCAAAAATTTGTTTGTGATGAGTTGAACTTTTCTAGTCGTTCCACTAGACTTTTTATCGCTTTGTAAGATTTGGAGGTAAATATCACATGTTTTAGATGATTTAAATGAAAGTAAAAGATAATAGAAAATAGAGAGTAAAAAAAGAGGGAAAGATAGGTGAAGAAGAGGAGGAATAAAGAAAAAGAGTGAGAATTAGAGAGAAAACAATTTGCTTGGATGACTAGCTTTCATATATCTTTCCACTCATTTCTCTTTCATTTTCTCTATCTCTCTCTCTTCAATATTCCATTAACTAGTACATTCTCTCATATTTCTCTCTTTCTCGATTTCTCCCCCAAAAATTGTGTGTCGGCGTTTCAGCTCACTGGTCTCAACCCAAGGACCCGACCCATGTGTTGTTGGGAGGGGAGGGGGCAGTGCTTATACTAGGGTCTGCCTGACGAACTGGCTGGTGGCTTTGCTTCACAACCAGGCTGGTCTTTCACATTTCACTGACTAACATCATTACGACATTCTTTTCAAATGTAGTTCAACTCTGAGTTTAACGCTTTAGGTGTTTTTGTGTGGCTTTATTGTATACAATTCAATTTCCTTTTTACTTTGTATTTGAATATTTTTCTTCAAATTTCTTATTAAAATGATGTGCATAAGAGTTCGCAAAGATACAGCTTGCACTTATCTGCATGGCATAGCCCCATTTTAGCCACGAGATGCGGCCTCAAGGCATACGTTGGAATGCTATACTTATGTTATTCTGCCTTCAAATTCCTAGGCTTCATTCAATTTTTCGTACTTAATTCACATTTCCTGTATTTCCTTCCAGAATATTGGTGTTTGATACTATAATCCGCTTAATTATTTTGAGAACATGACCCCAAGTAACTATAAAAGTTTATAAACTGTTCATAAACTTATAAAACAAATAATATAGCTTTCTCATATTTGTTAGCCATATGAGACATGAAATACTAAATATTCTCATTCAAATAGAGCAATTTGGAGCATTTTTTATCGAAATAGGTGCATTTTCTTTTCTTTTTTATTTATAACTGCAAATTCGTATAGTATTACACAAGATATTTAACTATGTATCTCATATATATATTTATTTTCCTTGAAGCTCATATTAAAGTTGAAACCTACTATCTTTAAACATTTTTTTCTTTGAATTTTCATGGATTTTTTATTATTGATTGTGAAAATAACTTTCATATCAACATGTGCTTTAACGGTTTTTGTGTTTCATTTTACCTGTTTTTCTTTAGTAATTATGTTATGGCGTCATTTTGAAATACCTCAGGCTATAACAGATTATAGGCCCTTTCCAAGAAGCATAAACAGGTCTCGCGGTTTCCCACTCACACTATCTGTTGTTCACTGCTCTCTCATGATATTTTATGAACACGCTTAGGCTGTTCCATTTATACACTGTAAACAGACTATTTTCTCGAAATTTCTAATAAAATTACGCCCAGCTGTTAATGATTCCTATTTTTCTTTTTTTCTTTTAACTTTGTTATTGTTTTCGTTCTGTTTATGAAAATTTTGCTTTTATTCGCTTGTTTAAAAAATCAACTTCTGCCCATTTGAAGTATTTGTGTTTTAGAAACAAATACTTCTCCATCTGCTTTAATCTTCTCGAATCTTCTATTCATCTATTTGTCATCTTCAAATATCTTATCCAATTCCTCATACCTTCTAAAGCATCGGAACTCCGTATAATCTTTTTCATTAATCTGTTGTTTGTGATGATCACATCAATGTGGGCTTCGACCCTCGTGCTATATCGCAGGCACTCTCCACGCGCTTACTCTTCTTCTCTACCTCCGATATTGTTCGTTCAAAGTCCCTGTTTCATGTGTTTCTCGTCTACAAATGGAGATTGACTTGTGCATCTGACACTCGTCAACGACGACGTCTGATTCGACATCCGGCTTCGTGCCTTAGATTTCGTGCGGGCCCAAAGCAACCAGCCAACACGACTGCCAAGTTCAGCTTCAGCTTTTTTGTTGTTCTGCCGACTTTGTCCATTTCTTTCTCTGCTTCTTTTTCACTCCCTCTTCGTCTCCTAACATGTAACACTATTTCGTTCTCTTTTTGAATTGGCGCTTTTGGAAGAAGAAAAACAATCGACTTGCTCCCCTTTATTTCTTTTCGTTGACGGAGTTAGTCTGTTCCGTCGTCTGTTGCATTTTCTCATTCACTTCGGTTTCCCACCACTTTTCAATTTTTTGAAATAATTTTGTGAAATGTTCATATAATCTCCGTTCTCCTGCTTAATATAATGTGTGTTTTTCGTTTTCTACAGCCACGTTATTCCAGCATTTCAAAAAGATTTCATGCTACCCCCCATGGCAATTTTTGCGTTTCAGTTCCCTTTTCAAGCTAAATCATATACGTTCGTCCATACATACATGTATACATGTCTTTTACTTTTTATCTTTCACTTCCTCCATTCGTCTTTATCCAAAAATTGTCATTTTGCATCACGCTTTCGTTAATTGTTTTCTCATTTTCCATGAAATCATACATTCATATTTCCTTTTTACTATTTCTTTCTGCATTTTTCTGAAATAACCACGATCTTTACCCATCATTCGACATCTGTTCTTATATTTCCATTCCGATTTTACTGAGTCTCCATTTCATTATTTTTCCACACATTCGAAATACAGATGTTTCAAGATTTTCATTATCTGCTTGTTCGCCCTTCAAGGTCATTTGTCATGTTTTCTCTCAATAGTGCATACAATGACTCAGCACAGTCGGGCTTATTTATTGTTTTTATTTTTTATATTCTTTGAAACAAAAACCAAAAGATTATCAGTCATAAAGATAAATCCATAACGCATTTTTGTTCAACCGTCGTGCCAAGCCAGCTCGTTTTCGACATTCACCAAGCCTCCTTCTAACGTATTCCAATATGCGACCTTGAGCTTTTCCCCCTATCATGACTTCCTCTTCCATCTGTTTCTCGTATTGCAATTATTATTGACCACCAAACAAGGATATTGCATGAAGTTTTCTTTTATTTTCGTTTTCTCTCAATTTTTTCATTGATTGCTTATGTTTTTCATGCCTATGTTTGTCTTTTCTTCCATATATTTGATAGTTTTTGAGAGGACTATTGCTGTCTTAAAACACTGTTCTTGGAAATATTTTAAAATACTTTCCTTAAATGTGAAGTGAGCTCTGCTCGTTAGTTGTTATTTCCACTTGCTAGAGATATTCTACGTGAACTGCACGTGAAAAACAGTGTAGTTTCCTGCTTGAGAGATGTAATAAACGGTTGCATTTCACTCTCATTCTCACAAATTCTTCTTTTCTGTAATCACATGGCATCCTAGCTGACCGCTTACTACTGTTCTTCAAAACTAATGTGACAAGAGAACTAATATTGAAAGATGAGTTGCACGAGATGATAAGGCTTCCACGGAAGTGTCAGACCGGGGGGGTTGTATGTGTGCGTGTGTATACGAGCACCTATCTTTGCATGTGGTCAGAGCTACTTCTTATCTAAATTTATTTAATTCTATTGCTTGTCTTTAGACTTCCTCGTTTACGTTCAATAATTCGTTTTTGATTTTTGTTATCATTTTCCTACCAGAGACTAATTATGATTTGTAGTCTAGAAACTGTGAACATTCTATTGATAGTAATTAAGTCATAAGTTAGAAAAGCTAGCGCTTGAATAAATAAAAGAAGTGAAAGCGATGAAATGAATCGGCGTATTCTATCGGGTGCAGCATAGCTAGACCGAGAAATGTACGATAAAACTCCATTCACCCAGTACTTTGATCGACCACTAATTTTCAAAAGACATAAAGCTTATCACGAGGTAAACTGAGACTATCCAATAGGCGTATCCTGAACAGTCGTGCAGCACAGAGAACACGATGAGGCTCCTGTCTGCCATTTCATCGACAACGTGCTTTTCCAAAGATTACTGCAATTGCGATTTTTGAATTCTGGATATTTTTCATCAAAATGCATATGTTTTTCATTCATTTTTCTGTGTTTTCCTTAACATCCATACAGCCCTATATGCTTCATATTCTCTATATTGTTATTTGTTTTTCTCGTTTTTTCTTGTTTTTTTTTTCATCTTTTCGATATATCTTCGAAGATCTTATCATATACTTCAATTTTTTAATTCATTATTCCAGCTCTAAATCCTAATTTGTATTCGTTACTGCGACGTTTCTCGTTCTCATGTCAACGACTCCATCAAAAGCTGTTGAGTAAGTTCATTTTATTTGAAATTTATTTTTCTACTTCATCATCATCACGAGTTTTAAACTTAAAAATGTATTGTTCCATCACAATTGGCTACAGACTGTTCACATATCATAATCAAGTCGCACTTTGCCCTATAATCATATGTTTTGTAAAACTTTCCCTTTTCAGTGATCTTTCAATTTTCAACCCATCATGCTCATACGTGCCAGATGATCAGATATGTCCAGATTTGCTTGAGGGTATATTCGCCAATGTTGCACGAATTGCTCCAATCAAGAAATCATTAGAGATGAAGGTTCGTGTTATTATTTAAATTTTTTTATTTATTAATTACTACTATACATATACTTAATTAGTTAGTTAGTTAGTTAGTATGACTGTTCTGGTTATTTTTATATGAAAAATCAAACTTTATGTCTTTTCATTATTTTCTTTGAAATAACAAAGGAAATACCTTATGGCCCATGTGATTGTAAGATTGATTTTCGATGTTTTCTGCACTTTTTCATCAAAATTTCTATTGTAAATTCATTTATTTGATTGATATAAGAAGGAAAAGAAAGAGTCTATTATGTCTTTTACTTAATCACATTGCATATCAGATGATCTATTTTGAGGTAATGTGATGGAAAATCCTTCTGAACTATATGACCTTTTGTATTTGTTTAAGATAAAATTAACTTTTTTCTGATTAGCAAAAGTGAATCATCTCTTCAAGATTATGCAAAATTGAATCGTCTTGTCTGAAATTGGTTTTTAGCTTTTTGCTAATTTCGACTTGCAGCTATCCTACCACAACATCATCATATATAAATTATTTTATTTATGAATATTGTGCAACTTTGCTGTATTTTTAATATGTATATGTTGTTATTTAAAAATATTTTTCATTTTCAGAAGCTTAATTCACAAGCTGAACGTGTCATAGCTCGTGCCTTATCTCGTAATGATCATCTTCGAATAGATATTCATGAGCCAGCTCAGTATCGCATGATTGGGTTGAGTCGTGAGAAGATAAAACATCCAGATCCTATTATTTACATTCAGGTTAGTTCTTCAATGAAAGATTAGCATAATCTATGTGTTATATTTTCAGGGATCACATGTAACACCTGATGAAGCAGAAGCCATTATTTGTGATTTATTAAAGAATATCATTGTACTCAAGCGTTTATCAATTACTGTAGAAGATCCAGATTTAAATAATTTAAATATATTATTAGAACATATAATTAAAGCAGGTAATTATACATTCAAAGCTTTCTTATATTTAATTCTTATCCTTTATAGAAAATGTTAAACTTGAAACTTTACAAGTTCATCGTCGTAAGGGTGGACAGTCAATTCCTAAAATCGCTCAACTTATTAAAGCTAATGCTAAAACTTTGAAAGTTATTGGCCGCATTGGTTTGCAGGAAGCTGCTGAAGGATGTACTGAAGATGTAAGTTTCCATTCGTTAAACTTGATAAACGTGAATAAACTATTCCACCTGGTATGCATTGACACAATGATGTGTGTTGTTGTGCTGAGGGGAAAATGTTTTTTGTTTAAATTTAGCTTGAAACTTCTAAATCTCTTTGAGTTTATGTGACGGCTGTCAGCTTCTTGTTGTCTATCAACTTGAAGTCTTATGAGAGCGAGTAGCAATACATTGACCTAAGGTCTATGAGTTGCGTTGAGCTTGTGAGACATTGAAATGTTTCATGATGATGTGTTGTTATGATATTGATACAACTGTTGCATGTAAACAGCAAATAATGAAAGTGATTCCGATGACAGTCGCAACTCACAGTTGTTTGACCCAGAACCAAATGTCTAAAAAGTCAAAATCTGTCAATATACTTGTTACTTTGAACTTATACTGTTTATAAATAGAAGAAAAATTAATGAAATTTGTTGAAATGGCTTTTCAAAACAACAAAAATTCAAAATAGAATGAAAGAAAATCGAAAAGGAGGAGAGGGACTGAAATTTCGTTGAATCTATTAAAATATATTTTGTTTTTCAGTTGAAATTAGAGAGATTGTCATTAATGACATTTGATCTTGGTTTGGATGCTTCTTCTAACCGTATATTCGATCATCTTGCTGCTATAATTCGATCAAAAGTTGTGTTCAAACATCTTTCATACACTTCATTTGTTGGATTTGATCCTACAGATGAAGTAATTCAGGTTAGTATCTACATAATCACTATTGTTATCATCCAAATCGTATTTTCCAGAATTTCCTTGATGCATGCGGAGTGGAAAGTCTACGTTTAACGATGATGAAAGGTCCATATATTCCTCAACAACCCGAATACATGGTAGGGAAAGTTCGACGTGTACAACACTTGGAGATGGGTGAAGTAGTAGATAAGCCAAATATCTTCAACTCACTTGTAACATATGAGAAGATGTTTCTTAAAGTTTTTCCTAATGTCGACGATATTCACTACTTCCAACAGTGGTGAAGTTTGGATTGCTTCAGCCTATAATAATCAATGTTAATCTTTCAAATATAAAATAGAGTCAGCATAAGAATGCACGATTTTCATTATTTTAAACATTTACCTGACCCCTTGAATTTTATTCTTATTAACTCAGTCATTGGGTCATTATTGACATTAAAAGTAATTATTTCAGTCATCCTGATGACGTGTACTATAATATTCTTTTTTTTGTTTTCATTATATTTGATTCTATATTAGAATTGCAAATTGATATCAGATGTATCTAGGTTTTGCTTTACCTTTCATCCTCTAGAAGAAATTACGTGTGATATTCAATTGGTGCCAATTTTGTTCAAAAACAAACAAAAAATTCAAAACTTTACAAAGTTTGACTGTATATATTGATTGTATATATTATGTATATATTAGGATTCTTTTAGTTTCCATATAAACTCTCTTTTCTAAAGAACAAGGTAAATGTTTCTCAAAGAATTTTTAAATCATTTGATGATTCTCTTTCTTCGCTTTGTATATATATGCTGTGCAATTCATTCATATGAAAGCTCTTTCTGGATTTTCCGTGATATATCAATAAAGTTTAACAATGTTTCTTCTTTATTCAAGCAATCAAAGTTAAAAACGTACATAGTTAGCTATAGTTAGGGAAAGCAACCCCTTTTGATTTTCTTTGTAATTGTAAGATGTTAATAGAGATTATAAAAGATTATTTATTTTCTTGGTAAAACATTAAAATTAAAAATTGTAAAAAAAAATAAATACAGGTTATACTAGTTTTTCTATACTAAAATCATGCAGTTTGAGGTGATATTAGAATCTAGTTAATTCAGTTTGGCTTGACGTGGTTAATTCTGTGTTGGAATCTTGGATGAATTCTTGGGCGAACTGGGTGGTGAACAAAGTGGTGACGTGAATGGAATCGTCCACGTGGATGGAATGGTTTCTTGGTCACCTCCTCTTCCTCAACAATTTCCTCAGTAACGGGTGCTTCAGTAGCAGCAGTGGTTTCCTCTACAGCGGCTTGGGTACTGAAGAATTTAATAGTGAGTACAACACTATCAACTTTCAACTTACGTTTCAATAACATCACCGGAAATGATGTCGATAATCTCGTTCTCCAATTCCTTGGCAGTATCGACAACCATTTGTCCGTAAGCAGGAACCTCAGATTCAGAAGCAGCTGGAGTTTCAGATGATTCTTCAGCTGATTCAGTGGTCTCAGATGGTACTCCATAACCAAATGTAGTCTAAAAAAATAATGAAAACGGATACTTGAAAGAAACTTACTGGTTCATCGGCAGATGGAGAGGCAACAGTAGTGGTGGTAGTGGTGGTAGTAGTAGAGCTGGCTTCGGTTACAGGCTCGGAGGTGGTGGTGGTCTTAAGTAATCCTTTAGCGATCCTATCGGCCCAGTATTTCTCAGCGGCTTCATGATTGAGAACGTATCTAAAAGCATTTGTCAAACCATGAATTTGAAAACGAAATTACCTAGTAGTAGTTTCTTCTTTTGTAGTAACCTCAACTGGCTTTTCGGTAGACTCTTCCTCGACGACTTCATCAAGAGGAGACTCTTCCTCGACAATTTCCTCAACAGGAGACTCGGCTGGAATCTCATATGGAGAGTATGCAGCTACTGGTTGCTCTGGTTCTTCAGCAGAAGCTTCGGATTCCTCGATATCTTCTTCAACATTAACCTCTGCGGGAACGGCATATGGCTCATATACAGCTTTTGGTTCAAATTCCTCCTCCTCTTCTTCAATGGCGTCTTCAATCTCAGCATCAGTAGTTTCAGAAGCATCAGCAGCTAACTCCTCAGACTTTTCAGTCTCTGAAAAAGAGAAGTATAAGTCATTAAAATTAATTGATTACCTTCGGTTTCTGTGGTTTCGGCTGGGACAGCGTAGGCATCAGTGACTGGCTCTTCTTCTTCCTCTTCTACTGGAGCTTCGGTGGTTTCGGCTGGGACAGCGTAGGCATCAGTGACTGGCTCTTCTTCTTCTTCCTCTACTGGAGCTTCGGTGGTTTCGGCTGGGACAGCGTAGGCATCAGTGACTGGCTCTTCTTCTTCCTCTTCTACTGGAGCTTCGGTGGTTTCGGCTGGGACAGCGTAGGCATCAGTGACTGGCTCTTCTTCTTCCTCTTCTACTGGAGCTTCGGTGGTTTCAGCTGGAACAGCGTAGGCATCAGTGACTGGCTCTTCTTCTTCTTCTTCTTCTGAAGCTTCGGTGGTTTCAGCTGGGACAGCGTAGGCATCAGTGACTGGCTCTTCTTCTTCCTCCTCTACTGGAGCTTCGGTGGTTTCGACTGGGACAGTGTAGGCATCAGTGACTGGCTCTTCTTCTTCTTCTACTGGAGCTTCGGTGGTTTCAGCTGGGACAGCGTAAGCATCAGTGACAGGTTCTTCCTCTTCAACTGGAGCTTCGGCTACCTCTTCTTCTTCCTCTTCGACTGGAGCCTCGGTGGTTTCAGCTGGGACAGCGTAAGCATCAGTGACAGGTTCTTCCTCTTCAACTGGAGCTTCGGCTACCTCTTCTTCTTCGACTGGAGCCTCGGTGGTTTCAGCTGGGACAGCGTAAGCATCAGTGACAGGTTCTTCCTCTTCAACTGGAGCTTCGGCTACCTCTTCTTCTTCATCTTCGACTGGAGCCTCGGTGGTTTCAGTAGGTACGGCATAAGCATCAGTGACTGGTTCTTGTTCTTCAACTGAAGCATCAGTTACCTCTTCTTCGGCAGGAACTTCGGTGGTCTCAACAGGAACAGCATAAGCTTCAACGACGGGTTCGTCCTTGGCAGGAGCTTCGGTAGTTTTGACTGTAATTTTAATATACATTTAAACGCTCAATAGTACTAATCAATACCTGGAGCTTCAGTGGTTATGTGTTCTTCTGGCACGGAATAGGCATTAGTCTGATGTACTGGAGCTTCGGTGATTTCAGCAACAGTTGTAATTACTGGAGCTTCAGTTGTGACAGCAACCTCGGGAATACCGTAAACAGATCCGATTTGTTCATCAGCCGCAATTGGAGCTTCAGTAGTGGTGGAGTGGTGTCCTAAATAGTAAAATAAAATTATACGAATTACGCTGAGAAAGACATACCAGCTTTATGATGGTGACGATGATGACGGAACTTCTTGTCTGCAGTTAATCTTTTGCGCCAGAATCGTTCAGCGTTTCCAATATTGAGTTTGTAACTGTAAATTAATATAAATTTCAAAATCTTGAATAGCTTAACTTACGATGAAGTAGTTTCTTCAGTTTCAGATACTGAACCATCCTGCTGTTTGAAATGAAGACGAGAAGGTGCAGTCTCGTATGAAGCAGCAGCAAGTGCTAAGATTGTTAGTAAAATAATTACTGAGGGTCTACAAGCCATTTTCCCTAAAATCGAAGAAATTATAAAACAAAAACACATATAACAATAAAAATAAAAACGATCTTATCAGATTTCAAACACCTTTATATGTGAGTGAGCTGATACTGAAGAACTCAAGATATTCTTCAGCCTTATATAGTAGCCAGGTAGATCATTTTTTTGTTTACAAGTTATTATTATTGAAAATACAAACAATCAAAAACTCAAACTATACATATTTCATGAAGTTCTTAATGTATAAAACATATTTTCGGAAATAATGTTGTAGTTTACTCATGTATTTTGATTTTTTATTGATAGTAGTTAAGTATATGATTTTTAGTATTTAAGATATTTATATGTTAATGTATTTATAAGAAAATGTATAAAATACTCATAATACCATCTAGTTATCTTTTAATCATATGAGTTTATGATCAATTTTTAAGAATTATTTTTAAATTTATTGTATGAATGCAACCGTTCTTCATAGTTTTCAAAGTTTAAATGAAAATTTTGTTAATTCTATATGGTTATTAAAATTTTTGTTCTAGAAAGTGTAATTTTTAATTGAATTTCTTTTGTATTTTACGATTATTAGTTTCCAGATTAATGCGTTTACACACTTTCTTGTTCGTTTTATCCTCACAATGTGTACTAACCGGCTTTGCTTCAAAGAATAAGGTTGGAATTGGCGTAGTTTTAAATATTTTACTATAAATATTATATAGAATATAAATGATTTGGGCGATTTTAATCCTGAAGATATGAAGGATTTAGGTTATTTGCTTATAAATCTTTTTTTTTTATTTAGTTTATGACTTTAAGAAATTTTGCTTGAACCAATTGAAATGATGGAAAGTGCACGATCTCCATTGGATGAGCATAAATCACCTAAATCTAAAGGGTATTTGAATGTAATTCTATAATAAAAATAATTATTATTTTAGACAAATAAGCAAAATGAGACAAGCTTATAGAGGTCGTATGATAAATAATATGCAAATGTTATCTATTTGTCAACAAAACTGTAGTAAAGGACTTGAAGAAACCTTTAATTCTATGATTGAAAGCATGAGTCATGTTGAACGTTATAGAAGAATTTGCAAGTAATCGTCATGATAGTTAACAGGAAATCTTGATTTATTTTAGAAATTATAATGAATCATCTGCTTGTATTAACATGGACAAAAAGTGTGGAGATGAAGATAATACAATGTTTGAAGTTATAACTAGTGGATTAAGATATATGTGTGTTGATCAAGTTTTTGGTAAGCCTTGATATGATATGAAATATTTTATTTGAAAAATTATATTTTTAAGCTTTTAATGCAACAATTGATTGTATTGACAAACAATCTAGTCTTGTTCAGAATGGTAAGACTTTCATATAATTTTCAAAACCTTTATTATAATTTTAGAATGTGAAAGCCTCTGTAATACAAAAAATGTAATTATGAATTGGATCATGCGTTCATCTGTTGCTCAATCTATTCAAAGCAATATTCTTCTATCTGATTTTCATTTTTTTCTTTTATTTTTCAGATGGTATTTCCGCTGGACTTACTGAAGGAGGTGCTTTAGCTGGCACTGATCTCAGTGGGGTTCTAAGTAATCTACAGATACCCCCAGAGTCTGAAGCATCGTTCATGAGTAACATGAAATCGCTAGGAAAAGATATGTGTTCGTAAGTAGTATATTCTGTTTTCAATTAAAAAATTGAAACTAATTAAGAACTAGTACATGCATTCTGGACTGTGTTCGTTCCAAGTTTAATGCTCGATGTGAAGGCAGTGCTGGAACATTATTGTCTGAGGTTCTCGTTCGTCCAATTGCCACAACTCAAGAGAAAATGGCTATTATAAGCCCAATTATGGGTTTGTTCTTCCCAGAAGAATGTAACTTCCTTCACAGGTTTTTTTCAACCACTCTTCAGTGACATTGTCTTGTAAAGCAATTGTTTTTTAGTGGGTATGATCTGTCAAAGCATCGAATTGATCCAACCTTACATGAAGAATTACGCAGAATGTACATTACGAAAGAAGTTGAGCGAAATATGGTTAGTGAATATTTCAGAATTTTCACTTTTTTACAAAAATGTTTATTAGAAAGACAAGAATGGAACTAATACAACTGTGCCATCATTCAAGTTGCCTAATTACCAAAAATCACCTTTCGACGGTGAAACTGATATTGGAGCATTAAGTACTATCATATGATTCATATCAGTTGAAAACAATTTTTCATTTAAGTTGATCAATTGTATGGACCAAGAGATCATACAATTGTAAGTGAAGTGTTACAAAAATCAATGAGAGATGAAGACTCACAAGAAGACTCTCTGGAAAAAAAAGAGCCACAAGAAGATTCCTTGAAAAAGAAAAACTTGCAGCAAGACTCTCTGAAACAGAAAAGCTTACAGCAAGACTCTTTGGAAAAGACTGACTTACAACAAGACTCTCGGAAACAGAAAACCTTGAAGCAACACTCTCTGGAAAAAAAAAACTTGCATCAAGATTCTCTGAAGCATAAAAGCTTACATCCACACTCCCTGAAAAAGAAAGACTTACAGCAAGACTTTCTGGAAAAGAATGACTTACAGCAAGACTCTCGGAAACAGAAAACGTTAAAGCAAGACTCTCTGGAAAAGGATGACTCACAGCAAGACTCTCTGGAAAAGGATGACTTACAGCAAGACTCTCTGGAGAACAAAGGCTCTCTAGAGAAGAAAGACTTGCACCAAGAATCCAAGGAACAGAAAAAGTTACAGCAAGAGTCCATGGAACAGGATGACTTCCCTGAAAACTTTTTAAAATCGAATAATGAAGGTCAAAATATCAATCAAAAACTTAATTAACTGTTTGCCCTTTCAGATCATGCATTGACTGATGATGAATCTGAGGAATTGGCAGAAGATTCAGGTGAAATGGCGACTGACGTGAAAATTACTCTTCAAGGTTCCGGAGAAGAAGGATCTGGAATCATCGAAAATTCTGAAGGTTCGGGTGTTGAAGAGGACTGGATTCTCGAAGCAAACGCTCAAACTATATTCCATGCACATGCCATTGCTGGAGAAGCTGTGTCATTCGTTCATACTCCATCAGAAAATGGTATTTTTGAATATTTTTTCCCTCTAACAATTTATATTTTTTAGGAAACATGATTTGTCAATTAATGAACTAAAGGAAATTTACAAAAGATTAGCATAACGTTATGTACTCATATACTTGTATATACTATATAAGTTTTTTTTTCTTCATAATAAATAATAATTTTTCCTAATTAGCTGCCCATTTTTCTTGATTTTTTGAGAAAAAACATGTTTTAATTGGATTTATTTGATGTTATGTAGTTCTCTAGAAGTTTGTGTTGTGACTGCATCTGATGATCGGCGATTCATTGTATCAGGCAGCCATCTTGTTGATTCGCTTAAGAAATAATTCAACAACTAGAGAAGATTACTAAGATGATGAACAAAGAAGAATACGTTGGTGGAAGATAATGATGAAGATGAACAGCATCTCCTACTGTCCGTATTAGGTAATGAAAATGATGACGACACATGAGAAGGTAGTTGAGCGGAGGAAGGATGTGGAGAGATGGGTTAGGTGAAGGAACTTTACGGGTATTTTGCCCCCATTTTTAAAGAACATGTCTGACTATTGAATAGCAATGATTGTTGACAAATTTATACAGGCTGAAAAGGTGTAGATTATCAATATCTCATTCATGCTTTGACTTTTCATGTACGTAGAGGGGATTATAATGGAAGTTTTATTGCGCAATGATCTTATGCTTCAGATGGTAGTACTAACCTGCGCTCTATAGGCTGGTTAGGTCATGTTTTTAGGACGAAGAGGTTGCAGACATGCTGAAAGTTTTTCCATGATCACAGCAACGACCTTGCTACTACTGAACACAAGCATGACATTAAGGAGGCGTAGTTAGAAGGTTTCTCAGAGGGAAGCGAAGAGAAGGGGATTGCATGAAGACAAGAAGTTCTCATGTCGAAATTACGGCGGACCAAGTAATGATTGACCATAGCGAGAAGAAAAAGAGGAGCCGAAACGCCGTTTTGCTGATTCCTATCTGCCCGAGGCCATGACCACAAACTTCCCGCTCAGGTCCTACACTCTCCTTAACCTTTGTGATCTTTTTCAATCGTTCTTTTTCTTTTTTCGCTCATTTCGCCTGTTTTCCTCTTTGACTTCAATATCTTTCATACCTTTCGTTCCATACCACACAGAGTTTTCAGTTTCCTCTTAGTAATGTGCTCTGTTTCTGTCTAGGTTCGCCTTTGTCAAACTTTATCGGTTTCTTCAACTTTGCCGTCCCCGTTTACATGTATTATCTTAGTTAAATCTTTAGCCAAATTCGTCTTGAAATCCTTTATGAACCTCCCTTGTAGTTATTTTCTTTCATTTTGTCTTAGATTTGGTTGTTCGTTATTGTTTTAGTTTTACCTAAATTTAACTTCTTATTTTTATTTATTTAATAATATTTTATCATAATAGTAAACATTTTAGTTTATAATGACCAATGAACGTTGGAAAGATGAAGATTCAACTAGCTATAATACAGTTGATATCCAAAAAGAATATGAAGATCCTGAATATTTTTATGGTGGCATTGGAGTACCACCTAGTAATGCCAGCCACAGTGGAGCAAGAATAGTAAGTGTTTCTGATATATTATTCTTTGAACTTCCAACTTCAAGCTAAACATCTAGAAATCTCACGTTATTTTTGAATTTTACGTTTTTCACGCGAATAGAATAGTTGAAGTGTTCGCTTTTTATTTTTCATTTCCCGTATGTCGTGATCGGTTGCTTATAATAACAGTGGACTTTTGTTTTTTTTTGCTTTTAACCGAATATCTTCAATTACATAAAACATTTTTTATAATTATATAGAGAATATCTAGTTCATTTTCATTAATTTTTATAATTATTTAATTTTCTTTTATTGTTTCATATCTTACATACTACATACACATATTTGTGTTTATTTTATTTATTTTCTCTTCATATAACTAGAAGATATATGTGAAATGAAATGTTCGCAGAAATTGAATATAAAATAAATTCCCATAAATTCTTCAGCTTCACATCTGCGGTTACAGAGCCTTTTGTATCTTTGTATCCTCGTCAGCTTAGCCAAACAGCATTAACAAGCAGGGTAAGTGGCTGCTCTTCGCACTTATACATCCCAGCTCTCATTCGCCTTTTATGTATCCTTTCGCACATCGTCATCTCATCATTTGACCTTCTTGTCCTTTGCTTTCTAGCATTCTGCTGAGTTTCTATTGAGATAATAGCAACAACTATTTTTTTTGCTCAATATCATGATAATATGTTTGTCTGAGCTTAACTAGTGGTAATAACTATGGTATTCCTTATGGTCAACAATCCACCAATTATTCCACTTCATGATCCGGTAAGAATCGTATTTTCTATAAAGTTCATTTTCATTCAAACTATTGTGTGGACATCCATATGAAGAAGGGTCAAATTATCAAGTTATCTTTTGATCATATCAGCTTCTGGTTTCATTCTCTCCTTTTCGCCATATTTTCACAACTTTCTCTTCATTTTCTAAGCCGTTCATTCATCACCCTTAGTTTCATGAATGTCCATATCATTCGGGTGTTCGTTCTTCAATACACGTTTTCTTGAAATAGTCAGTAGGCGTTTAGATAGATCACACTGCATATGGCTGCCATTCGCAGGCGTTAATTTGAGCAATTCGATGTTTGTTGCTGCTACAACACTTTTTTTTATTCATTTCAAGATTTTTTTCTCACAATAAATGCGCTTTTGCTTTATCATTTTGTAGCAATCATCAATTATTCTTTAATTATATCAACAATAATTATTTTATTGAATTTCTAATGATTCATGTAATTCATTCTCATACTTATTTTCGCACTACTTATCTATATGACCTATAAAAAAAGAAATTTGCAACGTCAAATTCTTCATTCTTCAATACGAAGCAACCTTGGCTCGTTTTCTGAGACAAATAAAGAATACTTTGATAGTCATTTCAATGGATAATAGTCTATTCTTTCATTTTAAACTTCAACATTAATCTCTGCCATATCCAATAAATGAGCATATTACTGTGAAATATTCAGTTTCAGAAGTTAAAGAGAAAAATAAGATTTTAAAGTCCAGCATACGTCAGGTTGCACATAATTGGAGAGAATGATTATAAAAGAAATTAAAGTCAAAATAACATTTTTGATGAGCATTTACGTTTAATTTTTTTTATAGGTTTTATCTTCTCCTCCACCTCATCCTCCACCTCTTCGACAACCAACGCACATAGCTATTACAAATACAAAAAAGGTAAAACCTAATGAAACTTGCATTTACTCAAAATTCTAATTGACAACTTAAGACGCTTAGAGGGATTTTTTTTGATTTGTTTTCTTCTTTTAATCAGTAACAAGGTCATTTGAAGAAATTGATAAAATTACCGAAATTGCATTCTTAAATTCCGTTTCTTTTTTCGAAAATGCCTTTCAAAATTGATTCAGAATCATCGGGAGAGTTATTTTTTTTCAGAAGGCAAGTCCTAGATGGCGTCTCATCTGCACATTTGCTGTACTGATCTTCATTTGTATCGCTTTGATCACATCTCTTGTGGTTTTCTTAACCATTGGAGCTAATAACAGCGGCTTGTTCACGCAGCAAAAACCTGTTTATGCTGTAAGTTGCTTGTTGAGACGACCCAGCCACCGTTATTAGAACACCAGCTGAACTCGAGAACTATTGTTCCACAGATATGCCTTCAGATGAAAGACATTTTGCAGGAGCGAAGCGATACATCATTCCCACTTCTTGGATCGGATACAACTAAACGAACAGATTTCGATGTAACACCTAACCATTTATTGACTCTTATGATTACTAAGAGAAAGCTGTGTATTTTTGAAGCTGGTAATGGCGATGCTAGTCATAGCTTGTAAGAAAAATATTCAAGTTGTCTATATATTATGTATATGTAAATGTTTTAAGAGCCGCATACGAACAGGATCACATTGAGTCTGCCCGTCTTTTGTTTCATTCAAATTTGAGTCATAATGGAGTACCAGTTCATCCACTCCAATTTCAAAGGTTTTATCCTACTTATCATCATATTTATAACCTAACCATCAAGATATGCTCGTTCTCTCGGAGTAGACAATGATTGTCATGTTGTGATATATGATCGTGGCCAAGTTATCTGGAGCACCTATGCTGCCTGGGTATTCAAGGTAGTTTCCTATAATATCTTAACGTATTTCGTATAATATTACTCAGCTGTTTGGACATCCTCGAGTATCTCTTCTCAGTGGAGGGTATTTAGCTTGGAAAACTCAACAAGGTCGATCACATCAATATAAAACAGAATCTAGTATTCCTCGAAGGAGGCGTCAAGGTATCAGATATCGGACTTGGAGTTATATCAACGTTTTTCCATTAAGGTGACTTTCTTTCCTCGTGGAATGATTCTTTGATAATCACATTCGATGATGTATTCTTGAATACTGAATCGGGCGGATACGATTTAGTTGATGCTCAGACAAAAGAGGTAAAACTACTTTTAATTCTTAAAACTTTGAGCATTTATTTTCATTTATAGGAGTATCATGGTATAGCCACAGGAGCTTTATATGGTCACATCAGAGGAGCAATTAATGTTCCTGTTGATACTGTATATGATTGGGGCACCGGCCAATGGTTAAACGCTCCAGATTTGTTCACAGTTTTTCAAAATGCTGGTCTATCTAAGAATCGTCCAGTGGTAAATATCTCTTCAACATTATGATTATGAACGTACATAATTTCAGATTGTTTATTGCTCTACCTCACTTCGATCATCAATGATCTGGTGGGCATTATCAAGAGCAGGTTTTGAAGCTAGGATATACTTCGGAGGTTGGCCTGAATGGGTGGTGCGAGCTCCAGATTCTTTGAAAGTTCTCAATAATTCGTAATATTCTTATACAACAGATATTGGAGATAATTTGTTCTATTTTTTTAATATTATTCCATTTGTTTTTAATTCATTCTATGACGTTTCCATATTAGTCTCTTGCTCCCCCAGTGTATATAATACGGGTAATATATAATAAAATATTATATCAATAGTAAAGAAGATCGACAAGCAAAATAGATTTAAGAAAGAAGACGTAACAAAGACCAACAACCAACAAAAATTATCTTTGACTCAATTATTCTCTAACAGTAAGAATACCGGGAATACTGCGCAAGACAGGAGCAACATCTGCAATTGGGATTTTTGTATCAAGTAAAAACAGTCTCAACAAACCAGAGAATTGTAACTTTTCATCAATATTTCTTGTGCGGATAGTAGCATCATGGTTGGCAATGAAATAAACTCCACCATCCTTAGCTTCCCAACCAAATTTCTTGGCATAGCTGGCAACTTCTTCATCTAAGAAAAAGAAATTTTCAATAGTTGCTTCATCTTATTTTACCAGGAGCTCCACCCAAAAGTCTGCTAAGAATAGCCTTTTCAACATTTTGGAAAGTTACGCTGATTACACGACAAGCATCTATAAAAAAAACTTAGTAAGTGGGAAACATTTGAGGAAAACTTACAAATTCTGACAGCCTCTTCGAATCCGGGGATTTGTTTCACCATGCGAGGAACTTCAAGAGGAACTTTGAAAGGCTCGTTAGCCTCAGAAGATGGTTTGTATTCTCCTTTCATCAATTTCCAGAATGTGGAGAAATTGCAGGCCTCTAAAACTGCTCCCAAGTCCAAGACTCGTTTGAGTTCCTGAAAAACAAATTGAGTATGAAAACACCTATTAATCTCACCTGAGATCCTAGTCTGTTGGTATCAATTAAGCATTTTGCAAGAGTGAAATCACTGCTAGGAAGGACCATTAAAGTTTTTTGCAGAACAAGACGAACAATAGATTCATCATACCTAAATGATATTCCTCAAAAAAAGCTTCCATTTATGAATTGCACTTATCAGGGTTAAGTTGGAACAATTTCAAGATAATAAGACAGATGTCCTTGTCATATTCATTTTCAGCAATCATAGCTTGAACACAACGAGAAAGATCCCCAACATTTTCTGGATTGTATCTATAACATAAGTATAAATTCCCAAAATTGTTGGTAAAACAAAGGAAATTCGTCGAATAAATGCTATAAAACTTGATATTACCTGTTTACTCCTTGAATCTTCTCATGAAGTTCGGCGGACAATTGCTTGAAAACCATCTAAAAACTATTATTTACAATAAAATTTAATCTGTACAATTTAAAATAACAAGAGAAAATAAAACTCTCAGATGAAATATCATTTTAAAAAAAAAATTTTTATTTAAACCCCGCCATTTTATCACAGAAAAATGTAAGCACACTAGGTAAAAATCATCACAAAAAGTTACGTTAGGCACAGATTATTAACCATTATTATATACATTGCTGTCCCATGTTAAGCTTTTTTTAATATAAATTATTAAAGCAAAAAATATAAATTATTATATGAAATAAATTATCCCCACTGTACATAACAAGATCCCTTAAAATAAAATTAAAGAAGCTGTTTTCCCATTTCTTGTAAATCAGCTGGAAGAAGAGCTCTGAAATAACAAAAGAAAGTTTCAATTTTTAGAAAATGCTTAACCAACCTGAATAAATTATCAAACATTTTGAGAGCATTTGGTAGAGTACTTGGAATTGATCTAGATAGCCATACATGCTGGAATTGAGCCCTAATCTCGAGTAAGCTAAAATGAAAATATTAATCCTGTTATTCTTTGATATTCTTACCTATTAGCCAAATCAGTTCTAACAGTAAGTGGAAGATGAGCTACTCCAACTCTTCCAGGTGAATAAGGAATTCCTTCTTCAGAACTGCGCTTACGAGCTTGCTCAATATTGCCACCATGAGTACATAGTGATTGACCAAGTCTAGATATTGAAATATATATAAAGCCAGAAAATCTGATCTAACCTGCTGGTGAGAACCATTAATTCAGTGACTAGTTTAATTTCGGCTAAAACTAAAGCAAGTTCGAAGTTATATGGCAACAGTCTTCGAGCATTATCCAATGCTTGCAAACTACGTCTCAATTCGATCCTAGCTTTCTAAATTTTTCAAGTTGGATTTATTTCATATTTATTAACATACCTTGAATATAATAGGAGTTAATCTCTCAAGATTGAGATTTTCTGGATTCAAAATCATCTCAACGAATACAGATATAGGCATCCTCTTGTTTGTTCCAAAGCCACTCACCTAAAGCATTTTTGGCGTAACTAAAATTTTAAACTGTTCGAATCACGTGAGAATCGCTAATATCTCCATTTTGCTGGGGTGACGAGGATGCCAATGGTTTCCACAGGCCATAAGCAAATCGAGTTAATTGATGTTCGACTCTTCCCAGTGTTAGCATTTGATCAAACAAACCCACCATATCTCTGTAATCGATATTTCATACTCAAATAATGTAGATTCAACTACCCGTCCATGAGAAGATGATGTGCAGACACTGCCGGGAGAAGGAAAATGAACTTTTTCATGTCTGTACTGCTATTCCAAGCAACTCCAACAGAAGCCAATAGCGAAATATATGAAAGTGAAGGAGGCATTGCTTCACAACCCGTGGAGAGATCACAAATCATTGAGCCTAGAATTGTTCCTCTCTCTCCCAGCTTTGCAGCAAGAAGAGCCTTCTTGGCCGTTGAGTCAGGAGCAGCACATAAATATCCATCATCACCAGTGGAAAACTTAAGAACAAGCGAAACACGAGGTGAAAGAAGCTTCTCAGCTTCAAATGGGAAACATCCCTCAACACATAGAGTTACAAATGAAGGAAGAGCATTAATCTAAACGTGAAGAATCAGAAACTTATCGAATCTAATTAATATCTTACCCACGGTGCATTTCTTTCAGTCACTTCAATAGATAAGAAGATTCTTGGAACTCTTCTCTGTATGGCAGATAACACTTAAAACACAACAGTCACGGTATAGAAAAAATATAACTCACATTTTGTTTGAGTGATAAGAATGCTAGACAGATTTGGACCAAAATGAACAGTTTTACATAAAGGAAAGTCATCCAAAAACTGTTCCATGATGGTACGAGCTCCTTCAGCTTCAAGATAATTAGATTGAGTATCTAAGGAAGGAACCATCTAAAATTGTACAATTTGAAAATATTTTAAAACCAAAAATAAACTTACGGTCACAAATAATTCATCACAAACTTGCATCATATGGAAAAGATCTCTATTAGTATAAGGCAGTTGGTAGCGATCCGTAGTTCTGACTTCAAAATTCACGAACAAATAGTTGGCTTTACAGTGAGATAACCTGGTAGCCAGTTGAAGAAGCTAAAAACAAGCAGTTGACCTGAGGAACATATTAAATGTAAACTAACCGTCTCCGTATTCAAAACACGACATCCAGAAAAGTCTTGGAAAACAGCTCTGAAAGATCTATCTGGTTGATCTCTGATAGTCATTGCTTGTAACTCATTTCCTAAACCGAATTTAAGTAACTATTGATGTACATTGAATCATGATTTACCCATAGTAATTCCAGGTAATTCTATTCCGTTAAATGATGCATCGTTACTCATGATAGAGTTATTTAACTGTCCATTGCTACTGTTACCGCCAATAGAAACTTTACTAGTGTTGTTATTATCCGCTTCATGGCGTTGAGCAAATCTTCAAAACAAATATATAGAGGAGTCAATGATAGACACTAACTTATGGAGACGAATAATTTGAACTAAAGTAGCAAATGCATAGCGAACACCAGCATAGTCGGAAGCCACAACTTCTATACCCTTAGCATCAATGGTTAATGCATATGCTCCTGATGGTCTACCATCAGAATATATAGCACAAGTAACAGTTCCATCCAGAGGATTAGCGCAGTGATCAGCAGTCTGACAAAACAAAATAATATAGTAATGTGCATAGTAGCATACCTTGTGCCCTCTGTATTCGAGGTCTAGACCCAGCGATGCAAGCAAAGGCGAACTGATTTGGATTGCTTGCATCATGCGACGGGGGCAGCAATCAGATGAATCATCAAAATAAATTTTCAATCTAAAAATGAGTTAAATATACTATTGTTAAAAATTGTTTGGATTACCTATTATCCTTGGGAAATGAAAACCCTTTAGCACCATTAGCAATTTTTATTAGACGAGGCTGAGGCCAGAGCAAATCTGTCCAAATTTCTGGTTTTCCGTCAGCATATTTCTCAAATCTGAATACGACAAAAATTAAACAAGGTTATGAACGTATGCTAATACCTATCATTGAATAATTGAGTGTTGATTGTATCACAAGAAATCAAAGACAAACGATCGCATTCAATACTTTCAACTGATTGACTTCTACGTACTTCCCGAGAAACCCTGAAAATTATATTCAAATAAGTTCAGAAGAAAAATAAAATTGACTCACTTTTCCATGCTTAGAAGTGGTAGTAAAGCACCTCCTTTAGCTGTTGCTATAGCAAACGCATCCTCACCCTTTAAATCAAAACTTGTTCAATTCGAAAAAATACAAAATGATACCTTGTTGGTCGTCTTACTAGGATCGGCTCCGGAGGATAATAGTTGTCTAACAATACCTTCATTAGATCTTTTAACTGCAGTATGCAAAGGAGTTTCTCCCTTTGCATTAGGCATGTCTATAGTAGCACCACTAACGCATAATGTTCTAAATTGCTTTGGTTAGCTTCAAAAATTTAAAAAAACAATAACCTGACTACTTCTACAGTAGAAAAATCAGCAGCCCAATTAAGGAGAGTATTTTTACTTTCTTTGGAATCCACAGAATCCACAGGTATACCACAAGAGATGAGTTGGCATACGCGAACAGAACTGAAACAGGTGTGATAATCATTTTCATTTTTATTGAAGAAACATTTCACATCGGTCTGTCTCGTTTAACCACTGAGCAGTTATTTTGAAAATGGAAGAAAAAACTACCCCTCGTGTAAAACACTATCACCCATTGCAAGTTGCGAACGATACAAGCTTCAAAGATGACAATAGCTCACGGAGAATCAGTTTGAATAGTTAGTAGTTTCACATCTAGCCATTCCTCACTTTCATTCACAGAAGAGTTGCAACCTCCAACCGTTTCCCCTGGGCGACCCGGTCCATTTTTACAAGATAGGAGATCTGTCTACCCAAGTGATATGCAAGTAAGCATCAGAACTAATTTATATTAGTATATTATGCCTAATTTCAGGAGATGATGGCATCGGGTAATAAATGTAGTAAAGGATTGGCATACATGACACACATGAATCAAACAAAAGAACGTGATCCATTGAAGGTCTTTGTGAATGTATATGTTGAAAGTCATACTAGAATTTAAGTTTGCCTCGCTGGAAACTCCAAGCGAATCACCTCTCGTGCGTCGACAGAATAGCCACTCCGAAGCAAGTTCAAAAATTTAAAACATACTTTGACATTGTTACCGCCCTTAAAATTTCTTGAATAAAAGCGTTTCGAACATTATCAGAATGGCAAAGATGGTATGGTGTTTTCCCCTCTTCATTTTGAACACAAGGATTAGCTCCATTAGCCAACAAAGCAGTCACAATATCAACAATATCTAAAAACAACTTCACTGATTTCCGAACAAAAGTGATGAAACATACCTTGTTCTACAGCTCGGTGCAATAAAGTTCCTTCCTTACAACATGGTGAATCAACGTGATCATGAAAATCGGGTTTTTCTTCTATAATGATAGACTGATTATACATTAGTAGAATTTTTTATACTCAGTTGAGATAATATTGAACAAAGAACATCAACTCTCCCATTGTCAATACATTTCAGAAGGAGATCCGAAGCTTTCTCCCCTTCAGCTTCAGCACCCATAATGTTCCTAAAAATAAAATGAAACCAGTAAGCAAGTGAAAGAATGAATTTAATTTTTTTTAATAGAAGAAGCAAGCATATGAATTTATGAATTTATATAATGTTCGAAGCCAACTGTTAAATACCAACAAGTTTAATGAAAGAACGTTGTAAACAGAGTGCGTGTTAGGTGTTTCTTCGTGCTTTTGTAGGAATTAAATGAATTTTTTATAATTTTATTGCAATATTAATTTATATAAATTATTTGAAAATGAAGGCTGTCATACAACGAGTAAGTAAAGCTTCTGTTAAAGTAGGAGATGAAATTGTGAGTTCGATTCAAGATTTAACTTTATTATTTGTCTTTAATAGGTTGGCTCTATAGGAAAAGGGTTATGTGTTCTTGTTGGCATTAATAACAAAGACACTGACGATGATATGGAATATATTGTGAGAAAAATATTAAATACTAGATTGTTTGATGGAGATAACAAACGGTGGGATAAGTCGGTAAAAGATACGAATTTAGAAGTGCTATCTGTCAGCCAATTCACTCTAGATGGATTTTTGAAAGTAGGTTTGTTTGCTCTGGAATTTCATATTTGTCAGCTGCTTTTAGGGAAATAAATTAGATTTTCACAATTCCATGGGGCCCGAGGACGCATCTAAGTTTTATTCACGTTTTTTAGAACGACTTAAGAAGGATTACAAGCCTGAACTGATTCAGGTTTCATTTCATATATTGTTTAAGATTTGAATTTTTGAGTTCAGGATGGACGATTTGGAGCTATGATGAGCGTTGATATATCCAATGATGGACCAGTAACTATTATAATAGATAGTCAAAAAAAATAGTTCGAACCCTGAAAATTTTGATTTTTTGATACAAATTGTTATTCTGTATTATCAATATAAACAAATAATATTAACATGTTTATGCTACAAAAGGCATACAACAGAAATTATCTGCGGAAGATAACTTAAAGATATATTCACAAGACGAATAAAAAATTAATTCATCCATGAGCCAAGACAAGTTGGAAGTCAAGGAACGATTAGATCTTACTTTTTTTTTAATTTCTTCAGTTTTTGTGTATCATAAAAGTTGCTAAAACACAACTACTATTCGCATGAGGACTTCTCATAAGCGAAAGATCTTAGGGCAATACCCTAAAGGAATAGAGATCACGACGGAGATCATAAGATAAGTTACCCCTTCCGATCTAAAACATTATATGTTGATGGATTTCGAGAAAAACGGATTAGGATAGAATAAAAGAAACATGAAGTACATGTGGGAATAATAACAAAGAACAGTCTATACGCTATTAAATAGAAGTATATATGCAAATGCAAGCTGATAATGCTCTGCTTTTAGAGATTATCTTTGTCGTTCAGATTGATGGACCATACCGATCCATATCCAGTTGAGAGCAGTGATGCAAATGAGCACCGACGATCGCTCTTATGGCTCAGCAATAGGTGGGGATCCTGGAATCGAATTTCCTTATCCTCACATATGATATGAATTTAAGAATACCTTAGGTCCTTCAATAGCATAGCTGAATGAGCCACGTCGAGACACAGACTCCAAGTCTTCGTCAATTTCGAGTTGTGCAATTTGAGTGTAGATTGGTGACACTTCATCCCAAGCCATCTCTTCCAACCACCAGCTGAATAAATTAATATTAGAACCAGGTATTTATACACAAAACTGACTTTTCTGCAATGGTTCCAGCCATGCGAGTACGGAATAGAGCATCCATACGATCACTCTGCTCGCGACTCATATGGTTCTTCCAATCCCTGCTTCCTCCTTTGCGAATGAACTCTGCTTTGTACCTGAAATGATTTACTAAGTAAAAACTTATTACAAGTGAAAGAGATGAAACATCGAATGCGACCGGCCAACAAAGAGAGACTATGAAAAATGAGAAGGCACGTTTTGACGCAAAAGGAAACATTATTTGAATTTCTTTTTCTTTTCCATTCCATTCTAATGTTGTGTTAACAAGAAGATAACTATTCTAAGCTTATTATCCCAATATTTCCCCTCTCTTTATGTGTCTATTAATTGCAGTCTTAGCCCATCCCGCATCTTGCTTGTCTTCTGCAACCTTTTTCTCGGCCAACGCGTAATACCAGTAGATGACGATATGGTGCTAAGAATTGACGACGCCCTTTTTGATTGATACGTCGACTAGGTAGATCTGATTTCTCGTTTTCATCGGCTTATATTCAACTTTTTAAAAGAAGGGTGTGGCAAAACTAGGTACTATGCCCACCCAAGGGGGGGGGACACTATGTCTAAGAACGGCCCGATTCCGAGAGAGTGGAGTGGTTTGGGATGAAGCAGACGAATATGATAATAGAAACAACCTAGTGATTATGGCAGAAGAAGAGCGAAATAGAAAGTCAACAGAAGACAGTAGTTTGTGAGTGATAGGGAAACGGAGAAAGACAAAAAGGAAATGGGTGAAGTATTTCACCTCAAGTTGTTGCTAATCTCATCATATATGTTTTATGGTCTGTTTAAACGACATGATAAAAGAAAATTAGCGAAAACTGTCTTTCAGCGCATCTGTTTGTTCTTTTTTAAACTTCTGTCTTATGCTAGTTCCGTTCATATCGATGGGTTACATACAGTACACACATGCTTAGATAAGGCTTGAAACTCACAATTGCTTGTTTGGGAACCATCTTCTCTGATCCTGCTTCATAGCATCAATGCTGCTATTCTTAATAACTGTAGCTAATCTTGCTGGGTTCTTGACCAATTCATGTGCTGAGCCACCAAGAAATTCACCAATCTGCAACACTTGAAATAAATGAACTTCCATAAAACTGAAAAATAACTACCTTTGTGATTATTTCTGGCATGTGTTCAACAAGATCTTCATATTTCAAGAACAATACATTATCGTCATTGATATGTGGTAGCCAAGTAAGCAAATGATCGAAATAGTCTCCGAAAGCCAATTGACCTAAAGAATTTTATATTTTTTACCATACGTTATGATTATTTCATTGAATTATTTGCTATTCTCGAATTTACCTGATGAGAAAAGATCAAAGAAGGTATCGAAATCTCCTTCTGCAAAATTATAGATCTTGAAGTTGCGATTATGATGATAATAGCTGAAAGATAAAAATTGAAGAGATCAAAAAGAGTAGTTAAAGATATTTTCCAATGAAAGGAGATCATTTTTTGATTCAAATTTAGTTTATCTTACCTGGTAAGGCAATCTTTTGGATTTCGAACACAATAAATATATTTAGCATTTGAGCTGAATGGAACATTCATGTGGCTAAAATGTGTCTTCAAAATTCTTGGATGTTCCAAAGCTTGTACGAATTGAGCTCCCATTCGCTCAATCATTGGACTTTGTACACATAGCTCTATAACCATTTAATTATTTTATTTGTACATTTCAATTAGAAAAAAAAGTATAGATTTAAAGTAGGATTGTTATAATTAGAAAAAAAAATTCTTATATGATTAATTCTCTGGCCTTTCTTCAAATTAGGGGCTATATGAACATGTTTAAAGATAATGGCTGTTATAACCATTTTCATCTTAAGTTTTGATATCGTCTTTTGCTCATCCTACTCCATTATTATCTTTAGGCATGTGACAATCAGCTGCAACTTTTCAAAATGGCAACTTATTCTAGTGTCTATTATTGTGCTTTGATCGCTGATAATGAGTCCCCTGGTTACCGTATCCCTTGTTCAGTGGTGGGATGAGGGGGGGGGGGGGTTAGGTTGTCTGGCTTATATGAATGTATGTGAAAGAGAGAGAAGGAGAGAGAGAGAAAGAGAGAGAGAGAGAGAGAGAGAGAGAGAGAGAGAGAGAGAGAGAGAGAGAAAGAGAGAGAGAGTGAGAGAGAGAGTGAGAGAGAGAGAAAGAGAGAGAGAAAGAGAGAGAGAGAGATTGGAAGAAAGAAGAAAAGAAAAAAAAGATGGGTTAGATTAAATTTCATGTTAAAATCAAGATCAGGAGGGCAGAAACCGAAAAGAAAATCCAAAAAAAAACTAGCTATTATGCTGTTGTTGATTTGATATAGAAAAATCACAAGACAGGTATACTTACCATTGCCTTCAGGAGCTTGGTAGTGTTCTCCGCGAATCAGCTGATGACAAATATGCTGAAGAAGTGTTGTTCCACATTTCGGATAAGTTGCAATGAACAAATCAGAATCTTCAACCTTTAGTAGTTTGGCACTTCTGAAAGTCAAAGGATTAAAATAGTAAAGTTTGAAGATTCAATTTTTTTCATTTAAAAAGAAAATTTTTTAGTTTTATTTTAAACAACCGTGTCTCACTTTTCTCTTTGAAACTAGCTTGAATTAGCTTGTAGACATAGAATTAAAAAAGATATTATTCTCGACGAAATATACTTTATACGAGTAGGCGATCAAGTACATTGAGAATATAAAAATAGATACAATGTAATTTCAACTTTTACCGTTTTTTTTGATTTTCAGAACTCCCCAAATAGTGAGTTATTACAGACTATAGAAACATTACATCTGTCTGATGCTCTATGTTTTACTTCCCAGAACTTTTTTTTTTATCAAAAAATGATAAAATATTGATATAATAGTTAGTGAAAGGAAGTAATTCAAGACTATAGGAAGTTGTATTTCAACCTGTTTTTACCATCAAGATGTTATCAGGTTTTTTCAATCTTTTTTTATTCTTTATAAGAGATTTATATATGAATATATATGACTGATATATATGTACATATATTACTTCTGATGAGCTTCTTGATTATAATGATGACGATGACTTCTTGTTCAAATTTTGACAATCATCTTCTTTCTAATATCACTTTTTCCTATTTCATTCAAACGAAATTGCAATATTAGAGAAGCGCGAAAAGTACAAAAGTAAGAAAAATAACTTTTTTAAACAAAAACTTTTCAAGTTTATGGCTGTGAAGTCATGCTTCCTTTTTTTTGATTGAACGCTTACAGAAGCATTGCAACATCGTTGTCTAAGGAGAAGGTTGACCATGAGAGAACAGAAATGACAATCATCTATGGATTTTTGTTTCTATGTCTGTCTTTCAAGTAGAACTCCTGTGTTTGATGATTACTGTCTCAAAATTTATTGGTTTTTCAATTATTTCCGAGAACAAGCATGATGTAACATCTCCAAACATCACGATCTCTTCCCCAAAAAAGGGTGCGGCTTTTGCCATAGAACGAAATGAAAAGATGATGAAGTAATTGAACGGAAAGCGGCACCCAGAAGAAGAATGAGATATCGAAGTTGCCACTAGAGACAGAATCGACCACACATGTCGTTTTGGGGTGGATTGTGATTTTAATCGTTACAAACTTGCATACAAGCTAGATTAACAGGTTTCCGAGGAAAGTTATAAGGAATGATATCACAATTCCCAGAAACGTTTAGGATTTTCTTGTCTTGCGAAAGTCTCTAAGCCGCAGAAAGAAGCAATTTGTCATGACCTAGTGATCTGATTCTTTCAATTACCGTATCTGTCTATATTCGATTAAGCGAGCTTCAGAGGAGCGAAAATGAGAAAAAGAGTAAACTGGATGAAGCTTCATCAGCTTTAGTATAAGAATATATTTTTTTTGAAAAATGAATTAGAGTACATACCTGACGTTCCTTGGTTTGAAGATAGGTGGCCAGATTTCGCCATCGATAACAGCTTGTTTAGGATGTCCAAGAGGTTGATAGATAACCGAACGTTTTGGGCCTAAAAATACCAAATTCAGGTATATGATGATAAAGTATTTGGAAATATGTAATGATAAATTTCAACAGATAGATAAGTTCCAAAATAGAATTTAATGATTCTTATAAGTCTCTGTTTTATATTTAATATTTTCAATAGCTCCTTATTAAAGTTTAAGACATATTATCAGTTGCTATAGAAAATTGATAGTGAGACGACTGGCACTATTGATATGTCATGTCACAGTTCGTCATATTGTTTTTAAAACTTTTCACGTCGTATATGGTTGCAAAAAAAAACAAAAAAACTATGAGAAAACTGAGAACTGTCTGGTGCTAGTGTTAGGTTGTAACGAACCCTGTCTGAAGCAGAATGTATTGTTGTTAAGCTCAAATGGTGATCCAGGTGTTAAAGGAGTTTTAGGTGTACGTGGTGGAGTTCGATCACAGCTGGGTAGCTCAGCTTCATCGAGTCGTAGATGGGCCAAAAACAAATTTGCCATGGCTTTTGTAGGATTGAAAGGTGAAGTGAGCAGCTAGAGCTTTTTCAAGAACGTTTGTGAGCACCGAGCAAAATATCTCGTGGTAGTTGTGGCCTGAGTTTAACTCAAAGGCTGAAAGTATTTTCATGAGATCGCTCTACGCCTTATATAGGCCTTCTCGTTGGACCCATCTTGACGCCCCTTGGCGCGACTCCGCCTACCTCTCATGGCTTCATCTTCTGTACCTGGCTATGGCTCTCTAAACTTATCATGATATCTTGTGTAGATAGTTAACATGTGAAGAGAAAGAGAGACTGAAACAAAAAATTGAATAAGAGAGAGAGAGAGAGAGGTGAGGAAGAATAGAGATAAAAGAAGAGGTAATGGGAAAAAGGGGGAGGGGGGGGGAGAGAAGATGCAGAGCTTAACTTTTTGTGTCTGAAAAGATAAAATTAACGATAAAGGGGATATGAAAAATGATATCCATGAAATATTCATATCTGTAATAATCAATGCCATGTACAATACGAAAATGTTTCGAAGATGCCACGTTAGAATTCAAAAAGATGGAGGCAGATAGAGAAAGTGGGCGATATAGTATGTAAAAAATGGAAAATTTGAGAGAAAATTTGAGATACGGTAGAAAAATAAATAGTTATCTTTATCTCAAATTATTAAGTTGTTTTAAAAGAAAATGTATTATAAACTATATATTAACTTATAATGATCACGCGGCCTAATCGTGTTGAAAGGGGGGGGGGGGGGGGAGATACATAACATGAATGATGTTACTCATCTGTTTTTTTTTCTCCCCCCCCCCCCCCCCCCCCTTCATGTAACATCTATATCTGAAGCTTATGATTAATATTTCTATTATGAAGCTTTTATTCCGAATCTTCTTCATATGTCATATGATTACTATAAATGCGATTATATAACTCTGTGTTATCGTCGTTTATATTTTTATATCATTCTTTCTCCTTTCTTCTTTTTCTTCATCTTTCAACACAATTACATATTTCTATTGCAATTTTCTTTAAAAAAAACTGAGGCAACTGAGATAAAGTATATGAGAGTCATAAGATTCTCAATTAACAAGCTATCTATTACACCCACGAGCTTTAAATTGAGAAAATTTCTGATAATTGCGGCTTCAGAAAGGGGAAGATGATCCTAATCCTTTGTGAACTCTATGTCGTGGAAACTGATTTTTCATGTCGCTCACCTCTTCAACACCTTTCACCTCTTCACCGTTTCTTTCTCTTATATTTTGTCTGTGTCTATCAAAATATCTTGTTCTCTCTCTTTCTCTCTCTCGATTTCTCTCTCTATCTAAGTATCGCTTTGAACTTATTGACTACATCGAATATCCCCCCCCCCCCCCTGTACAAAGTATATGCAAGAAGGACGAAGCGGTAATGACGTCCTACCATGCGACTTGATTTTATTGAATTTTATATAAGGAATGTTCCAGAATTATCTATCAATAAATTTTGATTTTGTTTGAAGTAAATTGATTATTTTTAAAGAAAAAAAGGTTAACTTTAACTGCAGTTCTAGCTTCACGTTTTGACAACTGAAAACTCTTCTGTGAAACGACGAATTTGAGCTCCAAAGGTGTGGCCAATGTCCAAAGAATCAGAATCTTCCTACAGATCGACACATTCATTTTTTTCTGAAATTTCATACATTCAGACAACAATACATTTTCCAAAAGGCAGACAGAAAGGTTGACAGAAACAAAAGTTCAATAAGGAGAACTGTAGCAGAAAATTCGTGTCTTTATGTAGCACCCCACCCACACCCATATATGTGTGAATTTCCTTTTTTTCTCATTTTTCTAGTTTAATATCAAATATGACTGTCATTGTCTGATGCTAAGAACACCTTTTCTCATATCCTTTACTATCTTAAATTAAACATTTTTGTGCTATTAGCTCTGTGATGAAGAAAAAAAAGAAACAAAGAGAAAATAAACCTTGAAAAGAACACAAAATTCAAATATTTATATGTACATTCTGGTTGTGTTTGTTTCAAAACCTGATATCTGAAGCTCTTTCGCCGGTCTGTAATACCGTAATATTCACGCGGAATCATGAACTTGACCTGAACCATTGAGCATTCAGGATACCGTAACCATAATACATAGTAACATTTTCCAATGAAAATACATGTCATATTAGACGAATACTTTTCTTTTTTCTTTTTTTTTTCGAAATCAACAATATTTATGAAATGTATTATGTGTTACTTTGGGTTTGAGTTGTTTTTTATTTCGGTTTTTTTTCTGTTTTAGACAAACCGTTTTTACTGTTGCTATGTTTCAAAATTAAATATGTCTGTGTATCTTCTTCATTGTCTTTTTCGTTTCGAAAATTTTGATACGATAACATGTTATCTGTAATTATAATATATATTTGGTATAATATTATAATCATATTTGGATATATCTATTTAGATTTTGTCACAAGTTTTAAAAGTAAAAAAAAAAGAATAGCAGCACATATGATTTTTTCTAGAAAGAAGTTGTCATTTTATTCAAAATGAGGAAATTATTTTGTTATAACTATTACATACATAAAAATATATATTTATTTTGTTGCAAAAATAAGTTATTTTTCTCAGAAATTTGAAACAAAATAATTTTATTGGAAAAAAACAAATATCACAGTTAACCCTGAAATCAAGGTTGATAAAATAGCTAAATAAAAGATAAATAATACAAAAAATAAAAAAAAAATGTTTTTGAAAACCGGGACTGAGGAAGTTGGAAATGAAGCTGAATTGGAATGAGGATCATAATTTCTATACAATGTCATGTTGTACTGTATAACTCAATTTATAATATAAATATCTGATATATTATAAATATTATTATAATATATAAATTATATTTTTCTTTTATTTCTATTAATATTCTCATAAATGAAGAAATTCTTTTCATGACGCAGATGATAAGTCTGTTTGCGAAGTAGGAGGATCAGGAAGTTGACGATACAAGTCTGCACGTAAAGGATATTGGTTGATTCCTCTGATACCTGAAACAACTATTTATTTGAAGTATTTTGTAAAGTTAACTATTATTTAAAAATAAAGAACATTTTTTATTTCTTACCATTTATATTCGTAGCATTATACTTGTCATACTTTGAATTATCAGGGTCCATGAAATTGATTCGATGTGATACTGAAAACATATGTAAATATAGTATATAGTATAGAAATAGGAAATATTATAATAAAAATTGAATATTAATATATGTATATAAATATATATCTAGTACATTGATAACTTTTATCTAGCTGAGATATATGTCAAAAAATAAAGTTTATGGTAAGAGCATGTGTAGAACTTTTTAGACATAGATCATCAATATTATCTAATTATAGTTTCTATATACTGCAGAAAGATAAAAAGATGTTGTAATTATCAGAGAAGTTGAAAGAGAAGAAATTGTTAAGTTTTTTCTTTCTTTTTTCTTTATTTTAACTTATCATTTTATCCTCAAAAACTACATTGCAACGAGCTACGTCAAGATAATTGCATATATAGTAGGCGAATGTCGTTGACGTTGCTTGCTCGTTGCAAGGCAATTTCAGCATTTTCGCATATTTTTCAAAACGAAAAAAAAGTTTAAAGCTAACAGGTTTCAAAAAAAACAATAATTCCACCTTGTCTGGGGTTGTCATAATAGTTTCCTTTTACCTGTATCTCTTATTCTATCTCTCATTCTATCTCTCTTTTTCACACTTCATATATGTTTTTAGCAAATTGCCAAATTGAATGAATTTGGACAACAAAACTGTTTTTTTAATCTTATTTCGCCTTTGAAAAGTATTAATCTAAACAAACCATTCGAATTATGAATAATTGGTTGTCGACGATAAGGATCGAGATTCGATGCGGAATTCTGACGTGCTCCCATACCATCTTCCTTCTTCGGAATACAACATAATTTTCTAAAAGTTTTTTTTAAAATTTATAAATGAATGAAAGTATTATTATCAGATCATATATTTGTCATCAAAAAAAAATTATAAAAAGGGTATGTATGTAAGTCATGTATATATGACGTCATTAACATAATTGGTAATAACAAACAGGTTACTATTAACTGTCTATTTTCATTTTTCAAGATGTGATCATATTAGTAGCTGTTTCACTTTCTCTTGTCGTTTTTGTTTGAACAACTTTTTATTAAAATCATTTTAATAATTTTTAAAATTAAAATTTACCTTATGAACCATGACGGTGATTCCTCGTATGTGCTGGTTAGAATTGGGTCATCTCGCTGTCTGATAACACGTCTGAAAGAAAAGAAGAAAAAGACAAAAATTATCTATTAATATTAATAAAATACTAATAAAACATACTGTTTATTTTTAAATATACAGAATATTATTAATATAACAAATGCTATGACAAGTAGTGTTAGAATACCTATTGCTGTATAAATAATCCAACTATTGGCATCTGAAATACTTCTTTATCTCATTATGAATTAACAAAAATAGAATAAACCTATAAATCTCATGACTTTGTCTAAGTTTACAACTTGAGGCTTTTCTGTTGTAAGCAAATCATCTAATGAGCTGTTTGATGTGTTCTCAAATGGAAACCTTGAAGGTTTTAAGAAATCTCCTTCAATTCCACTTCCTTCTATTGAAGTTAATAGTTCTGAATTGAAAATATGTTAAAAGAGCTTAATGATGGAATAGAATTCATACCATCATTGTGTTGTTGAATTGATCCACTTGATCTAAGAAGAGGATCAAATTGTTCTGATTGAAGATCTTCTATCAATGAATCATTTGAATTCATCTAAAATTTGAAAAATATAGTTGATATCTTTCAAATATATAAGTTATAAGATATAAAAATGAATAATTATAATAAAAAAATAATTAAATTCCTTTTTGACTTCGGATGAATTATAGTAAATTACATGAACATAAGAGAAAATGAAATTAAACAATGACTTCAATGTAACTATCTATCTATCTCGTGATAGTTATATTCATATATTTATATATAAATATATGAAAACTAACTATCAAAATCAGAATAATATTACAGAAAAAAGCTTTGAAAAGTATATAAATGGTTCATTCGAGCAAAATAAATGATTCAAATAAATAAAATTAAATCAAGAGTTTTATAAAGAACACCTGAATTCTACAGCTGTTGGTAAATAGTTTAACGAAAGATTTGAAATACACAATCTGCTAATGAAGTCTATTATATATAGAAGAATGCGTTTTTTCTTTGTTAAAATGAAAAGTTGGTTAGATGAACAACTGAGATATTCGAATATCGAAAAGAGAATAATGAGCTTCGTGGATGAAAGTTTTGAAAAGATTTTGGAAATTTAAGATGATATTCTATATGTTCACCTGACAAAGCTTCTCTATTACCATTCTGCTATGTTTTTAAAAGAAAAAAAAGTTTAAGTTAAGCAAAAAGATCTTTAGAATGAATTAGTTTAAGAATAGGATTGAAGGAAAAAGTTTAGAAAGTTGAAAGGTTCAATGTTATCACAACCGTTGTTTGCTTTCATTTCAATCATAAATGAAACTAGTAATCATTTCAATATCACACGTGTAATCTCACGTGAAATGGATAAGATAATTAGAATTTTTGATTGTCATATTCTCTACAATATTTGGATGAATAAAACTAATAGTTAGAAATTCATACGAAAATAATATTAAGTTAGATATATAGTTGAAAATAGCATTATGACTTTAAAGTAGTATTTTATAACTTTTACTGCCAATTTAGATTAATATATACATGTAAATGTATATATATATATATATATATATATATATATATATATATATGTATTCAAGTATATCGAAATTTCTTTTTTTTCACTTTCTTCAAATAATTTAAAATTAAAATTAATTTTATATTATGTTGAAGAAAATAACATAAATATAACTTTACTTTTCGTTTTTTTTATAATTAAATATCCTATTTATTTGTTGTTACTATAAATGAGAAGACGTCAAAGAAAACAATAAGTTCATATATAATTTTATAACTATTTTTAGTTTAAATGATAACTAAAACGAATACTTTATAGTACTAATGAATGGGTGAGTCGAAATAGTAGTAATCGAAACTACCCGTAGATCAAAAAGATCGACTAAAATCCATCTGATGTATATGTACTATGTATTATATGTATATATACATGTATTTATAAAGTAAAATATAGCTTGAATATATTGGTCATACAAATCTACATTGGTCTAATAATTGTAAACTTGAGAGAGAATATTTAAATATAAAAAAAACTTTTTGTCCACTCTTGTTGGTATTTTTTCCGAGGACGAATCATGTAGCTAGGCAACGGAGAGCTCGTTGTGACTAGGCTAGGCTGAGAATATGGTGGACATGTGAGAAGAGCAAGATTAGAAAATGGGAAAAGATATAAAGATATATTGAAAAATATATTAAATAAAAGGAAAAAATCAATTATAGAACAACAATATTAAATAAAAAAAAAGAATAAAATAAATAAAAATATTAAAGTAGTTGAATTGGAATAGGAAAAACATTTGTTCTCATTTTATTTCAATTCAAACTTTCATTATGAGTAATAGTAAAGATACATCAAAGAAGAAACAATCAGTATGTGTATAACGAATGGAAGACACGACTTCAAGAAACAGCTTAAAGCAATGGCGGAGGAAGACCTAAAGATGTTGGTAATCTGATTGTCGTCCATCATAAGCAGTCCAAGACCAGAAAATACTTCATTTAATCGATAAATATACTTTTTCAATGCCTCTATGAAGTTTGAATAAGTAAAGAGCATAAAAAACTTGAATACAATTCTCAATTGAAATATCAAATCTCAGACTTTAAGTTTCAACATCAATGAACTACGAATGTGATACAACGGAAATTGAATTAGTTAACTAAGAATTCTATCATGTACATATGCATATATAAATAATTTTTTGATTAACTTAAATTAAAATTTTGAACAAAACTTAACTTCTCTGAAGCGAATTCAATCAGAAAAACTTGAAAAAAAGTGAAGGAGAAGAGAAAATGAGAAGTGAGTTTTGGTAAAGCATGAGGAAGGGGAGAGTCACTTCCTTGTACAGACAATGAAAATAATAGGCTATTTACAAAGCTTTGAGTATGGTCAAGCTGTTTATAAGTAATTATAATGAAGTGAGGATGAGTAGAGAATTTCTAGGCTAATTAGGATTCATGAGTACAAACGAATAATGATTTCAATCCAGATGGTGCAATGATTTGGCTAACATCACGAATAAGATTTAAGAAAATGATAATATCAAAAATAAAAAGAATTAATTATGAAAATAAGAAAATTTATAAAAAAAATGAATTTTAATTTAAAAATAGTAATGAAAAACCGATAATTTATGGAATAATATTTCAATGAATTGTTAAGAATATAAAGAAAATTTGAAACAAAACATGAAAATAATCATCAATGTTGATTATAAATAAAAGTTACCATGGTAAATCGTTCATATTTGAAAAATAATTTTTTTTTATAGAAATACTTATGTTTTTAATAGTATTTCAGAATTTTTTTTGGTTTTTCTTATTAAAAATAAGAGCTTTTACTCTAGTAATGACAACAGTGGTCGTGGTTATTTCATGGTTTTATTGGAGATATGAGTGGGTTGTGAAAGAAAAACCGCAGAAATTGATTCATTGATGAGCTGAATAGCCTAGTGACAGCACGAAAATTCTCCAGAAAAATGAAAAAAGAATGAACTGAGACGGAGTTTTAGTGGAATATTGAATGGAGGTAGCGGACTCTAACAGAGTTACATTCGACTTGATGCGACGGGCGAGAGACAGATGAAGCTAGGAGGAGAAAGAGAGAACGGAGTAAGAAGTGTTCGATAAAGAAATACACGAGAGAATAGATGATATGCTGAACAGGATATACAACTAGAAGATAGCAAGAATGAGACAGTGACGACGACATGGCAATGAGACAACTGACCATCTCATTTGTTATGTATTTTCCTTTTTTTTTTGATCGTAGAAAATGATGAGTATGAGAGGGAAATAGATGATTGAGAAAGAGAAGTAGGAGTAAAAATATTGTGGAAGAAAATGAGAGAAACTGAGAGAAAGAAGTATTAGATGGAACACACGTCAACCAAACTGATGGCTAGTTGACCTCCCGTGAACAGACACTTCAGACCCTAAAAGAACGATGTTCGTTTATTTCAACTGTCATCAATAAGACCACTATGTTGTGAAAATGTTATCCTTTGTCCTTTGTTCTACCGTCTTGAGCTAATCCGATGTCAGCTTCATCTGGGTAAACTAAACGATCGCCTCAGGGAATTGAATACAACCGATGTAAAAGAACTAAAAAGCTGATGGGCACAGTGCTCATCTGCCAAGCTGATGCATAGAGTCGGTTTGAACAGATGATGATGAATATGAAAAAACTGACATTGAAATGTTTTCGTCAGTAAAATGTTGCCAAACAGCCAAATCTGAGCAATTATAGAGAGAAAGCGAGGAGATGAAGTGAGTGCGGTTCAACACGATGACTGACTAAGAATAAGTCAAAAGTATCTAGATCAATTATAACTGCCATGAAATATAAACAACTTTCACATACAAAATGTGAAGAAAGAAAGAAAAAATGACTTAGAGATATCTGGGAAAAGAGGAAAAAAAGAATTTTTTAGGACAATTTGTATAAGAATTAAAAGTATAAAATGAATGTTATAGTAGTAAATCAAAGAGATAAATGGAATAAAATGACCACCGGAAACTTGCAATTTGATCTGACGGAGAGAAGAGATAGATTGTAAATGGCAAATTGGTGGCGTAATTCGAAACAAAAGACTCATTGAATGGATAAGAAACTGTGAAGTAAGAGACCAAGGAAGTGAATGAGGAAATGAATAGAAGAAGAAGAGAGAATAAAACAGATTTGAAATGATGATTATATGGATGACAGGAATGAAGAAAAAGACGAAGACAATGTAATAGAAATGCTGGAAAGCAGATGGTCTTCGATGAAAATGTACAAAACTGAAGACCGTTTGATGCACAAAAATCTCGAATTATCGGTATATTTATAGAAAATATACTGCTCATAGTGAAATGCTAGATGACTTGAGTCGATATATCGAAAGAGAATAATTAGACTCTTTTCGAAATCTTAACAATGCTGTGAAACAGGACGACTCTTAGTGGCTTGCAGAGAAGAGAGAAGTACTGAGAAGCATTGTGAGATGAGTGAGAGAACTAGACCAAGAGGATGGGAGAAGCCTTTCAAGAACATGGATAAAGCTTGCAAGATCTATATCTTATGAACTTTGCTTAAAAGTTTCAAAATGCTATGAATGGGTTTGGAAGACGACGCAGTTAGAAGGACATTATGAGGTCGTTGTGAGTTGTGAAGCATGCAGTTTTAAAGATATAAGACTTAAAGAATAAAAATAGGAAATTAAGCTCTTTAACTAAATGTCAACGTACAGGAAGTTGTAGCCGTAAAGTAGAAGCTGTGAGTACGTAGTCATGATGCTTCTATACCAAGCTTCTACTAGCCTCCAAAGGGAATAAGATTGTGAAATTTTAAACAAAAGCCAGTAAAGGAAATACAAAGTTATAGAAAAAATTATTTTTTTACCCTTTGTTCAGCAATGAAATGCTGAAGAAAAGCATACAATATCTGGAATTCCTAATGTGTAAAGTGACCAGAAATCTGAGACAAATGCAAAATATTGAAAACGAAATTAAATGTGCGAATTCAATATTATCTGCCAAATTCAAATTAGGGTGGTCAACGTGTTGTATTTATATATTCTGTGTATTTCATATTGATAGTATTATATGAAGTTAGATGTTAGAGTTAGATATACTTGAATTCTTATGTGTTACAGGATGACTCACCCCCCTCTAACCCCCCGCCAAAATTCTTTTCAATTGACGAATTCTCGAGGAAAATGATCCATTATATAGATAATACAAAATTTTTCTATAAGTATGAATTCAACGAAAAATTAAAAATTAGCAACTCTTCTTCCCACAATCTTCATTATGTATTTACGAACAAAATTAATTTTTATGACAAAAAAAGAAATACCTGTAATGTACAAATGGTATATACAAAAATTAAAAAGACATGATCTTGATCATTATAACAGAAATTAATTTTTTTTTCAGAAAAATATTTTACATAAATAAAAAAAAAGAAATACGTAATACATCTAATATTTCATTGACGTTTTTTTAAATTTCGAGTTTCTGAATTATCAGGATACTTCAATATATCTGTTTCCATAAAATGTTTGGCATTAATTAGACGTCCACTTCTACGTTTTTCCTGAAAATTATTAAATAATCGGAAACATTTAAATATTTTGAAAATTTTACTTTTTTTTTGAATTTTATAATTTATTAAATTCTTACAAATATTTGTTTTATTGTGATTTAAGTATATTTGTAAGAATTTTAATTAATTAAATTGAAATTAAATTCAAACTATTTGAAATTTGAAGAATGAATGAATAAAGAACTTACAGGTATTGGTGCAGCTTCAATAAGAAATGATCGTAACAGCATGAAAATTATTGTAACAACTAAAATAAATAAATAATTTAATAAATTTAATAAATTTAAATAAATTACCATTCAAAACAAGTAAAACTATATTATATAATGATGAAATTAAAGATTTAAAATAGAATAATTCCATTGCAAAATGAATGGAAAAAGCTGTAGTCAATAGCAAGTGACACGATTGTAAACCGTGATTATCAAATTTTCCCATAAGCATGAATCTATAAATTCATAAGTTGAGGAAATAAGGTTCAAAAAATATGAACCTGGTAACCCCTAACAAGGCTTGATTTAAGGCAAAAAAACGTGAAGCTGGAGTTGGTTCACCAGAAACGAACATAACGGACTTGGATCCTATAATTAGAAAGTTAACCATTTATATAATTGTACAAATTATATTTATATTGAATTATATACAAATAATTACCATGGAAGCCTGCATAAGAAACAAATATTGATCCACAAACTTGTAAAATAAGGAATGCTAGCCATGCTCGGTATACGTTCTCCCAATCGATTTTCATTTCTGTCGTTGAAATATAATTTTTGAAATATTTATCTGAAATATATAGTATATGGCATATATAAGACATTTATAATTTATATTTTATACAAATTTCATTATAAATATGAAGAAATTAAAAGGAAAAAGGTAAAAATCATATATTGAACTTGACACACGACCAAATAATTAACACTGAGCAGCCGTGGTCAGCAAGTAGCCAGTGAGGTCAGGAATAGACAGCAGCCAGCTGTGCGATGAAGCTTTTACACAGCATATGAATGAAGAGAATCTAGTGAGCGAAAGATGTGAAAAGATACTGAAAACCAATGGCAAGCAATGAGAGATGACAGAGAGAATGAGGTTGTTGCAACCTAAATGGTGAATTAGATACTTCCAGAGACGCAGACTGAGACATCTGGCAGTGGACATTCAGATTAGTTCAAGGAAAACGTGAAAGACTAGAGAAGATATGCCATCACATTTACAGGATAATTGACATGTTTTTCATAGAAAATATATAATATTAGTATATATATCTTCTATATGTGTCTATATCTCTATCTATATGTATATGACCTTTTAAACTCATTTCATTTTTCCTCGATCTTAATAAAAATTTTCCCTTTCCTCTCATCTGCTACATAGTTCAACTAGGGTGTATTTGAAAATATTTTGTAAAAAAAGTTTTGCAGCTACTGCTTACTCAGCATCCTCATACACATAAAAGTTTTAAATGGCAGATGTGATATCAACAATATTTCATATCCATAGATAGTATTATAGTTAGAAATTATTTCTAAAGTAATTTTTTAATTTTAAATAATTTCTGGTGATGGGAAAATGGAGCAAAAATGTTAACAACAATTATCAGAATGGTGCAGCTGCTACTGCTACTGCTGCTGCAGAAAAAAAAACAAAAAAAAAGGAGTTGTTGAGTTTATTTATGAAACAAGTTTGTTTAAACTTGTTATCTCGAAATGCTTTAATCATGTCAAGTAATAGAACCCTGTTTCTAATTATAGAAGGAATCATCTCAGATTACAAAAATCATCCGTTGCTTCTATAATACTATAAATACTTACTAGTTAGTTTTCTAAATTAAAAATTCTTTAAAATATTAAAAAAAATAGTTTAGTGGAATAGAAAATTTATTTAGCAATATAAATATAAAATTAAGATTAACAATTATAAATATATATTGAAATGAAAAGGCTTTTTTTATTGTTGTAAAGGCGTTATAATAAAGTATTTTGAAGATTTGGGATATGATATCATGTTTTCTTTTCTTTTTTTTTCCATAAATTGAAAAGAAATCTAAAAGAAGTATGAACATTGAATCTAGAGCATTGAAATCGAATCTTAAAAAAACAAAAAAAAAGTAAATATGTAGATTATAGCATAGTCTAAGAAGAAAGATGCTGATCATAATAATAATAATACTTGAAAACATTAAAGGACATTCATAGATGTACATGTGTATACATATCTCTATGTATGTATGTATATTGTTTCCAAAATAACAAGTTTCAAAAAAAAAGAAAGAATAAAAATTTTAAAGCCAAAAGTATTGTATGTTAATAAATATAATTTGAAAATTTAAATAATATTATTATTATTGTATAATATTATATATTATAGTAATTATTATATTATATGTATATGTATATGTATTTATTATATTTGATATAATACTTTTCATGAATTATTTCAATTGTAATTCAACAGTTTTTGAAAATACTGTGTTAAAGGTTGCATTGATTATATGAAATATTTCATCTATTCTATATATAGATAGATAGATGTATATATAATAATAAAAATAATAATAATATTATTTTGGTTGATATAGTTATATTATGAAATCTTTGAACTATTATATATATATAGTTATATACATGTAATATATGAGCATAAATCGACTGATACATGTACATGTATGTATTTGCTCAAAAAAAATCACAGAATGCACATAGATAAGGTACTACTTAAAGAAAACTAAAAATATATTTTTTTCTTATTTTCCCTTCTTCTTCTTCTTTTTATTTCCTCTGATTATTGATACACACAGTAATTTTTTTTTGCTTGCAACACCTAAGTAGATGTTACTAAGCTACAGAAAGACGAGAAGCTTCTCCAGGCATTAAGATGAAACGATACTGTTTCCCAGCATCAAAACGTTTTTTCTGCTTTTTATGTACATAATACTCTTATTATTCAGAGAAAATTTTTCCAATTTTAACCTTTTAGCTCCATTTCTGCCTCCATGAAACATCCGTCAATTTTTTTTTGTTTTTTTTTTTCCAAATTTTTTTGAAGAAAAAAATATAATTTTTATAACATATGTATATGTACATATACATATTTATAAATATACATATAAACTACTATACCTTATTACAATTAACATAAAAAAGCTTTTATTTCTTCTTTTTTTATGTAGAAAAACCATTCAGCTTTTTCTGAGATATACATACTTTCTTATGTCGCTTCTTATCTGCCTTCTGCTGTTCAAAATCTAAATATAGCATAATAACATTGCCTTATTTAGAGTATTGTGTGCCCACAGGCTAGTTGAAGCAATATCAAGGATGAAGAGATATATACAACTGAGAGTCACTAGAGGGAAACAGAGAGAAAACTAAGAGGGAAAGAATCAAGAGATAAACTACTGTTGGGTGAGAAGATGAAAAAAAATTGAGGCAGAGAATGAATACGTTTGAGTAAAACATAGAGAGTAGAGGGGAAAAGAGCAATAGAGATGGAAAAGGCGGAGTTTCATGCTTTTATATCCATTTCGATATCTTTTACTCTTTTTCTATCACTCTTCTTTCAACTCTCTGTTAGATCTTCTTGGTTTTCTGTCTTCTGATCCTTTTTCCTTCTATTCAATGGCTTTTCATCATTAGTCTTTAAAGACTTCTTTTCAACTACAAATGGCCATTTTATCTTTTTATCTGCTTTAAAAGTCCATCCATGACTCTTTTAAGCCATTTGTATGTTTCATTTTTTCTTCTAACTTCTAATATTTTATTCTATTTCCTGTATCTCCTCCCACCACAACCCCTTCCTTTCCTCTCATATCATGTAGCATTAAAAGACGTTTCAAATCGTCCTTCTCTATCTTTTTCAAAAGCAGCTTTCAAATACAGCCTCCGTCTAGAAGTTAGAAGGGGCGAAGAAAAGTTAAAGCAAACACCTCCCCCTCCCCTTTATCCAACTATTTATCCAACTGATAGCTCCGATAGCCTTTTCATCAGTTTCTGATTATATCCCGATCTACTGCATTTCATGCTTCTATCTTGCCTTCCCCTCGTTCACCAGCTTTTTTCCTCATTCCCTCCCTCTCTCAGTCCCTCCCTCCCTCTCTCGCTCCTTCATTGCATCATTTCGCTCCAACTTTAAGTCCAACCCTCCACGCCCTCATAGTCTGTTGTTTCCTTTTCTTCTCATCAAGCCTGTTCAGATAAAATTTGAAATATCCCAGAACAAAACGACATTTTTTCATATTTTGATTTTCCTTGATCATTCATCATCCTTCATTTATAGTTTCAAATTCAACTATTTGTAAATTCTAACGAATATTTATACGCAACTTCTTTTATGGGAAAAAACGAGAATGTTCTATGCCATTTTTTCCTTCATTTTCTTAATCATCTCAGTTTTCTGTAAACTCAATCACACCTAATAGACTTCTGCTATGTCTTTAAGCTCAAAAACGCTTTTATTTTCTTCTTTTTCTTTAACATCACTTCAATTTATAAGGAAATGAGTATTTTTTCTTTTTTTTCATCATAATGTTCGTCTCATCTGATATTTTATTTTCTAAAAACGAGAATATGAATTGTCTTTATCCATCTATCTTATGACTTTCTAATGTCTAATATATATTTCTCTATTTCTTATTAGTCAATAGAAATCTTTTCCATAAAAAATTAAAAATAACAAGAAAACACGTGCAAAAAACTTTCTATTTTATTTTTCACTTTGTTATATGAAAACCATTTTGTTCAGTTTTGGTAGAATCTTATCTCTTTCTTCATGTAAGCTTCTCGGATACTTCTCATCCATTTTTCAGCTTTTTTTTCCTCAAAGTATAATGCTCCTTTATTTAAACATAAATTTCAAAATGTTATGAACTTGATGATTTTTTGATCGATGTGTATGCACGCTTAGTTCATAGTTCCCATTTTTTGATGGTATATCCTCCTTGAAGAACTTTAAAAAAAGTATATCTCGTGATTCAACTTGTTTGCAAACATGTTCATCCAAAAGCTATAATAATTCTTCGTTTTTTACAACTTCCCATATCAAGATGTTGCGAACAGCAACAAGATTTATAAGTTGAAACATTTGCTCATACATGCCAAAGTGTACAGCTTAAGCTATTAATTACCCGCCTTCTTGTAATTTCTGAAGCATTATTCAATTTCAAAAAAGCTTTTCGTGGCTTCTCCTCTTCTAAATCTTTGTATGTAATGCTAAAAGCTTTTTTTCTAGATCTATGTTACAGATGATGCACTCAACTAGAATTCAGAATCTTGTACGTCTACTGCATAAAGCTCCAAGTTCAGATAGCATTTACATGCAAAGCAGGTAACATTTTTAAATTAAAAGAAACAATTTTTCTTAAAACTAATAAACTAACGTCAGAGGAGTTTTATAATCTATTTTTCAATTTTTCTTTTCTTAGAAACAATTTCAAAAATTTCTGGGAATATGAGTTTGATCGGATTAATGATGTTTCTTTAGCAAGATAAGAAAAAAATAAATGGTCCCATGCAAAAATTATCTATTTATGGATTGTTATACACCCACGTATTATATCTTTTGATCATTCTAAAAAACCTGAGAAAACACAAAACATCGCTTCTGACACTATTATTTGAATTTGAATTTAATTTTGTTTGTTTACAAATGTCTTACAACAGCTCTCATGAATTGGCTCTATTTCATTTGCATGTATTCTGTTCTAAGATCTTTTCTAAGAAAAAGTTTTTAGTTTTAGAGTAGTAAGAGAAAATCCAGAAAAATTCAAAACGAACGGAAGAGCTTCCTTAATTCATCAAAAGTTCACAATCATTCGTTTCGTTTCCATCAACAAGATGACTAAAAAAAACAAAGTCATAACCTCAGGATATTCAGGCTTTCAAACTTTGTGTTGATGTTCTTGTCTTTGTTGCGCTCTTGATTCTTTTCCTTCGTCTCCATTTTCATCTGAACACTGAGCATTTCTCTCTCAAATCTGCAATGGCGTTAAGGGAAAGACGAATGTATGTATAGCAGAAGCGTTTACACGATATCCCATATGAGATCTGAAGTTGACGACATCGCTATGTGGTTCTATTTTGCTTTTGTCGTCTGACAAGGACGGATGTTGGCACTGTCGAATGATGCTGAAGTCCATCAGCGTGTGTTTTCCGCAGAATTGCTCTGATTTTTAACTTTCAGTTAGGAAAGAGAAAACAGATAGCAAATAACATCTATATATAGCGTCTAAAACAAAAATGTCACCGAGTTTCTTGTGGTAATCTTGCATTTTACTTGATTGTTTCAAATAAAAATGAAATTAGAAACCGTCTAAACAACTGTTTCATTTGAATATATTTTGCATAACAATACTTCTTCAATGAAGTAATATGTTCAAGGATTAGATATTGTACTATCTATTCAATCTATTGAAAAGAATATTTTCAAAAAAAAAAGACAACTAATATTGCCAATAACTTAAAGATTCATAAATATAACAAAAGGAAACGTTTGCTTAGCTTGAAAAAAAAATTGGAAGTTGATTATCCGTCAGCAAAACTCAAGACATTGCCACTTTTGAAGAGAATTTATCATCACTTACAGCTTTAGTATTCAATCTCTCTTTGTCTGCCATTATCTTACCAGTCACTTCTTTTCAGAAAAAGGAGATGCATGTTAAGTTGAATGAATCGAAAATCAGACTTCAGTCTGACCAAATACTAAGCGATAGAGCGAATTTTAAAAATTAAAATATTATTATAACTATAGTATATATATATATATATATATATATGTATATATATGTTATATATGAATTTTTTAGAAAAAAAAGTAAAATTTAAAAACATTTGTTTACGAGCTTTATAAGAAAATTTGCATATTTTATTATATAATATTATTAATAATTAATAAAAATCTACGTGCACGTGAAAGTCACGTATTTAATATGTGTGTATGCAAATGAACTTGATGATATGATTTTATTCTTATAATTTTGAAAATGCAAGTATATAGCTGAATATATTAAATTATATTAAATTAATAAATTAAAAATAATATTAAATAATCATTTAAATATTTGAAATATTCATTGTTAAACGTCTGATTTACATATTTTGTAAAAATCAGAAGTAGCGAGAAAGAGACAGAGAGAGAGACAGAGAGAGACAGAGAGAGAGAGGGGGAGTCCTAGAGCGGAAATAAATATATTTTAAATTAATAATTATACAATATATATATATATATATATATATATAGAATTGTTCAATATTTTACATTTAAATTATTTGAAATGAAACTAATTTATATTCATTTTAATGTCTCCTAATCTACAAAATACTTTCGTCTTTTTGCAAATCATTAAGCTTGTCAAACTTTTCATAGTAAGTCATTGTTCGTTTTCAAGAGTAAAGAATATCATGTCAGATGAATTACAATCAGCTTTTTTTGTTGTGTCTATCGTCATCAGGCATCAGCATCAGCATCATTTCATTTTTCATTATTTTTTCATTCTTTCTAACAATTTTGTCGCTATTTTATTTTTTTGAAACAATATGAAGGTAAAAAAAAGTAAAAATTGTGTTGAATGAAAAACAAATTAAAATAGGAAGTAGATAAGCAAAATGAATTTAAATTCATCTGATGTGTCATCATTTCTAGCAATTTTGCTAAGAAAATAGCAAAATGCAAAAAAAAGGCGTAGAAAAGCAAAAATACATATATACATATATTTGCATATCTATATGTATATTATACATATATACAGTGGACTTCATCTTGTCATAAAAGTTTGCTATAATTTTCGTGTTTAACATGCTCCAAAATTGCCGTTACTGATGTCGCTCTAGGGAATTTAGAATCAGATTCTTTTCTGTTCCACTTGGAAACAGAAAATTAAAAAAAAAGAATGTGATGGCTTTTAGAAACAAAACATATTCTTAGAGAACTAAAACCGTATAACTATAAAGAATTAATGATAGAATTCAAGTTTCAAAAGATGATTTTCAGACATTCCGGTCGAGTGTTTCTGGCTAATCCTGAAGATGTGAATAGAATTTGTGAAGAATTCGACAAGATTGCTGATAAATATGCTTTTTTTGAAAGAATATTTTTGCATCTTTTCAGGGTCAGTTGTCAAAAAATGTTTGTATTTGTTTTTTTTTCTCACAAAGTACATTAAATGGATGTGATGGACAAACCTAATTACAGGTTGAAGATATTGAACTTGCCATTCATTTCAACTTGGAAAATTTAAAAGAAGATGAATTGAAAAAGGATCAAAAGTTTAGGTTTGTTAAACTTTTTGAATCAGTTTTTACTCTTTATACTATAATGGAAACACATTTTCATTTTATTGCTAAGATTCAATTTGGCTTGTAAATTTAGAAACGATTAAAAATGATTTTGATGAAGAAGAAGTAACTTTGCTGACAAAAAAACAATAAAAGTACTCCATTTATTCATCGAAATTGGCCTTCCACCAATTTACGTCTTATGATCATCGGCCAGCTATTTCAATTATCAATTTTTGTGTTAAATTGAAAAGATTGCCACAAGTTCAACCATGTGTTGAAGATTCAATCTCCGGGTGTTAGAGTGTAACTCACTCAAACGTATTTATTGGAAAAATGAAAAAAAATTCTTCAAATATATTTGTTTGTTTCGAAGAAATAGATGAAGATATTTTTATATATATAACATTGAAATAGTATGAAGAATTAGATACTTAACATAATTCTTCTTATTTCTAAGTTTTAAGGAAAAGCTCAAAGTACTTAAGGATCACGAAGATAATGATTTAGGTAATTTCATGAGAACAAAACATGAATGAGTGAAAGATTCTGTATAAGAAAAAGGGGAGCAACATCAGAAAAGATCGATTGCCTGAGGACAAACAAGAATTTTCACTTAATTTTAAATATTTATATATATATATAATAAAAAGATAAAAACATGTAGAGATTTTATGAATACAAATCAGCTTAAAGTTCAATTCACTAATTCTTCATTCAGATTTAAATTTCTTTTATATTAATTCAAATGAAATCTTTTTAATTATTCATATATTTTTTTCTTTTATCTATTTCTTAGGACTCATGTCGGCAAATTTCAACGTTTTATGACAAGTCTTATGGATATGTTGAATAAAGGTGGCTTAGAAAGCTCTGATCAAATAGTACAAGTATTGAGGTATTTCAATATATTTATAAGAATAAAATATTATATGTATATATATACAATTTAACTACAAATAACTAGATCTTACATACATAGTTTTTTGATAGAAATAGAAAACAAATATTATCAATGTTTCACATATTTTCTAAATTTAATTTCGTTCTCTTCAAGTTAGACACGATTGAAATAATTTTTTTTTCATTTTTATTGGAATTAATTTATAAATTATATGATTAGGATATACATATACATATATATAAATATATATATTCAGGGCTGTTGGACGTCAGCATGCCAATGTACGATCGATGAGTTTCACAGCTGAAAAATGGCTTTTATTCAAAAATGTTTTAATTGCACAACTTTGTAAAGTTACAGTATGATTTTAAATTTATTTGTTATAAGATTTATAATATTCACTATATTATATAACAATATCTTTTCATCGTTATAGGATAAATCATATTCAACGTGGAGCAGGCTGTTAGGCTTTGTGATCTTTGAAATCAAAGATAGCTACTTAGAACATGTATGTTATTGTTTTTCAAGGAAAAAAGATGAACTTTTATAATACCTATTAAGGTTCGCCATGCTCGTTCATCATCTTGTCCAGCAATTAAAGAATTTCGGGTTTTTCGAAGAAGTCAATACCGAAAATCATCGGTTTGTAGTGCAAAAATGGAAAAAAATTTGAAAGATTTAAAATAATGAATGAAAAAATTGAAATAATACAGATTTATAGCCAACACATAAATAACATATTTGGTCGAATAATTATGAATTTTTTCATATTTGACTTGACAATGAAAGAACTTTAAAAGTCAATATAGGAATTATCATATCTATCTAAAGCAACTATCATTTTTATTGTTTTTATATTTCTATATGTATGTATAATATAATAATATATAAAAGCTACTGTATTATAATAATGAATAAATATTTCAAAAAAAACTTGTATAATTATGTATATATATATATATATATATGATTAATAATATATTAACTGTTCAAGTTGTATGCAATTTTCAGAAGAAAATGAGATTTTCTAATGAAATTTTCATTTTTATATGAATAGATGTACAAATCGGTTGATAATAAGTATAAAAGAAATATTTAATATTTCAGAATATTCCTTTTGAATTTTTTATATTTGTAATTTTGATATATCGTAGTATAAGTAAGTTGTACATCAACTGATAAAACTTAATTTAATAGCATTATTATATAATTTGTATCAAATTGATTATTTAAATATTAAATATTATATATTATATAGTATATAAATATATATATAATATTATTATGAGAAATTGTAACTTATACAAAATACAAATTTTATTTACATTTAAGATTTACAACACAATTTTAAAAGAGAAGCAGAATTAGAATAGAAATAATGGTACTTCTAACTGCATATATTTTGGGAAAAAAGACAAAATATTTCTTTTATTTAGTTTTTTTTTGGTTGAGAACATAATATAGAAAAGTGATTCCAATGGATAACGAAATAAATAATTTTTCTTAAAAAAGTAAAGTTGAAGTTAAAAAAATTTGAAAAAAAAATTCAAAAACTCAATATGAACAATTGACGTCATGCTTTATGAGATGCTCGAAGACGTCATGAATTTCTATTAATCATTATTATAAAAAACTAAAAATTAACGATAAGAATTCAAAAATGAATTGTCTGAACATTTCTATTTTCATTAGAAGAAGATAAAATAGTTGTTGAGCATATATTATAGAAAATATGAAGTAAAAGAAAGATAAAACAAGAAATGCTTGTCTATGTTTGTTGGAAATAATACTCGTTAGCTTCTGCTGGAAGTTTCCAGCCACTGGCTCCAAGTTCTAAAAGCAGAAGGATCATTTTTCGTGCCCATGGTTCTGATACGGTGATGAAAGCATCTCTGAAATTGAGAAAAGAAGTTATAAACTTGATTGTATTATTGTTATACCTTATTAAATCCTTGAGAAGAGCAAGCTGATCTGGACATTCACGTTCAAGATCATAACCCACTGATAATAATGTTGATATCAAACATTCCAACTATAAAATATTATGTTTAAGATTCTATACTATATGTAAATACAAACTTCTTCAATCTTTAATGTATCCAGGATGGGACTGCGGAGCAAGTAGTCAAACACTTGAAAAACGCTGTTCACAAGTTCGCCTTCAAATAAAAAAAATGAAAAATGAGTTGTTTTGAAAGTAACTTTTAAAGCAAAAACATGAAAGTTGAAACTTACCATCTACAGCTCCAATATTAGCATATAAATCTGAGACAAAAGTTAAGAATGAAATCCACATTCGGAAATGATCTGTTCTCAATTTGTCTCGGCATTCCAAATATTGTGAAATTGATGTAAGTAAACCCTGTAAAAAAAAATTTTAGATATTCAATAAATATTTTAAATAGTTTCTCACTTTTGCTAAGCCTTTAACTGATGCTGACTCCTTCAGAGAGCCACAGATCTTTGCAACTCCACGTCCTCCACCACCTTCGATAGCATGCTGACACAGGGATGAACCAACAACTTCTGCTAGCTCTTCTGACTGATATCCACCTTCAAATACATTTTTTATTGAAAAAGAATACCAAATAAAACTTGAAACTCACTTTCAATCCATTTCTCTAGCTCTGAAGCATTACTGACAATCTGAAGCTGTCGAAGTAATTTAGCTATTTCTCCCATTTCTTTATCTGATAAACTCTTTTTCTAAAATATAAAATTATAATATTTTTACCTTATAAACAAGTGAACCTTTGTTTCTTTCTTTGGTGGGGTGGACTGTTTAATCTTTTTCTCAGCGTTTTTTTCTGAGAATTCCTTGACAATACCTGCAGATTTAGGTAAGGTGGATCCTCGTGTAGGTCCAGTTGATCCAAAAGATTTCTGCAACAAATAATTTACTATTATAAAGTTTAACTATATAATATAGTTAAAATAAAATATTTTACAAAACATTTATTGAGTGGAAAGCATGTGAATAGTGTAATAACTGCGAAAAACTCGTTGTTTTACCTGGGACACAGCACTCTCGGAGCTTAGTGAACTTTCTGTTCGATTCAGTCGTCGCTCTTCATTTGATGATCGCGAACTAGCGCGAGAATTCTGCTGTGGCAGTGGGTCTACATGTGCTGTACCATTACGAACATTATTATTTTCTACAACCATTCATATAATTAGAAAATAGTTAATATATATTTTACCTTCTTTTATATTTGAATTGGTATTACATTGAAGTGGCTTTGAACCGGCCTCCTTTGTCGGTTTAGTTGTCGTCGTTGTCGTTGGATGAGATCCTCCATTTGAGGATACGGTAGATGTTTCGTCACCACCTGATCTGAGACCTATAAAAGAAAAATTAGAAAAAAATAAAAATCCTGGATATATAGGCTTTGAAAGATTATTTTTTTATTTATTTCACGAGGTTTTCCAGCTATTCACAGCGATGTTGTACAGAAAAAAGTAAATACTGGATGATAATGTATACAGAGTCGTCCAAAAAATTAGTTAAATTCTCGTTTTTTTTTCTTTTAAACTATTTTAATCTATTAGCTTTTAGTGGTCAGAACAAGCCAAATATAAGACAAAGTCAATATTCAAGTTTCCATTTTCGCTGATTGTTTGTTATTCTACCTAAATCAGTCAAGAAGCTCTTGTCGGAAGCTTGTTGTAAAATAGAAGAACAAAGGCTTTCCAAGAAGTGTTTAAGTATAAATTTCATCATATAATTATACTAATTAAAATTTTAAAATATAAAATTAACGATTATATTAACACTTACCGGTCATAATAATAATAATATAAGATAGAATAATATGGTTTTAGAAGAACAAGAATTTAAGAAAAACACTTGAAAAAAAACTAAAATCTATTCTTTAGTTTGATAGAAAATAACATTGTAGATAGCTGCATAATAAATTCAAATGATTATTCCAAGAGTATAATCGGATTAAATATATTTCAAAATATCTGAAGGTATCTGTATCAACTATCAAAAATAAATATATATATATATATATATATACCGTATATACTTAAATAATTAAAAAATAATAATAAATAATAGAAATAATGATTATATGTCCAATTTCATTTTCACGTTTGAAATTATTCTAATTATACGTAACGTGAATTTTAATAATTACTCATGTTTCAATCTTATTTCAAATAATTTCATTAAATAAGCGGTTGCATTCAATTTGAAGAAATTACAGTTAAAATTGTTTTATACAAACTAATTATATATAAAAATTGTAAAATAATTAAAATAAATTAAAATTATGACATACCGGGCGGTCGATAAATCTGCATCGCTGGTCGAGTAGTGGGCTTCTTGTTTGTGTGTTGTCGTAAGGTCTTCTCAGGGTCTTCTTGATGGGCTACGCACTATAATGTAATCTGATTAAATTATAATAATATTATGTGATTCTTAAATATAAATAAATAATTACATATTTCATCATTTTTTTTGTAAATATTATGACTTATGAAGGTATTTATACAATAACTATTATACTATATTATTATCTATTATATATTTTTTAATATAAAAATTGGTTTAAAGTCTTAAAATCCAAACGAATATACTTTTTTTGAAGCAAATCAATCAAATTTGCGACTAAACGATGGAGAGTTTTGAAGCTAAGAATAATAGCTACAACTTCTAGGAACAGCTGAGATTTCTTCAAAATCTTTGAGAAGAAAAAGATAGAAAACGTATCACCTTACATATCTATATGTCTAACCCTTTTACTATATGTTTCTATATACACATTTAGTATTATATTCAATATACTATATGTTTATAAGAAACAAAGTAAAAAATAAAATAAAATTGTTTGTTTATTGATTGAGTGATAAGCTAAAAGAAAATAGTTTTTTACGTTTTCAAGAGTCTTTACTCTTCAATTGTTTATTTTTTTAAATTAAAAAACAAAAAAATAACCAAAATCTTAATGATTCTTGTTGGATTTACCTGTGACATTTCGACCTGCATTTCAGATGTCTTATTGTCGTTGTCTTATAAAGAATCTTTCTGTGATGGAACAGAAAATGATTTTATTTTTTTTGGACAGACAGAGCTACCTTTGCGAGCCAGACCTCCACACACTAGCCCTGAAATAGTATTGAAAATTCAAATGTTCATATCTGTATGTATAGAGCGATTTTTCTGTTTTGAAAGTCACTTTTGAAAGAAAAAAAACAGAAAATTGAAATATGAAAATGAAGATGATTCTACCTGCCAAATAACGGCAAATGAATATATGCTTCGATTATATAAATATATAAATTTATATTTATTATAATAATAAAAATAATTTAGAACAAAGTATGAACATCAGAAAATGATGTTGAAATGATATCTGACGTGAATATTCTTGAGGATGATGAGTGGATGAAGATCTCGATGAGGTTATAGCAAGCAATATGGTCAGAGGCAATGGAACGTTTGAAAGGGGGGGGGGGAGAATTTTATAAACCGTAACAGCGTTTTGATAACTGTCTTTCAATCAATATCATATGCTGAAAACTAACAAAAAGAAGAAAAATGTGATGAAAAGAGAGAGATAGAAAAGGTTGAGAGGGAAAAATATTCAGATTGATAGAGAAAGAGAGAGAAAAAACATACACAAAGAGTTGGAGAGAAGGGAAAGAAAGGAAAACTGTGTGTATGCACATACATATGTGTTCGTGTTATGATGAATGTATGATTAGTTGATGATAGTAATGCCATTGTCAATAAGAAGCTTTTGTACCGACGATGATGACGATAAAGTCTTGTCGAAGTACGAGAGACTTTCGTCTGTCGTCATTGGACATTATTATAGTGTTAGTAGGAAATAAGTGTTTCTAAATGATATAATCAGCAAAATCAATACAGTTATTCAAAAAAAATGTTTTTTTCTCTAATTCACAAATATTTTTTCAGTTTTCGCATAAGTAGAATGAGGATAGATGTATATTTGGCAGCAGTAGGTCTTGGGAAAATTCTTTTTAACATTAAAGAAACTGATAAAGGTCTAACAAGAAATGAAAGAAACTGGAAAAATTGTCTTTTTGAAGTTCAAAATGATGAGAAAGAAAAAGCAAAAAAACAACAAAAAAAAGGAAAAGAACGACAAGGAGGGATGATGTCCGCAACAGCCACACGATGTCGACAACGTCGATTGAAGAAGAATCTGGCGGGGGGCTATTGATAGAGTAGAGAGAGGACGAAATATCGATAATTGAACCGACAGATGAGCTAGAAAACAGAAAGTAAATGATGGATGAAACAAACAAATAGCTGTCAGAATAATTGAAAATTGAGCTAAGAATTAGTATACGTATAGAAGAAATGTCCAAAATGTAATGAAATGGATAAGAGATGAGGTGAAAAAGTAAAATGAAAGTTGAATTGAAATTAATAATGAAAAGCTTTGATAGAAAAAATAACTTTTATCTCACATTAGAGATCTTTGAGATCTAGATGATATTTGAAAAATATCTGATAGTCAATATTCGAATAATATTACGGTTAATCATATGGAAATAAGGTGAAATAAGATTAAGAGATACAATACAATTTATACAATGATTAATGGTATAATCTTAAAAAATAGCAGATTGAAACTATTTTTATCGAAAAATTTGGTGATATAATAATAAAAAAAACTGAAACGAATAATTTAAAATTGACGGATTTGAAAAGATAAAAAGATGAATCAAACATGAGAGATGATGTTCGACAGATAATATTTCAAAAATCAAACAAGACAAGCAAGATGTTGAAATGGAAAATGAAAAGAAAATACAGAGAGAGGGTGAGAGAATGTGAGAAAGAGAGAGAGAGAGAAAGAAAGAGAAAGGAGAAGGTAAAGCTGGTACGACGGAATCATGTGAAGAGATGATGATGATGATGAGAAGGCGAGAGCAAAAAGACATAAGAATTATGCGATTTAAGGAGTAAAGACTAAATAAACACACATATACACACACATCTGTTAGTGATTTTCTAATTTTAATTAGAATCAAGTAAACTTAAACTATTCCGAAGCTGTTACAACAATGTTGTAAGCTAATATACAATAAGTTATCTAATGTATTATGATGTTGATTTCAAATTTTCAAGCTTTTCCGAATAGGAAATTAATTTTTCATCAGTTAGTCTGATTTGCAATCATTCTTTTTTTTCATAATCCGCTTAATAGTGATTACACATCAGTTCATTTTATTGTCGGAACTCGTTGTCGTTGTCGTTAACTAGCTCGAATGCTCACACTTTTCAACATGTGCTTTCTAATTACTTTCTTCAAAAAATCAAAGAGATATATTCAAAATAATGCATTGAAGAAAGAAGGAAATTAATGCGGTAAAGGGTTATGTTCGATGCAGATTTTATCATAGTCTTTCGGAGGAAATACAGGCCGAGAGAGAAAAAAATGAAGAGCCGAGAACTGAAGATCACAAGATGTGCTCTACGTTCGCTTTTTTCGATGTTCTACCAAAATGTTTAGTCATGGGTTAGTCTGTGTTTCAAAACGAACGAGAGAGTAAGGCAAGATGTATTGAGCACAATGACAAAGCAAGGAAGTGAGATATGATGAAGTGGATGACAGTATCGGCATTTTCTGAATGAGGACTTTGAAAAGAGCAGAATGTTGTTACATCAACATTTGATGTTTTCAGAATCTCAGCACGATTTTTAACCGCCACTTGACAGAGGAAGCCTGTAATTCATGGACAATGTGAAAAGAGATCTAGCTTTATTCCCCCCCCCCCCTCAACATGAATAATATAGCTGAGATTGGTAAAATATTCAAGTGAGGCTTCAAAACATAAACGATATTGATAAGAAACTAAAGTATAAAGAATATGCATGAGGTTCTTTAACAATTAAACAATATTTATTATAAAAATAAGTAAATCATTTGATGTGGCCGTTAAACAAAAGAAATAAAATAATTTTAAGATCTAAAGACACTCAATTCCTTCAAAATCTTCAAATATATCATTTGTAAGCAATCGAGCTCTGTTGTTAATTAGAAAGAAACGGAGAATTCAAGGAGATAGTATATGAAATAATGAAGTTGAAAGAGAAAGACAATGAGAGATCAGGACAGGCGCAAGAGTTAGAAGAGAATGAGATGTTGAGGTAAGAGATAGTTTACAAGCCAGAGAGACATTTCGTATGTGAGGTGTAACACATTGACCACTCGATGGACGTCTTACAATAAGTTCAGCAAAAGCAGTTCAAAGATTGTTTGTACGCATTTTGAGCAATTTTATTTAAATATCTGTTAAGTTTTCAAATAAAAAGTTGACAAATTGGGCATTGACGTAAATAAAATGACGTGAAAATAATTTATTTTAGTTTATGATGTGCGTATATCCGGTTGTATTCTAGATGGGACACTTGTATCAATTTCACATTAACATTCATATTGTGTTGTTGTAAATGTAACAACTTTAAGATATATAACTTATGTTGGATTTTGATAAAACAACCAATTTAAATTATATTTATATGTTATAGTGTATAATTCAGTAAATATCTGATGTTTATATAAGTTATAATAGCATTATATGAATATCTTTAATACATTTTATATCAAAATTGATTATACTACATGATAAGATAAATGTATCTATATATTATATATGTACATATCAGAATATTCTGAGATAATACTAAATGATTCAAACTGGATAAACAGATATCTCTCTGTATCTGACATCTGGTACGAAACGTGGTTGCTATGCAACGGCTAATGGATTGTATATAAACGAGTAGACAAGGAGGTGAAAGCAATAAGCGAAGCTTCCATCTATTGCGGTGTTCCTGAAGCTATTCCTAGATGAATGGAGAATGATATTTAATTTGAATTTTTATATATTTTGTTTTTCAATATATATATATATAGATAGAAAGATAGATATAGATATGATAATACCAATCTATTGTTTTCCATCTTATATTTTTTATTTTTTTCTTCAATATTTAAGTGAGAAATGCTATTGAATTAAGAATTATATATTTTTCTATTCTAATATTTTATACTTTTTTTTGTATTTTATTTATATATACATACATAAATATTTAATTATAATTATAACGTTTAACAAGTTATGTTCATATCGATTCAATTCTTATATTTATATTTCATATTACCAATATCGATTTTTTCTTACAACTTATTTTTAGAATATTTATTAAAGTTTGAAATATATTCCATGGTTCTTCGTCCATCAAGTTCGCAATGGAGTATATCACCGGAAACCATTATGAGCCATCATTATCGACTGGCCCGTGGAATAAAATCAGTTGTAGATACATCTCCTCCATATTCTATGTATAATAGTCCAATTAGTAAGCTTAATTTATTTTATTATATATTAACTAAAAACAAATGTTTTTAAGTTTTAAAATACTTTTTAGGCGTTCATTATATACCCAAACGAGCTTCATCAGCTGATTGTTATAAGAGGAATAATCGTAAGGTATTCGAAATGTGGTTATTGGAATAACTATGATTATTTGTATTCAAAGGTTATGAGTCAGCCTGAACGAGATTTGTCAGACTTTGTTAATATGAATAAGAAAAGTTTGAAATTAGCTCTTCCACGGACTAATTCGTATAATGAACTGGCTAAACCAAAGTTGCTAGGAAACCGGAATTACCAACCTCCATTACATAGAAAAAAAGTAAGTAACATCAATAAAGTAATAATGATGAGAAAAATAATTAAGAAACCACCATTACCTCCGATGAGCCATGAAATACCAAAAGAAACTGAACGAGTACCTAGGAAGCCTCGTGAATCAAATGTGTCGAAGCCAACAACAAGAAAAAAGCAATTATCTCCAATGAATGAAAAATATTTTTATTTTAAAAATTCAGTGTTTGATGCCATTATAGAGCGACGTGTATACAGTGATAAGTGAGAAATACAAAAAAAATTGAAATTAATAATATAATATTCCAGAATGATAATAGATACTGTTGAAAATGAGATGAGACAATGGGTTAATAACCTTACATGGGTATGTAATAAAGAAATATGAAAGAAGTTAAATTATATACTTATAGAATGAACTTGAATACCTGAAAGAAGAAATATATGATGATTTGGGAATAAGGAATCCTCCAGTTTCTAATGAAATTCGAAAGATTCAAAGCCACAATGATTCATCCAAATCCGAGTCCAAAACTTCATCATATAGATCAGAATCAGATAATAGCAACAATTCTTCCACCACACACTCAGAACAAGAATCAAGGTTATCTCACAGCACCTGATGTTTTCGAAAACATTTCTTTCAGAACCACTTCTTCTTCCACATCTGAATATTCCGATTCTACCAGTATATCCGAGGAAGAACAATGATGCGCACAAATATTTTTAGCTATTTTCAATTCAGAAATGTTGTCTTTCATTTCATTGATAAATATTACCATAATACAACAAAACGAGAAAAAAAATCAAAAAATTGATAAATTAGACTTCTGGAATCTATAAAACAATAGCAGCGAGTGGTTTCGATCCACCGACCTCTGGGTTATGGGCCCAGCACGCTTCCACTGCGCCACGCTGCTTCGAATGTGGCATACACCGAGGTGTATGATGAATTCTGAATCGGTAAAACCAAAAAATCAAAAAATTGATGAATTAGATTTCGGGAATCGGTAAAACACTAGCAGCGAGTGGTTTCGATCCACCGACCTCTGGGTTATGGGCCCAGCACGCTTCCACTGCGCCACGCTGCTTCGAATGTTGCATACACCGAGGTGTATGATGAATTCTGAATCGGTAAAACCAAAAAATCAAAAAATTGATGAATTAGATTTCTGGAATCGGTAAAACACTAGCAGCGAGTGGTTTCGATCCACCGACCTCTGGGTTATGGGCCCAGCACGCTTCCACTGCGCCACGCTGCTTCGAATGTGGCATACACCGAGGTGTATGATGAATTCTGAATCGGTAAAACCAAAAAATCAAAAAATTGATGAATTAGATTTCCGGAATCGGTAAAAAATTAGCAGCGAGTGGTTTCGATCCACCGACCTCTGGGTTATGGGCCCAGCACGCTTCCACTGCGCCACGCTGCTTCGAATGTGGCATACACCGAGGTGTATGATGAATTCTGAATCGGTAAAACCAAAAAATCAAAAAATTGATGAATTAGATTTCTGGAATCGGTAAAACACTAGCAGCGAGTGGTTTCGATCCACCGACCTCTGGGTTATGGGCCCAGCACGCTTTCACTGCGCCACGCTGCTTCGAATGTTGCATACACCGAGGTGTATGATGAATTCTGAATCGGTAAAACCAAAAAATCAAAAAATTGATGAATTAGATTTCTGGAATCGGTAAAACACTAGCAGCGAGTGGTTTCGATCCACCGACCTCTGGGTTATGGGCCCAGCACGCTTCCAGTGCGCCACGCTGCTTCGAATGTGGCATACACCGAGGTGTATGATGAATTCTGAATCGGTAAAACCAAAAAATCAAAAAATTGATGAATTAGATTTCCGGAATCGGTAAAACACTAGCAGCGAGTGGTTTCGATCCACCGACCTCTGGGTTATGGGCCCAGCACGCTTCCACTGCGCCACGCTGCTTCGAATGTGGCATACACCGAGGTGTATGATGAATTCTGAATCGGTAAAACCAAAAAATCAAAAAATTGATGAATTAGATTTCTGGAATCGGTAAAACACTAGCAGCGAGTGGTTTCGATCCACCGACCTCTGGGTTATGGGCCCAGCACGCTTCCACTGCGCCACGCTGCTTCGAATGTTGCATACACCGAGGTGTATGATGAATTCTGAATCGGTAAAACCAAAAAATCAAAAAATTGATGAATTAGATTTTTGGAATCGGTAAAACACTAGCAGCGAGTGGTTTCGATCCACCGACCTCTGGGTTATGGGCCCAGCACGCTTCCACTGCGCCACGCTGCTTCGAATGTGGCATACACCGAGGTGTATGATGAATTCTGAATCGGTAAAACCAAAAAATCAAAAAATTGATGAATTAGATTTCTGGAATCGGTAAAACACTAGCAGCGAGTGGTTTCGATCCACCGACCTCTGGGTTATGGGCCCAGCACGCTTCCACTGCGCCACGCTGCTTCGAATGTGGCATACACCGAGGTGTATGATGAATTCTGAATCGGTAAAACCAAAAAATCAAAAAATTGATGAATTAGATTTCTGGAATCGGTAAAACACTAGCAGCGAGTGGTTTCGATCCACCGACCTCTGGGTTATGGGCCCAGCACGCTTCCACTGCGCCACGCTGCTTCGAATGTGGCATACACCGAGCTGTATGATGAATTCTGAATCGGTAAAACCAAAAAATCAAAAAATTGATGAATTAGATTTCTGGAATCGGTAAAACACTAGCAGCGAGTGGTTTCGATCCACCGACCTCTGGGTTATGGGCCCAGCACGCTTCCACTGCGCCACGCTGCTTCGAATGTGGCATACACCGAGGTGTATGATGAATTCTGAATCGGTAAAACCAAAAAATCAAAAAATTGATGAATTAGATTTCTGGAATCGGTAAAACACTAGCAGCGAGTGGTTTCGATCCACCGACCTCTGGGTTATGGGCCCAGCACGCTTCCACTGCGCCACGCTGCTTCGAATGTGGCATACACCGAGGTGTATGATGAATTCTGAATCGGTAAAACCAAAAAATCAAAAAATTGATGAATTAGATTTCTGGAATCGGTAAAACACTAGCAGCGAGTGGTTTCGATCCACCGACCTCTGGGTTATGGGCCCAGCACGCTTCCACTGCGCCACGCTGCTTCGAATGTGGCATACACCGAGGTGTATGATGAATTCTGAATCGGTAAAACCAAAAAATCAAAAAATTGATGAATAAGATTTCTGGAATCGGTAAAACACTAGCAGCGAGTGGTTTCGATCCACCGACCTCTGGGTTATGGGCCCAGCACGCTTCCACTGCGCCACGCTGCTTCGAATGTGGCATACACCGAGGTGTATGATGAATTCTGAATCGGTAAAACCAAAAAATCAAAAAATTGATGAATTAGATTTCTGGAATCGGTAAAACACTAGCAGCGAGTGGTTTCGATCCACCGACCTCTGGGTTATGGGCCCAGCACGCTTCCACTGCGCCACGCTGCTTCGAATGTGGCATACACCGAGGTGTATGATGAATTCTGAATCGGTAAAACCAAAAAATCAAAAAATTGATGAATTAGATTTCTGGAATCGGTAAAACACTAGCAGCGAGTGATTTCGATCCACCGACCTCTGGGTTATGGGCCCAGCACGCTTCCACTGCGCCACGCTGCTTCGAATGTGGCATACACCGAGGTGTATGATGAATTCTGAATCGGTAAAACCAAAAAATCAAAAAATTGATGAATTAGATTTCTGGAATCGGTAAAACACTAGCAGCGAGTGGTTTCGATCCACCGACCTCTGGGTTATGGGCCCAGCACGCTTCCACTGCGCCACGCTGCTTCGAATGTGGCATACACCGAGGTGTATGATGAATTCTGAATCGGTAAAACCAAAAAATCAAAAAATTGATGAATTAGATTTCTGGAATCGGTAAAACACTAGCAGCGAGTGGTTTCGATCCACCGACCTCTGGGTTATGGGCCCAGCACGCTTCCACTGCGCCACGCTGCTTCGAATGTGGCATACACCGAGGTGTATGATGAATTCTGAATCGGAAAAACCAAAAAATCAAAAAATTAATCAATTAGATTTCTGGAATCGGTAAAACACTAGCAGCGAGTGGTTTCGATCCACCGACCTCTGGGTTATGGGCCCAGCACGCTTCCACTGCGCCACGCTGCTTCGAATGTGGCATACACCGAGGTGTATGATGAATTCTGAATCGGTAAAACCAAAAAATCAAAAAATTGATGAATAAGATTTCTGGAATCGGTAAAACACTAGCAGCGAGTGGTTTCGATTCACCGACCTCTGGGTTATGGGCCCAGCACGCTTCCACTGCGCCACGCTGCTTCGAATGTGGCATACACCGAGGTGTATGATGAATTCTGAATCGGAAAAACCAAAAAATCAAAAAATTGATCAATTAGATTTCTGGAATCGGTAAAACACTAGCAGCGAGTGGTTTCGATCCACCGACCTCTGGGTTATGGGCCCAGCACGCTTCCACTGCGCCACGCTGCTTCGAATGTGGCATACACCGAGGTGTATGATGAATTCTGAATCGGTAAAACCAAAAAATCAAAAAATTGATGAATTAGATTTCTGGAATCGGTAAAACACTAGCAGCGAGTGGTTTCGATCCACCGACCTCTGGGTTATGGGCCCAGCACGCTTCCACTGCGCCACGCTGCTTCGAATGTGGCATACACCGAGGTGTATGATGAATTCTGAATCGGTAAAACCAAAAAATCAAAAAATTGATGAATTAGATTTCTGGAATCGGTAAAACACTAGCAGCGAGTGGTTTCGATCCACCGACCTCTGGGTTATGGGCCCAGCACGCTTCCACTGCGCCACGCTGCTTCGAATTTAGCAAACACCGAGGTGTATGATGAATTCTGAATCGGTAAACCAAAAAATCAAAAAATTGATGAATTAGATTTCTGGAATCGGTAAAACACTAGCAGCGAGTGGTTTCGATCCACCGACCTCTGGGTTATGGGCCCAGCACGCTTCCACTGCGCCACGCTGCTTCGAATGTGGCATACACCGAGGTGTATGATGAATTCTGAATCGGAAAAACCAAAAAATCAAAAAATTAATCAATTAGATTTCTGGAATCGGTAAAACACTAGCAGCGAGTGGTTTCGATCCACCGACCTCTGGGTTATGGGCCCAGCACGCTTCCACTGCGCCACGCTGCTTCGAATGTGGCATACACCGAGGTGTATGATGAATTCTGAATCGGTAAAACCAAAAAATCAAAAAATTGATGAATAAGATTTCTGGAATCGGTAAAACACTAGCAGCGAGTGGTTTCGATTCACCGACCTCTGGGTTATGGGCCCAGCACGCTTCCACTGCGCCACGCTGCTTCGAATGTGGCATACACCGAGGTGTATGATGAATTCTGAATCGGAAAAACCAAAAAATCAAAAAATTGATCAATTAGATTTCTGGAATCGGTAAAACACTAGCAGCGAGTGGTTTCGATCCACCGACCTCTGGGTTATGGGCCCAGCACGCTTCCACTGCGCCACGCTGCTTCGAATGTGGCATACACCGAGGTGTATGATGAATTCTGAATCGGTAAAACCAAAAAATCAAAAAATTGATGAATTAGATTTCTGGAATCGGTAAAACACTAGCAGCGAGTGGTTTCGATCCACCGACCTCTGGGTTATGGGCCCAGCACGCTTCCACTGCGCCACGCTGCTTCGAATGTGGCATACACCGAGGTGTATGATGAATTCTGAATCGGTAAAACCAAAAAATCAAAAAATTGATGAATTAGATTTCTGGAATCGGTAAAACACTAGCAGCGAGTGGTTTCGATCCACCGACCTCTGGGTTATGGGCCCAGCACGCTTCCACTGCGCCACGCTGCTTCGAATGTGGCATACACCGAGGTGTATGATGAATTCTGAATCGGTAAAACCAAAAAATCAAAAAATTGATGAATAAGATTTCTGGAATCGGTAAAACACTAGCAGCGAGTGGTTTCGATTCACCGACCTCTGGGTTATGGGCCCAGCACGCTTCCACTGCGCCACGCTGCTTCGAATGTGGCATACACCGAGGTGTATGATGAATTCTGAATCGGAAAAACCAAAAAATCAAAAAATTGATCAATTAGATTTCTGGAATCGGTAAAACACTAGCAGCGAGTGGTTTCGATCCACCGACCTCTGGGTTATGGGCCCAGCACGCTTCCACTGCGCCACGCTGCTTCGAATGTGGCATACACCGAGGTGTATGATGAATTCTGAATCGGTAAAACCAAAAAATCAAAAAATTGATGAATTAGATTTCTGGAATCGGTAAAACACTAGCAGCGAGTGGTTTCGATCCACCGACCTCTGGGTTATGGGCCCAGCACGCTTCCACTGCGCCACGCTGCTTCGAATGTGGCATACACCGAGGTGTATGATGAATTCTGAATCGGTAAAACCAAAAAATCAAAAAATTGATGAATTAGATTTCTGGAATCGGTAAAACACTAGCAGCGAGTGGTTTCGATCCACCGACCTCTGGGTTATGGGCCCAGCACGCTTCCACTGCGCCACGCTGCTTCGAATGTGGCATACACCGAGGTGTATGATGAATTCTGAATCGGTAAAACCAAAAAATCAAAAAATTGATGAATTAGATTTCTGGAATCGGTAAAACACTAGCAGCGAGTGGTTTCGATCCACCGACCTCTGGGTTATGGGCCCAGCACGCTTCCACTGCGCCACGCTGCTTCGAATGTGGCATACACCGAGGTGTATGATGAATTCTGAATCGGTAAAACCAAAAAATCAAAAAATTGATGAATTAGATTTCTGGAATCGGTAAAACACTAGCAGCGAGTGGTTTCGATCCACCGACCTCTGGGTTATGGGCCCAGCACGCTTCCACTGCGCCACGCTGCTTCGAATGTGGCATACACCGAGGTGTATGATGAATTCTGAATCGGAAAAACCAAAAAATCAAAAAATTGATCAATTAGATTTCTGGAATCGGTAAAACACTAGCAGCGAGTGGTTTCGATCCACCGACCTCTGGGTTATGGGCCCAGCACGCTTCCACTGCGCCACGCTGCTTCGAATGTGGCATACACCGAGGTGTATGATGAATTCTGAATCGGTAAAACCAAAAAATCAAAAAATTGATGAATTAGATTTCTGGAATCGGTAAAACACTAGCAGCGAGTGGTTTCGATCCACCGACCTCTGGGTTATGGGCCCAGCACGCTTCCACTGCGCCACGCTGCTTCGAATGTGGCATACACCGAGGTGTATGATGAATTCTGAATCGGTAAAACCAAAAAATCAAAAAATTGATGAATTAGATTTCTGGAATCGGTAAAACACTAGCAGCGAGTGGTTTCGATCCACCGACCTCTGGGTTATGGGCCCAGCACGCTTCCACTGCGCCACGCTGCTTCGAATGTGGCATACACCGAGGTGTATGATGAATTCTGAATCGGTAAAACCAAAAAATCAAAAAATTGATGAATTAGATTTCTGGAATCGGTAAAACACTAGCAGCGAGTGGTTTCGATCCACCGACCTCTGGGTTATGGGCCCAGCACGCTTCCACTGCGCCACGCTGCTTCGAATGTGGCATACACCGAGGTGTATGATGAATTCTGAATCGGTAAAACCAAAAAATCAAAAAATTGATGAATTAGATTTCTGGAATCGGTAAAACACTAGCAGCGAGTGGTTTCGATCCACCGACCTCTGGGTTATGGGCCCAGCACGCTTCCACTGCGCCACGCTGCTTCGAATGTGGCATACACCGAGGTGTATGATGAATTCTGAATCGGTAAAACCAAAAAATCAAAAAATTGATGAATTAGATTTCTGGAATCGGTAAAACACTAGCAGCGAGTGGTTTCGATCCACCGACCTCTGGGTTATGGGCCCAGCACGCTTCCACTGCGCCACGCTGCTTCGAATGTGGCATACACCGAGGTGTATGATGAATTCTGAATCGGAAAAACCAAAAAATCAAAAAATTAATCAATTAGATTTCTGGAATCGGTAAAACACTAGCAGCGAGTGGTTTCGATCCACCGACCTCTGGGTTATGGGCCCAGCACGCTTCCACTGCGCCACGCTGCTTCGAATGTGGCATACACCGAGGTGTATGATGAATTCTGAATCGGTAAAACCAAAAAATCAAAAAATTGATGAATAAGATTTCTGGAATCGGTAAAACACTAGCAGCGAGTGGTTTCGATCCACCGACCTCTGGGTTATGGGCCCAGCACGCTTCCACTGCGCCACGCTGCTTCGAATGTGGCATACACCGAGGTGTATGATGAATTCTGAATCGGTAAAACCAAAAAATCAAAAAATTAATCAATTAGATTTCTGGAATCGGTAAAACACTAGCAGCGAGTGGTTTCGATCCACCGACCTCTGGGTTATGGGCCCAGCACGCTTCCACTGCGCCACGCTGCTTCGAATGTTGCATACACCGAGGTGTATGATGAATTCTGAATCGGTAAAACCAAAAAATCAAAAAATTGATGAATAAGATTTCTGGAATCGGTAAAACACTAGCAGCGAGTGGTTTCGATTCACCGACCTCTGGGTTATGGGCCCAGCACGCTTCCACTGCGCCACGCTGCTTCGAATGTGACATACACCGAGGTGTATGATGAATTCTGAATCGGTAAAACCAAAAAATCAAAAAATTGATGAATTAGATTTCTGGAATCGGTAAAACACTAGCAGCGAGTGGTTTCGATCCACCGACCTCTGGGTTATGGGCCCAGCACGCTTCCACTGCGCCACGCTGCTTCGAATGTGGCATACACCGAGGTGTATGATGAATTCTGAATCGGTAAAACCAAAAAATCAAAAAATTGATGAATAAGATTTCTGGAATCGGTAAAACACTAGCAGCGAGTGGTTTCGATCCACCGACCTCTGGGTTATGGGCCCAGCACGCTTCCACTGCGCCACGCTGCTTCGAATGTGGCATACACCGAGGTGTATGATGAATTCTGAATCGGTAAAACCAAAAAATCAAAAAATTAATCAATTAGATTTCTGGAATCGGTAAAACACTAGCAGCGAGTGGTTTCGATCCACCGACCTCTGGGTTATGGGCCCAGCACGCTTCCACTGCGCCACGCTGCTTCGAATGTGGCATACACCGAGGTGTATGATGAATTCTGAATCGGTAAAACCAAAAAATCAAAAAATTGATGAATAAGATTTCTGGAATCGGTAAAACACTAGCAGCGAGTGGTTTCGATCCACCTTTGGTTTTCAATGTTCCCAATGACGAGCGTCTATACTCGGTTGTTCCCCGGTTAATGGGGATAATATGAGTTAGTGGCGAATCCAAACAGTTAGTTAAATGAGAAAGGTTTATTATAAGATCGGTATAAGTTCAGTGGTAGAATTAAATTAAGAGTGAGAGTGAAGGTTTCTTGGGCTTTATATATGATTTAGCTTGAAGGTGATATTCGATATTTGAATACAAAGGTCAGGTCAATGTAAACTATAGAGGTGATAAAAGTTCAATATCCTTTAAGAATGTTGCGCAAGAGGTTAATGATACAATTACAAGGTTATTAGACAATGGTTTAGAGTTTCAGAAGAGTTATGTTTCTAGGTTAAATTATTGTATTTCATTTCTAGTCAGGCATTTGCCGACATTGCCGGGCGAGGGTTGCGGTTTGAGTTTCTCACACAGCAATAAGAGAGTGTAGCAGGAAGAAGTAATGATGTAAGGAATGGGGCTGCTATGTATAATAAGTATGAACCTGCAGTGATTGCAGCTACGGCAGGTACTATCCATTTCCGATTATCATGGATGACGTCGAAAAGCGGTTCCAAATTCGGGAGATTCCATGATAGTCCGGATGTTCCATTATGTAGTTTGATCGATTCTTCTGAAAAAATGGTAGTGTCGCTTATGTAGTGTAGTCTGGTACTTAGCTGTATAATTTGTTTTGTTGCTCGTCCGCAAGTCAGAGTACAGTTTTCTTGTACTTTGGGTTCATTGAAATATAGTTTGACCGTTGTGGCGGGATTTTGGTCAGAGCATCGTATTGTAGTAGAAAAGGAGTCGCAGTTCAGAATGGCATTCAGTTCGTCCTTTGTTTCACATGTAATATTCAGCGTTGTTCCTTCTCTGCATTTGTAGCATCCTGTTAACATTTGAAAATCTGAAGAACAAGGATGTCTATTAGTATATAAGCTTTCGATGCTAAATTGCGGGTTTTCCATTGTGAGCGTTGATTCTTCCATTTGTGATAAAACAGTTATTGTTCCTGCTTCTTTTGTGATTCTATAATTTGTATTAATTTGTGGAAGTTTATATTTTTTCAGTTCTCTTTGTGTTGCTGAATCGCAATTGCAAGAGAGCTGCGCTGCGGCCCCCAAACATGGGCAAGGCTTTCGTATGTGGCATGCATTAAACTTATCTGCTGCGATTCGTGCATTGCTGCATATTACCGCTGGTTTTATTTGTTCCGGTATCATGTAGCTTTTAGTCTCAGATGTGAGAAAAATTTTGTTGTATAGTTCCGTCGTTGCTTTTGTTGTAACCGACGAAATCTGTAATGAAATTCCGTGAAACTCATATTTTCGGTAGGGTTGTAGGAAAATATCGTATTGGTGAGTGTTATTGAGGTATGTGATTAATAATTTTGCTTGCACTTCCTGTTTCCATTGTATGCATTTAATTTCTTCGTATACTTCTTCGTTTTCGGGCTGATAAGTTGGCCTAAATAAAATGCATCCTTCTATAGGAAGTCCACAGCTGTTGAATAGGCCTCCTCCGGCTCTGGTGCAGTAGGTTCTTCCAGGATTTTCGTAAGTTGAATGTAGTTCGGCTACGAAAGTATCCTGTCGGATATCATCGCATCCGGTGCCCCATGGGCAGTGAGTTGTACCGGCGCATCTATGAGAGGAGTGGATAGTTAGGTTAGTAATGCGAGTAAATCCTTGGGAAACTTTTTGACATAAAAATTTTTGCTGAATTATTTGAATTTCTAGTTTGCCTATAGTGGAGTTTTGATATTTTATGTAGGAGCAAAGAGAGTTTTGTAGGGGATTGAATGAAATTTCTTCGTTGGTTATTTTTGTGCAATTGTGTAAATCGTCGCAAAAGAATTCTATGTGTTTGTGCGCGTTGGGGGATCCACAAGCTTGCGCTTGGCATGTGAGATAAAAGATTGCGAATAAGAGAGAAGGGATGTACGAAATTGTGTGCTGTTGGCGGTGTGTTTTTAATTTTTTATAGATTAGACCCCCGATAATGCAAAAAAGAGCGCAGCCTATTATTGGAGTAAGAGCTATCAAAATAGCTAAGAAAGGGTTACAATGTGGGTTGCCTATTATATGCAATAACGCAGGTGGAGGAAAATCGCAGGGGTGGGGGAGATGACAAATCTGAGTTTGCCGCCTATCTTTGTCGTAGCGAGTAACTGCTGTAGTTTTTGGAATTACAGACACTTGAAGTTGAATATCTTTTGATTGGTTGGCTGGTAAATCATGACAGTCCCCATTAATACAAAATGTCGATGGTTTTGTTTGTGCGGGAAATAGTATATGAGAGTATGAGCAGGTGAATAATGGCTCAGCTGTGGCGACAAAAAATAGTTGTATTAATAATAAGAATTTCATGATATTAGTCAAAAAATTCGTATTCGTATGCCTTGTGTTTGGGTGTGTTGAATAGGTGGCATGGTTAATATGTGCGGTTTTTCGCTGAGTTTCTGTGAATTCATCAAAAAGTTCTAAAGGGTATAATCGCTCTACTGGTTTTGTCAATATCTTACCGCTACCTGTTTTTATCTTGGCGGTCCGAACTACTTTGTCTGAAGAAGGAATTAGTTCGATTACCCTAGCCATATTCCAATTGTTTCTATTTGTATGGTCCTCTTCTACAAGTACTATTTCGTTGTGATATGGGTGTCGCAAGTTATGGTGCCCCATTTTCCTTGATGCATGTGCATGCCTTAAAGTAAGAAGATATTCGTGTGACCATGTGTTCCAGAATGCTTCGGCTATTATTTCGATTTTCTGTAAATTTTCAAACGCTTGTTTGTTGCTTGCGATCGTGTTGGGTAGGTCGAGTCTGTCACCTAAACTGTCTACATTATCACCTGGTATGAGTATGGGGGAGCCATGAGTTAAAAAATCTGCTGGCGTTAGTGGATTCTCGTGAAAATTCTCGGAATCTGTATACGTGATGGGCCGTGAGTTCATGATTCCTTCTATTTTAATTATTGCTGTAACTAGTTGGTCTTTTTCTATTAACTTAAGTGATAGTGTTTTCACAAGTGCATTCTTTGTAATAGCAACTAATCTCTCCCAAACCCCACCAGTCCAGGGAGCGCTGGGAGTGTTGAATATCCATGTGATATTGTGATTTTGTATATAGTTGATAAAATTAGTCTGGTGTTCCCTACTATGTTCCTCTAATGTGTGAAGTATTTTGGCCGCATGAGTGAAATTGGCCCCGTTGTCTGATCGTAGAACATGCGGTAAACCTCTCCGCGCTACAAATCGAATGAAGGCATTGATAAAAGAGTTCGAACTCATGTCATTAATTGGTTCTAAATGGACGGCTCTAATAGTAAGGCAGGTGAATATCACAACGTATATATGCTGATTTTTTCTGAATTTTATGGGACCTATGCAATCAAGGCCTGTATGTCTAAATGGCATAGCTCTCGTCACTCTGTCCTCCGGTAACGGGGCAAAGTATTCTATTGAAAATGGGTTACTTAGAGTCTTTTGACATGGCACACATCTTTTTATTATTGATTTGCATACTTGTCTAGCCGCTGTCATGAAGAACCTTGTCATAAAGAGGTACAGTAATTGGCTAACTCCGGCATGACCATTCGTCCTGTGTAGGAACATAAGAATGAGTTTACCTAAAGTAGATTTTTTGGGAAGAAGATATGGAAACTTAGTTTTTGTTGGAAGTGATGAATTGGTGAACCGAGTCTGTATGCAGGTTAGTCCATTCCCATCCTGTTTTAATCGAAATTGTTTTTTATATGAATTTGAAAGATGAGTCTGAGCTTCTTTTATAAGCAGTATCTCAGCGGTTGTGTTAATAAACTGGGATACTTGCCATTCTGTTGTTGCTGCTTTTAATAAATATGATGTTGGCGTTTTGTTGCGTTTGCCTAAAAAATACAGTGCGGCTTTTAAAACTAATCCAGCGATTCTGCGTAACTTGAAGTATGAGCTGAAGCGGCTGGGATCTAAAAGATTGTCTAATACAGGATTGTTTGTGGTGACTGGTAGTATAAGCATTGAAGGTTCTTCTTCTTCTAAAGGTGCTCTGAATTCCTTTGCTGGTCTATCGTTCTTATTTAATAGCCACTCAGGAGAAAAAAGCCATTTGTCCTTAAGAAGGGCAATATCAGTGGTGCCTCTAGTGCCTATGTCTGCCGGATTATGATCCGTGTCCACGTAGTGATACGTTATATTGGCTCCTTTTAGCTCTAATTTTCTTGCAATTTGGTCAGTATTCTGGCGTAAATTGCTTACGAACACAGGTATATTCTTTTTAGTGAACAGCCAAGATAAAGCTATCTGGCTGTCGGAAGCGATGTTGATGGAGACTTCATGTGTTGGTAAATTGTTGTATATGGTTTCGGCCATTTTCATACCCATGAGAATCGCAGACATTTCCAAACGTGGAATTGTCAATGTTCTGTTTTTTGGAGCTAATTTAATCTTACCCATGACCAGGGGACTCCGTGTTGTAGGTGATGTGCAGAAGGCACATGCAGCAATAGCTAGTACACTAGCGTCTACAAATATCCAAATCTCTCGGCATTCTGATGTATCTGTCAGCTTTCGTGGAATCTGAATCGTAGCTGTTCCTATTTTATTACTCACTGTATTCCAGCTATTGACCACATCGCTTGGCACTTGTTCTTTCCAGTCTATAGACCCATTCATTACTTGGCGTAGTAGTAGTTTGAAATGCAGTAAAAGGGGAGCCGCTACTCCTAAAGGGTCGTAAACACTGTGAAGACTGCTGAGTAGATCTCGTTTTGTGAATGAGTTCTGAGTGCGTAGTTGACAGTTTATCGAAAAAATGTCTTTATCTGAATAATGTTTAATGCCTAATATTTTTGGGTTCAGATCTGGATGTTTATCCTTGTCTGGTACGGTTGAGTTGAAGTTGGTGTAGTTGCTATAATACTCTCTTATGTTCATAGATATTCGAGAAAAAATCTGCTTAGATTCTTCATATATGCTATGTAAATCTTCTGAACTGTTTGTCGTGTAGAAGATATTGTCCACATATAGGTACCGTAGGGTTTCCGGAACTAAGTGCGACTCTAGGCTTTGCAAGAATGCGTAGAGTGACATATTCAGTATGGACGGACTGGCTGTTATGCCAAACGCCAGTCGGTTAAATCTTAATTCTAAAATGTTATCTGGAGTGGTACCTTTGTGAGGATCGCGTAACCAGAGAAAGCGGCAGAGATCTTTATGATCATTAGTTATCCTTATTTGGGTGAAGGCACCCTCAATATCGCACATGAGGAAGTACTTTTTGATCCGTATCCCTATCAGAATATCTATGATTTTATTGTTAAAACTTTCACCTGTTTCCGTAACATCATTTAATGAGAGTTGGCCTTTTTGCTTTGCTGAAGCGTTAAACACAACCCTCAGCGGTTTGCTCTTGTTGGGCTTCCATACCCCTCTATGCGGCATGTAGTAGAGCAAAGAGTTCTCTGAAGTAAGAGGAACTTGTTCCACCACACCTTCCTCTATATATCGCATAATGGTTTGATGATAGTGTTGTAGCTGGTTATGTTCCTCTTTGAGAGATTTCTGTAATCTGTTTAGAGTGGCTAATGCCATGCTTCGATTGGATTGAATTTTTGTGGCGTTTGATTTAAGAGGTAAGGGAGCCATAACAAAACCCTTGTCGAATTTTATTAGCGAAGTATATTCATTGAAGAATAGCTCCGATCGGTTCAAGGCTCCTTCGTGTGGAGAAATTCCTAAGTTATCTATTTCAAAAAGTTGTTTAATCATAACGTCTTCTGGTATCACAGGGTTAACAATAAGTGTATTTATGGCTGCGATATTATCGTTCGGTATTTGCTTACCGTAAATACAGGGTCCAATCTGGGTATGTTTGACTTTCAATCCCGATGGAAGTATAGTAGGTTTGGTATCATGTATGATTGTATCACACCAATCCATACCTAGCAAAATATCGGGAATGAATAATTCACCATCCACCAATTGGTTAGTAATGGTTATATTAGATTGTTCTAGAGCTTCTTTGTCTTTTAGAGAAAGTTGACAGCTCTTTAGTTTTCCTGTGAGAGGTTTGGGTGAGGTGAGGAGCGTAAGTATGATATTTTTTCCAAATGGAGTTCTTAAACTTGCTTCGACCGTTAAAGAATTAAATGCCTCACAGCTCCCGGAGAAACCGGTTGCTGTGATTAATTGGGAATTTAAAGTTTTGAGCTGGCATTCTTTGGCTGCCGGCTCGTAAATGAAGCTTTGAGTTGCTCCAGGGTCGAAAAACAATATTTTGGTGTGGAACTTACCTGTATGGGGGTTAAAAATTGATACTTTAGAAGTCATAAGATATGCGGGCGAAGGTGGAGTGTGAGTTGATTGCGAAATAGAGCAATTGATACCCATGGTTGCTTTTTTATTAGATGATTTTGATGAAGCAGGAGGGAGACAAAGAGATGGGTGATGATCTCTATTACATATTTTACATTTATCAAAGGTACACTTAGTGCTAGTGTGTGTAGGACTGAAACAAATCCAGCACCTGTTTTTTTGTTTTATTATGTCTCTCCTCTGTTGAGGATTATGTATGGTTAAACATTTTGCGGATCGATGTCCGTTTTGGTCACAAAATACGCATGGGCGTTCGGTTTTCGTAACAGTTGTAATATGTGAGTTATGTTTCAAGGGAGAAATTGAATTAGTTTGAGCATGGTATTGCGGGATAAAAGGAGATTTAGAAGAATAAATTGAAAAATTTTCCATTGAGTCGGCCGTTTCCTCAATGTTTCTTAGTAGTTGTTTTATAGAGGTTGCCCTAGATGATCTCCAACAGAGCATATTGATGATATCAATAGGAAATTTAGTTGTGATAAGTTTGACCCAAGCGGGGTCTTCAGAATTATAAAGTGTATCAGTCTCAAGCTGATCAAGAAGTGCTCTGATTTCATTCACGCGAGATCTAACTGACATGGGGTCATTTTTTGCAGGAGGTAATTTCACCAGTTCATCATGAATACGGTAATCAACTTTTAGTTTTGGTGCGTAAGTGGTTTTAAGAGTAGATATAATACGTTCATACGCAGTGCCATCTAATGGTTTATTTTCAAGATGAACTCGTGCTGAACCTTTAAGAGCTTCAGCTAAATAAATGCTTTTTTGCCTATTATTGAGGTCAGGGTCTTGGTGAATGAGCGTTTTAAATTGTCTCCAAAATGTCGGAAAGGTTTTGTTATCTCCATTGAATGTGGGTATAGAAAGTTGAGGTGGTTTCAAAAGTAATTTGCTAATGTTCGTTTTCGAAATGCGCGGTGATGTAAAAAGGGTTGTATGCGGTGCGGTAAGTGCTAGTTCGGTCTCATCGTCTGAGTCCGGGATTGAGTGTGCGCCAGCAACTTTAGTTTCGAGCTCAAACAGTTTTTTGTTTGCTCTTTCTATAGTTGCGGCATGTTGGTTTGTTAAATTATTTATACGATTATTAAATTCCGAAAGAAAAGGGTCTATTTGAAGTGAAGCTATGGTAGCTAAATTGGATTCGTGAAAGCGAAGCTGTTCAAGAGTGTTGTTAATGTCGGAATAAAGAGAGAATTGTTCCTCACTTTGTTTGTTTTCCAAAAGGCTCTCTAGTTTTTCAAAAGTTTGAACGAAACTTTGGAATTTTGTATTAAAAACCGTTTCGATACGGTCCATTTTTTCTTTTTCGGGTCGAAAGTGGATTATTTTGGAATTTCTTAGTAGAATGATTGCAAAATGAACAGTTTCAACTGTTTAAAGTATGTTGGTTTATAAAAAAAAAAAAATTTTTTTTTTTTGATAAAGAGAACGAGATGGAAAGGAGGAAAATGTGGAGAAGAGTGAGATGGAAAGTATGAAAAAAAAGGAAAAAATATGATAAGAAAGTTTCTAACAATTAATACCTGGTTTGGTCGTTGCACCAATTTGGTTTTCAATGTTCCCAATGACGAGCGTCTATACTCGGTTGTTCCCCGGTTAATGGGGATAATATGAGTTAGTGGCGAATCCAAACAGTTAGTTAAATGAGAAAGGTTTATTATAAGATCGGTATAAGTTCAGTGGTAGAATTAAATTAAGAGTGAGAGTGAAGGTTTCTTGGGCTTTATATATGATTTAGCTTGAAGGTGATATTTGATATTTGAATACAAAGGTCAGGTCAATGTAAACTATAGAGGTGATAAAAGTTCAATATCCTTTAAGAATGTTGCGCAAGAGGTTAATGATACAATTACAAGGTTATTAGACAATGGTTTAGAGTTTCAGAAGAGTTATGTTTCTAGGTTAAATTATTGTATTTCATTTCTAGTCAGGCATTCGCCGACACCACCGACCTTTGGGTTATGGGCCCAGCACGCTTCCACTGCGCCACGCTGCTTCGAATGTTGCATACACCGAGGTGTATGATGAATTCTGAATCGGTAAAACCAAAAAATCAAAAAATTGATGAATTAGATTTCTCGAATCGGTAAAACACTAGCAGCGAGTGGTTTCGATCCACCGACCTCTGGGTTATGGGCCCAGCACGCTTCCACTGCGCCACGCTGCTTCGAATGTGGCATACACCGAGGTGTATGATGAATTCTGAATCGGTGAAACCAAAAAATCAAAAAATTGATGAATTAGATTTCTGGAATCGGTAAAACACTAGCAGCGAGTGGTTTCGATCCACCGACCTCTGGGTTATGGGCCCAGCACGCTTCCACTGCGCCACGCTGCTTCGAATGTGGCATACACCGAGGTGTATGATGAATTCTGAATCGGTAAAACCAAAAAATCAAAAAATTGATGAATTAGATTTCTGGAATCGGTAAAACACTAGCAGCGAGTGATTTCGATCCACCGACCTCTGGGTTATGGGCCCAGCACGCTTCCACTGCGCCACGCTGCTTCGAATGTGGCATACACCGAGGTGTATGATGAATTCTGAATCGGTAAAACCAAAAAATCAAAAAATTGATGAATTAGATTTCTGGAATCGGTAAAACACTAGCAGCGAGTGGTTTCGATCCACCGACCTCTGGGTTATGGGCCCAGCACGCTTCCACTGCGCCACGCTGCTTCGAATGTGGCATACACCGAGGTGTATGATGAATTCTGGATCGGTAAAACCAAAAAATCAAAAAATTGATGAATTAGATTTCTGGAATCGGTAAAACACTAGCAGCGAGTGGTTTCGATCCACCGACCTCTGGGTTATGGGCCCAGCACGCTTCCACTGCGCCACGCTGCTTCGAATGTGGCATACACCGAGGTGTATGATGAATTCTGAATCGGTAAAACCAAAAAATCAAAAAATTGATCAATTAGATTTCTGGAATCGGTAAAACACTAGCAGCGAGTGGTTTCGATCCACCGACCTCTGGGTTATGGGCCCAGCACGCTTCCACTGCGCCACGCTGCTTCGAATGTGGCATACACCGAGGTGTATGATGAATTCTGAATCGGTAAAACCAAAAAATCAAAAAATTGATCAATTAGATTTCTGGAATCGGTAAAACACTAGCAGCGAGTGGTTTCGATCCACCGACCTCTGGGTTATGGGCCCAGCACGCTTCCACTGCGCCACGCTGCTTCGAATGTGGCATACACCGAGGTGTATGATGAATTCTGAATCGGTAAAACCAAAAAATCAAAAAATTGATGAATTAGATTTCTGGAATCGGTAAAACACTAGCAGCGAGTGGTTTCGATCCACCGACCTCTGGGTTATGGGCCCAGCACGCTTCCACTGCGCCACGCTGCTTCGAATGTGGCATACACCGAGGTGTATGATGAATTCTGAATCGGTAAAACCAAAAAATCAAAAAATTGATCAATTAGATTTCTGGAATCGGTAAAACACTAGCAGCGAGTGGTTTCGATCCACCGACCTCTGGGTTATGGGCCCAGCACGCTTCCACTGCGCCACGCTGCTTCGAATGTGGCATACACCGAGGTGTATGATGAATTCTGAATCGGTAAAACCAAAAAATCAAAAAATTGATGAATTAGATTTCTGGATTCGGTAAAACACTAGCAGCGAGTGGTTTCGATCCACCGACCTCTGGGTTATGGGCCCAGCACGCTTCCACTGCGCCACGCTGCTTCGAATGTGGCATACACCGAGGTGTATGATGAATTCTGAGTGGTTTCGATCCACCGACCTCTGGGTTATGGACCCAGCACGCTTCCACTGCGCCACGCTGCTTCGAATTTAGCAAACACCGAGGTGTATGATGAATTCTGAATCGGTAAAACCAAAAAATCAAAAAATTGATGAATTAGATTTCTGGAATCGGTAAAAACCTAGCAGCGAGTGGTTTCGATCCACCGATCTCTGGTTTATGGGCCCAGCACGCTTCCACTGCGCCACGCTGCTTCGAATTTAGCAAACACCGAGGTGTATGATGAATTCTGAATCGGTAAAGCAAAAAATCAAAAAATTGATGAATTAGATTTCTGGAATCGGTAAAAACCTAGCAGAGAGTGGTTTCGATCCACCGACCTCTGGGTTATGGGCCCAGCACGCTTCCACTGCGCCACGCTGCTTCGAATTTAGCAAACACCGAGGTGTATGATGAATTCTGAATCGGTAAAACCAAAAAATCAAAAAATTGATGAATTAGATTTCTGGAATCGGTAAAAACCTAGCAGCGAGTGGTTTCGATTCACCGACCTCTGGGTTATGGGCCCAGCACGCTTCCACTGCGCCACGCTGCTTCGAATTTAGCAAACACCGAGGTGTATGATGAATTCTGGATCGGTAAAACCAAAAAATCAAAAAATTGATGAATTAGATTCCTGGAATCGATAAGACAATAGCAGCGAGTGGTTTCGATCCACCGACCTCTGGGTTATGGGCCCAGCACGCTTCCACTGCGCCACACTGCTTCGAATTTAGCAAACACCGAGGTGTATGATGAATTCTGAATCGGTAAAACCAAAAAATCAAAAAATTGATGAATTAGATTTCTGGAATCGGTAAAAACCTAGCAGCGAGTGGTTTCGATCCACCGACCTCTGGGTTATGGGCCCAGCACGCTTCCACTGCGCCACGCTGCTTCGAATGTGGCATACACCGAGGTGTATGATGAATTCTAAATCGGTAGAACCAAAAAATCAAAAAATTGATTAATTAAATTCCTGGAATCGATAAAACAATAGCAGCGAGTGGTTTCGATCCACCGACCTCTGGGTTATGGGCCCAGCACGCTTCCACTGCGCCACGCTGCTTCGAATTCAGCAAACACCGAGGTGTATGATGAATTCAGAATCGGTAAAACCAAAAAATCAAAAAATTGATGAATTAGATTTCTGGAATTGGTAAAACACTAGCAGCGAGTGGTTTCGATCCACCGACCTCTGGGTTATGGGCCCAGCACGCTTCCACTGCGCCACGCTGCTTCGAATTCAGCAAACACCGAGGTGTATGATGAATTCAGAATCGGTAAAACCAAAAAATCAAAAAATTGATGAATTAGATTTCTGGAATTGGTAAAACACTAGCAGCGAGTGGTTTCGATCCACCGGGTGGCGGACGTTTCGTCGTCTCTAGTTTGTGAACTAGTTCAGGCTGATCATTAGAGGGCAAACTTTATGATAATGTGCTGACAAGTGTCAGTGTTCATGTAACTCGGGGTGCTATTAAAGCTATAAATCTATAGAAGTCAGATATAAGTGGTTACATACCTTGAAGTGCCATCAAAATATAAATTGAAAAAAGCAGAAATTAAAATAAACATACAGTTCTATCTACCAGGCTATCATCAAACAGTTTCAAGTCAACAGTTACGTGAGTTCATAGTAATAGTTGTTAGTTTATCTTTTCTTTCGATAAGTTTGCTTATTCACACTTTCTCATCTTTTCTCGTTCATCATGATTTTTCCTTCTACTTTCTGTCCATTTTCTCTGATGATTAACGCTCAGGGTAAATTTGTTTTTGTTTCTCAGCCTTTTGATAATGTTCCTTCGGAGAACATAACTATCTTTTTTAATAATTCTTCGGTAAATACTCAGAATCTTGAAGTTTATTCAAATGATGTAACTTCACTCTCATTTTTGAATTTCACTCTTCCATCTTTCAATATCCCTCCATTGAGGCAGCAAAATGTTAATTTTGCTTCTGCTCTTTCTCTAGCAAATTCATCTGCGGCATCTTCTTCAGTTGAATCTGTTGCTACAGTTACTGTTCCTACTGTCAACAGCGTTCCACTGTTCTCTTCTTCTACTTCACATCTTTCTATTCAGCCTTCTTCTTCTTTTTCTGCCGTTCATTCTTCACCGTCATCTTCTCTTTCTTCTTCTCCTCCTTCTGTTCCCTCTCCTTCTTCTTCTGTTCCCTCTCCTTCTTCTTCTGTTCCCTCTCCTTCTTCTTCATTTTCTTCGCAATCTGCAAATCCTCACTCATACGCCGCTCTCATTGCGCCTTCTAAGCAGGGTGTACACCCCTGTTTAGAATATAAATTTGAAAACTTGCTGTATCGCTACCAATTCAGTAGTAAAAGTTCTCAAAAAGCTTATTCTATTTATCGTTGCACAGGTTGTAAACATTTGGGTAAATACACTTCTATCAAAGTAGAAAATAATGTATTTCTCGAAAATCCTGTTGCTCAAAACCATCATTGTGATCCATTTTTGTTTTCTATTAACAAATGCAAAAATATCACATACTCTCTAACTCAGAATATTAAAAGTTCAGACTCATGTTTTGAGATGAAAGCATATTCCTTATTTGTCAATGAAATAAAAAAAATATTTCATGAATCTGAGTTAGAAGAGCATGAAAAGCAAGAAGTTTCCTCTGCTTGGTTTCATGGTGGGTATGACAGTAGACGTAGAGCTATTACAAGGGCTTTAAGTTCTCGTAAAGACTTAAGAACATCCATGACCAATGTTCCTCTGTCTCTGTCTAAAACTATCAATGGTCGTACGTTCTTGCATTTTCATGACAGCGAGTTTCATTTGTATTTCGATACATTTTGTTTGGAACTAGCTGTTCAGAATGGTTTAACTCATTTGCTTGGGGACGGTTGTTTCAAATACCAGCCTTTGGATATGGAACAAACATACACCATCATGGGCGGTTGCAGAAATGGAACAACTGTACCTCTTTTCTATTCCATTTTAAAAAATAAGAGTAGGTTCACTTATAGAAGGCTTCTTCAACATATTGCACTAGCTCTCTCCAACGTTGGTTGCATAGTTGAAAACCTTATTTTTATCTGTGATTTTGAGATCGCTGTAATAAGGGAAGCTGAAACTATTTTTAATTCTGTTCAAGGATGTGCATTTCATTATGCTCAGAGCTTGAACAGACGGTTTCTTCAACTGGGTTTGACACAAGCAGAGAAGCAATCCATTGAAATCAAACAATGGCATGGTCGGCTGCTGGGCTTGCTCTTCCTTCAAACTGATCTTATCTCACGGTCCGGGTTACTCAATTCTCCTGTTTCTTCTGATCATCCATCATATTCTTCTTGTCTTCAAATGATCAGTTATGTGAATGAAACATGGATTGAAGGACCTTTGCCACATTATTGGAGCAAATGGGACATAAAACAGTTTCGTACATCTAATAATGTTGAATCTTTTCACCGTAAAATGAAGACTATTTTATCTTGCTCTCATCCTCCTCTTTCTGAATTAATCACTTTTTTTCATGGTGAAAATTTGATGGCTAATCATGTCCTGATCGCTTTGTCATCGAATGTTGAGCCTGCCAGGAAAAAAAGAAAAAACTTAATTGAGAGGCAACAACGGATTGAGGTTCAGTTTGAAAACTTTAGGAGCATCTCCAATAACCGACTGCCTAATCAGCAAGAAATAATAGCATATGTCGAGGAGATGGCGAAATTTAACACCAGAAAATCTTATTTTTGAATCATTTAACTTGAAAAACTAAACTTTAATAAATTTTTTGAACCATATCTTTTTTTTCTAACACAAAAACTTCCTTGCCGTTTAGATTGAAAACCTTGATTTTTCATGAACTGTTTAAGTTTTTGGGTAATTTTTAGAAGTCTAAACGACCAAAAACTGAGAGTACAACACGTGTGGTATAATTTACGACCGTTAGGCTTGCTGGGGAGAGGTTGTAAAAATAGGAGACGACGAAACGTCTCAGACCCGATCCACCGACCTCTGGGTTATGGGCCCAGCACGCTTCCACTGCGCCACGCTGCTTCGAATGTGGCATACACCGAGGTGTATGATGAATTCTGAATCGGTAAAACCAAAAATCAAAAAATTGATGTATTAGATTTCTGGAATTGGTAAAACACTAGCAGCGAGTGGTTTCGATCCACCGACCTCTGGGTTATGGGCCCAGCACGCTTCCACTGCGCCACGCTGCTTCGAATGTGGCATACACCGAGGTGTATGATGAATTCTGAATCGGTAAAACCAAAAAATCAATAAATTGATGTATTAGATTTCTGGAATTGGTAAAACACTAGCAGCGAGTGGTTTCGATCCACCGACCTCTGGGTTATGGGCCCAGCACGCTTCCACTGCGCCACGCTGCTTTGAATGTGGCATACACCGAGGTGTATGATGAATTCTAAATCGGTAGAACCAAAAAATCAAAAAATTGATTAATTAAATTCCTGGAATCGATAAAACAATAGCAGCGAGTGGTTTCGATCCACCGACCTCTGGGTTATGGGCCCAGCACGCTTCCACTGCGCCACGCTGCTTCGAATTCAGCAAACACCGAGGTGTATGATGAATTCAGAATCGGTAAAACCAAAAAATCAAAAAATTGATGAATTAGATTTCTGGAATTGGTAAAACACTAGCAGCGAGTGGTTTCGATCCACCGACCTCTGGGTTATGGGCCCAGCACGCTTCCACTGCGCCACGCTGCTTCGAATGTGGCATACACCGAGGTGTATGATGAATTCTGAATCGGTAAAACCAAAAAATCAATAAATTGATGTATTAGATTTCTGGAATTGTTAAAACACTAGCAGCGAGTGGTTTCGATCCACCGACCTCTGGGTTATGGGCCCAGCACGCTTCCACTGCGCCACGCTGCTTTGAATGTGGCATACACCGAGGTGTATGATGAATTCTGAATCGGTAAAACCAAAAAATCAAAAAATTGATGAATTAGATTTCTGGAATTGGTAAAACACTAGCAGCGAGTGGTTTCGATCCACCGACCTCTGGGTTATGGGCCCAGCACGCTTCCACTGCGCCACGCTGCTTCGAATGTGGCATACACAGAGGTGTATGATGAATTCTGAATCGGTAAAACCAAAAAATCAAAAAATTGATGAATTAGATTTCTGGAATCGGTAAAACACTAGCAGCGAGTGGTTTCGATCCACCGACCTCTGGGTTATGGGCCCAGCACGCTTCCACTGCGCCACGCTGCTTCGAATGTGGCATACACCGAGGTGTATGATGAATTCTGAATCGGTAGAACCAAAATATCAAAAAATTGATTAATTAAATTCCTGGAAAAAAAGTAATTAATTCAGAAAGAGGAGGATGGGAGCAAGATAAAATAGTCTTCATTTTACGGTGAAAAGATTCAACATTATTAGATGTACGAAACTGTTTTATGTCCCATTTGCTCCAATAATGTCGCACAGGTCCTTCAATCCATGTTTCATTCACATAACTGATCATTTGAAGACAAGAAGAATATGATGGATGATCAGAAGAAACGGGAGAATTGAGTATCCCGGACCGTGAGATAAGATCAGTTTGAAGGAAGAGCAAGCCCAGCAGCCGACCATGCCATTGTTTGATTTCAATGGATTGCTTCTCTGCTTGTGTCAAACCCAGTTGAAGAAACCGTCTGTTCAAGCTCTGAGCATAATGAAATACACATCCTTGAACAGAATTAAAAATAGTTTCAGCTTCCCTTATTACAGCGATCTCAAAATCACAGATAAAAATAAGGTTTTCAACTATGCAACCAACGTTGGAGAGAGCTAGTGCAATATGTTGAAGAAGCCTTCTATAAGTGAACCTACTCTTATTTTTTAAAATGGAATAGAAAAGAGGTACAGTTGTTCCATTTCTGCAACCGCCCATGATGGTATATGTTTGTTCCATATCCAAAGGCTGGTATTTGAAACAACCGTCCCCAAGCAAATGAGTTAAACCATTCTGAACAGCTAGTTCCAAACAAAATGTATCAAAATACAAATGAAACTCGCTGTCATGAAAATGCAAGAACGTACGACCATTGATAGTTTTAGACAAAGACAGAGGAACATTGGTCATGGATGTTCTTAAGTCTTTACGAGAACTTAAAGCCCTTGTAATAGCTCTACGTCTACTATCATAGCCACCATGAAACCAAGCAGAGGAAACTTCTTGCTTTTCATGCTCTTCTAACTCAGATTCATGAAATATTTATTTTATTTCATTGACAAATAAGGAATATGCTTTCATCTCAAAACATGAGTCTGAACTTTTAATATTCTGAGTTAGAGAGTATGTGATATTTTTGCATTTGTTAATAGAAAACAAAAATGGATCACAATGATGGTTTTGAGCAACAGGATTTTCGAGAAATACATTATTTTCTACTTTGATAGAAGTGTATTTACCCAAATGTTTACAACCCGTGCAACGATAAATAGAATAAGTTTTTTGAGAACTTTTACTACTGAATTGGTAGCGATACAGCAAGTTTTCAAATTTATATTCTAAACAGGGGTGTACACCTTGCTTAGAAGGCGAAATGAGAGCGGCGTATGAGTTAGGATTTGTAGATTGCGAAGAAAATGAAGAAGAAGGAGAGGGAACAGAAGAAGAAGGAGAGGGAACAGAAGAAGAAGGAGAGAGAACAGGTAAAGAAGGAGAGAGAACAGGTAAAGAAGGAGAGGAAACAGAAGGAGGAGAAGAAGAAAGAGAAGATGACGGTGAAGAATGAACGGCAAAAGAAGAAGAAGAAGAAGGCTGAATAGAAAGATGTGAAGTAGAAGAAGAGAACAGTGGAACGCTGTTGACAGTAGGAACAGTAACTGTAGCAACAGATTCAACTGAAGAAGATGCCGCAGATGAATTTGCTAGAGAAAGAGCAGAAGCAAAATTAACATTTTGCTGCCTCAATGGAGGGATATTGAAAGATGGAAGAATGAAATTCAAAAATGAGAGTGAAGTTACATCATTTGAATAAACTTCAAGATTCTGAGTATTTACCGAAGAATTATTGAAAAAGATAGCTATGTTCTCCGAAGGAACATTATCAAAAGGCTGAGAAACAAGAACAAATTTACCCTGAGCGTTAATCATCAGAGAAAAAGGACAGAAAGTAGAAGGAAAAATCATGATGAACGAGAAAAGATGAGAAAGTGTGAATAAGCAAACTTATCGAAAGAAAAGATAAACTAACAACTATTACAATGAACTCACGTAACTGTTGACTTGAAACTGTTTGATGATAGCCTGGTTGATAGAACTGTATATTTATTTTAATTTCTGCTTTTTTCAATTTATAATTTGATGGCACTTCAAGGTATGTAGCCACTTATATCTGACTTCTATAGATTTATAGCTTTAATAGCACCCCGAGTTACATGAACACTGACACTTGTCAGCACATTATCATAAAGTTTGCCCTCTAATGATCAGCCTGAACTAGTTCACAAACTAGAGACGACGAAACGTCCGCCACCCCGCTTCCACTGCGCCACGCTGCTTCGAATTTAGCAAACACCGAGGTGTATGATGAATTCTGAATCGGTAAAACCAAAAAATCAAAAAATTGATGAATCAGATTTCTGGAATCGGTAAAAACCTAGCAGCGAGTGGTTTCGATCCACCGACCTCTGGGTTATGGGCCCAGCACGCTTCCACTGCGCCACGCTGCTTCGAATTTAGCAAACACCGAGGTGTATGATGAATTCTGAATCGGTAAAACCAAAAAATCAAAAAATTGATGAATTAGATTTCTGGAATTGGTAAAACACTAGCAGCGAGTGGTTTCGATCCACCGACCTCTGGGTTATGGGCCCAGCACGATTCCACTGCGCCATGCTGCTTCGAATTTAGCATACACCGAGGTGTTTGATGAATTCTGAATCGGTAAAACCAAAAAATCGAAAAATTGATAAATTAGAATTCTGGAATCGGTAAAACACCGTTACATATTGTTTCTTCCAGCCCTTTCATGGTCGGAAGATATCTGTACTTTTACCTTGTTGCTTAGGTAGGCAGACTCGAACGCCCCGATTTCCTTATTAAGACAAATATTTAAAGAGAAAAGGATTCATTATCAGTTAACAAGAAAATACAATAAAAGAATTACATTAAGAAAGAATATAAAAAGATATAATAAAGTATTAAATAGAGTATATATACATATATATATATACAGTCATGTGCAAAAAACCTCGGACAACTTTTAGAATCCCTTATACCTTCTCAGACAAACTACAAAAATTCAGAAAAAATATATTTTGGGTGTTAAAAAACGATAATGAATTCAGAAAAAATCTTAAAAATTTTAAAAATCATGTTTAAAAGTATTTTTTGGAGTCTCCGAAATTTTCATAAACTGCTAGAAGTCTTCTTTCTTGAATTTCAGAAGTTTCATTAAGATTTCAGAAATAATTTTTTGATAGAATGTTAGGAGTACACTAAACGTCAATTTTTCTTTTAAACGGGAGAATTTGGTTGTACGTAAACCAAGTTCTCTTCATAGATATTCAGTAAGATTCAGATGCTGAAGCTTACTTGTTTGAAGCTATGCCATAGGAAAAACTTAGTTATTGATCGAGCTTTGTGCTAAGAATCATTTTAAAATATTTCGAATGAATTAACATGTTCCTAATTTCAAATTTTGTTATATTAAGATGAATTATTCAAAATAGTCAAAAAACACTATTTTTCCTTATAAATTTAGAAAAAAATATTGAAATCAGTTTTAGTTATATTAACATATATTTTGACTGAATATATACTATGTGACTTTACGAAACTTATGAAATTAAAAAAAAAATTTTTTTTGTAGTTTGAAGGGGTTTCTGGGGCCTCTAAGATATTTTTGTCCGAGGTTTTTTGCACAGGACTGTATATGATATAGAGATGAGACTCACACGGCTATAAGGCAACCTATCTGCGTCAGGCCAGAAGCAAGAGTGCCATGTGTGTCCCTTCGATTATTGTTAGTTCATTAAAATTTTTGTACTTGTTCTCCTTTGTTTTGCGTTGGAGAATTATTCTGCTGTGTTTTGTTTTGATCCACTTTTCCTTGTAGTTTCAATTATCCATTATTTCTGATTTCTGCGTCTTGTGTTTTTCTTTTGGGTTGTAGTTTAACACATTCAGGACGGCGTGACCCAGCATTGGGTCACGGTCGGTAAATTAAAAAACGTACAAAAAATTTAAAAATTTAAAAAATAGATTTTACTTGTTAATTTCAATATTATGTTAATAAACAACACGGAAATGATCTAAAAAAGGGAAATGATACAAAACTAAGATAAAATGATAAAAAAAACTGTCAATTTTTCTATTAATTTTTGTTCATTTTTGAACGTATGGCATAATTTAAACTTGATCTATTTATGCCTAAGAACTTACTGTGATTAGATATTTAGTTGAATGATAGATGAGATATCACTCTTCACATGCCTAAAGTTTTGATTCATAGATCCTTTTATTTTTGAAGTTATACAATCTCAAATATACGATATCGTCATAAACTGTTTCACAATTTATTACATGCGTTTTAGCCATGAGCACTGTGTCGATTATTTTTTTTTTTTTTTCAAAATTTTTATGACTTTTACCTGGTTTTCTATCTTATTTAGGTATTAATTTACTTTTTACCATTATGAATTTTTTTACTTGCAATGCATGAATGTGAACAAGAAGTAAAACAATTAGGACAATAAGGTTTCAAACATTCACTACACATGTTCCTTGTTTTCTTGGTTGATGCTGATGCTTCTTTTCTGTTCTTTCCTTCTCGCTCTTGTGCATAACATCCAAAACAGCGCTTCCTATTATCCGACCTTTTTTCCATGTTCACAAGAAGTGGTCGCGGTCCATCTTCTCTTTCATCGAGTCAAAATCAAGAAGATCTTCTATAATTCTGATTTTGAAAGCCGTTATAGAGATTTTGGCATCAGGAAACATTTGGTTATAGAGAACCCATGCGTTAACCATACTAGTTTGAAATATAATATGGTAAAACAATCTGATGTACCATTTCTTCGTCTTTCTTATGAAAACACTGTAAGCGGCCATTTGATCACTAGTGTCTACGAATAATTTTGCATTATTATAGTCGTCGACAACTGTTGCTTTCCTGCTTCCTAGTTGGAAAAACAATTTCAGTCCAAAACGATGATGTTTCTGAGGTATGTATTGCTTGAAAAGGATCCGTCTTCGGAATGGAACAATCGACTCATCTATGCAGATCTGTTTTCCTGGCATGCATGCCTTAGCAGCACTATCGTTGAAGATCTTCAGAATTGGCTCAATCTTGAACAGCCTGTTGTTCTTGTTTTTTTCTGTATCAGCATTGTTCACAAAATGTAATGACCGGAAAATTTGTTCAAATTTTTCACGACTTATTACTTTAGAACCGATCGCTGATCCAAAAACTGGGTGACTGCTCCAGTAATTTTTGAGTTCTGGTAGTCTAACTATTCCCATTTGTAGACACAGACCAAAAAATTTGAGGAGCTCCGCAGTGGTGATGTCATTCCAGTGAGTGTTGAACTTGTTCGATCCATAACGATTTGTCTCATTCACAATCATCATGAGCATATGAGATGTGACGAACAAACTCCAGAACTGATATGGTGTCCGACGATTTCCTATCCAAGTTTCGTTAGGTCCAATTCTGCCGGTGAAGTCAAAGCTGGAGTTCTTGAATGTCTCATCCTTTCAATCGTCATTCAAGACATTCTCCATTACATCCTCTTCCATTTCGTCCTCATCGCAGGAAACACCTCCAGACAGATTTCCGTCGTTCTCCTCGTTGTCGTCATCCCAATCAGAATCCTCAGAATCGAGGTAGAAGTTGTCAGCTTCGAGGTAGAAGTTTTCAGCGTCCATTTGTGAACAAAGTACGAATGAGTAGCCTAAATAATTGAATGAGAAAAACTAAATATTGGAATAAGTGAAACTGAAAGACGAGAGAAAGTTGAAAAATGCAATAAAAAAAAGTAAAAAAATTCATAATGGTAAAAAGTAAATTAATACCTAAATAAGATAGAAAACCAGGTAAAAGTCATAAAAATTTTGAAAATAAAAAAAAAATAATCGACACAGTGCTCATGGCTAAAACGCATGTAATAAATTGTGAAACAGTTTATGACGATATCGTATATTTGAGATTGTATAACTTCAAAAATAAAAGGATCTATGAATCAAAACTTTAGGCATGTGAAGAGTGATATCTCATCTATCATTCAACTAAATATCTAATCACAGTAAGTTCTTAGGCATAAATAGATCAAGTTTAAATTATGCCATACGTTCAAAAATGAACAAAAATTAATAGAAAAATTGACAGTTTTTTTTATCATTTTATCTTAGTTTTGTATCATTTCCCTTTTTTAGATCATTTCCGTGTTGTTCATTAACATAATATTGAAATTAACAAGTAAAATCTATTTTTTAAATTTTTTAATTTTTTGTACGTAATTTACCGACCGTGACCCAATGCTGGGTCACGCCGTCCTGAATGTGTTAAACTACAACCCAAAAGAAAAACACAAGACGCAGAAATCAGAAATAATGGATAATTGAAACTACAAGGAAAAGTGGATCAAAACAAAACGCAGCAGAATAATTCTCCAACGCATAACAAAGGAGAACAAGTACAAAAATTTTAATTAACTAACAATAATCGAAGAATTGTAAAAATAATTTTTCTTTCTTACTTATAGTACATGAAACATAAGACATAGATCAAAATCATCCAAACTTTACTTTCTATCTTTTAATTTTAACAAATTGTAACAATCACTTCAAAAACAAACTATATAAAGAGAAAATTTTAAAAGAGAAAATTTAAAAACACTTTTACTCAAAACGACCTCCTCTCTCGCCAACGTCACCCTCTCTACATTCCTCGTAACTCCAACACCACTGGTCCTTCTAGCCACCACTATTGAACAAAAATGGATAGAGCTAGAAAACCTTCGTGAAGGTTTTCTACCTATCAACTGCATGCAGCCTAACTTAGGACCCATATTAACCTCCAAACGAGCAAATTGGAGAAGAAAACACAGCACATTCTATTCATAATGGAACTATTGGAGGAGAAAACCAAAAGCTATAAAGAAAACGATCTAGAGGAGCTCGCCAGCATCAAAAGAAATGGACAGAAGGACGCTCTCTTAGCCAGAAAGAGAACAGAATCTGACATATAATGCTGGGACAACCCGCCAGAATGAAGACCACAGCTGACATCTACAAAGCAATGCTCCAACAACACAGATGACACAGCAAGCTGTAGGAAATAGCAAAACCCAATAAGAAGCCTCATGAATAGAGATAGGGCAAAACCTATCAGTAATAATCACAAAATTACTGGCAAAAAGGACAACGAACATATCAGCATCAAAAAGTAAGGCGAAATCAGTTAGCCAAACAATCAGAACAATGGAGCTGCTTGGACTTGCATCAATGACAGAAATGATCCAGGAAATAGACCAACTGGCGGATGAAAGAGAAGAGGGAAGGTTTAAATCACTTGTAAATTCTATCTCTTAAATTTTTTAAAATAAAACTAATGCAGATAGTTTTTAAAATATTCTGAGAATATTCTAGATGTACTTTTTATAAGCATTGTAACATTTTTGTGTAAACTGAGTAGGAGTTGTATGGATATATAAACCTGAGTGTTCAAGACTCTGGCATCTCTTTATCTCATTATCTCATCATTATCTCTTTATCTTCTCTTTCTTTACTCTAGCTTAAATCTTTGTATAATTATATTATGATGCAAACAATACACTTTTATATATTTTATCTCTTGTTTCTTATTTCACCATACATTACACACTTATGTTTAAAATCATACTCATCCTCTCATAGTCTGTTTGGACTTCTCAACCTGGAACCATTGAGAATCTAAATGGAACGACACCTCGGTTTCTGCTAAATTCGAAGCAGCGTGGCGCAGTGGAAGCGTGCTGGGCCCATAACCCAGAGGTCGATAGATAAACCACTCGCACTCTTAAAACTACCCCCTAATCATTTGAAAAGAAGCTTACATTTTCACATCTTTGTCATATTTGTTTGTTATACCTGAAAACTGCTTCAAAATTCTCAAAACTCTTTTTAATCTATTTTGTTTAATTTGGTATACTTGGTAAACCTTGCGAAGTGTTCACAAATTAATATTGGCAAACTGACAAGTTCAAATTAATATTGGTAAGCTGACAACGGTGGTAAACTGACAAGTTTACCAAACTTTAGGTTTACCAAACTAGGTTTACCATGTAATAGACAAGTTTACCATAGTTATAAGGTATACCAGGTTTACCAGGTTTACCAAAATATAGCCAATATTACATTGTGAAAACTTCGCAAGGTTTACCAAATTTATCAAGTATACCAAGTTTACCAAAAAATTATCTTTATACTGAGTATACCGAAATACAAAAGTTGTAGTTTGAAATTGTATGTTTTTTCAAGTTAGAGATAATAATATCAGGAAAAAGAATTTTACATTAATTGAACATGAAGTGTTAAAAAAATGGAAATGTAATACTTAAAAAAACTTTCAGTTTCGCATGTTTTCTTTTTGTGGAGCTGTTGCATACATGAAAAGTGTTCATTGAAGATGTTAAGTAATCGTTCTAACTAACCTTTTGATAATGATTTTCAAATTGCTGAGAGTGTGTGATGGATCAATATTGTAAATGTAATGAAATATTAAATTTTAAATATATTAGTTTACTGACCTTATTAATGCTCATTGTTGTTTGATTTTTGTAGCTACGACACTTTATGATAGTGAGTAGTAGCGTTCCTGTTGTCCCCCTGGCCCTGGTATCAGAATCTCGTCATCTGAATCGGCTGTTGAGCTATAATGAAAATTGATTACAAATCGAGGTATTTGAAACTCACTCCATGTCGTAGTAGTTTCTCTTACGGTTCGTTTTCGAAAATTGAGAGCCAAATCTTCTGTGATCAAACTTTGACCCGTCAGCTGGTCTCAATTGCTCAGCTTGTACATCTCGCACTGTTCTATCATTTCTTTTTCGCTCTAGAGTTTCCACGATCGCTCTTTTCTTTGTTTCCTTTTTTAACGATATGAAGACAGCTAGCCTGGAACAAAAATATAAATTTTGTTTCTCATACTTAAGAAACCTGTGTTGGCATAGAGCATGCTTAGGGCAATTTTGTTGCGTGCATCCCGGACTGGAGCATACAAGCTCATTATTGGTCTCATTGACACATCCTAATCTGGAATAACAATGATAAACTCAAAATAAAAAATCTTAGCTTACGCTCCCGTGCTGTCCTTGGTAAAATATATGCCTGCCTTTGCAGCAGGAAATACCTCCAAACGCTGAACAGTTTCAAAAAACATGTCCGCATTGCTGGTCTCGACTGGCTCACTCATCCATGATGACAGTGAATTTTCAAAAATGAAATCACTCAAAGCTTGACAGTGAATTTTCAAAAATGAAATCACTCAAACCAAAAAGTTTGAGCTTAATCATTTTTTCAATGCGTGTCATTACTAACCACTCATGGTTTTCAACATGAAAATGAGTGCACAGTTTGTCGGCTTTCTGATGAACGGCTCCAATTCGTTCTTTAATTTCTTCTATAACAAAATTACTAGTTATTTTCATTATGTTTTGATTACCAGTAGTTGCAGCATTTTTTCTAAAACTTGATGAGCCGGAATAGGGTGAGGTATTCTAGCTTTCAATTGAGAATTCTTCGACTCCAACAAGTTTGTTGAAAAAAATTGTTGGCTTTGCCCAGCTCTGAATATTTGAATCACTATTGGTTTGATATAAATCGTCCTTGTTGGTAAGAAGCCTAAATTAAAAAAAATAATAGAATTAAAAAAAACCAACCATTGTCGAGTTCTTTTTCCACAATTCCTTACAATATCTTGAATTTTCCTTTCATATTCATCACGGTTTTGATAGAGCCCCTTTCTTCATGATCGTTCCATATTCAGTCTTAAAACATAAAAATAGTGTTCAAAAACAATATCAAGTATGCCTCTTTTTTTCTTCCGAATATTTTATGTAGGATGTGTTCCTTTTTCTCAGCATCATCGTCCTTGCCGAATGTGCTTTTGATATTCTCCATTCGGAACATCTTAGCGGTACAGCATCTTTTAAAAAGAACAATTAAACATTATGTAAAAAAATTTCTTACAGTGTTGTATGCTTTAAAAGCATCTTCTCCATCATGACACAAACCAGCGATTCTTTTTGTGTTTTCCATATTGTGAGAGCAGCTTATTTAAAAATGCTGAGAAAGCATCATGGTTGGAAGCATTTATGGTACTATGTACCATACATGCAAGCATTATGCCTGCATTTTTTCCAGCTTTTTTCGACCTGAATATACAAAATTTTAAAAAAAGATGTGATTAATGAAAACTTACGTAAACATGTCGGATACACCAAGATCTAACGTGATGTACTCACCACTACTGATTGAGAACGTCGTATCAATCATTATAATGCTGCGTATTGTTGGGAGGGCTCCAGAAGCATTTACTTGGTTTAAAATCCTCACTGAAATATGAAATAAATTAAGTTTCAATGATAAAATACTCACCAAAAGCTTCCTTTGCCTCTTGTTTTGGCAAATATTGACCGTTGGCAATGACGCACAAAAATGTTTAAAAACTGCTGGCTATCCAACAATCGGACAAAACGCTACACCACGATCTAGAATGTAAATTATTACTATTAAATCAAATAAAAATAAAATTGAACCTGTTCTTTTTACTTTAATTGGCTCCATATGATCTACCTTCATGCTGCCATTAGCGAATCTATCAACAAGCTTGTTGATATTGCTGTTTTGGCAAATATTGACCGTTGGCAATGACGCACAAAAATGTTTAAAAGCTGCTGGGTATCCAACAATCTGACAGAACGCTACACCACGATCTAGAATGTAAATTATTACTATTAAATTAAATAAAAATAAAATTGAACCTGTTCTTTTTACTTTAATTGGCTCCATATGATCTACCTTCATGCTGCCATTAGCGAATCTATCAACAAGCTTGTTGATATTGCTGGGTGATCGTTTGCCTGTGCCAGACTTAATGTGGGTGCTAACACTGCGAGCGAGACTGATCAGCTGAAAATGAAAATATAGAAAAAACATGAAACTTTCACACTTACCTGACTAGAGCTGATCTTAGAATCCTTGAGCACTTCCTTAACAGCAGATGTTGTTCTGTTTTCCAGAACATTTTTGACATCTTGGCTAACCGAAGGCAATATTCTCTGCTTCGCGGGCACAAAGTTTTGCAAAGATTCCTAAATATAGTACGTAGAGCAAGAAAAGAAAAATAAGAGAACTTGCCTGTACGTTGTAAATTATTAAAACGGGTTCAAAATTGTTTTCCTTGCCTTGTATAATCATATGAATCTAAAACAAAAATTAATTGTAAATCTTGAATAAACAAAAAAACCTCTTTAGTGATATCCATATCGAGTTTCTTACAGCGGATGGTTCTGTAAGTATATTCGGCACAATCATCCTTGGAGCAAAGGTTGTATTGCCCGTCAACCAGCTTACAACCTCTGGAAGATCATCTTTCTCGGTCTGAGACGTTTCGTCGTCTTCTATTTTTACAACCTCTCCCCAGCAAGCCTAATGGTCGTAAATTATACCACACGTGTTGTACTATTAGTTTTTGGTCATTTAGACTTCTAAAAATTACCCAAAAACTTAAAAAGTTCATAAAAAATCAAGGTTTTGAGTCTAAACGGCAAGGAGGTTTTTGTGTTAAAAAAAGATATGGTTCGAAAAATTTATTAGAGTTTAATTTTTCAATTGGAATGATTTAAAATTAAAATTTTCTGGTGTTAAACTTCGTCATCTCCTCGACATATGCTATTATTTCCTCCTGATTAGGCAGTCGGTTATTGGAGATATTCCTGAAGTTTTCAAACTGCACTCAATCCGTTGTTGCCTCTCAATTACGTTTCTTCTTTTTTTCCTAGAAGGCTCAACATTCAATGACAGAGCGATCAGGACATGATTAGCCATCAAATATTCATAATGAAAAAAAGTAATTAATTTAGAAAGAGGAGGATGAGAGCTAGATAAAATATTTTTCTTTTTACGGTGAAAAGATTCAACATTATTAGATGTACGAAACTGTTTTATGTTTTTTTTGCCATTTGCTCCAATAATGTCGCAAAGGTCCTTCAATCCATGTTTCATTCACATAACTGATCATTTGAAGACAAGAAGAATATGATGGATGATCAGAAGAAACGGGAGAATTAAGTAACCCGGTCATTGAGATTTTCTTTCTGTTCCATGGAGTGAAGATATCCCGAGTAATATCCTTGTAAACATTAAATTGTCTTTTTGAAATTCTAAGAAACTTTTTACCCTGATGCATGCTCAATAAATCAGGCATGCAATCAAGAACAGCAAAGCTGTTATCGAAAAGAAGTTGGAAAGCATTCATAGTTAAAAGTTTTAGGGAAGCGTTAAACGTGAAGTTTGAAATTGGTTTGATAAAATCAAATTATTTTTTATGTTCATGATGATGTTCACAATTTTTGTTTTTTCATGAACTATATATGACGCCAATTGAGGTAGGTGTCACTACTATAGTATACCGGAGGGTTCAACACAATAATGAACTTATGTTCCATTTTTCTTGAATATCAACAATATTTTTAACACTTAATAGACAATCTTGTCAAATATTAATATTTATTTTCATTAATAAGTTCTATATCAGTCTAGAAAAAACATTTTAGAAATTTCATATGCATTAAGGTTCTTTGATAATAGATTCTATTTCAGTTTACAAGAATTTTGATATTAGGATGATTTAGATTTTGACTTTTCTTAAAATATCTTTTTAAAACTTATACTTTTAAAATTACTCATGCTGGGCCCATAACCCAGAGGTCGGTGGATCGAAACCACTCGCTGCTATTGTTTTACCAATTACTGAAATCTAATTTATCAATTTTTTGAGTTTTTGGTACTACCGATTTAGAATTCATCATACGCCTCGTTGTAGACCACATTCGAAGCAGCGTGGCGCAGTGGAAGCGTGCTGGGCCCATAACCCAGAGGTCGGTGGATCGAAACCACTCGCTGCTAGTGTTTTACCGATTCCAGAAATCTAATTTATCTATTTTTTTATTTTTTGGTACTACCGATTCAGAATTCATCATACACCTCTTTGTATGCCACATTCGAAGCAGCGTGGCGCAGTGGAAGCGTGCTGGGCCCATAACCCAGAGGTCGGTGGATCGAAACCACTCGCTGCTATTGTTTTACCAATTACTGAAATCTAATTTATCAATTTTTTGAGTTTTTGGTACTACCGATTTAGAATTCATCATACGCCTCGTTGTAGACCACATTCGAAGCAGCGTGGCGCAGTGGAAGCGTGCTGGGCCCATAACCCAGAGGTCGGTGGATCGAAACCACTCGCTGCTAGTGTTTTACCGATTCCAGAAATCTAATTTATCTATTTTTTTATTTTTTGGTACTACCGATTCAGAATTCATCATACACCTCTTTGTATGCCACATTCGAAGCAGCGTGGCGCAGTGGAAGCGTGCTGGGCCCATAACCCAGAGGTCGGTGGATCGAAACCACTCGCTGCTATTGTTTTACCAATTACTGAATTCTAATTTATCAATTTTTTGATGTTTTGGTTCTACCGATTCAGAATTCATCATACACCTCTTTGTATGCCACATTCGAAGCAGCGTGGCGCAGTGGAAGCGTGCTGGGCCCATAACCCAGAGGTCGGTGGATCGAAACCACTCGCTGCTATTGTTTTACCAATTACTGAAATCTAATTTATCAATTTTTTGAGTTTTTGGTACTACCGATTTAGAATTCATCATACGCCTCGTTGTAGACCACATTCGAAGCAGCGTGGCGCAGTGGAAGCGTGCTGGGCCCATAACCCAGAGGTCGGTGGATCGAAACCACTCGCTGCTAGTGTTTTACCGATTCCAGAAATCTAATTTATCTATTTTTTTATTTTTTGGTACTACCGATTCAGAATTCATCATACACCTCTTTGTATGCCACATTCGAAGCAGCGTGGCGCAGTGGAAGCGTGCTGGGCCCATAACCCAGAGGTCGGTGGATCGAAACCACTCGCTGCTATTGTTTTACCAATTACTGAATTCTAATTTATCAATTTTTTGATGTTTTGGTTCTACCGATTCAGAATTCATCATACACCTCGGTGTATGCCACATTCGAAGCAGCGTGGCGCAGTGGAAGCGTGCTGGGCCCATAACCCAGAGGTCGGTGGATCGAAACCACTCGCTGCTATTGTTTTACCAATTACTGAAATCTAATTTATCTATTTTTTTAATTTTTGGATCTACCGATTCAGAATTCATCATACACCTCTTTGTATGCCACATTCGAAGCAGCGTGGCGCAGTGGAAGCGTGCTGGGCCCATAACCCAGAGGTCGGTGGATCGAAACCACTCGCTGCTATTGTTTTACCAATTACTGAATTCTAATTTATCAATTTTTTGATGTTTTGGTTCTACCGATTCAGAATTCATCATACACCTCGGTGTATGCCACATTTGAAGCAGCGTGGCGCAGTGGAAGCGTGCTGGGCCCATAACCCAGAGGTCGGTGGATCGAAACCACTCGCTGCTATTGTTTTACCAAATACTGAAATCTAATTTATCAATTTTCTGATTTTTTGGATCTACCGATTCAGAATTCATCATACACCTCTTTGTATGCCACATTCGAAGCAGCGTGGCGCAGTGGAAGCGTGCTGGGCCCATAACCCAGAGGTCGGTGGATCGAAACCACTCGCTGCTATTGTTTTACCAATTACTGAATTCTAATTTATCAATTTTTTGATGTTTTGGTTCTACCGATTCAGAATTCATCATACACCTCGGTGTATGCCACATTCGAAGCAGCGTGGCGCAGTGGAAGCGTGCTGGGCCCATAACCCAGAGGTCGGTGGATCGAAACCACTCGCTGCTATTGTTTTACCAATTACTGAAATCTAATTTATCAATTTTTTGAGTTTTTGGTTCTACTGATTCAGAATTCATCATACACCTCGGTGTCGTTCCATTCGGACTTCCCATAAATGTAGCTGAAGGGTTAGAGCCAGACGACCAGAGGACCGAGGAATGGCTCCGCCTTCCCTCGTTCCCTTGGTCGGGAGTTCACCTCTTAGCAAGCTCATGGACGGCTTGTAGTTTAGTCTTTATACTTATCTTTATCTTATTGTATTGTATCTTTATATTTGTATATTATTGTTGTAGTTTCATGTCAATAAATCTTTCTCTCTTTTATCTTCTGATTGACCTTATGCTCAGTAATCCTACCACTACACCAAGGAATACTATTCGCGTCATGGTATAAACTACAATGATTTATATTATCGACGCAGGAGCATAACGGAACGTGGAGGTTCCACCTCGAACTCATCTTTTGAACAAAAAAAAATTTTTTTTTTTATTTTAAAAGTCCATTTTTGCATTCTAAATTATAAATCCTCCACTTGAAACAACAAAATGAAGGCGCCAATTTGTTTTAAGGTACAAGGAATCTCGCTTAAATGCGAGATAGGACCAATAAAAATTTTTGCCCGCCGTCCTCAATTTAAAACCGTCTGAATGTCCACCCTTTTCTATATCGTATCTTGTACCGCTTCTCATGCCATTTTGAGGACGTTTGGATTGAAATAGAGGACAATTTCGCCAAACGAGAAAATATAGTTGTTCACATTTTTTTTTGGTGGCATAGAGAAGTTTGATTATTGGAACAAAAATTTATAAGACGCGCGCAATTGATTATAGTTTGTATATTTTGTGGTCAGGACTAGAATTTTGAAAATATTATTATATTCAGACGTAAAAGACCATTTTACATATTATTTTGCGGGAAACCAAAAACGGTTACATAAATTGAATATAAAAAGAGACCACACTAGTCCGAAAAAGCCTGGTAAATCTGCAATAAGACTTCTCAGCTCTTAATTGACAGTCAGGTCAAGTTGGCGGAAGCATAACTGCTACGGATTTTATCCCCGTAGATTATGTCACCTTCCTCAAATCATTTCGTTGTTTCAACTCATAAGATACCCCTTATCTCCTACAGTAATCCTAAGTTATTTGGAAATGTTCAAAAATAGACGTATTTTTCTCATTTTCAAAAAGAAATTCGCTTAGGAAAACGCATTTTTGCTTATTTTGATCAAGAAAAGGGACAGACTTTTCAATAACTCTCCTCAAACCTCATTAGCATGCACAATGTCGAAAACATTTTGAGCAAAACATGCTATTTAAGGAAAAAGGAATGAGGACAAGATTGAAAAACACATAAGGCCATTTTCTTGACGAAAACAGAGCAAAGTGCACAAAAAAAAACACAGAGTACAAGCTTTGTTCAGTCAATACCCGTATTTGATTTGCAACCGAGTTCGAAACTCAGAGGCAAGAAACATAGGAGTTTCGCTCGCAATTAAATCTTCACTATATTCTAAACCTCGCGAAACCCTAAGTTCCAAACCAAATAATGAGTCATCATAAACAATATAGATTTTAAACAATAATCTATATAAAAAAATAATAATAAAAATGACTCTTTTCCTGGTACCAGGCCCAAGGACGTGCGGTTAATAAACCGGCCCTACCATTATATATATGAGCGCATAGATCAACTAAGCACCTCCGACCAACAAGCTCCACTTCGGGAGCTACATCTACGAAGGTGGCAAAGTTTATATGGCCCTGCCCCAAATAATACATTTGAAGATCTTCGATAAACTAAAGTAATCAAATAATCAAACATAAAATGGAGATACACGAACCATTAAAATTATATCAAGATTTGGCCTATAAGCCAAAACTCCTTCTCCATCGTACTCAACGATGGATTCGTATAATTTCCACAGGACATAAGTCATGCCAGTGGGATTATAACGTTGGAAATCCATTTTTTTTCCTTTCTTTCTTTTCTTTTCTTTTGTTTCTAACCTTAAAATAAATGTCCAAAGGCCGCAAAAGTACAAAGGGGACGACATGAATAAAGTTTTTTTTTAAAGATTCTAGAGCAGTAAAAAAACAAAATTAGAGGAAAGTGCAAGAGCGGATACAAATAGTTTTTGCGAAGAGATAAACATCATTAACTATAATAAGCTTACGGTAGATAGGCGGAGTCAGATTCCTGGCCAGGATTTGAAAAACTCCCTCTCATTTACCCTGCGCATCGCCCAGCAAAGTATGACTATCCTATTGCTCCCGAATCTTTCTCTCTCCCAACACACATCTAAAAGAATCTTACGCGCCTTACGTCAACATCCCACACGTAGCTCACCATTCTCGGTTTTTCCAAACCAAGAGTCCTATAAAGGTGGCCAAAAGATTCTCATCGGCTTTCCGAGCCCTTTACCCGTCCGATACCAACAGTGACGCTACTGTCGCAAGTCGTCGCAGAAGCCGTACCCGACTTCTTAGTGTTCAAATAGAAAAACCGCACCAACCAGCCGAGAAGCCGAAGCCGCAAGTCGACCAGTTTTATACTCCCCGAGAAGGAACATATTCACCTTCTGACGACACCTACGAAGATCCGGACTTCATCATAGCCGACGACAGAAAAAAATTTTATATACATTCTTTTCTTTTCTGTAGATTGTAAAATGAAAGTAACGGTGAATTAGAAAAATTTTGATGAGAGATTAAGGGAGTAAACAACCAAAAATAAGGAATAAGCAAAAATATAATAGAAATAAATGGCTACCGTAATCCTATACGACCGATAGAGATAATATTTTGCGCTAAACTGAGCTCCATATGTATCTCCAAGAAGAGACGAACATTGGCAGGCGCCTAAGCCACACCCCATCTGAGTGGTAGCCTCCATTAGTACTCAAGGATTCATTCAGAGAGACACATGAAGACGAAAAAAATTAATAACTAAAAATCTTTATCCCCATCATCATTAGGATACGAGTAACCATGCACGCAAAAAGTTGAATAATTCCTTATTATCTCACATAAATCTCAAATTCATGAAACAATTTTTTTTATTACAGTACTACAATGACTAAATTTATTTTTCTAATCCTCCGTTACAAAATAACATAAAACCCATTATTGTATTCAAATTCTATCTTAATACCATAAAGAAACCTATTAATACCATTTAAATATCTTTCTACATGTAGATTTTAAAACTTTCAATTTTATTTGTAAACTCCTAGACTCTAAAACTCAGCTACATATACACTAAAAACTCTTTATATCGCGCGGACGCGAAAAATCTTTGAAAAAGGGCACGTTCCATTCGGACTCCCCATAAATGTAGCTGAAGGGTTAGAGCCAGACGACCAGAGGACCGAGGAATGGCTCCGCCTTCCCTCGTTCCCTTGGTCGGGAGTTCGCCTCTTAGCAAGCTCATGGACGGCTTGTAGTTTAGTCTTTATACTTATCTTTATCTTATTGTATTGTATCTTTATATTTGTATATTATTGTTGTAGTTTAATGTCAATAAATCTTTCTCTCTTTTATCTTATGATTGACCTTATGCTCAGTAATCCTACCACTACACCAAGGAATACTATTCGCGTCATGGTATAAACTACAATGATTTATATTATCGACGCAGGAGCATAACGGAACGGTGTATGCCACATTCGAAGCAGAGTGGCGCAGTGGAAGCGTGCTGGGCCCATAACCCAGAGGTCGGTGGATCGAAACCACTCGCTGCTATTGTTTTACCAATTACTGAAATCTAATTTACCAATTTTTTGATTTTTTGGTTCTACCGATTCAGAATTCATTATACACCTCGGAGTATGCCACATTCGAAGCAGCGTGGCGCAGTGGAAGCGTGCTGGGCCCATAACCCAGAGGTCGGTGGATCGAAACCACTCGCTAGTAGTGTTTTACCGATTCCAGAAATCTAATTTATCTATTTTTTTATTTTTCGGTACTACCGATTTAGAATTCATCATACACCTCGGTGTATGCCACATTCGAAGCAGCGTGGCGCAGTGGAAGCGTGCTGGGCCCATAACCCAGAGGTCGGTGGATCGAAACCACTCGCTGCTAGTGTTTTACCGATTCCAGAAATCTAATTTATCTATTTTTTTATTTTTTGGTACTACCGATTTAGAATTCATCATACACCTCGGTGTATACCACATTCGAAGCAGCGTGGCGCAGTGGAAACGTGCTGGGCCCATAACCCAGAGGTCGGTGGATCGAAACCACTCGCTGCTATTGTTTTACCAATTACTGAAATCTAATTTACCAATTTTTTGATTTTTTGGTTCTACCGATTCCACTCGCTGCTAGTGCCACTCGCTGCTAGTGTTTTATCGATTAAAGAAAACTATTTAAATCAATTTTTTTTGATTTTTTGGTTCTACTGGATCAGAATTTATCATACACCTCGTAGTAGACCACATTCGAAGCAGCGTGGCGCAGTGGAAGCGTGCTGGGCCCATAACCCAGAGGTCGGTGGATCGAAACCACTCGCTGCTAGTGTTTTACCGATTCCAGAAATCTAATTTATCTATTTTTTTATTTTTTGGTACTAACGATTTAGAATTCATCATACACCTCGGTGTATGCCACATTCGAAGCAGCGTGGCGCAGTGGAAGCGTGCTGGGCCCATAACCCAGAGGTCGGTGGATCGAAACCACTCGCTGCTAGTGTTTTACCGATTCCAGAAATCTAATTTATCTATTTTTTTATTTTTTGGTACTACCGATTTAGAATTCATCATACACCTCGGTGTATACCAAGTTCGAAGCAGCGTGGCGCAGTGGAAGCGTGCTGGGCCCATAACCCAGAGGTCGGTGGATCGAAACCACTCGCTGCTAGTGTTTTACCGATTCCAGAAATCTAATTTATCTATTTTTTTATTTGTTGGTACTACTGATTTAGAATTCATCATACACCTCGGTGTATGCCACATTCGAAGCAGCGTGGCGCAGTGGAAGCGTGCTGGGCCCATAACCCAGAGGTCGGTGGATCGAAACCACTCGCTGCTAGTGTTTTACCGATTCCAGAAATCTAATTTATCTATTTTTTTATTTTTTGGTACTACCGATTTAGAATTCATCATACACCTCGGTGTATGCCACATTCGAAGCAGCGTGGCGCAGTGGAAGCGTGCTGGGCCCATAACCCAGAGGTCGGTGGATCGAAACCACTCGCTGCTAGTGTTTTACCGATTCCAGAAATCTAATTTATCTATTTTTTTATTTTTTGGTACTACCGATTTAGAATTCATCATACACCTCGGTGTATGCCACATTCGAAGCAGCGTGGCGCAGTGGAAGCGTGCTGGGCCCATAACCCAGAGGTCGGTGGATCGAAACCACTCGCTGCTAGTGTTTTACCGATTCCAGAAATCTAATTTATCTATTTTTTTATTTTTTGGTACTACCGATTTAGAATTCATCATACACCTCGGTGTATGCCACATTCGAAGCAGCGTGGCGCAGTGGAAGCGTGCTGGGCCCATAACCCAGAGGTCGGTGGATCGAAACCACTCGCTGCTAGTGTTTTACCGATTCCAGAAATCTAATTTATCTATTTTTTTATTTTTTGGTACTACCGATTTAGAATTCATCATACACCTCGGTGTATGCCACATTCGAAGCAGCGTGGCGCAGTGGAAGCGTGCTGGGCCCATAACCCAGAGGTCGGTGGATCGAAACCACTCGCTGCTAGTGTTTTATCGATTAAAGAAAACTATTTAAATCAATTTTTTTTGATTTTTTGGTTCTACTGGATCAGAATTTATCATACACCTCGTAGTAGACCACATTCGAAGCAGCGTGGCGCAGTGGAAGCGTGCTGGGCCCATAACCCAGAGGTCGGTGGATCGAAACCACTCGCTGCTAGTGTTTTACCGATTCCAGAAATCTAATTTATCTATTTTTTTATTTTTTGGTACTACCGATTTAGAATTCATCATACACCTCGGTGTATGCCACATTCGAAGCAGCGTGGCGCAGTGGAAGCGTGCTGGGCCCATAACCCAGAGGTCGGTGGATCGAAACCACTCGCTGCTATTGTTTTACCAATTACTGAAATCTAATTTACCAATTTTTTGATTTTTTGGTTCTACCGATTCAGAATTCATTATACACCTCGGAGTATGCCACATTCGAAGCAGCGTGGCGCAGTGGAAACGTGCTGGGCCCATAACCCAGAGGTCGGTGGATCGAAACCACTCGCTAGTAGTGTTTTACCGATTCCAGAAATCTAATTTATCTATTTTTTTATTTTTCGGTACTACCGATTTAGAATTCATCATACACCTCGGTGTATGCCACATTCGAAGCAGCGTGGCGCAGTGGAAGCGTGCTGGGCCCATAACCCAGAGGTCGGTGGATCGAAACCACTCGCTGCTAGTGTTTTACCGATTCCAGAAATCTAATTTATCTATTTCTTTATTTTTTGGTACTACCGATTTAGAATTCATCATACACCTCGGTGTATACCACATTCGAAGCAGCGTGGCGCAGTGGAAGCGTGCTGGGCCCATAACCCAGAGGTCGGTGGATCGAAACCACTCGCTGCTAGTGTTTTACCGATTCCAGAAATCTAATTTATCTATTTTTTTATTTTTTGGTACTACGGATTCAGAATTCATCATACACCTCGGTGTATACCACATTCGAAGCAGCGTGGCGCAGTGGAAGCGTGCTGGGCCCATAACCCAGAGGTCGGTGGATCGAAACCACTCGCTGCTAGTGTTTTACCGATTCCAGAAATCTAATTTATCTATTTTTTTATTTTTTGGTACTACCGATTTAGAATTCATCATACACCTCGGTGTATGCCACATTCGAAGCAGCGTGGCGCAGTGGAAGCGTGCGGGGCCCATAACCCAGAGGTCGGTGGATCGAAACCACTCGCTGCTAGTGTTTTACCGATTCCAGAAATCTAATTTATCTATTTTTTTATTTTTTGGTACTACCGATTTAGAATTCATCATACACCTCGGTGTATGCCACATTCGAAGCAGCGTGGCGCAGTGGAAGCGTGCTGGACCCATAACCCAGAGGTCGGTGGATCGAAACCACTCGCTGCTAGTGTTTTACCGATTCCAGAAATCTAATTTATCTATTTTTTTATTTTTTGGTACTACCGATTTAGAGTTCATCATACACCTCGGTGTATGCCACATTCGAAGCAGCGTGGCGCAGTGGAAGCGTGCTGGGCCCATAACCCAAAGGTCGGTGGAGGTAGGGCTCTTTTTCCATATCTATACCCCCCGATTTTAGCCCCGCCCCTTTTGCCGTCGAGCGCATACTTTTACTACCAGCTTACTTCCCTTCCTAAAACGGGGGGTTTGGAGGGGTTTCCCCCCCCAATGGGGTTATAATATTTCAACACAGTAACCATGGATTTAGAAAGCGTGTAATACATTGTAAAACCATGAATTTAAAAAGCGTGTAATACATTGTAATTAGCTGTAATTACAACAATAAAACTGGAATATATTATGATATTAATAACTGAATCTTAATTTATCATTGCATCTGCGTTACCGACCGTATTTTCTCAAAATGTTCGCTCTGAAAGAAAGACTCCGTACTGAAGCTGATGCAGTACAATTTTTACAAGAGAAAGGAATAATTCCTCAAACTAAGGAATGTGATAGATGCGCGAGACAAATGAACATTTCTGTTGTTCGAAATAAGTGGAGATGCACCAGAAAGGACTGTAGAAAAGAAGTTTTAATTAAGAAAGGAACATATCTTCAAGGTTATAAAGTTAAAAACTAAATATTAACAGCATTAACATTTTAGGCTCAAAATTGTCGTACACAAAGTTCATTCTTTTCGTGTATTGTTGGAGTAAAGAATATACCACCATTACGTTTTGCCAAGATGAATTAGATATGAAATCTTGCCAGACCGCTGTTGACTACAACAATTATATGAGGGAAATTTGTGCGTTCAGGATCTTGAAGCATCCCATGAAGATTGGAGGTCCAAATATGACTGTGGAAATTGTTGAAACGTTGGTTTCACGTAGGAAGTTCAATGTAGGAAGGGTAAGACCAGCTCAATGGGTTTTCGGGGGAGTATGTAGGGAAACAGAAGAGTGTTTTTTATATGCTGTTCCTGATAGAACTACAGAAACCTTTAACAGCTGCATTACTAACTGTATAGAGCCACAAACTACCATAGTTAGTGATTGTTGGAGAGCATATGGGGGAATTGATGGTCTTATCCAACAGTATAGACACTTAACAGTTAACCACAGATACAACTTCACGGATCCAGAGACAGGAGCTAACACTAATATGATTGAAGGACTTTGGAGCTTGGCTAAAGCGAAATTCAAGCGCATGTATGGGGTACGTCAAACAATGCTAGACGGATACCTATGTGAGTTTATGTGGCGTAGAAGAAATAGGAACAGGGACCTTTTCGAAACTATATTACAAGATATTGCTGAATTTACTCAAGAAGAAATTTGAAAAATGTTAAATTCTATTAATCAAATCTGTTAATGATTTAATAATAATAACTTTTGTGTTTATATTTTCGTTTTTTTAGCTCTTATATATTCTATGAACCTCCGTATCTCATATTGTTATCACATTAAACAAAAGTATGCACCAAACGGCAAAAGGGCGGGGCTAAAATTGGGGGGTATAGATATGGAAAAACCACTCGCTGCTAGTGTTTTACCGATTCCAGAAATCTAATTTATCTATTTTTTTATTTTTTGGTACTACCGATTTAGAATTCATCATACACCTCGGTGTATGCCACATTCGAAGCAGCGTGGCGCAGTGGAAGCGTGCTGGGCCCATAACCCAAAGGTCGGTGGATCGAAACCACTCGCTGCTAATTGTTTTACCGATTCCAGGAAATTAGTTAATCAATTTTTTGATTTTTTGGTTCTACCGATTCAGAATTCATCATACACCTCGGTGTATGCCACATTCGAAGCAGAGTGGCGCAGAGGAAGCGTGCTGGGCCCATAACAAAGAGGTCGGTGGATCGAAACCACTCGCTGCTATTTTTTTACCAATTCCAGAAATCTAATTTATCAATTTTTTGATTTTTTGGTTCTACCGATTTAGAATTCATCATACACCTCGGTGTATGCCACATTCGAAGCAGCGTGGCGCAGTGGAAGCGTGCTGGACCCATAACAAAGAGGTCGGTGGATAGTGTTTTATCGATTAAAGAAAACTATTTAAATCAATTTTTTTTGATTTTTTGGTTCTACTGGATCAGAATTTATCATACACCTCGTAGTAGACCACATTCGAAGCAGCGTGGCGCAGTGGAAGCGTGCTGGGCCCATAACCCAGAGGTCGGTGGATCGAAACCACTCGCTGCTAGTGTTTTACCGATTCCAGAAATCTAATTTATCTATTTTTTTATTTTTTGGTACTACCGATTTAGAATTCATCATACACCTCGGTGTATGCCACATTCGAAGCAGCGTGGCGCAGTGGAAGCGTGCTGGGCCCATAACCCAGAGGTCGGTGGATCGAAACCACTCGCTGCTAGTGTTTTATCGATTAAAGAAAACTATTTAAATCAATTTTTTTTGATTTTGTGGTTCTACTGGATCAGAATTTATCATACACCTCGTAGTAGACCACATTCGAAGCAGCGTGGCGCAGTGGAAGCGTGCTGGGCCCATAACCCAGAGGTCGGTGGATCGAAACCACTCGCTGCTAGTGTTTTACCGATTCCAGAAATCTAATTTATCTATTTTTTTATTTTTTGGTACTACCGATTTAGAATTCATCATACACCTCGGTGTATACCAAGTTCGAAGCAGCGTGGCGCAGTGGAAGCGTGCTGGGCCCATAACCCAGAGGTCGGTGGATCGAAACCACTCGCTGCTAGTGTTTTACCGATTCCAGAAATCTAATTTATCTATTTTTTGAGTTTTTGGTACTACCGATTTAGAATTCATCATACACCTCGGTGTATGCCACATTCGAAGCAGCGTGGCGCAGTGGAAGCGTGCTGGGCCCATAACCCAGAGGTCGGTGGATCGAAACCACTCGCTGCTAGTGTTTTATCGATTAAAGAAAACTATTTAAATCAATTTTTTTTGATTTTTTGGTTCTACTGGATCAGAATTTATCATACACCTCGTAGTAGACCACATTCGAAGCAGCGTGGCGCAGTGGAAGCGTGCTGGGCCCATAACCCAGAGGTCGGTGGATCGAAACCACTCGCTGCTAGTGTTTTACCGATTCCAGAAATCTAATTTATCTATTTTTTTATTTTTTGGTACTACCGATTTAGAATTCATCATACACCTCGGTGTATGCCACATTCGAAGCAGCGTGGCGCAGTGGAAGCGTGCTGGGCCCATAACCCAGAGGTCGGTGGATCGAAACCACTCGCTGCTAGTGTTTTACCAATTCCAGAAATCTAATTTATCTATTTCTTTATTTTTTGGTACTACCGATTTAGAATTCATCATACACCTCGGTGTATACCACATTCGAAGCAGCGTGGCGCAGTGGAAGCGTGCTGGGCCCATAACCCAGAGGTCGGTGGATCGAAACCACTCGCTGCTAGTGTTTTACCGATTCCAGAAATCTAATTTATCTATTTTTTTATTTTTTGGTACTACGGATTCAGAATTCATCATACACCTCGGTGTATACCACATTCGAAGCAGCGTGGCGCAGTGGAAGCGTGCTGGGCCCATAACCCAGAGGTCGGTGGATCGAAACCACTCGCTGCTAGTGTTTTACCGATTCCAGAAATCTAATTTATCTATTTTTTTATTTTTTGGTACTACCGATTTAGAATTCATCATACACCTCGGTGTATGCCACATTCGAAGCAGCGTGGCGCAGTGGAAGCGTGCGGGGCCCATAACCCAGAGGTCGGTGGATCGAAACCACTCGCTGCTAGTGTTTTACCGATTCCAGAAATCTAATTTATCTATTTTTTTATTTTTTGGTACTACCGATTTAGAATTCATCATACACCTCGGTGTATGCCACATTCGAAGCAGCGTGGCGCAGTGGAAGCGTGCTGGACCCATAACCCAGAGGTCGGTGGATCGAAACCACTCGCTGCTAGTGTTTTACCGATTCCAGAAATCTAATTTATCTATTTTTTTATTTTTTGGTACTACCGATTTAGAGTTCATCATACACCTCGGTGTATGCCACATTCGAAGCAGCGTGGCGCAGTGGAAGCGTGCTGGGCCCATAACCCAAAGGTCGGTGGAGGTAGGGCTCTTTTTCCATATCTATACCCCCCGATTTTAGCCCCGCCCCTTTTGCCGTCGAGCGCATACTTTTACTACCAGCTTACTTCCCTTCCTAAAACGGGGGGTTTGGAGGGGTTTCCCCCCCCAATGGGGTTATAATATTTCAACACAGTAACCATGGATTTAGAAAGCGTGTAATACATTGTAAAACCATGAATTTAAAAAGCGTGTAATACATTGTAATTAGCTGTAATTACAACAATAAAACTGGAATATATTATGATATTAATAACTGAATCTTAATTTATCATTGCATCTGCGTTACCGACCGTATTTTCTCAAAATGTTCGCTCTGAAAGAAAGACTCCGTACTGAAGCTGATGCAGTACAATTTTTACAAGAGAAAGGAATAATTCCTCAAACTAAGGAATGTGATAGATGCGCGAGACAAATGAACATTTCTGTTGTTCGAAATAAGTGGAGATGCACCAGAAAGGACTGTAGAAAAGAAGTTTTAATTAAGAAAGGAACATATCTTCAAGGTTATAAAGTTAAAAACTAAATATTAACAGCATTAACATTTTAGGCTCAAAATTGTCGTACACAAAGTTCATTCTTTTCGTGTATTGTTGGAGTAAAGAATATACCACCATTACGTTTTGCCAAGATGAATTAGATATGAAATCTTGCCAGACCGCTGTTGACTACAACAATTATATGAGGGAAATTTGTGCGTTCAGGATCTTGAAGCATCCCATGAAGATTGGAGGTCCAAATATGACTGTGGAAATTGTTGAAACGTTGGTTTCACGTAGGAAGTTCAATGTAGGAAGGGTACGACCAGCTCAATGGGTTTTCGGGGGAGTATGTAGGGAAACAGAAGAGTGTTTTTTATATGCTGTTCCTGATAGAACTACAGAAACCTTTAACAGCTGCATTACTAACTGTATAGAGCCACAAACTACCATAGTTAGTGATTGTTGGAGAGCATATGGGGGAATTGATGGTCTTATCCAACAGTATAGACACTTAACAGTTAACCACAGATACAACTTCACGGATCCAGAGACAGGAGCTAACACTAATATGATTGAAGGACTTTGGAGCTTGGCTAAAGCGAAATTCAAGCGCATGTATGGGGTACGTCAAACAATGCTAGACGGATACCTATGTGAGTTTATGTGGCGTAGAAGAAATAGGAACAGGGACCTTTTCGAAACTATATTACAAGATATTGCTGAATTTACTCAAGAAGAAATTTGAAAAATGTTAAATTCTATTAATCAAATCTGTTAATGATTTAATAATAATAACTTTTGTGTTTATATTTTCGTTTTTTTAGCTCTTATATATTCTATGAACCTCCGTATCTCATATTGTTATCACATTAAACAAAAGTATGCACCAAACGGCAAAAGGGCGGGGCTAAAATTGGGGGGTATAGATATGGAAAAACCACTCGCTGCTAGTGTTTTACCGATTCCAGAAATCTAATTTATCTATTTTTTTATTTTTTGGTACTACCGATTTAGAATTCATCATACACCTCGGTGTATGCCACATTCGAAGCAGCGTGGCGCAGTGGAAGCGTGCTGGGCCCATAACCCAAAGGTCGGTGGATCGAAACCACTCGCTGCTAATTGTTTTACCGATTCCAGGAAATTAGTTAATCAATTTTTTGATTTTTTGGTTCTACCGATTCAGAATTCATCATACACCTCGGTGTATGCCACATTCGAAGCAGAGTGGCGCAGAGGAAGCGTGCTGGGCCCATAACAAAGAGGTCGGTGGATCGAAACCACTCGCTGCTATTTTTTTACCAATTCCAGAAATCTAATTTATCAATTTTTTGATTTTTTGGTTCTACCGATTTAGAATTCATCATACACCTCGGTGTATGCCACATTCGAAGCAGCGTGGCGCAGTGGAAGCGTGCTGGACCCATAACAAAGAGGTCGGTGGATAGTGTTTTATCGATTAAAGAAAACTATTTAAATCAATTTTTTTTGATTTTTTGGTTCTACTGGATCAGAATTTATCATACACCTCGTAGTAGACCACATTCGAAGCAGCGTGGCGCAGTGGAAGCGTGCTGGGCCCATAACCCAGAGGTCGGTGGATCGAAACCACTCGCTGCTAGTGTTTTACCGATTCCAGAAATCTAATTTATCTATTTTTTTATTTTTTGGTACTACCGATTTAGAATTCATCATACACCTCGGTGTATGCCACATTCGAAGCAGCGTGGCGCAGTGGAAGCGTGCTGGGCCCATAACCCAGAGGTCGGTGGATCGAAACCACTCGCTGCTAGTGTTTTATCGATTAAAGAAAACTATTTAAATCAATTTTTTTTGATTTTTTGGTTCTACTGGATCAGAATTTATCATACACCTCGTAGTAGACCACATTCGAAGCAGCGTGGCGCAGTGGAAGCGTGCTGGGCCCATAACCCAGAGGTCGGTGGATCGAAACCACTCGCTGCTAGTGTTTTACCGATTCCAGAAATCTAATTTATCTATTTTTTTATTTTTTGGTACTACCGATTTAGAATTCATCATACACCTCGGTGTATACCAAGTTCGAAGCAGCGTGGCGCAGTGGAAGCGTGCTGGGCCCATAACCCAGAGGTCGGTGGATCGAAACCACTCGCTGCTAGTGTTTTACCGATTCCAGAAATCTAATTTATCTATTTTTTGAGTTTTTGGTACTACCGATTTAGAATTCATCATACACCTCGGTGTATGCCACATTCGAAGCAGCGTGGCGCAGTGGAAGCGTGCTGGGCCCATAACCCAGAGGTCGGTGGATCGAAACCACTCGCTGCTAGTGTTTTATCGATTAAAGAAAACTATTTAAATCAATTTTTTTTGATTTTTTGGTTCTACTGGATCAGAATTTATCATACACCTCGTAGTAGACCACATTCGAAGCAACGTGGCGCAGTGGAAGCGTGCTGGGCCCATAACCCAGAGGTCGGTGGATCGAAACCACTCGCTGCTAGTGTTTTACCGATTCCAGAAATCTAATTTATCTATTTTTTTATTTTTTGGTACTACCGATTTAGAATTCATCATACACCTCGGTGTATGCCACATTCGAAGCAGCGTGGCGCAGTGGAAGCGTGCTGGGCCCATAACCCAGAGGTCGGTGGATCGAAACCACTCGCTGCTAGTGTTTTACCGATTCCAGAAATCTAATTTATCTATTTTTTTATTTTTTGGTACTACCGATTTAGAATTCATCATACACCTCGGTGTATGCCACATTCGAAGCAGCGTGGCGCAGTGGAAGCGTGCTGGGCCCATAACCCAGAGGTCGGTGGATCGAAACCACTCGCTGCTAGTGTTTTATCGATTAAAGAAAACTATTTAAATCAATTTTTTTTGATTTTTTGGTTCTACTGGATCAGAATTTATCATACACCTCGTAGTAGACCACATTCGAAGCAACGTGGCGCAGTGGAAGCGTGCTGGGCCCATAACCCAGAGGTCGGTGGATCGAAACCACTCGCTGCTAGTGTTTTACCGATTCCAGAAATCTAATTTATCTATTTTTTTATTTTTTGGTACTACCGATTTAGAATTCATCATACACCTCGGTGTATGCCACATTCGAAGCAGCGTGGCGCAGTGGAAGCGTGCTGGGCCCATAACCCAGAGGTCGGTGGATCGAAACCACTCGCTGCTAGTGTTTTACCGATTCCAGAAATCTAATTTATCTATTTTTTTATTTTTTGGTACTACCGATTTAGAATTCATCATACACCTCGGTGTATGCCACATTCGAAGCAGCGTGGCGCAGTGGAAGCGTGCTGGGCCCATAACCCAGAGGTCGGTGGATCGAAACCACTCGCTGCTAGTGTTTTATCGATTAAAGAAAACTATTTAAATCAATTTTTTTTGATTTTTTGGTTCTACTGGATCAGAATTTATCATACACCTCGTAGTAGACCACATTCGAAGCAGCGTGGCGCAGTGGAAGCGTGCTGGGCCCATAACCCAGAGGTCGGTGGATCGAAACCACTCGCTGCTAGTGTTTTATCGATTAAAGAAAACTATTTAAATCAATTTTTTTTGATTTTTTGGTTCTACTGGATCAGAATTTATCATACACCTCGTAGTAGACCACATTCGAAGCAGCGTGGCGCAGTGGAAGCGTGCTGGGCCCATAACCCAGAGGTCGGTGGATCGAAACCACTCGCTGCTAGTGTTTTACCGATTCCAGAAATCTAATTTATCTATTTTTTTATTTTTTGGTACTACCGATTTAGAGTTCATCATACACCTCGGTGTATGCCACATTCGAAGCAGCGTGGCGCAGTGGAAGCGTGCTGGGCCCATAACCCAGAGGTCGGTGGATCGAAACCACTCGCTGCTAGTGTTTTACCGATTCCAGAAATCTAATTTATCTATTTTTTTATTTTTTGGTACTACCGATTTAGAATTCATCATACACCTCGGTGTATGCCACATTCGAAGCAGCGTGGCGCAGTGGAAGCGTGCTGGGCCCATAACCCAGAGGTCGGTGGATCGAAACCACTCGCTGCTAGTGTTTTACCGATTCCAGAAATCTAATTTATCTATTTTTTTATTTTTTGGTACTACCGATTTAGAATTCATCATACACCTCGGTGTATGCCACATTCGAAGCAGCGTGGCGCAGTGGAAGCGTGCTGGGCCCATAACCCAGAGGTCGGTGGATCGAAACCACTCGCTGCTAGTGTTTTACCGATTCCAGAAATCTAATATATCTATTTTTTTATTTTTTGGTACTACCGATTTAGAATTCATCACACACCTCGGTGTATGCCACATTCGAAGCAGCGTGGCGCAGTGGAAGCGTGCTGGGCCCATAACCCAGAGGTCGGTGGATCGAAACCACTCGCTGCTAGTGTTTTACCGATTCCAGAAATCTAATTTATCTATTTTTTTATTTTTTGGTACTACCGATTTAGAATTCATCATACACCTCGGTGTATGCCACATTCGAAGCAGCGTGGCGCAGTGGAAGCGTGCTGGGCCCATAACCCAGAGGTCGGTGGATCGAAACCACTCGCTGCTAGTGTTTTACCGATTCCAGAAATCTAATTTATCTATTTTTTTATTTTTTGGTACTACCGATTTAGAATTCATCATACACCTCGGTGTATGCCACATTCGAAGCAGCGTGGCGCAGTGGAAGCGTGCTGGGCCCATAACCCAGAGGTCGGTGGATCGAAACCACTCGCTGCTAGTGTTTTACCGATTCCAGAAATCTAATTTATCTATTTTTTTATTTTTTGGTACTACCGATTTAGAATTCATCATACACCTCGGTGTATGCCACATTCGAAGCAGCGTGGCGCAGTGGAAGCGTGCTGGGCCCATAACCCAGAGGTCGGTGGATCGAAACCACTCGCTGCTAGTGTTTTACCGATTCCAGAAATCTAATTTATCTATTTTTTTATTTTTTGGTACTACCGATTTAGAATTCATCATACACCTCGGTGTATGCCACATTCGAAGCAGCGTGGCGCAGTGGAAGCGTGCTGGGCCCATAACCCAGAGGTCGGTGGATCGAAACCACTCGCTGCTAGTGTTTTACTGATTCCAGAAATCTAATTTATCTATTTTTTTATTTTTTGGTACTACCGATTTAGAATTCATCATACACCTCGGTGTATGCCACATTCGAAGCAGCGTGGCGCAGTGGAAGCGTGCTGGGCCCATAACCCAGAGGTCGGTGGATCGAAACCACTCGCTGCTAGTGTTTTACCGATTCCAGAAATCTAATTTATCTATTTTTTTATTTTTTGGTACTACCGATTTAGAATTCATCATACACCTCGGTGTATGCCACATTCGAAGCAGCGTGGCGCAGTGGAAGCGTGCTGGGCCCATAACCCAGAGGTCGGTGGATCGAAACCACTCGCTGCTAGTGTTTTACCGATTCCAGAAATCTAATTTATCTATTTTTTTATTTTTTGGTACTACCGATTTAGAATTCATCATACACCTCGGTGTATGCCACATTCGAAGCAGCGTGGCGCAGTGGAAGCGTGCTGGGCCCATAACCCAGAGGTCGGTGGATCGAAACCACTCGCTGCTAGTGTTTTACCGATTCCAGAAATCTAATTTATCTATTTTTTTATTTTTTGGTACTACCGATTTAGAATTCATCATACACCTCGGTGTATGCCACATTCGAAGCAGCGTGGCGCAGTGGAAGCGTGCTGGGCCCATAACCCAGAGGTCGGTGGATCGAAACCACTCGCTGCTAGTGTTTTACCGATTCCAGAAATCTAATTTATCTATTTTTTTATTTTTTGGTACTACCGATTTAGAATTCATCATACACCTCGGTGTATGCCACATTCGAAGCAGCGTGGCGCAGTGGAAGCGTGCTGGGCCCATAACCCAGAGGTCGGTGGATCGAAACCACTCGCTGCTAGTGTTTTACCGATTCCAGAAATCTAATTTATCTATTTTTTTATTTTTTGGTACTACCGATTTAGAATTCATCATACACCTCGGTGTATGCCACATTCGAAGCAGCGTGGCGCAGTGGAAGCGTGCTGGGCCCATAACCCAGAGGTCGGTGGATCGAAACCACTCGCTGCTAGTGTTTTACTGATTCCAGAAATCTAATTTATCTATTTTTTTATTTTTTGGTACTACCGATTTAGAATTCATCATACACCTCGGTGTATGCCACATTCGAAGCAGCGTGGCGCAGTGGAAGCGTGCTGGGCCCATAACCCAGAGGTCGGTGGATCGAAACCACTCGCTGCTAGTGTTTTACCGATTCCAGAAATCTAATTTATCTATTTTTTTATTTTTTGGTACTACCGATTTAGAATTCATCATACACCTCGGTGTATGCCACATTCGAAGCAGCGTGGCGCAGTGGAAGCGTGCTGGGCCCATAACCCAGAGGTCGGTGGATCGAAACCACTCGCTGCTAGTGTTTTACCGATTCCAGAAATCTAATTTATCTATTTTTTTATTTTTTGGTACTACCGATTTAGAATTCATCATACACCTCGGTGTATGCCACATTCGAAGCAGCGTGGCGCAGTGGAAGCGTGCTGGGCCCATAACCCAGAGGTCGGTGGATCGAAACCACTCGCTGCTAGTGTTTTACCGATTCCAGAAATCTAATTTATCTATTTTTTTATTTTTTGGTACTACCGATTTAGAATTCATCATACACCTCGGTGTATGCCACATTCGAAGCAGCGTGGCGCAGTGGAAGCGTGCTGGGCCCATAACCCAGAGGTCGGTGGATCGAAACCACTCGCTGCTAGTGTTTTACCGATTCCAGAAATCTAATTTATCTATTTTTTTATTTTTTGGTACTACCGATTTAGAATTCATCATACACCTCGGTGTATGCCACATTCGAAGCAGCGTGGCGCAGTGGAAGCGTGCTGGGCCCATAACCCAGAGGTCGGTGGATCGAAACCACTCGCTGCTAGTGTTTTACCGATTCCAGAAATCTAATTTATCTATTTTTTTATTTTTTGGTACTACCGATTTAGAATTCATCATACACCTCGGTGTATGCCACATTCGAAGCAGCGTGGCGCAGTGGAAGCGTGCTGGGCCCATAACCCAGAGGTCGGTGGATCGAAACCACTCGCTGCTAGTGTTTTACCGATTCCAGAAATCTAATTTATCTATTTTTTTATTTTTTGGTACTACCGATTTAGAATTCATCATACACCTCGGTGTATGCCACATTCGAAGCAGCGTGGCGCAGTGGAAGCGTGCTGGGCCCATAACCCAGAGGTCGGTGGATCGAAACCACTCGCTGCTAGTGTTTTACCGATTCCAGAAATCTAATTTATCTATTTTTTTATTTTTTGGTACTACCGATTTAGAATTCATCATACACCTCGGTGTATGCCACATTCGAAGCAGCGTGGCGCAGTGGAAGCGTGCTGGGCCCATAACCCAGAGGTCGGTGGATCGAAACCACTCGCTGCTAGTGTTTTACCGATTCCAGAAATCTAATTTATCTATTTTTTTATTTTTTGGTACTACCGATTTAGAATTCATCATACACCTCGGTGTATGCCACATTCGAAGCAGCGTGGCGCAGTGGAAGCGTGCTGGGCCCATAACCCAGAGGTCGGTGGATCGAAACCACTCGCTGCTAGTGTTTTACCGATTCCAGAAATCTAATTTATCTATTTTTTTATTTTTTGGTACTACCGATTTAGAATTCATCATACACCTCGGTGTATGCCACATTCGAAGCAGCGTGGCGCAGTGGAAGCGTGCTGGGCCCATAACCCAGAGGTCGGTGGATCGAAACCACTCGCTGCTAGTGTTTTACCGATTCCAGAAATCTAATTTATCTATTTTTTTATTTTTTGGTACTACCGATTTAGAATTCATCATACACCTCGGTGTATGCCACATTCGAAGCAGCGTGGCGCAGTGGAAGCGTGCTGGGCCCATAACCCAGAGGTCGGTGGATCGAAACCACTCGCTGCTAGTGTTTTACCGATTCCAGAAATCTAATTTATCTATTTTTTTATTTTTTGGTACTACCGATTTAGAATTCATCATACACCTCGGTGTATGCCACATTCGAAGCAGCGTGGCGCAGTGGAAGCGTGCTGGGCCCATAACCCAGAGGTCGGTGGATCGAAACCACTCGCTGCTAGTGTTTTACCGATTCCAGAAATCTAATTTATCTATTTTTTTATTTTTTGGTACTACCGATTTAGAATTCATCATACACCTCGGTGTATGCCACATTCGAAGCAGCGTGGCGCAGTGGAAGCGTGCTGGGCCCATAACCCAGAGGTCGGTGGATCGAAACCACTCGCTGCTAGTGTTTTACCGATTCCAGCGTTCCATTCGGACTCCCCATATATGTAGCTGAAGGGTTAGAGCCAGACGACCAGAGGACCGAGGAATGGCTCCGCCTTCCCTCGTTCCCTTGGTCGGGAGTTCGCCTCTTAGCAAGCTGATGGACGGCTTGTAGTTTAGTCTTTATACTTATGTTTATCTTATTGTATTGTATCTTTATCTTTGTATATTATTGTTGTAGTTTCATGCCAATAAATCTTTCTCTATTTTATCTTATGATTGACCTTATGCTCTGTATTCCTACCGCTACACCAAGGAATACTATTCGCGTCATGGTATAAACTACAATGGTTTATATTATCGACGCAGGAGCATAACGGAACGTGGAGGTTCCACCTCGAACTCATCTTTTGAAAAAAAAAAAAAAAAAAAAATTTTTCTTTTTATTGTAAAAGTCCATTTTTGCATTCCAAATTATAAATTCCTCCACTTGAAACAACAAAATGAAGGCGCCAATTTGTTTTAAGGTACAGATACAAGGGATCTCGCTTAAATGCGAGATAGGACCAATAAAATTTTTTGCCCGCCGTCCTCAATTTACAAACCGTCTGAATGTCCACCCTTTTCTTTATCGTATCTTGTACCGCTTCTCATGCCATTTTGAGGACGTTTGGATTGAAATAGAGGACAATTTCGCCAAACGAGAAATTATAATTGTTCACATTTTTTTTGGGCATGGAGAAGTTTGATTATTGGAACAAAAATTTATAAGACGCGCGCAATCGATTATAGTTTGTATATTTTGTGGTCAGGACTAGAATTTTGAAAATATTATATTCAGACGTAAAAGATCATTTTACATATTATTTTGCGGGAAACCAAAAACGGTTACATAAATTGAATATAAAAACAGACCACACTAGTCCGAAAAAGCCTGGTAAATCTGCAATAAGACTTCTCAGCTCTTATTTGACAGTCAGGTCAAGTTGGCGGAAGCATAACTGCTACGGATTTTATCCCCGTAGATTATGTCACCTTCCTCAAATCATTTCGTTGTTTCAACTCATAAGATACCCCTTATCTCCTACAGTAATCCTAAGTAAATGGGAAATGTTTAAAAATAGACGTATTTTTCTCATTTTCAAAAAGAAATTTGCTTAGGAAAACGCACTTTTGCTTATTTTGATCAAGAAAAAGGACAGCCTTTTCAATAACTCTCCTCAAACCTCATTAGCATGCACAATGTCGAAAACATTTTGAGCAAAACATGCTATTTAAGGGAAAAGGAATGAGGAAAAGATTGAAAACATAAGTCCATTTTCTTGACGAAAACAGAGCAAAGCGCATAAAAATAAAAACACAGAGTACAAGCTTTATTCAGTCAAAAACCCCACTTGAAAGCTAGCTGTCTCTCAAACTCTGCAGCAAGAGAGATAGGCTCGTAACTGGGGGTGAGGTATTCGGGATACTCTCTCCCCAGTGAGGCCCTCAGCTGCAATCCAAGCGAAGAGCTATCATAACATACATAAATTTTAAACAAAATTTTACATAATAATTCATAGAATAAAGGCTGCCTCTCGGTATACCATCTCCAGGGACTTCCTACAAGTCCACACGGGAGAGCGGCATAAGAATGCGCGCAGAGGTCACGGAGGCAGAGACGCCCTACGAGCTCAATCTCGGGCTCAATTTCCGCCATAGCGGAAAAATTAACGAGGCCCCTGCCCAAATAGAACATTTGCAGATCCTCAATAAATTAAAATAGCAAAAGAAAATACTGAAAATTGAAATTGACTAATGCACCAACCATTAACACTAGATCAGGATGGGGCCTATAAGCCAATCTCTCTTCAGCATCATAAAAGACAATAACGTCATACAGCTTTTGCATGACAAAGGTCATTCCAGTAGGCTGGACGCTCATTTTCAAAAATTCTTAGCTCTCAAAATAATAAAATATAGCTTGGTAAACAAGAGAGAAAAGGGGGATAAAAACATGATTGAAAGCTACTCGTAAAGAGAGAGATTAAAGCAAGTACAAGCGGAAAGTGCAACAGCGGATAAAAATAGTTTTTGAGAAGAGATAAACATCATTAACTATATTAAGCTTACGGTAGATAGGCGGAGTCAGATTGTTGGCCACGATTTGAAAAACTCCCTCTCATTTACCCTCCGCATCGCCCAGCGAAGCACGACTATCCTATTGCTCCCGAATCTCTCTCTCTCCCAACACACATCTAAAAGAATCTTACGCACCTTACATCAACATCCCACACGTAGCTCACCATTCTCGGTTTTTCCAAACCAAAAGTCCTACAAAGGTGGCCAAAAGATTCTCATCGGCTTTCCCAGCCCTTTACCCGTCCGATATCAACAGTGACGCTACTGTCGCAAGTCGTACCCGAAGCCGCACCCGACTTCTCAGTGTTCAAATAGAAGAACCGCACCAACCAGACGAGAAGCCGAAGCCGCAAGTCGACAAGTTCTATACTCCCCGAGAAGGCACATATTCACCTTCTGACGACACTGACGAAGACCCGGACTTCATCATAGCCGACGACAGCACTCAAACTCCAACTACAAATCCCAAGGTACGCTCAGTTGATACTAATAAAAATTTGCGAAAAATTCAAAAGAAAAAGCCGACAACCGCATCTGCCTCACCGGTAACCTCAGACCCAAACGCGTCGAACTTATCAGTTATCACTGATAACGCACCTTCCCCATCCCTCGGGTTAACACAAAGCCCCCAAGCGTCTTCCACGCCTATTAATCAACCACATTCGCTAACTTTAGAACCCACCCAACTTAGTGACAACCCTTCAACCTTATCAAAAATCACTGATAAGATCAAAAAGAATATCCCTAATAAGCGGAAGACAAAAACACCCAGTAAGCGCGCAACAGAAACTTTGTCAGCAGAAGCCAGCCTCGAAGGCATACAAGAAGCTTCACCCTTATCATTAACAACTGATAAGTTTAAAAACAAAAGATCTTTAACAACTCGACTGATAAAGATTTTAAACTTATCCCCAGGCGATAAAACAACACCCGGCGGAACAGCAAAACCCCGGTTTTCTTCACATAATCCTAATCTTAACAGATCAGATAGTGCGATCCCTAGCTCACGATCAACTGATAGAACATCGCCTCAGGCATCTGGTAAAGTCATCCAGGTTCCAAGAGCCCGTTTCGCAACAACTACACCTATAATAGGCTCCTCTAGCAGAAACCCTAAGGCAATAGAAAACACTCATCAAGATCCAACAAGGAGCGAAGTGATAATATCACCTATCACATACCCTGAGGGCATCTCATCCGAAATGACCGAAACATCACGGCTTCCAGGAGCGGGTAAATCTACCATTGCTCAGGCATTAAGCTCCCCATATTGCCCTATATACGACGGAAGTCGCAACTTTAGAGACTTCGTGGCCAAGTTTAACACCTTTGCAAACGCCTTAGGCTTAGTTATGCCAGAAAGATTAACAATCTTACCACTACTTCTCAAAAACGAACGAGCTGAAGAAGCTTATACACAGCTTAGCGATACTATCAAGACATCTGGCTCGTGGAATACTCTCATCGAAGAACTTACCTCTAGGCTATGCCCAGAGTATAATCAAGATCCGGCGCTGATAACGCTACAGAATTCCACCCAAGGCGAGCTATCAGTAGATGGATTTGCACAAACTTTACGAAGCCTAAGCTTAAACGCTTTCTCCCATACAGACCCACACAAGGACCATATCCTTAGATCCACCTTTCTACGCGGTCTCAAAAACACAATACGCCCGGGGGTAATCAGAGCTAAACCAAAAACGTTTGCCGAGGCAATTGATAATGCCAGATGGGAGGAATCAATTGCTAACCAAGTAGCCGACCCTCAGGCGCTACTGGTTAACGCAATCGATAGAACATTCCCTCCCAGGCGCGACACCGGAAGGCGAGGAATCGGCAGAGGCTATCAATCATTTAACAATAGAAACTACCAAAATTATCAAAATTATCAAAGTTATCAAAATTCATCAAATAATCAGAAACCACAAAATCTGCAAAATTCTTTCGCAAGAAACCGCAATCTTGGTAATCGCGGTAGAAATTTCTCAAATCCAAATTGGTATCAAAGAAATAACAACTTATCACGTAATCAGGAGAGTGATAACCGTCAACGCGGTAATAATCCCTTCAGGGGAAACAACAATAATAGAGGTAGAGGAAGAGGCTCAAGAGTCAATAATTTGACCTTGATATCCCCCTTAACACTAGCAGTAGCTTTATCAGTGATCTTATCACTAATCACTATAACTGATGCTTATCAGATGTGCACTAAAGCTACAGGTGGAGCCCTCCTTATACCCCCACCCCTGAGGAAATGCACAATACCACCTACCAAACATGTCATTGTTCGAATTGAGCCAACAACAGAAAACGAATGTAGACTGGCTGTCCGCGACCGTAAATGGAAATCAGAAGACCTGATTAAATTGGATAGCTTGACATACGCGACAACCGAACCTACATTCTCTCCAGCGCGCTCATTCAATTACGAACAATGCGAAGAAAAAGAACGACTGGTTTTGGAAAGAGGCGTTATGACCAGGATGCCAGACGACACCATATTGACAAATCTATTACTCAATACGGAAGGCTGTCTTGCACATCATGGCCAATGCGCATCCAATACTTCAATGATTATCTGGGAAATCCAATCATACGAACAGAGATGCAACTATATAGACATGAGCGAATATGATGCCATCATTGGAGACAGCATAATACTGATTCCCAATACGCAGTCAGCCCTTGTTATCGACAATAAACAAATTCCAAAACAGATTACATCATGTTTTTCGCAACCTATATTTCAATCAACCACGGGCAATTATATACTCTTTCCCAAATATCCAAATGAGAGTAATATACACAACTTAATTGAAAGAGAATATAAAAAGTTGCCAGCTAAGCGTCAAAAAAGGGCTATAGCGCAATGCGCACTGCAATTGGACGAAAGCTGGATAAAAGAACAAGAAGACTACGAAACTTTAACATTGAACATATGCCCATACCCATTTTTACGTCCAGTAATGAGTAACCCTGGGATATCACAAATAATTCCTATAATTCGAGCCAGACGGACAATAGATCCAACATATTCTATCGTTAAGTGGATCTCAGCACATCCCGAGCAGTTCAAATTCTTCCTACGAAGCACTACTTCGGATAGATCAATAGAAAGATTCTTAAAAATATATGAATTCTACGACCCGGAAGAAGCAATGCTTCAATTCTTCGCCCAAAAAGAACTGGCAGCCACCACAAGAGGAGCCGTTAAATACCTCACCTCCCTGCAACTCTTAGAGCAGATAGGCGACAGATTAACAGCAGAAGAATTTGACGAAAAAATACTCACAAAAGAAGGAAGTTATCGAGAGCGAACCGAAAGTATAGCGCTCGAGTTGGCATTTACACCGACCATTTTCGCTCAAAATAACATGTCGGTGCCATCAAAACAAGAAGTTTTGAAAGCATTTGTAAACATGCCGCCAATCAGGCCCGTATTATCAACTAATAACGAAAAGGAACAACTGATTATTAAAGAAACAATTGACCTATATCACCAAGTCCTCAAACTACGTACAATAAAACCCAATCGAACAGCGGCCAGAGCAGACGATGAAAGATTTCGACATCTGCCTGTACCAACTATTATCCTGCCAGATATAGAGAAATTATATCGAGATATGGAGAATAATTTTGGTATACCTGTTGGGCCCCATCAACAAACAAAAAGTCCTAACAAATATACACGAAATCTTCTCATTCAAACCTTCCTACCGCTACTAGAGGATAAAAGAACACCTCCCTACTCAACCAGACGCCTGACAGACAAAACGGAATATATAACGACAACAACGGAAGTAACAAAGCTAATCCAGGACCCTCAAACAACGCCAGAGATCGATACAACTCAAAACATAACATCCACGCGCGCGCCAACAACGGTTACATTAATATATGGTGTTCACAAAGAACAGCCTATTACTACGTTTGCAACGGTCACAGATATGTCTTTAAGATCGCAAAGAAAGCAGAGAACGTCATCACCACCTTTGGAGATTGAAACGAAAGCAGTACAAGCGCAAGCACATTATATAGGCTCCCAAGTAAACAACAGTAGAGAGCCATGCCGAATTTACTAACCACGCCCCCAAACAGTTGCTAAAAACATACTTTTGAGGGCGTCAGCTGCTAAAATCATACTTTTGGGGGCGTCAGCTGTCAAAATCATATTTTCGGCGTCAGCTGTCAAAAATATACTTTTCCTCCCGAGGCAGGCTCTCGAGCCTGCGCATGGATCAAAATGCATGATTTTTTTTTAAAAATTATTTTTTAATGTATTATTTTAAATGAATTTTTATTATTTATATATTTGTTAATTGTATTTGTAAATATTTTTAAACTTATTTCTTTTTAAATGAATTTTTATTATTAATATATGTTTTAAATATTATTATTTAATTATTTCTTTTTTAAATGTATTTTATATATTTTTAAAATATTATTAAAATTATCTCCTTTTAAATGTATTTTTAATATATATACATTTGAATAAACTTTTTAATATATATTGTGTTTGTTTTAATTTATAAAATTTGAATATTTTTCAAAGCTAATAAATATGTTCACCGTACCTCTTATGGGTTAATTAATGGAACACATATCGAAGGTTAATTCGATAAGAGCGATATGAAATACAAAAGTTAATGGAACACATATCGAAAGTTAATTCGATAAGAACGATATGAAATACAAAAGTTAATGGAACACATATCGAAGGTTAATTCGATAAGATCGTTAAAACAGGTGCACTGACCCACACAAGAACCACATGGCAAACGTTTTGTTCATAAAAATATGATAAATAGCTGTACACCACATGTACCAAGTTGTCTAATATTTTCAAATTACATGAAAGAATAGTTTAAAGAACCTTTTTTTTTTTTAAATTTTATATTAGTATATTCTAATATACTAACTCAATAAAACACATATCGAAGGTTAATTCGATAGGATTCACAAACAATTGTGTTGTTTCCAATGGAACACATATCGAAGATTAATTCGATAAGATCGTTAAAACAGGTGCGCTGCCCCACACATGTACCACATGGCAAAAGTTTTGTTCATAAAAATATGATAAATAGCTGTACAGCACAAGTACCCATAACGCTAAAGAATACTTACTATGCCAAGGGGTCATGGGTATATAGTTTTTTAGTATCAAAAATGTTAATGGAACACATATCGAATATCAATTCGATAAGATTGGTGAAACAGATACGTTGACCTACAATGAACCAAATGGCAAAGCACTTGTTCATTAAAGTATAACAAATAGCTGTATAGCATATGCATCAAGATTTCTAATATTCTCAAATTACATGGAAAGAAGAGTATATAGAAAAAGTTTTAGTGTGTATATTACTAATATTCTAATACCCTAACTCAAAGAACACATATCGAAGATTAATTCGATAAGATTGTTGAAACAGTTGCGCTGACCACAACAATACATGCGTATTTATTAACAGCGGATTGGCAACTGCCACTGTTGACAGCTGTAATATGATACAATGTTGAGTGTTGGCAACATTGTTACGTGACAATAAAACAACTGACTGTTCTTGCAATGAAGTGTAATATAAATGTGTAAAATGAAATATGGATAACTACCTCTCAGAGTTTGCATAATTTTATTCTAACAAGATACAATGGCTGCTAACAGGTTGTGTTTTTTCCTATTTTTTTTTTAATTAAAATATTTATTTTCAGTTATAAGCGTGTATGTGAAGAGTTGGGGTTCGATTATGAGGAAATTTATCAACTCAGGTAATTTAACAATATTTTTAAAATATACATCTTTGTTTTTTTTTTTAGTAAGCGCATAAAACTTACCGAGAGTGGTGGTGTTGAGCTGTGTGACCCCGCAATAACCACTTCCAATAGTGGTCCCTCGTCATCGAGGGTTATTGAAGTTATCACCTTGGATGACAGCGATGATGAGTAAGCTATCATATAATGAAAAAGCATGAAATTTTTTTTTCAGAGAATGGAATCCCGAGATGCCATCAACTAGTGGAGAACAATTAGGAGGCGGTTCATCCTTCAACGATGTTTGTCAAATAAAGGTACGAGCTTTTAACCTTTTTTTTTTTTTTTCATGTTACAATTCTTTTCACTCTATATCTTTTATTTGATTACATATCTTGAGCAATTTTGAATTCTGCCATCTATTTTTAAACAAATCATCATACATTTGGTGGCTTTTTGAAAAATAAAATAAAATCTTATCCCAAATCCATGCCATAATATCATTCATTAAATTTTTATTCATTAAAATACACTTAAATTTAAATATTTTGATGCTCAAAAACTGACACATTTAAATATTTTGTATTTTTTAAATCATTTCACTCCATCTCTTTTATTTAATTTCATATTTTAAACAATTTTAAATTTTTACCACTACTTTATAATTTTTATTTATTAAACTTTTTAATCATTAAATTACACTTAAATTTAAATATTGTGATGCTCAAAAACTGAAACATGAAATTGATTTATATTTTCTAAGCCATTTCACTTCATCTCTTTTATTTAATCACATATCTTGAACAAATTTAAATTTCTATCACTTTTTCATAATTTCGTTTATTAAATTTTTAATCACTAAAAAACATTTAAATTTCAATATTGTGATGCTCAAAAACTGAAACATTTAAATATTTTGTATTTTCTAAACCATTTCACTTCATCTCTTTTATTTATATATATTTTAAACAATTTTATAATTCTACTGTTATTTAATTTTTATTTATTAAATTTTTAAACATTAAAAAAAAAAAAATTGATGCTCAAAAACTGAAACATTTAAATATTTTGTATTTTTCTAATCGTTTTGAAACAAACTAAACATATATTTGAAACCATTTCAATTAAATAAAAAATAACGACTATAACAAACAAAGAGACATAATAATTTTAAGCAAACAAAGAGACATAATAATTTTAAGCAAAAGATGAAACAATTCATATATATTCTTAAAACTATTTTTATTTAAACTTTAAAAAAAAAATAAAAAAGCATGTAAACTGTTATAAATGTTGTTTATTATAGTGGTCACACCGGCGCATAAAACGCACCGGTCGTTTTACCAACGTGGTCGTTCGATCGCTCACGTTCCCACACTTGGAAAATGTTGATGAACCAATGCATGTTATCATGCCGCGGTTATTCAACGAATTCCTTGATCGTTGTCTTGCTGAAAGCGGTGTGCCTGATAAGCAAAAAGCCTTATTTTGTTTATCAATTGAGCACCCTTCCTTTGAAAAGGGCTCCATATTTATGGACTTTCGTAGAAGGGAGCATCTGGATGGCGTAGCCATTATGAATGCCATCAGCAAGGTGCAGCAATCAAAACGAGAGGCTGTGATCAGCCAGGCAATGAATATTGAGATGTATGTGTTTGATGAAAGGCCAGCGCAGCCAAGCCTGATGCCTGGTGAAGGTAGAGTCGGGTTTTATTTTGACCCCGAACTCAAAATACCTGGAACCATTGCCAACACTGACTCACATTGTCTGGCTAGATCAGCAGTTGTGGGAATGTGGAAAGCTGACGAGTTGGCTACTGAAGATGGCGATGAGAAGCGAAGGCTGCAAAACCTTCGTCGCAATTACATCTTATTGCCAAATCAGCCACACCATATCAATTTATTAAATAGGTGTGGTATTTCTGTAGATTTACCAAATTATAATTTAATTCATTTAAACATTATTGCCAGCTGTAATACAAACTATAAGTTTGTAGTATATGCTAGACCGCCTGGACAGCGTATGTACACTATCCAGAAAATATTTAATGAAGCGGCTAGCAAATTGGTAACACTAGGTTACCGAAATAATCACTATGATTGTATTACAGCTGGTAGTCGTTCGAAAATTTTTGATGGTATTATATGTCAACACTGTAAGTTATCTTACAATACAGTGTTGCATAGATGTAAAGCCAAATGTAAAAAATGCCACACCTATAATTGTAATGCGATGGGGAATGTGGTTGAGAGTAGCGTGAGGTGTGATAGTTGTAGAGTTTTGTTTAAAACTCAACAATGCTTCGATAGGCATTTGCGAAAAGCCTGCCGAAAATTCAAGGTATTTTGTGAAAATTTAAAGTTGTACATAACAAGCTTAAATTCAGACATGTGTGGCGTGTGATCACTATCACATGGTCCGTGCTGATAGACCGCACAATTGCAATGAAAAATTCTGCAAAAAGTGCGGTCAGACAAAGCCTGAAGAGCACTCTTGTTGTTGGGTTCCACCTAACGACAAGAAGAAGGCTCAGCTAAAAAAGAAGCAAGAAAAGTTCAAGGTTTGTATTTAACATCTTTACAAGTGTAATGCGTACTTGTTTAAGATTATATTTTATGACTTTGAAACAGTTGTGTTAAAAAACGGCACAAATGTTCATGAATATGCAGATGAACAATGGCCCAATATGGTTGTGTATAACAAATTTTGTGAAAGTTGTATAGATGCCAATTCCTGTGAGAAATGCACAACCAAGGAGGGCCATTTTGGGTACCAACAAGGTGATAGTGAATGGTCTGTAACAGATCGTTTCCTTGATTGGTTACTCAACTTTTCTGAGAATGATAATGCAATTTTGATTGCGCACAACGGGTCGCGCTTTGACATACATTTCTTGGTGTCTAGGCTGATAAACCGTGGAATATATCCTGACCCCATTTTAAATGGGACCAAGATTATTAGCATGGTTGTCAAGCCTTTAAGAGGTCAAAACATTAACCATTTATGTTTTAAAGATAGTTATTTACTAGTGCCTTTACCCTTATCAGCGTTACCCAAGGCATTTGGTGTACCTGATATGAGTAAAGGACAATTCCCATACCTCTTTAACCACCCAATAAATTATGGCAAAGTGCTACCATCCTTGCCACCAAAGCATTACTATTGTACTGCTAGAATGAAAGCAGAAGACCTAGCTTCATTCAATATTTGGTATGAGGAGCGTAATCAAAGTGTGTTTGATTTTGATGAGGAGCTTCTGGAATATTGTAGGACAGATGTCCGTATTTTAACCAACTGTATGAAAGTGTACATGAAGTTGGCCACCGCCACCACTGGCTGGAATCCTGTCATACAATGTATGACATTTGCCAGTTTCTCTTTATTCCAGGCAAGTTTTTTAAAATACAAGCATTTTCAAAACTAGTATATTACAGTTGAAAATGAACCACATTAAAGAGAACCAAGTGGGTATTCTGCCTGAGACTGGTTATTATGCCGGCCAGAAGCAGAGTATAATTGCCATAAAATACATAAAATGGCTAGAACACGGATTAGGCCGACCATTAATGCATAAGCTTAATGGTGGTGAATTTGTTGTGAGAGTAGATGGCCAACGCTATCTACTTGATGCTTATGACAGTGTGGCTAATCACGGCTATGAGGTGAGTAATTTGTAATAAATGTAAAAAAAAAAAATGAAAAATTTTGTAGTTTAATGGCTGTATTTATCATGGTTGCCCCCAGTGCACCAACAAGACTGCTATTGCACCAGGCAGAAATGGTGAAACAATGGAAGAGGTAACCAATACTTTTTTAAATCATTTTAAGCTGAAACATTTAGGTTTATGAAAAAACCATGAAAAGGCTTGAGGCTATTCAAAGCCAGGGCATTAGTGTAACCACTGTGTGGGAACACGAAATTACTGCTCAAATGTCATCAAATGAGCAAATGGCAAATTTTATGAAGGACACTGAGGTTGTAACTCGATTGGCACCTCGAGATGCCTTCACCGGCGGCCGAACTCAAACATATAAGCTTCTGGCCCAAGCTTCGGATAGATACTCACTAGAGTATGTGGACTTTTGTTCACTTTATCCATATGTAACGGCATTTGATGCCTATTACCCTGTGGGTAATCCTAAAGTGATTACTGAGGGCTTTGAGAGTTTTGAGGCATGCTGCCCATACAAGGGCCTTGTGAAATGTGACGTGCTTGCACCCACAAATTTGTTGTATCCTGTATTAGGAACACGCATAGGCGGTAAATTAATTTTTACAAACTGCCGCACATGTGCAAACAGAGGCAAAAATGTAACATGCCCGCACCAAGATGATGAAGACGCTCGAAAGCTGCATCTGACTGTAACGCATGTAGAGCTCGAATGTGCCATACAGCGTGGCTACAAAGTGCTTCATGTTTATGAGGTTTGGCACTGGGATGAATGGCAGCAAGGAGGCCTATTCAAGGATTTTGTACAAAAGTACATAAAAATTAAGCAAGAGGCATCGGGCTGGCCTAAGCCAAATATGACAGAGGCTGAAAAGGTATGTGTCATGAAAAGTATGGCATTAAATAGAATTTTACAGCTAAAATATCTCCAAGAGCACGAGGAGAACACTGGTGTTGCTCTGGAGAGCAACAAAATTGAAAAGAATGCGGCCATGCGTAGCATTGCCAAACTACAGCTGAATAGGTATGTAAACTTTTAAAAATAAAAATTTACAAATTTGCTTATAGTGTATGGGGTAAAATGGGTCAAAGACCGGATAAAGCCCAAACCAAGATTATTGGTGTTGAGGATCCTGAAATTGGTAGGATCATAACTGATCCTGCAAGGGAACTCACGGGCTTCAAAATTGTGGACGATGTGGCGTACTGTACAACAGTGCCAGAAGACTCACACTTGGCACCAGCGCCGTTTACAAATGTAGCCATAGCGGCTTATACAACCGCTCATGCAAGGCTACTATTGTATAAGGCAATGGAGAAAATTGGAAAGAACTTGGTGTATACAGGTAATTTTATACTTTGTATACAATTTAAACGTACATCATTTAGACACCGATTCTCTAATTTATTTAAAATGCCTCGATCAGCCTGATCCAATTGAGGATATGAAGGGTGAATGGTTAGGTAAACTAACCTCAGAAATACCCGATGGTTGGTCAATGACCAAATTTGTTTCACCAGCTGCAAAAGTTTATAGTTATGAGCTAGTTAATGCAGCTGGTCAGGTCAAGTATATCACCAAGGCAAAGGGGGTGGTAAGTATAAAAATATATTATTGAGAAACTTTTTAAAATTACAGACGTTGGACCACACGGCAGCCACCGTGGTAAACTATCAAAGTATGGAACGATTGGTTCGAGGACTCGTGATGGATGGAGAAAAATTGGTTTTAAAAACCAAAACAACGTTATTAAAGAGGCAGCTTGGTGCCATATCCACGATGGACATGACAAAGAGTACCAAGGTCGTAATGGATAAACTTTGTTATCTAGACGATTTTAGTACTTTACCCTATGGTTATTGTGAATAATTTTTAATATATTTGAATTTATAAATTTTATTATTGCGTGTATATTTGTATATGGTTGTATTTATAGATTTTTATGTATAGTTGTATTAATAAATTTTATTCTTCTCATCAAATGTTTTAAAGAGTTTATTACATACATTACAAACTGGTATCAATATATGGAGCACGATTGTTGTCAATTGAAAGAATAGAGTCATATTCTGCATAAACAATAGCATATAAACCCTCTTGCGGCGTTTGTTGACCAAATTCCAATTTCAGGGCCACATTACCTTGTCGTATAACATCAAATAACTCGGACGAGTGTACAGTCGGTGAAATATCAAATACAAAAAATGTGAACCCAGCTTTATACATTGCTGGTGTAATACCATTGGATGAATCTGTACGACCAAGGCCCAAACCTTCCAACATGTCAATATATGCTGTGGCATAGGAAGAACGCCATTCTAAATTATAAGGGCGGGTAGGTATTACCCGATTGTTGAGCGTCAAGTATATATTTTTCAATTCAAACGGTTTAAAGTTGAATGGCGAATGTTTAAAAGTACCATTATAGGCGTGTGCGCCGACTAGACCTACTACAACACGTTTCGGTGTATGCGACGTGAATAATATGTTATTGGGTGAATCCAAACGACCTCCTTCTATGAAATAAGATCGCATTTTCACTGACGTCATGGGGTAGTGTATTCGTTCCTTCACAAGTTTATCTTCTATAGCCATAGCTAATCCAGCGTTTAGATCAAACTCTTGAATAAGCAAGTGCACATCGTTGATATCTATTTTCAGGTTTGGAAACTCCTCCTTCATTGCAGCATCCTTGCTTTCATTATTCCATCCCAGTGTGTCAATTAAGAAATTATCACGGTTTGGATATGCAGTTAGCTCCATTTTTGAATAGTTCACAAACAGTCGTTCCTGATTGAATAAGTCGATACTGATGGGAGCAGCCATCTCACACAATATGCCATTTTTAACAAGCCCTTGTCGCGCTCTAAATCCAGGACTGGCTGCATTATCTATATATCTATCCGCATAATAGCCTGATATGGCAAGTTTGCTCTCTTTAACATCGTTGCTATACATTAGAATATTCTCAATATATGTTTTGTAGGCATGATTTACGGTAGAGTCATACACGCTAACATCACCAATTTTTAAATGATACGAGTGTATCAAACTGGCTGCAAATTGTTGGCATGGTGCAAAAACAAGGTTGTCTGGTACTGGATCACCGTTTGTGGTTACAATTTTGAATTTTACATTCAACCAACACCTTCTCAGATTAAGAAATGATTTGGAATTTTGGGCTATAACAAATTCCCATGGTCCTTGAGGAAGAAAAGTATTTTTTAAAGGAACTTGTACAGTACGAGTGGATTCAACACCTAATGCCGACGCCGGTATGTCACTATAATTAATATTAGGTAAAAGGGCTTGTGCTGATTTTGAATCTATCAATTTAGCCATTTAAATACGATACGACCGCTCACGAGTTATGCACAGACGCTTATGAGGTTTTGTGGTTTTGCGTCGTCGCCGCTTGCCCAAGCCGGTAAGATCTCGTATAGCCTGCCGGCCGGCTGTTTTAAGAGTTTGCTTGATATTATCGCCCTTGAGCACCCCATCAACAATTTCATTGCTAGTTTTTAGCAACTGGCCGCCAAGCGGTGAATTTACAACTGGACTATTGCTTACAGCACTGGATAATGCATTCCTTCCAGCATTGATGAGATTTTGGGCTATAGGTGATTGAATAATGCGTGGTAAAAACGATGCCAAAGTTGCCAGTATACCACCCAGGCCATGACCTCTCTGCATACCACGTTGAAACATCATTCCACTAAATGGCGCCCCACCCATTTGTTGATTCAAAAGTGTTGTCCATTGAATTGAGTTCAAGTCTAGAAGGAGGTGTGGCATATTGAACCGCACGTGCGCAATACAAAAGTTACACTAGATCATTTTACTAAATGTATTCGTCTGAAATAGCGTCACTATTGCGATCTGTCCGCATCACTCGAAAACTATTCCTCGGTGTATTTAGCGCGGATACTCTACCCAAAACACGTCGAAAGAACTTTGCACTTGTTGTGAATACTGACACACACGATAAACCGGGCACACATTGGCAAGTCATCTTTGTACGTAATGATCAAGCCTACTTTTTCTGTAGCTTGGGTTATAAAATGAACAAGTACGTTCGTCATTATCTGGCCAAATATAAAAATGTAAAAGTTAATACTTGCAAACCACAACGCATAATTGAATACACTTGTGGTGGTTATGCAATATTTGTAATACTAATGTTGTCAGCTGGTAATACATTTGAAAGCATTTGTTCATTTTTTAAACTATTACAAAACGATGATGTCTTTATTAAAGCGTTTATGCATAAAGTATTCGACTATAAATTATCTAGCATATGATCAACTTTGCCATTAAAACGTCACCTGCTACATTAGGTGGTCAGTTATGAATATTCCCTGTCACTGTGAATTATGTATAAGATACACGTTGGAACAATCTGTGCCAACACCCCTGTACAAAAAGATTTTGAAACGTATTTCAGTGCCATTCATTAAAGGAATATCTCTGGGACTAGGCTTTTGTACAACACTAGTCATTATTCCACTCATTATATAAAAGTGAGCTGACTGTGTGTGGTTGTTTTTTATTTTCCTCTAATGGAACTTTTATGTAACAAGTATTGTGTTACGTGCAAGGAAATATTTTCATCAGTCAAGCATTTTAGTGATCACATATTGAAAAGACATGACGGGATTCAACCCGTATGTAACAGTTATATCAGCAATGCTGACTTTATTCAAAAATATGGACATTTGGATGGTGTTCGTAGACGTTTGTGCCCTTATTGTAGTGAAACTTTTGGAACAAGATTCAATTGTCAGCGTCATATTCGGCGTCTTCATAATAGTAATGGAACGAATGGTAAAGATGGTGATGGAAATGATACCAGCAAACCCTCTGAAAAAACTGAGGAGTTTGTACAGTCAACCGAACCAAAACGATGCCGCTGCAATAGTAACCGAGAATATTCACAACACGAGCCGCGCATCGAACAAAACGGCGCTGAACTACCTTTTAAACCTTCGAAAATCGTAATGTGGTCTTGTATAACTGTTGAATAAAACATTTATTTCACATTTTTAACATGTAATGTAACAACTGTAGAACCATAATTAAATTGCATAGGGCGGCCAAATTCATCTAAAATTTCAATACGTATAGTATCGAGTGTTTGCTTAGTGATTGGTACATAACGAATAGGATTAAATGTTTTGGCAATCATTTTACCAAATTCGGTGGGAGGTGGTACAGGTAAACATGCAAGTAAATTAGCTTTCACATTACCGAGAATGGAATATTCTACAATATCACAATATATATACATTGTATTAATGTTATTTGAAAAATCAATGGGGCGCCTGGCTATTAACGTGTCGTTGATAATTTTATTCTCAAAGCCAAGAAAATATGCGAGAGCATCACCGAGTGTTGCATTCAATAATAGCCGCTTACTTGTTACAAACTCTATGCGTTGTAGTGTTTTGTTAAATCGAAACGTGGCGTCTGCCAGCATTTCCTTGACAAGTTTAGCCTCAGCTTGTCGATTATTATACCACTTTTTCACATCTTCATCTTTATCTATCAAACCCTTTATACGTGCTTCTTCCTCAGCTCCAAGAGGTTTAGTGCTGCTAGCAATAAATTGTTCTTTTCCAGCATTGATTCCGCGTATTATTTCATCACCATTTGCATAGTTACCTTTGGGCAAGTGCAGAATAAACTTTCTGTTGGAAAAACGTAGTGTATAAGAAAGATTTTCTTGTACATTTAATATCGAACACGGAAAGATTATGTCTGTCAGCCCAATGCAATATCTGTTATTGCGTAGCCTTAATGTTTCAGGTAACCTGGTAAGAAACACTGATGAGGTATTACTTTTTTCAGAGTCAACTGATGACGGCAAAGTAATGTAAAAGTCATCCATCAGAGACCACCACCTGATGCGTGCACACTAGTATAAATGAAATCATTTGCATTATAGGTACATTTACGAGTGGTTGATTATGGTTTTCAGCTTCAAACTACCCAGTCAGACAACTGTAATAGGGGCAACGCAATGTGGTAAAACTACCCTTATAAAACGTATATGTGAAAATACTGAAAAGTTTTTCAACGTCCCCATTGATAGAATATTCTGGTTCAGTCAATGTGGAGCATCGTCAGGTGTTCCATTAAATGATGAGCGTTTAATAGTTATTCAAGGACCACCTGATCCGGATATAATAAAAGAGCAAAAGGGAGTAAACACCATACTAGTGCTGGATGATTTGATGAATTTTTTCTCATCGAATAAAGCGGCTAAAGAATTACTCAACAACATTTTTACAGTGTGGGCACATCACTGGAATTTGGCAGTGTTTAATCTTGTGCAAGCTGCATTTCAGCTAGACAGGACCAGTCGAATTAATAGTACATATATAATACTGATGAAAAGTCATTCGGATATATTACAAATACGTAATTGTCTGCAACAATTATTTGGCCCCCGCTTTAAAAATGCTCTAGAAGCATATGATGATGCAATGTCTACACCCTATAGTCATTTACTGATTGACAACCATCCTTTAACAAATGAGAAACAGCGTATACTATCAGATATAACAGCGGAGCACCCTATTGTTTATGTAGCCAGAAATATATTCAGTGTTTAATGTGCATGTTCAATGAGTGGTCGTATTTTGTCAAATTACAACTTTTTATCTTCTTGTGCCAAAACCCCTTGTTCTGTTTCCTCATTTTCTTTTTCACAAATTGAAATTATTGTTGAAATTGTATTTAATATTGTGAAAAATAATAATTTTCTCTTAACTAACAAGGAATATAAAACCCTTTTGCCCATATCATCATTATTACGTCAAATAGCTTTGATACGCACACCCGAAAAGGCTAAATCTTTATTGGCAACGATTTCACACAAACAATTGAAAACAATAGTTTCATGTGGAATTGCTTATTTTGGTTTTAAAAGATGAAACTCAATCATAAATATCGTCTAATCCCTGTTGATGATGAAACGCTGAATATAGACAAGTTTGATGCTGAATTGAAGCTCTTACGAGAGAATAAATCTATACCCGATTATAAAAAGGCTGAACTATACGAAGACTTGATTACCCGTCTCAAAAATTATAGAGAAAGCATAGATGCGCCTATATCAGTACAAGTGGAAAATGCTGATCCACCATTATTGCCAGAATACAAGCTGCCACGAAAGTACAACGATCTGTGGGAAAGATTTCCAGAGGTGCGTACAAACAAAAATAACCAACTTGTGATTAATAATGAGCCCGTACCAAACACAAATATTACAAAAATTTTGGATTTTGTACTGGATAAAACAAAGACGGAACCCAATGGATTCTCAGTATTAGCCAAATTCTTAGCCAGTAATGGGGTCTCTAGCCCTAACAAGAAGGCAAAAAATGTAGAGCCTGCCGTCAGTAACAAGGATTCAGTTGATCCCGTGCCTACATCCACATCGGCTGTCACAGACTTGGATGCTACTATTAATATATTACCTAGAACACCACGTCATCGTAAGGCTGTTATTCGATATTCACCCTCTCCGCGTCGTACATTCAAATCCAAAGCTATAAATAAAAAGGCAAAACCCGCTGACACTGGTGAATCATATTACACACCTCAAGCTGGAGAAACACAGAATGGCAAAGGCCGTAAACGATTCTACATTAGATTATGGAAGTAATGTTTTGGAGAACATTTATTATAATATTAAGCATCCAGCTTCTTATACGTCTGCCAAAAATCTATTATTGGAAGCGCGAAAGCATGGCATCGCAAAAGCACAAGTTGAAAGTTTTTTGCAAGACTCTGAAACTTTTACACGTCATAAACCAACCAGACTGCATATGCAGACTAAAAAGACTAGAGGCTGTGGTCGATTCCTAACAATGCAAGCAGATTTGGTTGATATGCAAAAATATAAAAAATCAAATGACGGCTATGCTTACATGTTGACCATGATTGATGTTTATACACGCATGTTATATGTTAGGCCTTTGAAAACTAAAGGTGGTTTAGAGGTTGCTACTGCATTTGAAAATGTATTCAAGGATTTTATACCAATCCAACTAATAACGGATAACGGTGCAGAGTTTTATAATAGTCATTGTGAAAAACTATTCAAAAAATTTGCCATACTGCATGGATCAACAAGTTCACCACAAAAGGCGGCAATGGTGGAGCGAGCAAATAGAACTTTAAAAACGCGCATGATGAAATATCTCTATTACAAGAATAATCATCGATGGATTGATATACTAGATGACTTGGTCGAAGGAATAAACAAATCTTATAATCGGTCGATTAAAATGCGCCCCGTAGATGTTACAGCAAATATATTCGTTGAAGAATATGCACCAGCTGTTCGCAACCGATTCAAAATTGGTGATAATGTTCGCATAAGCAAGAACAGGCGTACTTTTGAAAAAAGTTACGAGTCTGGATATACAATGGAACTATTCACAATTGATGAGATTGTAGCCGGGAACCCAACCGTGTATAAACTTGTAGATTATAATGGTGAACGTATAAAGGGAATATTCTATGAGCCTGAACTTGTGTTGGCTACTAATAAAAGCAACCAGTACTATATTGAGAAAGTTTTGAAAGAGCGTACACGAAATGGTAAACGCCAAGTATTTGTAAAATGGAGTGGCTATCCCGACAACTTTAATGAATGGATAGATGCAGAAAATTTAAATATATAATTTTTCACTGTTGTTGTAAACAATTGTATTAATAATAAATGATTTATTTGATCAATCGTTCATATTGTAACAATAAAAACCAGCAAAACATAAAAGCCAAGACAATGATATAACCTATAATTATAAACTGATTAATATTTAAATTTTTAATGCTTACCAGTTGGTTAGAGAGTCGGCTGTTGATGGATAATTTCAAACTTCAAGAGCTGGAAAAAAAAATGTTACGGCTAAGAAAATTTAAATATAACATAACAAAATCAACCAACTGTCCATTAAACAGTTTGTGCTTGTTGTAGTCAAAACGATGGATCAAAACGGATAAGCATATTCAAGTTGAGCGCCTGTTGACTTAATTTAAAGTAGAACACATTCTGCTTATAACCAAAAGACTTGACAGTTGACTCATCAGTATAAATGGCAATGTAACCCATATTATTCAACAATTGTTTTGATGACATGCTAGAATAGGAACGCATCTGTAAAAGAAAAAATAATAATTAGAATTAATAATTTTATAATCTCACATTGATTGTTGAATTTTCAGGTTTATAATGACGGAAAACTTTTAAAAGCCCTAAGGCATCATTCCTCGCTCTACACTTGACACAGAGGCTGAAACAGTGGTACTCGTCTACGACTTGCAATGTATCCCTACAAGTTTTGCAGAGACATATTGGTCTCATAACTACAGGCTGTTGTGGCGAGCTATCCTTTGAGATTTGTACCTGCTTTTTTGGTGTGTCTAAACAAAAAATAATTAATAACAAAAATAAAACCTTACCAAAGAATGTGGCAGCAAAGTTGGGTCCTGGTGTGGGTGGTCTTGGAACATCCGGTTCCGGTGTCGAAGGTACAATATTCTCTACATCAACAAGAGCGGAACGCTTCATGTTTGTAGCCCAATTGGAGGCTTTTCCTAAACAACAACGAACTTTTACGTCTAGGGTCCAAGTAGAGTAGAGGAAAGTCCTAGCAGCAGTCTGTTGACGTTGGATCAGATCGTCGGCTTGTTGGCAGAGGTGGATCGGCGAGAAGACTTGGTGGCGGAGCTGGATCGGAGAGTAGACTTGTTGACAGAGCTGGATCGTAGAGTCGACTTGTTGGCGGAGCTGAAATGCAAATTTCGGTCTAAAAAATTTTTCCACCTTTTATACAAACTTTGTTGTAAAGCTCTACCCACTCCGCCTCTTCCACAAAACAGTTGACTGCTGTATGCGGCTTTTCTATTTGTTATATATTACAACAAATATATGCATTTATACATTAATTAGCAGTTTGTTGCGCAAACAGCTGCCAAATGCGCTAAAATACACCGATTGCGCCAACAGTTGCCGGATTAACAACCTGTAAACTATCCGCTTATTAATTACTTGTTACAGCATTCGATTTCGTAAATCCAAATATTTAACAATAATTCAACTCATTTGTGACAAGTCCTTATACAATAACAACTGTCAGCCAAAATTGTGGAATATTACAATAGGATCGTTTAATATTGTATTCATATTCTTATTATAACAGCTGTGGTACACTCTTACTTTTAGGAAACACTAATTCAAAATGTTGGATCCTTCTGAGGAAACGCAGGATTGTTGCGAAAAACAGACTTGTACACACCCGATTACAAGTACAACATTTCCAGACACTTTGTAAAAAAGAAACTCTTACAAAATGTTAACACATGTTCTAATTTTAAATGAAAATTTATTGTTCAATAAATATATTACGAAACATTTATTCTATTCTTGAACATAGTTATGAAATACATTAGCTATCAGAACATTTATAAACTATTAGGGCTACAACAACAATTACTTTAAAGTAACATTTTTTGATGCTAAAAAGTTTGAAAATATTCGTATATACTCATGACCCCTTGGCATAGTAAGTATTCTTTAGCGTTATGGGTACATGTGGTGTACAGCTATTTATCATATTTTTATGAACACAACTTTTGCCATGTGGTACATGTGTAGTGCACCTGTTTTAACAATCTTATCGAATTAACCTTCGATATGTGTTTCATTAAATTTAGTTTAAATATTTATTACTTCTTATCGAATTAACCTTCGATATGAGTTCCATTGATTAACCCATAAGAGGTACGGTGAACATATTGATTACCTTTTAAAAATATTTAAATAAATAAAAAACAATATATATGAGAAATAATTTATTCAGTTTTAAAGACACAATTAAAAAATATATATATATTAAAATACATTTAAAAAGAAATATTATTAAAAACACATTTAAAAAGAAACAATTAAATAATAATATTTACAAATACAATTTAAAATATATATAAATATTAAAAATACATTTAAAAAGAAATAAGTTTAAAAATATTTACAAATACAATTAACAAATATATAAATAATAAAAGTTCATTTAAAATAATACATTAAAAAATAATTTTAAAAATGATTTTAAAAAAAAATCATGCATTTTGATCCATGCGCAGGCTCGAGAGCCTGCATCGGGAGGGAAAGTATATTTTTGACAGCTGACGCCGAAAATATGATTTTGACAGCTGACGCCCCCAAAAGTATGTTTTTAGCAGCTGACGCCCTCAAAAGTATGTTTTTAGCAACTGTTTGGGGGCGTGGTTAGTAAATTCGGCATGGCTCTCTACTAACAACGAGATACAATATACACAGAATATATCTCAGAGAATAGCGCAAGATCATCTACAATATGCAACCACTCTTATACAGGAAGAATTGCAAAAGCATTTTATGGAATCTTACGAATCCATATGCGAGATACAAAATAGATATCTCGAATTGTGGCGTTCAATTCTCCAAATAGAGCCAACCATAGCAATGAGAACAATCCTTGGCAGAGAAGACATAGCAGCGCGTTTCGTGGGCAGCGAAATAGTTCATGTTCATATATGCCTACCAATAGAGCCTAAAACCGTTCACCACTCTCATAAAATCAATGAAACATGTTACTTAGAGACACCAGTAACAACCGAAGACAACAAATTATATTTCGCAGCACCGGGATCAAGAGATTTACTCTCGTACGGGAAAGAAATCGACTGCGAACACGTACCAACTGATATTTATGAGAAAAACGGGGAATGGATGAACATTAATGGGTCTGCGGAAGTCAATCCCATCACACTTTTTGATGGAGCCCACCAACATAAAGTTACGCCTTTAAAATTTACAGGTGCTCATCTTTATACTAATCTTTCATCAAGAGTCTATTCAATGACTACCGCAATAGCGTATGGAGCTAGTTTAGCTTCAATACGACAAAATCACGTACTAAATACGATTCACAACGACCCAAAGATAACGTCAGCCTTTATTCTTTTGAAAAAGGGCAGCGATTATATTTCGAAAGCAACTGAGTTCACAACTACAGCCTGGAATAGCATAAAACAATTCTTAATGGGGACAATTGAAAGAACCTTAATATTAATAGGATCTACTGTTCTAATCATTGCAGCAATCATAATTACCATCTTTGCCGGAAAATTTTACTTTTTCAAAGCAATGCCACTACCAGTCATGCATATTCAAAGAGCAGACAACGAGCCCCCAGGCTACGAGGAAACATTAGAACTCGTTAGCCGCCCAGACCAACCAATGCCAGAAAATATAATGAAGCAGTATTACCCGGCGCTCGTAACATTCATTCCACTAGCAATACCATTTATTGCTTCTATTAAATCAAAAGAAACAAAGCTACCACTTATCTATATATCAGTAGAAGATAAGCTGATATTAGCTTTATGGGATTCAGGCTCGTCAGTCTCATATGTCAGGCTATCGACATTAAAATACCTGAACATGGCTCAACACGTCAAAAAGCGACGATTAGTGGCAATGGCAGCAAACAAAACAACGTTTACATTATACGGAAAAATAAATTTAAACATCGAAATTGCTGGCTATGAGATAGAACATACCTTTTTGGTCTCAAATGACTGTGATTGCCCAGCCCCTGCTCTTATTGGGATGGACTTTATGAGCACGCTCGACAGTGAAAACATTGATGTCAGTTTAAAACCATCGAAAAAGATGCTAGAGATCGGAAATTACGCACTCCCTTTAATTGAACAGGACGCCATTAAACAAACGGCAATAACAGTAAATATCATCAATTTGAAGAAAAGAATCATACAACCCGATGAAGAGTCCACTATTCCAATCAAAGCTGATAGACCACTTAAATCAAACGAAGTGGTAATCTTAAGGGACAACGGAAATGCATTAGCTTCAAGTTATCCAACAGCTTTCCGTGAGACAAGTGGAGTATATGTAGTTTTCCGTAACAATACGGACAAAACATTAGCTATGGAAGCTAATTCAGTCATAGGGCAGGCAACAATAGGAGAAGTACCAAGCTGGCAAACAATACAAGAAGACCCTATGCAACCATATATTCCACCAGAAGCAGATTGGGAGAATAAATTACCCCACTTTCCAAGAAATTTTATGAATGACCTTAATCTGGATAAAGCAGATTTGAATAATGAAGACAAGCACGAGCTCACAAACATAGTTAAGAACCATCGTGAGGCCTTTCTTAATGAAGATAGGAAGATAGGTCTATTTAAAGGACCCATTGAGCATACAATTCCACTAAGATCGGATATGGACATGCCAAGGTCAAGAATAACGAGGATTCCACTTGGTAAACAGGAAGAAGTGGAAAAGCAAGTAAAAGAAATGCTAGAGCAAGGCATAATCGAACCCTCTACATCCCTCTTCAATAGCCCTGCTGTGCTAGTGAAGAAGAAGGATGAGACATATAGGTTCGTGACAGATTTTCGAGCCCTCAATAGTGTCACGCGTAAACAAACATACGTTATACCAAGCATATCGGATATAGTTGACATGGCAGCTGGAGCTCAATTCTTCTCAAACTTTGATTTAGTATCAGGATTTTTTCAAATATCACTACGTAAATCTGATCGTCCTTTAACAGCATTTACAACAACATCAGGCACGTATCAATATAAAAGAATGCCTATGGGTCTCTGTGGAGCCCCTCATACTTTTCAAACAGCAGTAAGATATTTGCAAAGTAAATGCTCTTGCAAATTATTTGTATACTTGGACGATCTGCTGATAATCTCTGATACAAGAAAGCAACACCTTGAAGATATCGACGAATTATTACATGCAGTCGAAAGCTTGGGAATGAAAATTAAGTTAAAGAAATGTGCCTTTGCTCAACCAGAAGTAAAATTTCTCGGATTAATAATTGGAAGAGAAGGAATAAAACCGGACCCTCAAAAAGTGGCTGCGATACAAGAATATCCGGCACCAAAGAACGCAACAGGCGTTCGCGCATTCTTAGGAATGGTTGGATTTTTTCGCAAATTCATTAAAGATTTTGCAAGTATCGCAAGCCCATTGTACGATTTGACAAAGACGGATACCGAATTCGCTTGGGAAAAGCAACATCAGGAAGCTGTAGATCGATTAAAAAGAAGTCTCACCCAAGCGCCTGTATTAAGTCCACCAAAATCTGATCGATTATTCATTATCGAGAGTGACGGCAGCAACATAGCAGTGGGCGCAGTATTATTGCAACCAGAAGATCCCACGCAACCATTGAAGCATCTTCATCCTATCGCATTTGCCAGCAGAAAACTGGTAAAAGCGGAACGCAATTACGCACCAATCGAAATTGAAGCCTTAGGGTTAGTATACGCACTGAATCAATTTCGCACATACATACTGGGAACGCATACTATATGTATCACTGACCATCGCCCTCTCACAAGTTTACTAACTCGCAGAGACCTATTTGGTCGTCTTGCTAAATTTCAGTTAGTAATACAAGAATACGACATTGAGATAAGGTACAGAGAGGGCCAGCTCAATAAAGTATGTGATGCATTGTCACGTTATATAGGCGATGAAGCAAATGATGCAAAGCCGGAAAAGAAGAAAAAGAAAAACGCAGAATCGATCAGAATAAATACTATTGATACACCTGCTATAAAAGAAATTCAACAAAATACTCTATGGATAAAGAAAACAATCGCGGACATCGAATATAGAACGCAAAAGAAAATGGTCTCTAACGATAGATATTGCGTTATAAATGGATTACTCTACACAAAACCAACAGACAAGAAACCACATCCTGCAATCGTTGTGCCACAAGATCATCCAATCAAGGACGAGATAATAGAATTATTTCACGAAGATCCTACAATCGCAGCGCATCAAGGAATTAATAAAACTAAAGAAGCTATCCTACGGAGATTTTATTGGACCAACATGCAAAATGATATCATGATATATATCAAAAACTGCATTAAATGCGCACAAAGGAAGAAGGACCCACATTCTATGACAGTACAGCCAATAGGTCAATTTGAAATACCGACCAAGCCTTTTGAACGAGTTCATATGGATGTAATGGGACCTTTTCCCCCGTCAAAAAGGAATTGTACTTACGTTATTACCATCCAGGATGCTTTTACTAAATGGTCAACAACGATAGCAGTACCGCAAATTACGACAGAAATAACAATTGACAGATTTCTACGCAACTTTGTATACATATACGGACCGCCTCATCGACTGATCACCGATAGAGGATCTAATTTTGTATCTCAAAAGTTTGAAGAAATGTGTACAAAACTGGGAATTCAACATGAACCCACCCTTCCTCACCAAAAGAACTCAAACGGACAAGTCGAAAGACTACACAGAACTCTTGAGGAAGGATTAACACACTACTTGAAGGAAGATCTAAGCGACTGGGATAGCGTATTGCCGAAAATTACATTCGCTATCAATAACATTCAGCATGCTACAACAGGCATAGCCCCATACGTAGCACTTTTTGGAAAAGAATGCAGAATGAAAATTGATGCCGAATTACCGGGAACCATAACAAAAATCAAAGAGATTTCGGAAGAATTACTCACGAGAAGACCTCAAATGATGAAAATAGACCAAATAATACGTGAACGTATCGCCCAAAACCAAGAAAACGCCAGAAAGAAGAAGGATAGAACACAAAGGACGCACGAAAGGAACATTCAACCCGGCGACATGGTGATGACAACAATAAAGTCACATAAAATTGGTCAGAAACTGAGGAAAAGCTATGACGGACCTTACGAAGTTATTAACGTACAAGGATCCAAGGTGCAGATAAGGAATTCATCAGGAAAGATACAAGATATCCACAAGGATAATCTCAAACTCTTCTCAAACGCTACTCAAAATATCACTCACAATACCCGCTCTAATACACGCAACAATCACGAAGAAGAAGAAGAGGACAGCGATATAGAGATACTAAGAGTGATCAAAAGAAACGAGCAAGATAACACCGATAGCGAACCGGAATCAGAGAACGAAGATGGAGACGAATTATGGTTACCACGGATGAAAAATCAAAAAGAGAAAGCATGAAAAGACGACAAGAAATAACTTTATATACATTCTTTTCTTCTCTGTAAATTGTAAAAATGGAAGTAACGGTGAATTAGAAAACTTTTTGACGAGAGATTAAGTGAGTAAACAACTAAAAATAAGGAATAAGCAAAAATATAATAGAAATAAATGGCTACCGTAATCCTATACGACCGATAGAGATAATATTTTGCGCTAAACTGAGCTCCATATGTATCTCCAAGAAGAGACGAACATTGGCAGGCGCCTAAGCCACACCCCATCTGAGTGGTAGCCTCCATTAGTACTCAAGGATTCATTTAGAGAGACATATGGAGACGAGTAAATTATTAACTAAAATTATCCCCATCATCATTAGGATACGAGTAACCATGTACCCGAAATGTTTAATAATTCCTTATTGTCTCACATAAATCACACATTCATGAAACTAAGAAAATTTTTTTTTATTACAGTACTACAGTGACTAAATTTATTTTCTAATCCTCCGTTACAAAATAACGTAAAACCTATTATTGTATTCAAATTCTATCTTAATACCATGAAGAAACCTATTAAAACTATTTATATATCTTTCTACATGTAGATTTTAAAACTTTTAATTTTATTTGTAAACTCCTAGACTCTAAAACTCAGCTACATATACACTGAAAATCTCTTTATATCGCGCGGACGCGAAAAATCTTTGAAAAAGGGCACGTTCCATTCGGACTCCCCATATATGTAGCTGAAGGGTTAGAGCCAGACGACCAGAGGACCGAGGAATGGCTCCGCCTTCCCTCGTTCCCTTGGTCGGGAGTTCGCCTCTTAGCAAGCTGATGGACGGCTTGTAGTTTAGTCTTTATACTTATGTTTATCTTATTGTATTGTATCTTTATCTTTGTATATTATTGTTGTAGTTTCATGCCAATAAATCTTTCTCTATTTTATCTTATGATTGACCTTATGCTCTGTATTCCTACCGCTACACCAAGGAATACTATTCGCGTCATGGTATAAACTACAATGGTTTATATTATCGACGCAGGAGCATAACGGAACGCCAGAAATCTAATTTATCTATTTTTTTATTTTTTGGTACTACCGATTTAGAATTCATCATACACCTCGGTGTATGCCACATTCGAAGCAGCGTGGCGCAGTGGAAGCGTGCTGGGCCCATAACCCAGAGGTCGGTGGATCGAAACCACTCGCTGCTAGTGTTTTACCGATTCCAGAAATCTAATTTATCTATTTTTTTATTTTTTGGTACTACCGATTTAGAATTCATCATACACCTCGGTGTATGCCACATTCGAAGCAGCGTGACGCAGTGGAAGCGTGCTGGGCCCATAACCCAGAGGTCGGTGGATCGAAACCACTCGCTGCTAGTGTTTTACCGATTCCAGAAATCTAATTTATCTATTTTTTTATTTTTTGGTACTACCGATTTAGAATTCATCATACACCTCGGTGTATGCCACATTCGAAGCAGCGTGGCGCAGTGGAAGCGTGCTGGGCCCATAACCCAGAGGTCGGTGGATCGAAACCACTCGCTGCTAGTGTTTTACCGATTCCAGAAATCTAATTTATCTATTTTTTTATTTTTTGGTACTACCGATTTAGAATTCATCATACACCTCGGTGTATGCCACATTCGAAGCAGCGTGGCGCAGTGGAAGCGTGCTGGGCCCATAACCCAGAGGTCGGTGGATCGAAACCACTCGCTGCTAGTGTTTTACCGATTCCAGAAATCTAATTTATCTATTTTTTTATTTTTTGGTACTACCGATTTAGAATTCATCATACACCTCGGTGTATGCCACATTCGAAGCAGCGTGGCGCAGTGGAAGCGTGCTGGGCCCATAACCCAGAGGTCGGTGGATCGAAACCACTCGCTGCTAGTGTTTTACCGATTCCAGAAATCTAATTTATCTATTTTTTTATTTTTTGGTACTACCGATTTAGAATTCATCATACACCTCGGTGTATGCCACATTCGAAGCAGCGTGGCGCAGTGGAAGCGTGCTGGGCCCATAACCCAGAGGTCGGTGGATCGAAACCACTCGCTGCTAGTGTTTTACCGATTCCAGAAATCTAATTTATCTATTTTTTTATTTTTTGGTACTACCGATTTAGAATTCATCATACACCTCGGTGTATGCCACATTCGAAGCAGCGTGGCGCAGTGGAAGCGTGCTGGGCCCATAACCCAGAGGTCGGTGGATCGAAACCACTCGCTGCTAGTGTTTTACCGATTCCAGAAATCTAATTTATCTATTTTTTTATTTTTTGGTACTACCGATTTAGAATTCATCATACACCTCGGTGTATGCCACATTCGAAGCAGCGTGGCGCAGTGGAAGCGTGCTGGGCCCATAACCCAGAGGTCGGTGGATCGAAACCACTCGCTGCTAGTGTTTTACCGATTCCAGAAATCTAATTTATCTATTTTTTTATTTTTTGGTACTACCGATTTAGAATTCATCATACACCTCGGTGTATGCCACATTCGAAGCAGCGTGGCGCAGTGGAAGCGTGCTGGGCCCATAACCCAGAGGTCGGTGGATCGAAACCACTCGCTGCTAGTGTTTTACCGATTCCAGAAATCTAATTTATCTATTTTTTTATTTTTTGGTACTACCGATTTAGAATTCATCATACACCTCGGTGTATGCCACATTCGAAGCAGCGTGGCGCAGTGGAAGCGTGCTGGGCCCATAACCCAGAGGTCGGTGGATCGAAACCACTCGCTGCTAGTGTTTTACCGATTCCAGAAATCTAATTTATCTATTTTTTTATTTTTTGGTACTACCGATTTAGAATTCATCATACACCTCGGTGTATGCCACATTCGAAGCAGCGTGGCGCAGTGGAAGCGTGCTGGGCCCATAACCCAGAGGTCGGTGGATCGAAACCACTCGCTGCTAGTGTTTTACCGATTCCAGAAATCTAATTTATCTATTTTTTTATTTTTTGGTACTACCGATTTAGAATTCATCATACACCTCGGTGTATGCCACATTCGAAGCAGCGTGGCGCAGTGGAAGCGTGCTGGGCCCATAACCCAGAGGTCGGTGGATCGAAACCACTCGCTGCTAGTGTTTTACCGATTCCAGAAATCTAATTTATCTATTTTTTTATTTTTTGGTACTACCGATTTAGAATTCATCATACACCTCGGTGTATGCCACATTCGAAGCAGCGTGGCGCAGTGGAAGCGTGCTGGGCCCATAACCCAGAGGTCGGTGGATCGAAACCACTCGCTGCTAGTGTTTTACCGATTCCAGAAATCTAATTTATCTATTTTTTTATTTTTTGGTACTACCGATTTAGAATTCATCATACACCTCGGTGTATGCCACATTCGAAGCAGCGTGGCGCAGTGGAAGCGTGCTGGGCCCATAACCCAGAGGTCGGTGGATCGAAACCACTCGCTGCTAGTGTTTTACCGATTCCAGAAATCTAATTTATCTATTTTTTTATTTTTTGGTACTACCGATTTAGAATTCATCATACACCTCGGTGTATGCCACATTCGAAGCAGCGTGGCGCAGTGGAAGCGTGCTGGGCCCATAACCCAGAGGTCGGTGGATCGAAACCACTCGCTGCTAGTGTTTTACCGATTCCAGAAATCTAATTTATCTATTTTTTTATTTTTTGGTACTACCGATTTAGAATTCATCATACACCTCGGTGTATGCCACATTCGAAGCAGCGTGGCGCAGTGGAAGCGTGCTGGGCCCATAACCCAGAGGTCGGTGGATCGAAACCACTCGCTGCTAGTGTTTTACCGATTCCAGAAATCTAATTTATCTATTTTTTTATTTTTTGGTACTACCGATTTAGAATTCATCATACACCTCGGTGTATGCCACATTCGAAGCAGCGTGGCGCAGTGGAAGCGTGCTGGGCCCATAACCCAGAGGTCGGTGGATCGAAACCACTCGCTGCTAGTGTTTTACCGATTCCAGAAATCTAATTTATCTATTTTTTTATTTTTTGGTACTACCGATTTAGAATTCATCATACACCTCGGTGTATGCCACATTCGAAGCAGCGTGGCGCAGTGGAAGCGTGCTGGGCCCATAACCCAGAGGTCGGTGGATCGAAACCACTCGCTGCTAGTGTTTTACCGATTCCAGAAATCTAATTTATCTATTTTTTTATTTTTTGGTACTACCGATTTAGAATTCATCATACACCTCGGTGTATGCCACATTCGAAGCAGCGTGGCGCAGTGGAAGCGTGCTGGGCCCATAACCCAGAGGTCGGTGGATCGAAACCACTCGCTGCTAGTGTTTTACCGATTCCAGAAATCTAATTTATCTATTTTTTTATTTTTTGGTACTACCGATTTAGAATTCATCATACACCTCGGTGTATGCCACATTCGAAGCAGCGTGGCGCAGTGGAAGCGTGCTGGGCCCATAACCCAGAGGTCGGTGGATCGAAACCACTCGCTGCTAGTGTTTTACCGATTCCAGAAATCTAATTTATCTATTTTTTTATTTTTTGGTACTACCGATTTAGAATTCATCATACACCTCGGTGTATGCCACATTCGAAGCAGCGTGGCGCAGTGGAAGCGTGCTGGGCCCATAACCCAGAGGTCGGTGGATCGAAACCACTCGCTGCTAGTGTTTTACCGATTCCAGAAATCTAATTTATCTATTTTTTTATTTTTTGGTACTACCGATTTAGAATTCATCATACACCTCGGTGTATGCCACATTCGAAGCAGCGTGGCGCAGTGGAAGCGTGCTGGGCCCATAACCCAGAGGTCGGTGGATCGAAACCACTCGCTGCTAGTGTTTTACCGATTCCAGAAATCTAATTTATCTATTTTTTTATTTTTTGGTACTACCGATTTAGAATTCATCATACACCTCGGTGTATGCCACATTCGAAGCAGCGTGGCGCAGTGGAAGCGTGCTGGGCCCATAACCCAGAGGTCGGTGGATCGAAACCACTCGCTGCTAGTGTTTTACCGATTCCAGAAATCTAATTTATCTATTTTTTTATTTTTTGGTACTACCGATTTAGAATTCATCATACACCTCGGTGTATGCCACATTCGAAGCAGCGTGGCGCAGTGGAAGCGTGCTGGGCCCATAACCCAGAGGTCGGTGGATCGAAACCACTCGCTGCTAGTGTTTTACCGATTCCAGAAATCTAATTTATCTATTTTTTTATTTTTTGGTACTACCGATTTAGAATTCATCATACACCTCGGTGTATGCCACATTCGAAGCAGCGTGGCGCAGTGGAAGCGTGCTGGGCCCATAACCCAGAGGTCGGTGGATCGAAACCACTCGCTGCTAGAGTTTTACCGATTCCAGAAATCTAATTTATCTATTTTTTTATTTTTTGGTACTACCGATTTAGAGTTCATCATACACCTCGGTGTATGCCACATTCGAAGCAGCGTGGCGCAGTGGAAGCGTGCTGGGCCCATAACCCAGAGGTCGGTGGATCGAAACCACTCGCTGCTAGTGTTTTACCGATTCCAGAAATCTAATTTATCTATTTTTTTATTTTTTGGTACTACCGATTTAGAATTCATCATACACCTCGGTGTATGCCACATTCGAAGCAGCGTGGCGCAGTGGAAGCGTGCTGGGCCCATAACCCAGAGGTCGGTGGATCGAAACCACTCGCTGCTAGTGTTTTACCGATTCCAGAAATCTAATTTATCTGTTTTTTTATTTTTTGGTACTACCGATTTAGAATTCATCATACACCTCGGTGTATGCCACATTTGAAGCAGCGTGGCGCAGTGGAAGCGTGCTGGGCCCATAACCCAGAGGTCGGTGGATCGAAACCACTCGCTGCTAGTGTTTTACCGATTCCAGAAATCTAATTTATCTATTTTTTTATTTTTTGGTACTACCGATTTAGAATTCATCATACACCTCGGTGTATGCCACATTCGAAGCAGCGTGGCGCAGTGGAAGCGTGCTGGGCCCATAACCCAGAGGTCGGTGGATCGAAACCACTCGCTGCTAGTGTTTTACCGATTCCAGAAATCTAATTTATCTATTTTTTTATTTTTTGGTACTACCGATTTAGAATTCATCATACACCTCGGTGTATGCCACATTCGAAGCAGCGTGGCGCAGTGGAAGCGTGCTGGGCCCATAACCCAGAGGTCGGTGGATCGAAACCACTCGCTGCTAGTGTTTTACCGATTCCAGAAATCTAATTTATCTATTTTTTTATTTTTTGGTACTACCGATTTAGAATTCATCATACACCTCGGTGTATGCCACATTCGAAGCAGCGTGGCGCAGTGGAAGCGTGCTGGGCCCATAACCCAGAGGTCGGTGGATCGAAACCACTCGCTGCTAGTGTTTTACCGATTCCAGAAATCTGATTTATCTATTTTTTTATTTTTTGGTACTACCGATTTAGAATTCATCATACACCTCGGTGTATGCCACATTCGAAGCAGCGTGGCGCAGTGGAAGCGTGCTGGGCCCATAACCCAGAGGTCGGTGGATCGAAACCACTCGCTGCTAGAGTTTTACCGATTCCAGAAATCTAATTTATCTATTTTTTTATTTTTTGGTACTACCGATTTAGAGTTCATCATACACCTCGGTGTATGCCACATTCGAAGCAGCGTGGCGCAGTGGAAGCGTGCTGGGCCCATAACCCAGAGGTCGGTGGATCGAAACCACTCGCTGCTAGTGTTTTACCGATTCCAGAAATCTAATTTATCTATTTTTTTATTTTTTGGTACTACCGATTTAGAATTCATCATACACCTCGGTGTATGCCACATTCGAAGCAGCGTGGCGCAGTGGAAGCGTGCTGGGCCCATAACCCAGAGGTCGGTGGATCGAAACCACTCGCTGCTAGTGTTTTACCGATTCCAGAAATCTAATTTATCTGTTTTTTTATTTTTTGGTACTACCGATTTAGAATTCATCATACACCTCGGTGTATGCCACATTTGAAGCAGCGTGGCGCAGTGGAAGCGTGCTGGGCCCATAACCCAGAGGTCGGTGGATCGAAACCACTCGCTGCTAGTGTTTTACCGATTCCAGAAATCTAATTTATCTATTTTTTTATTTTTTGGTACTACCGATTTAGAATTCATCATACACCTCGGTGTATGCCACATTCGAAGCAGCGTGGCGCAGTGGAAGCGTGCTGGGCCCATAACCCAGAGGTCGGTGGATCGAAACCACTCGCTGCTAGTGTTTTACCGATTCCAGAAATCTAATTTATCTATTTTTTTATTTTTTGGTACTACCGATTTAGAATTCATCATACACCTCGGTGTATGCCACATTCGAAGCAGCGTGGCGCAGTGGAAGCGTGCTGGGCCCATAACCCAGAGGTCGGTGGATCGAAACCACTCGCTGCTAGTGTTTTACCGATTCCAGAAATCTAATTTATCTATTTTTTTATTTTTTGGTACTACCGATTTAGAATTCATCATACACCTCGGTGTATGCCACATTCGAAGCAGCGTGGCGCAGTGGAAGCGTGCTGGGCCCATAACCCAGAGGTCGGTGGATCGAAACCACTCGCTGCTAGTGTTTTACCGATTCCAGAAATCTAATTTATCTATTTTTTTATTTTTTGGTACTACCGATTTAGAATTCATCATACACCTCGGTGTATGCCACATTCGAAGCAGCGTGGCGCAGTGGAAGCGTGCTGGGCCCATAACCCAGAGGTCGGTGGATCGAAACCACTCGCTGCTAGTGTTTTACCGATTCCAGAAATCTAATTTATCTATTTTTTTATTTTTTGGTACTACCGATTTAGAATTCATCATACACCTCGGTGTATGCCACATTCGAAGCAGCGTGGCGCAGTGGAAGCGTGCTGGGCCCATAACCCAGAGGTCGGTGGATCGAAACCACTCGCTGCTAGAGTTTTACCGATTCCAGAAATCTAATTTATCTATTTTTTTATTTTTTGGTACTACCGATTTAGAGTTCATCATACACCTCGGTGTATGCCACATTCGAAGCAGCGTGGCGCAGTGGAAGCGTGCTGGGCCCATAACCCAGAGGTCGGTGGATCGAAACCACTCGCTGCTAGTGTTTTACCGATTCCAGAAATCTAATTTATCTGTTTTTTTATTTTTTGGTACTACCGATTTAGAATTCATCATACACCTCGGTGTATGCCACATTTGAAGCAGCGTGGCGCAGTGGAAGCGTGCTGGGCCCATAACCCAGAGGTCGGTGGATCGAAACCACTCGCTGCTAGTGTTTTACCGATTCCAGAAATCTAATTTATCTATTTTTTTATTTTTTGGTACTACCGATTTAGAATTCATCATACACCTCGGTGTATGCCACATTCGAAGCAGCGTGGCGCAGTGGAAGCGTGCTGGGCCCATAACCCAGAGGTCGGTGGATCGAAACCACTCGCTGCTAGTGTTTTACCGATTCCAGAAATCTAATTTATCTATTTTTTTATTTTTTGGTACTACCGATTTAGAATTCATCATACACCTCGGTGTATGCCACATTCGAAGCAGCGTGGCGCAGTGGAAGCGTGCTGGGCCCATAACCCAGAGGTCGGTGGATCGAAACCACTCGCTGCTAGTGTTTTACCGATTCCAGAAATCTAATTTATCTATTTTTTTATTTTTTGGTACTACCGATTTAGAATTCATCATACACCTCGGTGTATGCCACATTCGAAGCAGCGTGGCGCAGTGGAAGCGTGCTGGGCCCATAACCCAGAGGTCGGTGGATCGAAACCACTCGCTGCTAGTGTTTTACCGATTCCAGAAATCTAATTTATCTATTTTTTTATTTTTTGGTACTACCGATTTAGAATTCATCATACACCTCGGTGTATGCCACATTCGAAGCAGCGTGGCGCAGTGGAAGCGTGCTGGGCCCATAACCCAGAGGTCGGTGGATCGAAACCACTCGCTGCTAGTGTTTTACCGATTCCAGAAATCTAATTTATCTATTTTTTTATTTTTTGGTACTACCGATTTAGAATTCATCATACACCTCGGTGTATGCCACATTCGAAGCAGCGTGGCGCAGTGGAAGCGTGCTGGGCCCATAACCCAGAGGTCGGTGGATCGAAACCACTCGCTGCTAGTGTTTTACCGATTCCAGAAATCTAATTTATCTATTTTTTTATTTTTTGGTACTACCGATTTAGAATTCATCATACACCTCGGTGTATGCCACATTCGAAGCAGCGTGGCGCAGTGGAAGCGTGCTGGGCCCATAACCCAGAGGTCGGTGGATCGAAACCACTCGCTGCTAGTGTTTTACCGATTCCAGAAATCTAATTTATCTATTTTTTGATTTTTTGGTTCTACCGATTTAGAATTCATCATACACCTCGGTGTATGCCACATTCGAAGCAGCGTGGCGCAGTGGAAGCGTGCTGGACCCATAACAAAGAGGTCGGTGGATAGTGTTTTATCGATTAAAGAAAACTATTTAAATCAATTTTTTTTGATTTTTTGGTTCTACTGGATCAGAATTTATCATACACCTCGTAGTAGACCACATTCGAAGCAGCGTGGCGCAGTGGAAGCGTGCTGGGCCCATAACCCAGAGGTCGGTGGATCGAAACCACTCGCTGCTAGTGTTTTACCGATTCCAGAAATCTAATTTATCTATTTTTTTATTTTTTGGTACTACCGATTTAGAATTCATCATACACCTCGGTGTATGCCACATTCGAAGCAGCGTGGCGCAGTGGAAGCGTGCTGGGCCCATAACCCAGAGGTCGGTGGATCGAAACCACTCGCTGCTAGTGTTTTACCGATTCCAGAAATCTAATTTATCTATTTTTTTATTTTTTGGTACTACCGATTTAGAATTCATCATACACCTCGGTGTATACCACATTCAAAGCAGCGTGGCGCAGTGGAAGCGTGCTGGGCCCATAACCCAAAGGTCGGTGGAGGTAGGGCTCTTTTTCCATATCTATACCCCCCAATTTTAGCCCCGCCCCTTTTGCCGTCGAGCGCATACTTTTACTACCAGCTTACTTCCCTTCCTAAAACGGGGGGTTTGGAGGGGTGCTGGGCCCATAACAAAGAGGTCGGTGGATAGTGTTTTATCGATTAAAGAAAACTATTTAAATCAATTTTTTTTGATTTTTTGGTTCTACTGGATCAGAATTTATCATACACCTCGTAGTAGACCACATTCGAAGCAGCGTGGCGCAGTGGAAGCGTGCTGGGCCCATAACCCAGAGGTCGGTGGATCGAAACCACTCGCTGCTATTTTTTTACCAATTCCAGAAATCTAATTTATCAATTTTTTGATTTTTGGGTTCTACCGATTTAGAATTCATCATACACCTCGGTGTATGCCACATTCGAAGCAGCGTGCGTTCCGTTATGCTACCGCGTCGATCTTACAGACCAATGGAGTCCAAGATGAGCGTGGTAGTATTCCAGATGTAGCGGTTAAACATGGAGCATAAGTCGCGTCCGCAATACAAGGTTCGTTAATCAATGCACATCTTGAATGCATAAGATCTTGAAATTCAAAACTTGAATTCCCGGTGAAAGTTTGACAGTTGGAATAGAATACACAGGATTCAGCAATAGACTTGAGAAGAAGAGTTTTTCCGGAATGCGGTTGGCGTATAATGAAAAGAGCGTTGACTTTAGGATTTTGCTTGTCTATTATATTATAGACATTATTAACAAAAATTGAAATATCAATATTATTGTGATCCATCATACGTTCGAATCATTTCAAGAACTCGTTCACAGATAAAACTGGTGCAGATTCGTAGTAGTCTGAAGGCACAGTTTCTAGCAATGTCATTCAATCTTTTTTGATCATAGTCGACTTGAACAGTTCTAATAGTTTGTCGGATAATATTGCAAAGTCCTTGTGCACCACCATCTTCCAACCATCTTCTCGTCCGGCCAATATAGATTGCAAGTCGGTTAGTGTTTTGGGCCAGTGCGATGAAAGTGCGAACTGAATCTCTTCCGCGATTCGGCTCTTTCCAGAAATGGCTGTATTCCCCCAGTCTTTCTTTCTTCGCTTGGATGGGATTTCATCAGCTCTAAATTCGCTCTCTCCATCAGAAGTTGCAATATCGGATCCTCCATCGTCAAGTACAGTCTCATTCCTATTTTCTTCTCCTTGCTCATCGGATCCCACATTTGAATTGTTATATTTGTCACATCGGGGGGGGGGGGGGGGGAGTCGTCTTCCAATTGCAAGACCTCCACGTGTCTTTCCCCCTTATGTAGATACTCGACGTGGCACTGAAAGCACCGAAGCTTTTTTGTACTGGTTCTTGCTGAATACTAATGTTCTCCAGCCAATATGCACATAAACTAAAATATTTATTTAAAAAATAACTACACATTTATCAAACAAGAAACATAAGATATCTTCGAATAATTCAAAGTTAAAACGAAAAATTTCAAAATTGTGTTCCACATTTGGAGGATGAAGAATGAGAAGGAAAACAAATTTGTGATAAGTTCGAGGTGGAACCTCCACGTTCCGTTATGCTCCCTCGTCGATCTTACAGACCAATGGAGTCTACAAGATGACCGTGGTAGTATTCCAGATGTAGCGGTTAAACATGGAGCATAAGGATAAACATAAGACTCGAGAAAGATTGGTTCATTATATCTACGTGATTACAATAAGATACATATAACTAAGTAAAGGTTAAACTAATAGAGAACAGAGAGAGAACGACCAACCATCCATGATCGTCCCTGAGGCAGAGCTGAAGTGTTGTAATATGGAAAAGGGCGGGTCGTCTTCTCTCAGTCTCGCATTCTCTGACTCTAACCTGCCTGCTACAGCTTCGTCATATGAATGTAATGCATTGATCATCCGAATGGAACTCGTGGCGCAGTGGAAGCGTGCTGGGCCCATAACCCAGAGGTCGGTGGATCGAAACCACTCGCTGCTAGTGTTTTACCGATTCTTTTGTTTGTGATCTACAACGAGGTGTATGATGAATTCTGAATCGGTAGAACCAAAAAATCAAAAAATTGATAAATTAGATTTCTGGAATCAGTAAAACACTAGCAGCGAGTGGTTTCGATCCACCGACCTCTGGGTTATGGGCCCAGCACGCTTCCACTGCGCCACGCTGCTTCGAATGTGGATTACTACGAGGTGTATGATAAATTCTGATTCAGTAGAACCAAAAAATCAAAGAAAATTGATTCAAATACTTTTCTTTAATCGATGAAACACTATCCACCGACCTCTTTGTTATGGGCCCAGCACACTTCCACTGCGTCACCCTGCTTCGAATGTGGTCTACTACGAGGTGTATGAAAAATTCTGATTCAGTAGAACCAAAAAATCAAAAAATTGATGAATTAGATTTCTGGAATCGGTGAAACACTAGCAGCGAGTGGTTTCGATCCACCGACCTCTGGGTTATGGGCTCAGCACACTTCCACTGCGTCACCCTGCTTCAAATGTGGTCTACAACGAGGTGTATGATGAATTCTGAATCGGTACAACCAAAAAATCAAAAAATTGATAAATTAGATTTCTGGAATCGGTAAAACACTAGCAGCGAGTGGTTTCGATCCACCGACCTCTGGGTTATGGGCCCAGCACGCTTCCACTGCGCCACGCTGCTTCGAATATGGTCTACAACGAGGTGTATAATAAATTCTGATTCAGTAGAACCAAAAAATCAAAGAAAATTGATTCAAATAGTTTTCTTTAATCGATGAAACACTATCCACCGACCTCTTTGTTATGGGCCCAGCACACTTCCACTGCGTCACCCTGCTTCGAATGTGGTCTACTACGAGGTGTATGAAAAATTCTGATTCAGTAGAACCAAAAAATCAAAAAATTAATAAATTAGATTTCTGGAATCGGTAAAACACTAGCAGCGAGTGGTTTCGATCCACCGATCTCTGGGTTATGGGCTCAGCACACTTCCACTGCGTCACCCTGCTTCGAATGTGGTCTACTACGAGGTGTATGAAAAATTCTGATTCAGTAGAACCAAAAAATCAAAAAATTGATAAATTAGATTTCTGGAATCGGTAAAACACTAGCAGCGAGTGGTTTCGATCCACCGACCTCTGGGTTATGGGCTCAGCACACTTCCACTGCGTCACCCTGCTTCGAATGTGGTCTACAACGAGGTGTATGATGAATTCTGAATCGGTAGAACCAAAAAATCAACAAATTGATTAATTAGATTTCTGGAATCGGTAAAACACTAGCAGCGAGTGGTTTCGATCCACCGACCTCTGGGTTATGGGCTCAGCACACTTACACTGCGTCACCCTGCTTCGAATGTGGTCTACAACGAGGTGTATGATGAATTCTGAATCGGTAGAACCAAAAAATCAAAAAATTGATAAATTAGATTTCTGGAATCGGTAAAACACTAGCAGCGAGTGGTTTCGATCCACCGACCTCTGGGTTATGGGCCCAGCACGCTTCCACTGCGCCACGCTGCTTCGAATATGGTCTACAACGAGGTGTATAATAAATTCTGATTCAGTAGAACCAAAAAATCAAAGAAAATTGATTCAAATAGTTTTCTTTAATCGATGAAACACTATCCACCGACCTCTTTGTTATGGGCCCAGCACACTTCCACTGCGTCACCCTGCTTCGAATGTGGTCTACTACGAGGTGTATGAAAAATTCTGATTCAGTAGAACCAAAAAATCAAAAAATTGATAAATTAGATTTCTGGAATCGGTAAAACAATAGAAGCGAGTGGTTTCGATCCACCGACCTCTGGGTTATGGGCTCAGCACACTTCCACTGCGTCACCCTGCTTCGAATGTGGTCTACAACGAGGTGTATGATGAATTCTGAATCGGTAGAACCAAAAAATCAAAAAATTGATAAATTAGATTTCTGGAATCGGTAAAACACTAGCAGCGAGTGGTTTCGATCCACCGACCTCTTTGTTATGGGCCCAGCACACTTCCACTGCGTCACCTGCTTCGAATGTGGTCTACTACGAGGTGTATGAAAAATTCTGATTCAGTAGAACCAAAAAATCAAAAAATTGATAAATTAGATTTCTGGAATCGGTAAAACAATAGAAGCGAGTGGTTTCGATCCACCGACCTCTGGGTTATGGGCTCAGCACACTTCCACTGCGTCACCCTGCTTCGAATGTGGTCTACAACGAGGTGTATGATGAATTCTGAATCGGTAGAACCAAAAAATCAAAAAATTGATAAATTAGATTTCTGGAATCGGTAAAACACTAGCAGCGAGTGGTTTCGATCCACCGACCTCTGGGTTATGGGCCCAGCACGCTTCCACTGCGCCACGCTGCTTCGAATGTGGTCTACAACGAGGTGTATGATGAATTCTGAATCGGTAGAACCAAAAAATCAAAAAATTGATAAATTAGATTTCTGGAATCGGTAAAACACTAGCAGCGAGTGGTTTCGATCCACCGACCTCTGGGTTATGGGCCCAGCACGCTTCCACTGCGCCACGCTGCTTCGAATGTGGCCTACAACGAGGTGTATGATGAATTCTGAATCGGTAGAACCAAAAAATCAACAAATTGATTAATTAGATTTCTGGAATCGGTAAAACACTAGCAGCGAGTGGTTTCGATCCACCGATCTCTGGGTTATGGGCCCAGCACGCTTCCACTGCGCCACGCTGCTTCGAATGTGGTCTACTACGAGGTGTATGAAAAATTCTGATTCAGTAGAACCAAAAAATCAAAAAATTGATAAATTAGATTTCTGGAATCGGTAAAACACTAGCAGCGAGTGGTTTCGATCCACCGATCTCTGGGTTATGGGCTCAGCACACTTCCACTGCGTCACCCTGCTTCGAATGTGGTCTACAACGAGGTGTATGATGAATTCTGAATCGGTAGAACCAAAAAATCAAAAAATTGATAAATTAGATTTCTGGAATCGGTAAAACACTAGCAGCGAGTGGTTTCGATCCACCGACCTCTGGGTTATGGGCCCAGCACGCTTCCACTGCGCCACGCTGCTTCGAATGTGGTCTACAACGAGGTGTATGATGAATTCTGAATCGGTAGAACCAAAAAATCAAAAAATTGATAAATTAGATTTCTGGAATCGGTAAAACACTAGCAGCGAGTGGTTTCGATCCACCGACCTCTGGGTTATGGGCCCAGCACGCTTCCACTGCGCCACGCTGCTTCGAATGTGGTCTACAACGAGGTGTATGATGAATTCTGAATCGGTAGAACCAAAAAATCAACAAATTGATTAATTAGATTTCTGGAATCGGTAAAACACTAGCAGCGAGTGGTTTCGATCCACCGATCTCTGGGTTATGGGCCCAGCACGCTTCCACTGCGCCACGCTGCTTCGAATGTGGTCTACTACGAGGTGTATGAAAAATTCTGATTCAGTAGAACCAAAAAATCAAAAAATTGATAAATTAGATTTCTGGAATCGGTAAAACACTAGCAGCGAGTGGTTTCGATCCACCGACCTCTGGGTTATGGGCCCAGCACGCTTCCACTGCGCCACGCTGCTTCGAATGTGGTCTACAACGAGGTGTATGATGAATTCTAAATCGGTAGAACCAAAAAATTAAAAAATTGATAAATTAGATTTCAGGAATCGGTAAAACACTAGCAGCGAGTGGTTTCGATCCACCGACCTCTGGGTTATGGGCCCAGCACGCTTCCACTGCGCCACGCTGCTTCGAATGTGGTCTACTACGAGGTGTATGATAAATTCTGATCCAGTAGAACCAAAAAATCAAAAAAAATTGATTTAAATAGTTTTCTTTAATCGATAAAACACTATCCACCGACCTCTTTGTTATGGGCCCAGCACGCTTCCACTGCGCCACGCTGCTTCGAATGTGGTCTACAACGAGGTGTATGATGAATTCTGAATCGGTAGAACCAAAAAATCAAAAAATTGATAAATTAGATTTCTGGAATCGGTAAAACACTAGCAGCGAGTGGTTTCGATCCACCGACCTCTGGGTTATGGGCCCAGCACGCTTCCACTGCGCCACGCTGCTTCGAATGTGGTCTACTACGAGGTGTATGAAAAATTCTGATTCAGTAGAACCAAAAAATCAAAAAAAATTGATTTAAATAGTTTTCTTTAATCGATAAAACACTATCCACCGACCTCTTTGTTATGGGCCCAGCACGCTTCCACTGCGCCACGCTGCTTCGAATGTGGTCTACTACGAGGTGTATGATAAATTCTGATCCAGTAGAACCAAAAAATCAAAAAATTGATTTAAATAGTTTTCTTTAATCGATAAAACACTATCCACCAATATCTTTGTTATGGGCCCAGCACACTTCCACTGCGTCACCCTGCTTCGAATGTGGTCTACAACAAGGTATATGATGAATTCTGAATCGGTAGAACCAAAAAATCAAAAAATTGATAAATTAGATTTCTGGAATCGGTAAAACACTAGCAGCGAGTGGTTTCGATCCACCGACCTCTGGGTTATGGGCCCAGCACGCTTCCACTGCGCCACGCTGCTTCGAATGTGGTCTACTACGAGGTGTATGATAAATTCTGATCCAGTAGAACCAAAAAATCAAAAAAAATTGATTTAAATAGTTTTCTTTAATCGATAAAACACTATCCACCGACCTCTTTGTTATGGGCCCAGCACGCTTCCACTGCGCCACGCTGCTTCGAATGTGGTCTACAACGAGGTGTATGATGAATTCTGAATCGGTAGAACCAAAAAATCAAAAAATTGATAAATTAGATTTCTGGAATCGGTAAAACACTAGCAGCGAGTGGTTTCGATCCACCGACCTCTGGGTTATGGGCCCAGCACGCTTCCACTGCGCCACGCTGCTTCGAATGTGGTCTACTACGAGGTGTATGAAAAATTCTGATTCAGTAGAACCAAAAAATCAAAAAAAATTGATTTAAATAGTTTTCTTTAATCGATAAAACACTATCCACCGACCTCTTTGTTATGGGCCCAGCACGCTTCCACTGCGCCACGCTGCTTCGAATGTGGTCTACTACGAGGTGTATGATAAATTCTGATCTAGTAGAACCAAAAAATCAAAAAATTGATTTAAATAGTTTTCTTTAATCGATAAAACACTATCCACCAATATCTTTGTTATGGGCCCAGCACACTTCCACTGCGTCACCCTGCTTCGAATGTGGTCTACAACAAGGTATATGATGAATTCTGAATCGGTAGAACCAAAAAATCAAAAAATTGATAAATTAGATTTCTGGAATCGGTAAAACACTAGCAGCGAGTGGTTTCGATCCACCGACCTCTGGGTTATGGGCCCAGCACGCTTCCACTGCGCCACGCTGCTTCGAATGTGGTCTACTACGAGGTGTATGATAAATTCTGATCCAGTAGAACCAAAAAATCAAAAAATTGATTTAAATAGTTTTCTTTAATCGATAAAACACTATCCACCAATATCTTTGTTATGGGCCCAGCACACTTCCACTGCGTCACCCTGCTTCGAATGTGGTCTACAACGAGGTGTATGATGAATTCTGAATCGGTAGAACCAAAAGTAAAAAATTGATAAATTAGATTTCAGGAATCGGTAAAACAATAGCAGCGAGTTGTTTCGATCCACCGACCTCTGGGTTATGGGCCCAGCACGCTTCCACTGCGCCACGCTGCTTCGAATGTGGTCTACTACGAGGTGTATGAAAAATTCTGATTCAGTAGAACCAAAAAATCAAAAAAAATTGATTTAAATAGTTTTCTTTAATCGATAAAACAGATTAAAACACTATCCACCGACATCTGGGTTGTGGGTTATAGACAAAGATATATGTAATAATAAATAACTTTTTTTTATTATATCATTCAACAAACATTAGATGTATAAGTTATTGTCTGAATTTCATTTGTTAATGACGTTTTTGCTAATATACTCAGTATACATTGTTTATATTCTTGAACTACGGACATTGTTAAAATAGCGTTGGTGATGGGGAGAATTCCAAGTGTTATTGTCATATATATTTGTATGAATCGAGGCAGCGACACTCTTAGAACCAAAATAAAGATTTGGAAAGAAATAATTGGTGTTAGGTATAAAATAGATGGAATAGTGCTCTGAAAATGAAAACAATTAGACTTAATGCATTTGCTTTTCATGATACTTGAATGATGAGTAGTTTAAATATATGAGTTTGATATTTTCTCATCGAACTGCTAATTTGAGCATTTCCTTTTAATTTTTTCAAAGTTAGAATTGAGCAACTAATAATTGTTGTAATAGTTCCGGCACAAATGAAGCAAATACATAGAAGCATAGGCAATCGTCTTCGTTCGGAATTCATCACCTGAAAATATTGCATTGGTTTCGATACTTCTGTCTAATTGGAGTTTTGTTAATATAGTGTAATCACTTACATCTGCTGATATCCCAATGTAGTAATGATATCGAATATCTACACCAGTATGTTCAACTGTGTAGGTTGCTATTCCTTTTTCGTATAGTTCATGTGGACCTGCTCCCAACTGAAGAGCTGATCCCCATAGAAACAAAATAAAGAGATCGACTAAGATGATTTTCACGAAAAATGTTTTTTTTGGAGATATTTCAGTATCAAATGACCTGAATGTTTTATGAATTCCTAAACATTGTCTAAATTATCACCTATTTATTACGTAGGAGCGATAGACAAAACAGTTGCTCAATATGATCATCATAGCAACGATGGACATATTTTCATTATAAGAGATAATGGTGCCAATAGTATAATTAACATATCTAGTTATTCCAATACCAATAATTATGAAAAAACTATTATCTGATAGAAAAACCTATAAATGTAAATTAAAATACAGAAAATAAAAACAAAAAGAAGTCTAATAATAAATAATCTCACTGGTGTTGATATGGCGAAAAAAAAACTATGATGTATATCAATCATAGCATAAGCATATAAAAAGTATTTATATCCACCTAGTTTGCTTGTTGAACTTTTCTGTATAACATAAATAAAAAAAGAGTTGATCATTATTGATATTGTGCCAGATATGAGGCAATAATAGATAAAAAAGTACATTTCCTTCAAATTTGTTGTTAAATCTCCTAAAAGAAGTTTGAAAAGGATTGTATTTATAAAAATGTAAAAAGTGAAAAAAATTATTATTATTTAAAATCAGTCCGCAAATATTTGATATTCAAAAGTGTTTTTAAAAGTAAAATAAAGTTAACAAGACATAATAATTAGAAATAATTCTCAAAAGACTATCTATAATATTTTATCATTCAGCAAGATTCAGATTTAATTAGTTAAAATTGAACAGTATATTTATAAAGCTGCATCAACTATATGTTTTCAAGTCTTCTTATAATAGATGTATATTAGTGCTTGTGTTATTGATGCTTGTGCTATAAGTATATTACTTCTTCCCACACACGGTTATGGGTATATGAAAATATTTATCAACTTTAAAATATCTCATATTTTCTCTAATGTATTTTATCACAGAATCGTGAAACAAACGAAAAATACTAATGTTATATCACTTAAACAAATCTTGACATATCTTTGATCTGGAGGCTATGCTTTAAAAAAATTGTATATATGTCACATAATATATAAAATTTAATTGTATACTATATATCTTATATCTTTCGCGGTTTTTGTAGTTTAGTTATATTGTTTGACCTTTGACATGATATGTATTCAACGAATGGTGTGATATAAGTTTAGTTATTCATTGGCTTATCTTACGTCCCTCTATCATTCAAGTATATAATTACAATTATTTTATTTATATTTCTCGTCTTTTTTGATAAATATTTCAATTAATTATGTACGTATTCAATTGTTTTCAATAATAGTTGCTTTGCTTATCAGGTCAAATGTCCATGCCATCGTCCCTGTCTACGTCTTCCAGTGGTTCTAGTTCAACACGAAATTTAGACGATGTAGGCGATATAATTTTTTTATTTGAAGTATTAATTTTACTTATTTAGAAATCCGGCAAAGTACTATTTCTAAAAGGTCAGCCTTTGCTTATTGAACAATTACTGGGAAAAGGAACATTCGCAGAGGTTGCATTTAATGTTATATCATAGTTGAAGATCGCTTTATCCAGGTCTACACGGCTCGACATGAAGCTAGCAGGAAACTGTTTGCTCTAAAATTCTTACCTCAGTATACTGATTTTGATCGCAGGATTATGGAATCGGAGGTAATTTTAGGTATCTAGGTAAAATAACCAATAGTGTTGTTACTCTAGGTGGAAATTGTACGCCTCGTAACTCAAAATGTGGCTTATCGAAAACATTTTCCTCGTATCTTCTGTATCACTTCTTGGAATCAATATAGATGTATCGTTATGGAGAAAATGGATATTGATCTTTATTCATTCATTACCGCAAATGATCGACGTCCAGTAAGCCTTCATCATATAAGAAATATTGGTAGACAAGTTAGTTCAACAAGGTATAGTTAATATTTATAAACTTATATGTAGGTGTTATCTGCCACGTCTTATTTACATTCTATTGGGATTATTCATACTGACATCAAACCTGAAAATATTGTTATAGCAAACGCTTTTAAAAGCCCTCTTGATGTTCGAGTTAGTTCATCTACATGATAAACTTGTAGGAAATGCTAAACTTTTACAGCTTATTGATCTTGGATGTGCTATACTTTCTAGTTCCGCTAGATCATTGACTGGTCGGCAAATTCAATCTATGTTTTACAGGTAACTTAAGAATCGAATTCTAAAGTTAAATCAGTAGTTATAGATCACCAGAAATTCTTTTTGGAACTCCATTCAATGAAACAATTGATATTTGGTCAATTGGTTGTGTTCTTGCTGAACTATATATAGGTTGTCCTCTTTATCCCGGCCAATCAGAAAGACAGATGATCGAGTAATGCTTTATTAATTCCCAGTTATACTTATTATTATTTCAGTCTTATCACTTCCACTCAAGGATTCCCCTCACAAATTGAACAATCCAAATATTGGCATAAGTATATTTCAGCAGAAAAAAGACAAGTAACGTATTTTATTATTCAAGTTATTATTTTTCCTAGACTATTACTGGTAAAATTATACGATCATATCGTATGAAAACCGAGAAAGAATACCTCAGCAGTGGTGGTAGCGTTTCAGATTTAAGATTTGAGAAAGTTCCTCATTTTGGAAAGTTAAATAGTATTGTTGAGGTATGGAAATTCTCTGAAATGTCGTTTTAAATGTTGGTGTATTTAGTATGGACTTAACTACTGCTTGGACCGTGAATACAGGGAATCAGATTTACTATTTTCGTCCCTTCTTCATAAAATGATGGATCTCTCCGCTTTAAAGCGTTATTCCGCTCGAGATGCATTGCAAGATTGTTTCTTCACAGAGAAGAAAGGGTTATTTCATATTTTGTCTTTTATACAAACGAAACTGTTTCAGTGATTTAACGGTTGTTAATAAAACTTATGGACAAAGAGTTATCAAAAAAGCTGTCAGGTTATTTGATATTATTTGCAAACAACAATTTCTGTAATTTTCATTTTAGAAAATCAAGAAGTCTTGTTGTTCTCTAAGTTCAAACCTGACTAAGACAAAAAAAAACGTTTTAACCAACTATGTAACATGCAATTATTATTCTACTTACTACATTCCATTCATTTCCTGTATATACTTTTTATATTTCAATTTTCACCTCTTGCTATTTCTGAAATAATGTTGTATCTTTGAGTCATTTTATATAGTTTTCATTTTTTACAGTCTATGTAATTAGGCTGCACTGTGAGCAAGCTTTTAATGCGAATATGCTACACTGTTTTCGATAAGTTGTCCCCATTTTCTTGCCGATCATTTCTTTAAATTTTTATATCATTTGTTTTTATATTTCCTTTTTTGTACTTTGTTACATACTCATATGTTCTTATATGTTAATTAATAAAGTTTCATTCATCCCAAATTTTTATTTTCCCTCTTGCAGTACCTGTGTGCGGTTGTCGCGTTGTTCTCTTCATTATGCTTATTACATACTTGATCGATTTTTGAAACTTTCCCCCCTGAGTGTCATAGAAAAATTGACTATTTGAGGTCGACAAGTGGATTTCTTGAGTTTTCTTTAAGAAATTTTTAGAATGACGTTATTTAGTCATGCTTACCCTATTGATCTCGCTGCTATGTATTCAATCTACATGTTGTTATTTGCAGTTTTGGGTAAGTAATAATAATTCATTTCAAATCACATTTTCATACATTGAAACCGTACTCACTGATTTAGAATCCCGTGGGTGAAGTATATCCAGCTGTTCCACAAATGTTCAATCAAATGCAACCGTCTCCTATGTTCTATCCTAGTCCAATGGCTTATCCTCCTCAAATGCAAGCACCTATATTTCGACAACAAAATATACTTCCTCCACCCACTGTTCCGGAACAAACAACATTCACATTACCGAACAATGTAAAATTACAATATATATTTAGAATATTAAATTCTCTTGAAGATACAGCAAGTACTGCCTACTACAACTCCAAACACGTTTTTGTCCATTTTCGATGCTCTTGCAACCATTTTGCAAAGAGAACTTCAAAAATCTCAAATGGAACGGCTAAACAATATGCTTCCATCCGAGCATAAACAGGATTGGAAACAGTGACAGAAAATCCGTTTAATGTTCTCATAATTCAAGGTTTCAGATCGTCATTAAATTCAGGCAATGATATAGCATACGCTGATGATCTGGACAACATGGAATTTCCCAATCAATACAATTATAACACCGGACTGGCAAATCTCATGAATTCGATGCCGGGTGAGGATAAATTAGTAGTTTTTATTGCTATCTTATTTAGCGCCTGATATAATAGCTTTCATGAATCAGCAACATGCTAGAAAACAACAAAGACAAGCTAGTCTGACTCGTAAGAGTTTTAAAATTGAGAAGGTAGAGAAAGTATATATCAACACTTATCATAATTTTTGAAATGCAGGAAAATATACCGAGCATACCACCTTCAACGATGATAAAGAAAAATGTAGAAGAAATAATTGATGATGATAGCTTGATCGGATTATTGCGCAGTGGTAGATGGAAGGAGATTGATTGGAAGAGGAAAATTCTGGGTTTAGGTGGAAGTGTATTAATGTATTTAATTATTATATTTATTTATAGACGAAATTCCAACTGCAGAAGAAGGAAATGCGTTAGCTCAAATGTTCAGCGAAATAGGAAATATGAAAACAACTACACCCACATTGTAGAACTAAAAATTTAAAAAAAACTTCAAAGCAATTTAGTAATAACTCGACACATGATCTAGAGATCATTTCAAAAAAAACATGCATATAACTATAAATTTTAATATATCTATTTGTTCTGATGCTTCTTGCTGTATTCAGCGTAATCTATCATACCATCACCATTGATATCAAGATCTTTGAGTACAGCATCAACCATAGTAATAATATTTTCCTCGTCATCAACTCTTACACCAGGTCCTATAATGAAGATATAAAGTGCACAAAGCGAGAGAAATCATACTATATTTAAATTTATAATTATCAATACAATCTATTAGCAGTTTGCAAGTATGAATTACGTGGATATTTAATTTTGTAAAGATTACAACAACGGTTGTGTTTGATAGAGAATATTAAGTAGGAAAGATGATATTTACAAAACAAAATTTTAAATATGTGTTATATAGTTACCTGATTCATTTTCGTGATCGTGAGTTAAAGCTTTTATTATTTCAATTCCATCGATAAAATGATCTTTATTCAAATCGTGCATGGAAAAATAGTGGAATCTAAAACATATTTGAATACAAATACCACACAATAATAATATTTACCGTTGCTGTTCTTCTGATAACTTCTCTACTTCAATCTTATTCTCCAAATGTTGCTTAATATGACTGAAATCACAATTAACCAATTATAAATAGAGCCAGATAACTTACGCCTCATCATGGACTTCTTGTGTTCCAGCAAATTGACCTCTATTACTTTGCACGCCTATATAATTATAAATAAGTTTTTATAATTGTCGAGTAGTAAGAAAACTATTTTTTACTAACCTGAAACTAAGAGGGCCAAGAGGAAAAGGTGAAAAGCCATTGCACAATTGATAAGGAAGCTAATGAAGAGCAAACTGAAATCAATGGCCACGCCAAATGTACAAATAAATTGAAGCACACGTCACAAAGAGGTGCAATTTTCAACGGACTATTATGTTCTTGTTGGTTGTATTGGAATTTAATGAGATTTTCTGTTTGGTTTTTGTTGTCATTCAATGGGATACATTCAAAAAAATTCAAAGTTTGAATATGACGTAATATTGAATAGTTAGCTATGATGTTAGCTTAAATTTTTCCATGAAAACAGCAGAGTACAGAAACATGACAGAAAGAAGTTCATTAAATTAAACAAAAAAAGTATCACAATCAAAGAATCGTCAATGCAACAGAAAATTATGCTATGAACTATCACAATTATCCATAAGTAATCATCAGAAGATGCTATTATGAGCCAGAATGCTAAGTATACGAAAATCGTATGAAACGGAAACAAATCGTAAAAGTAAGTACGTAGTCTACACCGTTTAAAAATTACAATCGGTGTCTACATGAAACCTAAAAACTAGTAGAGAATGACACCCTAAGCAGGTAATGTAGTTGTAGACTCGCTACGATAATAAATAGAAAACGGATGACAGTACAGAGTGAAACAGACAACCAACCCCAAAAAATGCATGAAATGCACAGACTATAACAATGGGATAGAGAAGATACTATCGAACGGCAAACGTAGAAATTCCCTAAGAACAAAAACGTTCTTATTTCTGGTTGGCCATTTGTTGTTGATGCCTAGCAGCCTGCTCTTCTCTCATCTTCTGAGCTTTCAAGAATTCTCCATAATCTATGAAACCATCTCCATCAAAATCGTCATCTCTATATTCAAAACATTATTAAAATTATGAGAAAAAGAAAGTCACTTCAAAATAGAATCAATCATGGACTCGAGCTCAATTTCACTAGGAAGTGGTGGAGGTTGGTTATTTCCTTGGTGTTGTGGTCCGGGGTTTTCTAAAATGATAAGCATTAAGCAAAAAATCACTCGCACAAACCAGAATGAAAATGAGTAATAGCCTTAATCAATTCAATTCCGTCTAATCGTCCATTTCTGTCAAGATCATGCATATTAAAGTAATGAAACTGGAGTTGTTCTGGAGTCATATTGGCAGTAGGATCTACTTTTCCGTCAAGATGCTCTTTGATATGGCTGAAAAATATGTAAGCAAATATATTGAATTGTTAAAGCATACTGTTCATCCTTGGCTTGTTCACCACCAAATTGAGTTGCTGGAGGTACTTGTTGAGCTTGTGCAGGTTGTTGTTGATGATGAACCTGAAGCAACTATAATTTAAAATAATTGTTAAATAAAAGCTACCTGTTGTTGGTTTTGCTGAGTTCCTGTAAATGAAGGCTGTTGATGAGCGCTAGATAAGTATAACAAGGAGCAAAGGATTACCACCAGCATCTAGAAGAAAATGCGATTGAATGAAATATAGTGACCACTGCTATGGTCTGAATCAATAAGGGCTGTTTTATTTGCAGAAGAGGTGAGAACAATATATACTGAAGTAAACATTTTATTTAGTATATTTTTTACGTTCAAATAAATGTCTATCGTGAAAATAAATTATTTTTGATTTTTTTTAATAGATTTTACGAAATCGATAAAAATAATTTTAAAAATAACCAAAACCAAAAAAAATTCGGTATGGTTAAAAGTCAGAGATTCGCCCACAATATGGGTAGGATGTTCTGTTAGTGTTATTAACAAAAAAGCTGAGAAAGTAAAATGAATAGATAAAACTGAAAAACAACTTATTTCAATGTGTGACGTCATCATAATAAGTACGGTATGAAGTGGACAACGTGGTCCAATGCAGTGAAATTTTTAAAATTGATGTAATAATCAAAATCATTAGTGGTTAATCATAAACTTAAATTCAACAGATCTTAATTACCATAAGATACACGATTTTTAGAACTTCCAGATTATAGCTTTACTGTCTATTCTATAAGCAAAGTTGACGCTTGCTACTACTCGTTTGGGTCGTGTGGCGTGTTTTGTGTTAATACGCCTTGCTGACGCACCATTGTTTTCTCTACTGATTATGCTGTGCATGCAATTTAGACAACTGATCATCTGAACATGCTACAATCTTTAGTAAATTAAGAAAACTAAAAAGATATAACTGTTTTGTAATTACATTCCTGAATAATCCCACTTTCTATATGCGTGTTTTTAATATTTCCTATCCTATGCCAACTGTACCGACAACATAATTTGTTCATTTTGTTTTCTCTTACACAAGAAAAATTATTTCCTTTTCTTTTAATGTTTCAAAATTATTATACAAACTAAACAAGATTCATGAAATAGTTTTAGTTTCATGTCGAATGTCGGATTATTATTCCGCGGTTAGAGCTAGACGACGTGTAGCAGAAGACTCAAACACTGATCAATCTTATCAACAGTTTGAGGATCACGAACAAAAGAAGAAAGAAGCTAAGCCTGTAACTGGTAGTTATTACTCTTCCCTGAATACAGTTTTCAACGCTTCACCTGCGCAATTGTGGAGCTCTGCCCAAGTACGTCGACGTAAATTTCAAGCGAAATAAAACTTGGCTAATAATCAAATTCTTCCCAAATTTCGAGTGAAACAGGATATAGAGAATTAGAGACTAATGAGCTTTCAACTATCTAAAATTGAAATGACGCTTCGGGCGATGGTTATCTCCGTGGCATCGCTTTCATGTTTGTACATGCATTGATTTTATTTCTTTTCAGGAAGCATTCTCATCGATACAGCCTTCTGCATCCGAGCCAGGTATTATTTTGAAAGATTGTTGCTTCAATTGTATTATTATTCAGAAAGAAAAGTACCCACTCCTGAGCCTTTTTTTCCCGAATTAAATATATTTGGTGACCCTATCGATCAACTAAATCTAGCCATGCCGTCCAGAGATAGAACATCTGAATTTAAAGTTACTGCTAAATCTTATCAGGTAATTTCAGTGACAATTTTCTTACCTTGTTTTTTTTTCAGATGAAAGTACAAGGAGTTGAACAACGACCATCCAACAAACATGAAATTTTGGCTGACTCAACTCATTTCAACCAGTTAGCCAAGTACAGTTTAAGAATTAACCAATCTGGTTAAAAAAGTTTTTTTTAGACGTATTGGTCGTGATCTTAGTATGACTTGCTCTAAAATGGAAAAATTAGCGGAGCTTGCAAAACGTCGCAGTCTTTTCGATGAACGGGGTGAAATTGAACAGTTATCGCGTGTTGTGAGAGAGGTACGTTTTATGTTACTGTTTTGGATTGCAATGTTCGTTTTAGGATATTACTGGGCTTAATAAACAAATTGCATCTTTACAAGATTTCTCTCGGCGTAGAAACGGAGGCGTAAAAACACAAGGCACCGGACACAGGTTTTGCGTATCTTTAGATCATAGTTTGTAATAATTATCTTTTCCAGCCAATTAGTTGTTGTGGGTCTTCAATCGAAACTGGCGAATGTTAGTAAAGATTATCAAAGTGTTCTGGAAATTAGTACAGAGGTAAGATATGAAAAAAGCGATATGGTTTGACCATAATACTATTTTGCAGAATATGAAACATCAAAAAACTCGTAGAGAAAAGTTTTCTCAAGCTGATCCTGTACCAATGTCTCTTCCATCATCTTCTAATGGTAATTTTCCAAACATTATTTGTTTTCTAATTTTTGAAACTGCAAGGTATATAGAATTCTGAAAAACGTTTTATGATTTACAATTAATATGCAAATTAAACGTGTCTCACGTTTTTTTATGTTAAAGGTTTCGTATTAATCAATATGTAATCAAAATTGGTTAATAGTTGGCATTTCTTCAAAATGAAAATGCAAGCTTAAAAATGCTAGTTTGCTAATAACTTTGAAATATTTTAAAGTTCGATCTCGGCTTTTAATGGATGATGAACAACACGGAGGTGGAAGCGTTGCTTTGGATATGGGAGCTGTTGAACAGTATAGAACTCAGCAACAAGTATTTCCTTTTTGTTAAATTAAAGTTTAGACATTGTATTTATAGGTGTCATTCCGTGACCAGAGCCAGGATTATATTAAAGCTCGCTCAAATGCCATGGAAACTATTGAAGGTTCGATCTCGGAGCTAGGACAGATTTTCTCGCAGCTTGCTAGTTTAGTCAGTGAGCAAGGTGAAATGATTACAAGGTAAGTTCGTTGAGTAATACTCTTAAAAAATAAACATTAATTCAGAATTGATTCAAATGTTGAAGATACTGCTATCAACATTGATTCTGCTCACACAGAATTGGTTAAATACTTTCATAATATTAGCAAGAACAGATGGTTAATGATTAAGGTTTTTGGAGTTTTAATGGTTTTCTTTGTTATTTTCGTTCTATTCCTTACCTAAATGTTTTAAAACCTATCTATACACTTATATAGAATTTATTGTTCACCGGTTTCTTGCGGCTAGACATTCTAGATTGTGATGTGATAACTTATTAAAAAATGTATAATATCTGTAACTTATAAGAACATCTGTGATTCATTAAAGCATGGGCATAATTAAATTTTACAGTTGGAAAGGTTTTCTATACCTTGTTAATCTATTTTCTGCTCCTTATAAAAATTAACCTTCTTACTTATTAATTTAGACAATTTCTTGATGCGAATATCTGCGGCATTAGTGGGCGTTTGCTCACTTGCGGCTACCGCAGCAACTGTAGCAAATGCTTTTGTTTTAAATAAGCAGTTTTATCCGGCTATGGTTTACATCACCAAAAGTAATGCTAGTATGGCTGTGAGTTATTAATTTTTTTTTAATAATTTGTTTTATATATTTAGGTTATCTATCTGCAATCTGTAATTATTGTATATTTATTATTTCAACTATTTAAACGTATTTTCTTTGGGGATTTGAGAGCAGCAGAAGCTGATGTGAGTCTTAGGATTCTAATCTTCATGTTTTTATTGTCTTCTAGAATTTATCAGAGCGAGCTTGGCATGCAGTTATGGAGACATGCCTTGCTTTCACCGTCTTCCGAGACGATTTCTCTCCCTTCTTTGTGATGCAGTTTGGAATTTTACTATTTGTAAAAGTGAGGAAGATATGTCTTGTTTCTATTACTATTTTTTTTATTAAAGAGTTTCCATTGGCTGGCTGATGACCGGGTGGATTTAATGGAACGGAGTCCTGTAATAACATTAAAGTTCCATGCACGTATGCTTGGTGAGAATATTATAATATAAACTTCATTTCAATTATTGTATTTCAGCTATAATTGCTTTCCTGGGTGGAATCGATTCTTATTTAGTATCTCATGCTTATTTTAGTGTATTGATGAAGGGTGCCAGTTCCCAAATTATTTTTGGCTTTGAGTAATATTAAGTTTAATGCTTTACATGTTAACTTAAACTTTTAGATATGCAATCCTTATTACATTAGTGGTTCATATATCTATCAAATATATCCTCCACATGCATGATTTACGCACAGCTCAATCATGGGAAAATAAGGCGGTTTATTTATTATATTCTGAATTGATAATTAGTAAATATCAACAGTGTTTCCTTATTTTTATTCAATTCATTTAGACTTCTTCCGTTGTATATTGTACGGATTCTTTGCTGCTATAATGTTACAATTACATACTCTTCCACTATTTTCCACTAGACCTTTCTATATGTCAGTGAGGCAAGTCTTTATTTTTTATATTCATTAATCATGTGATTTTGTAGAGCTCTGACTAAAGCCTTCAATGATATCATTCTATCTCGCCGTGCTATTCATGCCATGAACAAGTAATGTTATTTTTTTAATACCTGTAAAAAAACATGTATTTCAGCTTGTTCCCTGTTGTAACTGCTGAAGAACTTGCCGCTATGGACTCCACTTGTATAATTTGCCGTGAAGAAATGACGGCAGATTCCCACCCCAAACGCCTGCCCTGCTCACATGTATTCCATACGCATTGTCTACGTAGCTGGTTCCAAAGACAACAAACTTGCCCAACTTGTCGTACGGATATATTAGGTACATCCAAATGTTGCTTAAATTTCTGAAATAATGATTTAAGCGGACCGAAATAATATCGGCTTGAACGGGCAAGCTGTTCCTGCAGTTCCAGCAGCTCCAGCTGCACCTGCCGCACAACAAGCTGCTCCTTTACCTCAAAATTTCATGCCTTTCTTGGCTCATCAATTTGCCGTAAACGCTCCGCAACCTCCAGCACCGCAACAACAACAACAACAACAACAGCACGGGCAACAACAAAATAATCAGGTTAATATTTGCCAAATAATAATTCAAATTATTGAAATACAGCAAGCACAGCCAGGAGCAAATACCAACAATGTACCACCAATTCCCCCGATGGGATTTGGGCCACCACCCCCACCACCTTTCCCCGCTTTCATGCCTCAATTCGGAATGGTTTGTTTTCATTTGTTTCCATCAAACACAAATATTTTGTTAGCATGGATCAATGTTCCTTCCACCACCACCTCCACCACCGTTCCCACTCCCTGGTCGACCTTCATATTCTGGCTTCACAGACGAAGAGCTTTTTGCGATGGAAGGTGATGCCAGAGAAGCAATAGAAAGAAGACTCCATGCATTGAATGATATTTATACTTTGCTGGAAGCTGCAGGCATTCAAATGCAACAGTACATGACTCACATATCTCCATCTCTACCGTAAAAAAAATAATTAAGACTAGCCAAACATATTTTTTTCAGAAACTTCCCTAGATCATCTGGTGATTCAAGCTCAGGGGCGACACAAGGCTCAACTACTTCGCAACCATCTCGAGTTTCTCCCCAACCACAAGAGAACAATACTACAGAAATGGAAGACAATTCCGAGCCATCAGCCCGTGAAGAGTTATCAGAATTAGAGCCAGAACAAGAGGCAGGGCCATCTACTTCAAACAGGTAAAACAATACAAGGAATTATTTCAATTATTAAATATTTCTAGCACCGCTGAACAAGCCGATAATTCAGCTGATGAATTAAGGCAAAGAAGAATGCTGAGATTCTCTAATTTTTAAATTATACAACCTTATTTAAACTTGTATCTTGGTTAATAAATTTATATTACAAAGGCGTTGCCGGCCCTTATTGTGCCAAAGCAGCAGAATTCGCTTTGGGCACAATTCAGACTTACACCACCGGTTAACTAACGAAGGACAACACATTGGAAATAAGGAACAAGATCTCGACCAACAGTTGGCTGTGATTCGATGTCAAACCACGGATCACCAGGCAACTGCCGGACGCGAAATGCTCTTAAGGGAGTATAATGAACCACAAACAAAATCAAGCACTTGAAACAAGAGAACCAAGAACACTCATGAGCTCACGCCGCCAAGCTGAGTATGGATCTAGTCATGATTCTTTAACACAGGACTAAGAGGCATACCCAGCTAAGAAGCGAGATTTAGAGAATCTCGGAGAAGGCAGCTGCCCGCAGTGGAAGACGACTGTCGAATGACTTGCTGGAACTGTCGACCGTCCCCCTCCTCCCGCGCGCGCCAAATTCGAAAGGAACGAGAGAGTATGTATAAAGAGGTGTACCCAGACGACTAAAAAATTTACCTTATGTTCTAAGCTCCGCCCCTTCTATATTGGCATGCTGCCAATATTAAAATTTTGATCTATTTGGCTTAAGAATAAATGTTACGAAATTAAAAATCTACGTTTTAAAATATTTTATGTAAATAATAAAGATCGGTATAACATAAAAACTTTGAAGCTTTGAGAAATCATTATCGTACGTCATATCTAAGGAACTTATGTAAATATACAGATTAAAAAGGTTAAAAATACTTAAATTACCAAACGTATGTAATAATAAATTTAGATATAACAATGTTATCACATCAAATGTAAGCTATTAAGTCTTACGTTCACATGAATTCTAACGGAACTACCAAATAATGGAAATTCTGCACACATCAATTGAGGATCTATAGTGATATGAGTTTTAGTGATGTGTAGCCTGTTGCCAGTTTCAGCACAAGACACGTTTGAAGACTTTCCAAAAGAAAAAGAAACTTTGCGGAAAGTGTCACTAGCTTTGATCCAAAGGATGAACTGGCTGTAAATTACCACCTGCAGCGCTCTCCTGGCACGCGACCCTTTCCGCGCCAACTTCTCAATTTCTTTTAAAGTACAGACTCGTAAATCGGGTCTTCCTTTGTTGTGTGGGTGGTAGATGTAGACAATCGTTTCTAATCTACATATAACCTCAAACGGTCGTGGTGGTCATTCTAAAATCTTTTAGCCTTAACGAAGTCGTTAGATTCACACAAAACATTTTAAAGTATAAGTTTCCATCGAGTTTCTGGTTGAAAAGTCATGTCATCGAGTTATGATTCTCTGGAAATGATTTTCTACTCATTAATAATTCAATAATTATTGAATAAAACATTGTTCAGCGTTTCGTATGTCACGTGGATATTGTATAAGATTTCCATACCAATAGACAAATCCAAATAAGCAAGTGCTTAAAATTACGACAAAAATTTCCAAAAAAAAAAAACAAATACTTGGCGCGTGCAACATTTTCATTAACATGTTTGATACCTGTTTGACATAATCGGGTAACAATGCTCTTCATCTTTTCTCTTATTTTCGATATTCCCCGTGTCGGTAGTCTAGGAAAGATAACATCTCTGATGAATTGCCGTTGTTTCGAAGGTCCGGCGCGCGCCACTTACGCACTTTCTGCCTTTTTTTTGTTCTTCCTTTTCCTCCATTTTCTTCCGACACCGGCATCAGATGGGAAATAAAGTACAACTCGTGAATCACTATAGATATGGGATCTAGATTTCTCCGAAATTAGTCGTGTAAGACGTGCTTGAGGTCTTAACTAACAAATATGAAGATTTGATTTAGCAAGCGTAATTCGCCAAAATTTTCTAAGGACTGGGCACACAGCACCCTACCAAAATCGAGACAAAAGTATTCTTATTTTTTGATCTTGTACTTGATACGTATTTCATGGGTGATTTCAATAATATGAAGTTGTTTATTTTATTCATTTCTTTCAATAATATTAACGCTTCAACTACATCTGTTTCGCTTAGGAAATTGTTATTTTTGCTAGGATTGTAAATGAACTCAGTGGTACCCTAGGAATGGAATACTTAGCAAGATTCACCTCAAACATCGCAAAAAAAACCAATAATATCTGTAAAGCATATATTTATCTTGATCTATTCCAAGTTTACATAAATTTTCTTTAAAACTTTTCGTTTGAAACTGGAAACACCAGCAGGCTATGTGACATTGAGCGAATTCGTGGCTTTTGTATATTTGGGCGCGAAGCAGCCTGGTGTCTGAGCGCGAAAACTATTGGCAACAAAGAGATGATCAAGGGCTACATGTGCTCCGATCTCTTATAAAACAATGACAGTTAAGTAAAAATCGATTAGTTTTCTTGAGATGATCGTAAAAATTGCGATGGTTGTACTTGGGATGGATTCCAATTGTGACCTGACCCGGATGCATTTGTTAAATATTCATTTTGACTTTCAGGAAGTTAGCGGATGCTACACTAGGCAACATTTACGGAGAAAATGGTAATTAGAAAAAAGAACATATTCAATATGTTTGCAGACATCGCTGTCAGAAATAATAAACTAATTAACATCATATATTATACTATGACTGACAATGATTTTCGAGTACATTTTAATGATAAGATGCAATGTTCACGAGTTAGGGTTACATGATCAGTAAACGCTAATGGTGTAAGATAGTTAATCAGAATTATCACAAACACTTCGAAGGAAATGCTGAAATGTTGAGGTAATAGCCCATGATCAAGGTATCGATCGGACGATTTGCCCGATAAATAGGTCAATCTTCTATCTTTTCTATACTCTTCCTACAGAAACTTCTCTAAAGGATACGCAACCTTCATATTCAGACAGATTCTGTATTGTTTATTGCATTTTATTTTCAATATTTTCCTATATGTACTTTATTATTGTTTTTCCCCCTGCAAATTAATATATTAAAGCAACCGTTCTAAAAACTAATAATTGTAGAAATGAATGGTAAACTTGCCCAACCGCTTTGTAAAATTCAGTGAAAAATGAAAATAAGCATTTAGGTGACGTGTTCATCAATATGTCAGCTATTTCTTATATAACTTTCCTATTCCTTTTTTATATCATATAATTTAACATGTTACGTAATCCGAAGATGATCATAGGGCATTTACCGCTTGAAAGTGCCTGGTAAGTAAGATACCGGGGAAATATGATTTTATCAGAAAATCAGGTTTTCATCTAATGTCTCCAGATGTCTCTAAGTTCTTTCTGTGTTCCAAGATTTTGTTAAAACAACAGTTGTTTCATTTTTTGATAGGAATTATAGATAATTTCCAGTTGATCTTATTTGCCTTTTAAATTTTTTAAAAATTACAAGTAATATCATATCTTCCTAACTATCATTTAACTGAGATTTGCTTTCTTTATCACATCTGGAATATTTAACTTTGAATGTCGAGATGATCGCGTTGCTACACACATGTGCTCGTTTACTTTCCGATTCATTAAAGAGACAAAAGGAAAGACAAAGGCATCCACTATATTGGGCCAGAAAATATGTTGTCTCCCTGTGAGAGACAGTTTAGTCTTCTAGTAAAGATATATGGTCCTTAAACGAGGAAAGTCAGACAAAGGGCAAGGCTAGGACGACCGATTTCTCACCTTTCTTGTGGAAAGGACAATTCTTCGTTCAATGAAATCGAAGATACTTTAGAAAAAAGCATGTCTATCAATGAAAGTAGTGGAACCTTGCAGGGTATTATCATGAAATTATAAGAAAATAACATTCAAACTACACCAGCAGTTTCTTCTCCAGTATAGCTATTACCATTTTCTCCATTTTTTCTCAAATATTAGATTATTAGTTGGCTTTAGGAAGCATTTTCAGATATATCTGGAATATTAGGCTTCCCATGTAACAGATGTGGTTCCCGTCAGTGGTTCGCATGCCACTTGGCTGGTTCTTTGGAATCTGTGTATTATTGACATCCATATTTGGAAATTATATGATCAGTCTATTTCTATTTTTGATCCCATTAGGTCATCATAAGACATGGAGATTTATGATGGATCGAGCAATTAGTTTTTGGATGACAATCCCAATGGTATGAAGATATTCGAATTGTTTTAACCTATGATGAACTTTCAGGGATTTCTAGAGTTCTTATTTGGCATGACTGTAAGAGTAACTGGAGATGAAATCGATGTCGACGAGCCGGCTCTCATTTTGATGAATCATCGTACTAGGTATATTCGTTCACGATTTGAGATTTTTTTTCTTGAGAAATATATGTCATAGGATTCTCTTTGTTTAAGATTGGATTGGATGTATATTTGGTCCTTGCTGTATCAAATGAATCCTTGGTTAATCACAACTAATAAAATCTCTTTAAAAGCTCAATTAAAGAAACTTCCAGGAGCAGGTACGAAATGATTAATAGATAAATAACTAAATCAATATAAACATTACTAGGCTTTGGTATGGCTGCAAATCAATTTGTTTTCTTAGAACGAAATATAGAAATAGACAAACAGTCATTTGATAAAGCTATTGAATATTATATGGGTATGGATAGAAAGTATCAGGTAAAAACTCCTGTTGATAAAGAATATCTCTTGGATTGTTCGTATAGATTCTATTATTCCCTGAGGGAACTGACAAATCACCTTGGACAACAACCAAAAGTATGGAGTATTCAAAAAAGAATGGTCTCAGACAGTTACAATATCTTCTCTATCCAAGAACAACAGGATTTTACCATCTAGTCAACAAAATGAGGCAAAGTAAGTTAATTTGAAAGTATAGAGAGAAAAATCGAAATATTTAGGTAACTATATCACTTATTTATATGATATTACTGTTGCTTATCCCTATAATATTGTACAGTCAGAGGTTAGTAGATTGTTCTCAACAGTATAATATATGATATCCAAAATCTAATATTAATTGTTTCAAATATATTATAGCTAAAGTAAAATATTATCTAAAAAAAGAATATAATAATTATAAAATAGCAATTTGATTCATATTTCAAAATTCAAAGATGTTTTTAGGTTGATTTGGTACTTAAAGGTGCTTGTCCACGAGAAGTGCATTTTCATGTTCGTAAGATAGATATTCGAGATGTACCTAAAGACGAGGCTGGAATTGGAAGATGGCTAAACAGGTATACTTGATAGATATTCAATATCTTTATTAATTGTATTACTCAAGCTTATGGATTGAGAAAGAGGAACGACTCACAAAGTTCTACTCTGAACCATTGCGAACAAAGAGAATGTTTGAGGTTCAAAAAGGACAAGGAGTATGGACCAATGTAAGTAAATCATTCAAAAGAATTTATACAATGTGCTTACTTGTAGAAGAAAGAAGGTTTTCGTAAAAGAGCCTTCAAGCTATTAGCTTTGGCATTTTGGTTAACCGTTGTAAGCATAGTTGGTTATCATGTATGCTTCATTTGGACCCTACAGGTAGAACAAAAAACATTAAAATTCTATTTAATCATATAATTCATTGTATTTAAGTATGGATTCACTTATTTCTTCGTTGTCAGTTTTGTGATAACATACTTTTTCGGCGGAATAGATACATTTGTCTATAATCAATGGAAATTTTCTATAAAAGATTCTATTGTATAGATCTAATTTAAATTCCGATATATATGTTAGGAAACAGCCTTAATAAAGTTTAGTCTCTATTTTTTATATTTTTATTAGTATCACTACTAATTTCTGAACAAAAAGTTCAATCGTTGTATCTTGATTGTAATCATTTGAACACTGTTCCGTGATTTACAGGACCCAAGTTTCAATATTTGTTCTTACTTCTTCGTCATGTCTTTTTTTTTATTCAGCAGTCTATCTTTATTATTGACAAATTTCTTAACTTTATCTGAAGTGGACTACTCTTTCTTTATCTTTCTATCATCCGGAAACAGTTTCCTCGTCTTTTCTTCTTTATTTTAGCTTTTCATTTCTATTCCTGATTTTCGAGCAACGGAAAACAGTTGTCTTAATTTCATTTTTTTCACCATAGGTATTCATGTCATAATTTCGAAAAATTGTGGTTATGTTTCGAAAATGTTTATTTTAAACTGTTCCATTTATCCTATATCCATCTGGCTTTCAAAGTTTTTCGCGGTTTTATGAGAGTTGTGACATAAAGACTTTTTTCATACTTTCAATACATAACAAAACTGAAATCACGGATTCATTCAAACAAAAAGTAAAAACATGAGATAGCTTGAAAAGTTCAATTTTTATCTATCTTGATAATTAATGAGAAAAGCTGAGCATTCATTACGTTCGTGCCTGGTCATCCCAGCTTTCAACCAGCGGCTCGGCTTGTAATTTACGACTATATCTTTGCACGCGTATTCCAATCATTCTTCACAACCTCACAATTTAGTTAAAAGCTTCACTAGTTATTGCTAATTTTAACACTTTATTGTATTTTCATTGTATTTAAGATTTATATTGATATTTGCAAACTTTTTTCTCAAATTTATATAAAGTTGTATTAACATCTAATCATTTTGATAAGTATGTTTAAATGATTTAGAACAAATAAATATGGGATTTTGCAAGAAAAAGGCTAAGAAAAAAAGTTCAAATGCTATTCATCAACCTTCGTTTTCAACCATTCACGAAGCAACATCATCAAAAATTGTAAGTTAATGAAAAAGGAATTTAAAATATCAATAAATGGTAATAATTTTCACGTTTTTTTACTCTCAAAAACATCTTATTCTCAAGTCTTTATTATTTTGTTTTTGTCTTCATTGCTTAACAATTTCATCTTTTTTGACTGACTAACCCCTTTACTACATGTTCAGACCATGTTTGGATTGAATGTAATTCATATGTTTTGAATGTGAATGATTTACTACACACTCTTCATGTTTTTCGAAAATTTTTTGGTGTTCTTGAAATTTCTAAAGTTTAATTTTCTGGTAAGAGTCTATGTCTTTGTACCGACATATTCTCCCCGCAAAGCGATTGACAGCTATTTACACTATTCGTTGATGATCTTATATGTTTTTCTTCAAAATTTCTGACAGTTTTAGGTAAAAAATATTCTTAGTTCATTTCCTATGTGTAACTTTGAAGCATTTTGCTCTGATAGATCATACCAGAACGAGCAGACTAGAAATGTGAATATATTGTATTTCAATTTCAAGTTTGATTTAATGAAGATTTGAAGATAAGATTAAAATAGATTACAATATATCTATTCAACTTAATCGTACAAAGAAAGTAACTGTTTCTCTTTTCGTATAATGAGAATACCTAAGCTAGTGGGTTGTTTTGTTCTGGATTTTGATATTTTAATCTGCTTTGCCAATTCACGTAACATTGCTTAGTTAGAAGTTGACCTTGTCTTACAGAGGCTTACCTCATCAACGAGACAAGAAACGCACGTTTTGAAGCAGAACAGATTGTCCGGCAATCTACCAATTGTGCGTCGTTTATTTCTCGTTTTGTCCCTCTTTCTCTCAATCTCTCTCGTTTAGTTGTCAGAATTCTCTAGTGTTTCTATGTTATTTCTATATGGACCTCGAGATACGTTATCGGGTTCGCTGTCTTATAAACATTTTCAACTATGTTCAGGCCTGAAAGATTCAATTCAAATTTTCTGCTTCATCTGAGAAGTGTTACGAGTTCTCAACCTTGTCATGATTTCATTAGCTATGTGTTTTACTACACGATGTGTCGTTAACCTTTTCATAGTTCAGCAGGAAAACTTTTTTTATACATTCGGATCTGTCATCCTCTCATTTTTACTTTGACCATGATTAGTCAGTAATCATTTTTTTATAACATAAAAAAGATTAGCCTTATGTTCAAAACTTGATCGTCCTTTTCATTGATCAAGCATCAAAATTTCAATCGATATTTCCAACAAATTCTTTGTTCACCGGCTTTTCCAAAAAGATATATCATTGTAATACATTATCATATGACACAAGTCGGCAGAAAAAATTTTTTTTATCTCCCATGTTCGAACTGAGAACTGGCATTTCGAAGTAACTGACCGGATGATTATCAGTTATATCTTACACACATATTGCATGTAATATGTATGAAATTTGCCTCTTTTCAATATTTTATTTCATTTTTAATATTTTCATAATTAAAAATAATATTATTTATATCTAATGATCTTTATATATCTACTATTGATATCTCAAAATATATATTTTCTTTCTTGTTGACATTCATATCAATCATAATGGCCTCAGGCGGTCAACCTTATTGATCCGATTACAAGCAATGATAAAACTCCAAGGGAAACGTATGAAATAACTATTATGCATTCGTATTTCTTAACTGATTTACAGTCTTCTAGTATACAATTACCATTATTTTCATATTATGCCCGAATTATTCGTTGCATTCCATATTTCTTCACTACTTTCACCTATTTTTATCTTTTTTTTTTGTAGGAAAACATGCACTATTAAGTTTTTCCTTGGTTTATTTTGTAAGATCCATCACTTTACTTTTATTTTACAAATTATTTGTCTCTTGAGAAACTTGAATATCTCACTTCTACTAAATATCTATATGATTGAGAGAACAAAAAGATTTTCCGCCCACGATACGTGAACTAAGCTCATGTTTCACGTTTCTTTTTGATGTTTTTTTGTTCACAAACTTCAATTGTTTCCAACGATTGGCAGCAATTTTTCCGTTTTTGCATTTGGTATGATTTGTGTTTCTAAAAGGTATCATCTATATATCATTGTGTCATTTTTCTTCAATTCTCAACTTGCAATGCGAGAAGAAAAAGGAAAGTGATTTCGATACTTAATTATTTTTCTATCGTTTAAACGATAATAACATTTTCATTCACTAATCATTATTACTTATTGATTTTCTTTTTATTATGGGAAAAAATTTGATGCTTAAGCTCAACATTTGCAACATGTATCTCTTTTTGAAAAATGAAATCTTCCTGCATGTAGCAGTAGAACGTTAAACAATTGGCCAAGAGAGAGGGGTGGGTGCGAAGGTAGCAAATGTTCCCATCTAAATTTGATGTTTCCCGACAAATGCATTTTTCTTCTTCTTATTTTTTTATTTTCATCTTTGTTTTTTTAGAAGACTGAATCATCTGGGTATAAGCAACTTCAAGTATCAGTGACTGCTTTCCTTGAATCATTACCTAAAAAAGTTTGTGATTTGATCGTAGTTATTCCTTCTGACAATTGACATATTATAGATTCACATGGATCTTCGTATACCAGATTTTGTGATACATGATTTCGATGATGAGGAAGAATCAAAGATAATAAGAATGATATTCACTCATGCAAACATACCATATAACAGTAAAGAAATTAAACGTGACGATTATTTATTAGAAGGTATAGGAAATCAATTTGAATTTTTAATTTATTTCTAATAATTTAGATTATCCTTTTTATTGTCTCCCAATGCTCGAAATTAATGGACGGAAACTGGGATGCGTTACTTCAATTTGTCGTCAACTAGCATGGAGATATGGTATATCATCTTATCTTCTTTTCAAGGCTCCTTTCCAGATTTTACCATTTGTTTGTTTTGTTTTCAGAATTATCCGGATACACAGTGGAGCAAGACTCCGTTGTGGATATGATTGCGGAAAAACTATATGAGGCCAGAGTGAGATTAAAGCCTTGGCTTGACCATATCGAGCACCGTGAAGATCATGAATGCGATGTTAGTGTAAACTGAAAGCTCACGTTTATTTTTTTTTCAGGGAGCGTGCAATTTCTACTATGCGTCAAAAATACTTAGTACATTATGTGAAATCATCGAAAATATTTTGAGAAGAAACCAATCCGCATGGCTGGTTGGTCCCAGGGTCAGTTTTTTTGAATGCAGATTGCAGAACTTTGAACTTTATTTCCAGATGACATGGGCAGACTTGATGGCAGCCTGTTTGTTTAGTCCAATCATTTATCATCATCCTCGACTTTTTGATAACTTTCCTAACGTGTACTTATTAACTAAAAAAATAGCAGAGCTTGATGTATTTTCCGGGTTTTTATATAACGTAAAAGATCGAAAATTGTGATATTATATATTTGTAAATTGAATTGAAGTAGTATAATGATAAAGAAATTTTTATTATTATATTTTTATTTTTATTATTATTAATCCAGGTGGTGTTTGATAGTTTCCAAACCAAGATTTGCTAGGTCCAATGCTGCTCGCTTTGCGAGTTCATATAGCATATATTCAGTGAAAATATTTGTTAATATAATGAAAACTGATTTCAATAAGATTTCTAAATTTATAAGGAAAAATAGTGTTTTTTGACTATTACGAATAATTCATCTTAATGTAATAAAATTTAGATTAGGAACATGTTAATTCATTAAAAATATTTTTTAATGATTCTGAGCACAAAGCTCGATCAATAACTAAGTTTTATCTGCAGCATAGCTTCAAACAAGCAAGCTTCAGCATCTGAATCTTACTGAATATCTATGAAGAGAACTTGGTCGACGTAAAATTTACCCGTTTAAAAGATAGACGTTTAGTGCACTCCTAACATTCTATCAAAAAATTATATTTGAAGTTTTAATGAAACTCATGAAATTCATGAAAGAAGACTTCAAGCAGTTTATGAAAATTTCGGAGACTCCAGAAAATACTTTTAAACATGATTTTTTGATTGTTATAAATTCTTTCTGAATTTTTGTAGTTTGTGTCAAAAGATATGAGAGTTTCTAAAAGTTGTCCGAAGATTTTTGCACATGACTGTATTGTAGATTGCATAACATTAAAAATAAAAGGATCTAACTCAAAATTTTAGGCAAGTCAAGAGTGATATTTCTTCTTTCACTCAACTTGATATCTAGTTAGAGCAAGTTCTAAAGCATAAAAAAATTAAGTTTAAAGTATGCTGTACGCTCAAAATTGAAATTTTTTTTTTAATTCGCCATTTTTTTTTATTATTTTATCTTAATTTTGATTTTTTTCTTTTTTTAGATCATATTTTTTATACGTAATTTACAAACCGTCACGCCGTCCTGAATGTGTTAAATTTTTTAAAATTAGAACTATATCCGCAATTTTAAAATACGCAATTATCCGGCTTATTTCTGTTTTTCGATCGTAATCGTTAGGGAAATATATCCGTTAAAAAACAAATAAAATATCGCCAAATTGCTTCAAATTTTCGAAGAAGATTGACAATTATTCATTTTCCTCTGCAGGATGAGTTAGGCAATATATTAATTTCACAGTGTAAACTCGATTTAGGTAACACTTTTGAAAATGAGCCAGTGTTCATCGCTACTGTTATACTTGAACAAGAAAAGACTGATTTATCAGAGAGAAAAAATGTTTCTTGTGCTTTTATGAACATTTTGAATTTCTTGATAGATCCCGTATCTCGTAAATCTTATGGTTTGTTTGCTTGTTTGTCACGAAGAAAGAACAAATTTTAGGAGTGGAAGTAAGCTCATGTGAGGATTTCATGAAATACATCAATGATAAGCTAGGCATTAGTGAGGAAAATCTCGACTTGAGTGGTCTCGACAAAGAAACTGTTGAAATATTTCTTAACGTTTGAGATGAGAACACATTAAATTTCATCTTGGAGTTATTTATAGGAGTTTAATGTTTTGTGCAGAAAGCTCTTTGTACTATTATGTGCTTCAAATGGTTACTTAGCCGACGCATTTATTGACTTCAACAATAGTATCGATATTCTGGGATACAAAGTAGGCCGTATAGTCGAAAACTAGTGTTAAATATCTATTTAAGAAAGTTGATGCTTGTAAAGAATTAAAGATTCTCTTCCATACACTTCAATACCTTCAGAAAAAATCTTTTCCTTATCAGAATTCAATTCTTTGGGAAGAAATTCTAAATATACAAAAGTATATAGTTTTTTTAGAGGAACAAAATTCACCAAAATTGGATGAAGTTAATATTGTGATTTTTTTATTTCACATATTGAAAGTTTTTCAGATCGGAATAGTTTCTGTGTTAAAAGATGCTCATGCTCGAATTGAGTTCAAATTACCTGTGTCGACTGAAGAAATCATAACGTTGGTTCAAAATTCATGTGCTTCAGATTTTGGGGTTGTACAATTCCTGATCAATGAACGTATTCACCTTTTACTTCATCGACCTTTTGCTGAGATGTCAGTTTTCCTTTACTTGAACTAACTTATTATCAAGTTCAGCATTATCACTAATTTGAGAACTGTATCGAGTAGTAGTGATTTAAGAAGACTGAAATGTTTTTACAAAGTTGGCTGACTTTCGAATGTTGTCTGCGATCATTAATATATTCTTCAGGGTTCTCTGCAAATTCTCTCCAACTTAGGAGATGATGATTTGGAATGGTTATCACAAAAATATGCAAATAATATTGATATTTATTTACCTCGATGGCTTTATTTCATATCTGAGTGTGAAGTTGTAAGTTGAATTATGCTGATGTCTTTATCTCACTCCAACTTAGCTGGAAGGCGAACCTGCACAGTCTCATGAAGCCGTGATTAAGAAAGTGTTTGACTGTAGTTCCTCATCAGAAGTGTGTGTTATACAATTGCGATTCATAATTTGTTCTGTAGATGCTCAGTCATTTGTACCTCTGGTCTTTCATAGCGCCGTTTGTCTCAACGTCTTCAACAGAATGTCTTTTCAAACGGTTTGCTCGAGTGCTCATTCATAATTTTGATACAAAACAGAAAAAGAAGTTCATACAGGTATGGTATCATGAACTACTATTCGTAATTTCGAATTTCAGCTTTTCAAAAGTCTCTCTCCCACACTTCGTTCTATATATTTCGCTGAAAATGATGCTAATTGGGAAACCTCTTTGTATTCAATACCTTATTATTATACCAAAGAAATGATCCCAGATGATATTCGAAAACGGGGATGTGCTGCTATTGATCGTATAACTATATTTTTAAATTAAAACAAATATATATTTTAAGTTTTATTGGAAGTTCTATCACCATGGAAAATGCTCAATATTCTTCTGACGTTAATGGAGACAGATGTGTTACTAAAGAGCAAAATAGCAGTTTGCATCGTTCACCTGATGAGCCATCCTAAATTGTTTGATGAAGTCAATAATATATCTGGTAATTTGTTAGTTCTTTCATATAAGTATTCACCTTTCACAGATTTCGAGATAATCTTTGAACGAAATGAATTGTTGAAAAGATTGTTTTATTTAGCTGTTAAAAACTATGAAGAGCCAATAGGCTTGAAACCGGCACCATCACGTTTTAAATTCATAAGTTCGAATTTTGATTTAATAAGTTTGATAATTATGTTTCCTAGATTCTACTATAACCTTTTTGAAAAAACTTTTTGAAGAAAACTTTTTGGATGGTGATAAGGAGATGGTGAAAGAAATTATTCAGGTACTCTTAAGTGCTGTTTTAATCTGTATGTCGCGAATTTAAGGAAAAAAACTTCAAATGGTATCAATATGCCATCATGGTTCATGGCTTTTTCAGAAAAATCAAGTGTTCTTTAGAGCCTGTTCAGGTTATTTTCATTCATTTATAAGCAAATATTCATTTTCCAGTTTGATAGTAAAAATATTGCCACATTTTCTGATCTTGTTGAATCCCAGTTCTCATTGCCGCTCACTGCTTGGCAAGGAGAAGTTGTGAAAGAAGCTTTCTCAGATTTTTTCGAAAGTAAAAATGAAACGAGCCTAAGTTTTCATAAATGCTGTTTGATTCAGAACACTTGAGCAACGTATGCCCTGTAATAATTGCATGTGCACTTTTACAACAAGTACATGTTTCGAAAACTATTTCACCGGTAGTATCGATTATATTGTTTTTATTTACAACGAATTCAGGACTTGACTGAATATATTCACAATTTCGTGGAAAAACTATGCTTCTTAAAGGAAGACTTTGAAACAGAGTGTATTGAAGAAATTCTAAATGAGACTATAAATACAATTTGTGATTTAGAATTGGAAGATGAACAACCGGTAAAATTGGTTTTTCTATCAAAAGTTTTTTTTTTATTTCAGACAGAGCTTGTACCTGAAATTCCGGAAGTAAATTGTTTGCTTTATTACATCTGAGTAACATTTTTTGTAGGAGTTGCAATTTTTAAAATATTTGCTTGATGATAGTTATCCCCAAAGGATTAGAGATATTGGTTGCATTTGACATTGTTAAGTGTTTTATATCTTAGTTTTTAAGTGATTTCACATGCCAGGAATAATACCACTTATAAAGCCTATTTGAAAGCTCCCAAAAAGTTGATTGAAGAGCTACCTATTCTTCCTTTCTTTGACGCAGTTACTGATATTTCTTCGCTCCCTGCTGATGCTGAAACCCCTCTTTCTCCAAAGTCTTCTGCACTTTCTACACATTCAATGGCTTTCGCACCTTCTGCAATCCATGAAGAACCAGTCACAGCTGAATGTTTCGAAACCAGGTACTTTGAACAGTTAGGCACGAATCAAGAGAAAACCTGCGAAGTAGATACAAATAAAGAAAATGAACATAATCTTGGTAGTTATAAAAGTCATTTGCTTCAATTTACATAAGTGTTTCAGATGTTGTAGATTTTCAATTGAATAAGCCTTTTTCTACAAATTCACCAAATTACAATATGTTTACGAATTCTCAACAAGAGCAAAGTATTCATAAACATGATATATGTATACCCCTCGATAGAGATGAAAGAGTTGTTTTTTAATATATATATATATATGTATATATATTCTTTTTTTAGCGTAAATTTTCCGCAATGATGATCGGTGCAAAAGGAAGAAATATTCAGAAGTTAAGAAATGAATGTAACGCTAAAATTGTGGTCACGGTAGATATAGTTATCCAACCAAATATTTAACAAATCTCATTTCAGGACTCAGAATTTGGAGTTTTAGTCAGCTTTGAGCATGATGAACACCCACAGTTACTACAAGCCGGGAATGTATTAAAAAATGAAGTTGCTTCTATATTAAAAAAGATAAGAAGTCGTGATTATAAAGAAAACGATAGAAAAAGAAATTTAAAAAAAAAATCCAGCGCTCTTGAGTAAGAATTTGTGACATAAATAATAAACATATACACATATACAGAGATAGATAAATTTGTTTTTTTTATTAGTTTAGTGTTGTGAATGTGAAATAATAATCATAGTTTAATCAGCATTATTCAAATCGTTCAGATCATTTCTAAGGGTAGCTAAACACTAAATGGTTGCTCATGTTTTCTCATATTTAGCCCAACTGTATTCACGATTTTCAATTAGCTCAACACTATTACATAGATGTATACATTTATAGCGGTTCATATTTAAATTGAACAGCCGATGAAAAAAAGTTTTCATAAAGTTTGAGTTTGTCTGCTGCATGGTTTTTAGCAGGATGTAAGAACAAACTAACGTCCTAGAGCTTTGCTTTGCACAAGTTATTGCTGCGTTTTATGAAGTGTTATAAATATATTTTTATTACTAATGTTTTTCATAGTGTTTAAGAATATGTTCAAACTTTCATATTTCAGAATAGAAAATATTGTGCATGATAAAACTGTGTTCAATAGTACGTGGAAAAACCTGGTATACAAAAGTTATCGTTCATTTTAGATTTCATTTTTTTTCAGCATTCGAGTAACCCAGCAATTGAATTATATTCATTCGTCTCGTCTTATATCAGAAATGTGTTCTAATGATGATAGAAAAGGCAATGAGGTTTATTGAATAAATTAAATAGTTAATTTTTAGAAAAACAATTATCCATACCTGAGTTAGTTCGTGGAATGGTTGAACTTGAAACTACCAAATTCATGTGCGGTTTACTGTGTATAATTCAATTTCTTAGTTCATTTCAGGAAACTTATCAATTTCCCAGTTATTGAAATAGATGCTAAGGATGTAAATGCTATTCGTGGCAAAGTACGCCTTGAAGCATATCTTCTGAAAAACCTAGGTAATATTAAGGTATAACTATATTTTAAACATGAAAGAATGCATGGTTTCAGAATTTAATGAACTCAATCAACGACAAAAATAAACGGCTCTTGGTATTCGATCCGGACACAGTTTCGGATGATAATGACAATGTAAGGCAAGAAATTTTATCTAAGATTAGTGATGTTTTGCCAGGTAATATCAAGTTGGGAGTGAGTGTGTAAATCTTGTACTTAAGATAAATCCTACAATTGGTCAAAGCACTCATTAGATATAACTTTTGATGATTGGGATATGAGACGTATTATACGAGCAGTATTACCAATGAATCTAGATTTCAGGTTTGATTTACAAATTTTTAAAATTACTGTTAAGCAGTTTTCAGCAGTTTCACACAAACAGGTCATATTATTCATTGTAATTTCCGTGATGATATGCAACCATATAAGAAAATAATTGGTCAGATATTACTAAGAAAAGTGAACAAGTGCAGGTTGATTTTCATTTTCTACAAATTATATAGCTATGATATTTTCAGAACAGTTGTTAATAAAATTGATGGTATCACCAGTGAATTCCGTAACTTTGAAATTGAGTTGGTGGCTGGGGAACCAGAATACGTTGCTGAAGTTTTGGAAGGCGGAATGCGCTATAAATTGGATTTTAGTAAAGTTTGTCCTTGTATTGTTTCTGCATTTTAATAAAAGATTTAGGTCTTCTGGAATTCTCGTTTAAGCTTTGAACATGAACGAGTTATGCAGTTTTTTAATTCTCGTTCATTAAGTCAGTTTTATAAATTATATTTCAGCATTTAAATGATCGAATATGTATTTAGTATTTGACGCATGTGCTGGTGTTGGGCCATTTGTTATTCCTGTTGTTAAAAAAGTTCATGCCCGTAAAGTTGTTGCTAACGATTTGAATCCTGAGAGCGTGAGATGGCTGAAGGAAAATCTCAAGTTGAATAAGGTATTTTATTATATAATTTAGAGTTTGCTGAATTATTCTTCATTTAGATTATTAGTTCAGAAATTGATGTTCATAATATGGACGCTGTTGATTTTATTAAAGGACCCTTTTCTGATGATTTGGTGAAAGTAAGTTGTGCTTATATCCTTACTTTCTATTCAAATGTTCAAGGCTATAAAAATCAAGAAATCCGATCCCGAATTAGCTCCAACATCGGGAGCTCATATTTTGATGAATCTTCCTGCGTATGCTATCAATTTTCTTCCTGCATTTAAGTATGAGATTGATTATATTTATCAGCTTGATTCTAATCTTACAGGGGAATTCTTCATAATAAGTTAAAAGATGATGATGTTCCAGAAGATATGTTCCCAATTATCATATATTGCTATTTGTTCGTTAAGGTGAGATTATATATATTTTATATTTTATAGTTATTGTTTTTTTAGGCTCATGAAGAAGTACCAGATGAATATTTTTCAACGAAAGCTAAGGAATACGTATTAGAGAAGCTAGATTGTCCTGATGCTGATATTAAGTTGATTCATCATGTAAACCTCTTCTTGCTCATTGTTGTCTTAATGCAATTTTTCATTTTAGATTCGTACGGTGTCATCTCGTAAAGAAATGTTCTGTGTTCAAGTTCAAGTTCCTCTGAAGTTTTTAAGAGAAAGTAATTGCTCTGATAGCGAACCAGAAGCAAAGAAGTTAAAGCTAGATAATACGTGTTAGAATCACATTATTATTGATTGTTGATTGTTATTGTTGGTAATAAATATTGAAATATTCTCAAATTTGAAATAGACCCCTGAGGTTTTTGCTTGAGACTATCTTTTTGTTCGTAGTATGTTAATGTGAACTTGAGAATCATATTTTAGAAGTCATGATTTTTTTGCGACCTCTAGGGTCTTATAGTTTATTAGGTTATAATAACTCCAAGGTATTTTGAAATAGTTGAAATTAAACATGAAAAGACAAACCCCTTTTAAGCAACTTGGTCTTTTATCACTACGGAGTGCAGCTTCCCTTCCGTCACTCAAAATTTATAGTTTAAGAAGGCGCTTAGCAGAAAAATTATCAAATAAGTATGTTAGTTGTCCGATATCGTTCATGACTGCTTTATATTCTAGATATGACGCTGATAGAGTTCAACAGATTGGTCCAGATTTAGCGTGTTTAGAATGGTTAATGAATTGCGGTTCAACAAAGGTTCAAACCTGGTGAACGTCAGTTTTATCAGTTGTTTTAGGTGGTAATGAGTGATCGAGAGGAAGTATGCAGCATCAAACAAATGAAAGAATATTTATCTTATGCTTTGAATAACAAACAGCCAAATGTAATTATTTATAATTAATTTTGCATATTTTCCATTCAAGAATTGAGAGGAATTAGTTGTTTTTCAGAAGATTATTCCTTCATCATTGCCAAATGATACAGCTTATATGAATAAATGGAAACATATTTCACCACTTCATATAGTTAATGTGAGCCGTTACTGAAATTAATTTTTTTTTTTTATAATTTTAGGTCGACGCTAGTGATTCCGCTATAGCTAATGAGGGTTTTCAATATTTCCGGGATCTTAGGAAGTTGAATACCCTAAAATTAAATTTTTGCGATTACTTCGGTGATGAAGCTCTACGAGAATTGGCATTAAGTCGCCCAGCTCTCACATTAACGGATATAGTAAGCTAACCTTTCGAACCGTTTGAGTTGTTTATTATATCTTTGTAAGGAAATCGTTTTGAATCCATGTGTAACAGATGGAGCAGTGTATTGGCTAAGTAGATTGAAAGCTCTGAAAAGGGCTCACTTTTATTTCTTACCCTACATCTCTAATCGGCAAGCATTCGTCAGACAACTTAAGACTTCAATTCCTAAATGCAAAGTTTGTTTTTTCCTCAAAACTAGTTTTGTAACTTATGTTTGTTTCGTCTCAGATAACCTTCCCGGAAGTTGGAACAATAGGATATGGTTATTCAGATAAAAAGTAACTTATTTGCTTGTATATAAATGTTTTAGGTTTTAATTGTTTTCTTTTTTCTTATAAAATAGTACCACTAAAAATATTAAGAATATTTAATTTTATTCAACACATTTGCAAGTACTTGCTACACTACATATTAATAATTCCTTTTCCTTCATCGGATACTTACAAATACCTAATTGAAAAACGTTTTTTGTTGCCAGAAAAAAATGCGAAAAAACCACATTATTCTGGCGTTTTGACGACTCATTCGAAAAACTCGTTTTAAATTACGGTTTTTATTTTACTTATTTTTCTTATATGTTTATCTTTTTCTAAATGCTAAACGAAAATCTCTATTACTATGTGTAATACTATTCTTTATATATGAGCTTTCATAAAGTCATGTACTTTTATTACAAGAGTATTCAATTAATTTTGATACTTCAAAGTTTTATTTAGGCAATTACATACATCATGATCATTTTGTTTGTTATGCTCTCATGCTCTCATTTAACTTCCCGTACTCTATTAAAATCTACTCAACAATAACAAAAAACACAAAAGAATAATAATACTAATGATTAGGTGAAAAGTAAAAATTATCTTTCTGTTTTCTTTTTCGATCCATATTTCTAAGAAGACACTGTTTTTTCGATTATATGCTTCGTGTCCTATCAGCTTCTGCTTGAATCACATGGTCAAGAATCATCCATTATCCTCTGTCTTTAATATTCTTCTGACAACGTACTCAAGGGATATGAGAAACTTGCCTCCAAATGCTGCTTCAAAAGTAGTACTACTGTTGGACAGAACTTTACGATTTTTCTCTATTTCAATCAAACTACAAATCACATGGAAGATCTACAGTAATTAATGTATTCAAAAACAATATATGGAAGAGACAGAACCAAAGTCATGTTAGGTCATCAAGAGCTTTTTTCTTTTAAAAAAATTGACTGATATATTCGTCTTCTTCTCAATCATATGCTCATTTTGAAGTTGTCATGCTTGTTAGTCGTTTTCTCCAGGATTTTCATATCTCTCTTTTTTCCTTTCTTTCATGTTCTCTTTCATTTCACTCTCTCTTTTTTCTTTTTTATTTCTTCAAAAGTTTGTGTCTGCAAATCTCTCGTGTTTCATTGTTCTTTGTATTGTCCTAATTAAAGAGCATCCACTTTTCCATATTCTTGAAACTTTTTTTCACATATTTTGAACGTAATATTCATGTGAAAATATCCAGCTTGCAATTTCAATCAGTTCCTGATCAGCTTTGTAACAAACAATATGCATAGATTTTGAGTTTTTTTCAGTTTGAAAAAATGCTTTATAGTTCGTCGATTTTGTCTCTTTGACTTGTTATCGACTGACAACAACAAGCTTGTATTCTATGTTTTCTATACATTTTAAATATTGTTTAACGAGAGTAATATAAATGAGAGAAATAATCCTAAGATACAACCGCTTAATCGATGATCAAAAATTAAAATGAATGTCCTTTCCACTTACTCTTCACGCAATGTACGTGGAAGAAGCGTTGAAGAGGATTAAGGTTGATCAGGCTCTTTGAAATGCTTGCAGCTTCAGACATTCCCATACTTGAGCATAGAAAGGTTAAATAAAATATATAAGGAAAAAAGTTTTTGGTTTCGTAGAACCCAAAAGATAAATGTATTTTACTTGACGATCGCTATAATGCTTATATTCAGAGTAAATTATTATTTAATTTTAAATTATTCCATTGTTTCATCTATTTTACTGACCTTAATTTCGAAACACATTAGTTTCCACTACATTAACAATGAAAGTTTGAGCTATTCGTTGGACTATCCGCAATATTCGAAATGAAATTATTCGAACTTTTTGTCTAACAATGAATTCAGAAGTTGTTTTCTGTTCATATGAATATCATATACTACAAAGATATATATATATATATATATATATATATATATATATATATATATATATATATATATATATATATATATATATATATAATATAAATATACGTATGTATATCATCAGACTATAGATTATGTTCTTATTGTTTTTCATTCTTGCTTAATATATAAGTTATTATGAAGTTTAATATTCATAACAACATAAACATAAAAATATTCCCCATATTCATCTACAGTCCTTTATATTTGTTTTCTATTTCTTTAATTTGCTGGATATTAGATATAATTTTCTTTTATTGGCTTCAAGCTCACCAAGTTTTCTCCTATCCTTATTCCACATATACTCAATATAATCGGACAGTGGAACAATCTTCTCCATTCCATATATCTTTCGATTGTCCTAGCTTTTTCGGTTTCTTTTTCTCTCTCTCACTTCCGTTATCTTTTTTCAGTTTTCTCTTTACGCAATCCTTTGGTGTCACCCACTTTTCCTCTCCGTTTTTTGCTCGTTCCTCTCTTTTAGCAAAATTTTTTCCATCTCCATTTGTCGTTCGAGTTTCATGGTCTCAGTATATATTAAGTGAGTCATGATAGCTTTTCACAAGACATCAGCCAGTTTAAAAAAATCATCTATGCACAAACCCTCATCTGCATCCATTATAGAATTCTAAGATCTAGGTTTCCATACAGGCATTCGTGTATCATAGCAATACTCTATAACAACATCAATTTTCTTACATAAAAAATGATGCTCAACAACGAGATTTACATGGGATAGCTGAAATCGTCAGTTTAAGCTTATATGTAAATTTTCGTTCTGATTCATGGATATGCAATGAGATAGATTCGAATTGTGTGAGAATTTATAACAAACTGAATTCAATAACATATACACCAAGTTTGATTCAATATCATTTCTGTCTGCTTCCGCTGTTGCCTCAGAAGTAATAAAGCCATTTAGACATGAATCAGTACCACTTTGATGTTTTTTCCTTATTCACTTGCAGCTGTAGGAGTAACAGTAGTTGTAACATTCTCAAACTGACAATTTGACCTTTTCTATTCTTTATATTTCCTGTATATGAATCTCAAATCAGTTTGTTTTTCCTCATCTCCACACACGTGCAAGCAGTTCCGACTGAACAAAAGGTTACTCATGTTCCATCTACCATTCGAAAGTTTGAATAGATGTTTCTCTTCTTCTTGTATCTTTCATTTTTCTTTTTCTTTCGTTTCCTATTTCAAAATTATTGTTCTTTGATTAACTTTTGTCGTCTTCACTAATTGTTAGGCTAAAGTTCAGCTATTAACTCTCGTCTTGTGATACGTTGTTTCCAAAAACTGTCTTCATCTATATTCAGTTGGTACTTAATTTTGTTTTTCTCTCTCCTTTTCTCTCTATTTCGCTCTTTTCGTTTTCTTTGTACTCTCAAATTTTCTAAGCACCCTCCAGCTCATCTATTCTCCTCACTTGTGCATGCAGCATATCTTTCTCGACCTCCTTCCACTCATATGCTCTATCTATTCATAACCAGCAATTAATATGGATCTTTTTTCATTTAGTGAGTGTTTTTCTTTTAATTAAAATTTAATTAGCTCAAGAAGTTTGTGTCATTTGATTATATAACCTCTTACTATCGTGGCTAAGTCATGTAGAAAGAATACAAAATTAGCAGTACGTTCATCATTATCGCTCATTCAGTCATCCGCTCCCATAGCTCAGTCTCGATGTGCAACCTCAATTTACAAAATGTTAACACTTTAACAATTTCCTTATCAAATTAGTCATTTTATAAGCTCATTTTCAGAGCATCGTGCACAACAAATCTTCTCAAGAATATTAATAAATTGATTTAAATTCAATTTTCAAAGCTACAGCCTCCAGACATTCATTGTTTTATTCCATTTTGTGAAAAACAGTTCAAAATCCGTTTGGTTTGTGCAAAAATTCATTGGTAAAAGCATCAATTTTCATTGGTTTTCATTTTTTTCTTTGATTCTCGTCCAAGTATGTATAGCCTGAACTAAAAGAAGACATCAAAAAAAAAGGAAATTCGAATGAGAGGCCATATATTTTGCGCAAGGAATCATATTGCATGCCGTCTGATTATATATTGGATTTAATTATAAAAATAAATGTAAAATATTGGTCCATTCTACTTAATTTGGATCTTTCTTTTTGACGTGGAGCATTTAGTTGTTTCACATACATTACATACATACATAGATATATGTATATATGTATATGTACGTGTATATTACTTCATTTCCTTCACTTTTTCTTCCTATTCTAACCATAGTTTTTTTTCTTTTTTTTGTTCGATATATTATTGATGTCCTTGTTTATAAGATCAAACCATTTTTAAAAGGTCGTAGAATGCTAAGAAGATGACGATTATACCCTTTGGCTATAATGATATACAGGGGTTTATGTATTAAATTGAAGCTCTAGAAAAAAAGACTCTCAAATTATTTTTCTTTTATTTTTCATTATTCTTTTACCCTTTTTTGATTTTTTCATATATTTTGTATTCAGAAAAAAAAACTTCATTAAGTTGTTATTCTCCAAATAAAAACCAATAGCTAATAATAATGGGTACATATAGTTTTCAATCGGTTCTTTATTATATTAAAGATTATTATAACAAAACTATTAATTCAATAAAAATTTTACATTATGAATTATAATTTATTATAAATTATATTTACAACATCCTTATGATTCATTTTTATTATTAAATAGTGTTAAAACGTTTCCATTTATACTGAATTAAAAAATATATTTTCAGCCTTTTTAGCTGGAGGCAAAGATATATAAAACAAATTATGAGCAACATGTATTAAATCAAAAAAAAATTGAATAAAATTATAATTTTCAAAAAAAAATAATAGCTAGAAATCTTCCTGTAGAAACAGAATAATAGAATTTATATTAATTTTTTGGATTCTTGAATTCTTGACATTTGAATGAGATGTACTTAATATTATTTTCATATTATAAGCTTTTTAATTTGAATTATAATCTCCTGAAAGTTTTCTAATACAATCGATAGTCAATAGAAAGTTTTCAACTTATGTTGTTGGCTTAATTACTCCTTTAGAACAGAGAACGAACCCAGAGTTTTGATGAAAATTCAGACAAAATTGAATAGAAAGAGACTACACAAAGCGAATATGATGACGAACTTTAATCCGTCTTATATCTCCTTTCATTTTTATATTTTTCACATTCATTTCCTTGATATCTCTCAAGTTTCCTTATTCTTTTCAATTCACATTTCCTTTTTATCCTTGTTCTCATTCTGTGACTTCATGAGTTTCATGTGCAATAGTGCCAATATCTAAGATCATTTAATTGAAAAGTCTGACTTGATGGGCACAGAGAAGAAATTCCCGTAAGAGAGTTAGCTGAAGATAGAAACACAAAATATCATACCAAGAATATGAAAAAATATAGAGATTATTACATATGTATGGCTCCAAAGCTTAAAAAAAATGAATTCATTCTTTTGTATCTTTATGATCTTTGTTATAAAACTCATTTCATATTGACCTGTTAAGACAATTATTCTGGGGTTTCACACGTTTTACGTCAAGAATCGAAGTCTCGCAATATTATTCCTAGAAGAACCAGCTTAATAACGAAAGTATGGGCTAGTACATATAAATGTTTTATTTGAAGCATATATATTCACTGACATCTTGAATATTTTTTATATCTTTACTTCTGTGTTAAGATTCAGAAGATGATGATGAAGAAGATTCAAGATATCATATGATTAGAATTATTTTATTTTGTTTTTCAACTTTTTTTTTGAAATGTCGCTGTTCCAATTCCTACACGTATATAACACGTTATTTCTATTGCGATGTTTGCATGAATTAGTTGAATTTATTGGAACATTGTAAATAATTTTAATAATAGCTTTAACGAGTATAATTTATGGAAAAATAGGTCTTATGATTGTCAGTAGTTCTGAGCTGAGAAGCTAACGATGTAAATACAGACATATGTAGCTTTAGCCTCTTGCTGTTTGAGTAGCTAATGATATTCGCTGCGTTTCCTGTTTCATATTCAAAAATGCTTAAAATACATGGAATGGAAGTTGTAACTTCCAGCCTCACTTAGCTGGATTTGATAAGAAAATATTTCCAAATAATACTCAGTAACAATTTCAGAAAACTTGCAAAACGTTTTCAACTTGCTCACATGCTGACTTATGAACTTACTGAAAAACTTCCGAGTAGCTATTCAACTATCCGTCATTCAAAATATTCCTACGTTTCATAGATGTTTAATTCCAGAGTTCATTGCACGACAAGGAAGAGCTGAAGCCAATTATATTCTCACCGTTTATTCTTTTTTTTCTCTAATTCTCTTCATATATGATATACTTGAATGTTTTATATCTTCATATCTCTCTCTTTCTCTCTCTCTCTCTCTCTCTCTCTCTCTCTCTCTCTCTCTCCTTTTTCTTTTTTGAACTTTCCACTCGTTTTCTCGCGATGTCGTACTTTTCATGTTACCTGAACTTATTCAGACTTCTTTACAATTCAAATGATCTTTCGAACTTTTTCAGAGATGATATCTACACAGCATTCTACAGATGTCAACTATATTCGGAAGCAAAAGTCGGTAAGTAAGCAAGTCAAGATTATCTTCCCCACTCTTCTATTGAACCTTCTTTGATAATGTTCATTATTTGAAGTTTGATGATTCGTCTTTCCTTATTTCAGAGGGTTTCAACCGTCGCTCTCTGTAATATTAGCTGTTTCATGAGTAAACTTTCTCCTTTTATAGACATTAAGCCTTTCCATTTTCAATTCAAAACGGTCAATGACCTTTTTGGTTAGTCAAGAAATGCTCACATGAGGCTTCACAAACACAATTAAGAAAATTTTCTCTGAGAAGCATACTTTTCACTTTTCATCGTCCTCCCTCTCTTTCACCCTTACTATGCTTCTTTCTGCTTAACCGTTTTTCTTTCTCCCCCTCTCTACCTCTCTCCATCTTTCCCTCTTTCTGTTTCATAGGCCTCTCTCTCTCTCACTCTCTCTTTCTCTCTCTCTCTCTCTCTCTCTCTCTCTTTCGCCTTCTCACTTTCCATCCCTCTCTCTCTCTCTCTCTCTTTTTCTCTCTCTCCTTTTACACATCTCTTCACCTTCAACTTCATATTATATGTGTTTTCCATATTTTTTTCGAAAAGTAGATTCTTTCCTAGGAAATAGTTTTCAATTTGTACAATAATTTTCAATACGAAAGCATTGCGTCAGAATTTTCTGTCATTCAAACCAAAATTTGGACTAAAACAAATTGTAAGTGATGTCAATTTTATCACCTGACTACCATAATATTCAATGGTTGGCTTGGCTGAGAAATTTTTAATCATAAGAAAAAGGAAAAAGCCGTTAAAAGTTCTCGTTTCAATACAACTTTCCTCCTTTTATAACAATCAAAAATAATTTATATTCTTGTTCAGTAGATGTTTGCTTTCAACCATAAATTTTCTATCTACCTACATCAATACACTGCGCTATAGCCGTTTATGGAAATTATTAGAAAATTTCTTTTTTTTAAACTATTTAGTACTATTTTTAATATTTTATTTTAAAAAAATTTCTTTTATTCATTTTTCATCTATATCTCTGATGAGGTGGTGGCTGCAGGAAACTCTATCTAGAACACGCTCATATGGATTCTTTCTAGAAGAACATTTTTTTTAAAGATTCATATGATGTTCTTCAATAAATTTTTTTTTCTGTTCAATAAGGATTTTATGGTACGATACATATGTATCCTGTAATGCAAATGCTGCTCATACATATTAAATTCATCTTTTCACATTATAAGAATTCATTTAATATTTCAAGTTTTTATAGGAATTTTTCATAAATGCAGCCATATGCTCAGGTGGCTGAGGAAATTCTTCAGATACAACTTCTGCCATATATTGAACATCTGATCTTTTTTTCGTGCAAATTCAATCGGGTTTCCGGTGAAAGTTCAAACTGTTGAAACTGCTCTGAGAAACAACGAGAGTTTCAAACTTTCCTGCAGCCACCACCTCATCATCAAGAGCTAAAAATGAGAAAAAGCTTGGAACAAAGGTTGACTAACCAAAGAAAAAAGCGGAGAAAACTTTGAGGTCATCTACGACCAGTGATGCCAAATACACTCACAGACTTCTTGGCAATTCCGGCTTTTCTCCTCATTTCCCAGTCTATTTCCTGTCTTGTCTTTTGGTATGTGTGTGATGATGATGATGATGGTTGTGATGGTTGTGCTAGTGGCTCAATAGTTTTACTTGAAAAAAGATGAAGAAAGTCTACAGATCATTTAGAATGAGAAACTCATCTCATCCTATCTTCATGTATTTCTTTTTTATTCCATTTTTCATACACATAATGTCTTTCATTGTCCATCAAAATGTGCTGATCCTCACAGTCCTATTCCTAGTGTTTCATACATCACTGCAACTACTCATCAAACACCCTTCTATTTCTTTGATAATTTTCAGAAAAGATCTATGTATATAGCAATTTCAAATTCGTTATCCAAACACAGTATTGTATGTGAATGAAGTTTTATATTTTTCCAGAGCCATATCCCCTCGATCTCCATTGATCCTCCTAGACGTCTTTCCATTTCGTCGCCTCTTCGTTTTACCCGAACTTTCTCAGAGGATTCTTTGGACTCCATTGAAAAGACAGGACGTCGTGAACTATTACGAAGAAAAATGCTGTCAAGTCAGGTAGTTATAGTTATGAATAATTTATTTTTAATCCTTTTGATGTTTCAATATTATCAGCTTTCATAACAGTTAAATCTCATATCAATGTTTCGAAAGATTATAAAATCTTTTAATTATATTTTCAAGAATTAAACGATAATCACAAGATCAAACTCTTATATATATAATTAATCCATCAGTTTATATTTTCATCGACATTTTCTGATTAATGATCATGATATATGAGCTTGTTAGCGTTTTTACTAAGTTGTTCATGAGATAGTTTGAGACTCATATCTTATAGTTAGTACTCACATTCAGGTTTAATGACTAATTACCACATTACGAAAACAAATGACCACCAAAAACTCAAAGTTAAAGTTTAGTCTTTGGAAGTATTTCGAATAACTTGCTTTACCTTTTCATCAGTATCGGTGAACTGGCCGTGAGAGCCATCCCGACTTCTTTCTTTTTCTTGAAAATATCTCTATATCGAAAATTCTTTCTCAACTAATATTTTCTCAATGTTATTTCAATGAAAATCTTTTTTTTTTCAATTTTATAAACATTGAGTTAAAAGTTTATGTTAAGGAAACTGGAATGAATCTACTTCCTTCTCCTAATGGTTGCCCATTGCTTCGCGAAATGGGACGATCCCGCACAGAACCCACTGACTCAACAGATAATCTAAGAATTCCTGGATCTGTAAGTAGTTTGAAGCATTGCTTTTCACATATTTTGAAAAAAGAAATGTTCTGAAAAACATTCAAGATACTGATGCAAAGTCAATTTTTTTCATTTTCAGCTTAAGAGATCAACTGGTGATCTCACGAAAGAGCACACAGGAAAGCGTACATTGGGAGAAGTAATAGGTTTGTTTGTCTTTGATCTTCTGAATAATGATAATGAAAATGGGACAGTAATTATTTGTTTAAATTAAATTTTTTTCCAGGTTTGAGTCTGTATCAACACAAGCTGATAACTCAAGCATGGCCAAATATTTTTAGTACGGGATGTAACGGGCAATTTGCCAACAATATTTATGATATTCTGTGTAGAAAATGTCCTAAAGCTCGAATTTTATTCAAAAAGGTATAACTATTACTATACGCCGAAAAGAAAATTTATCAAACATGTTACAGGCTAATACAGTAGCCAGTTTTGCTCAAACAGATGATTGTTATGCCTTACACGCTAAGGTAACTGTTGAATTAATAGATGCAGCAATACGCGGATTGGATTCGGATCATGTTAAATTTACTTCATATGTATATGAGGTTTAAACTGCTAATATAGATTATTATCTAATTTATATTTTTAGATAGGGAAATCACATCGCCATCTACGTCCAGAAGGATTAACCACTGGCATGTGGGATGAATTAGGTTAGACAGCTGACTGTTTTTTAATTTAATAACAATTAATTAAATAATTCTTCAAGAGACAATTGAAAAAATCAATTAATTTAACAAGTTTTCGTATCGTTAGTATATCGTTACTTGGTTTTGAAAATCTCTGATATTATGAGTGACTTTCATTTCCCTTGATACTTTAAATATTCTCAAAAATGTGTTTCTGTTCGTCTTAAAAAGCTCAAATTATTTTCGAAAACTAATTATTCACTTCCTTTCTAATATAGTAAGGACATGAGAACTTTGAATGTTTAGAATTTTCAAAGATATAAAGAAAACGGTAACATTGTAAAACTTGTTTAAGTGAATGATATTTTAAAATAAAATAAAAATTTAAATTAAAAATAGAACTTACCTCATTAATACAACCAGTCTGTACATTTAACACGTTTGAAATGAAATAAAAAAATATTCACGTGAAGTAGTCACGTGAAATGTGCATCCATACATACATTCAAAGTCATTTATTATCTGTATGTTATATTCAAAAATGTCTGAATGAAAGATGATAGAGATAAAAAAAAGAAAAAGAAAATGATGATGATGATGATGAAATATAAAAATATATTTATAATATATTCAATATTATAATTCATTTTATAGGTGATGCTATAATTGAAGCTTTACGTCGTTATGAAAGTGTAAGAAAGCATAAGGAATTACGCCGAGCATGGTTAGCACTTATTGCTTACATAACTGATAATATGAAACAGGTTAGTTGAATCAACATTTATTTTATTTATTTATTCTTACAGGGTCAAACTGTCTTACGAGCAGCATCAAGTTATGATATATGCGATTACGGTAGTCCAAAAAAGATTTGAAAATCTTTTGCTCTTTTCCATTTTCTCCTCCTTTTGCCCAAATAACTATGATCTTTATTTAATATTCAAATTGGATTACTTACTAACATTGTTGTTTTCTTTCGTCTTCATGCCATCCTAAACCATACGACGCTTTCTCTAATATAAATTTTGGCTCGTATCATTCAGAATCTCTTGCACACCCCTTCCAATCTCAATTCGTCCTCTTTTTTTCTCTCTCTCTCTCTTTCTCTTGCTCCTCATTTGTCTCTCTCTCACTCTCTCTCTATGTAAAAACGCATCTCCTGATATTCTGATCTCTCAGTTGAATCCAACAAAAATTTCTTCTTTATATCTCTGATAGCATTCGTCTTGAAGTCTATCAAACTAATTAAACTCACCGCTTTGCACTTTTTGCACATATCACAGTTATGATCAACTTGCAGAGTTTTAAACAATTTATTTTATTGTTGCTTCAAATGCTATATAATACATAGGAACATGATTAAAATAATCGTTTACTTTTGGTTATTATCCAAAAGTAATTATACATATTATAAGTTCAACTAAATTACCTTATACGGTATTCTTATAATGTATAAGTTTCATGAGATCAAATTGAAAAATCAAAAAAATCAAAAAGAATCAGAATTGTTATAGACATCAATATTATAGTAATATCTTACTGTCTTTTATGGTTAAGTAAATCTTTTCTGGTTATTCACACACACACACACACATACACCTACATCTACACCTACACACATATATTATATATATTATATAGTAATATATTTTATATATATTACTATATTACTATATTATATAATTGTCTTTGTATTTTTCTTATTATATTGTATTACGATTTCACGGATTATAGCTTCATATGATTTGTACAAAATGAAACAACGCAAAAAAAAAGATTTCATATAAAAATTTATTTTTTGTTTAAATTTCTGTCTTTTTTCTGCTGAAAGAATGAGAGAGACGATTATAAAAATAGAGAAAAGAGAGCATTTCATCGCTGACAATACTGTACAAAAAAACAACAACATAACTGTGAAATTAAAAGAGAAATCTTCGTTTCGGACGTAGTTTTCGAACATTGTATAAGATTCGTAAATAACAGAGAAAAATGAAGAAGTTCAAGCACCATATTAGCACAGCACATGCAGTTGAGATGGTAACCAATAAAAAAAAGTAAAAAAAAGAACCATATTAACAACATAGCATACAAAATATATATTTGACAGATATATAGGTTGATAACCCGACAAGAAATTCGTTCCTAGAAGCTTACATAAGAGGTCCGTAATTTTGTCATTGTTTAACTATTCTATATATAATATATATACATATTTTATATAGAATAGATAGATATAATTAACTAGGACAACGATTATGATTATGATTATATTGAAGATTGAGCAAAATGAAGGCCAAGGTTGCTTCCGTTTTAAGCTTTCAACGATCGGCAAAATTGTCGATGAAATTAAAAGCGGAATAGCTAAGTGAAGTGTGATGGATACTGTTTTCTCATCGAGTGATAAGTTAAATTTTCAAAAGTCTACTAGACAGCTACATGGGAACTAAGGAGGAAAAGAAACACGAGTCATTTTGAGATTTCATTGAGTTAAGCTGATTATACATTATAGGTATCCCTGGCACAAGGAATTCAAGGTGAGACCAAAAGTTTGTATACTTCTCAGTCTCTAACCGCGGTTTTTTTGGAGAGAGCAAGATAATGATCGTTTTAGTAAAAATATCCTTTAAGTAATTGGAACTTAAAGATCTTACTGTATTCATTAAGACTATTTGTATGTGATTTACTATTAAACAAAGGAAGTTATTCCTTTTTTTAAAAAGTAAAACACCATCTCTATAAGTAGCTAAGGACTGAAGAAAATCATATGTAAAAGGATATGTTAGATTATCTCCATCTTCCGCGGTTCAGGATCAGAGCTCACAGGCAGAAGCTGAAAAAAATTTTTTTTAGTTTAAAAAAAAAAGAAATGTAAAGAAAGAAATTGCTTTTGAATAAAAAAAATGTACCTGATGTCTCTGAGCCCTAGGCCGAACATAGATAGCATAAGCCAATGGAATTAATGCAAATGAGCATAGTTTAAGCATTGTTGCTGTGCTGAAAAAAGATTGAAAGTTGAACAAGATCTTCCATTAAAATAGAAAAAAATAGGAAAAGATAAAAAGTACCTGAATATATCATCCCAGGATCGAAGATCAGATAGAATATATCCAGCTTGAACACAAATAAAGTTGTACGGCGCCAAACCTACAAAAGAAGAATTAAAATATTAAGAATCGTTTGTGAAATGGATCTTCAATAAAAGATTTTTTCACGAAAGTCTAAAGACGTAAAAGTTTTAAATAGATTTCATTCAACAAAAAGTGAAGAGGACGAGTCAAATATTACTTTCAAAGAAAACGAATTGCAGATGATTACAGGAATACTTCATCAATGTCATCATCAGAAGTATTGCAGAAAGAAAATTAATCGTTCGGAAAAATTGATTCGGAATTGGCTTTGATGACTATCGAAAATAGAAATTTCTTTAGAACATAATCGCTCGTGATTCAATTGATTTCTTGGTTTCTATTTAAACATTGTATCTAATTTGGTCTTTCTGAAACCAAAAAATCCGGGTCATCAATGACCTCAAACAGCCATTGAAAAACCAATTCAAACTTTTTACTTCTAAAGCAACTTTCGCTTTAGAATATTCGGATATCGCAAAATAGTGGTCATGCTACTTACCTATCAAAGCTGAACCAGCAAATATCGGTAACGGAATATTCAAAAAAGGTGCTACAATATTCAGAAGCCAAGATGGTGAGATTGGAAACATTCGAGCAAATAAAAGGAACGGTAACAATCGATTACTGTTGTCATCAATCTATAATAAATAAATTAAGAAAAAACTGAATTTCCATATGTTGTTTCAAAGCAAAGTATTCAAAAATGAAAATTCACAAACCTTTTGTTGGAGGTAGGTTAACTTCTGTCCGAAATAGTATAAAACGTATTCACGGCCAAACATTTCAGAAAATAAATAGCATAATGTGGATCCAACTGTAAAGAACTTTGTTACAATAAAATCAACTGTTAGTTTATGTGTTTATCATATACTAAAGGTTTTAGAAAAAGCATATTTTGAAAAATAACATAGGTTTAACTATATCTATACGATAATGAAACTTTATATATTTTAGTTTAATATTCATAGAATAGTCCATAGAATATATAATTTGCTTACTTGTTGTCAAACAACAGCAGAGAATGAAACCCGTCCACAAGTCATAGACTGCACCGGCAATCACGTTCTGTAAGTAAAAAAAACTGTTTTGTGTCTGTTTAATTTCAAATGATCTGCAGAATTAAAATTTTTTTTTATCAAATTTAAGGAACCAGGGATGGGGGGGGAATGCTGTTTTGATTGTTCATTGCTAACGAAAGATTGGCTAATTGGAACTGGGAAGATATTTCTTAGCCTGTTCTTCTAATGATCAGAAGTTTAGCGCAGAGAAAGAAATCGAAAATTTCAATTTAATAGCCTTCAATCCAAGTTTTCAGCTATATAGAATTATTTGATAGCAATATCGGTATGTTTTGAAAGAATATTCTTATGTAAAATATTTTGAAATATAATATTATATATTATTAAATATTATAATTAATAAAAATTCTTACTAAGAGAAATGATCCAGGAATAGCAAATGTCTGCTTATATAGATATGCACAAATAAATACTGTAGTTATATAGCCAAAATGATTTTCTTTATAAACTCGAAATTTTTCAGCTAAAGCAGTGAAGTTATCGAATTGTCGTGGTAATTCGAAAAGACTATCTGAAAATAAAATAATAAATTGAAATTTTATTTTATTAATTATATAAATAGTTACAAATTATACAAATTGATTTGTAATTGATTATCTCAAAATAGACTGATATGACAGCAACATTCATATATTTTTTTTCTCCACAAAAATTTGAAGAAAAGAATCGCATTGAAAAAGAAAAAAATAGGAAAAACTACTAACCATCACTTCCCCATTCAGGTGCTGAACATATCATATACCATAAGGATAATGATGATGCAGCAAAAATACATGGCAAAATGAGCAGACGAACCATCTAAGAAGATTCGTGTAATATTGAGATTTACTCTAAAGTTGATCGATGTGTCGTATTTAAAAAAGAAATAATGAGCAAATCTGAAAAGAAAAACAGAAATTTAGAAAGAAAAACAGTTAAAAATCAAAATTAAAAGAAATACGAAAAAGACAAAGAAAAAAATGTTGAATAAATTAAGTTGAAACGTTAGAACAACATCAAGGTTCTGATATGTTTTTAACATCTGGATCATAAATTTTTCAACTTTTCATGATTTAAATAGATAGATCTTGCTATTCCAGCTTGAAGTCGGCAACAAAACTGCAAAAAGGAAGATCAAGATCAATGAAAAAGTGAAAAAGAGAACAGGTAGCATGAATAGAACAAGGAAGACGAAAACGATAGGTTGGGTGAAAAAGAGACAAACTGTGTCATGTGTCATTTCAACATGCCGTTGCTGTTTTCTTTGAGCATTATTTGCGATGTTTTCTGTCCTAAATAAAAGTCCTTAGATTGAAGAATGTTACAAGAAATGGTTTTGCAAGATTAATGAAAAACTTATTATATTTATAGTTATAAAGCTATTTAACTATATTTATAATATTATAAGGGATACTAATAGAAAAAGATACATAAGGCTATACGTTTCAACTGTGTAATGATAAATGCAAGTTAAATAGAAGTGAAAGTTAAAGAAAAGGACAACAAGGATGATACAGTTCAGATGTCAATCTTGTTCGTGCATCATATACCATCAATCTGTTGACCGGATATAGGAAACCTATAGTTCTCCCGGGGGTCAACCAAAAACTTGATTCAAATCAGTCGGTGTCATACGATCGCTAAAGCTTAACAAAAGAAATTAAACAAGATCTTGAATAATGAGAATAATGTTATCTAAAAAAGGAAATCAAAGGTGATAGCAATATAGCTTAAGTTTAGCGCTTTAAATGCTGTAATTGTTATAAATCCTAAACTTGGATCATTAACACGCGCAACAATATGCTGATGAATAAGCTGAACAATACGGTCAAACATGTGATAGATGTATTTTCATGTATATCGGGTTGAATTATATAGAACAATGAATGAAGTTATGATATAAACATGAAAAATATCGTTCAAGTTAATAAGAATAGGCAAAATAATGAGAAGAACTCAAAGAAAGACAAAAAAATAGGAAAATAGGTCTTGATCTCTATGTATATGTATGATGCTGTTTTGACCATCGCCGATGACGAATAGACGACCACATGTTAAAACGATGTGATGGACGAAAAATTAAGAAAAATTGTTTTGAATTGACTGCAGGGCTGACATTTTTGATTTGCAAACATGGCTGGGGGAAGATGGTTAAGTAGTGGTAAGCAAAGTTTGATAATCAAACTGAACAACATCATGTAAATCAAATGAATAATCCAGATTTTGAAATAAACGAAAAGACAGAGAAGTATTGAGATGAACAGAAACACTATTAGCGAAAAACAAGTTCTTGCTTAACGCATAAGTTAATTAGTATATGTTAGAGTTATATATATACTATATATTTTCTTTTTTTTCTTTTAAAACATTATTTATTGATAAATCACCACTTAGATGAACTATAAAACAACATGAAAATGCAGATATGCACTACAATCTTCGAAATACAATTCGATTTCGAAAGACGTTTATAAAGTTTCTGTTTTATATTTTATGCTTCTTCTTCCAAATTCTAACCTGATTTTAAATATATATCTCTCACTCTCCCTCTTTCGTTCTTCTTTTTTTTCTTCCTCTCAGTATCCCTTTCTGCCCATGTGAGTGGGGAGAAAAGCAAATAAAATAAAAAATATATATTAAGTTAAAAGGGCTTAAAGATTATATATTGGAAATAATAATAATATAAAAAAGAATAGTTAATGAACAAAAAAAAACTTATATGATAAAGATAAAGTAATATACATACATACATATATACAGATATATGTATGTATGTATTACAACTTTCTAAAGTACGAATGCAAATGAAACAAATATGAACAAAAGAACAACCGAGCACAAAGACGTACATACAATTAAATGAATTTGAAATCATCACGACGTGGATGGCAACATACACGTACGTGTATGTACGTGGCTGATTCATTTGTAAAAATGAAAATAAATCAAATGAACAGTTGAGGATGATTAATTGTTTCTAAAAATAAAACTCTTCGCAAGGAGAAAGTAACAAAATTAGAGGAGAATGAGCTATTTTTATAAATCGCCTAAAGGTGAAAACGGACGAAAAGTGAAAAGTGGGAGATGAGGATGCAGCGCAGATTAAATTCTAAAGATACAGCATTTCCTTCTCTTTTTTTTGCCGTAAGGGGTGTAGAGGGGGAGGATTGGTGGTGGTAGTCATCTACGGGTGTTCTCACAGTTCATCAAATGATTTCGAAATAAAATGTATTCACGAAAAAGTATGGAAAGTATGCATTGATGAGAACAAATTGGTGAATTAAATATAAAATGTTTTAAGCAAATAAAAGATTACCACAACTAACAATCAGTGCCACTTTGCCATGAAAAAGAAAAAAATTAAAATTGCTTACGTGAGTTCTGTGAATGTGTTTGAGTACTGTAAACTTGATTAGCAGCTTTATTTGAAGTAAAAACAAACTTTTCTTAGTTAAAAAAATGAAGAAGAGTTTTTTATTATATAAAGAATGCAAATGGCAAATGAAAAGAAATTATGTCATTCTTGCTTTCAGTCTGAACAATAGCGAATGAAGGAAGTTTATAATGAAATCTGAATTGTTATTGATATTAAATCATTAAAAATCCTAAAGCAAAGAGAAGAATTTTGTTAAAAGAGGGGGTGTTAGAAGATATGGCCTGATATAGATGTGATAAGCTTGATCAATGGATAATTGTGGGCAGTCCTTCCAAGACCTGTTTATCGTGGCTTTTCGTCGTTGTCTACATCGCTAACTAGCCATGAACAATCTCTTAGCACGGTAGGGGGGAGTAAACTATGTTGTAGGATAGGAAAGGATAAGTAAGGAAAGATATATCAAAACATTGGAGAGTGAAAAACCCATGTTGTTCAGGGGCAAATGTTTCAAACCGGCAAAATAGTTTAAAGAGTAGGCATAAAATTGCAGAAAAACATCTCAAATCTGAAGCTTGTTCCGCCACTTCACTTGGCCAAAAGAACTGTCAATGATGGGTTTGTGACTGTTTTGTACGAATATTGAGACTGGAGAATGATTCTGAGGGACAGGATAAGAAGACGTCAGCAGATAATGGATGTACATTGGGAGAGTACAACAAAGATGAGGGATCGTCAACCAACAGTATCAGGCGACGACACATGAAGAAACATGAAATACGAATTGGCTATCAGCGTCATAGTGAATGCATTGTGAGTGGGATATAATACTATGAACAGACAATCATCCAAATAAAGTGATCGTTCGAGGAAAACGAGTGGAAGATCGAAAGGGTGAGAGAAGAAGAATGACGATGGCTGCTGGCGAGGACGACGACAATGAAGAAGACGCTGACGATGTGGATAAGAAGACAGCCAAGAAATGATTAAAGTAGGAATTGGGAGGATAATAGAAGAAAGAAGATACAATGTAGTGAGAAGGCAAAGTTTCAATTGAAAGAAAGGTTTACTAATACATATCTCTGATCTGATTTCCGTACGCTAATTATCTGTGAAGAGAAGAGGTCATAAGAGGAAAAAAGGAAGAAAGAAGAGGAGTAAGAGAAAGAAAAAATATCAATTGAGAGAGAAAGAGAGAGAGAGAGGAAGAAAGAGAAAAAGAAATGCTTATAGTTAACAAGAATATAGCCGAATAAAAGCGAATATTATCTTGTTTTTGCTTGTATTATGTCGGAAATCTTGATAGTCTACGTATACATCATAGTATAGATTTGCTTCAAATCAAAAAGTTAATTGTTCAATCTTATAACTTGAGATAATAAAATGGATAATAACAAGTAAAATCATTGTGATTGATGCTTTATATAAACTTAATTAACTTCGCAGATTAATCTTTTTGTCAGGAACATCAAAATGGCATTGGAGTCTTCTTCTCATGAAGTTGGAGAACGGCTTGTTAAACTGGAAAATCACCATCAAAACCGATAAAAGCTTGTTGAATGAAAAACCGGGTGAGAAAATTGTTTTGGGATGGGCAAAATAGAAGATTTGTCTATGATCTCGAACAATTGAGAGAAAAAAAATATTTCAGATAATCAATTAGCTATTTGATTCGGATTTGAATTTTTGGGATGAAGCAGTTTTGTAAGAAACAACAACAATCTTCCGTTTGAAGATATAAAGACGGAAATATGAATCATCGAATGAATTATAGAAGAATGTTATATATGTATCTTATTTAACTAGTTTTTTTTACTAACTATTACATATATACATATATATATATATTTATTTTTATTTTTTATTGATGTTGTGATAGTGATAACTAGAGAAATCATGCTTTTTGATAAAAAAAATCAACAAAAAGCGTTAATAATTTTATGCAAAGGCAAAAGAAGAATAAAAAATGAATAATATAGTTATGAATATCTAGTTAGTTATATATTTAGAAAAAATAATATTTATATAAAATATAATGTATTGAATAAATAAAAACAAAAATTTTAATATTGGCTTTTGTATTTTTGTATTAATTATTGAATGAGTAAAACAGATATGATGAATAAATTTTATTTTTAAAAAAAAATGACATCATATGAGATGCTTTAGAAGTGGCCAATCAGAATAGTTAGTTGTCTTGTGATTCATTATTAAAGTTATTGAAAAACTATTGTTGTGAGTCAATAAAGTAATCGAAAAAAAAACTGTAGAAATGATAAATCAAACAGGAATTTGAACACCAGTCAAGATAGTGACAAGACTAATGCTTGTAAATGTCTTTTAAAACTTTATTCAACAACATAAATAGAAGAAAAAAATTTTGTTTGGTAAAGTCACTTTCTGTGGTTTGATTATGATTATTGAACGAAAAAAACTGTAAAATGATAAGAAAATCATTTTTCAACTTTGAACTAATCATAATTATGAGTCAAATGGATTGTTTAATAATTACTTTAAACATAGGTATTTGTGCTTTTTTGATTTAGTGATAAGAATAGCAATAATCATTCTTGAGTTTAATTTAATTTCATGTTCTTCAAAAACCGAATAAGATTATAGTTTATGACGAACTGGAAATATTGTGACAAAAGCAATTGAACTTGTTCAGATAGAAGATTATCAAATGTTAAAGTAAGTCAATCCATATTTAAAAATGTTGTTCAAAGTCAAAAAAGTTGGTTTATTAATATGATCAAACTATGTTGATGTGTATCTATCATGTCACAATTATAAAAAAAAACAATGTAGAGGGTAAGAAGGATGTAGAAGTGAAATAGAGGGAGAAATAGAGAAAGAGGGAGAATAATTCTCTAATAATTCATTATGTTATGTTGAGGATGAAGGAATTATGATGGATATTAAGTTAATTGGAAGTAATGTGAAAGTTACGTGAAAAGGTTACGTGTACACTGTATGCTATGCGTCATCATGATGTACAACTGACAGCAGAGATCACTGAGTGCAAAGGAACATCAAAGAAGAAAGTATTAACTACGAACATTTTTTTCTTTTATTTATAATATAAAAATAATTTAAATTATTTTATAAGTTATTATATTATTTTAAATATATAGCTGATTTTGAATTTTCTAGTTTAACAAACTATTAAAAGTTTTTTTTTGTTTTTTTTTAATCAAAAGTACAAGAATAAAACGAATATATTATATAATTGTTAATATAGTATTTTTAAAAGTAAAGCTTTTAGTTTTATTGTTCTGCTTTCCGATAGAAGAAGAAATATGAAAACAAACATATAATGATCAGTGTTAATTTTTTGTTAAACGACTGTACAAGATTAAGAGGTAAAGAGAGAGAGAGAGAGAGAGAGAGAGAGAGAGAGAGAGAGAGAGAGAGAGAGAGAGAGAGAGAGAGAGAGAGAAAGAGAAGAGAGAGAAAAGTAAAAGAGATATTAAGTATTTTATCTTATAATACAAATGTAATTACTTATTTAAAAACTATTAATTATTTGTGTATATAGTGTCCTCGTTCCTTTTTTTGTAAACTTTGTGCCAAATCATGTATTTTATACATATTTATGCCGTATTGATACAAGATTGTTCATATTGTAAATTATGTACTCTTGATCACTGTATTTCGATCTTTAAATATTGTTATGATTACCATTTATGAGGAAACTGCTTGTAGATGCTTCTTACTAGATAAAAGATTCAATTCTAAAAGTGAATAAGCACAATGTGAAATACATCACTTATCATGGACAAGACATACTTATAACTGTCACATTTTGTCTAGAACAAGGGAAAATTATTAATTTATTAATAATTTAACTTGAATCGTATTTATTGTGTATTCTATATGAACATGGATGCAACAGAGCTCTCAAAGTTGCCGTTGCCATCATATGCTACAACGACAGTAGTGCACCACAAACCTCTTGTGGCGATATGTAAATAGTGTATCGGACGATGTGACAATAGCTTCATCTTGCCCGGAAACGAGTACGTGTGGAGATTATAAGAAGACTGAGTCAGACTTGAAAATTTGAAAAAGAAAATCAACTATGAGAAAGTAAGTTTAGAAACTATCAAAAGAGAGAAGAGAGTATGAAAGTGTTTTTATGCTATACAGATGTAACCTTTAGCCCTTCCGGTATTCATTGTTCAAGAGATTTTTGTTAGTTTTTTATGTTCTCATTGCTTCCGCTTTCTTCTTTTTTTTTAGATATTTCTTTCTATTTATTCAGAAAATTTTGTTCACAAGGTTCAAATATTGCCGGAGGCTCAGTTCTAGAATATTTGAATGTTTGCTGAACACCTTAGAAAGAATATCAGAGTAAAGATAAATTGAAAAATGATTTTAGTTGAAATTTTTTTTGTCAACTGAAATGAATTTGTTGCCGATCATTCGAGATAAGAATAGATAGTTTCCAAAGTTGTGAAACTATTATCAGTATGACTTATCCATAAACATAAATTATATTCAACATAATTTCTAAATGTGTTCACAAACATCAATATACTTCAATAAGTTATATTTTGGATATTTTTGGAAGATAAAGGTCTTGAAAGATAAAAGAAGATAAAGTTATTTATTATTGATTAATTAAAAGAATTAATTTAATTTAAATTATAATAATATTAATATAATTATACTAAAAAATTTAAATTTAAAATTTAAAGAATAATCAGAAAATAGTAGAGATTAGAAAAATTGTATTATATATATATAAGTATCGTCATACTTAATTAATTAAATTTTAAAATTATTAAATAATATAGTTAAAAATTTAAAAATTAAATAAAAATTTTTATTTAATCGGAATAAATGATTTGCAAAAACAAGTTTGATATCTGAGAATTAAAAAGAAACAACTATAAGGAAGAGTTGAGAATAATCACAAGTTTTTATGTTTGTTACATTCTTCAAATGCTTGTATTGTAGTTAAGAATCTTTTGTTTAAATATTTAAAAAAATAAACTTTAAGGTTTTGGATCAGTCAACTCTAGGTCGGAAGGTTCAAATTCTTCATCAACAACCAACACTAAACGGAGAAAACTGGAAAAAATGATGTTTCAGAGCAAAAAAAAAACAAAATTCATAAATTTTTTTAATTTTCATTTGAAAGACTCATAATAGCTGAGTTTTGTTTTGCATCATTTATACCAGTGTTTGAAACAAAAATCAAATTTAAAAAGAAAAGAAATACGTAGAATGTTGTTGATATGATAGATCAACAAGTATTAAAATAACATCAAAAATTATATATTAAAAGAAAGTTTAAAATAAAAAATAAAAAATATTATTAGTAATCAATATTCAATAATCAATATATATATATAGCTTTTATATATTAAATTAAAATTAAATAGATTAGAACAGAAAAGTGTTGTTTCCAAAACATATTGTAATCGTAAGTATTTTGTAGTTGGAACACCTTTTACAACTTTTCAAACTTAAACATAAAATGTTGCAAGTTTTAAAATATTATTCTTTGATATATTTATGATATTATTATCGAAAATTGTTTTCTTTTCTCAACTTTTTTTTGTGAAAATGTTGGAGAATACTGTGCTACTCTAAAGAAGGTAGGTGAAATGTTGAATTGGAACGGTAAATGGAAACAGTTATGATATGGCAGATTGAAAGAGCCGAAACCCGTCTTGTACATAGAGAGTATTAGTGGAATAGAGAGAGAATGATCGAGTGTAAGAGAGAAATGAAGAGATTGAGAGATGCCGAGAAGGTAAATGAAAAAGAAACCATTCAAATAGATGACGGCTGGCACTGAAAGTTTGATGACGGTGGAGCAGGTCTATCCTGCTAATAGCGACCCCACGCAACACCAGTCCGAGTTCCGTTTTCCGTGGCATTTTTATTCTCTCTCATGCTGTCTCTTAGTGTCAAGTTCTCTAGTGGCATTGTCTCATTCTGATCTTGTTCTTTTCATTTCTCGGACGACTGATAGGTAAACTCACTTTAGAGAATATTGATGATTATAGAAGAGTTTAAAAATTTACAAGAGAGATAGTTAAAAGAAAATAAACTGAAGAATGGTAGAATTCTTGTTCAAGATCAAGATGAGCCCGATCCGTTGAGCTTTTCCTTTTCTTTAACATATAAATAGATAAAGATTTATTGTTTAAAATTAGATAAGTATATGCTTTAAAATTAAAATAAAGAATGCGTATTTCAATAAGAAATTAATATCTTCCGATCCGAAACATTCTGATTTTTGAATGTTGATCGTCAAGGATAAAAGACAAAATTAAGAGAGAAAAGAGGCAAATAGCAGGTGGATAATGATGGTAACAGGTATAAGGAGGGGGGGGGGAGAGAATGATGGCTTAGATGACCAGGGACAAACATTCCACATCAGAAATTAGTTTGTATGAATCGACAGTCAATATGAACTTACGTCAATTTTTTGAATATCCAAGTAAACTTTAATGATGAAATGATCTCAGATTTGTGTGAAAAAAATCTTTAAAAAAAGATCTTTCTTTTGATAGAATCAATAGAAAAGACAATGAATTTTGCTCTTTGAGGATGATATTTCAGATGAAACTCTGAAACATTTCATTGTCGGCTAGATAAAAGGTATACAACTAAAAAATAGAATAAGAGAGAATAAAATTTATCTTAATAATATATAATTAACCTGTTGAATGTCTTTAATTGCATAAAAAAAAAGACTAATCATATAAAAGCTTAAAATGACCAGCTGTTTAGTAGCAGAACATCAATATATATACATAAATTGAGAGAGAGAGAGAAAGAGAGAGATAGAGGGAGAGAGGATGAGGTAGAGAATGAGGCAAAGAGAAAAAATGTTTTTTCATGAAAAATCAGTTGTGGAAATTCAAAAACGACAGTTTTTATACTAAAACTTTGAGTATAAATAGGAGTCAAAGTCAAACTAAGATTGTCGTTTGAATAGAAAAATAGCCATATATGGTTGTTATGGAAAAAAGACTACAATATGTAATAGAGAGACGAGAGAAGTCCATTGGGGGCACGAAAAGAAGGAAGAGGATAGACGTCTGTACGAAAAAGACATGAGAACGATGTGAAGAAGAAGATGAAGAAGAAGAAGGAGAAGAAGACGAAGAAGGAGAAGATGATGAGTAGTAGTAGACAGAAGACTAACTCAGACAGACGACTGATTCGATGTAGATTGAAATATAGAAAAAGAAACAATTTTCTGAGTAAGAATATAATTTCTGAGAGTGGGGTGTGAAGTTTAAAAAAAATATTTGCATGATTTCAATAATTCTTTGTTTTATATAAAGTATATAATGAATTGAAATAATATAATTATTGTATATTAATCATTTGAATATATAATTAACTCAAATATACATCTGATATACGTATAGTTATAGTAGAATAGTATTTTTCAAGTTGAAGTATGATCTCACACGTATTCTTACACAAACGTTGCTGAACTACTACTAGATCATGGCAAATGGAATAAATGGATAAGATCTCCAGAATACCGGCGTGGAATAGGGTATGGGGATGGCGGAAGTTCGGCAAAGATTTCGATTATTTGCATGTAAAAGCCTGTTGCTACAAACCTGTTACCCTTTGCTCACCTTCAAAAAGCTCAGCTTCTCGTAAGTTTGATTAGCAAGGTTACAAAACGGAACAAATAGTTCAAATAGAGAAATGAAAAAGAAAAAATTAGCTAAATACGAATAATCTGAAGAAGCTGATGCATACAAGAAAATCTTTTTTTATTTCTTGCCATTACTGATAAAGATTAGAGAAACACAGTTGACACAACCATAAAGTGCATCAGAGTTATAAATTGAAGATGCGTATGTAGATAATGAGGATATATGAAAGGATGAGGTTAATACGGAGGATGACAAGCCAGCCAGTCAGCCAGCCTGACCTCCACTCAACAGGCTGCATGTTGGGAGAAACAATAGAATAACATTTGGACAATTAGAATAGAAATATTCTGCAGATTATACATATGGCAATTAATGAAAAAAAAAGCATTTTTTGATGCTAAGCATGCAGAAATGAGGGAAAAATGAGGAATATGTTTAGATACATAGAGATATATGTATGGTTTGGTTGGATAGATATTAATTAAAGTTCATTTCTATTTTGTTGGAGCAACCAGCACTATCCTGTAATCAGTTGTCCTCTCATCCTTATTTTCTCTCTCCCTCTCTCTTTGGAGATCTGTCTCGTGAATCTTCTATGTAGATCATTTTCTTTTGTACTTGATACAGTCGTTATAGGTTGTTTCATTGAAAACGATGTCACATATCTTTTGCTCGCACCTGCCCTCATACCTGCTGCTCATCATTCAATGAAGTCGATGAGGTATTGAGATTAAAACAAACTCTCAGCAGATGACCCGTAATAGAATTTTTTTTATTTTTGAGAGATTTATTAACAAAACAAAAGATTATAACTATACCTAAACTCATTATTAATATTCTCAAAAAAGAAAAAGAAAAAAGGGAATCTGCACAGCAGGGTGGTCGAGACTCTGAGATTATAACTATAAAAGTGCATCAATGAATTAAATTTTAAAAGAGAAAGAAATAGAGGGAGGAAGAGAGAGAGGAAGAGATAAAGATAATGGAAATGAATGAGATAGAAAAGAACAGGATAACCATTAGTAATATCGAAGCAATATGAAATCGAAATATGAAGGAAAAGAGAGAATTGCAATAGAAAATGGGTGAATCCGTAAAGTTATTCGATTAAAAGATCAAATCTGTTAGTATAAACAACATTTCATAAATGAAAGTTGAACTAACCAGATGGTCATATTCAAACAAGATAGCTTTTTTCATTTTCATCATAAATCAAGCACTTTTCATCATATATGATTATAATTTTTATAATTTATCTTCTATTATCCAACTATTTTTTTATATTTTTCACTGTTTATATATAAATATATATATGTTATTACTTTACAATATGAATAGACAGCAACAGATAATTGAAATTCTGAAGCAGAAATGCGCTCAACAGTGTGGAACACGGATTTTTCAAATTCAACTGTCGATTGTGTGAGAGTGTGTGTCATCATCGACTGTTCTCATCAACTTTCACAGCAATAATCGTTTGTCACTTTCATTTGGAAAACGATTAGAAATGACCATTGAACTCCTTTTGATGCCGTTTTTGCCTTAATCTATCTACTTGACGTCGTCTACACGTTATGGCCATCTTCTTCTTTTCCTTTTCAGTTAAATCTCGCTTTACAGACAGAGTCTTCTTTGGCTGGACACAATCGGCTTTTGTATGTCCTTGACTGTCACTTGCCCTCAATATCTTAAGTACGTTACTTCAAAAGGATATAGGGATTCTTTTTATCTTTCTTCCTTTTCTATAGCTAATTAATTATTCAGATATAACTATGTGAATAGTTATAAAAAATTCTAAAATTAGAATATAAAAAGCATATATATGAAGAATCAATCGATTAAATTCTTTTAAAAAAGGGAATAATTGACTTGAACAGACTCTTGGAGCAAAATATTTAAAAATAGATGAATAAAGTTTAAAAAAAGGTTTCAATAGAAAATAGTTTAAGATGAAAAGTAGAATTATATATGAAATATTTGGTAATATATTCATCTTTTTTATTTTTTTTTAATAATTTTAACATAAAAATGTTGAAGCAAGACGATGAGTTAAACAAATCTGTAGAACAAACTCTGTGGTTAAATTACGAAGTGAAAATTTGTGCAAAAGTATACCAAAAACAAATGTTTTCTTATATAATCTGTATAGTATAGTACAAGAACCTTTTAATTAGTACATATAATATAAATAAAATATTATAAGGATTTATACATATTTAAGTTTATGATAAGAAGAAAGATTTTTAATTTAAAACTATTATTAATAATATAAATATATTAAATTAAAATTATAATATGATTTTAAAAAAAATTCTTATACTATACTATGTAAATTATAATTATATTAAATATAAGACAAAATGAAACAAAACCTAACACTAAGCTAGTTAAAAACACAAATTCATATATACGTCAGAGAATTATGATTTTAAATGATCGTCAATTTTAAAATTCAAAATGAATTTGAATATAATATCAGAGAGAAAAAGAGAGAGAAAAAAGTTTTTTTTTGACGAAATATGCTTATAGTGTGATTTATAAAAGGTTGTGTTATTCCTTTTAATCTTTTTTGTTCTGAATTGTAGTTAAGGAACAGCTGAAATCCAGTTTCTTGTAGTTGAAACGATCATCACTTCTGAAGTCTATTTGCGTTTGGAAAACATGTCATGGCACTGTATAGTTCACGTACACTTAGAAATATTCAACTGATTTTCAGAAGAAAATATAAGTTATATAGTAAGCCATAAGTAATTTTTATATAATTATTGAATACAATATAAAACTATAAAGGTTAAAACTATGAATAAGCCGATCAAAGCTGCAACAGCAGCAGCAGTTTGTGTAATTTGATGAGAAAAAAATGATTTCAAAATGGGAATGGATGAACAGGATAAAGAGATGAAGTTAAAATAAAGCTGCATATCATGTAAAACGAGTGAATGTGATGTGTGATGGTCGAACATATCTCATTTGAGCTCTTAGCTTCAATGTTTCGTGATAAAAATTGAGAGATATAGATTGGAAGAGAGGGAGATAGAAGCTTACAACACTGGAGAGAACAAGAACTCTAGACGCTAAAAAGCGAAACACGGGGCGAAAAGTCAGTTAGATCATATCTACCAGAAACTCAATAGCGAATATGAGCAGTTCGGAACCGGAATTAGGTCGGAAGCATTGCATCTCATACAGTCTACCATTCGGCACAAGGTGCCTGGAGGACAACTAGAAACACATAGAGTATGTTATAAGAAACATAAGAGAAAAGAGGAAGTAGAAATTGGAAAAAAATAGATGAGATGAAATAAAGGGAGGAAAGAAGATCAACCGATCAGCATAACTGCTCAATGAGAAATGATCTTAGCATACGTGACTGAGTGTGAAATACATGTTTCGAGTGAAAAATTGGAATAAAATATCAAAAAAAATAATAATAAAGAATATATATATATATATATATATATATATATATATATAACAGATAGTAATAAGAGGTTATTAGCATTTTGAACATGAGCTTGATAATCTATACATTGAAAAGAAAAGAAAAGTACTTGACATCTCTCTCTTAGCCACACCACCGGCCACCTTTCAACACATAATAGCGACTAATTCATCTTCAAGAATCATGAATAGCCATTAAGATTTTAAGCAACAGAATGATGTTTAAGGAATAAAGACTATTATTAATAAAATTATTTAAAATAAATAATATTCGGGTGTGTTTTCTTGTCTCTACATATGCGTTGACAACGTTGTCTTATGACTAAAAAATGAGGAGATCTGTATAGATATGCTAGCACATGGTCAAGCATATAATTATACTTTTATTTGTTTTTATTATTTTTAAAAAAAGAAAATGAAAAAATACATGAGTATATATCTATTTATACAGGATAAATGTGATATTTGAATTATAAATGGCGAAAAAAAAGAACTGATAGTGATTATAAGACCAAAAGGAACATAATACTCCGACACATTGACGTCAATAGTTGTAACAAAATCATTAATGAATTCTCAACTATTTTACTATAAATAAAATAATATATAGCATAAACAGTAGAATAGTTTGAATAGTTAGAATAAATGTAAAATGTTAGATTAGATGACATTCAAAAGAAAATTAATAAAAAAAAGAATACTGAATAAATATTTATTAAATAGATGTATATTAATAAATTTAAATTTCTAAATTAGAACAGATATGTATCAAGCAAGTGCATTCAAGACTGTCAAGTGGCAGATTCATGTTTCATGTTAAAAAAACTTATTCAAAAAGCTTTTCGTGAACTGGAAATGAAATATAAGAATGAAACATTAGGATTAAGATTTCGTTTGTTTTCAAATAATTCATGTTAATGAATAAAACTGTTGAAAAATGGACAGACAAGGAAGTTCATGATATGAAGTAGTGAGGTAAAACTGGATTTGACGTCCGTTCAGATCACAAACATGCTCAATTCCACGTCGACGTCGTCTGGGACTGTTTGCTGTACAATCGACGTTGTGGATGAAGGCAATACTGACGACGTTAACGACGCAGATGTGAATTGTGCAGCTAAGATTTGAATGTACTGAATGTTTTTTATATCTTCATTCATTATTTATATAGATAGCTAGTAAGATATGAATATAAGTAGCTATGAAGTAATAGATAAAGTTGGAAAGTCGATAACAAACTTGATTTCATATAAGTTAGATAAAATGTTTCAATGCGATATGCAGATTACAATCAGGCTAAATTGTTATGTAAGCTTAGATATTGCAAGCTAAATGTATATTGAGAAGTAATATTATCGTGGAGAGTATTTTTTAAAAAAATTAGTAAAAATTCCAAAGAACAGCGATTTTAATCTATGATTTTAGCTACAACTTAGCTAATAGCTTCAGCGATGTTCAGCGAGGCAGAAACAATATGCTAGCATATTCATGCTAATATCAAGATAATTTAAATTTAATTACATAACTTTACTTAATTTTGATTGAGATATAATGAAATTATACAATAGTTGAGAGAGGGAGAGAGAGAATGAGTGGAGTGGAGAGAAAGTAAACGTATGTTATCGTCCGAGCAGGTTATAACATATTCTAAAGCCAATTTCAGAATGCTCACCTGTTCAGCATAGGCTGTGTCTTAAAAATCTCCGTTGTGCTCGTAAGGATTCAATTACTTTTCACAGCTCGCTTACCACATTTGCGTTATTTTATTAAAAAAAGGAAAGAAAAAGAAATGATTTATAAATAGAATAAGTATAAGTATAATTATAATTTTTCTGATTTATATGAGAAAAAAAAGAAGAAAAATGATAAAATAATTTTACAAAAACTGTCAAAGGTCGTTTATAACCTAATTTTTAAAAAAATTGATTGCTAAATAAAGCTTTAATACATATGAATTGGTATAGAATAGATCTGGATTGGTCAAATATTTACAGAATAATAGTGTAAATGCATCTGGATTTCAAATTGGCAGTAGTATTGACAAAGATTCTTTTTTTTTGTGCGAACGAGAAGAAAAAGAATGTTCGAAACTTGTATTAGAAAGAAAAAGTTTTTTCTTTTCTATATTATACTGTTAAACTATATATATATATATATATAAATATAATTATATCGATATATAGTTAACTATTTCTACTATATTACTTGAATATCTATAACCCTTCTCAATGAACTTTTGGTAATTGGTTGCCATGGAAATTTTAAGACATTTCATTACATTCATCTATGTACATACATTTATTCTTGTAGTTTATGAAAAACCTATATCAACATTTAATTTGATATGTTATTAATTTTCAAATTTATATAAAATATTTACTATAATATTGAAAAAATATAGTTAAATGCTATACTACAATTAAGGAAAAATGTATGTATCACTGCAAGAATAATATTTTTTGAATTGTATAAGACAATACAGAAATATGAATTTTTCAGAAAAATAAAAACAATAATCATTTATCATTTTATTCTTTTAAATATAATATTATATGTGGACTTGTATGTGGAAATATAATTCGTTGAATAGGAATTCCAAGCAAAAGGAATGGTTTAAAGTAAATATTCTATTTTCAATTTACTAAAGAAATAAACGGAACAACTCTAAAAGAAACTTTGAAAACAGTTAGCAGTGAGTTCGAAAGAAAAAAGCGGTGAAGTAAACATAATCTTTTGAGAAATGACTCATAATGTTTCATCAGGTTTATACACTAATACACATAGTTTCTTAGTAAATACAACATAATTATAGTTATAAGTGTATATAGATGTAAATATAATTAAAATTATTAAATATATATAATTAAAAACATTTTGAACTTTCATTTATAAATTTTCATTTTAATCTTTGAATTATGGAAAGTAAAGCTTAAGTTAATCGAAGTAGACATGTGGCTTGAATTTCGTTTTTTGATTTTTATCCATATCTCAGCTCAAAGTTCAAGATAATTTTAAAAAAAATTTAAAAATAGAACAATCTGAAGAAAAGCTTGTAACGAAAAAAGTTTGTGAGTTTAACAAATGGTCAGTACAGTAAAGTTAATTATTATAATATAAATAATAAATTGTAATATTCTTGATTTATTATTATTATTTTATTATTTTTTGTTTTTTAAAATTAAATTATATTCAAATATATGTTATCATTATTATTATTATTATATTTGATATTGTATTAGTTTGTTTGATTTCTTATCTTTTTCTTACAAATTGTGTTAATTTTGAAAAACAGTTGAAGTGTTGAGATCAGCACAGATTTAAATCAAAAACTATGTACAATATAACATACTTCTTATCAGTATTCAGAATAAATAACTATATTCTAATATCATCTTATCAGCTTCTGATAACCTGCATTTATTCTCCAGAAAAAGGTAAATGTCGATTAGTTATCATTCTGATTGAACTAACGCGAGTTATTTCATCAATCTTCATATATATTCTATCTTATAATTTATTTTTATTTATTTAAATATTTTTGATATTCTATATATTTCATTTTAAATATCCCAGATTTTTTTTTGTCTTATCAAAGAAATGATTTGTTCAAATATTATCTTTAAAATTTCACAATCGTTTAAATGAATGATACTCTCACTTGAGTTGAAACTCCAATGAATAGACGACGTGTTGATGTTGTTTCATCATCGATGTGTATCGATTCCATTCACATCATGATCTTTTCATTTTTTTAATTTCTTTTAATTTTTGTTTTCTTCAAAATAAATTTAAATACGCTCAAGAATAAGCTTGACTCAATAGCTTTCAAAACCAAAGAGTTCTTGAAGTTTTCTGTTGTTTGCTTTACAATTTCCAGTTTGTTCTTACCTTATCTTCTTGAAAATGTTTGCATTTGACTGATTTCATGACATAATTTAACTTATAATTTGATATAAAATATATTTTTTTAGATGATCAAGCTGAAAGATATTGTTATTTATCCCATTCTAATATTATATTATATTATTTATCATTATTATAAGAAACTCTTTCCTCGTAAAACTTTCAATTTGTTCGTGAAAAATCATCGTGATGGATGTAAAGTTCGAGATGATGAGTGGAAATATGAAACGAGCAACGTAGCTGTGAGTTTAATTATTTTTAAATGTTTTTACATCGTCTAAAACAATATTCATTTTAAATATAAACATACTATTAATAAATAACATATGTTATAGGACAATCTATTGTTTGAAGGATCTAGTCCTGATGGAACAGCATTTTACCTCGAAGTAACTTGTAAAGACAAGTATCAGATAGCATCTTTATATTTCATTTATAAAGGACAAACATTCCAGGGACAATTTAGGTAAATGTAGATTTTGATTCAAATTATTGATACGGCTTTCAATACAAAAAAATTCTTTTTTAAAATAAATAATTAAAGCTAATTAGAATATGTGTATGACGCACGTGAATTGCGTGAAATTTAGATATCAATATGATTTTCATTTACAATTTAATAAATTCAGATAAGCGGTTGTAATCAAGATTTTTTCATAATATTTTAATTTAATAATCTTTTTATTTTTCAGTGGACGATACATTGACAATAAAACAATTAGTTGTGGACCTGTTCATTTAGAATTACGTGAACCATTCAGGCAATGGAGAATCAGTTTTAAAGGACATCTCACGTAATTTATTCTTTTTCTTAGAATTATATATTGTATTATTTTTTTAGAAATATTCTTAATAATGATAAGAAGTTCATATCGTTTGGTGGATGGTGGAAGCCAACATCTGATGCCAGATTTTTCTACACAAATGCTTCCATCAAATCATACTCATCTATTATTATGGCTGATCCAAGAAAAGTTGCTGATAATCTAAATGAAATTAAAAAGTTAGCATAATATATATTTTATAATTAATAGTTTATATACATATTTAAGAATTCGTGATGCTCCAATATTCTATCAAGATGGACAATATCATTTTGAATTTACAATTGAAAAGGAAACTGTAGAAATCTGTTTGCGAGGACTTCGTACACGCAATCCAAGCAACATATATTCATCATCCGATCAATTTTACGTTTATTTAGAGGTATGTCACAAGCTTCAAACTTTCATATACTAGTAGAAATGAGAAAAAAATGTCAGAAATATCTATTTTTAAAGGATTAAATATACATAAGAATAATGCTAGGATTAGTATAGATAATATAGTAACAGAAATAGAAATAGAAACTTTATATAGCTGGCTCTATATAAACTAATCTAGTAAAATTAATAATATTACTGTATAATTAAAACAATATATATTTGTTATATTATAAAAGACTAGGAGAAGGTGAAATGATTCTTTATAACGTTATAAAAATTTCAAATGAGACCGCTGTTGGTCGTGGTTAAGAGAGAAGAAGTAGAGGCGTATTGTATTTTAAAAAAAAGTTTTATAAATAATTTATAACAGTTTTATGATTTTCACTTTTAATAATATAATTTAAATAAATTTATAGGATGGTAATCGTATCCAGTATGCAACATGTTCTTTTGATAATCAAAAGAAAATAACTCATGGATATATAACCCGAGCAGATCGTTTGGTTAAATGCATTAAGCTTTTGGATCCTGAAGCACTTGATATAACAAATCATCGGTTATTGGAATTTTCAGTTGAAAGATGTAAGCTTCAATTATTAAAAATTATATTTTTCATTGTATATTTATATAATCAACTTTAGTTCCAAACTTTGGTATTCGTAAAGATGAAGTAATATCTCAATATGAATATTTAAATGGAAATAATCAAATTGTAACTGTAAAGAGATTGAAAGTAAGCTTTTATCATTAATTTTTCATCCAAAAAATGTATAATTATAGGTTGTAAGTGGGCTTAGCAAAGGAATTGCTCTTATTCGTACTGTTCGTGAATCATTAGCAGAAGATCCTGTACCTGAATTCCAATTCTTTGAAGGTTTGAAAAGAAATAATATGTAATACATATTTATAAAAATTATAATTCAGATTATCATGCATCAACACAAGAAAAGTCAAGACGTTGTCTTCCATTTAAACATCGAGCTTGTCAAGACAAGCTGTTAGCAGGAGGAAAAGGAGCTAACCTTGCTCGTTTAACTACAATTGAAGAGAAAGTACAACATTGGAATATAAAATATAAAATAAATTATTTATTTTTAGTTTAAAGTTCCATCCGGAATAGTTCTAACAACTACTGCTTTCAATGAGCATATCAATAATCATATAGAAATTAAGAAACTTGTTGATTCTCTATCAAATTCAAAACAAACACTTGAAGAACAAATTCAAATAGGTGAAAGGTTTGAATTTAATTTTTTTTTTGAATCAATTCAATGAAATTTGAAGAATTCAAGAATCGTTAAAACATTCATTTGTTTCTCCCTCACTCTTAGATGATATTGCTGATTCTGGATTGGATCTAGACGAAAATATTCTGTATGCTGTAAGGTATGAAAGCATTTTTCATTTAGTTAAATAAAACAAAAACATTTTCTTAGATCATCAGCAGTTGGTGAAGATGGTGCTGACCTCTCAAGTGCTGGTCAATTAGAAAGTTGCTTAAATATTCCAGTCAGCGAGGTTTTATATAATATAGTTAAGCATTTAATAATCAAAATATATTAGCTTTCCCGTAAAATTGTTGAATGCTGGTGTTCTAATTACAGACGAGAGGTTATATCTTATAGAAGGTTAGACTCCTATTACTCTTTCAAATGCTAAGACAAATTTTTTTTAGAAATTATGGTCAAATAGTAAATCCATCAATGGCAGTAGTTATTCAAGAAATGAAAGTTGGTGGAATAGCCGGTATTTTATAATTTATAATATATAATATTAAAAAAATAATTAAAGGTGTTATGTTTACATGTGATCCAGTAACAAATAATGATTCATTTATGGTATTAAATGCCATTAAAGGTATGGGAGAAGATATAGTTAGTGGATCTGTTACACCAGATGAAATTTCAATTAATAAAAATGACTGGAGTTTTAAAAAAGTAAATCCTTTTCTTCTAATTTTAATTAATTGTTTTGAAAACTGATGAGTTTTTAGCCAAATCCATGTTGTCTCAATAATGAATCACTTGATAAACTTGGTAAAGTAGGCTTATTCTTAGAAAAAACTTTTGGAAAAGCTCAGGTAATAAAATTAATTATAAAATCAACTTAAGAGTTCAATGAAAATTATTATTAAGGATATCGAATTTGTTGTGAAAGATAATAAGATTTACCTTGTACAAACTCGTGATGTTACAGGTTTGTCATAAATATAATAAATTAAATATATGAAGTTATATATCAGGAAGAGATGCTGAAACAAAGTTTGAACTTGAAACAGAGTTTGATTCAGGAATTTTGAGTGATTTAGAAGTTATAACAACAGCAAATCTTGGGTGAGTATTTCATATTAACTTTAACATATTGAATATCATTTTTTAAGAGAAGTTGTTCCATTTTCTCTTACACCTTTTGAATGTACAACATTTGGTGTAATTTTTGATAAAAATTTGACTGTAAGTTATTATATATATACATATATATATATATATATATATATATATATATATATATATTTTTTTTTTTTTTATATTAATAATAAATTTAGATGATGGGATATGAACCAGTTTCAACTTATATGTCAAGGCAAAGCAGTGCAGCTATTACTATTGCTGGTGGTAGGCTGCTTCTTAATGTTGGAGAGGTTAGAATACAGAATAGAATAACAAACTTTGACCAAAATTATTAATATTTCAGCTTTTCCTCCGAGTTTGGCACTCATTCGAGAAAGATCGCTTAGGTGAACTATCAATTGCTGGAACTGAATTATTCTCCAAAGAATCCTTCCTAATGGTATTTGATTGTTTTCATCAAATTGTCTGAATCAAATGTTATATTTAGGCAAAACAGCGTTATGCTCCTCTTCCATCTTATTTTGATATGAAACGTCTAAGTGAAATGGTTTATGTAAGATTTAATTTTATGAATTTTACATAAATTAATCTAATTTCAGTGTTTGTTCATGAGATCAAAATCAGAATTGAAAGCAATTCATAAATCTAATGATGAAATGATAGCTTCGGTTGTGAATAAACCTGCTTCAGCATATACATTCGAAGAACTTTTTGAGTTATGGGATAAACAGCTGTTACTCCAAAATAAGGTTAAGTTTTCTGTTTTTATTTTGTCTCATTCAAAGAAAAATTCAGATGTTTGAAAATCATGCAAATATTTCAAGCTATTCGTCATTCACATATGTCATTGTTGGAATGTTAATTAGAGGTTCTGAACGTAAGTTACATGAGAATTTAAACTTGTAAAACTTTGTTTATCAGATGGAGAAATGTCTCCAGAGATGATGTCTGATTTTGCTGAGCTTTTCTCCAACTGTAGTAATGTTATCAGTGCTGATATTCCTGTTTCATTCAAGGTTTTAACTAGTTTCATCTATTTCAATACAATATTTCTTGAAATATCAGAAAATAGCAAAAGCTATTCATGAAGATGGTCTCGAAGAAGAATTCTTGAATTTATCTGCCAATGAAGCTATTGAATTCATCCAAACTAAAGGAAAAGAATCTAAAATACAATTAAACAAGTTTGTTAAAGTTCATGGACATAGGTTTGCATTAGTATACTTTCAAACCAATGAATTATATGAATATCAGAGGTAATCGTGAACTTTATATTCGAGGTGTTAGTTGGGGTGAAGATCCATCATTAATTATTCCAAACATACATGTAAGTACTGATTTTCATTTATTTTCTTTAATATGTATTGTATATTGGATATATATATATACATATATATATTGATTTATAGACAATTTTAAAATCCAAACAATTAGAAGAAGAAACGAAAATAGTTAAAACCACCGAAGAAATTATTGATAATCTAACATGTAAACCAACTGGTATTCGAAAGTATGTTTTTCATTTTATTCTTCTTTATGTATTTTATTTTTCTTATCTTTATTGAAAACATTCTTAGAACATTTATGAAATACATGGCCAAGAAGACACATGAAGGAGTTATCAACCGGGAAGCTTCTAAGACTTGCTTAGTTCGTGGAACATACAATATGAGAAAAACGCCAACATTAATCCGAAAAAAGCTTGTTGAAGAAGTAATATCATTTAAAGCTTATAGTTGAAGAATCATAAACAAAATAATCTTTTTATTCAGGGATATGTTCCAAATGAAGAATTGTGCTATTTCCTTACAATTGACGAAATTTTAGATGTCATTCAAACAAGAAATGCAAAACTTATCGCAAGGTAGGTAACATCTACAGACGTCATACATAAGAAATTAATTTTTATTTGTATTTTTGTTTACAATTTAGTAATTTTTCGCAATTGTAGAGCACAACGACGTCAAAAAGTTTTCGCTGGACTTGAAGCTCGTCAGTATAATCACATCATGTACGGTAGACCAGTTGCTGTATGTTTTCTTATCATGTTTTGTTATGCATAACTATATTGTTTGTTTTTTCAGATCTCTGAGAATACTCACAAACAATTCCAATCAGTGAACTCTCTGAAAGGTACTGTAGTATGTCGCGGAAAAGTAATTGCTCGGGCACGAGTTGCTAAGAACCTTGCTGAAGCTCAAGATACTCAGGTACGCTTCAAACTGAGCATTCATGCATATGTTTCTTAAAACTTATTTTTAAGCCTGGTGAAGTTCTTATAACATGCAGTACTGATATTTGTTGGTCACCATTCTTCCCAATTATTAATGGTATTATAACTGAAATTGGTGGTTTATTGAGTCATGGTATAACTAATATAATTATAAAAAAATAAAATTTAAATGATATTTAGGTGCTGTTGTTGCTAGAGAATATGGTATTCCAAGTTTGATTGCTGTAGAACATGCTACGGATGTTTTCAAAACAGGTAATTGAATGAAACTTCAATGAGTGGTTCACACATGTTATAACATCATTTCAGGAGATTTAGTTGAATTGAATACAGATCTTGGAACAATTTCTAAGATAGTAGAAAACGATTAAAAACAATTTATAGCAAAATGTTATATTTTCTAGTTATTTTGATGAAAATAAAATATGAATAAGAAAGATTATAATATATAATCTCAAGAAGATCTGAGATAAATAAATATTTTTTATTTTTTTACAACGTATTAATTAATTATAAATTATAAAATATTATATATTATCCTGTAAATCTGATAGATGATGTCTTGATCACGTTGGTTTGATAAAACCAATTCAAATAACGAATCTTCTCGTCATACGTTCAAGAATCAGAATACATGAAGCTATGATTGACAAATGTCTGAAATAATTCCAAATGTTTTGATTTAATCCCTTAAACGAAAGGAAAAATTGAAAGAAAAATGAATTAAACAGCTTATCACTTGCTCTTAGATCGTCATTTAGCATCATACTATATGACAAATAAAATAGTTTTTCATAGTTTTTTTTAAGTTTTGAATCGAATATGAAATATGAAAGATTGGAATTTAGCATTGTTCTTTTATTTTTAAAAAGAAAATTAAATATTTTCTATTTTAAAACTGCAAATTTATTACATGAAAGACATGTGAATAATATGTATATGATTTGAGTACAAAAATATGTTGATAAGAGTAACACATATGCCGTCATTCCTGAAATGATTTAAAGAAAAAGGAAAGAAAGAAGAAATATAAATAGAGAAATAAATTATTTTATATTCATTTCCTTATTTATTTTCTTTATTTATAGAAAATAAGCAAAGTATTTATTATTTGAGCTACTTTATTAGTTTTTATTTGAATCAAAGTTTTTAAAAATGATAACAAATCTTTAACTGAATATTGGTATCTTTAAAAATAAATTCTTTTATTTTCTTTTTATTTCATATAATTAAATAAAAAATTTAAAAAAAATTAAAATTAGTTAAATACATATAGTTAATGGGAAATAGTATATTTTCATCAAATTATATAAATTTCGTCCAATATGCAACTTCAAATAAAATTCAACACATCCATCATTTCTCAGTTATTTTCATGAGTCTAGTATCTGTATCCTATTTTGTTTGTTTTTTTTTCGAATTTCTTTTATAAATTCTAAAAAATCAATTGTATATATGACTGTATTGCTCTTTTTATAGTTCTTGCTTTTTCGCTAGACCTTGTACTTAAGTGTACGATGAAGAGGTTATAACAGATGATACAGTATAACAACTGAATACGGCTTGTCACCGAAATTACCCTATTAGCTCTCTTTGAAGGTTTTTCGTTATCAGAGAAAATTTATGTCTGAAATCAATCCTGATTATCTTATCAGAGAAAATGTTGCCGTAGGCCATCATCATCCCAAAACATATCTGTTAGTCATACACCTACACTTCCTAAAGTACTATCGGTGCAAAGTTCCAAAAGAAAAATAAAGAAAATAAAGTAAAAATTGAAAAATTAAATAAGAAAATAAATAAAATATATACTTCGACCTGTCCAGAACATCAGTTACAAACTAAAATCTTGTTCAAAAGTTGTCTACCTCAACCTCTAACTATATACTCGTTTAATATCTGATATTCTATCAAATACATCTAAATTCTAAAATATTTCTTTTAAATAATCAAAGATTTATGTTATTATCTTCAAATTATTCGAATGAATATCATTATGGCAATACGCAAGTCAGCAAAAGATGATTATTAGCTAATGAAGTGCGAGTTTCTCATGTTTCTGCTGAGCTTTCTATCAGATTCTTATCTTTTCTCTCTTTGCAAAACTGACCAAAATCCATAGTTTTGTCAACATTTTCTAAATTAGCTTTATATTTGCCTTTATTGATAGGTAATCATTAAAAAAATATTTGAAGAAAATGTTTTTAGTTATCAGTACTTTTAAAACCTTCACAGACTCAACGGACACTGGAAATTCCAGTTTTTTTTCTTTTAACTTTTTATTATTTCATTGAATGTAATAGAAAAAGGAACAGAAAAAGGCATTTTTTCCTCTATTAAGCCTGTTCTGTCCTGGAGATTTTTTGTTTTATATGTTTGAATTTCAGCCAAAAAAAAAAAGTATTGTTATCTATATATTGTATATATATTTCATTTTTTTATTGATTCACAATGAACAAATCATCTATAGTCAAGATTGTTTCCTCTTAGAATACCTGTATAGTAAAGCTTTCTGCTTTTTTTATATTTTTTGATTGTAAAATATATAATGTCCGAAATTTTGTATTTCGAAAAAGCAATCATTCATCATTCCTAATCTGTATAGAAACTCATTGTCTTTTTCTTTTCGCGGTCACTTGAACCTTTTTTTTAGTTTTACAAGATTAATCTAGTTATCAATCACTCTATACACTTTAAAATATAAAATAGTACTATATGTATACAGATATTGTTCTCATCGTTTTCCTGATAATCAGAGTAATCAGGCAGTGAGTCAAGATTTTGGTACTGGTTCTTGCCCTTCCACATCTTTTATTCGTTCTATCTCGTTCTATCTTTTTATCTTTATTTCTCTTCATTCTTCTTTTATTTTTTATATCTTTCTATTTCTTCTTTTTTTTTTCGTTTCAACATTAGCAGTAGCAATATAAAATATTCAAAGAAATTTATTTTATTGTTAGTATTGTCATTGTATATTCCATGATTATGGACATTTTAATGATGTTCTAAGCGTATGTTTGATGATAAGAAACGTTCCAAAAGCTCATAAATGACTGAACCTTTTCATCCACTATTTCAGATGTCAATGACCCTAAGCTACTGAACACTTTATATAGGATGTATAGTACAATTTCATTTTGTTTCTCCTATTTTTCAATTTAATTTGCAGAGCATCATATTCAAATTTTCAAAAAAAAATCCCATTGTAATCATATTAATCTTCTAATTAATGATAAAAGTTTCTATTGTTCTTTAAGCGTTCTTTATATTTTATTCTTTCTTTCCTTCTTAACAATCCCATTATTTGACCAGAACATACAAAATTTTGCAAAAGAAATCAACAGAAATTCAAATTGCTCAAACATACATAATGAACTTTTAATCTCAAATGTTCTCTTTTTATATTGAATTCGGCAGATTTAGAATCACTATGTACTTCTGAACATTTATATTCTAAAGTATATAAATTGATAAAATAAATTGTAAATTCGTTCAAGATAATAATTAATTTTGTTTTCAAAACTATTTATTTTTCTTTTTTCTTTTAAAGAATTTCAATTGACAATTTTTGTAATTCATCTAAACTAATACTAGATTTAGTTTTATATTCTCTTTTTTTTCTTTTTCAAACTATGCCCTTTCAAAATGTATTTTTGGATGATATTCTCTTCTAATAAATTGGAAAACTTATCAATCTTAATGAGTTGCAACTCCAGAAAAAAAAAACGTTTAGAACTGATGAATCAAACGTTTATCAAAATGGACAATCATCCAGTTTTGTCCTTAAATAGTACGCAAATTTAAAATATTGTTTCACAGTTAGTCATCATAAATATAATTTTGACCATAAGGTTTAAATCAAAAATATATAATATATTCCACCTACAGTACATCTGTATTAGTTTAATATAAACAGAGTTATAGTTTTTAAACTATGTATATATAATTTATATGAAAGAGTCATCATATATTTTATTTTTTTAAACTTATTTAACAATTTAAATCTCGTACTTAACACCATGAACTGGTTTCTTTTTTTTTTGAAATTCTCTTGTCAAAGCCTATATAAACGGACATTTTATGATAACATATCACATTACCTACATGATAGAATAACTCCCAAAATTCAATCTTTCAAGTTTTTGTTCCAACATTTTTCCAATTTCTCTCTTAGTGTAGCCGTATTATTTCATTTTTTGTTCCAAAAAAAAAGAAAAAATCCAATTTCTGTTATCATATCGGCGACTGATCAGTATTGGACCACCCAAAAAGAAATAAAACACACTTCTAAGTCTCGTCATACTTCGATTAATTTTTCCGTTAGATTCTGAATTAATATTTGAAATTTTGATATAAACATTTATTTTTTTTTAATTTCTATTTAAATTTTTAAATTTTTTTAAAAATATGAATATAGTTAATTTGCTTAAAACTTTAGAATAAAGTTATATTTCTTTAAATTTTGAAATATTTTAATCTTTATTATCAATATTATATATTATTATATTATGTTTTAAAGAACTTTAATAAATCGTAAAGATAAAAATAATACTTTCTTTTACTTTGCAGCTTTCTCATCATGAGCTCATTATCGCCCAGAATGCTTTTTGTAACTATGGTTCATGCTATATTCTCACAATATGGAGATGTAATGGGAGCATGTTTCAATCTTCTCAATGTTCCAATTAAGCAGTAAGTTCTTACTATTCTTAACTTAATATCATTCATTATCATTTATTTTTCAGTATGTTCAATGAAAGCATGCAAGCTCAATATGGTCCCTTAACTGACTCATCGTAAGCATTTCAAATATATTCTAAATATACATTAAGGATTATTCAAACCAGAGATTATATAACTTTCTCTTTTGTTTACAGATTTGAGTTATTGTTTTCGGCATGTGCTTCAACCATGTATATTGGATTAATGTTTGGATTTGCGGTAATGGGTTACATGATGGACAAAATTGGGCGAAAAGAAACTGCTGTGACTATTAGGTAATCTTCTCTCCCTCTATCTCTCTCTCTCTCTCTCTATCTATCTATCTATCTTTCTTTCTTTCTTTTTTGGTTCTCTTCTTCATCCATGCCCAATCTTTATGGCTTTTTTGGAATACTGAAATTATATTCAAATATATTTTTAAGGGGAATACTTGGTATTTTTGGCTCAACTTGTATGATTTTGTCTATGATTTTTGGACGTCATGAATTATTTGTTATCGGACATATAATTGCTGGAATATGTACTGGACTTAAAGTTGTTTTAATCATTTATGTAGCAGAGTGTAGTCCTGATAGTAAAAGAGGTAAACAACATCTATAAACAGATCTTATATAAATAACCTTTTTAAGGGTTAACCTCTATGGCCATTAATTCTGGTGGTGTTATAACAGTTATGATTTTAACGCCACTTTCTTTACCAACAGTATTTGGTAATAATCAATCTTGGTAACTTCCTTTCTTTTTGATAAACTCTATTCATGAAAAATCTAAATTTGCACATTTAATGAATATTTCTAGGGCTGCTTTACCTTTCATCTCATTAACTATGGCAATTATTCATCTTGCAATAGCTGGGAAATTCCCTCAAAGTCCTAAACAACTTTATATGAAAGTGAGGATATACATATATTGTTGTTAATAAATTCTTTAATTGCTTAGAAACATGATGAAGAGGCTGCTCGAACTGCTATGCTATTCTATTCCGGAAGTAATGCTGACATAGGTAAGTCACTTGAAAAACCTATACCCTGGTTTATTAGCTTAAACAAACGTGAAAACTCAAGCATAAAATTTCAAAAAATTGAGCTCAGAGAAGACAAGTCTTCACGATTGGTAAGCCGGGGAATAGATATCATCATTCGCTCAAGGGTGGTATTGAACCTTGAACCCTAGCGCTTAATGGCGCGTTATTGCAATACACCTATTGCTGTTGAATCTCATCATGTTTATGCACCTGAACAATCGTGAATACTAAAACTAAGACTCTCAAAAAAAAACAAAATTGAGCTCAGGGAAGACAAGTCTTCACGAGTGGTAAGCCGGGGAATAGATATCATCATTCGCTCAAGGGGGGTATTGAACCCTGAACCCTAGCGCCATTTTGCGCACTGTCGTAATACACCAATCCACTACAGATTCTTCGATACTGTTGATGAGTGAAGAGAAAGAAAAACAACCTGAGAAATCGATAAGCATTGTTAATATTCTCCAAAACAGGAAATACAGGTAATTTAAACTGAACTAGCAAAGTACGTACACATATTTATTGAATTCTTTTAAGATCATCCTTTTTCTTGGTTTTGCTTGTTGCTTTCATACCTGTTTGTTCCGCATTGAACGTCAAAAGTCAATTTTTAGTAAGTATGCTCATGACATACGGTCTTGACCAGGGTGAAGTAAGCTTAATCTTCCCAGAGTTTGGAATCCAAATACAATATGTTTAGGCTACAACTGCAATGCTTGTTATAAGTGCTGTAGGTTTACCTATATGTTTCATCTCTCCTATCCTCATTCATAAAGTAGGAAGGTGTGTATTTTTTGTTTTATTCACATTTAATAGTTAAAACTCCAATTTTGCAGAAGAGCCATTTTTTCTACAGTTGCAATTCTCTGTGCATTAGAGTGGGTTGGCTTTGGTTTTGCCCAAATTTTCGTTGATATGCATGCTACCGTAAGATTTCAATTCAATTTTTGGGAAAAAAGAGAAATAAATAAAAAAATATAAAATTTCATTTTTTTTTGCAGAATTTAACTATAAGCTGGGTTAGTGCTTGCTTCGCAGCCGTTTTAGGACAGGCAGCTATTAACATGGGGCTTCTCATCATGTCGCCAATCCTTATATCAGAGATCTGTCCTCATAATACCAGAGCAACTATTTCACAAGTAGAATCAAAATTGAAAAAAGAATATTTTAAACTTCATCAATTCAGTTAACACAAGTATTTCCTATTGGATTCGCTATTGGTGAAGTAACATTGTTCCCAGGAGTTCGGGACATGTTTGGTTCTTTTGTCTTCTTCTTCTTGGGTGCTACATGCGCTGCTCTCGCATTCTTGCTATTCATACTAGTTAGTATTACTTTCGATTTTTATTGAAAAACGTCATTTCTTTATAACTTAAATCTTAAAATTGAATTGAAATTCTATTTTTTTTTGAAAACAGTTCTATTTCAGATGGGTGAGACATCTGATTCTGCAAAAAATCACGAGAAAAAAATACATAAGAGGTAAACAAAAAATTAAAACTTTAAGTATAATTTCAAAATTTTCATCTAAAAATATTTAAAAAATATAAATTTCGCTGCTTTCTTTTTTAAATATAAATTTTCTTTCGACATTTCACACAGCAAATATTAGAAGGCTTTAGTTGTTCAACAGGATTACTGATTCTTATTCAAAAAAAAATCTATCTGTTTAGACGTCTTATACTTGAAGCTGATGATGCTTTGAAGACTGGAAAATGGTCCAAACATTACGGAAGTATTCTGGATACTCCAGAAGATACAGAATCTTCTGAAGATTCTCTTCATCCATCAGAATTAGCTTATCAACGTCAGCATCAATTTTTCTAATGATACTCAGCTCTATTAAAAAAAATATAGTATACAATTGAATTTATCTTGATTCTATCATCTAGATTCATTTTCACTTTTTCCCCAAAATGAGTATAATCATCAGGATTATCTTCATTTTTATTTTCACAAACTTGAAAGCCTGTCAGCAATCGTTGTCATATCTTTTCACTTCAATTTTTTTCAAGATTAACGTATCAATCCACGGTACCATAATGTCTTTCAAAACAAAACCATAATTATTTGTTCATTTCATATGTACAAGTGTTTGTATTTTACTGGATTTAGTCCAAAGAAAGCCTTCTCTAATTTAAAATATTTATTTTGAAGCGAAAAGAGATAATTAATTACGGGTATATCATAAACGATATATTATATTTTTCCAATTTTCTAGAATTTTCGAAATTTGATTTGTGTGACCATTGACCAGGAGAAAAAAAATATTAATTCGTGTCCAATTCTCATATAGTATACTTTTGAATGAATAATTATATTATGTAAATTGAAAATGTTTGAATAAATTATTTTATTTAACTAACTAGGTATACACAATATTCATTTGAAAGAAAAAAATTATTATTGTTTTATGGAAGACATGATATGCTGCGGCGGATGATGCGAGCTAGCAGCATATTCTCATCAATCAAAAATTCTTTTGAATAGTTTATATAGATAAACTGAAAGTATACATAGATTTATAAAGGATGACACTTGAAAAATAATATTTTATATCTGTTAAATTCAAACTTTAACATTAACAAAGAGAGGGAAAAATAACTGAAAAAGTACGAGAAATGAGAGGAGGAGTGGGAAGAATAGACAGAGATGGGATAGAGAGGTCATAGATAGTTTTTAGCTTTTATATTATAAATTGTAAATTATATGTGCAATTCCAAGAAGAAAGATAAACTTTAGTAGAAGAAAATCAAAATAAAAATAAAAGAAGAAGAAAAGGAAGCCAATATATGGAATATATATATGAATGTATACTAAACTTTTTTTCTGTTAATTCGTGTTGCTATGATGTGAACAAAGCATCCAAAAACCATTTATAAAATCTTTTTTATTATTTTTTTTATTATTATTATTATAAATATAAGACTAAATACAAAGTAATTATCTATAGTTTATATCAAATATTACAATTTGCATCCCCCTCAATATTTTATTTTTTATTTCCATTTTTTAAAAAAAAAATACTCTTTCACAATAAATGACAGAGAAATATCTAAAACAAAAAATTGAAAAGATTGTTTCTTTTCTGTTTTTATGAGAAAAAATTAGTTCGATATCGCTTTTTACTTCATCTTGTCCTTTTCATTAGGTTTTTTTGCTTACTAATTTACGTTTTGTTGTTCGAGAGCTAAAGCTTTAATGAATTTTCATACAGCATTCTGAAGCTTTTACCATCAGACATGGGTCCCTTTTATCCAAAAAATAATAATTTTTTTCTGCTACGTTCTAGCAATTTCATACTTTTCTCAAATTCTAAGAAGAAACATACTTATACATACTGTTTTACTAAATATTATATATATGTATGTAGATGTATATGCAATTACTATCGTAAAAGTCAAAAAACCAAAGTTTTTGAAACATTCTAAAAGAATTAAACATATATACTATATATAGAGAGAGATATATAGAGATATTTTTAAATTGTTGCTTTATAACCACACTCCATTTATTAAAATTCAAAAAAAAATTGTTTGATCTATGATTTTGTATCTTAATAACCTCATTTAAATTTTAAATCCAGTATTTCACCTTTCCTGGTCATTTTTTCATTTTTTTTAAGTTCAATTATACTTGAGCTTTGTGCAACACCTCAAATTATTAATGTTCATATGTATGTACATGTGTATACAATTAGTTTTATGAACTTTTTTTGATCTAAAAAAAAACTTCAAATGGTATAGAGATTATAAAATAATTAAAAATTAGAATTATAAACCTAAGTTTACCATTTTCTGAAACAATTTTTAAAATATGCGGTTATTCTATTATTCAAAGATATTGGACAAGAGGAACATGTTAAATATGGAGAATTTCTAAATATTTTCTTAAAAATAGATTTATATCAAATTTTACTTAAAGATTTACAACAAAAAGCTGTAACTTCAGAAAATTCGTATTGATAAATATACTACTTAGCTGTAGCTTTTCTACTATTTTTAGAAAATTGAAAATTACCCGTTTCATAATGCTTACATAAGTTTTCCTAAAATGGTCAGGTAATGTTTTCTATTTTTCGATGATTAATTATTAGCTCATAATGAAAAAATATATAATTAAATCGGTGATTCTATCAATTAAAATTTATTTTTCGTAAAAATAAATTTAGTAAAATGTCTTTTTCTTTCAATATGTGAGAATGTGCAGCTTCTTCTGATTATACATAAGTGATATTTTCCTCCGTACATATATTTCACATATATATATATATATATATACTTCTAAATTTCCAAAATAGTAAAATGATCTATCTATCTATTTGCATATATTCATCGTTTCTTTTCTCTTTCTCTCTCAATTTCTCTCACTCTTTTTGTCTTTTTTCTTCATTTCTTTTTATTTTAACTTACTTACTAAGATCTTATTTGAGTTTATCCCAAAATATATATATAAAAAAAAGAAAAAAGAATTTAGAAGCAATTTATATTCTTCATACCTAATCACATAACTGAATATTAATTATAAAGTTTATTCAAAAGTAATTAGGTATGTAATGTATTAATCCCAAGTCTTTAAAAAGCTTAAAAGAGATCCTGACCAATGATGCAAATGTATTAGTCTATGTATGTATATCAAACATTTCCAACTTATTGCACATCCCAACCTTTCATACATCCCTCAACTCCAGAGAAATGTTCTTTCTCTCTTTCTCTCTTTGTAGCATTTCACAAGCATTAAGGCTATCATACATCTATATCTCTATATATATCTTCATATTGCTATTTCCTTAAATAGAAATGATGTTAAAAAAAGAATTTTCTAACTTGAAAGGTCAATTAAGGTACTGATTACAGCATATAACATATTATATCTCCATTAACTATATATGGATAGATAATCTGGTCATATTATTATATATTTTATTTTTAATTGTTGTATGTTCAGATACATATATATATATTAAATATATTCTCTGATATCTACTTACTCAAATACACAAATAATAATAATAATAGTAGCATTTTTAATAATAAGTTGGTTAAAATATATACTTATATATGTATAAATATCTTATATATCCATAGATAGTTAGATAGATAGATACAACATATGTACATGTACATTCTGAATATCTTAAGTTCAAAGCAAAATTCTTTCTTTTTTTCCTTGTTTGTATAAATTCATACATGCATACTAAACCATTTTAATTATTTCAAAATCTTTATTATATATTAGCAGCCGTTCAAGCAGGTGCTAAGTTTTAACTTAAAGAACACCATCTCATGCCAAACTCAGTAGTGCTTGCCCCTCCCACATTCTTAGCATACCAGTAGGATCAAATAGCTTTACTGAGATGCTGATCTCTCTTTTTAATTTTTTTATGTTTTTCTCATACCAGCCTACCTTTCATTTCATTTTCTTCTTTAATTTGTGTATTAACCAAGAAAAATGCGAATACAGGCTTCTAATTGCTAAAATAATTGGAAATGTTTAGATATTATATTTCAGCCACCCCCATCGTTCAAATTCTTTCACGAGGTCTCAATATACCTTTTCTTAGAATTCTTGACTATGTGAAAATTAGCCAAATATTTATCGTTTTGATCTATAGCTTCCTATATATGCTTATTCTTATTTGAAATCAAAAAATACGGAAGTATGAACGTGAGCATCTTTCGAACTGGGAGGAAGCCACATATAGAAATGACGTTATGATGAAAATGAGTTGATGTATCTTTCAAGTGTTTCAGACACCCATGATACTAGCAATAGTAGGCGGATGTATTTTAGATTTCTAAAACTAAAAATTTTCAGTTTATTTTTGGACAATAAAGAGAGAAACAAATGGACAATAAAGAGAGAGCAAACGAAATTTCATTTTCGTTTGTGTATATGTGTGTGTGTGTCAAAAATAATGTTTTTTTTTCTTCAATTTTAAATGAATTTTGTTCTATTTTCATCATCTTTATAATTTTTGGAATCAAATATCCCGTTGTCGTTGGATTTTAATATGTTGTATGTTTGATACTGATATTATGACTTATTTCCGGAGATTTCCAGAAGAAAATTTGTTAATTAAAATTAGTAATCCAATCTAAAAACTCAAAGACTCTCAAAGAAAGAGGAAAAAAAAAGAATTTCTCCCACTTACATGACTATGAGTTATCTTTCCCATATCTACATAACTCATTATGTAATTCCTTTAATATTTATTCAAATTTTAACCTCTTTGAATCATGTTCTGAATAGTATCATCTAAGAATCTTCTGAACCTTCTACGTCATCAATGTTGATGACAATTCCACGTGTAATATATTCGGTGAACGAGCTCTAACCTTTGGAAATATAAACTTAGATGAAGAAGAGTACTCAGCTCATAGATCTGGTGAATTACATTGTTCAACGTATAATTCAATCGCAATTTCTATTAATTCCACAAAAGGTTTAGCATCACACTCTCCTCCTCCCATTTGCTTAGCGATGTTTCATTCTTGAGTTTTGAATAATTTATTTGGTCATTCGTGAATCTGACCCTTCTCCCAACACTGTCTCTATCTAGTCACCATGAATATGTACATTCCTGAAACTTATAGTATCTTAGCAATCTTATAAACAGATCAGTCGCCATGCTTGTGGATTATCAGCTTGTACGTGAGCTATACAACCTTTTTTCTTTCTATTGCTTTTCTCTGTGTTCTATGAAATAAATTATATAGGCGATTTCATAGAAACTTTCACTATTTCATTGTGTATGTTTTTCCTGCTTTTTTATTCAATTTTTTAACAGAAATATCAGACAGTCAATAATAATAATCTCAATAATACTTACGTTTATACCTTTTTTTTTATATTTTCTTTTCAACAAGTAAATAAAATATTTTTATTTTCTTAATTTCATTGTAATTTTTTTTATTTCTTTTATATTATTACTATAATGTTTTTTAAACTTTCAGATATGCTCAGATATATCGCTTTCTTCGGTATCATTCTTTTTGTGGCCATTGAAGCTGCCATCATCCCTGGAGGTTCATTTTTGTCATTCATAAGTCATAGAATTATTTTTAGAACAATAGCAAAAAGAGTTTTTAAGAAAAATGACGTATAGCTATAGCAAGAATATTATAAATGCTTTTATTTTTCCAGAAGATGACTGTGATTTAATTTTTGAGTGTGAAAGTCAAGATTTACGATGTATTCAACAAATCTTACGCGTTATGCCACATTGTGGAGAACTACTAGGTATGTATCATCATCAAGGTTTCTGAATAATTTAAAATTATTTTGTTTATTCTTTCTCTTAATATGAACTAATATAATATCTCAAATAGATGTTTATGCATTTTGCTTTCAGCAGACCAACTCGAGAAGCGAGCACCATTGATGAACAATAAACGTCATAATCGAGTAAAAGACATTTTTGTAAAAAGTTACATGAATCGTATTGGAAAATGAATTAAATAATCTTTATTATTATATATTTCGTCTTTTAAATTATTCTTTTTTATGATTTTACTACTTAAAGTTCCATCATATTTGTCGTCATATCTATTCCAGCTTTGTAGCTTCGTGGCCCATTCATCAAGTTTTTTTTTAAATAAACTGTTCCTTGTTAACATTTTTTCTTTGAAATAGTTTGTACTTCCAGTTTAACAAATTTTCTTATTGATATGATGCAATGTTCAAAATATATTCTTAAAAATTATTTCAATTCAATGTTTTGGAAAGATCAATGTTGAATACAAAAAAAACATTGAAAACTGACAAATAAAATTTAATAATTCGAAAGAAGCTCTTTCATAATAATAAGCACATCAAGTATTCAACGAGCTTCTGAAGAATGATATGACACACGTAACACGTAGTATTTCCATTCAGAAGGCTTTGTATAGTGTGGACGTTCCCAAATTTGATTAGCATCTCGTGATGGACAACTCGAACCAGCATTGAACCTGAAACTTTCAGTATCATCGAAATTGAAATAAACATTTAATATGAATTATTATGCAGTTTCTGCAGAATATTTTTAATAAAATATTAACGAAATGAAAATGTTGTTGGCTAACCATTGAATCATCATCAACTGGTCATTTGAGCAATGGCTATTTAACTGGACCAGAACAGTAGATTCTCGTTTTGGAGGTAAAATAATATGAGTTGGAGAAAATGAAAGTTTGTCATATTTTAATGCTTTAATTCTGAATTTTTTTCAAATTATAATATATATTATATAATAATTAATATATCTAACCTAAGAGCAATCCAATTTTCGTTATTCCAATTTCTTAAAGTTAATATACCTTCTCTCAAATGATTTACAAATAAAGGCTAAATATATATAGATTTATAATAAATATATTTATAAATTAAAATATATTATATACCATTGGATTTATTATTAAATCTTCTTCATTTTCTATACATGTATACATTCCTTCTGTTTCACTGTTTCTAAATCAAAATATAACTATCATTAAATAAATTGGATAATCCTACTTGCACGACAACTCAATTTGAGAATTAAAATATGAACTTTCACTTATAATATCATTAGTTTGAATCTTTAGATTAGGTTGTATCCCTTTTTGGAGTATAAAGAAGAAAACTTCCCCAAAAACAACTAATAAAACATATATGATGGCTGAACATCCAGCAACCTAAAACTCATTGAAGTGTAAAGAAAAAGCATCAAAGTTCGTATATTATATATGTTTCAATTCTATAAACTTACAGCTAGTTGGTACAAGTGATGAGTTACTGTACATAAGTATGTTGTTACATTTTCTTGTACAGTAAGATATGTATGTAAGATTGAAAGTCCAAGAAATAGGACAACAACTGTTAAGAAGGATGCAAGTAGAAAGTTCTCTGTGTGATTTCGTATATTCTATAATTATGTGATAAGTTAGTTATATTATTTTTAAATTACCGTGTGTTTTGGTCTTATAATCTCTATGTATAATGGAAAAAAAGAGAAGATTGATATGAATAATCCGAGAAACCTATTCTCGAATATCTGAAAATCTAGTTAATTATTGAAGTTGCAAATAAAATCTTACATGAGCTACAAACCTATAACGATTAGCAAATTCTCCATTTTTAGTCATTGAGCATGTAGATCTTATTGGTATCCACAATGACGTTATCATCAACACCAGTACTAATATCTGAAAGATCATTGAAAACATATAAGCTGAAGACATTTTATGTTTTTCTACTATACTTTCCAACAATGGTATTTTGACACACGATGTTGCTTCATATTCAATTCATTTGAAAAATATGTCTTTGAATTTGATATCAATCTATTTTTCATACTAATTGATATTAATATACAATATACTATAAGCATTATAGAACAGAAAATTAATGTTTTGATCTAAAAATAAAAAAAATAAATTTTAAAATTCAAACAGACCCTATTATATTATACATCATTCATTCTTAAATAAATGGAACTCTTTTCAAAGTTCTTTAATCCAGATTGACATGTGTCTGATTGAGCTAAACAACAGCATGTTTCTTGGTCGCCTTTAATAATAATATTAATATTAATATTTAAGTAATTATAAATATATTTCAATTATAATTTATAAAATATTTTATTACCATTATGAAAACACATTGAAGTTTTATTGTGAAAATATGATATCTCAGAACATTTAGAAATAGGTAAATCATTTAAATTATTTGAACAATTAGTTCTGTAAACCAGACCCTCAAATATTAGAAACATATACTTACATAATAATAAAATAATTTACCTCTTTATGATGATATGAATAGATACAACATATCTTTGTTTCACATTCACTTCCACTTATAATTTCAGAAGTTACCCTTATAGAATCTCTTGATAAGCTTTAGTTTATGTTTTCATATGTTTGAAATAAAACTTACATGCAATTAAAACATACAAATAGAATAGTAACAAAAGAAATCAACCGATACCATACCATGAGAGTCAAATATTAATTGTTTGTTTTGTTTTTTTTGAAAAACAATCGATTGATTAATTATGCTAATTAGATGTACCTCCCATAATGAATATTTATAACTTATATAACATAATTTTTGAAAAAAAAAAAAATATTTTGAAATTATTATAGTTAATCACATATTTTATTTAATATTTAATAATTTAAATGTTTCAATATTAAATATACATAATTATTATTGATGATATAAAATATACTTCTCATTTTAAAATTAAAAGTTACTTATGAAAGTTTATAATTATTGATTATATTAATTTATTTAAAAGAATTTAAATTCTTATTAATAATATTCTTGTAAGAAATTGTTAATAAAATTATATATTATATAATTCATAATATATATACATATATATATTAATTATATATATTCATAAGAGTTGTTAAAATATTATTATTGGCATAAAATTTCTACAATGAACTCAGAAACAAAAGGATTTATTAGAGAGATATTATACAATGAAAGATTCATATTCATTTGAGCAAAGTTATTCATATCATAGTTAAGCTATTCAATACATCATCGTAACCTCTAAAATGCTTAATCTCGAACATTTGTTAAATTTCCATATTTAGCTTCGAGATCTACACCTATTTTAGGAAATTTATTAATAAAGGTTAAATTAGCAGATGGACCAAACGACTCAGCGTGAATTGGCTTAACATTATTTGTTTTTTGTAGAAAAGATGGTGACATTAACTGAGATGGAAGCATTGCTTGTTGAGATAACATTTGTACATTTGAAGTTTGTGAACTCAGATCCTAAATTAATAAAATAACATTTTAATTTGAAAGATTATACCTGAACAGCCTTGGAGATTGATCGATGCATAACTCTTATAGAGCTAGCTGCTTGGGATTCAATCTGAAATAATTATAAATAAAGTTATAAAATTGAAAAAATAAGTGAAAGACAACAAACCTTTGACATTCTAACTACAAATATAACAGATAATATTAATACTGTGACCAGTATAATAACAATAAAGAAAAGTAATAGAAAGACAAGATTGAAATGAGAATTAAGCCAACGTTTTGTTGAATGATTTTCTGAAAAATAATCAAAAATCTGTATAAACGAACAGAAGAAAGAAATAGAATATACCTAAGCTTTGCGTTGACATCTCAATCAAAGTTCCATTGCTTACAGGAATGCTTGGAGTTATCATATTTGGGCTATTTATTCAATAATTATATATATATATACTATATTTTAGTATATGTATATTTTCAGGACAACTATCAGGACTATATACAACTTTCTTTTGAAAGCTGTGAAAGAATAGAAGAAAAATTGCGAATAGCAACTGACCATAGCAACGATACCAAAAACCCTAAGCTATTAAGGCTTTGACGTTAAGTGAACTTCAATTTTGTTTGTATAATATTCTAATAGTTTCAATATAGTATTATTTGTTTGTATATAATATGAAGAAAAATAAAGAAAACAATAGCTAACTGCTTAGTAATTATAAAAAAATTTATTTATTCCATTCAGATTTTAAATTATTGAAATAATCAACAGAGGAAGTATTCTGTATCATTGTTTCACCAAACACATTTAAAATAATTTTATTGTCATGACGTGGGCTTACTCGCTTCTGACATTTTATCCAATTCGGCAGATCTGCAAATTAACGAAATATTTAATAATTTTCTTAGGAACGTATTTGCATATATAACATTTGAGATGTTAATAGAGCATTTTTTTGTCTCTTCAGAATTATAATAATGTTAGTAAAAGTCAAAAACACACGTAGACATGCACACGTACACATACACACATACAACCGTTCAATACAACTTCATTCAGAAAAATAAAAATGACGCTAATGTTTACGTGAATAAGCTTTGTCGTGATATTTTATATTTAAGTTGCAACTCACGTTTCTTATATGCCGACCATTTAAACATAATTATTAAAGGAATACTGTATTCTAACAATATGGAAACCTGGAAAATTATTATTTTTCATTGAAAAGAAGATCGTTTTATATGTTTCAGATTCAATTATATAAAGTTTTCAAAACACAAACATGAAATGTACCGTGTTCATGATTATGAAAATACAAATATATCCAGATGAGTTTTCGCATTCAAGCGGAGTGGCTATAAACTTTTCTTCGAATATCATATTTCCAATATAATCGTTTAACGTTAAAATAAAATCACAACATGCTACAGGTAATAAAGCATTACGTACAACTCTGAAAGAATAATAATAAAAATTTATTGAAATATATTAAAATATACTTTAAGTTTTCTGTTAATTGAAACCGTTCAGTAAGTGTCATGGAATAAGAACTTGTCTTTATTAAGTATCGATTTATAAGTAAAATTCCCACAAGTAACTAAATAAATTTTTGTTTTATATTTTTTGAAATATATGTATATTTACTGTAATTGCGATACTTGTTACAATAAGTAAAGAATATTCGTTATGTTTTTCAAATTCCTGCGCATGATGGCCTGTACCATGAAGCTCTCTAAGCTCAACAGCTGAACTTGCAATATATGCAATAGTTAGCTAAAATTTACTATATTTGTACTTTTAAACATTTTGAAAACAAACACTAAAACCATAAAATATGATTAAAAGTAGCCAAAATCGAGAATGTTCATATCGTGAATGAAAAACAGTAGCCAAAATTCGTTCTAAATTTAAAGTTTATCGAAACTATTAATAAAATGATATTTTTCACCTATTATGCAAGTTAAAAATGATGGATTAATAAAACTATATGCAAATACAATAGGATATTCCAAGTAACTATGTAGTATATCATATCCTAACAAATAAAAAATTCGTTGAAAACCTATTAGAAAAGCGCATGATGCATAACTGATAATAACTGATCCAAATAAAATACTGAAAAATTAAATAATTAAATTCAAAATTAAGAAAAAAAAAATTTTGTTTGAATTATATTTACCTGAAGAACGGATGAAAGACCTTTAATACACGCATATGAACACATATTAGAACAGAAAATAGGAAGCCAGAGATGAAAATTAATACAATAAAGTAAAGATTTATTGAATTCGCAAGAAAGTTTGGATATATAGCATGCTGAAAAAAAAATAAAATTTGAAATAATTCAATAATTCATTTATATTTTAATGAGAATATTCTTATATTCTTCTTGGGAATTTATAAAGCTACATATATTATATTTGGTTAATTATATACATATAGTTAACTATAATTATTCAATATGTTTAATATTTCTATTTTACCTCAGAAATTTGTTTTGTGAGCTATTCCCTATGGTATGTACTTCACTTAAATTTTTCAATTTTCAATATATATTTTTTTATTTTCAATAAGAAGGATTTTCTTTTGAAATGTGAGACTGTTGTTGTAATTATTATTTGAAACAATTACGAATACAATTCATATATCAGAAATACCTGAGCCCAACCACCAGCAGAAAAACTAGCAGCAACCATCATAAGGATCAGCTATTTCTTTGAAGAAATTCAATAAACGTTATATACAAATAGAAAGAAGTAGTTAGAAAATCAAAATAATACAGTTTGTATGATAATAGTTATTGATAGAACTCTTTATAAAACTGTAGGCAGCATAAGCATAAGCAAAAGTCTCTCAAAAGTTTTCCCATTTGAATCCAAATCATTATGAAAAATTGTTTAAAGAGGAAAAGAAATATAAATTTTTCTAACATTAAACAGCAGAAACGTGTGATTATCTTCAAGATTTTAAAATGTTATCACATCGACAGTCAATGTTTTTATAATAATTAACAATGATGAACAGCTCATATTATTTTCAGTCTTTTTTCAAAAAAAAAAAAAAGAAATATGTATAAATTTGATATATATTGATATATATATATATATATATATATATATATACGAATATTATATGAATTTTACATAAATTTTACATGAATATTATATGTATTTAATAGAAAAAGTAAAAAAAGAACTGTATACCAGATATGAACTATTGTATTCAAAGAAAGATATTTCAAAATATTATATTAACAAACTATAAATGTTTTTAATTAATTAATTTAGTTATTATCAAATTTATATTTTTAATAATTATAATTTAAGAAACTTACTCCATGATGTTCGCTGAGCATGTTTTATAAAAAGCCTGTGAGCGACCAATGAATCTGAAATAATTCATGGGTAATAGAAGTGCTTAATATAATTGAATATTATTATATTTTATATATTTTAACTAAATAAATGAACAATTGAATTAAAAAAAAAAAATATATATATATAAAAATATAAAATAACTTGTAATGTTGATTTTACTATGAAAACGATAATATGCATGTCTGAAAGCATAACATTTTGAACAAAATCTTTATTATTTGTTGACTTTTTTTTTATTTCAATAAAATAAGAACTTGATCATAGATTAAATAGTTTTTATATTAAATTCTTTTTAAATAAAAAAAAAATATATTTATGAATAAAGAAGGTTCAAAAAAAAACATTGAAACTTGTTGTCGTAGTATGGATATAAGCTATTTATATGTTTTTCTAAAATCATTGAAATTTTTTTCTTTAGAGAGAGAGATAGTTATTGTTTGAGAGAACAATACTGCTAAATTATGTTTTATAATGGTGTTCTTCATCCATACATTCAGTTTCAAGATAGATTCTGATATATCTCTTTACGAGCTGGATGAAGATGACGTCGTACAGAATGTCCAATGATGCAGCCAACAGAAGCCAATCCAAGTATTACTCCAGAAAATACAGTAGCTTTGTTCTCAAATGATTCTCGTAGAGTGCGTTTTCGTGTTCTTTCACAGAGATACACTGAATGAAGAAAGTAGATGTGAGTGAAGCATATTGATCATCAACATACCGTTGCTCTTTGTTCCATACGGTTGAAAATCTATTTCCGGACTTATGGCCACAATAACATTACTGAAAGTTGTATAGAACAGTTTATACAATTATAAGTATAGTTTGAAAATAAAATAGTTAATATAGTAAATGAAAAAAGAACATCAAACAACATACATATGTATGTGTATTCTTGCAATGTTAAATTGAAAATTTAAAAAACAAATTGTCTTACTCGAAGCCTTCACTATGTAATGTTATATTAACTTGGTCTTTGCACACATATTTTTGATTCAATGGAGAACTAATGATTACCGAAGAATTATCGGATTCAAAAGATGCTGATTTATCTATAAGATTACATATTTTTCTTTTCTTCTTTTTTTTTGCAGAAAAAAAAAGTTCCTATTCTTATTACCTTCATATGATTCTGTATAGACCACTCTCCGTAGTTGCCAACGTAATTCTTCAATCTGTTTGATATAAACATTCTTCTGAAATTCACAAAGTTGTCTCATTTTCAATTAGAAGTTAAGTATACCGTTCCAAAATAGAATTTCAGTCTGCGTTTTCGATTTTCATGTATAATTGTGGCTGTTAGTAATGGATCAGTTTTAAAATCTTTATAGCATTTGCCATTTATGATTGTTTCATCAGATGTTAGATCAAACTTTAAATATTGTATAATAGATGATGTATAATTATTTGAAACCTACTGGAATATAATTATTTGTTTCTTTTATATTTAAATTAAAAACTCCAACTTTCAAAGTTAGGGCCAAGCATATTCTACCCTAAAATTTTTTTTTTTATTTAAAATTTAAATTAGATCATATTATATATAATAATTTTCATTGAGAATCAATTCAATTCAAGATATCACGTTTTCAAATGCGTAGGCCGAAAATATAATTTAAAAAATCATTTGAATAGTTAGTAATTAGAAAAAAAAAAAAGGTTTTCATCAATCATTGACTATGAAATATATTTTTATTTAATTATTATTATTATTTATTATATAATATATAATATGTTTAAGCATATAAATATAAAATGATCATACCTTATCGTTTGTTAATCCAATTTGATTTGTATCAACATCCACAAAGGAAGTATAATTAGCAGCAGTTTGTGTTACGAAATAATAGATAAAAACTAAAATAGTTGCATAATAATATATATTAGATTAATAAAATTATTTATTTTCATTCTTATAACATTTGTATTTTTCCCTTTTTCCATTAAAATATTTCAAAACATTAAAGATTATTGTAGACTTATCTTTTATAATGTTAAACATGTATAGAATAACATTTTGAAAAGTATGTAATAAGCATTTGAGATAGAAAGAGCAGCTTAGTTTGCAACTTAATTGTTCAATGCTTTCTATCTAATCATCATTATTACTATTTTAATTTAAGCCGGATAAAACAAAAAAAAGTTTTTTATATAATAATAATTAACATATAGCAAAAGGATATAAGAAAAGAAGAGTCACAATAGCCGAAACATTGCCTTAGGGTAAAATCATTAATAAATTTTCTTTATTATTCAATTTTGAAAATAATAAAAATATTATTAGTATAAAGAAGGAAGTAAGTAAGAAACCTGAGCTTGTAAATGTTAGGAAAAACATCGTCTTTTTCAGTTAAAATTGGAAATCGTTGAAATACAAATGGGTAGATGTAGAGAAAATATTTGGAAGCAGATTGAAGAAGTATGATTGTGGACTCAAATGGTGAAGGTTGAGAGGGAGCAAAGGAAATAGAGAGAGATAAGATGGGAGACAAAAAGAAGAATAACTCATTTGAAGAGCCTCATTTTAAGCCCTTTTACGTCTTCAATCCATCTTTTGATGGCCCATATTTGAGAATTTTCATAAGTATACATATAAGTATTGTTAATTGAACTCTAAAATTTATAAAAAAAAAAGAAAAAAGAGAAAAAGAACATCGAGAGGAATATCCTATTAATCTCAATTTTATATTTCCTCTCATCATTACAAATCAAAAAGTTCAAGAATGAACTTTTGCAATACAAAGTACAAGAAGCCGGCAACGAAGAAAAGATGCAATTTGATAAATTTCATTAGCAACTTCAAGAAATGATCTGGATTTTCATCATTTTCATTATTTTCAACAATTACTAGCCCCTTTTTTCTTTTTTAAAACGGTAATATATGAAATAATATATTAATTTTTCTTCTATCATATAATAATCTTTCAACAAGACATAGTTTTCTTACTATTTTCTTCTTCTTTTTCAATTTACACAAGTTTTGTATGAATTTAACTTTCTTTTTTTCCTTCGAAACAAATGCTTGTCTAAGTATTTTTCTAAAAAAACAAATAAATAGTTTTTAAGTAAAATGATTGGTAATTTCTTCAAAATACATTTCTAAAAACAGATGATAGTTTCACAATTTCAATGAAATCAATATCTTATTCATTTTCTCTTTTAGTAATCAATTCACAACACTGAGGATCAATCAATCAAGCAATTAGAGATACATCCATCAATTTCGATACTAATATTCAGCAACTGAATTGAACTTGAAACTACTTGGATTTTGCTCTCATACTCACATCATCATTTTCTTTTTAAACGTAACAACCTTATTAGGAAACAAAGGTTTCTTAGTATTTCTCTTTTACATCAATTTATCTGCTAACTATACTCTCTCACTTTCCCTCTCTCTCTATTTCTCAGTCTCCTATTCCACTTTGCTATGCTAACTATCTTCTCAACTCTTCCTAACTCATTCTCCATTTGTCTTCTGGCCTTAATGTGATTCTAACTCATTCCATCTCCTCTAACACAGATGTGAAACATGTCCAAAAAATCTTTTCAACTCCGAACATCCATATTACGCAAAATCGCTCTAATCAACGGTCATACTTATTCCTTTTAAATCTCATCTATAAGATTTTAGAAAACATAATAGATATGCTCATTCAAACCATTTGTATTCCAAAAATTATAATGATATTCCAAATCTGTGGATCAAAAAGATTTATATGTCATTGGACAGATGTTGCTATCCCAGTTATGGTTGGTGGATGAAACACTGCCTGCTGTTGTGTTTCATATAGTATCATCTATTGTCTTCAACAACTGTTACTTTTTTCTTTTTTTTGCTTCCCATATATTGCCTTTCCAATAAAAAAAATAAAAAGTTCTTGTATACAGCTTTATAAGCTAATCATTTCGTGTAAAACATACATATAATATAAATCTCAATATAAGTTATTCCAAGCTAGAAAATAGGGTAGCGTTTCTTTCGCAAATGTAATAGAACTCGTCTCTACAATCATAGAAGTGAGTGAATTGGTCCTCGAGCTTGGCCGCGTTTGTATGAGCAAAGCACTTGGTTTCGCAAGCAGACATGCGGTCACTAGCGTTGAGCTTGTGGTTCCTATAACGAATGGCATCAAAACAAATTCTTTTTCTTTTCTTACAAAAGCCCGAAGTCCATTCCACCCTTGGTCTGCCATTGCAAGCAGGAAGATCCAGTAAGTCCGAACCAGGTTTCCTTATCTTGAGGAGCGAGAACACGGATGGTCTCGAACTCTTCGACAGAGTCTGGTACAAACATGGCAGTTTCTAAGTCGTTACAGGCACGCTCAGCCTTATCCATTGAAACTTGATCAGAACTGACCAGGTAACAGGATTCGCGGTAGCTCACCCATCCATCTGGACACAATTTGGCCTTAAACAGTAAATTTCCTAAGGAACAGTGAAAGAGTAGCATACATTGGGCGTGGCAGCAATTGTTTCGATAACCTCCACAACCTCTGGTTTCTTTGGAACATGACGGTAGTCCCAGTTAATAAATCCATCTGAAAGAATTGTATAATAACTGAAAAATAATTTTAAAACTTACTTGTATCACATGGAACCTCTCCAGAACCGTCAACTTCTCCGCCAGTAGCTGGGGCACTATAGACCATAACGGCCAAGATAGAAACACAAACAAATGCTCGAGTAGCCATTAGTACTTGTGAAGTTAATTAAACTTGGTTAGATTGAATAATGTGTTGTTGAAACCACAACTGATTTATCTGTAGATTTCCTTAACCTTATATACTCCCTCTCCCGCCAATATTGTGATCTTCCAAGTTATATTTTGTACCTCATTTGATCTTTTATTACTTTATAGTTTATTTCTGTATTTATTAATTATTTGTTTTTTTTTTTGTTTTGAAATTATTTTGATATAAATAATAAATTCTACTATTTAAATTTTATTTCGAATAATTATATTTAAAGAATAGTTCCGCTTATGAAATGAAAATATATGTTTATAAAAAGGAACAATAAAGTTTCGAAATTCTAAATATAAAAAACAATTTTAAAGATTTAACTCTCATTCTTTTCTTTTATTTTTAAAAAATTAAAAGTATTAATCGAATTAATACTTCAAATAATATTCTTTAAAATGATGATGATGACATTTGAAGAAAATACCAATGATATATAAGTTAATTAGCTCATCTCATTGTTTCGAATTGTGATTGTCCTTGAAATTTGCGTCCCACATAATAGAGAGTATCTTTACCTCTTCTTTTCTGAAAATTTGTAGACTCCAATCAACCAATATTTCTGTCCTTTATATACATATATGTATATTCTATTATAATAATATATTGATATTTAGAATCGCTAACTAGATTCTATTAAACTCTAAGACTATTTGTATGTTGCATACAGTTAAAATTGGAAAATTGAATGAACTAACTAGGATTCAACCACACGACTGACAGTAATTTTAACTGCACCAGTGGAATATCACAAATAATTTCCAAAACATTCAAATTTCAATTGCATATGACTATTGAGAATTGAATATTCTATCCCATACCATGTCTGTTTTCCACGAAATCTGACACTTTTCGTTATATCTTCTGTTTTCATCAGTTTTATTTCCTCAGATCCCATAAATATTTTTATTTTGTTTAAAGACTGAACCTTCTTATATTATTTTATTTGTATCTGAATAGTTGGCATTGACAAGGATATTCATCAGATTCTTTAAAGTCGGTCTACTGGAAAATATTGGATTTGATGATCGGGAGGTAATCCATTCAAAAATCCTCCTACTGCTCCTATTTCTGATAAATTTTATATTTATTATACTATATTGAAAGTTATATCAAAATAGAATCATTTATTTTCTCAGTTCTTTCATTTTATTTTGAAGTTTCTTGATTCAAGTAACCTTTTCTTCGACCTTGGCGGTTGATGTTTCATCTTCTTGCAACAGATAATCGTATTCACATGGAAATTTTCGCTTTTCTCTACTTATCTTTAAGTTTCAGCTTCCCACTTCAACTTGCTACGCATTTAACTATTGGATATGATAAACTAAAAAGGGTTTTCTTTAATTCTCAAGTATACTTCATGTTCTATATCATTTTAGATTCATAAAATGACTCTTCAAGCTATTGAATTACTTGCCATCAGCTTAGCTGTTGCTATTTTCTTTGCTCTACTTCTAATAATTGTTAATTGTGCTTCATCTTGTTATCAAAACTGTAAAAGTTCTAGGTATTTATTTAGTTTTACTATGTTTCATGTCAAAATTTTCTTTAGAAGAAAATCAGATGTTGAAAAATTACCTGAAGACTACGTCAATGAAATTCATCGTCTTTTAGACAGACACAAGAGGGTAAATGCTATTTTCAGTTTATAAGAATACTTTTAATTTTAATTTTTCAAATATTTTAACTATTTTCATTATATTTTAGGTTATGAATAATGATTATGATACTGATGACGGATACAGAAGGTTATGCGAGGTAAAAATCATTTTACATTTCAAGTGAACAAGTCATCTCATTTTTATTTTATTTGTGATGTTATGTGGTTGCATCGAATTTCGTTTCTATTCAGGTTCAGCCTATGTCACCTGTGACAGAATCAATGGTTGGTACTCCAGTAAAGATACGATCTAGAAGTAATTCATGCAAACTTCAAAAACTAAGAGTAAAGAAACTTAGCGTTATGACATGAATTCAAATGATTCTCGTTTTAGGATGAACTTGAGGAATATCGTATTGATAATCATATGGATATAGAATATATAACAAGAGATGAATGTGAAGAAAAACGCAGAACATGGGGCGGTTTGAATGACTCTGTTTTCGATCCAATAGAGCTTCCTAATAGTATAGATGCCCAAGTTCAAACAACGTAAGCTTTCTCATATTTGCATTTGCAAAATATTTAATTTTCAGAGGAACGTTGCAGCGTATGAACTCTCCAGCTGTTATGAAAATTGAAACAACTGTTTAATATAAAGTTTTGCCAACAAATTTGTTGTCACTTTACTTTAGCTCAAATGGAAACGTGGTTCGTATTGGCATATTTATATTCTATTGTTTTCCCCTTTTCTTTGATCTCATATAACATTTTAACTGAATTTCAAATCAATTTCCATTGTGATATTAAACAATTTATTATTATTTATTGAGATTTTATGATATTTCTTATTTCTGCCTATGCATCTTCATGCAAGGCTAAAGCAAAACCTATTTCACCCTTCATGCTATGAATCGTACAGTAAGCTCTGAAATTACAGTAAAAAATGATTTCTTTGAAAATATATTGTGAAAAATACCTCATGAATGGATCACCAAGAATAAAGGAAGGTCCAAATCCTCCTCCATTCATACCAAACATGCCAAGATAGCATTGTCCATTCAATTTAACCTTAAACGTACTTGATCAAGTTTCAAAAATACTGAAGGTTACCATATAATGCTTGTATGTAAGTACATACATATGATAGCCAATATTGAATATAATATCTTGTGGTTTCGAGTCACATGGTAAGATATACTGTAACATTTTGACAATTATACTGTAAATTCTCACAATATTTCATTCTTACTTGTCCTGTGGACTGCTCATAGGTAGCATTCAATTGAGAGCCAATTTCTGTATAGATCTCCTAAATATTTCATTATATTAATCTAGTGTTCTTCTAAAAATTATTTTACATTTGGTACACCAATGAAAGAACTTCCAGTATCAGAAATAGCCTGATATGATTGAGTTTTGTTGAATTTTCCAACAGAAATTCTGAAAATACGCGTTTCATTAATCATCTCACTATAAATGCTAACCCATGAAATGGGAATTGCCAGAAAGTACGTGAAGTAAGAGAAACAAAGTTAATATCTTCAGAACAATGATTATAATCATAATCTCCATAGGTGATAACTCCAGATGTTGCATTTCTTGCGCTTCCTCCAGCTCTCAAAAGAATATTTTATATACTAACATCTGATTGAGATTGAATACTCATCGAGCCAAACTGTGAAAAGTGGCTTATCAAGCATGCTTCTTGCGTTAAAAATGAAAGGAACTACTTTAGTAATAGCAAGAGAAGGCCATCCCAGACCAAAGATACCTATGATATTAAATAATAATTTTAAATGTTCATAATTTTCAATACCATCTATAGACAGTCCAGCAAAGAAAGAAGCAATTTGAGTTGCTTGCCCAAATGCTTGGAAATTGCAGAGAGTAGAATTACCCAACTGAATAGCGTAAATACAAATCTTATTATTCCAAATATGCTTACACAAATCATATCACTTCCCAAAAAAACTTGAACATTATTACCTTCATATGGGATTTTGAAGGTTCTGCCATCAGCTCTATAGCTATAAGAAGCAGAGCTGTTGAACCTATTCTTAGTCTCTTAAAAAGGAAAAATGTATTCATTTTAATATTATAAACATATTCAAATATACATATTTTTTTTGGAGATTTTTTCATTTCATCAAAATTGTTATTAATTTTATCAAAAAGTAATTGATAGGTACCAAAGTCCAGAGGTTAATTCCATTCTTTGGTCATAGATAAAATGATTAATTTTTTGAAACTCGGAAGCAATTTAAGATTAAAGAAATCATTTTTTCATTATTTGATAAAGAAAAATAATTATAAATGTATACCACATGAATCTTGATTGAGATTGGTTAACTGGGATTGTGGACAACATTTTGGACTGCAGTAGCTTGGACAGGCTTTTACAGACAGTCCTTTACAATAATCAGGACATCCAGACACTCCTGACAATCAGTATTCTTAGATATTGAAAGAAAAAATTGAAACCTCCGCATGTTTGATCCGGCACCCAGAAATCAGATGATCCTGTATCTAAGATAACCCAGAACTCTTGAGGAGGGTTTCCAATGAAGATATTACCAACGTATTCAGTCTATAAAACTACGTCTTTAACGATAAAACATACATAATAATAAACATCGAAGTAATCATAGATCAAATCATGTGCATTTTTCAAATTGGCTGTTCTTCCACGGTTAAGAACGTCTTGGAAATTCCCCTGAAAAGGACAGTAATATTTAAGAAGAAACAAAAATAATTAACCTCTTTGAGGAGTTGAACTCTTCTTGATTCAATTTTTTTTAAAGGAACATTAAAAACAGCTGCTTGAATTACTGTTAAGGACAGCAAAGTTGCAACCAAGGCATTCATCGTGCAGACCATTAACATATTATTCTTATCATGTAACAACTGAACTAATCTGATTGCAGAGGCATAATCAGAACATTAAATTAATCAGCCTTCTTAAGTACATAGAATAACCATTTATGCAAAAAATTTATTTGTTAGATTTATATATCACATTTATAAGAATTATCTTACAAAAACAACAATCAATTCAATAACAACAAACAAACAAATCAACAAAAATAATATAACTTTTAGAAAGGTCTACTTTCAAGCCAATTTGCAACATGGAATTGAATATTCTTAGAAGACAATTCTTGGTTTCTTTTCTTACAATATGCTTGAATATCTTTAATATATTTCATATCCACAGTATTATAACCATCTTCAACTTCATGGTCTAACAAAACCCAAGGTTTGCTGAAAAATTAAATCAAATTAACTTCAGGTTCTCTTTAAAAAAAAGAAATGTTAAATCATTTTGCGGAGCTTAATATAAAATTTGGAACTAATAATAATAATGAACTTACATAGTAGTTAACTGAGGACTCAATTGATGAGGTCCAGTAGATGGGACATGATTTAAAATATTCTGTGCAAATTTACTAATAGCTTTATGACGTCTCTGAATAAATTTCGAATTAAAGAAAAGAAGAGTACATAATACATACCTTCGACAACATCTTTAATTCAAGAATAACATTGCTGGCTAATGCATTTGACACATCAGGATCATCTATATCTAGACGGCATATACCTCCAGCTCCTCCACCACACTCATCATCATCTACGAGACTTATGAGTTTTGGTTGACCCTGAGATAAACAAAAAGTTATAACGCAAATTAATAAAACTGTTACTATGAAGAATGTGCGAACAAGGGATATTATACATAGAGCAGAACTATCGTCCATTACAGTAGCAATAGCCAAGAGACGTTTTGTGAAAGCAGCAACCCTACTTAGAGGAACCTTAAACAAGCATTATATGATAAACATTTTTCAGAAAAATATATTGACCTGTTTTCTGCGCAAATTCAGCATTAAATCTAAAGTTTTTAAAGTGATATTAAGCTGTTTAATCCTTTGTTCTGGAAAAAAAAACTTGAATGTTGTAACTTTTGTATAGTATTATAACCTGCTTTAGTTTCAAATGGCAAGGAATTCACGATTCGATATATGGATCTGTAAAACTTAGATGGATCTACGTTGAGGAGTTGTCCCTCGCCAGAAAGAATAACGAACACGGTATTAATACAATGGATTTGATCAACTAATCGTAAATGCTAAAGAGAAATTAAAAGAATAAGATAATATTGTAATAAATACCTGCTGATCAACTAGATCTTCCATAGTTTTTATGATATCCGCAAAATATTCCACGCTCAACAAATGGGCAAATTTGCAAAGCCCTTCTAAGCATGGTTCTAACAAAGCTAACGTTGGCATTCTTTTCAAAACTGAGAAGAAAGTTTGGAAAACATATTTAATCGTTTCAGTAGCCTAAATGCTGATTTCCTTAAAAGCTAACTTCTCAAAGAAACTTACATTTTTAATTTTAGCACTCAAGAGCTCAGCATCATCAAGTTCACGAAGATCTGTCTCTAGTTTATCCAATTGTTTACGATACTAAATATAAATTGAATATCCCAATAAATACATTAGATACCTTTCTAGTAGATTTACTAGTTCGTTCCTTCTTCAGTCTAGCACGTTTAGCAAAAATTTTTCCCTTTCCAGACTTTCCTCCTTTATCAACTTCCTTTAAATTAGTATATAAAATAGAGCTAAAAACTGTTATAACCCACCTTTATATTCAAACTTAATAAAGCAGAAAGAAGTTCAGGATTAATCCGTCCTTTAAGCTTTGTTACAAAGGAAGAAATACTTCTAGCTCCAAATAACGACATTTTCAAGTGAACATCTTCTTTGAACAATTTAGCAAGAGAACCGCAAGCTTCGTTAACTACCTTAATATAGACCAACTATATACAGCCAAAAAAATTCTAAATTACAGACCTCTTTAGTTTTAGACACAGATAATCGAACAAGTGTGGAAATTATATTGGTTGTATAGTTAAAATGAGAACATGAAGTCATTATTCTACATAAAGCCTACGAATAAAAGGAATAAACCAAGAAAATACTATATTTGTTACCTTGAGAGCAATCATTCCAATTTTGTAGGAAAACATTTCAGGTTTCAAAGTAGAACTTTTCCCTTCAAACTCTAAAAAATGAAAAAATATTATGAACAATAAAAACACAAAACATACTTTTACAGTATTTTTCACATAACTGCAAAAATTTAAGGTGATATCTTAAAAGTGATTCTTCATATTCTTGTAGAACTTTGGTTTCTTTTTTCTGTTTTTGCTGCCTCTCTTCATCGGTTAGAGGACGAATTGCATATCCCGGAATGATATCAATTAGTACCTTTGAAGCGAAAACATTAACTTTTAAAAAAAAGATGAATATCATACTTGAACCATACTAGCAACAGCTAATTTTTGAACCGTTTCTCTCACCAGAGAGTGAACGTTTTGTCCTTGACAGAGATGAAATAAATCTCTTAATTTAAAAACCTAAAAAAGCAAAAATATTAGGAGTACTAAATTGTTCTTATACATTTTGTTGAGGATTTCCCAGCAAACTATGGCACTGCGCAGATATAGTGACTTTGAATTCCTCAATCAACTGTTTACGTTTTGCTAAAAGTTCAGTGGCTGATAAGGCAGAGTAATCCTAAAAAATAAACTTCATTTTAACTCGAGTTGTAACCAACAATTACCTCTTGAACATTTTCTTCTTCTTCTTTTTTTTCCTCATCTTCAGAATTTTCTTCATCTTCTTCGGCCTTCTGTCTAGTTGGACGAATCAAAGTACCATCCTAATAACACATAATTGCAATTATATTTTATTAACTTTTTAAAAACCTTCAACTTGATTGGAAGCATTTCCTCTTCATTCTCATTCAATTGTCCATCAAACTTTCTCTTTTTATTTTCAAACTCTTCCTCTTCTTCGTCATCATCTCCGAGTAACCCTGTAAAAAATATAAATAGTCAAAAAAAGAGCAAATATGAAATAACCCTGGTCAAACCGCCTTTTCAATCCAGCAAAAGCACTCTTGTCCCAGTCAATATCAGCATCAAGCATATCCAAAGGTAGGATATCTTCAGCTTCTTCAGTTTCAAAAAGTTCCTCACGATCGGCTTGCCAATCATCTTCTATCTAAATGCATTTTATAACCAGAGTTAGTATTATTACATACATTAAGAATACGCTTTCTTGACGATACTGATTTTTTTGCTTTTATCTCTTTAAATTCATCTAAGATATGCCTGGATATTTTTTTCTTTTTCCCTAGGTGATTCAATCTTCTTGTGGTTTTCCTCGTATTAGAGGTTTTCATCATTTTCAGCTTCTCCTCACGAGAAGCGCTTGAAAAACCCATGGTTCCTTAATAATAATTAAATAATTTACTATTTTCAAACTATAACCAATAATAAAAATTGAAAAAACCACAAAAAAAAAATGTTTTAATCTGGCAGGTTTCCAATTTCAGATAAATGTGCTCCGTTGCCATTCGTATTTTCGGTACGGGACCAAATTCAAGCTTAGAAAAGTCTATGATGTAAATTCTGGAGATGGGCGGTTTGATTTATGAAATTGTTTCGTCTGTGCTGCATCTCTCTCTGTTTTTTGAAATATTTGCTGTCTTTTTATTTTTTTTTAGTTTATTTCTGTATATTAATATAAATTAAGTTATATAATAGTATAAGAGAAGTATTGATAGTGATTTCAGCTTCTCTAATGACTCTACTGATAAAATTTTTTTGTTCTTCTAGATATTTTTCCTTATAATTAATTTTTTAGGTAAAAAATGTTGTTCCCTGCAGCACGTTTGGCTATGAATGCTTCTTCTTGCTCCCGAGCTTTAGCTCGTTCCACATATCTTAACACTGTCTCTCAGAGATTCAAGTAGGTTAAAACTTCAGTTTAAAGAGATGGATGTGATAATTAAGGTCTGAGGGAGTTAGAGGAGCTGTTATTGGTATTGATCTCGGAACCACTAATTCATGCGTTGCTGTTATGGAAGGAAAGACCCCTAAGGTTTAAAATGCATGAAAATCAATTCTATATTTATTGTTGTAGGTTATCGAGAATGCCGAAGGAGTTAGAACAACTCCATCTACCGTTGCCTTCACTAAGGAAGGTGAGCGTTTAGTTGGAGCTCCAGCTAAGAGACAAGCTGTCACTAACTCTCAGAACACATTATATGCAATCAAGCGTCTTATCGGAAGACGATTTGATGACGCCGAGGTCCAGAAAGATTTGTAAGTAAAATCATTTTTCACTATATATTCAAGTATATATTTCCAGAAAGGTAGTTCCATTCAAGATTACCAAGGCTAGCAATGGAGACGCTTGGGTTGAGGCTCAAGGAAAAGTTTACTCTCCATCACAGGTAAAAAATTGTCTTTGAGGAAATATATGAAATTGATCTTTTCCAGGTAGGAGCTTTCGTTCTTATGAAGATGAAAGAGACTGCTGAAAGCTACTTGGGAACCGCTGTTCACAATGCTGTAGTTACTGTTCCAGCTTACTTTAATGACTCTCAGAGACAGGTTTGATCAAATATTCTATGCTTTTCTAATCCTTCCTTTTCCAGGCCACTAAGGATGCTGGACAAATTGCTGGACTTAATGTTTTGCGTGTTATCAACGAACCTACCGCTGCCGCTCTTGCTTATGGACTTGATAAAGCCGATGATAAAATGTTCTAATTAAACCAGAACAAGTCTTTCATTTTATTATTATTTTAGCATCGCCGTTTATGATCTTGGAGGAGGAACTTTCGATGTTTCCGTTCTCGAAATTCAAAAGGGAGTTTTCGAAGTCAAGTCTACCAATGGAGATACCTTCCTCGGAGGAGAAGACTTTGACAACACTCTTGTCCACTATCTCGTAGCTGAGTTCAAGAAAGAGCAAGGAATTGATCTTACTAAGGTTTGCATTAGTCCTGTAAAATATAATCAAGAACGTCGATAGGACCCCATGGCTATGCAACGTCTTCGTGAAGCTGCTGAGAAGGCTAAGTGCGAGTTGTCTTCCACAACTCAAACCGACATTAACCTTCCATACCTCACAATGGATGCTTCCGGACCTAAACATATGACTCTTAAGTTCACCAGATCCAAGTTCGAGCAACTTGTTGGAGATCTTGTAAAGAGAACCATTGAACCTTGCCGTAAAGCTATGCATGATGCTGAGGTTAAGCCATCTGAGATTGGAGATGTTATTCTTGTCGGAGGTATGTCCAGAATGCCCAAGGTTCAGCAAACTGTTCAAGAGGTAAGGTGATCGTGTCGGAGCCGTTATATAATCATATGTAAAGGTCTTCGGAAAAACTCCATCAAAGGCCGTCAACCCTGATGAGGCTGTTGCCATGGGAGCTGCTATTCAAGGAGCTGTTTTGGCTGGAGATGTCACCGATGTTCTTCTTCTTGATGTTACCCCTCTCTCCCTCGGAATTGAGACTCTCGGAGGAGTTATGACCAAGCTTATCACCAGAAACACCACTATCCCAACCAAAAAGAGCCAGGTATGTTTCTGAATTTGTTCATGAAGTTTACCACTGATTTTAAGGTGTTCTCTACTGCTGCTGATGGACAAACTCAAGTTCAAATCAAGGTATACCAAGGAGAACGTGAAATGGCTAATGACAACAAGATGCTTGGACAATTCTCCCTTGTTGGAATTCCACCAGCTCCTCGTGGAGTTCCTCAGGTTGAGGTTACTTTCGACATTGATGCCAACGGAATTGTTAACGTTTCTGCCCGTGACCGTGGTACTGGAAAGGAACAACAAAGTATGTCGAATACAACAAAACTATGTAAATTATTTGCAATTTAGTTGTGATCCAATCTTCTGGAGGACTTTCCAAGGAACAAATCGAGAACATGATTCGTGAGGCTGAGAAGAATGCTGCCGAAGACGCCAAGAAGAAGGAGTTGGTTGAGGTTCTTAACCAAGCTGAAGGAATCATCCATGATACTGAGAGCAAGATGACCGAGTTTGCTGATCAACTTCCAAAGGAAGAGGTACTTTGTTCGAGATTGAATTAGTATTCTTATCATTTGATTTCAGACCGAAGCTCTCAGAACTAAGATTGAGGAAACCAAAACTGTTATTGCCAATAAGGATAACGAGAAGCCCGAGACCATTAAGGAAGCTGTTTCTTCTCTTCAACAGCAGTCCTTGAAACTCTTCGAGGTAAAATATGATAATAAATAAACGAAAACTAAAGTATATGAACTTTAGGCTGCTTACAAGAAAATGGCTGAACGTAACTCTGGAGGAAACTCTGATGCTCAAGAAGCCAAGACTGCTGAAGAGCCAAAGAAGGAACAAAACTAATTATGAAATCCTTATTATATCTCAAAAAATCACTTTCCATGTGTAGTAATAGTCTAGTTTAGTATATGTTCGTAGGTTCCCTGCGCTAGTTACCCCAACCGGCCATTAAATCTCATCACAACGGTCATTGTTCTCATCATTGTTAACTTTGTTATAATGCTACTTTGTTTTTCATTTTTATTTTGATTAATTTTCTTTGCTAGATGTCCATAGATTGTTTTTTTTATATTTTTTGTTTACATATTAATAAAAATTCTATATACGCATTTCCATATTCTTTTGTGTTAATGTTGTTAATTCAACTAGCTCGTTGTCTATTACCTCTCATGCCCGATTTTTTTTGGCCTCTTTCCCTTCCTACTGTATCTGCCCCCCCCCCCCCCCATTTCCCCTATTAACGTCATATGTCTTCTATGTACTTTCTATTACACTATCATTTGGTCTGATCGCATCCTAGTAGCAGAAAGTGACGTATTTCTATTTCCTAGTTGTCTGATTCATTTCTACTTTAGGCTTTGTTTTTCTTGAAATGTCAAGGAAAGCAGATCTTAATGATCTTATCAATAGTACAGTATGTGTAAGTTCAGTATGTGGGTGTTATCTCTTGATGTGTTTTTAACAGAATTGTATGCTCTTATCAATTGATTCTGTATGCTTCTTTTATTGTTACTAACTGTGTGGTTTTACTTTTGAATGTTGAAATTTTTTTTTTCTTCAGACTATGTCTAGCCCAAATACAGGAACAGTTTCTGTTCTATTAGGTGCCCAATGGGGAGATGAAGGAAAAGGCAAGATTATTGACTATCTGATCGAAAATTACAACGTAAGTCTGCCAAAATTTACAGCCTCTAAGTTATTGCCTCAGGTTGGAGTAACTGCTCGTTGTCAAGGAGGTAACAATGCCGGTCATACCGTTGTTGCCAATGGAAAAAAATACGACTTCCATATTCTTCCTTCCGGAATCATCAGTGAGAAGGTTTTTTTTCTTCAGTTTAAATCGTTTTTTTATCATCTGTTTTTAGTGCCTTAATGTAATCGGAAATGGTGTTGTTGTTAATCTTGAATCCTTCTTTTCCGAATTGGAGCACAATGGAATCACTAGTGAGCCAAACTGGCAGAGAAGGTTATTCGATATATAAATATTTTTTCATTGCTTTCGTTTGTTTCAGAATCATGATCTCTGCCGAAGCTCATTTGGTTTTCGGTGTCCATGCTCAAGTTGATGGCAGACAAGAAGACTCGTTGTCTCAGCAAAAGTCAGTTTCAAATTTGTATTAATTCGGCATCTCAAAGAAAACAATTTTTTAGCAAAATTGGAACCACCAACCGTGGTATTGGACCAACTTACTCCTCTAAATGCTTCCGTAATGGAATCCGTGTTGCTGATTTGATGGGTGATTTCAAGGAGTTCAGCGAACGGTATTCTTTAAATAATAACTCCTCTTCTTTTTCTATTATATTCAAATTGATAAATTCGCGCGCAGCTGCCGTGTAGATCAATGTCGTTTTTAAAAGTGATCACGTGACTTAGATCATTTTCTTTTTGAACGGTGATCTATGTGGCTGTGCTCGGTGAGAGATGTAAGGGAATAATATTAATGAGTTGAAAAAGTCTGTGGATGAAAGGCGGAAGTTAGTTCAAAAATCAAAAACATTACCAAAATTTCGACTATGAATTTTAAAATTGACTTTACAGTTATCATGGCTTGGTTGCTCACTATAAAAAACAATTCCCCAGCATTGATATCGATACCGAAGCTGAACTTAAAAAGTTCGAAGCTCACAGAGACAAATTGGCCGCTCTTAATTTAGTTGGGGACACTGTCGGATTTGTTCACTCTATGAGAAAGGCTGGAAAATCAATTCTTGTTGAAGGAGCCAACGGAGCTTTGTTAGATATTGATTTCGGTACATATATAAAACATAATAAAAATAAATGGCTCAATTTACAGGAACCTATCCTTTCGTCACTTCATCAAACGCAACGGTTGGAGGTGCTTGTACTGGATTAGGAATCCCTCCTACCATCGTTTCTCAGGTTGATAATTCGTTCTTTTGTTTTTGATCTATTAATTTTTAATCATTGTTTAGGTTATTGGGGTCGTCAAGGCCTATCAGACTCGTGTAGGAACCGGTCCATTCCCAACTGAACTTTTGAATGCTGATGGTAACCCTGACGAGAATGGAGAGCGTCTGCAAACTATCGGTCAAGAAGTTGGAGTAACTACCGGACGTAAAAGAAGGTTTTCGAAATAATATTTTAACCAAAAACATCAATGAAATGTTGATAGATGTGGATGGCTCGATCTTTTCCTTCTTCGTCGTTCTGCCCAAATTAATGGTTACACAGCCATTGCTTTAACTAAGTTGGATATCTTGGACTCTTTCGAAGAGTTGAAGATCGCAGTTGGCTACAAACTCGACGGAAAGGAATTGTCTGCTCCACCAGGTTTTTACTATATCGTAATAACAATAGCAATACTGGTCGTCTTCTAGCTCAAGCTGCTGCTTGGAACAGAATTGAAGTTGAGTACAAAGTGGTCAAAGGATGGAACAGTGTTACTTCCAAAATCCGAAAGTTTGAGGATCTTCCACAGCTCTGTCAAGAATATGTTCGATTCATTGAGGAGTTCATCGAGGTTTGGCGTTCCTGTTTTTCGATCTTAATCATTATTTTTAGGTTCCAATCAAATGGATCGGAGTTGGAGCTGAACGTGAATCACTTATTGTTCGCAGTTAAATTTGCAATATCGAAGCTTTTAATTTGTTATTTTTCATTACACAATTTTTGTTCTTTTCTATTTTTTCTTTTTCAAGTTTTGTCAACTATATGACAAAATGCATGGTTCATGAATTATGTGCTCTAGATCTTAATTTTTTTGGAGTATATTTGTTACAACGAAAATTTAGCACATATTCTGAACCTCTCAAGTTTTATCATATAGTTACAAATTTTGCAAAACACTTGTGGCCTTTATGAAGTACTCTCAATCTAGCATATCCATGTCAAAAAGTTTTAGCAGTTGACGAAAAGCATAATACCTTGAAGTTGTAGTTTCGTCATATAGAAATAAACATTTAGAGATACATGGAAACTGATTAATTTATTACTTTATATAAATACTTATTTTATAAGTTAGAACTCAACAAGAAAGACTGATAGGCAATTTGTCGCGTATTGATTTTTAGAATTTACTTCTTTCCAGCGGTCAAGTAACATAAGTTTCCAGCTCCACAGGTGTATCCAGGTGAGCACTGTCCATTCATACATTGTCCTGAAGAAAATAATTATTTAACATGAGGTATTACTGTGACTTTATACCCATAACTCCACCAGATCCAAGAGGACAGCAGTAGTTGTTGGTGTTACAGAGGTATCCAGTTGGACATTGTTGGTTAACACATAGTCCTAAAATACGGAAATATTCAACGCCTTTCTGAAAAATCATACCGGTAGTGTTTCCGGATTGACATCTGCAGCAGTAGTTGTTGGATGAGCAGAAATATCCTTGACCACAAAGTCCTCCAAGACAGGCAGCTACAGCTGGTCCACCGGAACAAGCGGCTGAAATTTGAATTAAATAGCTTTCTCATATATATTTCAATGAATCAGAAATTTCATTTCAAATAATGGTGATCCCTACTATATTTGACGTGTCTATATGTCCTTTAGGTCTATCTCTATGTGTGTGTGAGTTAGTGAGTGTGTATGTGTGTGTATGTGGCTGTTCCTTGTTCTTTCTTTCTTACACACTTCTGCGTGTCTGTGTGGTCTTCTTTATTGTTCGTGAGCGGCCACTTAGCCAATTTCAAAGCGCAAATAGAAGCGCGAGCACCCGAGAGGTCGAACTTTGAGAAGATTGAGCTGATCGACCTTCTTTCTTTTCCCTCTCATTTTCTTTTGCAGTTCTTCATACCAACAAATATGAGCTCAGAAGGACAACCTGTTTAATTTAACTTGATTTTAATCTGTCCAAGCAAAAAAAAAGAAAAAAATTCGAAATAGTGCGAACCCTCGAACATTTGTGCGCTACGCTTTTAAATTACAGTAAAAGGGCCGAAAGCCAGATATGAGTTGGGCTATCGTGCAAATTTTAATGGAAGTTTTATCAAAATAAAGAACCAACTTACTTTCGAGTGAGTTTCCTGGGCAGCAGCATCCAGAAACACAGACAGCAGAAACGGAATACATTTGACATTGGCTATTGCTAGCACAGGATGAGTAGCAATTGGCAGGGCATCCATATTGGCGTTTAGCACGACTAACAGTTACATTAGCATCACGGAGTTCTGGTCCTGAAGAGTAGAAAAATGATTACCCGTACTTTGATGAATATGGTGAACAAACCTTCTGGACTATCGGGGCTATCTAAAGCATCAACATGCATTACCCAGACAGCGGCGAGTGGAAGAAGAACAGCCAAAGAAAGGGCTAATCGTTTCATGATTAAGCTACTGCAAAAGTAATATTAACACTGAACTATTGGAAATGAATGATGAACATAAAGGATAAAATAAAATAACACATGATAGATATGGAAATATATAATTAGAATGTTCACATGTGGCTAATAGCTTCAATAGAACTCAGATGATAGAGCGCTTAGGTCGGACAAAACTTAATGGTAAGCAGAGGAATGTTTTAAGCATTTATCGCACTAATAAACAGCGGAGGAAGCTTATCCTACGACTGTCTGCTGAGCCACCAGGGTCTCATTAGCGATGAGTAGCAGTGTCCCTCGTCGTGGGACTGTCCGAAATGGGCGGGGCTAGGAATGAAGCTGTTACGGAAGCGAATAAGAAGACGAAGAAGTTGATGAAGAAGATTATGAACACAACGAGAATGGAGAAGCTGAGCAGACACGCGACGACCGCCCAACTCTCTGAACTGAACGGTCTATCTCACTGTGATGCTTCTTTGCCGCCTGGCAACATGACGACTTAATTTCGTCGCGCGTTCGTTAATACTGACGGCTAACTCCAAACATACTGTCTTATATATCACAAATATGAAGATAAGAAAAAGAAGAAATAGTGCGAGAGAGCACGAGATGTAGGGTGTATGAGTAATACAGAACACTGTAGTAGAACTCAAGAAGGTAAAAGAAAAAGAGAGAACAAGCACAAGTATCGAAGGATAAGAAATAAGAAATTATAAGAAGATTGAGTCGTCGATGTCGTGTAAGCAGAAAGAGAGCAATCAACGAAACAAGATAACAGTACTTATGCTACGATGTTTTCCTTTTTCGAAATCTCCTTATGCTCACACTGACAAGTGGAATGTACAAAAGTTCTGAGGTTCATTTCGTATGAACTAAAGAGTTTTACTGTACGAGAAAGTCCGTGAAAGATCATTTGCACTTTTAGATCCTCTGTCGGCAACTTGTCGACATTCCTTTCTTTTTTTTGTCATAAAGGTTGTGAAATCAAGTTGCTTTAAGTATTCAAAAATTCTAAAACTCTAATTATCTACGGTATATAATAGTAAACGCAAAGAATAGAAAAACAGTGAAAAATGAAAGAAAGCTAAACATATACGATTAAAGCTCAACTGTATAAATTGGAGCGTGCTCGCACTGAGCTTCTTGAGACTCTGAAGCTTGCGTCTACGGACTTTATATCGGACCAGGGGCCGGTCATCCGAAATAGTCTCCGGCTAACCGGTTTTCCGTCCGCCCTTCGTCCCCGGGACGTTGTTGCTTTGGAGTAGGTGGGATCAAGATCTTGCAGAAGAGGCGAGACGATAAAAAAGAGGTTCTGCTATTGAAATAGCACGGGAAATCTAAATAAACGTCTCTGCCGTCCATCGTATCATCCGGGAAAAGCATCACAACCTCCGCACAGTTCTTTGTCTTTTACCAAAAATTCACATGAGCTCAGTCCATTCTAATTCCGATAGCAGAGAAATGATAAACATTGTTGAGGAGACAGATACTTATCATCTTCAGGATATAAAAAAATCGTTTAGTTTTCCTTTCAGAAAAATGCAGACCTCGTACAAATATGTTCTGCAACAAAGCATAATCTTCTTTATCAAGTTTCAAATACCTCTAAGGTATTTTAGCCTAATCATTTTATTTACTGAGAACGCCCAGAATGACAGATGAAAACAATTCACTAATAAAATATAAATTACTTGTTGCATTCAATATGTTTTATAGCATTTTAATATAAAAATTAAAGCCTTAGAAGTAGATAATTATTTTTCCGTTTCAATTCCTTTCGTTTATTTGTGTTTTGTATTCTATTTATCCCACTTTATTTGTCTTTATTTCTTTGTGTAATGAACTCTTGTATTTTCTATGTAATATAATGAGATATTTAGCTTATTTATCATATTTCTTTTTTTCTGAATCCTCTTCACCCTGTGTTTCAAGAAACTACTGAATCGTGTTCTTGCGTCAGTTTAGTTTTTCCGATCTCCAAGTGCATTCTTTTCAGCGACTTCCAGACATACATCATGTAGCACAAACATAGGCTGAAGGTCATGTGCAACTTTCCGATATGCCAAACCAGACTTCTTCCTCTTCAAGGTGACCATTCAGTACATTATGTCCTAGAGCAAGAACGACCAAGCTGAAAGATACATAAAGATTGGGATTAGAAGAGAAGAAAACATATAAAGTGTCTGAGGCAGACATTGAGTTATGCTGGGCATTTTGAGAAGACAAATAGACTGAGGTCAAGAAAAAATCATTTATTTGAAAAGATGAGTGAGGTTGAAAATGAAAGAGTGAAAGCAAAGTGCAGATTTGCATGTTGAGGTCATTGAATACACTTAGAACATGAAGAAGCATTCAGATCGGAGTTGAAGCAGCTTAAGGAATATTTCACTGAAACATTTTCATATTGCCTATCGTTTATCACGAATTCATCTTGTCATATCAATTCTTAAAATAATCTTTTTCTATATTTGATTTCGAAATGATTTGTGGAAAGAGAATACGAACTCAAGGGTTTCTCTGAGCTACTTTTAGCTTTTGTTACGAAGAAACTGAAGAGCTACAAGGTCAGATCAAACTTTCCGTTTTCCAAATTGAGCTAACAATCGAGTGAGTTTGTTTCCATAAATAGAATACGTTTGGCTACTTTCGTAATCAGCTTCTTCTCGTTGTCCCCGTACCTCTGAAGAAGATTCTACGCGTTCATCTTCTCATGCGACATGGTTAGATTATCTCCGCAAACAGTAGAAACGAACGAGACGAAAACGAGAGGAGCACCCACTGTCCACTATAGAAGACGAGCGCACTAGTATTCTCTCTTTTCATCATCTTTCTTTTCCATCTTCTTCATCTCCATCATCATCATATCTTTCGTTTCAGTTGACTATAGTCAACTGACTATCTTAGGTCTCTCAGCTTATTCATCCTCTTATTCTGCCTCTTCATTATTATCTTCTCCCTCTTCTGTTTGCAGTTAACTTTAACTCCTGACATAACAGTAGCTTAGAGACTGACCGACCTGGTCAAAGAAAACATAGGTAGGTTGGTGAAGCAAAAGGGGGTACGTGGCTGAGGGAGGTAGATGGTTCAAACGATGTTAAAATTCCAAAAGCCAACAATTACACCTAAAACAGCCCAATATACAAAAATACTGTGCTGATGAACCGATTTCCAGTTTCTGTAAAACGGCCAGGCTCAGAATTAAATCACCAAGACAAATCATTAAAGAAAAATGAAGCGATCCACCTCCATCTCAAACAATTTGTTTGCTCAGACACAAATAAAAATTCTCCGGTTTTTAATTGAATGGAAATCATAACAATTCAATTCTATAGGAACCGTCCATTTGATACATAAGGAAGCTCAATTATGTTTCCTTATGAACTAGCAAAAAAATTTTGCGAATCATAATATAGGCTATGATACTATAGTTTCCGAGCTATTTTCCACTATTGTGTCCGGAATATTGAAAATATCAAAAACCGGCTTAGTGTATTCCTGATTTTACTGTAGAATATTTGAAGTTGTTCACCACAGACTGGTCAAGGAACATAGAAATATCTTACGTGAACATTTTTTTCAATCGAATTTAGTAGAATCTTTATTTCTCATCAATCTATCTAGTTATAAATCTATTCAAGTGTCTTCTCTATACTTATAGTGTCGAACATGTTTTTTTAAAAGAATTAACTTTAAACTTAACTGGATGGTTTTATTTTCTGTTTTCGTATACCTTAAGAAGTTTTTCAACGTAATGTTTATCCGAAGTATTTAGAAAGATAGCTTCAGGTACATACACTGAAGTGGAACATTTGTGAAGCTTTGCACTATAGGAATGATTATACTTGACTTGAATTTATAAATGGTTCTTCAAGACGCCTCAATTTTTGGAAATTTTATCAGAGAAACAAACTGTTGGGCTTACTATTTACTTTCTGACGAATCTGTTCTTGTCCATTCCGCTCTCGTTCATACATTCCTTCTCTTATAATTCCAATTCACAATGAGACATCAAGTTTTCCACTGATTACGTAATCAGCACACAACTTTGAGAAAAGAAATTCGCCAGAGATGGTATGAGGGCTGAGATCTTTTCGTGACGTCCACTCCTCATTTCGTCCACCTTCTTAACTTCCTGTATGACAACAGGTAAACAGAGTGCTGCGGACGTTTTGTAGTTATTTGCTTTCTTTCCTCTAAACTAACTTTCTTTATTTCGTCTCTAACTTGCTCGCGCCGAGGACAGTTTACCCGATTATGGAATTTTACCGCATCAGTGCGCAGAATAGTTCGAAGACTGAAAACAACATTTGATTGTTGATAATTAATTATTTTCTTTTTATTCAAAAGCACTCATATTTTCGAGCTTTTCACCAATATCAGTATAATCAAGAGTAATCATCTAAAATAAGAATAATGCATTTGAGTATCAAGAATTTATTATGCAATTATTAAATTAAGTAATTATTAGAGTTTGAATGAGATTTTGTTGCTTTTCAATACTTTTCCTAAATCTGAATCTTGATCAGCAGTAATGAGAGGGAATAATGGCTTTTGAGTTGGAGCAAAGAGTTGATCATCATTCTCTTTAAAACCGAAAATTTCGTCAACTACAGCTGGTAACTCTGTTGGAATTAAGTCAATGCCTATGAGTAATATATTAAAAACTGATATACTAATGAAAATCTCTTACTCTTAACATCTAAATTGTCACGTCTGGCTGGTCCAGCCTTTGATGCTTCAGTGGTTGGAACAGCATCTTGAAGTGATCTGGCCATTTGCAAGGTAGCGATCATGTCTTCACGAGAAGGCCCCAATAGTCTTAAAAGACGACCTGAAATAGAAAGTAAAAAAAAACTCTTACGAGAAGAAGACTTACGAAGAGGGTTGGATCCAACCATTTTGTTAACTGGTGTATTCAGAAGTCCGAGAGCAGCGTTAACAAGCTCAGCTGGATCTGGAGTTTCAGTTTCTTCCGAGGTTTCAGTCGCTGTGGAATTATTAGAATTGGCAAGAGCAATGGTAGTGGCAGAAGTGATTGGCTCATCTGCGTCTACTTCTTCAGAGGATAAATCAACAACAAAGGATTCAGATCCACGGAAAGCTGCAAGAAAATACTCAGAAAACATAAAACTACTGTAAGATTACCTGGTGAACACTGAATGGCAATACATCCAAAAGCTATTAAAACAAATGAAACTCTAAATAACAGAGATTTTTGATATCCGCTACATATTAAGCCTACCGGAAAACCATGTTGAACAACAAGAAGATTCAATATCTAAAGACTGTTGGAAGGGTAGTGTCCCAAAATCCTGACCTAATTTAGGCTGCGAGGAATGTAATCTGAAGAAAATGATACGCCAACCCCCCGTTCTCCATGTGGCGCTTGATACTTTCCCTTTTCGATTTTAATGAACCCTTAAATCTTTAGACAAATTGAAAATATTTTACTTTATACCAACTTCAAATTTTATTCAAGAACATATATTCATACTAATATTTACAATAAAAAATAAATAAATACTAAGCTACATGGGGGTATAGACAACATACTCGAATATGAATTTCATATTAAAAGTTTACTTTGCTCTATTTGCTGCTGCAACAGTAAGTCCATTAAATCCAACGTTGCTTGGATTCAGATCATAATATTCGATAATTACCTTAAATGACTACTGAAATGATTGATAACAACGAAATCAAAACCTTATCTTTAGGAAGGTTCAAGCTCTGAACACACAAGTCTGTTACCATTTGGGTTGTTTGTTCGTTTTGTTCAGGAGATAACGAGCCAATAGATCGAATCTGAAAGAAAAAATTAAAATGTTCGATAATTCCAAAACATACAGCTATGAGTACAGCAGGATCCTTGGTACCACCATGAATTAAACGAGCATCCGCATTAACTTCAACAAGAATTCTGCCACTATAAATCATATAAAATGTTTTATTGAATAGAACTTGTAAAAGTACATTGGTTTAGTCAAAGCTTTAGCTAAAACCTCAGTAAGTTGTATTTCAAAACTTTCGCGAATCAATGAAGATGCAATATTTGTTGCAACTCTTACCATTGGCATATTGAAACTAAAAGATAATGATTAACTAAATGTTTATAATAAAAGTAAGCAGAATAGAAATAAGATAAAAGTTCGCCTTGTACAAGTAAAATAGTTACCAAAACAAGTTCTACATAGTCGGAAGAAATTCCATAAAAAGCTATTTTCAGTTTTGGTAAATGCAATTCCACGTTACAATACTAAAGGGAAACTTCTGGTGTAACGGGATTCTTCGAAATTCGCGTGATACGATCGAACGGAAATTTATGTCTTGCCACAGCGACAACACGAACATCTCTCATGATTCGCATATCAATAAATGATCGAATACTATGCACAATAATCAACTTGATTTTAGAAATATATCTACTTTGATGTCATGTACTTCAGAAATTCCAAAAGGTAAATAACCTTGTACAAGCTGTATAAGATGCTAAATAAACGTTGTTTGGAATAAGTTATGTTCATTACAGAGTTCAACAACATAAACAAAAACCGTGAGGCTGAAGATCATTTAACCACAAACTAGAATGTGGGATAAAACAAAGCGATAACATGTAATGGTACTTATTCGGCAGAAGCGAGAGGATTTTTAAGAACGAGAATCACAGAGTCACCACGGAGGAACATCTTTGAGATAAATCTATCTTTAGCAACAGCCTTAGCCTAATATAGAATAAATAATAAAACTATTATCGAATTCAACAGTACCTTCTTCTTTCCCTTTCCAGTCTTTGGAGCTTCAGTCCACATTTCTTTTACATTTTCCAAAACCATGTTGCAATGCCTAGAAAATTGAAAATCAAAACATTAACAAATTAAGAAAACTAACCTATCGAAAGCCTTAACTCTTCCTAAAAGTTTCTTGTTGTTTCTGCAATTAATAAGAACCTGAAAAGGCACTAACAATTAAAAAAAATAAAATGCAAATAACCTGAGCGTTGTTCTTAACAGAGTTAGTGAGAATTGAAAGTGGTCCAACATTAAACTCTTCCTGCTCCTTAGCGGCGAGTTCCTCTTGACTCATCTCAGATCTGGGCTTAACAGTACTAAAAACAACTCGTAAAATAAATAATTTGAATCAAATCAACTTACGAAGCCATGCCTTAATACCGTTGTTGGTTAAGTCTCTAAATTACAAAATAAATAAAACTAAAAGAAGAGAAAGTATTTGAGAAAAATATAAATGAGTCAAACGCCATATATAGCATAATGCATAATATAAAGCTAGAAAATGAATATGAAAAAGAACAAACTGGACAAAAAATTCTAAAATTCATAACTGTTTTTTTTTTTAAATTTGAATTAAAAAATATATAAATAAAATAAATTATTTTGTAAAATGATATTATAAGCTAAAATAATTTTTTCGAAATTATGGCAACGCGGTCTGCTGGCTTCGCGGCGAGACTAATTTTCTTGTAACTACTCCACCCATATATTATACGCTGCATATACTATATGGGTCAAAAATGGCCGCGCAGACGTTAGCTTTGCGCAGTGGCGATAACGTGATCAATGAGGCTTTGCCGAGATGCGTTTATTGCTGGTTGAAAACTTTTCCCAATTACCCGCGATACCCCCTGAAACACGGGTGGTATACGCAATTTTTGAAAGTCCCACAGGGACAAAAAGAGGTTTAGTGCAGGGTGGATCATTTGAAATATAGTATCGACGATACAGTAAGCCACAGCTAAGGACAATATAAACAATGTTTTTCCATCGTGTTCATAGCCTAAACTTTTTTGTGAACATTCTTTTGGATAGGCTCGATATAAACCCTTTTTCCGGAAAAAACAGAGCTTCTAGCCAAATTTCAATGAAAAATTCAGATTCTACAGATTTCATTACCTAACTTATTTATATTTTTAATTGGATAATTTTCATAATCGAGGAGAAAAAGCGAGAATCACCGGGCCCATCGTGTTCACAGCCTAAACTTTTTTGTGAACATTCTTTTGGATAGGCTCGATATAAACCCTTTTTCCGGAAAAAACAGAGCTTCTAGCCAAATTTCAATGAAAAATTCAGATTCTACAGATTTCATTACCTAACTTATTTATATTTTTAATTGGATAATTTTTCATAATCGAGGAGAAAAAGCGAGAATCACCGGTCCCATCGTGTTCACAGCCTAAACTTTTTTGTGAACATTCTTTTGGATAGGCTCGATATAAACCCTTTTTCCGGAAAAAACAGAGCTTCTAGCCAAATTTCAATGAAAAATTCAGATTCTACAGATTTCATTACCTAACTTATTTATATTTTTAATTGGATAATTTTTCATAATCGAGGAGAAAAAGCGAGAATCACCGGTCCCATCGTGTTCACAGCCTAAACTTTTTTGTGAACATTCTTTTGGATAGGCTCGATATAAACCCTTTTTCCGGAAAAAACAGAGCTTCTAGCCAAATTTCAATGAAAAATTCAGATTCTACAGATTTCATTACCTAACTTATTTATATTTTTAATTGGATAATTTTTCATAATCGAGGAGAAAAAGCGAGAATCACCGGTCCCATCGTGTTCACAGCCTAAACTTTTTTGTGAACATTCTTTTGGATAGGCTCGATATAAACCCTTTTTCCGGAAAAAACAGAGCTTCTAGCCAAATTTCAATGAAAAATTCAGATTCTACAGATTTCATTACCTAACTTATTTATATTTTTAATTGGATAATTTTCATAATCGAGGAGAAAAAGCGAGAATCACCGGTCCCATCGTGTTCACAGCCTAAACTTTTTTGTGAACATTCTTTTGGATAGGCTCGATATAAACCCTTTTTCCGGAAAAAACAGAGCTTCTAGCCAAATTTCAATGAAAAATTCAGATTCTACAGATTTCATTACCTAACTTATTTATATTTTTAATTGGATAATTTTCATAATCGAGGAGAAAAAGCGAGAATCACCGGTCCCATCGTGTTCACAGCCTAAACTTTTTTGTGAACATTCTTTTGGATAGGCTCGATATAAACCCTTTTTCCGGAAAAAACAGAGCTTCTAGCCAAATTTCAATGAAAAATTCAGATTCTACAGATTTCATTACCTAACTTATTTATATTTTTAATTGGATAATTTTTCATAATCGAGGAGAAAAAGCGAGAATCACCGGTCCCATCGTGTTCACAGCCTAAACTTTTTTGTGAACATTCTTTTGGATAGGCTCGATATAAATCCTTTTTCCGGAAAAAACAGAGCTTCTAGCCAAATTTCAATGAAAAATTCAGATTCTACAGATTTCATTACCTAACTTATTTATATTTTTAATTGGATAATTTTTCATAATCGAGGAGAAAAAGCGAGAATCACCGGTCCCATCGTGTTCACAGCCTAAACTTTTTTGTGAACATTCTTTTAGATAGGCTCGATATAAATCCTTTTTCCGGAAAAAACAGAGCTTCTAGCCAAATTTCAATGAAAAATTCAGATTCTACAGATTTCATTACCTAACTTATTTATATTTTTAATTGGATAATTTTCATAATCGAGGAGAAAAAGCGAGAATCACCGGTCCCATCGTGTTCACAGCCTAAACTTTTTTGTGAACATTCTTTTGGATAGGCTCGATATAAACCCTTTTTCCGGAAAAAACAGAGCTTCTAGCCAAATTTCAATGAAAAATTCAGATTCTACAGATTTCATTACCTAACTTATTTATATTTTTAATTGGATAATTTTCATAATCGAGGAGAAAAAGCGAGAATCACCGGTCCCATCGTGTTCACAGCCTAAACTTTTTTGTGAACATTCTTTTGGATAGGCTCGATATAAACCCTTTTTCCGGAAAAAACAGAGCTTCTAGCCAAATTTCAATGAAAAATTCAGATTCTACAGATTTCATTACCTAACTTATTTATATTTTTAATTGGATAATTTTCATAATCGAGGAGAAAAAGCGAGAATCACCGGTCCCATCGTGTTCACAGCCTAAACTTTTTTGTGAACATTCTTTTGGATAGGCTCGATATAAACCCTTTTTCCGGAAAAAACAGAGCTTCTAGCCAAATTTCAATGAAAAATTCAGATTCTACAGATTTCATTACCTAACTTATTTATATTTTTAATTGGATAATTTTTCATAATCGAGGAGAAAAAGCGAGAATCACCGGTCCCATCGTGTTCACAGCCTAAACTTTTTTGTGAACATTCTTTTGGATAGGCTCGATATAAATCCTTTTTCCGGAAAAAACAGAGCTTCTAGCCAAATTTCAATGAAAAATTCAGATTCTACAGATTTCATTACCTAACTTATTTATATTTTTAATTGGATAATTTTTCATAATCGAGGAGAAAAAGCGAGAATCACCGGTCCCATCGTGTTCACAGCCTAAACTTTTTTGTGAACATTCTTTTAGATAGGCTCGATATAAATCCTTTTTCCGGAAAAAACAGAGCTTCTAGCCAAATTTCAATGAAAAATTCAGATTCTACAGATTTCATTACCTAACTTATTTATATTTTTAATTGGATAATTTTCATAATCGAGGAGAAAAAGCGAGAATCACCGGTCCCATCGTGTTCACAGCCTAAACTTTTTTGTGAACATTCTTTTGGATAGGCTCGATATAAACCCTTTTTCCGGAAAAAACAGAGCTTCTAGCCAAATTTCAATGAAAAATTCAGATTCTACAGATTTCATTACCTAACTTATTTATATTTTTAATTGGATAATTTTTCATAATCGAGGAGAAAAAGCGAGAATCACCGGTCCCATCGTGTTCACAGCCTAAACTTTTTTGTGAACATTCTTTTGGATAGGCTCGATATAAACCCTTTTTCCGGAAAAAACAGAGCTTCTAGCCAAATTTCAATGAAAAATTCAGATTCTACAGATTTCATTACCTAACTTATTTATATTTTTAATTGGATAATTTTTCATAATCGAGGAGAAAAAGCGAGAATCACCGGTCCCATCGTGTTCACAGCCTAAACTTTTTTGTGAACATTCTTTTGGATAGGCTCGATATAAATCCTTTTTCCGGAAAAAACAGAGCTTCTAGCCAAATTTCAATGAAAAATTCAGATTCTACAGATTTCATTACCTAACTTATTTATATTTTTAATTGGATAATTTTTCATAATCGAGGAGAAAAAGCGAGAATCACCGGTCCCATCGTGTTCACAGCCTAAACTTTTTTGTGAACATTCTTTTAGATAGGCTCGATATAAATCCTTTTTCCGGAAAAAACAGAGCTTCTAGCCAAATTTCAATGAAAAATTCAGATTCTACAGATTTCATTACCTAACTTATTTATATTTTTAATTGGATAATTTTCATAATCGAGGAGAAAAAGCGAGAATCACCGGTCCCATCGTGTTCACAGCCTAAACTTTTTTGTGAACATTCTTTTGGATAGGCTCGATATAAACCCTTTTTCCGGAAAAAACAGAGCTTCTAGCCAAATTTCAATGAAAAATTCAGATTCTACAGATTTCATTACCTAACTTATTTATATTTTTAATTGGATAATTTTCATAATCGAGGAGAAAAAGCGAGAATCACCGGTCCCATCGTGTTCACAGCCTAAACTTTTTTGTGAACATTCTTTTGGATAGGCTCGATATAAACCCTTTTTCCGGAAAAAACAGAGCTTCTAGCCAAATTTCAATGAAAAATTCAGATTCTACAGATTTCATTACCTAACTTATTTATATTTTTAATTGGATAATTTTCATAATCGAGGAGAAAAAGCGAGAATCACCGGTCCCATCGTGTTCACAGCCTAAACTTTTTTGTGAACATTCTTTTGGATAGGCTCGATATAAACCCTTTTTCCGGAAAAAACAGAGCTTCTAGCCAAATTTCAATGAAAAATTCAGATTCTACAGATTTCATTACCTAACTTATTTATATTTTTAATTGGATAATTTTTCATAATCGAGGAGAAAAAGCGAGAATCACCGGTCCCATCGTGTTCACAGCCTAAACTTTTTTGTGAACATTCTTTTGGATAGGCTCGATATAAATCCTTTTTCCGGAAAAAACAGAGCTTCTAGCCAAATTTCAATGAAAAATTCAGATTCTACAGATTTCATTACCTAACTTATTTATATTTTTAATTGGATAATTTTTCATAATCGAGGAGAAAAAGCGAGAATCACCGGTCCCATCGTGTTCACAGCCTAAACTTTTTTGTGAACATTCTTTTAGATAGGCTCGATATAAATCCTTTTTCCGGAAAAAACAGAGCTTCTAGCCAAATTTCAATGAAAAATTCAGATTCTACAGATTTCATTACCTAACTTATTTATATTTTTAATTGGATAATTTTCATAATCGAGGAGAAAAAGCGAGAATCACCGGTCCCATCGTGTTCACAGCCTAAACTTTTTTGTGAACATTCTTTTGGATAGGCTCGATATAAACCCTTTTTCCGGAAAAAACAGAGCTTCTAGCCAAATTTCAATGAAAAATTCAGATTCTACAGATTTCATTACCTAACTTATTTATATTTTTAATTGGATAATTTTTCATAATCGAGGAGAAAAAGCGAGAATCACCGGTCCCATCGTGTTCACAGCCTAAACTTTTTTGTGAACATTCTTTTGGATAGGCTCGATATAAACCCTTTTTCCGGAAAAAACAGAGCTTCTAGCCAAATTTCAATGAAAAATTCAGATTCTACAGATTTCATTACCTAACTTATTTATATTTTTAATTGGATAATTTTCATAATCGAGGAGAAAAAGCGAGAATCACCGGTCCCATCGTGTTCACAGCCTAAACTTTTTTGTGAACATTCTTTTGGATAGGCTCGATATAAACCCTTTTTCCGGAAAAAACAGAGCTTCTAGCCAAATTTCAATGAAAAATTCAGATTCTACAGATTTCATTACCTAACTTATTTATATTTTTAATTGGATAATTTTCATAATCGAGGAGAAAAAGCGAGAATCACCGGTCCCATCGTGTTCACAGCCTAAACTTTTTTGTGAACATTCTTTTGGATAGGCTCGATATAAACCCTTTTTCCGGAAAAAACAGAGCTTCTAGCCAAATTTCAATGAAAAATTCAGATTCTACAGATTTCATTACCTAACTTATTTATATTTTTAATTGGATAATTTTTCATAATCGAGGAGAAAAAGCGAGAATCACCGGTCCCATCGTGTTCACAGCCTAAACTTTTTTGTGAACATTCTTTTGGATAGGCTCGATATAAACCCTTTTTCCGGAAAAAACAGAGCTTCTAGCCAAATTTCAATGAAAAATTCAGATTAGTTTAATAAGAGTATGATAACAGTTCATTTGGTAACACAAATTCATCCAGGCGTGAACATATTTTCATTATAAAAAAATTTTTAAATTGCTAGGTATACTTATACTTTCTTATCGATTATGCGTAATAACAGATCAAGTATTCTTATAAAAAAAGTAAATAAAAGCTCAAATTGAAGACAAGGAGAGAAACCCTTGTAATTTAAATGTTAAAATGTTTTTTCTTGATTGAGAAACAAACAGAAAATCTGATGATGTCGTACATCTGTCTTAGTATTTCTTTGCGTGTCTTCAGATGAAAAGAATCTAAGCATAGCAATTGCTGTTCACAGAAAACATCTGTCTATGACCTTTTATGGTTACAATTGGTCTGTTAAATGACAATAAATAGCTATGTAAATGACACGAAATATTTGGTTAGTTAATCATTCAATTCAACACATAAAAACAATAAATATACATAATATTATTAATATTCTGTTAATTTATTTATAATTTATTATAAATGATTATTGAAACTTTATAATTTTTCTTATTTAAATAAGAAAAAAGAAATTATTTCAAATCTAAAATATTTGTTTTAAAACTATTTTTATGGAAATTGAAATTCACCTACTGACCATTAATTAATTTTCTGATCTCGATTGTAGCTTTGTTACTGAGAATTTGAACTTAAGTTGTAATTTACATTTATTTCTGTTTTAATGAACTGAGTCATTTCAAAGTCAAGTCATATTCTAGAAAGGAATTGCCTTGCTTTCTTAATAAAGTGATTTCTCGTCATTTAGGTTGAAAAGTTCATCGGTGTCTTCTGAATCCTCTTATAGTTTTTCCTTCATAGATTCTCTGTAATACTACTTTCAAATCAAATTTACAAAAAAAATATTGATCAAATCTTTATTACTTTAGGGGGTTAACAGCAACAAACTACCAGGAAGGGAATCTGAGTTACAGTAATCTTAAGATGAAGTAACCTACAGAAACTTTTTGTAATTTGTAATGTTTCCCTGTTTACTCTTTATAACACTTCATTTGACTCTACTCAAAAGCTTTCGAAGGTCAACGAGCTGACCAGATGAAAATGAGTTGATGTTAATCGTCAAGAGATAGGGAAATAGACTGGTAATTGTTATTTGCCTTTTGAAATGTTCGTTTGTTCGTTGTTGTGGTCGTTTTCAGTATGAACTGCAGCTGCTTCAGACCGATAGTCGGCATAACGTCGCTTCTCTCTTCATTGCCTTTATGTTTCTGTGTTCCATTGCTCTATTCTCACAGTGCGAACGGCCTTAAAAGGAATGGAAAAGAGGATTAGAAAGAAGAATTATGACTGAATGTCAGAAGAAAAGCTAGAAAGTATATAAAATTTTCCAAAAGAGATAATAGCTCAAAAGAGAGAGAGATAGAGGGAGGAGCTAAGAGAATAAGAGAAAAGAGAAACAGCAGCTGATGATGATCAACAAGTAGATCTGTCTCTTCTTCTCACATAGAAGATGTCAAAACCTCATAACCCTATATAGATTCAAATGTCATCGTGAATAACAACAGCAACAAGTAAACAATTATCAAGATCATCAACAATTGTCATCAACATGCTTCAGAATACCTTCTTAACTTAAGCTTATTAAAATGTTTTGAAGGCCTTTTCGAGGTCAGCTTAATTAGAATAGAAAAGATCAATTGTCCTCTATAATATATGAAATTCAAAGCTAATTTCAATGATTTTAGAACAACTTTCACAATAAGATTCATAAGCTTTTATGTTCAAAAGATTTTCATATTCCATGAATATTTTTAAAGAAATTATGTTGCACTTTATGCAACTTATGCAACTTATTATATTATAACTTTAAATTTATATTAATATATTATCTATATAACTATATATAATATAATAAGTCTTATTATATAATTGTCTTTTTACCAAATACAGTGACTTGCCCAAAACAACTGGTCATCTGAAACATTTGAAGAAAAAATGAAAATGACATGGTTCGGGGTGAAGAACATGTAATAACATTCTGACAGATAAAACAAATAATTTTGTCAGTTTCTTTACATTCTGTGACAGTTTTTGTCCAGATGGTATCGTATATCATAATTGTTGGCAATATGTCAGAAATATCTCATTTTTCATGACTATGTTTTAGATTCATTTCATATACATATATGGTATGGTTATGAACAATTCATCTCATTTAGGATACCGGTCATCATCATGTTAACACAAAATTATAAATGTTCTGTCATATGTTATAACATATAACATACATATATAGTATATATACATGTATATTTCATTATTAGAAATAGTATACTATATTAAATTTTTAACTATGTGTATGTACTCATAGATAACGAAATTCTATTTTTTTTCTATATATTACTAACTTTATATGAATCATTATTACATAATTCTTTATATATGTATATTTTTTACATGATTATCAGATTTATCATAAACTTTCTCATCAAAGTTTTAAGATAATATTGTTTATAATTGAATTTACTGTATTATACACATAATTAAGATTAACAATTATTGAAAGATTTTTTTTAAATTCCTTATTCCCTATAACATGAAACATAAGTAAGCGTTCAAGTAAACATACATAAGGCAGTGTGCCTTTGAAAGTAGATAGATCTCTATAGGAAAGAGCTGCATGACACAAATAATGAATAAATAATGTGAAACACGGCTAATACAACATACGGTAATGGCAAAATATGCCAATCAAAACTCTCGTTCAATCCAATTCCTATCTATGGATTGTCATTTTGACACATAACCTGAAATGCCTTTTAAAAGCTTCTAATATGTAAAAGTTGGCGATGTCTATTTTGCATGAAAATATGTTTTTTCCACATTTTTCAAAAAAATATTTTTTACGTTTTGCTGTATTACTGTCAATCAAATTTTGTTTTTCCCTAATTTGCTTTGAAAAAAAAAAGAAAAAATTGAAAAATGAATATTTGTATTTGAATTCATTATTCTGATCTTTGTCGTGCGTTTGCCTCCTATATCTTTTAAGTTACAACTTTCAGCAGAATTTAATTTCACGAACATGTATCTCTTTTCCACCACTTTCCCAGCAACAGTCTCCACGCAAGAATCATCGTTGTCAGGAGCTCACTCCAGATGTTCAGTGCTCAACGTCAGGTTTTTTTTGATTTCTTTTTTTTCTTTGTCGTATTTGGCGCACCGCCTGGTACCGCCGTGAATTTGGCCTGTTCATCCGGAAGGTATAGATTGTGTTTGTAAATGACTTAATTACCCATTAAACACAGAATATGGGAATGTTGCGATGGCAACGAGATGCCAAACAGATGAGATGAACTGTGGCGACAGTCAGAAGACGTTTACTCCTCATGAACAAGATGATGAACATGCTCGTAACAGCTATATTTCGTTTTCAGAATAACTGAATAAATGAAGCATTACAATGTGAATGATGACAGGAGGATAGCATCCACAAAGAATAGGATGTCGAGAGAACACGAACAAATGAGCGTGAGAGAGAGACAGAGGGGGGAATATAGAATAAAACTGTAGACGTGCATACGTAGATACATCATATATGGCTATTAGAGCCAAACGAATACGAGAACATGGCCTCAGATGACCTCCTGTTAACTACGTTGTCTCGACAACAGATGGATGAATTCCGTGGTGAGACCAGCTGTCTACAGTATTCACAATAAGCCTCTCCTAGATGTCTTTTATGGTATATAGTCACTTTATAACCATACTTAACTGTATGTATGTCTGATATCTCTTTGCAGCTCACAGTATTTGCTTGATATCAAGATTTCTTGTAATTTGCTGCTCCACTTGAGATGAGTATGAGGGAAATTGAGTAGCTGGTTTATCAATAAGCTGTTGACACCACACAGTTTCATCGGCTTTAATATCATTATTTACTTACATGATGTACTTAACACAAGCATTTCCTCTTTAAACCAGATGGCAAGACATCTTCGTTTTCATCTTGAATAGAAGTTATTATCCGAACTTTTCATATCAGCCCAAAGAGTATTCAACTCTATCGGGCCAAGTTCAAAGTTGCCATGTAGATTGAAAAGATTTTGCAGGTGAAAATGCATAAACAGGAAATTTACTCAATGAATGCACTTCTCGCTTTAATTTAATTTACATTAGACAGAAGCCATAAGTTCTTGCTTCCTGTTTCCCTCATTTTCTCTGAATGCAGCAGCGCAGTTGCCATTTTGCGCCAGACGTTCAACCTAATGTTCGAAACGGTATGGATCTCCTTGAAATTACTAGAATTATGTTGGTCATTGGGTTATTTCCCGAAAAAGGAACGAATAGAAACAGGCTATTTGGTCATCCCTGCAAGGCAAAATGACAGCTGAACGCTTTTCTGACTCGTCTCCAGTCATGCCATTTCACGCATTTTAACCAACATGGAGAAGGAGAATGAAGGGGAATGAATTGTCAAAAAGAATGCGAAAAGGAGAGAAAAACTGAACGTCATGAAGAGATAGAGAGAGAAAAAGTGAAATAGGGTAAGGCAGATGGTATGGACAGGTGGTGGTCCTGCTGCTGCCACCGAAAAAGGTCATATAGGGTCAATCCCGAGACAGAGCAGTAACTCATCCGAGCAGATAATGAGCACTAACCATAAAAATCTAGGAGAATTTAGAGAAATCTACAGATGTGACCAGATGAATTCAATTTTTTTAATATGAGAATGAGTAAGAGGATAATTCTGCTTAATTAGTAGTATATGAATGCTTTTACCTCTCATAAAATAAATATTTATAAATTATAAGAACAATTATATAAAGGTAAATATAAAAAAATAATGATTAAACATATAAAATTATATAAAAATATTATAATTACCCAAATTAAGCTGTGAATATATTCTGAATTGTTCCAGCTTTAAAGACTTCTCATTAGATGTCAAGATTTGAATTTAGCTTATATGCATTATATTCACAAAACTTCTTTTTTTTTTACTTAACTATGCCATAACTATGATGTTCACAGCATTATACTGTATATTAATTATATAAATTAAGAAAAAAAAAGTATCAAATGACATCATACGATTATTCAAGTACTATACTATCTATCTATAGTTTATATCCTATTCGATGAGGTTTTTAAGATTTTCTCTTGCAGTTTGTATGATTTCAAGAGCAACCATGATGATCCTAAGTAGGCCTTGTGCCTCTCCTTGTCTTAATTGGATATTCGTTTCTCATCTGCACCAAAACTCAATAACATGATCAGATACCATTTAGAAGAGAAACAGCTGATGATTTTCCCATCTTACTTGAAACTCAAAATACCATTTTCATACCATAATAGTAATAATATAAATAGTTATTAATTGAATTATATTTAACTATATTATATATAGTATATACTTGACTATATTTTATTTTACTATTTATTGTTTTAATGAATATGGTATAGTAATAGAAGTACTTACACCATATTCATTGTATTTTTTTTCTGTTGATGGTATCTATTCGAAGAAATTCCTCTTCATCATCTCAATTTTCAATCTCAAGTACTTTTGTATATTGTTGTCTAATTACAGGTTTTACCTCATTCTTTACATTTTACCAGATGACGGCCTAATTATAAAATTGTTAATTATTTTACATATAACGTAGTGTAAACTCGAAATCACTTTAGTAGATTTACTCAAAATTTTAAAGATTTTTAGTAAATTCTGAAAATGAAGTAGTTGAATAGCATTTTCTTTAATATTAACTAAGAAAAACGATTTTCAGGGTTTCTCTAGATAGGTAGAACAATATCACGTTTTGCGTGTATATGCTAATAACATTTCTTGCAAATCAGACGTGTTCTTCATTTTGCAAGTAACATGTTTGTGATGCGGTTGCTTTTTCTATATATATGTCTGTTTTTAATAGAGATTTAGGGTAAAAATAACGAGATTTTGAATTCATTTCTAACAGGTACGGTATTCAATTGTTTTTTATAAATTATTTATTTATCAATATACTAGATAAGCTTTTTATTCATATATATATATGTATATGTAGGTTTCTATTCATGTGTGATTTTGTTTTAAATATCTTAAGCTGCATACCTTAAGCTGTACAAGCTGTTCTTCTCAAGCTTACTAAGGGGGCGGGTACACATCTGGTCATATATGATCATGGTCCTCTCCACCCCCTCCTCCACCTCCTTCCTCATCCATTCGAGAGGTGGGACTGCAGCTGCTACTCCCCATGTTCGGATCGTGGCAGCCGTTCTCTTCATTTCCTCATTTTCTATCGTTAGCTCTTCTTCTGCTGTTCACCTTATTAACTGCTTTGCCTAAGCAACGGCAACAAAGGTTCAACGGCTAAAGCTTCCCTTATAAATCGTCTTGTATTTCTGTTTTTAGCTGATATAAGAACGGTGTTGAATAGAAATAATATTTCATCATTATACTTTATCTTAACTATGTATATTTATAAATTATATTAACAATATCATTAACTGTATGCGTATTACTGTATTATTAGTATAGTTATTTAATCTCCTTGATGACCCTGTATGACCGTATGTGCCCCCCGAGAAGGAGAGTAAGACACCTGTCCTCTTTTCTATGAAGAGATTTCTGCTCCATCAGTATGATTTTGAGACCATAATTAAGCGATAAGTGACCTTTTCTTGTGCAAATTGTTAGTAAACTATCACATCTGCTCCCGTTCTCTTGCTTTAAAACTTCTAGTTCTTCAGTACAGTTTACCTCACATCTCCAATATCATAGTGAACTAGAGATGAAATTTTCCTTCTATTTCCATTATCAAATCATCAATTTTGAAATAAAAGAAATAAAAATCTGTCATTCTTCTATGTATATCAATCATATTAACGAATCTACGTAGATTGTTCACAATCATTTTGACTCATAATACTACAATTCTTTTATATCTTTTTTCAAATTCAATTTTGCAAATATTTTCATGTCTACAACATGCATATTCTCTCACTCGTCCTCCTACCTCATTTTTAATTTGTTCATTTTATATCAAAGCTTTCCTTCATATTAAAGTTTTTAAAATTATTTCCTTGTAAACTTTGATGGCATATTTTTCATTGTTGCTCATTCTTTCGTGTCTGAAAATATCTTTAATTCTTGGGAAGTTTATAACAGATATAACCTACACATTCAGCCTATTATATCAATTATTCGTATTTGATTCAGATAAATTTAAAATTATTTATTTCAAATAATCATTTGTAATTCATTCTTCCGTCCTCCATCTAATCTCTTTATGTTGCCTTGTTGAAGAAACAAAGTGTTTCTAATTACTATTATTTTAGGAAAACTTCAACAATGTCTGTTGATACATGGCTCCAGACATTTCTCTTATCCTCTTCGACAGTGCCATCTCCTACGTCATCCTGTCATAGCTCAGCTAGTACAGCAACTTCACCACATGATGATATCATTGATGTCGGAACATTTGCTGATTGTGATTATAAGGTACTAATTATATATATTATATTATTATAATTCTATAAAAAGAAACATTTAATTAGTTATTCCACCAACTGAATTTTTACGTGTCTTATGTTATAGAAGGAATCAGTCATTCTGAAGCCAGAGCCCGTGAAGCCATTAGATTACTCCTTACAGCTGGCACAACTTCAGATGTTATGGCAGCCTTTTTTGGCTTTATGCCAAATGCAGAATGCTCTGCCAATAATGAATGTGAGTTTTATTTGGAACTCTCATGCTTTCAGCAGAATACGATCAACAGTATAAATTGAATTAATTAAATGACGTTATTTCAGTCACCAACTGAATCACTTGCATCTGTACCATCAATCGATACAATCAAAAGTCAATTCTCATCATCTAGCTCATCATCGTTCTCAAATTTATCGTCAACTCCAGCATCTCGCAAACGATCAGCTACTGATTCTCCAACAATGAACGAACGAGCTATCGTGGCGAAAAAACCCACAAAGCTTCGTCGTTTAGAAGAAGATACCGTAACGTGCTCTCCAGTTAGTGGAATGTTTATTAAGGTATTATACTCATTAATACATCAAAAAACAACTAATATCTTCATTTACTTTGAACAATTGCTAATATCTATGAAAAACATTAATGGTTAAAGGGGGGATTCTAGTGGATAAGCTATAATTCATTTCTTCTTCGCCTCATTATATTTAGCCCTTCAAAAAGAAAAAAGCTTTAGACTCTTTTGAGTATTAAGCTTTTCCTTTTCTCTCCTTTTTCTAGTATCGTCAATTAGATTGTCACCGCTTTATATAGCGATAGAGCAATAATTTGCATCATCTGTCGCCCTCAGATGCTCAATCCAAGCTTCTATTCCATCAAATACCGCCTGCTATCGGCTTCTGTCTTTGCAAGCTTTTCACCATGACCGACCAATAGATTGAGTTAGACATGTCGTAGTGCCGGCTTGCTTCAACCAAGAGCCAGCAGATAGAGGAGACTGTTTAAAGGATATTCATTGATTTGTGTGAACCTCATGCCAAATACGAGACGAACATCTGCTCAATCGTCTTCTTCACGGCTCTCTATGTCTTCCACTCTCTCTATACAAGGACATACTGAATCTGAAAAGAAATAAGCCTTTTCCTTTCTTTTTGCCAGAAAAATGCCGATGAGAACTGATTGAAAGATTGACTGCATAGGCTGGAGAGAGAAGAGAATTAATTAGACTCACAAGAAGATCCTCTAATATGATTGAGCGCTAGCTTTTTGATATTTTCATTTGACCTATTCAGCTGAATAAGGAGTGCTAGGCTCATCGAAAACCTTATTAATATGCTAATTAGAAATTAAGTTCAAAAAGAATCTGAGAAACAAAATAATTAAAATCTTAATTAGAATGAATAACAACGTTTATGTTTACAGGAAGAGTCGTCGTTACCTCCAGCTGAAGAACTTCAAAAGGAAGCTGATAGTTTAGATGAAACAGCTGCTTATGTTGAAGTTTCTATTGAATCTAAACGCAAAATTGCTGAGATTGAGAATGTGATAGGCGATTCCATCTGCTGCCTGTGCAAGGTATCCACTTTCTTTTCTCATATACATACATTAACAAAACTATATTTAAGGTCAAATATGAAGACGTATTCAAGTTGGCTCAACATCGCTGTCCTCGTATTTCACATGAAGAATACAAATGTCCTGAATGTGATAAGGTATGTTGAATGATATCTACAATTATAAAAACTAGAAACATCCTCGATCATAAATTATATATGTCCATCTGTGAATTATGGGACAAACAGGAATAATTTGTATGTATAAGAATAGTTCAAGCTTTTACTTTGACTTTACTATACAGATCAAACCATTCCGATTTGAGCCCAGCAGGTGTCTGACTGGCAGCCAGTCTGCTTACCTGTCAAACAAACAGGAAGTCTTGTTAGAAGCCGAACTTGTTCGGCAAAGTTAAAAGAAATGTTTCGCGCGAGAACAAGCTATGTCTATTTCTAAGTATGTAAACAGATTATGTGCTGTTCCCTTTTCTGTATCCTTATATATCTGTGAGGTAGCTGGTTAGTTAGATATGCTATCGCTGCTCTTAAGTCAGTGGTTTCTCTTCGTATATGGGATTAAGAGGATTAATCTGAAGGTTCATGTGCAAACAAGCTTCAAGCACATGCGACAGCTGTTTTTCAATCACATCATGCTGTGGCTTGACCTTGTCTTAGGTCAATGAACCGGCAGGAGACCGGAAGTAGGTATTGCTCAGCTGAAGCTAGATTCACTAACTTAATCTGTAAATAAATAAAAAAGCGGTAAATGATATAAGAAAGCGGATGGTTTCAAAGAAACATTGCTTTGACTCAAGTGTGTTTAATCTGAATTATATAAAAAACTAAATTAATAAATTTAAGTTTAAATAAACATTTACTAATTTTCGTATTTTCCAGACATTTTCATGCCCAGCTAATCTAGCTTCTCATCGTCGCTGGCACAGACCTCGTGATGTGCCCGAAGCTATTCGATGTAACGCATGCCTGCAGAGCTTTTCAACCAAGAAACAACATAAAGCCCATTTGTCGAATTGCTTGGCATCTGCTACATCTCCAGCTTCCTTAGGAAGCCTGTCATCTCTCTTTACTCCAGGAGTCATGCAAAACCTATCCAATTTGAAGATTGAACTTCATTAGTATCAAGTGTCTTCCACCTTTCTTAATAATCTGTTTTTATTCAAAAAGTTTGGTTTAAAATCAAATAATCCTAAGCTATGCCGTATCTCTCCATGTTCTACTTACTTTGGGTCATGCTTTAATGTTGTATATACAACCTTTTTAACCTAAATTTCATTAATATTCCTGCAGTCTGCATTTACTCTGTTATCTTTCATTCATTACATACATACATTCCAAGCTTTATATAGTGATCTCTAACTGATTATTATACTTAATTACCTGCATAATCCACTACTTAATTTTATTTTTTTCAAATGTTAACTCTTTATTTTAAGAACTTCTTTTATATATTATACTTTGAGCTGAAAATTAATTCTAGTCACGTGTACAGTACTCACAGGTCTTCAAAATATGTTTGACCTTTTGAAACAAAAAATGTGGTAAATAGTCATGTTGTATATAGAAATTCCAGTGTTTAACACACAAACTTTGCTGAATTTACTAGTCAGGTTGTATATTATTTTTTTTTAAACTGTTTGTATTGTTTTTTTATGTAAACTAACTAGTTATTTATAATATTCAATATATATATACTTTAATTAGTTAAGGAATTGTATTATTTTAATAAAACGATTAGAATATATCATTTAAAACTAAATAAAACAATCAAAACAGCAAATAACAAAAATGCAAAAACATTTAGTGCGAGTGGGGTTCGAACCCACGCGGAAATACTTCCATTGGAACTTAAGTCCAACGCCTTAACCACTCGGCCATCGCACTAGACGAACGACTATACCAAGTTTGTAAATTTCGTTGTCACAAGCATTCAAATTCTGTGTTTATCCGTACTGGAGCATAATTGAGCTTATTCGCGGAAATTCATATTTCGTCTATGGAAAATAATTATAAAGAACGAAAGTTATTAATTACCAATGTCAATCGAATAAATATTAGTAGTTGTCGTTTTTTTATCAATTTGTTATCTTCGATAACGAAAAAAGTATGTATCTAATATTAAATAACAATGTTTTTGAATATAGGATATGTTAAATATTGAGATTCTGCTGAAAATTGATAACCTGTTGAAATTCTCTGATCTGTTTATTTATCAAAACTATCCCGAAATGTACATATGCACACGTCAAAAGAGCTAACAACGGTCAGCCGCACCTTCTAAGTAATCGTTGAATGAACAAATCTATTTCCTGTTTATACAATTCATAAAAAAAAATAACATCAGCTGGTTTCTTTGTGGTTTATTTAAAAATTAATTAAACAATATGATATTACTATAGCTGACTTCAGTACTTGAAAAGTTCAATTATGTTCTAAAACATTGTTCCAAACTTTAGAAATAAGTAAAGTATTAAGGATAGATTGAAAGATTATTCATTACCTTTTTGGAACTAGATATCTATATAATCATTCAGAATGTCAAACAATTTTTGAGCATTGATTTATCATCGAACACCAAGTATTTGACTAAGATGACCAGCCGGTTAGCCTAAAAACACTTCTTGTCAGAGGAAAAGGTGTGGGAGTTATGCACTTTTCGATGTCGATTCTGTGAGAAATCTCTATCATAACCATAAGTTTGAAAAATTCTAGTTTTTTTTCACAAGCAGTTTCTTGATCTGAGGATAAGACTGAATCCTTCAACTGGTGCTGTGTTTATTTTTTCCCGTGAGCCATGCTTTTGCCGTGATATAAAAGGCATAGTAGACCCATCGCAACATCAGTCATCCATACATCATTTTTCTTTTTCCTGGAACAATACCCTAACTACCACACCCATATACTTGCCTATATATTTGATATCTGTTGTTCAATTTGTTGTAAATTTAGATATGCAAGTTGCTTCTGTATTACTGATTGCACTAGTTGGCCTATCAGCAGCCAAAGAGATTGAAACATCTCGTGCAAAGAGACAAGGTGTCTACTATGTTTGTGGAAGTAATCCAAATACGTTTGTTTCTCAATATCGTGAGTGATGTATCACTAACTTTCATTTTTAAATTTTCTTCTTGTAACAGCTTGCTCAAACATAGGAACAAACTGTGGATCTTACAACAATTACTGTAATAATGGAAACAATTTTCCAACAGCTTTTTATAATTCAAATAATAATTGTGGTTGTAGTAATTTCAATTGTAATTCCTATACCGGTCAATATCTTAATGGGTAATCAGATTCATTTTTCTTAAAGTTCAGTAATTTTAACTTTTTATTTAGTCAATATGTTGCTTACACTGTAGGAACTAACCAATACAGTCCGTGTGCTTCATCTTGTTGTGCAACAGGAAATGGTTTAACCTCTTATTCAGTTGGAAATGGATACAACGTGGTTACTGTATCAAACGGTTTTAACAATGGATTCTATGATCCTTACCGTACTGGACTAAATACATTAGCTCCTTTCTACAATCCTTACTCTAACATTAATGGTCTTAATGGTGTTAATACTAACTTTGGTCCAACTTACAATCCCTATGCTAACATTGTATCTCCTCCTTTAAATCAAAATAGTAATGGTGACTTAAATCCTTCAAACCTATTCAGAACGGCTGCTGCTGCAAGAGGTAAAATATAAAAAAGCTTCTCGATTTTCAAAATATTTTTGTATATACTTTGATATTTGTGTGCGATGAAAGTCGGACTGTGATCTTTAAAGACGTTTAAAACACCTCTTCAAATTTTTCAAATTACAAAATTTTCAAGTTTATATAGCATTTATTGAAACAAAATGTATTTTATTATAATTTTGTGTACTCGAAACACTTTGGAAAGCAAATATTTTATATATATATATACATATTTATATAGATATAGAGATATGTATATGAAGATAAAATTTTAATAAATTTTTTAAAATATTCTATTAACCTTATTTAAAAAAAAACAACAAAAATAGTCTCTAATCTCTAAGATTATTTTATTTTGATTAGTGATTCAAAAATGAAAAGAATTTAAGGTCCAACTTGTGGAGATAATGAATCACCTTCTGGATATTGCGTCAACGGATACTGTACAAATGGCCTTCACTGTGTTCAAGGAAATATTTGCTGTTCTTGCCAAATTGGATCCAATGGAGGTTTTGATTTTCTTAACTTCAAGATCTTTACTTTTATAATATTTAAAGGAAAGTGTAATTTAAACAGCGATTGCTCAGCTGGTTACACATGCACTCAAAATGGTCACTGCTGTGCTCAGATCGGTTTTAATGGCAGACAGGTAGAAAGCTTTTACAAAAAAAAAGAAAAAGATTCAAGAAATAAGTAGTTAAAACAATTATTTGCAGTTAGAACGTTGTGATGAGAATAAGAAATGCCCAATAAACTTCACCTGTGGAAGTGGAGATATCTGTTATCCACAAGGATTTTAAGCTTTGAATACAATTTCTGAATTATTGTTTTTTTTTTAAATTTTATTTGTAAATAATAGTTGTTTTATTAAATTTATATTTTTATTCTCAACTATTTAAATAAAATAAATAATTATTTATAATATGTTTGTTATTAATTTTAAAAAAATGATAGTTACGTTGTGTGTTTTTAAACGAATTACAAAATTAGAATATAATCAAAGATAATAAAACAAAAAGTTTTAAAATTCAATTTTTTTCCTCTGAAAAATCTTTTTGATTTTCGCCTTTTTTGTTTCTCATTGTTCGATGTAGCACATGGGAGCCACGACCTTCTTTTTCGTTTTTAAAGTGGTGTTTCTGCTCATGAAACCCACCAAAAAAATGAGAGCTGTTTATGGAGATTTTTCTCCAGCCTACAGCACAACAAAAAAATGATTTGCTCGTTTCAGAACCGATGAAATCGATTTCGCAGATCTTCAGAGACCTGGTGACGGTCGTAGAGTGACTTCAGCTCAAGATATTCTGAAATTGAGCCAAATAAGGCGGTTTTCAAAGGGTTGGTGACAGGAGATGAGAAGTGAATTCTCTACCCAAGGGAGCTCTCTACTATAAGATTTTAGCTTACGATAGAACCATATATGAGGAGCACTATTCTGAGTAACTCAGAAGGCTCAATTCTGCCATTGAAGCCGCGTGGCGTTGTTGGAAGTAGGAGCGTGGTGTTGTTGCAGGATAACGCGCGTCTTCACTGTTGTGCCTTCGCAGACAATGGAACACAGCTTGAGAAGGGAAAGTTTCAAAACTGTAGAGGAAGTTGAACTTTTCATTAAAAAAATGTTCGAGTCTACATCTAAATTATTTTCAGGAATGAAATAATTAGTTTAAGAAAGAGATGGGAGAGAGTTCGAAAAATGATCGAAAGATGGGGACAATATTTTCAGCAAAAAATTTTGATTTTTCTATTGGAAAAGATAACATTCAAACATTTGCAATTGATAATTTTTATGTATCACAAGTTTAATATGTAATATGACGAATTAATACCCGACCTTGTTCTCTAATTTATCATTTTCAGATGAAAAAATATAATTAAGTTCCACATTTATTTATTAGACTTCTTATCATTACCTTTCTAATCAATTCGCAATGATTTCCTTTCTAATCAGCTTACAATGATTTATGTAGGTGTATCCTCTATATTTAATCCTTTATAAGGCACGTTTTCGCGTTGTTCAATTGATACAACATGAAAAGTGTTTTACTGGTTTCATCACTGTTGGCATTAAGTAAGTCATTTCATTCTTCTATTTTATCACTTTGATCTCAGCTTATGCCAATTGTCCCGATAATTGGACTGAAGGAACTGAAGGAATTTGCTACCAGGTTTTATATTTTTATTTTTTGTCCAAGTTATGGAAATGTTATCTTAGTTCGAGCAAAATTCACAAAACATTCAACGTGATGCTTCTTACAATTGTCAACGGTTAGGAGGAAATCTTCCTATGATTAAGAATGTTTTTGTAAGTTTTCTCTGGAATAAGGAGTAGACGACACAGTATTATTATAGGAGAACGGCATAGTTGCGCAAAAAGCTAGTGCAACCAAAGCTGTATGGGTGGGAATCACTTGTACAGGCTCAGATATTACAGATTGTTATTATGATGATAGAACACCACTTACAACAAAATCATATAACAATTTCTTAAAAGGTAATGTTTTCAGAAACTTACAGGAACTGATTTTTCATAATATTTAGGTAAGCCTGATACTTCCGAGGGAGAATGTGTTTACATGCTCACTTCTGGAAATAGCGCTGGCAAATGGCGCAACATAGATTGTGATGCATTGTCATTTTATTATGTTTGTCAGATTAATGAAAACAGTAAGTGTCTGGAAGAGAAACACGAGTTACAATCAATTAACAGTTGTTGATCAACCATGTGAACCTGGATTTTTTCTACATGATAAAAACGGTCAATGCTACAGTGTGTTAATGGAAATTTTGCCATTTGTTGAAGCAGAAAATGCTTGTTCAAACATGTGCAGTCATGTGGCTACCCCTACATCTCTTGAGGTATTTTTTCATTCGAAAAATAGATATGTATTGTTTTTAGGAGAATACTTTCCTCACTTCATTAATCAAAAATACTACAGATACTATAGACTATATTCATCTAGGAATTGTATATTATTCTGGCAAATACATTGATTCCAATACTGACAAAGAGATCACATACTCAAATTTTGGTAATAACGATGAAAATAATTTCAATCAAATGATATTTTGATTTAGGACATAAGGATAATGAATTAGGTGATTGTGTAGGATTATCATTGAATGATGATATCGTTCTTGCCGGAACATGGATTAACACTTATTGTAATAAGCGTCTGTTGTCAGTATGTCAAGCTCGTAAGTATTATCAAACTTTTGAATGAAATCTAGGCGAGGTTTGTATTTTTCTTTTTCCAGCTCCAAATGCTACGCCATGCAAAAAAACAGCATCAACAACATATTCGCCAATTACACCAAGTTACACATGTGATAAACCACAATATTTAAGTGGAAATGGAATTGTATGTTTTCATTCTATTTCATAACTTTTCGTATGCTTAAGTATGATATCTAAAAAACATTCTTATGTACAACATTTTTCGATTTAGAAGTATAACTTGACAAATTTATTATAACTTGGTATAGATTCTGAAATGTTTCTGAAACCATATTTCAGATGATATACTTTATTTAATCATAAGTTGAATAGAATATATTGTGTTCTAGGTACGTTCTCCTCAATATCCTAGCCCATATTACAAAGAGGATTGTACTTATATCATTAGCGAACCGAAAGGACAATTAGCTCAAGTTCAGTTCACGGATATTCAACTTGATACCTCTAGTTCAATTGAGTTATATTATGATCCTTTGGATAAAGTTCCATTCCAGATGTATTTTAATTTATTATCTTTGATTTTAATCAATTATGTTATAGCTTAAATACTGATAATGCTGTTGGAATAACTTTTATCTCCCAAGAACCATCTATGAAAATCATCTTCAGAACAAGTTATCAAGGAAGAAATAACCGATGGTCCTTCAATTATTCATACATAGAAAACAACCTGAGCAGTACACCTTCACCATGCACTTGCAATTGTGAACAACTAGATGCTCCTGGAGTCGTAAGTTTTTTTTCAACCCAATTTCATACCTTTATTAGATTACTAGCCCCAATTATCCGGACAATTATCCGGAACAAACTTCATGTAGTTACTCCCTAAGGGCCCAAATGGGAAAAAAGTTAGTACTATTCATTCTTCTTTAACAATGCCATCTCAATTTTCAGAATCAGAATAAATTTTACTGATGTTCATACATCATACTGGGACGTCATTACTGTATATGATAGCATGAGTGCAAATGAAAGAATTGGAGGGTAACACTTTTTAGGATATATTATATTAACTAATTTTATTCAAGCACTGCGGGAAACCAGACTAAAACATTCACATCCAGTGGAAGATATATGTACATAACATTTATAACTGAGGGTAAATACAGTGATCGTGGTTTTTCTGCAAATTTTTTTGAAATAGACTAAAATATAAATAAAAACAAAATGTAATGAAATAAACGAATAATAAATATCTTTATTCATTGTTTTTACTCTATTAAAACATTTTGAACAAGATCTACGATACAGATAATTATCGGGCTCAATTAACTGTATTCCTAAATCTTCAAAACAACTTAGATTAAGTATAAAATATTTGAGATAGTTGACGGATTAAAATATTAAATACCAGAAAGATTGTGGAAGGATGGAATGGGTTATGATCTTGCATTAACTTATAATATTTAGTATTACAAGTCTGTGCTCTCAAATAACTAGAAGTGGCTCATAATTTATCAGACAGGTCTGAGTAAATAAATTAAGAATTCAGATTAAGAGGACCGGTGAAAGTACAAAAAACAAAGAAATTTATTAAGGCTATTCTTTGTCTGTCGAATAAGACAAATTTATAAGTTAAAATCAGTTACTTCCATTCTATAAAATTTCGGCCTAACAAATCTTAAAATTTTGATGATATGATGATTCACATATAAAGAGAATCTATTGTCTTCATGACGGATACTTACTTACTGTCAGGGTCGCCTAAATTATTGCAGAAAATTACAGGATACTGACAATAATATACATTAGGGTAAAGTGTTTGGACAAGAAGCACATAAACCATATCCCGACAACTGAATATACCAAAGAGGATATGAATCGCAGGATTGCTATACAACATCAACTTCATCAGTTTCTCAAACTAAAATCAAATATTTTAGTTGAGCATATTATTCCATAAACAAATTTTTTGCTCTGATTCAATGATTAATGTTGTAAACTATCCGTAGATAATCCTCATTAAGCGAAAAACTTAGGGAAAAAGCAAACTACATTCATGCGAAAACAAATAAAAGAGCACAAGCAAGCAGCAAACAAAATAAAAATAGAAACATTATTAAATAATTTGTTTATAAACCCTCTCGTCTGGCTTCATCAATAGATTGACGTCGGCTGACTCGTCTTTGAAGAGAAGTCCTTCTTGGGTTGATATCTATCAAAGTTGGGAGTCCTTGGGATCCCAAGGAAGCAGAAGAGTTAGCAGCTGTTAAAGACCCTGGTGTTGGATATTGAGTTGGTTGGAATGTTGATTCTCGAGGTAAAGTGGAGCAGTTTCTTGAAGCAATGTAATTCTGAGAAGCTCCGCGAGGAAGCGAATTGAATTCATCTGTAAACCGCAAATATAAGAAACATGCAAAGAAAGATGCAGTGAAATCGTGATCGACGAAGTCCTGATTTTTTTTAGAAATTCCTCATATTAGATGTTAACTAAATTAATATCTAGAAAAATACTAAAACTAAAACGCAATAAAAACGATAGCACATGCACAAATGAATGTTAAACTTCTTGATATATTGCTTTTTACTCCATTAAAATATCCTGAACTTAAAGCTTGGTAACAAAATAGGTTAAATTAAGCGGTATGATAGAATTTAGCAGAAAGGGTAAATCAGAACATTCATGCAAATCGTTTGCAACATTAGGATGCAAGTAAACTTTAAACAAATTAAAACGTACTGTAGAATGAGTAGGATTTAAGTTGATTGGAAGGAGCAAGACTTGCATGGAACTTGATCTTTGCTACCCATTCCAGCATAGTGCGCTGATCAGTACATGAGAAGATGTAATGGGATCTATCAGCAGCGGTGAGTCTGAAATAATAAAAAAACGTTAAAGAAATTAATATGAATAGGAAACCTGAAAGCGTGTTTACGCTTATTATACTCCGTATACGGTTCACAAATCGCACCATAAATGTACACTGGTGGAGCGGCAGCAACGCTTTCCTTGAAAGCTACTTCATCCTAAGAAGAAAACTCAATGTTTAATCCATGCATAATAGCTAACCTTAAAGAAACATAAAAGCTGTCCACAGAGAATTACATAGTGACTCTTCCACGATCGCATGGGGAATCTCGTCCCACCACTAGCTAGGTCTTGCTTACGATCCAGAAAGCTAAAAGAGACGGAATTAAATCATTAACGTTTACAATGTTACCCAGTCATGTCAATGGCACTGAAATCATCGAAATGGCTAGAAACCCGACTAGATTGAGTGCGACGGGTTGAAAATCCAGTAGTGCGATGATCAGTTTCTACATTTGCAGCTGGAGCCAGTTGGGTTCCTGTACCAATGGTTGTTGAATCTTACAAAATTTTAATATATTAAAAAAGAAAATGTTTTGGTTACCGATAATAGCGGTTCTGCTTCTCTCTCGTCTATCCAAAGGACGTGGAAGTGTATTAGTCATATTATTTTCTTCGGCAGCACGAGTGACCGATATTTCCTGAGTCTTTCTTCTCTCGCGATTCTTTCTACGATCTCCGAGAATATTTCCTTTTTCTACTCTAATAGTATCTCGGCGACGCTCGTCTTCAGCAATTCGGGCACGTTCACTCTCAAAATAAACAATAAAAAATATTATGCATATAAGGACATACTTCTTTACGACGAAGTTTGCTGAAGTTTTGTTCAATTAAAGTCAGCTTCTTGACGCCTTCACAACGATCTGATTGAGAATTTACAGTTACGAGGAAATCATCATAATCACGGAGGTGCGACTCAACAGTTTCAACAGAATCATAATGTCTCCAATCCTCTCCTGTAAAGTATGTATTAGTTTTAACAAAATATTTTCTTATATGTACCTAAAAGAGATTCTCTTTCACTCAGCCAATGTTCTAATTCAGTAGCATTCTGCTTCCATAATTGGCAATCTGTGTTCTCAGTGTAAAGTTCATGACGATCCTTCCATACTTCACAGAGCACTGCCCACGATTTTTCAAGGAATGCAACCTGTACAAATCAAAATAAAAAATTTCTTCAACATTTTTTAACCTTTTCAGAGATTTCTTGAGCGAGTACATGTCCGTTTTGAATCATATTTTTACCCTTGCTGACGAAGTCGTCAACATGTCCTTTCCTTCCTTGCATCTGAAGTATGATATATTAAAAAACTAATTATGCCAAAGAAACAGACTTCAAGGTTATGTTCGTCATGCTTACGAGACACAGCTTCACACCCTGGAACATCTCTGGGTAAAGTTTCGGATGTCATGAGTGTCTGCATTTTTTTCATCCATTGAATAAGTTCACGATATTCCTGAAATCAACATATGGTTGAATGGAAATGACCCGATCTGTTACCTGGAAGTAAGCTTGGAGATTCTCTAAATGGAGTAGACGATTATGATGCTTCTTGGCGGAATCAAGAATATCCTTAAGCTGCTCTTCCATATCCATTTTTCTAACTTCGAGATGTTCACGAGTGTTGGGGAAAGCAATCCACAAACGCTCAGCTTCGTTGCAAAGCTCGATTACTTGCTTTTCAACAGCCTTAAGTCCGTGAGCAAACTCTTCATAACGCTGCATCTGAGATTTCACAGCAGCAAGATCGGCTTGAGACAAATCTTCCTGCTCAAGCGCGACTCCAGTAGCTTCCTTATCCTATTTTGGAAAATAAGAAATTATTAACAGAAGCCTGAAAAATACATACCCCAAGCCAATTAAGAATTTGATCCGCATCTTGATCAAATTTGTGCACTTGCTTAGCTCCAGCCAGGTCTTGCTGGCGTTCAGTAGCAGCTCGGTTGACCGTATGCCATAATTCAAGAAGGTCTGTTCCCTTGGCACGAATAGAAGCTGCATAAGGATGACCACTTCTTAGAAGCTCTTCTTGAGCTCTCTGTACACCGGCAACTCTTTCTCCCGCGGCTGCTAACTCTCTCACAACAGATTCGAACTTTTCGATAACATCAATACAATCCTCTAAATCTCTACCATATTCTTCAGAGGAAGCGATCTTAAATTTCAATATCATTTATATCAATTAAGAGTTTTCAAACCTTTTCTTTTTCATGAAGCCAATCAGAGAGATCATCAACTTGACGAACAAAGCGATGATATCTTCCAGCATCAACAAGCAGGGTACGGCGACGATTACATTCTTGAGCCAAGTTGTTATACGAAGTGTCAAGCTTTCCTTGACGGAGAGTGATCTAAAGAAAAGACAATCTAGTAATAACGAACTGGCTTGCTGACCTGATTGACATCGTGATGATCATTCTGAATAAGAGCTTCCGACTTAGCTTTCAGCCTGTTAACTTCAGAATTGAATTCAGAAACTTCTTTTTCTAAAACAGCCAGACGGCGAAGATTTCCTTCTGCTGATGATTGATCCTACAAAAAAAACAATGAGCATTATTAACACAAAGATTGCGTGCTTTTCCTGTTTCTTGGTTTGCAGCAACAGGTAATTGATCACGGATCCATTGTTCTGCTTCACTAACTTCCATATAATACTCTTGGGCAGCGACAGCTTGAGCAAGTCGTTGCCTACGTCTCACAGCAGCATCCTATTATTAATATGTTCATTTTGAATAATGAGAAAAAATATCCTTACTTTAATTGAAAGAACGGCACTTGTTAAACGGTCAATGGTAGCCTGAATTTGCTGAGATGCGAAATGTCGGTCCCGCACCATTTTGACTCCTTGAGCTTCTGTCTCTTGGAGAGGAGTTTGACGAGCGTCAAGTTCCTGAAAATTATAAAAAAAAATACAAAACAAAAATAATTAAGTTTACCTTCTCAAGAGCAGTATGTTTCTTCTGTAAGCTGACGGCTGAGTGAAGAGTTTCTCCACAATCTAAACTCTTAGCAAGAGGAAGTTTATCCGATAACCATTCAATTTCTTCTTCAGCCTTGGCAGACCATTCGTACAATTTGAGAGCATCTTGAAGATTCTCTCTAAAACAAGAAGCAAATGTAAATTATATCTAAAAACAACAAACCTTCTTATTGAGACAGGATCTGCCAATGAGGAATAACGCAGTTGAGCTTGTTCTACTTGAGATAAAATACCATCAGGTAAAGATGATGACTAAAATTAACATTGAAAATGTAACATGATTGCGGAGTACCTTATTTGTTAATTCTTTAGCTCTAACATTGATGTCATTAACAGCATCCGATCTACCTTTAATTTCAGCTTCAATACTCTCAAGCTTCTTAATGAGATTTTCAACTGAAAGAACATCACGTCCGTGATCTTCAGAGGCAAGCTCGTTCTCAATTTTGTCTAGCCAGCATTCGATATCTTCCACCTTTCTATGAAGCATATGTGCGTCATAAGCTTCTCGTAAACGTTGAGTTTTCAAAGCAGATTTTGATCGAAGCTCATCCCATCCACTTCTCAATTCAACCAGTTGAGCCTTGACCTGTTCGCTCATGAAATGCTTCTCACGAATGAGTTCATTTCCTTGTTCTTCTACAGTTCCAAGTCTCTTTTCATTTTCGATCAACTCTGAATCGAAGGCAAGATGTTTTTGGAGCTTCGAGCGTAAATTTATAGGATCCAAGTAAGATTCATCGTATGCCAGTTGTAACTTGGCAGTTATCCATGTGATGAGCTCACCACAAGATCGAATAAATTCATGATATCTCTTGCTTTCAATTAACATTCTACGCCTATTAACAGACATATCATTGAGAGTAGCGTTTCTCAGAAGTATCTCTTCGCATCTAAATGAAGGTTTATGTAACATCACATACTACACACCATACCTAGCGGAAATATCTCCTTTGTACTCATTATCACTGGCTAAAAGAGAATCGGCATCGCGTTTTAAAATGTCAACCTTTTCACTTTGTTTTTTCACAGTTTCTTCAAAAGCGTCATGCGATTTAATTAACATCTACAAATCAAACAAATTATGCTTTATAAAAACATTATAGTACCTGCACAGCATCAGCGTTATCTCCGAGATCACCTTGTTTGAGAATGTTTTCCTTATCGATAATCCATTGCTCTGTCAAACTCGCTTGATCGCACCATAAGAGCCATTCAAGAATGCGCTGGAGAGATGATTTCTCGCCTTCCCAAGTTTGGCGAAGCTGATGTTCAGAATTTTGAACCCTCTTATGCGCTCTTTGAACTTCGTGCTTGTGTTCTGGTTGCTCAGCAATAAGTCGTTGGCCTTCTTCATGAAGTTCTTTGAGTTCATCCTGAAAACAATTTTTCGTTATTACATTTTTTGAAAAAATGAAAAAAAATATACCTGTCGGCCATCAATTTCAGCTTTTCTTTCTTGATGTTGTTGAATTAGTTGGCGTGCAGCAGCACTAGTTCTAGGAGATTGGTAAGAAGACATCTTACTGCGAAGTTGACTAGACCATTGTTCAGCTTTCTTCACATTATCAAGATACTTATGTAACTTGTATCTGAAGAGATTATCCAAAATTATTTAATTATAATATCATTTCTCACGATTTATCAAGCTTATCATTTCTGAGCTGAGCCGCATCACTAAGTTGTTTCCAGCTGTTTTCCAACTTCTTTAAAGAATCGAGAATAGTGTTACGAAGAGGTGGTTTCTATAAATGATTTAATTACTAAAAATAGAGTTATGACAAAAGTACCTTCGATAAAATAGCCTGAGCATCCTTGTCGTGGGCAATTAACTTTTGGTGGATAGCGCTCATATCTCTCTCCAGTGCAGTTTGCTTTCGTAGAAGGGCGTCAACACTAATAAAATAAGTTACAAAATAAATTTGCTAAAATTATTACGATGAGAAGTCTCGTCCATAGTCATCACTGTTCATCGCTACGATCTTTTCATGAATTCTTTCATTTGTGTCATCCACATCTCTGTTGAAAGCATGAACTTCCAAAGCAGCTGTTAGGTCATGACGGTAAGTGTTCAATTTTCCTTGCAGTGACAGCCACCTATGAAAGCGAATATAACTTTGATATTTTTATTTTCTCATACATCTGGTTAAGTTGATGTTGTTGTTGTTGAACCTCTTCACGACTGGATCTGCCTTGACTAACAAGCTTTTCCCCGAGACGGTTGATTTCCCTTAACGTTTGCTCATCTACAGATGTATCAGCGGCGGTGCCATTCAAACGCTCTATCAAAATCTTGCAATGCTCCAAATCTCTTCCCATTTCTCCGGCTGATACCATAGACTCCTTTTCTCTAATCCAGAGAAGGACACGGTCAACCTAAAACAAAAGAGATCGATATATATAATAGTTAATATACATACCAATTGGCGGAAGCTAAGAAGATCTCTGAATTCTTCTAAAGCTCTGGACTGGTCGCTACTAGCATTTGAAAGTAGATCCCATCGGGATTGAAGATGTTCGCATCTTGTAGTGATCTGAACGACATATTAAGAACATTTTGACTTCACGTGACTCACATCAGCATGTCTATGTTTAGCATTTAACTCTTTTCCACGTTGAAGAACTTGATCAACTTGATGTCTGTTAGAGGAAAGTTCAGCTTCCAAGGCTTGATGTTTTTGTAGCAGCTTCATCTTATCTTCGACTGTAGTGCATTGACCTTGTCGCTCATGCTCAGCACATATTCTAGAAGTGAATCAAAAATGAGTGCAAACAATTTATATCTTACCCCTTAAGCTTATCTTCAATCCAAGCATCCATATCAGCTACATCACTGTCAAAGGCAGCTAAACTGTAAGCATCATTGAGCACCAAGCGATGATGCTCTACATCTTCACGGACGGCAATGAGAGCATCTTGTACTTTTCTTCTCCAAAGTTCAATATTATTTTTTTCCATATGACGTGCATCAATTAAAAGTTTAGCACTGTTATCCAAATCGCGTGATCTATCATCCAAAGTTGATAAGGCCTTAGCGAAAGTATCCAAACGCTTCATTTGGTTTTCAACGTCAGAAACTGTTCCTCCGACAGCTAAGGATTTCAAGGTATTTCTCTTAGAAGAAATAGTAGCCAAAATCTGCTTTGCTTCTCGTTGGAATGCATGCCATTGAACCATCTGAGCAAGATAGCTGTTACGAATGTCCCATTCATTTCTTAATCTCGAAACAGCATTCTCGATCTATATTAATATTTTAATTATTTCAAACTAGAATCAATTTACCTGATCAATTTTATATTGAATCTCGTCCTTGGCGTAATGCTCAGTAGCGATCATTTTACGTCCAGATTGAGCCAATTTAGCAAACTCTGGCTCACGAGCATCAATCTCATTACTTAACCGTGAATGTTCCTAAATTTTCATTAAATTTACTTCTTTCGGTTTCTATCTAACTTTTTGGAGCCATTCCGCTTGTTGAAGATCGTGAATTTGAACTTCTGGCTGCATGTCAGCAATAGTGACATCTGACCAGGCAATGAGATCTCGCACTTCACCGTTAAACCTTTCAAAATGCATGTATTAATAAGTAATAATCAAAAATTAGTCATACTTGTGCAGATCGTAAGCATCTCGAAGAGCGTCTCTTCTTTCGGCAGCAGCATCCTTCAAATCTTGCCATCCTTCAGCAAGTCGAGTTTGTTGGACAGCGATATGATCGGCATTTCCACCAGGATAAGCTTGCTTTAAACGAGTGGATTCTTCGAGAAGTCGGTTAAGACGTGGTTCCATGTTAACGATTTCGTGCTCAATAGCTTCGTGTTGCTGATATAGAGAATGAACCTATAAGAAAAAAGAATCAACCAATGCAATAAACTAAAATGTAATACCTGCTTCACATCACGCCCCAAATCTCCATTCATCTGCCCTAGTTTTTCAGCAACCCATTCTTCATGCTCTCCTACATCCCTGTTAAAGCAATGAAGCTCTTCGGCAGCATTTAGCTTTTGCTGGCGTGACTCGATATAATCGAGAAGAAGAGTCCATACCTGAATATTTTCATAAAAAAAGAGAACACGAATATTTCACATACTGATCGTAACTTTTCTTGCTTTTTCAAGATATCTCTTCCAAATGGTGGATTACGACGAAGGATAGAGTTAGCAGCAGCCTCACAAGATACAAACCGTTCACTTCCTGTTTTAACACTTTGTTTGAACTCTTCGAATTTAGATTGAAGTTCAGCAAGATGCTCATAATCTTCTCCATAATCTTCACTCATAGCTGTATTCAGTTGTTCATTTATCCACTGTTCTAGATCGGCACTTTCGCGCATGTATTCAAACAGGCATACAGCATCTTCAAGGGCTCGACGACGCTCATCTGCCAGCTTGCTTAGCCGATCAAATTCGGCTTCTAGTTCCTTTTGACGAACAATAAACCTATCCACATTAGGACGATTAGAGTTTAGAAGCTCATTGCATTTGCTAGCTAATTTCTCAAGCCATTGTTTGTATGTATGCATATCGTTCTGGAGGGCTTTATGTTTGGCAACTAATTTTTGAGCAGCGTCTTCATCAGTGCCATAATCTTCAGAAACTATAGCAGAACGTTTCTCATTCATCCAGGACTCAATCTGAAATAAATAGAAATAAGCCAAGAAATAAGAAAGCAAATTAACCTCAGCAGCATCAAACATATATTGATGTTCCTTAACACCCCAATCTACAATTTGACGACGACCTTTTACAAGTTGGTTAAGATTTTCCCAAGCATGAGAAAGCTGAAAATAATGTAACATAATTTCGAAATCTTCATAGCTCATTAATTTATCACAACATTATCACTACATTTTTTACCTGTGCAGAATAGTTATTAAATATCTAAACATCTATTCTAGTCCATCACACAATATTATCAAAAAAACAAGAAATATACCTCTTCACATTTAGCCTTGATATGCTGAGAAGCTCTGTGATCTCCACCAACCAAAGCAACGCCTTGTCCAATGGTGTTTTCAATATGTCCCGCATGTTGATTTACTTCAGCTTCCAACTGCTCTTGTTTTTTAACGATATTAAGGGCTTCTGTTAAAGTACGTCCGGTATCTTCAGAAGAAGCAATTGGCTTCTAAATATATGTCGGTATAGAAAAATAATGAATATGGTAAATGCACCTTTTCAGCTATCCATTGCAACTCACAATCCACATCAAACGAAAGCTGGTGCCATTTTCGCGATTCCTCAAGAGTTGCTTTTCGAGCGGCAGCAGGTCCAGACAATTGATCAAAACTGAATAGAGAATTAATCAAAATTCAAAAATTTAATAATATATACTTACCGGTTCAACAAAGCATTAATAGTTGAATCGATTCTATCAGAATCAAAGTGGCCTTGGTCAGCCATTTTCTTTCCTTTAGATTGAATATCGGAAAGCTAAAATGTACTAAATTACTTCAAAAATTCAAAGGTAAGACATACTCTTCTTTTATGAATTGCCATTTCCTGCTCCAAAACAGCATGTTTCTGGATTAAATCCTTCACAGCTCTCAAGTCAGAACCAAGCTCATCTGATCGTAGAGCTGTTTCAATTTCATCCAATTTAGCGTGAGCATCTTCCAAAATTCTGTTCAACCCTTTTTGGTCAGCGGCCTGGCGTAATTTCTCTCCCTTATGTTGAACAGCCTTTCCTAAATCTTCCCATTGAGCATTAACACGCTGGACAAGCTTCTCCACAGAGGAAGATTGAGGATGCTGCTTATTGATCAATGAATTTCCATCCTATAAGGAAAAAAACATTAAAAGTCTAAGATTTTTATACTTACCCTGTTAAGCTTGTCAATTCTATCCTGGTTAGCTCCAACTTCAGCTTCGAATGCCTCATGCTTCAAAAGCTTGTTATTAATTGTAGCAAGATCTCGGTGGGATTCATCCGTAGCCATTCTTTTCTTTTCCATAATCCAAGCTGACATTTCCTCAGCATCCCGACGTAATTCCTGATACTCCAGAGAAGCTTGGAGCTGTCGACGACGTTCACCAGCTAACCGCCGAACGGCTGCCCGACGAGAAAGGACTTCGTTTCTTCTGTTGTCAATATAACCGCTTTCGGAATGATGGGCATTAATAAGTTCGTTTGCATTTACTGAGAACGCTTCCAAACGAGCTTCTTGAGCATCCAATTTAGCTTCTAAATCTCTATGACGTTTAAGAAGATTTTCCACTGATTCCACAGAATCTCCAAGATCAGCGTAGTCAAGGAAAGCTTCGTGACCCTTAGTAGTGGCGTCAATGCGCTCTGCTTCGCGGTTGAAAAGTTGAAGATCAAGGTGTTCCTTTAATCGAGCATCACGATGACGATACAAGTCCTAATAACTCAAAATTATAGATTAAACTTCTAATAGATTCCAACCTTAAGGGAAACCATCTCATTAGCAAGGATACATAGCTTGTCTTCGACTTCCCCCAAACGTGAGTTTTTATCAAGTAAACGTCGCCCAAGCTCGTGGACGTACTCAACCTGTCAAAAAATATATAAAACATTTAATTTCCGGTGCCAACCTCATATTTTTTATCCTTAATTTGTTCCCCAAGTTCATAATGTTTTTTCAAAAGCTCCTCAGCTTCTTGAACATCGACTGGTCTAACGTCCTGAGCAAGCACAATCTTAGTACGATCAATCCATGTAAGTACACTTTTCAAAGCAGAATCAAACATTTCTTGGCCTGAAAATTAAAAAAAAAATATATATATATATATATATATATTAACAAACCTTGAGTCTGTTCAGCATTTTTGATCTTATCTCCAGCACCGGATAGAAGTCGAGCATATTGGTTCTTCAATTCTCGAATACGTTGATCAATCATTGCAGCTTCTTCAGGATGATCCTTTCTAATCTAAAAAAACAAAGAATAATCTCGATAACTATTTTTCTCCACAAACTCTATCAGCAAGTTCTTCCAAGTTGCGGATAGTGTCTTCCAAAGGTTTCAGATCTCTTTCCAGGTTCTGAAGACTCTTCAAATCCGGATTCTTATCCAATCCTTCAGATTTCATCTGAAAAAGATATGAATGCTCAATCAATCCAAAGTAAGAGTAGTTACCTGCATCCAGCTACTTGCTTCAGCACAAGAAGATTCGAAATCAGCTACTCTTTCGGTAGCTTCTAAGCGTAACCCTCTCATTTTGCGAAGACGGTCAATTTCATTCCAAAGGCCATTAACCTTTCTCTGGCGAGCCTCAATTTGTCTTACTTGGCCATGTCCTTCTCCAATAAGTTCTTCAGCCATATCATTTATGCATTTAAGCTGAGTTCCACCATTACTCTTCAAGAAATAATTCATTTCAATTTTCAATCTAGATGAGTAAACCTTAATATCAGCTTCGATTTTATCAAAGCGCCGACGGAATGCTTGAACGTGTTCAACAGTTGGCTCATCGGAGAGAGCTAATTCAGTTTCGCGAGCCCAAGTTTCAAACTCGTCGCATTCTCGGTAGAACCTGTACAGAAAACATTTTTAGGTTTTTAGAAAAAAATGATAATTTTTACCTCATCAGTTTAATGTTATCAGTTAGAAGGCGTCTACGAACATTAGCTAAATCGTTCAACTGACGGTAATCATTACTAATCATCTTTTGTCTCTCAAGAATAGCTCTCTTTCCATCTTGTTGGTCTGGGCCTTTCTTTGAAGTTTGGGTAACAGTAACCTTAACCAAACATATTTAAGCTATGAACTGCTTCAAGTCTCACCTTCTCGCCAGGAACAATACGACAATAATTAGCAGGTACATAACCTTCAGAGCCATCTTGTTTTAAAACTCTCCACCATTCAGCAGTAGATTTTTCGAGTAGTGCAAGAATTTCTCCTTTTGTTACATTCATGCCATTCCCTTCATACTTGTACACCATCTCTAACTGAGGTACAGTGATATCCTCTGTTTCCGGGCTAGTGGTACTAGCAGAAAACAAAGTGCTGTTTGCTAGAGAGGCAGACATTTCTTCCAAGCGAACCATATCCGATCTGTAAGCATGAACTTCCTCTTCAAGTCGAACATGACGTTGAAGAAGAGATTCGGCAGCAGCTTCATCGCGCCCCAAGTCGTCAGATTTAACTAGCGGCATTTTCTCACGAATCCATGATTCAGCTTCATTAGCATCCTATAATACATCGTTACTATGAATTCTATATTTAAATAGTACCTGGAAGTACTGTTGTCCTTGACGTGCTTCATTAAGCCACTGCCCAAGAGCTTGAACAACAGACCGTAATCTTTCCCAAGACGTTTGGAACACAGATATGCGTCTCATTATATCTTCCTTAGATTGGCCAGCTTGTATTAATCTTTCTCCAGAATTTATTAGATCTTTGCTACGAGCCCAGTGAAGTTGCATATCAGTTTCCACATTCTTTACAAAAAAAAAGAATAAGTATTATGCAAAAACAATTTACCTTGTATAAGAGGGTAATTTGATGAACAGCTGAAACATCCCCACTAGAAAGTGCTCTATTACACAATTCTTCCTTTTCTTCCAGCCATGCCATTTCTTCACCATGATCTTGAATAAATTGGAAAAGTTCTTTAGCCTTTTCTAAATTAGAACGACGGGATTGGCATAATTCCACCAATCTGAAATAATTAGCCATATTTATATAACTCAATGTAATACTAACGTATGATATTGTGATGTCAAGTCATTCAGTTTTCTTTGAAGGAAGTCATGCTGCTCTCCTTTGTTTCTGATATAGGTAATAGAATCCTTTGTGACATTCTGAAGCCATGTGCCCTGAGCATTTATTTGAGCCTCAATTAATTCATGCTTTCCTATTAAATCCTCTACTCCGAGTAAGTGTTTTCCAACATCTCTGTTACAAACCAGAGGCTGGAAAAATAGATATAAACTCGATAAATCATATGCAGCGTACCTCAAGATGTTTCAATTCGCTTGATAAAGTATCGATATCTCGAAGAAGAGTCATTAAATCATTTAGGTTCATCAGAGCACGACGACGCTGATCCAAAAGAGAAAGAAGTTGGGTCCATCTGCTCGTAAAATAATACATATTGAGAATAAAATAACTCAACACCTTTCAATGATATCTCTTTCAACAGATCGAATCTTGTCGGCCTCATGATATTTCTCTTTTGTTAATTCGACACACATCGAAGACAACAGTTTAAATCTTTCTTCCTAAATTACGTAATTTTCGTAAAAATCGACTCTTCTGTTACTCTGGCAAGAATATCAGTAGCAATGGCTTGTTGTTTTTTCACAGCATTTTCTACTTCGTTTGCACTGCGTCCATGATCCATTGACTCAAGAACAGATCTAACATTCACCAACCAACCCTATAATAGAGATATGAATAAATGACACTAACAAAATTAAACACCTCTCTGAGCTTAGCCTTCTTGTGGAAACGTTGAGCCATTTGTTCCAATCGTTCTTGCCTAAATTTGGAAACTGCAGATTTGAGCAAAAGTTATTCGTACCTCTGAAGCTCTGCAATGATCGCCAACTGCCGGTTATTTTCTGCTCTATCAAGACGTTCCCATGCACTTTCAATATCATGCATAAAAAGACCTTGTGGTGGAACGTAAGGCTTACGACCCATTGCTTTTCTTTTCGTTTGAATGGTAAAGAATAAAGCTTCCAGTTCTCCTTTCTCCTTGTACTTGGGAGGCTTATCCACAGTACGGAAGTTATTAAAATTAATGTGTTCTTCACGCATTCCTTGTAGAGAATTGGGGAACCTAATTTTCAAGATTCAAAGCTTTCCTAATATTTTTTAACAAACTTTCTGTCATCTAAAGTTCTAATAGTCTCATTGATCCAACTCAAAAGATCGGAAGAAATATGTTCATAGTCTTCTTCGAGATTATCACTGTTCATAAGTTTTCCGACAATCTGAAAATTTTACATATCAAAGCAGGATCAATGATTTTACATACGTTGGCAACACGTCTTGCTCCAGTCATCTCTGTTTTTTGTTTAGCAAAATAGTGGTAATACATGGAAACATAAGTAATAATAGATTTTTCATCTGGTCGAGCTAAATCAACATCTTCGGCATCTAGCAAACGCTGCAAAAAGATAAAAATAACTTTAAAAATAGTAGAGCAACATACAGCAATTTCTAATTTTTTCTCTGCAACATCAAATGCATTATTAAGATTTCCAATATGATCATTGGGATTAAGAGCATCAAAACTTATTAAATCAGGTCTAAAAAATTACAATTGAGTTTTGTTTTGCTTTAATTGTTTTAACCTGTGAGCATGAATAAGAGCATTGAAAGCAAGTCCACTTCTCCAACTCGTTGTGAAGTTTTCGATACGTACATTGGAATAGCCCAACGTTTTACGTTGACACCAAAGGAGCAAAGCATCCTTGGCCTGTCTTCTCTCTCCTCTCTCTTCTTCATCCTAAAAAACGGTAATTTAGGTCAAATACAGTCTTGGATGGTAGCAAACCTCAATAACGATAGTATCAATTTGGAATCGTAGAATGATAGTCCAAATCAAACCAAGAATTAATCTCTCATTTTTATCCAGAATATCTTCAGCACCAATATTTTCAAGCTGAAATATTAAAATTGACAATGAAACTCCTATAATTGACAAATGGCCCCTTTCAAAATCTGAGATATAAACCAAGCCGAAAATCGTTTCTCTATCTCTCATTTTCGTATAGAGTACAAACATCACGTAACCCAACTGTGGACACCGAAAACACGATTGACACCTCACACTTCGAGTGAAAAAAGCTGCACACTCGAACTGACACAAAGAAACGAGGAAACAAACCTGAATCTTGTGTTTCTTCAAGAAATCCAGCACTTTGTTTAAATTTTCAATTTTTTGAACACGCATACGACCTCTGCAATTTTACTTTTATGTTTTTGTTCTATTTTATCTCTAATACTCTACCTGTTAGGCTTTCCAAGCTTTTCTCCTGAGATAATTTCTAACAGCTTCATGAGAAGAACACCATCTCCAACATCGACAAAGAGGTCGTTTATCTCTAATCTAGCCTGAAAATAAATATTCATAACCCTTTTGTAAACATGTATTTCCCCTAAAGTTTTTAAAGAAAAAGTGAGCCTCGTTGGGAATCTCGAAACACAAGCCTGCACACATCAATCAGAATAAGTGGTGCGATTTCGCGTATAACAAAAACAAGCATCTGTCAATATTGAACGATCAGGCCTAATTGTAGCTATTTGACCTAACAAAGCTTGACGAAAAATGTATGACATTATTACTTTTTCGGCAACCTATCTTCTATTTTGTTTTAGATATTTCCCCTTTTTGCACTATCTCACAAAATCATCCTTATCCTTTAGACCCCTGCGCACAGATAAATACAATAGAGGAATGTAGAAAATTCGCCGACCGACCGGAAGACTATATCTATCCTTTCATCTGCCCCATTTGACAGACAGAACGGTCAATATTACTAACATGAATAATTAGCAAAACATAAAGCGAATACAAACCCGATTAAGATAAGAGTTACACCACTTTGTGAAAGTCTTCTTCTGAATATGAACGCGTTCATCCTGAAATAGAAATTAACAAAATGATCAAAACAAAAAAAAACCTGGAGCTGTTTTATTCTACTTCGCTCAAAAAATAAAGTTTCATCATGATATTCTTCGTCGTCAATTCTGGGAGAAGGCGCAGATCCCTGAGGTGTACCAGGAGTTCCTTTTGAAACAGGAACACGATACTTAAATGTGATAGTTATTGAATTAATTCACATAATAACACTACCGGAATTTCGTAGTGTCGAGACATGGATTGCTCTCCACTTAGATCGTCGAAGTTAATAGTACTTCTACTGGATGCGATCTCACCTCGCCAGCCACAGGCTTCGTCTAAACAATTAACTTTAAATAAAGGTAATGAAAACTACTATAAATTCCAATTAATTCACAATATTACACATCAATATTAAAAAATTAGAATAAAGAAAGTAGAGAATACAACTTAGTAGCAAAATCAAAGTATATGAGTACATACCTTCCAAATTTTTAACGGTTTTACCCTCCCCGGGTGAATAAATTGCGGCAGAATACACGTATGACATTTTAAATGTTGAATAGTATTCTAGTTACTCATGAGGTGACTAGAAGAACTTGTACCACTATTCACAAAGAGCGTATGAGATAGAGTGATATATCTTAGTGGTCCAGAGTGAATTATAGGTTATAGTGCGGCCACAGTGTCTAGTAGATGCAATATTAAGATATGATGAGCGATAGGATATAGTTAAGACGAGCCTGGACGACTGCGAGGCCGCAGGTCAAGGCAGCACAATACACTGACGACAGCCCCCTAGCCGGTTACCAACTACGGAGATAGCGCGGAAAGTTCGTGGGGAGACAAGAAATGACAGGAGCTGCTCCAAAAGTAAACAAAAAAGTCATTGCAGCTGCACCTCCACTCGAAAGATAACCAAAAAGGAACTGTTTTGATTTGTGTCAATCCAAGTGTGATGAGATCATAGAAGCTAAGTATGAAAAGAAGAACAAAAATTAGTAAGAAATAAATATGGGGTATACTGTTCATGGACAACAGCAATAGCAAACATGCGAGAGAATAAATAGTGAGTACCAAAGGAAGACAGAAAATAGTAACGTTCACAGAGTCGAAATATTAGCTCTCATTACTTCTAAATTACATAGAGAATTAAGAATGTCTTCAACAAGCTCATATTTTTATATGCGCAATTAGCATGCTGAACAATTACAAATTATCGAGAAAAAATCAATGCTATAAGTATTCTCAATGGAAATTCGATAAAGAACACAAAAAAGGAAAAGAAATGGTAGAGCGGCCAATTGGTTAAATGTGAGAGAAATGGCGAATTGCGATATGTGAGTTGACACTGCAATGCAGGCAAGTCAGCCTGCTAAGGGATTAACAATACGCACATAAAGCATACCAATACCAAATGGATTGAATCTTTTTAGGAAAAATTAGAAAAACTAAAATGAAAACAAAACATTAGATGTGAATACTTCCCAGTACAAAAAACACTCATTAGTGGAACACCAGATGCGACTCAGAGTACGCGAATAAAAATTATAAAACAGACCGTGCGCCGACTATGAAAGAGGAGAAATGAAAGCACAATATTGCGGTCAATCTGGAGGCCGTGAGGCACTCAGTAACGTGACAGACAGAGATGGAAAAAATGGTGAGCATAAGAACACGACCGCAGCTGGCAAAGAGTGATGTACAATAGGCAGATAGAAAATTAATATCCAAAAGAAAAACAAAAATAATCAATAAAATTTGGATACAACAGTTACAAAACATCAAAACAGTAAAGAACATAAGGTAATTAACTAAAAAATAGAAGTAAATATAACTAAAGCATTTGAAAATATAATTTTATATAAAGGCGAATTCCTGTCAAATTCTAAACGCAAAACTGATAACAAAATTCCTTTAGCAGTATGGGACTGATTCTGTAATGCCAAACGAGTCATAGTGTCCGATATTGATCGGCTCGCAATTGAAGATTGAAACCACAACAAGAAAAATAGGACTATGGAGGACATATACAAAACGTAATGAAACAGTGTCAGAATTGCAACGGCTAATACTTCCCTTAAAAATTGAAATCGAAAAAGTAAAAAATTGGCAGAATAAGAGGGTCATTTCATTTTGTGTCCTATTGGGAACATTAATGTAAACAAGATTAAAATAAATAAGAAGTATGTATAAAGACATTGATTTCGTAAAGATATCAGCTTAACAAGACGACGATTATAATCGGGAGTGATGAGCGTGGTTAGTTGATGAGCCAATACAGGCAACAAACCAGAAAATTTATAAAACTATGACTAATATCTAAACAAAGCAAAAAAGTAAAAATGGAATATTCTCCTTTTATTTTGAAGTACACATGCGCTTATGTCCACAAGCAAATAATAGAAATACTGATAAGACGTCATGATAAACGCACAGCATTGTATATTTTTCAACGAATTATCTATACAATTTCATATGGCAATATAGATTTGCAACTTCATTGGTTATTCGATTTTAACAAAATAAACATTTGCTCGAAAAAAAGCAAACGAATGACCTTCAAAAAGAACAATCTAATAGTGCGCAACCACGTTGGCACTTTGAAAGAAAAGAAATTCGAATTCAGGACCATTTCAGATCTCAACCAGGCTGTGAAAACATGTAGCAAAAAATGTGTTAAGAATAGGTTGGATGAACACAAAGAAGAATGAATAAAAATAGTAGAGAAAACATTGCTGAAAGGAAAGTAGAGCTGTACATTTAATATTTCATTGATAAAATACAATGAAGAAAATAGCAAAACAGCATCTCTCCATGAAAATATCAAAGATGGCTAATATAGTTTCTTAGTGCAAACTATCACAAATCGTTCCAGAACAAACTCTATATGTACATAAAAAGATGACTCCTTCTAGAAGATAAGCATAAATTTAAACACGTTTTCCAATAAAAAAAATGAAAAAAAAGCTCGAACTCTCCAATTTGAATTAAATGAAGATCCGCGCTCGTTGACCCTGGGCCTGGTCATTAGCAGTAGCGCGCAGTATTAGGCGCAAGGCGTCTTGACAAACATCTGCATTCCAAAATCGAATTTTAAGTTTCATTCTCAGTTGAATTACAATATTATTAGTGATTAATGACTTGAAGTATGGCTGAGAATAGTGAAAAAAATTGGAATTAAACAAAAGTAAGACTCTGAAATTCCCATCTTTCAACTTTCTTCCAAGTACTGTTAGCATTCGGTTTCAACCTACTGATGTATTCTTAACTTCGCAGGTCATGAAAATATAATTAAGTAACTTCTATAATAATTGAAATTACCATGTCAAGTCCAAATGGCTAGCACTAAGAGTGGAATGATTTCAATTTTATTCCTTCTTCTGAAAGAAAAGGTTTGGTTACTTCTGATGTGGCAATTGTTTATATTAAGCAATACTTGTATTTCTGCTGAAAATTATATTTTCTATTCAAATTTATTAATTAATCAATACTTTTTCTGGTGAATTCCCATGTACATTTATATATGATTTCGCCTGCATACCCCTCAACATCCAAAAAAAATTCCTGTTACCTCTCAAGGTCTGCCAGTTTTCTACAAAAAAAAATCTTTTTTTTTTTAATGAGAAATTGAAGAGGAAAGGAGTGGGAGTATTTCAAATGGTTTTGAAATATTCTGTTTTACAAAAATGATTCATCTGTTAGCAATTTTTCCCACCTACGAAGTCCTTTTCGTATCATATAATGTTGCTTATTTTATCACCATCCAAATTCCATTTTTTTTAGTTTTCCATTAAGCGGATAATATTTTTTGTTATTATCTTTTTATTATGAGTATAAATGAGAGAGAATAAATGTATCATGTATATCTATGTACATGTATGACTTACAGTCCTCGACTTGCGATCTTAACTAATGATTAACAAGTCAACCTGAATCCCGCCTGTATAACACGATTGAACTAACATTTTACCGAAAATCCACTCTTTTGTATTTCCGTAAATCAAAATTATAAAACATCTCACATAGCTTATAAGTATTTGCGGCATATGTTCCTCAAAAGTAGAGGTGTGTCCAAGCATTACATAGTTGTAGATTAACAAAAATAAAAATAGTCTGTGCAAACAAAAAAATTTTATTATACTCTCTTAGTTTACTTTATAGGTAAAGATTTTATACGGTCCCTAATTCGCTTTATCATATATTTCTATTTGAAATTTTAAAATAGCATCAGCTGTTTTTATTTGTTTGCGTTTTTTATAAACTTACATGTGTTATATTCATGTGTCCTAAGTTAACTTTTCCAATATATAGGAATAATTATATTTTTAAACAAGATATTATTTTAAGCCTTATTACTTGGATTCACGAACATTTTTGTCAAGTAGTATTCATTTGTTGAATCAGCAATGTAGACAAGAACGACTGAAGGGCCAAGAGTTGCTTTCATCGATATTGTATAAGATTTATCGTTAGACGTTGGACCCAAATACGTTTTTATACTGTGATATTTACCGATAAATTACAAAGTTATTACTCAATAAGCATTTTCCAACTTGAATGGTTTTGAGCTAATGTATGACATTTTTAACAAGTCGTATATACATTATTGTAACAACTTTGCCAAATGAAACGAATGGTTTTGTTGTACATGAGTGTCAAAAAGCCAAAAATATTAAAAAATGCTTCTTGAACTTATGACATTGCCTTCATATATAAAATCTGATAGTAAAGTACTCAATATATTGACGGGAACAGGAATGAATTAATATCTTAAGAATCATATACGATTTTAATTTAAATTTATTTTTATCTTTAATTGGATATAATCTTGTTATCATTATATCACCGCAAAAAATCCATGTGCGATAATGTAAAGCGGGATTAGCAAAAACCTGTGAATATTTTGTGCTCGCCAGATTCTCATTTTCGACATTATTATCATCTTGAAAATTCAAATTAGATGTAAATCCAGTTAGTTCAAATTGAATAAATTTGCAACATATATCATCATTTCGAAAAACCATAGTTATATGATTCTCCAGATTGACCGGTACAACAGTGAATTGAACATACATATTCTCCAATATTGTATGGTAACTTTGAGGGAGGTAATCATGGAATAATTTGATACTAGACAAAAAGAAACTATTGGAAAATGGACAGATAGCTTAGCAGTTCCATTTTTTAGCAATTGAAAATGGATCAATGAGTAAGAAGGGTGAGTCATGTTATCATACATAAGGAGCATAATTGTGAACTGAACTCTTGAATGCGTCAATCGTTAGGGAAGCTACCAAACATTTTTCCACAACAATCTAGTAACATAATATTCAGCATGAAATGATTAACTGATTGAGAATCACCTATGATACCAGCAGTTAAACTTATATGGGTAGGAGAAAATGTTGTTGTTGGTTATAAAAAATTACTAGGTCGGCTGAACCATTCTGTGTCTTTGCATACTCAGTAAATATACTAGAATATGAAAACACTATTCAAACTTACACCATTGTAATCTAGCATAAACTAAAATACAATTAAAAGAAACCATTTTTATCATGATTATTCGGTGAATCAAAAAGTGAAATGCTCTAACAAAACCTTTTAAAACAATAAATTTTAAAAAATGAAATGCATCAAGCAATTTCTAGCCTAATCAGGTAAACGAGGGAAAGACTAGAATAATTAATATTATAATATATCTAGCAGAAAGATATACTACATCTTTATTCTGATTTTTAAATTTATTTAATTTGATTTGATATAAGTAATATATATCATTGGAAACATTTTGTTTCCTTATTACAAAAATATTCTGCAGTTGTCATATCAACATAATAAAAATAAATAAGGCAAAAATTAGTAGAAAACTGTTAATACTTAAATTTACATTTTGAGTCTAACACGGAAAAATAGGAGAATCATATATAAATCGACTTGTGTACTTATATATCATAAATATATATATATATATATAGACAAGTCGATTTAATATGAAACTCAAGAAAATTTAATCATTTGATGAAATAATAGATTATGAAGTAAATAGTATCTTCCGAGCAAATCATAATTTTTCAAAGTTTTCTTTATCATAGACTTCATTCTCACATTTTATTCATTTCTTGTTAAATAGTCAAAACTTCATATAAAATCACATTCCTTAGATTTAAGATACTGTTCGCCCTCAATTACACATAATTTTACTTTATTTTTCCTTTACTTACATAGCAGAATTTAGGTTCCATAGTATTTTGTTTCTCAGATTCACTGTGCCAAAAAGCTGGCTAATAGTTAAAATAATACGCAAAAAAGCGTAAAAAAGGCAACGCAACTTTGCACGTTTTCGAAATTGTATTGTTAATTGTGATTTCAAAAATATATATTCTTTGATAAATTGTTTGTCATGTTTTGTGTATTGAATTGGTTGATAATCGAAATATAAACATGCGATGTTCGTTGTATAATGCGTTTTTCGTTTTCTTATTCTAATTTCAGCATTATGTCTTCTAAATATGCTAAAAAGCGTAAAGTATTTGATGAAGATACATCAGAAGAAGGCCAAAGAAATCGTCAGCGGCAAAAAGAAAAAGAGAAAATTCGCGAAAACAGAGATTCTTCTGCTTCTTCCGTAGAATCGGACTCTGGAAGAGAGAAGAAGTAGTACGGAACAAAATATTTATTCTAACAGTATCATTTCAGACGTTCAAAACAAAAGGGTTCTCCTAAACATGATGCAGAAGATGCGTAAGTAATGTCTCAATATTTATTATTTTTTTTTACAATTTGAAGTGAGTCCTTAACCATCGACGAAACTAATAAGTTGCGAGCTCAATTAGGACTGGCACCATTAGAAGATGATACTCCCAAAGTTAGATAATTTATTAAACAAAACAATCAATATAATTGAAGATTCGTGAAGACGAAGATGGATCCAAGGTTGTAGTAGAAGATGGAATGGAATTTCGACATAAGAAAGCTGAAAATTGGGCTGAAAAAAAACGGCAGCAAGAGATTCGTGATAAGCTGGAGGTATCTTTAGTGTGTTTTTTTCTAATTCTATTTTCTCCCTCGAGTTTGAATACAAAAAAAAAATTTAGGTCTCTAAACGGAAACGGGAGATCGGAAGTAAATTTTTCAAAACTAAAGGACTTGCCGATTCTGATTCTGATGATGATACTGAAGGTTCGAAGTTAAAGTTAATTTATATTCAACCTGTTTTTTAAGCATGGATTAGCAAGCAAAGAAAAGCCGAAGAGGAAAGAAAAAAAGCAGCTGAGAGAGTATGCTTCATTTTGCCGTAATTTTATACTATGTTCTTTGTTTCCAGGCAAAAATGCTTGATGATATGGATGAAGACTTTACTCAAAGTGCTGATGCTGAAGTAAAAAAAAAAGTAAAGAAGTCAAAGGTTTTTTTTCTATTTTTATTGCAATTGTGTATACATGATGTTAGGCACCAAAAGAGGCGTGTACTGCCGGTTTAGTAATTGGCCATTCTAAAGAAGCTTTCGTAGAAATGAGAGATCAAATACTGGTATTAGAAGATAAAGGTTATGCGTAATCATATGTTGTAGTAATACTGTTTCTCGTTGTTAGGTGTGTTGGATGATGGTGATGAGACTCTTGTTAATCCAAATATGCTTGATAACGAAAGGCATAAGAGGAATATGGAATTAAAAAGAAGAAAGGATGCTGCAAAAGGATTCACAGAAGATTTCGATCGTTATGGAAATGTTAGCTTTCTTTTCTGTCAATTTTTTTATTTTGTTTTGTCCAGCCGCTTGATAAGGGTATATTGGCCAAATATGATGACGAACTAGAAGGTTATCAAAAAGACACTTTCCGTTTGGATGATCAGGGAAGCTTCGACATAGATAAAGAGGAGAGGTAATATTTCTGGTTGTAACGTTTTCTTTATAAGTGCTTGTTGAGGGAAATGAGAATCAAACGTCAACTTGAAATAGCTGGTAAAACACTGGTTAACATGGATATGCCTAAATATACAGTTGGTAGCGATTTCTATACACAGGTTTACTTTCTATAGTGATTCTTTTTTATATGTTCTTGTAGGAAGAGATGATCGAATTCCGAAAATCTAAAAAAGGCAAAAAGGATAAAGCTAAAATTAGGAAACGTGGAAAGATTTTGAAAGCCGATGATTTGATCCCAGTGGAACCTGCAGGCTCTTCTAATCTTGGCTCCAGGTTAAGATATTTCCTATTGCTCTTACCATATAATGTTATAGGGACAAAGGATCAAGAGTTAAGATCGAAGAAAACGATGAAGCTGTTGAAGTCAAAAAGGTTTTTTCTCGATTCTATTGATTATCAAAAGTTGTTTTACAGGAGACTCAACATGAACATATGGATGTTGAACCTGAAGAGGGTGGTCCTTGGAAAAAAGTTGTTCAAGGTGCTGTAGATGTCGAAAGACTAAAGAAGTTAGCATGCAAGGAAGACGAGGAATCAGATAGCGATGGTTGATTTAAAACCTTACTCTTAATTTCGAAACAAACGAATTTTAGAAGAATTCGGTCAAAATAATTTGGCTGGAATTGTGATCGATGATGATGCTGAGGATGAACTACATGGAATCCTTGATAAAACAAGAAAATTGAAACATATTGAATCTAAGCCGGTTATTGATTCTGCTAAAAAGGTAAAATATTGTTTTATGAAAAAAATGGTGTTTATCTGTTAAGATACATGAAATTGTTGCTTCAATGGAAGATAGTGAAATGAAGGAGGAAGAGGAGGATGTAGAGAAACCTGATGGCATTGTTATCGATTCCACTATGGAGTATTGTCGTAATATTGGAGAAAACTTGACTTATGGTTTAGCTGGAAACCGTAATGATGCCGTTGATATGTCCGAGATGCAAAGTGACGATGAAAGTGCTGCAATTTCGTGAGTTTTTTTTATCAAGCACAGTTCAACCAACTATTTTAGAAAATGGAAGAAAAATAATGCTGATCGTGAGAAAGAAAAAGCACCCAAGGATAAAAAAGAAAAGGTACTCAGTAATAAAAGAGTCAACAGACCAGAGCACTTCTTTTTAGGATACTAAAGGGGGCTGGACTGATCCTAGTACATCTGATTCTAGAATTGATAGTGATGACGAGCGTGAGTTGGAAAAAGCAAAAGATGAGGTATTCAATTGCTTAATATTTAATTAAAGTTAATTCATTTAGGTTCCTCAATCCGATTCTGACGACGACAATGAAAAGATGGAGTATGAAAATGTATTAGGTAACGAGGCTGATGTTACTAAAGGAGTTGGAGCTATGCTGAAACTTGCTCATCAAAAAGTTAATTTTTAAACATTTCAGCTGATTTCGATTTTGTTTTCAGGGTTATTTAAATGATCCTAATGCTCACCGTAAAAGTGGTCAGAATCTTGATCACTTGAAAAACAAATCTAAAACACAAGTGGATGCTATGAGATAGTAAAACTAATATTTAAAAAAATATGTAATGCCAAGCTTTTAGTGACATCGATGATAAGTGTTTCAAAAGATTAGAAAAGTTAGGAACTACGTCGCGAGGACCTGTCATACCATTTGTTGAAAAACGAGGGTATAATCCAGAGGTTTTATTTGTTGTAAATATTTAAATTTATAATGATTTTTAGGTGAACTTAGAATATGTTGATAATAAGGGAAGAACTATGGAAGCCAAAGATGCATATAGGGAATTATCATATAAGTAAGATTTTATTGTATTGACAAGTAAAAATACTTTTCTAGATTCCATGGGCGTAATCCCGGTAAGAAGCAAACTGAAAAGAGAATGGTGCAGAGAGAGAAGAAAGAAATGCTTAAGCAGGTGCAGTATTTTTCGTAGTAGTCTATCTTATTCTATTAATTCAGATGAATTCTTCGGATACTCCTCTTGGAACTCTGTCGAAACAGTTGAAGAAGCAAGAGCAACTACAAACACCTTATCTGGTGCTTAGTGGATCAGGAAGGAGCGATCAGTATGTTGAACACAAAACAAAGACTTAAATATTGTATTACTTTCAGCACTTCAATTAAAAAAGAATAAATTCATCCTGTACATCTTCAATACTGCGTTAGTAAAATCTTTGTGGGCCTATTCTAAACTTGTTTATTTATATTTTTAATAAATATTTTGTCTTCTAATTTCCTGTTAAAATTATATGCATGAGATACTAATATCGTTTGGTAGCTTAAAAATGGCACGTGAAAAAAACGTGAAAAATTTTTCATTTCTAAAATAACAAAAAGAAAATTAGTCCATCGCGTTGAAAAGTTGAAAATGGTAATACATTCAGTTTTTAAGTTGAAGTAATCGTAATTTAGGATTCAAACATATTGACGAGGAATGGAGATCTATGTTTATGCAAGCACAATGCTAAGGTATTTTAATCTATTGTGCATCTGAATAAGTAATGTATAGGCCACAAATAGCATCCAGCCAATAAATGTAACTTCGAAAGTTTTAATTGATTCACAAGGTTCTTTAAGAACAATGAAGAGAGTATGTTTTTTCGTAAACTACATTTATCCATTCCAAGCAGGTCATTGCAATAACTACCAGCACACATAGTGATTCAATAGTTCCTCTTCGTTTGTCGCTTCAAAGAGAAAAAAACATCGAAGGTGAAAATGCATTTGTTCGTACTGGAAATGGCGCCTTGCTGATTTCAGTAACATCAAACATTTCGGTATATTTTCATATACTTTTAAAAAATCTGTCAATGTTTTTTTCAGAACCAAACCGCTACCCGAACTTCTTTGTATAATTTTTCTGATTCGGAAGAATCACGCAATCGTGTAGAGAAAAATTCTTTAAGCTTATCAGGTTGAAATAGTTTTTTATTTCATTCTTTTATCTTGAAATTTGAAGATGTACTCTCACATAATGTTGAATTAAAAAAACCTCTTACTGTAACAATAAAAGAAAAACAAACTAAATTTGGATCGCGTATTTCCCAGTGCATTGAAATTTTGGGATCAACAACAGAAGCGAATAAGAGAGTAAGACTTAATCAATTATTTATTTTAATTGCAATTTTTAAGAGAATAGAACGAGCTGATAAAAAAATCGCTGAACATGGCATTATATCTTCAGAGAGAATCACAGTTGGTAATGGGTATCTTAGACTGCACTTGGATACGATAATCATGGATTTTCCGTTGGTTTGTTAATAGGTCGTATCTAAAAAATATATTCATGCTAGATACAAATCATACACAATCGAAGTTTCAACATCACGAATATTATTACTGAGATATTCCAACATCCGAATTCTTCTGAAAAGTATCTAGATGCATTAAAAACAAAAACAGTAGTTATTTTATAGGACAGACAATGAAGGTTTAGAATCAGATGAACAACATGTTGAGCTGAAATTAGTATCACAAAATGAGAAATCGTTATTTCAGAATGTTGTGGAAGCATTGGACAACTCAGTGCCATTGTATGGTATTATTTCAGATACCGAAACTAGTAAGACAGGAACTCCAAACTTAACTTCAAGTTTGAGCTACCGTTCGAGCAGGACTAGCATGGCTTCGGTTAAATCCAGACCGGCAACTCCATTTGTTAAGAAAAGGAATGGCTTATCGAAAACATCCGCTACTCCAAATTTAGCCAATATATCAGCGAACTCTTCGACAGGATCAATAGTTTTAGGAAGTTCTGAAAATGTTAATACGTTAATTTGGTCATATTCTTCATACGCTTTTTCCAGAGTCGAAAAGCTATCAGAAAAAACAAAAAAAATATGTTCATATTATGTGGTATAAGACTATAATTGTTCATATATGCAAACTCATTTTTAAGAGCTTCGCAAAGGCAATCTATTTGGTAAATCAAGAAGACTATGATTAAGTACAAATGCTGTTAATGTTAATATTCCCGAAAAGGCAGGGTGATGCTAATAATAGAAAAAAGAAATAATGACGTTCATGTTTTATTATATTTAACAAATGTAATAGATATCTAAAGTGTTAGTTCTAAAATGGTATGATATACAATTCCCAGATGAAATAATTGGACATAGCAAAAAATTATTACGATTTTATTAGATTTTTACATCATTTGATGATAGGATATGAGAAAACAAGAAATACTACCTGTAGGGCAGAACATAAGCACCGATTGGAGACGAAAACAAAAGAAAATTTGAGAGAGTTGTCGTATAGTTAGTATAGTACAAGTTAGTTTGGATACGTAAATGGAAATAAGTACAGTACAAGAAGAATATAAAAAAAATATTTAAATTACAAGTATAAACTATTTACATATATGGCGACAGACTTCCAGAAGAAGCAGTAGGTGAACTCAAGTCTATGGAGAGTGGGGAAAACTGACCAAAAGAACTAGAAGGAGAAGGTGTATTGGGTACAACAGATTCCCTGTAAGGTACATATCCGGACTGCTGTGGTCTAGTGTTCAAACGAATTGGACCACCGGAACATCCTTTGAAGGACTGTTGCAGCTCTTTGCGAGTAATGGGTACCTTCAAATAAGCAGTTAAATTATAGAAAATCTAATTTGGAACTTGCCTTCTTCTGCTGGTAACTACAGTTAACTTCCATGTCGACAACAAACTTCTCAGCTCTTTTTGCCAACTCAGAAATGGTAGGTGTTAGGAAAAAGAACTAAAGGAATACAGAATTAATTGATTGTTCGATGTTTAAACTAACCTCGTGAAGAATGCCAACATCCTTTGGTACAATCTTCTTAGCTCTTTTGGGAAGCCCTAGTACTTGACCGACTGTGGGTGTTTGGTACTTTACTGAAGACAATTTAAAATATAAGACTCAAAATAGAAATTATAAAATACCTGGAGGAGCAACTTTCACGGGAGCGGAATGCTTAGGAAAGTTGGCATATGTAGCAGGAGTTTGAACCATATGATTCATGGACTTCACTGCTAGAGGAGAGTATGGAAGAGGTTGCTTTCCATAGTTTTGCTGATAATAATCCTGACTACGCTGAACTTGATTCGGAGTAGAAACATTCATAAGCACTGGCTGCACTTGGTTCATAGCAGTGTAACCCTGTTGATTCAATCCACAATCTCGTGCCATAGATGTCTGTTGTACTGGCATTTGTCTCATATTCATCTGAGGCATAGTTTGGTATGGGAATTGTGAATATTGTTGCTGATATTGGAAAGTATTCTGATAATACAGTCCATCATTCACTGAACGTCCGGAAGAAGATAAAGGCTTTTGATAAGGATTGAAATGAATGCTTTTATGATGATTGTTAACTTGATTGTCGTACATAGAATAAGTTCCGTAAGTCATCCTCTGAAATAAGTCGTAAGTAATACAACATGTATCTAAGAAACATGAACGAAATAACACGGAAGTCGAGCAGAACTCGGAAAAGGCAGTAGCAGACAAGCTGAAAGAATGAAGATGATATATCTGACTGACATAAATGGTACAGGATAATAGTGGGAGGAGCTTACAGTCGGAATTACCAACTTTTTCATGAACACCATAGTAACTATGAACTCTTGAGAATATAAATTGTGAATAAAAACACGAGTAAAAATGAACTAGACTGATTAATATCTGTTAACAATTTCCACAAATTTTAGATTAACAATTTGTTTCCATACATTATTTGAAAACATCATCACCAATCGTGGAATATCATTATTAATTCATCACTAATAGTAACATATCATAACTTCAATCATTTTTTTCAATCAATTTTTTGTACACACTGAAAACAATTCCTTTTTACCTTTTTTTCAATAGTATGCAAGCTCCATAAGCTTTTTAGCAAATTAACAACTGATTTGTCGTATCCCAAACCACAAAGTCAAATTTATGTTCACAAAACAGAAGATGAAAGAGAACTTTTGACCAAGCAAGTTCAAAACACTAAGCCTACATTGTATTATAACTCAGAGTATTTTCACGCTTGTTTGTGAGCCGATGTACATATTGACAGCCTGACCTGTTCCAAATGAACAAGCGGAATCATGCTTTGACAAGGGTGTTATTTAATTTTTCTGCAACATGTTTGAGATTATGAACACATTTATTACAGAATCAGAAAATGGTATTTTAATTAATATTAACAAAAATATGAATGAAATCATAACAATAGATATATTATTTGTTAATATCGCTATCACATTGAAATTATGCGGGAAGCAATATTGATTACAAATAAATACTTTGATCTATGAGAAACACGCGGATTTTCTGTAATCGAAATCTTGCCAATGTAGTAACGTTTGATATAATCCATAAATTTTTTTGATGTAAAATATTATTTGTTTATAAAGAAGCTGTCCCAGTGATTGTTATAATTTGAGAATAAATTTGACTTTGTGGTTTGGGATACGACAAATCAGTTGTTAATTTGCTAAAAAGCTTATGGAGCTTGCATACTATTGAAAAAAAGGTAAAAAGGAATTGTTTTCAGTGTGTACAAAAAATTGATTGAAAAAAATGATTGAAGTTATGATATGTTACTATTAGTGATGAATTAATAATGATATTCCACGATTGGTGATGATGTTTTCAAATAATGTATGGAAACAAATTGTTAATCTAAAATTTGTGGAAATTGTTAACAGATATTAATCAGTCTAGTTCATTTTTACTCGTGTTTTTATTCACAATTTATATTCTCAAGAGTTCATAGTTACTATGGTGTTCATGAAAAAGTTGGTAATTCCGACTGTAAGCTCCTCCCACTATTATCCTGTACCATTTATGTCAGTCAGATATATCATCTTCATTCTTTCAGCTTGTCTGCTACTGCCTTTTCCGAGTTCTGCTCGACTTCCGTGTTATTTCGTTCATGTTTCTTAGATACATGTTGTATTACTTACGACTTATTTCAGAGGATGACTTACGGAACTTATTCTATGTACGACAATCAAGTTAACAATCATCATAAAAGCATTCATTTCAATCCTTATCAAAAGCCTTTATCTTCTTCCGGACGTTCAGTGAATGATGGACTGTATTATCAGAATACTTTCCAATATCAGCAACAATATTCACAATTCCCATACCAAACTATGCCTCAGATGAATATGAGACAAATGCCAGTACAACAGACATCTATGGCACGAGATTGTGGATTGAATCAACAGGGTTACACTGCTATGAACCAAGTGCAGCCAGTGCTTATGAATGTTTCTACTCCGAATCAAGTTCAGCGTAGTCAGGATTATTATCAGCAAAACTATGGAAAGCAACCTCTTCCATACTCTCCTCTAGCAGTGAAGTCCATGAATCATATGGTTCAAACTCCTGCTACATATGCCAACTTTCCTAAGCATTCCGCTCCCGTGAAAGTTGCTCCTCCAGGTATTTTATAATTTCTATTTTGAGTCTTATATTTTAAATTGTCTTCAGTAAAGTACCAAACACCCACAGTCGGTCAAGTACTAGGGCTTCCCAAAAGAGCTAAGAAGATTGTACCAAAGGATGTTGGCATTCTTCACGAGGTTAGTTTAAACATCGAACAATCAATTAATTCTGTATTCCTTTAGTTCTTTTTCCTAACACCTACCATTTCTGAGTTGGCAAAAAGAGCTGAGAAGTTTGTTGTCGACATGGAAGTTAACTGTAGTTACCAGCAGAAGAAGGCAAGTTCCAAATTAGATTTTCTATAATTTAACTGCTTATTTGAAGGTACCCATTACTCGCAAAGAGCTGCAACAGTCCTTCAAAGGATGTTCCGGTGGTCCAATTCGTTTGAACACTAGACCACAGCAGTCCGGATATGTACCTTACAGGGAATCTGTTGTACCCAATACACCTTCTCCTTCTAGTTCTTTTGGTCAGTTTTCCCCACTCTCCATAGACTTGAGTTCACCTACTGCTTCTTCTGGAAGTCTGTCGCCATATATGTAAATAGTTTATACTTGTAATTTAAATATTTTTTTTATATTCTTCTTGTACTGTACTTATTTCCATTTACGTATCCAAACTAACTTGTACTATACTAACTATACGACAACTCTCTCAAATTTTCTTTTGTTTTCGTCTCCAATCGGTGCTTATGTTCTGCCCTACAGGTAGTATTTCTTGTTTTCTCATATCCTATCATCAAATGATGTAAAAATCTAATAAAATCGTAATAATTTTTTGCTATGTCCAATTATTTCATCTGGGAATTGTATATCATACCATTTTAGAACTAACACTTTAGATATCTATTACATTTGTTAAATATAATAAAACATGAACGTCATTATTTCTTTTTTCTATTATTAGCATCACCCTGCCTTTTCCAGATTTCACATGTATATCCCATTATCATTATTGTTAATTAGTTATTCGATATGCTCTGTTCCAAGTCGAATAATCGTTTCTATTAATGAAAATATGAGAAATAACAAATCGTTTTGCGTTTTAAATATGATAAGAATAGGAAAGTGTTCATACTTACATACTTCAGAGTTTAAGTTTGGTTTATCAATAGGAATCGAAGATTAGTATTAAAATTCTTAATCAAAGATTATAGATTTCGTTTGCGTTGAAATGACTATGAAGTGGTGGAAAGAGTTTTTAACAGCAATTGATGAAAATACTTCAGAAAACTAGACAGTGGAAAAGCTTAGATTGATATGGAAATTAAAAGCGACATTTTATAGTGAGCTTTATTCTTTAATCTGTTTGATAAGGATATGTATATATGATAAGAATTTTATGTAGTGTTACTATATTCGACTCCAATTTTACTTTTCGTTCAAATATGCTGGGTAAAATTGTGGCAATAAGCTTGTTATGCATAGGTGCAGTGTCTTCTGATTGTCGTGTTTGCACTTCAGGAGGTAGCAAGTCAGTTTTTTAGTCAAATTTGTCTTCTTGTTTTAAAATTTTCATATTTATGTTTGCAGGTGGTGTGTAGAAAAGGAAACATGTGGCGCATCTGTTTTAGGGTGCAAAACTCATATTTCTGTATCAATCTTACATTAAAATAATGTTTCAACAACCTAGTTCAGGATCCTCTGAATTGCCCTGTGCCAATGCACCCAGGATACGAATACAATGATACTTTTACAAGAAATGTTGTTTTGCCTCTAATCACTGGTGCGTACGCACTACCAGATGCCAGACAATGCTTAAAGTAATCATTTGTTACAGTCAATTGCTTGATTGAATATATTAATTGAATAGTTGCATTCTTTTTATAGAAATGCTCTCCCCACTACGACGTTTGATACAAATGTGATTGTACAATGTTATGCACATGGTCCACGTGAGCATTCTTAGAAAATGAGTGAGATGAATTGCATATTTTCTTTTCAGATGACACTTGCCATGCTTATACCGCTTATGATCATGTTAAACAGCAGATCTATGTTGTTTTCGAAGGAACTGAAGGAAACCTACAGCTATCAGAAGAAATTTTGGCTTTCTTCCAGTGTGTAATTAATTATTTTTCCCTCCAACTGTTTCTTTTACAGCAAGAAAAGAAATTTCTACAATCACGGACACGTCTTCGAGTACTTCTATGACGCATTTAACTTCTTATGGAGTGGAGGACTAGAATATGCAGTTCGCAGTTTAAAATTCCGCTATCCACAATATGAGTTAGTTGTAAGTTTAGCTATAACTACAACCCTTTGATGAATTTCCACCTATAAGGCTGTTGGACATTCTATGGGGGCTGCTATTTGCTCTGTCTTTGCTTCATATGTGCTAGAGACTAAAATGTATAAGCCTGAAAATGTGAAGTTGATCACTTTTGGACAACCAAGAACTGGTGATCGTAACTTCTCCATGTGGCATGATAGTACTGTAAGTATTAAGCAAAATTTTTAATAAGTATTTCTATCTAACCCAGTTCTTGTATTCGTATCGCGTAAATCATCACCGTGACCCTGCTCCTCATGTTCCACCTATGGGAGGTGCTGATGAAGTCTTCCATCATCGTCATGAAATTTGGTTTGGCAATACTAAATGATGTAGTGTTTCAAACAGTTGATTATAGGTATAACAACGACATGAGCATCGGTCAGTCATATCAGGTATGCCTTGAAGCTGACGGACCACACTGTAGCAACAAACAGGTGATTTTTTGAAGAATATTAAAGAATTAAAAAGAAATATATATGTATTTTAATTAGAAAACTTTTCTTTTTAGATTGATGATGTCGGAAAAGATCATATTGTATATTTCAATGTTAATATGGATGACTGGTCAGACCAAAATTGTAAACCATTTAACTGAATCGATTACAATACCAGTAGTCAAATAAATATCTGTTTCATTCAACTTTTTAATGCATAGGTTTTCAATGATAGCTGAAATTCTACAACGCAATAGAAATAATGCTTCAGCGCAAGCAAAATTGTAGACTTCTTGTTTCTTTATTTGCTAAGAACATAAATTCAAACAATACAAAGGGCAGAAATATATAACATGGAAGATGAGTGTGGAAGTCTAAAAATTAAAATTTTATTCTACGAATTTAAAAATACCAAGAATCAAAGTATTTTGAACTTCGAATGACCCACATATTTTCTATGTAAACTAGTATTGCTTAGTACAGTACTTGTTTAAATTTACTGAGGAATGACGGAAACTCAAATTTCGAGAACAATTTGGCAGTTTTCTCCGAAAACTTTAAAAAGCTTCGATCTTTGCCCCAAAAATATTCTGAATTGTTAGTAAATTATATTTATTTGGTTAAAAGATTTAAAATAGTAACCTGTAAGATGTACCACATAGGTCTCACTGTTTTATGATACGCAAGTATTATGATAGCTGAATATTGAAATCAACATGATGGTGTAAATAACAATGAACAACATATTCAATAGAAATTTTAGCTGAATACAAAAAAATATCAAACACAACCGTTTGTGAGCGTCTTAAGTTTGCTAACATGACGTGATTCGCGTGAATATTACATGATATGTTAACGTTATGAAAAGAATACAATTACAATCATTCTATTCAAATAGTCAAGTTCAAGCGTTTTTTTGATTATTGACACTAATTAATCAAATAGATATGAATCATAGCTGAAGTACCGGTCGTTATTTGGTCGTGTGCCGAAGCTCAAATGCCAAGCTGATCTTCAACTGGCCTTTGACATGTCTATTCAGTTTCATCTGTCTTTTGTACTTGGCAAATATACTCAACATGCTAGCATATATTTGAGATTATTTACTCGTTTCTCAGACTATTTAAACGGGACAGTATCTTACTTAAATTTAGTCTAACTTTGACAGAGCTTCTAGCATAGCTTCAGGTTTTTAACGACTCCTCAGCGAATATGATGAAAATTTTATTCATTGCCTTTACATCTCTTCTTGCCCATATTACTTCGGCTCAATATGTGCCTGCAGCTGCACAATCACCAGTAATATCATCTCCAACCATGGAAAATGGTCTTCAAGTACGAGATAAACGACAATATTCGTACACATTTTACTATCTTTGTGGAAATCCACCTAATCAGTATCTTTCTTATTCTCGTAAGTTGAACTTTAAAGCAATTTGTATATAATATATTTTATTTGTAGCTTGTAATAACTGTGTCAACTGTAATTGCCAGTATTCATGCCAAACAACCCAATATTGCAGACAGTTTAATTCTGCTTGGACCTGTAACAATGGCTGTTGCACTGTAAGTTTTACATTTAATTCATTTTACTAATTTAATTTTCACAGGCCATGAATTATCCAACTCAAGCTCCAACCACTACCAACAGACCAGCACCACTTTGCGGAGGACGCGAAGCATCTGGAGGATACTGCAGAGCCGGCAGTAGATGTGATGCTGGATTCCTCTGTACATCCGGAAATGTTTGTTGTCGTTGCTCATATGGTACAAGCATTGGTTAGTTTATTGGAAAACAAGAAAGATACTAATACTATGTTTTCCAAATATTTAGGTCCATGCGTTAATGGCAAATGTCCAGATAACTTCCAATGCAATCAAAATAACGAATGCTGCCCATACCAAGTAAGCGGATAATCTGATCTCAAAATAATATGTTTTAACCATTCATTTCAATTTATTTTGTTGTATAAAAATGAATTTAGACATCTTTATTACTCTTAACAATAAAACTATCACAATCTCTGTCGCGACATTTTAAGCCAAATATTACAATCGCAATATGAAAATACACAAATACACATACAACACACACACACATTATGGAATAGGAGTATGAAGAATGATGGGAATGATGAAAAAAATTTAAAAACCATCTGTAAATCGCGTAGATCACCCATAGAACTTATCCTAGGATTCACTTAATTCAATAGAAAAATGCTAATTAATGCAATAATGCTCTACTACATGCTAAGCTTCCAGTAAAAATATAGAAACTCAGTAATATGATGAGAAAAAGCAATAGGTTCTTTTAAACCAAAAAGATTCCATCATAAGGAGACTCAACAATTTGAAATCCAACTACGTGTGTATTGATGATGATGATGATGATGATGATGAAGATTTTGGAGATTTAGCACATGTCGAGAGGATGGCTGATCTGAGAAAAAAATCAAAAATTAGCCAACTAGCCAAATGATTGCAAGTTACACACAAAGAAAATAAAAACAAATGAGTGTTCAGCTTGGCATGCATTGCTCAACGACATTAAGGTAAATCTAACGGATAACTATGCAAGAAGATTGATCAGAAAGTACAACATAGCTTGATAGCTGATTATAGAAGACAAGAACAGTATTAAATATATCATTTTGACTCAGGTTGTTCTTATTTATTATAAAGATAGCTCATTTATTAGGTGAGTTAAAATTTAAAAAAAGATATATATTTGTGATTAAACTTGACGTAAAAGTAGAAAAAACTTAAAACAAAAAGTTAAATTATCACAAAGATGGATGTCAATGGCTGGAGGACAAGCTAAAGAACGAGCAATTTCACAAAATTCACCCAACAAACGGTTGTCTACGTATCAGTTTCAGCTTGTTGTCAAGCATATTTGACCATTGGCAGGCTTTTTGGGCCGCTGAAGCTTGTCAGTAAAGCTTATGATACGGTATCAAGATACATGGGTTTTTATAACGAAAATAGTTATGCAATAGTCATAACTATCTTAGTTATACTACCAATATGATTAGCAATGCTTTAACATTAGAATTGTAAGACACACTACATGCACTATAAAACATCTAAAAAATGATGATAATGTGTATGACGAATAGAACTGAAAATGAGAAAAAAATGGAGAGATGAAGTAAAGAAACAGAGAATTAGAGAGAGAGAGAGAGAGAGAGAGAGAGAGAGAGAGAGAGAGGGAGAAAAAAATAGACAGAGCAAGGAATGGAATTAGAATTAATTAGATGAGAAGAGCCGACGTAGAAAGAAATGGGAAGGGGCTGGGCAGTGGGGGTGACATGAATTTGTGTGAAAATTAAAACAGATAACGTAACAGATAAACTGAAAAGGGCAAAAGAGGGTAGAAATCTATACATATAAGGAACCTGGTGGTATAATAACATGCGGGTGTCCATATTTACGTGATTACGTGAAGCGAGCTTATAACTCGTTAAAATGAGACACAACCTGTTGAAGACCAAGTTCTATTTTAGATTGCTCCCGGATCTCGAACTTCTTCACTTTTCCTGTTACAGTAAGTGGGAATTCATGCTCCTTCTTGAATAAGATATATCGAGGAATTTTAAAGTGAGCAATCTATAAAAAGTCCAATCAATTTTAAGTTTTATTGAATGGATCTTACTTTTCCTTTGCACCACTCCTTAATTTGTTCTTCGCTAATTTCACTTTCATATGATTCATTCAATCGAATCCAAGCACAAACCACTTCTCCATATCGTTCATCGGGAACTCCGACGATCTAAAATTACTTGGTTGAAAAAACAATTTCTGTTATATCTAAACTAACATGAGCATCTTCGATTCTGGGATGTTTAAAGAGGAATTGTTCAACTTCTGTCGGATAAATGTTTTCACCACCACGTACAATCATATCTTTTGATCTTCCAACAATAGAAATTGTTCCATTATCATGCATTACAGCTATATCACTGAAATATATTTAATTCAAATGATATAAGTTGTTTGATAGCATTTGTTGAAGGCAAGTGAAAGCAAAAAGTTGCGTAAATTTACCCGGTATGATACCATCGGTCTTCGGTGATTTCTTTTTTTGTTTGCTCTTCGCTATTCCAGTAGCAACGCATCACAGAATATCCACGAACGATAACTTCTCCCTTCTCTCCCCTTGGAACAATACAACCTCTCTTATCTACAATAGCTGCCTGAAATTGAAACATTAGGAAACCGAAACTAATTCTAAGATAACCTCAAGATGGTCCATTACATGTCCTACACTCTTGATTCTCTGCTCTGGGTGATCTTCTCGTACCGACATGAATGATACAGGAGATGTTTCAGTTGTTCCATAACAAACCTTCAGATTTAGGTAATATGAAGCAGAAAGAGAATAGCAATGTTACCTGCATGTCATACATGTGCATCTCTGTGACAAGTCGTCGACAAAGAGTAATTGGACAAGGAGCACCGGCAATAAATCCAGATCGAATACTAGCATAGTTATATTGCTTATAATCTGGATGATTTAACATATCAATGAACATAGTTGGTGTACCATATAAAGCAGTACATCTTAATTAATTATAGTTATATAATTAGTTTCATTCAAAATTGATCTATTACTTTTCTTCATCTACAGCTTCAAGAGCTGCTAAAGCTTCGAATGAAGGAGCTGGGAAAACGACAGATTGAAGATGAACAAGGGCGGCTAATACTCCAAGAACACATCCAAAGCAATGGTATAAAGGATTTGGGATACAGATAATAGTCTTCTGAAATTAGGAAAATTGTTGGAAGGAACGAAAATATTAAAGCATATATTTTATTTTTTTGCAAAAAAAATTATAAATCTATAAATAAAGTTGAAGAAATGGCTATGTTTAATGAAAATAAAGATAATATAATTTAGAAATATAGAAGATAAACATACTCTTTCATGATATCCAGCACGTAATCCAATGAAATAGGCATTATTAAGTACATTGTGATGTGTTAATGTGGCTCCTTTAGGCTGACCAGTTGTTCCCTATAATAGACGAGAGGCATTAATTCTGAATTTGGATAATCATTTAAAAACATACACTTGTATATTGAATATTGATGGGATCATCAGGCTGAGTTTCTCTTTCGATTTTTGCTAACTTCTGTCGATCTTCTTCCGTTCCCATTTTAACAACATCGCTGTACTTCCAGGCTCCACTGAAGATACGATATAAGAGTTTTAGAAAAAATTTTGCAACAACTGACTGATAGGCGTTGTCTTCCTTATCGAAAATTATCAAATGACGGAAGTTAGGGAATTCAACTGATGTAATATCACTTCTTCCAGCTGGCTTGCTGGCGATTTCAGGAATAACGTCCTAAAGAAATGTCTCATATTTCTCATTTTTTTGCTTTTGTAAGCATACCCTAACAGTCTGATAATATTTGGATTTCTTGAAGCCTGGTGGGGCAATGAGAACCTTAATTCCAACCTTATCGATTGCGAATTTAAGTTCTTCAGATTGGTAAGAGGGGTTGATGTTCACCTACAAAGAACAATGACTCAATTGTTTCAACAGAAAATCAAACAATGAAGTCAAGAAAATGTATACTAACCATGACCATTCCAGCTAGAGCTGTAGCGAATTGGCAGGTAATCCACTCATACGTGTTGGGTCCCCAAATTCCAACGCGATCTCCTTTCTCTACACCAAGGTGGAGCAAACCCCAGGCAAGACGTTCCGCCTGAACAAATTCCCAATGTTAAGAAGAATATTGTTGCCATATAGTATATTACGTCTTTAAGAAGCTGTTGGTAGGTTTTACGAATTCCATCTCTCTTAAATACAGCAAATTCTTTATCTGGAACCTGAAATATCAACATATAGCATAGTTACTAATTTCATAAAAATGAATTACCGTATACCTCGTTTACCTCTGAAATCTTCCCTTCCCTTTCTTATTAACAATTCATTTTGAAAAGAATTAAGAAAAAATCTAATATCAAATAAGGTGTCAATCACTCTCATGGGAATTAGAATAAATCTGCAGGATGTAGTGACTACACATGGACATGTGGGTTCACGTAAGTCCTTTGACCAATTCGAGTTTTATTAGTCTACAAGAGCGGTTGCTTTCAAATCTTGCACTAAATCTTTTTCTCTCTCATTCTGTTTTAAACTCGACGTTAATGTTGCATTTCGAGTAGTTGAACTTCTTTTTTGGCCAATGTGGAAAAAAAACTCATAACATACAGAAATGGTTGTTGCATACGTGAAACTTTAAAGGTGAAAAAAAAACCTACTCGGTCAGCCGATAGACGAAGACGCTCTCCAACAGTTTCAAACAGAAGTGGTGTCTGGCTGCAACCGTGAACATAACTTTTTCGACTGGGTTGAGCCTGAGCCATGGCAGTTTGAGCTGCCTCTTCTGCAGACAACGAATCGTCTAAAAAAATAAGGTAAAATGAAAAATTAAAAACAATACAAAAACATAAAATCATATGATTTTTAAAAGTCTTAGGATCTTAATTTAATTTAATTTTGAACCGGTTATCATTCGAAAGAGCACTGAATCATAGCGTACTGTGATGCTAATAAGGCAAGAACAAGTCCGATCGATCGACTCGAACCTCTGCCTAAATGTAGAAACTGACAGAATCAGGAAATGAAAGGTCAAGCGTCGTTGTGATGGAAGAAACTCTTGGTTGATAACGATTTAAAAGAATTGCTGATGACGTCCTACGTCCACATGGCTTGAACACACACATACAATGAGACAATGTAGATACGACCATTTTTCTTAGGTGGTTTAACACACTTTTATAAAAAAACGTAATGGGTAAAGCCTTATAGGACTTTCATTTTCCTTGACTTCAGTTTGTCTTATTATGTTTCTTGAACATTTGTTCTTTGTATACCTTTCGGTGTCCTACCAGCAGGACTTAAACTTAATCTCCATCTACGCGAGAAAAAGCCAGTAAGTGAGCTTCGTACTGACGATGTCATTGTGCAATATAGTTTAGATTCAGAATTCCAATTTAAACTAGCCGAACTAGGAATTAAGGTATGAAGCGACTATGATACTTGGCAGAAATGCTTTATATGGTGTAGATAGAGGAAGCTGGCAGTCAACCAACAAGCCAAGGAGAGATGAGTAGTGCGGAACAGGGGAGAGAGTATGAGAGACAAACGATAAATCTGGACAGGATAATGAAATAAAGTTCGCATGGATGACAATCCCCTGTGGACACTAACACTAATGCACACTATCCTCGTATCTCACATATTCTCGTGCTCTGCTTATTCGAAACTGAAGAAGTGATAGAACAGAGAATGGAAAACTCATAAAGTGAAGTGAAAGTGATAGAAACAAAATGGTTTGTAGTTAGCTAGAGAATGACAGGATAAGCCAATAAAACTGCAAAAAAAAGAGATAAAACCTTATACTGAATTAAAGAATTTCACAATGACAGCTAGTCTTTATTCTGGCTTCTTACTGGCCTTTAAGCTCTTTGTTGTCTTTCTCAGTCATATAACTTCTGTAGGTTCCATACTTCTTGGCAGACACCTAGGTATCAATCCTCTTCTATTCCTCACAGCTTTCCTATCTTTTCTCTCAATGGATTTCTTTTGATGATGTAAAATGACGATCGTCACATGTCTGGATGAATCCAAAAGAATTTGAGAAAACAAGAGATGAGAGAAATGACAAATTTGGGCACTGGGTATGTGCTGTATCGAGTTAAACAAGACAAAGAATAAAAAAGAAAAAATAACCAAAGAAAATTATTTGAATAATTAAACTTAATAAATCAAAAATAATTTTAAAGTCATTGCTCATCGAAAACAGCTCTTTTGTAATAAAAATATTTTTCTTAAAACCTAGAAACGTACCTAGAAGCATTTTTTTCTCAATGAGTACAAAGACGAAGCTTGGTCGGTTGAGCTACCCTGGAAGATAACAATTATGAAAATAAACGTTACAAAACTAGAAACATAAACTGGCGAGAAGAATGAAGCATAATCCCAAGAAAATCGGCAAAAAACGTGGTTGAGATGGAAAAAATCCTTTAAGAAAGGAATAAGACTGACAAAAGTTCCGGTTATTGATAGTCCAATTAGTAGCCAGAGCAAATCAATCTCGTTCCAAACTACACTTGCTATCGAGCTGTTACATGGACAATCATGGTGTAGGTTACACCTCACACATGATCATGTTGAAGCTTGATTGGCAGCAGATCAATTACTTTCTTTTTCGATTTGGAGATCGACTGTCGGTGGACCTTATCTCATAGATGAGATAGCCAATGTTTAGAAAGATTAATATTAAGAACGTTAGAGAACATATGAAGAAATTTTGTAATCTGTTAGATTTTTCGAGAAACATCTTACTATTGAAAGTTCATAGGACGTTGAGGTGAGATAGGAATCTCAGAAATTAGGCACACGAGATCCCTCCTACTCCTACTCTTATGCCTCTTCGTATCGGTAGATGGCCCTGATTTTTCATGGACATATATACACATACATGAACTTATGAAGAAGAACTAAGAGGTACATCATTGAATGAAGAAAAAAGAGTAACCGAGGCAGAGAGGTGGAAATAGGCAAACGATAGAGAGAGAAAGAGAGGTAAAGAAAAATAGAAAGAGAGGGAGATAGAGAAAGAGGAATAGAAAGAAAGAGAGGTGGGCTGTATGAAGAGAAAAGGCTAGATGGACCAGTCTATCAACTATTACTGTTTCAGGAATACTGAAAAAAAGTTTGAATAAGAGAAAACGTTTGATGGCTTTAATCATTTTGATGTGTTCGTTGAATTGCAGTTTCTTTGTGTTTCTCTGATCCACGTCTTCCTCTTTTCAGACTCTATCTCTCTTTTTTCCTTTTTTTTTCTTTTCTTTAAAGACAAGATAGGCTAGTTAAATCTGTCAAGCTTTAATCTGAGTGTGTGGCACTTAGAAGGAATATGTGTGTATCTATATATTCAAAATATAGAAATAAACAAATATTTGTTATTAAAAAAAGGAAATGAATTGATGTCCAGAGCATTGGGAAAACACCCACACGGTAGACGAAAATCCAAAGTAAAAAACAAAAAAAAATTATTTTTGATGAAAATCACAAGATGGAAATGTGTGGGATTACAGAGACAAACAAATAGTAAATTAATTTAATCCGAATGAATAGGCTAATGTAAAGCTTTTGAAGTATCTCATGTCTCTATAGACCACAGCTGAACGACGTCTGATCATACGACGACGACAACGAGGACGGTAAATACGATGATCATAGGCGGGGTTGAGCTAAGGGGCGTAGGGACGCCGACCGGTGGGGCTGATGTTAGATGCTGGTAATGATGTTTAAGTGGAAAAAAAGAAAACAGTTAATAGGCTTTCAAAATGGAGCTGAATGGTAAAGTGCACAAAAGAAATGTGTGAGAGAAAAACGAAAACAGCAAGTTGTTAACACGGAAATTTTGAAGAAAAAGGTGAGAATTTGGGTCAAAGGCATGTTCATCTTTATATCAATCTTAACCCCTCGACTATAGACATAAGCGGCGAGCAGAAAAAAAAATGAAAAAAGGTTGTCGGACGAAGACGTTGTTTAGTGATGTGATGATGGATAATAAGTATCATTTGATAGACGAAGTAAATGAGAGTTCGTATGACAGACATGATGTAGCCAGAGCAATTGATGAGCGGGTATATGAAAAGGGTAGAGGATGGTGAAGGTGTGATCAAAGTCTTTAGCCAACGATGAAGGAAGTACATTTAAGGTCAGTATAAATGTGTTTGTTATTATAACAATGATTTTTAAATTCTGGTTAATGATACGCACATCTTATATGAATTACTCTAAGATGAACAATTTTGTTTTTGATACAGAAAGAAATAAGGAAAACGATGTTGAAATGATGGTAGAATGCAGGTAGAAAAAGCTTTGAAATCTAGAAATAGTTTGGCTATAGCTAACACGTTTAGACACATAAATTGATTGAATCAAGATTGTTTTGGATATAAGATGATTAGTTAATCACAGTGAATAACGCTCGTTAACTGGTACCCAATGAATAGCAACCCGATAAAACCCAGCCGAGAATCAAAAAGCTTTCAAAAAATGATTCGATTAAGACATTTTTTCTGTTACCATAACTTCTAACATTACTTTGAAGCTTTGATGTAATCGAGCTATTCGAAAATTGTTCAACTTATTCCGAGAATAAGAGGCTAGGCTTGAGAAAGTTAATTCGACGATGCAACCTGAGCCACTGTAATTTGATAAAGATGATGATGATCTGCTTGTCATTACGAGAGTAATATCATCTTAAAATAATTTTTGAATCGTTAAAAGAATATCATGAAATATCTCAAATGAAAAGTAAAGTAATGCAAATATGTGAAATAGGGACAGTTGGCAACGGCAATTGTTTATTTCACAGGATGTTGACTGATAAGATGTGCTGAGCTTTTGGCTTGACACATTCGTACCCTCGTTCCTTTATATGGACAGTAACTGAGCCATTCCCAAAAACGTACGATTTGGTGATAAGAATCTGCACAAGATTGTACGGACAAAGAGCAACACGAAAATGCAAGATGCGTTTATACTTATCAATAGCGTCATATATAGCCCGAAGCTAACAGTAAGATAGATAGTGTGATTCCAGGAGGTGCAAAAACGATGAAGATACTTATCGATACACAATTTCTTATAGAAAACAAGGAAATTGAATTTTGAACCTCACGAACATAAGATAGACATTTGTCGTTATTTAGAAGTTGCATCGAGCAGTTTAGTTATGGAGCAGATGCTGAATGATAAGCCACACACAATATGATTCAACTGATCATAGAACCTTAGATCAATTGACTATTGGGTGTCACCAGAGTATCATGGGCTGATGTTTAGCTGTGAAATAGGGTACAGTACATTAGATAGATGAAACTGATCTGGTTTCAACAAGAACACACATTTAGATGAATTTTTGATTTGAAGAAGGTAACAGGCAACACATCGAAAAATATGGTTGTTGGTTTAAGTGCAAAAAATTATAAGACAAGAAGACTTAGTGAGAACAAGATGAAGAATGAAGACAAAAACTAATGACAGACAAGATTAATTGTGGATGTTGTTGAATAGCACCCCCCAAAATGCAATTTTAAATTCAATTTGGAACATGGTGCAACCTGTTGATGACAAATGTCAGTTATTAGCGACAGTCTATGTCATCACTCTTAGTGATTTTCTTACTCAACAAATATAGATGAGCAGCAATAAATACAGAAAAAAATAATTGAAAGAGAGTAATGAGAACCGGTTAGAATGCCAAACATCCAATCATTTCAGACAACTATCCCTCTCTCTCTCTCTCTCTCTATCTCTCTATCTCTATCTATCTCTCTTATTCTATCTCTCTATCTCAACTTTTTCTTTTACTTCTAAGTTCTCCGTGTTATTTACCAGTATAGTCCATTTTAACCGCTTTCTTTATATTTCCTCTAAATATCTTATAGGGGAAAATTAATTTTGATTTTACTAACAGTTCAGAAATTAAGTGATCTCAATTACAATGCACGATGAAAGGGCAAGATCAGCAAAGTTTGCAGTTTGAACTATAGCTTGTACAACTTAATACTACAGGTGTTCAAACGTTAGAGATTTAAGATCAGGATATAAGGTATGAACATCAAGGTGCCAAGAAGAAGTAAATGACGTGATGAGTGTGATTAAGCAATATTAAAATGAATTGAGATTAGATTAAGCTAAATCAAGTTTTTTTCCTGATTATATAGACATTATAATCAAGACTTCAATAATTATCTCTTCTGTATTGGATGAAAGAAACACAACAGAGGGATTAAAAGGCAAGAAGGCGAGAGGAAGAGAGAAAATCAGAGAAAGAGAGAGAGAGGGAGAGAGAGAGGGAGAGAGAGAGAGAAAGAAGAAAGAGAGAGAAGCAGTTCATTTATGTTCAGATGGACCGTCACCATAGAAAGGACATAAGCAATCCTAAGAAGAAAAAGAAAAAAAGAAGAAGCGATAGTTGTAGATGAACGGATGAGCGGAAGAAGAGAAACTGGTTGGACTCTGCGCAACTAGCCATACTAACATATCGAAGAAAAGATAGATTGATAGAGAAATGGCTACTGGACATACAATATGCGTAACTATATGAAGAATTTTGGCAAAAAAAAATCAAAAAGAAAAAAAAATGAATGAATGAAGATATTGAAATGAATTATTGGTATATGTTTTAGGGAGAGAAAAAAGAAGCACACATTGTTTTTGAAAAAATTACAAAACAAAATTGCGAAAAATGTATTATGTATGGAATAAAAAATGCGAGAAGAAAGTTTGCTAAAAGAAGAATGAGAAATATTTTTGAAAATAATAAGATTATTAGAAACAATGTAATATGCATGCAAGATCACTTACGACTCGCTAGCTAGATCGTCTAGCCCTTTTTACCTTGTTGTATCCGACAACCTTAGACTAGATAACGAGATATCGGAAAGATGAATCAGTTATTATAGAGAGTAGATCTATTAGGTATATTGAATAATCTTCAAGAACAACCTAACATGATGTCGATAAAACATATAGAAAACCATATATATATATATATATTTATAAGAATATATATTTACTATATAAACATAAATTGTTAAAAGTTTTTATTGGTGAGAGAGCCAGATGAAGGATTCACTAGATTAGCTGCATGCGTAGACAGTTACACATCGGTTAAACCCAGGTTATGAAGTTAATTTTTTCAACGAAACTTCCACAAAAAAAAACTTGAAAAAAATCGGCTGAAATGTCTAATTATTTCTCCATCTATTCTCATTTTTTCTTGTCGTTTATCATTTCGTTAGGTACGAAATGGTTATGATCCTAGATTCATGAAATATGTTCTCCAGAAAAAAGATGATCTCTAAATCCAATTGGAGATTGTACTTTTCGAACTGGGTACGAATCGTGAGATGATGGGTGGCTAACTGTGACGTGTAACGAACACAAGTTTCGATGAAAGCGAGAACGATATTTGAACAGAGAATGACCGAGAGGGAAAGAAAGAGAACGAGAAAAAGAAGGATAGAAAGAGAGAGACATTATATCTTATCTCTCTTTTAATATTTTAAATTTCAATAACCTAAGCGCATGAAGATGATGAAAGATACACAGAGTCCTCTTTAATATGAACAAGGATTTATTTCAATCTGAACGTATTTGCTAACATTTTATGAAACTGTGCATATACGAACCACTTTGTAAATTATTCAATTAATTATATGATTACGTCTCAGATTTGGCAGTTTGAAACTAAATGAATGGACGTACCTTTTCGTAATCATCTATCGTTCCATTTAGTCACCTTTCATGTTTTTCATTATCAAATTAAATTTATATACAACCGCTCAACATTTTCTTGAGATAAAAAAATGAAAAGTAAGACGTACCATAGCGATTATTGGGCGACATGATGCACGTACTCTCACGTGAACAAGGTGAGGTAATACTGATAAGACAATACTTTGATGCATCTTGAATGCAAAAGAGAAAATTAAAAACAAACATATCGAAAAAAGCCTAATTGATTTCTTTATATCAATAATGAATTGCAAAGACATTGGGAACAAAAGTTTTGGGGACATGGGACATCATGATGTTTGAATCATTAGGGAGAGGAATTTTGCTTTTGTGTTTTTCTTCCAATTTTCTCGTGATCTCATCATTATTTTCTTCACAATTCATTTGAGCCGCCTTCACGCCGGAGATTTCGTAAAGATAGTATAGAGTAGGTGGAGGAGGAGGCGGATGAGTAAAATGGATAACGTCAACCACGTTGACCACGACAAGCAATAGCAATATTATTGTTGTGCATGCTCTTCATCAGTTATATATATATATATATATAAATATATATAGTTAAGGAAAAGCATATGCTTTAGCAAATGATATGAAAAACCCACGCATATTTTCAAACTCTTTCTCTCCGTGCTATATCTCAATCTCAAGTCTATACGGCAATTTTTGCGGAGATTTTTTTTTCGATTTGATGTCTGTTCTTGTTCGTGTTCTTCGCCTTCTTGTTGTCATTGTCCGTTGTCGTTTTATGCTGTCATGCTTGATGTTCTTTTGCTCTATCAGAGATAAAACAGTTTTGCAGCCAGCATGTACATATCTTTTTTCATATTGAAATTTTGAAGTGTGACCATTTTCATACATAAACACATATATAACTCGCAACCTAATAGAACTCAAAGAAAAGAAGATCAATGAACTGTCAAGATTTCAACTGGCGATAAGAGATAGGAGAGGAGACGAAATGAGAATTGTTCCTCGTCTGTATACGTGGCCTGGTGATGCATGCTAGCACATCGCATCAAACAGAATAAGACGGAGGTTACGGTCAAACAGAATGATATTGATGATGATGATGAAGACGAGGGCATGGAAGAGGGAAGGAGGATGGCGGGAGGTAGCCTATCTGACCTTTTTGAGAACTTGGAGCAAACCTGTTTCAAACCAAACCCCCAAACCTAAGAAAAGGCCAAGGACAGGTAGTTTGAAGAAATACATTCAAATCTTCATGATCATACTTGTTAGAGCAAAACTGTTTAAGCTTATCAAGTTTTTAATTTAGGCGGCATATGCTGATATATACCAGAGGTGGCTGGACAGCTAAGTTGCAAGGCTGAATCACCTATTTGCCATTTGGAGACGTACTAGAGTTCGTGCGGACGATCGGGCAACTGAAGGTTCTGAGTTCAGACAATCAAGAAAAGACAAGAACAGTATCTTTCAGCGAAATGAAAACGAAAAGTAAAAAAATACATTGAAAAGACGACTGTTTAATACCGAAAAACATTTGATAAAAATGAAAAATATAAAATAATTTCAAATAAAAAAAATTGTAATGAAATTTGTGTATTTAGGAGATTGAATTGTTATAAATCTCATTGTGCAAGCAGGTCAAATTGCTTTTAAAATCGTTTCTAAAATGCAATGAAAGGAAAAGGGAAAAAAGATAAAATGAACTAATTGAAACGTTTAGAAGACATATTCTAAGGATCTTGTTCATCAGAACAAATTATTCATTAAAATCGTTAAGAAACTTCATTTACATTTTGAAAAATGTTTTTTTAAAAAAATTAGTTTTCAAATCAAATTGCTTTCTTTCTTTAGTATTTTGAACGATAGCAAAAAAATTGTTTAAGTTCCTTATTCGATTAAAGAACTATGAAACTAGATGTTTTCCTTTTTCGGCATCAAATAGTTCTGGTTATCATCATTTATCTCTTCATTGTATTCCTTTCCATATTATGAATGAAAATATATGTAATCAATATCTAAACAAGATACTAAATACATTATGAATATGAAATATTCTATCTTATAATTAGAATTTAATCATATTATACAGCATATTCTCATAATTGCTCATGCATACAGCATGTTCTCTTAAAGAATCATTAGCTTCGCTACATTCCTTTTTCTTTCATTGCAAGTTGATAGAGGCTCTTGTACTTACGCTTTTGTACGGAATTAAATGAATGGTGTGATGCAAGGAAGACATGTCTACAGATAATCAGATGGCGACCGCGACTTCGCAGCAATTCTTCACAGCTCGTTTCAATGTCTGGGAAATACGAGGGAGAAAACTAGGAAAAGTAAAGGATCTAAAGAACAGAGATTGGAATAAAAGAAACAAAAAATGGGAACATAACAGTGAAACCTAGACTTGTTATATGAAAGATTTTAGAAAATGAACGAGGGACCAATGGCAGTCTGAACATTTTAAAAGTATTCAATTGATTTCACAGAAAACTTTACTCCAATTTTGTAATTTTTTAATGTTTCTTTTGAAATATGCGAATTAAGGTCGTTTTGAACTGAATTTGCCTCGGATGAAAAAATGTATTTTCAGTTTGAATATGAGAAAGACCGGTTGCTTCCAAAAAAGGATTCCACAACTTGTATATGTATAGTTTTCGTTTATTACATAACCTTTCGAAACTAAGTTCAAACTTAACAACAATGCACATTATGAAAAAGATTTGTATTAATCTAATTTTATCCTAAAAGTTTTTAAAATGAATTTATCTTAAACGGTCTGGTCACGGTATTGTAGATGGCATGCCGAATATTTTATAGATATAGATCTTTCGAAGGGCCAGAACCGTCGGTTTATGAATATGCCCATACCTTTGTCCAAACACAACGATGAATGTTAAGAAATAAGACATCCAGTTCTTTTTTTTAATACAATACATAACTTAAAGTAGGATCTGGTTGCATGCTAACGTCCACAAAAAGCGTAAATGGAAAATAAATTGATCTAACGACAACGTTCGGTCAATCAGTCAAGAAATCGAATGAGATGAAACAGCTAATGCTTGTATGATTGTGAAGATATAGCAGCTAACTTCTTCACTTTCTTCTCGAATTATGCAACTCAAGCTTGATACGATCATGAAAGAAATGTCGCTGTTGTTACAGCTTTGAAGATATTGCTGAAGAAAAATGATAAGAGTAAGTTGAGATCTATAGGATTTAGTTTTGAAATAATTTGTTTTCAATAGAATATTCAAAATAACTAAATATAATAGCTCTGATGTGGATACAGTAATTTTATAGGACAAAACAAACACAAGATCTGAGATCATAGGCATAGACATGTAGGCTAAATAGAAAAACTTGGTCATTAAAGTAGCAAGAACTAAAAAAACATCAATATAAAATTCTTTAATTTAGTTTATATCTTATATATTATATAAATTATGGCTACATGTAAAATATAATCAGATCGTAATCATAACATATACGAATTCAAAATGCTCTTCTCGAATATCTTTTGGGATTACAAACAAAATATAATATAATATAAAAAAATGAAATAAACATCTCCGAAATATATCAAACAATGATTTTGAAATTTCATCGAGTTGTCATTTTCTTTAAAAAATGTTTTTCACTTGTTTACTTCAATTAAATCTTGTCACTTTGCAGGATGAAATTTGTCTAAACCTCAAATATGGAAACTCATATTCGGGATTCTTATCTTTTACAACTTTTTTCAGATTTTCTTCTTTTTTTTTCAAAGAATATATTTATAAATTTCACTTAACTATCAGGTCAAAGTCTTATATATAGATATATATATATAGATGATTCTTTGTAGTGTTTGCGATGTTTGAGAAAAACTTAACAATGGAATCTGTAAAGTATTAGATCAACTTTGATATTTATTGTAAAAAAATTTGTTAGATGGCTACAAAGTTCCAAAACATTAGCCGGAAATAATGTTAAACTCATAGTATCAAGCAGATCACCTTTCTCTATTATTTTTTAATAAGCAATAGACATTTGAAATTGAGGGGGGGGGGGGATCTATGAATTCTGATAAAATGACAAAAACTCAGAAATAAAATCCATAGAAAGGTCGTTGAACATGATAGAAAACGAAAAAAAAAACAAAAGAAATAGGATGCCTGTCCATTTATTCACGTGAGAGTATCATGAATATTTAACTATGGCCATTACTCTACAGCTGTTTCATATCAAACTACAAATAGTTGTGTTTATCCGAGGATGAATATATTGAATTTATGAAAATCTGCAACTTTTTACTAAATATTCTGTACTATTTTGCTTCTCCTATGACATCATTCGTTTGATATACAATGAAGTTTGATATATAGGTGAAACTTTGATCATTTCTTTCAAGGCCAAGTCTTGTTTTCCAGATGTTACTGTTTTATGAAGTTTCTTTTCATGGATATCGTTTCGATTGGAATTTTAATGTGTGATATCAACGTAAACATAATTATAACAATAATAATACTAATAATAATAGAAAATAACAAATAACAAAGTTAGATCGAAAAAGGAGATGGCTAATAAGATACACGAAAGATTGCACAAATAAGTTAAGGATGAAATCGTACATTAGGATCTGTCCGATTCCGACGAAGAATGTGAGGGATTTGTGGGGCAAAGAAATATTAGGAAAGAACTGATGTCAGCTAAAGATTATTACAGAATCATATCCATATCTGTCATTTTTTTTGTCTGCCATACCGATGACCCTGAATGTCCTCACCATTTTATTTGGATAACTAGAATAACTAATAAGCAAGTAATTATCGTATTATCGAGAAAAACTATACACTTCTTCATAGCTGATATCTCAGACTTATTAATATATAATTGCTTGAGGGATTTCCAAGAAAATAATTGAACTTACATTTAAACTAATTCAAATATATTCTAAATTTGAACATTCAATAATCTAAAATTTTTTTTTTATTTTCGAGAGAAAGACAGAAATAAATTTCAAAAACAACTTGTATCTCTTCTCGTTTTTAATTTTTTTTTCTCATGTTCAACATATATATATATATTGCTTTTAGTAAGAACTTCTGATAAACTAAAAAAGTTATCGATTTTTCAAAAAAAGTCTTATTAAGTACGTGAAATTTATGTTCGCTGAACGATAGCAACCGGTTTATCATGATATTCCGTGTTTTTCTTAAAGTTCATATTCATCTTATAAAAAATGGGAAATATACTTTTCTTTTATTCATATTGATAGTAAAATTAAGAAGAAAATGTTGAAAAGGACACGACACGCAAAAAGAATAGAAGACCTTCGAATAATGAAAAAAAAAGAATGAAATTTCAGAAAATAACGATTACTCACACTATTTTGAGAACAAAAGATTGTTCTTGGCCGAATTAAAATGTCTTTTCTACTGAACAATTTAGCTAATATATGTAGTTGATTAGGTCCGAAGGATCATACTCCACTCGATCATTGGCCTTGCAAACTATTCTTGCACGTTCACACGTCAACTTTCAACGTTAAAATCATTCCAGTATTGAATCTTTCCGATCTTTATCGATGATATCATAGAAATTCCCCGAATAGACCTAGGGTTCAGCATTATATAAAGGCCTCCTGGTAAGGTCTATCAAGCAGCTCGTTTGATAGCTACATCTTTCAAAGCAATGATTTCTCATCTTCTCTTTGTTCTTCTAATCGTCCTCGTCTGCGCTGCTCTTAGCGAAGCTTATTATGGATATGGTGGATACGGTGGATACGGAGGATACAGACGTAAGATTTCTCTTCATCCTAACATTTTTAAATGAAAATTATTCCTTTTTTCAAAATCTAAAATGCCACTACTTTCCCGAATCAAACTATTCATACTTATTACTTAATGTTTTAGCCTACGGCGGATATGGTGGATATGGTGGATACAGATACGGTGGATACGGAGGATACAGACGTAAGATTTCTCTTCATCCTAACATTTTTAAATGAAAATTCTTCCTTCTTTCAAAATCCAAAATACCGCTACTTTACCGAATCAAACTATTCATACTTATTACTTAATGTTTTAGCCTACGGCGGATATGGCGGATACGGAGGATACCACCACTACCCATACTATGGATAAACACCGCATTATACTCATAAATATCTGATAATTAAACTCATGTAATTAAATTGAAATATATATATATATTAACAAATAAACTTTCGTGCACATTTTTATTAGCACATCAACATTGTCAACAAAAAAATGATATACAAAATCATAACCGAGGGTTTGGAGATAGTGATCAACAGTCTAGTATCAGACTTGCAAGTAAACAGCAAGCTTATTAGTATAAAACAAGCTCTCTGAGTTCATGGTGAGGTCTAATAAAGCAAAAAAAAAACAAATTAAGAAATTGCCTCATTGAGGCAAAATCATATTTTTGGTCCTTACCAGCGTCCGCCACCGCCACCTCCACCGAAGTTATTATTATCATAGCTGAAAAGAATAAATTTCCAAAATGAAAAAACGACGAAGTATTCTTACCGGGTTCGTTTACCTCCAAAATCATCACCACCGTGATAATTTCTCTTATATCCCCCTCCGCCCCAACGGTTTCGCCCATTATTATTACCACCCGATCTACCTGCGAGATCATATAACTGCTGAGAAATAGTCTGTTTAGCTTCGGACATAACTTTAATTAAGTCGCGAGCTTTAGATGCGTTTTGAGGTGTGAAGAACGTGTATGCTGTTCCCTAAAAATAAAAGATAATAAACAGATAAATGTATTCTAATTATACCTTCTGGTCACGTCTACCAGTACGACCTATTCTATGTACATAATCTTCAGAGTTATTAGGGTAGTCATAATTGATGACAAACTTAATATCATCAACATCTAAAATTAAAATATTATTTCAGAAATGTTCTAGGACTAGAAAGATTTGACTCACGTGACACACACTACTAACCATCATACTCGATGAATCCGAACAGAGGAGCAGAGGTGGCTGCGACTCGATGGAGCACCAATTTTCCACAGGCACGAATACATCGTTACCAAGTGGCACTCCAGCAAGAAAAGGTCATGCTCTCCCGACCCCACTCCAGGGATCAATAAAAAACACGACCACACAGGCCAATACCATCTGTGTCCAGAGCAAAGAAACTACTCTAACACTGCTATGCCCCTCCATACATAAAGTTAGTGTGCACCACCGCAAAAGCAAATGAAAAAGAACATTCATTCGACAAACGATGTTCTATCGCAACTAAAGCTGTCAAAAAGAACATCTGAACCAGAAATGCGCCTGATCCTGCCGAATAAATGGAAAGTATAAACTCACCCAATCCTCTGGCAGCCACATCTGTAGCTAAAAGAATTGGTGTTTTGCCCGTCTTGAACTCTGAAACGATAAGAAACATTAGTACAATAAAATTATGCCTGTATCTATACCATTTAATACCCAATCTCGTTCTCCCTGATTCTTGTCTCCGTGAATACAAAGGGTTGGCCAACCATCCCGTCGCATCCATCTTGTGAGTTCATCAGCTTTACGTTTAGTTTCAACAAAGATAATAGTCTTACATTCAGGCTAAAGAAAGAGAAATAAAAGGGTTAATTAAAGTTAATATATTTACTTGTGCCATAATGTCATTTAATAACTGCATCATTTTTGCTTGCTTAGCACTTTCTTCTAGGACATCAACATGTTGAGCTATATTATGGTTAGCAGAAAGTTCGAGAGATCCAACATTGAGGAAAGCAGCATCCTTCTGGAAATCAGCTGCCATGGAACGTACTTCCTTAGGCCATGTGGCTGAGAACATCAAAGTTTGGCGATCGGGCTGAAAAAGAGTTAATTTCAATAACATTGTAATATCCAATTTTGTACCCTAATTTGTCCAATAATTTTTCTGATTTGTGGCTCAAAACCCATATCTAACATCCTATCAGCTTCATCGAGAACAAGATAAGAGCATCTAAATGCAATCAAATAACGAATCAAAAAGCAAATCGAGCCTTACCGTTTCATATTAGTTTTTCCAGTATCCAAAAAGTCAAGTAAACGACCAGGAGTAGCTACAACAATATCTACACCTCTTTCAAGGTCTCTCGCTTGTGGTCCTTTAGAAGCACCACCAAATAAGCATGTCATATTCATGCCCAAAGCTTTACAGAAATCAATAGAAACCTAAACAATACGAATTACTCTCGTCTCCTTTTAAACTATCTTACTTCTTGAACTTGTTGGGCCAATTCACGTGTTGGTAATAAAACCAGTACTGATGGTCCATCGTAACGTGCACGTGGAGTCTGTTTTGTGGTATGAAGAATAGCTGGCAGCATGAACTAAAAAAATAGATGAGATATTTACATGAAATGTGTATCACTCACGGCTAAAGTCTTTCCTGATCCCGTCTTGGCGATAGAAATAATATCTCTTCCACTGGATGCAATGGGCCAAGAAATAGATTGAATAACCGTTGGACGTTGAAATTTGGCATATAATAAATCAGTAAGCTCAGGAGGAAAATTAGCTTCATTAAACTCGAAAACTGGTCTGGGGATACCACGACCTTCAAGAGTAACTTGGTTGGATGATATCCATTGATCAATTTCATACTATAAAACAAATTAACAAAGTAACTGAATAAAAAACAAACCTGCTCTCTTCTAGTGACCGAAGCACATTCGTGATAAAAATTCTTTTGGATTGGCTTTAAAACTTCTCTCGACCAATCAACTTCACGAAGGCGGCCTCCGGGATTATTATTAGCGTTTCCACCTCCGCGGCCTCCACCACCTCTGTTGAAACCGCCTAATCATTGAAATAAAAAATACATAACATATATATGGTGAAATACCGCCGTATCCGCCTCCACGGCCACCACCTCCATATCCACCACCGCCGTTACCACCTCCGTAACCTCCGCGGGAATCACCACCACTACTTCTAAAATAAATAATGAAAATTATATATATATAGTTTTAGACTTACTGTCTGTAATCTCTCATTTTTAAGTTCAAATACTTTTGAAAAGAAGCCTTTTGATCCTCAAGCTTTTGCTCGGATTGGCGAGTATACCTGACAAGTGGCCCTGGGCGAGCTGAGCAAAAAAATTGACTTGATATTTGATAAAGAGAAACTTTCGATAATTTTTTTGTCAAGTTTAAAATCATCAAAAAAATATAGAGAATGAGCAGCAAATTATAAGAACGATCAGCTAAGACAAAAAAAGAAAAAAGAAATCCCAAAACGGCGGAACGCACGCATTCGACGCACACTGAGAATTCCGTGCGAGACCATTTAAATATATCCCCACCCCTATCTCCTGGTAATGCACTACGTCATGCTTCAAGTAAATTGAAGCATATGATAATTATTTCCATAGATTGATGAAAAATAAAACTTAATAGTGTTTTTTTGATAAACAGTTTTTCGAAATATAATTAAAATTTCTTATTTTAAGATCTATTTTTGAATTTCATGATTTGTATGACAAAAGATAGTTCTAGTTTCATTTCATAATGTTCTAGAACATTTCTTGTGCACAAAAAATGCATATAAACTGGGAACTATTCTTAGATTGTTCTACTTGCCCCGATGTTTTCTAAATAATGAGTTTTATTTACAGTTTTTTTTAATTTCAATGGCTGAACTACCGCATATTGGAAAACACTGCGGAGCTAGTTTGTGCCATCGGCTAGGTTTCATTGATTTTTTTTGTACATAGCTTTATTTTAACTGTTTTAGACTTTTTACCCGTTAGATGTGATGCCTGTTCAGGCACATATTGGTAAGTTAAATAACAGTATTTTGAGTTATGATTATTTGATTTATAGTATTGATCATTTCACTTACGAAGGACATGCATGTAAGCAAGGCTATCAAAAGGTTTATAATTTCTGGTATATTTCTGCTTAAAATTTGATTTAGAATGTCCAAGTACCTGTTTGTCCTTTATGCGATAAGCCTGTTCCCACACCAAAGAATGTTCAACCCGACTATCAAGTTGGTTTTGGTTTAGTTTTGTCGTTATTTATAGTCTTTTTTCAGGTGAACGAACATATTCAAAACAACTGTGAAAAAATATCTAAGCCGAGAATTTTCACAAATAAATGCTCTATAAAGGGATGTAAAAAAAAAGAGGTTTAATATTTTTACCCGAATAACATTTTTAGTTTTGTTTAGCTTGTTCCCGTTATGTGCCCTTCATGTAATTTAAATTTTTGCCTATCTCATCGACATGAAAAAGATCATCAATGTGGATCGGCATCCTCTTCTTTATCGCAAGCAGGGTAATTTATATTCAATTTTGATATTCTTAGTCTTTTGTTTCAGAATGGCAGCTATGGCTAGAAACAGTGCAAAAACATGCTCGACTGAAGCCAGGGAAAAACAGGTTAGTTCGATTCGATTTTATTAGATTAAAAGTTTCGTCTCGTTGTAATTTTTATGAACATAGAATGTATAAAGACTAAATTTCAACATATTTCGTGTTTTCGTTCTTTTCGGAGTTAATGACCTTTCGAATCAAATATTTCCTTTAACTTGATATTTGATTTAAAGGTATAACATATTATAGATGGCTTTGGATGAAAAACTTGCTCGTTCTCTGGCAAATATGAACAGTGGTAGTGGTGAAGATCAAGATAGAACCATGGCAGAAAGGATGCAATGGGAAGAATATCAGTTCGTTTAACGTTTAAATATATCAATGAAACTATGTGTTTAGAAGAAATCGGGGACGCAATCGAGCTGGACAACAAGCATCCAGTGATCGTTGCTCAATAAACTAGTTTGACCTTTCATATCTGTAAATATTGTATTATATTTTTATTCATTGATCTAAGCTTTTGTATATACATTGTCTAGAAGATTATGCTTTTCTCCTTTTCCTGGTTTCTTTTTCTGTGATACTTATCTAAATCTTTGGAATGAAGACCTTTAAAAGCGTCAGTTGTTAATCTGATTCCTTCCAAAGGGACATAAATTTGTTCACGCATCTCTTTCTGAAAATAATTACAACATCAGCTGTTTGATAATCAAGAGTAAAAGAGTTACAATGGTCTGCAATAGGTTTTTTTAATCGAAGTTGTTCATGGTGACGATGGGTCAGCCAAAGTCTTGTGGTTTTAAAAAAGCTTAACCTAATACATTTAAAGTTAACTTCCATCTAACTAACTTATTATCAAGAACGAAAAATCAGAAAAAAAACATTTAAAGTTAGAAAACTGTTGTAAATACATCTTTGAGAGACTAGTTGTGATTAAACGGTATCCAGAAATACCTTGTTCTAAAGCAAGTGATTACATGTTCTTTCTTCTCTGTCAAATTTCGATGTCAGTTGTTTTGCTGTCTTCTCTTAACATTGTCCGTAGTAACAGCGGTTTTAGCTTTCACACTTTTAACCTCATATTCCTAGTCTTTTTGAATAGTTTGCTTATTTTTTAAGCAATTAAGTGAATTTTATGTAAGAATTATTGATTCTTATAGAATTTCTTCATTTCTTTTAAAGAGTTTTATTATTTGAAACTTGTAATGGATTAATGATTACGTAAGAAATGTATCGTCGGCCATCAGATGACATCCGGGAACTGAGAAAAAGGTGAGCTAAATTTACTTTGAATGTATTTTTGTAAAGAATATAAAGAAGAAAAGAATGAATTTTTCATATAACCTTTTCAGAGGGTTGCCGTGGCTTGCTTCAGCATTCCTCCTTTTCTTACTTCTCATATTTGCTGGTTTGGTTTTTATAATTCTTTATAATCAATCGGGAAATAATAAAAATATTTTATTCAGATGGAAATATGTATGTTTATCGTATTAATACCTTTTATTTCTTTTCAAACTTTAGAATAACTCTGATGAATATGAAGATATAGATGACAAAACAGATGAACAGCCAAAGATTCATATTAGTCCATTAGAAAAACATAATAGAACTTCAGAAGATTTATTGACGTCTTCTAACCAAAGCGAATCTTCAAACGGCTGGAAATCCTATACTATTGCTCCACAATCCTCAATCATTTCAACTAGTATACCAAACATCATTGCAAATCCTATTTCTGCAACGTCGGTCAGTAAACTGTTATATACGTCTTCCTATATTTCTACTACACCACTGAGTATTGCTACTACAACCTCACCGTTTCTGCAAACAGCAACGTCGACATCTCCTGCACCTATTACAACAACCTTTAACCCAGCAGCAAAATCTCTATTTTTAACTACTACGGCTATTCCTAAGAGTTCAAAAATTGGCTTGAGTACTTCTGTATCTAATATCACTCTTACAACACCTACAAAGACAGTAGTCACAGTTAATAGCACTCTAAGTACTGTTTCGGCACCGAGTACCAGTACCACCACAACGACAACTTCTATTCCTCCTACATCTCTTCATGTATCAACTACTCCCACGTCTCTTCGTGTATCAACTACTCCAACATCGGCAACCTTACCTCGACCCAGATTAATCCCAATCAAACCAACTAAATCAGTTTCCACTTTGCCTCCAACGTCTTCAACATCACCACATACGTCAGCTTTACCGCCTTCTTCAACACTAACGATTCCCACAACTTTGAGCTCATTAGAGTCTCTGTTGTCAAACTATAATGCCACTAAAGAAGCTATCCCAACTGCAACACCTACATCACCCACAATGAAAATCTTACCAACACTTCTAGCTAATTCAGACATTATCACTAAATCAGTTTACAATGAAACGGAGACACCTAAGATTATCGCGGATGATTTCCTAGCTTCTTTGAACACAAACATTACAAGTTCAGAAAATGAAACGCCAGATGATCTTGTGGATAACTTTGACAAAGACGTGAAAACCTTATCATATTCAACTGCTGCTGTTTCTTGTCCAAATGAATATTGTTCTGAAATTGGAAGGTAATAGAGCTGTTGTTTAGTTTCTTAACACTTAAGTTGCAGGAGCATTCTACTTCGTGGAGGTAATGCTGTTGATGCTGCTATAGCTACAGATATCTGTATGGGTTCAGTACATCCTCATGAATCTGGACTAGGAGGAAGTACAACTATGATTATACATGAATCGTTTGTTTAAAAATTTCCATTCTTCATGCTTTTCTTGTTTTAGGGGATCAAAACCTGTTGTTATCAATGGTATTGCAACTTCCCCTCGTAGTGCAACATCTAATACATATGCTTTCAACGAAGATTTATCAATTAAAGGTTTATTTTAATCATAAAAGCTTAATCTATCTTGTTTATTACGGGTTATTCTGCTGTAGCTTGTCCTGGAAATCTCGCTGCGCTATGGAAAGCATTTAGTCGTTATGGGTCTAGGAAAATAGGATGGCAAGATTTATTATTACCCACAATTGATTTACTTGAAAGAGGTTTTCTCTTACTTTGAATGTCAGATTCACACCGTGTTCTAGGTTATCAACCGTCTGAAAGTTTATTAGAAGCATATGCAGAGCTATTGCCTGAGTTGAAAGCTGATCCTATAGCAAAGTTTGCTGAAATATAGTCAAATAATAACATTTTTATTTTAGAAAACGATTTGTCAATAAAATAAAGGAAGGTGAACTGTTCCATAATAGTCAATTGGCTCAAACGTTGCGTAAACTTGCTTCTTCTCGTGATCCATACCAATTATTTTATCGGGGTGAATTGGCTTCTCAAATTATTCAAGAACTACGAAGCTTAGGTAACTAATTATATTTATTATCTACTTCAAAATATATATTTGTAGGTGCTCTGCTAACCAAATTAGATTTTGTCAATTATGAAGCTACAATAGAAGATGCCCAATCGGTCGAATTGCATGATGGTCGTATATTATCAGGCCCTAGCCCACCTTCTACATTTATTCTATCACAACTCTCTATAAAGCATTTTTCTGGTTTGTGATTTTTTTGAGTAAGTTTCATAGTTTTATGTATAATACTTCCAGAAAAATATAAAGAAATGAAAGAAAAATCACCAACTATTGATTACATTAAGAATTTGCTTGATTTTCAGAGCAATATCACAAAGTTGCGAACAGAAATAGGTATTTGTTTTTACGAAGAAAAACTTATTTCAAAGTTTTTGTCTAGGCGATCCAACTTTTTCCCTAAAAACACAGTTGATATCATTGAATATGACATCATTAGATAAGATTGTTCAACTTGGAAAAGTTTTGGAAAATAGTCCAATGAGCACACAATCTGTTGATAAGCATAGACAAAAACGTCGGATATCTGTAAGACGGCATACAATTCATTTCTACAATGAAGAAATTTTTAATTTTTAGAAAGCAGTAGATTATGTGTCAACACATATCAATGTAATAGATTCAAAAGGAATGTCTGTTTCTCTAACATCTACGTTGAATAAGAAGTATAAAATAATTTAATAATTGTATATAACAGTATATACATACTTAGATTTGGTGCTCAACGTCTTTCTGATCGCTTAGGATTTTTCTGGAATAATCACATGGCAGAATTTTCACTTACTGATCTAGATGGAGAAGATATAAACTCCATACAAGGCTCTAAGAAGCCAAGAACTGTCGTAGTACCCCTTATTATAACTAAAAATAATCAGGTAACATAGTAATATAAGATATATTTTTAATAAAAAAATTTAAAGATAGAGTTATTGTTTGGAGCAACAAAACCTTCCTGCACTGAATTCCTTACAACTCAGGTTTGAATAATATTATGAGTATATCAAATTTGTATAATATGCAGGTGATTCTGAACTATCTACTTTTTGATAAGCAAAAGGCTTTAAGCTTTCCTCGGTTTTGTGAACATGATTTTGGTCTTATTGTGGAATCATCTATATTTAAGGTAAGCTTATATGGTTAAATAATATATTTAATTTATGTTTATATTAAAGAAAAATAGTGATATTCAACATTTGGAACAGAAATATGATGTAAAACAATCAAATGTTATCATGTATTTATTATATAAGGAAAATAATACTATATATTCCATTTGCGATCCAAGGGACAGTAATCAAGAATGCTCATTAGGCTATTAACTTGCTTTATGTACATAAATGTTTTCCATAATTTTTTTTTTTTTTTTAATTTCAAAATATTACAATTCAATTATTTCAAATATATATTCATATACAACCGCTCTTCATCTTTCACAACATGAAAATGAATATTTTAAAATTAAAAAAAAACATCCTTTCGTGTTATAGAAAATGTTTATAATTTTACAAAAAGAGATCAAAAAAATGCTTTTTATATTAAAATAAAAATTAGAAATTTTGTACTGTGAAACATAATAAAAATATTATTTCATTTTATAGTAATCTTCCAAATCTAGGGTTTCCTCTAGGTCTATCGTTATAATATGGTTGAATTGGTACTGGAACTCCGTTATCATCTATATAGACATCTTGCTGTCTTCCCACAATGGGATCTCCTCGGAAACTTCCTATCAAATCGATCTAAATAAGAAATAATATTCAAGAAGACAATCATTGAAATCTTACAGCTCTTGGTGGAATTGGAGCATCTTCATCATTCAATTGATTATGTCTTTCAATTTTTTGTTGGCGTGGTATTGATGTACGAGAGCTTACATACAATCGTTCTAGCAATGATTCGGTAAAAACTTGAAAAAATAGACATATAATCTCATTATTACAATTATATATCTTACCAGTAGTAATACAAAACAATAAAATTGTTGTTTTATATAAAACCATTAAATATTGTTTTTGGCTGATTTGTTTTTAAACTAAGTTAAAAAGAAGATAAGTACAAGAATAATAATTAATTTAGAATTATTATGTTTATAAGATATAACTATAACTGTTGAAAAGTTGGATATTTGAATGGTGAGAAATAGATGTGTGTCTTTTGTGTGAATTATATTGAATATAACGTTAGACCGAGACAATAACCGACTTTAAAAACACGTTTTGAAGTTATTGTGAAATAAAACTAAAAGATGAATTTTTACACATAATAATTAATAAATATGACGATAAAATTTGTCGTACTTGAAAGTACTAGTATCTATTATGTTCTGAGAATTTATTTAAAAATCTTTATCGAAGTTTATTCAACAAATTAAAAATTACTATTTCTACTAAAACACGTAAAAACAAATATAAGTATCAGTAGCATAGATAAATAATTATTCTTCATGTGTACAGCTTCATCATGTTTTGTATTAAAATCAGATTAAGAAAGGAAGATACGGATAATGATGAGGAATTGTATGAGTGAAGAAAAAGTGTTGTTCTATTGTCTATCAACTGATGGCATCATTATCGGAGAGATTCTATAGAGAAAGCTTTTTTTAGGTCATCGTGCACTGATCGTATAACGTCATCATGTTTAGATCAGGCTTGCTGTTCAACCAATGCTTCGCTTTGTTGTCCCAAAGTGGATTTTCTAACTACAATAGAAAATATGTTTTGAATATAACTATTGTATAAACTAACGGAATAATCTTTGCTCTTTTGGTGGCATATGCTCTATAAGTGGCATATCCTTGGTTTCAGGAAGGAAACATTCAAACGCAAACATATCAATCATAGAGAAGGTGAGCATGACGCAGTATGGCAAGGCCAACCAGACATCTTGCTGAAATTATTAAAGATTATTTTTGATCTTGATGTTTTTCATTTTACAAGGTAGAATACGAAAGGTGAAACAATGACTCCAGCACGATTCCACAGTTGCAGGAAGGAATAGCCGAGATTCCTGACTGGTGTTGGGAACAACTCTGTGCCAACAATACCATCAGCAATATAAATCTAAAAAATAAAAAAAGATTTCTTCATTTAGTAAGAAAAACTATTTGTTTCTCGAATTCAACCTACTTGAGATGTCATAGAAGTGGCTATCAAGACAGCAACACTAATTTCTCTTTGCAAAGTGTGATTCAAATCTAAAATTTGGAGTTACAAGAAGTATTTTTTCATTGTATCTCACCAAATGTATAAGCAAATATAACTAATCCCAATGAGAAGAAAATAATAACATGTCCAGCACTATGAATGAATTTTCTTCCAACAAACTTAAGTTTCAAGTCAGCATAACCGAATATCAAATTGCATGCATAACTACAAGAATCACTCTTTGCTCATGTAATATGAATAAATTTTGTTTAAATACCGAATTAATCCTGTATAAACTGCATTCCAATATATAGAACCACTAAGTTTTTCCATATTAAATAAAATTCCATAATTAATAATTGAAGTTGAAAAACTAAAAAGAAAAAGAAAAAAAAATATCATATATTCTCTAGTTACTTACTAACTAAATGCAAGTACAACTGTAGTTAAAGTTAATCTCCATGTACAAAACAGATGGTAATAAGAGTATTGGCGTCGTTTTACATTTGCTTGAAGTGCCAACTGAAAGAAGAAAAAGTTAAATATAGATTTTCGAATATTCTTTTTCATACTTGATATTCACTTAATAGAACATTTTCTAATTCATCGTCAATTAAATGTGTTTTGTTTGATGTTCTAAGCTGGCTCTTTACTATTTCTCTAGCTTCATCAACACGACCTTTAGTAACTAGCCATCTAGGTGATTCGTGAACAAAAAACCTGAAATAATATAATTTTTTCATTTGATCTTTTGAATTATTCCGTTTGAATTCTATTTATGGATATCTTTTTTTGTTCTACGTGACCGAAAAGTTCACGTCGTCAAACTGTTCGAATTCACATGAAATGTGTAACATAGTCAATGTCTGCTAATCTATTAAGTGGCCAAAAACATATCAAAAATGATTTAATCTTTTCATATTTTGTTTTTATTTTAATGAATATTAAATATTACTTACAAGCAAATAATGAATGGAGGGACGCATAAACCAGCAGTTACATAAGCTAGTACATCCCAACTGTGGCTGAGATAGGCAATTAAAGCAATGATTGGAAAAGTTGGTGACCTGAAATTATTTCAATGAAAATTGGATTTTACACTGTAAAATGAATGAACCATGTGATTGTCATATTAATCCACATTCGATGTTTTTTTGGTATATTTTCCATAATAAATACATTGGAAACACTGTAATAGATCATATTAGACTATAAATTTTTTAAAAATTCTTTTGAATCAAGGCTATACCTTACACTACCCCCAGTGAAAAATCCAACAATTGTTCTAGTTAGTGTAAATTGTAATAAACTGTGTGAATGAGCAACAGTTATCCATCCAATAGCCATACCTGCTACTGATATTAACATTGACTAAAAATATTTAATGAAAAACAATTTCTTTGGATGTCCTTAAGGTAAAATCTTACAATTTTTCTTCCAAAAGTATCACTTAGCTGGCCGAATACAACGGAACCAACGAGTACACCGAACATTTGAATTGAAATACTATTTTTCACATTCTTTGTAGTATCACAAAAGTAATTCCACTAAATTTATAATTTTAAAAATTGTTAAATTTTTAGATCTTGCAATACCTCTGCATTTACTGAACGGAACTGATATGATAAGACTGGACTAGAACAGCTGGAATTCTTGTATATAGAACAGATTTCTTTGTCTTCAAGATCGGCTGAGAACTCCACACCATCACAGCTGGCAATACGTGGTGAAGCTCCTGAAAATATGAAGAAAATGAAGAGATATCTACTGGAAAATCATTAATTACCAGAATAAACCATATAAAACTGTGATGTTACTTGAGGAAGAATAATTGCTGCATTGAATATGCATATGATGGTCACGTACCATCCAATTTCCACATAATCATCAAGTCGCTTTTTAAGTTCAATTCCCATATTGAGTCACTTCTCTTAATTTTTAAAAAAATTGAAGATATGTTTTTTTAAAGAAAAGATATTTTGAAACTATGTCTCATTTACATAGAATTAAATATTATATAATATATTGTATAATTAAAATAAATATTAAACATTTGTCTGAACAATAATTATTTTATAATCATTAAAATTGGGAACTAGTTATGATATGACAAGCAAGTGTCTATGGTATGATAATTGATAATAACTGTTGTATGAAGTTGAAAATCAAATGATTCTTATCGAAAAAAAGACTTCAAAGAAAAGAAGTTCTTGAGAGACAAATGATCTATGAAAGAGAGAGAAAGAAAGAAAAAGAAAGAGAGGTAGAAAGAGAGAGAGGTAGAAAGAAAGAGAGGGATAGTGACTAAACATAAAGAGAGAAATTGGCAGAGGAATATATATGAAACTTCGAAGGCTTAAACTCTACTGTCTGACCGACAGTTTTTTCTTCTGTATTTCTATAGTGGGATGGGTTTCACCTTTTTGGAAAATTCTGCAGATTAGATTTCTACGAAATGAAGTGCACGTAGACAAAGAAATGAAATATTGCGTAATATTACATGAAGAAGATTACAATAAATTTATAAAAAAGAATTATTATTAGTAATACATCGGATAATCATTGAAAAATGGTTTCAAGGAAAAACATGATAATAGTTAAGCTGACGAGTATCATCACATGTACCATAATCTCAAATTAATTTATATGATTTTGGACGGTTTTTAATCGAAGAAATCTTCAACCATATTTAGAAGATTACTTCGACCGGTCCAATGGGAGAAATTGTTGAAAGAAAATAAGAAAAAAAGTGAGAACAAGAGTGAGAAAGCGAAATAAATAGAGAGAGAGAGAGAGGGAGGGAGAGAGAGAGAGAGAGGGAGAGAGAGAGAGAGAGAGAGAGAGAGAAAGAGAGAGAGAGAAAGAAGGAGAAGGAGGGAATCCAAAACAAAGACAGACACATAGTATATGAAAGAGAAGTAGATAGGGAAACTGGGTAACATTATAAGAGAAGCAGGGAAATTAAAGTTCATACTAGGTACAAAATGTACGGAGGTATTCAGACGACACCAAATTGAATTAGAGTGTCATATGATATTCAAAGTAGCTTAGGTCACTACCCAATGTTAAAAGAATTTAATCGAATCATTTGATCAACTTAATTCTATGTATATATGAAACTAATCACGTTTCATAGTTTTTCTGCAATATTTTGATTTTAATTTCTTTCAAGTTATAGCTCTTTTTCTTTTTTTTAATTTAGTTTTTCTTTTGTTTCTAAACTATGAAACAAATAGTAATCCTAATTATATTTTCTTTCAAATAATGCTGTAATCCATTTTCCTTTGGCAATAAATTGTTTTTATACTACTTAAATAGATTTTACTTTGAAAACATATTTACTGGACAACTCTTCCACAAATCCTCGAGATCTTTGAATATTTTCCTTTTTTTTAAATTAAACGCATGATGAATCTCGTTTGCTTTTTGGTCAATGTCTAATTCGATTATGCTCGTTCAAGGTCATCAGGATAAGAAATAACTAAAAAGTTTGAACTATAATCTTAACTATATGTGTGTAGTTTAAGTTTAATTGACAATGAATCAAATAATAGTGAGAATAGTTGAAAATAATAAAATTTTTCAAGATCTTTAAGATCTTCTTTTCATAATATGGGACATATACAATCATTATGATAAAGCATGAAACTAAAATAAAAAAAAACGCAATCAAAGTCACGTTGGCTCAATTAAGTTTATGAATAAATTTAATGAATCACGTTCCAATTGAGGATAATTGCCATATGAAAAGACGACATTGAAGTTGTTTGACCATGCCATATCCAGTCCAACAAATTAATTAAAAGCTTTCATTGACATTAAGAATAATTTTTAAATGGATTCAAGATGTATATATAAGGATTTGATATGAAAATATTATTCTAACGATTATTATTTTAATAAAAAAATGTTTTTTTTACAATTAATTACTTTACAAATGTTTGTAATATACGTTTTAACTTGTGTTCCCGCAATATCAGACAAAGGTTAGTTTGTATTTTACTTGATTTCTTCAAATTTTTAATACATTTTTAGTTGAAAGAAGAAAAATCTCGCAGTTTACTCGCACCTTTGGAGGTTTTCTCCCATTAAATTTCATTAATTTTTTTAATTTCTAGGTGAAAATGTTAATAATCATGTAAAGGAAACTTCAAGCCTTTCAAAAAATAATTTAAAAAAGGATTTGAAGACAAACTTGAAAAAAACTGATTTGAAAACAGATTTCAAAAAAGAGTTGAAAACGAATCCCAAAAAAGATTTGAAAACGGAATCTAAAAAAAAATTGGAAACGAATTCCACGACGGATTTGACAACGAATTCCAAGAAAGATTTGGAAACGAATTCCACGACGGATTTGACAACGAATTTAACAAAGAATATAAAAACCATAACGTATTCATCTACTAGTCGTCCTATCATTACTAGTACATTTCGACCAATATCAATTTCACCTCCTTTCACTGATGCTCCAGTAATATTGGAAATATCAACATCTGTAGCTCCGACTACTACTGATAGAACTATGTTGAGTATGAAAATATTTATCTTAAAACTGAATATTTTAACGAAATCAACTTATAGATAGCAAATGTAAAAATTGCAAAATAGAGGACATTGGTCGAATTATTCGTAATATTCCATCTGGAATTGAAGAAAGTATTCCAATTATCACGTAAGTTTATTTTATTTGTTTGTATCTGTACTGTATCCATGAGATGTGTTTAAGATTGATTGATAATGAGGAACATGATATATGTTTATCTGCGAAAGTTGTTTGTGAAGCTCAAAACCATAAAACGACAATCATGGAGGTTAGTTCTGATAATAGAAGTTGAATACTAACAACTTTCTTATATAACTAGGTTGCTGATCGACCTTCTCTACGTACTGAAACAATAGAAGAAGATTCATTTCTCATAGTAGTTTGTACTGACAATCAATGGAAATCTTATGATGGAATAGGAATTGCAAATGTTAATTGTTATCATTTGGATACATTTATTGATTAAATAAGTTTTTTTTAAGTTTTATATTTTTATGTTTGTAAATGTTATAAATAAATCAAATTTGTAAATAAAAAAAATTATTTTTTTTTACAATTGTGTGGTTAAAGCGGTCGCAATCCTGTACGCCTGTTTGTAATTTCATTTATTTAAACAACAAAAAAGGTCAATTTTGAAATAAAATAAAAATAAATATTTATTATTTCTCTACATAAACTAAAGAAATATTAAAATAATAATTATTGCAAAGTACTAGTGAAATGTATTCTTTTCAAACATATACATATATATTTGAAAACTTAAATAGCGCATAATTTACTACTTTCATGAAACATACATATACTAATTATTAAATTTATAAATAATTATTAATTTATAATAAATTAAGAAGTGAATTTAATTGAGATCATTAGAAGAGAAAAACCTTTCCCAAAATAACAGATATCTAATATCCATAATTTTTCATGTCTATTTGTATAATAGGCATCTTATGACTCTTATCATCATCATCATCATCTGAGCTTGAATCATTGGCATCTGTTCTTTCTGGTTGCTCAGGTAAATCAATGCGATAACTGAAGTAATGAAGTATTAGTAACTTAAAATATGTCAAAAATTGATTTACCCGTCGTGCATTTCAGCTACTTCTGTGGGTTCGAATGCTGGTTGATGTAACTCCGGAACGGAAGACATAGCCTGTTCTGGATTCACAGTTGGATCAAGCGTATCAACTTCCAAATCAGCACATTGTACATAGTCAATTTCGACCTAAAATATAATAATTTGGAATGCAACCATACTGTGGCTAGAGATTGAGTTAACAAACCTTGTATTGGCATTTGGCAACATAGCGAACAAATTTCTCTACTCTATCAGAATCTTCATGCTGTTCTACAGAAACTGATCGTACTACTGTGTTTGAGACGGTTGCCAGTGGCATTGTGAAATCCACTTCACATCGTGGCAAGAAAGTCTCAGGCATTAAATCAAATGAAGATAATTCGAAACGACATCTATAATTGTATTATGATAATAAAAATATCATTAATATTGATATACTTGAGTGAATGACTCTTATAAGCGGCATGATGCTTTTCCGGTAATCTTGGAATTCTCCAAACTAACGATCGGAAAACATGCTCATACTTTGCTTCACCAATAGCCACTTCAATCAAGTTTGGTTCATTCGATTGAACAGCTCCTAACAATCTGTCTTTCAAGTTCTAAACAAAGTTCAATTAATGTAGAAATCATTTAATTTTTGTTACCTGTACTTTTCCTGGTTTGAGTTTCTTTGAATGAACTGATCCAACTCCCCAATGTCGTTCTTCTCTAAAATCAGAATACATTATGAAACATTTTTAGAAATAATTACAATTACCTGAAAATGTAAATCCATGCTTCCGGAATAGGGAACTTGATCGCAACATCTTCACATGGAATTTGGCGTCGTGTGCTTTTTCCGCCTTTACTACGTTCAACTTCAGCAGCTGCCATAACTTCCATTCGAATCTCAACCTAAAATGAATTTAAGTTTATTCTTCATTCGTTAAATATTTATATTTTAATTAAAATAATTATACCTTAGATCCTGCAATTTTCATGATTGTTTTGATGTTCAAGAACTTTTCACGGTTACGTGGTGGTCGTACACGGAATCTCATTATCTGTATGATCAATATGTTATTAGTACGTGAAATCAGCTTTACCTCAAAGAAACATCCATCTGGTGGACTTAAACGAATAACTTGCTCTTTTTCAAATGCATCTTCATCAACAGTATTATGAAATTCTAGATTTTCAAATCGAATCCATCGTTCTGTATACATAGGTAAAATATCCTTTCTTCTTACAATTTCCTATAAATAATATAATTCGATTTGTGTACTTATATTCGAATAATACTTTTCCTTGACGACGTCTATCATTTAGACCTATTTCTAAGAATGGTGATCCAGTTACAAAGGCTAGACAGAATAAGCGTACACGAGCTTTTTGGTCGGACACAATTCCATCTTTATCAACATAAGCAGAATATTCATCATAACAATGAACCTAAATTTAACATTTAAATATAAAATAATAAAAATAAAAATTAGTAGAACCTGCACTTCATCCTGTTTATAAAGTGGTTTTGTATCTCTTTTTGCAGAACATCTGAATAATATATCTTCTATTGTATTAACGAATGATCGAAGTTCTGGAGCATTTAGTGAACCAAATTTGAGCAATACATTACATTGAGCTGAATGCTCAAGCGGTAATCCATATTTTGTTATATGACCATCAACTAATCTAGAGATTTGACCTAAAATTATATAATTTATAATATTCAGAATTAATTAATTATATGTTTTTATATGATTTAACTAAACTATAACTAACCTGGTCTAATTCCTACTTTTTCCCTATATTGTACATATTGTAATTTAACCGTATGAATTTTCCCATATATATCATAGGCTTGAAGTGTTGTATCCGATAATGAATAAGTTGCTTGTAAGTGTAATTCCTTTGAAAATTATGAATATTTATTTTATTTTTTTATTTTTAACTTACTTGTATTGGCTTGCTATCTGTTTTACTATTATATAGAACCAAAACATGATCTTGCAACTTTACATAACATGGCTTCCAACAACGTTCAACCATAAACGACTTCTTCTTGATGGGGTGACTGAATATGATAATTATTTTTTAAAAAATTTAGTAAATATTCTTCTTACCGAACCATAAGCTCCCAGCCTTCACCTGCGAATTTCGGAATAAAATCTTCTAATGGCTGTGAATCATCTTCATCGTAAAGTGGTGTAGGTGTTCCATCATCTCCAGCCTTAATTAAATAATTTGTTATTATATATTAAATATTTAAATTATATATAAATATATTTAATATAATAATACTCACTGCGCATTTGAAGTTATCCTCAAATCCTTCAGGTCTATGACTAACAGGGCTGCCTCCTTCTGGTGTTGGAGAGGACAAAGGTGGTGATTGTCTTGAAACGTAATCGAAATTAATTGGCTTTTAGAAGTATTCCGATTTACCTTCCAGGAGCATAGAAATCTACATCATCTTTTCCTTGGCACTGTTGTTGAACTTCAACAGCTTTAGCTTTAGCAGCAGCAACAATATCTTCAACTGGGGCTACAGCGAAAGGATCATAAGTCTAAAAATCAAAAATTAATATTTTTTTCTCTTTCTTGTGTAAGTCTTACATCATCTATAAGACTTCTATCTGGAGGGGCAAATGGATCAATTTGAGTATCTGATTGTTGAACTACAGGTTCCTTATTGCTGAAGAAGCCACTTTCACTTGGTGGCAAGCAGGCTGTTGCATCAAAATCAGCCCAAGCAGGATGAGAAAGTACAGGATCACTTGGATCTCTATAAATCATAAAATGATGAATGATATAAAAACTAAGAAAAAAACATACAAATCTCCTTTTGGAGCAATGCTGTCTCGTTGCTGTGTTATCAGATGTGATGGCAATTCTAACGATCCTCCAGAGTCTTGTTGAGCTTCTTTCAAAGAACTTCTAAAAGAAGAATTATAACAAACCAATAATAATAATAAACAAAACTCACTTTTTATGTGATGGAATAGCTGATACAGAATCAGATCGTTCCAATTCCTCAGCTTTCTTCTCTTTTGGTGGAGGTGGTATTACAGGAGCTGTTTTTTCTGTTTCCATCTTAATATTATAAATAACTTAACTGAGCTTGTGACTTTTGAAATACCTCCAAATTCATTTTTGCTGCTAGCTTTGCTGCCAGTTCTTGTGCAGCCCTATCCATACTATCTTCTTCATCAGGATCAAACGTTGGAGATGCAACTTTTTTCCCTAAATTTCATGATAACAAATAAAATTTCATATAATATTATGCAAGTTACCTTGTTGTTTCAATTTTTTTTTCAGAATCTTTGCATTTTTCTGTTCCTCAAGACGCTTCTGAATTTCTCGCTGTGTTCCATTATGCACATAACCTTGTTCTCCTCTTTAAAAAATGCTTATTATCTCCTAAGAAATTAGAAAACACTTACCCAACATCAGCCAAATAGCTTTCATCCTTAATTTCGTTAGCAGCAGTAGTCTCACTCAGTGTTTTTAATTGTTCCTCTGTGTTCTTAACTACTGAGCTAACCTAAAGTTATTAAGAATTTAAATAAACATATTTACTACGTTGTTTTTACTTTTTCGGTCATTTTCTTAAATACTGCCCAAGCATCTTCTTCCTTTTCTGGAATATTAGCTGGATGAGGCGCTTGAGGACGTTGTGGAGGACCTTTTGATGCTGGTGGAGGTCGAGGAGGAGCAGCTTGAACTTGTTGAGATTCTAAAATAGAAAACAATTAAAGCATCATGTGCAAGAACAATGCACCCTCTTCTGCGGTGGATGAAACATCAGAAACATGAGTTGACTTAGGAGGAGCTGGCCTAGATGGTGGAGGTGGCCGAGGTGGTTCTTTCTTTTCCGTGATTTCCTCTGCAGGCTTTTCTACGTTGTTTTGTTGTTCATTCCAACTAAAAATAAAAGAACAATGTTTTTTTTTTCTTGAATTCTGAATACCTTGGAGCTACGAAATCAGGAACGTCAAATGGTGGTGGCTCAGGACGATCTGGCACATTTTGGGAAGACGAATATGAATATTCTAAAATGTGAAATAAATAATTAATAATATAATGTAAAACAATTACCAGTATTATTATAATTTTGATGATCAGATGAGTATGCTTGTTGGTCATCTTGCGAATATTTATAGCCTGATGGGTCATTATAAGATGTTTGATTATAATCATACTGACTATTATAATCATAATGATTTTGATTACTTTCTTGATAATTTGATGTATCTGCATATTGAGTTGAATCTTGAGGCTGAGTACTATTCTGATGTTCGGTTGACTTATTATATTGCGCTGTTTCATTATATTGAGAAGCATCAGGATATTGTGTAGATGTTCCATAATCATCTGTATTATCACCGTTTTCTTGATAACTAGAGTTGTAATCTTGAGTTTCGGCAGCTTGATTATAAGAAGTTTGATCATTGCCAGATTGATTATGGTCATATTGTTGATTTGAAGCATTTTGATCATATCCTGTATAGGATGAATCATAACCAGGATAAGTTTGCTGATTGTATGAAGCTTGATCATCATAACCAGCAGTAGTAGATGAATAATTGGTTTGATCATATCCGGTTTGATTATAGTTAGAATAATCATAGTTTTGGTCATAGTTAGAATTGTAGGTGTTACCATAAGAATCCGTAGCTTGATCATACCCAGCATGAAAAGCTGCAGTAGTATAATCATATTGAGTTGTGCTTTGATCATAATTATTTTGATCATAACCAGCATAATATTGATTATATTCTGTTGATTGTTGGCCATTTTCATAATATTGCTGATCAGCTTGATTTTGACTGAAATTTAAAAATATTTTATATCAAATTTAGAATATATATACATATATCAAATTTGAAATATAGTAAATTCAAAGAAAACAAAAAAAATAGACTAATAACATACCTATAGTCATAATTTGAATCCGTAGGAACATAGTTAGGATCCGTTTCCCATTGTTGTGTTTCATAATTCCAAATATATCCTAAAAAGTATTCAATGAACACGTTCAATAATTCAAAGGCTTCACCTGGATAAGCGTTTGGATCGTATGTTTGGTTTTCTGATGCTTCTCCTTCTTGTGCTGCTGCAACGTCTGACTCTGGCGCTAACGCAGCTTCAGTTTCTGGTACTGCAGCAGCTTCTTTTTCTGGTTCTGCAATCTCTGCTTCTGATACTGCAGCTTGCACCTGATGCTCAGCAGTATCCAGCTCATGCGTTGCAGTATCCACTTCTTGCGCTGTTGTTACTCCCTCTTGTGAAATCTCTTCACTAGTAGTTTCAGAATTCGATTGCTCAACGGCTTCTTCAGGGTTTTTTTCAATTTTATTTGAAGTATCTTCTACAGCAGCTTTGTGAATCTTCTGAAGATATATAATTTACAAAAAACAAATGTAAAGAAAACTTCTCACTTTACGAAGTTTCTTCCGTTCTTCTTGCATTTCTTCTGAGAATGTAGGTTGATCATCCTCTTCAGGCGACGACTGAAATAAAATATCCATCAATGAATTTCCTTGCATTAACAGGAATATTAAATTTATATTTGAAAATTTTCATATTTTTCCCAAATCTTCCCTTTTACCATCAGAAAAATAATAATAATATATGTAGTATACGAATGAGAAACATTTGAATGAAAAATCTTTTTAAAAGATAAAAATTGATATAAATTGAAATATGACGTATAATATCTATAATCTTATACATTCATATACATAAATGTAATGAGGATTGAATGAAAAAATCCTTATGCTTGAAGACTTAGGATAAATTATACAATAGATTCATGAAAAACTAATATAGACTAGTACTATTTCTATAACCCATGATATATGATGTAAGAAATCCAATACCACCTACTATGTTGAGAAAGTAAATGAATACATGTGAAATCATTATTGAAATAGGAAAATTGAGGCGTTAAATACGAAAAAGTTTTTTTTTCATCTTTAGAAGATGAATAGCTTTAAAACTCACAGATTGATTAGATTTCGAAGAACTAGCGACTGCGTTTTCCATTTGTAGTCGGTCTGAAAACAAAATAAGTTAGAAAAATAATTTAAATTATAAGCATGGTTAGAATAACTACGGAATTTCATGCTATAACTTCATCAGTTATTCTATGATGACCACGGATGTATGCAAAGTAGTCTCTCAAAGTAATGAAGTAAATGCTCATGTTTTCAGAGTAAAATGAGCAAAATATTCAGTGAAAATGTGTGAATTATAGTTTTTCATAGAACAAAACAAAAAAATATATTTTAAGAAAAAACAATTTGTTGATAAGGTGAAAATATCTATAGACTCGCCAATGCTCAAGGCAGCTTCGGGAGCTATAGAGGCACCATACTTGGAAAATCGATGAGTCAACAGAGAAAGCGGAGGTGGAGGAGGAAAGAGAGAAAGAGGAAGGGAGAGAGAGAGAGAAAGATTATGTGACAGGAATGCGAGGTGCTCCACGAGAATGCTCCAATAGCAGAGATTGAATAGAGTACCAGTCATCCAAATGGCTAAGCATTTGAACTAAACCATAAGAAAACATGATCAAAAAACTTCAAAGAAGAGTATAGAATAGCAAAAAACAATAAAACAAATGTAACAAAAAGTTTTAAAAAGAAAAAGCTGAAATTCCAACCTTTCTGCTCTTCGAAATTTTCCCAATCCATGCTTGCACGCCGATGAACTACAGGATGTGGTGGTGCTTTGCTCTTATAAGCCGGATCTTCCTCCAGAATATCACCGTCATAGTTGTTAATAGGAGTTGTACGCCCAGATGCTTTACCTTTTGACTAAATTGATAATAAATGTTTTGCTAAAAAGGAATATCATAATGAAAACCTGAGATGGCATTTGTTGCGACATGTTGTCACAAAAATCTGAATATGACATATCCGAACGTCGTCTACGTGAGCCTAAAATTGGATATAACGTTTGTAATAGTAAAATTCAGTAAATAAGTAAAATTTTACATTTCATATATATTTTTAGAATTTTCTTTAAGGTGGAAAAAATAAATCAACCGCATCAGCGTTGAAAATAAGCCAAATTAATTTGACGTGAAATTGACGTGAACTTGACGTACAATTTTTTGAATTACGAGAATGATCAAAAACAATTAGGCAAAAAACAACAAAAGGACCAACTCACTTGGAATAGAAACTTTGATTTTCTCATCAGGCTTTACATCGGCTGGATCTTGACCCCCAACAAAAGCAAAAGATTCAATAGTGCATTGTGAAGTTGGAGTTGTTGGACGGCGCCTTTGAACGGCGACATTATTATATTCACGACGAATGTCTTGTTCTTTTGAAGACTGAATATATAATATAGTAAAACACTAAGTTTTAAAGTTTAAAAACCTGTGTATCATTTCCGATATTTCTTGAAAATGCTGAAGGTGGAGCTTTAGCATCTGTTGTATTTTCTTAAAAACATTAATATAATTAGAATAATAACTAAACTAATTACCTGACATAGCATGCTCAATTTCTAAATCAAGATCTTCGTCTTCGGCACGTATAAGACTTTTGTGAAGTTCTTGCTCTTGCTCAGAATGTCCAGGACCTGGCACAGTCATTTTATACTTTTGAGTTTCACCTAATTGTGGATCGACATCTGTTTTTTTTGGTTTAATCTAAGTGCATATTTCAATGAAAATCAAATTATATATGATTTCTTACAACTTCAATAATAGTATCATTAGTATCGCTATTCTTTAATCCCTCGATCTGATCGATGTCCAACTCGGGAGGCAGCTCAGGAGCTGTTGGAAGATCGTCACATTCGATTGATTGAGTAAATGAACGCATTGCGCGAAATGAGGCCGCACGGTCTAAACATAGCCAAATACAAACTTAATCGGAAACACAAAAAAGCTAGAAGCTGCTTCAGAAGATATGATGTAAATGCAATACCAGCGCCAGATGCGTCATCGTCGTTCGCATCGGATCCTCGAAAAGCATTTCGACCTCCATGTGGATTGAAGGGCTGATTGCTATAATTGTTCTGGCGCCAGGACATCACACATCCGTCTTGAGTCGCTTAAAAATCAGAGAAAACATAATAAGTTAGTAAGAAGGGATAAGGAATAAGAAAAGAAAATCGAAATTATGATGTTTAACATGACAAATGAGAGTTGAAAGTACGAAAGATGAAATTGACGATAATATAAGTAAAAGCTTAGACGTCTTAGTAATATATATATTGATATATACATCATATGTCAAATGGCAAAGAACATTCAAGGGGCACGTATGTATATGTACGTCAATGAAGAAGAAAATACGAATTTTTAGAACGGGTTATAGGAAAAACGCAATTATTTTGATGATTTGTCGAGAAAAAACATTTGAGAGCAGAAGAACAAAATAGTAAAAAAGGATTTTATTTATCATTTTGAAGATATTCTTTCAGATTTTTCTTGCATGTACTTGGGAATAAACTATGACACCACTGCATATTTTCTTTGGTCAAAAGTAAAAAAACAATTTATGTTTTTCGACAAACGACTGAAACTAGACGAAGCCGTTCACTAATGTGTTCCCAGCTACCGGGAATCGATGAATTTCCTTGGAGAAAGCTGTGATGAGCTTGGCCAATTCCCCAAGCTTTCTATTCAACTCTGCTTTCTGAAATAGCAGTAGAAAAACATGAAGAAAGTAAAGAAGAGAGAGGAAAGAAAGAAAATGAGTGAAATGAGAATAATAGCAAAATGAAAAAGAAAATGAGAAGAAGGAGCAACGTCGTTAAAGGCTTTTGGTCAGTAGCATAGGATACACAGGAAAATGCAAATTACTTCAGAAGCTTGTAAGATCAATAAATCATGAACTGAATAAGTAATAAAGTAAGTTATAGGTTATTAAATAAAATATTTTAATGTTTTTAAAAAAAAAAGTAATTCATCTTGTTAATTATGAAAGATGAAATATAGTTAGAAGATGAGAAATGTATTTTTGAAGTCATTACTCATCATTTGTTGCAAAAAAAAATGGAAAAATAGTAGTATCTATGTTTCACATACATATATAAGCATATATTATATATGGATATGTATGTATATATGCATATATAAAACATTATTAACTATAAATATATGATATAATGTAAATAGTATAGCATAAAATAAGATGTTACTTGTAAAAGAAAAGTTATTTTTTCATCCAAAAAAAGAGCAGAAAATAAAATCTGAACAAAATATACGACGACAATGGGTTGTCATGCTAAGAAAGCCTTGCCAGAAGATCAATAAAGACCACCCAAAGGACAAATCAATATCCAAAAAGGAGTTAAAGCATGTTAAGATAATAATATTTAGTTGTTATCTAGACATTAATCAATTTTTTATTGAAAATGGAATATTTTAATTTTCGTATAATCTCAGAAAGTAGTGAAAATGAACTGAAGTGGAGTCAATGATTGGTCTATGTTCTTCCAGTTTTACTATGATGTCATTATTATATGAATTTAAGAAAAAAAGGATCTTAAAATAGATGAATATTTAAATAAATTAATATATAAATGATTTAATGAATAGAATAAATAAAAAAAACTTTAATCATATAAGTATATCTGTATATATTATAAGTCATGTCTGTATTTCTCATTTTTTCTAAGCTTTAGATCTGAGAGTAACAAACTGGGTGAAGCAAAGTAACGAATAGTGTGAAGAGAAAAGAAGACTAAAGGAAAGATAGGAAATAGACAAAAAGAAAACGAGAGAAAGAGATGGAATATTGAGGAATAAGACACAAAGAAATAGAAGAGGGGAAGAAAAAAAGAAGGGGGAAGGGGGGGGGGTGGAAGGGAGCATAGGAAGGGGGAATATTGCCAAGCTATAATGGGGAAGATCGATAGAGAGTTGCGCGGCTTCACAGAGCATGAGAAAGAGAGAGTATAGAGGAATAGACTGGGAGACATACGGGATGCTTAGAAATAGAAGGAGAACGGCTCACCATTCGTCATTGGATGGATAATCGATTTGAGTTGAAAAGCAGCTCTATAAGGAAGAAAGTGTGAAGCTGTTGAGATAGAGAATTGAGAATAAGCTGATGATGAGAATATGAAGACGATCCAGCTTCAAAGTAGGTTGAAATGAAATAAGTTCTCATATCTATATATAGCATATTCTCAGCATAATTTTATAGTTAATACTTCAAAAATCTGGAGAATAAGAAAAAAGAAATGAATATCCATGAAAACTGAAAGTGAATATATTTTTTTTCTTTTGATATTCTAATGTTTTCCTTTCATTGAGTGAAAAGGTGAAACTAAAAAAGTTCATTTTCATAGATGATTAGATAGAACTTAGAAAGATCATACATTGAAAATCTGTAATTTTTAAAAATAAATAAATATTTATAAAAAATAAAATATTTGCAGACGTACTTCCTATAAAAAAATAATAAAATAACAAATTATTTAAAATATTCTTTTTGAAATCCTTTTTCCCTCAATTAAACTTCAAAATAATATTCATACTGTAGATATTTCATATTTCATGCTTTATATAATCAGTTTTTCAATCATTTTGCCCAAAAAAAAAGAATAACTAGTACTTGAATTTCTTTTTTTAATATTTTTTTCTTTTTCTTTTATTCTTTTTAATATTTAATTAAAGATATACATATATACTTTCATTGTTTCACATTTGAATTTTGATCCTAATCACTATCTCATCTCAGATATACGATATACATAGAAGTAAAACTTATAATTTTTGAATAAATTTAAGTATTCAAATAGTTTTTTATCTTATAAATATATATATTATTTTATATTAATTATAATAGATTAGTTTTGTATTATATATTTTCTTTATAAACTAAATAATATTTTAAAAATTATACTATTTTTAAAATAAATCTATGTGAGATAGAAATTTGATTTCTAGTAGATGCTGATACAATTTTTTTTGATTTCATGTTGAAACATATGAATAAAATGACTAATTGCATTCCTTTGTATGTAGCAGCTTGACCCATACTTAGACAGAGAAAGTGAGAGAGTATGGAATAGAAGGAGAGAGAAACTGGCAATAGAGAAAGAAAGAGAGAGAAATTGGCAATAAAGACAGAGAGAGAACTGGGAATAGAAATAGAGAGAGAGAAATTGGAAATAAAGAGAGAGGAACTAGGAATAGAGAGAGAGAGTCAATTCATAATATTTGATATGTATTACATTTACAAACATATGTACATATTATATATTAATTGAAGTTTGAAATTAAGCTTTTTATGAATATTTGAGATAGTTTTACTTATAATCCTAATTATTAAAACTTCATTTAATATTTTGATACCAGGTGTTCTTATATTTCTTTTAATTTCGTTTTCATCAAATGCTCCATATTACTTTTGTGATCATGATGAACGTTGTGATTTTTCTATTTTTTCTTAACTTTCAGAAAGTTTTGACAATAACTTGTGCATGTAAAGGATATTCAGAGTAAGTTTTCTATTTAGATACATATACTATATTAGTTTGATTAAGATGTATGCAGACACCAAAGTCAAGTGATGAGGAGGTCTGTAATGGAAATTACTGTTTTCTGTATCGAGATTCAGAATATTCTATCAATTACCGAGCGGTAACTTGACACGTTTTTATTAATTTTTTTGTGTTTAAAAAATATAAATTTACTATTTAAAGGGCTGTTTGAGTACAGCAGAAGATTTATCGAATTTTGGTTGTGAACGTAATCGAAAAGGCGGAATAACTTGTATATGCAGGTATAAGGATTTCAGAAATTTTGATCATATTTTTCAATATCAATATTATTTAGTTCATCTCATTGTAATACAAATAGTTATAAAATTAATAAAGATGATATACATAATGCTACTGAATTAACATGTAACCTTGCATCAACTAGTGTACCACGAGAGCTCGGTCGTACTTGCCAAGGACATGTATGCTCAACAAATTTCTTTTTGGTTTATAAAATTTGAAAATTATTTTAAATTTTAATATTTGATTTTCAGCGGGTTAATAAGTATGATGACCTATTCACGGAAGGTATGACAGCAAGTTGTGATGGAGAATATTCAGAATTTCAAACAAGTCTACGTATTTGAAATTGAATAAAAAACTTTTTGAAAAAAAATTAATTTTCCAGGTGTTCGTAATGGACCATTGGAGGTAGCTGACGAATATTGCTATTTCATTCAAAAAAACGGTGACTTTGCACTAGCTGGATGTGTATGTTTAAAGGTATACATATATGTTATAAATATAATAATTAATGAATTAAAATATTTAATTATAAATTAACTTATTTTCTTTTAGAATAAATGTAATACTCAAACTGTTAATCCAATCAAAATGGGTAATATACTATGTTATTCTCATGATGGATCACGTTCTGTTACATATTGTCAAGGTATGTCTTTATATATATATATATATATATATACTATATCTATATATATATATAATATTTGAATAATGTATAATTTTATAACAATTTTAATAAACATATATTATTAATATTATACATATAATATAATAAATAATTTAATCTAATAATATCATAATCAACAAATCATTTATTTATCTTATACATAGATTTTTGATAATTAATTTATTTTCTATTAAATCTTCTTATTATAGGTCAATTATGCTTTGCAACTAATTATCCTAATGATGATTATACTTCTCGAGGATGCATATCGTCAGATCAAGATAAAGCTCTTTTTCTTGTAAGAGTTATTTGGTCCAAGAAAGAAAGAAAAAGGAGAGAGAAAGAGAGAGATAGAGGGAGAATTGAAATAATATTCAAATTGAAAAATATTTTTTCAGAGAGTTAATGGTAAAACTAATACGGAATATTGTGATTATGACTTATGCAATGGAATTCACTTCGAAAATGAAACAACATTATGTAGAACTCCTCTATTCATTATTTCTATTCTGGTTTTTTCCCAATATCTGAGCAACCGGATTTCCTAAAAAAAAATTAAAATCTCAGATAATAAAGATTATTTATTGTTTTTATAAAAAAATTGGATTTATAAACATGTATGTCTGTATATGTAAATTGTGATACTAAAATCAAAACTAATATTTATACATACATGTATATAATTCTGATTCCAATAAAATACAGTTATGACTTATGTATTTCAGAAATTGTTATTAATAATAACAAAACAAAAATTTATTGAAGAATATACAAGTTATGCTTCAGAAAAAAACTTAGTTATAGATCGAGCTTTGTGCTCAGAATCATTTAAAAATATTTTTAATGAATTAACAGGTTCCTAATCTCCAATTTTGTTAAATCAAAAAAGATTATTCAAAATAGTCAAAAAAGACTATTTTTCCTTATAAATTTAGAAAATAATATTAAAATTAGTTTTAGTTAAATTAACAAATCTGGGGCCTCTAACATAGGGGTGTGCAACCTTTATTGTACAGGACTGTATTTATTTATAAGAATTCTTATTTCTCTTGTTAATACGCTAATGATGTCTCCGTTTTTTCAGAAATTTGCAAATCTGCAAAAAAAAATGCTTTCCGTTCAAATGATTCACATCTTTTGAATAAAATACAATCATAAATACGAAAATTTGATTTCAAAAGATCTGTTTGGATCATAAATGGAAACACCACGTGCTAATTAAGGAAATATTTCGACGACAATTTATTTCAAATCGTGCAGTATGCTTTTCAATTAAAAAAATTATTTTGTTGTATATTACTGTAAATAAATTGAATTTTTTCCACTTTTCTATTAGTAATTATTATTTCAATCGATATTAATAATAAAAATACAAAAAGAATTATAATTCGTTATGTTAGGCAATCTGTGATATTCGTGCCAAATTATTTGGAAAAACAAGTAATTTCTTACGAACTCGAATCAAACATTGACGAAGATTAGCACTACATGTGCATAATAGTATTGGTGGCAATAATGTTAATCCATCACTAACAAATGGTACAAGACTTAGAAATAAATTATTTTTTTCTCCTTTACGGGAAAATGTCATATTTACAATCTGAAAATGATTATAAGTTTTAAATTAAAATACATTTATAATAATTAAAATATAATATATAAATGTTTTTTTATTTAATTAATAGTTATTATTTGAGTAATTTTACTTCAAAATAATATAATAATTTGATTATAAATTTATTTTGTTTTCTTATCTCTCTTCTTCTTTTTTTTTTTGATCAAAACGCATTAGTGTGGATATTTTATTGAATTAACATGGTGTAAACCACTTACAGTAACACCTACGGCACAAGCTTGAATAATAAAATTTATTAAGCTCATCACTAATAAATTTGTTTCAGATTTTTTTGTACCAAGAGTTCTGCGCTGAAAAAATTTTTGAAAAAAATAATTTAGTTATTATGTGTAATCAAACCAAACAAAGTTTGCATAATGCAGCAATATTACATATCGCACTAATTATAGTAACCACTATCATAAATGGTATAAGAGATATTGGAACTTTATCTACTCCCTAAAAACGATATTGAGGTTAAAAAAGGTTTTAAAGTTTCTAAGTTTGGATACCTCCCATTTAGTGTAGAAAGCATCAGAAGCACTATCATACATGTATATTGATTCATATAAAAGAATATTATAATCAAATACAATTGGACCAAAACAGGCAAGTAACGTAATAGGAATAGTTATAAATTCCCATATCTTAAATAAATATAAATAATAATTTTGATAATATAACAACTGCTTATATGAAACATACTTTTTCATAATCAAATGGAAAATATATCATAGAACATCGATTAATTGATGTTAACATAATCATTGAATATTGAATATAAGCAAAATGATATTGTAGAAAAGTAAAATAGTTTAAACACGGAATAATATTTGATTGGAAGAATGGGGAAAGAATACAAGACCAACATGTATTGTTAGGTAAGCGTATAGTTATAAATTGATTAAAAAATGTCCATATATTCTATAAAAAACATATTATATCTATCTATCTATCTATATATTATATAAATCTTACAATAATAGTTGAAGCTAAATAAAGTTTAAAGAATGATGAATTGAAAAGCTTCCAATTACGGATAATAATTCTGGCTACAATGACGTAACATATCATAGCTGCCATACCATATGTTGTGGTTATTACAAATTTAAAAGAAGTTAGTGACATTATTGTTTCTTCAATAGAAGATTTAACCTGAAATGTTGAAGATAAAACATTATTCAGATATATGATAATAGAGAAAATTGCAAAAGAAATTTGATGTATCAAAGCTTTCAATAAACTTCGTCAGTGTTTTTAGATCATAAAATTCTTGCATACATAAAACAAGAAAAAAAAAGCTGAATGAACAGCAAAGAAATTAAAGTGAAATCATAACTAGAAGTTAAGATGACCGAGAGGTGGAGCATAAGATTAAACTGAAACTAAATATCTAGATCACTTTGATATAATATCATCGCAATCATGACTATTTAATTGCTTATAATATTGAAGAAAATAACTTTTTTTTTAAATATTTGGGAAAAGTTATGCAATTTATATTGTCATTAATACAAATATTATGAAAAATAAAAAGGTAAATAAAATGCATTAATATGGTTGAAAAGAAATAACATTTTCAACTATGTCTGAATATATAACTATATATATATATATATATATATTTATTTTTTTTCATATAAAATACAAATGTACTAATAAGAATCAAAGCAAAAAAAAAACCAATTAAGAGCAATAGAATAGAAATATTTTGAAGTACTCTATGAAACACATTTTTAAAGAAAATATATTCATTGAAATAATTAATATTATAAAAATTTAATGTTTAATCTATATATAAATGATTACAATAGAAACATAATAAATTGTCTGTTATATGTGAATCCAAATATATTAGAGCTCATTCATGTGTCTGCAAAATAAAATTGATAAAATGAGAGGAAAAAGAATGGTATTCTGATGAATTATAAAGTAGTTCAACATTATCAGTTTGAATCTTTTATTCTTTAAAAGTTTCATTTTCTATACCAAAATTGAACTATTTGAATCTTGTTAATAGAGTTATGAGCTAGAAAATGAGAAGAAAGAACAAAGTATATGAAGTTCATCAAGCGATAATCAAAGATAATTATTGTGAGATGATAATTGCTTTGTATTCAGATTCACTTCACAAGACTTGAAACAAAAAAAAATCCTTTTTTGGAGAATTTCAAGCTGATTCTAATTGAAGTGTTCATTATTCATAATTATTTCTATTCATAAAAGTTTTAAATAGATTTTATAAAGCTTTATATAGTAAAATATGAATAGATAACTAATAAAAGAAATTCATCTCAGTATAGTAACTATAACAAAAGTTTCGGAAAATAAAATATTTAAAATCAGAGAACATTATTTGATAATTATAATAAAATAAATATGAAAATGATTTTATCAAATATTCTAATACACTTGAAGAAAGTGATGAAAGAAGGAACAAAATGATATAAGTCGTTAACTATTCTTATAGTATAGATCATTCCATATAGAAATATTTATAATAATCATAACTATTTAGAAATAGAAATGTATAACTTAAATGAAAATTAAAGTCAATTTACTTTTCTTTTTTTTTTCAAATTACACAGCATCTAAAACAAAATATTAAAAAAAAATCTTTTCATCATCCTAACTATGTTTAACTAAATTTTAGAAAAAAAAATTTGAAATACTGAATGATAGTTGAACAAGTGTATGACTCTTCCTTCCTATCTTATAGTTATAAACGAACTCCAGTTAAAGAAGAAATGGAAATGGAAATAAAATTTAAATAGTAATTTAAGTGAATATTCTTTATTATAAGTATATATAACTATATAAATATAACTTTATGTATATGGATAAATAGATATAATTATCCAAAACCCTTTAATTGAATATGATTATATCAATATCTACCAAATTACTAATGATTAAAAGAATCAGAAAATAAATTATTTATATATAATGAAGAAGAACATGATGTATAATTAGAAAAGTTTATATAGTTCAAAGTTTTCCATCAAATGATCTCACAACACTTTCCAAAATATATTATTAACTTTTTTATATTTATAATAATAAAATAATAAAAAAAGACATATAAATTAAACTATTATTTAATCTAATAAACAAAATATTGTATTCAATTACGTAAAATAAACATAATTATAACCTATTGTATTCTTTTTTCTGCAAGTTGTACTGATAATATTAGACATATTTGTGAATATCTGGATTGCGATCATGTTTAACAAAATATTTTCTTTATTTATTAAAAATTTTAAATAAAATTTAGTACAATTAGTCGTTTTCAAATACAACAATTGAATATTATAAAAATTATTTTTCATATTTTATAAGCTATATGGAGAAGAAATGATTTTTAAACTTATTGCGAACAACAATTACAGATTTAATAATTTACAGGAAGAACTACATAAAGAGAAATAAAAAAAATAATAAAAGAGAAAGAGAGAGAGAGAGAGAGAGAGAGAAAAAGAGAGAAAAAGAGAGAGAAAGAGAAAGAGAGAGAGAGAGAGAGAGAGAAAAAGAGAGAAAAAGAGAGAGAAAGAGAAAGAGAGAGAGAGAGAGAGAGAGAGAGAGAGAGAGAGAGAGAGAGAGAATAAATAATTCTTTGTGAGTGAACTGTGAAAGTAAGTTAAGCAATAATAGATAATTTGAAATTAAAAAAAAAACAATAAAAAAGTAAAAAAAAAGAAAAAAAATATTTTAGGATATGTATCTTATAATATTGTTTATTTATAAGAAATTAAATATACATATATTATACATATAGTATAAAAATAAAAATTTTTAATGTAAAAAAATAGATATTGTTTCTTCATTTTTATAGTTTGCATAGCTTATAGACGGTATATAACAACATTTAATTATCTTTTTTTATTAATATTTATCTCTATTTCTGTTTTTTTTCATCGAAAAATACTTTGAAATCCTATCATGTCAATTTTTTTAGAAAGCTTCTATGGGAACTTGTGAAATCAGATCCTGTTTTTAAGTTCCTTCATTCACCAACAATAGAAGTAAAAAGCCTTAAGATATAAGTATAGAACAATTCCATTTTCTTTTTATTATTTTCTTCTTTTAAAATTTTTTTTCTTTTCAATTTCTCTCTTAATTTATTTAATTGTTTAACTTCTCTAATTTGTACTCTAACAAATGTTAATTTTTGCATATTTGAACTTATGCTCTGCCCTTAGTTAATAAATTGTTTTTAAAAGTTTACTTCCCTCTTTTCCTTAAAATATAAATTAATGTTCTGCCTATTTAAACTTTAAAACTTGATTGTCAATTCTAATAATTTAATAGCTAATTCATTCTTAAATCATAGTTATTTCAAATTGTTTCATCTATTTTATTATTTATATATTTTTCTTTTTCATTTTTTTGAATAATTTTTTGACTATATCCTAAACTATTCATATTTTAACTTATCTATATATAAAGATATTCTTTTGTGCATCAAAAAGATTTTTCCCAGACAAAAAGGAAAAAGCGTTGAGCCATGTGCTTCGTTGACCACAAATTTCGCCTCACAAGCTGAACAAACTGAATTATCTTCCGTTTTCTGAAGCTGACAATTACGAAAACGATCATTGTCTTCGTCCATAACTTAGAGTTGTTTTACTCAAACATTATAATTAAGTTTTGAAGAAAAATGTTTTAACATGACAATAGAAAAACGTTTTTGAATCGGCATAAAATTTTGTATAAGCGTTACTTAGAAGAATTTTTCTTTTACGTAGTAGAGTGACGTGAAAATATTCTATAATATATACAGTCCTGTGCAAAAAACCTCGGACAAAAATATCTTAGAGGCCCCAGAAACCCCTTCAAACTACAAAAAAATTTTTTTTTTAATTTCATAAGTTTCGTAATGTCACATAGTATATATTCAGTCAAAATATATGTTAATATAATGAAAATTGATTTCAATATTTTTTTCTAAATTTATAAGGAAAAATAGTGTTTTTTGACTATTTTGAATAATTCATCTTAATATAACAAAATTTGAGATTAGGAACATGTTAATTCATTAAAAAATATTTTAAAATGATTCTAAGCACAAAGCTCAATCAATAACTAAGTTTTTCCTATGGCATAGCTTCAAACAAGTAAGCTTCAGCATCTGAATCTTACTGAATATCTATGAAGATAACGTGGTTAACATACAACCAAATTCTCCCGTTTAAAAGAAAAATAGACGTTTAGTGTACTCCTAACATTCTATCAAAAGATTATTTCTGAAGTCTTGATGAAACTTCTGAAATTCAAGAAAGAAGACTTCTAGCAGTTTATGAAAATTTCGGAGACTCCAAAAAATACTTTTGAACATGATTTTCAAAACTTTAAAGATTTTTTCTGAATTCATTATCAATTTTTAACACTCAAAATGTATTTTTTCTGATTTTTTGTAGTTTGTCTGAGAAGGTATAAGGGATTCTAAAAGTTGTCCGAGGTTTTTTGCACATGACTGTAGTTATATGAGTATATATAGTATATAGTATATAGAGATATATGTGAAATGTTGTTGATCATTATAAATCATTCTAATTATGTATGAAAATGATAGAACTTGTACAAAAAAAAAATTGATGGATTTGAATTTTGCAACGATTACTACAGGCTTTAGGGTTTTTAAAGTATTTAGCTTTCATTAGGTAATAAATGGCATTTCCAGGCATTGTTACTTTTATTTTTCTTTATTGTTTAGTCTAAAGCTTGTAAACAGGCTTAAAGAGAATAAGTGTGGCCCGCTATTGGCGATAAAAGGTTCTAAGTAGAAAAGATATAAAACTGATGCTAAAGGGGTGGTAGGGTGGGCGAATAAAAGTTTTTGTTGTGGTAGAGTATGAGGATAGTGCGAAGAAGAATGCCAATTGTGTTATGTCTGTGGGTAATGATGACGTCAGAGTATGATATAGAATAGGATGAACTTGAAAGAACTTCAAAAATCTATATGATATACGATATATAAGTCATTTAGCAACCGAGTATATGATGCTTACAAATACAAATTAAGAAAAAGTTTACGTGAATATCACGTGATACAATAAGATTTATGCTAATTTATAAAAAATAATAAGAAGATGGGAAAAATGATTGTTTTGATGAAATATTGTATATATCAGAAGCCATTTATATATATTTTTTTCATATTTATAATAGTTCAAATTACCTAAATATATCTTAATTATACTGAATAATGAATTACAAATTGTTTTTTTTCTGCACAGCTTGCAATCTGAAATTCTTATTTTTAAAGCAAATTCTGTCGAAAATGACAATACAATAATGTTTTATCTAATATGTTGTATATATAAAATTGAAAAAGTATCTGAAATTCCGATAATTTTTTAATTTTTTCTTACAAATATTCACAATTTTAATTCTGGCTCATGTACCTCATTGTCGTTGAAGTTATGGCCATTGTTCAACAAAAACGTTTTAAGCTAGTTATGATGTCATATGTCCATATCCTTTCTTTAGTTCATTATTATAATATATAGTTTTTTCTTCTCATAATTTATACATTTTCTTGTTTAAGCCACTAAATGAAGTAGAGAGAGAGGGAAAGAATATGGGGGTGAATGTATTGTATTCTGATGTCAACTAGTGTCTCTATTCAATTTCGAATTTTCAATGCTTAGTTTTTTTCTTTTTTTTCCATAATAACACGCTTGAAAAAAAAATTGTCCTTAGACCAAATTCACTCGTTTTTTTCCTTTTACATGTCCAGAAAGTAGTCTAGTTTTCTACTAAATGAGTATTTTCATACCATGTTTGTCTGATATCGTATACATCCATACATATGTGTGTTTTCATTGAATTTTTCGTATTTTCACTATTTTAGTTAAAGAAATGCTGTTTGAGTTAGTAAATTTATACTAACTATATGTTGAATTTTCATACAGAATATCTCGTATAATCTTAGATCTTCAAGCGTTAGTCGTTAGCTTCCCGGCTTTATTAGCTTGTTGCTAGCCACCTCAGCTATCTAGGTTACGGAGATCAGTCACCCATGATTACCCTCTCTAGACCTTGAAAGTCTAGAAAAGACAAAATTTGAATTTATTATTTTCTTACAAAATTCATTGTTGTTTTTCATTTTGGCATAAGTTCTTATATGAATCTAAATTAAGTTAAAATATTTGGAATCTAATATATATTTTTTTAAAATTCTTTATTTTAAAAAAAAATTAAGGCGATAATTTATTTTATATTTATCTTATTGACTTACTTCCGTCTTGTTTTTCTATCTATCTCTTTGGTAAAGTATTAAAAAAAGGAAAAAACAGCAGAATGTAAGATCTTCACGGACGATACAACGTGCATATTCACGCGTGGGATAGAAGCATGACAAGCTGCTGAAGTAAGCGATGTAGCGTGTTTAGCCAGTAAGAATGAAGAGAGAAGCTGAAGCCAATTAAAAAATCTGAAGAGCCAGGAAGGAGAGATATGGAAATAAAAGAAATTTTGATAATCAGAATGAAGTGAAATGTTTACAGTTGTTCAATTCAATTAAAGAATTGATGTGATGGCTTTCAGATTTCATAGTTTAAAAATAACATTGATCTAATTAAAAACAATTTTTATTGCACAAACTATTTGTATTTATATAATGTTTATTTTCTTTTTTTTCATTAATTTTAATTATTTTTTTATTATTTCTATGCTTATTACCTGAATGATATCGCTTAGCCATTCTAGGAGAGCAGGCGGTTAATGCTCTTGCTGTCTCTCTTTCTCTTACTTTGTCATTTTCTTTCACTACCCTTCTTCCAATTGTTCTCTAAGTTGCTCTCTTTGAATTTTGCTACTGACCCTTTCCGTCTATGTTAGATTTTCGAGAAGAAGAGAGATAAAGGGATATACTAGCTCATATAACCCTCGGGGTGTGGTAGGTCCAGAAGTGACAGAGAGATAGAAAGAAAGGGGAAATATAGAGGGAGGGAAAGAAAACGAAAAGAGAGAAGAGTCGAATGTTGTCCCCGCATACATATATACAGAGAGAATGTTGCCAAGTATTGATCTCTTTTTCTCTTCCTTTCCTTCTCTCTCCAATTTTCTTTAGCACTCAGTGCATCTCTCCGTTTCCTCTACATGGGGTAACAGGAGCCAGACGGCCGATGGCACCAGAGAGACAGAGATCACGAGGCAGAGTGAGTGATGAGAGAAACAGAGCGAGAAAGAAACAGAGAAAATACGATACAAGCTGTCTGAATGTCAGTAGTGAAGAGACTGATTGAGAGTGAAAGAAGCAGAGCCAAAGCTAAAGCCCGTAGAACCAAGGCTTTCCGAGGTGAATGGATGTGAAGCCGAGCAACCGACTAGCTGACAGGGAGAGAGAGATCAGAGACGCAGATGGCACACTAGGCATAATGCCCGAGGGCGAATAGTCGCTCTGCTACTGCTTCTCCTGCTACTCTACAAAGAAAGCAAGCAAGCAGGCTTACCCAACCACCCTCACCCACAGTCTTCTACTCCCCTCTTCTCTCTGGCATTCTCCCTCTATTCGTTTTTTCTCTAGTTCTCTTTCTACCTCTCTCTCTGTGTTCATCGTCTTCTTCTTTCCAGCCTCCCTTTTCTACCAACCACCCATTCCTCATATAGACGTACATGCACACGTTCCAGTCGTCTTCAGTACCGAATTTCTGTTAATTTTCCTGTCCATTGGTTACTTCTGTCTACGCGTTTATCACTTCTCGTTCCGATTTGACCCTGAGGATTTCGCCTGATGTCAGCTTTCCGACGGCTTTTTCTATCCATTCTCTCAACTTATTTAACATTTTTTCTGACTCTTCGTCTTGTCTTTCACTATGACTTCTTTCTGTTCTTTTTGCTCTCGCCCCTTCTTAAGTTTTCACTTTTTTTCTTCCATTTTCAGCTCTTTGGCTAGTCTCAGCTATAGGCTATTCGTCCTAACGGGTCTTAGACGTCTACTCGTACAGAAGCCGAAAAGCTAAAACTCGAGTTAGATGGGCAGATGACGTCAGCCGGCACGTGAATCTGTTCAAACTCTACGATCCAGGCAAAGCACTCCTGAACAGCACCAAAAATGGGTGAAATGTATGTTTTAGTTGAAACTCTTTAAATACATTGTTCAATCTATCAAACAGCATTCATCCACCTGATATGAATATATAATTCCAACATATTCATATATCTATACATTCATAAATTAGAAAACAAATTGAAAGATGAAGCAACGGATCTGAATTTCCGTTTCTCAGGCTTCGCTGTTTTCTATTTTGACTCTAAAATATCCTAAATGTGTAGATCATTTGTTATGATCTAAAGTTATAAAATTTCATTTTAAATCAATTTTCTAATGATTTCTGAAGAAAAAATGGTAATGAAAGATTAATTATATTTTAAGAAAATTAAAGAATAATTAAAGTTTATAAAAGTTTTTTTTTTCCTTTTAGGTTTTTACCAAGCCAATCTAAAGGCTTTAACCAGCCATACGGCTTTCCAATGAATTGCAGTATAAACCGACTTTTTATTGAAATGACAGAAGAAGATCGGAAATGTCTGGAAGAAAGAAAGTACTGGTGTTTTATGTTAAGCAGGTATGAATTTTTATTTTTTTTTATTGAAATTTATATTTCATTTCTATCTTTTCTTAAACTTTTTCATCATTTTCTTTTACTTGTCTAGTAACTACTATTCATATTGTTTATAAGAAATATAAAATTTTCTTACATTTTGAAGAAGCATAATCTAAGTTGGTTTGCTTGTTTCTTTTTTTTTTGAGATAAAGAGAGATAGAAAGATTTATATTTATTTTTATATATTTAAATACATATACATATGGCTATAAACATATCCATACAAATTATATTATTGTTTTGTTTTTAAAAAAACATAAAGAAAACAACATTTTGAGAACAAATGTTTCAAATGTTTTCTTTGTTTTATATGAAATGAACAATTTTTATGATATTTTTCAAATTTTAAAAAGAATAATATTTCATTTATAAAATAAAATTTTCCAAAAACAACTGAGATAACATAGTTTTGTTTGATTCAAGCTTTTTATCATTCATATGTCAAGTTTGAAAAAGTTGCATCATGAAAAGTTGAAAAATACGAATGAAAAGCTGCAAAATTTTCTCAAAATTTTCGGATATTTCTTCAAAAACTTATATTTTTTTTCACAAATGAATAAATTCAAATATGGAATGTGTGAGATTTTTTGAAAGGAACTGAAAATGAGAGAAAAAAGTGATGGATAGATGTGGAAAAATAGTTAATCAACAAATATTTATATTTTACATCCAACATCTAACTATGTGACATCTAGCAATGTAACATCTCACTATAGAACATCTGATAACAGGAAATTTATGTTCACACTGAAAAAAACTTCTATTCAACTTCAGCATAAGCCATGTTTGTAGCATTTTTTTGTCCGATTTTCAATATTTTTTAGAAGAACAAACTTGAAAACGAAGTTTGTGTTTGCTCTTCTCAAATAGGAAGTTGTAATAGAAATAATAACAAATTACAAGTGAAGTTTGAGTAAGTTAATTGCCCATAAATGGTAAATTTTGGCTTCCTCGTCAGCATCTCTCTATCTTCATTTGTTCTTAAAGCACCAAAACACAATGACTTTCCTATCGAAACGTATTATCTGGCTTCATCCGCTATTATTACATACGTAAATGGTCTTACAACTACTTTTAGAGTCTCAAGAAATGATTGAGTGCAGGACAAATTGAGATTGTTCTTGTCAAACAGCCTTATAATTTGTCTTTTTTTCTCATTAGACAAATAAAACAAGAAATAATTTTATTTTTGTCTTATTCTATCGAAAAGAATGTATATATATTTTTCATTTTAATACCTTATCTAAAAGTGGTAATACAAGAGCTTTCTAGTATCCATATTCAAATATAGAAAATGGAGTAAAGATCATCAAAGTATGTTTATTAAGTTTGGCCCTACTTTACAGGTTTTGAATTTTGACATCCGGAACAACTTATTTCGTCCGTTGTGAGAGGGACAAAAAGTTTTCGAGCTTGGAAGAAAAATATAATTCTGCTCGGAGTACAAGACAAATTATGTTCCTTCTGATGTTAAGTATCACTATTCCGATGATTCTCCTCAGTTTTCAGGTCTCTATAGCCCTCTTTCTCTATGCTTGTCTCAAATTTCATTTAAAACTGAAAGAGATTGAAAATTATAGAGAGGAATAAGAAAGCTAGAAAGAGAAAGAGAGAGAGTGAGAGTGTGAGAGAGTGAGAGAGAGAGAGAGAGAGAGAGAGAGAGAGAGAGAGAGAGAGAGAGAGAGAGAGAGATGTGGGAGGAATGAAAAGTAGAAGGTGAGAGAGAAGAGAAGAAAAGCAAAACGAGCAGAATAACGCTTAGGTCTTAGTAGCTTCCAAAGGATTGTAAGCAAGTTTGGCTGCTGCTTGTTGGCATGGCCGTTATGAACGAGTGTGTCGAGGCAGGAAACAAGGTTAGGATATGGATATTGGTAGATATAAGAGACGAAAATCGTTTTGAATCATAGCAAGCAGTAGGTGCTAAGGTTTTGAAATACATGCTATAGGAATGGCTTTCCTATAATTTCGTTTGTTCAATACGAGACACACAAATTATTACTAAAAATGCTATAGATGGGAACATAAAAAATAATGGAAAATCATAAAATATGAAAGATTAAAGTTGAAGAACAAGACGAAGATGATGAAGTGAAGGGGTATTTTTTCAAAATTTAAGTTCTATTAAATATCTTTTGGTATAATAGTTTAATGTGCATTATACGTATTATACGTATATAATTTATTTATTTTAATATATTTTAGTATTGTAACGTTCTGTGTATCAATGCTTCTCGTTGTTACATGGAGAATCGTAACTCATCTGTTTTGTCAACGAAGTCGTGATGAGCCAGTTGTAGATGTGCCAGAAACAGTCCCATTACAGGTGTTGAAAATAAAAAATTTTTATCAATATTTTGTATATTTGTAGGTCAATGGTAAGCATGGTGTCGTTAAGAATGAATTTGAAGGATTAGCTTTAAAACAGGAGGAAAAACATCTAGGCTGGATGACAGAGGTCAGTCTCATACGAATTCATTCATCAAATGAACATATTAGCTCATGTTTTTTTCTTCAATTTTAATGAAAAATGAAAAATTAAAATATGACTTTGGTCTCCTTGTTGGTGTAATTTTGTTTTTTTTTCTCATTCACTTGATAGCTGATGCAGAACCCGGTTGTACATTATATTTTGAACGATGAACCAAACTTATTTTCAAAAATAGTTGGAAGGAAATTTAATTTTTTCATGTTTCAGGCAAAAGATTGGGCTGGAGAGTTAATATCTGGTCAAAGCTTGACTGGACGTTTCCTTGTTGTTCTTGTATTTGTGCTATCTGTTGGCTCTCTTGGAATCTATTTCTACGATGCCAGTTTGTGAGTTTTGTTTTTACTAATTATATGGAAATAGACTTTCAAATATTAAAAAGACGATAATTCTCTTAGTTAAACATACATTCGGAAATCTTTATCGTATTCCAACAACATGCGATGCTCAATAAAAAGTTTTTTTTACAAAACTAAGCTAGTGGCCCATCCTGTACCTCTTAATCCTCTTCTTTTCAACCTTTGATTTTTTTATGATCATGCCACCTGCTTTGAATGAGATAAATTACTAAAGAATATAGAAAGAAAAAGCTGAAAAGTCTTTGAGGACATTTGCAGTAAGAATTGAAAAAACATTCAGGTGATTTATTGAACGTTTTCCTTTTTTTTTCTCAGATTGCAAAAATACCTTTTGACTTGAATTTAAAAAAAACTTTTAGTAGGAAATGCACTATGCTCGGGTTGGTTTAATGTAGTAATTGAAGAATTTTTCAAATTTAACTAACAAGAAAAACCAAAAATGAGCTTTGAACATGCTTTATTCAACTAAAATTTGATATCTCATTTGTAATTGAGAACATAAATAAGAATTATGTTTCTAATATCTAACGTTCGAATTTTTTTGTTAGTATTCAATAGAAAATTAATAATTTAAGAGAAAACTTTAGAAAATCCCAAAATCAGGAGTATGATGAGAGAAGGCTTTGTGACAATTTCTTCTTTTTTTTGCAAGAAAGCATACGAAAGACTTTATAAGAAGAGGGGGAGGGGAGGGGAGAGCAGATGAAGACGCCAAAAAAATAGGAAGAAGGCATTTTTTCATTATATTATTATTGTTTATTGTTAAGTTTTCTTCTGATTCATTAATTCGTAATCATGGGATATTACTGCTGGTATACGAATTTGAACTAACATCTAATGGACGACGACAGAGGAAGCATAACGCTGCCTTGGGTCTGCAACCAATTAAGTCCGAATAGTTGGTTCATGCCATCTGACGACGACTATTCATTTTCTTCTCATCATTTTTCCTCTAAGCAATTTAATGCTAATTTTGATTATTGATGACGTCATAAGACAGCAAAAATACTGTAGATGAATTAAGATAAAGAAGGAAAAAGAAGAAAAAAAGTTGATTGATTTTTAAAATAAAAACATAAAAATGTATTATAATAATAAGTATAAACATTGATTATAGCTTATAAGATGTGCTAGTCCGTATTTATAAGAAAATCTATAAACTCTCATTTTTAATCCATTCTTTCCTTATTGGAATTCTCATAAATTAATTCATTTTTTTTGAAAATAAATTAGTTTTATTCATATGATTAGATTAACTGTCATCCTAGTTAACGCATTCAATCTATGTAATCAATGTAAAATGGTCAATTTCATTCATTATTACAGATTCATATGAGATTACTAATGATGAGAAGCATAAATGATTTATAAGTTGAGAAGGAATGAACTAAAGAGAGAGAGACAGAGGGAGGGGAACAGACAAACATAGAGAGAGAGAGAGAGAGAGAGAGAGACAAAAGATATTTTACTATGTGAACATAGTTTAGTCATATAATTAGTTTTGAGCAATTAGCTTTTCAAACTTGCTTCAATTAGCAATTCTGAAGCTGAAATTGACTTGTTATCTGAATTGAACATAAATATTCAAAAAATTTTGCTAAAAAAATTAAATATTTAATCTTTTTGTTCTTTTGTTATTCATTGCAACATATATGTATTTATCCACAAAAAAAATGCCTCGATCGGAAAACTGATGTGAACATTGACTTTTACGTGAACCCGTGAAACATTGATATTTCGAGTTGTTTTTAAGAAATATTATTTGTTCAACCGGTTGCAAACTAAATGTTTTCTTCTATTATTATTTGAAAAACTATTCATTTCATTCATTTTCAGCCAAAATTTCCAAGTAGAAACATGTATACCATGGCAGGAAAGTCCATCACAACAAATTGATTTGGGTTTTAACATATTCTTCCTTGTTTACTTTTTTATTAGGGTAAGTATAATAATAATATTATATATTATATAATTATATAATTACAGTTTATTGCTGCTTCCGATAAAGTATGGTTTCTATTAGAACTCTACAGTTTTATCGATTATTGTACAATTCCACCATCCTTTGTCGCCATATACCTACAGAGAAATTGGCTAGGTAATCAATTTTTTCTAATTTATTTTTATATTTATCAGTTTATTTATTTGTTTATTTGTTAAGGTTTTCGTTTTCTTCGTGCTCTACGTTTGATGACAGTGCCCGATATCTTACAATATCTGAATATTCTTAAAACTTCATCATCAATTCGTCTTACACAGTTGGTTACTATTTTCGTATCTGTATGCTTAACTGGAGCCGGAGGAGTACATTTAGTAAGAAACATATAATTAGCCTGAAAAATAATATAATAATATGCTTATAGTTTGAAAATTCTGGAGATTTCTTCAAAGGTTTTGTCAATCCACATAGAATTACATATGCTGATTGTGTTTATTTTGTTCTTGTTACAATGTCCACTGTTGGTATGGTTTTATTTATTAATTTACCTTTTTTATATTAAATTTATTTGTAAATAATAGTTATTATTATTATATTATTATAGGATATGGAGATATCTACTGTACAACGTTATGTGGCCGTATTTTCATGGTCTTCTTCATTCTTGGTGGTTTGGTCAGTTTTTTTTTGTTTTTTGTAACATTTTTCTTTTTCGTTTTTAAAAAATTACTATATTTATCATTTATATGGATTGATGTTTTCTTTGTTTAGGCTATGTTTGCCAGTTATGTTCCTGAAATTGCTGATCTAATCGGAAATCGTCAGAAATATGGTGGTGAATACAAGGGAGAACATGGAAAAAAGTATATTTTACTTATTTATTTATCATTATAAAAAATTATAAGAACTTAAATTATAATTATAACGGTATAAGCTTAATAATAAATATGTTTTAGACACATAGTTGTATGTGGACATATCACATATGACTCTGTCAGTCATTTTCTTCAAGACTTCCTTCATGAAGATCGTGATGATGTGGATGTTGAAGTTGTATTTCTGCATAGGTTTGTTAGCTACATTTCAAATTTAATTATAACATATAGTTAAATATACATCTATATACCATTGCACGATTGATAATTTTGAAAATATGAAGTATATTGTTTACACGAAGACAAAAACAAGAAGATGCTCTCTGAGCTCCCTCAGGAGTTTATAAGCTTTTCAGTTTGAAATATATATTTTTCTATGGCATATTTTAAAAATGAATGGAAAATTTGAGTATAACTGCACAAAAACTGATTTTTGATATCTTCTTCCTTACAGGGTAGTTCCGGATCTTGAATTAGAAGGTTTATTCAAGCGTCATTTCACCAAAGTAGAGTTCTTCACGGGTACTGTAATGGACTCTTTGGATCTTTCACGTGTTAAGGTATGTTTGAACTAAGAACTCAATGATATTTTCTATAATAAAAGCATATACATTTCTTTGAAAGAAAAGTCTGAGAGAAAAGTATGAGAGTGATGTTGATATCTCTTAAGTTTGACATCTTTCTTCATTTTTTGTTGAAAATCTGTCCTTTCCATATCACTTACTCCATTACGTTATTTCTTTTATGATGCATCGTAACTTCAAGATATGAGAGATTTGTTGTTATCCATTTAGGTCACCTGTTGTAAGATTCTTTTTTCTTCTCGTGAAGCTTAAAAATATAGAATTGTACTTAAAAATGATCAATATACATACATATGTATACATATAATCAATCTATACTAAAAGTCATTAGTTATCTTTTTGTATCTTTCAATTCTCTTTCTATTTCTCTTATTTGAACTTATTCTCTTCTCATTTTACTCTCTTACATCTCTTCATATCTATCTCTCATTCTTTTACCATCATATTACCGCAATATCTCTAAAACTTCTCTTTTCGAGCATTCATATCAATTTTCCTTACATTACAACTTTTGTTAATTATACATATAGTATAACAAATGATTCACAACAATTATTGAAAGTGAAACATTCAAAAAGAAATAATATTTATGTTTATAACTTTAATAGTTGTATATCTTCTATGGTATTACTATATCATCTGCTTTATTATAATTGTGTAAAATTTTTCGGAAACATCTGTGACTAATGTTGACGATTAACAGATGTTGATTAAGTATTGTCACATCTAAAATCATTGATTTTGCACATTAAACTGCATATAGTTAGCATAATCTAACTTAATTAAAACTTATGTGTGAAAAAGGGATTGAATATAATAATAAAAATTGAAAATATTATATATTATCTTTAGGTAACTGATGCCGATGCTTGTTTGGTTTTGGCTAATAAATACAGTACTAATCCTGATGCTGAAGATGCTGCAAATATCATGAGAGTTATATCTATTAAGAATTATTCCAGTGACATTAGAGTCATTGTACAGCTTATGCAGTATCATAATAAGGTATAATATTCTATATTCTATATAGATTGAAAAACTTAAATGTCTTCAGGCATATTTACTAAATATTCCATCATGGGATTGGCGTCGTGGTGATGACGTCATCTGTTTAGCTGAACTTAAATTAGGATTCATTGCTCAATCATGTCTGGCACCTGGATTTTCAACAATGATGGCCAACTTATTCGCTATGAGAAGTTTTAAAACTGTAAGTTTTATATTATTTGTTTTCTATATGTTGTGTGATTGTATATACATTATTCTAATTATACATACATTTAACAAAAGCTTTATAAATAAATTAACACAAAATTAAAGTTTAACATCTAGCTTTACTAACAAGTGTCTCATGTCTTTCAGTCTCCTCATACGCCTGCTTGGTTGAATGATTATCTTCGAGGAGCTGGAATGGAAATGTATACGGAAAAGCTATCACAAGCTTTTGTGAATATGACTTTTCCCGAAGCAGCTGAGTAAGTTTCTCAATAATCCACCTAATACCTAATGAAATTTTAATATATAATTAACATTTTCCCTTTAATTATTCTAAAAATATATAATATATCTTGAAGTGTTGTATTCCAAGTTAACTGTATTTAATTGTCCCGTTACTTAAAGTCCCCTCGGGTGTTATATGTTGATTAATCGAGAAATAATGTCTTTTGTCATACGTTTCATTTTGAATTATTCATTAATATAGTCAAAAATCACAAAACTTCAGTCTCGAGATACTCCGGATTGGCTAAATCTTTACCTATGTGGGGCGGGAATGGAAATGTACACGGATACATTATCACATTCTTTTGTAGGAATGAGTTTTCCTGAGGCTGTTGAGTAAGAATTCCAATTATTTCTGCTTTATTAGCCCTTAATCTGAGTTATTTTACAAATATTTTGATAATTTAATAATATTTATTGAAATCCAAATGAAGAAAATGTTCAAATAATATGTATCTTTCAGCCTTCTATTCACTCGACTTGGATTATTATTATTAGCCATTGAATTGAAAGATGAAGAGAATAAGGTAAAATTTATTTATTTTTTCTTATAAAATATTTGTTTTTCAAGGAATGTAATATTGCTATTAATCCTGGTCCTCATATTACAATTCAACCACAAACTCAGGGATTCTTTATTGCTCAAAGTGCAGATGAAGTTAAAAGGTATGATATTAAAACTTAATTATAACATATAATCAATATATTTAGAGCATTTTTCTGGTGTAAACAATGTCATGATGATATACGAGATGTAACCTTGATTAAGAAATGTAAATGCAAAAATTGTATGTTTCATCATTATTTCTAATAATCAATGAGAAATCAAATGTTATTTCAGTGGCCTTATTCCGCAGGAACACAAAGCATTCAACAGCTAGAGGTAAGATACTAACTTCTTCTTTCATTCATCTTTTTTTTTATTTTTTTTTAAACCGAAATTCGAAAAAAAATATTTTCTTAATCAATTTTTTGTTTTATTTTTTTATTTTTTATTATTATTAACATGGATTACTAACATGTTTATCCTATATTTTTGATTATGCGCAACCCAAATGTTAAACCTAACAGACAACAGAAAAAAAAGAAAAAACAATCAACTTGCAGACTATTCGGAATTTGATGTGCTTTTTAGCCAAAATGACGGTAATTTTACTGTTCTATCCAACCATTAGCTTTGTTTCTTACCCACTTGGAACGCATAACTTACATAACTATATGTGTAACACTTGCTACATATAGTGCATATTTTTCTGATTTTTTTCTTTTCTATCGTTCCTTTTTTATGATTTTTATTATTTTATTAGTTAATTTCAATTTTTAAAACCCTTAGAAAGAACAAATAATTACCCAGCATGGCTTTATGTCCTACAATGTATTTGTTTATAATTTTTTTTTATTAATTTTTATTTCTGTAGAATATAAAAAGAGTTATATAACTCTTTAATAGTTATAGATTAATTCACATTCATTTTATTTAAATTATTCAGCATGTTTTTTAAACGTTTCTATCTGCTTGTCATAGCTTGCAGTCTCGTACTGTTTGATATGAAAAAGCTCATCAGAACTTAGCTAGAAATTTTGATAACATCATTTCAATATTTGATTGTTTGCGATTTATTTCTTAGAACTAGTCTAGCTTATCACAGTTTATATGAGTTTCTTCTGAATTTTCTTTTTCTATTCAAACAGTTTACGATGTTTTTCCTTATATTTTGCTTTAAAATCACTGAGAATCTTTTGAGAAGAGAATTCAGAAAATCTCATCGAATGACAACGATAGGTTTTCAAAAAAACTGTTTTCAACAAGAATCTGCTTTCATCTTTAATTAATTTAGCCCATTTTTCAGCTCGAAATAATCCAGATCCACCACCTCCTCAAGTGCCTCAACATGGACAACAAGCTCAACTTCGTATGCTTAGTGAACAAAGGTTTTTACAATTTATTTTAAATAAAACTAAAAATTCAAATAAAATATTTCTTTTCAAATATAACATGTGGGAAATTTTAATTTTCTTTAGTTTACTGAACTTGTTTTGTATCAAAAAAATTATATAAAAAAGCTTAATCAAAGATGAGTAATAGTTTGAAAAGCTGACTAACTAAATTGCTTCTTTTTTTGTTTATTTTTATTATAAAATTGCATCCAAATAACTTCTGTCGAATATTAACCTTGCTATTTTAATTTCTAAATCTATCTTCTTTTACTATTCTATCTTAGCTTTTACTATAATTTTATTTTTAAAGATTTTATTTATATTAAAGAATTCTATAATATTATATATTACTAGACAGTAAAGAGTACGGTAAATTCAGAGAAGTAATTCTTATTCTAAGAAAAAAAATTTTTTCCAATGTTATAGCAGAAGAAAGAACAAAAAATATTTTACAGTGATTTCAGTTCGACGAGTGATAATCATCTAGCGTCGAAATCTATGCGATTCGCCTATGAGATCAAGAAACTAATGTGAATAACAGTATTTGATTTGAACACTCACCTTAACTATGCTCACCTCAGCACGATTTTTGTTTAGTATATTATAACGGAAACATCATTATAAAAAGTTTGAATATAATAAGGGAGAAAGGGACAAAGATATTGAAAAGATATTCATCTTCTCATCATCTATGTCTTACTTTTTACTGTTGTTTCATTAGATTACTCACAATAGATTCAGACTAGGTTGTCAATTTTTGAGATAAACTAGAAAGCATAAGCATTATGCTGCTGCAAATTAGTATAATTAGACAGCCAGCCTATATCTTAAAATATCATTTACGTAGTAATAATAATTTTAAAAATAGTTAGTAATAACTATGTATATTTCAGTATTTTGTGAATGATATTTTTAGATTGTGAAGCCTATATATGTACTTATATTTACACAAATTATTGCTTGAATTATTTCAATTTTTTTAATACAAAAAATTATTATTTTTTGATATAAAAAAATTGAAATATTAATAGGTTTTTAACAAATTTTTTATTTTTGCGTGTGATACTTAGCATGAATCTGCAGGCATGGCATTTCCTCACCAGCACCTTTCCATAATAGGACAATAGCTTTTCAATCAAACAAAAAGAAAATATTTGTAAACAAAAATCGAAATATTACAAAAAAAAATTTTTTTTTAATTTTTGTTTGATTGAATAGATAGAAATCTTATTCATTCATCAATTACTTCACCTTAAAGAAGAATATAATCAATAATTATTTTCATATTAAGGCCTTCATCTGGTCCTGGAAGAAGGAATTCAATGAGTATTCCTCCTGATGGTCGTGGTGTTGACTTCACCAAAGATTTTGAGCAACAAGATATGAAATACGATAGTACGGGAATGTTCCATTGGTGTCCTAGCCGCAATTTAGATGAATCAGTTTTGGTTTGTTACTTTGAAGCTTCTAATATACTTTCAATATTAAATATTATAGGAACGACATCAAGCTGCTATGACTGTTCTGAATGGCCATGTTGTTGTTTGTTTATTTGCTGATAGAGATTCTCCTCTTATTGGATTACGTAATTTTATAATGCCTCTCAGGTACTTTATAGAAATCACTTTAATAAATCTGTAAAACATATTACTTTCAGAGCTTCAAACTTTCATTATCATGAGCTTAAACATGTAGTCATCGTTGGAGATTTGGAATATTTACGTAAAGAGTGGAAGACATTATATAATCTGCCAAAGATCTCAATACTTAACGTAATTCTTATAAAGAATAAAAAATATTTATAGATAATCGTTACCTATTACAGGGGTCTCCTCTTTCACGTGCAGATCTTAGGGCAGTCAATATAAATCTTTGTGATATGTGTGTTATCATCTCAGCTCGAGTTCCAAATACTGAAGATACAACATTAGCAGATAAAGAAGCTATTCTAGCTTCATTGAATATCAAAGCTATGCAGGTAAAAACAATTAATTAATTATATATTGAAACATCTTTAATAGATTATATATGGTTAATATCAATTATATAATTCATATTTCAGTTTGATGATACTCTTGGATTTTATCCAATGAGGCCTGTAGATCCTAATGGTAGTCCATTAAATAGTCCGTCAGCAATAGCAATGCACCGTAAAGGTGCTCGCTTTGGTACAAATGTTCCTATGATCACAGAATTAGGTAAATAAAATATTTTACATATTATTAAATTATTATATGTTATAGTTAATGATTCCAATGTACAATTTTTGGATCAAGACGATGATGATGATCCAGATACTGAGTTATATCTAACTCAACCATTTGCTTGTGGTACTGCATTTGCAATTTCGGTGCTTGATTCGTTAATGAGTACGGTATGTTATCAATACATTTCACATTTAACCGCTTAAATATACTGATTTTAGACATATTTCAACGATTCTGCTTTGACATTGATTAGAACCCTTGTTACTGGTGGAGCTACACCTGAATTGGAATTAATTCTTGCTGAAGGTGCAGGCTTACGAGGCGGGTACAGCACACCGGAAACAATGGCAAATCGGGATCGATGTCGTATTGCCCAAATTGCTCTTCAGGATAATCCATATGATGGAATTGGTGTAAGTTCCGGGCTTTAAATAATCCTTATCTTACAAATATTGAATATTGTGAATATAATTAGAAGCAAAATGGCATGTTAATGCTATTCGGATATTGAGAAGTTTTTGTTGATCCTTCAGTTTTCTTGAATACTTTAAATACTTTAAAAATTAAATAAATTGTTTAAAAACATATATTTTATAATAAATTTCAATATTTTTCAGCATAATTCAACATATGGCCAAATGTTTTCAACAGCTTTGAAAAAATATGGCCAGTTATGTATTGGTCTTTACAGGTAATTATCGTTATTTTTATTTTTTCAAAAAGAAATTAATGTTTTATAAATTCTTTGAAGTATGATTAGAATGAAAGAAATTCTAAAAATATTATTCAGATTGCATGATCAAGACAATCCAGATTCTATGAAAAGATATGTTATAACAAATCCACCAGCTGAGCTTAGGATACGGCGCTCCGATTACGTAAGTAGTTTTTTTTCAAATTTTCAAATAATTAATTGTAAAAAAATAGCATAAAATGCCTATTAATATGAATTGAGAAAGATATAAATGAATTTTGTATTTCCAGGTATATGTATTGGAACAATTTGATCCGGGTCTCGAATATGAACCAGGAAAAAGGAACAATTACTATTAGTCTTTGAATAATCTAAATTTTGTACAGATAATAATCAGATAATTTATTAAAAAAAGAGAGATTATACCCATATGAACAGGACCTCCACTTGTTATAAATAACAGTTTATATGGAGAATCAAATTACTAATAAGATATATAATTAATTGTAATAATTAAAATAATATAAGAATTTTTGTTTTGTTTTCTAAAACAAATCATTTAATAAGTTTTGTTTTAGATGCTTTGAATTATGTTCCTTTTCCTCCAATCCCCTTCCCTCCATCCAACTTTCAAAATATGTATTTTTATTTGTTAAAATTGTATACAAAACAACTTTATACACTTATCCAAAATAATAGAGACCATTCAAAATTTTACATATTTTCTATATTGCCTCTCTAAGAAACATGAATTTCAAACAAAAAATTATTTTAGGACATGAATGTTTCTCAGTGTCGGTTTTATGTCATGATTAAGGGTATTCTGAACATTAAATATTTACCAAAAATTCAATCGAGAAGGAGAATATATACCAAAACTAATTCTCATATTAACTATATAAGACGGTTACAACAAATTTTCCAATTAATATAATATGTTTTTATTATTTTTTTCCGTTTCATTATTTTTCTTTTATTTTTTCAGCTGCCCTTTCTTTTCTGTTCAGATTGTCATGATGTGTTTTGCCTTTTACTATGAATAAACTGCTCATACATCAATTATTTTATTTGAAAAGATGCAACACATTGAAATACAATTACTATAATATGTGTAAATTAATGATAAATAAATACATTTATTAAAATATATTTAAATAAAATATAATTTAATTAATTAATTTTAATACAATAAATACTTAATGTATATGAGGTTTTACATTTATTTCTTTAATTTACTTGAATGAATAAGTCGGTTGATTTAGTTGTATATCTTCAAATTTCAGTGTTTTTAAGTTTTCAACTTAATATTTCGCCGATGAATTAGGCTAAGAAATTCAAACTAATCTAGATGAATTCAAGACCGGTTAGTTATCGAGAATGACCATTTTTTAAAGCCTTGGTCACGCTTGTAAGCTTTGGTTCCATGATAAGTGAAACGAAACTTGACTTTTTCTTTCAAGTATTACAATGGCAGGAAAGTATAAAAGATTGAGAATAGCAATGTAATATCAGTCTACTCGAAGCAGCTCAATCAGTAAGTTTAAGCAACATTAGAAGAATGTGCATCTCATCTATACTATTCTTCAGTGTCTGCTTGGTTCTCCGTATCTACTTGCGGTGCTCTTATCAGCACTGTTGCTGTCCTCATTGCCATGGGATCCTTGGTATCCGACATCAACACCCTTTACAGTGAAGTCATGCATGAGATGGAAGACTTCAAAACCATCTCTGATGATGCTTGGGGAATGATCCTTCGCAAGAGCCCAGTCGGAAACAGCCAAGCTCGTGTTCTTTTCGGAAGAAACAAGAGATCTTATGAACAATGCAACTGTGGACAACAATCCCGTGGATGCCCAGCCGGACGTCCAGGTCCTCCAGGACAACCAGGAGAGGACGGACACCCAGGAGAGGACGGAACCCGTGGACAACCTGGACACCCAGGAAACGCCCTCGTCTTCAGCAAGGACGGAGGAATGGGATGTATCAAGGTATTACCCTTAAAGTTATTATAAATCACCATACTACTTGTAGTGCCCAGCCGGACCCCCAGGAGCCCCAGGAGCCGCTGGACCACAAGGACCAGCTGGACGTCCAGGACAAGACGGAAGACAAGGACCAGCCGGAAACCCAGGACGTGACGGAGCCCCAGGACAACCAGGAGAGCCAGGACGTGACGGACTTCCAGGACGCAACGGAGCCCCAGGAGAGCCAGGACGTGACGGAGTTGCGTATGTGTATCACATCTTTTACCTATATGAAAGAACTGTGTTTCAGTCACACCCCAGGAGCCCCAGGACGTGATGGAGCCCCAGGAGAGCGCGGACAACAAGGACCAGCCGGACAAAACGGAGCTGACGGAAAGCCAGGATTCCCAGGACGTCAAGGACCAGCTGGACGCCCAGGAGCCGACGGACTCCCAGGATCCAACGGACAACCAGGAGGACCAGGACGTGACGGAGCACCAGGATCCGATGCCGGGTAAGCGAAAATTAATATTTAAAACATTGTTTGATCAGAAACCACATACTTGACTGAAACAGAAGTTTCACACTTCCTAACCTAAGCGAAACCTGACCTATTCTATATGAAAAAAAGGTTTAGGTCATGACTTTTCCCATCGCCGAATTTCATTCAACCCCTTTACATTATCAACAATTTTCTTTTTTTCTCACTATAATAGAATAGACGCTCTGTTCCTGAACAATCATGCAGCCGTAATGTCTGTGATAAAATATCATCCCATATATGATTCGATGAAGACTGTAAAAAATCATTTCAGATACTGTCCATGCCCAGCTCGCAACAGCAACTACCGCTTCGGAAACAACAACGATGATGAATTTGTCTCCAACAACAACAACAACAACAACTACGGAGATAACTACTGGAGAATGCATTAAACAGTTTTTCATCCAGAAGCGAAACCGAAATAAACATTTTCTAGATTCAATGTTCATTCTTAAGTTTTATCGAATTGACAAACGAATAATATGAAAAAGCTATTTAACTATAATCATTCCGTAAACCAATATATACAAGGTATGAAACAGAGAAGCATACTAAACTGTATATATTTGCATAAATTGGTAAAAATAATATTATCCAAAATTGAAATACAAAATTCATAGAAAAAAACAAATTATATTCATTTGAAAAATTCTTTATAATTATTAATTTATATAAAGAAAAAAATGTATACAGTATAACAACAATAATAAAATTTCCTTTACAATTGCTAACACGTTATGAATGACGTTTACTATGCACGGTGTTTACAAATCTTGGCTATCTGCCAGGAATTTTTGGCCAACGTGTTCCATTTCTTAATTAAGTTTAAGTTCCTGGAATTTGACCATTATTTTCATTTTTGACAGTATGTTTTCTTTATTAATTTTATGTTTTAAGCCCAAATGGCTAGCTGGGACGAATATCTCACAAGCCAATTGAATAATGATGGCGTACAGTTCACCTGGAATATGTGGCCTCATAGTAGAGTAGATGCACAGCGCCTAGTTGTTCCTCTTACATGTTTTTTTACACCGTTAAAGGTTTGATATTAATTTAATAATTGTTAGGAGTATAGTGGTAATATATTATAGGAAAAGCCAACTGATCAGCTTCAGCAACCTCCATTGGAGTATGACCCTGTATTATGCCAAAAATCTAGTTGCAAAGCTATTCTTAACCCCCTATGGTACTTTTAAAATGTAATATTTACTATATATGCTACAAATAATGTTTTAGCTTTGTTGATTATCGTGCCAAAACCTGGTTATGTGCAATTTGCAATCAAAGAAATCCTTTCCCTGCTCACTATGCTGCAATTGCTGAGGATAACAGACCACCTGAGCTTTATACTCAATTTACCACGATTGAGTATACCTTAAAGGTTAGTAGTTTAGTAGCTAAAACATACAATTGATTCCCATTTCAGAAAGCAACAACTATGCCCCCAATTTTTATCTTTGTTGTTGATTTGTGTGTAACTCACGAAGAACTAGATGCATTGAAGGAGAGCCTTCAGGTTTATCAGGAAATGAAGTTTAGATATTAACAAAAAATTTAGTCTGCTCTTTCTCTCCTTCCCGCTGATGCTTTAGTGGGATTGATCTCTTTTGGTCGTATGGTACAACTTCATGAGCTCAATGTTCAAGGAATTAGCAGAAGCTTCGTGTTCAAGGTTTGTTAAAATAATCCAAAGTCTATGGCAACATTTATTAGTCGTAAATTTTGACAACGGTTTAAATAAGTTTATTTTCCCATCACAATGTTTCCTCCAATTCTTGATCGCCGTTTTTGTAAAACTCCTTGCTGAAATTAAAACAAAAAATACAATTATAATTGAGAAAGTTAATTTTACCTGTGAATCTCCTATGTCTGTTATTAATTTTTCTCTTACTTCGCGTTGGAAGTCGTGATGTAACCGAACGAGACTGTTAACTAAGCTCTCAAGTTCGGCTAATCTTTCTAACGAAGATGTATATGATGATGTTTTTCCAGCCAATGAAATGTTGCATATAAGGGAAAGAAAAAGCAGAGCAGCGTAAATTTGCTTATAGCACATCGTGTCCCAATTGAGTTGAAGTTCCTAAAGATTTAAGGTCATCATTTGAAACATGAGTTTTAGCAAATAAAGCGCAGTTAACAAATGGAATAAAATAGTTCAAAAAATAAAAATTTGATGTCATTAAGTGATGTCATTTCAGGGTTCTAAGGAAGTCACTCAAAAACAACTTAAGGATATTTTAGCCATGAATATAGGTGCTCGTGCTCCAGCCCCAGGAGCTCCAGGTGCTCCGGGCGTAGCTCCAATGGGTTTGTTTATTATTCGAGTTTGTAATTGCATTTTAATTTTTAGCTGCTCCAGGACAACCACATATGGGAGTTCCAGGTGCTAGAGGCCCTGGTCCATATCCAGGACCTGGCCAATATCCTGGTCCTGCCGGTGCTGCTGCTCCTCAGCCATCTCCAGGAGCCATGCATGCTCCAACTAATAAATTCCTTCAGGTAATTTTTGAGGATTAAAAAACGAGATGAACGAAGTAAAAATGAAAAGTGAGGTGTAAAACACAAGAGAACTAGGTGTGGGTGGATTAGAGAGCTGTGAAACATTCAATGAACCAAGTACGAATCAAGGGAGGGGGAGCATTTCATTTCGAAAGACGTATGTGGCATTCCTGAGCTGCTTACATCGTAATTCGCTCCTCCCACTAGATCTAACTGACTCTCGAATAACTTGAACAAACTTCAACTAAACAAACGCTAATGATGAACCCACATTTCAGCCAATTAGCGAATGTGAGGACTCAATTAATGAAATTTTGGAATCGCTTACCGTAGATAGATGGCCTGTTCCTCAAGGACATCGTCCAATGAGAGCAACAGGAGCTGCTTTAGCTGTCGCTGTTACTCTGTTAGAGGTATTAAATATAAAGAAAATTCAATGTGAAGTTTACGAAAATTTAGTCTTGCTTCCCCAATACTGGAGCCAGAATTATGACTTTTGTTGGTGGAGCTTGTACTCACGGACCTGGGGCTGTTGTAGGAGAAGAGTTGAAAACACCTATTAGATCCTGGCATTCTATTAAGGAAGATGATGCTAGCTTCATGAAGAAGGTAAAAAAAGCTTTACCGAGGAGAAAAACAAAATAATTTGAATTTGAAGGCTACTAAGTTCTACGACTCATTGGCTTCTAGAGCCGTGAAGAATGGACACGCTATTGATATTTATTCATGTGCCTTAGATCAAACTGGTCTTTTAGAAATGAAAAATTGCTACAACTCTACTGGGGGTATTTAAAATTCATAATTTAGATTCAAATACTGATTTTTAGGTCATGTTGTTATGGGTGATTCGTTTAATTCATCATTGTTCAAGCAAACATATCAAAGAGCTTTTGAGAAAAGCGCCAACGGTCAGTTGAAAATGGGCTTCAATGCTACTATGGAGGTGAGCAGGCTGAGAAGGCTTTAAGTTTCATTTTTTTAATTTAGGTCAAGACTGGTCCCGGTCTTAAGGTTGAAGGAGTTCTTGGATGTTGCGCTTCAGGTTTGCAATTTACCATGTTCACTTGATTTAATATTTTTCATCTGTAGGCAATGTTAAAAATTCTTGTGTATCCGATACTGAAATGGGAATTGGTGGAACTTGTCAATGGAAATTCTGTAGTTTAACACCACGCACTACTATTGCTGTTCTTTTCGAAATTAGTGCTCAGGTTCTGCAAAAATTTTATGAAAGTTTATTAAATTTTTTTTCCAGCATGGTGCTGCCATTCAACAAGGAGCTCGAGGAGTAGTTCAATTTGTAACTCAATATCAGCATGCTGATGGTAGAAAGAGAATTCGTGTAACAACAACTTGTCGTAGCTGGACCGACATGGCTCAGCAAAACAACATTGGCTATAGTTTCGATCAAGTACTTATTGTCATACATTTTATTCTATATTTGGTTCAATTATTACAGGAAGCTGGCGCTGTTGCAATTGCTAGATTGGCCTCTTGGAGAGCCACAAACGAGAACGATACTCCTGAAGCATTGAGATGGTTAGATAGAACACTAATCCGACTTTGTCAAAAGTTTGGAGAATATTCCAAAGATGATCCTTCTTCCTTCCGTCTATCTGAGAAGTTCTCCTTGTTCCCACAATTCATGTTCCATCTTCGAAGATCACAATTCCTGCAAGTGTTTAATAATTCTCCAGATGAAACAGCTTATTATCGGTTTGTATTTTTGAAATTGTGATCATATTTAAAAGCCGACTTCAGACACATCTTGTTCTCTGAAAATGTTTTGGAGAGTACAACTATGATTCAGCCTGTTCTCTTCAGCTATTCCTTCAAGTTTGTGTAGTTGTTCTTTTTAAAAATTTAAGATTTTTTTTTCAGTGGACCTCCTGAGCCAGTTCTCTTAGATACTTCTTCTATCCTTCAGGACAGAATTCTGTTAATGGATGACTATTTCCACGTTCTCATTTACCATGGACAAGTATGCACATCTAACAGTAACATATCATAAAGTATTGTCTTCAGACTATTGCCACATGGAGAAAGTTGAACTATCACAATGACCCTGCTTACCTCTCTTTCAAGCAATTATTAGAAGCTCCAGTTGCTGATGCTGCTTCAATCTTACAAGACAGATTCCCAATGCCAAGATACATCGTAACTGAATACGAAGGATCACAGGTATTTTACTGTTTTTACCTAGTTTCCTACAGAATTGTTCACAGGCTCGTTTCTTGCTATCTAAGGTTAATCCTTCACTCACTCATAACAACCCATATGCTCAGGTAAGATTAAGCATTAACTAAGTTCATGTTTCTCATAAACATTTTGCTTCAGGAGGGTGGAGCTCCAGTTTTCACTGATGACGTGTCTTTACAAGTATTCATGGAGCATTTGAAAAAGTTGGCTTCTTCTTCTTCCACATAAGAAGTATACTACATAGCAAATTAAGAATGATCCGCAATTAAAACTAGTTTGTCTAGATATTTATATAGCCCTAACTTTCATTCCGAGTGTAAGTACTATTATTGTAAGATTATTATCATTTAATTAATTGGGGATGAGTTTTGGGCGAATCTAATGTGATATTTCCGAAAAAAATTGTTTTGGTGGGCGGTAGATTTTTGCTTTTTTTGTGTCGTTTGTTGGTTTCACCAAATTTCTAAATTATTGAGAAAATAAATTATTTGATTTAATGAATTTATTATGCTATAGCGGATACCGGTTATATTAGTTAATAGGATCACTCATTTCTTTTTCAAAAAAATTCTGGAGATGGCAATGAATAATGTTATGACATAAAAGGCTTAGAAGCCTGGGATCACACAATATGCTTCAAGAATACTGAATAGTAGGTATCCAACCCAAATGAGTAAAAATGCACCAGTTGCTATGAGCTTTGTCTTTGTTGGACCACCGAGTTCAGAACCGATATTCTTGTTGAATCTGTAAGGTGAATTTTGATATTCTCCTTTGAGGAAAATAAAGTTATACCTTCGGAATTGAAGTATACTAATAGCAATGATTGAACCAATGATGAAGAGAGTAACAGAAAAAGCCAATGAACCGGCATTGACCCTGCAAATGTCACAATTGAAAAGGTTTTGACAGAGGTTTAGCTGTGAAATATTAGTATTACATATGACGTCAAATGTCTAAAAACGTTTGCACTTGAATATTTCTTTCTCTCGCAAACAGGAAATATAGGATGATCTTATATAGATTAATCATGAATCAAAATAAGTTTCGTTCATTTTAAGTAGGCATTATTAGCTTATTTACAACAATATAGCATTATCTTGTGTTTTGTTTAATCGAAAATATTGGAAAATCATACATGAATTTGGTTCCTCTCCAAGCATGAACACAAGCCGCAATAGCCCACGCAATTCCGATGCCAAGAAAGACGTTAACAGCATTAGAGCCAGTGACATTTCCAATTGAACTATCAGCCCATTTATCTTGAACAGCAGCTGTTTTTGAAGCGAATGTATCTGAAGATAGCAAAGATAAGATAATATACTTCTTCAATAATATTCATTCATTTCATACTTACCTGGAATGCTGGTTCCCATGGCAACCAGAGATATAGCTGTTACTGTATCTTTCATTCCTACAGTACAACCGAAATGACTAGCAAGATCTCCAATAACAGCAGTAAGTAATCCAATCATGAAGATAGCAACACAGAAGCAGAACCATCCTAAAGATTTTATTCTCATTAAGATTTTAATCTTATAGTTATGCCATTATAATAATCGGTTGGCGGAATGAAAGCAAATAGGATTTTCCAAGGAAGAGAAATGTAATGCATGATTTTGCCTTGCGTACTAACTGTACCATCTTCGTCATCTAAAGCTTAACATATTATCTACAGCTTGCTTATAATGATGTAACCTGATTCAGCATAGAGTGCTTCTTGGAATTGTTGTTTCCAACTGCTTGTACCAACCATAATAGATGTATTAGCATTTGTGAGCATCCGGTCAACAAAATTCTAAGTAAATAAAATGAAAATTAAATTTAGAATTAAAAAAATTGGAATTACTTTGAATTCTTTATCCTCAGTAATGACAACCTTGCATCTTGACATGGCTAATAGTGGTCGACCATCATCTCCTTCAGCCTGTAATCTCATTAATGCATGCAAAATATAGTTTACGTGAATAATTATAATAAATTATATTCTTAACGTACAACGTCTTGTTTATGCCATGTAGGTTCACCTAATTCAATATAAAATTCTTCACTTTTTTCATATTCATCATCATTTACGATTGGAACTTCAATTATTGCTCTGAAAAATATAATTTTTACTTTTAAATATTTTTGTTCAAGTCATGTTGATATCAACCGTGTTCTAAAAATAGAAAATAAAAATAAACTGAGATCACGTGAAATATCCACGTGAGTTGGCACCTCAATTTCGTGAATCTCGAATCGGTCAAGCGATCAGAACAACGGAATTCAATATTGTAACAACTTACTTCGTTTGCTCGTCGACAAAAACTAGATTTCCTTCTGTGTGTTCATAATCCTCTTCCGGTTTAGCTGAACCTGCAACCGTTTTATATGGAATGGTCACTTCTCCACGAGCTCCACGGCTACGAAGAACCTGAAGAACAAGATTTGAAATGCTTCAACCTAATCCCTGATTGTTACTTCCACTGAAAAGACTCCAGCACTTTCCACGACTTTAAACTTTTCGCTTGAGAAACCAAAAGCACCTTAAAGATAGTATTGAAAAATAGCTTAAAAACATTTTTGAACAAACCGGCATGATCATCATCTACAATCAATACAGTAGCAGTTGAAGCACTACCAAGACGACAAGGTACAGGAGAGAAATGAGTTACATTATGAGCTCGAACTTGGGATAATCGAATAAGAAATTGTTCATCATCTTCATAAATATCATTATCCACAATATCAACTTTGATTTCTTTTCTAAATCATAAATGAAATATAATTATATTTCAAATTAACAAACGTTGTTTCATTTGGACCGAAAGTCAATGTTCCTTCAGTTGGAACAAAATCAGTGTGTTCTTCAGCTGTATCAGCAACAGTTCTAAAAATTAATTTTTTGTTATAAAAACTTTAATTATAATTAATAAACCTATAATGAACAGAAACTTGACTATTTTGATCAGCACATCCACGATCACAACGAACAGTCACTTTCAATGTTCCTATATTTTCCAGACACATATAGTGAGCAGGGTCAAATCTGAATGATAATTATGAATTGATTTATCCGTTTTTTTTTGTTATTTTTCAGCAAACAAAAAAACGTAAAAAGAATAAATTTTGTTAGAAAATATAATAAATATTTTCTTTTTCTTGATATAAGTTTTTAAAATCTTACTGAACAACAACCATATTTTGCTTTTGTATTAGAGGTTCTACTAGTTCATTGGCTTTTTGTTGTAATTTCTTCTTTGTTATATCTCCTGATCCAACTAACTTTCTTGTTGCCTAAATGATTTAATAAATTTCAAAAAGAAAAATAAAAGAAAATCAAATTACCTGAACCCTGTAGAAAGCTCTACTTTTCTTTTTATCACTGACAACTTTTTGTGTAGCTAATTTCTCCAACTCTTCAACTGGAGCATCAGGATGTTGTATTCTGAATGCATAAGAAAAATTATTTGTAAAACTTTAATCAACAATTTACCTGAATTCTTTGAATATCTCCAAATATTTTCTTCGATGCTCTTCAAATGCAATGGCATCAGGATCTCCTTGAAGATTAAGTAGAGATACTCTGAAAAGAAACATATTTTAAATATTTAAACTAGATTGTTACCTATGTTCTTCCTTTTCACCATTTTCTAAGGTTCTCAAGCCTTCTCGTTTGTTTGGTGTTGTTGTAGATGATCTTCTGGTGGAACGACGACCCAAGAATGTTAGTAAAGGACCAGAGAAAAATCTAAAAAAAACAATTAATAATTAAAATTAAATTAAAATAATAAAAACTAAAATATAAAACATACCTTTGTCCATAATTTCCTGAATACTGATCAGCTGCATATGCTGAGAGTACTGTGAGTGGGAAAAATAAAAATGTTATTAATCCTTCCCAAACCTTCAAATAATAATTAAAAATATTTGTGAAAAAAAGAAAGAAAATTTATATGATATTACCTCTACTTCATTTGGTGAAAAGAATGATAAAATGAGATAAAGCCATACATATGCAAAGATAGACCAGAGGAAGGTAACCCAGAATACTTTGTTGTTCTGAACACGTCTCCCTTCCCCATTTGGAATGGACTAAACAAAATAAGAAAATTTAAATAAAACAAAATAATTTCATATAAGATTCTTGAATTAGAGAAAAAACCTACAAATATGCAAACAGCTATAATTACAAACAAATTAAATGCAGCCGAACCAACAATTGTGCTTGGTCCAAGATCTCCTGAAAAAAAAATTAATTGGAAAGGAGGGAACAAGTTAAATTTACGAACCTGCTTGAAAGTCGTTTCCGAAAATTTCGATAACCGAAAGTAGAATTTCCGGAGCAGATGAACCTGTAAACAAGACGTTAGGAAGAAATACTACTTTAATTAGTTTTTTGTGAGAGTGTGTGTGTGTGTATGTTCAAATAGAAATAACCTAAAGCCATGAGTGTCAGATTACTAACAGTCTCATTCCAAACACGAATCAATATCGTATATGGCTCTCCTGTAATTTTTTTCATTTTAACTTCCCGTTCCTGAGAAGTTATAACTTCAATAGCTGCCATGAATCTGAATAAATATTATGATGTAACTACTTCAATTATCACAGTTTACCGATCAGCAACTATTGAAACTCCAAAGAACATATAAACAAGGGCTATTAGATAGATGATTGCCCGAAAAAGTATTCTACACTCAGTCAAATTTGTCTAGAATGACACAAAATAATAAATATTTAACACATATATGCATTTATAAAAGTTTTGATTTGAAGTACAATATACATTATTCAACAACTTACTGATGGTTGCCAAACAGGTAGAAGAACTCCTGGGGCACATGGTTTACTAGCTAAACAAGTTTCATCACTTGATTCTATATCAGTTTTTTGACATTCTATGAGCAATAAGCTTAAGAAGAGAATGCACAAAGTTCTGGTTAGCATTATCTTCTATCGGCTCATTTCAAGAATTCGACAACCAGTTCAACTAAAAGAAAAATAATTTTATAAAAAATAAATAAATATCTATAAACTATAATATAATATTTATAAAACGAACGTGAGAAAAAATCATAAAATATACAAAGTATATAGAGATGACCAGACGATTATTGGAGCAATTTTTGAAAAAAAAACAGAAAAAACTTGGAAGATTGACAAGGAACAGCAAAAATCTCGATCACTGTCTCACGCTCAAGATGATGATAGATGACTGATAATGATGAAGCTAAGAAAGAAAGAAAGGTTCATATATAAATGTTTTTAGGCTGTGGAATGCTCTGCTCATTCCTCCAAACACTACGGAAAAAACTTATTTTTAAATACTATATATAGTTTAAAAATCTAATTTAGTTGTAATATATATAACTATATGTATACATATAGTTAGATACGTAAAAATATAATTTTTAGTTTACTGGAGCAGTCATTTCAGGAGGCAATTTTTGGACTAAAAACCACGACAACCTGATGACAAGAAGAAAGAGAGCCGTTACCCAGACAAGGTATAAAATATTTTAAATGAATATATAGAGAGAAAGAGAGAGAAATGTAAAATTGAAATCTCAAAATGGCTTGAGATCTAAGTTTCATTTTGGTATTGGCTTAAAACCAAAATAGAAGACGTGCATGAATGAGTCTTTACAAAGAAAAGAGAAAGGCAAACTCAATTTTCTGCTTTAGTCTCCTCACTATCTGAATTTAGAACTGAATGAAACATTTTAAAAGGATTCTAACTAAAGATATAACATTCACCATCCTTTTTATTATCATTATTATTATTATTTTACAAATAAATTATATATTTAAATATATTTTGTAATGATTTGATCATCATCATTCTCTTTGAGAAGTTTGTTGTTACACATATTACAAGAAAAAACAAAATTTGTAAAATAATAATAAAATGAATAATATAATTAATTTTTTAAATACTATTTCTCAGAATATATTAATTTATATAGATAAACATCAAATTTATTTGATATTTTAAGAATAATAATAGTTATTTTCTTTAAAATAATAATAAAATTTATTTATTTTTTGTTTTAAAAGAGCTTAAACCTTAGTTTTCCCTTCTTAAGAAGTTCATATGTTATGATGTAAGGTGTAATTTAGAATATCTTGAACTCTCTTACTTCCTGCTATTACTATTATTTGAAATATTTATAAAAAATTATTTTTTTTTTAAAACAACTCTTAAAATCAGAGAAAGAAAGATTAAAGTTTAAGAACAAAGTTTTAAGAAAAAAATACTTGAAATCAGGAAATGGTCAGATTTCTTCTAAATGAATTCATGTGCAAACGCTTTAGATTAAGAACGGAAGTGCAAGTAGGAAAATAATGTTTTTTTTTCTGAACTTCATATATGTCATTTCAACATTTCAACTCAAAAAAACTTCAATAACGCTCACTTTTCTTCAAAAGTTCTTTACTTTGATGGAAATAGTGATGATCAATGTGTGTTTCACATGTGGAAATGGAAGAAGATGAAAGAGAGAAACAAGCAAGGTGTGGTTTGGAATAGAAGAAAGCTGTAAACGATATATTTGAAACGAATTAAACCGAGCGAGAAAGACAGAGAGAAAGAGGGAGAGTGAGTGAGAGAAAGAGAGAGAGAAAGAGAGAGAGAAAGAGAGAGAGAAATAGAGAGAGAGATAGAGAGAGAGAGAGAGAGAGAGAGGGAGAGAGAGAGAGAGATAGTGTGAGAGTGAGAGAAAGATAGAGAGAAAGAAAAAGAGAGAAGGGAAGAGATCCTATTAAATCAGAAAACTGTACATGTACACTTATGTATAATATAGTATATTATACATAAATTAATTAATTATAATATATGAAATTGTATTTCTAAAATTCAAATTAGCAGCATCATTGGAAAAGTAAAATAACTTCCTTGTTTAAAAACATTTTTCTAAAAGAAAAGAAACTTTTTCATTTAGAGTATTTAGGGGGGGGGGGGTAATGAAGGAATAGCATATTTCCGAAGAAGCCATGTTTTACTAATATTATAAAAAAAAACTCATATATAGCAAGGACACAGCCGGGAAATTGGCTAATTCCATAGGGATTCTCACACTTTTTCTGACAAATTTGAGATGTTAAGCCAGCAATAGGAAGCATTTTTGGTGAAGATATAAGCTTATTTGTAACATAGATTGACTTTTTCATCAAATAAGTTATAAAACACATAGACAGTTATTGACAAGAAACATTTTTATTAATAGAATAATTTTGATTTAAATAGTAAATGTTTAAAGAGTTTCAACTATTCAAAATTCTGTTTGCAGTTGAAAGCAGAACAAAAAGAAAAATAAATTGAATAGTTTGATAACATGTTAGTCATATTTTAATTTTTTTTTACTTAATCTATTTATACTTGGAAACAATTAGCTCAACCCAATTCGTTTTTTTCATTGATATCACACAAAACTATTCAAGTTTGTCGAGGAAAACTTGAGTATAATCAATAAATTAATGAAATGTTCTTGAAAGAAATTTTGTTAATTGGAACTTATTATCTTCTTTGAATGAACTTTAACAAAAAAATTGGAGGAAATGTTACAAAGAAAGATGAGGAGGAAAATGGAAAAAACGCACCGAAGAAAGAAGATAATACAACCGCTTCTAACGTTTAAGAATGATAAAATGAAAATATATAAGTCCATTAGTTTATGTGAATATAGTTAATTAATGAGGTATTCATTCTATTTTAGTAAATAAATGAATAAAGTAATTGGAGAAGGAAAATTGAAAGAATTTGCTAGACGAAAGTAACGGAAAGAAGCTAATATGAGAATTTAGTTTAAACGGATAGAGTTAAGACAAATGAAGAGAGTATAAGAGGTGGTAATACAGAGAGTAAAAAAGAAAGAAAAGTGGAAACATACATAGATGGTAATAGCAAAAGAGGAGACGAGTCAAATAGATGCAAAAAGACTATAAAGTGCTAGAGACAACGTCCACATGAGGCAAGTGGACAATTAGGTTCTTGGTTCTGGTTGCTTGAATGAAGAAGTATTAGCGAAAGAAACAAGAAGGAACTTCTGAATAAGTAAACATTGAAGTTCTAAATCGAAAAAGAGGTTTTTTTTGGGTCAAAATGGGTTAAAAACACATAAATAACGGCAAAATACTATTTCTGTATGTCGTTGTTCATGCATTTGTTGTTTTATTTAGTTCTCTCTTAACTTTCAACTCAAGTATGAAGAAATGAGGCAAAAAAATATAAAAATAGATTGTTATGACGTAAATAAAGTGCAGATAATCTTATCTATAAGAAGATTTTGAGTGTTCATATGATGTTACATTGAGAATGTCTTAAAAAGAAACTAAAAAAATGTGATATTCTATGATAATCAAACGACATAATCGGTTTCGAATATCATTAGAAACTGATTTTAATATGTAATATAGTGATTGATTAATATATAAAATAGAAAAGATTCAAATAATAAATGAAAATAATAGAAATAAACTTATATTTCTCATTTAATTGCTATATGTATAACTATATATGGTATGTAGTATATATATAAATAATAAGATAAAGTTCTATTGTAAAGGACATTTTTTATAATCCAAAATAAGTTTTTTTTTTTTTTAAATTATTTAATAACAAAGAGTAAGAAAAGATTTTGTGGTAAAAGAGTTAAAGCTCATCTCCATTTGATAAGATTGTACTATATTAAGAGAGAAAGAAAAACAAAAACTGAGGAAAATAATTTAAAGATCAAAGAAAAATCAATGTTTTTCTTAAATGAAATATAATACATCTTTAATTTGATGTGTTGTTTTAACTTAATTTTCTGTTCAAATAGGGGAGGGGGAGAGAGAGGAGAGGCGGGGGGGGGGGGTGTTGTGAAAAGAAATTCAATATGAAAATCTTATATGAATCTTATACTTACAACAAATCACGTGAAAAGCTCAGAGATCGTTAAACAGTGTCAGAAGTTAGAAGATTCTTCTCTCAAATCTATCTATATATCTAATAGTCTCTTTGTTAGTCTCTTTCATTTATTTCAGTAATATGAAGGAAAATAGTTGTATATACTTCTGAGAACTCTCCTCAAATAGGAAATAGAAATGTTAACGAAGACCAGATTGCGGTACCAACTAAAAGTAAAAGATGGTCGATCTTTTCATCATTTCTAATGATGTTACTGGCTTTTTCTTCTTTTCCTTCTTCGCATTTTCATCTTCTTTTCTCTTTTCAGTTGATGTGATGTTCAAAGCAAAGTTGTTGACGAAAAAAGGGAGGAGACAAGTGTTGAGAAGGTCAAAAAGGTAATGGAAATGATCAATTTGACAATGACCTTCCTTTCCTTAACTCTTTTATAATAATGGCATAAAAGGAATAAACAAAGAATATATAAATAATAATAATAATTTATTTAATTATTTAAAAACTTAAAATATTTTTTAGAAAAAAATGTTTTTTTCCCTTTTCTTAATTATTATATTAGCACATATTGTAGGCCAAATAATGAATTAGATAATTTGAAATTCTAAAACATGTAGCATGATGTATGTAATTATTTTTAAAAATTTTATAATTTTTTTCATAAAACACTTAAAAATTTTTGTATTTGAATGTAACTTTAATGGAAAATAGTTTGTATTATAAGATTAGCTAGGTGAAAAAGTCATAAATAAGATGGAAAACTTGCATTGACAATGGAACAGTGCTGTTCACAATTCTAAAGACTAAATTCCTTTTGCCATTTCTTGTGACAAAAATTGAAAGAAAAAGACAAAATATCAGAGAATTGAATAAGTTTGTGTGAGTTGAATGATAAGTAGAAGATTTTAAAGAAAATGCTGTAACATATTTAAACAAAATAACTTTATTATAATAAGATTATATGAATGAAAGTAATAATAATGATGTTGATGATGATGAATAGAGGGCAAATGGCTAAAGAAAACGTTCGGATTTGATGTTTGTTCGAAGTTTATTTGCTGATGAAAATATTTAAGATAACACCAGATGTAAACTATTCAAAGCATATGGAATTTATATAAATTTTTGAAAAAAAAATTGTTAAAGAACATGCAAATATTTAGAAAAAAAGGAAAATTCACTAAAATCTTCTATTTTTCATTGATAAAATTATACAAACATCATAGTTTTTATGATTAGAATTGAAACAAAGTTTGAACAAAATCATAAAAAAGGGATTATGACGTCAAATATTGAATTGATTATGCATATTATAAATCGTTAAAATATGTTTCTAGATCATCGACATGAAAATACATATAGTATTGAAAAGTTACAAGAAAATATTTAGAAAATGTTCTTTCAGATCACTAACAATAATATTAAAAATAAATATTTTTCTAGTTAAGAAGAAGATGAGATAAATAGTTAGATGTCAAACATGTTCTCTTCTATATACATACACAGATCTCTTTATATCTTTATCTCTCTCTCTCTCTCTTTCTGTCTCTCTCTCTCTCTCTCTTTTATTGTCATCTTCCTCTTTTTCTCTCCTTAATACACTTCTTTACTAACAATTCTTAATGGTTATTCTAACTGAAAGTTCATAAAAGCATCATGCTCTCAATATGAATTCTTATCTGAGAATACACACTTACCCCCATTCTCAGACTGTTTTTGACGTCAAACCATACCGTAAATAGATGGAAATACTTCGAACTATGAAGAAAAAGACGAAAGATGAAAGAAGAAGAGAATGAGAATAGTGTTTCATTCACGAAAAAAAGAGGATGAAAATCCTATTTGGAAGAAAAATCTTTGTGGTTCGTGTATGTCTTCTGTCTATCTATCTATGTATGTGCGTGATGCGTATGTGTTTTTGTTCATTGAAATAGACGGCAATTACAGATCATCGAATTAGTGGATAACAGCATGGCCATGTTGAAGACGACAACGACTACGATGATGAAGACGATGATGATGATGGTGGTAGTGGTGGACACAATGACTGACAACGACGACGATAAAGGAACGACTTCACCTGATGACGCGGGTTGACTAACGATGACGATAACGACGACGTCGTCGCGACATCTGTCGTGCTTGATGTCTGACGATGTTGCTGATGCTTCAGCGCTAAATTGAATGCCTCTGACAATACATAGATGCACCATGTGAGAATCCAGTTATCCTTTTGATTCATGGCTTTTCTCATCCGAAGTCATAGATCATGTCAAGTATAAAATCAGCAACTGATAATACAGATTGACGTCAAAAGAAAATTTGATAAGATTAGAAGATTACATGTGACAAAACAACAAAAAATGAAAATGAAGAATGATGAATATCCGATATCTAGTAAAGATTTCAATAAGATATAGTTAACTATATGAAAAAGATTTATATCATATAATTAAGGATTTAACCCCCCTTTAATCATATAATTCTCATACATACATTTGATGTTTAAGAGAACAATAAAAGAAGAAAGTATAATGTTTGATTTTCAGTACCTATCATTGAATTGACTATCATTTCAACCAACAAAAACTACATAAATTATAAAATTATGGTAACTATACGTTATAAATAAAAGAAAATGTATACTATATATATATCTAAATATCTAAATATAAATACATTTACAACAATAACAACAATTCAAATATACCTAATATTTTATTATTTAAAAGAATATAAGGCAATTTGTATACGCAATTCTTTCATTTTATTTGTTTTTTTTTAAATGAAAAATAAAAATGTTTCACTATCTATGCTTGAATCCATTTTTTTAAAATCAAATATTGATTGATGTAATTGTAATTTTACAAACCTTTTTATATATGTAATTATAATTACTTGATGGAAATAAGATGACAAACTGATTATATTCAAAAAGTAACCAGAAACACGAAATTTCATGTGACATTATGTGTATTAATACGATAATATGTTAAGAATGTTTGATAATATGCATATATATATATCTATTTATATATTTATTTAAATATAATTTATATTAAAAACATAATCAAAAACATTTTTTTTAAACACAAATAATTATATAAAATTATAATTATTCACCCGTATTGTAAATATATAACCGTTTTGCATTAATTCTAGAACGTTGATGTGGTTGTAATTCTTCTTCTTCTTCATCATAATTCAAAAGATCATCACGTTTATCAGTTGTTTGTACTGATGCAACCTTAAATATAATATTATAAGTTTTTAAGAATGTTTAAAAACCTTAATCTGTGTCTGAGTTTGAGTCCATTTATTACGCATACGAGCTCTTTCTTCAAATTTTTCATTGAGAATTTGTCGTCTAAAATAATATATTTATATAATATATAATAAAATAAGTACATACTGTTGTTTTGGCATAAAACGCATCAACAACTTTTCTGCTCCTCCCATATTCTGACTAAACTGTTTGACAGCATCGCCATCTGAAATTCAAATAATGGATCATTTCATGTAGCGTGGCAATGACGAGAGTTCAATCTTTTCTATTTAAAATCAAAATTCGCAAAGATCGGTTGAAAATGAAAAATTCAAAAATCATATAAAAGAAGTTTTAAGGAAAAGTTATATGAAGTTAATCAGATTCATACCTTGTGATATCTTTGTCGAATCACCTCTCTTTACATCACCATCTTCATTAGATGTAGCAATCTTTTTACAATCTTCAGCTAAAATAAGTTTTTATAAATGATCATATATTTAAGTTTATAATTAAGTTGAAACTTACCGCTAATATTCAAGTTGTTTTTGAAATCTTGCTCAATTGATTTTACAATTTTTGCAAATAATAATTCAAGTTGCATTTGAACAACATTAATAAACATAGAAACAATAGATAATCCACCCAAAATCAACATAAAGTTTACAACAGCAACCTTATGTGATGGTGTTATATCACCGAATCCTAAAATATTAATTATATTAATTATATTTAAATATAATATTAAATACCTATTGTTGTTAAAGAAATTAAAAAGAAATAGACTGATGTACCAAATGACCATTCTTCAAAATAAGCAAATACTGATGAACATAATCCAATCCAAAAGAATAATAAGAAGAATACAATTGAAAATGGCATTGGTTTAATTTCTTCTTCTTCACCTTTTTCATCTATATTTGTCTTACTATTACTTTCTATAAAACAGACACTCTGAAAAATAAAAATTTAATTATCTTAAGTTCATTGCTTTTTAAAATTTATTTTTGTTACAATCAGTTAATCATTATAAGTTTTATCAGGCATCAGAAGATATGTATGTTGGTTGGTTGGATGAAGAAACGGCAGAAAGAGAGAGAGAGAGAGAGAGAGAGAGAGAGAGAGAAAGAGAGAGAGAGAGGGGTGAAGACATTTGAAAATTAGTTTGAACAAGATCTAACAGCTGGCAAATTAATATGAATAGTGTGTGCATATAATCCATCACATTTCCATCTTATTTTCACTCAACCTCTCAAAAAACTGTGTGTAACACATCTTCTTATTGTGATGTCAATATCGAATTTGAAAAAGAAAAAAAGATAAGAGAAAGCCTTAATGATCATGAAAATTTTGATGATCATACATCTTTATTTCAATATATATTTATTAATAAAAATAAATAAATAAAGATTCTTTTTTCTTTCAAATGATGTCGACGACGACGATGACGACGACGACAATGATGATGATGATGATATAGATAAATAGATAAGAGTTTTGTTTTTACTTACATATATTTAGATAGTAAAGTGGATAAAGATTCAAAGAATGTTAAGACAATATTGAATTTTCAAAAAAAAATATAGTTAGTAGTAATAGTATTAGTATAAAAATTATATTAAAGGGGAAAAGAAATATTTCTTTTTTATTTTACATTTTCTGCTTATATTTCTCTCAAATTTAAAGTTTTTCAACTGAAAAGATAAAATATTAGTTAACATTTCGTATGTTAGTTATCTATATGTTTTTAACTTGTTGTAGTAAAAAATCACGTTTAAACAAATAAAACAACAAAGTATAAAGTATTCATTGTAAAATCTTTCAACTTTAAAAAGTTTTTAAACTTACATCATCATCTATTTCCTTTTTTGATTTTCTTCTACATTTAGATAACAATTTATCATTAATCCACATAAAAAATTTCAGAAGATATCCCTTCCATAAAACTTAAAAAAATTTTTTTTTCCAAAGAAAAAAAAAAGAAAAAAAGAACTTACAGTCAACCATTTCAAACATTAATGTTCCCCAATCATTTAAAATAGTAATAACAAGAGGAATGCCAAGAATTGCATATAACACTGTAAAGATTCGTCCACCTACTGTCTGGGCAGCTATATCTCCATAACCTATTAAAATAAATATTTAATATAATTATTTATTATTTTATAATAAAAGTAAATACCAATTGTTGTATAAACTGTTCCAGCATAGTATAATCCACCCCAGATAGTCCATTTACGTTCTTCTTTAAGTGTTGGCTTAGTATTCATAGCCTGATCATATCGATCAATAGCTATTCGTAATCTTGTTTCCGAATAATCAGAAAGATTTGAATTAGCTACATATAATCCCTTTAATTGAAAAAAATTATTATTTTTTAATTTAGAGAGTAAAGCTTTACTTGAATCTTTTCAACTAAAATTTTCTTTGCAGCCACACTTTGTTGAAATGTCATTCGATTACCCTCTCGGATTAATAATTCTTCATATGGTTGTTCCAAAGCACAAAATATAATAGCACCAAAATATGAATATAGTAACAGAACAATGAATAAAGCAAGATGTTGTAAACTATATTTGTGATAATGAACAACTACGAGATTCCAAAACATTCTGAAATTAAAAAAAAAGATTTATTATCCTTTTAGAATAAATAGAAATATAAAAAACACAGGAGAAAGGGTAATGATACTATACTTGATTGAAAAAGACGTTTGACATAAAAGGGAAGGAGGAGAGAGAGAGGTGGTATAAGGTGAGAGTAGATGAAAATGGAAACTTACTCATTTTGGTCGAGTTTTTTATTTTTTCCAAACATTTTAGTCGAAAAATGTTGAAAATGTTTTATTCATGCGGAGAATGAAGGAAATAATGAATGAATATACTCTAGATGATTGGTGATGAATGTTTTTGTTCAACTTTTTAGAAGAAGTGTGAAGAAGAATAATGAATATTGTAGATTTTGATAATTAGAGGTTACAAAGATATTCAAAACAGCTTTAATCATAAGAAAGATATTTATATATTTCTATGTAGTGTGAGAGAAATGACAAAAAAAATAATAAAAAAAGAAGATAAAAATAATGGTAAGAAGAACTTAAGAATTGAAAAACTGAAGAGAATTGAGGTTGAAATGCATGTGGCAGAGGGAGGTGTAGGAGGAAACAATAGGATAGAAATATAAATATATTCTAGAATAAAGAGATTATCTAATAGTTAGAGAAAAACAGATAAACTATAACAAACATGAAATTAGAGAGTAACTAGGATGATATACACTAAAAGTATGAAAGAGAAAGAGTATTGACTTTTAGATGCAAGATGGTGGTCTATATCAAAAACTGTGACAAGGACAAAAAGATTAAATTACATTGTAACGGATATATGATACTAGAATTTTAACTATTTTTAAATTATAACAATGTTTCAAGATCTTGCTTTATACTTTTCTTTCAAAACTTATCTAAGAACTTGAAGTAAGAGTAGACCTTGTTTCACAGTTCATTTGTACTGAATTCAGATATACTTTGTGTTGAAAAAAAAGTTTTTGAATGTTTTTTTTCTAAAATATTATACTTGAAAGTAATATCTTCATATGTTTAGAAAATTATTGTAAAGTAATTAAAAATTTGTAAATACGAATAGATTATGTGATTAAGTATTGAAAAGTTTGAAGATTTTATGAGATAAAGCTAACTTTTTGAAAACAGTTAAAAAGAATAATGGAGGAATGAGACCTGCTGTCTGACAAGTGTAGATGTGGAGGTGTAAAGTTTAAAAGAAAAATTGAAAAGAGGACAGAAATTAGTCAATTTCTATCATTTTCATTTTATTTTAAATAAAATTTGATCAAATAATTAATTAAAAATCAAAAAATTGTTTTAATTTTCAAAGTAATGTGTTTAAAAACTTGTGAAATGTCATTAAAATATTTTATTTATGTGAATAATGATATAAAGATTTATAATTTTCTTAACAAAATAAAATAAATCGAAATGAAATTAGTATAACCTATGAGAACAACAACTGAGCTCATCTTTCTCGACAGCTTAGTTGTCAAGATTTATAGATAATAGAAGAATTTTGTTTGATATGCTATGACTTCAATTCTTTTTGTTGTTTTTTTGACAAAGTTTTCAGAGAAAATTAGGTTTCTTTGTAAACAATTAGAAATATGAAACAATTTTAATACTAATTATATAATAATATTATTATTATTAAAATATTATGATTTTTAAAATTATTAATTATAATAAATTTTAAAAAAAAATCTATTTTTCTTAAATAGTTGTTTCATTGTTTATTATATTTATATGTATGTATTTCATTTTTTATTATATGAATAATTAAGTTAAGTTATATTTTATTTATTTTATACAGTATACTAAGGATATACTATAATAAATAATCTCTTTATCTCTTCTTCTCTCTGAAGCTCTTAAAGAAGAAGGCGGGAACTTTGAAGCCAGTAAATCAACTCTGTTAAATTAGATTCAACGATGTGCAGGTGAGGAAGAACTTGATCAGGTGAAGCAGAATCTTGGAAAGTTGAAACCAGGATATAGGAAATGAAATGTGTGTTCAAAATGCACTGAACATCATCTGAACACTTTTGTGTTTTTTTTGTTTGAGAACTTTCTTAGTGTGTAAGATTACTCTGAAAGTTCACACATCTCCATTATGAGTCATATGTTGATTATTTTATAATAAATTTAAAAAAATATATTTATATATTATATATTAATAAATAAAAATAAAATAGAAATTTAACAATTTTATTTTTTATTTAATATAAATAAATCTTATTTATGTATTATATATTCATAAAAATCAATTGCACTTCCAAAAAAAAAGAAGAAGAAAAAGAAAAAAAAACATATAATAGATACAATAAAACAAAAAATTATGAAGACAATTCTATAAGATGAACCCACATATAAACTGAGAACAGGATGTTTCAAAAACTTTCAAATAGAAGTTAAGTAACTATTTGAAATATAATTGTCTTTAAAACTTTTGACTGAGCATGGAATGAAGACATTTTGTTATATAAACTATATATTACATAACTTTAAAAATTGATTTTAAAATCATTCTATCTACATTCATAACTGTTTTATCAGCTTAATTAGCAATTAAGCTATTAATTATATGATATATGATAAATATAATTAACAAACAATAAAAAAACATAATGAAAAACAGGCAATGAAGAATGACAAAGGTAGCACAGATTTTAGATTTATTTCGAGACCTTCCAAACAAGCTTTTGACATCGAATATATTCGGCTAAGTGAAGTGTAAGCTGAAATTAATGAAAATTTAAATGAAAATTCGAAAAGATTTCAAATAATTACCGTATCAATGATAGTTTTATCCATTGTAAACGTTATACGTTCTTTTGGTGTTTCTTCTGGATGAGATTCAGCTGGAAGTTGTCGATCTATCATTAACATGAAATCATTATGAAAAGCTCCAAAAGAAGTTAAGCGATGATAAGCAATTGTACGTATAACATCCTTAAATATAAATTATAAAATATATAAATTATATAAAAACTCACAAAGTGTCTTTGATCAATAATATGAATGGCTGTATCAGATAATGATAAATAAACTTTTTTATCATTACAAGTTCTCATACCACCACTGTATATATCACTACCAAATAATGACCATTTTCTCATAACCTATAATTATTATAATAATTATATAAATATATTTATATATTTATAAAACCTGTAATATAACCCGTATTGATTCAGCTTCAGTCATTCCAGAATATTCATTCCAGTTTGTTAGTATAGATGCTCTAAAATATAAAAAATATAAATAAAATGTATAATTATAATAATAATTAATATAAATAAAATAAATATTAACTTACTTAAGTGACTTAATACATGCTACATCTAACATTTTTGTTGGATAGAAATTAGTAGTAATAAAAGTAAATTGTTCATCTGTTAAATATTCTGTTGAATCTCCGAATGATAACTGAAATCAAAGTTTTTTCATAAAAAATTGTTGAAACTATTTGAAATTTTGTCTTCTCATTTCCCCCTCTTCTATACTTACCTGAGCATATAATGCTGCTAATTGATCAGCTAATTGATTGCTTACGGGCATTTTACCGGCTACAAGCTCATCAGCCATTCGCCAGACTAAGAAGGATCGTTCGATAGGAGTTTCTGTTGATACAAGATGATTCCAATAATGACGTTGACGTAGACATAATGTTGCAGCACAATCAGTTGCAACACGTCCTCGAAGTACATCGCGATGTCGCTGTTCCCAGATACTGAGTGCATCACATACCTAAAGTACACAAATTATAAACAACTATTTGAATGTAAGTTCTTAAGATTATCTTCTTATATCTAACCTTTTGTTTTCCTTTTAATAATTGAAGACCTTTGGTTGTAGGATCATCAATATACAAAGCATATCCAGATAAAAGTGCTGGTCTCATTCCTAATTTTAAGCACAACGATGACAAACATTGTCCAATTTCTGTTGAGCCATCAAATTCCACAACCTTAATTATATTAAATATTATAATTATAATAAATGAATTTACTTGATATTGATGATTTGGTAATCGAACAGATATTGAATGTGGAAATTTTGTTGTAGTTGGATCTCTTGTCAGTACAGATGTTACTTCCATTTTACTAGGACCTTCACTTCGAACACCCATACGTAGACATCGATCTAATGCAGCTTTACAATATCCAGCCATATTACCTTCATCAGAACTGAAATTTAAATTTTAAAAATAAAAACTTTAAAGGAAAAAATACTTTTTAATCATCCACCGTGATACATGTTTCTTTAAAAGCCATAACAATGCATATTGCTTCGGTAAAAACAGAGAAAGAGCTAAAGCCATCAGTTTCCAGCCTTGTAATCCGTATGGCATTGAACAACTTGTTAAACGAATTAATTGAGCATAAAATTCATTTTTTAAGAAATCATTCTGAAAATTATTGATTTCATATATTTAAATAAAATTAAAATAATTTACTTGTACAGTTGTGGATAAGATGTTTTGGGCCAAATCGATATGATATTGGACTGCAGTTGGTCTCATAAGTACCGAAACAAATAATAAGCAAGCCTAAAATTAACAAAATAAGAATATATAGTTATAAGCATATATAGTTAATTACCTTAGAAATTTCAAGAGTTTTTTTCTTTTCTCCTTCTTCAACTGATGTTAAAGGATCTTTTGGATTATCATCACATGAAGCCAGAAGTATATCTTTCCATAACGGTGAATCAGGATCTGCGCCTTCTGCCAGCATCCGTTGAACAAGAACCTCAAATGGAGTTCCAAATAATGAAGCATCTCCCGCTGCAGCTCGAAGAAAGTATAGCCATTTTTCTTTTTCTTCAGCTGCTTTCAATATTAAATATACAGGATCTTCATTAGCAATCTGAATAAAGAATTATGTTTAAAAATAAAAATTAAACTTAATTACCTCTAAGCATATACTGTAATTATCTTTTTTAAGTTGAACAACTGATGGAGCATGTTCATCCAATTGTTGCTCATCACTACTACCACTATATTCATCAGATGATGCTTTCATCTTATCCGAAACACGAGCACCTTGTAGATACAAAAAAGCTGATGGAACCTTTAATCAAATATTAGCAAATAGTCTTTGAAATATATAAATCTTACCGTATCTTCAGGATTTTTAAAGAACATAAGCTTATGATTAACAAGAGCAGCAAAAATCTTTCTGGAGTGACCACATCGTACCCTTGTCATCCAACCACTGATTGAAGCATCTAGTGGCGCGCTTCGGCTAGCTAAATCACGTAGAGTGGCTCCTGAAAATGAATAAAGTATATAATTATATATTATACAAATTATACAAATTATACAAATTATAATCCAAAAATTATGTAACAAACCTTTTACAGCAGCCGAGAGAATAGCAACCCATTCTTGAGTTGTTCTTTCACTATCTGTCATATACTGATATTTTCCAGTTCCGGTTATAATCTAGAAAATAAATATTTGTTTTGATAAATGATAACATCTAAAAATACTTGAAAAGCATATGAACATCCTTGTTGTTGGATTTTAGTCACAGATTTAATATCTGATATTTGTAACCTCATAACAGGCTCTTCTTCACGAGAAGCATTTTTCTAGAAAAAAAAAACAAAAAATAATAAAAAGAAATAATTTTACTTACTCGATAAAAGCTTAATTGATTATTTTTTAAAACAACAAATCGTCGTTTCAAAGACTTCAATCGGCTCTCTGAAACTTGACTCCAGAATCCGCTTTTCTCAATCTGAAATTGAAAATTGAAATGTATGGAAGACAGAAGAACATTTCTTACCGCATCCAATGAAGGAATTAAACTTGTTCGTATGTCACCACTTAAACGAGAAGCATCAGGTGGTACATAATAATCACCATCGTGATTCACTATATCTCTGACTGCATAGTGACCTATAAGAAAAGAAATAATAATATATGTGAATAATAATATAAAATAATCAATATATAGTTAATAATAAAAATAAAAATAACGAACTGTCTGGTGTCTGAGGAGAACTAGCTTGAAATGATAAAACTCTAGGAGAAGAATGCGTCGACATCTTACTACCTGAACGGCGAGAAGCAGGAGATTCCGTCTGTAAAATATAACAATTGAACAAAGAACAGAAATGAAAAAAAAAGTTTTTTTTTTAATTATTGCTTACTCGAACATTGGATAATCTTGATACATGATAGGGAGAAGCACTGGAAGGTCCTTCTGAAGCACTACATTCCGTTATGGACAAACATTTTTCAGCAGCTTGTAGAAGTTTGGTTTCCTGTAAAACAAAGTTCAAATATTGAAAAATAATAGTAAAATCAACCGGTCACAATATGCAACAAATTTAAAATGAAAAAAAACTTTGATATGATTATTCTAATGACTGATGATGTTCACGTAAATATCACGTACCCATTGTCTTGGTCGATGTTCTGGCAATTGGGGTCGTTCAATTGGTGTTTTAACTATATCACTATATATATTCTTATCATCTCGTATTGCTACAAAATCAGCAAGATTCACGTAATCAGCAAATTTGTTTCTGAAATATAAGATTTTGAGATGAAAAAATGTGAAAAAAAGATAAACGGAAGTGTCCGAGTAAAAAGCTGAACTGACCCATCTCGATCCTTTGGCGATTCGATTTCGTCGAAAATTTCATCTTCGACATCAAATTCGTAATCATCCGCATACGAGTTGAGGCTGTCACGTTCAAGCTGAAACATGGTTGCAGATTAAAAACAGAAAAGTCTGTCAAAAAAAAATCGTGAAGAATAAAACTGAATAACAAACCAAGTTATTATTATTATGATTAGCCGTTTTTCGTGGAGTAGGAATAGGCTTTGCTCGTTCTTCCCAAGGAGATGAATCACTTGTGGATGATCCTTTGTCCGCATTTTCACCACTTGTTGATTCCTTTCTTAGTCGAACTAAATTTGATTAAAATAAGAAAATAAATCAAATAAATCCGTTGATTTTTGTTTACAAATTATTCTCAAATTGATTTTTCCTCTAGAACATTACTGAAGAAATTGAATTAAAGAAGAATTACCGGGTTTTCTCGTACTACGAGGAGTCATATCAGCTGCCATGGATGTGCTCATTTGACGCCGATCAGATGTATCGTCACTTGTCAGGCCACTATCATCTGAAGTCCGATTTTCAGTGTCTTGCATAACCGGTAAGGTTCCCTACAAATAAGAAAAATTAATAAAAACAGAATTGTATGAATAATGATTTGAAAGTTTCTCTTAATTCGCACAAAAAAAAAACAAGAAAAGGCTGACGGAAAAGTAACAATCGTTATGTTTGTTTCTATGTAAAAAAATTCCATTTTACTCATGTTTCATCAACATCAGATTTAAGAAAAAACAAAATTTTAGTTTATTTGCTAAGAAAACAAAAGAAGAAGATAAAAGGCAAGCTGAACCATTGTGGTATAAATATATATTTCAATACCTATGGCATAAAATTAAAATAGATTATATACAAGTTATGTTATTTGAAAAAGCTTACGGTTATGCTTCTGCTCATCATATCTTCCTTGAGTTGTCGACTTTTTTCACTGTAACTTCTTAACATTTGAAGCTGTGTCGTGCATCTCAAGTTCTGAAGACGAAGACGTTCGTTCTGATCCTCGAGCTGAAATTATCGAATGAAATAAAGATTATAAAACATATTTTCATAGAAAAAAATTTGTAAAATTGAAAGAAATTGAAAAAAAATCGTTTTGAGATATGAAAATCTAATCGGCCACCCAATGAATGAAATAGAAAAAAAAAAATTAAAAGTTGAGCGAACACTTCATATTGATCAGGAAACTCTCAATTTAGTGGACTGTGTGCCAGCTGCTTGATTCAGTTTCAACTTGAAAACGACAATGGCAGTGAGAAGGAGCAAGTCCCAGGAGAAGACGGCGTCGGGGAGAAAGCATGAGAGAAGGATGAAGTGAATAAGGGTTAGAAGGGGGTAGAGAGGAAAAGCTGGTTAGCAGAGAGAGAGAGAGAGAGAGAGAGAGAGAGTTAAAGACAAGATATAAGAAAGAGCAGAAGAAGAAGAAGAAGAAGAAGAAACCAAGGAAACAATCAAACGGTTTCCCGGCTTCAAATTCAGCTACAACTTTGGACGCCTCGCATGACGGCTGTCTATCTCAATCAAATTAGTCTCTAACGATGAACAATTCATTCTCAAAGTTTTGAGAAAGCGAACACATCCTCCTCAAGAAATCACCGTTCATGCAGTCTCATCATTTTCTCGAAAATTTTGTTTGAATAAAGTTAAGATGGGAAGCAGAAAATTGGTAAAATTAACAAACAATTTGCGGTTTCAAATGACAAAAAGTTTATTTCTTTCATTGTGGTAGTATAAAAATAAAAAAATTTCAATTAAATTGGCGACAATCAAAGTAAAGAAAACTTTGAATTTTTCCTGTAATAACACTCTTCAATAGTTTTTTTAAGAAAGAAAGTGCAAACAACTGGAAGATAAGAAGCAATGATTGAAATAATAATTGATTCAAATACTGTCCAAAAAATTTTTATAAAAATCTGATAGGAAAAATTTGAAATAAAAAGTTTTCTGTTTACTAGAAAAAATCCAACATGTTTTTAAAAATGTTTCGTTAGTTTTTATATGAAAAAAAACATGCAAAATTGTGTATTGGAGTTGTTAAAAATGTAAAGAGAGAGAGGGAGAGAGAGAGAGAGAGAGAGGGAGAGAGAGAGAGAGAGAGAGAGAGAGAGAGAGAGAGAGAGAAACAAGATAGACGATCATGGCATGGCTTGCTGCATAGGATAGTAGGGTTAGAAGAGAGTGTGGTATATGATTGAAGAAACAAAAAAATACCCTGAGGGAGAAACGTAGAAGTTTTACACTCTGTCATTCTGGTCTTCCTTTTCTTTTTCTTTTTTTCTAATATATTGGTTAAAAATATTCTAAGAAAAGTAAATGAGAGAGAAGAAAATTTTTAAAGAATAATTATAAAGGTTAAAATAATATAAAATATATTTGTATTTGTGTATACAGATGTATTCACAAAATAAATAGCTTTAGTTAAATATTTTAATGAAAGTAACAAAACGATTGAGAATTATGTCTCGAATTCAAAGACAAATTATTTGTTGGTCAATGAATTAGCCAATGAAGCGAACACATGCTTTAAAGCATTTGAAGTTCAAATACATTCCACTTGTTTGCTAGTGAAATTTACGAGATTCGTCATGAATATAAGGTTGAAAGACATTAAGCTAGCGTTTTTGGCTGGCAATTATTGGTATGACGTTGTTTAAGTTTTAAAAGGCAAGCAAGATAATATGAGAAATAAAGAAAACAGAGAGAAGTGATGGAAAGGAAGAAATAGTACTATTGCTAAGGACGATGATGCGTAATTTGACCGCCTACAATCCACATTTCTGCTTGAATGGCCGAAAAAGGAAAGGCGAGAGCTTCAAGGGGATAAGATGTTCGATGGCATCAAAACTGAACACACACACACACTCAAATTGCCTGTGGCATAAGCATATATATACATTGAAAAATAAACATTTTTCAATATTGTTGGACATTAAAGTCAAAAGGAAACATATAAATTCATATGTTGAAGCTTGCAAACAAGCGGAAATAGAAGATAGCAACGAAGGTGCTAAAGAGGTTAGCCAGTATTTGCCACCAAAACAAGTATGCTGAGTGAATGTTCCAGTCGGTCACATGAACTTTAGGACGAATATGCAAAATAAGAAACGGTTTTACCCATATTTCCAAGTTTGACATCAAATGCAGGAAGATTTCGACTTTGCAATACGACATTATGCCAATACGGACACACACACTGGCCATCGATCTCATCCTGTTCAACTACATCTCTCTCTATCTATTTCTCTATTGCCTCTCTTCATTTTTCTTCCAATTCCTGTCTCTTATCCCTCTTCCCCTTATTTAAGTCCCTGTGGCTAACGTCCAAAAGCATGAGAGAAGGTCTACTTCGATTGGGAGTAGAGAGAAGCATTCCCTTTTAAAAACGAAAAATGACGAGACAACTCATTTCTATGCATTAAAATAGTGTAAAACAGAGTAAGGATGTGTCGATATTTGGGAAATGATCAATGTTATTTCAACTAAGAAGATCATGTTGATTCTCGGCCACACAAGATGAATTTGGTTATTCAAATCAGTTAAAGCTGCAAGTTCTAACTTGCAAATATTTTCAGAATGGATAACATTTTGAAGAAAAACATAAGCTGACATCCTAAAAAAAGGTTCATGGTCATCTATTTGATTTGGTTTCTACAAAAAATAAAGACCAAAATCCTATGTTAGTAGGTTCAGAAATAGAAATATGTACACGGAATATTTAGTCATTGTTTTTAAAGGATGACATTTTCGGTACTGCAAAACGGCTCATATGCATATGTAATAATTGGACTAAAAAAAAGAGAAAACCCTTTTTTCTTTTTCTCTTTTTTTGGTGAAAAACTAATTTTCAAATAAACAAAAGAAGATCCAAAAATTAAAAATAAAGTGGAAAGTAAAGATAAAAAGGATAAACGATAAAAGGGTCAAGAAAGTTAGTTTGCAATGTTAAATGATTAAGATATGGGTGGAAAAAAATACATATGAATGTGCAAGTAATGGTAGTAAACTGCCAACGACAATAGAGAGAGAAAGAGAGAGAGAGGGAGAGAGAGAGAGGGAGAAAGAATGGGAGGGAGGGGGAGAGTATGTAAGTAAGTGAGTCATTCCTTTGATTGAAATATCCGACAGACAAAACAATTGACTTTGTAGGAGAAAAAAATATAAAAAATTACAAGAAATAGATAGTTGTAAAGAGTAGAAGAAACATTGTCATAAAAGACAATTTTTATTTATTTTCTTCATTAAATAACAAGGAAGGAAAACCTTGTATGAAGTGACACACGTATGTACATACATATACATATAAGAGGATAAAGTTATAAGATATCTAATAATATATTTATATAAATCTATATATATATTATATTCTTTGTTATTTAATATAAATTAATGTAAAGAAAGTTTAAAAGATCATTCAACAGATCAACAGATTCATTTTTTTTGCAAAAAAAAAGGAAGAAGAGGAGAATTTTGATAAATGAGAATTGTGAAACGGCCTTCTTACTTTTTCGAAATACAAGGATGAAGTCATTTATCTTTCTCGGATTTTTTGCCTTTAAAGTCATTTAACTTCCTATCTTCCATTTATTATTGCGAACTAGAATATATTGAATTGAATGAAAATTAAAAAATTGATCGAGATTTGGATGAAAAGCTGGTTTAGCTTCTTTCTGAGATCTTACGAAATCTATTAGAAGTTGATAATGTTCTTTAGGTTTGGGTTGAAATATAGCATAATGAATAGAAAACATGTTAATCTCGAGTAAAATCCGAACATTAAGCTTCAGAAATTGAAAAAGAAGGAGGTAAAAAGTATTTATAATCCAGCTGTTTCTTTGCTTTTCACATAGATTAAGCAAAAAACGAATAAAAACCATCGTTTTTCCAGACTAGAAACCAAATTCGACGATGGCTTCTGATGACCAGCTGTCCAACCATCTTACATATTTGGAATTCTTCTTTTTCATTTAATTCAAAATCCTTCATTTAACTACTATCAGTAAACTTTGAATGTGTCTACTTGGCGCCAAAACCATGATAATCAAGACAAAGCAATGAAGTGTCCTTCAGAAACTTTGGGCGTTTGCGAGTTATGGACTACCATCATCACCATCAGTAATGTCAGCGTTAAGGAAATTAAATAAAGAATATTAAGAAGAAGAAGAAGAAGAAGATGAAGAAAACGATAATCATTTAACAAAATGAATATAAACATGTAGATATTTTGGATGAAATGACTTTGAAATCGTTCATTTAACGGCATAATGTCCTCGAAATATTTATGGAAAATCGAGTTCTTGAATGTTTCAAAATATCATCTAGTATGATAATATTATAAATAAAATTGATTATAAAACAAATAATAATAATTATTATCATAAAAGAAATATCTAAACATACATACATCTATCTATCTATATCTTTTTAATTCTAAAAAAGTTTTTTATTAGACAACAATCTTTGAAATACGACGTCCGTTAGATGAAGCCCATGAAAATTATTCAATGCATATGGCTATGTAATACGGCTTCCATCTTTTGGAATAGCCTTCACAAGTACTCTCGTCCTATTTAAGCTTTAGATCATTGCTTACATGGCCAATTCTATCCAATGGATCTACGCAAGCTCCAGCTTCTGCTCTTCATCTGATCTAGTTGTCGTCATTCGTCATTTCGATGAAGCACTAGTTACGTAATTAAGTGAGAGTAACATATAAGAAATTTAATTATATGTATATATATGTATTTACTATGTAGTTAGTTGAAATTTGAAATGTATAGTAAACAAGTTTTGTTAGTCAAAAGCAAAATAACTAAAGACCATCAACTTTCATCTATTTTGAATAATATTATATCAAAATCAGTTAGAATATCTAATAAAAAATAATTTTAAATGATTTTATATTCTTTGTAACATATTGATTTTCTATTTTGTTTAAGTAAAACATGATGAACGGTTGGTTGTATACAATACGAATATCGGAAGAATTAGTAAGAAAACTTTAAAAATATAATTTTAAATAAAGATAGTTTGATTATATTAAAGAAGAAGAAGGAGAAGAAGAAGAAGATGATGATGATGATGAAGCAAGGCTCGTTCGAAGATTTGAAAGAAATATAGGCGAGAATCTACCTGTTGATTCATGTTTAAGATGGTCTTAGAAGATAAACAAATGTTTTTTTTTGCATTTTTCACGAAGAGAAGTCGATCGTTGGGGAAATTTTCATGGCTGTACAAAAGTAGAAAATACATAAAAAGAAAATTAGAAAAGCTAATTGTGATAACTCGTTCAAGATTTTCGATCGAGAGAATATTTATTTGTTTAAGTTAGAGAAGAACAGAAAACAGTTTTGAAAAGCCGGAACACGACTACCTCAAATGATTTATATAAACGATGTTATTATTAGAAAATAGTATATATATATATATATATATATATATATATATATATATATAAGAAAGAAAGAATATTTTATATGTATATACAGATATAATTTTATTTTTTATTTCAAAAATTTATATTTTAAAAGAAAAAAAAACAAAGATAAAGTGTTAAAATGATGAATATTGTGTGAAAAAGATAAATAAAAGTTTTAATTATATTGAAAAAATAAGAAAAAAGAGACGATTTATAGAGATTTGTTAAAAGAAATATTGTTAAGACTGATATCAAATCTAAAGTAAAGACAAAGAAAAATAGAGAATAAGAGAGAGAGAGAAAGAAAGAGAGAGAATGAACGTGAGAGAAGATGTGGATACAGGAAGACGAGTATGAAAAGATGGAGAAATTGGAAAAAGAGAGAAAGCGGGAAAAGCCATTGGAACAGAGCACCCCCAGACAGCTAGCTGGCTACACCATGAAATATAGGAGTCAAATGAACGACCAAGGCCATAAATCCTTGAGCAAGTCATACCACGAAAAAGCCAGTTGGGGTTAACTACAGCTTGTGTAGCTAAAAAAGTAGAAAAAAAAGCTGTCGAATTAGAGGAGAGGGAGAGTGAAAAAAAAATGAAAAAAGAGAGGATGAACAAAGTGATATAAAGGATTGAAGATACAACCATTTAGAGTAGATGGTATCAGAAAAATAAAAAAAATATATAAATATAGTTTAGATTTATAGAAAAATATTTTTGTTTAAAAGAATTTTGCGACAATGTTTGAATCGAAGAATAGATATTATTCCAAAGATTCCAACTTACTGAGATAGGATACTACTCAAACGTAGTATTCATTTTCGTCGTATTTTCAATACAAAACATCATAGACCAATGAAGTTAGAAATATCAATTCTTCTAAGATTATATTACAGATAAAAACTTTTTTTCGGATGGAAAGTTCATAGGATTGCGAGAGTTGAATGAGAGTAAGTTAAGTGAGATGAAACAATATAGAATGACCTTGTATTGAATATGACCGACTTGTTCAATAGAATATTCTAAAGAATTTTAAGGCATAAAGTTATAAAGTTCTGATGAGAAAGTTGGAATTAAGCTGTTTTTACTTGGAAAGACTTAGGCTTACGACTGTTGTAGATTATTCGGAAAATGCCTGTTCGTTCTCATGTCGTAAGAACATATGCCACACATAAATTCAGAACGTGACCTCAGGGTAAATAGGAAGAAGTAAATGGAAAGCTTGATGACATACATATTCAAAATTAGCTTAAAAGGCCATCGATATGGCACAAAGCTATTCAGTCAGTTGTGACATGGAAGATGTTATCGTGTTAGATTATTCATTTCTTAGCTATGAATAGAGGGGAAAGCAACGGGACCGTATAGGGGAGAAAGTGAAGCTGATGAAGCTGCGCTTGGATAGAAATAGAGGAATATGTAGAAAGGCTGACTTCAGATCAGATGTCGAATCTATTCATGTCTGACAAATCGTCTATCCTCTGAGAACTCACATACACGACATTGCTGCCATTGTAGATACATAGAAGCAACATGTTCTCCATTTCTTATTACTCTCCCAGCCTGTCTCAATCTCTCAATTCTCCTCTCCCTCAAATCAACGGTTATTCCCTCAAGTCGTTCCAGCTCTATGACGAGAAGCCTGGTGACAGGTCACCATGACCACCTCAGTTCATGCTTCTAAAAGCGAACACTCAAAGACATGACCTTTAAATTTCAACGAAAAATTCCGCATTAGCTATTCAAGCCAATTCAGCAAGAAAGATGTAATTTATCGTTTTTAGGATAGGAACATCACATGTTGCATGATTCTTCAATTAACAAATCATTGGTTAAATTAGAAAAGAATTCAGTTATGTTTACATAAAAGGTCAAACAAACTAGTTAAATATGAAAGGAATTTTGCACAAATCATTACAAATCATCATTCAACTAAGGCTTTACTATACAATCTTTAAATCTTAACTATAGATGAAGAAAAAAAAAAGAAAACTTTAAATAAGAATAATGTTTCCAAATTAAAAAATTTTCATAAGAAATTCAGTCTATAATTCTATATTCAGTTTGAATTTCATTAATGTTTCTCTTTGATATAATATTTACAAGAAAAATAGATAAGATATACAATTTCATTAAATAAATATTTCAGTTTTTTTCTTTTTTAATCAAAAAATTTGAATAAAATAAGCAAAGAAGAGGCATTTTGAATATTTTATATAAAAAAAAGGAAAATTCTTTATCTATTTAAAGACTAAAAAGAGTTTTAATTTCAATGTTTTTTCTATTAAAAGCTATTAGTATTCAATAGAAATACAATTCCTTAAAAGACTAAAGATAAATGTAGTTTAAAGAGAATACCAAGAACATCTTCTTGATTACATACATACATTTGATGATCAGTGAAGCTGCTATATTAGTCTGATTTGGGAATGGTAAAGCTTTATTGCATGTGATTTTCTTCTCGTTCTCCGCTTCTTTTGCCCTCTTTTCCCTCGGTTAGTCCAAAAGCCTTCGGTATCCATTCTGGTAATCGGATACCATTTATGTTTGATTGTATATGAACACATAGATATAAAGATTTATAGAGAGAACAAGGTGTAATGAGAGAGAACGCAAAGGATAGACAGGTGATTGAAGAGAGCATCTCTTTGTATATAGATAAAAATGGAGAGATAGAGAAAGAGAGTGAGACACAAACCGAACGCAATCGGAATCCTCTTTGGCTCTTGCCATGAACAACTATGCGAAACAATATTATGTACAAGCAACTACACATTTGTAAACAAATAGCCACCAATTATCCAGTCAAAAGCAAAAACCTGCTCTAACTCCCCTCAGGCTAAGCTCAACTTTGCAAATCTCAACTGTCTCTTTCTCTCTCTCTTTCTCTCTCTCTTTCTCTCTCTCTCTCTATTTTCATCTTTCTGTGTCTCACTTTCTCAATCTGTCTTAAAACCATTTGAAAACAATAATAGAACCGTTTGAAATGCGACAAAGAAAAGGAAGTAAATGACGACTTTTCGCATATTGAAGCAAATAATTGAAAATTTCAATTATTTTAAAAGAAAACACAGAACTGACAGGATGAACTGGTTGTTCCTGTATGTCAATCAGCAATATTTCGCTGGAAACACAATAGTTTATGAGCCAACTCTTCTTCTTTTTCAATCGCCTGATGAACCATATTCCGTATAGATAGAACAAAAGAGATGCTATTGAAGAGGAGACACAAAAAATCACAATGACAGCTAAGATTGAAGGAAAAAAATTAAACGTTTTCATTGAATGAACTCACTATCAACACCTGGCCTAGGTTGGTGAAGATTGAGGGATGCAAATGAAATAGAGAACTCTAATAGATGGTGGAAACGAAAAAAAAAGAGAAGAGATAGAGAGGAAGAGAGAGAAGAAGAGAAAGACCGAGAGAGGGAGAGACAGAGAGAAAAAGAGAGAGAGAGAGAGAGAGAGAGAGAGAGAGAGAGAGAGAGAGAAGAAAAAATAAAAAGAGCAAACGAAGACAAAGAACTTCAAAACTTCACCTTTCCAATTTTCATTTTCTATCTATACTTAGCACTAAGTCATTAATCCAACTAAGTCAGTATTTAATTAATTTCTTTTTCTTTTTTTCTTTTTGCTTCATGAAAAAAAAATATAAAAATATATAAATAGAAAGATATATAGATTATAGTTCAAACATGTTAAACAACAGAAAAATAATTGAATAATACTAATCTGACCTATTGAACATCATAGGATTTTTGAAGAAAAATAAAAGAAAAATAGAATTAATTTATATTTATATATAAAGAATACTTAAGATGGGTAAATGAAACAAAACAAATTCAATAACAAGAACACTGAATGACGTTCAGTTTTCCTTTGGACTGAAAATTGATTTTTGACATATTTTTAGGATAATCCTACTTGAGCGATCATTGAGTAAATCGGATAGAAATTTGCATATCGACCTCTGGGATCACACATTCTGAGAAATTATCGTTTCAAATCTAACGAAGAGATATTTGAAACAGAAAAAAAAACTGTGAAACGAGTTGATGTTAAGGTTAATAGCGAAAGAGAAGCTTATGAAAAATTAGCATAAATAGAAAAAGAATGGGTCATTTATAAGAAGCGCATAATCTGAGTTGGTTGTACATGCTGTGCTTAATGATCCGAAATGAAAATTAATTTAAATAATTGAATAAATAGTATGAATAATAAAAATAATAATAGTATTTCATAATTATATTTATAATGAACTAACCTCTTTCATACGATTTTTAACCCATTGCTTTAGTTTTGCTGATTTTTCTAAAATAATTTCATCTTCAGGTGATCTAATAGGTGGTACTGATCCAGAAGATGTCGAACAAGGATCATACGATGACATGCTGAAAATATAACAAAAATCTGAATTGTTATAGTTAACAAACGAAAAAAGAAAAGAATAGAAATGAAAAGAAAGGTTATAATATGTTATATATGTATGTATATAGCTAAGTATACTACATGTAATGAAAAAATATAATATAATGTGTTTAATATAAAAATAAATTAAATTATTTTATCAAAAAATTATAAAAAAGTATAATTTTAAATCAAAAAAGTGTACAAAGTGGTGAAAAGGAGAAATGTTAGTATCAAATAATAGAGATAGAAAAGCAAAGTTGTCCCATAGGAGACAGAATTTTAGATTATTTTCCGATTTCTTTGCGTCAAAATCAGGGAATAGAGGAGATGATTAGCTGAGATATAATGTTCCATGATGAATAAAAGTCAAAAATATGTGTATGACAATCTTGAAATTTGATGAAAAAATGGATATTATGATGAGAGTAAAGAAAGAAAATATAATTAAGCAAGTTAGAATATACGTATATAGTCAATAAACTTAAACAAAACGTTTTTTAACTTAAAAAAAGCTGAAATTGATATTCAATAAATATTCAAAAATAAACAAAAAAAGAAAATAATTACAAGCTATTCATCTGCGACAAGAGAGAAAAAACAGGTGAACGGAATAACAACTCGGAAAAAAAGTTGAAAAATTGCTTGATAATTGAAAATATGCGTATAAGAAAAAATACAAAATTATTTCTATATATAGTATAAATTTGTATATTTTTTCAATTATATAAAATATTTATGAAAAGCATCAACTAAAGTTACAAAATAGAAAAGTATCAAAAAATGTTGGCTAATGTGATGTGTGAGACGAGTATGAACAGACAGACAGACAGTTGAAGCAGGAGGGGAGGGAGGTTTGCATGTTAATGTCGGTGATTAGAGGTCTAATCTAATATACATTGGCATTGACATGTACATCCAATTATAGTTAGCTACATCTTTTCTTTTCTTCATGACCGTCATGTAGATGAAAAAGCGAGAAACCGTCATTCTTTTCTTTTTGCGCTTAGATGAGTCAAACACGACAGCTGGTTGACCCTTTAGGACGAGATAACAAAACTGAAGAAGAATAGAGGTAAAGAGAAAGATTGAAGAGGAGAGATGGATACTTAGGAGAGTTATTTCTCAAGCATAGTGAAAGGAAATAGAAAAAACAATAAGATGATGGATACAATTTGAAAATGTTTAGAAACGATACAGAGCAAATAAACCTCAAACATCAACATTTAAGAATGAAAGATATCATGTAATATGAATAGACAACGGAAATATTGGAAAAGGTTTCAAGAAAACTTTGAAAAGGAATTAAAACTTTGAAGAAAAATGATATACAGTTAGTTGATATCATACCATTTATGATAAACAAACACATATTTCTTATAAAATGTTCATTTTTGATGTTTTAATTGTTTTCTCAATCTATCTTTCATTTTTAATTTTTGCTATTTCTTCTGCATCTTCTATTTTATTGTTTGTCAATCAATAGATGGCATTTCATTCTACAGCCTAATAACCGGGTCTTGACTCAAAATTAATTCGTTCAGTCCAGGCTATGTATCCTCTTTTCCTCCTTCGGGTTGAAGAATGCCGAAATGGATGAATAGACGGACATCGTGACTATAAGGCTCGCAGATTGTTTCCTGAGGTCCGGTACAAGCTCTTCTCTCTCATTCTATCTCGCTGCTTCTTTCTTGCTCTCTTCCTCTTCTCTCTCACTTTGTCTTTCTATCTCTCTCTATTACTTCTAGATTTCCCTTACTCCTCATTCCAATCTCCCCAAACGCTCATAGCTCATGATGTCAAAGATGGGAGATAATCAGACGCTCTAGGGTTGGCAATTGAAGCTGCATTAATGAGGAAGCATGACCGTTGAATAATTGAATGTTCGCTTTGCTTCAGGGCTTCTCTTGCTCTCATCATATAACCTTTGACCCAGCTTAACATGTTTACCTCATTCACATTTGGTCATATAATCAGTTAAAAATAAGTTCAAACAGAAAAAGAGCATATATAAAGAAAAAACAACTAAACTATGTGAATAGTAACGGCTATTTAAAATAGGATCAGGCATAAATCAAATTAAGAAAATTTAGAACTTTTTTTATTTCAAAGCAGTACGATAATAGTATGAAAAAAGAAAATTAAGTAGGAGTTTCATGTTTAGGTTAAGCTTGCGAATAGAACGGAATTATCCACCAACAAGAAAATCGGAAAAGAACATTCATAATGAGACAGAATGAGAGGAAGGCAAGCCGTATTAGATAGGGTAGGTGAGAGAAAGCCTGAACAGGTATCCAGGATACCAATATATTCTGAAGCAAAATGCAAACGTTAAATGCTTTTCAAAGCTTAATCTTTCAAATAAATTAAACGGTTTTTTCATTAAATTGATGTCAGAGAAACAGTAAATGAATTTTCAAATTACATGAGTGTAGTAGTTGAACCATTAAATCAACATTTCTCCCACAATAATGTAAAATGAGATTGTGAAAAGAGTCTGAAAATCTCATCCGGAAAAGTTGGTGTCAACTTGAAAAGCGAGATGTTGGATAATAGATGGATTCATTTGGAAAATTGAAACAATCAAGTACATTTAGTAATGCATAGTATATATATATATATATATATAACAGAGAATTTGATTAATTTAATATAGTTCAGATGAAGAATACGATGGCAACACAGATGAGACGGCATCAGACTCTTTGGAAGAAGTTGTAGGCCAATAAGATTACGTAGGGCCACTACAGACGACAAGCAGTAGAAATGAATTACGAAACAAGGAATCAGTTGGACATTACTCTCGCTTTCCCTCTTCTCTCTCTCTCTTTCTTTCACTGTCTCTCTGTCTTGCTTTATCTATCCCTCGTTGTGAATACTAGTAGAAGAACCCAAAAGGCCCTTTCTCTCTTTTAGTTTTATAATCTGTAAAGGATTAAAAAGCTATGTTGAAGATGTGAATGGCCGTATGACCATCAGATTGTGGAGTTGGTGGCTCAAAAATGTGAAAGGAGAGAAAGGATTGAAGAAAGTCTTTGAAAGCAAGAATCCAAATGATTGTGCTTTGAATAGCTATAATAGAAAATGTAATTAAGAATCAAAAAAATTGAAATGTTCAAGCAAATATATAATGAAATGAGTGAAAACTATTAAAGTACTTTGAAATTAGGTAAAATAACAATATTATATATTATTTAAAAGAATAATAAAAGAATATTATATGAAATGAAACATAAGAGAAGAATAACTTCTCTTTCTTCTATCTTTTTCTCACTCATTTCAGTTTAAGAGTCATAGATGGAAATAGAAGAAAAGAGAGAAAGAGAGCAGTAACCGAAGCCTGACTCACAGGTCAATTAGGAGCAGTGAGATGAAGAGCAGAAGGAGGAGCCAATGTACTAGCATGAGATCTCATCATTTCGTTTTCATTCATCAATTGACCACCCAGTTTCATATTTTTCATTTCGAAATGCTTCTGTCACTCAACAGACATTATGATTTCAAACTAATAATTTCCTTTTTTCTTCATGAAGAATTAGAAACAAAGGAATGCTATAGCACAAAAATAGTTTAAAATGTTTCAAATAACATAAGACGCTAAGAAGAATTTCTTATTAGTACAAGACTTGGGAAACATTTCTCACAATTTTCATGCTGAGACACACACAATTGATTTGGAGAACAAGCTCTAAAATCTATTTGATCCAATGTGCCACAAATGAATGTCCAGAATGTTGACCGGGTGGTCTAACATTAGTTTTCAGTATGAATATAGATTCAATTGTAATAATTAAAACTAAACATTAAAATTTATGAAATATAGATTTTATAAACCGTATAGAATGATTTTGAGAGTCATCTGGGGCTCAGTTGCAGTAATTCCGACTAAGAAGTTGGACCGTAGAGACTGCCAGTTGAACAGATTGCCATCAGATAACAATTTCTTGATGCTATCATGTAGACATAGCATCAGGCTTAAGAAGTTTAAGAATCCAACAATACAACGAGAGGGCAACAAGAGATGAGTAATAAACAGGAAGGAGCAGGAAGAGAAGGACGGGGTTGCAAGAAGGATAGCCATCCAAGGATACAACCGCTCTGACAATCGAAACAACAAAAAATAAAATAAAATTGAATGTAATATCCTACGTCAAACGTGAATTGTTTGAGAATTTAGCTTAAAAGCTTTACTAAAAAAGGAAAAGAAATCAAGAAATTCGGATTCAAAGACAATAGGGTTGAATTAGATTTCCAATAACTTTGACTTAGGTGGCACATAAGTTACAAGTTACTAACAGAAAACTATCGAAAGAGCATTTTAAGATTTTTATTCTTTCTAGATGTCATGCAACATCCAGATAAAACTGCTATTTCATCTTTTATGTAATCCCGGAAGAGTGAAGGAGACAATCACATAGTTAAATAGACGAAAAAATCTTTTTTTTTCTGCTTCAAAAGATCAAATAAGGAAGAATGATATTGAAGAAAATTGCAGAAAAATATAGTTATCACATTTGAAATATTTAGTTTACGAAACATGTGCAATAGGAAGTGAGATTAAATTTCAAAGCATTTAAATGCTTTCAAAAATGTTTTTTCTCAAGTTTTGTTTTTGAAACTTCAATTTTATATTGAGAAATAAAAATATCTTTTAAAGAAAATCTACAAAGAGGGTTTTCGTTCAGAACCAGACTTAGAAATGAAATAAGATATGGAATGCTTAATCTATAGTACGAATATTGTAACTTCAATGATCATATATATATATATATATGTTCTTCAACAGGTTTCTAAGCTTTTTCTGTTAGTATACTAGAGAATTAATGAAATTTTAAAAGATTAACCCATCCCATTTAAAGCTTGTTATGGCTTCTCCTCAAAGATTTTTTGAATTTTACCTATGGCTTCAGTTTAAATATCAAAATTATACATGAAACCAAAAAAAAATAGTTAAGATTGAAATAGGATAAGATAAATAGAAAGGTTTTACTGAAGTTCTAAATATGGGGAAGATGCTACTATACCGCTGCTGACTAGCCGGCTAATTGTTTTTTCTGTCGCCAAATGAGGCCAAAACCGGGAAAATTTCCAAAAACGGAAGAAAATAGAGAAATAGAAAAAGCTTGATGAAGTTATGAGAATTAGAGAAAAACAGAACATGAGGAATAGCTTTCAGAGAGTCATATAATCGGGGAGAGCACGATACATGTTGAAATAGAAGAAAAAGCTCAAGCACTATCCCAAAAATGTTTATGAGTAGGAAGAACATAAAAATGAAAAACGACAAAATGAAAGCTAGAAGTGAGAGAAATTGATGTTTTATGAAGATAAACTACTTTAAACTGGTACGAAGAGGTAGAAAAGGAAGAAGAAAATAGAAAATGAGACTAAAGGCTTGATGAAGTGGTCCAAAATAGAGAATATCCACGAAAAGTAGAAAAGAATTTTAGCTGCTAATGAGGATGATCATGACATAAAATAAGAGATAATGATATAATGAAATAACTACATCAATAGAATATATAGAACATCAGTTATGGATTTAAAATATCAAAAAAAATTGAAAATAAACTAAGAAAATTTGTAATAAATATAATATTAAAAATATTTTTATCAAGATTATAATAATAATAATAATAATAATATAGTTATTAATATACTAAAGTATATCTTCAAATGTCAGTAAATATCAAAAATAATATAGCTAATATGATAAATATAGAGATATAAACTACATAATATACAATACAAACTTCAAAAGAAAAAATATATCAACTATACATCTATATATATTCTTTTATTTTCAAATACAAACGGAAAAGGCTATGAATATTTGTAGTTTTTTCACCTAATATGACATTGCTCTTGAGAAAAAGTGAAAATATTTGAAAGTTTATACAAGGACAGAGAATACCTGAAACATGTACATATCTACATGAAACATGAGCATCTGTCTCCTAACATGGGAAAGCTAATCGCATCCGACTCTAATGACCGAAAGATACGAAAAGTGAACGCCAGATGGCCATATGAGAGGGAGGGGCAGAGAATTAGAGAGAAAGAGAATGAAAATGAGAGAGAAGACTTATATGAAATCTAATGCGAGAGAGTACAAAGATGTAAGTGAGGGAGAAAAGAGGTAAAGCTCATGTCATAACAGTCACTGTCAAGCAACCATGCACGTTATGAACGTTTAAGCAATATGAGAAACAATGTCAATCAGTTATGATGAGACAGCTTATCGAATAGAGAAGAATATGACAACGATTCTGTAAATGAATACGGATTAGATCATGCAGCTCTTACAAGATTGATTCAGTGGCAAATTGGCTTGTCTACAAGTCATTTAATTGCAAAATTGGTTAGTAGAAATCATTATTCAAAGTTTCTACAACATCATAGCTCATTTGAGGGTATATCTTGAATATATCCAATGCTTCTTATAAAGTCCCCTTTAGCACAGATTTTTTGGTCATAGAATACTATATAGATTATTCAAATTTAGGAACATATGATGCCATCGTCTGTCATCTTCAACTGGACGTAGGTAATCCATTTAGATGGTGCAAGAGGGTTGCATGGTATGAGTATAGTTGAAAGAGTGGAAGAGATTCCTATTGAAGTTAAGTAGACATGATGAATTTGAGTTGTGGCTCGAGACGACGTCCAAATTTAAGCTCATCAGAATGTTATAACAGATGTAGGAAGAATATATACATATACATATATATGCGATATAATCAGATATAAATACATGTGTCATCTACATGCTTAATGGTTTTGATTTAACTATATATGTATTCAAATGAGTTAGTATAGTTAATGTTATACACTTTCCTGTTATGATAAACTTAATAAATTCTATGAGTTTTGTATATTTAAGTTTAAGAGAGAAGATACAAGAAAGAGCTTACGTCAAAGATCGCGTTTCAGGAAAAAAAACTAATTTCATGCATCAGATAGTAGATGAGTGAAATGTTGTAGAAGTTAGTTTCTCATTTTCGGTAACAATATAAACGAAACTTACTAATAAAATAAATAGGAAATACAGATAGATTTGATAGATTGTAAAATGAGGTAAAATCGGGATAAACATTAAAAGACAAGGTAACCTGCTCCAGGGGTAGTGGCATGCCTAAATAGGCTCCTATTTGTCTCCTGAAGGACATGAACCATTCATTAGGTTTGCCAGGTACTCTATAGGCTACTGTCCATTTTGTCCCTCAAACCTATTCCCTTCTCCTCTCTCCTTCTCTCTTAACTCAAGTCTCCTCTCATCTTCCAGCATTCTTAAATGGTAGCCACTTAGATATGACCGGAAAGATTATAATAAGGTTTTCGGTTCATATGTGTCCATATTTGAGTGTAAGTCCTCTCAGATTCTATTCAGATGAATTTACCTCAATGTCTTCTAATGTGTAGGGACTTGAAGCCTCTTTACTCTCGAAAAGATGGTTTGCTTCTAAAAGGAAATGAGCTACCCATTAAACGATAGATTATTTGGCTCCAAAACAGCAATAACACACATTTCAAAAAGTGAAAAGATGAAATGAGATAAACCGAGAGAAACAATAGAAAATAAAAATAAAAGAGGGCTCAAAAGGAAAAAACCATAAATACGACAAAAAAAAAGAGAATTTCCTCTGTGATTCGTGAACTGAAACCACAACGACCATGTAAAGCTTTCATGCTCGTTTTTGCTTTTATAAAAGATGATGGTAGCAGCTGGTCAGGCAGTTAGTCAGTTACTGCCAGCTATGCTCATAATGTGTATCTTATACATCTGAAGAATGAATATCTTCTTTTGGTTGTCTGTTCTCTCTTCATCTTTCCTTCTATTATTCTATCAACGTTATCTTATTGCTACAGATCTTATTAAAAACCGTGACGAAACGCAATTAAATGACGAGACGTAATTAATATTAAGCAAATCTATCTAAGGAGTTAATGAGAATATAAGATGAGTCCACCACAAGACATATAGCATAGACAATGAAATAAGAACATATCAATTCATTTCTTTACAATCTATTACATTAACATAACTATATGTATATGCATATATATATATATATAAACATATGCTTAACTATAGAATAAGGTATAGATTAAGATCAATAGATAATAATTAGTTTGTTTTATGAGATATATCTATATCTATCTATATATATTGCTGATTGTTTATAAAAATAGATTAAAAGCTATTATTTTCATAAACAATATTAGAATGCAATTGATTGAAACAGTAAAATGAAAATTACTTTAAGATTTTATAATTATAAGAATAATTCAATTATAGAAAATAATTATATATAGCCAATAGAAATGCTCCAAATGAGCTATGTTTATTTAGATTTTAAATTCATTATGATATTATTAATTTTTTTTCAATGTTTTTCACAAATTCAATCTAATATTCCAAAAGAATCGGATGTAAATATTAACGTTTCACGCAAATACTCAGTATTTCCTTTTCAGTTCATGAAGATACACTGGTTGCGTTTTGTAAATTACATGATATAAGACTAAATTGATAAATTATTTCTACATTTCTATAATATATGAATTATTTGGTTTATTTATGAATTTTAACAATTATTATTTTAGTCAACATCTTGACAAATAGCTAGAAAAAGCGAGTGAAACACAATTACGATGACCTATTGAAGAAACAGATTACGTAACCGTATGGCACATCCCTAACAGACAGCTGAGATTCTGTGAATTTGTATAAAGGAAAGGTCGAGCCCAGATTGGGGATTACCAACCAGCCTATCCTCCTAGAACCAGCTATGAACCAAATGTCGCTGGGAAAATTGGCAACCAAGAAAAATACTTGAATGCAGTCACAATAATTCTTCTTCAAAAGTAATCTGTGAATCTCACCACCATTAAGATCCCCTGTTCTGTGTTCAGTACTACAATGTTCTACAGTTATAACACATTGTTGGTTCTACAAAGTTTTATTCAGCAATAGTACACTCAGACACTCGAAGAGTGGACAATGAAAGTACAAAGAATGAAATGTTTGAACGTAACAATTGCTTTTTTTCACTAAGAGCTTAACCGAGTTCGGAAGAGAAAATCCACAAGAGTTATTAATCGAATTTATTAGATAATTAACTACAAAGCACTGAGATGAAATGGGCTCTGCAGGGTATATTTAAAATATATGCAATCTAATAGTAAGTCTCTCTTTCGACCCATCCTCCTGGATAACGACGAATAAGGTAACGACGGATTTCGTCATAGATGAAGATGATGATGGAGAATGGAAGAGCACAGAACCACCAGGAGAATCTATAAATACGTTGAAATTAATCCGAATATTCATTGAATTTATTTACCTGAGTCCATACATACGGAGACCGTTGTCAAGTCCAGGGCAGTAGCACATGAACCAGGCAAGAGCGGTTTCGAAGACAAGACCGAAGTTAAGAGTCCAGTTACCCATACCTTGTTGAACAAGGGAGTTTCTACGGGTCTTAGAGATGATCAAATCAGCCCATTGTACAACGACAATAGAAACGAAGTAGGCGGTTTGGCAGGTGTGTTCAAGGATCTTGCGGTTAGCGAAAGTCTAAAATACGAAGTTGAGATTAGAGCTTACAAATTAGACTGCTTACCCATTCTTGTCCGTAAGAGTCCTCGACGTTGTTGTAAGCACGGGAATCCCATTGAGAACGGATTTGATAGAGGTCTTTGGGCCAGAATCCGTTATCAGCCATAATCCAGAAATAGGTGAAGAAACCAGCAGAAGCCTAGACATTAATTTTTGAATTTTAATTCTGAAGTATATATTTCTTACCTGGATCATACCGATCTGACCATAAGCCAAAGAAATAAGACGTTCGTTTACAAGTTTGTCACGGACGGGGTCACGAGGTTGACGCTTCATGATGTCGGATTCAGCCTCTTCGTAAGCCAAGGAGATAGCAGGAACCATGTCAGTTCCGAGATCAATGCAGAGAATGGTGACAGTTCCGAGAGGAAGTGGAATACCGAAGAGCATGTAAGTCAAGAATGGAGAGATTTCGGGAATGTTGGAGGTGAGAGTGTAAGCGATGGATTTCTTGAGGTTATCGAAAATAAGACGTCCCTAAAATTTTCAAAATAAATTTTGTAAGTTTTAACGACAGAAACAAACCTCTTCGACTCCGACAACGATAGAAGCGAAGTTATCATCGAGAAGAATCATGTCAGCGGCTTGTTTAGAAACATCAGATCCAGCAATACCCATAGCAACTCCGATATCAGCCTTCTTGAGAGCAGGAGAGTCATTGACTCCATCTCCAGTTACGGCGACAATTTGTCCTTGAGCTTGGAAGGCTTCGACGATAACGAGCTTTTGTTGTGGGGAAGTACGGGCGAATACAATTTCTGAGTGGTGACGGATAACCTAAAATATAAGATTAGAAACGATTGTGTTTAAATTACTTACATTAGCTAATTGTTCTTCGTCCATCTCACGCAAGTCGGAACCGTGGATAACGGCAGCCTTAGCTTCACGGGGGTCAACTTGATCAACTGGGATTCCTCTGCGGACAGCAATATCTTCGACAGTTTCAGTTCCCTCGCTGATAATTCCTACGGACTTGGCAATAGCTTTAGCGGTGATAGGGTGATCTCCGGTGACCATTACGACTTTAATTCCAGCAGAACGGCACTTAGCGACAGCATCAGGTACAGCGGCACGTGGAGGGTCAATCATAGACATAAGACCAACAAAACGGAGACCCTTGAGTGGGAAGTTAACATCTTCAGTATCGAATTTGAATCCCTTGGGGAATTGGTCCTTTGGCAATTTGAAGTCGCAGAATCTATAAAGTTAGAAATTAGGTAAGTGAAAATGAGGCATAAGTGTACCCAAGTACACGTTCTCCCATTCCTCCGAGCTCAAGGTAGGCATCGTTGAATTCTTCACGTTTCTTCTCATCGAGCTGTTCTTCCTTTCCTTGGAGAAGGATGGTGGAGCAGACATCAAGAATTCTCTCTGGGGCTCCCTTCATAACAAGAAGATACTCCTCCATGTCTGGGACGTCGTGGATAGAAACTTGGTATTTATTGGTAGAGTTGAATGGAATTTCAGCAATCTTAGGGTGCTTCTCACGAACAGCCATGATGTTACCCTAAAGTTCTTAAAATTAGTTAAACTGTGAATTAGCTTGATACCTGGGAAAGTTCAGTGAACTTAAGAAGAGCGATTTCAGAAGCATCTCCAGTACAGTCACGCTTAAGAACTGGGACGTCTTGTTGTCCTCCCTTGAACTCAGCTCTATTACAGAGGGAAGCAACGCGGAGAAGAGCGTTGAAGGTTTCTCCAGATTTCTTACCAGAGCTAGAGCTCTGGTTCTCAGTGGTGTCACATTCCTCGATCTTTTGGTCATACCACATGTGAGCGACAGTCATTCTGTTTTGGGTAAGAGTTCCGGTCTTATCAGAACAGATGGTAGAGGTAGATCCAAGAGTTTCTACAGCTTCTAAGTTCTTGACCAAGCAGTTCTTACTGGCCATTCTCTTGGCAGTGAGAGTCAAACAGACAGTTACAGTAGCAATCAATCCTTCGGGTACGTTGGCGACAATGATACCGATGAGGAAAACAACAGCGGTAAGCCAGTGATATCCAAGAACGAAAGCAATGATGAAAAATGTAACTCCGAGGAAAACGGCTACTCCAGTGATGATATGAATGAAGTGCTCGATTTCACGGGCGATGGGGGTCATTCCTGTGTCCAATCCAGAAGCCAAGTGAGCAATACGTCCCATAACCTATAGAAATTAACTGCTCAAAAGCCCTTTAAGATATTATCTTACAGTTCTGTCTCCAGTGAAAACGACGATACCCTTGCAGGTACCTTCGACAGCATTGGTAGAGAAGAAAGCAACATTACGGGTCTCAAGTGGGTTGTCATTGGTGCAATCAGGGGAGCGACTCTGTGGTTCAGATTCTCCAGTCAAAGAAGAGTTATCGACCTTAAGATGAGACGTAGCGAAATCAGTCACACTTTTCCATTACCTTGAATCCGAAAGCAGAGATAACACGGATATCAGCTGGAACACGATCTCCACCCTTAACCTCGACGATATCTCCAACAACAAGTTGTTCGGTGTGGATTTGCTTCTTCTGGCCATCACGGTAGACAAGTGCGAACTGAATTGGAAATATTGAACTAAGATGCTAAGCAAGGACAATAGTCTTACAGTGGGGACCATGTTCTTGAAGGAGTCCATGATTTTGCTAGACTTGCTTTCTTGGAAATATTGGAAACAACCAGTAATGATAACGACACTCATAAGTACAATTCCCAGGTAGAGGTTATCCTTTGATGGGTATTCCATGGTGAAGCAATCGACACCGTAAGCGATGTAACATAAGATAGCTCCAACCTGAAACATATTATGTTCACTTTATATAAATTTCATTTTTCAAACCCAGAGGAGCATGGCAAATCCTCCGAACAAGTTCTTACAGAACTTAACCCACTCTGGAGTAGTCTTTGGTGGGGACAAGGCATTAGGTCCATCTCTGTCAAGATGTTCCTGAGCCTTTTGAGTAGTCAGACCCTGAAAACAATGTCATCAGATTATGATTAAAAGTTCTTCTGCTATACAGAAAGATAAGCATTTATTTGAATTATTGATTTTGAAAAATGATACTTTTATTGTATTAAAATCATAAAGATAATTTCACTTACAGTTTCGATATTGGTTCCATATCTGACTGCCAACTCATCCAGAGTGATCTTATGTTCGTCCTATAAACGAGAATAAGTCTTTGCATCAAAGATAAAACATTTTCTGCATACCATTTGGACTTCCTGTTTCAATTCTTTCATATCATTTGACTTCGCTTCCTTGGTCTTCCCCATGTTTGACCTGAAAAATAAAATAATGTAAAAACAACATGGTTTTATCGAAAGCGAATATGAAGACTAGAAAATACGAGAACGAGGAAAATCATTAAATTCAACGAGTTGTTGGAAGATGTCTACATCCAAGTTTAGAAAAAGATGGCAGCGCAAGCGGTCGCGTCGCGACTTAGCTCTTCAAAGTCGAGCTGCTCATGAATGAAGTAAGCTCCAGTATCTCATGGAAACCTCAATCTAAACGTTGGATGCTTAGAAACATCGAGAGCGTTTCGTATATTAGAATCGATATAAGACAGAACAAGTCGAAAATCTTTCGCCGACATAAGGTGCTGATAGATGACACGGAAACTCCAGCTGCAACCTGGCGCAAAATCGATTACAACTTAGCCCACTCTCAAAGAAGCAACATTACAGCATGCAAACTTTCAAATTAATCTAAACGGATTCGGAATGCACTAGCTAAAGAATATGTTGGAAAATTTGGCCAATCCGTTTCAAACTTTACAACCTTTAGAAACGTTTGCTCGCTGCTAGCGGAGTGCTAGCGCTTGCAACTTATTGGTAGGCAAAGGTACAACAGACGAATGGAGATATAAGCAGTAGGAAGCTTCGAACTAATTTAGTTTGTTCAGCATCGAAAAGCTAAAAGATAAACAGAGGAAGGGGCGAAAGCAAAGAGAGTGAGGGAAAGTTCTGAGACGAAAAGGAGGAAGGACTAGGCGAAGGTGCTATTGACCGCGGCCTGGCAGCTAGATGTGAAAGGCATAGCATTCGCTTAAGAGACGCAGACGACAGAAAGCAAATGAATAGCGCAATCGATAATAGCTGGGCTGCACCACTGCCACGAAGCACATAGAAAGATGAAGAGAAAGCTGAAAACAGAGAAAGCTGAAAACAGAGAAAGAGAGGGACAAGAAAGAGAAGTTCTGGCTGCGTTTTCACAAAGCGCAATGTAATGGCATACATAGCATACAATATTCTTAGGCGGACAGTCTTTTAATAACTTTGCCGTCAGAGCAATTAGCATCGCTGTGGAAACTTCCCCGATGTCTTGGGAAAAATTGCCTTGTTTGATGGCAATGTATTGATACGGCATCCATTTTAGTTTTGTTTTGAGGGAATCGATTCTTTCACGAAGACGCGACTAAAAGCAGAGCACGAGTAAGAACAAGATTTGAATAGTTCGGCTTTAAACCTCCTGAGAAATCTCGGACAAAATTTAGGTATTGAAGGTTCAGTGCCAAAAACTTTTGAATACTTGCATGCCGTTTACAAGCTGAGCTCGAGTAGCTATCCTTAGAGCAATCTTTAAGCTATGCTAATTATAAAAAGATTTGATTAAAAAAGTTATAAAAATTCTATAAATCTACTGAATACGCTAAAAAGTTGGAAAATTGAAGTTACCCTTCAAATTTTGCCAGACGATAGTTGTTTATTGTCACCTGAACTCATTGTTAGATGATGAGAATAGAAGCAGGCAGAAAACCGGTCCTCCTCTATTTCTCTAATTTGTGCGCCCGGAAGTTGCCTTGACAATTATTGTTGTCTATTTACATCTTACTCTAAAGATAGCTAGAAAAACATAGGCCGGGAATTTGGAAGAATGCTAAATAAGGAGGAGTGTCAGCGTGGATATATGAGTGTTGTCGAAAGCTGTAAAAACATTCTCAAAGTGATTATTCTGGTCATTTGAAGTGACATACATCATCGAAGAGATGATAAAACAATATATATTGTATGAAAACCTTTAAGGAGAAGCTTAAGAAATAATTGTTTATGAAGAAGGCTTTGAATATTAAAAGAACTTGGTGCTCGCAACAATCAAGCAAACAAGTCTGTTGGCTTCTCGAAGCGAAGAAAAGATTCTTCTTCTACAAACAGTACCCAAACAATGAAATGAAGTCAATAAAATAATCCACAAACTGTTGGGCCATAAGAAAATGCCTAGTTGAAACAGAAAAGAAAAAGAAAAGAAGCAAACATTGTATGGAAAAGTTCCCTAAGAAATCCTTAAAAGTCATAGCAACAATTCTATACTACACCCTAATCGTCTTCAGAATATGCAAACACTATGTACATGTTATCTATGTTATCAGGGTACTAGCAACGCATTATGGCAAAACGTAATTAAAAAGCTGATAAGACGTCGAATTGCTAACATTAGATACATACGGTTGACTTCTAAATGTATCTTATGATTCGTGTCACCTCTCAATAAAATCATAGAAAATGAATTCCATAAAAGATGAAAGAACAGAATAATGCTTATAATGATAGCACTACCGGAACGAAAACTTCAAAACTCACGTCAATACAATTGAAAATCAAGTCAAAATGCTAATTATAGAATTGGCGAGAGCTAAAAACTTCTTGTCTGTTGGACTAAAAGAAGAAGAAGTCTTTCTTGTTCGTCACTCTGTCTATACATACAGTCAATATAGTGAACAAGATGATAGGAGAAAACGGAAACGGTGAACACAGTAGTACATGAGGATAGCGATGAAGTTGATATCATTTGATGGGCACGTTGAGAAATCAACGAAGAACTGTTGATCCGTACAATTTAGACGGAAAAGAGAAACGTATAGATGCTAACGGAAAGAGGAGGTGAAAGGAAATATGATCTATCAAACTCACGGTCTACAATGAGAGACATAGATACAATAGTTTTGAGAGAAAGCGTACGAGAGACAATACGTTGATCAGAGAGGGTCGATTGATCGTGGGTTCATCGCTTGAGAAATCATTGATTTGTTTGTTCGGAAATGTCTTTTCAATGTGAAAGGCAGACACAGGCAGCGTGTTTCGAAGTAGCTATCTTTAGAATCTTTAAATGGTATTGTGGATATATTCTTAAAGAATTATGTATTGTTCAGTTATAACATAGGAAAACGTAAAGTAAATAAGGTAGATTGACATAACTGAAATTGACGTCGATGTTCAGCACAAAACCGTCAAATGAACTCCATCAAAGACAGCGATCAACACGGGTCATTCGGGTTCAGGCATCGTAGTGGAACAATTTCGGGTTTTCTTCATTACTTTAACAGTTGCTACTTTTAAGAATCCTTTTTTTTTAATTCCCAAATGATTCCAATACGTCTAATCATTAAAGGACAAAATAAAAAATAACTTTTTTTTTCGATAAAAATAGAATACAGATGGTTATTTGAATGAAAAGTGTAAATGTTTAACATTGCCATTTAGTTAGTCACTTTTTTAGATAAAGAGTTTTTGTCTGGGAAAGACAGTGCAAACGAAATATCTAAGGATGAATTCACATCTGGCTCTGCAGCCAAGTTGAATCATCTGGATGAACCCTTGAAAACATTGTACGGTATTTAAAATAGACAAAGGGTTCTTCTCATTTAATCTGAAGAGACAAACATTAAATTCGATTGAGAAAAAAGGATAAATGTCAAAACAAATTCCAACCGGTCATTGTGCTCATGAGCCAAAAAAGTTGAAACATTTCACGCCACGTCACGCGCGTCAAATTAGATTTTTATTTTATTAACACAATTAGATTTAATCGGTTCATTCTACAATTACTTCACCGAAAATCTTAAAAATAATTCTTTTCTTTCGTCGAAATCAATATTGATTGAAAGAAAAGAAGTTTTTTTTAAATAAAATATCTTCAAATGATATCTTTTGTTCTACTGCTGAACTTTCTACTGACTTGCCTGTCTACAATAGTGATCTTAAAATGCTTCAAAAAGCCGGTAAGTATATTGAATATTGGTTTCTAATAATTTCTTTTTTTTTGTTTTGTTAAAAATTAAAATTAGAATTGTTTTTTGTTGTTATTATAGAAGACACCTCAAGTCACCGAAACAACTACTACTCAACAGTATAACCAGGTCATTATTCAACTTATACTTTTGAAATAATTAAAAGTAAAAAGTTAGCATATAGAGAGAATGAAAACTTTACAGACAAAACAAAGTAGAAAATGCAGGACAGAAACAGAAGATAGACGTAGTTCCGATGAAAATTTATCAAGAGATGAAAAGCATGGCAAAGAAAGGCATGGAAAAGTACGAATATGGTAGGCAGAAACATAATTGAATTTCGTTTTCTTCCAGCATGATACGCAAACGACTAGAACGAACGAGCAGGTAAAAGAAAGACACTATGAATCTGTGAGAAAACGTTTTCGAATGATGAAAATTGCGTTGCGACAAACAATTACAGAAAACGAAAAAGGAAGATGACAGAAAGACATTACTAAACGAGAAAAAGATTGAAAATAGCAAGAAGAAAGAAATTAAAATAGAACAGAAGGATCAGATAGGTGACTATGAGAAGGTCATAAAATGGTTTCAAAACTTTCTATCAATTCTCGTTTAATACATACATGCATTCAAAATGACATTGATACAGATGACGGATGATAAGCTCGCAGACAACAGCTCAGATGACTCAAAAGAAAAGGATAAAGAAAAGATAAAGGAAATTGAAAAAGTGGACAATAAACAAAGTAAAATAGGTATATATTATTTATATTTATGATTAATTATATGTTGTATTCATATTATTATTTATTCTAGAAGATAGCAACATCACCAATGTTCAAGAAGATCCTATAAGTGTGTATCCCTCACCCATGGTATGGAACACAACAAAGGGAGAACAGGTTGGCATGAAATTTTTAATCGAAATATTATGTTTCTTTCCTTTCTCAAGATTTTGACTATAACAAATAAAACAAAAACCACATTGGCAATCAAGATGAGATGTTCGAACAATGATATTTACCTGTTAGATGCTACTGAATTGCAGAAAATTTAGAAAAGATAATAATTTTAGGATGGTGCCAGTCTACTTTCAAATTAAAGGGGAACAAGCTTGCACTGTGAAAGTAACACGATCAGAAGCTCCACCAAGTCCAGATAGAATATCTCTTGTTTCGGCTGAGGTTTCATTCATTTTTTTTAATTCGATCCCATTTTATAATTCAAGATTGCTTCGGAGTTGACTACTCTGAGAGAAATACAAGCATTCTTTAAAGACTATCATGGTTCTACAAATGAGACTAACTTAAATCTTGTACCTGGGGGAAAATAAATACAAGCTTTTTTGTTTTTATAAATTTTTCATTATATACAAAAAATAATTATATTTATAATTTAATGTAAATAAAAGTTAAAGATATACCAAAAAGGGAAAGGGGGATATTTCTATAATTTGTAGGAATATGAACCGTTTCGCTTTAATGTTTCCGACAACTTATATTCTCGTTCTTTTGGATCTGCAAAAATAACGGAATTATTCTCAAATCTATATCATATAACTTACTTAAATTATGCCAAAGAATAACCTTTTCAGCAATATGACGTAGTCCTACGCTTTTAGCCCATTTCATTGGACCTCCTGTGTTTGCAGGCCAACCAAATCCGAGGATACTGTATCATGAATCAGAATTTAATGTATTATTATCTTAAAACTCACAATAAGATATCAATTAAAGATTCGTCATGTATCATTCCTTCTTCTAAACATAAAAATCCTTCATTAATCAAAGGAAATAGAATAAATTCAACAATTTCCTGAAAAAAAAGAAAATCATAGAGTGGGGCGTAACAAGGGATGAAATACCCGATCACACATAAGTTGAATATTTGGTGAAGCATCAGAAGCCAGTGTTTGAATTAGAAACTCAACAGCTGTATCATTTTCCTTTTTTCTTGTTACTTGATCATATTTATAAAATCCTTTTCCTATAAAAGAAATAATTGAAAAAAACATGTAAAGATTGGTGTAACCTGTTTTTCTCCCAAAACGTTTTTGCTTCAAAAATTCGGTTTCCAAACTGTTTAGAGGAACATTATTTTCATTTTTTACTTTTATGGCAACGTCTAATCCTAAATATTGTATTAATATAATTAAGATTATAAAAAATAATTGTTAACCATTCATATCAATCAATGTGATAGGTCCCATTAGAAATCCTTGATGTGTTATGATATTATCAATATCCTTAGGTAATAAGCCATATTCATACAACAGCTTCATTGACTAAATATATGCCAAATTTCATAAATATTAAAACGTTATAAATGATAGACCTGGCCAATATACACTGCTAGGAGACGATTAAACACAAAATTTGGACAATTTCCAACCAAGACAGCAACCTTAAAGTTTTTATTTTTTCTTAATTATCAATAATAAATATTTTACTTTTTTCATGTCTTGACAAGCTTTAAATGCTGTTGCTACAGCAGTTCCAGAAGTATAAGATCCGAAGACAATCTCAACAACACGAATAACATGTGGAGGATTGAAAAAATGAATTCCAACAACTCTAGATGGATCTTCAATAACGGAGGCCATCTAAAGCTATCAATTAAGTTTTATATACAATAAAAGTAAAAGTCACTTCATCAATGTTCAAACTTGATGTATTTGTTCCGAAAATAGCTGTTTTTGGAAGAATCCCATCCAATTTTTGGAATAATTCCTTTTTCATGCTCATGTTTTCAAAGATAGCTTCAATAATCTAAAAGAAAACAAATAAAATATTAGGTTTCTCTTTAAAAAAAACTTTACCAATTGGCAATCTTTCAATAAATCTAAATCTGTAGTATACATCAAAGCATGTGATTTCAATAATTGAACATCATTCTCTTTCAATCTTTTCAAAGTTACTTCTCTTTTGATTGTTATATCAATTTCCTTGCGACAAGCTTGAATAGCCTAAAATATTTTTTCATTTAATAAAGTAATAAAATAATAAATAATAATTTATTTTTACTTCATATGTGTGTTCAACAACAACTGTTTCATATCCAGCAAGAACTAATGAAATTGCAATTCCTCTACCCATCGTACCTAAAGTTATTTATCATTTAGAACTTAAAGATTTTAAGGAAATACCTCCTCCAATTACTCCAACTCGTTTAACTTCAATAGCAGAACTGTTTCCATGATCATCACCATTAGGAAGAGTCCACTTGAAAAAATTTTAAATAAGAAAAGAATAAATTAAATTTATAATACCTGAGTAGATTTTACATAAGCATTTGACATATATTCTTTAACATTAGCAGGTAATTTCAAATGATTCATGATAAAAACTTAAATAATTAATATAATTATAAATTATAAGAAGAAATATATTATATATATGTCTAAATGTATGACAATAGTTGTACAATTCAACAATTTTTATCATTCGATTAACAAAGGTCGAAATGGAAATAGACTACAATGTAGTCCATCTCAAATAATCATATTATTCCTTAAACTTATTGTTTTACTTTCGGATTGTTTTCCAATTTTAATTTGAATAACTACAAAAAAACTTATAATTCAACTTTTTCATAACAATAATCATTGAATTTATTGCATTTTCTTCTATAATTGGCTACAGAAAGTTGAAAGTTTTTGAAATAAAAATCATTTATTCAATAAATTCTATTGGATAGAATATGATTATCGGATTTCTTCGGTATTCTTTTCTGAAAATCCTTTGTGATTTCTTGAATTATTGGTAAATATAAATCCGTTGTTGCATTTAAACCGAAAACAAAATCTAAATGAGTGTATTTGAGCAGCTCAACACTTCCAACTATCGTATGATTCATTGACTTCAATATAGTTTCTCTGAAATCAAAATATAAAACTATTCTAGTCAGCATTAATGAAAACCTGATATCATCCGTATCGGCTAATATGTCATCTTTGCTCCAATATATATAAGTAGGTGTAACAATCTTTGTTAGATTGTATGTAGGAGGTGTACTCTAAAATATCATAACTGATAACCAACATATACCAATGTTGTAATACTACATTGAATCTTTGTATTATAAAGCCTTTTCTCTAAAAAGGGTCAGGCCAACTTTTCAGCTCGGAAAGCCTGGGCTCGAGAAGGACGGAGAAGAATCGAAGAACTCGATTCAGGCACCTGTTGTCCTATACAAGCCTCTCTACTCCAAACTCTCTCTGAGAATGGATAGAAGTCTCATCATCCCCTTTGTCTAACGAACTTGCGCCGCACGGTCAACAGATATGCACTTGCAGCGTATCTCTTACGGGTGCACAAGCATCAATAAAATAGAAAAAAGTTCACTGTCCTCTTAGTAGAACTACATCATGCAAATAGCAACTTCAAAACCAATTCGAAATTTTATAATACATACAGTTCTTAAAGGAACTGTAGCAAACAAAAACAAAAGCTATTTTATATTCAAAGGGTCAGGCCAACTTTTCAGCTTAGAAGGCCCGGGCTCGAGAAGGACGGAGAAGAATCGAAGAACTCGATTCAGGCACCTATTGTCCTATACAAGCTTCTCTACCCCAAACTCTCTCTGAGAATGGATAGAAGTCTCATCATTCCCATTGTCTATAAATGGAATGCCAATCTGCGACTACTTATCCAGTTGCAATGTATCTGATATGAGTGTTGCAATAATTTTGAAACAATTTTGAAACGTTTTAATGCTATGAAAGTTCTAAAAGAGTTATTTCTCATCTATTTTTGTTCTTTCTGATCGAACACTACAGGAAAAACAATCAATGCGGTCAATAAATCATTTTGCAGGTGAATCACGTGCCCTAGCATTCTGTGTCTCCTTCACAATTTTATTATCAAAGGGTCAGGCCAACTTTTCAGCTTAGAAGGCCCGGGCTCGAGAAGGACGGAGAAGAATCGAAGAACTCGATTCAGGCACCTATTGTCCTATACAAGCTTCTCTACCCCAAACTCTCTCTGAGAATGGATAGAAGTCTCATCATTCCCATTGTCTATAAATGGAATGCCAATCTGCGACTACTTATCCAGTTGCAATGTATCTGATATGAGTGTTGCAATAATTTTGAAACAATTTTGAAACGTTTTAATGCTATGAAAGTTCTAAAAGAGTTATTTCTCATCTATTTTTGTTCTTTCTGATCGAACACTACAGGAAAAACAATCAATGCGGTCAATAAATCATTTTGCAGGTGAATCACGTGCCCTAGCATTCTGTGTCTCCTTCACAATTTTATTATCAAAGGGTCAGGCCAACTTTTCAGCTTGAAAAGCCTGGGCTCAAGAAGGACGGAGAAGAATCGAAGAACTCGATTCAGGCACCTATTGTCCTATACAAGCTTCTCTACCCCAAACTCTCTCTGAGAATGGATAGAAGTCTCATCATTCCCATTGTCTATAAATGGAATGCCAATCTGCGACTACTTATCCAGTTGCAAGGTATCTGATATGAGTGTTGCAATAATTTTGAAACAATTTTGAAACGTTTCAATGCTATCAAAGTTCTAAAAGAGTTATTTCTCATCTATTTTTGTTCTTTCTGATCGAACACTACAGGAAAAACAACCCACGTGGGCAACGTGAGTCACGTAGACCAGTATTTTCTCCTTGAAATCTTAATACGGTTGTGTTTTTTCGTGAGTAAATTATATACAGATATCAAATGTTTCGAAAGATTCGAACTAGTTTTAGTATACAAAGAAATCTAGTTACTGTACCTGTCCATATGCTCTTCTGTTTGATTCTTCATTTCCGTAGTCAAATTTTTGAAGTTTTTGGCTTTTAACCAACTTAAAATAAAATTTTTAATAGTTTAATGAAGTAATTCTAAGATATTACCTGTACCCAATGCAGAAGATCTTTAGTTGAAGTTGCTGCAGGCATGTGACACATGTATACACCAACTCTTGTCTAATTCATAAATATATATCATACTCATATAATATATAATAATTACCATATTAAACTGTGTTTCTTTGCCATCTACAATTCCAATATCAAGTGTGCATATATTTTGTCCAATCGGTAAACTAAATAAATAATTAATCTAAACTTGCAACCATCGATGATGCTAAACCTGCAGAGAGTACTTATAATTTTCTGCAAAAATTTTGGAAACATCAAGGGTGAATTTGGAACACGAGATAATATAATCTATAATATATTATTATATCTAAATAATAAATAATCTCATTTTTTACTTTTACAAAATCGATTAAACGCGATCCTAAGTACTTGAACAGTCCTCCAATATGTGAAACTGTTGCTACAGGGGCAAGAGCATGAAATTGTCGAATCTATAAAGTATCAAAACATATTTGTGGTTAGAAAATAATAAAGAAGACCTTTTTTCCAAATTCAGGTTCATCAGCTAGTTTAGCAAACATTATAACTGTTCCTTGTGAATGTCCTATATAGTAAAGACTTTCCTTAATATTTTTGTTTATTATTTTCTAATAAAGTTTATTAAAATCTTACTTCACCTGTTTCCCGTAAGACATAATCAATACTTGATGATAAATCATATTGAGACATATCTTGCCATCTGAAAAAAACTTCTTTTTACCAAGAAACTTCTATGGTACTAAACGTAAAGTTCCAAAATCGTTCGTCATCTGGACCAAATCCTACATGTTTTTGGGAAGCTGGAGTTCCGCGAGAGTTTCCAATCCAAACATCAAAACCATGATCAGCGAACACTGTACCTAAACAGTATGAGGGTTCAAATAGAAAAATACATATAAGATGTCAATAACCTGCAGACTGTGAGGGTAAATTGGCTAAATAGTTATAAGAATCAGAGAACAGGCCATGTTGCATGAATACGACAGGTTTAATTGAGTTTGAAGATTCTGAGTATTAGATCGACATACATATAATATTTAAAATAACACAATACCATTCTTTTTTCCTGTTATTCTATGTAATTCCAGAATAAAATCATCTTCTGTACGAACAATGTGAGATTCTGAAGAATATCCGAAAAAGCGAGCAATTTCGGGCTACAAAATAGGAAATTCAAGAAAAATATACGTTAACATACCACTGTCATATAACATTCTGGATCAAGAGTTGCTTTTACATATTCGGAAAAAATTAATAAAATCGATAAAACAGGATAAAATTTGAAATTTAGGAAGATCATCTGATATCTCAGCAACCACAATGAAACAGTTGTCAGTATTGAGAGTATGTTTGTGTGACTCAGACAAATGAAAAAAAAAGAATTGAGGAAACAATTAGTGAAGAATAAGATACTAAGGTCATCAATGTGATAATATAGGCCATAGATTGTGAACAATTACTATTTTTAGGTTTAATTTTAGGAAAAATGATAATGTTTGTGAACATGTTAAGGTTTGTTGATGCGGGGGTATGATAAAATGATGATAATTGAACAATAAATGACTAATTATATTAAATATAAATATATGTATGTATAACTATATTATATAATTATAGTTAAATATAAAGAATATTTGAAATGTTTTTCTTATTTGTCATGCCAAAGCCTTAATTTCTTCTTAAATTTTAATAATATGAATAATAAATATAAAGAGGAGACTTGTTATAGATAGATTGATTTTGACAATTCGCTTTAAGGCAACTAGATTTTAACAGATAACTATTCACATATTATTATTATTTTGTTTTTGATCTTCTAGCAAAAGATGAACAATGACAGTTGTAAGAAATACTTTTTTCTTCACCAAACAGTATTTCTATCTGAGGATCGTACTGAAATCTTGCACTAGTCCGATTGGCTTATTTTGTTGAAAGTTTTGTCCTTTTTTACCCAATTGACCTCAAAAAATACTTTGTTTTTCCTTATATAATCAGAAACTTTTATAATACTTATGAGTTACCTCACTGTAGTTCGTAATAAAAACTGGTTAGTTCAAGCTGAACTCCCTATTAAAATCTGGAAATGAACAAGATTTTTCCATAGTTTTTTTTTTATAAAATTTGTTATTAAAATGTTTCTTTCTAATAAACAAACTTATTCATTTATAGTTTCAAATAAAAAAAATAGTTTTGTTTTCGTTATTTTCATTTACCTGTAGTATTCAAAAAAAAAAACTTATTCATTCAGTATAAAGTGTGAAATATTTTTGCAAACAAGTCATTATTTTCCTTTCCTTTCTTCAATAAAATCCTTTTAAACCTTTTAACTACTTAACTAAGACGTTATGACCTGAATTTCTTTCATTTTGATTTAATTTTAAGTACAAAATCATTATATCAACATTCACAATTTAGGAAATAAACAAATGGCTGTTTTGTTTTACATCATTTTCATTATATTACCATATAACTATCAAGCTTTTTTCTTAGGAGATAATGGAGGATGTCAATCAAGGTATATAATTCATTTTAAAAGAAAAAAAAAAGAAATTTAAATGTATTTTAGTCCATGTATGCCTTTCTTACAACTACCTGCACGACAACCATCATGGTATGTTTTTTCTTCTTTTCAATTATATTATTATGATAAATTTTAAAAAAGAATTTCAATAAACAGAATTCTGCAATATGGTTGTATCTACTATTACAAATTATTTTTATTTAAATTATTTTTTCATGTAATATCATTGTATTTTTGTTATTTTTAGTTCACCACCTTGTAGTCCTCCACAACGTGTTCCTGTTTTAGTATCCGAGCCAGCACCTTGGTAAGTTGATCATGTTTCAAGTTAAGAAAAAAACTTTTATTTAAGCTCACCATGTAATTCTGATAATTATAATCCGAAGTTTATTGCTTTAACTCCAGCATGGTATTAACATTCATATCAAAAGCTGTTGATAAAAATTTGTATTTTCAGTTCACCATGCGATAACAACAACAATAATCAAAACTATAATCCCGTAGCATATCAATCTGCATATAGCCCTCAGTATGTTCCAACTTCTCTTTATCAGATAACTCCCCAAGTCGTTCCAATGCCAATATTCTTATCAATGATAACATCAGCAGCACAGTCTAATCGACCGCCTCCGGCTTCACCAGTTACCTCATTCGTACATATGCCTAAGTCTGCACGCATTTCTACACCGTCAGCTTATGCCTCTGCTGTCACAGTAGAACCACCCAGTTATAGAACGTCAGGTGAAGAGACTGTTGCAACATTTGAAGTGCCACGCTATGCGCCAACTCATGCTGTTTTTGAAAAAACGAAGTATGCAGAACCCGACACATACAAATTTTCTGGATCAGCTACCGTAAAGCCCAAATATAATGAGGAAAATAATGAATATCGTACTACTGATTACAACTATAGACCTCCTGTTCCAACATCTCCAGACGAAGAAAAAGAAGAATATGAATCATTGGGAAACTTTGGAACAGGCTTCATGAAAACTTCATATTCTAATCCAAGTAACTTAAGACATGCCATTGCAAACTTTATAAAGCACGAAATGAAAAAAAAGAAAAGTTCAAGTACATCAGCCAAGTTTGATTATCGTCTTTGATTGTTTTTTTCGGTACATTTTTTGGAAAAAAAGTACTTTCACTCTTGTTTGTAAAAAAGAATAATTGTCAGTAACCTATGTCATTATATATATATATATATAGAAAGTGCTATATTAATAAATAATTTGAAATATTTCTACTTTTAATTTACTTTTTTCATAAATTTTAAGTTTATTATGATTGAACGGCTAACTTATCACATATATTTCAATGGTTTTTATTTATTTTAATTCTAAATATATGTAAGTAAACAATTTAAAGATTTTTTCAGTAAAGGAAATAATATTTAAAGAATAAATAATTAATATAATATTTAAATATATACAAGAAACAAACGTCTTATGAAAATGGGGCTTTTTAAACATTAAAGCTTAAGAATATATATCAAAACTTAAATATTTATAGCTTTATTAAAATCTTAAAAATGAAAGTTAATCTTACTTCAAATAATGAAGTTGAAATAACATGAATGATGAAAAAGCTGGAACTTGGAACAAATTTTATCTATGCCTCTTGTAAAATGAAGATGAATTAGCAACAAAACCTTTGAATTAATCTTATTAAATGAAATTGGCGACCTTGTTCAAGTTTCAATGCTTTTAAGAGGACAGGATGTTGAAGAATGCTTTTTCATATTTGCCAACAACGAAAAAAAATTGTCAACTTAATGAATTTAAAAAAACTAGACCTTTAATTATTCCTCGTTTAACACAGCATGATGTCATTTTTAAGACCATATGTTTCTTTCATTAGGTACTTTATATGTATATATATGGTTAAAATGAATATAGATTAATGAGATTAAAAACAGAAAGTTCCGCAGAAATTAGGAGAAGAAGTAAGAAAAAGATGAATAGATTTGAATTGAATTTTGCGAAATACGAGGGAAAACAGAAAAAAATGGAGGCGATTGAATAAATAGCCTTACGCTGCAAGATTTGAAGAAGAGCGAAATAAGTTATAAATCCACCTTATCCGTTAAAGAAAATGTTCAAATTAACTAAATGGCTGAAAAACCCGTTTGAATTGTATTTTAGAATATACCACCTTGGTTTCGCACTTGTTGAACATATAATTGAGGATGAACAGGCTGACTAAATTGTCATTTATGTGTTTCAAGTTGCATTGATAGAACCTGAAAAACATTTTGAGCCATGAGATTTTCGACCTCTAAAAAAGATTTTTGAAGCATAAAACTTGATAATGTTGTCATCTTTTAAGGAATTAGATAACCTGTCTTCACTTAGTTAAGCTCGTGTATATATAGCTAACCTCATCCAGTAGCAACATCATCTTCTCCTCTTATGAAGCTTTCAGTAGCTTGAAGTGGCATGTAAGCTTTCTATTGAAGCTAATGTCAAACATTCTTTTATCTTTTTTAAAATTTTATAAATATTCTTAATTTTAATATTTTTAGAAAATGAGATTCTTCGTTGTTGCTTTTGCTTGCATTGCTGTTACTCAAGCCTTTATCTTCGGTCCCTTAGGAGGAGGAGGAGGCGGCGGATGTGGATGGTGAGTTAAGCTCTTTCAACTTAAATCTTTTTTTTTTAATTCTGAAAGTTAACACTTTCATTGTCAAATTGTTTCAGCCCACCACCACCACCATCTTGTGGTTGCGGTGCTCCTCCTGCACTTCCACCACTTCCACCTCCACCATCACCTTGCGGTGGATTCCCACAACCTTCATGCGGAGGAGGATATGCTTCTCCACCTCGTGAGTTTTTCACACCACAAGACTTAATAAAACTTATGTTCTTTTTCAATTACAGTTCCACCACCACCACCTCCACCACCATCTGGATACGCTACCTCTTATGGAAAGAAGTAAATTCAATGATTCTGAATTCTGAAAAACTTTGATTTTTCATATTTGTATATGTTTGTGATGATAATTATCTTAAACAATCAGAATGAATAGTCTTTCCGAAAACTGTTTAATTTCAATTTTTTTCCACAATTATATTCCCCATTTTCAAGTAAAAGATTATAACTATATTATATGAAAGATCTTTCATCTTTCATGTCTTTTGAGCCACCTGCTTCTGGGCCATTTTCTATTTAGAGGCTAGAGATTCAATGTCACAAAATGAATGATAAAGTAATTTCTCTCTCAGAAAATCTGCTTTCCCTCTGTCCTCAATTTGAAAGTGAATAATAGATAAACTATCCTTTGGTGTTTCAACAACTCATCATGTTAGAGCATCTTATACTGCCGCCTGTCAATGAAAATCTTTGGTATTTTTCATTATTTCTTTTCACTCTCTTTCTCTTTCTATCTCTCATCTCTTTCACCTGGTAATTTATCAAAATCTGCACATGGAAAGATGGCTGAGTATTGCCGAAAGCCGGTTAAGACGCTGTCCGTCTAGTCAGATAAGGCCCGATGATGACTACTACGAGGACCAAGGAGGCTTCCTTGACAGCGGCGGACCCTGACGGCGCGCTTATCGCAATTGCGCGTCGCGAAAGCCGTTCAGCTCTCGTTGTCCTTCCTTGTGTCATTTCATTTATTACGGATTTTGGTATGGCTTCAACGGCAAAATTTCCGTTTTTCAATCTGCAGTATCATATCCTCTGGATAAATGTTTCAGAGAAACAAAGCTAAAAACCTGTCGAAGGTTCGATTTTGTTCAAGAAGGAAGTCGCTTAAGATTTCAATAGCATTTCTATTGATATAACGCTGCTTTATTTATTATTTTCGGAAAAAAGTTGATGTTTTCTCCACTTGAAAAAGGTTTCAGTTCAAAATCATTAAAAGGTTTAAACTAAAATGTTGCAAAACGAAAGAAATTGAACGTTTTGATCTATTGATAATTACAATAATTGTCCTGTTAAATCGTAATTACATGTTTCAAAATTAAAACAAAAAGGTAAAAAAAACTTTTAAGATAACTATATCAGGTATATATGGTATATTAATGTTTAAATATTAAAAAAATATTTATTTTTTATTTAAAATATAAATAAAATAAAAATTTGTAAAAATACATAAATATTATATATATTTTCTCCCATTCACTTACTTAATTCTTTCTTTTCTTTTCTCAATTTATATCTATTTTCCTAAAATAAGGTCATTTATAGGATAGGTGCTATCGAGGTTTCCTTTATTCATCATAAATATATATATCTGTTCATCTGAATATAAAATATTAAATTTTCCCACGAGGACAACATACCCTAATTGTCTCTTTGAAGTCATTTATAATTTCAGGTTTGAAAAAGAAATTTCGCAAAATATTTTTAGAAAAGAAACATTTTTGAATTATTTTGAACCTCCTTGACCTGTTTTTACCGATTTTAGTTGATCATTCTTCGCAAAGGTGGAGAGATTTGCCAGCTACATATCAGCCTAAAGAGAACTACGTAACCAGAATGCCAACTATACTTTGCAGATGACCTCGGAAGCTCTCTTCTGCTCAACCAACTGATCTTATGTTGTCCTTGATGTTAAAGAATGGCATCGGCAACATGGCCTCTCACTCAAATTTTACTTGAATGAAGGTAACATCAGAATATCCGAAGAAGATACATATGTACATGTACTACATGAACCGTTTTATCGTTTAGCCATAATCCTCAAAATTGATTCTAATGTTCTGGCTGTCTGGATACGGGTCGTTGTACGTTACATCCAGAACGATGCGCTCGAAATGGAAAGTGTCTTGAAGCGGGTGGGTGATACGATCATAAAAACTAAACTTCTTCTTTCATTCTACGTACTCCGTCTAGTTCAATGATTGCCATTTCATTCATCTGTCATTTCTTTCTATCGTAGCAGTCTGGAATCTCCTACGATTCGTGGTCCAGGCCATCATCTTCGTCCGTCTTCTGCGGTCTTTATCCATTCTTCTCCATCCACATCGAGGTCTAAAACGAGCGATAACGAAAAGGACAATACGTAGACTGGATAAGAACTGTCTGAAATGGAATGTATCGCTTAAAGTGCATTCTGCACTATAATGGAGTTTTCCTTTTATCCGTTTCAAATCTGGAATTTCACCTCTGATCATCGTATTGTCATTCAAAAGATTCATTGACTTTTTTCATTATCCGGCTTCAAACTTAAAGCTCAAGAATATCAAAAAACAACTGTTCAATAGCTGTAATTCAAATGTGGAACAACAAAAAATGATCGGAACGGTCCTTGTTCAATCAGTTGTGAAAAGGAAAAACAGTTTTCACTTCAAAATATGCATCGGAATACGAACATTACAACTGTGATTTTCTAGAATCTTCAAAGCTCTGCATAAAACTTATTTGAGATTTGCAATCGGTATTCTCTAAGGTCATACAAGCATGTATAGCTTACATCATTTTGGTTTTGACGTCACTGATCCGTGACGATGCCAACTGTAGATATTTCGATGACGCAGAAGACATGGCCGATTTTCAAGGCTACTCTTGGGATTCCTTTGGCAAACTATCGACTTATATAACAACCAGAAAACTGTTTGTGATGCAACATCAGTATGAGTAAAAGAAAATCAAATGTTGAAATGATAATTTCATCATTAAACTATAAAGAGGAATTCAAAATGAAATTTGACGTATATATCACGTTGATTAGAACCGGATATGGTGATTCTGATGATGATGTTGATGATGATTAACTAAAAATACAACAAGACAGAAAGCTTCTTCATCCTGTGACATAATGCTTCATCTTGAGAAAGAATTTCGCAATAGGGTAATCATCTGAAGTATTTCAAGCTTCTATCATTTATTAACACGTGAACGAAAAAGAAAGATCTAGAATGTGTTTCCTGAAGACATGAAGAATCAGAAAAATTCGAAAATCCGGTTCATTGACCAATTTAGGAATAATGAGGATAATGCTTGCACAAATGTATGATAACCATGAATAAAATGAACTTTTTATGAAATTAAAAAGTTTTATTTTCGTTTAAACTATCATAGAGAATCGTATTTAGAACATGTCATCTATTATATCTTCAATATCCTCATTCTCATCTTTAAATTGAACTTCAATCCAATTTTAATTGAATGTTTTATGAGAACAAAAAGTTAAATGTCCATATTTAAATCTATATGGCTATTTTTATCTTTTAACGTCTCCGGTGGTCTTCGAGAAAAAAAAAGAAGCAAAAAATCCTTTTTGGAACGAAAAATTTTATATCCAAAGTTTTTGAGTGATTTTTCGTGAAAAGAAAAAAGGATTCCAAATGAAACATTTGAAATTGAGATCAAATATTATATGAATATAGTTAATAAATATATATTTATCTTATCATATACATATATAATTTAATTTTTTAAATTGTAAAATAATTTTAAATTATTCAAAAATTAGCATATTTCACATATACGTCTAAATGTCTTCACGTATCGTTTAGCATGTTCAAGTTTCAATTCGATTCATTTTCATTCTGAATAAAGATGTAGCAATTGCATTCCATTGAGTTTCCGGAAATAAATCAAAGAGATCAAACATAGAATTGGAACTTTCTATAAGTGGAAGAACCTTATTTTTATATTTTTTCTTTTCTTTATAAGAATGGTCTTAGAAAGAAATTGCACATAGAAGAATGATCTTATAGGGTCTTTGAATGATCATAATCATAAGAACAGTATTTCTACTTCCATAAGAAAGTCTACACACAAGTAATTGTACTTTTGAGTATTTCAAGATGAAAAGTCTTAGAAACTACAAGAATTATACCAACCAAAATACAAGATTCCTAACTTCACTTCAATTTTGTTAGGAAAGTTTTTTAAGTTCAAATCTTTGACTTCGTATTTCGGTTTATGCAAATTTCATATATTTCTGTATGGTTATCAATCAAGCTAAGCAAGCAAAGAAGTTCATTTAATTAGATAAATTCGTTCAACAATTATCTTAATTTGTTTCTAGAGTACAAAGGCAACTATTAGAGCCAGGTTGGTATCTTTTCCTTACACTACCGCCTTACCGGTGGTCGGCTAGGGGGGCGGTAGCCTGATCACGCCCACCAACGCCCGAGGGCACAGACAATGGGCCGAAAAGTGGTATATAAGGACGGGAATTAGACGGCATAGGCACCAATCTGGTGAATTCGCCTTCTCTTCTCAACTAATCATGCAGAAGCTCATCGTCTTCGCTGCTCTTCTCGGAGTTTCCTCAGCCTTCCTTCTCGGAGGAGGAGGTGGATGTGGATGCGCGTGAGTATTATATTCTCTTCTATCTCTTCATTTGATCAAAACATTTATCAAATAAGACATCATTCACTTTCTAATGACTTGTTTCGCTTTCAACTTTTCTAGTCAATCTATCCAATTCCAATTCAAAAAATAATCCAAAATCAAATAATTTCTAATTTCATCTTATCATTTTACAGTCCACCACCACCACCACCACCATGTGGATGCGGAGGAGGACTTCCAGCCCTCCCACCTCTTCAACTCCCAAGCTTGAACCTCGGAGGAGGATGTGGATGCGCGTGAGTATCTTTCTGAGGATTCAGATCATTCTCAGTACTTTTCATTCAATATACTAATTTCCCATATTACAGTCCACCACCACCACCACCACCATGCGGATGCGGAGGAGGATTCCCAGCTCTCCCACCTCTCCAACTCCCACAACTCCAACTCCCATCTCTCGGAGGAGGATGCGGAGCCCCATCAGGATGCGGAGGAGTAAGTATCATTCATCAGATTCTGAATATGAATATCATCAAATGATAGTCCTATCAGTTTTATGGAGCATTCAAATCGAAATCATATCAATACTACTTTTAGTCTGGATACGCTCAAGCCCCAGTTCCACAAGGAAACTCTTACGCTCAAGCCCCAGCTAGCTCTGGATACGCTCAAGCTGCCCCAGCCCCAGCCTCATACGCTCAAGCTGCCCCAGCCCCAGCCTCATACGCTCAAGCTGCCCCAGCCTCAGCCTCATACGCTCAATCTGCCCCAGCCCCAGCTTCATACGCTCAGTCCGCCCCAGTCCACGGAGCTTCCTACGCTGCCCCACAGGTAGATAATACAAAAACCAAAGACATTTCTAATCACTAATCATTTCAGCCAGCTGGAAACTCTTATGCCACCGGAAGAAAGTAAACAGCTGATGTTGTGATACTGTTCTCACCAACAAACATAAAACAAACGTTATTTGTACATTAAGTGATGAACTAGAAATAAATTTTTCTCTTTATATATCGTTTCTTCTACTATTCAAATAATTTAAATAATAAATGAAAGGAATAAAACAAAAGAACCTGAATTAAGGATCAGGTGCCTATTCATCTCACATGAAAATCTACAAAACAGGCCTGTCATCTGGCCTTCTTCAGATAAATAACCTGAAAGAATTTCTCATGTAACTCAGCCACTTATTTCGGAATGAACTACATTCAAATTGGCTATTATCTTTCTCAGACTCCTCCCCAATCTGACCAGATGTACCAGACAGGTTGCCCTTTCAATGAAATTTCATTTCGCTCTTATCCGCTTTCCGGATAGCGATCCAGTTTAGTTTATTTTCAACAAAAATTACAGTGACAAAGGACACTAATTTGAAGGTCATAAAGATATACAAAATGATAAACAATTCATATTATAATTTTAAATTTTTAAATTTATAATCTAAAATCTAAAATTTAAATTAAAAAAAAACATTATTCTCTTAAAGAATTCCAAATCTGATTCACCTTAACCATAAGCGAAAAAACAATGAGTACGAAAAAAAATTTTTTTTTTGTTTTAATTTCAAATTTATTCATCATATTCCGACGTCTGACCTAAGACATTCCATGAATTACTAAGATTGAGAAGATTAATCGACATTTGACAGATGAAAACTGAAGAAAAAACATATCACAAAACTTCCAATTAAACTTGAAATCTTCTTTTTTTTTTTGAATTCGCCATGTCCCACACCGCTTTCGCCACTCTATTGTACTTTTTTTCAAAGCTTTTCAAGCAGGCTGAAGAAGATGAAGTCATCTTATCAATACACTGATTTTTAAGAATTTTAAAAAGTATTTTGACCTAAAGAAAAAATAAAAATAAAATTGATTCTCTAAAATAAAAAAAATACAAAATTTACATTTTACATTAGCATAATGAATATAAGCTGTAAGTTTCAAAATACTTTTCACGTATTTGACGAAAAAAAAACGTAGATAGCCCCATGTATGTGCTTTTCACACTATTAAATGACATCATAATGAAAAGAACGGTTGTACAATTGTGTCATATCCGTTAAATATTTGAAACGTATAATGTATACACATTCTTTACTAAATAGGTTTTACAGATAAAGTTGCAAGTTTAAAATATTTTTATGGATTCATTTGAAGATTTTCTGTATTGTTCGACAGATCAAACATGCAAATTCTACAGGATAGATGTGAGAGCAATGTTCAATTTCACTTTTATCCTGAAATTGGAGCGTTCCATCCTTGCGTATAGAAAGTTTAAATCGACAGAAAATATATATTGTATGAATGAAAGTGATGATAATATTCCCAAATTGAAAGACTAAATCTTATAAACTATAAGATATTTGAAGAAGCGTACACTATATGAGAATGATCTAAAGTTTAGAAAGATTGTGAAAGTCTGATTGAAAAATGAAAGTAACAAGGAAACTACTATTTAAATTTTCAGATTCTAATATTAAACGTTTACATATCGTGAGAATACATTCTGAAAATAGCATTAATGAAAAAAGTACCTAAACTTCAAAGTTAATCAATTTGAAACAGTTTTTGAATAATTCTTGAGAAATGTTTAACGATTATCTTATTTTTTCAATTAAAATATAATAATTTAATTTAATATTTTTACTTTTTTAACATATATATTCATATATTTATGATAATTTATACATTTATTCAAACATTTATTCAGAAAAAGAAATTTCATAAAGATAAAGAAGAGATTAATATCAAATTGGCATGATAATATCTAGTCTAATTCTCTTATTTTTCTACAATCTCTGAATATGATACCGAAGATTTGTTGGACGGGTTGACTTCTTGCTTTCAGTGGGCGGACTATATTTCTTCAGGCTTTACTGTCATGATCTCTCCGTTTGTTTAGTACTATTTCGTAGAATTAACCCGTCTTCCGTAGGGCAAAAGATATAGAAGAGGCGGAGGACAAGCCAAGGACAATGAACCGTCTGAAATCTGAGTATAAATAGAAAGCTCAGGACAGACATAACCATCAACTGATCAACAGTACCTTCTCAACTAATCATGCAGAAGCTTGTTATCTTTGCCGCTCTCCTCGGAGTCTCATCTGCCTTCCTTTTCGGAGGATCTTCTGGATGCGGATGCGGGTATGTTCATCATTTCAATTCTATTCCTAAAATCATATTCGAGAACAACACAGCTTTTCTACTCATTCAATCACATTTTTTCAAATATCTCATCTCTTTTCTCATTGGGTTTTTCTTACAGAGCCCCACCACCACCACCACCATGCGGATGCGGAGGAGGACTCCCAGCCCTCCCACCTCTCCAACTCCCACAACTCGCTCTCCCTAGCTTGAACCTCGGAGGAGGAGGATGCGGATGCGGAGCTCCACCACCACCACCAGCCCCATGCGGATGCGGAGGAGCTGCCCCAGCCCCAGCCTACGTTGCCCCAGCTCCAATTGCTGCCCCAGCCGGATACGCTCAACCAGCCATCGGAGGAGGAGCCCCAGTCGGATACGCTCAACCAGCTATCGGAGCCGGAGCCCCAGTCTACTCTGCCCCACAACCAGCTGTAAGTGTTAAATTTTGAAATCTGATTTAAAAGCAATAGTTTGATTTCTGACAAATAATCTTACAGGGATACGCTGCCCCAGTTGCTGCTCCACAAGGAGGATACGCCCTCGGAGGAAAGTAAATTCCTCATGAAGAAACTTCTCTTTTCTTATTTGTATATTTGATATAACTTGGATATATGTCTTGTATTTATGTATTTGACATAAACATATCAATTTATAATTTTAGTTTTCACATTGAACTATCAAAGAAACTACAAAAATGAAATATTTATGCTCAGGATTAAAGCAAAAGAAATAGGAAAAAATTTTAAAAATTAAAAGAATCAAAGTATTTTTAAGGTTTTAACACACAATAGTTCGAGTTTAAAGTTCTCAATAGAAGTTTTTTTTTTCTTTTTGTTTAGGTCAAATAATAGGTTCATTCCGGATCTCTTTGTGTTTCATTTCAAAAATCTTCTTTTATCCTTTTTTCATCTTCATTCTTTCTTTATCAAATATCTCTGATAATTCAATATGACGTTGAACTTCATAAGATATCCGTGACAGAAAGTCAGAACAATAGAAATCTCTTTGAAACATTCTTCACATTCTCAATAAAAATTTCTTTGAAAACCGTCGCTCACTCCTCTCTAGGTCATTAATAGCTTTTTCTGAACGTAACCTACATTACATTTAGTCTTTAAAGAAAAAAATGTCTTTGCTTCTAAAATTGATTAAGAGAGAGAGAGAAAGAGAAAGAGAGAGAGAGAGAGAGAGAGAGAGAGAGAGAGAGAGAAATATTGATAAGAAAGTAAAATAGGAAGAGGTAAATTTGGTGAGAAATCAATCAGCTAATGCTGAATGAAAATTGGAAGAGATATTCCTGAAAAACCGTTTGTGGTGCTGGTTGTTATCATTATGTTTTTCTTTAGTTATTATTCTTTGTATACTTAGGAGATAAGAGAATATTTAGAGAATAACCACCTTCATTTTTCAAAATATACAAACATGTTATGAAAAAGAAAAATTAAGAGAAAGTCAGAAGACATCATCTTCTCGTGTTTACTTGCGTCCGACGGTAGCGTATCCAGTTGGTGGAGCAGCGATTGGTTGTGGTGGAGCAGCGTAGGTTGGAGCTGGGAAAACGACTGGTGGAGCGGCTGGTGGTGGGAGAGCGTATTGAGCTGGGGCAGCAACTGGTGGAGCAGCAGCGATTCCGCATCCGCATGGGCTTGGTGGGGCAGCTGGTGGAGCACATCCGCATCCTCCTCCGAGAGATGGAAGAGATGGCATGCTAAGGGGTGGAAGTTGGAATGGTGGAAGTCCTCTGAAAGTTTGAAAGATGAGTATAAGATAGTTGTCAGTTGAGTGCGAACCCTCCGCATCCGCATGGGCTTGGTGGGGCAGCTGGTGGAGCACATCCACATCCTCCTGATGGGGCACCTCCGAACATGAAGGCAGATGAGACTCCGAGGAGAGCGACGAAAACGATGAGCTTTTGCATGTTGAAGACTAAAATAGGAAAGTTAGTTAGATAATAGAAGTTTTGAAGCAAAATATGCTTCAGTTAACAGAAAGGGCTGTAAGAGCTCTTGCTGTTGTTGCTGGCTTACCTAAGATGGAACCCAAGAAATTGGTGATGTTGGTGTGTCGTTACAGGATGCTTATATACCGTTTGAACTATCTAGTGAGTTAGCCAGTTTTTCGTACTAAGGATGTTTCAAAACTGCTTAAACTATATATTTTCTCTACCATTTCTCCTTTAACCATAAACTTTCCCTTCCGTGAAAACTGTGTTTCCTATGCCCCGTGTGCGGCCGTAGCAGGATAAACGGTTTATCGCAAAACAGTACATATCGCATCAACCGCATGGCCTCATATTCTCTCAAGTTTCTATACTATTCTTAATCGAAATTCAAATAAAATCGGTTTTCGGATACCCTATAGCACAAATGTATGTGCCCTGAGGATATATTTTGTCTGTATCACATACATTTCGATAAATCATAGTGTTTCAGCAAGTATTTCTGAGACATCATTCTGTCTAGATATGCACAGCTATGACCACCACCACTTGTTTCATTTTCGTCGCTGTTTGCTTTTTGAAAAAATGCTTTTTTTTTTTGAATTTTTGTATTTTACCCGCCTAAAAGAAATGAAAAAATTAAAAATTTTATTAGACACTAGGTATTTTGCTTTTGTTATCCTCCGTTTATAGCAACCATCTTAGCTTTAGCACGTTTTCACAAAAAAAAGTGAAAGATATAGCTTATTATCTGATAAATGATGACATATGTTATCATTGATATCGTGAAATACTGTCTTTTTTATCAAAAAATAATTATTTTTATTTATAACATAGATCATAAGGAATAGCAATAAAGCATGTGATGTTTAATTTCATCTTCATCTCAGTTTATATGAGTATATTCATATTACAATATAATTAAAATAATAAATTTTTATATGTTTTGTTTTGATTTACCTAATCATTTAATATTATCAAATTCGTATTATTCTGTTTTCTAAAAATTTAAGTGGAAAAGTTGCTATATTTTCAGTGCAAAGCTCAATAATGAATTTCAAACGAAATTATAAAGAAGTGAAGTAATTGGATTTTGAAATGAAAAAAAACATCAGATTACCCTATGTTTGAATCCGTCAAGGACATTACCCAACTAGATTGGTCAACGTCTTTCCGGTTTCTCCAGGAAGTTGTTCAAAGCAAAACCTATGGCTAATCCGCCATTCATTCCTTGTGATTTCGGCATCTATATCAGTTGGCTGACTTAAATCTCATCCTTCATACAATTGTTTCATTTCTGAAGCTCTCACGTTGTTTGAAACGATGAAGAGCTTAGTTTTGATTCTTCCTGTTTTGCTTTTACAACAAGCATTTGCCTATCCCTATGGTTCATCAGGTTGTAACACTGGATGCGGTGTTAACCCATGTCAGTTAGGATGTTCTCCACAATTTCAAGTAAGATCCTCATTTCATACTGATTAACCAAATCGTGTACTATAGCCTCCTCCATTGCCTCCTCCACCTCCTCCACCACCACCTCCACCACAATGCTGGTAAGTCCGTCGCGCACAACTTGATTTACCATCATAGTTCATGATTGTGATATCTCTTTCTATCTCTTAAATTATATATCTTTAAAAAAAGGATAAAATGACGAAACCTTATGTGTTACGTTCAAAAATGAATAAAATGTTTCTTTGCAGTCAACAACCGGTTTCGTCCTGCGGCGGTGGTTGCGGGTGAGTCAATCTAGAAAATTTGAAAATATCTCTGAAAAAAACCTGATAAAGCCTTAAACGTAGTGAAAGAAAAATTTGCAGATATCCAACAAAAATCTAACATAAATGAACTGAATTCTACACCAAATACTTGAATTAGGTTATGAAAGATTGTTCATGATCGTTTGGTCCAAACATAGGGAAGAAAAGACAGTCCCTTTCATTACTATATTATTACAAAAATATACAAATGAAAGTCAAAACGAAAAGAGAAAGGAATGCAACCGCTTTACATATCTTAAAAAGTCAAAAATCAGAAATGAATTTGACGTAAAATTTGACGTCAACATATTATTTATGCTAATAGTTAATTTTCAGAGCTGCACCATCATGTGGCAATGCTAACTTCGGGTACGTGCCAAGATTATGATTGGTAATGTAACAATGATTAATATTCAGATATCCTTCATCAAGTTCTGGTGGATGTGGTAGTTTCAGACGTCATCATCATGTGAGAAAGCTAAGAAAACATTGGCATCATCATTATAGAACTCATCTATAAGATATACAAGATATAGTTTATTGTACAGAAATTAAATTAAAAATTATATTATATACTATATACTATATATAAATAATTATAAATAATATTTTTAAATATTTATTTTTATAATAATATACACAATTATGCTTGTATACGATTTAACATTGGTTTTATCAAAATTAAAATGAATAATTTTGCCAATGAATGATCTAAACTGCTATTTTCATTGTGATATGTCTGTTAGTTATTCATACATGCATCTATTTACAACGATAAATAGTATTCTTCCTAGTGAACATGCTGTCCAGGCGTGTAAAGATAATCCTTTGTAAGTGTAAACTTGTCGAAATGGTCTCCAGTCTTGCCATCAACGAAGTATGAGTATATGGCAGTTTGGTTAGTAATCTCCAAAACTGAATATCCGTAATTACCAAGCATAGTAGCAGTGAAACTTTGTTTATATTCTTGTCCAGGTACTTGATGACTATGGCATCCCTATAACATATAAATTGTATTTTTCTTATTATTATTCTGCAGAAAATTTCTTTTTTTGGACATTTTGAAAAAAAAATTGGAGAAATGAAGAAACGAATAATAAACATACTGCTGCTCCAGTAAGAATGTAGACCGGAGTTTCAGCATTGTGATAGTGGTCAACTTTCTGATTGCCTTGAGTTTTCAACTTGTAAACAGGCCAATTTCGTTGATAAGTATGGGAATGTCCCCAATATACCATATCAACTCCAGCACTGTTGAATAATGGTTCTAATGCTGGATAGCCTGGAGCACCATCTCTTGTCTAAAAGCAAGAATATTGCAAAATCAGTGATGTTTAAAAACTAACAATAATATTTTCAAAAGCTTCACAGCCAGCATGACCTTGGTTACTACAAAACATTGGACGATGCATGAAGACAGCAGTCCAAGAAACCTTAGAATTGGCTTTCAAATCATTCATAAGCCATTGATATTGCATTTGAGCTTCATTACTCATTTGATAACCATAATATTCTGTACTAATTCCAACTAAATGAAGATTTCCAATAGTAACACTAGAAATAAAATATTCTTTTAATAATATAAAGATGATTATACTAACCTCCAGAATTGATTGTCGTCAAGGAGTCCATTAGAAGGCATTTTGAAACGATTCTCATAATTATTGAAATCTCCACCATTTTGATCGTACTCATGATTTCCAGCAATAGTCATATATGGTACATAAGCAGCAAATGATTGAATAGCATTCATATATTCATCACCAACTGCACCGTTATTATCTTGAAGATTATAAGCAATATCTCCTATAAAACTATGTATTAATATTATATAAGATTATATAATTAACTGACCAATATGTATAATTAAATCGTAATGTCCTTTTAAAGATTTAGTTGTAAGAACTTCTAATGTGTATCCTGAGGTTACTGCAAAATCACCAAAGATGGCAACTCTTACGTTCTTGCTTATATCTATTGGCATAAAATCATACATTTTTGAGATTTTTTCATCTGATCCAACAGCATAATCTATAAAATATTTTAAAAGTTAAATTGAATTAAATTAATATCTTACAATATCTCTTTCCTGTAGTTAAACTACTCATTGTAGCAGAATAAGTATATCTTACAACCTTTTGCTTACCATGATCAATCCAGGCTAAAATACATTGTAATCTTAAAACTTTAACCAAGTTTTACCTTTAACTGTAGCATTTCTAATATGATGTGTTAATGAGGTATCAGTTCCATATCTTACAAAAGGATATGCCTTATCAGATACTAAAAAAAATAAAAAAATAAATAAAATTCTTTTTAATGAATTACTTACAAGGTTTTTTCGTTAGCCATGTAACAACCATTTCACCAGCTTTTCCATTCCAACTTAAATGAACTTGTTCTACAGTAGCATATTGATGAGAGGATTTGAAACATATAGCAAGTAGAAGTAATGTAAAGAAATACATTTCTGAAACAAGTGAAATAGAATATCTAATTATTATTAATAGTATATAGAGAAAAAATGGTCTGATTCATTTTAGTTCAAACAGATATATCAGGCTGAATACTTATATTCATATCAGCTCTAAATGCTTGTGGGTTTTATACTTCCTAGGATTGTTATCAATTAAACGCACATTCACTTTTAGACTTTAATTTTTCATTGACAAATACGAAATTTTTGTAGACAATGCAATTTGTCCAGTTATGGATAACACATGCATGTAATACTTTATGCACAGTATCTTCGAAACTATATTTAACCAAAACCTTTTCGAATAAAATAGAAAAAGGTAAGGAATCACTGAGATATGAAAGTTTATGTAGAAAAATGATCTCATTTACTGATATCTTCGTAGAATTACAGGGTTTCTGATAAATATTTGATAACAATTGTGCTATTCTTCAACCATTTCAAGACTTCGAACGAGTGTAAGATAACAGGTTCGATACATGTGATCTGAATTTTAAAAAGTAGAAGACAAGTTTTTATGTCTTTATTCAAAAACATAGAACGATTTGTAACGCTATAAGTCAGTGTATAATGAATATTAATATTATCGTTTTGAACTCTATCGCAAATTTAGCAGCAACTTGCTAATAATTTTATATTTCTATTTGAATTACAAAGTACTTTTTGGGTTTTATATCATTTTCATACAAGACTACACATCGAAGATCCATGTAAATTTGAAGAAAAGAAAGAAGACAGAAGCTAATTAAGTTTCCATTTTCATTGAGTAAAATGAATTTTTAAATAAATAGCTTAAGATCAAGTAGCTTTAATTCTCAAAATTCTGTTCTTATGTCATTTGCAGCATTATATTTATGTAAAAAAAGTAATAACTTTCAATAGATTGTATAAAATATTTACTATAAATATCATCAAATACATATTTGCAAGCAGTTTATTCTACTGAAAAACAAGTAAAATACTATTTTTATATTCATTTCTCAAGGAGAATTCTTTATATTATTTTCGTTGAAAAACTGTATTGCAAAATTATATGAAGTTCTTATCAACTTTTAAAGATTATTTCGATCATATTATAATTTTATAATCAATTTGTCATCGAAACGTTCGTAATAGCTAAGAAAATATTAAAATCATTAATGACGAATACAACTACTGTATTCATTTGTTTCTTGAACTATGATCTTCTATGCTTCATGTATCAAAATCAAAGTATTACTTGGGGGGAAAATGAGGCTTTTTTTCATATTTTTAAATGGATTTCTACATGAGCTTTGAGCAAGCAAGTATAGTGTGGATCTTCATCTCATCTTTGAGCCATCACATGAATATCAACTGATCTTTCTAATTTCAAATGCATGTTCTCACTCTTCTGTCTCAATGTAAAGAGAAAAAATATATTTTAGATTGTATGTTGAACTGTTACATTTATTTTGTCGTTTTTTTTATATTTCGAATTTTGATTTCCAGAAAATGCCTCGGAAGGCAGGTGGCTTAGCCGCCATCATGGCTGGGCAACCTATAGTTGTTAAAAAGAAAGAAAGCCCATTAATAAAACTTCAAAAAGTATTTTTTTTTCTTTGTAAACGTCTCAAATAAAAACAAGTTTTATAGTTTTTTCGAGCTACTGGATTGCACATTGGCTTATGTGCCATGTGTATAGCTTATACATATTTGGGGGCATTGCTCTTTCAATCACTTGAATATCCATATGAAGTAATTTTTTGCAACAATAACATAACTTCATAGATGAGAAAATATTAATTTTTAGGAAATGCAAAGAAAACAAACAGATAAACGATTTAAATATTTAATAGAAAGATATGTTAATGATTTAGAACATTTAGTAGAAAATTATACAAAAGGTTGGCAGTTTTATATAATTCTTTTAAACTTTTTTTTTGAATTCAGATGCTCAAAGCTTAAATTATTCGTTATATTTGCGAACAGATGAATATACTGAAGATCTTTTTAGTTTATTTGACAATCCTGTGAGTTTACATTTGAAAATTCATTTTTGATATGAAATCAACGTTTTTTCCTTTTATTTAAGATTGCTTTGAATTACTTTGATTCTATATTTTATAATAAAGGAGATTATCGTGACTTATGGACTATGGACTCTGCCATTCTATTTACAACGACAACGATGATTCCTGTTGGTTAGTAGCTTAAATAATATCTAGATATGACTATTTGTTTAAACAATCTCTTGAACCTCATGATATAATTTGTATTCGCATAAAAATTAGAATACACTACTTTACACACCAAAAATCACGTGAAATTCTCACGTAGCTTATCTGGATGTTGATTTCATGCATCATCATAGGGAACGGTTGTTATATTAATTAAAATCAATAAATAAACCTAAATAAAGGTGAATCAATAATATATTTTAATTATTTATTGAAGCTATACATACATTTATTGATATTAAAATATTTTGTTTAATGAAAATCCAAGAAAATATTTTTTAATTTCAAAAACATTAAGAAAAACACATCTATAAATATTTCTTCTCTATAGTTATATTTTACATAGTTTAGATTAATATAAATTAAAAAATATAGAAATAGAAATAATAATTTTTCATATTTCAAGGCTTTGGATTAATCACACCATTGACAGTGTCTGGCAGAATATTTTTATGTGTATATGCTATAATAGGAATTCCATTGGCATTAGTAACAATGTCAGATATTGGCAAATTTTGTTGTGATGCAGCTTTTCGACTATTTCGTGAGGTATGTCATGAATGATCCATCAAATTGATATTCATATGTATACGTATTATAGTCATAATTTCTTCAGAAAATGCTTTTATTCATGGGTACTCTCCTTCTTGTACTTTTCACGTATCCAATGATTGGTGGATTAATTATTCATAATTTATCTGATATGACTATATTTGATAGTATATATTACTGTAGTATTACTATATTAACTGTTGGATATGGTGATATTGGGTAATATTTTTAAATTTTCAAAGTTATTTATATAATATTATATATTTATAACTTATATTATAATCAGTTGATGATTGGCTGTTGAAATCGCACTGATATTTGATATCTAAATACATATGTAATCATTACATATAGTATAAGTCTTTTATAATATTATAATAAGAACTATTTGAAATATTTAAATATTTCTAGATCATTTTTCATTATTTTCAATAAGTATATTGAAATAATAACAGAAGTAATTTTTGCAAACAAAATAAAAGACAACGATTGTACTATCAAATATACAGAATATGTTGTATTAAACTTTCTAAATAATATCTAAATTCAGGATAATTTTTGAAATTTTACAATATTTTTCTATAAAGTTGCAATTTCAGTCCACCTGTTCCGGTTGTGTATCTCATAATGTTTATAATAGTTGGAGTAACCTTGGTTACAATATCGGGTTACTTTTCATAATTCTATTATAATTTTATTTTTTATCATTGACTTTAATGTAAATAAAACTTGTTTTTTATATTTTAGTTGATGTTGTAGCAGCTAATATTATTCATCATATTCACTATATGGGACGGCACATGGGTAAGGCTAAACTAGTAGCTGCAAAGATGATGCAGGTATAAGTTTTCTTTTTTTTTATTTTTCGCCATATACTCATTCTTCTCTATTTTTTTTCAAAAACTTTCAAATATTTCTATATTATAGATGGCACAGAAGATTAGTATTAACAAAGGTCTTGGACTCGGAATGGCTCAATTAGGAGCATTTGCAAGGATGGGCATGATGATAAACGTAAGTCGGCAGAAAACAAACTTTTTTTTGTTCTTTTTTTCTTTCTATGACGACAACAATCCAGATGAATGCTCCCCCTGGTGCTACATGTCCAGGAATATTGAATGAGGATATAATTCAAGATGAACCAATTGAGCGTCATAGAACTAGCACAGCATTTGATCCAGAACTGGATTTCGACTTAATAGATCGTGGTCAAAATGGTATAAGATATACAAACATGTTACAATTTTAAACTTTCAAAGTTGAACACATGATTTTTCAACTTTAAATTTTGAAACTTAATTTTACAAGAAATTTGAATAATTTAAATGAAATGCAAACATACATCTTTCAACCAAACATCTGTATCATTAGCAAAATCTTCTTTTTTTTCAGATGGTGATGGATTTGCCTTCTTTGATGACGCAGATGATGCCTTCTACTAAAAATTTTTTGGTCGATTTCCTGTACAAAAAGCGATTAAATTCCAACGAGAACATGTCTTATCGATATTTTGTTTGAAAAAAAAGAGAAAATTGTCTAGTTTTTGAAAGAAAACAATTAATATTTGGAATTATAAATTGAATTAAGGGTCAAAATAATAATAAATTAATATAAAGATATTTGGTATTTCTGTTCTCAATTGAGCTTTGATTTTAATATTTGATATAATCTTTCTTAGAAAATAATTTCACGTTAAATGATAGTCTCATTGACCGAGCAATTATGGTATCTCGTTCAATCTGCACTTCTTATAAAACTAACAGTTCTTAAGATAATGAGAATGATAGAATATACTATTTATAGTTCAAAATCATTGTTCAATCTTTATATTTATATAAATTTAGTTTAGTTAAAGTTTAATCGTTTATAAATCAAATATTATTACTATAAAAACCATTTTATTCAATCGAAATATTCAAAAAAAAACATGTAATAACGTTGGAATATGCTAAAACTTGAACAAAAAAAAAACAAAGTAAAAGGGTTTTTTTTTGTAGAACAAACACAAAAAATCAAATAATCAGTTAAAATAATATAAATTTTATTATTTTTCAATTATAATTAAATGATTATACATAACATGTTATGGCATATTTCTAAATAATAATAAAGAAAAGAGAAAAAGAAGAAGATTATTTCTCAATTTATTTTGATTGATATGAGAATGATAAACTATGTGTTTTAATATCTTTCTTTGTATAATGTCTTAACTTTGAACTGGATAAGTAAAGAAACAATGGTGATAATAGATTAAAACAATCTGTTAAGTATGGTTCAGCTTCTTTGTATATAATACTTATAAGACTATGACGATCATTATGATCATCTGCAAATGTTCCAACAACCTGTAATTCATTTGTTTCATAATTCTATTCGTTTTCCTTCCCTTCTATTCTGAAACATTAAACAAAACATTTTAAATACTCACAACAAGTGTAGTGAGGCAGAATTGGAAAAAGAAATTGCATAACGTCATTATAAGCAGATTTACTTCAGATTTTTTTGTTACCGTCGACTGATACTGAAACTTAAACAATTTGCCGGGTCTAGATGGATCGTCTTTTTATAATCAACTTAAAAAACTTAGGGAAGCTAACTCGTAAACATTCAAAATAAACAATTTGCTCTTTCAAGTTTTGATAATTTAAAAATCTTACCATAATTAATCGTAGAACTGTAGCAACATTGATGACCAAAGCAACAAACGTTACAAGTGCCATGTAAATAGAACAACGATAGAAGAGATTGTTCTCATACTAAAATATGAAACTTTAGTTTATGGTAGTTCCTGGAAATTTTTATTTCCGGAATATGATTAAGAATTATATCCTTCTGACGAACTATGGGAGTTTTCCAAATACTTGATATTCGTACACAAAATTATTTATACAAAAACAGAAAGCTGTAGCTTTATGAGAAACATTCAATATTTTTCATCTTAACAGAATGAAAAACATGTTTTCCATCAGACTTAGCTGCTACCATATTCGAATAAATAGTTTTTTTTATTTTAAATTTTAGTTCATAATTCTCAAAAGTTCTTTTTTACTTCAAATCTCATGAGAATTTATAAGCAGGTGGAACAAAATATATTTGTAGCTTTATTTTACAAATACTTTATAGATTTGTTTATATATAGACTTACAGCAGTTGATCTTGGATCGAAATTATCAAGATTTATTTGATAAGTAAAATGAGAGCTAGCCCCAATTAACGTGTAATCCGCACTAATTGGCAGTAAAAATGCCACAATGACGCATTTCGTAGTAAACGGTGTAGACCAAATCTAAAAAAAAACATAATAAATAAGATTTTTATGTGATGTATGTATATATTAAGGTTTTGTGTTTGAATTATATGAAAGACACTGACATTCGAAAAAAATGTTTCCAAAAAGAAAGATAAAAGAAGTAAATACAAAGAAAGAACAACTCTGAAAGAAAAGAATAATAGCTTACCCGTTCAACTGTAAATGGAAAGAATATCATTGTGAATCTGTTAAATGATGTTAATAATATCATCATATATTGAACAAGTATGAGATGACTGTATAGGAAATGAAAGACTGACATTCCAAAAAATGTTTCCATCTTATAAAAACCTGACATCATACAATTAAGACATGTATATTGAGGCATTTTATAAATGAAAACTTGGTTGATATAAGCTGCCATGTTCTGTAAGAAATTTCAAATTTATCGTCTTCAGGTGTTTAGTTGAATAATTTCAAGTTGAATAGCTTACCACAATAGATGAGATGATATAGAGAACATAAAAAGAATTCTTAAATTCTTTCCAATTTTTCAAAATAATATAGAGAAGATAAACATAAGACATCATAGATAATGCTCCATATGTAGTTGTTGCTATGAATAATGGATCAGTCAACATTGCTTTCTCTAAAATATAATATAACTTTGAAAATTAAAATAAAAATCATTTGAATTGTTTTCTGAAGAAGTGAGAAAAAAACAATAACTGGAGCTAGAGATGACGAGATACACGTTGACGTACGAAAAAAAAACATAAAAATTATCTTGTTAAATGTATAGAATCTGATAACTTCATCAAAATAAATTGAAGTAGCATATATATATAGCATGGTTAATAGCTGCGAATGCCTCCACCCATCTTTATTTTTCTTCAATCAGCATATCTGTTTCTCTTTTTGAGGATTTATCAATTGCTTCTATCATCAAAGTTAAGAATCTATTCAAATGAATATATTTATTAAAAATAACTTTTTTTTGAAGCAAAAGAAGTACAATTGACCATAATTATGAATGCAATGAAGGGAGGGCGGAAGAACTCTACTTCAATGAAAGTTTTCGGGTAAGTCATGTTCAGATAATTAGAAAAATCTAGACATTGTGAGGTCGAAATCCAACTGATAAACTCCTCCCATATTTTAACTTAAGATCATATCCTTCCAACATGAAATGCACATATGAGTGAGAATATTCACAGCTCCCACTCACTCATACTAGTTGGCAAGTTCAGGTATAGAAATCGTTTTTTCTGGCACGGAAGTATAAGTAAAGTGTATTCAAAATAGAATTTGTAAAAAGTAAGAGAGAGGATATAGTTCTTGTAAATGTGTGAATTGACAGGATGTTTTCTGAAAAGGGTGGACCAATCAGCCAGGTGCTTTCAGTAGTTCTCCACTCCAACATACCAAAAATGTTTTAGAATATAAAATAACCTTAATAGCAAACACACTTTTGTATTGATATCCATATTCAACACCACAGAATAATATCAAAGGAGTGGCTCCGAATTATGAAAAAGAGCCATTTTTTGTGAAAACTCTATGGAATGTGCACTACAAAGGGAACAATACGCTTTTTTTTTTTACAAAAATCCGAGGCCATAACAGAGAGGATGAATATATGTACGTGTAAATTCTATTCTCTTTCGTATGAGCTGATTAGAACTGAATGTCGGGCTATTTTTTGAAATTTCAAAAAAAAATCTTATAAATATATGAAAGACGGAAACTGATTCAAAGCTAATATTATGTTAATTGTTCAGCTTCACGTTTCACGTAAAATTTGACGTGCAAACCATTTACCTGTTTTTTCCGCTGAAGATCGGTTGCATATTCATTAATTGAATCCAAGTAGCGTAAAATTTTCAATTTATTTCCATATTGTTTCAACAATCTACCATTTTTGTAGAACTTGCATCACATGAAAGTTCGAAAGATCACTTGAGCATTATAGAATCGTTGCTACTAAATGTTGCTATTTTATTGGAATTAAACTGAATAGATTGTAGCATTCTAGTATTTAATATTTAAATATATACATATGTTAAGCATGTCCAGTTTAAGATCCCGTATATGAATATCCCACTGTCTATCTCATCCAGAGTACAGAGCAAATAGATGATCGTGTCTGAAAACCAGTAAGATAGGCGTTCTCTAACTTCAACACAAATAAAACAAGCATAGTTCTTGGAGAAACATTTAATAAGTTTAGTTCACTAGCTCCAATTTACTATGAATAGTTTGAGTCTAGCTTCTCTCTTAATATTATGTTTGGGCCAATTTATTCTACGAGCACAAGCAGTGAGTTTGAATTTTATTTTTTCTCTGTTATTTTTGAACATTCAAGAATTGATGATCTATTAGACCAGTATTAAAAAACAATATTGCAGTGCATAGCTCTGGGATGCCTAGGCATTGGCTGCTTACCTGGTCCACCGTGTTTATTTGGAGCTTGTTTGCCTCCTCTACCAAGAGTATTTTTTTCATCATGATCTATTCGATTTAAACTTCTAATTCTAGTTGATGACATGCCCATGTAATATTGGATTTCAATGTATTAATGGTGGTTGTTTATTAGCAAGAGCTCGAGCAGCTAAGACATACGTAGCAAAAGAAGACGTTAATCAAATTGAACCAGTTGAGGTACTATATGAAGAAAACTATTTAAATACAAGATATACAACAATCGCTTCCAATCCAGGAACCCAACACACACTTTAAAACATGTTGCAAGCTTCTTGATGTCCCAGAAGGATGTCATTCTTTATGTTCATTTGATGGATATACAGCGGACTCGGTGAGCTTTTCGGCTATTAGATCGAAAGATATACAATTTCTTGCAGATTAAGGCATCTATACAACTAAATTCCAAATGCCCAATGACTGCTATACCTCAAGTGCATTTTTGCGCAGCTAGAGGAACAGATCATACGGCATGCTGTCGAGTTGGAGGGGTACCCTCAGATTGTAATGTCTTCTGTGATCAAGTGAGAATAAGTTAATTAACCACCAATACAATCAAGTTACAGAGGCCTGGTAACGTAACACAGTTATCCCTAAATCACTTGAAATGTTTTGACCACTTGGATCATATCAAAGGATGCTTCCTAGATCATGCCGTCAAAGATTATTATGAAACTAAAATGCAACTATTAGAGAACAAAACAATTTCTTATAAATAAATCCTGGAAGTTTTTTATATAATTTCCTGCCATATTTAACTATTTGAATAAAAATTAGACAAACATTTGTTTATCACTATTCACACCTATAAACTAATGAAAATTGAATCAGTGTTCATAACCTGTTATATACGGGATATGAACGTTAGCATACTTGCGTTATTCATCAAGACCATTTACACTTTTCCTTTTGCACTGTATTCATGAAAATCACAGAAGACTATATTAGAAATTTGAAGAATTTAATACATCCTTAGCATTTGACAACCGGAAGATTTTATTATTCGACAATGCAAAAAACAACAACAATCTAAGGCTAGACATCTTACTTGAAGATCTTTCCTTGGTTGAACTTCTTGCCATCAAAGTCTCCTTCCCAGAGGTATTCATTGACCATCTTCTTGGTTTTCTCGTCCTTGGGGTCAAGCTTCTTCCATTCGTAAGACTCGTAATCGACCTATAAATGTAACTTTCAGATTAGAGGATATACAACAATCGCTGTTATCCAACGAGAAGAAGCTTGATTCAATTTTCGAGAATTGTAACACACCATGACTCAATTTAAATCAGGTGATGACTAATTCTCGTACTCGCACAAAAATGAAAAAAAAACAACACCTGCCAGTCAGGGGAAAGTGGGAAGGCGAGCTCTTGGCCTCTCCATACCCAGATTCCGGAGATGGTAGAATTGTTATCGGTTCCGAACAAGATCATGGAAGCGAAACCGTTCTTCTTCAACCTCTCGAGACGTTGGAACATAACTAAACGTTGAAGTTAAGCATTGATACCAAACCCAGTACTCACCGGAAATCAAGTTGCAACTCATGAATCCGAGAGTCAACTCGGTGGGGAATTTGTACTCGCAATGCCAGATGGAATAGTTCACAGCAGAACATCCTCCTACTCATCATCATCATCATCATCATCATCATCATCATCAGCAGCAGCAGCTTGCTTAGTTGGCTTGGGCTCAGCCTTTTTAGTTTCCTTCTTCTGGTCTGTAAATGTAACTTTCAGAATAGAGGATATACAACAATCGCTGTTATCCAACGAGAAGAAGCTCGATTCAATTTTCGAGAATTGTAACACACCATGACTCAATTTAAATCAGGTGATGACTAATTCTCGTACTCTTACAAAAATATAAAAAAGAACACACCTTTCAGTCAGGGCAAAGTGATCACCTCTGGTACTGAGCTTGGCAGCGAACTTGGAGAACTCAGACTCTGAAAAAAAATGGTTGAAAACATACTAAGATACATGCTATATCCTTTGCTAAAATTAGCCAAGCTTGGGAGCATGCATCAACTCTCGTTTTCTACAGTCAGTAGCTGTTCAAAAAGAGTTCAAAAACTGTACTCAGATTTGATAAGCAAACGTCTACTAATTTTCCACCACTGTAACACCTTTCATCTCCAAAGATGAACTGCTGACTTCGCAGTGGGATGCATTGAAAACAATAAAAATAATTTACCTGTGAATTGGGAAACAGCCTTAGCGAAAGCAACTTCTCCGACAACCTCCTTGACTACTGGTTGGTTGACGATGGTGTTGAACCAACGGAGAACATTTCCGAACTTCTTACGAGCAGCCTCGTCAAGAACATACTAAAACAGAAAAGTATTTCTTTTCTCTGAATAAAGAATAATACTTGGAAAGCAGGGAGAAGGTCAAGAGCAACAGAGACATTAAACGAATAGAGTCAAAATGGCGGCAAATTCGTAGTCAACAATTTTAATAATTGCAAATTGTAGATCATACGATTTTCTTTAAATAGATCAAAATAGATCAATAAAATAAAAAATACAAACATTTCATTGGTTCCCTCCCTAGACTGATGCCCAGGACTTATTGGTCCAAAGCCAAAATCCAATCTACCAGTGGTTTCTTCAGTGAATCCATATTTCTTTTTGATTGCTCCAATATCGTTTGAGACTAAAAATTTGAAATGTGAAAGAACCAAGGACTGTTCGAATACGTCTTGTATCCTCATTGTCCTGTCCAGCATCCATGTCATCATCAGCTTCATCGAGAATTAGTTTATTACGTCTCTTGATCGGAGCATCTTCTTCATCATCGTCATCGTCATTCTGAAATCAAATTGTGTCACAAGATTTTACGACTAAAATGATCTTACCATACTAGCATCATTAACTGGTCCTGGTGCTACAGTTGGTATTTCTCCAAGACCTGCAGGAAGTGCATTTTTCCATAGACTCAGCCCTTCCTGAATTGAATTATGATTTTCTATTAAAAAAAACAATTTACATTAGCGTCAGCAACAATCAGAGAACGTCCTTCAGTTGGACTGAATGCTAGAGATGTAATAATATTTTTTCCTTGGGAGATCCTCTTATACTTGTTATGCGAAGGAAACCGGACACCCGGTAACGTAACACAGTTATCCCTAAATCACTTGAAATGTTTTGACCACTTGGATCATATCAAAGGATGCTTCCTAGATCATGCCGTCAAAGATTATTATGAAACTAAAATGCAACTATTAGAGAACAAAACAATTTCTTATAAATAAATCCTGGAAGTTTTTTATATAATTTCCTGCCATATTTAACTATTTGAATAAAAATTAGACAAACATTTGTTTATCACTATTCACACCTATAAACTAATGAAAATTGAATCAGTGTTCATAACCTGTTATATACGGGATATGAACGTTAGCATACTTGCGTTATTCATCAAGACCATTTACACTTTTCCTTTTGCACTGTATTCATGAAAATCACAGAAGACTATATTAGAAATTTGAAGAATTTAATACATCCTTAGCATTTGACAACCGGAAGATTTTATTATTCGACAATGCAAAAAACAACAACAATCTAAGGCTAGACATCTTACTTGAAGATCTTTCCTTGGTTGAACTTCTTGCCATCAAAGTCTCCTTCCCAGAGGAGGTATTCATTGACCATCTTCTTGGTTTTCTCGTCCTTGGGGTCAAGCTTCTTCCATTCGTAAGACTCGTAATCGACCTATAAATGTAACTTTCAGATTAGAGGATATACAACAATCGCTGTTATCCAACGAGAAGAAGCTTGATTCAATTTTCGAGAATTGTAACACACCATGACTCAATTTAAATCAGGTGATGACTAATTCTCGTACTCGCACAAAAATGAAAAAAAAACACACCTGCCAGTCAGGGGAAAGTGGGAAGGCGAGCTCTTGGCCTCTCCATACCCAGATTCCGGAGATGGTAGAATTGTTATCGGTTCCGAACAAGATCATGGAAGCGAAACCGTTCTTCTTCAACTTCTCGAGACGTTGGAACATACCTAAACGTTGAAGTTAAGCATTGATACCAAACCCAGTACTCACCGGAAATCAAGTTGCAACTCATGAATCCGAGAGTCAACTCGGTGGGGAATTTGTACTCGCAATGCCAGATGGAATAGTTCTCAGCATCGAAGTTCTCCCAGAAGTGAGGAATAGCCTTAGTAGCGGTGTCTTCGTTGGAGTATGAACGCTTGAAGCCATCCATGTTGAAGGTTCCCTTTGGCATGTCAGCGAAGGGGTCCTTGGCTTCCTTAGGGGCGGCTGGAACATCATCCTCCTCATCAGCAGCAGCAGCAGCTTGCTTAGCTGGCTTTGGCTCAGCCTTCTTGGTTTCCTTCTTCTCGTTGGCCTTCTTCTTGTCTTGAAAATGACAGTTTAACACCGTTATCAAAGTGATAACACAATCAAAATTCAAGCGCACAGTATAACACAATACAACACAACATTTTGACCATACTCTTTTTCTTCTTCTTTGCCGAAGCAGACGCGCTAATATTAATATTGGAGCCCTCAACTTTCTCTACAGACCCAGAAATACAAACTACTTTCTCACGCTCTTGAGCATTTTCCTGCTCTTTTTGAACTGTAACTTAATAATAAACTGCAGAGTGCATATACTCACCTCCGGTACTGAGCTTGGCAGCGAACTTGGAGAACTCAGACTCTGAAAAAAAATGGTTGAAAACATACTAAGATACATGCTATATCCTTTGCTAAAATTAGCCAAGCTTGGGAGCATGCATCAACTCTCGTTTTCTACAGTCAGTAGCTGTTCAAAAAGAGTTCAAAAACTGTACTCAGATTTGATAAGCAAACGTCTACTAATTTTCCACCACTGTAACACCTTTCATCTCCAAAGATGAACTGCTGACTTCGCAGTGGGATGCATTGAAAACAATAAAAATAATTTACCTGTGAATTGGGAAACAGCCTTAGCGAAAGCAACTTCTCCGACAACCTCCTTGACTACTGGTTGGTTGACGATGGTGTTGAACCAACGGAGAACATTTCCGAACTTCTTACGAGCAGCCTCGTCAAGAACATACTAAAACAGAAAAGTATTTCTTTTCTCTGAATAAAGAATAATACTTGGAAAGCAGGGAGAAGGTCAAGAGCAACAGAGACATCGGCAAGAGAAAGTCTATCGGCAACCAAGAAAGTCTTGGTGAGGAGAAGCTCGTTGAAGATGGAGAGAAGAGCGAAAAGTTCGTTCTTGTATGACTCAACAACCTATATAAAATATTTAAAACTTGACGCAAATGAAGAACATACAGCCTTGTCGAGCTTAGCAGCAGAGACGGATGGAAGAACGAATCCTAACACATTTGGCAAAAGGGATCCCTCAGCCCATTGGAGCCATTGAACAATCTCGGCAAGCTAAAAATATTTATAATTAATAGCTTCATAACAAACAGAAACTAACATTCTTGCCAGATTCTCCAGAAACGTGGAGAGCGATGGACTCAGCTCCGAAGAGAAGAGATTCTCCCTCGTAAGCTGGGGTCTAAATATCAAGAAAAATCAAAAAAGCTATGTGAATTCATACGCACGACTCCAAGAGGGAACTTATCAGCAGGAGCAGTTTCTCCGGCCAACTGAACCTCGGACTTTCCAAGCTTAGCAGCAATGAGAACCTTTTGGGTTCTGAAGTTATCCTTCTTTCCGTAAAGCTTCTAAAATCAATGAAATTGACAAATACAATCAAAAATGGATATAAACTAACTCCCTTGGCCATTCTCAGAAGTGGAAGCAACCTCTGCGAGGAGCTTAAACAATGAAAAACGAACTGTGAGAATTCGCTATCCCAAACGGTCCGCTGCGAGGCACCCCTTTCATCATAGCGTTAAACATGTGTCATGCTGTCTTGCAGTTAAAATCTTAACTACCGTAATTTAAGGGGTAATAAGAGCGGTAAAATCAAAAATTTAAATCTTAAGTTTTTTCTAATTCTACCATGGATAATACAAAGTAGAACTCAAGTTAATCTTGACTAATAAAATTTTTTTCTTTGAATATTAAGTTAAAGGAGTCGGTTTAATTATATGTTTTCAAGATTATGCCCTCTGGAACATTTTCTGATATAAAAAATTTACATGTGAAAGGGCATATCTCTATAGCTCGTGACAAAAACCAGTTGAGAAAAGAGGTAAATATTGTCCTATTTATTATAGTTGAAGAATTTATTGAAGTTTTTAACATGTGGAACTGATGGGACCATATATTTATGGAATGAGAAATGTTTTAACGCAAATGAAACTCCTGAAGTTGTAAATATTGGAGAATCTACTAACAGTTGTATAGTATGGAAGGTAATTTTAAATGCACTGCTGCATTATAATACGTACTATTTAGGGAGAAAACGTTTATCTAGGATGTACTACGACTGATTTCCTTCTTGGAAATGAGAAAAAAATTATAGGAAAAGCCTCAATTAACGATTTAGGGAGCGTCAGTTGTGTAAGCACATACATCAATTTGTTTTCTTAACTATTTAATGTTAAGGCTTTGAACTTTGGTTTAGAGCCAACAGCAGTCGATGTGGGGGAAAAGTTTTTAGTTGCTGGATCTAGGTACCAGTTTTTATTTCACTGGTTTTTTCCACTACTTTACTTTAGTGACTTTACGGTGAAAATTGCCAAAATTGGAAAAGAAGAAACGTACGAAAGATTATCTTTAGAAGGTGAAATCCTATCTATAGCAATTTCTCCTGATGAAAAGGTTTGTTCACTTATCGCTCAATAACGTATTTTACTATTTTAAGTATTGTGCATTCTCGGTTACTAATGGTTCTGTTTCTATTTATGATTTGACTGAAGACGTGCCTAAGAATGTATTTTCGGAAAAGATGTTTCCTGGCATATCTCTTATAGAGTTTGTTTCTTGTACGTGAAAAAAAGAGTTTATTAACTTTTTTCAGCATAGAAAATCCTCGTACTATTCTTGCTTGGTCTAGTTCAGGTCATGAGCTGTATGTCCCTTCTACTGGTGTTATCAAAATAGTCGATCCAATATCCTGGACAGTAAGCAACAAAATGTTCAGAGGAAAAGGCGTAGAAGTTGTGAGTTTTATTTTATAAAGTTGATCTCTATGTTTAACACGTAGGACGTTTTTTCTACTCTATGTATTTCACCCTGCGGTAGCTATTTGGCATCATCAACTATTACAAATCATTGCTTTATTTGGAGAACTTCTGATAGGTATTATAAGCAAACTTCGTTTTGAATGTCCTTTGATGTTTCAGAGAGATAGTTTCGCAAAACCATTATAAGAGGATCTCCCAAGGAAAAAATATTATTACATCTCTAGCATTCAGTCCAACTGAAGGACGTTCTCTGATTGTTGCTGACGCTAATGTAAATTGTTTTTTTTAATAGAAAATCATAATTCAATTCAGGAAGGGCTGAGTCTATGGAAAAATGCACTTCCTGCAGGTCTTGGAGAAATACCAACTGTAGCACCAGGACCAGTTAATGATGCTAGTATGGTAAGATCATTTTAGTCGTAAAATCTTGTGAGGCAATTTGATTTCAGGATGACGATGACGATGATGAAGAAGATGCTCCTATCAAAAGACGCAATAAACTAATTCTCGATGAAGCTGATGATGACATGGATGCTGGACAGGACGATGAGGATACAAGACGTATTCGAACAGTCCTTGGTTCTTTCACATTTCAAATTTTTAGTCTCAAACGATATTGGAGCAATCAAAAAGAAATATGGATTCACTGAAGAAACCACTGGTAGATTGGAGGATTTTGGCTTTGGACCAATAAGTCCTGGGCATCAGTCTAGGGAGGGAACCAATGAAATGTTTGTATTTTTTATTTTATTGATTTATTTTGATCTATTTAAAGGAAATCGTATGAGCCAACTACAATTACTAAAATTGTTGAATACGAACCTGCCGTTATTCCAACTCAATTCGTCTCGGGTAGTACTCCATCTCACCATGTCCGACGCTACCTGGTATTTCTAAGGTTATTCGTTTTCAAAATAAATCTTATTCTTAGAAGTGGAACAGATATGGCGTAGTACGATCTTTCACCGAAGAGGAGAATAACAGTTTAGAGGTGAATATATGTTTTATTGCTGATGCTTACTTGATATTTTTAGATTGAGTTTCACGATGCTAGTGTTCATTCGGAAATTATCATTGATAATTCTGCTTCGAATTATTGTTTGGCCGATCTTTGCGATAAAGCTATCGTATTAGCTAGTTCACCTGATGAGAAAAATGGACAAAGGTTTTTTTTTACTAATGGTTGTTATAAAAATTTGGTATTCAAGTGAGATTCTTGTGATTCATATCTCCTCCTGGGACCCGGAATCTCGGCGATGGAACACGAAGTTGCCTGTTCGTGATATTGCTGTTGATGTTTTGGTATAATTCATACCGTTTTCTATTCATCTACTAAAAATTATAGGCTTCCTCAGAAATTATTTGTGTTGTTACTTCTCAACGCAATATTAGAGTTTTTACTCTTGGTGGAACCCAACGACATGTAATATGTCATCCAGGTACATAAAGCATTTTGTCTCTGTTATGGTTTCTTTGTTTAGCTCCAATTCTGACCTGTGCTCTATTTGGAAATAAATTATCAGTTGCTTCTGTTAATGGCGGCGAATTTTATGAAGAATATCATGGATCTCGAAAAAGCAAAGCTCATTATCAAGTATGTCAGGTCTAAATGAGTCTTATCTTTAAATTCGTTCTTGTCATAGTATTCTGTGAGCTCTTATAATATGAGTGTTCGGGGCTGGTCAGGATTAGAAAATTCAGTAAATACGCAGAATCTTCCTGTTTGTCCGGGAAAAAGACCTTTATGGCTTGCGTACAGTAGTACTGGGCAACTAATAACAATGGATAATGATTGTATGTTTATTGAAGAAACAAATCTTCAACCGTTTCTCAAACAGATATTGTTCGATTGAAGTCTCCAGCTGGTTTCTGGGTTCCAATCTTTGATGGTGCGAAAGAAATTCAAGATAAGTCTGACGGTATTTGGCCTATTGCTGTAGTTGAAGGAAATACTAGACAATTTCGGTGAGCAAAAATTTCTAATAAGATTTTTATTGAATACGTTTAGATATTTATATTGTAAAGGAACTAGACATCCTTCATTAACAACCAAGCAAGTTCCTTTAATATCTGAATGGCACCTTCCATATTGCCAACCTGAAAGTGAGAAGTCCAAGTTGGAAGAAACCTTGTTCCTTAATGAATTACAGCAGAATGTAGCTAATGATATTGGTACAAGCTTATCGGTATGGTTAAAAATCATACCTTTCTGATGTGTTTTGTTCAGGAGCTGAACTCCAGTTATCTTCAAAACTTGGTCAAGTTGTTCGCACTTGCTTGCAAGTCAGAAAGGGAGACAAGAGCCTCAGAGTTGGCTTCATTTGTATCGTCATCCAAGGGAATTCAAGTGATGTGTAATTATGCTTCTACTCTGAAGAAAAGTGCTTTAGCCGAAAAAGTAAATAAGTTCAAATCAATTTTAAATATTTCTTGTTGATAATTTGAAGGTGGCTGCAATTGGAAGGGAAAATTTAACTGACAGCCAGCCAATGGAAAGGAAAGCCCCAATTACTATAGCTCCCCGAAGAGTTTCTATGAAGAGGAGAACGATTGAGCCAGCTCCTTCCAGAATATCTGAAGTTATTGTTCGTTATAACGTTATTACCAGTGCTAACCTCGTATCTTGCAGAGTCAGGCTGAGTCAGTAGATGTTTTTGAAGAGCGAGATGAAGAGCCTAACGAAAATGCTTCTCAAATGAATGAGAGTCTCTTCTCTGAAAGTATTCCAATTCCTCTCACGCCTTTCAATAGAAATCCATTCAAGGTGAGCTAATGAACATTTATGGATAAAATTTGAATTGAACAATTTTGCTTTTAGCGTGCTGCTGATTCTGCATTAGATACTTCAACTCAATCTGTGTTTGAACAACTTGAATCATCTTTTGATAACACTAAGAAAAGATCTCGGGAAGAAGCGGTGAGTTGTAAATTTTATAAGTTGAGCACAGCCATATTTGTAGTGCATATATGATTATATGCGACTGTTAATGGCTGTGCAAAATCATCGCGAAGCGATAATTAAAAAGCAGTCGAACTTTACTTTCCTTCCGTAGATTTTGTATCTCGGGGGGTCTTAGCAGTTCGAACATTAAACACCCACACACCATTTTTTAATTAATTTTTTTTAAGACTCAATCATCTCCATTCCCATCCAATAAGAGACAAAAAAAATTATCTGATTGGAAAGTATAACTGAAAATGTATGATATATGTAGCAATATTTTCTGTCTTTTATAATTGTATTTACTTTAATTTGAAAAATACTAACATTAAAATTTTTGTGAATAAATTATCGTTAAAATTATGTTGGTTGCCTTATTATTCAAGTAAGATTTTCTTAAAGAAAAATATTTTGGAAATCATAACAAATAACAGTTAATCACAAACAGTTCTAGAAATATGCAATACCCAATTCTAAATGGTCCAACCTATTCTTACTGTTTATGCCTTTTTTTTACGCCATTTCGTATAACTATACTTCTCAGCTTAATTTAAAAGTGGGTAGATGGTATTTAAGTAATATTAGGTAGCTGCTTTCTTTGGAGTTGTCTGTTTACTTCCTGGATTAGCCTTTTTAAGTTGTGAATGTTCTTCGTCACTGATGTCTGAGGGCATCACGCAATCCTGTAGGCTAAATAAATTCACCTTTAAAATAGGTCGAAATACCTTTGTTTCAGGGAGAAACACAAGTAGTATTGCCCCAATGCCGCATAATAATCCAACAGTTACAAATTTGATATAACTTGTGCCAGTAGCTTCAGACCCCTAGTAATGCTTGTTAATTTTTTTGGAAGAAATATACTGACAATATGTTTGAACAGAGGGGCTAAAATAATTCCTAAACTTTGAGGAACGTTTATTATCGAAAATGCAAACGATCGCACTGAAGTAGGCATCATTTCCGAAGCATATATTGGATGAATAGTATATGCAATGCTAAAAATTGAAATCAATAAAGATTGAAGTCCATGTCGATTACCTGTTCACAAACTTCCCAGCTAACATGAAGCATGTAGGAGCCCAGGCAGAAGGTGAATCTGAATACCCGAATAGTTGAATATATTTTTGAGAATTTTACTTGTAAAGAATGGCGCGACTGCCAACAAAACTCCTTGAAGGACGAGAGAAATGCCAATCACTTCCCTTCTTCCAAAATAAAGCATAAGAGGTATAACGATAAGTCCTCCTATAAGATTACAAAGATTAAGAAACTTTCTAGCTACATATTAATAAATTGTACCTGGAATTTCAACAAATGCTGAAAGCATGTAGGCTGTAAATCTGTCGCTACTTAAGTCTACAGACATAAATGATATTCCAAAATAGTACAATGCTAAACAGAACCTAAGAAAATGTTTAACAGCGAGCGTATAGGTGCTTACTGGATATATCCATTAATTGCTAAATATTTTCTTATTGTGGCATTCTTAAAGACTATTATTGGTTCTTGCTTAACTTCTTCATCTTGAGGTGCGCTGTCACTATCCAAACAGTCTTGAATATTGATCTCACAGTTACTCCATCTAAAATATATATTTAATTTGCATAATTAAATTATGATTACTTGTTTGATGTTTGAATGTACTGCTTAATTTCTTTGCTTCTTTTTTTCAATACTAGCCAATGAGGAGACTCTGGCATCCAACTGAAACTATGATTTAAAAGATTTAGTAGAAAAAATCTTTACTAAAAATAAAGTACGAAGAAAATCCCAGGAAATGATATCATCATATACATCCATCGCCACTCATGAACAAATAAAGATAACAAACCAACCTGGATAACCGTTTGAATACTTATTTTCGAATAAAAAACTAACATAAAACATTCCAAGTGCCCACGCAAGAGTGTAAATAAGAGATATCCAAGCTCGACAGTGAGTAGATATAAGTTCACAGGTTAAAATAGCAACAATAGATATATATGTCTGTAATGATCAAAATACGTATGTTTTTGAATGAGTTTAAATGACATCGCTTGCTCCCCCGATGATAAATCGACAAAGAAGAAACAATTCAAAGTTAGGAGACAAGGCTGCCAAAATATTAACAACAAAGCTAAAATCATATTAATGTTTCATCACAGATATATCAAATATTTTTAGCATACGCTATTGTTAAGGAACCCAAAAGTACAGGTCTACGCCCAATTCTATCAGCTAGAGTGGATGTGAAAGGAACAGTAACAATAGCTCCTTTAAAAAATCTTAAACAATGTACGGTTAGACAACATCGCTTACCGATAGTAAAAAATATAATTGAAGCTTCTTTCCAGAAGTAATGCTTACATGTCAGTCCAAACTCTAGTACTATACTCGTTACTGGTTCACTATCACGTAACCTAGTGAAGTAATGTTAAGAAATAAGCGTTGCCCTCAAAATTACATTAGTGTGGTGTGTGATGTTTCGCCACATTGCTGTCGAGAAGACGTGTTGGTTAACCAACAGCTTTCATCTATATCTACGAGTGTATTCGTAACCTAAATCTACTGCTAGTTTAATTTCAAATGCAGCGAAACTCTTACAGACTCTGTGCAATTCATAAAAGGATTTAATTGTATATAGCTCATAACATATACAGTTGAAGCATATGTGAAGTTCAATAACTGGCATAACAAATACCCAAAAGCTTGATATCTAATGACATGAATCGAACTATTCGACTTTATATATAAAGGTTACCTCCCGCATACTCCATAAGAATCAACAATCTTATTTGCATCTAAATGTTTATATATCCGTTTTCTTTGATTCCTTTGTCGATAAGAAATATAATGATACCTTGACCCTATATTCTAAATTCAAAATCCTTAGTAAGCATTTAGAAATCACACAACCACTCACCGATGACAGCATATTATAAATGATTACCGAAACTGATTGAAATGGTCCCAACAAGAAAATGTACAACATTTCTTTTAGAAATTTGATTTGACATGAATTGAGAATAATATATGTATTTATAGTTTTTATTTTCCATATTTCTTGGAAACAAAGTAATATGATGATAGTCTTAGCAAAATAATATTCAATTGCTGCAAAATTTGAGGATTGTCTACTTGTCTAATGTAGGATTAGTTAAAGAATATAATCTATGAAAATCAAAAAATTCTATTATGGTTTGTGAATAATTTTTTCATAGGAAATAGAAATATAGTATGGCTTTGAAAAAATATTAATATTCTAGGGTTTAAAGTATATCTATTTTGGTTATTCACATCATTTTGATCAATGTTTAATGATTGCTTTTCATGCAAAACTTGGTCGTCCAACTTCTTTTTCACGGCTAGACATGGATGAATGACCATTTTATAATAACCAAATTCGGCTTTTGAACTTTCTTAATATCCTCCAGGAATAACTAAGAGTTATGACGTTTGTATTTATAAATGGATAATGCATATTTTTGCTAATAATTGAACGTTATATGGTAAGATTTGTCTTCTTGAAAAAATGCTTAACTAATTTCTCCCTGACTGACCTTTTCAAGGGTGATTTCATGATAAATTTAGAGATCCGAATCTTTTGAGTTATTCACAGAGTTCTGGATCTTAAATAGGTTGACATTCTTCCGCCTTCTTATCTTTTTCTTCGAAATGCCTTTTCATTTCGCCTGACTTCTGGTTTTTGTTGTCTAATTTTTGACATATCAAAGCAAGCCATTAAAAAATGAAGCGTATTTTTTTAGTTGATTTTGATACTTGCAGCTTGAGAACTGGTTGAAAATGCAATTCAATACTGAAAGCTGTTATAGGTTTTTTCTGATATTAAATTTGCACAAGACTTATAATCATATAGTATATATTCTATTAAATGAATTTTGAAAATATATATTCACATAAGTACATATTAGTATGCTTAGGCTTTCATCTTAGTTGGAAATATTAATAAAAATTTATTCTTATTCGCTGTTTATATTTTAACTTCAAAAAGGTTGTCCCTGAAATATTTTCTCATCTTCGTTTCGTGGCTGAACTTAAAAATATTTTTGCCGTACTTGTGATTTAGTAATTGTTTTCTATAGTGAAAGAAAAAAAGGCACAAGCGATCTACTTAATTCTAAAAAAAAGAATTGAAGTCTCTTTAGAAAGAAGTGAAAAAAAGGAAATCAGCCCAACAGTATCAACATCTTATTCTTCTATAACTTTTCATCATTTTGAAGAATTTGGATACAAACCTAATGGTTTTTTCTTTTTTTGCTGCAATGTTCTATAACGCTCCCTTTTGAAGGAAATTGAGTTTCTTTTTTTCTCAAATCTTTCAGTGAAGCAATATTTTCCAAATATAACGTATAACCTCAAAACAGTTCATTTATTTCATCTTTTTTTGAATTTATACACATTGAATAGACATTGAAAAACCATGTCTAAATCTGATGCTTTTTCGAAAAATATTATACATCACTGAAATATTTCGTTAGCTTTTCTTGATTTTTTCGGTAAATATTTCTACATACATTCGCTTGTTTCCGTTTCAAATTGAAGCGTCATAGACCATGATAACTTCTCGTCGTATTATCCGTAGTCATAGTTTAGTATGACTTGAATAACTTCACATAAAGGTTATATCATAACCTGAACTCTTTGATATATTACAATGCAGAAGAGACCGACTGTCATTTTATCCTCAATGTCCCTCTCATACATTTTCAAAATTTCATTTATATTTTGGTAAAGCAGTTTGATACAAAGTTGTTATTATTATATATCGATGATCTTCTTAAGATATTATCTGTGAGTTCAAGTTTTCAATCCATATACAGCAATCTAGTTGACAACATTTCCTGAAATTTTCTTAAAATATCATGTTTGCTAGACTGATCCGAGTACTATTTTAGATTTCAGATGATTAGGGTCCTACACTAGCCTTGTTCTTGAATTTTGAAATCTTCCACTTCATTCTTCATTTCTTTGTGTCCTTTGAAAAATAGAATAGAATGTTATATTAATTTGAAATAATTGTTTATCTAGAGGTAAAACAAGAGCTTTGATCATTATTATCAGATATGAAGTAACACAGATGTATTGTGGTGTGATAATATAGGAAATGTTTCTTTATCGTATATTTTGTGTATAATTAAATATAAAATTACAAAAAGTTTAGTATTATTATACATTTCTATTCCTTATAATTTTTTAATAATTTTTGAGATTCTTTCACCTTGAATACTTTTGTTCTTTGTCTAAATATAAAAGAAAGAAATGTTTTTTGTTTCAGAAACCAAATGACAGCATATTCATTTTGACTCAAAGTACTTCTTATCCTTATATTGCTGTCAACGATGACAACAGACGAGTTTCTCTTGTCCTCTTGGCTTTTCTAGCCTCCGGCTCTGGCTTCAGGTCGGACTCAATTTCCATTATAAACATGAAAAACAGCGTTCATTTGCATGTCTAAAATAAAAAGAAAATAAAAGAAAATTTATTTAAAAGCCGTATTAGTTTCTGTCACATCCTATATGTATGTTCCTTATTTTGATTTTGCTTGATTCTCGCGTCATTCGTATGCATTGTTTGTTTGTTTGCTTTCCAGAAGTGTTCAATGTTTTCAAACATTAAGCTTGACTTTCATACTTATCTTTATATGCTCGAAATAGAAATATCGTCGTTCTAAACACGGATTTTAAGGACCATATAAGGGCAATCGTCTCTTTTTCTCGAATATCTGTGGCTTTAAAAAAAACATAATATGAACATATACGTATCATCTTCATTTGCTTCGTTTTTCAAATAAATAACTACTGATATGAACATTTGAGAATTTCTATATTTTTGAAAACATTTTTAGTTCAAATTACCAGATTATACGAAGGGAATTTCTTATATTCTTTAAACAGTTTATATATTTTTCTTTTTCACTTGTTATGTGAATACTTAAGAGTACAAAATTTGCCCTATGATTAATTACAACCCTTACTACTACTGGCTTCATCTCTTCCTTTCTCTCTCTCTCTATATCCGTTTTCAATTTTTAAATTTGATTCAATATAAGTCTTTGTCAATTATAAGAAATTCATATTTAACCAAATACTTCAAGATTTTATAAAGATATTCATTTCTTCTTATTATATTCTCTGAGAATTAAATGCTTAACATCACGTAGTGATGGAACTCTAACTCTAATGAAAAAATTAAAAAGAATTTTGTTTTGAAAGTTACTCCTTGTCTCAGTTTTTTCTTTATTTCCATGCAGTTCTTCTTTCTTTTTCTTCTTACAAGTGTTTAAGTTTAACATTTCGTCATAAACTTATAATTAACTTTAACAAAATAAACCAATGAAATATGAAAATAACAGAGTTTTGAAAATAAGAGGACTGGACGATGAGAGAGATAAAGAGACAGATATTAGATCTAACTTAAACGACATTCATATGGATTTCTTCAAGTTTCGAGTGGCTGCCTCGTATCTGAGAAAGTGAATTGTGGATGATGTCATGTAAATTGTATTTTTCTATTTCTCTAGTTCTCTGTATATATCAATAATTCTTACTCCTCTCTTCTTTATTTGCTATATCTTAAAGCATTGAGTGAAAAGGAGAAAAATGAAAGTTAGAGAGGGTGAATGAAGCATGAGGTTGGTTATAGTATAGGAAAGAAGAAGTGAGCTTTTCCCAATTAGACGTTTGTCTGCCAAAAATAGTTAGTAGAAAACTTTGAACGAAACGAAGAAAGGCATATCATTTGATTTTTCATCTTCCTGTCTCTTTTTATTATTTGATTCAACAAACCTATATGAATTTACATATATATATATCCTTATAACCATAGCATACATGTTTATATATAGAAAAAAACCTCAATATAGAGTATTACGTATATGTTCATACATGCATACATCTATATGAAATATGCATTGCAGTTTTCTTTATATTTTTCCTCAAATTATTGTTACGACAATGACGTTCCTGATCATCATAGTGATGTACTAATTGTCTGAACTCTGGTTTTAGCTAAGACATCGGAATGTTTTTAATTCTTCATTTTTTAAAATTCTTCTATTTTTTTTGTATTATTATGAGCTTGATGATCATACGAACTGACACAGAACTTTAAACGAAAGGCTAACGAACTACATAGTTTCATGCTTACAACGAATCATCACAAGTGTGATTAGTTAGTTGGCAAATCAAAATATTTCCCATAGCGCTCAACCTCTGAACTTCAGTTTTTCGTTTCTTATTCATCTTGCTTAGTCCTTATTCAATAGTTCTATATGATTTTTGACAATCAACAACGTTTTCGAAAGGCGTTAGGAGCATTTTTCAATATGTTTATGAAAATAATTGATCTTTTATAGTTCAAAGATGAAACAATTAACAATGAGGAAAAAGAAAAATAGTCTGCAAGATGCTGTATATTCAAATGTTTTTTGTTGTTTTAATTTGTTGAGCATTTGATTTTTTGTATAATATCACAAATATTCAGAATATATAACTACATAACTTAACTTTGATTCAATTAATTTTTTTCCTTTTAAACCAAAACGATCGATGTTATGACCTGTGTCAAAGGAATATATTGAACTTTGGAGGATTGCCCCCAGAGAGTCAGAAATCATCCTTCTATAGGATGAGATAAAACTTAAGATGTTCTAAAAAAAGGTATTGAAATAGAGAAGCTTCACTTCAGGTCATAACATGGAGGAAGAAAAAATTAAATCTTCTAAGGTCAACTAGTATCCCCAAATTGGAACTCACATGCCGATATGCAGTGTATATGCAGGAAAGTGCAAGCGAAAAGAGGGAAGAAGAAACTTTCGAAGGATACAACTTAGTTCTGTTAAATGGAAAGCAAGTATTTGCATGATTTATCCACGTTTTTCTTGAAACTTTAAAAAAGAAGCTTTTGACAGGTTTTTAAAATATCTCCTCAAAAGCTTCCTTCTTCAATAGATGCTTGTATTTCGAAATAAAAAGTAAAGGAAAAAATTTGCTTTCAAACATTTATATTTTTAGATATTTTGGATATTTGGATATCTCATAAAACACTTTTTCTCTCTCTCTCTATTCCCCATCTCTCTCTCTCTCTCTCTCTCTCTCTCTCTCTCTCCCTTTCACAATATACAACTATATAAGACCTACACATATTTATTTTTCTATATACACACGTATGTATATACTTTTTAAAAGATTTTAGAATGAGAATATAGATTGAGAATGAGAAAAAGAAAAAGATATATTTAAGTCAATTGTTATCAGGTGCAGTTAGCTGTATAATAGAATTTGAAAATAAATCTTGTTCTTTGATTTTCAAAAATCTTTTTTCGTTTCTCCTATCCATTTTTTCTATATCTTCCATATGTCATCATGATGTTTGCTTGCAGCTCATAAAATTACATTTTGCGTCAAAGGACTATGTAATTCGTTGGAGAAAATTGGTACTGAAGTTCTATGAGTGCTATTTCTAGGTTTTCAAAATATTGTTGAACTTTGTTCTTCTTAATTTTAGATTTTTTCTGATGTCATGTTGATATCTTTTACTATTTTTTAGAAAATGCACTCTGAATCTCTGACTTGTTGTCATGTAAAGTGGTCTTCTCAATATATGTCTCCTTCTATCAAGCCCCTTTCATAGCCCACACACTTTAATTTCTTTTTTTTTTACTTTTTTGAACTAAATTCCGAAAATAAACACGTGCATACGTGTGGAATTAATCAGCAATAACCAAACTTTACTCTGATATTTTTTTTAGAAACATTTAATGCTTTAACTATAGTAATCCGGAAATATTCTATTAATATAGCGTAAGCATTAGCAGCGCTAAAGATGACGCATGCTTTACAAGCTGCTTTTAGGATTAAGACTCAAAATGTGTGAAACATCTGACTAATTGTATTTTTCTTTGCTACTCATCATCATCATCGTCATCTTCTTCTTCATGCGTATCCGTTCCTTTTATTTTTCTAGCTCGTGATCATCATTTCTTGAAGAATCCTTTTAAAATCTACAGACCAAAAAACTTTTAAGCAGGAGTGGTAGTAGGTTGGACTTCTAGTTCTGATCTCTATTTATTTCGAAAATCCAAAAGACCGCCTGTGAAAATCTTTCTCAATCTTTCAGATCTTTTACCAAAATCTCGAACAATTTTCTGAAATGGAAAAATGAAAACCAATATCTTTGCAACATTTGAAATTCATTTAAAATTCCAGCTTCCTCTACTATGATAACTATTATTATTATTTAAAGTTTTGAATAGCTATCCTATCTTACTTTGAAAAATTAATAATATGTAGGCATGGATCACATTCAAGCGTATTGCAAAATTTTGAAATATGGCAACCAATTACTTTATAACTAATTTACTTAATGATGTCTCTATTGATATCATCCATTCATATTGGCATATCATTCAGATATTCATATAAACCCTTTCGAAATGCGAAGTTTGCTGCTCGAAGGGTCTGCTTCAACAACTTGCCAATTCATATTTAACTCATCTACGGCTCAAAACGCTAACACTATCTACCAATTTATTTTTTATTTTTTTTAAAGATCTCGTTCATATTAGATAAATATTATATATTTATAAATATTCAGCTGAACGAATGATCAATTGTACAGCTGCAAGATAAACTTTCTTATAGTCAAAAAAGAACTATTTATTATTTATATTATTATTTTGCTATTTATTATTTCGATTACAATATATGTATTCTTATACATTCTCATCTATTTTACGTATTTGATACTCTTTTTGATGTAAAAGTTAGAAGTTATTTTCCTGATTCATTTGTTTATTTTCTTGGAAAACAACCACTCTGTGCGAATGTGTGTAAATGAAATACATAGTGCCACCTATTATGCATGTTCAACGTGATCCACGTGAAAATTAGCATATCATTTTGGTTGAAGCTATTATAATACTTATGATAAATCATAGTTTTATATAATCTTATGAAAGATAATAAATTAATTAATTATTTGAAACCTTTTAAGTTTCTTATGGGTTTTTATCTTGCAATATACTAAGTGAATACTATGCCTAACTTCATCTATACACCAATTTTATAAATTCTAGTTTTTCTTTTTCCATTTAAAGAGAATCTAAGCTGCAAATTTAAACATGGACTACTGAAGTGATACAAATAAAGCGTGCTAGAAAAATCACTTCCTTAAGTTAAAGTTGCCGAAAAATCCTTATAATTTATTTAATCTTTCAAAAGTCATTCCAATTATTTTTTAATATGCATATACAAAGAAAAAAAGACAGAAATGTAGACATTTATCTTTTTCTTACTTGATTTTAAATTTTACTACTTTATATGATTATAAGATGAGTTGTCCCTCGAATTCAAATAATTTTTCATCTATTCTCCTATTATGTGGAAGAAGTAATAGCTGAGAGTTATGGTTGCTGTAGGAGAAGAGACAAAGAGTGAGAAAGATTTAGTATAAAACAGCGAAATAAAGAGGAGTAGACAGTGAAAAAGAGAGATAGAGAGAGAGAGAGTAGTTGGTAAGTAGTAGAAGAAAATATGGCACAAGCTTGTCTCCTCATCTATGTACTCGACTCGCTTTTCAAGTCTCTTCAGTTCATGTTCTTTGTCATATCTTGGAAATCAGAAGCTAATTTTGTCTTCTGACCATCACATCAAGCATTTCAATGTTGTAATGCTTATGGCCCATGATATGGGATGATGTTTAATGTCAAAGAATCAGAAAGTAAAATTAAACTATGGCTTTATAGAGTTTCTTTAATGACCGTTTCTATTCCTGTATCAGATTCTTCTCAACTGAGTTAACTATTGGATTTCAAGAACCTTTAAAGAGAATTAAAAAGAAGGAGAACTAGAGTGAGGGGAATGATGAACAAGGGGGCCACATCAACTACTTGTACTTCAACTATACGATAGAAATTTTCAAAATACTATGATAAATATTTTTGTAAGAACAAACAATGCTATTAAAGGAAAATGCGTCTAGTCAATTTAAAGATAAATCCAACTAATGTGAAGAAAAACAGTTCGTTAAAACTGATCTTATTGGTGATAATTCGCAAGAAGCTCATTTGATGATGCTATCTAATGAGACTATCTATATTGAGCCAAGGGAGCTCGAAGAATAATGTTTTTGAGACTTTATGAAAAAAATCTTTGTCTCATAATGAATTCGAAGTATTTTTCATTAATTTTTTCCCGTAAAATAATATTTTTTATCTCTCATCTTTGCTTGAAGCTTTCAATATTCAGTTGTAGTCGTCTATATAACCTCATTGATTTGCTGTGCTCAATCTATCAAGTTAATAAATGACTATAATACTTATATTATACATATAATATGAATAATTATGAGTTAGAGTGAGATGATGTTGAGAGGAAAACTATTCAAACAAACTTGTCTTCTTCTTTTACTTCTTTTACTGAACTTAATTTTTATTCTTACTTTGTTTCCTGAGCATGAGAGTATGTGAATTTTAAAAATTTTAAATAGTCATTTGTACCTTATTTCTAAAGTATGTTTTTCTAATTATTCATTTAAACCGCTTATTCTTATTCATTCAGTTTTGCCTACCTTTGTCTATGATGTTTTGAAATATTTTGCCTCTTTATCTCTTTCTCTCAAAACTTTCACAAGATTATATTTTTAGGCAGATCAATACTTTGAAGCATATCAAATCATCTGCTGAAAATAGTTCATTACTTGATATTACTGTTTCAAATCTATTAAAATGGGAAACGAACAATCCTTTAATTCTGTTGATACTATGAAAACTGGAAGCCGACGAAGTCTGGATGCTACTCTACTACGACAAGTAAGAGATTTTCCTAATTTTAATAAATCACTTGTGACGTTTAAACAATGATGTCATAGTTTTTTAGTTAGTTTACTGGTTTATTTATAAACATGCGTATATACATGTATGTGTAAATATTAGATAAATTCGAATACATTTAAAAGTAAAAATAAGAAAAATCAAAAATAGTAATCAGATAATTCGTTTTGTTAACCTGTTCCTCTTATTTTTGAGCACAGAGCACAAAGTAGTGTGGCGTATCTGATGTTATATTTCAAGAAATGAGACACTTCGGCGTGTTTACTAGTTTTCTTTGCAATTTTTTTTTAAAAAATATTAAGTTAATTCCAAATAAATTCAAAAAATTTAAACAATTGTCTAGTTTTTTTTAATAGTTTTTGATCTTTGCATTTATTCATCAACCCTTGTCATCAGCATTTCGAAGTCAAAGTTCTCTTTGGAACGTGGGGTTCGTTGTCCTCAGACATCCTTTCCTCGGTCTCTTTTTGATAATTGGCTCATAAGAAGGACTAGGAAAGTTCGAAAAAGGAAGGACAAGATCTAGTAACAATCGGGGATTAAACAGAGTTGGAAGAACAAAGTTGCTGTCAGCGGAAGAAGAAGCTTCAGAAGCTTTTAAACGCGTCCGCCTCATCATCATAGGCTTGAATAAGTGTACGTGCTCAACTTCTGACTCTGACCTATCATTCTAACTCTAATACGAAATTTAAATTTTATTTTTGAATTTATGACTTGATTGTTTTCTATCGCGAAGTTAACTTTTGGGTTCTAATATAAAGAATCAAAAATAATAAAGACTTTGAAGATATTTTAACATAAAAGTTTAAAAGATTTCCCTGCTTATCCAAACAAACAATGTTTTTTAACATTAAATTTTTTCAAGCATAAAGCTAATTTCTATTGAAATATTACATCATTTTTCGAACATTTTCTCAATAAGCTTTAAAGAATTATTCAGCTTCATTGACTTTTTAAGAATAAAAAAAGGTTATTTATCAAAAAAAATCATAACTATGCCATATAAGATTCAGAAAATAAATCTTAATGTTCATAGCACATTGGGGTACTTCATATCGTTCATCATATTGTTCATTGGGACACAAATACCAACAACACTTCCTTTGATTTTTGCTATTTCTTCAAAATGTATTTTATATAATATATTCGAAAATATGACATGAATATATATTATATTTAGTTAAAAGATAGTCCTATTTCTGGAAACAAAGTGATAATATTGATAGTAAGTACTCATAAGGGAGTAGAAGAATGTGAATGTAAAAATCTTCATGTATGTCAACAGAATGATGAAAAGGGGACGATTTATTTTATAGCTAAATTACATAGCTTCATCTGTTGGCATTTATTTATGATTCACCATAGAAGAAAGGAGAAATAAAAAAAAGAAAAGAGAATAAGAGAAGGCGAGAGAGTAAGATGGAAAGAGAACGATAGGAGAAAGCTCCTCTTGTCGTTGTCTTCGTTGTCGTCCTATCTTCGTTATCCTCATGATGCTCTAAGATCCAACTCAGTTCTTCTATTTTCTTTTAGCTGTGCTCATTTTTCTTGCCAATAACTTCATAAAATTTTTTTAGTTTGCTTGTATAAGGATTACATTACAAATTAATTTCATGAATTTTGCAAGATTTACAGGCTTATTTTCCTTCTAGCTGTTTTTTTTGCTAATCAAGTGCAATTCCGTCCTATGCTTCACCTATTTTAGAAGGTGTTTCATGCATGGAAATATGGCTGACAGGAAGAAAATTAAGGAACAAGTGCATAACTGTGTTATTCTCTTACAAATCATCTAGAATAGTAATTATGCAATTCTAACCTATACTTTAAAAGAATGTCAAGTTTTGGAAGCTTGAGAAGAGGGTAAAATGATTCCAGTTATGTTTGTCTATTTTCGTAGATTTGTCATGGGTCAACACACTCAACTACATTTTTACAAAAATATTACATCATATTTAATTTTTTTAAGGGGAATTCTTGTGCGGTTTTGCGAAAAAAATAGTTGTTTTGAATTTTTACGTGAAGTCCACGTGTATTATGCAGCCTATTTCATCTTTTATAATGTTGAGAGCGGTTGTTTGTTCGTTTTTCTATAATTTTCTATATAAACTAGTTATCAACGTCTTCAATATTTTGATCTTAAGCCTTTTCCGTTTAGTGATTCTTTGGCCATTTGGTATAGTCACATCTTTCTCCAAAATGCTGATACTATGACAAAAGGGTGTGGTAGTAAATTTGACGAGAGTAACGATTTAATCTGGTAATGGCGTCAGATTTCCAAAGTAACACTTTTAAATCTTTTCGAAGCTCACCAATACTGAAATCTAACTCTCAGTTGAAATTGTCATACTTTTTACTGACTCATTCTATATAAGAATCAACCATCAAAGTTTTTGTTACCAAAAATCAAGTATTTCCTCACATTATCTAAATTGAAACTTGTATGGAAAGCTGAAACCCGAAGAAGAAAGTTCTTTTTTTTTTTCAAATTTTCACCAGCCTATTTGAACATCTTTTCGACCCCATTGCTATCCCCTCCCCGTCTCCGTGACATTCGAACTTTGGGAGGGGAACTCATTCTGTTTTCTTTCTGGCTCTTACCTCATTTCAGTTTGTTTTTTTTTTGTGAATAATAGAGAAAAAGAGACTAAAAAGAACAAAATATGTTCCGCATCATACCTGACGAGCCTGTTTTCTCGATATATTGCAGAATTCACATGTCGCTTATTGGTCTTTTGCGAGCATATTTTATTTATATTTCTATGCATTCCTTTCCTTGTAACAAACTAAAATATTATCTAAGCTATTCACCTACAGTTTCTTATCTTCTACATTTTTGAGTTTTTATAAATATTTTTCATCATTATGAGGGCTTTCAGTAAAATCATCCATACACATATTGACTCACATACTCGATGTGCTAAAGCTCTGAAGTTCGACACCTCCCCACTACCCCCCACCCTGAGGCAATTCTACTTTCCGGACCACCGGATGGGCAGGATTAAAGTAGAAAATCGTTTTTTCTAGGACTTTGTCTGATTATAAAACTTTCTTTTCATTAAAAAAAGGGACTTTTTACTACTTTGTTCGTCTTGAATTACATATTATTATCTTTACAGTAGTAATTAAATTGTCATTTTTAGATGCAAATGAAAATCAATTCTCTAAAAAAAAAAAGATATTACCGATGTTTTTATTCAAAAAGTATCATCATTAATCATTATTAGTTGTAGAAAAAACTGAAGATTTGAAAGTTTCTCAGGATATATTCACTATTTTCTATAGCATTAGGTCACTCAATAACTTTATAATTTCTATAAAACAAAGCCATTTTTTCAAAACAAAAATTCGATAAACATTTCAAAGTGTGTTATTCTTCTTTTAAACTTCACTGTATTACTATTTTTAAATTATTATTTTGTATATATATAACCATGAGCTTTATACTTTTTGCAAGGTATTTGAAATGTTTAAAAATCTTATCTGACTGACAATACTTTTTGCATTTGCTATAGTATTTTTGATTTTTCCATTACAATTATTCAAACATTGCAGAAATAAGAAATTCCTCAAATATCATGTGTGTCCAAGCTTAAAATGCAAAATCTAAAAGGAAATTCCTATATTTGGCACTGATCCTGCAGTATGACATCCGCCATATATCCGGTTGACGAATCCTACTGCACTACACAGTTTTTCTTGATGTTTTTTCCCCTTTGTTTTTTTTTAGAAAATTAGGAAATTAGTCTTACTAACGGTTTTTTTTCTTTGCTTCATTAATGAAAAAAAATATAATTTACATCTGATATTATAAGAATAATAATAATTAATATATGAGGTCGATAGTTCAACACAATTGGAAAAGCTTCTTCAGAACTATTCTGAAGTGCATCTGAACGTTTTTGAACTTCTTTACTACTTAATAAACGGAAAACAAACAACAGACTTTTAACTTCTTCTTCTTGTTCTTGCAAATCATAAAAATTTTATTTTTTAAGCTACTTTTCCTTTTAGGTCAATACAGGACACATTTCTCCTCGAGTCTCAATAGTTGGCCAGTCTTTGCCAAATCATCAACAGACTCAAAATTCCATCCAAAATCAATCAGAAAATCGTAAGATTTCTCATAAATTGTCCGACGTTGGGTTGCCATCCAGTCCGAACCTGCAGCATCATCGCTTGAGTACCGACTGCGTTTCAGAACTCAGGTACACATATAGCAACATCAATAAGCTTACTTCAACATGATGATGGGTTACAGATACTTCAAACCAAAGCTTTCCTTAACGGGAAGAGAAGAAATGGGAAATCAACAAGGACGGCGTCTTTCCCGAGCAGCTGTACACTTAGAAAATGGCGGTGAAGCCGGAGCATCTTTAGTTGATTATCTCAAACTTACTCCGTAAAGTTTATATATTATTAATTAAACAATGCTTGGATAACTATAGATATCAAATTCAACTGCTACAAACAACTTGGGCCAGAATTAAAGGAAATAGTAACACATTTGCCCAAGTATTCAAGTATGTTTCAAGGTAAAATAAAAAATATATATATTTATTTTTTCAGGTTATTATGCTTCAAATCGACGATATGTCGTGAAATGTTCCAAAAAATGTCAATTGTTGAGGGTTTTCGGTCAAACCAATGTTGCGACTTGAATATGCATGCCAAGGTATTTCCTCCTTTTCTGACACAATATCGACTTTCCTCTCTTCAGGTTCTAACAGACTTATTAGATTCGTTGATGACAGATTTAACACAATCATCTAAAATAGTACAAGTAATCATTTATTTTTAATTTTTGAATCACATATTATCTTATAGGCTCGATGTATGGACATTGGTGCTTCTCATGTAAACATGAATGTACGATGCTGTGGGAGCTTGTGGGACCAACTGGGGGAATGCTTAACAGAGGTACTGAACCTGATCAAAGATCTCTCTTCATAACATCCTTTTGACTTTTCAGGTTATTACCAAAGTTGAATGCGTTCGTTCAAAAAGAGAAGCCGTGAAAGCTTGGATATCCTTAGTGAGCTACTTGGTTCGTCCATTTCAACTTTCTTTAACCTTTTCAGAATGTGTATTGTGTTTTAATCTATTTCCTAATTTAGGTGGATGGTATGAAGTGTGGCTATATGGATGAATGGAAAAGAAAGCAGAATGGCCGATTATGTCATAGTAATGGGTATGACAATCAAGAATAATCGGAATTTTATATGACAGATCTTCTATGAGAGTAGCTAAACGATTTTTTTCTCAAAAAGAAAGAAATATCTTTAATTGGGTATAAGCACATTTCCATTCCAATCAGATCTCGCATTCATTTTTTTGTACAAAAACCCGTGAATAATTTCATTTATACTCCTTAACATTTGAATATAATTTAAGAAAAAAAAAACAAAAAAACTTTTGTCAAGATAAAATTAGAAAAAAGCCTCCAGTTCTATAAGGGTATTTAAACTCTGAAGATATTTCAATTTAAAAATTGATGTTTCTGTTTGTATTATAAGATTTTGAATGTTTGTTATTTCCAGATTACAAAACAAAAATTAAAACTTTAAAAAAAAAGAAAAGAAAGAATATAATACTGTCATTTTTAATAAAGTCTTTGAGTTTTATACAACTTTGTTTTTGTTAATAGAAATATATAATACAATATATAGAATAAGGTACAAAATTGTCTAATTTCTAATATTAATTCATATTGAAAATAAGTTTTTCTCTTATTTATATCTTAGATCAAGATAAATCTAACGTTTTTTCATACAAATTGACGAACTTGTAAACAAATTTCTGAATTATTAATTGCGAATGTGTAGCTGTTGGACGCTATATGTTTTAACTCAGCTTGATTAGATAAAAATTGTAAAAGAACGTCTTCTCTTCCATATATTCTGTCAAAAAGAATTGAACAACGATTTGAAAACTTGGCATTCTGTAAAAAAAATTAAAAAACTGATTCAATATGACATCACATATTTAATCTGATCATTCAATCTTTAGAAATAACTATGTTGACTACTATATGAAATATGAAACTCACTCTGAAAAAATCCAAAACTTTATTGATTGTGATCATTGTTACAGTAGCATCAGCCCAAAATGATTTTAAACCAAAATTACATTTATTAGAACGATCTATAAGGATTTCTAATGCTTCATCATCACATAATATTGTTCGTTGACTGATCAACCTAAAACGATAAATAGTATTAGATAAAAGACAATAAACACAGAAAAAAAAAAGATAAAATCTAAAGAAATAAAGTGAAAATAAAAATATTTTGTATGACAATAACTAACTTTAACGCATGAATTGCTCTCATAGAGCTTACTATATCAACGACATTATCAAAAGTGAAACAAGGATCAATTGAAAGTTCAGTACAATATGGTAGTCTTTGCATAAATGCATATGCATCTATATCACAATGAGATTCGAAAATTCCTAACTGAAATGTAAAGAAACATTCAATAGTAATTCATGAAATTGCATACTTTTTCTATATTTCTAAGCCACCAATCTGGTAATGAACTGAGAGTATCTCTCATGAAATTTGTTCGAGCTCTTACAATAAATTCCAATGGTTTTAATGACCAAATATAATGAAAAAGATCTTCATAAGAAGTTGCACACGTAAATGACTGAAAAAATGGATGCGAATAAAATTTAAAAAATCAATATTACCTGGTTAAAATTGTTTTTTATTATCAGTACGATTATAGAATTGCCTTCAGTTTCAGTTAAATCAATAGTCTCTACCTGTTCTCGTCTGTTTAGAAAAAAAATTGGTTTTTAATCAATGAAGATGTAACTCACTTTATTTTTTTATTTTTTCGTACAATTTTATAAAATCTTTTACTAGTAGTTGCTACTTTCCTGAGGCAGGGGGCTTCCAAATATCCAAATACTTTGGTTAGAATTTCATCTGGTAACCTCATCATTCTCCCAAGTTGGAAGCCTAAAAATCTGAAATATAATTTTTCAGGAAAACTGAGAAAAGTGCAAAAAGAAAAGTGAATGTAATATGATTTCTTCTAATTCAAATATGGAAGGTACAGCAATTAATAAACTAGTTCGATAGTTGTGAATATGACCTCTCTTATTGGGCAGTGGGATGACCTAGTATAGTAAGATGTGACCTTCCTATTTCGTACCACCTACCTTTTCTCTGAAATATTGTCATTTTGCTCAAGGATTTGCTCAAAGACAACATTTGTCAACAAACCAGCAGATTTCTGCTTCCTCGACGAGGTGGATGAGTTTTCCGAACAAGGAGCATATAAGTGCTGCGTAGTTAAATACTTCTTCAATATTTCCAATTATCATTTTTTCAATGTTTTGTTCTTCATAACCTTCAAACGACCTCTAAAAGAAGGGTGGACCTAAACTCAAAGAAAATAAGTAATGTATGCATTTCTCTTTAGAATTGCATACCGCAAATACTCTTAAATTTACTTGTTTTGTAGTTTTCTTGTCTTTCTAAGTTTGTAATCAATGTTTTTATGGACAACTTATATTCCAAAATGATAGCTGTCATGAGAATTTTTTTTTACTCTTCAAAAAAAATGAAATTTTTTAGGTCTTATCTCATACATGCATTATCGAATGAATATTGTTCACATCTACTTCAGTATGTTTACTCTGACTATACGCTTTTGAAACTATTTTTATTTTAACGTAGAATTTCTCTGAATTTTACACCATCTAGAAACTGTATCATATTCCAAATTCATTCACATAGTCCGTTATCGTAATGCTTGATTGCATCAACCATTCTACACCTTGTATTCTCGCAGAGATTTTCCTGGGGTTATGGTAGCTCATTACGCAATTTTTGTAGCGGAAGGTAGGAAAGCTTACATTTTCTCTTTCGATCTCTTTGTCTGTTCCAATTAAATTTTTATATTCAATCTTATTTTTGTTTTTGTTTGTTTTTGTTTTTATTATGTATTTTATGTATGGATATGTTTTGTCACGTATCTAATTAGAATTGCGTGGAATGCTACGTTAAACATCACATGACTTCGTATGTCAATCACTGTGTATACATGTAGAAACAATATACGGTTGTAATCAGTTTTAACTTGAAACTTTTAGAATGCTAATTTTTTTTCTATCCTTTTATCTTCTATTTTCTAGTCTTTGTTATTTTATAAGTTTTCTCATATGTCGTTTTTCACATGTTGTTTTCCCAAATTTCATTGTTTTTATTATTCGAATAAATTAATCATTTGAGTTAATTGTTTTAACTTAACTTAATCTCAACTCTTCAATATCTTCATAGTTCTATATTTACGATTTTTCTGGATATTTAAAAAAATTTTTTTTCGTAATTACACTCTTTTCGGTTAATATTTGTACATTAAATGTCTTTATTTTTTTTAATCTGATTTTTTGCAGTTTCGTGTTTTGCTGATCTTTAAGTGATCTTCTTTTACTGATGAAATTACTGCGAAATGGGTCCTGGTGCGACAGGCATGAATTTCGCAACACCGTAAAGTGGGCGGATTATTTGCTCTGCAAAGGACCGTCAGTCCTATTTTCAGCTTAACGGCCAGTGTATCTTATTAGAAGTTTCAGCGATATGATCGCTGGATTCTAAGATAGAAAACTTTCTATTGTTATTTGAACGATTCAAGGTAATTTGCTGTTTTTACCCTCTTAGCATTTCTATAATTTGATTATGATTTGCAGAAGATGTCGCCCTTACGAAGCTCTGAGAGTGCGGAATCTCGAAATGTTGTCCAGAATTACCAGAATTACTACGTCCATGGGACCACAAGTCCTAGGAGGGTGTTCCCTGTTAAGGGACGCCCAAACCGCTCCTAAGGTTGCCCCAACCTATAATATAGAGCAGCATATCTTGCATGATCATGCTGCCTATTGTAAAATATCTCTTCCACCACGACAGAGAAAGTAAAAATACATTGATTAATTTGTCTTTAATTCATAGTTTTGCAGCTCCAGTTCAAGCTGTGATCCGTTTCTTGGAATTGGTCCTGGTGGTAGTGAATCAATGAATGATCTCGTTGACTTGGAACTTTCTTCCAAAACTCCTTGCCGATCTCGTGTTGCAAGTACATCCAGTAAGAACTCATATATTTCTTATTATATTATATTTTTTCTTGTGCAGACTCGACAATAGAAGATTTGTTTTCATCAGTTCGGTTTAAATCCGAGTGCGAAATTGAAAATGAGAGTGATGAAAGTTTTTTAGAAGGAGACAGAGTTTTCAATTTCTCGGTTAGTTCAGTTCTTATAAAATCCACTATGATGAAAAACATGCTAATCATGAAAAGAGCGCCGTTTGCTCTTACCCCCGTGTTGTACAACTTGTTAACTGAGTGGAATTAACCTGTATTTTTAAAAAATTATCTTTTTTTGTTGATTATCAATTTTATCATTTTTAGAATCCACACGCCCAGTATTTTGTTTCGTTAACAGACTTAAATTTAAGTTCTGATAATGATGAAAAATGTCGATGGGATGCTTGGGAATCACCATTTTCATCTGCAGCCAATGTTAAGATAGAAGAACCTGATGTAGACGAATGCTCTCCGAGTTCAAGTCCTAACCCCGAAGAAACACTAGCTGTAGTGCCAAACATAAAGCCGGAGCAAGTATGCATTAGTTCTGGTTTTTGTTTTTTAATTTTTCTGTTTAGTACGATGATTACGAAGTCAAACCAGAATGCAGTGTTCAATCTGAGAGCAATAGGTATAGTCCTGTTGATGGTTGGTATTATCAACCAGTTGTGAAAAAACGTGGTGTTACTTTGAAGGTATATCTTTAATTTTTAAAAATTGCAATGGAAAAAAATTTAAGCCTCGTGTGGACGATGAAACTGAACGGCGCCGCGCCATGAATCGGGTTGCTGCTTTACGATATCGAGAAAGAAAAAGAAGGGACAAACACCAGTTAAAAATGTATGTTCTTTGTAGCTTATCAGCAACTTGCATTTTTCTCCATTTGCAAATTATTTGTTTTATCATTTCACCTTATCTGATTCCAGGCAGCTTCGTGAAATGGAATTAAGGAATAGAGACTTGAAACAGCAGGAAGTCCGGCTTTTAATTGAAATATCGACAATGAAGTCAAAATTGCACAATGCATAAAAATATATATTATTTTTTTATCTATGTTCGTAATTTCAATGTAATGAATGTATCATTCTTTTTTTTCTTTTTTTTTGCAATCGGGGGGACAATGTGTGGGACGGGTTGGAAGAAAAATGAAACTGGTTCCAGAAATTATTTTAAATTCTGAATGACAGTCCTTCGCTGTATTCTGTGTAATAGAAGACCAAGATGAAGGATAAATCTTCATTTCTCGGGTGTTTTTTGTCTGGATTTTTATTTTAAAATTTCGCTGGTCACCGCAGTCGCAAATTCGCGTCACATGTGCGCTTCATCGCTGATTCAGCTCCGACGTTCATCTTCCTAGCCTCTCGTATTCCCTTCAAAGGAATACTTACACATATTTTTTATTTAATATGAGTGATCGTTGTATTTTCTGTGGATGGAATCGTTCCAATTGTTATAAGGACATCAAATTTTTCGCTTTACCGAAAGAGCCTGGTCTTAAACGTCTTTTGTGGATGCATGCTGTTCAAAAAAAAGTAAGCATTAATTAAATTAAGTCGATGTGTTTTGTTTTTAGGTTATTAAAAGGCACGATAAAATTTGTAGTATTCATTTTCGACAAGGTAGACCTTCAAATGATCCTTCTCACGAAGATTTCATACCTCATTTGTTCTTGAATCCTGAAAAAACGTCCTCTGAGGTTTTTCGGTTTAAAAAAATTGAATTTTATCATTTAAATGTAGGTTCTTTCCTATTTGGAAAATGAGGATATGAATGATGCTCCTGCACCAAGAAAGTCGAATGAGAAACAGGGTAATATTGTGTTTCGATTAAATTTGCTTGTCATGTGCTCATTTTAATTGATGTTGATAGGCCCCAATAACATCAATTTTCAGATACTAGTCCACCAGAAAACGATGATACTTCCGCCAATAATAAAAAACCAAATATTTTGAGAGGCAAGAGGGTAAAAAGATTATTTTTTTGTTTATTGTTTTATTATTTTTGTAATAGAAGTGCACAACAGTGATAACTGCGAGAATACTTGAACCGGTACAGTTTTTTGTTCACAAACTTTAATATTTTCTGTTTTTAGCGTTTAGAAGCTGGTGTCAAAAAAGTTTGTGTGGTAAAAAAGCATGTAATGCTCTCAACATTTTCTAGTCCTAATTTAATTATTGCTAAGGATTCTAGAAATCAAAGTAAGTTCATTTGTACCTAAACAGCATGATGTTTTTATTCTCAGAGCTATAGCCATATTGTTTTTCAAACGGTGTCTATATCATATTTGTTTTAAAGCAGGTACCTTATATTTGAACTAACTTAATGCATTACGGGTGTTAAAATGCTAGTCTCTATCGAATAAAGCATTTCTTCAATATATTATTTTTACTTATTGAGTTTTTTTCTCATTTGATTATTTTACCATTTTCTATTTGTATCACTTCATTTTTCTGGAAAATTCTTAGATGCTATCCTAAATTTCTGAAGATGGATAAGACTGGTGTAGTCGCTATGCGACTTTTTGCCAATTGGGAAACCGATCGTGCAAGTTCTAGTACTGTTCAACGGTTAGTTCTCAGGTTATCTGATAATATGATCTAATGTTTGTTCTAATGCGTTCAACCATATGATAGCGTAAGATAGCTAAAAAATAATTTTTTTTTTCAAATTTTCACGGTTTTTCACTTGATCGAAATTTAGTGTGTTTACCCTGGGAATTAATCGCTTGGAATTAACATCCTTTCCAGTATCTGTTCAAAGTATCGTATTAACCGCTAGGCTAGAGGTATGTTTGAGTTAATCTGTATATTTATATTTTTATTCCATTTAGGGCTATAAACGGACATTGAGATGTAATGATATTACAGTTACTCCTGAAAATGGGAAAGTAGATATGGACTTAGATATATCGTTTAACATTCAGGTTTAATATTGCTTTGTTTTATTTAATCAGTTATATTCTATTTAGTACCCTCATTTTTTGAAGCGAGGGCGTAATATTCTACAGATAATGGTTCAACGACGTAGGAAGTATAAGAACAGGCCTATACCAGGCGGTTTCAAAACTGTAGCTATTGGTTAGGAACATGATAATATATATTATAAATTGTTTGAACTGTTCAGGAATGATTAATCTTTCTCAGTTGTTGCAAATGGGCCATTTACGTGAAATAACTCTGTGGAATGCTGAGGACTCCTCAAAGGAAACTACAGCTAGTAATATTAAAAAATTAAATATATTTTTTTATAACCACAATTATTTCAGTTCACAGTGTTGGACGCTTATTTTTATCGTTTTGTCAAACTTCACCTTTGGATTATGATTGTGATCGTGAAGGAAGAACCGCTAAAAAATCGGGTCAAGAAGGAGATATAACCGAGGTTTGAATTCATATTAACGTTTCTAAGTATTTTTTTCTGATTTTAGGAGGATTCTGAAAGTGATTATGACGAAATGGGCATTGATAGTGAGATAATCGAGCCTTCAAGCACTAGAAACGGGAATAGGAATCGTGATATGAAAAGTAAATTAGTTCGAAGAAAGAACTTGAAACAAAAACTTTCTAATTTATTGAGAAAGTTTAAAGTTCCCGAAGATGAGGTAAAAAAACCTTTTTAATCTATTAAGCCTTGTTAATCGTGTATCTAAGGTTTTGGAAACTAGTGCTGTAGCATCAGTTTCTAATGCTCCTACGGCTAAGGAAATTGAAGCTATTTTCGAAGAGTTAGAGGAGATGAGTGATTCAGGTAATTTTAAAATTTGCTATGCCTATTGTATCTTTTTTTTTACAGGACCCGAGATTGGCGGAGATGATATTTCCATTGGATCTAATCCCCGTCCTGCTTTGCGTCCTTATTTTACCCATTCTCGAGAAGTGCTCCCGGCTATTTATGATAATGTGAGCCATCATTTTTGATTTATATTCTCATGATGTATGTTTAAGGATGGCGATGTAGGTTCGGATAGCGAAAACGAGGAACTAGACTGGTCATCAGAGGAAAACACAAAAGATCACGCATATCGACTAACTCAGAATGTGGCAGTTTCTAAAACATCGCAATCTTATTCAAATAATATGGTACGAATTGTGGAAATGTTTATGTTCATTGTGGGAAATTTTCAGCAGCCTGTATCAAAGGCACAAACAAAAGTTTCCTCAACAAGTAGTGCTCCTTTAACCGGAAGTGGTCTTTTCTCAACAGTTCCGCACTCTCAAACAATTTCTTCGATCTCTAAGAGTGAATTGCCTCTATCCGAATCAGGAAAGCTCTCTGTTATTTTGGACAAAGTTGTTTATGGATTTTGAATGGGAATAATTGTTCTCTTTCAGCTCTCTGGATTACTTTCGTCTGATTTACCACCTTCTTCCGTATGGCTTTGCTCTTGCGAAGGCTATCACCCCGAGTTTGCAAATCTACCTCTTGTGGTATGCAATACTGCAGCTTTAGTTAAGCAAGCGTTAAGCCAAATAATAGCTAAAATACATAACTTGTGAGTTTTCGATTGGTGACGTTCATATTTCTGCCATTTTAGTTGTAACAGTAATTCTGTGAATCCACCTACGACTGTTGTTGGCTTAATAGGAAATGACAAGTTAATTAGTCAGGTATGAATATGAAATATGTATGAGAACTAGTAATTAAATTTTCTATATGCAGGTTCTTCGGGCATATGTTGATTGTTTACATCATAAATCATCGAGTAATTGGCTTCAATATTTGTGTTTTGTGATTGTTCCACCGTCTAATTCGTTAATTGGAAGACTAATATATGGTAAATCAAAATTGTTATGCTTTTATCTAATTCAAGAAAGTTCAGGTGTTGATAGTGAGTTTGATGAGCTTTGTAGAGATGTATGGGAACGATGGAATGATTTATCTAGTAAAGAAGTCAGTAATGCTGTGGAACGACTAGAACAATGTAGTGTAAAGTTTGAATCAAAAATTCCTCTCCCTATTGGAGAAGCCCTTCTACAGCTTGGTGATACACATGAGGTTTTTATTGCAAATATGTTTGTTTAATAATATTTTTGGTTTTCAGATGGAGGCTAAATCGGTCTTTGTTCCATTTTTATCTGAAGTTAGAGTTGGACAACTTGAAGAAGAATATGATCTAACTCCTAGAAGCCATGATGAGAGTTTGAATGTCAAAGAAACTAACCAAGGTTTGGTGAAACATTTTAACACACTCTTTGTTTAAACATACAATATGTTTTATTTTTGCTAGCTGTTTTGCAAGCAAGTTTAAGTTTATTATAATTCTTGTTCAGGAAATAATTCACCTCCCTGTAGTCCTCATACACGATTAGACGCTCGTGAGATGAATGTGGAATATTGGATAGGCAGAGAGCATTCTAACAATGTAAATTGAATATTTTTATTTATTTTTCAATATTAAATTTGTCTGTTTAGGAGTCTGTTCTTTCTTATAACACCACTCCTAATTCCAAAAAAGATCATAATAAAGGATCTTTAAAAACAGCCTTTCGTAGTCTTATGATATCACGGTAAAAGCTTTGACAGATTCAATTAGGAACCTTTCAATTTTAATTTAGGTCTCTCAATCATCAACTTCTCTCTCTAAGCTTTATTAAAGAAAAAAGAAAAGAGAAAATGCTTCAGAAACTTGGAATGAAGAAAGGACAAGTATTAACACATTTCCTATAAGTTTAAATATAACTTCTCATTAAGAAATCCGACATAGACACTGCTCCCATCCAGGTTTTGGGAGTAACTCGCTTGCTATGCAGTGGATTGGGAAAACACAGCGACCTCTCAGGTAAACTTCCACTTCAACACTCTTTCATTCTCATGCTTGAGAATATGTATAGTTTATATTTTGAATCTCAAAGCATTGCAGTTTATGTGGATGGAAATGTGTTCCATTGTGTACGATACTTCCAGACATCAGCTCAGTGGCAAACACATGTCAAATCGTTCCCTATATGTTTCTTTTCTTAGACCTTGCAGCTAGTTATTAATCATATCTGTATATATTCAAAATCCCACTTGTTTCATAATTACGGTGTTCCTTTGCGTTCTATCTCCAGGTGCTTAAAGCTTTTGTTCAACTTCTTCTCAAGTTCATATTGTGATTCTCTTGCTCTCGCCGCCCCTTTGTTCTAATATCAATCTCATAAAAAAAGCAATCTTCGCCTAATCCGTATTAGAGTTTCCCATTCATTCCCTTGTCCTATATGCTTGTGATGCTAGTAATATCTTTAAGTTTGTAAGAATGTGTCAATATAGCTTTCTAACTCGTACACTTAAAATAATCTCGCTCCTACCTAATCTTGTCGTCTTATTCTGGTCTATATCTTGTTTATCAATGATTTAATTTTCATTAATGTTTTAATTTAATTTAAAAAATATTTATTAGTAACTTTCTCTCCTTGAAATTTGCTGCTTTTTCCTTTTTTTTCCAGTTGTTAAACACTGCCCCTGGAGATTTGACTCGACTTTTCGATAGTTTTACTATTGAATGTGTTAGTTAAGCTTCATCATATTTGTTCTTATTTCTCTTTTTTATCGGATCTTGTTCATGTGAATTGATACGAACATAAAAAATATGTCATTCTAATAATATTGTTGTTTATCTTCTACATTTTATTCCTTTTTTCTCTTTGATTCTTTACTGCTCATTCTTTTAATCATATTCAGTTTTGGTAAACAATCAGTGGCTTTTTATCTACTCTTGCGATCAAATACCTTTCCAGGACCATTCTTCCTTTAAAAATGTTTTTTTGGCCCGGTTATATTGAGCATCTTGGCTCTTCTTGACAAAAAATACTTCTTAAACACTACAGAAGAAGAACTGACAGAATCAAGCAAGGGTCGAAGAGACTAAAAGCGCTAAAAGCTTTGGATCTCTGTCAAAAAGCTAAGTGACTTTCCACTTTAAGAATCTTCTTGCCGCCGTTTATACGTATTCCCTGAAGTATCGTTAAAGCCATATCGTGAAACGAGCCTACGAAGATCTATGCTTATTTGTGAAAAAATTTTTTCTTAGAAGAAAAAGATAGTTGTGTATGGTGAGGCCAAATGTTAGTCCACAAACAAGGAGTTAATCCAGCATTTGTTTGGTTATTTTTAGATTAACAAAAGCAATATGCTCCTCGGAATATCTGCTTCATTTTTTATTGTTAAAACTTTTCGCTCACATTCCTTATGCCTTCATGGAAGGCATATGTATAATAGGAAGATTCGCTCTTGATATTTGATTTTCATGCACTCTTAAGTTTTCACTCAATCTTCAACTACATTAATACGTTCTCACCTATAGAACATATTTTCAAGAGAATTTTAATGTAAAAAACATCTCTTGTCACTTATATTATTGTACTTATGATGTCATATGATGAATATTTTGATGTAAATCTATAAACGTTATGATTAATTGGAAATGTTCTAATTTTGTTAAAACGGTATTAGCAGAAGTTGATTGTTTCTTCGAATGTTGCCTTTATTATCGTTTCGCACGCAAGCTTCACGCGAACTTTACGTGATAAGTGTTCTTCAGTTTTGTTCATGTAAGCGATTCTAACTGTTGTATACTTCCATATCCCCATGTTTCTCTCGCTCTGCTTCTTCATCTATTCCGTACCTTATATCATACTTAGTTTGTCCTTTGTCTTCTTGTCGAAGCTCATTTGCTTTTTAGTTCTTTTTCATAAGGAACTAAATCGAAGAATAGAAGAGTGACGAATACGCATATGCGTCAAGTTGTCCGTCAAGTTGTCCAACTTTCCTGCTAACGTTTTCTTCCACCCGGTTGTCTATCAGTTTTCTGATGACGATCTTCTTCAAGTTGAAACTTTCCAGCTTTATAAAACATATTTTTGTGTTGCCAAATAGATTTGATAAAGTGCCAAGAATCATCTTAATCATAAACAAGCAGCTTGGAGCCATAAACGTTTAGGAACTGAACGAATAACTAAGGAGAAAAGTTGTCTCTTTATACCCAACCACCCTAGCCTTCCATTCTGTTTCAATCCAGCAAGTTGGAATAATCTCTCAATATTTTGTTGTTTGCTTTTCTGCTCTACCTATTCTCCTCCTCTTTACTTTGCATTTTTTTACTTTTATATGTATGCTAGACAGCCCAAGAAGTTCAATGTTGTGGGGGGGGGGGGGGGGAGAGAGAGTAAGAAACCAGCAACGAAAACATTTCAATTTACTCCATCTCGTTTCTTCCTTTTCGCACTACTGAAGTCTTTCCCTTCTTCATTCATTCCATTTGCCATCGTCACCATCGCTTTTATCTCGTTTCTTAGTCTTCATAATGTTTTCATGGATCTTGTGTCTCTTCAGGCTCAGAATCTTCTTCATTTTCATCATAAATGCTACTTATTCATGCCTCTTTTAACATTGTCTATTTAAGGTTTCCGATACATCAACGTCAAGAACTAGTGATGTCAAAGATTTTATTTGGATTAGTCAGGTACATCAGTTATTTTGAACTCTCTCACACGTTTTGCTCTACGAATGAAATATACATAACTAGAACTTATAATAACTATTTGATTTATTGATTTTTGATTTGATTTCTAAGAAATAAAACTTTATTGTTTCTACTTTTTCTTTCAGTTCAATATTACATTTCAGGGATTAGAAGGGAGAACAGGCAGACGACTTCTTTCACACATTTCAAGCATCTATCTATTTACACATTTTCTCTCCATTTGGTAATTTTCGTATCAATTTTTAAATGAATCAACCAAATACTCTCATCAAATAAGTCATTTTAATTATTTTTCTATGAGAAAAAAGTAATTTAAGTTAAATAATAGTATGAATTATTAGTTAATTATTACATTTATAATCGTAATAATTATGAAGTTCAATATAAGATTTCAATTATAATGTTGTTGTTATTTTCTCTCTTTCTCTTTATTTTATATTTTTCTTTACAAAAATAATTTCTAAATTACTTTATTATGTTTCTGCATGTAAAACAATTTCTTCTTTCAGTTTGAGAATTCAATATTCGTTTATGGCAAAGAGATTCAGCTGCAAAACCTTTTCAGGTAAGAGATAGAGTATGAACACTAAAAAGCAGTTAGTACAATCTTTTTTTTCATTTACTATGCTGTTTTTAAGTTATATACTACCATATATGTATATATATACATATAAATTATAAAATATATATTATGTGTATATCTAATAATTTTTTGTCAAATCTATTAAATAAATTTTTTTTTTTGGAGATTACTCTCACTACGCTGATTTCTTTGCTTTATTCAGCCATCATATCATTCCTTTTTGCTAATAAAAGGAGATTACAAATGAAGACTAATTCGAAAGATTTGTGAATCCCATCGGATATCATTGATTCTTCACAATGCATCTTCATCAGCTTTTCGAAATATTAGAAATTTTTTGAAATATTTTTCTCATATTTTAACTTTATCTTATTATTATTATTATTAGTTTTTTTTTCTGCTTTGTTTTTTTTTAAATAATTCTTCATTTTTAGATTAGCAAATGTCCTCCGCTCCTTTGCCTATAACAATGCATCCTGAATCAATTTTCAATGAACAGTTACCTATTGTAAGTTAACTAATATTATATTTTATTATTTTTTTTATCTATGTATGTGTTTATAAACAGAACTTTTTTCAGAAAAATACTGATCAAAGAGTTACGTTATTCAATTTAGTTCTAGCGTATGCTTTGGCTATATCATTAGCTGTACTATTATTAGTTTTACTATATGGCTATTTGAAAACTCGAGATATGAATAGAAAAGTAAGATTTTCTAATAATTTTAAAATTTTCTATTTCTAAACCATAAATTTTGAACAACACATCAATTGAGTAACAAGAGAAATAATGTTTTCTTTTCGTTTTGTGAATCTTCCGAAAATCCCTTTAAGCTCTATGAGAAAAAAAATGTATTCTCTTTAAAAATTTAAAGTTTATGGATGTTTTCGAAAAAAAAATATGATAAGTTGATTCATTTTTCATCTCATTCGCGAAATTTTTTTACAACATCATACACAAATATGGTGATTTGGAATAAAGCAGTAGATGTTTTTTTTCCCATGAAGTCAAAACACATTCAATTCTCTTTTAATTTGAAATATTCATACTTCAAACTAGACATTCAAGACAGATTCAAATATTTTTCTAATAAAAAATATTTGTTATTTAGGATCGGGTGATGTGTGAAAGCGAAACCGTTGAATCGGGCTTGGAAAATTATCCTATTCATAGCAATTTTGCTTGGACAGATGGATATGATTCAATACAACGTGTATGATGAACTGTTTTCTCAAAGCATAAGTTTTGTTCTTTAATGCTGGTCCTTTCAATATTTTTTCTTTGAACTATGGTCTTTAAATCAAAGAAATATTATGTCTTATACAAAGCTTCCTCGTAAGCAATACTTTGGCAATGCAGGTAACGATGATTACGGCCATGTGATTTTTTTGTTTTAATTTATGTTTATCTGCATTTTCAAACTTTTTTTTTTGTTTTTCTTTTTAACCATTATGCAGGAAATGTAAAGAATTTATTTTAATATCTTATTTAATATATGTTATTTATAAAAACAATATAAACATACAAAATATATCAAACTATATAAGTAAAGCTCTTTAAGTGACTGAACTTGAATTTGTTTTCTAAACGAATGAGGTTAATCAATGACATTTTCATAAACTTTCTGATTTCAACCAAGGTCTTGGTGCATAAAAGGTTGCTTTATCTATTCGATTAACACTAGCATACCTGAAAAGAGAGAATTATTGGCATTTCTTAAATAAAATCTATATCAATTAATTATTTTTACCTTGCCCTTAATAAATCATAGAAAGGATAAATATAATCTACTAGCATCTCTTCAGCTACATCTTCGAAATAGATTTCATTCAAAGCATCTCTACAATTTTTCTTTTTTTCTTTTAAATTATCTTCTTCTTTTACCTTAGTTCTGTTATAAGTTTTTCTACTTTACTAATTGAAGTAGAATAAACTTTTCCAACAATATCAACATTATAAGGATTGGAAGCTCCTAGTAACATCTGGGATGATTGAAGCCAACCATTTTCCCTGAAGAGGGAAAATTCATTTTTAGTTGCACTTCAGGCGAAAGCGGTTGTACGGCTTCATACATTTTCAATAAATTCAAAGTTTTCATTTACCTGTTATGAATCCATGTAGAATTCTCATAATAAGTTTTAATCTTTTCATATGACCTAATAGTGTCTCTTACTTTATATCCTGATAAAATAAAAAAATAAAATAAAATAATTATAATATTCATTTACTAACCTGGAAAACGACATTTATCAGTTCCTGAGAGAATTAAACTAATATTTGTATTTTTAGGACAATTCAAATTAATTGCAATTTCTTCTATATCTCTTTCTAAATATAGATCTTATATGAAAAATTGCATGAAAAAACAAACGAACCGACAATGACAAAGTTTTGAAGAATTTTGATATTTAGTGCCAGTGAGCTCATAGAAACGGGAAATGATTCACAAAGTGAAGCAAAATGATCATATCTAAGAATATAAATATATCTTATTATTATTATTTTATATTTTATCTTATATACCTTTGCCATCCTGTTACTATGAACCCATGAAAATCAGGGAAAATAGCTGAATATTTTACACTTTGTAAGAACCTAGAAACAAATATTTTTATTTATTTTAAAATTATTATTATTACAAACCATTGTTTATTATTTTGTACATATGGTTTCATTCTATTCCAAATTTTATTGGCTCCGTCAGCTCCTGCAAACAGATTAAAAGTTTTTCTAGAAGAAACACTTGAATATTACCCTTGAAAGCACTGCCACCCCATACTTGATTGAATGATTTAGAGAGTTTTGTCCACATTTCTGTTGGAAGATCCTATATAGGGAATGATATATATATATTGAATTAATCTTATAGTAACCTTATCCAAGTTTTCAGTGTATTTCCATACTACTGGAACAACTAATTGATCAAGTTTATATTCTCTTATAAGTTCTGGGGAACTTGATTTCAATTCATCAAACCACATCAAAACCTTAATATGATCAAAATTTTAAATAAAAACTATACAAAAAGAAATAATAACCTTTGTACTAGGGAATTGGTCAGAAATGTTTTGAGCTAAATTCTGAATATGATTGAACTCCAAGCGTTTTGTGTCATTCTTGAACTGCTCTGTCAACTTTATTTTATCTGCTTCACAAATTCCAATCTAGTTTGAAAACAATAAAAAAAATATTTGTAATTCTATAAATTTACTTGATAAACTTCATCTGCTCCTATATGGAAATATGGCATTGGATATTTAGAATGAATATCCAATACTTGATTGATCATATCTAGAATTAGTTCACGAGCTTCATCATCTCCAATACATGCAACCTTCAATATAATTTATTTTTTGTTTAAATTATATTTGAAATTACCATTGGATAACGTGAATCTTCTCGTAAATGCATAGAATTTTCTGTTTTTAGTATCCATTCTAAGTGACCTAATGTTTGAATCAGTGGAATGACAGTTAAGCCGAGACCATGAGCACTAAAAGTATTCCCTTGTCAAACTTATTACTTGGACAACTTACTGATCCAAAATGTTCAATGTTTCCTCCAGAGTATAAGCATTTCCGTTCTTCATTCGCCCCAAACGGCCAGAATACGGAAACATGTCCTGAATAATCATGTTTTCTTCAAATTCTCTTAGATTTTTCATAATGTTTCAAGCTGACGTTATTGTTCTGACCTCCCATTCAATAATAACTCCGGTTGCTCCAAGTCTGCTGATACTATTGAGAAGATCCATGAAATAAGTTGGCCGCGGTGGAGCTCCTATGAAAAAAACAGAAAAATCTTTGTAAACTATACCAAAAAATGTTTTTTATTTATTTTTTTCTAGTATATTCACAACAAAAACATATGTTGTGTATAGATGTTCGCCAGAGAAAAATATAGGAAAACTATTGAAATTCCACACCTTTGAGATCAATATGGATTATGACATCTTTTGGCATTCGGTTTGTAACAAGTTGACATTTAGAAATCTGTAAAGTTCAACAGGTTACTGTTTGAAAAAAAAAAGAAATTTCAATAGAATATGGATTTCATTTTGAAAAGCATTAAAACGTTCACAAACCTGTATAAAATTGTAAATATGAAGAAGAATCAAACCTGAAGACCAACTCCACCATTTCATTCCTAGTTTGACTTGAGCAACCTGGAAAAGAAATGAAATTTATGAAATGCTGTCAAAAAGAAAAACAAAGAAGAAAGTAAGAAAACAGATTAAATTGTCTTTTCATACAGACATTATGACAAATCAGTTAGTAAAGGTATGAATAGAAAGAGAATGGTCAAAATGAAATAGATGTTACTGGTATAGATGGGAGGACAGATCAAAAGGGGGGGGGGGGGGGGGGGATAACGAAATCAAATAACTAGAACTGGAAAAAACGTCTTATGTCTATGAATATGTCACCTTTACTATTTTATCAGAAGTGATATGAACATATTAGCATATAACTATGAGAGAAAAACAAAAAGTAAGAATCAAAATGAATGATCTAATGGATTTTAGTAATGAGAATACACAGAATATGATATGTTTCATATTAAAAATGATTTTCATTAGCTATTTATCAGTTTGAAATGTGAGATCAAGAGAGATAGAAAAATAGACCTGTCTGTTGTTTGATGATAATGACGATAATGTGAAAAAGGACATCTAAATGATACAACAAGTTAAATTGATGGATTATCTCCTTTGATACTGAAAGATAAACGGCATTTGTTGTATGTATGTATACGTAATAAAACGATAAATAAACTGGATTAAAAGATTTTTTATTTGAAAAAGATTAATTTATTGTAATCTTTAGTTATTGTAATCTTATCATATAAGCTTTTAAATTTTTAAAATCACATGTTAGTGTGACAGCAATGAATTCGATATGATTCGTTGATTTTGTTTTCTAAGCAAAAAAGTTGTTGTAGGCTTTTCTCAATAATTTATCAGCTTCGGCTCACGAAATAAAAAAAAATTAGCTGAGAATCTGAGATGGAAGCATATACGAGACGAATTGAATTGGAACAAGTGGTGCAATGCAGGTGGAGAAAGAGTATCTCTTGCGTCTGCTTGATATAAGTTTTTGAGATCAAATCGCCTAAAATTCTCAAACTCTATACTGATTAATTGTAATTTTCGAAATGCTACTATCATACATTGTCCTCATAAATCATGAAGGAAGTAGAGCAGATGCTGGATTCACACATAACGTGGAGAGAACATTTGGAAAAAAATTCTCAGGTCAATGTATCAAGTATGGAGATGAATAGACCATGTTAACCAAGGCATTGTAATGAATGTAATTGAAAATTCGAGAAAAAAAAGAGCTATTAATGAACTCATAAAATGTCCACAAAGGACATTTTTGACTGATTTTTGGAATTTTAGAACAGAAACAGGAAAAAAAGAGCGAAAGTGAGATAGAAGATGAGTTGTAGAGACATAAAGACGGCAGAACATGTAATGGAAAGCGAGAAGCACAACATGAAACACAAGGTGAAAGGTCTGATGAACGCAATACATTGTCCACGCTGCTAGGTGTCACGGAAGCTGTGCTCCGAAAACCTGTATGTCGAAAGCGACAAACTATTGAACAGTAATTGGATTTTCCTCAAACATTCTTTGGTAAGACAGAGAGAGTGATAGAGAGAGAAGAGAGAGAAGGTAAAAGAGAGAAAGATGAATAGGTAGGAATAAGATAGCATAAGTGAAACAACCATTCCTCATCTAGTATCAGGTAGAAATGAAACGTTGAAATGTTATTAGGACAGATATCACGTGAAAGTTCACGTAACGACAAAAAATAATTTAATCACATAACTTCATCAATACAAATAAAAATAAAAACACGTGTAAGATAATGAAATTTCCATATGAAACAAGAAAGCAGCATGTTTAGAGTGAAATGAAGATATGAAGATGAAATACCGGATGCCACAATAAGATTATTTCCAAAAGTGAAAGGAATGATTTGTCTGATATTATAAGCAATGATATACCAAGATGATGAAATTGACAGGAAAGCAAGATGTAAGATAAGTACTAAAGGAAAAGCTGCTGCGAATGTTTGCTAAAATCCGGCAGCAGCAAGGCTATGGTATCATTATTATCGCCATGGTTGACGATATTGTAACAGAAAACTGAACACAACTACACAAGGCAAATCCATTTTTATTAAAATTGAAGTAATCAGCTGTAAAGAGAAAACTAGGGAGAAAGAAGTTTTCATACCTTTCTGAACATTCTTAACAGTAAAAAACGAAAGAAGGAATAGAAATGAATTGAATATGTGAGGAACGAAGAGAGGAAGAGAGAGATAGAAAGAAAAAGAGAATGTGAAAGTAAACGAATGAAAAGTAGATAGAGAGAGAAAACTTGTTTATGGCAGATAAACTACCTGAGAGTCATATTAACAGAGAAAGAGATATAATAGAAAAGAAGTTGAAAGTCAAGCAGAAGTAATAGAATTAAGGTAAAAGATAAGGGAGGTAGTAAGGGACGTCGTGTGAGGATATAACATTTCTTTATCCTTCATCTTCTCACTCCTACTCAGACTATTGAAATAGCTAATATCTTTAGTTTCTTTAGTTTGCTTGATATTTACAGTTTAAACTAATATAAGAATAAAATAAATAGTTTATATATAAATAAAAAATTAATTATTTGATATATATTAATCTATATTCTATATGTAGTTTGTAAAATATTGATCTCATATATGATCATTGAATATATTTTTTATTTTTCATTTTTTCCAAGAAATGTTTATCTAATCAGTTAATAAAAACATAAGACACTTCAGAACAATATGACTTGTTCTCAGAAAAAAAGGAATTTCGAATGGCATCATGAAAGGGACATGTTCAATTTAATTTTTTGCTTTCGATTTCGATGTCTCTTCTCTGATGTTTTTCAATCTCTTCTTGATTTAGTGGCTATAAGTGATACTATGAAAATCGACAGATGATCATCTTATCAAAGAGTTCATTAAACGTTAGGAGAGAAGATGAGAACACATGGACCATCAGATATTACAGCAAATATGTCATTTATGGATACTTTTCTTCCCATTATCACAAAGATATTAAACTTGTTTCTTTTTTTTTATCTTCGGGAAATGTGAATGTATCAATAAAAGAGCATTTAATTAAATGTTAAGAGGGACCTATGAAAGAGGATGGAAAATGAGGAAAAAGAAAATAAAGAGTCATTAATTGAAGTTCTCTCAATTCAACTGATTAATTTTAGATTCTTAGAAAAAAAAATGAAATTTGAAATAAAAATAAAGAAGACTTTCACCGGTCATCGTTACAATACTACATTAAAAATGTTTAATTAACATTGTTTTCATAGATCATCAAAAGAACAGATGATCTCTTTTACAAACGAAAAGAAAAATAAAGATAAGAAAGGATATATTCTATTTATCTTTTTAAAAAATAATAACATTAATTTTGAATGAAATAACATTATATTAACAATAATATATTCTATTTTAATTCTGAAAAAAAAATATGAAAGATGAAACTAGTTCAATGAATTTATTACCTGCTGAGTATTGCTCTACATAACAATGTTATAGTCAAGTTAGATATTGTTAAAATAATAATTTAGAAATATAAATGAAGAAAATTAAAAAAAATTATAATATTTATGTATATTTTTAGTTTTAATTATATGATAAACTTTAATTTATATGTAATAATTATTTAAAATATATTATCGTAATCTTCTTGTTTATAATATTATTTTCTAAATTAAATAGTTAAATGAAATATATTATTAACCAGTTCACGTGAAATATACGTGGATTATTTTTTACTAAAAAGGTAAATATTCAAATAAGATTGCATAAACGTATATATGCAAATTATACGGATAGTTGCATATAGTATACTATGCTTTAAGTTTTTTTGTATAACTTATTTAAAGTTTTCGGAAATAGTATAGATATACTACAGTATAGTATAGTAATAATATATAGTAAATCTCTTAATATTTTTAGAATAATAATACTAATATTATATTTTTTGAATGATACTTTCTTTAGAAATTCTCTCCTTGCCTCCCTGAAAATCGTTAATGTTTAGAGTAATTATCATCTCATTTTTCATCATTTCTTGTTGAATTCGAAGGTTAATAGGATCATTCATTTAATTTTTCTCTTGATAAATCCAGTTTTAAGTAAATTAAAATAGTTAGATAACCAATTTTAATTATAAATTGTTAACTATACAATTGAGATTTCAGTATTAGTCTAATTTTCCAATTTTGCTATTGATTACAAAATGTATAAAATTAGTATTAATCTATATATCTCTATTTTAAATTATGTAAAAAATAAAAGAATTATACAAGAAATTAGTTTTAATTTAATAGAATAATGATAATCATTTATATTTTATATTTTTGACAATTATATAATTAGTTAATTATATAATCTAACCATGTTATTATACATATATATATAAGTTTCTAATACTTTATGGTTGTAGAACAAGAATGTTTATTTTTTCTTTTTCAACATAAGACAATTTCAAAATATTTGTTCTTGTGACATATGTCTTGTAATAATGGTCAGCTTAACCAGTTCCATGTGAGGGAATAACTAAGCTTGAAACCGTAAAAGGCGGATTTGTTTTACATGTAAACAAGAAAGACGGTTAAAATCCTCATTATAAGCTATAGAAAATACATATAGACAAGGAGCAGTTCTATTTTTTATTTTTCTTACCAACAGTTTCATCACTTGAGATCCACCATTTTATATTTTTTTCTTATTACTTCATCCATGTTTCTATTAAAATATTGAAAGAGGAAGTACTTGTCTTTTGAACTAATCTTGAACTTATACCTGTCCATAGCAAACTATAATATTATTTTTTATTTTATTATAAATAGAAAACAATACAAAAGATAAGCTTATTATTCTTTCAGAAATGAAAACTCTGAATTTGACATCAACTTTACAATTACCTTATCAACATTCTATTGTATTACCATTTGAACAAGGATTAGATTCAAATTATGTAAAACAATTATATGAAAACAATTGGTATTATACAATACCAATTGGAATATTATATCTTATAGTTATAAAGGTTTTTTTAAAATTTTAAATATTATTAAATAAATAAAAATTATTAAGTATTTGGAAGCATTTATGAAAAATCGTCAAGCTATTAAATGCAAAAATCTGATAATTCTATGGAATGGAATTTTGGCTATATTTAGTATAATAGGGTAAATACGTTCAATATATTATCTTGAATTACTTTAAAAATTCTTTTGATTTATTTATTTTCAATTTTTAAAGATTATTACGAAGTATTGAAGAAATGCATTATACTTTAACACAACATAGTTTTTATCATTCAATATGCTATTCATATCATCAGGATAGTGTAGCAGCATATTGGTTTTTATTCTTTTCTTTTTCAAAAATATGGGAATTAGGTTAGTTATCTATTTTTAAAATAAACTTATTTATTTAATAATAATTCTAGGAGATACAGTTTTTCTTGTACTACGTAAACGACAATTATCGTTTTTACATTGCTATCATCATATAACAGTTCTTATCTATACTTTTCAATCAGGTCCTTTTTGATTTTAAAACAAAAAAAAATGAAAAGAAAGTGAAATTACAATGCTTTGTACTTACACAATAGGAAAAAAAACTGATTAGTTTCATGAACGTAATATTGAAAGTTATTAATAGATATATCATAGATAGAGAGAAGTTATTAATATCTTTGATCATTTGATTCAAATAATGTTTGAAAACTTAACAATAAGGTCAAATATACTGTGATTTTCTTAGGATCTGAAATATTAGCTGCTGGACGATGGTTTATCTCAATGAATTTCATAGCTCATTCAGCTATGTATCTCTATTATACGTTAACATCAATTGGATATCGATTACATAAAGTTAATTTTATATATTTGAATCTAAAAATTAATTTATTTTCAGTATATATCAGCTACAGTTACATTAATTCAAATAACTCAAATGATTGGTGGAGTTCTTATTAGCTGTACGGTACTTGGTTTGAAGTTATTAACGTAAGTTAAACGTTCTAAATTGTTTTTACAAACTTGTATCTTATAGAACATTGCCTTGTCATCAAACCAACTTCAATTTGAGTTTATGCTTTTCAATTTATATTTCATATTTTTATTTGTTTGTTGTATTCTTTAAAAAAGCTTATTTAACTAATTGTAAAAATAAGATAAAGTCTAACTAATGTATATATTTATTTATTTCCTTATTTATATTAATTTATTAATCTATTCTTTATAAATTTATCTTCTTATTTCATCTTATTCTTTGTAATTAATTTGATGATATAACAATGCCGACAAGTTTAATCTCTTTAAGATCTACGACAGGGTATTTCCTTGGCTAAGACCTTTTGATGTATTCGGTCGGGTCTAGACCACCTTTTTGCCCATTTTTCTTCATTTTCCATGTCAATTTCAGGTATTCACAGAAGGATATGTCGGACCATTCTACCTACTTATCGAGGAGTCACACTTTCTAAATAACTTAAATCCTTGAAAAGTTTACTTTTTGAAAGATTATTAACAATATCAAACAACTTTTATTAAATTAATCCAAACTTATAATATATTCATACAAAAGAATATTTACTGTTTTTTCAACTTAAACTTTGCCCTCTCTCTTTCTGTTCATAACGACGAAAACGTCAAATGTCTCATCGCATCCGCTTTAAGAATATTAGAAAATACAATCTTAATACAATACCAAAAAATAAGATTGGGAATTATTATATTTATATTATTTTACATTAAATCCCAGAGTTAAATGATTACGGCAGATCGAAAAACATAACAAACATGAATTAAGATAGAGACGGGAGTCAAACCCTTTCAAAATTAATGTTTAAATTAGTAGATTTTTGAAATTAAAAAAACAGGAACCCTTTTTTACTTCAAAAAATATAATTAAAAGCAATAAATCTTCAAAAAAATTTATTTTGTGATTAAAACAATATATATTAGATATATAAATAAATAAGAATAACAGATTAATAATCATTCGTATTATTTACACATTTCATTTATTTATTTATACTACATCTATTAATTCTAGTTTTTTTTTTCAAAATATTCAATTGTTACGTTGTGTAGTTTCTCAAATATTATACATACTGACATATATACATACTATATTCTTTCTTTAGTTGTACTTCAGTCCTCAATATTTAATGTTTAACAAGTTTAAAATATGATCTTTTGGTTGTTCGATTTGTAATATAATTATTCTGTTTCTTAACTCAATTTTCTTGATTCTTCTCACATTTTTCTTCATTTTCTTTCGTTGTTAGTACATCCACATGCTTTTAAGATGGTTCAAAAGTTCATAAGCTTTAGTGCAACCCTCGAAAATTCATTTTAAAAATTTCGAAACATCTAACGGTTGAGTATTCATTCTATTCAAAAATCCAATCAACCCTTTTCATGACTAATCTCTGTTATTTGATTTGTTTTCCTCGGCCTTATCTAGAATTCTTTGAAGATGAATATTACGTATATATCTTAATATTATTTATTTTCTTCAAAATCTTTAAATCTGTTATCTCATTTCCTAGTCTTTAATGCCATGAGGCATTAACCCGTTTTTCCATTTTTGGTTTAATATGGCTTGCCCTTGTTCTGCATTTCACCACGTGTGTTTATATCAAGATCTTTCCAATATCAGAAATTGTATCTTCTTTCACCCCCCCCCTTTTCCTATTCAGTTCTCTTCTGATATTTCCTTAACCCAGACCTTCTTCCTATCTTCTCACCTGTATCTTAAACTTTCTCGTTATCTGTTAGTTGATGCCGTTTGCATATAACGAAAACCTCGTAGTCTCTATGAATAATGGGCAGAAATCACATGGTTTTGCGAACCATGATGGTTTGGATAGCCACACCACGTGGTTTCAAGAACGTTGTGAAAAGGAAAGAAGATAGATGAGAAGTGAATGAGAGTGAGCGATAGATTTAAAGAGAATAAAAGTTGAAAGAGGTTCGAAAGCAGACAGAAGAAAAAGAATGTTATATCGTTATGGGACCATCAGAATCACTTCTTCCATGTCGCCATCAATCTCTATGGCTCCTCCAAACTCCCATCATCTGATACAAATGACGTATATTTTGAACTTCCATCTCTTGAATGTTTCGAATCTGGCGACAACTTGAGCGGCATTGTTTCATTGTTGCCTCTCTCTTCCTTCTCTCTTGCTTTCACTTTTCTCTGCTCGTATAGTCTCTCTCTCTGCCTAGTTCCTCTTCAATATTTCATTTCTCTTTCATTTTCTGTGCTGCAGACCAATTAATTTCCTAGGCTGGAAGAAGCACGTGGTTTCCAAATTGTAAAGAAAACTTTCAGTGTCTGATTTAAAAAAAAAATTAAGTTCAAATATATAAATAGCAAATCTAAATTTTCAATCAGCCAGTTATCATGGCTAGTAACTAATGCTGTAGTGATATGTAGTTTTCTTTTTCCATGCAGGCTAGTTTGATCATCAAATCATTTAGATCAAACAGCTCCTGACCATATTTACACTGCAAATCTAAATCAATTCATCATCGCTGAAATTAACAAAGCATCTGACTTTTTCTCTTCTTTCATTCGAAATATTAAAAAAAACCTTTACATATCTATTAATAACATTTTTTCAAAGGAATATAATGTTGAACAGAGGTGAAAAACAGAGCAAAATACTATTTGACGCCAAAACTTTCGTCATATACATGTATGACTCATACAAATTTTACTGTTCAAGCTCAACATTTGATAATATTATTAACCTGATAATATTTTTAATTTTATCTGTTATTATTAAAAAATAGTTTCTTCTTCGTAGTTTTGAAGCTTTTCTATATAATCTTATTATATTTTCATCATAAGTTGTCATCATTGACTGGCCAGATCATGATCATCTCTCCTCCACTTGAGATCCTCTTCGCTCCTCCTTCTTCATTCCCCCACCCTGACATAAGATCACTCTTCTCATCAGCATTATGATTGGTCTTCAAATCATGCTTAATCCTAAGCTTATCTAGAGCATCTACCTGTCCATTCAGCCTCCACACGTTTTTTCGTTTCATGGTATCATTTATCTCCTGACAATACGAACAGCTGGTTCATTACTACTAGGATATCACCAAAGTAAAATAAGAGTATTTCTTGAAAATATTTACCATTGTCCAGATTTTACTCAAAATTTTTTGCTTTTCATTTTGCTATTTGACATCATCAATACATGACTGGGTTTTTCGCCATTTTAGTCAGGCCAGTCTCATTGCATTGCCGATTTGCAAGCTTAAAACTTCACCCCTTGTTCTCATTTTCCCTTGCATCCACCATGCATACCATATTAGAAGCAAGCTTTCGACTCGAATTTGTTTTACAGTTGCTAGTGACAGCTCATCTGCAACATCCGGCAATGACTATTCTTTATCTAATTTTTGCAGTTCACTTAGAACAGTTGGAGGAAACAGATATTGAGACAACATTAGAGGAACAGAAATTTGGATTCCATCTATCCTTCTCCCCCTTCCCTCTCTCTCTCTCTCTCTCTCTCTCTCATTTGATCTCTTAACCTCACCCAGCTCTCGCTCACACACTCTGTTTTATCCTACATTTCCATAGTCATACTTGTCGATCAACAAGACCAACTAACACTCATACACTTGACTGGACCTTGTTAGCTGACCAGACTAATCATCTCTTTCACCCTCTCATATTCTCTTACTCCTCTTATGTTTTCGCCTTTCTGTCATCTTCATCTTCTGTCTCTTTTTCGGCTCTCCGTCAATCGGACCTCGTTTAATCGTGTATTCAGGCCTCAGCAAACCGATAATTATCCTTAAAAGAGACAGATATAAACGCCATCTGATTATTCAATAGCTTCATCCTACTGATTCAAAAGCTGGTTATAAAGACTCAACATTGTAACGATAAGGAAGTCGCATTAACAACTAATACGGTTTGAGGCAAGTTCAAGGAGAGGGAGAAGTGCAAACTTCTTCCATCATCATCATATGCAGCTTGGAGGTTTATTAAGACTTTGGCTCTCTGCCTCTGGTATTATAATCGGTGAAATGAAGGCACAAACGATCACGTGACTAGCTGGACATGACGAATGGCTGCCTGGCCTTCCCCTTTTTCATTTGCCTCTCGAACATGTTACCAAGGTTCCCTTTTCATTTCCTCTCCGGACAAATGTTTAATCTCATGTAATATTACCTTATTAACATACAATTATCAATTCATGTAGTTACGTGAGATCAGTATTACGTGAGATATAGAAGATGTCATTTTAATCAAAATAGATATGCTGAGCGGTTGTTCATTTTCATTTTTTCGCAACTATCTCCTTTGAACAAAGTTCCTTTTGGACGAAACATCTTAATGCATATGCGTACTTCCTAATTTCGAACTCTCCTTGCTATCGTGTGACTCTTCCCTATAGGATTCTACCGGTTCTTTACTCGAAATAATTGGGGAACGCATGTCTCCTCCTTTCTTTCTTCTTCTTCATCTCTCTTTCTCACACATATTTGGCGGTCAGCAAACTTCCTCACCATTCATATATGGGTCTGATTTCAATACCTTTTCTCTTTCTTACTTTGTTCGTCTATTTTTTTCAACTGTTTCGTCGCCTATAGTCTCGTTATTGCCATCATCGCCATGCCGAAAGCAAATTATCATCTATCATCATGACCAATAGATGTCGAAAAGCAGTGTCAATGAACCACACGTAATAGGCAATCATTTTTGAATGTTTTTTCTATCATATATTATTCTTTTTTTCCCATCATTACGTTTGTATATCACATTTGCAAACAGTTTTTAGTTTGTAGTTTTCTTAGCAAAAAGATCTCTTTTCCCGATTTTGAACAGACAAACCAAACATTTTACCAATAACTTAACATCTCAGCTGATTCAGGTCGGCAGAGAGAACAGAAAATTGATGATTCAATCGATTGTGAACAGCAATCATCTGACAGATTTACAAGTTTTGAATCAATATTTTCTTTATATAGATATTGGGAAATAAAAATTTTTTTCTCAAAAATCTCACGCCATGTTGTGTATTCGAAGGAAAAAAATATTAACACTTCTACACTTCAAGGCTATGATTAACCTTTACGTCAATACCCCTGACCTTCTGAACGAAAACATCCTTTTCTGATTGCAATAGACTTCTGGAGAACAGTATTTAGCGTAACGAACAGTGTTAGGAAAGATCGAGAGAATATGTGAATATATGTTAGAGAAATAAAGAATAATAATACAAGAAAGATAGATAATAAGAGAGAGAGGAAGAAAAAGATAGTGAAAGAAGAAAGGAGGAATGAATAGTGTATGCATAGATTGAGAAACAGGTGACTTGCAGAACGATCTATAGTCAATCTGTCTCAGAGCCTTTTCGGGAGGATTTTGAAAGACCGGAAATATGCAGTTTGATCTTTTATGCTTCTCCCTCCCACTCCTCATTTCATGTTTCTTCTGTTTTTTGTTTCCATGTGCTTTTGTCGGTCGAAACGACTGTTTGTTCCATCAATTTCTCTAATTTCTTTGCAGCTTCTCATTTTTTCGAAAAAAAGTTACAAATCATGTTTAAATCCTAGAACTCTAATTTTTTTTGTAAAATTCGATCATTAATTATTTAGCTGTAATGTAACCTAAATATCATATTCTTCTCACCAGTCTTGAAAAAGAGCTTATGTAACTTTTGTTGTTAGAAAAAGCAAACTAATATCTAAATTTTGATTTCAACAAACATATCTCTTTCCCAATATTTTTATTCGTCAAATAATGCAATTTTGATTCGAAATATTGAATGTTGCTGATAGTTGCAACTTAGTTGATTTGAGGACAATCACGAGTAGGTAAGTGCACTAATCATTGTATTGCAACAAGCGAGGGTGGTCTTTCTGATGATTTTGCTGTAAACACGATCTGTAAACTTTTAACTCGACACTATTTCGCATCAAAAATTATCATCTTAGTTGTCATCATAGGATGGCATAGAATTAACAATACTTCCTTACGAAAACTTTGAATTCATTATATTTAATTCTTTTCGAAATTTTAGAATCTCATCTTTACATGTAAATCATCCGTTTGAAAGTCTTTGTACCCGAGCGTTCTCTGTGGCTGATGAGGTGACATCTTGTACATTTGCTAGGTTGCGATCATCAGTTAGCAGCGGCAAAATGAACGTTCTTTGGATTTTCATTGTTAGCTGCAGAAGCCCAGTAACCGGTTGAGCATTCACCTCTTTAAACTACATTCATCTGCGAACTAATGTGTTTGTATCCCCTGAACGGTAGTGTATACATGTATTATGCGTATATCTATTGCCTTTCTTTACAAAATGCCTGAAAATCTAATTTTAGATCACCTGACGCTGATTAGTATTCAAAACTTAGTTTCTCAGTCAGTCTTTGTATGCTTATCATTTTCTTGTTATCTGACCACGTGCAATGCTGATAAAGAGAGGCTCGCGAATTTTTCGAACTCTGTGGTTCATTATCACTCGACGAACTTTCATTACGTCTCGTCCCAATAACTTTTCAGAATCTGATATGATTTCTTGACAATGATGTCGTTGACCATTAAATGCTGCGACGATGAGATCAGCTCATCCACTGCGTGTGGCCGTAAGTTGATGGGCTGATCACAAGCGTATAGAACGATATTCATGTATACATCAATGCAAGAATACCAAATAAGAAACCGGAGAACATTAGGACACTGCTGATCCTGATCCCAACGATAAAATCGCTATCAGCCCAGCGACAACGATGACATTGTTGAACAAACCATTATCATTCCATGTACATGCATGTGTATGAGGCCATCAGTTCTTCCGATGACGTTGTTGTCGTTGTGTAGTTTTCTTAAGAAGTATTTTTATTTGTTCTAGTATAGTTTGTATTGTATCCTATATTTCTCTAATAATTATGATATACAAAGTTTTCGAATTGAGTCTTTTGTCTGTCTCATTGTCCGTCACACAACTGTTCCCCTGCAGTTGATTTTCAGGAACTTGGCGTACGCTTCCTCGAATAGATAAAAAATAAAAAACAAACTGCCTGCAGATATCTTCTATCACAATTCAAAACACAAAGGGCTTGCTATACTTTACTAGAACAAAATTGTGACGCTCTATCTATCTCTCTTCTTTTTCACTCAGCACATAATTTTTTCATTTCATTTTAGTGAGCAGAGTGTCCAGTTGGTTGAGGAAATTATGTAAACGGAGTAAGCTCAGTCATATTTCCTATCACTGAATCAATCATGGGGGGGGTTTAAAGTTTTTTTTTTCATCTGCTCTGTTTATTCACAAGGTTTCGACTAGGAAACCTCTGCGGCATCCAGCACAAATATTAAAAGATTTACCTTTGAATCTGTCTCGCCATTTCTTTTGTAGCGCAAGACACCTCAAACCATCGTTTTCTCATAATATTTGTTTTCTAAACCTCAACGTGACCCTAGCCATTTTGTCTCACATCGACAGTCAGTACAGCTTTTCCCACCAGACTTATGAGTTGTATTTTACTTCTTGATGTTCCAAACAGCTACTGTTCTAATGCTGCTTTTATTACATTGCATAATACCTTCCGTTCTTCGAATTTTCCTTTCCATTCTTATCACATCAGCTTTAGTGGCGTTGATGTTGCTGCTTTGGTCATGGCAAGTAGCCAACAAAGCAACTCACTTACGACTCATTCCATCTTCAACCATTTCATGTTGTGTCTGAATCTCTTTTCTCTCGACGATCAAACATATGGTCATGCCATCGAATGATCTCATTGGGGCGGAGCCCCTTTATCATAAACTCCTGGTGACTATTGTCTCTATTTAGTGTTTGAACTTTCTCTTCCCGAAGGTCGAACCAACACAGCCATGCTAGCTTTTCGCGGAAAATCCGTTTGCTTCACTGAAAGCTGCTGGTTTCAGTTAATTCACTTTTCCATCGATCTATTTCTTTCATAAATTCACACTTCAGTTTGAATTCCTCTAAACGATATACACACATTAAAACTTGAAAAGATTTTTTAGAAACGTATAAAATTTTTCTTGAAACAATCGTTACTTGCTTGTTCAAATGAAATGAAACCTTATACTCGTATTGAATATGGGCTTTCTCAATGCTTACGCAACAAACCCATCAACAGAGCTTCTCCGCATAGATATAGCCGACTTAGTTCCTTTATGTCTTTACTGCCTGACGCGCACAATGTGCGCGCACATTTAAGTTAGCTCATTTCCAGTGTTAACCCAGCCCCATTGGTTGTCCTCTGGCCTCCACCCTTTCCTACGGAGGCAGATCGGCCTGTCTTCTTCTCTCCTTCTTTTCCCCCCTCTCTCTTCTCAACAGCAAGTATGTATCCAACAACTAACTGGTCATTGCTTTAATAATGTTCTAGCCTGTTTAACCATTCTGAACTTTAATATCTCTCTCTCATTTCCCAAAATCTTGAAATAGTTCGTTCAATAATTTCCAGAAATATAATTATATCAAATACTTCATATATAAACTTAATTTCGTAGAAAACGTGTAATGCGTACCCTTTTGTTTTGTATTTTGTTCTTTGTCATTTGAACAGTTGATTAGCCATTCCTAGCTTATCACTGAAAAAAAAACTTTTTACCGTGCTATCTTAGAGGAGCATTTAGCAACCTTTCTTTTAATTTTCTCGCCCTTTCCATCTAAATGTGATATGGCTCGATTCTTCTGTCCAATGTCCTGTTTCCATCTGCAAATTCCTTATTTTTGGCCTGTTGTTTTCTAATTTCGCTATATTTTTTTTGAGAAAATTCAAAAATATTTATTCAATTGATTTTTACAGGTTAATAATATTTCGGGTGTCCTTTCTGCAGGACCCACTCACGGGTGGTCATTGTTCGAAGACATATTTCTATATTTCTACTAACTCGTTATAACAATGGATGGAATATATCACGTGATTCAGAATATTAAAACGTTTTATGATACCATCAATCCGGCTACTTTATCAGGTAATAATACTTATATATTTATATTATTAATGTTTTTGGATGTATAGGAGCTATTGATGTTGTTGTGGTAGAGCAGCCTGATGGCACGTTTAAATCTACCCCGTTCCACGTTCGTTTTGGTAAATATGGAGTGTTTAATCATAGTAATAAGGTAAATTGTTTAAAATTTTCACTGTGTGCCGCAATTTTTCCCTATTTAGTATGTTGATATAACTATTAATGGGGAAGAAATAAATTTGAAAATGAAGCTTGGAGACTCTGGCGTTTCTTACTTTGTTGAGGAATGCGAAGGTGGAGCTCCAGAATATATGATTACTTCTCCTGTGCCGGAGACAGTTTTCCCCCAGCCTGAAATGGATGTTCAAAAGGTCGGTTTGTTTTGTTTTTGTTTTTCAATTTCATATATTACGCTTTAAGGTTCTTGATGCTAGTGCCAGGAAATTAGAAGAGTCTCAAACTGGCCGAATTCGAAGAAATTCTTTAGATGATAATCAGTTATGTGCTTCTCGTGAATCTAGTCGTGAAGCTAGTAATGATCACTTGAACCACGATCAAGAGTGAGATTTCTTTGCGTATATTACAACTTCCAAGTTATGTTTTTCAGACAATCTCTATCTGAAATTCAGCTCAGATTACGTAGTATGCCGTTCCCTTCATCAGTTTTCAGTAGCCGAAAATACAGATCTCTTCCTGATTTGACTTCCCTTTGTGATGCTATTGCATGTGCACATCCAAGTGGAAAGTGTGGTACTGAGAAACCGACCCCTCTTAGAAAGTAATTGAAGAATTAAAAAAATATATAAATTTGATTGAATTTCTAGGTTGTCCATATTCCCTCATTCAAGATCACAAGCTTTTGATGCTAAAAATGCTTCAAACGAAGCTATATTGGAAACATTGAAGAAGTCTCAACCTAGAAGAAAGAAGAGTAAAAAAGAAGAAACAATGCCTATTAATATTCGCATTAATGTAAGATTTATTCAAAACTCCTTTTCGTATAAGAAATGTTTCAGAATGACAGTGATAGTGAGCTTGATTCCTCTTTGTCATCATCCACTGTTTCAACACCCTCTCCATCTTTACTTGATGCTCGAGATGTTGCAGATGGAGCTCTTTCTGATTCAGAAGTTGATAGACATCGTAATAATGAAACTGTATAGTTTTTAACTTTTTTTCTATAATTAATCATATTCACTTTAGCATGAAAACGATGTAATGGATTGGAAGTGGGGTCAACTTCCTGAGACTAGAGAAAATAAGAGGCATAATCAAAAAACTGAAAAACCTAAGGTATATCTTATCAAAATTTATTGGAAAACAGTTTTTCTTTTTTTAGAAAGAGTCCTCTGGATGGAGTGGATGGCTACCATGGCGATCTCGCCCAGCTCGTTCCCCATCTCCATCAGAAGAAGAAGGCATTACTTTGGACGAGTTATCTAAAGCTACTAGCGATCCTGTAAAAATTCAGAAGTATCTTGGAAAAACAAAGAGTGGCAGGTAATAACTTTTTTTTGGCGTTTTCGAGCGCGTATATTCAGCATGAGTATTGACAGTGGCCATGCTTCTCGTGGTGCTTCACATCCAGCTAGTCCTGTGACCAAAACCGAAGACATGGACTTTTTAGATGAAACGGTATGTTTTAGTTGCATATCTCCAAATAATTCCTTCTATTTAACTCTATAGACCCCTACACAAGAGTTTCCTAATAGTTCTCTACTTTCCCAGGATAAACGTGAGTCTTCCCGAAGACTTCGAAGTAGTAGTGGGGGACCTCGAAGCGTGTCTTCAAGCGAGGATATATTGTATGCTCTTTAATATTTTTTTCAATGTTACTCATTCCTGTTTCAGCCCATTGAGTGAAGATGACCTCGAATCAATTGAGGGGCAAGATGGAAAAACCTACATCAGGTCTTTACGTCTGTCTTCTGAAAAATTGAAGAGTCTTGGACTTCTTCGAGGTGCTAACGAATGCAGATTCAGTATCACAACTAAATTCCAGGTGATTCGAGTTGATTTTTTAAACAATGTTTTTTATTAATTTAGGGTACATGCTGGTGTGCTTGCAATATCTACTTGTATAAATGGTATGAACAAATAGTGATTTCCGATATCGATGGAACAATCACTAAGAGTGATGTGCTCGGCCATGTAATTCCTGCAATTGGTGGAACATGGGCCCACTCAGGCGTTGCTGAATTATATACTCACATCAAGAACAATGGGTACTATTTATTTATTGAGTGAACTCAGTCATTAATTAACTGTTCTCAGATACAAGATGGTATATTTATCGTCAAGAGCTATTGGTCAAAGTCATACCACGAAGCAATACTTAAGGAGTGTAGCTCAGAACAGTAGGCAATTGCCTGACGGTCCTGTTTTGCTGTCTCCTACTAGCGTACTTATGGCTTTCCGCAGGTTTGTAATAAGATTACGCGTACATTTTTGGTTTATGTGTTTTTAGAGAAGTTATTGAACGACGCCCTGAAGAATTTAAAATTGCTGCCTTGTCTGATTTGAAGAAACTGTTCCCAGTTGCCCTCCCATATTTTGCCGGATTTGGAAACCGTGAAACAGATGTAACTTCTTATAGAGCTGTTGATATACCAGCGAAAAGAATTCTCATCATTGATCCTACTGGTAAAGTACGAAGGTCAGTTAGCTTCATGTTTTTCGAAATTATCAAATTATATCTTTTACAGATCCGATTCTGTTGGTTACGTAAGTAGTTATCTATCGATGGCTAATGATACAGTGGATTTTCTTTTCCCTCCTTTGAACAAGTATCAAATTTTCAATTATTTTCTGTAGTGAAAATTCTAATTTCAGTAAAAATCCTGTAGAAAACAAAAGGGTTATTGCTGATGTTGAGCAAAACTGGCTGGCACCTTTGGAACACAGGTATGGACTATTGATTAATGAATTGATTGATTTCGATGCTTTTCTAGTTCGTTCGTTCACTGGAAACAAGCTGATTCTGAGGAATTAATGATAACAGATGATGACTTAAAAGCCTACGAAGCAAGAAGAACTAAAAGCAAAAGAAAATAAATTCTATTTGTCCTATTATAGGAGGGGCTAATTAATAATAATTATGTACAGGTGAAATAGTTGTTTTTTCTTGTTTTCTCCTACTGGTCATTCCTCAGCATATAATATTGCTGTTATAAAATTGTTAACAGTTCCCTGTTTGGTTTTCCATCTTGTCTTTCCGTATTTGCTCTTGCGCGTTTCACCTCAACTCGCTTTATATTGCCTGTCCACTTTGCTGGTACTTATTGATCTTGTACATTATCAACTTTCTTTGATTCGTGACGTAGAACTTGAATCTAAGTCATTAAGATGCTAGTTTTGCATCATTTCTAAAGTGATATATAGTTTTTTTAGAGGTTCTATATACATTTGTATTGTACTAGAATAGCATTTTTTTGTTTTATCATGACTAGTCCGCATTTTGTTTGCTTTTTTCTGTGTTAAACTTGTTACTTGCGTCTACAGGTGAATTTATAAATTTTTCTAATTATTCTTGTTTTTTTATTGAATTGTTATAAAAGCCTGAAATACATAATAAGATATGAAGTTAATACAAGAAGTTGTCAATTTTTATAGGCTTCATGGAATCCGGTGAAGGTAACGTCGTGGTTCTGGAAGAATCAGATAGACTAAATCGTAAATAACTTAAAATAAATCCTTTTGTAAGCGCAAACGTTTCAGCTGACCGAACAGAGTTAGAACTTCAGCCTTTAAATAGTCACCAAGTTTACAAATAGATTGTTGCTAATAATTTAATTTTAAACTCCAGGAAAGTGGGCCACCTGATATAGCAGGCGAAGCAAATGCGAGTATTGTGGATAGGTAACGTTTTAAAGTTTCCAACAATATGCTAATATGAAAGCTTGATTACAATTATTAAGAAAAACTAATTTGAATGGGCATATTTATTGAAAAAGAAACATATAACACCAATTACAGATGTAAATATCAGTTTAAGAGAGCTGTCGATGAATGTTATAAACTTTTTGGAATAGTTGATGACCCTACGATAAATACGTTTGTTTTTTTAATCGAAATTTAGCTCTAAGCATCATTCAGGCTACGAATCCAGCGTCGAGAGCAATGCCAAGATGGTAATGCTCTAGTTTTAATTATTTTCATTATCGTTATGTTAAGCTGGACATGAGAATTATAGAAGCAGGAGAAAACATGCTCTTAAAATACTTCTGAATTATTTAATACGTTTTATTGAAGCATGTATATATTTAATACAAAGGTATTTACAATATAGTATTAACATATTCTGGATCACTTTTTCAGAGGAAAATGTACCAAACCAAGTCGAACGCCTCCAAGAATAGAAAGCTGCATAGATATAACCGAAACGATTAATATAAATGTAATTAACACTGAATCAGAAGAAGCGGCTAATCAAATTGAAGATGAAGAAGAAGATGATGGTGAAGATAGAGGTAAATTATGAAACTTTAATTTAAGTTATCAATTATTTGTAGAAGCCGATCTTCAAGTATCAAGATTGGATGAAATGAATGATATGTTCACTATACCAGAATCTGATATACATGTGGAGACGGATACAAGATCTCGATACAGGAATGAAATTTTAACGGTATTCTTTTTTTTTTTGTTTTGATGTTCGGATTTTTATTCCAGGAAGCCGCGAGAGGTGTGCAAAGCACAATAAATCCTTATATGACACGAGGCTCTGGGTTGTTACCACTTGGTTTTTCTTCTACGTTTGAATCTCTTTTTTATGTACCTGAAACCACTTGTAGGTATGTCTATATATATATATATAGCTTTTCCTAGTTTCATTAAATATTTAGGCCATTTTTTACATATTATACGATTCTATCTTTAATACTTACGTTTACACTTAGTATTTGTTATTTTGAAACAATCCCTATTTCTATCCCAAAGAAAATTCAGGTAGCATATTTTCTGTATTTATCTAAAACTTTCATTATATTTAAAGAAAACTGTAACTTTCAATGATCAATATAACAGTACAGCAACTTCATATACACACGGAAATATATATTATGGAGTTAGATCGGTGATAATGCTCATTCAACAGGTTTTTAATTTTATAATTATTATTAAAGGCTGCATTTATCCGGATGGGCGCAAAGTTTAGTCCATGTATGAGAAGTACCAAAATGCTGACTGATGCTCGAAATAAGGACATTGACGAAGAAAGAAAATCTGGTTGTTGTATTTTAAACGACAAGAAACATTGCTTTCAATCTATTTCAGCGGATTGCTATGTTTGTTTGATTTTTGAATTCTTTCTTTATAACATTTCGCAATGTTACAGAAAGAACTAAATACATGGAAGAAATATTCAAATCGTAGTGGCCCTGTTTGTGGCAAAGATCCAGAGTAAATTGTTTTCAATCACGACTAAAACATTGTTTTGTTTTTTAGGTATTGTAAACGGCCAGAAAAGGAAGACTGGTCTGCAGATATTACTGAGTGGCCATCTTGTGAACAGAGTAAGAATCGTAGCACAGTTGAAGATCATATGAAATGTGTAGTATGTATGAAGACACATTTTGATAAATTATCTAATAATTTAGTTAACTGCAAGACCATGTTGTGTTGATACCCTAGGACAATGTAAACTATTAACCAAGGACCTATGTGAATTTGCACAAGGTACTTTTCACAAAGATAAATTTTTGTGTAGTGAGGTTTCAAACATTTTAAATTTTTGAATTGAATTTAGTATTTAGGTCAATTGCCTAGATGATATTTGTGGACCCTACAGAAGTTTACAGTTTCTAAGATTGGTGATATCTTTGTTTATACCTGCAGGGTATTTTTTTATATTTTACAATATCTTGATGAAAATTCTTAATTAAGGCTCTTGCATCTAATATCCATCTTATTTTATCTAATAGTTTTCGTTAGAAAAATCGAATATCTGCTTGGTGGGCGTTTAATGATTATTTTCTTGGTTGCCGGTGTTACTGGAAATCTACTATCCGCTACGCTATCACCATATACTGTAAAATCAATGTTATATTTTTATTTTTTAGTTCAATTTTATCGATTACAGGTTGAAACAGGACCATCCGGAGGACTTTCTGGTACTGTTGGTTATGCTTTCGTAGATATAATTTCTAATAGGTATATTAAACATTAAGCTATTGTAATTTTTTTTATGTACAGAAAAAGCAATAGTAAATGGATTTCTCATTTTCTCGGTCATGTTTTTTTCGGCTTTGCTCTTCCTTTTCTTTTGGGACTGACTCCATTTGTAGATAATATGGCTCACATTGGTGGATTAATTCAAGGATTTTTCGTTTCTCTTGGTAACTTTGTTGTAGATATAAGTTAATATTTTTAAAACTCTTCAGTAGTATATCCATATAGTTTCGAAAATGAAGATGAAAATGAAAATAATAGAAAACGAAAGAGAGCTAAGGTAATTACTATTCATAAAGAAATTCTAATCATTTATCTTTAGTTGTTTATTGCTGTTGGGATATTTTTTTCTGTTCTCATTTTTTCTGTGACCTTGTATTTGTTCTATGGTGGTTTTGAATTTGATTTAGGAGGATTATCTTGTTTAGAAATGCCACTCTATACTTGTCCAGGGATTGGCTTTGCTGATCTAAACCGGGCAATTGCCTAAAATGTTATGTAGAATAATTGAATACTATAGCCTTTGTTTCAATATCATATTATACACTTTTTTAATTTTTGCTCAAACTACTTATCATCTGTGATCATCCTAGTTTTCACTTACACTACTGATCTGCCACATGAATCTTTTCATATTATCAAAGCTTTCATATACTTTATTTTCATAAAAATTCTCATAATTTTCCTATTTTCGTATTTTTATTATTTTATTCTATATACTTACGATCTACCAGCAATAACTAAATTCTTCATTACCTGAGTATTATACAATCTTTTTCATTTACTTCTGAATATTTTATAAACCTGGTTGTTTTATTTTATCTACTTGTTATTGTTTGTTTAAACTCCGTACATTATCTATCATACGTTTCAATTTTTCCGTCAGAATTATTTTTTTATTTTTGAATATCATCTTTCAATTTTGCTCATAACGTTCATATATCGTTTGTAATATTAGGTTGTTAACTTGTTCCGTTCCTCCCGGTGTGTGCTAGGAAAATGTAAAAAATAAGGAAAGTGCAAAAATTTATTAATTATTACTTCCTGTTCTTTCGCTATTCGCTATTCTCCAAAAATTTCAACCTATAATGATTTGAAGTTTGCACTCTTCCAGCTGATCTATTGATCAAAGCAGATGATAATCTGTTGGAGCAATATCTGAAGAGTATGAGATGCTTCCAAACATTTCAGCCCAGCTCCAGAAGCGTTTGTTGAGCTCTTGCACAACAGTGTTCGAGGGTTTTGTCATGCAACAACGCTATGCTCCTATTTCTGAACCCATCTTTATCTTCCATGGCAGCATGAAGATTTCTATGTTGATCAGAATAGTGTTTTCCTTTTATGGCTCTTTCATTCTTAACAAATCTCGATCTATTGCTCTTAGTCGAGTTATATAGGGAAAAATTAGAAAATTTATGAATTTTTCCTATTCTTTTAACCGTTTCACAACATTAGCTTTGCTGACTATCAGTTGGGTTCCAATTGGGGGTGGAGTTGCTCCAGAAACTTCAACTTGAACTTTTCGGTTTTTTCCAATCCTTACAAGTGCTAAAAGCTGGATATGTATACATCTTTTATTTTTCGAAAGACTTCTTTAACAGAAATTACTATTTTAGAATGATAAAAGGGAAAGTGGTTCGCAATGATTTTCATTTAAAATTTTGTCTTTTATTAATTTTATTTAAATATATTTTCATCTATTTCTTTTAAATTTTTTTTTCAATTTTGTTTGTGAAATTATCATAAAAATACAAAGAATTAAGGGAGCTACAAAACAAGTTAAAATAAAAGTTTTTGAATAACCAAGTCTTCTTTCGAAACGTGAACTTTAACGTGGTTTTTGTCAAAAACGTGAACTTTACTATATCAAATACTTGAATTATATGAACTTTTATATAATGTCAGATGTCTTTGAACAAAAATTATTGAAATAGTAATAAAATATTATAAAAACATTCATTAAAATAATCAGAAATATTATAAGTTCTATAATAATTTGTTGCAAAATTTCAATAATTAAAATCATGGCGTTGACCTGAATTTTAAAACAAATATTGGAAAGAAACGTAAAAAGAAAGACAATAATGATAGTAATGATTCAGTCTAAGAATATAAAGCAAAAAGGAAGAATTAATCGGTGAGAATCGAATGCGTAGTAAGTAGTAGATCACAGTCAATAACAGGAAATATTCCTTCTTAAAGCTCAACTTGTGCAATTATTTCAATTGGATGATAACTATTCAAATAATATAATGATAATCTTAAATTAAAGTAGAAAAATGAAACAAATTTCTGATGATGTATAATGTACAATTAAATAGAAATCAACAGCTCTACAGGGACATTTATGTATATTGCTAGACTTAGAAAGCTTTTCAACGATGTTTTAGTTGTTTTAAAAAACTTTATCCAGCAGACATCCAAACTCCAGGATCTAAACGCATTTGTTGTTGTTGTTGTTGCTGTAGTTGCTGTTGTTGCTGTTGCTGTTGAGGTTGTTGTACAGCTACATCTGGAGTATAACCAGTATGTCTTCCACTAGTATCTATAGATGGCAAAGCCATGCCAGCAACACCCTGAAGATGTATAAGATTATTTGATTTCTCTGCTAAGTTAAGCAATACTTGTGGAACCTGAGCTGAGTTTTGTTGAGCGACTTGTGGAATATATCCAGCTGGAGGATTAATTCTATTTTGATCTGGATATGGTGGACGTCCGTTTTCACCGACAGCGATACTGTAGGAGCTAGAGATGACAGGGTTAGATGGATTACTGTAGCCATTATTGTTGGAAGAATATCCATTAGATCCATACTGATTATTAGAAGATGAATATGGTGGTGTATTAGTAACGGGAGCTACATCAGGTACATATCCACTTCGTTGTTCTCTGAAAGTGAATATTAAATTGAAAACAAAAGTAAACTCATCAGCATTGTTTAAGTTTTAAAAGTAAAACTTACGTTCTAGTGTTTTGATTGTTGCTGAATGATGGGTTAGCCCCAAATCCAGACATTGGATATGTAGTTTGTTGTTGGTTATTATTCATATTTCCTTGTTGTAAATCAATCATACCATTATTATTATTATTATTATTATTATTAGTTCCATATCCATTAGGGTAACTTCTGAAATTATTTATCAATTTAGTTTTTTCTTTAAAAAATTTAATTACTACCTCATTTGTTGTCCATTCATTTGATTTTGCATCATTTGCTGTTGCGAATTCATTTGTTGGCTATTCATATTCTGAAAATTAAAGAAAAAAATTATTTACAAGTTTTAAAAATTACATCCTGTGATCCTGTATTATAGGTATTCATTCCATTATTTCCATTTACACCTTGTAGATTGACTACTTCAGCTACGTTATTGCTGAAATTATTAAACATTAACTGGGACATAACTTCGATGAACTCACTAAGCTCCTTGGTTCATGTTATTAGGTTGTCCGTAAGCTTGATTAGGATTCGTTAAGCTATAACACAATCATAAATGAAAAGTTTTATAATTGTATTCTTACCCATAAGCAGCTGCTCTCATTCTATCTACAGTGCCTGAAACACTGTTCATGACTCCACTAGCAACAGCTCGGCTAGCATTTGCGATTTGTTCTAAATAAATCAAAATTATTATTATGTTTTATTTAATTAATATTGCAAAAGTCTATAATAATAAATACTTACGAGGAACAGCCAATGGGATCCATTTTGGATCAACATTAGGACCTCCATATGAAGTAGTGATATGATTTCTATTACGATAATATTGTTCAAAATCTCGCTGATTCTTAACAAGTTTAATATTTTTTTCAAAAATAATATGATAATTCGTACTTGTTCAATAGAATGTGATTGAGAGAAGGATCTCCACTCAGGTACAAACAGGTAGAAACAGTTACGTCGCAGAATATTCAAATAATTTTCATCTCGAACTTGATCTTTCTCAATTCCATAATCAGGTAAACAGAAATCATGACAATCAGTACATTTTCTGTCTATAATAAATAATAATTAATAATATTATTATTATTATAAAAGTATATACTTTGCTGATTAGTTGATATATAATCAAGCTGAATCCATCTAACTCCTTCACACTCAGGAACAGGAGGATCCATTTGTGGTGGCGTAAGAAGAGGAGAAGAAATCCATGTCCATTGTTCACCCCATCCTTGACTCTGTTCAGATCTCTACAATTCGATTTATAAGGTAATTTACTTGAATGTTAAACTATCCACCTTCTTTCCTGCACCTGCAGCTTTTCTCATATCTAATTCGCTTTGAAGATTTGAACGATCAAGTGGTAGCACAAAGCAAGCAATGTTCTTTCCATTGTTCTTCAAAGATTCATCAATGACCACAACACGATTCTAAAACATTATTATAAGAAAGGAAATCAATTTGTGAATTCGAAAAGCAAATGCTTAACAGATACTTGAATTTTAAAAAAATGAAAAAAACTGTTACGAGTAACATACCGCCTTGAAATCATAATAGTTTATGTAATTTCCTTTAAATGGTGGAGCTCCTTGCATTTGCATACGAACTTGTTTTCCATCTGCTGCCATGACAATCTTACTCGGAATAGCTTGACCAGATCTTTGCATCTCTGGTGGAAGCCATGATAGAGTTAAATTCTGAATAAATTTCAAAAATAGTAATAAATAGTAATCTATATCTATCTAATACCTTAGGAGGTATAAGTACTTGCGTTAATACTATAGCTATCATTGCTCCAATAATAACAATAATTAATAAAAATAGAATGCAGAAAGCGTTAATTGGTCTTGCACACCTATAATGATATTTGAATTGTTAAATCAAATTATTTGATTGCTCTTAACCATGCTCTGCAGTCTTGAAGGCGATTTGGCTTCGTTTTGCCTGGTAGATCAGAGGAGGATTCTAATATATGAGCCATCGATGGAGTCTAAATGGTTTTTCAATAATTCCATTTTTAAATGTCTCCTTCATTCACAAATATATTTTATGTTTTTAACTATATTACATATAGTTAATTAAAATATATTATTGAATGAAAATGAAAATGGAGAAGATGATACCTTTGATGGTGGTCGAGAATATTGAATGCTTCCAGCTGGTGGAACACCTGATGGATCAGCAAACACAGGCAATGATCCCTTGCCCTAGAATATGTAGATTTGATTTATTCAGTTCGACATTAAATTTTCAAGAAAAAATTAAACATTTTAAGAATAGATAGAATTAAAAGGAAAGAAGAAGGAAAGATTTTGTTTTTGAGAACTTAAAATCTATTTATATACTGTTTTTCTTATTTTTTTCATTTCTAGATTTTTCTATCATTCTAATTTTATATTGGAAACAAAAGTTTTACAAAGAATCTATTGTACAACACAAACCTTTGCTTAAATCTTTCTTTCCAGGTTCAATTGTCTGCCCTTAATCTCAAACCCCCACCCTTTTCATAACTGTCTCTCCCTCTCTATCTCACCCTCTCTATACTTATTCAGTTCTTTCTCTTTCTCTAATAATAGTATGTACATTGATGCATATTCTTCACGATCTCTCAATTAACACAGTCTCTATAAGTCAAGACAAATAAACAATATAGTCATTGACTACCCTCTAACCTACTCACCTTCCTACCTGCTCTCTCTTTCTTTGTATCTCTCTTTTTCTCTCATATCTATTCATTTCTCATATTCCTCACGTGCCAGCTGTCTCTGATACCTGTAACAGCTTCTCCATTTACGGACAACTACAGATAATTTTATCAACTCTTAATCTCCACACTAGTGACTCGTTTAATCACTTCCAGCGTCTCTCCCCTTCTCTCTCTCTCTCTCTCTCTCTCTCTCTCTCTCTCTCTCTCTCTCTCTCCTGGCTCTTTCCTGATGCTTCTTCTTTCTTTTTATATTTCTATGATAGTTTTAATACCTCTGTTCTACTGATTTAATGATTGATTTATATTATAATTAGTCAATTTCACATTGTCAATCAGGAAATCCTACCTGGTAATATCCTTCTACCGTAATCCCTAACTGAGATGAGGTCCGACTACTTGGCTGTTGAATTGTTGATATCATTGAACCAGATAAAGCCTTAATAATAAACATATTGAATGAGAAAAGCTTCAAAAAGTTTCATAAAAAACAAACCTGATTCTTGAATGGAGCATGTACTTTCGGATAACAATTCACTTTAAGATTATTCAAATTTTCGTCTGATTCTACCAGATTCGTCCAGCTGGCACGGCGTCTACCGAGACCTATAATTATAATTAATATAGAATTAGAATAGTATAAATTAAAAGGAATATAGAAATAGATACATGTAGATTATTGGTTAAATAGAAAAATGTTCCAACCTGATGAATCAGAATATTGACTAAAAGTGTCAATATCAGTTACAGTTGCACTACCACTACGATATGCTGGTGGCGGTCCTAAATAAGAAAATAATTTTAAAAATATTATTTTTCTTGAAAGTTTAACACTTATATGTACAACACAGATAGATAGAAGATAGATCAATGAAGGTAAGAAGGGGAATAGACAAGTAAAATCAGGAAAATCTTACTTTCTTCTAGAGAAGTCGTTGACTTGTTAAACTGTTTGTCGTATTGATGATGATGTTGAGATACAGGAATCATGTACATGACGATTCGTTTATGGTTTTTTTCAAATTCAAATTAGTCAAATTGGTATATCGTTTGTAATCCTCAATCTATCATTCTATTGAATGACAAACTCGGAGGATTTGAGTTGAAAAAAAGGCAAAAACGTTCAAATGAGGAAGCAGGTTCAACGACTACACACACAAAATTCGGAATAGTATAGTTGGTGGATTCGTCAAGCTCACGAAATGTATATAGCAACTGCTGTGCCTGATTGACTAGTATCAGAGGTATTAGCCAATTCAGAGAGAGGGAGAAATAAGAAGTGCTAGAATGGAAATCAAGAGTGAGGGAATACAGATTTAAAGAGAAAGAGAGAGAGAGAGAAGAGAAGAGAACAAGCAATAGATAGATAGGGGAAAGGGCAGTTAGCGGATAGAAGGTGATGGGGATTAACTAGGCTGACCAATAGCTAACTACAGATCTGTTGGGATCACGGCTCTCTCTTCTATTCTCTCTTAGCTTAACCATGAAGGACCTCGACCGATGATGATTAGCCTGTTTCTATGGAGACATTGATAGATTTGGCACCTTTCCAATCAGTATCTCTATTCCCTTTCACCCCCTTTTGTAGATAACATGTACCAAATATGCGTTTAAATATCTGATAGATATGCAACACAAGCCTTTCCCTATGTGACACCAGAAATAACGGGACCAAATGCTCCCAGTAGGTTGCAGAGAGTTTTCGGACACCGATAGCTAGTGTAGGCACAAAGGATCGGATATGCTTCTGACTTTGGTCAAACAGGCTGGATAACACCTTCGACGACTTTCTAGTTCTGAAGAAAAAGTAAAGTTGCTCATCCGTGAGTTGTACAACTTTCGCCCGGCTTGTTCTAAGTTTGATTACAAATGTCAATTGAAAAATCGCATAAACAAGAGAGTTTTGTAATTATTTTCAAAAATTTTTGTAATACTATACTAATTGTATGAATATATTTAAAATATTCAAATATCTATATATTTTTAATATTAGTATATCAAAGCTAAAATCCTCTTTCAAAAACGTAAATTTGAATTCTTAACGCTTAGGAGTTACAGAGTATTCGGTCAGTTGACCTCAAAGGTGCTTTCATTGAAAGGTTATTATATTACATTTGTAGAGAAGAGAGATACAACAAGAATGACCAAATGAAACAATTCCCCTTCGTCAAATAGAAATTTTTAATTAAATGTCTTCAAATTTGAAGATGATGTTGCAACATACCATGAATTGCTTTAGGCGCATGGTCCAAAGCTGGAAATCGAGCCTGTCGCGACATCGATTACCCTTTGATTTTTGGCTGAAATGAGAATAAATTAAATTTAAAAAATTAAATCATTAAAATTAGAGTTATTAAAGAGAAACAAGAATATGAGAAGAAAATTTATAAATAATATTATAATAAGTTTGAATTAAATATTTTCATAACTGGTCTGTAATAGGTCCAGATTTTGATGATGACGATTTGTGGACAATGGTAATGATGTAGATGATGATATAGAAAGTAGATTATATTTATCATAAAATATGATTTCAAGTTATTTTCTGTTTCAATGATTCGATAAAACTATAAGTAATGGTAAGAAGAAATGAGATGCTCTCATGAAACTAGATTGGTCACGACATCAGATGAAACATGGTTTGATGAAGATGGTACTCAATTCTCTCTTTTCTTTTCCCTTTTTTGCTATGTTAATAATATTTTTCTTCTCAACCTCCTTTACTTTTCTCTCCCTCTCACTCATATTCCTTCTACTAACACTCTTTGAGCAAAAGAAAAATCACTATATGTTCAATAGTCATCTTTGCTTTTCAAATTTTGCAAAGTGGACATGTCTGCGCATTGTCCAACTTATGCTTGACTTGGCGACTCAACACCAGCCCAACATCTAAAATTTCAAAAAGATAGACTTGAAACATATAGATTATAACATCAATAACATCTTCAATATTTGAGCTTTTCATGAAAATTCTGAGAAAAAAGAAGAACCATACAATTTAATATATTAATAGTTTTAAAATATTGTATAAAATATTCTTCATTTCAAATGAAAAATGAAATAAATAATATAAATTGAATATTTACATCTAGATATGTACTCATTTAGTCAGAGTATTTACGATAATCCCTTAATAGTGGAACGGCTAGCTAGCGGATTGTCCGAATGATCATTTCTCTTATTAGACTTGTGTATCAAAATAAAATAAAGAATTTTAAGGAATCCAATACAGTTCATGGAAAATCTCCCCAATCTATGAAATGAATGATACGTGATCATGTATAATCTTGAAAATTTCAGAAAAAAAAGATGAATAAAACAGTAAATATTATCTTTAAAAAAGAAGAAAATGTCTCAAATTTGTTTTAAAAAAAAATTTAAATTACAGTTCATACTGTAATTAGAAGACAGTTAATTTATTAAACTAAAATCTAAAAAAACAAGAATTACAAAAATATTGTAAAGACAATTTGAATAGGATTTCAATTAGTATAGAGGGAGCTTCAGTTGACCGATGTATATCTGAGGGTCTGTGTGTAGTAGTAGTAGTCAATTTCTGACCATAACGTTCATCTACCTCCCATAGCATATGCAAATATTTGAAGGAGCTTGGGCTCCCGCCCTTAGCTCAGACGCCACCAAGCTAGCGCAGTCAGCCAGTCAGTTAACTTATACCATGAGAGGAAAAGAAAGAGAAAAGGGATGCGTTTTACGTAAAACCTCAAGATAGAGACTGAAAGGGATAAGAAAAGGCAATAGATGTAGAACGGTTAAATAATCGGAGGGAACGGAAGGAGCTATAGTCGAAGAGATGCTTAGCTATGACAGGCTGCTATAAGAAAAATTGAAAATACAGAAGATGAAAGAGTACGAACAACAGAGCTAACTGAAGACTTGAAAAGGAATGTGTACATGAGAGATAGCAGATGCTTAAACGATTCAATAAATTAAATAATCGCAACGGAACCACAAAATCTTCAGAAATTACGAGATGATTAGCCTGAAAATAAATATTTATTATTCAATATAAATATATAACATGATACATGAAATATGAAATATGCAAAATACTATGTCAAATATATTCTTGCTAATGCATATGTTATAAAATATATTTTGAAGAAAAAATATAAAAATATTATAAACTTATAACTATGATACGAAGTGTGAGAAGTTCACGTCAGCTCCACGTGAAATATTTTGAATTACTTGAAAACATTGCTCATTTCATTCTTAGCGGATAAAAAAATTGGTTGTGTTTCTTATTCTTACTATAATTTGTACTTTTTATTTTACTATATTACATATTACATATTATAAATTTTTTTTTTCATTTTATATTTTTTTTCTAAAATCAAACTACAAACATATTTAATAACTATAATTATATATAATTTTTAATATTTTATTTTATAAAAAATATAATTATTATGATATTATATTATTTTGACATAACATTTCTTATGTGTTAATAATGAAATACATCATATTCAACTTCAAACATTACCATCAAAATTATAAATTAAAAAATTAAACTAAAATAATGACTATATATAAATAATAATTTCATCATGTACTCCATACAAATTATATTTTTTTTTGTTATAGAAATATTTTTTTATTAAATAACAACACATGCCAATTTATATTTTATTTTTCGTTTTATTGATAATTTAAAAAATGAAATTCAATTTTATCTGAAAAAAATCTAATGATTCTCAATACTGATCTTGATCATCATGATGTCTTGAAAATTAGTAAGCAACCATAGCACATGTTGGCTAAAGATTCGATTGTGTCTACGTGCTATTCTGCTCATTTTTTCGGGCACAGCCCTCGTTATTGCCTTGAAAACAGACTGAGGACTAAAATTTGTAAAACAAAAATATATAGTTAAGAAATGAAAATTAGTTGATGTTAAAATTGTCTATTCAATTACGAAGAGTTTCCGTTTTAGAATGGTGTTTCTATATTTACTTTGAGCGTTGCTTTATCATTGTCAGCGAAGCGTTCTGAAGTTACCAAACTAATTTCTTCTTTTTCATCTTCTTCAATTCTTCTTATATTATACATATAGCTAATGTCTTCAAACGCCATCTGAAGAATCGGAATATTATTGTTAAGATGAGAATACATTCTATTTGCATACGATAAGAAGGAATCATCATCATCCACTTGACTTATTTATGATCTGATGAAGCTTTTATGAAATAGAAAGCTAAAAGGTTAAGTGATTTGGGCATGAACTTTAATATTTTACTATGTATAATCTCAACAAAAATTTTAAGAAAGAAAGTGAATTAATTGTTGAGATCAAATTATTTTCAAACTGATGTATGAAATATACTAATTAAGGGCAATATCTACAGATTAATCGGATTTTTCAACTTCTGCGATAGATATTTCAAAGAAAAAATGTGCTCATATGAAGCTTTTTTTTCCATTTTGTACCTAAATATATCAAAAGAGTGATTATTTCTTAAAAGCATGAGAAAATTCAAAGAAAGTATGTGCCATTGAGTTTAATGAAATCTTTTTTTTCGCTTTCATTTAATTATCTTACAAGTCTTTTAACACCTTTCCCCATTTATTCACTCATTCTCTCAAATTTCAATTTTCTCTCATTGCTCCTTAATCTTTTTTTTTTTGAAATTTAAGTATGCGATAGATCTTTCTATACTTATTGCAGTTTTCTTTTATTCCGCTATGAGAACATATGTATTCTTCGAAATGACTTTTTGACAATTCTACCAAAATCTAAAAGCAATTCGATTCGGAAGCACTAATGTCGAAAGAAGAAATATCTTCGAAATGAAGAATGGCCAACATCGAGAACAAGCGACGTGACTGTGAGCGAGATAGGGCTTGGAAAGCCGAATCGCCCCAAGGCCAGAGAGCCGGCAGCCTGCCATTCGCCTACGTGCACAACGACATTTTTCCTAACCCGTGCTGGAAAATGAAAGAAGAGGAGGAATAGAAGTATGAAGAGCTGATTTTAGACGGCAATTGCCTTTTCTCTCATTCTATTTTTCTTTCTTTTATGGTCTCATCTCCCTCCCAAGCTGAAATTGAAAATTTTTATTTTTCACCAATTTTTCGGAAACATATACACTAGAAGCTTAAGTTTCTATCGTTTCATATCTTTCAAGTCTACTTCCTGTCTATCTATGTAACTGTGTGAAATCGTTCATAGATTTAGAATTTTTTTCCTCGTTAAAACCTGAATTATGATATACCTTGTTGACGTCAATTTTCAAAATTTGTAAAACTTATTGTGAAATTTCAAAACTTTTCATCAAAAAGAATATTCTATTATACAAATTAAATGTTAATCTATATTTCATTCCTGCGACCCCACTATATATGACAATTAACTGGCAGTGTGCTACATTTTGAACGACGAACTTGCCCTTAATACAAAGATCACATTCGGAGCTTTTAGATCAACTATGCTTCCCACATCACATCTGTTGCTGGGATTTCCAGAGATACTTGATCTGTGTTCTGGTCATTTGCAGCCAGAGATTCGTTCCATCTCTTACACTAATTCTCCATTTTTTTATTTGTACTATTTGCATCTTTCTTATTTGTTTCTTTTTATTTAAAATAGTTGTTTTTTTTTATTTCACACTTTCATTATTTTTTTAAAAAATTGAAATTCTTAGATAAGATTTTACTTATAACCCACAGAAATTTTTTACTTGGGTTATAAGTCCTACGTGCTTTCCAGCAAAATCAGAGATATCGCTGAAGAGAAAGGAAAAACTTAGATTCAGAGAGGTGTTCGCTTCGTTCCTTGTTTTGAAAGTAGAATTAAGATCGATATATATATATGTACATCTACATAATAAATATGTTATCTCTTTCTCATTCTCTCTTCATCATATCTTTAGATATTACTATGCCTATATCTAGTTTTTTACTTCACTAATGTAAAAGAAATGACCAAGAGAATCATATATTTTGTGGAAACTTGTCATGTTTCTCCTCTGTTCATCAGCTGGCAAGCTATAATCAATCGTTTCACCAAGCACCACTATGTATGTATGTATGTTCTATAATCCAAGAATGTTTTTTTTTTCAAACCTTTTGATTATTTGCTATTCTTTTCCCTTGTAATTAATCAGGAATATATCATTTAAAGATACCATTGTATACTTTTTATATTTTTCCGCCAAACGTCATTTACTTCCAAATCAATTGAAAAAAAGATGAATTCATTCTAGTTTTCTTTAAACTTCTTCAACTCGCTTCAAATGCATGCTCAGATATTTCTTTCTGCTATAATTCAAGTCTGTACTACACCTACTTTAAAAAAAAACTGTTGCTTCTCATGACAAACTACGTTTTCTGCGCATTTTCATAGAAAATATACGTGTCATAGTTGCCTTCTGTTTCTCTTGTGTTGACGATTCTTCTGGAGTCTTAGGCAAATACATCTATCCACGTGCCATTGTTATTCCTCATTTCGTGTATTCTACAGCAACGATCTTCTTAATATTTCAAATTTTCTCTAGATTATAGATCACGTAGGCATAAAGGGTTGTGTGGTCTTCCATGTCTTATCGTTGATAAGAAATCATGCAAGAAGATGATTCTCCTTCTTCTCCTTCATCCACAGATGACTGTTGCAACGTAAGTCTCTATGTATAGTCCTCCATTCAAAACTTGCTAAAACCAAATAATATTATATATTCAAACTAACATTAATTAAAAACTATATTTATATTTTTTTAATTATAATTATTATTCGTTTTATATTTTGTACTGGCTATTTGTATTTATTATTTAATAATAATATTTATAATTTGAATTAGCTTTCTGTTTAAACTATCGAGTTATCCACACCAACCTTTACAACTATTTTTAATATCAATAATAAATGTATGTGTACCTAATTACTAAATTTAAATTGTGTACCTAAAAAACAAAAAAAAGTGAGTTGAGATTATTGCGAGTTGAATGTGCATATAAATACCTGTATTTCTTATAGCCTTTGATCATAAAAAGTTCCAGTATAAAGTAAGTTCTTTCAAAGTCTAATGGCTATCCTTGTTCATAATGTATGAGAGCGAATATGTGTATATTTCAATGCTGTTATGTCCCGTGTCTGATTTTTGTTAAAAGGCACGTAGGCCCAGCAGACAATGAGAAAAACAGGACAAACTGTTCGTTTATCACGTTGTCTTCGATAAGCAACTCCTCTTTTCTCATTGTATTTCTTTTTTTCTACACTTCTTCATCTAAAATATTTTTTAATTTTCTATATCTTTATTTACCAAGCTATTATTCATATTATACTTATTCCATGTCGAATATTCATGTTCTAATCGATGCTTTCTATGGTAATCATCTCTGATGTCCTATCCTGTCCTTCATTTTCAGTTTCATTATCAGAAGACACGCAACCATCATTTATATTTTCTTTCTTTACCTTCTTCACACAAATTTTTCTGTTCATTTTTTGATATCGTCAACTTGTTCTATTGTAGAGTTTTCAATTGAAGCGTCATAAGCACTTGTGCGTGAGTGTACGCAGTAGTAGTAGCAGAATGCCAACTTTGTCCGAAGCTGCACAAAGGTTTTCATATACTCCTATTATTTCATAGTCATTTTTTTCAGCATCCCTGTTACTCTAACTCTGAATACATTACAAAATCTTAAGAGTATATGTGACTCAGCATTGTATTCACAACCATCTTTTCATCAGCAATGCTCGCGGCCTACAATATCAAATAATAATTTTACAATGAGTAAGTTTTAAAATATATCTTCAATAATTTTATTGAGTCACTTACCTGTTTAATTATTGATTTTTCTCAGACATTAGTGATTTGGCCAACAAAAGTTCTCTTTCTGTATGTTCTGCTCCATCTACGACGAACTGTATTAACCGGCGAATGGAGGTGATACGAACAAGTACGCAGTTTAATTTTTGTATTCAACGGTCATTTAATATATATTTTTTTACAGTTAATAACGTTCCATCATTATGCTTGTCTCGAGAATCATCATCAAAGGAAGAAATAACTGAAAGAAAACAAGATTCACGAGATATGGAATCAAAGGTTAGTAAATTTTGAAGATAACTGATAAATCAATGCTCCTTCTCCTTTTTCCTCACTTAGTTTACTTAATTCAACCAGTTGTTAATTAATTTATTTTTATTGAATGACAAATGATCGCTGGTTTATCGATTAGCATAGTATTCTAAACTTTATATGTTTCACGTGATCACGTGTACTCCATTCTCTATGCCTTGAATTGTTGATAGTCTTACAGCTGATCTTTGCTTTTTTTTAAACTTTAATTTTTTGGATAATTGATACTTCAATTTTCAGTAACATATTGCTATTATTTATAAAATTATTTATTTAATAATGTTAAGGCTTCAACAGAAAGTACTATTCCCAAAGCCAACTCAAGAAAACGACCCACATCGACGTCACCAACTGAAACAGCAAGATTATATAAAAATCATAGTCTAAATGCTCCCTATGACGTAAGATATTTTATTATATAATTTATATATTATTCAAAATTTAGGTTTCACCTGAACAACACCGGCAACATGTATTACGTTTAAGAAAAGCATTGAATCGAACGCAATCTGCTGAACTTAGATTTTCGGTAAAACACGTTAACTTAAATATATATTCATTAATTTTTTTTAGAATATATCTGAACATGTCTTAAAATCATTGAGTGAATTTGGCTGGGCAGTTGTTGATAATTTTCTTGGAATTGATCACTGTCGGAATGTAAATAGGTAGTCCGATGACACAGTTCTTAATTTACTTTTAAACTTTTAGTGAGATACAAAAGTTGGAAAAGCGCGGTTTATTCACAGCTGGACAATTAGTTGAAGCTAAAAACATGGATGAACAACATATCAAAGATATTCGATCAGACAAAGTATTCCATAATAGGAATAAAGTGTTTCTAATTAATTTATAATTATAGACTTATTGGTTCTCCGGCTCTGATCAACGCTCCGCTGATGCTAGTACAGTTAGAATGCTTATCAATTATCTAGATAGTCTTGTTAATAAATTCTCCGCTCGTTTACTAGGACATACTATTTATGGAAGATCTAAGGCTAGACATAACTAAAATTATTTTAATATTTTAATTTTTTTAGGCTATGTTAGCCATTTATCCTGGATATGGATCCAGATATGTTAAGCATGTTGATAACCCTGCTAAAGATGGACGTAGAATAACTGTAATATATTATTGCAATCCCGGGTGGGATCAGAGGGTAAGCAGTGATCTATATAATTTTAATATGTCTAATTATTCAAGGACGGTGGAGTTCTCCGTATGTACCCTGTATCTTCTAACACACCTTTTGATATTGAACCTAGAGCTGATCGTTTACTTTTCTTTTGGTCCGATAATCGTATCCCTCATGAAGTTATGCCTGTGTATAAGGATAGGTATGCTTGTTTCTTATTTATTTATTTATTATAACCATATTATAGATATGCGATTACTGTTTGGTACATGGATCGCTCTGAACGTGAAGAATATTTCAAAAGATCTAAAGTTTCTAGTACTGGATCGGCTTCCACTTCCTCTACACCTACATCTTCCGCTTCAACAGAAGTGAGTACTTTTTTTCCAGTCTTTGTTATTATTTTTGTTTGTTAGGAGCCTGCTAAGAATATGTTCTTCAAAAACCCACCAACTGGAGACGCTGGGGCTACTACTAAGACTAACGAAGCGTCAACCAGTAGCCTAGGTTTGTATTATTTAGTAATGAGCATGTAAAGGTTATTTTTAGAACCTGGACCTATGGATCCTAAGACAAGCACACCCTCTGCCCATGAACATGATAAGAAGTTTGCTTTTGGCTTGGACTCTATGCCACCAATTACCAGGGTTAGTGGTTTTTCTATGTTTTTCAAAACAAAAGGACCATTTTCTGCGTGAACATATTCCGCTTCAGTTATTGCCATTGTTGATCGTAGCATTAATAATATGAAACAATTGAAAAAGAATATATAATATCCTCCCTTTCAGGAGTCAACAAGTGACGATGATGAAAGACAGCCCACCCCTCCGGTACCTGCAGATCTCACACCTGAATACCTCATCTAGTGTTGTGCAATTCGTGTACATTAAACAACTTTTTCTATGATTTTCTAGGAATAATCATAATCGTCTAACATAGTCTGATGGTTTTGAATATTACAATACCGATTAGATATATAGTATTCCTTGAACAGGTGTGCCATATGAGGTTAATATCTTGTTTCGTTCTCCTATCCTTAAACATATTTCAAAAATACCGTAATGGTTAAGAACATTTATATATTTTTTTCGTTAAAAACCTGTAGAAAGAGGCCGTGATTGTATATAAGCCCAAGAGTTTTTTTTATCAATAATCTGTATCTTTATTCATTAAACGGTTAATTTTTCTTGTGACAAAACGAGAAACAAAGGGTAAATTGAGGTTGTCTTCGTAACGTTTCTTTGGTTTTTTTTGTTCTCAATTGTTCTTATTCCTTCATCTATCAGTCGTTTTTTTTTTGTGTTTCATTGTTTTAAAAGCTCAATATGTATAGTTTATAGAATTTATAGAGTAAATCATAATTTATATTTTGTATTTTCTTGTTTTTTTTTATATTTAAGCTTCTAAGTTGCAAACTAAAATCTTTAGATATTTGATCGACTAGTAGTTCTGTTCAAGCAAATGATATTCATTCTTGAAGCAAGATCCAGCAGCAAAACCTCTTAGATTTCTTTTGGTTTTGAGCATTTGGAAGATTTTAATATAAAAAAAATTAGAATAGGCCCTGATAGTAAGAGGGTTCTTGAAGCTTCTCTAACGAAGGCAAAAAAATATAAATCTATGGGCTTTAATTTACAAGAGATCACACATCTATCGAAAAAAAATGTTTTCTCTTCTTCTTTTAAGTTTTTACTTTCGGTTAGTTGGTAACTACGTAGTGCTATTCCAACATTTCGTCCAAGAACTCTATATGTCCTCCAATCTTGTAATAATTTAATATTTTCAAAAGTTTCCAATAGGAAGCACAATAGATGTTTTTGAATCTTTAGCTGTACTTTCCTAGAAAACCTATTTTGAACTCGGAAGCAAACTTACAGTTTGTAATTTTTTATTCAAGCGTAGCTAAATATTCCACTAAAAAACTAACATTTCGTGGTCGACCAATTTGTTTCTTTTTTCATAATTGAATAAAAAAAGTTTTGAAATTCTTTTTTGCTTTATGTTCAAGTGAACAGTTAGTCGCTTACTAGCTTCTGCTTTTCAAAACTTTAATCGATCTTTCAAAATTTTTCAATTTTCTTTAAAATTTGTATTTCTTTAAGAAAATATTTCTTTTAGAATTCTTACTTTTATAATATATTTCTAAACGTTTTTTTTTCATTTAGTAGTGTTTATGTTTTCAATAATTAAGCTAAGACTCTTCGTATTTTCATGAAAAACAACAAAAAAAAACGACTGATGTCAAATAATTTTCTAAAACTTCATCAACTTTCATTTTGAAAATTGACATTTTTTTGTTTTAAAGTATTAAAAATAGTTAAAATATATTTTTAAAATATTCAGAAACATTATAAAATAAATATTTTAACCTTTGTTCTTTTTATAAAAAAATATTTGTAATAATAAATATGAATGAATGATTTACTATGTGAAATATAATATCAATTGAATTAACTTCAACTATAATAACAATCCGTACCACCTTATATATTACTTATTCTAGTATTTCTGTTATTTGCTGTACATATAAAGCTTTGAACATAGCTTCTAACTTTCTCATTTTCAATGTGTCACTCGTTGAAGACGACAACGTTGGTGATCCCTGGGTTTTTCTCGAAATATCTTTCTCATTATCACCATTTATATTCTTTAAATTTCTTTTTTTCCTCACTAACTATTCATTAATATCATATATTAAATGAAAATTATAAATTTCTTTTAATATTTTAGAATTTTCATTATGAAACTGATTCTTCTTTATTTCTTCTGCGTTGTTGCTTATGCATCTGCAGCTGTGGTAAGTGTCTTCGCTTTTTTTTTGTTTTAAGAATCCAAAAAGAATCTGAAAACATTGGTTGTAGATTATTTTTATTTTTTCACATATTTTTTATTTTATTTTAGAGTTGGGCCATTCATTCAAAACCAATAGAAGATCCAAATGAACAGGTATATTCAAACATGTTTCCACAGACAAACTTGATTATTTCAGATTCGTTTGCAATCTAGAGCTTATTTACCTCCACGTTATGCAAACCTTTTTGGATCAAAATCACATATTGTATTTCTTTATGAAATATTTTCTTGTTTATTAGATGTATCTTTACAGGTTAAAGGTGGTGCTGCCTTTTTGCCTCAACAAATTTCTGATGTAACAGGAAAATTGGGAAATTTGAGAAAGGAAACATTCAGCTGGCAGCCTAGCAGACTCTACTTCGATGGCAATGATTTCTGACTCGATGGCTTATCTCGACCTGTGTTCTAATAATAGATAAAATGCCTGCCGAGCGCACCCTTCCGCTCATTCCTTATTTTCTGCATTTTGAGCTATTTTCATGCTTATATTAACTGAAAACATGTTTTAATTCCTTGAAAATGTGTATATTTTTACAATTTTTAAAATGTGGTCAACGTGGTTGTGCCAGAAATATGGTCAAAATTGAATGGTCGAATTGGTCAAGAAAAGAAAAATACAATAATTTAAATATTTCTCCGTTGAATAAATGACGGATTTCCGAAAAGACCTGAAGCCATTAACTAATTATGATCTCCTGAATTTGGTAGAAAAATTGAAAATAAAAGATTTCCGAGGTATTTTCTTTTGAGTGACAAAGCAGGATTTACATCCGAATATGAAGACAAGGAGTTTTCATAATTAAGATCTTCGAAATGTTCAATATACTTATAATATAATCATTTACTTAGTCTAAAGGTATTCGTATCCCAGTCCACATCAAAAGTAAGCTTCAGTTTTCCTAACGCGTCTGTACCCAGAATATTAACATGTTCGAAATGAGTGTCGACATTGAAGACTTGACATTCAATGTTGCTGTTTTGTGCTAAAGTTTGAAGCAACAACGTTTGATGCAATCCGTTGTTTTCTTTACTATTGTTATCTGTGAACCATCTAGAATTAACTATAGGTCTCATTTCTAACAAATAGTTTTAGGGTTTTTACTCCGTGTATTGAACGTTCTTGGAAAGCTAAAATATACCATTAAAAGCTCTTCTCACATTATTCTCTTTATTAACTGAAGCTTGCTCATCATTTTTGTTCTTAAAGTTTGTGTGTGATTTATTCAATACATTCAGACTACAAAATTTACTCTTTTTGGTACATGCATTTTTGTTGTTTTAATCCGTCCAGGTATCATATATTTTTCTATTACTCATTTATATGAATAATTATTTATCTGGAATATTTGATAATATTGAATAGAAATGGATAATAATGGATTATCATTGATAATATTGGAAAATAACGATTACAATCTGTTCTTCTTTCTGTTCCTTCGGAAATGATACTACCAGTGCTAGAAATAGATTGTATATTCATTCCTGTATTCTTTCATATATTGAAAGGTTATGGTTAACATCGAATTATTGGTGATTCTCATAGCACAAAGTTTTTAAGAAAAAGTGGAATAGGTTTCAAAACTATTTCTAGCAACACAGAGAAGTTCATAAGTTTCAGTCATATTTTACATTTGTTGACTGCAAATGAATATGAATGGTATCAAATAAGATTTCTAGATTCTATAAGTTTTATGTTATCTTCATTAGGCGAACTTGCTAAAATCTTGAATGATGATGAAATGAACATCTCCAAAGAATATTACAAGGGTCCTCAAAAAGATGAAGATTTCTTTAAAACTATGAGGAAAAAAGGTAATTATCCATTTGAGTATACGGATTCATTCAAGAGATATAATGAAACTAGACTGCCAAATATTGATAAATGTTATGATAAACTTAATAAGAAAGAATATACGACTAAACAATACTTGTATGATAAGTTAGTTTGGAAAAACATGGAAGATTATACTAGAATTCTTATGATTAATGATGTCCTTCTTATGGCAGATGTATTCGAGAATTTCAGTCAAATTGACTCTGAGGGTTTATGGACTTGATCCTTGTTGGTTTTATGCTAGTCTTGGACTATTGAAATACACTAAAGCTAAATTAGAAATTATCAATGATGTTGAGAAGTTTTAAATGATTGAAGAGGGAATGTAAGGTAGAATGGTTAATGATGTCAAAAGGTATGTAAAAGCTAATAATAAGTATTTAGAAAATTACAATCCAAAAGAATTATCTAATTTTCTAGTGTACTTTGACGCTAATACTCTTTATGGTTTTGCAATGAAACTCATAATAAATTTGTTTTCGAACATCATTATGAAATAAGTTGTCAGAATGATGTATTAAATAATTAAGCTTTCATTTGAGATTATGTTAGAAAACTGAATATACAAGGAAAAGTATATATATTCAAAGCGGATTTAGAATATCCAAAGGAAATTCACAACATTCCTAATGAACTTCGATTACGTTCAGTAATAAGAGAATTCGGTAATGGAATCAAGAAGTTGTGTAATACTTTGAAGAATAAAAATAATTATGTTATTCATTATCAAAATTAACAAAAGCAAACTTTAAATCTTTGGATGAAATTAAAGAACATCAAGAGAATTCTAAAATTTGATGAATCTGATTGGCTTCCGTGCTATATAATATGAACGAATGGAGAATGGTGAATTCCATTACATTTCGAAGAAAGACAGAATAACAAAGTTACTAAAAAGCCAAACTTCAATAGAAATATAATAATAAATAAAGAATTGAATCTTATTGAAATGACTAAAACAAAAATTAATCTAGATAAGCCTATTTATATCGGTTTTGCTATTCTTGAACTTATTAAATGGTTGATGTATAATTTTCATTACAATGCAAAAAAACGGTGATAAAATTAATTTGTGTTATCAAGATACTGACAGTCTTATTTATGAAATTATAACATCCCATCTTTACGAGAACATTCAAGAAGCTTCTTCTTTGAAGAAATATTTCAATTTAAGTGAATATTCAAAAATTCATCCTTACAAAACATGGAGATGAAACTAAAAAGAGTAAATATATCAAAAAGAATGTTGTGATGAAGTTGAATGTAGAGGATTTCAAAGATAATCTTTTCAACAATACTATTGTTTCGAAAAAATATTGTATGAGGAGTATTAAACAAACTCTTTACACACACGAACAAGAAAAGTTGTTTGTGATAATGAGGAGTTCTTTCCAATATTTAATCATTTCTTCTTGTGGATCTTATCCGAATTAATCAAAGTAATGAAGATTATTTTTTATGTTTTTATAGCAAAACCCTCAATTAATATCTGAATTACTATTCGAGTCAAGATTCACAATTTCTATTAAATTAAAACAATTTCTATTAAGTTAAAAACCTGTAGAAAGAGGCCGTGATTGTATATAAGCCCAAGAGTTTTTTTTATCAATAATCTGTATCTTTATTCATTAAACGGTTAATTTTTCTTGTGACAAAACGAGAAACAAAGGGTAAATTGAGGTTGTCTTCGTAACGTTTCTTTGGTTTTTTTTGTTCTCAATTGTTCTTATTCCTTCATCTATCAGTCGTTTTTTTTTTGTGTTTCATTGTTTTAAAAGCTCAATATGTATAGTTTATAGAATTTATAGAGTAAATCATAATTTATATTTTGTATTTTCTTGTTTTTTTTTATATTTAAGCTTCTAAGTTGCAAACTAAAATCTTTAGATATTTGATCGACTAGTAGTTCTGTTCAAGCAAATGATATTCATTCTTGAAGCAAGATCCAGCAGCAAAACCTCTTAGATTTCTTTTGGTTTTGAGCATTTGGAAGATTTTAATATAAAAAAAATTAGAATAGGCCCTGATAGTAAGAGGGTTCTTGAAGCTTCTCTAACGAAGGCAAAAAAATATAAATCTATGGGCTTTAATTTACAAGAGATCACACATCTATCGAAAAAAAATGTTTTCTCTTCTTCTTTTAAGTTTTTACTTTCGGTTAGTTGGTAACTACGTAGTGCTATTCCAACATTTCGTCCAAGAACTCTATATGTCCTCCAATCTTGTAATAATTTAATATTTTCAAAAGTTTCCAATAGGAAGCACAATAGATGTTTTTGAATCTTTAGCTGTACTTTCCTAGAAAACCTATTTTGAACTCGGAAGCAAACTTACAGTTTGTAATTTTTTATTCAAGCGTAGCTAAATATTCCACTAAAAAACTAACATTTCGTGGTCGACCAATTTGTTTCTTTTTTCATAATTGAATAAAAAAAGTTTTGAAATTCTTTTTTGCTTTATGTTCAAGTGAACAGTTAGTCGCTTACTAGCTTCTGCTTTTCAAAACTTTAATCGATCTTTCAAAATTTTTCAATTTTCTTTAAAATTTGTATTTCTTTAAGAAAATATTTCTTTTAGAATTCTTACTTTTATAATATATTTCTAAACGTTTTTTTTTCATTTAGTAGTGTTTATGTTTTCAATAATTAAGCTAAGACTCTTCGTATTTTCATGAAAAACAACAAAAAAAAACGACTGATGTCAAATAATTTTCTAAAACTTCATCAACTTTCATTTTGAAAATTGACATTTTTTTGTTTTAAAGTATTAAAAATAGTTAAAATATATTTTTAAAATATTCAGAAACATTATAAAATAAATATTTTAACCTTTGTTCTTTTTATAAAAAAATATTTGTAATAATAAATATGAATGAATGATTTACTATGTGAAATATAATATCAATTGAATTAACTTCAACTATAATAACAATCCGTACCACCTTATATATTACTTATTCTAGTATTTCTGTTATTTGCTGTACATATAAAGCTTTGAACATAGCTTCTAACTTTCTCATTTTCAATGTGTCACTCGTTGAAGACGACAACGTTGGTGATCCCTGGGTTTTTCTCGAAATATCTTTCTCATTATCACCATTTATATTCTTTAAATTTCTTTTTTTCCTCACTAACTATTCATTAATATCATATATTAAATGAAAATTATAAATTTCTTTTAATATTTTAGAATTTTCATTATGAAACTGATTCTTCTTTATTTCTTCTGCGTTGTTGCTTATGCATCTGCAGCTGTGGTAAGTGTCTTCGCTTTTTTTTTGTTTTAAGAATCCAAAAAGAATCTGAAAACATTGGTTGTAGATTATTTTTATTTTTTCACATATTTTTTATTTTATTTTAGAGTTGGGCCATTCATTCAAAACCAATAGAAGATCCAAATGAACAGGTATATTCAAACATGTTTCCACAGACAAACTTGATTATTTCAGATTCGTTTGCAATCTAGAGCTTATTTACCTCCACGTTATGCAAACCTTTTTGGATCAAAATCACATATTGTATTTCTTTATGAAATATTTTCTTGTTTATTAGATGTATCTTTACAGGTTAAAGGTGGTGCTGCCTTTTTGCCTCAACAAATTTCTGATGTAACAGGAAAATTGGGAAATTTGAGAAAGGAAACATTCAGCTGGCAGCCTAGCAGACTCTACTTCGATGGCAATGATTTCTGACTCGATGGCTTATCTCGACCTATTTTAGCTCGTTCAAAAGAGACTAAAGCTGTATATACACCGACAATGTATCCACCTGTACGAGCAACAATCGTAAAAACTACCTATCTTGAGCATTTACCATTAAATGAAATAACACGTCGTATTCCTGATCGTTCAAAATATAAAATTAAAGATACATTAGCTCCAAAAGTTTTACCATTTCCATTTCCCGGACGCCCCGATAGCAAAGGCACAAGAACTGTCTAGAACTTACAATGATTGTACTGTTGTATCTATATACTTTGAATAAACATTTTTCTTAACATCAGCTTTATAAAGAAATATGAACAACCGCTTTCTTTAAAAAAATGAATTAAAATGAAAATTATGATTATGAATAGTAAATTAGCATATTATAAACATATATTACTGTATAAAAGTAATTTAAACGAAAATCATTTTAAACATAAATTTTAAAAATTAATTTATTACAGTTAGATTAACAATGATTACCCGTAATTAAGTGATAACGACTGACTGTAGTAGAAGTGTCATAACATATGACATCACTGGGATATAATGAGCTTATTTACTGAGAAATTAATGAAAGTAGAAAGAAAAACACTTGAATATAAAGAGACACACAGGAAAAAAATATGAAAAAAACTAAAGAGAAGAGAAACTTTTTCTTGTAACAAATCAATATTTTGGTTCATTATGAATCAAATATTATGTTTGAATGGAGTAAATAGTTTTTCAATAATCCTTAAAACTTCTAATGTAAATTTGAAAAAAAAAGGAAAATAAAAGGTTTTAGATAGAGAAGAATGAAGAAAATATATACATCGTCAATCCAATATAATTTTCCACTTTAATTTACAGTTACTTCAATTTTGCTCATTACGTATATTAAAACTATTCCTGAACCAATTCCGAGAACTTGAAGAGTTGTGACCAGCAAGCTCTCTTTCAAGTTTTGTTTAATGAGTTCATTGGTGGTATCACGTATTTCTGGGATCTGGAATGGAAAATGTATCTTCAGAGAACTATTTAAATATATTTTAAAGCTCATATTTAGTTTTTTTTAATGTGTGGCTATCATATTTGAAGAAAGCCATTATGTTAGGATAGAGAGAGAGAGAGAGGGAGAGAGGTAGAGAGAGAGAGAGAGAGAGAGAGAGAGAGAGAAAGAGAGAAGAATGTTTATAACATTACTTTTAATTAATTAGTTTTATATTTATACAATTGTTGATTTATTTGTTCAACTTTAAAATCCAACTTGAAGATAACTGATGTTTTTACTTCTGCATTCCATTATTTTGATGAAAAAAACAACAAAAAATGACCTTGTTATTTGAACTTCCTTGTATTTTTGCCAGACCGAAAGAATAAATTTTTGCAAATAATCATATTTTTCATCTTGTTTTATTTATATTATTTTATGACGTAAAGTTTAGAAAGTAGATAGCAAATGAGAAACATTTCAAAAATTACAACTTTACTCAAATTCGATTTGTTCTCCACTTTTCACTTCTTTTTTGTTCTTTTTTTAAAATTAAAAGAAAAAACTTACAAGAGTTCCAAGAAAGATATACATGTACATTCCAGATGAAATAGCAAATATATAATCATCATATCCACTATCAACATTATCCAATAGAACTCCAACAATGAAACCCAAATATGATAAAATGATAGGAATTAGATTGAATAGAAGTGTTTTGCGCAAGCCCAATCCTGATTTTATCAAGATGGCAAGAGTTCCTAAAGACAGTAGTTAAAGTTTAATTTTATTTTTTACTTTAATAGCTCACCAAGTTCTTGCGGAAATTGTTGAGAAATGACGGCTATTCCAATAGATAGGCCACGCATCAGATTATCAGAAAAGGCGGCTCCTGAAAACGAATTATACATATACAGTCATTTGAATTCAAATGATTTTAGTGTTAACATACCCATGCTCATGCCATCAACAAAGTTATTGGCACTGCTTCCGAATATAATCATATAAGCTACAGATGCAACTTCAATACTAGCTGGAGCAATAGTCTTTTTCTCGACAATCTTTACCGAAACTGATATCTCATCATCATCTTTCTTTAAATTAAAATATATTATATAAATTATAATATTTATAAGAATCAAACCATTGTTTGTTTCATAGACATCTTGGAATCAATTGAAGAATTTGATTTTCTAAGAGAAAGTGTCTGAAAATTCGTTATAATAGGTTATGATTGTGTATAATTACCCTTTGTAAGCCAGTATTGACAACATCTAAAAACTGGCCATTCTATAAGAAAAATGGTTTAGTTTTGGTCATTCAAATACGATATTTTACCCTTTTTTCAACTTTTTCTTCTTTATTCTCATATTCAATATCATTTACGGTACTAATAACAGCAATTTGACGTCGTTGTGAAAACTGAAAGAGAAGAAAAATTGAAGATGAGGAAGCTAAAGATATGATACCGTTCGTACAAGAGCATTATTAACCATTGCAACTTCAAAATCTTCCTGAAATAATTGAAAATATTTTAAATATTTGAATTAAAAATAATTTACAGCTAATTGAGCTTTTTCAATATCTTCCAGTTGCTTGTCAATCTTTCTTTCTCTGAAATGTTGTTCAGGTTGGTGCTCAGTGAATTGCCTTGTTATATCAAAATCATCTTGACTGATTGTTGTTTCTTCTGTTGGACTACGAATCTTTAAAAGAAATAGTATACTTCATAAGAAAAAAAGTTTAAAAAAAAACCTTCACAGCTGGATTTTCATTCATTATAGCAGCTAAGGTTGATTGATGTACTTTTCGTTTAGCTTGCTTTCTCTGAATAATATAAATTATAATGATAAATAACTAATATATATATATATATAATAAAGAATAATAAGATTAAGAAAATGACATACTCGTCGTACTTCTAGAATATATTGTAATATTCTATCAACTGAGAAGAATAGATAGATAGCAGCTATTATAATTCCAGCTTTATCATGATATTTGAAGTCATCCAATGCTTGTAGATTAAATGCCTACAAAATATTAAAAATTATTAAAAAGTTACAAATATGTGAATAGATTGTTCATTTGATGAGCACAACCGATTTAGCAACTTGTTCATTTTAAAATAAAATTATAATTAGCTATTATAATTTTTTGAATATATGTATTTCCCTAACTAATCAATATTATTATAAAGTTTATTATTTACTATTTTAACTATATATATATATATATATATATATATATATTGATTTGAAAAATCTTTAAAAATCATAGTTTCTCATAATAAATACTTCAATAAGCAATCAGAAATGTATTTTTGTTTTTTTTTCTTTTTTGAAGCCCTCAATACTTTCTTCATCTATACATCTTCTTTATCTCTATTTTTCTGTTTCTCTTTTTTAGTTCTTTATCAATTTGTATGTAGCTGTGTATATAAGCAAATGTATTTGAAGTTATGCTCTTCAAATCATAAGAACAACACACGTTCATCTTCATCTTTAGGCTTCATCGTCATCTTTTCAAGATAGTTGACACGTATACTGCCCATTCACTAAAGTGTCCGTCATCTTGTTTAACTTCTGGTCACTTCATTAAATGTTAAAACAATTGAAAAATCACTAAAAATGTGAAAGTAATTAAAATTTTTAATAAGAATAATAGTTATTATCATTTAATTCATAATTAAAATTAACTATTTACTGGAATATCTTTAGTTAAATCTTATCTAATTTACAAAATGTTATGGCTTTCAACAAAAAAATAAAAGAAATAATGTTAAAGAAAGAGCTAACCACTTTCGTTTTTTTTTGACCTTTTGGCGCTCATTCTATCTCTCTTTCGCTTTCTCTCGTTGATCTTTTAAATATGTTTTGCTTTTATTTGAAAATACATATCATCTTTATACATTTTCTTTTATGTTTTAGACTCATTCATCAACAATCTTTTAGATTGTTGATTGACTTTGTTGGTAAGAGAAGTATGATATGAGGCATAATTCAATAGAGATTGTTATGTTTTCCGGAAAGTAAATTTCCGGATTGAAAAAGGAGTTAACAAACTAGCTTCGTTCTGGGTTATAAAAGGTTGTTGGCCTCTTTAAATAATTGTTTGAAAGATGTTGTTCTCTTATGATTCTTGTTAACTACTATAGTGTGTAGGAATAGCATACAAAGCTATCTGTCAAGCTTTGCTCCTCCGAACAAAGAGAGACCGAAGAGAAATACGAAAAGACCATACCTGTGGTAACATAATGAACATTGTACTTCCACTTAAAGCTCCAATACCAAGAGCAATCAGAAAAGTCATGATACGTTCATATAGCGAGGCCGATAGACATGGTAGTACGAGTATGCCTAGCGGAGCAGCATAAGCAGTCGCTGAGACGATAGAAAGTCCGATCCCCCAAGCTTAAATAAAAACAAAAATTTAAATTTAAATTAGTTTGTTTTGTTTGGAAAAAGTTAACAGAAACTTTTAAATCTCCCCCTCCCTCCCCACAAAATTTGGATCCTTTTTAAAAAAAAATTATTTTGGGAAAAAAAAGCTGGATTATTTATTTGTTTTTCTATTATTTTAAAACATTTTTGGTTAAATAAAAAGCAACAGACTTTAATAAAAAAAATTACAAATTCTATGCTTTTTCAAATATTTTTCTAGCACAAAGGAAGAACTTTTTGAAAAAAAAAGCTGCAGAATGTATAATAAAACATTCTTTTCAATTTTACCTCTCTCGCATACATTCCCCCCCCACTCTCTCTCTCTTATACCTTTCCTCTCCTTTTTTCTTTCAATAATTATTATTGATTCTAATTTACCTTTTGAGATTAATAAATAGGTTAGTTTATTTAAGAAAATCTACAGAACAAATCTTTGACAACAACATGTTACGAAGTTTTTTTTTTAAAAGAAGTTTTCCTTAGAATTACCGTAATTGTCAAAATTTATGTGTTATCTAAAGCTTTGGAATACCATATTCTATATGTATACAAGTAGATTTCTTTATATTCTTTAGTTTAAGTTCAATTAAAGTTGTACAACTTACTTTGCCATCTTGGAGGCTTTTCCATTTCAACAATGGCTTCAGTAAGGTTATCTAGCTGTGCAGCCACGAAAGCATCCCGAAGAACGCTGTGAATGACGTCACTTGCATTCTAAAAATAGAAGTCTAAAAGGTTAAATAGATGATTTTATGATTTTTAAAGAAAAAAAGATTTGAAGATGACGGTGGTAGACATCTATAAAGATTTCAATCTTTCCTCTTTATATTCCAACTTTATGTATATGACAAAAAACCGATGAAGGTGAGACTATCAGGTTCAGAAGGCGTTAAATCATAGTTGATCATTGCCCTCGTCATATGTACCATCATGTTCTCTTTCTACCTCTTTCTATCTCTTGCTCTCTGATTGGCTGGTTTCGGAACTTTTCAATTCATTGAAAAGTGGGTATAACAGGTCAGATGACCATAGTTATTTGTTTCTTTAAAATCAAAATCAAGATATAGTAGATGAAGAAAGATTATGTTCATTGACTGCATACCAGATACAGGAAACTGTGGAATATCTTTAAGCATCTACAGAAGATAAAAAGCTAGCTCATTCGACATGCTTCTTCTAGAAGTTTCATGAGAATGATGTCATTCTTTATATATTTATAATTACTCGTATTAAAGGGTTTTATCCAGATTTCTTGTAGTTTTGACGACGAGTTATGGAATGATCTTTCATTTTCCCTGACAAGAAAGTATTGGGAATTTCAAAAAGTTCCAAAATGGAACACACTCAGAGACACGTCTACAAAAATAAAAGAAAGTTGAGAAGAATTGACTTCGATGTCATCACCTTTGTAGTTGTTCTAACGTTTTCATAAAGATAACATCTTAAAACAATTTATCATATAGCTAGATAAAGAATGGAGAGTATCAGAACACCCTTGATGTTGACGATGCCTGATGATGATGATGACGATGACTACGACGATGATGATGACGATGCCGAAAGACAGAAGCCTTACCCTTCTTTCTCGATCTTAACTACCCGATATGACTTCATACCTATTCATTTTTTGAGAAATACCGAAGACTAGCAAAGAACAAGACAAGTAGTATGAAAGGGAGGAAGACAAAGATGGAGGGGGGGGGGGGTTAGTAACAACGTCGACCTCCAGAAGTCAAATGACCTTTGTCCCATATTGAACCTCAAAAGTCAAACGTGACTTCATATAAAACCATTGGGTAATTATACGAATTATTATTACAAGTTTGACAACAAACATCAATTTTTTCTAATTTTTGTGAAGAGGAAAAGAAAAAGGTGAAGAAAGATTTTCTACAAGCAGCCGGTGTCATTTCACACAAAGTTTTCACCTGATAACAATCTCTCGCCCCTTCTTCCTAGGTGTCGTAAGTTGTCTCTTCCTCAATTTGAATGTATTTTCAAATTTTCATAAATTTCTAAATAATTTAAATATATTTTTGATAGATTTTAATCAATTTAGTGCTTTTACTAATTTATGTAGTTTGATTTTTTAGTCTCAACAACTGAAAGACTTGTTTGAATGTAATAATAATAATAATTTTTACTTCAAAATTTGTAAATGAAAAGATATAATTTGAAATAGTATTATAACAAGAACTTTTAATATTATAGATGTTTTTATATGATTAGATAGTTAATTCTAAAAAATTAATAAAGAAAATACAAAGCGATTTTGATAATTCTCTTGAAAAATCGGAAAAAAGGAGAAAGATTTCGAACTTATGGAAAAGAAGATATGAGAAAGATTGAAAACCTTTATGATAATTATCTTAAGAATTTTAAAATCTACTTTCTCTCTCTCTCTCTCTCTCTCTCTCTCTCTCTCTCTTTCTCAATCTCAATATATTGGTTATAAGTTCAGATATGATATAAAGCTGGAATATAGATGAAAGATGAAAATCATAAACTTACCTTTTCATAAAATTAATTTAAATAAACTTTTAAACAAAGATATCAATCTTATTCATCTTCTCTTTCTATTAAAGTTAGTGATATTTGATAAAAATACAAAACTAACCAACAACGGTGAGGGCGACATCTGTGTTTGTGCTGGAAAACCAAGTACCGCCTCCAGTTCCTTCTTGGCTCAGCTCCACCCTCTACTACTCAGGACCTCCCTGCCCACCCACACATCCCTCTCACTGTTTCGAATTCTATTTCTCGTCCGTCTACCTTTCCATCCTTGTTTTCCTTATCTTTCTCCACACAATGTGCTCTGTGCCTCTACTTAGACTATGTTCTTTCACCTTCAATAGCTTTAACAATTCGTCATATATAGGTAGTTTTCTGAATTTTATGACAAGAGGTATGAAACAAAACAAATTCATTGGCTATTTGACACCAAAACAGATGTACCATAGGGCTTCCGGAGTTTTTTTTATCAGACATCAATCAAAGAAAAAAACGAGTAATCGAAGATAAAATATAATAGATTATAGCTGAAGAGGGCAATCTTTATAGTAAATGTACTTTTAAAAGAAAATTGCAAAGAAAAACAAGATTTTACTAAATTTCAATTCATCAAAATTTTCTCCATTTAGCCATAGTATCATTGGAAACGTTTTTGTTTACTTTTGTTTATTTTTTAAAAAAATTTAGGTTAAGTTCCTAAAACAGATTAACTTTTCTTTTTTTAAATCCTTCAATAATCTTAGAAAATATTTCAAAAGTAACTAAACTATATAGTAATCTTAAGTCATGTATTAAACTTCAAAAAAAATATTTTAAAATTTGTATTTCCGCTTAGTTTTTTGGTAAAAAAAAAAGAATTTTATTGATCATACGTTATATTTACCAATCAAATATATATTTTGTTTCTATTGAGTTTGAGATTCGTAAGTAATAAAATCAGTTAAACCCAGGTTAAAGAGCAACTTTTGACCGGAAAATAATCGTTTTCCTTTACTAAATGGTATATTATATATGAAATATATACTATATATATTTACTTTATTATATATAGATATTAAAGAAATAAATAGAAAAGTTCATATACAATGAATGAATAATATACAAATATTCTTATTAGATTTAACTATTTATTATTTAATTTATATTTATTTAATCAAATTATAATATATATATATATATACTATACTATATTCTTAATATAAAGATCAAAATTTTGTAGTTGTCCCTGTTTTTTTCACCTAAATATTTGATATGAATCAAATAAATTTTAATGTTGTTTCAATACTGTAGTAAGAGGATTACTTTTTAAATCTTATCGACTATTATTATTATTATTATTTTTATTTTAAAATGAGGGTGGAAATTGATATATATATAATATGAAAGAATGAGAGAGGGTGTATAGATTAACACCAAATTATGATAATTTTTATCAAAAAATGCTGAAGATTATTTATTATATTTGATTTTAATCATCAAATTATAATAAAATGACCATTTGAATATCTAAAAAATTAATGAAATTTTAAAAAAAATGGATATGTATATTCATTTCAAATTATTCAATTTCAATATACTTAAAGCAAAAAATTCAAAAATAGAATTTTTATATAATTTGCGAGTATCGTCTGTTTATGCATTTCAGAGATTTTTTTAAAATTAGAAATTAATAAATTATATTATTAAATATAAAATTCTAATATAAAGTGCAAATTTTTTAAATTTAAAAACATTAAAGATTATATCATTATCTTATCTTTTACATACATACAAATTTACAAGGTTTCGTCTACATATATATATATATACTATTTATATTAATAGTTTTATCATTTTATATTGATTATATTGATTTTTAATTTTTTTATAATTTATCTAATTATAAATATTAAAAGTTGTATATATTTTTCATATAATCGGTATACTGTATGCTATACTATATGTACAGGGACATTCTTCAATTTAAATTATTTTCATAGATAATTTAATGATTATTATATCAAAAAGAAATATATAAACTATATATAATATAGTATTTAGTATCATATTTTTTTATTTATTTTATATTAATTTATAGGAAAAAGATATCTTAATGTCTTCAATAGGTGATGGGATTAGATGGTTTGATGATAACGGAAGAATGTTCAGGAAACTTCATTTATAATCAAATAATACAATGTTTATATATGTAAATATATTTTATTTTTAATTTTAAAATAATAATTTGTTTTTTTTTTGTTTCAAAACTAGACAAATACAACAAAAATATATATTAATTGATTATTTATAATAAATATTTAATTTAATCAATCATAACTTATTATTTTATAAGTTATGATAATAATCTTGATTATAATATTATATTATATAGTTTTTGTAGTTTTACTTTTTGGAACTATCAGTTTGCGAACATAAAGTAAAGAGTTTTTCGATTTTTCTGAACCTAGTTCATTCATACATGATCGCTTTTATTACTTGATATTTTATATTTTATTTTAATTTTTTATATTTGAAACAAAAAGTTTATTAATTTAAAAAATATTCTTTCTTTAATATTTACAAATTTTGTCTTCTTTTTAAATTTCATTATGTATTGACTATCAATACATGAAAGATTAATTAGAATAATCATTTAGAATATTTACACGTTTTCACGTATATTATATGAAATGTCAATCTTTATTATAATGAATGTAGTCACATGAAACGGTTGTTTACATTACTTGCAGAGATTTCCATGAAATATGTTGAGTCATCGAATGAATATTAGATCTCAACTCAACATATCATTTACTTATTTACTAAATAAAATTTATTTAATTTCAAAAAAAAATGAAAAGAAAAGAAGAAAAAAAACAATTAAAAACAATTGTTTTTCTCATATTTTTCTATTTTTAAAAGAAAAATAATTGGGAAGAACACAGCTAAAAGGATGATGTTAAGTTGAACATGAGGGTAATGAAAGGGAAGGCAAGAATGTTACTGATAAACCTGGTCCGACATTGAATTGCAAAATTCATTCCATTCAAACTGTATATAATCGATTCGCTCTTTTTGAATAATAAATTATTATAATGTTTAATTAATTAATTATGCTATATATATCTTATTTTAATAATATATAGTATATTTTAGTTTATTTTTTATATATTATGCCATTAGAAGCAGGTCATCATCATCAAGTTGAACAAGTTTTACGGTATCCAGATGGAAGTACTCAGTATAATTCAGAGGTATTTTAATAATTATTTTGTTTAAAAAACATAAATAAACATTGAAATACAGTTTCAATTTAGATAGATGGTCTTATTGGAGATAATGAGCAGTTACAGGTAGTTTTGAAAACTTTATCGATAGATAATGAATTAAAGAATTAAGGAAGTTCCACTAGGTGATCCGATAGATAATCAATCAGATAATACGGTATGTCATTATTAGTTTTATTTAGTAAATAAGTATAAATATAACTGGTTAATAAGAAAAAATAATCAATAAACAACAATGATTAATATAAAATAATTTTTATCTTAAATAAACTTTTAATTTGAAATAAATGCTTAATCGAATAGTATATTGCTGAATCTGATTTCGTTATACTAACCTTAAATGTGATAAATGTTTTATTTAAAAGCTTAAAGTACAAAATACTATGAATTGCTTCCTTTTTGCAGGGACCCATTAATTGGATTCATTGTTGTAACCTGAATTGCACAGCTATTGGATGGTATACATTTGGAATGTTCAGCTCAATTCCAATCGGAGTATTTCTTCTATGGTTACAGGGGAAATATTTTCCACTATATGGATGTAAAAACGAGTAATTAGTTAAAACAAAACAAAAAACAATAAATGAATAATCTCATACTTCAAATATCAATACGATTTATAACTTTTTTTTCTTTTTTTTTATTTGAAAAAAATTGTATTATATTAATAAAATATTTTAGAAAACAATCATTTTTCTCTGTTTGATGTACTTAGTTATAAACTTTGATTAAGCTGTCAGCTTCTTGATGATGATGATGATGATAACGATGGTGGTGATGTAATATGCTGCCGAGAAACCTAACACGTTCATGATGATCATTTTGACGATCATAATCTGTTGTATGCTTACAGATAGTTTTCACTAAGATAGGGGGCAACATTGACAGAATCTAAAAGACGACCTTGTCTCTTTCTATAAATGAAATCAGATCAGATTTGGAAAAGTGCCAAACAGTCCGTACCTAAGCCAAGAAATAGTGAAACAATCTAGCTAGCGTTCATTACTTGACATGTTATCTCTAACTGTCTCGCTCTTCTTCTATATCTCTTCATTTATCATGTTCTTTTTCATTTTCAATCTTCTTCATCAATGGCAACAGGTTTGTTGGCATATTAGACTGTAAGAGATACATGTTCTAACCTGTGTTTCAGAAGTATTGAGATGTGATCTCGTATGTCTATCTGAATGTACGGAACCTCATATGAATTGCTTTTTGTTTTTCAGTGTCGAGCCATAACTTCTTTCATTTCATTCATCCTTCTATATTTCTCTCACGATCTTTGCTTTATTACATTTTATATATTATTTATAGAAAGTTATGAAAATCGTATGTTTTTTCCTTTTATTTCTAATTTTTGAACAATCTTATACTTTTTCTCCTATTTGGATTGGTGAACAATGTAAGTTTTTCTCTTTTTCTTTTCAATCTAATTTTTTCTTTTTTTTTCAATGAATCTTCTGTTTTAAGTTAGAAAATCATCATATTTATCATATGAAGATAGTGAACAAATATCATCAAGGTGTGGATATACTCGTAAAAGTAGTACAACTGAATATCCATGGGCTGTTTCAATCTTACTTCATGTTTGTTTTTATAAAATGTTTTATTATTTTGAATAAATTATGTGTAGGATCAACATCGTCTAGGTGGTACTATCATATCACCGTATCATATACTTACGGTTGCTCATGGTTTCATGAAATTTCAAATGGGATCAGGATCTCATTGCTTGTAAGTTAATTATTTATTTTATCAACAGAAATATTTAATTATGTCACGTATATCATTGTAAAAGAAACTTCCGAGTTTACATAATTCAAGAAATGAACTCCAACTTCTTTTTGAGATATCACATGTACTTTCTGATAAAAGCACGTGCTTAACTGATTTTTCATATAATTATAATTATTTATATGTTTAATTATTCTTTTTTTTTTAAATCAAAAATAAAGAAAATATAATACATTTTCTTATTTAATTATAGAGCTGCAGCTTATCGTTCTATAGAAGAATTACAAAAGCGTGTTGTTGTATACGGTGGTCGATGTATTCGAGGGGAAACTGAAGATCATCCAAATCATCCTGAGTGTATTCGGCCTGATGTATATAGAAACAAAGTACAAAATATTTTTTTTAAACTTTAATCATATTAACTATATATTATATAATATATGTTTACTATATAACTACATACGTCAATATATCTAGTTTTTGATTGATTAAGATTCGAAGTGTACTGATTGATGGTGATTTTGCTGCTCAGCAATGTCAGAATGGACACGATTTTGCAATAATTGAATTGGAAAATAGGTAAACTTTGACAAATTTGAATTAAAATGAAATTGTACAAAAGCTATTTTTCACAAAATTTTCTTAGAATTACCTTTAATGAGCGAGTAAAGCCAATCTGTCTGCCACCAATACGTCCTACAATTCAGAAAACTCTTTTTGTTGCTGGTTGGGGTCGTAGTGATAGTAAGTGCTAACTTGTTTTCCTAATTTTTGTATTCAATGTCACTTTACAAGACCAATAATCAGGCATTTTATTAAGTTTTCAAAGAGAGTGGCCCGTTATTGCATGAAATTCCAATGTTGGTAGACAAGTTTTGTCGAAGACCCTGGAGTGATAAGGTAGTTATCGTTTAAATTTCTCACGGCAAGCTCATTAAAATCAAAAACGTGTTCAGCTACCTCATACAGCTGAAGATCTTCTATGTGCTACATCATTGGATCCATCTGATTACAATACACCCCGAATATGCCATGTGAATCTTTCAGATACATATCATCTTATCGAAGTTTCTCTAATTTTAGGGTGACAGTGGTTCTGGCATGGAGCAAAGAGATCAGAAAGGCCGATCTATGGTAGTAGCCATGACATCATTTGGAACACTAGGATGTCCAGCTAACATGTTAGGAAGGTAGCTAATTATATTAATAATAATTATATATATATATAGTTATTATACAAATTATAACTTAAATTTGAATTATATCTTATAGATTTACACGAATTGATCACTTTTTGAAGCCAATTTGTAATTATACGGGTTTATGCTATTCATCAGCTGAGTTAGCAGCCAGTTAATATTTTATTCAACTGATATATATATATGATTTTACAATTGTTAAAACATTCATCTAATATAACATAGATGAGATGATTTTTTTCAGAAAAAAAATAAATTAATTAACTATTAATATTCTTTTTTATTATTGTTATCATGACTACTAAAGCCAATAAAATTATTAAGAAAAAAAGAAGGAAAATATTGTTTTTTTAGTTTAAAAAAACAAATATTTTTATTTACAAATGAGTATCAGATGGAAAAAATTAATTATGTCTTCTATATAAATACTATTTCTTATGGTTTTGTTCTGATTCAAATAAATATGATATTTAATACAAAATTGTTCGTCTTTCTAGCTGCTTTTGTAGGTTTTTTTCTTTTAATTTTCAAATAAATTAATAAATATTATATAGTATATAAATTAAAAATTGAAAATAATGTACTTTATATATTCATATATTATAATTATTATTATAAAATATTATGAGAGATTATTAAATACAATGTAATCATTTATCAACTTTTCTCACATACGTCATTATGTCATAGTATATACATATTACATATATTCTTTTATTTTATATTGATAATTTTGAAAATATATACTATACGTATAGTTTACAAGATGATATTCAAAAACAAACTATTACATTAAAACAATATTAACTATTACTATATTAACAATTATATAAAAGACTTTCTTCTCATATACAGGGCGTTCTAAGTACATATGCCATACATCAAGTCAAACAGGAAGCGTCTGATGTTGATAGAGATATTGATACACCTCCTCAGCCGAAACACGGTAATTCAATATTACGTTGATTGTTTAAAATCAATTTTATCAAATTATGTTTTTAGGCCAGAAAATGAATGAAGCTTCTTCTGAAGAGGTGGTACCTATGGCTCGAGCTGCTGAGGATATTAAAGGCGATATAAATCATGAAGAAGAACAAGCAGAAGAAGATGATCTTGGATATGATCCATATTTCCAACCTGGATCTGATGTAAACGTGATGTATCGTCCACTCAAATCATCAGGAATTTCCAAATTTTATTCAAATACTATGAGTAGCTTCGTATTTATCTTTCTATTTATTTATTGTTTTTATTGAATAACTTATAACAATTAATAATTCCTTTAGTGAGATCAAAGGAAAATAAACAACTGCTATCACTTAACGCGTTATTTTTTTAAACCTTGGCTTCTTAATAAAGAAGGAAGTTGGAAATTTGAAACGGGAGAAGCTGGGTGACAACGTAATGAATAGTGGCCGATAAGGTTTCAAGGGAAGGAGTTGGTGGAGGGGGTGTGAAAGTCAAAATATGGAAAAAAAACGATCAAAATAAAGGAATTGTGATTAGATTTAGAACCAAAATACACATTATAAGAGAACAAATTATTCACTTTTTTATCTTAAAAAACGTTTTTCTTCACTTTGCGATAGAAAAAAACATAAAATGAATACAAAGAGTAGGACGTTATGTACGATATACGAAGGAGGTCATTTGGTTCAAACAGATCCGAAACTGAGTTTAGGGAACATTTTTGTTATCGAAATAACATGAAGAAACATGAAAAAAAGTTTTTTTTTTCAGAAGAAAAGACAAATTTCTTCGATATTGTGTGTATTATTCAGATATTATTTCTGTTTATGATGGTAATGGTTCTTTGAACATGTAGATATCACCAGGAGAGAACTTTACCTGAAAAAAAAGAACTTTGATTATAATTTTTATTTCAATTTTATCTGAATTTTGTTAAAATAATTTTCTATTTTTCTTTCTTTTTTTTTGTTGTTTTCACCATTTTCAGAACTTATTTTGTCATTATTTCCCTCTAATCTTAACTGATTAACTTGATGACGCAGTTAGATGGAGTTGCAAATGATACTTCGAGTTTAAAATTATCGAAGTTTGATTTGAATGTCTAGTAATCAGACATCATTTCCATTCTTTTTTTCCACATTTCTGCTCTTCGTTGCTTGATTTTTGAAAAAAAAAGAATGAAAGAGAAGAAATTTAAATAAACTACAAAAGAGAAGCAAAACCAACAAAAAAGAAAAGAAACAAAAGCTAAAATTGGTAAAAACAAACAACAAATGAATATTGTTTTAATCATTTTATTGAAATTTTTATAATTAAAAGATCAAATTAAACATTATTACCGGCTTAGCTCCCATGTGTTCTTTGGCATATGTACAACACAATTGGCGAGCAACATCCATATTGCAAGGCTTAAGACAGCAATCAACCACCACTGAAGAAAATTATTAAGTTCAGTTCAAAAGAAAAATTTAAGCTGAAAATCAAAAAAAATTAATTAAAGTTTTCGTTTTTGAATTTAAATATAAACTTTGAGCTCTGACTTACTAGACTCTACGCTTTCTTCCTCTGTATCTCCTTCTGAGCAATCCATGAATGTTTGACTGAAATCATAATAAATTTATTTTGAAAATCTTTAAGAAAAATATTTAAAGAAGAAGCCGAGGATAGTAAAAATTTAAAAAGTAACAACTTACGGGCATTGTTCTGTCAAAAATTGTGCAAGGCGACTGCCACAAATTCGTGGCCAGTGGCGAAGAGCTGTCGAGCTGGCCAAGAAGAAACAGAAAAGAATAGTTAATGGAAGTTTCATCCTACAACCTATGAAACAATAATATATTTATTATAAAACTAACTAAAAGAAGAAAAAAACGAATCAAAAATATGTATGTAGTGTATATACAAGAAAATACTGAAAAAGGAATATATATATTCAAATAATTATATATTATGTGAATTTTTTTAATAAATAAGAGGAAAAAAGATTGTTTGAAGTGCATAGACCATGAGAAAACCATTCCGTCAAAGACCAGAAAAGAACGATAGCTTATAGATCAGTTTCACTCAAGCTTAGCTTTTACGATCATATCAAAATCTCATAACGACTTATTGAAAATGATATCTGGAGATGTATAAATATAGATGAAAATGAGATTAGAGATGTGAAGGAAGAAGAAAAAGGAGAGAATAAGACATCATATCATATCATATAATTCTGAATTCTGTATGAGCAATCGTTGTTAACGAGACGGCTTCACGACATTAGCTGTACTCTTCTGAATACGGATATGGCTACAATCTGGCAACACAACTTTCATCTCGTCATCATCTGGTGAAATGAAGCAAGAAATTCTTGTGATGATTCGCTGTAGCAGTACATTTGTGAGTACAACGAAAAAATATTTCTATTAAATTTGGAAAAATAAACAGTTTAGACGAAGATTTAGGAGAAATAAAATGCTCATCCTTTAGCATTAATTGATTGAAGTATGTATATACATTTAGATTTGAAATTTTTGAAAAATATTTTGCAGCATATCAGAACTTTATAATATTCATTACAACACATCATACTATAAGGATGAAAAATGAAAAAGAAGAAATATAAAATTGATGAATGAAAATGTTGGAGCAAGGTAAGACATGACGTCATTTGCGTCTTTCATTTCAAGAGATTTGAAGGATGTTATCACATCAAGCAATATTGAAATAGTTTCAATGAGTAATAAGTACATATAACTGATTGTATGCTATATATAGATAAATAGATATTCTGCTGAATTTACCTGACAGCTAGAGAAGAGAATGCCTAATCATCAATCTGCATGAAAAATTGTGAATGGAAAAGAAGGTAAAGCTTGAAAATAAATTAAAAATCAGATGAATTTGAATAAAGACATCCGTCATGAAGCTAAGATAATGATGAAATCATCAAAATACAACCGTATCCCACGTTTACATAACTTAAAATGAGCGTGACTTTTCCATGTGACGCACGTGAGTATTTCACGCAATTGTGTCCAAAAATATTTGAATTGCTATATTAAGCTGAATGATAGGTTTTTGATGCTTATTTTAAATAATAAATGTAATTAAAATATTTCAAATATCTAACAAGATAGATGAGATGAAAAAAACATTTTTTTTGTTGTCAAGGTACAGTATTGAGTCATAATAACATCATTAGCTGATTTCATTTTCTAAATCATATTAAATATATATTTATTATATTTATATTTTATAGTTTGTGATCTAGATCAAATCTAACATATTAAATTGATAAGAATGACTAAAAAATATATTTTTTTTTAATTTAAATTTATTTTTTTAAAAATATTTCTAATTTAATTAAGTAAGTAAGTGTAAAAAAACATTCAAACGTTTAAATCGATTTCCTGATGAATTGCAAAATACTTGGAAATCACGCTTTTGAATTAAGATTTCTCAATTTTAAAATGTTTTTAATATATGTGGTAGAGGTTCCAATAAACTGAATATTGGGCAAATTCAAGCGAAGAGTAAGACTTCTATTTTTATGTTCTTGTTGTGACTTCTGTGCAAAGTTGAATAGCTTCATGTAATTGCAATAAAAATTGAATATTTCAACTTATACTGTATAAATAAATGTTCATATAAGTTATAAGATATGATTTACTAATCTAAGATGTTTGCAAATTTAAAAAACACTGTATTATAGAAATATTAATAATACATAATAGTTTTATTACTATTATAATATAGTTAGTATAATATAGTTTTTGTATGAAACCTACAAAAATTTTTCACAAACACATCTATTTATATATAGAAAAGGACAGAAGAAGATTGTAATTATGTTATGTTGACTAGATATGATACTTAAGAAGTTGGTTAACATATGAGTTGTAAGGTTGTTGCTTTCATGGTTTCATGTGATAATCTCTCTCTTTCTCTCTCTCTCTTTTTTTCTCTCTCAGTTGCTTTATTTCCGTTTTTCAAGGTTTGCTCGAGTACTCTCATGATTTTTTGAAATAGCTGTTGTGAGTTATGTGTGTAAGAGGTTTGTTGCTTTATCAAAACGCATGTTTATGAATTTGAAGATTAAAAGTAAAGAAATTATAGATCAGATTAGACAATAATTTGTAAATTGCCTTTCTGATAAAAGAAAATAAGAACAAAGGTGAGAAGAACATTGATTTCTTTTTTTTTGTCTACACATTCTTCTAATCTTGAAATAAGTTGTTGATATTTAAGAAAATGAGTTCAAAGTATAAAGGCTGATTCTAAAATATTGACAAGTCACTGAGAACTCAAATGAATTGAAGATAAACAATAATTTGTAATTTGTTATAGAGAGAGAGAGATAAGGCTGAGGGGCGTGAACAATGAAAAAGGGTGGAGAGAAAAGGGTGGTAATAGAAAGAGCAAAAAAGGGAGGGAAAAGCTGAAGGAAGAGAGGGTGAATAGATGGAGAGTAAGAGAGAAAAATGGCTGAACCAGTGAAGTAGAGCTGAAAGTATTTGATGAGATTTAGAATAAGTCAAACATATTCTTGTAAATTCAATATATACATAATCATTACATTGGCATAATTACATATATACTATAACATATGCAGATTAGGTCACGTAAATCACGACTGTCTCACGTAGTATTACCACGTGGTTGGGCAAGAACGCTCCTGATAACCGAGATATATGATGATGATGAAAGGCAGACAATAATTTGATGATGAAGAGAAGAAGAAAGATGAAAGAAAGAGAATATAAAGAACGACTCTAGGACGAATCATTTTCTGAATCTTTGTGTCTTAATGCAACAATACAACACATATGTAAGCACTTCTGGACTATTATATAGCTGACCGGAAATGATTTAGACATATGATAATACTTGGAAGAGATCAAAGGGCTCACCTTCAATGTCTCTCTTCAAAGAGAATAATCTCATGTTTATCTTGGTGTCAGCTCATTTCCTTCTTTTATTTCTTTTTTTTTCTGGTAATTTCTCTACTATTCCCCCTTTTTTCCTATATGTGCATACATACATTTATATGTGTGTGAATGTATTTTATCCCCTTCTCTCTCTCTATCTCTCTCTCTCTCTCTCTATCTCTCTCTCCCTCTCTACCTTTCCCTATCTATCATAAAGTCAAGTATCATATTAAAATGAAAAATAGTAAACGCTTTTGACGTCAAAAGCTGGAATGTTATGAATGAAAATAAAAAGTCAGTAAAAGGACAGGTTATATCATTTAAGCTTCCAGCCGTCTCAACGTTACAAAGTTCAAGAAGCCGCTTTACCTCATTCACAGACCATTGCTATCCTTCAATTTTCATCCTTTTCCCTCGTCATCTACATTTCGTTCTGCCAATACCTCTCATATTATATCTCATTCCTTTGTTGGCATACTCTACTACCCAAAGAAGACTTAAAAAGGAAATTTAAGAAGAGGTTTGAAATGAACGAAACAAATGAATAAGACTACTCTTTTGAAACAAAATGAAGATGTAGCTAATGAATGTGTAGTTGGCCTCTGAACTGTGTGATTGTTGCAACCCAGATGTACAGACTTAAGATATTAAGTTTTTGAGAGAAAGAGAGACGTAGAGAGAGAGAGAAAGAGAGAGAGAATGAAGACAAAAATAAAAGAGCAAAATGTATATTAAAACGAATACAGAGAAATGACAAGATAATGCAATAACTATAGACAGCAATATTTGACCACGTCTCAATCAGAATAGACAAAGATTGAGATAAATGAAACCAGAGAACGAGAATAGGAAGATATTCCTCACTCTGTAAAAGCACAATGTTCTTTCGCTTAACTGACTTGATTGGATAACACAAGAAGAAAAAAATAACAGGGGAGAACGAAACAGAAGAAAAGAAAGAAAAATTAGAAAACGACGTCAAAATAAAATCAAAGTTACATCTGATGGTAGTGATGATGAAGTTATGTAGTACAAATATAGAACAACATCTAAGTTTATATAATGAGAGCAGTAATATAAAGAAAATAGTTAATTCAATGGTTTTTATATTTTAATTATTTTTTTAAGCTTGAAGATTTCATTGAAAACACACACAAAGTTAGAATAGCTAAATGTGGGTGTGTGTAACGGAGCCCGAAACAAGGCTCTATGGACGACGTAGACTGTATTAAGAGATGATAGAGCATGATAAGATTGGATGAAGATGTGAACTTAGTAAGATTTATCTGATTTTATTAATGACCTTCCATATTTTTTTGTCGGTTAGAATAGATACATTTCTCTTTCTCTCAATATCCATATTCTCCCAGACCTTTCTCTACTTAGAATCTCTCTTTAACTTTTATTATCTTTATACTCTCTATATAGTTTTCTTTTTCTATCTTTTAGTCTCTTTATCTTTCTTTCTTTCTCATTTTCCTCTCCCTTTACCGTCTTGTCTTAATACATTTATTACGGCAAATGTTGTTGTTGTTTATTGTTGTTGTTATTATTGTTATCATTATTTAATGTGTAAATTAAGCTTAATGTTGTTGTAAATTTAAAATTCAAAAGAAAAAAAAAAGAAGGAAAATCATTCATTTCCACATGTTTCAAAAAGAATATATATGTAACTACAAATTATTTACTTACTACTAAAAACTAATTGGCATAATCATATTTTCACGTAAACAAGAGTTGTTACGTAAATAATGTTTGTCATTTTGTGATTTTAATATGTATTTCATGGTATAAATAATAAAATTTGATGATAAAATAGGCGTTGTAATCAGGAAATTTTATTTATATCATCATAGATCCGTTGAGAATGAAAATAGAAAAACATTCAATGATTTATGATTTAACTAAATTAGGTAAAATGAAGATGAAAGATGAATTTTAAAAATAAATTTTATATTATATATGAATATAAATGGTTTATATGCAATATAATGATGAGTATCTCATTACATTTAACTTTTTAGTTCCAGAAAAATACAGAACAACAGAAGTGAGAGAGAGAGCAGAAGAGAGAGAGAGAGAAAAGAAAAATTGATAAAAGGGATAGACAGAGATAAAGAAAATGAAAGAGAGAAGATAAAGAGCTTTTGCAATGTCTAATAGTCTGTGCTCATCAAATGACTATGATCATACTATAAAGAATCTAAAAAAAGACAAAAAAGGAAAAAAGGAAAAGATATCTGAAGGTGAACACAACGAAATGAAGAGAAAATGACTGAAGAGGGAATAAGAAGGAGAAGAGGTACCGTGATGCACTTCCAAGAGTATTTCATTTCATTTCAAATGAAAATAAAGATAAACAGTTCGGTGTCAGGTGACAAAACTTCATATCATTATTGTGACGACATTAATGCCAAAATATTTCAAAAAACTTTCTTAAAATTTTGGGATTTTGTATATAAATTAGAAGAAATTATAACATCAATGGATTTTATACAGATGTTCAAGAAATATATTGTATTATGATGTGTATTCAATTATTTATGACATGTTTAGTATGTTCTGTATGAATTTGATCAAGTAATGAAGATCTATTGGTAATTATATTTAACTGATTCTAATGATTACTAGAATAGTAAAAGCATATTTTGAGCTAATTAGTTGAATGAATGTGACATACATACATATTTCGATTTATCTAATCGAAATAAAATTATTTTATTTTTTGAAAAGCAACAATCGAGTCAACTTCCGTTATATTATATCTACTTAACCCTATATATATGGAAAATACGAAAAAAACAGAATATTAGATGTTGAAATACTGTGAATGGTTCAGAATCCAGATGTTAGACAAGTTGTTTTGAAAAGTTGTAACCTAGGGTAAGAAAAGTAAAAGAATTCTCTTTATCTCTCTCTTTCTTTCTTTCTTTTTACTTTCCAACTTCCCTCTCCCTCTAGCTCACTCTTCTTTTCTCTCTTTAGCAAGTTATATATAGATGATAAAAGTATAAAATACAAGATTTTTAAAAAAAACATTTAAAAGGTCTTATAAGGGTAAGGATCAGATGATGTCATATCATTTAATAATGTATATTTGCTAAAGATATTTATCATATTTTGACATTATTAAAATTTTAAAAATTTAAGGAATTTATTTAGAAATGTAAATTGATTAGATAGAATTTAACAGCCAATATGATATAGATTTGAAATTTAAATGAATATAATTAAAGAAATTAACCTCATATAGAGAAATGAAGAAGAAGAATAGTTTATAGAAGTTAATATAATTTTGAGAAATAAAGATTTAGAAAAAAAAAGAAAAATAATGTCATATGATCATAGCTGACTATTTCATTTCCTTATCGTCATCATCATCATACATCTAACATTGAAAAGGCTAAAAATGTATTCATATATGAGAAGAGGATGAGGAGATATGAATGACAGGAAAGATAAAGTTCTAAAAATGACTAACAAACTTTTACGGAAATAAGAAACTTTTGAATAAATAAACGGAAAAAATATGACAGGATGACGATAGGATGTGAATTCTAAATTTTTATAGAATTGCAGGACAGAATATGATGATGATGAAGAAGAAGATGAGATGAAAATGAGAAGAAGAAGACAAATTGAATAGGAGATTATTCTTATATATATATATATATGTTTATTTGTGTTGAATATGTGTTCTCTGTCTTATAACAGATTTTTTTGAATTTATATGTATGTAGGCGGTAAGTGAGATCAACTCTATAAACACAAAGTATTCGTCTTTAAGTGTTATTTCTCATCAATGATGTACTGAATATAAATGTTCACAAAACGTTTAAACATCTTCTTGATTGATTACTTTCTTCATTCAATATAATAGTTGACTAAATGGGCAAAATATAGAATTATGTGAATGGGGGTGGTAGTAAGCACAATCAAGGACTACACTATATTATCTCAAACGTTTCCTCATGCTCGAACACAAAAAATAGGGCAAAAGTGTAAAAAATCTTTGCAGAAAACGGATTTACTGTTTGGATTTAGAAAGCTCATACACTTTCTTTTCTGATCATGTGTTATTGTATGCGTAGAAAGTGAAAGCAACATTCTCATAAACAGCATTAATAGATTTTGAGAATAGATTTTAATTAGAAAAATGATTTTACTTTAAATTTGAACTTCAAATCTTATCTATATGATATTAACTATAAATATATAATCTTGGTACTACCATATAATAACTATAATATACATTATAAGTATATATATATATAGAAATATATATATATATATATATATACATATAATATACAAATTATTAAAATTTTGAACATAATTAAGTTTTTATTTGCAGAAAATTTTAATATTTTCACCTAATCAAATGGAAATTATATAATTTAATTGAGCCAACAAAAAACTATTGAGCTAGCAACAACTTCTATCACCGTAATCAACAGATTTTACCCGAAACCAATCGAGCCAGTTATCCGAATTTTGAAGTTTTTGCCCACGTCTGTATGAAAATGTGTTTATAAATAAATTTTTTTATCGCCTAAATGCATTCATATTCTTGGAATGATTAACCGAAAAAGGTAACAAAATAAAAAAAAGGAACAAAAAAATGTCTTGAAAGAACATATGACGAACCTACGGATTAAAGTAACTGGCTCTTGTTTGGACATTATAGCCGGTGGATCATTGTTTATTAAAGCTTTGCGAAGATTCCAGAGCTTAAAATAATTTTTTATTCATATTTTAATCGAGAACTAAAATTGAAATATTAAGCTGAGATTACCTGACCACGAATAACCCGTAATTGTTTTTCTATTAACACCCGATTATTAATAGAATTATGTGAAAAAAGCTCCTGAATTTTATAAAATGCAACATTTCAAATCTTGAAAGTTTTTTTAATAATGCAAAAAGATATATCTTTTTGTTTCTTACCAATAATTGTAAATAATCAACTTACTTGCAAGACTTTACATAGCTCATTTACGAATTGAGGAGTTATAACATTTAGTAGATGTACTCTTAAGCTTTCATTCCAATCCTAAACATGTCAACAATATTATTACTTCAATTTATGCATATAGTTCTTGTAAAACATAAAACTTCAAATTATACATACACGATGAGCCCATTTAAGATTTGCCCATCGAAATGGAAAAGTTCGAAATCTGCTAGCAGACTCCGGATGTCGTACAGGAAAAGCCAGACCATTATCTATAGCTGCTAGTTCTAGCTCTTTTCCAGGTATATGCCTGTTATGATAATTTTATAAATCTTTTCAGATCATGATAAAAAATCATAAATGATGTTTAACAGCCTACCGTATAAGTAAATTATCCAGATGACGATCAGTATTTCGGATTATGTAATCTAAGACGCACATACGTTGGAAAAGCTCAGTAAACCTACAAGATGAATGTGGATTATTCCATTCTATTTTTTTCGAAAAAAAGAAACATTTGTCGAGTCTACCTTGAATCTTCTTCAGAACTTAAAAGAGCTTTATTATAATCCCAACGACTGAAAACCGTTTCAGCTCTTTCATATCCGTGAACAAACAACTAAAAATAAAATTTATAATGGAAAGAGTTGTTGAAAATATTTTTTTCTTAATTTTATTCAGTTATGAACCTGTAAGCTTCCTTCTTTTGGTTTAATAATATCTTTACAATACCAACGTGAATAATAAAATGCTGGTGAAGCAAGTTTAACAACTCTTGTCTTTGGCACAATTTCTAACTATAGACCGAAATGAAATTAAACATAATAATATATGTATAAGCAGGGTAGCAAACTTGTAACATGGAATCTACGTAGCTGGCACCCGTTTCAGACAAATATCCACTGTTTGCTATTAGGCACGCTCTCCCAAAACAGCAAAAGCAAAGCATTCTGAATAGCTTCCATTAATTTAATACTTAATAACATCTATCAACAAAGTTCAGACTACTTTTGGAAAAATTTGGGCCATTTTGGATTCAATTCAGCAAATGGTTCCTCATCTTTGGGTTTAAAAACAGCAACATTAGTTCCACTAATATCTTTTGCAAAATATGTCCCTTAAATTTAGAATAGAATATGATAAAAAACATTTTAATTTCATATTATTATGAATATTATATAAAGAAAAACTAACCAGAACTACCCAAAGGTGTTAGTTCTGGATGAATATTAGCTTCTATAGCTTCTTGTACATTTCGAAATACAGAGTTAAATTCTTCATCTTCTTTTCTGAATAATTAATTAAAAAATAATTAAATTAATATTATTCATATATAAGAAGAAAATAAAAAATTATTTATTTTCAATTTTTATTTCTACCTTAGTTGTGAGATTGTCAGTGTTAAAGCTTCATCTAGTATCTCCAAAGTTGGATCATCTGATAAAGATGATAATGATATATCTTGTAATTCAATTTCCAACATCTAGTAACACTAAACAATTTTTTTTGAATAATTTATTTCAAATGAATGTTTGTGGCTCTCTGTAGAAACAGAAAATAAGAGGATGAACCTTCATGCAAATGAATATGACCGGTTCTTTCAAAATGTTATTCAAAAATGAAATGAAAATCATTTTAAAAAATACACCAACATTACGTCAGAATGGCAAATAGTTTTAAGAATCATAATGTAATAAAGTATAATTTTTAAGTTTTTAGCTTATTTTAATTAAAATTGTAAAGAAAAATATAGCGCAATTGATTATAGTCTTGAAATCTCATTCAGAAATTTGTAATTTTCAACCGAAAATAGATAATTGTTTGTTTTTTGCAAACAGAAAAAAAAAGAACAACGAGAGGATTATTTCATAGAATGGACTTTTCTGTTAATTTTTTTATTTTTCATATGATTGAGCTTGAGGGAGGAAGAAGAGAGGGGATGACTAAAAATAAGTGGTAGCAAGCTTGCAATAGCATTATTTGAAAATTGTTTTGTTACAATTTGTAAACAATAGAATATTTTATATTAATCAAAATACTTTTAATGCATATAACAGTCAGTTATTATAATCTGAAGATGTTTTTTGATCTGAGAAAAGACTTGTTCCTTGTTCTGAATAATCTTTTAATTTCAATATTCAATTTTCAATATCACGAATAGCAATCTATACAGTAGATATAGATAGAGATATAAGAAGAATTTTAATTTTAGCCAATTGTTTCTTTTAACTCTTTTTTTGTAGCTTCTCTCTCACCTGCAGGTGATTAAACAGGAAAGGGCGATAAAGCCACGCAATGAACGTTTCTATTTTTGAAGATTAAACATTGAATCATAAAAGAGTTGAATGAACACAAGAAAAACATATATATATATATATATAAATAAATATTTATATTTAAGCACATTTATACATTTATAATTACATTTGTAATATTATTAAACTAGATTTTCTATAATTTACAAGGCACACTTTTTGAACTGAAGCACAAATCACAGTAGAACGACAGAATGAGAACGTCACGACGAAAAAAAAAATTAACTGAGCAGTAGAAACCGAGACAATATAGTAAAAAATCACTTTTTATGATAAATAGAAGAGAAATAATAGGACTTTTTAGAACAGAGAATAATTAATTGAATATAAATCTTCTTTAAAAATGAAAAAAGCAAGAAGAAATAGAAAATACACACATTAGGATGATACCTCTAAGGTTAATACTTTTTCTTTTACCACTTTGATAACATTCTGATTTGCATCCTGATTACATTCTTCTTCATTTTCAAGAACTTTCTCTTGTTTTTGTCCTTCTTCTTCATGTTCTTCCTCAGATTTTAATTGTTCTTGAATTTCATCTTGCTCATCAGCTTCAAGATTTTCTTCGACCTCATGATTGTCATCAATATCTTTATTGGAGATTTCCTCTGCAAAAATTATATAAGATAAGTTTTATAAAAAATTATTATGAAATACCTTCCGATTTGAGTTCATTTGGATGAGTTTCATTCAAATGTTCATCTGTTTCAGGTACATCGAAAGAGTTCTCAGCTTCTTGCTTTAAACGTCTTTTCTCACATCTTTCCAAATATTCAATCTTATCAATAGCTTTTTTGATAATTAATTTGATTACATGACGATCATCATTATGTGATTTACGTTCCTTTAATTATTTACATTAGCTTTGTCCTTAATACTTAGTCTCTTAACCTTATTATTTGTGTTTTCACCAGATTTCTCTTTCTTTGCTGAAGAAGTTTTCTGCTGTTGTTGTTTCTGCTTTGGATTTTGTTGTTGATTACCAGGAATACTCTAAGCAATTAATCTCTTTTAAAGATAAATATTAAATATAATGATACCTTCTCGTTTACTACTTTAACTTTCAAATCTTTTCCTTTTTTCGTGACTTCCCTTACATCAGCATTTGGACGAGATTTTCCTCCTCCGCGTGCATTACGGTTTCCAGCATTCTCTCTCTCTTTTCCATCAAATGAAAGAGTTAAACGTCCCCCTAATCGGCTTCCTTTTGGCTGAAATGACAAGATCGAATGAATGTTTTGTTGTATTTCTCCAATACCAAATCTGGTTGATTGCGAGGTTTATTGTTATGCGAATTTCCACGACCTCCTCCAGATTTTCCACGGCCTCCACGTCCAGCTAAGCGATTGCTTAGCTCAATAGAAGGAACATTTTCTCTCCATGTATCAGCTCTCAAATACAATTTTAATATATTATATGTTGTGTTGTATTTAATATCATAATACTTCGAAAAACATTTTTGAAAATATTAAAAGCTCACGAAGTTTTTCCTTGATCCCATTCTCTGCTCCACTCGCCTTTCTTAGGGTTCGAAGTTGGTGATTCAGCTGCTGGCTAAAGTCAATAACATACATAAAATCTTTCAAATATTTTCAATATTGTATTGAAAAAAATGAAAAAAATGTTTTCTCTCATAACATATTGATTTGAATTTTTCGAGAATTAAGTAGAAACCTTGGCTATTTCTCTTGGCTCTTCCCCAGCAAATTTAGCTCTGTCCTCTTCCACCTCCTGGAGAAAAATGAATAAATATCCAATTGCAACAGTTTTCTAAACCCTAGTCCTTTCGACAATTTTTTGGTTTTTTTCCCTTATTTGAGCAATTTTTCTATCAAGTTCTTCCTCTTCTTCTTTAGTCCTTTTCTTCTCGCGGTCCATTTCTAAATGAGAAACTTGAAATCCGCGAAATATAACTCCAACATGGAACTAATAAAGTAAAAACAAAGTTCACTTAAAGATAGTAAATAGTAAAAAGAAGATGAGAACTGAGAAATTGAAGTACGTATGAATATAATATCTTTTTGACTTAAATATCATTTAAAAATACTAATATATATTGAGAACTATCTTATAAATAGAGGGATATAGCAAAGGAAAAATTAAAAAAAAGGTTTGGCAACTAATAGGAAATCGATTTTCATCAGCTCTCTCTCGATTTCTCTCTATCATTCGATGACACAGTCAGACGAAAAACTTTTTTCGATTGTCAAATTGCATCCATAAAAGTATTTCAGGTAGAGAGATAAGATAAAAATATATTTCTTATTATTATTAAAATATTATTTTTCCTTTTTCTAAAACGACAAATAGATGAAGCAGTATTTTCACAAAGAAAAACTGACCAAAGGATTAGGTGATTTCTAATTTTCTTGCAGTTCTTTCTCTCGTTTTCGATTTTCAGTTCCTTTGCACGCATGGAATGACCGTTCGGACACTTCCGAACTTTCAGATCAATACAAATCTCTTTCCCTTTTCTTTCTTTTCTCTCTTTCTTTTTCCTCGTCTATCTTCCCGTTTTTCTCTTAATCTTGCTCGTTTTATCACTTTTTCTCTCACTTGTTCTCTTCATTAGCAGAATCTTTCTTGACCGTCGTATACTTGTCGTTTGATCCGTATAATCTATCATCTGTACTAAAGTCTTACAACACAATAGGCTAAAATCTGTTTGCAAAATGTACAATTATACTAAACAATTCGATATTTCTTGTTATATCAATAATTTATACAAAATTTTTGAACTTTAAAAATCAATTGCGTATTGATCCAAATCGAAATTATTGATTTATATCGTTGTGGAACCTCATGTTAAATTGGGGTTGACTAGTGAATAGAAAGGAAAGAAGTAGCCCAAAGATTTTACAGACGAAAACAAACTAACAGTCGTTACGACGTTATTCAATATTTAAAATAGCGATAGAAAGCACTTTCTATTTCAAATTTCAATCGGATATTTTCTGAATTAGAAAAGATGAAATGAAGAATCAATTATTTCTCGAAAAATATTTCGATATCTGCAAAATAAGTGCTATTAATTCAGAAACAACGGGACAAGGAACAATCTTTTTAAAATAATTTTCGATTGATTCAACACATTTAGACAAATATTACCTTTGCAAATTTCATAGTAAAACAAAATAATCTTTTAGAAAACAAAAAAAAGATTAAGCACTAGAAGATTGAGAAAAAATGAAGATATGGAACAAGAGAATGACTAACCAGACAACAACGGTAACTTTAAACACCAAGTTTTTTCACATTGAAAGCTCTAAAAACTTGTGTAACTGATGAGGGGAAAAAAAGTCTTGTAGAAAAACAGATGGATCAGTTTCGAGAAGAAGAAATAAATTCATACAGAATGAATATATAAATTAACGGGACAAAAACGAGGATTGAGAATGAATTATAAACAAGTAATGGTGAGAAGGCTAGAGAAGTAGAAGAAGGGAAATAGGGTGAGTGAGTGGGTAAGTAGGTGAGGACGCAACAGTCTAGGTTGTTTTCAGTAGTGTTATTTCTGCTCAAAACTTGCTTTTTCAGTTATGAAAACATGCTTGAAAACGAGGTAAAAGAAAGGTAAAATGAGCACAACAGTTCCATACAACCGAATTATCTAAACTGATATATTTCTCTCACGTGTAACTCACGTATGAGATGTCATATTGTACGTATAAAAGATAGGACAGAAAAGAGAAGAGATTGTATAAAATAGAGAAACATTTCCGGTAAACTATAATTAGATGTATAATTTATCGATTTTTAAAATCATAAGACCAAATATATTATATATAAAATGAAATAATTCACAAATATATGCACGAACATCTGTGTTATATCGTTGTAAGTATATATATATATATATATATAACACATGTGGTAACGGTTTTAGTAAACGTTGTATACATGAAACCAACTGAAAATCAAAAAAGAACTGTAAGGTCATGGAATATAATGAACCGTTCTGTAATTTTTCAAAATTTTAACCAAAAATCTGTTTCGACAGTCTTGGAAAAGAATGAAAAGAAAGATACGAAAAGCCAAGCGAGGGAAAGCGAAAGCCTTGGCCCAAAAATCATCTTCGCAGTCCGTGAGATTGCAGAAAAAAGGCGACAAACGATAATTTCAATTCACAGAGTATTCAGAAGAAAATACAAAAAAGGGACAAAACGCAATACGAATGGCTAGATCATGGTCAATATGAGGGGGGATATAGATGTCGAATTAAATGTATTCGATGAGATTAGTTCAAATATTTGAATTTGTTCGTATGACTCGATGTTAAAGAGGTTGGCGAAAAGACTTGAAAATCTTATAAAAAGTAAGGAAGCATCCTAAGAAATACTAAAACAGTCTTAATACGATTAAAAACAACATCTCAGAATATGAACAGATAGAAAAGAAAAAAGACAAGAAATCTTGTTTGCTTCTTGCATAGGAATTCCAGAGAATGAATAGACCTATGAGATTAACTATAGTATTTATCTTGAACCATTACTACTTACTAACATAAGTATGTACATAGATATCTTTCGTAATATATATTATTATTTAGTTTAATTAAGAAATTTTAAAAGAAATTAGTATTCAAACAAATAATTTTGGAAAACAAAAAGAGAGAGAAGCATTGATATTCTTTGAAAAATGATGACATGCTATTACATATTATTTGAAAATATATGTCATAATCTACGAATAGATCTGGAGAAACAGGCAATGGTTAAATCTTATTATAGAAAAGGTAAGCAATAATCAGATTGAAAAATGAAGTTTGAAAGAAGAAAAAATAAAAGAAAAATGCTAGCAGAACCATGAATATAATGAAAGTAACAGAAGAGTAAAAGTAACAAGAGGATACCGAACAAACAAAAATTTGATTGATTTTCGTGCTCGTGCAGCCTAAAATTAAAAGTACTTCCTTGAGAATGAGAGAAAGAACAAATAATATTTATATTTAAGAAATGATAGTTAGATAGATATGTAGTTGGTAAGACAATGAAAGAGCTAATGACCTCGATGCAGCCATCTGATATCTCGGATCTGAGAGAAAATATGAGAGATGTGATCATCATCATCGAAGCAATATTCTGAGGTTTCTGATAGGATTACGTTCATAAACCCCTTATTGTTTAAGGTTATCATAGTACTATTTTGTATTTTTGTTGAGAATATAATTCTGAAATTTAAGTGAATATTCATATAAAACTTTTTTTAGAAATGTTAAAGGTCTCTCTTATCAAAGGTATGGGATGAAGATAAAAATAAAACAAAAGTGAATATTGTTATCTATCAAATCAGTTATTTAATCGAATCTGATGGCAGATGTACATCGCTTTATACTCATTTCAAGGAAATGTCTAAACAATGGTTTATCCAATTATCAAGAATACAATTTACATGATCAATCTATACTATCTTGTATGTAATTATTTTACCTAAATAGAAAATTGTCATAACCAAAGAGTAATACCAAATTGAATAATGAATATAGAATTAAAAATATCAAATTTAAATTATTAAAAAAAATAGAAATAACATATATAGTCACTAACAGTCTAGATTGGTAGACTCGGAATCTGAAAAGTTCTAGGCTAGAGACAGAGAGGGGAAGAGAAAACGAACGAAATGGAACCGTGAAGCCCGAGCGCTCTTTGCGCAAGAAGTCGTAGTGCAAATATTAAAACAATGGAAAACATCGTCCGTTAGAGAACTCCATAAATTTCTACAATACGACAGAAATATCGGCTAAATGGTCAGAAATCAGTAGGATGACAACATTTTGCCGAAATAACATTGAGATCCACTGAAGAGGTTAAAGAAATAGCTTTTGTCCAAATTATCCTCGCAACTAGAGTATACTCAAAAAGATGATCATAGTATGCTTACTGCAGTGTGATCATAAACGTATATCTAATAAGAAAACTATATGGTTTATATGATCCCTCTTTCCAGTTCAAATCATAGTTCCAAACAACGGATTTCAGGTCATTCTTGTATTGATTGATTAGCTGAAACATGCTGGAATTACAGTAATCTGAAAACTTTTAAGAAAGGGGTATAGATACGAAAGATGCGCCCCCATGTGATCCAGAGGCTCTATTGCGAATTCAAATTTATTTGCTTTAATTAACTTTGAACTGTTTATATGCAGCTTTGCGGGAGTTTACTCAATATTATGAAACTTGAATTTTTGATTTTTTTTCAAATTAAGTTAGTTTTAATGCTTTCTAGGAATATTTTTTTATTACTTGACAATCGGGTTAAAAGTGTAATTGATTTACAAGCATAAATTTACAAGCACAATTGTACTGTTTTTAGCTTGAGAAATATATCTTAATCTATATATGGACGATATTTATGGTTTCGTAATGCACTTATTTGGTTTCTGACATGTTCACAGATATTCTAACCTGTATAAATTTAGTTTATTTTAATACTTTTTCGCTTTGCCCTAGATGTTAACGTTAGTTTCGGTTTTTGCATATTTGAGTATTTGTTGAATAAAAAACAATTCAAGGAATTATCAAAGATGTATATCTATATGCCCGATCAATTCCAAGTGTTGTTTGTTACAAACAATAGCTTTGTCTTTCTTTTGGACCGTCGAACTGTCCGGCTGTTTCACGGCATACCCTTCTTGCCATAACATTTTTGGTCGGCTTACACTTAGTCCAACTTTGTTGCCTATGTTTTTTTAGTTTTCACATGTAATGCGATTTCTTTACAATAAATTTGGGATATACTGCCGAAAAGTTCTAAAAATATCCTTATATCTTCAGTTTTTTTTGTGATAATCGTTACTATCTGTGTATACTCATTTATTTATCCTATTGGTTTTACTTTCGGGATGGTGTTCTATCCAACTCTATGTTTATGCGCTTAACTATCGTAAAACATTCGATTCAAAATATTTTTTGTTTTGTGCCGTTTAATAATGTTATGTTTTCTTTTTTATTTCTGTTCTACTTATAGTTATCAATAGATAAAAAACGATATATATCCTATAAAGACTTTTCTTTGAGAAATTTCATAAACCCGTTTAGAATTAGCAAAAATGGGGAGAAAACACGATAAGCATGAAAAAGCCCGAGCAAAGGACAAGAAAGGATCCACGGAACCTAGAACAACTCGCGAAAACACCCCACGACTATGTGGATGTCCTGTTCCTGAGCCAGTCGAGTGCTTCCTAGGTTTGTCACTACTTCTAGGCTGCTCTTATAATTGCCAATATACCAGTCATTATTACAATCAAAGACAAAAAACGAAATTATTAAAACAGTATGGAAATTCTATATTCTCACTGGAATATTTAAGGAAGGGAGGCAAATGATGACGATGATGGGGTGATAATGGAATGTTCGAATGTTCATTGTCCTTATGTGGAAACAAAGATTCATATTAGTTGCTTCAAAGCATTTGAGGATCATCTTGTGAAATTGATGAGCAACATAGGTTCTATATTTGTGAGCCTTTCCTTTCATCTTTGCTGAGATTATAGGATCAGCTAGAGGGTGGACTGACGCACAACGTAGATGCAATTTATGGGAGAAAAAAGGACAGTCTTTAGTTGCCAAGGTGTGTAGGAATTACTTCATTCCTTCTTCGAAATCTTTGATTTTGAAAATTGCTGGTATTATAGGTGTGCAGATGTCGGTGCGGTCTTGGAACCACTCGTCGAGACGATGAAATATATTATAACCAAACTGTAAATAAACTGACACTTCAGTCATTAGCACCAGATTTTATATATTTAGAAAAGTTCTAAAGATGAGAATGTACCTGGAACTCCTGTTTCTTCTTCTAAAAAAAAGAACCCAAAGGCCCTGCCTAAACTTAACTTTGGAGTCATGAAGACTACCGGAAATATAGATGAACCATCTAAGCCGTTCGTTTATATTTCCGAGATTAGTCCAAGGGCATAATTTAGGAAAAGATCAAGTAGAAGACGTGAGATTTCGTCATCAACTGTATCTTCCGTGAGCCATATTTACAATTATGATTTTGAGGTGACAAAAAAACTATTGCGAAACATAATTATAATGTTTCGGTTTTAGTATCGTAGGGAATCTATGACATATGCTACTGACTCTACCGCCATCTCTGGTACTAAATAGTTTTATATCTCACGAATTTGGTGTTTTAGTTGTTTCATTTAACCCTGGTGATATGGATGATAATCTATCGGTGTGCTCGAGAAGTGAAGTATTCTATGACTCCCAGGTTTATTCGTCTTACTCTTCGCTTATCTGGATGTTCTTTTTAGGAAATATCTCCATCTCCGGTACCACCGAAGCCAACCAAAACCTATGCTTCGGCTACAAAAACTAGTATTTCCATATCTGATGAACATACTGAGGTAAAATTAACATTGAAATCCTTTGAATAAAATATGTTTTTTAGATTTCCTTAGATAGCGGGGTTGAAATGAAGAGTAGTTCAACTACTAGTTCTGAAATCTTTGATGATATGCCTAAGGTTGTAGATACATGTATTATTCTTAATTTAAATTGGTTTTAAAGGAATTATTGTCACCAGACGTATGTTATGACACACCTAAACCAGAAAAAACATGGACTTCGAAAATTAAGCATTTGCCTGAAAGTAAGTTTTTCAGATGAAAGTTTCATAGAACACTTTTATTTAGACATAAGTGCTTTTCTGGAGTTTGAAACAGGTGTTTCAACTACTTCCACTCCCTTAGTAGCTAAACCTACTTCTAAATTATCTCAAGATGGTAGAGATTTTATTGATATATGCTTTTGTACTATTAGGTACTATTTCAGTATTGACACAAAGTGTAATTTGCTGCGAGGAACTAACTCATTACTATTCCATACATGAAGAAGGTTTACCTTACGCTATGTAGAACATTTATTTACTTTTTCTCATTTTCCAGAAGTCGATCTGTCTCAAATTCCCGAATGGAATTTATTCACTGGAACCAACTTCGGTATTGGAGAAACTATCATAGGACTAACTGCTTTACCTGGATTCTATCTTCCTTTGAATGTGAGTATTCATTTAAATTCGTTATTTTATTATTTGTTTTCAGGATGAAATCAGTGTTCTATAATAATTGAACTTTAATAAGATAAGGATACTGTATCCAATGTAACTTTCTCTAACTCTTTCTTTTTCTTTTCAAGAGATTTTTGAATGTTGTTTCACTTTTTCTGAGATTTGTTTCGCCGGAAACTGTGAGCTGGCTTACATGATCTGTTCTAATTATACATACGTACATATATTTTAAATTTATTGCCAGATGCTCAGATTTTTCTTTTGCCGTTGAAAGTTTTTGAAAGAAATCTGAATGAATACTTTCTAAATAAATTGTACAAATTCTATTGTTTGTTTTTATCGCACAGCTTGAGTTATATCTTGTAGTTTATCTATTAGAACAGAAAGTTCAATTGTACATTTTCTGGAAGAGCGCAAGTTGAGTCACGAACGTTAGAGAGAACTACGGCACCCCAATAGTTGTGTCTGCAGTCCAACGAGGTCGGTGTTCGATGTCAACGTTGACAGATTGTAAATAATGTTTGTGGCAGAAGGTAACTTGAACAATTATATATGAATTGACGTTTCAATATAATTCACTATTTTATCCATGTACGATTTGTGGACTTGTTTTCAACAGTCAGATACGGTTAGTTGGTTATCTACTTAAGTCTTCTATCGATCCCATAAATATTTGCGGATTTCATGAAGGTCGACACATATTTCGACTTTTCCTAACCGGCGTCTTCACTCAGTTTTATCGCTTTACTTCTTTAAACATCGTGCTTCTGTCTTCTAACAAATGTTCTAAATAAGGATTGTTAATGTCCAGTTTGCTCTGTGCAGTGATCTCAGGAAACCCGACCGGACTTTTCCATTCATGTGCAATGCAAGATAGTTTTTCCACCACTTATACACTGCTGGCTGTTTGACTTAGCTCGTGAGTATGGTTTCAGTAGAAAATCACAATTCATTTAGAAATCTATTCAACGAAAATCGTTTGAACTTTTCATGTCAGCTGAGAGATTTGAATTAATCGTTCTCTTTCCACAATTAAAACAATGAAAGCCTTTTCCAATTTAAAAACAAAATCATCCCTAATCCAACTCTGATCGAGTTTATAACTAGCCCTGTTATGGCTCAGGTCATTCATTATTCTATAATTGCTGTTTCTGAATATAGTACTTACATATTTTATTCTTTTCATGTGTTTCATTTTATACAAATTGTCAATGAACGATTTCACTATTTGATAATGAAAAAGTTCATATATATGTTTGGATATTCTTTCAAAGGTTTGTAATAAATACTTGAATCTAATTTTGACCTTCCTTCTGATGTCCTGGGCATACTTAAAATCATTGTAATCCTGTTTCTCATCAGGTTTTGAAGTGTTCCCTACTTTGCTTTAGTTTATATCCATGTGTTGCTAGAAAACATGCTTAGCCGCAATCTTTCTCAATATGTTTCATATATCTAATTATTCTTAATATCGTAAGTATATAATATTATGAAAAATGATTAGTAGCATAGTGATAAGATTAGTTTTTTCACACAATCCATAGCAAAGAACAGTTGTCCTTCGTAGTCAATCCATCAAATTGCTCGTGGATTTTTTTTCCTTTTTTTTCAGGTCACATTGTTTTGAAGGATACTTTTTTTTGACTGATATTCTCTCATAAGAAAACGTGAATGCTTTTTCCTGGTTGAATTAAACTATTATTTTATCCGTTTTTGTTTTGTTTGTTTGTATATTATTCATCGTGCAGAAAATGTAACAACTAATACCAAATCTGTCATGTTGTGTTGCTGATCATTGTTTCTGTTCCCGTTGAATTAGTTATAACTACCGAAAGTAAAATATGTTTAAAGTATATGACTCATAGTAAATATAAACCAATAAATTCATACTCATAATGCTATAATCTGAAACTACCTACTAATATCTCTATATAACATAAAGACAGTCAGTTTTCACACTCTTATTCTTGCTTGTTTACCGAAAATTCAAATTCTTTACGATTTTCAATATTTGTGCTTCGATAGATGTGTGATGATCGTGTCACCGCTTTGCGGTAGTATCCATCAAGATGTCAAATCATAGTTTCCTCTTATTAACTTAAAGCTCATCATATCCTATTTCCTTTTAAAGTCGATTGCGTAATGTTTCCCTCTTTGCTTGCTCACAATAAGCAAAGTATTGTTTAATATCAATGTGCGCTTTATAGTCCTATTTTTCATTTTGTGGTCTTCCTATCTAGTCGTTCTGAAGACTTGGTTTTCTATTTATATCTTATATATAGAAGTGAATACCGGGTTGTCTCGGTTCTTCTGGTGTGGTTGTTCGCTTAATTCACATACTATACCTTAGAAAATCTATATTTTCTCTTTTTGTTCTGTTGACAATTCGTTACGGTTCATTGATCATAAGTTGTGTTGTCGGAGAAACACGCATTTTTCTTTTATTCTTTTTAACTGCATTGAATGCACTGTATATCTTAGCTTCTCTCGATAGCACTTTCGAAGGTATAACCTTATATACTGGCACAATATGGAGCTTGAACAAAAATTATCTGCATCTCCACAGGTATGACTCATCACTTCTCGTGGTTGTCATCAGTTGTTGCATTCTAGGAATTTATCACGACTACACCTAAAGTTTTGGGTCCTTTTGCTACTCTCTGTAGATATTCTGGGTTGGATTTGACCCAATGTGGAATTAGAAAGCGAACTGCTTGGCCTTTAAGTGCTATTAGAATTGCAATTGCTGCTATTATTATTATTTCTTTCATCATCAAGTTGGTAACTGCAGCTATGAATAAAGATGCTGTGAGTTTTTTTTATCAGTCCTTGATTTAAAGTGAAAGAGGACATTTTCAGCCATTAACTGTGAAGTGGGGAGAATCAATATCCAACACTGGAATATATGGCTTTTCCGTCTGTGCAGCTGTCAGTCTCCTAATTTGGACACGGTCTGGCTTCATACAGTCATTTGAGGATCAATTGGGACGTTTAAAATCGTTGAGAGTTAGTACTCACTTTATATATTATTTCGATTTCTCTGGTTAAGGTGCAGCGAGATGACACAGTTGATAACTATCGCAAAGAATTTATTAAGATGGCTGCATTTGGAATTGTAATAATGTTAAGCTTTTCATTAACCTCAGTTAAGCATATCCTTTATGATGTTATCACACCAGAGGAATCACTATTTAATAAGTAAATACATAAATTCAGCTAGTTTCGTAGTTTGTAATCTTTCAGCTATACTTTCAACCAAACTACCATGTTTGGATTTGAACCTGTTGTGACCTTTTATATGGGAGTAATTAACTTTGTTGTTTTAACTATCTATTGTCTCGTACATGTTAATTTATTACGGGAAATAACATATTTTAACGAAGAGTTACAAAAAAGCTCAAGAGCTCAGCAACTTTCGGTTTGCATAGCCTTAACCGCTCATCTCCAATTATAATATTTACTTCAGATTCCCGATGTATTTATTGCTTATGGTAAGCGACATCTTAACATAACATTGCTTGTAAAGCATACAAATATGCATCTTGGTACCTATCTTTGAACATCTTTTCGATCAAAATAAACTAATTTTAGGAAAATTGGCAAACTTTGGGCCATTCTTATTATGCTTTACAGCTGCCAGCACAGTTTTCATTTTCAGCAGGTATTAGTAAAAAGTTTATCTACAATAAAAAATAATATAGGAAATGAAAGTATGAACCGGATTTCACAAAATTAATGATATGTTTCATTGAACTATATGTTATTTTAAGTTTTTGCGATTAACTGGCTCATTAATGCTATTGTTTTTATACGAGCGTATCAAGAATAACAAACAATATTTAATTATAATTTGAAAAAGAGATTCTAATTAAGTTCTAAAGACTAAATTTACTTTTGATTTTAGCTTCATGGATGATATTTCTATTGGTTTTGGAATCGAGATTACAGCATTGAATATCTTATCCATGATTATACTTGTGCAATTGCTCGGGGCCCCGGGAAAAATTCAAGAAGCTGTAAGTTCCATTTCTAGTAATTAGAATACTCTCGTTCTCGTAAAACATATATAGTGAGTTCCATTTTCAGATTAATCGCACTATGTGTATACTGTTAGATGATGACACAGTTCCAACTGCAACAGATCAACGAGTATGTTACCGATTTCCAAACAGACTGAAACATGTTTTCAGATTATCCATTCATTCCGAATGTTCTCCGAGCGATGCGCAAAATGTACTCCAATGAGGACAGTAGCTATAAAAATAGACGAGCATCTCATACATAAGGTTGGACTTTTTTGAAGTTCTTTCTGATAATATGCAAATTTTTAGGTTCTCATTTTTGTTCCCAATATTGGAACAATGCTAACGTTTCTTCGAAAATTGATACAAAATTAATACTTTTACTGGTTAAAATTTTATTGTTTTTATACAGTAAATAAATATGTTTTATAATCATGAAATATCTGAGCTGCGAGCATTTCCTATAATGAAATACAGGAAAAGACAAATATTTATTATATCTTATAAAAGAACAATTAATATACTAAAACGAGCACGCTATCATTTAGATGTGGCGGATAGATGACTGGATTGAAGCGAAAAACATCTTTTTTTTTTTGCAATTTCAAACGATAGCCCGTAATAGGCCAATACACAGACAGGACACCGAGCATGGAAACAGAATAAGCTCTAGAATTTCATTTAGAATTTCACATATTAAAATTACATCGGGAACACGTATTATAATATGCTGAAGAGCCAATAAATATATATAACTTAGTAAAGTGATAGTATGCATGCGGTCACAAAAGTTGTGACTTATGGTCTTCCAGCTTGTCTTGGGGATACATTGACACCAGCCAAAGCGGCTACGGCACTTACGCTGCTACCAGCAGATAATCGATCCATTACTTCAGATCCTTCATCAACTTCGGCAGATTGTTTAATATCAGTAAGAACTCTTTAAGAAAAACAAAGAAATATAAACTCAAAAAATTGCTTCTCACCTGGCAAATCTTACCCATTCTTCACTTCTAATAACATACATACTCTCATGAACATCATAGATGTGCACATTACCTTTAGAATCTCCAACGCAAAGTTGCTGGCCTAGAAACGGAAAATCAAGTAATAAAAGGAATTCAAAACTTACCATTTTCAGCCCATTGGACACGTCGCACCTTATCATCTTCTACAACTTTAATTTTAGATACTGGACCTTCGATGTCTTCATTTAAATTCCATAAGAAAAGCTAAATGAGAAAAAACAATTCGTAAAATGCGAAATAAATTCTACATTTCCTTCAGCATCGACGGTTGTGAAAACAGCAGGATGTACAGGTGACCACGCAACATCAAATACATAATCTGTGTGAGCTTCAAATGAAAATTTGATCTGAGGATCCTGAAAAAAAAGATTTGAGTGATATGAGAGTGATTTAGTTACTTTGGTACTCCAAAGCTTAACAGTGAAATCGCAACTAGAAGTAAGGAAAAGGTGAGAAAAATCTATAGCACCAGAAGCTCTGTGGAAAGCGACACCAGTAACAGCGGCAAAATGGCCTATAATACGAATTATACTCTGATATAGTTTGTTTTATCACCTGAGAAATCCAAGTACTCCATTGCAGAGGAACTAGCCCCTCCATGTCTACTAACAGCATGCACTCTTCCGTCTTCACATCCCACAACAAAATTGTTCATCTCTGCGAGTGGAAAAGACATACAAGTCACGGGGAACTCAAAGACATCTCAAGATTAATAACACAACAGTGTTTGTTGTACCTGTTTTCCCTGTTTATTCACAATTTCTTTGCCGTCTACGGGCTGAGTTAAATTATCTACATTCCACGTACAGATCCGTCCATCAGATCCCAATGATACCTTGAAAAAGATAAGATATCATGAAATTGAGATCGAAAAAACCAACAAGATTATGGGCATTGTGTGAGCCTATCACATTTAGAGCACAAACAGGATGTGTATGTGCGGAAGCGTTCAATGGACTCTGAATTTTGAGAAATATATTACTAATATATAATAAAATCGTAAAATCAAACCTTGTTAATAGGAGTTTTCTTGTTAGCAACTCTATTATCCCACATACAAATTTGACCCGAGTAACATCCTGCCATAATCAAGTTTTGATGAAAACGAGCGAAAGTAACAGATAACAAGCGAGATTGGCAATGAAAAATATATCTGAAATAATAACGTTTTTAAGATATTAATAACATCGAATGTACTCGGGAGATTGCGATTTGAATTTAGTATTCCAAATTACAACAACACCGGTTGGATCAGTGGGGGAGTCTAAATTTTGATCATATGAAACAACCAAAAGCTCAGGATGTTGATCAGCAAAAGCAATTCCGGTAACTTCCCTGAAAAGAAGATCAAAATAATTTGAATGATCCTGTTAATATCAAACCTATTAGCTGTCCATTTTTTGTCGAAAAATTGTCTAGAAAGTACAAGACGATCGCTGCTTGCTATTACTTCACCTCGATTATCCTTTTCATAATCAATGAAAATACAATCCTGAACAAACAAATGACGACAACAACTTAATCGATACTTACGTCTTCAGCTAGAGCTCTTTCCACGACTTTAACGGAATAGTTGAAGAATTTCTAAAAAGCTTATTATGAAAGTTTCAACGTTTATAAAAAAATTACTTGGAAAGACATAGTAGCCATGATTTGAGCTTTTTCTTCTTCGCTTAACTCACGTGGACGTGCAGGCTCTGTTTCTTCCTTAGCCTGTTCTGTCTAAAGCAAAAAAAAACATAAACTTAATATAATGCACATCTAATACTTCTTCTCTATGCTTATTTGCAAACTGGAACTGAAGAATACTGGCAAGATCTTCTGTCATGGGCGACTCTAAGTCATGAGAATGTGTTCGAGCTAAAAAAATAATAATAATAAAAATATATAAAACAGATGAACCTCGGAAGCCTCCATCTATATGCATCATGTCATCATCATAGTCAAATTCCTGACTTCCTAAACTGAACTCTCCCATACTTGTCTTTTCGTCGTCAGTTTGGGTGGTTTTCGAATAGTTTGTCTTGAATTGAAAAAAAATTAACAAAAAATTTCATCGACAAACCGATTCCTTATGGGCGATGGCAATTGTTTGAACATTTGTAAAATCGAGGGATTGGACCCTTGAACTTGATACAACTTGAGTACTCAAGGGTGAAACATTAGTCTGAAAACAAAAAACATCAAATTATAAAGATGTTACGAAAATCAAAAAACTTACGGATTGAGTCACACCATTGGCCTTTTCTGGAGTTCTCTCAAGACGAGGAGCTGGATCAACACCTACGCTAGCTAAAATTTCTTGGAGCTCGGCGGCAGAAGCAGTAACACGACCTAAAAATAGAAAAAAATTAAAATATTTGAAGGAAATTGAAACCATTGGTGGGCAAATTAGCTGCAGCGAGAATTTTCTCTCGTCTTTCTTCGTCTTGTCTTTGCCTATTAGCTCTTAATTCAGCTAGTCGCTAAAAATGATTGCTACAATCAAGGCATAATAGCACTATAAAACCTGTTTCTTGAGTTCCAGCTCTGTTAAACGAGGAGCATTTCTTGTAGGTTCCATCGTCATTCCTACAGAAAAAACTACCTGAATATATTAACAAATAATTTTGATGACGATGAAAAAAAAGAACGCAAAAAGATTGTTCGATGAAATGAAGTTAGGCAAGAAAAAAAATAAAACAACAATTAAAACTAAAATTCTAAAACTAATAGGTATCGACTATTTCCTATATTTAGTGAAGATATTTAAAGTACTATCAAGTACAAGCTACCGGAAAGTATGCTAGTCTGCTCGCGCCGGCCGTGAATAAATAGACAGCTGTGTCTGCTAACTACCGTACCTTTCTAACCGTGGAGCACGGCGGTCATCATAGATAAGGAAATCTAATTTAAAGTTTAAAGGAATGATTTAATGACGAAGAACTATTAAATATTTCCAAAAATCTAAATAATACTTCTGTTTTCAACAGTAAATCAATGAAACGATTAAATAATAAGTGAAAGATTTTTTATTATGTTCTAAAAAACTGACAACATTCCACATAGAAGATTATGGACAATAAATGTATTTATAAACAATGACCAGTAGAAGTAATGTGCAATACGTTAAAGCCTACTCGTTTTTCTCTTCAAACTTCGGTAAAGAACTTCCTCGAGCCTGAAATTGAAATATATAGATCTTCTTGGAATGATTTTTAGATTACGACTGAAGGTACAGCAGTTTTGTCAGATTCTTGAGGAACTATGTTCTCGCTAGCAACAGAAGCAGCTCTACCTCTACCTTTGACTTTGTGCTAAATAATATATTTAACATATGCTTATAATAGAACAGCTTACACTATGCTGAGCAAGGAATAGTTCTGTCTCATATTCGGTCATTCCAACTGAATTAGTCTTGGGTATGGAAGAACTTCCTCGAACTCTCTTTTGAGGCTGAAACAAACAAAATTTACCGATTCCAAAATAACTATTAAGCCTTACTGTCTTGCTGGATTCAGTAACACTCAAGGATCTAGTCAGGGTTGGTACAGCCATATCTGAATACAAGTAATGAATAAAAATATGAGAAATTCAAAATTACCAGTTTTCTTTTTACGTGAACTTGGTGGTAAAGGTGGTAGAGTATCAGTACTTTCGATATGTAACTAAAAGAATAAAGGAATACTAATCAGTGTAGTGTGAATACCTTGTCTGTTGTTACAGCATTAGCCTTTCTTCCTCTTTTTGAAGGTGTTTCTGCTGTTGTTGATGCAGCTTTTTTAACTGTGGGAGTTCTTCCTTTTTTTGAAGGTGTTTCTGATGTTGTTGATGCAGCTTTCTTAACTGTGGGAGTTCTTCCTCTTTTGCTAGGAGTGGGCTCCACCGATGGGCTTTTGGTAGTAGCAGCCTTTCTTCCTCTCTTATTCGGAGTGGCAGTAGGTGTTTCAGTAGTTGCATTTTTCCTAGTTCTTTTACCAGGAGTTTGATTTACAGGAGAAGGGGTTCGGCTAGTAATTGAACGCCTTCCCCTTGAATGAGCAATAGAACTTTCAATCTCTAATGTTTCAGAACTGCTTTCCTTTTTAGCGGTAGTTCTGGTTACGCTTCTACTTCTGCTTCTTCGTAAAGTAGTCTAGAAAGAAAATATAATTAATTTCTTGTATTGATAAATTCAACCGTTATGTTAGCATCAGTTTTATCAGTTGTATCAGAAGTATCATCCACTTTTTTTAAAGTTATTGGAACACTTGCGCCTCTACGCAGGGAAGATTTCGGCTCCTAATAATATATTTAATTAACATTACATGTTTTAATCGCTACCTGGATTTCTGTAGGACTTGGAGTTGGAGCAATCTTCTTGGTAGTTCTACCAGAGCTTCTACGGCGAAGATCAGGAGCTAATTTTTATAAGTTGTGAAGTGAAGCACAAAATAAAATAAAACCTTGATTCTCCTCACTGATTGAATCAGGTATATTGGCTATTCTTGAAGAAATTATTTCGGTATTTATTTGAATAGGCTCGCTATCGGCCTTTTTCGCAATCCTTGATCGACCTTTTCTTGATGGTGAAGATGGCTCCTTAACAGAAAATATCCTAAAGGAGTTTTTTTAACTACCATGACTTACCTTAGATTCAATAGGTTTTAAATTTTTTTGAGCCGTTCTTCCAGAGCTTCGGCGTCTTGCTACGGGATCTGCATAAAAACTATGCTGAATAGAAAAAAGAGAGTTTCTACCTTCAGGTTCTTCTTCCAATATATCTGAGATAGTAGGAACAGACATAGGCTCTAGGTTCTGAAGTGTTTGGGGTACACTCCTACCTCTGCGAGATGGAGACTTTGGCTCCTAAAGTAATATGGTATTCACACTAAGCATCATAATAAACCTTTGATTCAAATTCAATTAAAGTTGGTTTTACATCGCTTTTCATCGCCAGCCGAGTAGAGCTACGACTTCTTCGTCTAGTACCTTATTTTGAACGCTTAAAATCTAAAATAAAAGAAAAACATACTTTGATCCGCTTCTTCAGGAATTGTTTCACACATTGTATTTTTAACTAAAGTTGCAGAAGGATCACAATGAACTGGCTCACTTTCCGCCCTTTTTGGAAGAACAGTTCTACCTCTTCTAGAAGGAGACTTTGGAACCTAAAATAGCACGTAGACCCATGGTTCTTTAATAGTAAAAATCTACTTTGACTTCCTCCTCCATGATAGTTTCTGGGATATCTTTGGATACTGATTTGGTAAATTCATCCTCAGCTTTTTCAACTGTTTTTGGTACACTTCTACCTCTTCTAGAGGGAGACTTTGGAACCTAAAATAGCATGTATATCAATTGTTCAATAATAGTAAAATCCTACCTTGACTTCCTCCTCCATGATTGTTTCTGGGATATCTTTGGATACTGATTTTACAAAATCATCATCAGCTTTTTCAACTGTTTTTGGTACACTTCTACCTCTTCTAGAGGGAGACTTTGGAACCTAAAATAGCATGTATATCAATTGTTCAATAATAGTAAAATCCTACCTTGACTTCCTCCTCCATGATAGTTTCTGGAATATCTTTGGATACTGATTTGGTAAATTCATCCTCAGCTTTTTCAACTGTTTTTGGTACACTTCTACCTCTTCTAGAAGGAGACTTTGGAGCCTAAAATAGCACGTAGAGCCAAAGTTGTCTAATAGCAAATAATACCTTGACTTCCTCCTCCAAGATAGTCTCTGGCAAGTCTTTGGATATGGATTTAATAAAATCAATATCAACATTTTCAACTGTTTTTGGTACACTTCTACCTCTTCTAGAAGGAGACTGTGGAACCTAAAAAATAAATTATAGCCATATAATTGTACAATAAAGTTATACCTGAGCTGCCAGTTCTGTAGTGCTGTTTTTCCTTACTGATCTACCTAAACTCTTTCTCCTGTTAACTGAAAAAAAATAAAATAAATGGCACTCCAAATTTAAAATACTAGTTTCTTTTTCTTCTGGAAGAGTTTCAGGAATATCGGGTTTCTTCGCACTTGGCTCATATACTGGTACTTCTGAAAAAATATACAATCACAAATGTTTGTACTCATATTGATAATACCAGAATTTGCTCTTTTTCTTGTACTCCGGGTGTCTCGTTGAGATTGATTCATCAAGGACTGAAACATTACATATGAAATAAGAAAGAATATTTTCTTATACCATCATTAAAGCGGATCCGCGAGCTCTTCTTGTACCAGTAATACTTTCACCGCTGAAATCGGGGGGGTTCAAAAAATGAGAATAAGATAAAGAAAACCTTGTAATTATCGAATCGGAGAATAATCGTCGAACGGCAGTCGATTCACTGGTATCCAGGTCTTGCTGTTTCGCGTTCGTAATAGTAGTAGGAACTACCGACGACTGAAATAATGCTTAAGCAAGAATTATAAAATATTGTCATACCGCTCGCTGTGTTGTAGCTGGTATCGGTGCTAATGCCGATGACTTCAACAGTTGAGCATTTACAGGAACGTCAGACGAGGCACTGACCGTACTGAAAACGCTGTCATCCATGGGCAAATCTTTTAATATGGTGGCTTCGGTCTCCTCCAACAGTGGGGTTTTTTCTCTACTTGAAGGTATTTCATCAGAAGATTGTGGTATAGATATTATCTCCTCTAGAGCGGGAATATTTGAAATTACAACATTTGTGTTGTAAGTACTATTCGAGTCACTACTAGGCTCCAAGGAAACAAGTTCAGACTGGCTTGCTTTCTCCTTTAAGTCAGTAGCTGAAACAGCAGAAGATGCATCTTCATCCACAACATCATCATCTGATTGTTGTTCCATAGAGCAATTCACTCCAGTTTCGTTAACCCATCGATTAACGGAGTTCTGAAAAAAAAGTACATAAAAACTATGATATTAAAAGTACCTTAGGGCAGGAAATATTAAATGTTGTATCATTGATAGAATAGTCCACCAATTTAGGAGCATTAAGGCCGTCACCAATTGAAGAAACTACTTCTTCTTCGTCATCTTCTTCTTCCTCCACATTAGTAACATCTTCGGTTTCATACACAGAAACACTCTTTTGTTGTACCTCCGAAACAGACTCTATTTCTGCCAATTTTTCATCCAAATCTTCGCCTAACTCATCTTCGTCGGATTGCTCTTCCTAAAAAAAATAGTAATACAAACAAGTGAACAATCTTTACCGCAGAATGAATAGGAGATCTTACTGTCGTTGTTTCATTATGCACAATGTTAGGAATGGGATCATCTCTCTCTTCTGCTCGTTCATTTGAAGAAGAGCTGTAATACTCAAGGGACTAGAAATTATTTGAAGAGCTATATTCTTACGATGAATCTCCAGAATCCTGGTAAACCGCAATATCTTGTAAATTTTCACTAGGAGTAGAGCAAACATCAGTTTCTATAGAACTGTTATCATTTGAAGCAACCATAACTGAGTCGTCCGCTTCAACAACTTCTGATTTCTGCTCTCCAGAAATTTCTACAATGGAATCGTCTTCGGTATCGAAATCAGGCTGAAAAATTGGCCTAATGATAATAGTTAGCGGAGTGCAAACCTGAGGCACATCAGGATGTTCAGAAGCTACTGATTCCATTGTAGTATTAGGAAGATCAAATCGTAATCTTGGACGACACGGGCTTTGAAGAACTAAAATTTCTAATTCAGTTATTCATATCAACGTATTTAACAAACGCTTTGATTTAGCGGCCGACTTCAAAATACTAGTGGGAGGTGGTAATTGTTTAATATTTTCAGGAGTAGTATCCATGGACAAATGTGCCTCTGCAGCAGCCGCAGCTCTAGCTCGGGATGTTGGGGTCTTCATAACGTCATTAATATTCTTCCAAACCTCAGTTGATATATTACTAAATATTCAGTGAAGCTGTATATAGTTATATAAAACTTACAGCCCATCAGGAGTGTCTTCATTGGCAAGATTTCGTTTAGCTGGTGGAGTCATCATCTAAAGAGAAAGTTATGAAGTTTTAATTTATGGTTAATACCGGAGATGTCAAAGTTAGTGTATTAGCAACAACAGATTCCCTTTCGTGATTCTCAAATGTTCTTTTACGGTTCGCATCATTTTTAAAGCTCCTGCTAAAATAATGATAATGTGAACACATTGAACCAAAATAATAATAATACTTTTGACGAAGAGGGAAAGGAGTTCTAGGTTTGAAAAGAACAGCACTTTCAACACGAGGAGACTTTGACTTAGAATCTTAAATAATAAAATAATGCAAACAATACAATTCGACAAAGTTACCAAAATTATTAATAGCATCCATTATATTTGAAGACCATTTGATCGGATACGCTATATCTTTCTTGCGTTTACCAAGAGTTTCTCGAATGTGCATAACTCCAGGTAAGGCAGCAGAGTACTTTTGTGCATATAAGTCATTAGATTCTTTTGGGACAGTAGCCTGAATACTAAATTGAGGAAAAGAAGATCAGCTTAATTTAACCAGTTCAACTTCATCATAGCGTGAATTTTTGATCAGATAACATTGCCATTTATAAAAACCATTTTCTTCCTTTGTCAGTTTCTCTGTAAAAAATTATAAAACCTAAAAATATAGTACAATTTTACCTCGAAGAGTAGCTTCTTCATTCTCGGTTAACGATCTTGGTAACTCAAGCCAGTAGTTAATATCATCATGGGTACTCTTGTCAGAGATAGCAAGAGGCACAGATACGCCACAATTTTCATCACCATTATCTTCGGACCACTGATCATAAACAAAGTCAATTTCTTTCACATTTATATCATATAAGTCATCCAAAAGCTCGTTAGCACTGTTACATATGGAGGATTTCTGTATTTTAAGGTGATTCAAAATAGCTTTAAAAAATTCAGAAAACCGTTTGCACTATTCCTCTCAAAGAATCGGTTACTGTAATATAGTCAATCGCGTAATAGATTAGTAATTCCTTTTTTAATTTGTTGGAAATTGTCATAACCAAGAGTGGAGCCAGCAAATTCTATAAAGTTGGTTCAAAACAAACATTCAAAACTTGAGTTTTACCAATAGAGCAGGAGGATAGTATGTAGATGCATCTTGTCCCATCCAAAAGCCTAATGAAGGTTCTAGCATATGCATCTTAGAAACAAGTTGATCTATACTCAGTTGGGCACTAAAATTTAAATGAGACCGACCGAAAAATAAATATTGCATACCGTCTGGAACGAGCTTTTTCCCTACGAGATTCCAGCTGATCCTTCATCGTTCTCCAAACTTGATTACTGTTATTAGGAAGAGGAAGCATGCCTTTTAGACACATATTTTCAACACAAAAAGAGTATTGTAGCAAATTATATGAAGCTGTCCGCCTAGCTTTCAATTCTCGTATAAATGATTCTAAGAGAGTTGGATAGTTTTAAAACACCAGAGAGAACCTTACCACTACATGCTTCAATATTAGAACAGGCTGGAATTAAATCACCAAAAACTTCAACACCACATAGGAAAACATTCTTGGCGTAAGAAAACATTTTTTTTCCTTGTGGAGTTAGATGTTTTGCAGGACGATTAAACAAAGGAACGACTGAAATAGTTAAGATAAAATCCAAAGCAACTTTAAAATCCTACTAGTTTCATCCATTTTTTCTTTTGCTCTTTCGATTTCTGTCCACATCCAAGAACGAATCAAGCAAAGATTGGTGAAGTGACTGGATCTTCGTATAAAGTTAAGCAAAGAAGAACAATAGCCATAATTTACTAAACAGGAAAGTAGGGTGTTAATGGGAGTATCCTATAAAAAAAGCTTTTTTTTTCACGATCTTATTCAAATATTCACCTCGTTATGAGATGCAAGACCAACAGCTAAAAGCCATTCAGCAGCCTCAAGCGAGTCTTCCAAGTGGGATTCAAGATCTTGAACAATCGCATCCATAGTCTAAAAATAATCACATTTCTTTGGTAGCCGCATATTTCAAATAGATACCTGATGTCCCATGCAGGGAACGTTAAATATACGGAAATTATGTCCAGTGGCAGCATGAATAAGTCTAATCTGAACAAAAAAAAATCATTATCAATTACAATTTTGTGATACCTCATAATTCGATGGATAAAATAGTTGATCAGCATCGCTAACATTGGATTTCAATCGTTTAATAATTGTTGTATCAACAACCAAATCCTGAAATCTTAATATGAGAACAGATTTTTTATATTTGTATACTTGGTACTCCTCGCCAAAATTAGTTAGACAAGGCCATATAAACGACATGAAAGCATTTTGACGAGCTTTTGTGTTATCCGGAACAACTGCTTGTACCAATCGTTTATAATAATAAGCATTTAAATCAAAAATATTTCCCTATAATATAAATGAAGAATTATTTTGTAGGTATAAATATAGACGAACCAATAATTGATTTTTTTCATTCAAATATGCTAAGAATAAAAGTGAACGATCAAATTCTAAAATACTTTGGTCATTATTACCGCTATAGCAACACGTTACCTCCTATAGATAATTGAGACATCGAATGCATAGTCGTTTCTTCAACAGGAGAATCCCTGCTTTCTTTCTCGCACACCAGAGTTCGCATAGACACCCATTTCCTCCCATTAGAAAAAGCATGCTGAGAAATAACAATTAATCCTCAGAAATAAAATTAAACTTACCAAAAGTTTTAAAGCAATAATCAAATCAGTATCATCAGGATTCTCGAGGTTAGGAGGTCTACTGACACTATACAAAGACATAGTTAATCCTGGACGAGTAGTATCCGCAGTTCTTGTGCTGGAAAATAACATTCAAGTTTCGAAATTTGATTAAAGTTCTCCTTACTGATGGCCAACACAAAACCACACATCATTATGAGGATCATCGTGAGGTTCTAAATAGTTAATAAAGGCTACCCCAGAAGAGCATCCATATATAAGTCCAACACTATAAGAAAACAATATTGTCAGGATTTCTTTAAATACTTACATATTAGCAGTTGGGCCAAAGCAAACAGTCATTAATCCTCCAAAACTTAAGCCGATGATCATTGTATTATACCGCTCGATGAATCCAAAGGCGGTAACCGAAACAGCAGCTTAAAAAATTTCTTTCAGTTGAGCATAGGAATATAAAATAACCGATATCCAGTTTTCTAGTTCTTCTGCCTGTACTAGGATCATCGAACTGATAATGAAATTGTTTGCCATGGTGAAACGGCTCTGAAACATTACGTTAAAATTGAGAAACTGATTGAAACCAACTTAACGCATCAGTCAAGGTTTTGCTTACTGGAGTTTCCGATGTCAACGTTGGGACTCTTTCTTTTATTGAAAAATTCAAAAGATAGCAATGAGCAAATTTGGTACCTAGCATGATATAGAAACCATTAAAAGTACTGCAAATCAATAAACATACCAACAGCTAAAATATGAGGCCATGCTTTCATTCGAGCATTCAGCTGATCAGACTTATGCAGAAGAGCTTTTTCAGATATGAGTACGCTGATACAAGTGATCTCAAACAAAACATTGAAACAAATAAATTTAAAACAGGATATACCTCATGCGGTATAACTATCTTCTGTATTACAGTTAAAACACCACCAATTGAATGCAGCAAGGAAACAAAACTTTCAACATGTATGCCATCTTCTTCGCAATTTACTCCAAGAAATAAACCAAACTTATCATCTTTAGAAAAAAAATAAGGAAAAGGTATATAAGAAACCCTACCTTTATCAGGAAAATAACAAACATCTTCTATGACACAACCATGATCAAAATGGAATCGTGTTTTCAGGGTATGATCACTCGATTTATATATTAATAGCTCATTTTTCAAATATAAAGCTAAGTAACCAGATAGTTCTCCTAGAAAAACATTATTATATATTTTTCCCAGTATTTTAAAGCTTACCATTAGTGGATAAATATTTTACATTATATTCTTCATCAAACGTTCGATCTGTAAAGGACTCCCGCGTCCCAGGTGGGAGATGTATAAATTTTTGTTTGAGTGCTTCTGGCACTGATGAAAGCATTCAACCTAAAAATAAAGCATTACAAATTATATATTTAATATATATGTTAAAGAAATTTTAAGAAGTATAGCGTAATTCCTCCTTGTTTCACCATTATTGTTTTTAATTTGAATATTTTATAAATTCCTAGTATTTAATATAATAGAAATAAAACCGTTTTCATGAATCGAAAATAAAAAAATGATGTACATTATTTCTCTTTCACGAGCAAATACTTGTCAGTCATACAATTTTATGTAAAAAAAAGTACTTAATAGCGGATTTTATACTTGAATAACAAGCAGAGATTCAAAAATAGGATAAATTATTTACGCGCGAAAATAATTTTTCAAACGGAGTACGCATTGTCCTGACTAATTACAGTATACCGAAAAACAAACAAGGCTTCTTGAACAATTTTTTTTGTAATAAAAGCTTCTATCAAACTTTCTAAGCATATCACCTCAATGAAATGATTCACTTGTTACTACCTATCATGTTATCACGCCAAACTGTCGTTTTTGATTCCAATGAAAAGGTTCTGCGCAATGCGATCATAGTCGTTACTTCGAGGGGAAGTTCAGTAGCACTGTTGGCAAGCTTATGCGGATTCCCTCCTTATCAGTCTTCAGTCATTAATTTTATCATAATCACTTTATCATTGTGTGTAATCCATAGCTTAATCAAGAGAAACATTCAGGCGTCTAATATGTATCACTTAAACTTTATAATCCACTTACATAATCCAAACTTACATGGTGGTTCATTACGATAACGTAAAAGTATATGTGTCATATTGTTGTTCTGTTTTAACATATATTATATATATATTTATATTCTATGATTCAATATATGTCAATTTGTTTCTATTTTTTAATATTTCAAAGTGTCGAGCTTTCATGATCAAAATTTAGATATTGTTTACTAGTATTTTCAGTATGAAGTTTTTGCTATACTATATTGCCTGGCTATTATTATTTAAATATGGTTGTTCTGATACAATTTTACATTTGGCTGATTTTCATATGGACTTGGAATATTCAATACATGGAGATAACACCAAAATGTGCCATGAAGGTCCGAATAGCACGAGAATGAATTTAGGGACTTATGGAGATTACTTGTGTGATTCATCAGAGGTAAATAATTGCAAGTTTCTGATTTATTTCCCATTTGGAAAACTGATTGAATTCTGAACCGTAGGTCAGACAAAGAATGGTGTCAAAGTTTTTGCACAGATTATTAGTAGATAACTGCACTAGCTACTGCATTAATTAAATCGGATTAATAACGCTATCAATTTCTCTGATTATTCTTTAGTTGCCTTCCGTATTAAATGGCGTTTCGTTTATTCTGTTCGTTTCGTTAGTCAACCTCATAAAATATCTTAAAGTATTCCTATAAAAAAGATAAGAACTTTATTAACTCTCTACTATTTTATGAGTTCTTGTTGCAACATTTAATAGATTTGTATAGGCCCTCGTGAAGTACACTTTGAATGAAGCCGCTAAACTCTTTCCATCACCCGACATAATATTGTGGACCGGAGACAATGTGCCTCATATTGAAAATTATAATTGGACATGTAAGGGAACGGCTGATTTTTATGCCATAAATGCTTCTTCCAGATGTTTATAATTCTATGAGAGTGGCCACTAACCTAATCCAGGATCATTTCTCAATAAATACGAAAACAATTCTTCTTCCAACATTTGGAAATCATGACTACGCTCCAGCAAATGCGTATGATACGTACAGTGAGCTGTATCTCGCAGTATGGGATATGTGGTCTAAGTTTATAGGCCCAGATCAAAAAGTCAGCTGTCTTCTCTAAGTTTTCTATTTTTTTCTTAAGTATTCAATCCATTAAAATGAGAATCATATGACAATTCATGCTTTCGAATCATTGTTATCTTTTTCTTCTGTTATCTTAATTAATTTTCTTTACCTACTCAATATATTGTCTCTGATTCCATATTCTAAAGATCAGAAAACTGCTGCCTGAGCAAACTATGTGATCATAATTTTCTTTTCTTTATAGGAACGTTTTTTGAGAGGAGGTTATTATAAAGTAGTAAGAAAAGGAGTAACATTTCTAGTATTGAACACAAATCTCTATTACAAGTACGCTTTTTTTTCAATATTACTTCTTAAATAAGTCATATCAGTGCTAACGAAGCCTATGTTAACTTTACCAATCCTGATGATCCAGCTGAAATGTTCGCTTTCATGGAATCTGAACTTGAAGCTGCTTCTAAATGTGGAAACCAAATAAATAAAACTCTCTGTACCAATCACGTTCATATTGTTGCCCATATTCCTCCTGGAGGTTTGGAATCATTTTCTGCGGCTGATCAATAAATCCTATTTCAGTTTTTGAACGAACCCCACATTATAATTGGTTCCGACCATATTATAATGAAAGATTTTTGAACATAACTCTCAAATATGCAGAAACGATCAAATGGATGCTTTATGGACATCACCACACTGACACTTTTCATTTAATTAGAGTACAGTTAACTATTCCATTAAATTTTTTAAATTATTGTTTAGGATAAAGAAGGCAAGGCTGTACAATTGTCTTTAATGGCTCCTGCTGTAACCCCATGGTTTTCTTCTTTAGATGGAGCGGGTGCAAATAATCCTGCATTCAGAATTTATAGGACTTCAGATGATTTAGCTATAATCAACGATATTGAGTAAGTGAAAAAGCAAAACAATTGCCCCGAACCAGGATCGAACTGGTGACCTTTAGATCTTCAGTCTAACGCTCTCCCAACTGAGCTATCGAGGCACACAAGCCAATGCTTTTTTGCGAGATGAGGTTTTTTCTTTTTACACTGATCATTTCAGAACTTACTATGTGAATCTGGACCAATTGAATCAAGGAAATGGAACATTTTTCCAATTTGAGTATTCATTCCAAAAAGCTTATAATATTACTGGCCCTATTAATGCATTAGCAATGGATAAAGTAATTAAGCGAATGAAAACTGATGAAACTACATTGATGACGTATCTTAATTATAATTCGGTTACTTGGAATGTGACAAAGCCAAAAGGAATATATTTGTAAGTTTCATTATTTTATTTAAACTGTTATCAAAAATGGATTATAGGGGAGCTCAGATCTGCTCTATCGATTATTCTGATTATCCTCGTTATGATGCTTGCCTTCTCCAATATAAATCATCCAATTCATTATCAGTAATATCCGTTTTCATACTTAGCTTTTTGATATATCATATTTCTAAATTTAGTTAAAATTTCTTAGTTAACTAGTCAAAATTTAATATAATTTACGGCGAAATATTATTATTAATATATATGTTACTGTGAAAATGGATGTATATATAATGTATGAGAACATTAAATTTTCTAAATGCGATTGAATCGAATACTATACTGTAAGCTAAGATTGACTTTATAATTTGTTTACTTGATGTATGTGACACTTTTTAAGCGATTGTTAGAATAATACTTTGTTATATACGGTTCTCATCTTAGGGTTTTTCAAATTAGAAAGTATAAAGATGTCTCATCTATCATCTTTTCTTAAATATTTAGCGAAAGGATTAGTCGTTTATTAGAATTCAATAAAACAGTCAATCACTATATTCAGTTAAATCTTAGAGAAACAGGTTATTTAGTATATCTTTTATGTAGATTTTATTAACTCACAAAGGTTATTGTATATACATGAAGAGGTTTTTTTTGTTGTTTCGAAGGAGAGAAAATAGATAAAAATTTCTTAAAATGTTGTTTTAGCATGTTGTTTTTTTTCAATTTAAACAATATTTCTGAAGTCAAAGAGAAATGGGTCAACAAGGGATTAATGTCGGAATGTTTTAAATGGATGTAATATATTACATACATATAACTTTCTATTTCAAGCTATACCTTTGATAAATATATATACATTTTATCTTTAATTTTGAAAAAAAAGGTTCTTCGTTAAAAGGCAATGAAAGTTAGTAATTTTGCAAACGATACTTTATCAACAATTCACCTGCAAAGATCAACATTAATTACATGAAGTACGTTAAATATTAAAATTTGTTTTAATTGCATAAATTGTTCCACACGGTTGTTCATAAAATGTTTCTTAAATAAAATTATTCTGAAGATAGATATTTATGAATTTCTAATAAATTATGGAAATGAAGTGATTTTGGAAGGTATGCATAAATATATTTGTAAGTTTATTAAAAATTTTGAAATTAAAATTACATAAATATAACTAGATATTAATTTATTTAACAATGTTTTTGTTTTTTAATATGTTTCTCGATGTTTTAAATTATTTCTGTCAAATACCTCATTTTCTACCCGGACCCTTATTACAGTTTGTGCTAGGATTGAGAGATCGTATAATACCATCTTAGCCCCCATCGTTCAGTTCGTTCCAGCAATTGTCCATCCGGAATTGCTGGTTACTTAATCTCTTTCATTCATCTTTTCTTTTGATGGTGATGCTCTTCTACCTTTCATGAAACCCAGAACATCACTTGATCTTTTCTGTCCTTTTTGCCATAATCTCGTTATGCCCAACCTACTTTCACCTCAGGGATTCCTTCACCTTCACTTATATAACTCCGATCTCCTGCTATTGCACTTTTCTCATCTTTTCAAGCATAATTCTATATTCAACATCAGTTGGGTTTTTTGAGATCTAGCTGAAAGAAATGTTTTTCTTACGATAACGATTACTTCATCAGTCATTTTGTTTAATAGTTTGACTTAAACTGTTTATCATTATAATCATTTCAGCTAATGAATCTCATTATTCTAACAAGCTTATTACTAAGTACTTCAACTAGCTCTGCGTTCTTTTTTCCTCCTTCTGGGTGTTCATCATGTAACTGTCCTAGTGCTTGTCCACAAGTTCCTACATGTGCCATTCCGTTACCTTGTTCACCACCCAGCTTAGCAATACCAGCCCCTCCAGCGATACAATTTCCAACTCCAAATTATCAGGCAATTTTTAAACAAAACTGATATTAATACTTATCAGTTTTGCTTTTTTTTTATTATTATTTCGTTTTAGCCAGGATGGATTCCCGCTATTCCGTCTGCTCCAGCTGTTACATCATCACTAATTCCAACGTTTGCGTCATTACCTTCATACAATGTTCCAATGCCAACTTATACTACACAAGTATGTGTTTTCAGCTCAAATATCAGCAAACTCAGTTGATTATTAAATTATTTTTTAAAGCCACAATATAAGTCAACTGGAATGGATGTGCAGGCTCCAATTTTTACATCTATACCAGCCGAATCGTATCTGCTTAAGTGAATTATAAAATTATAAAAATAGAATGAAATAGTTAAATTTAGATCAAAGAAACCTGAAGCTGTTCTTCCAACGCTAATGCCTTCACTAGTATGTAATGAAATAAACAATACAATTTACTGTATTTTAGAGCGAAAGCGAGGGCTATGTTGATAATTCTGAGAAATATCAGGCATTAACTGATTATGATGACACTGCTCCCGCTTTGCCACCTCCAATTCCTCCTGCACCAACTAATACTTACAGGTTCTTTTAAGCAATAATAAAGTATTAGTTTTGCTTTATAGAACTACAGATACAGTTCAGTATATGGATTCACTTAACGATAATCCTCCATCATTTTCTGGTTTGATTAAGTTTAAAGCTTAACTGAGTTTTTATTTTTCAAGACTCCCCGAATGAGCTTGATATTGACGTTGATAGTAATAGTTTTCTCCACTCTGGAGAAGCCAGTATAGAATGGCCTACCCTACCGATGTCGAGAAAATCCATTCCAGATGGTTTTACTATTTTTCTTACTAGCAAACTTTATTTTTATTTCAGGTTTAGCTCCATTCGACGCTCTGGAAAAAAGACATTCAGTTCTGAAAAGGATGAGGGTAAGTTATAATATTTTCCAAAACAGAATAAAATAATATTTATTAATAGAATTCTAAAACAGCTGTTCCACACACTAATTCAACTTGTAATTCACATAACTTAGCTAGTGTTATGGCTAAGGTATTACAGAATCAGCAGAAAAATAGAAAACTTTGTATATTCAGGCAATCGTCGAAGATGTTTCTGTATCCAAGAGAATGGTTATGAGAGCAACTGAATTAGCATTTGATGGAGCCAGGTTAAAATTTGAAGATAAAACGGCCTTATCATCAGTTTTTCTTACAGATTTGATGTATTCTGTGCCACTGGTGAATTCAGTTACAGCATACACTCTAGAAAATATTGTGAAGTGACAAGTGGCAATGTCACATGCTTCGCTTTTAGATAATTTCAGAATGAAATTATTGCATTTGCTAATTTTAAAAATAGTTATATTACTAATATCTTGACATTTGTTCTTAATATTGCTCATGATCTCGTTATTTTATAATTTTCATTTGGGAAGGAAATTTCTATATAATTCTATGATGTTTAGAAAATAATTGTTTTAATTCTGTACAGATCTGAATCAGTAATAGAAAAAGTAATAGAACAAATCTAAATGATCGGACGACGCCTAGTGAACAGCTAAATGTTTTAGAAAATATGATAAATTAAAGAAATTTGAAGAAGATCATAGCATCTGAAATACATTTCTTTTTTTTAAATTTGTTTTATCTTAGCTTATTACGGATGATAGACCAAGATTTTTCATCTATTATTTTGATTCATGACTGTACATATCTATGCTATATGAATGAATATACATGTTGTTACTTATACATATAACATACATCTGCTTTGGATCAGCTTTATTGAGTTTAAAAAATGTATAATTAAAATTATTTTTATAAGTTTTAATGAAATGAATAAATTTATAACCATAACAAATTCAAAAAAAGCATTTTTTCTCAAATGTATTTAAAGTTTTCATAATATATCAGATTTATATTTTGGAACTAATATTAATATTATACTATTATGATATTAATTAAACTTATTTTAATATATGCATAGTTAGCTAAAGTTATAGGTATTAGTAATAATTAGTAAAGTAAATCACTTAGAAATTTAAATCACAACTGATGTTTGCTAAGCAAACCACGATGAATATATTCTTTTATTCCAAAAAAAGAAAAAAGTAATTTCAAGGTCTGCTAATTCATTAAGCTTTTCTGAATTGCATCTTTTCTCTCAAAACTTCGTTATTCAACAGAGAAGTTATGTAGATGGATGAGATACATAGAAGTACAATGGTATTCAAGGGGCGACTGCTCTTCTCAGCTGAGAGAGATGTTGACAATGTACTATGAATGCTCTTCCTTTTTTTTAATTACCAAATTCTTTTAAAAATATAAAACACATTTGATTCTACCTTTGATATTGAAAAAGTATAAATATAATATATATATATATATATATATATATATATATATACATTCACATATATGTATATGTCAAGTTAGAGCATTTAGTATATTTGATGTCATGTGGCGTAGGCGAGCAGGTGTTTTCCTTAGAAATAGTGTTTATATAGCTGATTATCTTTATTAAGTAAAACAAGGTGTAGGAGGTATCATGAAAGATAAAAAAATTGTTGATTGTGTAGAAGAACTTTAAAAATTTCAACTACAAAAGCTTGCACACTCATAGAAAGCTGAAAGTATGACAGCAAAAGTTTTGAAATTTACAAAAAAATTCAGATAAGAAGGCTATGATGGTAATTTTCATTACTTCCAAAATATAGCAGATTGATGCTATTTCTATTTCATTTAAATATTCAAAAACAACATTTATTTGTATTAGTTTCAAAAATCAATTCAAGTTCTATTTTGGTATTTCTACTTATCTCGTTACAGTAGATATCAAATTTGCTTCATTCGTATACAAGAGTTGAATAATTACTTTTCAGTTCTTAAGATGAAAGCAATTTGTATGTGTTTATTATTTCATCGGACTTTGAGTACTAAGAATACATTATTTATATTATTCAATAGAATACTTTTTTTAAAGAATATGATCTTAGTCTTAGTGACATTTGTTGGAATTTGATGTTTAATCAAAGATTGAAGATGTCAAGTACATTGGCATTAATTAATTTTTTATATCAATAATCATTTTTTCATGCTAACAAAATTCTTAGTGTTCCATATAAATTTGCTGGAATTAGCATTTACCAACTTTTCATTTATGGCGACAGGTGATATCTTCGTTTAGGAGGCTTGGTAAACCACAGAATCATTTATTGTCTAGAGTTTTGGCAAGTGTGGCAGTTGGCTTCCCTTTCAGCTTGTTAACATAAGGCTACCAGCCCCTTGAAAATATAATAATAGTTTTTTATACTGTTTATTCATTTCTTCAATTTTACTATATAAAGTTTTGTACTATTTTCTTCTCTTTAAATAACTATTGTCCACTTTATTTGAGGTATTCTCTTCAAATTTAAATTAGACCACAGTTACTTCACGTCATCTTTCCAAATAATTCTGACGTTTTACTTTTTCGCTCGTTCCCACCATACAGCATGTTGCATCTGCTGAAATTACGTAAACCTATAAATTGATTATGTTCTTCATTCAAATAATAGTTTTAAAATATTATCACAATAATACTATACTATATGTATTAATTTACTATTTTCTAAATCTTTAATCAATCTGCTCAAAATGATTCTTATAAATATGGATAATCCATTCAAATTATGCTAACTAATCGTCAACAAACGTATCTGAACTATCGATGAACTAAATTTATCCATTACTGTATAATTTTCTATTTTATTACTACTTGTACCTTCATACAACATGATATTTTGAATCAGATGTTGTTGGAATACATATGTTGTGCTTAGCATTAGTTTTTCTTCTATGATCCAACTCATGTCCTTTGCAACTCATACACATAGATATCTTTTGAATTGAGCTTCTGATCTTATAGACAGGAATACCAATTAGATGATTTTCTGCTTTTCGGAGGTCAAGGTTCATGCATGAGAACACGTCATCTTTTGAAATTCTCTCTGGGCGGAATATTCTGAGAATGTGATGATGTTACAGTTTCTCTCAACATTTCATAAAAGAAGTTAGTTTGCAGAGAGCCAGACCAAATTTTGGTCTAAAGGGTTTCATCCAACCCTCTCATTTATTTAAGTCAAATTGATCTTCTTCTGTTCTCATTACCACTTTTCTGCATTCTCTCAATCTTACTTACTAATTTGAACAATACATTGCAAGTTTTTTAAAAGTGTTTTCTAGTTTATCATTCAGATCACTGTAATTTTTTTCTATTTCTATTTTAGTATACCAGAGCATGTGTTGATTTAGTAGATAATGTTACTATAAACAACTTATGAACACACATTTTCTTCGATAAAAAGGAATTTCCAAGTATCCTTTCAAATCCAGATCAGCTTCTTCTTCTAATCAAACATCAAATGAAAATTTGATAAATTATCACCCGATCTTTGTATATTAAATATTTTTTGCTGAGTCTCTTATACATATATGTATATATACATTTATATACATATATTCATATCAATAATTTGTAATATATTGCAAATTAGTATTAGATAGAACTTATATTTCTTTTATAACGAGAGATTTTCTACTTTGAAATATTTCAAGTTTCCATCTATGATGCAGATTTTTTTTATAAATGTCTCTTTTTTCATAATATAGTAAGAACATTTTCAAATGTTGAACCAGACACTTTTAATATAATTTAATAAATGACGATGATGATGATCACATCTAGAAAGAGAAAACAAGAACGAAGTTTTGAGCTAGCTTCACCCTTTCCTACCCCCACTCATCTTATTTGGATGGGCACACATTTTCCATAAGATAGTTCAGAATTCTAAATTGCAACAACAATGATATAATGTGATAATGATTTGAGTATATATTTCTCTTTGTTTATTCTGAAAAAGAACTTTTATCGTTAAATATTCTTGTACTTCTGAATTTAAATAACCTGATATTCAGTCACGAAATGGCATTAATGGGCGACTCAAGCACTGGAATTTTTCAAATTTTAATATTTCTCTTTCTGGTATCCATGTGCTCATGCACTTACTGTGAGTTATCGTATTTATTTCCATTTTTATTTATTTTAATTTAGTGGTTTACATAAATCCGTATCATCCTGAAAACCCTAGTGAGATGCCTGAAGCTACAAAAGTAAGTATTACTGTTCTTTACCGTGAATAAAACTTAAAAACTTTGATTCAAAACTTCAATTTTCAGTTGACTGCTAAAAGAGGGAAAAGTCTTTTGACGGGGTTAAGTGCTCCAGAAGACGTATGCACAATGAGAATGCTATATAATCACGTGCCCCGACACGGTCACAGTAAGTCTGTTTCCTATTATATTCTTTATATTTTTAGCAGGTTATTCTTTTCTTTATATATATATATATATATATATATATATAATTCAAACTTTTATGATTATCAATTCATAATCAATTTTTAGTTTCCAATGGAAGTTGGGTAGAAATTCAACAGGATGATGATTATGGCCTACAAGCGACATATGTGGAATGTTTAAGTGAAGATCGACCACCTTGCTATGGTATTGATAGAAAACGGTAAAATTCTACATTGAATAATTATTTATTTTTATTCTGATTAAAGATTTACGTCTGAATGTTTCACCGTATATGACTATCGACCAGCAAATGTGCGACTTTTCGGTTCTCATTCAGAGTTTGTCAGAGCAACTGTTAGGGTAATTATTTTAAAGATTTAGTTAACTTTTCAAATTCAAACTTTTCAAGCCATTTTTCTAAATGTAAAGATCAAAAGAATTTCTAATAAAAGAATTTTAATTAGTTAAAGATTCCAAAAATCTTAAAACCAGATGTTCCAAGCTAAAGCCGTAAGATCAAATTAATTTGAATTTGCAGATTAATTTGACTCTTTTATGTAATAATTTTTCAGATTCCGATTTCTTGTCAGTGCCAGGTGCGAGCAATCGGGACTTTATTCCGTTGAAAGTCTTGACGTCAGACAAGGCGTATCGTCGCGAATTCAGATTCTCCTCAGGCCATCTAGAACGACAACGATCTCATGTATCTGAATGTTGAAATTCTTTAACTATTCTGCATTTTTCAATTTTTTTTGTTTCGTAAACTATACTATATCAACTTTTTTAAACTTTTAACTAAACTGAAATCAATTCTCCTGAGGCGAGTATAACGTCTAGGCTTTCCCAATCAAGTTTTAAAAGTGCTTGAAATAATAATATTGTAGAAACAATGCTACTTATGTATAAAATGATTCAGCTCATTTACTCCTTCTAGTTTTCTTAGCAAATATTATTATAAATTATAGTACATTCATTTTATTTTATTTTTACAAAATACCTTAGAAAGGACATAACAAATTGAAAAATCAAAGAAAATATTTACAAAGATATACAGTTTGAGCAATATGGACAAATATAAACAAAAATTACAAAACTTTACAGCATTTTTTCAAAATTAACTAGATTTATTTATACAGTTACTTCACTGATCTTCTTTTAAAACCATATTCATTTCAATAGCTTCTTGCATGGCCCAAATACTTAAAGGTCTCATATACCCGATAGCTCTATAATTATAAATAAACTAGTAGTTTTTAATTATAGAAAACCTGTAGTATCGTTTTCTATATATAGCTTCAGGAGTCTGATATTGTAATCCATACTGATACCAACATGACTCGTAAACTCCTTTGGCAGTTTTGAATCCATCATTTGACATGTTCTACAAAGATGATAAGATTTATATAGCCTTCTAATACGAAGATATCATAAATCTCATAAAGAATTCTTTGAAGATCTCCAAAAAAACTTACTAAAGCAATCATGAAAGAAGCGAGAGCATATGCTGTGCCAGTCCATACTTCAACGGATTGTATACTTGATACGTCATCAACTCCATTGTCTCTGCAAGAATTTAAATAATTAAGTATTTTCAAAATTCAAAAACAAGTTTCATCGGAAATAAAAAGCACAAAACAGCTTATTGATAGCTGTCAAAGCAATTCATGGGGACTCTGATTTTCCGGTTACTGTAATATAGGAAAAAAACAGATGTTATATAAACTATCGTATTCAAAATAAATGTAATAACTGAATGTTATAGAAAAGTTCAGCTTTTTCTAAATATATGCTCAACTAACCGCATGCCATTAACGGCTCCCATTCTTCCACCCTCAAACGACATGACATTTACGTCGAAAATAGTTTCCAAAGCCGAAGAAACCTGCAAATTTCTCAATTTAAGTATATCCCAACGAGACTAGAAGAAAGAAAGAAAGAAAAAGAAAGATATTCACCATTCTTTCATCTAAAAGGTCATCATCGGCGATCATACGATGAAACCAAGCACCACACAGTTGGTCGGACATAACAAGCCTAGCATTTTCTGGATTTTCATCAAATTTGAAATATCTAACAGGTAAAAAGTTATATAACTAATCAAAATCCTATTTATAGAATACCTTCCATTCCAAAGTTTATTTATAAAAGCACCTTTAGCTCGTTCAAGATAATCTGAATACTTGCTGTAATCTTCACGTCTTTCCAATTTCTCAGCCATTTGAATCAAACACCAGAGTGAACACAAGAAAAGTGAACCACAGTAAGCACTAAAAATAAAGATTTCAGGCTTGCTAATTCACTTTGGCTCCTATAAAAAGCTTCATGAACGAGTATCGAAATAAACATTAATTATTTCGCTACGTAGGTGTAGTTTACACCTTCAATGCATTTCAATTTTCAAAAGCATAATGATAATCACACCTGGTCCCGGTCATCGTCCAAACATCATAGGTTTGATCTGCTGTTCCACTATTTTCAATCATACCGTCTTTGTCCATGTCCCAATCCAAAAGAGCAGATTCTACAATGAATTTGGACCGCTCATAGAACATTTTCAGAACTTCGATTGACTTGAACGAGAATAATTGAAATAGTTTCGAATTATTTATAAAATACCTTTTCTTTTGGATATCCCATCTTGGAGTAAACCTTGTCCCAATCTCTCCAGCTTAAAGCCACAAATTTCAAGTTCAAATCTCTCCATTCAGCTGTATCATGTAATAGATAAGCATTGGTATCAATGAAAGGCTCGCCAACTAAAAAAGGATTCTATTTTACAATCTTAAATATTTATAAACGAACGTGGATGGCCCAAATCATGAGGTACTCTTCCATATTTTTTGGATTTCATAGAATTTCCTTCGCACATAGAAGTTTCATTTTTATCACTAGAGCGATAAATTTGGTCAGCTAAGAATATTAATATTTTTGAAAGGATTAACTAACTCATAAATACCATAATCCAACTGTATTCCCATTTCAATAGCCGGCCAGTTCTTTAAAAGTGCCCAAGAAGCATAAAAATGAACATCGTATGTAGTAAACATATAATATTCCCATGCTAAAAAACAAAAAATACTTCTGTTTTACATCATATGCTCTACATACATTCCATATAAGCATATCGTCCATATTTCTTAAAATGCTCGATTGTCGGCAAGCTCATTTCTGGTTCACCATCGGCCCACTTATCATCATATTCGAACCAAACGGTTGATCCATCAACCACAAAGTATAGTTCATTGAAAAGAGCACTTCGATACCTGAATAAAAAACATAAAAACCTAGTTGTTAGTTGTGTTGATCACCATTGAGGAAGACGTTCATTAGTAATAGTAGGATTTTGCCAGTTTTCTATAAGTCTCAGCCATTCATCCCTTTTTTGGAAACCTGAGTGAATCATATCAGAAAGTACGTTTGACCCTTTATAGAATCTAGTATATCTTCTAAATTCATAAAATGTTGTTGATTTCAAATTCTGATTTTCAACCTCTGATACAATCTCTGGCGTAAACCGAATGCAACCTCAGGCATGTGCCAGATGAGTGAGAAATGGGAAACTTCGCAAGACTTAGCTGCAACAGCGAAACGTGATGAAACTGCGATTCCAAGTTCTCGTTCAACAGTTTGTTTAGCCTCTGAAAACTGAATTGGTAACAAATGAAATGGCTATTCAGTAAACCATATAATGTGCCATAATCCTTTAGCTGTTCCCAGACTTCTGCACCATTGCCATTAACATCAAATTGGCTTCTACTTATATTATTTTTCATACTCTAGATAAGACACTTTTAAACAAAAATTCTGTGTAGCGACAAAAAAAACCTTCTCGACTGCAACAATGTAAGTGACTGGCATCTTCTTCACTGTGTGATGAAGAGCAATCCCGCTTCCATTGGGAGCATCAATATATTCAGATCTTTAAATGAAATCCAAGCAAAAGAATCTCACTTAATTAGTATTTCCTACCTGCAATATCCTTCTTTATCCCATTGAGCATTTCCAGTACCATTACGGAAACTAAATGTGATGGATACATTATAATTTTCGTTCGAATTATTCAGAACGTAGAAATCGAAAAGGGCAATAGGTAGTGAAGAATCCTGCAAAGTACAATGAATACTAATTGTGTAAACATATACATACATCATAGTTATGAGGTATAACAGGAGACAACTGTTGTTGCAATATTATCATATTAAGATCAGGAATACGAAACTCTCTCCATGCTCGAGGGAATAAACCACGATACCTAGTTCACAGTTACCAAAACTTATTCATCTTATATATAATACCTTAAATCATTCTTAGAGAAAGATGAAGTCCAGTTTTGCAGAGTTGATTTGGAGAAATCTGCACAAGATAAAATAGATTGGAAAACCGTAGCATTTGAAGAATTTTGAACAGTAATTATAAACTAGAATTTCATATTGATTTGGTATTATGTCAATAAAACTACCTGGTTGGCTTTTATATTCTGCTGTGAATGTTCTTTCATTCCAGGTATAATTGAAAATTTATTAAAAGCGCCCCGGAAATCAGTTCCAATGGAACCACAACCTAATCCACCTAATGGAACTCCTGGAGAAGATAATTACCATATATTTAAATGATGAAAAATTCAAGAAATATCGCATTATAAAATAATGACTAGAATACAAATACTGATCCAAATTTAGATAATCATTCTAGTTAAATAGTTACCAAATCATTCTCACTTTTAATTTGATATGGATCTTGAAATTATACCGTAATAAAATCTACCTGTGTATGGATAATGTGATAAAACTTGAAATATATCAATAAAACAACCACGGCCATTCCACCATTCCTTGGCACAATGCATAAACATTCCAAAACACATAAAATTGAAACTAAGAAAATGAACTTGAACTAACCTTATAAAAAGAGGTAACATCTTGACCAGCTGATTCATATTGGGTAAAAATGATCTTCTTTTATGTGATTCAGGAGCTACGAAGTCTCCATTAACTTTCCAACCGACTCCATCGATTAAATCCTCTATTTTTTCAGCATATGTCATCTGAAATATTAAAAAAAACAGTCATGTTAATATGGTATTTTTTGAAATTGAGAAGACAAAACTAAAATAAATTTGTATTAGAACTGGTATTGTAGTTGAATGATTTCAAAATGATGCAGTAATAATATAACAAGATATAAAATAAACCAAAAGATACAAGTATAGAAAGGTGAAATGGATTTCAAAAAATAAAAAGTAGCATAAGCAATTGCTTATTGATTTTTTTATCAATATCAATACAATTATAATCAATTTCACAGTGTTTCGTCAATCATCTTCAATATGTTTTAAGATTATCTAAAACATAACATAGTTTCTTCATAGTTTTTATTTAAAAAAAACATATAACTTACAACAAGAACATAAATGTTTCAGTCTTTTTCAAGATACAGAAATACAAAATTGGTAACAAATTCAATATTTTAAAGTGCAAATGCTAGTAAACAAGTTTTTGAAAATTTTTAAATGTTTAAAGCGGCAAATTATTATCGTACTGAAATCAAAACAAACAAAACGCGAAATCAACCAATCTCCCAGATTGAAGACTATAAAGTGATCACGGGTTTTGTTTACTCGAGCATTGAATAGCATTTGTCATTCCGGTAAATCGCATGATTAGCTGCGTTGCTAATTTTCAAAAGGTTTTAATTATATAATTTCAGGACAACTAGCGCATATACATTAAAAGAAAAAAAATGATCCGAGAAGTTGAAAATTTTAAATCCAGATCGATACTGATAAATACCCGCAATCAAAGTTAAACGAATTGGCCAATCCATACCAGGGGGTTACTGTATATGCGCAAATCTGTCTTTATTTCAAAAGAATATCTTTCTTCAAAAGTTTTGTGTGAAGTTGTCGTTCGATTTATAGATTAAACTTTAATGTTCATTATAGTTTTTTTAAATGTTTCATGTTCTATCTTCTTGGGAAAGAATCACGTACAACATTTTTCAAATTCACGTATCTTGACTTCATGTAATTGTGGAATCATTCTGAAATTTGTAGTTCTTTCAAATATGCTTTGAAATTTCTGGTTCAAAGTATGATGACTGTTTGTGAATATGGAAAATCCAAATACTGTTTCTACTGTATACAATGATGAATTAACTTCATTCATACGAAGCGTAAGAGTTTTTCAAATTTTTGTTCTATAATGAAACATTCTGTTCTAGCTTTCTAAAGATAGTGTTGCTTGTTTAGATGTAACGTCAGAATTTATATTTATTTCAACTACGCATGGAACGCTGATAATTGTAGATAGGGGGACTTTTACTGTTACTGAACCGTATGTTAACATGTTTAGTAGTTGTACTTTACTTTATTTTTTCAGTTTCTCGGGTCTTTTTGGGAAAATAGTTTGTACTGGTGTTCGTAAAAATGAAAGAAACGTGTATATAGCAATTGGGTTTGATTCAGGTGCTGTTAGTTTTGTATCATTGTCTCTAAATGATGCGAGAAAGGTAAACAATTTTCAAAAGAACAATGAAAATTTATAAATCTCAGTATTTGGTACATGTTGCACGAGATTGCCATCGTAATTCTGCTGTGACTGATGTATCGTGGTCAGAAGATTGTTCCCAAGTTTGACTATAATAAAAAATTTTGCTTGAGATCTTATATGTAGGTATTCACGGCAGATGAAAGTGGACTTATAATTGTATCAAAAATAGATTTTTCTAATGTTTGTTACACCTGTTACTTTGAATAATCAATATATATCCTTTTTAGGATAGCTTTGGTCATCTTTTTCATTCAATGAGCTCAATTCCTAGTAACAAAATAATTTGTACTCCAGATTTTCTTTTTATGATTTTAAAAGATGGATCATATCAGTTTGTTGATTCAGATTCGGGTGAATCAATTCCGATTAAGTTAAATATAGAGCGGTACAAATGTCATATATGAAATTAAAATGTTTAAGCTTTTCAGCTTTCATGAAGTTGTATCATGCAGTTGTGTAGATAAAAGCATTTTAATAGTTTGTAAGCATATTGTATTTGCTGTAGAATTAGATGAGACAGGAAATAATTGGACATCCAGAAAAGTGGTAGCTTGAAAGTTTAATTTATTTCTTATTTGTTTTTTTGTTGCAGTTTGAATCTGAAGAGACTATTTGTTGCTCTAGTGTTTGTGGTAATTATATATGTCTTATTTATTTGAATAATGCTCAAATACTCACAATATCTGACATGAACTTGATTTATCAGTATGATTCCGATCAAATTGCTGTGAGTTTAAACGATATACAGTTTTACCTTATTTTCTCAGTCAGAGAAACTGTGCTGTGTCGACCATGATGGGAGTTTACTATATGTAGCACATAGCAATAGATTATTCCGAGCTTCCTTAACACCTCTAACGAATGTTTTATCAGAAGTAACAGGTAGGATGATTCTTAATTACCTTCATTTATATAAACCCGTAGATGAGAAAATAGACATCACTACATTGCTAGAATCTCCAAGAAAAATTGGTGCTTCTCTCTTAAAAAGAGCTTCAAATGTTTTCCAAGTAGTTGCTTCTGCAAGTGAAATAGAAGTTTCCACAGAAGGTATGTATTTAACTTCAAAATGTGGTTTAAAGATTATGCTTTTAGTTCCTAAAATGATCGAAAGCGGAATTAACGCCATAAAAAATAATTCGAACTTTAATTCCGTCGTTGAACGTGTTCAAAACTTCGTAGATTCGCAAAATTCTGCGGATATCATAGAAGGTCTTCCAGATCGATATCCAATAAATTTATCAAGAAGTTTGTTTTCTGCGCATGCTTCATGAGAACATTGTTTCCTAGGTCTTGAAGAGACGGCAATAGATAGTACAGTCTCGGTTGAGAGAACAGCGAAGGCTAGGGGCCCCAAAAGAAGAGAAAGTGAACGTGCTTGTCCTGAAGAGAAAGAGGAAAACTTGGATGCTTCACTTACAATTGAACCTTCAGATTCGATAATCAACGAACTCCGCAGACATGGTACAAAGCTTCTTTCCTTATTTTAATTGTCGGATTCTTAGTTCTTGGACATGGTGGCGAAAGTTCCAGTCCTCCTGTTAAGACTGAAAGTTCAATATCTAGTATCAATGGTCAAAATGAAGCAGACGATGTATTTAGTAATTCATTTTGTTCGAGTTTCCAATCTCCAGCAGCTTTATCAAATCAAAGAGAAGCTTTTGACTCGGGGCCTTCGTCATTTTCTGATAAATTCAATGCTTCAGTAAGAGTTTTAGTATTTTCCAATCAATATTCTTTTTTAGTTTGTGAGTTGCCTAACTGATGTAAACAGTTATTCACGAGGAGAAGCTCAGGCTAGTCATATAAATGAAGTAGAAGAAGAAAAAGACGACGAATTTGAATCAGAAAATCCACCACAACCTGAAGACACAGTGTCAACTGTTTTTGATATTCTCATGAACAGTCAACGCAATGATGCTTTACCTGTAATTATCAACCTTATGAAAAATGTAACATTATTTTTTTAAGATAGAAAGTGCAGAAGCTCCTGATAATTTCGAGATGGCTAAAGAAAATCATTTGAAAAATTCTTTTATTATTCCCGAATCCTGCGATATATGGAAAGAAGTGATATTTTTTTCTGAGTAAACTGGAAATATTTGTTATTTCAGAGTTCGCTTCCGCATCAAGTATGTTCCTTGTCACTTTTTGACAACAAGATTGTTCTAAGTAGTCGCCGTCAAAAACCAAGGTACACTGAGCTATGTGAGTTAGGCAAAAAGGATGTGTCTTGGTTGAAATTGGATTGGAATGCACATGAAATATCATTTAGTGGTAACATTCTTAACAATAGTTGAGTTTTGAATTAACTTAATAGATGATGGGCTTGATGTTATTCGATTGCACAAGGGTCGTTGTTATAAATCAGATGTTGGGTTGAGCTCTATGCCTTCAGAAGAAGTGCCAGTAGTTGGAGCTAATGTAACTAACGTTATACTCCGAAATGATAATATTTGGTATAACACAGAAGAACTAGGGGTATGGAGATCAATGACTGTATGTCTGCATAAATAAATTTTTAGCCTTGCGTTCTACTTAGAGATTTGTCTCATACATCATTTTCTCGATTGACTTGTGAATGGCCTCTTTTCTCTCTTACAGTATCTGATTATGCTATTTGGGCTGTTAGGTAATTTATGCACTTTTCGTTTGTTATTTCAAATGTTTCATTTAGAAAAGAAAAGGGTTCGCTAATGGCTCGTGTGGGGTTGGCAAGGTGTCGGATGGGAGACGATTGGGCTGAAACTATGTTTGTTTTGATGGTACTACATCCATTTAAATATGATTGTTAAAGGCCAGAAAGTATGAAATGTGTTGTTTCTGTTTCATTGTATGGAACTAATGGTTTTGTATTGGATGACGAAGGTCGATTATGGATGGCAACAGGAGTTGACCAACATCACCCTTTTGGACGTTGTTCTCGTTTCCTCGAAGTTGGTGCTTGAGAACTTGATTTGAATTGAAAATTTGCTTTAGGTCAGAGTTCCCTGGCCAACTCAATGCACAAAAACAAAGTATAATGAATGGAAATTATTGTAAATTTCTTTTTTTTTTATAAAATGAGCAATGGATTATAACTTCAGAGCTTCAAGTTATGGCATCTTTGTCTGCACAAACAAATCTCTTTATTCGGCATTTAATTCTGTTTTAGGACATGGGTAAGCTATTTTCATTTAATCTTTTTTATAACTATAATCTTGATAAATTAATCTATATATTTAAATATTTACCTATTTTTGAGTTTCCCAATGGAAATTTCCAACAAATATGCTGCATTGGATAATTTTTCATTGTTATCCGCTTCCAGTTTTACATATGATGATTATTCATTAGAAAGTGGTTTGTTGACATTTTTAATTTAAACTATATCAAGTTAATTTATTTAACAGATAGTATATTCTTATGTCGTCCTAATTCTGATGTATTTGTGTTTCGCCCCAAAAGAAAAGTATTAACAAATTTGTCTTTGCCACCAAAAGTATTAACGGTTTGTTTGTAGAAAATTGTATTTTATATTTTCTTATATTTTAGATTACATCTATTTCGTCCCATAATTTTAACCTAAGCGTTGTGGATTCATTAGGTAATGTGTATTCAAGAAACAGAGATGGAATATGGTTAGAACACGAGCAATTGCCACCAGGTTCAGTTTTTCTACGTGCTTGAAACTTATAGTTTCTTCTAGGTGGAATCATTTCATATTCCGAGTCGTCAATGGCAACTTGGCTCATTACATGTGATGGTTCTATAAAAAGTAAAACGAATGCAGACTCATGTTGGCTTACGCACTCAATCAATATTGTTTCATCTGGAGAAAGAAAAGCAACTCAGGTAATTTAGCAGACATTGTCTCCGAATTTCGATTTTTACGCGGGAAAGTTACAATTAAAAGTTCACTCTTTTCCACATAACGAAATTGTTTGGTCAACAACAGAGTAAAGAACATTGATCAAGTCACAACAATTTCAATTAAGCTTATGTTCTGAGGCTTAAATTTTGATGTAAAGTATTTTAAATAGGCTTTGTTTTATGAACAGGAGAATTATCAAAATTGTCTAACTTCGTTCAGATTTCATGCTCTCCAAATGGTCGTTATATATGGGTCAATGACGGGATTTCAGCTTGGGCCCGAACTAATGTAGATTCTCATAACCCATCTGGAAAGCGATGGGCTCAGGTTTATTGAGATATCTATTGTTTAATATCTTCAAATTTATGCAGACACATCATTCAAAAGGGATAATGTCGGTAGCAGCGGGTGATTTTGTTGTTTACGCTTTAGATGAAAGCTATAATCTGCTTCGCCTTCAAGGATTAGCTGCTGGGAATCCAGCTGGAAACACCTGGAAGCATGTGAGTTCTGGAATAAGGTACTAGGGTTTTACATTGTAAGATCAATTAATCTTAATCTTCAGAGCGATTTCTATTGATTCACACAATTGTTTATGGGTTATAAATGGGGAAAACAGACTAGTAAGATATATGGTTAGTATATACTTTAAACTTCATGAGATTACAATACATTTCAGTGTGCCATTTTTCCTGATAGGACTTAATTATTGATACATTCAAATATCGAAGGATCTAGTTATTTATAGTTCTTATATATATATATATGATTCATCAAAAATAAATGTTCAGTTTTGAAAAATGTATTTACATGGTTGGAATTATTAATAACCCGAGGGATAACGCAAAACGGAAGGAGGCATTGTAATTTTTAAACTTTTAATATCAATTGGCTACAGCATGTGCAGAAACTTCTAGCGGATTATCATTTTTTGCTGGATTTCCTAAAATAAAAGCATTGAAAGAGTATATTTGTAGTATATCTGTGCCTTCAAGTGGATCCGGAATCCCTTGCTTTTCGCGAAGCTCCTTTACAACATCACCGATTTCTCGGAATACTTTTCCAGGTCGAAAAGTTACCATTCGCGAAAGAATACTCAGCTTTAAAAAGAAAAATTCACATTATATTCGAAAAATAAAATTACATCTCTTATTGGATATATAAAATGCATGTGCAGATGCTTAACTGTTATTAGAGGAGGCCAATGAAAGCCAATTCTAGAAAAAATATTCTAACATAATAAATAATATTTGCACAAACCTCAACATGTCTTCGACTGTATCAGCTTCTCCTTTTTTCTTAAGTTCTTGTCTTAAGTAATCTCTACCTGCCTTTTCCATTTCTTCCACTATAAATAAAGTCATTTTCGTTTATCACAGTAGTATTATTTACATAAAGGAATATCTGCAGCTGTGAGATCAGTAGGTTTGCTTATGTGTGATTTGCTCAAAGCAAGAAAATGTTGAGAAGCCTTAGGCTTAATATCTTTAATTACAACTACCTAGAATTTTATTTAATTAATTAAATATTTGTAATTAAGGTACAAACATTTTCTGTATCTTTCAATTGAACCGAATTTTTCTCTTTAACGATGTCGCAGAATTTACAGCCAGCAACAGTAGTTCCTGTCGTGGTCATTATGCTGCCTAAACCATTGAATCATATTGATTTCAGAAAATGTCACATGATAGAGGCGCAATTCAATAAACGAAATACGATTATTATAATATATAAAATGTAAAACAATAGATGGGGCTAAAAGCAAAAAGAAATAAAAAATAAAAATTTTTAACAATCAATGATATGATAGGGGTTAATGCGACAAACTTTTACGTGGAGAGAGCGATGAACTTCGACCAGAACAACAACCAGTAGTGAAAGTATGTTTGTCATAGGAATATCAGAGTGCAAAGAAAGTATGTTACATAGCTAGAAAATGAACTCAAAAAACAGAAGGAATAAAGCGAAATGCATTGCATAGAACACACTACACAAGAAAATGGATTTAGATTTTCTGAGAAAATTAGAATAAGACTACGCAACACTTCGATTTTCAAATAAGTAGCATGGCAACAGCGCTCAACCAATCAGATGTGAAATGACATTAGGGGTTGAAATGAGAGAAGAGAAATGCTATATCATTCCAAGAGATTCTATGACAATACTTCATTGTTAAAGAAAACAAAACAATGCATTATAGTGCTATTGGAAATGAAAGAAAAAATAATATAACAAACGTCAGTAAACGAGAAGAAAGAGAGACAGAGTGGGAGGCGAAAAATCTAGACACCGGGAAGCGAATTGGCTTCGATTTGTCGATACTATTGAGCTCCATAAGCGGGACTCATCCTTCAAGTAGTGTTCTTACAACATGTATAAGAAATTTTGCGGCTGAATCTGTCTCCTCGAAGGAGTAACACGCCACAACGCCTATTGATTCTGTTTTGAAAAAATTACTCCAACAGATGGGTGTAGTGACTCCTGGTCCGACTATGTTTTATTGCAAAATTGAACAGCAAGAATTTCGTTCGCATGCAAAGCTCAAAGTTCAATTATTTATTGAGGAACAAATAAAACAAACCAACTTTACACGTAGAACTAACATACATTATAACAGTTTAATTTTTAAATTTTATCCTGTGAGATCATTGTGATCAAACAAGGCTTGATCGTAAACTTCTGCTTTGACTGTTCTTCCGTCAAAGAATCGGTTGTCTAGCCCACCTCTGGCTGCATCGACCTGTATTGCGACGACTGATAAGATAAGATTAAATAAATCTTTTACCTCGGTTGGATCAGAGAAACGAACAAAGATTTTAACTACTCCTGCTGCTTCATCATTGGCAATGACAACCTATAAAGAAATGTTATTATATTTTATAAACTACTACAGATACCTCTAGAACATTTCCATACTTAGAACATTCACTTTTGATTTCTTCTTCTAAATATTCATCAATATCTTGAGGTGTTACCTGAAAAGAATATAAATAAACAGGAGAAGTCGTTCCCAACCATATTTCTAAGAACGAGAACACAAGACCGGTTTGTACGCATGAGCTTTGCCATCAACAAATGTCGAGCATCGTTACCTCTATAAATAGGAAAATAAAGATCGAAATTAAAAAAACACATCAAACCGAATATTAAGTAATCCTTCTTGACTAGCTAATGTGGCATCTTCACTGTTCATGGTGTCAGCTATAACAGCGTCAGACAGAGCTCCTGCTTTTTCGGCTGCAGCTAAAGCTTGAACAGAATTTAACTAAATAAATGATATAACTACAAGAAAAAGTAATTAGACTACTTTTGGTTGAATTTTCTTTGGCTCGTATGGCCCTCTATAGTGTTGTTTGTTCTTTTTCTTTTCATCTTTTGCTTTAGAAGGATCATGCTCTTTCAATTTTCCTGATGCAACTAAAGCACCATCACCAAGAATTGCTAAAGCCATGCTTTCTACACTTCCTGTTATAGCAAGCTGAGCTGAAAAAGAAATTGAGTCAATATGCAATGAAATCAAGAGATATCCAGCATACTCTGTACATCTTCTTCCTTAGTATCTAAACAATCCTTAGGAGCAATCATGGGATCTAACTCTCCAAAAGAAATAGGTTGTGCAAGTTTAGCATTTTGTTTAGCTTTCTGTCTATCTAGCAATCTACCTAACTGAAAAAATATATATTAAAATTATACTTCAACGTGTATCAAGCCTTTTCGCTGAATGATCTGTCTGCAGGAGGTTTTTGCTTGTTCTCCTTTGGTACGGGTACTTCTGCTGGTTGAGGCGCAGCTGCGCTAGGAGGAGGTACAAGAGAAGGAGGTGGAACCAGCCCCGGAGGTGGAACTATACCTCCTCCTACAAAAACTCCAGGAGGGGGGAAAGCGCCAGGTGGCATTCCTCCTATAGCAGGAACATCTTGGGCAAAACCGCCAAAGCCTCTACCAGAGCTCTGAACAAATTATATTTTCCGTTAGTAACATAATCTAACATACTCGAGTTTGAGCAGGCGGTGGTGGAGAAGGTTGATATCCAAACTCTGGATCACAAGGTGGATAGGGCACCGTAGCTACAGGAGGTGGAGGAGGAATAGCAGCAGCCTCTGGGGGAGGTGGAGCTTCAATAGCTCTAGGCTGAAGAGAACTCGATGAGCAGGATAACTTTAACACACTTTACCTGTGGTGGCACAACACCTCTTGAACTAAAACTTTGAGCAAAATGGGGAGGCGTGGACGCATCTGAATGAGCTGGACTGTTTCGAGCGGGTGGGAGAGCAAGGGCAGGACTATTTCCCCGGGAAGATCGTGAGTCTTGGGCAGGACTTCCAGACTTGGACGACTGTAATGCGCACAATTACTCCTTTTATTTAAAAACTTAGTTTCGTGCATAATATTTTATTTTTCGCACCAAAATGCACAACATTAGTCAATATGTGAATGTTGACTTAGGAAGTAAAAATTTATATAGAATTACAATAAGAACCCGTATATATATGTATATAATTATTAATATCGAGGTACCCCTGCAGCTTCAGCAGCCATGACTTTCGCTGTAACAGCGGCGGCAGCAACGGCGGCTGCAGCAGGAATCGCTACTTGAGTGGAAGGCGTGAGATATTGCAAGGCTTCTGGAGGGGTAATGCATCGTCCGACCTGAAGATTTCCTACTCTGCTTGGGGGAAATATTATGCAAACTAACTCTTAAATACTGTCCTCCAAGATCAAACATGTTCATGCCAGCAATAGCTTCATTCATAGCTGCAGCATTATTGAATTCTATATAACCAAAACCTCTGTAAGTTATAAAGGTTAAAGCTCAACATGCATTAAAAGGATACCTATGAGTTCCTCGTCCACTTCCATTCTGTCTAGCCAATTGACATTTCACTACTTCACCGAAAGCTTCGAATACACTTTTAAGATCAGATTCAGAGAGATCAGGATGAACAGAGGCTACATACACTCTTAAAGGTAAGTTAATAGATAAAACAGTCGAATTTAATTATTATGTGATACCTGTGATATTTTTTTGCGTCCTGTTGGACCATTTCAATAATAGGCTGAGCCTGTGGCATGTTTGATGGTCGGCCAACCTGAATTTACTACCAATTTTTAAGAAATTCTTATAGTCTTACCTTGAGATTACGTCCTCCCATAAGTTGGCCATTCATAGACTCTTGAGCGAGAAGAGCAGCTTCAGGAACGTCAAACTCCAAAAAGGCAAAGCCCTTATGATGCTGAGAAGAATATATATATAAAATGATAGAAATAGATAACATACCCCTGTGGTAGGATCAAAACTCATGTTTATTGTCTTTATTGGTCCAAACACTTCGAAAGCTTTCTTAATGTTATCTTCCCTGACTTCGAAAGATATGGAACCTATATAAACTCTCGCCATTAAAGAGAGTGCTTGTGCGTACATAGATTGTTTTTGTTGCTAAATATATTTTACATTTGGGTGTTTTACTGGTAGGTAATTACATTTTCCTGATGAGCCTTTTGTTGTCGAAGCATAATTTGCTTAATTGATATATCCATTGCGTAACGCTTTGCTAAATGAAGATCATCCTTCCGCCTAGAGCTCAATTTAGTTAAACCAAGACCTAAGAGTTCAGCTTCTTTTCTTGCGCCTGGCCCAACATATACCTAAAGAGATATATTAGCCTAATTAAATCTAATTTACAAACCTCGCCTGCTTGCTGCAAGAAAGGCATAGCAACAAATACTTCTGGAGGAGCGGGACCCGCAACTTGAGCCTGTACATGTGAAGCTGCTCCTTAACAATAATTTTAATAGTATTTGAAAGCATAGAAAATACCTGGTGATGAATCCAAAGCAAAATTCTCACCCATATTGCTAAATAGGAGGTCTAAACAAAAATCATAATTATATAAAATATTAAAATGTTGAATAAGAATTCAATTACTATAAAAATACGAATAGGTTGAATTATATAGAAAATTTTATAGTATATGCAAATTCAAATAGAAATTTCGAATTGAAAATTAGAGCGCATTTAACACAGGTTCCTTTGTAAACGCAGTGCATCTCGAGTGATCACTTTTTGAACAGAGCCTTACAATGAATGTAGCGACTTTGAACGAGTTATTAGAGGATATGAAAAGAAAATGTGAACAAGAATTGAACTTTCATATTTTTCTTCGGTGACTTCAAGTCCTGCGAAGTAACAAATTATACCCAAAGTGTTGTCACAGATTCTATATGTGGGAAACAAAGAAATATGAACATAAGCCATTATAAATCAGTTGTAAATATTTGTCAACATAAGAAAAATAAAATGAACAATGTGACATAATTTTTTACAAACTTCTAAATTCTACAATTTGTGAATTTTGTTCTTTTGGCATCAGTGACTCCTTCATATTTTCTCATCATGACATGCATTTTCCAAGAAAAACAAAATCAACTTTTGACCTGCTGATATTACAGCCTGTTCGTTCTGATTAGAACTACTCTCACGTGGTCAGCAGATAAGAAGTTTGCAGTTGACTTCTTATTCTTTTGGTCACATAACCATTATTTTCTTGTCTTTTATTAATTTGTTAGTTTTCTTGTACGTGCTGAATTCAGATATGGTTCATGACAATTTATCCGCGGTGTTATACGGTGTAAATGATATTCGGCTTGAACAAGTAGTGATTCCAAGAGCGGAAAAAGGACAACTTTTAATTAGGTATAAACAAAATATTAACTCAGTACAAACAATAAATTAGAATTCACACTGTCGGAATTTGTGGTTCAGATGTTCATTATTGGACCCATGGAGCAATAGGCAATTTTGTTGTAAAAGAACCAATGGTAAGATTTATAGCAGCTAAAACTCATTTGTTTTACGAGTGCAGATTCTTGGCCATGAAACATCCGGCGTAGTGGAAGGAGTAGGAGACGGTGTGCATGGTTTTGCTGTGGGAGATAAGGTTGCATTAGAACCAGGATTACCTTGCAAAGGCTGCCAACATTGCAAAGTTTTAACTTTTCTATTTTTGGTTATAATCTATATTTTTAGAAAGGCCGATATAACTTATGTCGTTCTATGAAATTTTTTGCTACCCCACCTATCAATGGCACTTTGACTCGTTATATTGCTCATGATGCAGATTTCTGTTATAAGTGAGAAAAATATTTTTTTTCCCCATTTCATATTGTAATATTTAATATACTTGCAATATGTGAAAAATAGCAAACAACAGAATTAACAATAGACGATGTTCAGTACTGAAGAACTTAATTAGAATATTGCATCATTCGACCATTTTATTTATAATATTTTTACTACCGTGAACGGTTGCATTGAAATTAAATTATCATTTATTTATAATTTTTTCTCTGTATCAATACCAAATTTAGATTGCCTTCCAATGTTTCATTCGAAGAAGGAGCTCTCTTAGAGCCATTATCCGTTGCTGTTCATTCATGTCGAAGAGCTAATTTAGAAATGGGACAAAAAGTACTGATTCTGGGAAGTGGTAAGAAGTTTTATCAAATACATAGAACAGTATTTTCTAGGCCCAATAGGACTTCTTTGTTTGATGACAGCGAAAGCACAAGGAGCTGGGAGAGTTGTCATAACTGATATCGATGACGGACGTCTTGCACTCGCAAAGAAACAAGGCGCTGACTATACAGTCAATGTTCGGTAGGTATCAGAATTATAGAAATTGAATTAAAAATTTTGTACAAATACTTGAAAAAAAATATTAAAGTGGGAAAACGCCTGCTGAAATTCGGGAAGAAGTTATAACTTTGCTGGAAGAAGAACCTGCTGTGTCTATTGAATGTTCCGGTGCCCAGTCATGCATTGAAACCGCGATTACGGTATAACTGCCTTATCCCTTCATCATGCTCTAATTGAATACTTATAGACTACGTGTTCGGGAGGTGTGATTGTTTTAGTTGGTCTGGGTGCTTCAAGAGTAGAGATACCAATCATTGAGTCTGCAACACGAGAAGTCGATATTCGTGGCATTTTCAGATATGTAAATTGGTGAGTGCATCACGCTTGCATTTCTGACTAGTTTGTTTTTATAGCTATCCCACTGCATTGGAATTGATTGCAACAGGGCGTTTGGACCTTTCCGGGATAACAAGAGCTCATTATAAATTAGAAGAAACTGTCGAAGCTTTTCAAAGAGCACAAAAAGCTGATGTTATCAAAGTTTTCATCCAATGTTAACCTCGTCTACATTTTCACTTCACTTTCATCTCTCTAGTGTGTACATTGTAATGAATTCTTCTTATTTCTCACACTGTACGTATTCTTGACTACAGTTTTAAAGGACTATGCCGCTCGAAGAGTAATGATTCTTGTAGCGATTTCACATGCGATTTGGATGTTGTGTACCATCGTACGAGAGACCCTCCAATTCATTATTGTAAACAGCCTTGTTGTGGCTAAAGGGCGTAGCCTACTGCCGTGCATACCAAAATTCCGCACAGCTGGTGTCAGATTACATTTTTTAAATTTTATTCTAAGACTTATTTTGTTTTTATTTATTATAAGTTGATAAAATATCTCGAGTGTAAAGAAAGTTTTTTATGAAAAGTTTCCATTTTTTTCATTTCGAAAACAGCATGACTCATCGAAAAGTGTGTAATCGCGTCGAGTAATCGAGCGACCCGAAATATGGGGCATACGTTTTACACGTATTCTTATTTGCTTTTCTTGTTCTTTTCGTTTAACTAATACTTTACAGTTGGCAGTTTTTTTTCGAGTGCCACGTTGCTCTTATTATAGTTTTATGTTCGTTTGATTTATATTTTATTTAACCTTTTAAAATTCTCCGGTATTTACCTTGGACACTGTTAAATGTAGCATGTTCTTCTTTTTTTTATTTTCTCTCTGAATCTGTATTTCTAGTTCTCATTTGTAGATTAGCAATATATAGCGTTTCTCTTTCGTTTTATGTTTTCGATTTGGTGGTCTGTACGGTGAACTGATAACAGACATTTTAGAATAAAACATGCCCATCCAAGACCAAATCGTTGGAAAATGGAATCTTTCTTCCTCTGATAATTTCGATGCCTATCTTAAGGAGGTTTGTTAATATAATCACAATGGTAAAGAACCCAATCTAGGTCGGAGTTGGATTAATGACTCGTACTATTATTACCAAGCTGAAGCCAACTGTTGAATTCAGCATTGAGAACAACAAATGGACCATGACCACTGTCTCTACCTTCAAGACCCTTGTGCAATCTTGGGAACTCGGAAACTCTTTCGATGATAAGACCGGAGATGGACGTGATGTAAGATTGGTTGAAGTGTTATTGCAATAATGATGTATTGTAGGTCAAGCAGACATACACCCTTGTCGACGACAAGCTCATCCAGGAAGAGGAAGGAAAGAATGGAGGAAAGAGCTCCAAGTTCATTCGTTACATCGTTGATGGAAAACTCAATGTTGTAAGTTTGCTCCTTTTTTTTCTTTTGTTAATTTTCCTGAGTAGGAATGCGAATGCAATGGAGTCAAGTGCGTCCGCGTTTACGAGAAGGCTAACTAATGTCACTTCTTTATAAAATTCCTTAATTTCCGGTAAATCATGCTTGTGATCTTTTAGCGGTTGTTTGTAATAATAATAAATCTTTTTTTTCAATCATAACATTACAATGAAATGCATAATACATGAGTTCGCTTCCCGTATTCATCTAAGTTAGAAGGGGTTACATATGGGATGAAAGTCAATTAAATCACATCTTCATCAATAAATTTGATGGAACTGAAATTCGCACCAAAGGATTTGGCGGAGTTTTTGTAATCTTGTGTTCTTGATGGTTGCCTACATATACAGATGAGAAGTAGTGTTGTCAACAATAGAGCCAGTATAAGGATAGAAACAACAATCAAATGTGGCGCTAGCGATTCTTCTTCCGGCTGAAAAGTTATGAATGGCAATGACAAAGCAGATCTTGCATATGATTTTGATTTGAAATTACTTACGTCATTTTCGACCCAAATACAGTAAGCACTATTAGAGCCTGTACGAATAAATGGACATTTTGGATCTGGACAAACAACTGGCGATGGTATAGGGCGGTAACCAGTGGTTCTAAAAAAATATCAGTTGAAAACATATCTAAGATTTTCCACCTTTCAGGGCTTCGTGTCATTAAAGAGTTCCAAATACTTAAATGTAGTAAGGATAATCCTCTATCGGAAAAATGAGCGCAGTCATATCCTAATACTGATACATCGGTTCTAAAAACAATTTTATTAAACAAAAAAAATATTTTTGTTTGTTATTGAGCACATGGCCACTTTAAACTATCTTTTAATCATTTCCGATAAAAAATGTTAAACTATCTATTTTACATTGTGTGAGGTGAAAAAATTTAAACATCTTTGCTCTTCAATCATTGCAGAAGGAGGCAAAGAATAATGAAGATCAGATAAGTTTTGTTAGTTAAATTTAACAAAAAATAACCCTTCAGGGAGATTTTGAAGAGCCGCTTCTCTCAAAAGTGGTAGAAATTCCACAGTGAAATTGTCTTTCTGGAAATTTCCTTTAACAATGTCTTCAACCTTAAAATGTACTTATACCTAAAACTAAATCTATCAAGAGTACCTGTGACCAAACAGAATTCGAGTTAAATTTGCTGTACACTTTGAAAGCACTAAGCATTTCTTCGCAAGCCTAAAGTTTAATCGGAATATATCAATCAAAGGTGTATACAAAACCTTTTGTGCATGGCTTGCATCACTCCAGATTCCATTTCCAGATGTTCTTAAGACAACAATTAGAGTACGTTCTGGTAATAGCTTATGAAATTCTTCTATTGCAGCCAAAACTTCAACTGCTGTTTGTCCTGTTTCTGAGGCTTCGCCATCCTAAAGCCAATGTCGTAATAATATAGAATAGATAAATGGATTTCATATTTTGTTAAATTTGTAAAGTATCATAGACTATGAATATTTTTTCCTCATTAAATTCTTTGGAATATATTCATTGATTGAAAATATAAGGATGTTTAATTGTCAAGATATGAATGTAAATTAATTTACTTTCATTCATTAACCCATCGAATTAAACCTGAGAGAAAATTTTTAAAACATACAATTCTCTCCAGAGTCTTGACTTATCATCAACATGTGTAATCAATGTGTGAGTTCATTATTGATGAAACTGGACCCTTACTAGTCAAAAATCTAGTGGTCCTTGCTCCAATGTTTGTTTTGTTTTGCAACGTTTCAAACTTTGCAGCTTCTACGAAGTTTCAGTAACAATTGCTTTTCTATCCTTTTCCCGTATACATCTTGTCTACACAGATTGGTCAGAAAATAGGAAATTAAATTAAATGTTCGTTGAGACTTTCGTCTTTTCGTCCAAATATAGGTAAAACGTCTTTGATTTAAAAAAGTTTATTATGTAAATAATACCTGTATAGAGGGGAGAATAACAATCATTTTCCAAATGTCATTATAATTAGGAATTTTGCGAATAGCTTCTGCCAAGTTTCTGCAAATTGTAAGAGTTTTTGACATTTTCAAAGTATCAGTACATAGCTTGTTCAGATAAAAGATCATCTCTTTCATTTTCTTCTATAACTGTCAAATTAGGATTAAAGACTCTAATCATTTTCTCCAAAGACGGCAGTTCAGTAGTACTGGACGGATGACTGCAAGAATCAAGCAAGCCTAAACACAAATTTTAAAAACTTAAATGTTCTTTGTTCTTTGATTTCAATGGGCAGTTTATCAAAAGTGATTACCGTGCTGCAACATTGAAAAATTGGAATTGCAATAAGTTGATAAGTGGCCCATATCCGCATATATTGCTATAATTAGAAATTGAAACAAACTTTCATAATAGAGTATGAGATTATTTATACCTATGTCATTGGGCCGCAAACGATTACTATCCTCTCTTGAATTTCCGGAGGTTCTATGACATTTTTGTACGTCTTCTAAAACATAAGACAATGGGTAATCTAACATTTGTTCTGAATATTGCGAAGCCTAAAAATACATATTTTTCTTATGCTCTGTTAGCATAAACTACCTGAGTTTGTACTAATGTCATCCATTGGTCATAAAAATCACGATCTGTTGTTAATCGTTCTTCAATTCGTGTAATAGAGTTCGCATGAACGACCGTCAAGATAACTAGAGGAAGTATTAAGGTTATCATCTTGTATTCATAATGGGACACGTCAAAGCTTTTTTTGTCTATCTTGAGTTTATACTTGGCATTAGTCTAAAAATATAGAAGGTTTGTTGAAACGATCAGAATAATGATGGAAAGAAAAGGCTTTAAAAATCTCAATTTTCTTGGTTTGCATGGAGTGTCAAGTTTGACAGATTAGGTATGGAAAATGGATCAACAACAAGAAAGACAAATTTAAGAGCTATAAGTAGAAAAGGTAAAAAGAGTTTAGTTAATGTTCGCTCAGCAATACTTTATTATTGCAGCAAACATAAGAGAAATGGAGTAAAACAAATTGTTTTTCATGATTATGAAGTTACAAACTTGAAGAAGAGCGAACGTAACTTTTCATAATTGATATTTGTTTTGTGAATCACAACATCAATTTTAGACAAGAATCTTAACTAAACAATCTTTGTTTTAATCACAATGATTAGTACTTTCCACTTTTGCTTTTTAGACATTAATTTTAGCATATTTATGAAAAATAAAAGTGATTTGGTCAAACGATATTCATGTGAGAGAACAACCAACTGACGTTTGCAATTGAAACAAAATAAATTGTCATCACGTGTAATTAGAATAGAAACAACATGATAATATGATTTGTTGAAATCAATAATAAAGACAAGAAACATATATTATGAAAATAAAGCTGCAAGATATAAATATATGAAGAGTAGTTTATCAAGCACGAGAACATTATAGGAATGAAATGTTTTTATATGTAATCAAATGGGCTTCGAGATAATAAAACTTTTAACGTATGGGCTTTTTTTCTTATGTAAGAATGAAGAGGGAAGTATTTTTTCCTCATAAACTTTGTTATACATGATCAAAGGGTAAAGTTGCTACAATTAGTAGTTACTCATGCGGACTTTACTATATACTGTCACAGGTTTGTGGTAACGATTAGATACAGTTGATGGCTAGTATAGGGGGGCATTGTGGAAGTTCCCAGAGCGTGATGAAATAGTAGAGGTACCAGTCAGGGCGGTTAAAATGACAGTAGAGGTGTTAGGTCAGTTAAACATAATATAACATATAACTTTTAGTATTCAATAATAGTGACAAAATAGAAAGCAGTTTGTTATAGGAATATACTATTAGACAAGTTAAGAATAGCACAAAGTGTGAGCCGTAAATTTCATTTACATTAACTTGTTTTACATCGTCGATATGAATTTACAAAGAGTTTAAGAAAGAAAAACAATCTTACACTAAAATAGAATTCGCTGAAAAAAAATTAAAAGAAACTGCAACAAGACAGAAACAAGAAACACACAATGAGTGAGTAAGTTAAATCGTACGATTGTCAGAATTCTGTGCTTGTTTCGAAGTATCTTGTATATTTCTTTTTTAAGATACTAAAAAAGGAAAATTAAATTGGGTAAAGGAAGGTATTCCACAGCAACAGTTGTCTTTTACGGCGCCGCAAAGATGAATCTGCGCATTATAATTGGTTGGTTGCTGTACAATTCTGATGTGAGACCTTTCTTTCAAAATGTGTAAATTTGAATAGATTGGTTTGAGAAATAAAATTTAAGTGAAAGAAATATGGAACGTAGGTTATCGAGAATATTTCTCCACATATGGATTGGATTTTTACTGTTCTCATCATCAATCGAGATGAAGTAAGAGAGACGAGTTGAGCTAATGGAAACTGCGACTAGAAGGTTAGATAGAACGAGTCCTATTTGGTAAATGAGTGAGAGGCAAAAAGGGTGGGAGGCTGTCCGTCTGGCTGCTTCTGTGGTTGCCACTTCTCCGCAATAGCTCTCCGGAAGAAGTGAGAAGGAAATAGCTAAGATACAACTTAGAAACAAAGTAAGCAATTCAAAATATACATATAGAGTTAACGGATACGAATTATTCATTTTCATTAAACGTAGCCATTTTTACCATAAAAAAACTAGTTCGTCTTTCATTTTTTTGCTGAATAGTATATTTATAAATGTCCTAAGAAGTGGAATCATATAACATATGACAAAAAGTACACGAATAAAGATAAAAACTTAGTTGTGTAAATATATGATACTTAGATGTTGTTCTTGGAAACACCAGTAACATCCATCATAATTAGACAAAGCTCCTTTCTCAGTTCAAGAAGAGCTGTTGGGCCTTAATTAAGTTGAAAAGCCAAAATATGCATTAACTACGTGAGAAGAAAAAGATGCGACATAGCCACTAATAATGGAACAACGAATACAAGTTAGTCAAGGAAAAGGACTAAAAAGAATAAACTGAGAAACATTTGAACATCCTATTGAAACCAATAAGAAGTGAGAGAAGAAGAAATGAAAGTTGATGAGGAGGGGAGGGATGAACAAATTTAAGGGACAGCTGAGAAAACCTTCAAAATTGTCTTGAAACTCCACCTACTAGGTTTTAAGCCGTTGATCGGATTTTATTACATTGGTAGGCATTTCTTGATTGAAAACGAATCATCCGAGAAGCGTCGGGTTAATATAATTGATTAATTCAAACATGTAGATATATTAGTTCAAGCAAAGGATGAAACACATGCTCCCAAATGAAACGGTTTCCTGATTCGCACGAATAAAAAGTTTATGAAAATGTTTTCAATAGCCATGTAGTCCTCGAGAAGTACCTGGGTTCTGCTGATCTTTGAAATTTCTTTTTGACGTTTTATGCCATTATTCACCAATTTTAACTTATCGAATAATAAAAAGGAAATTAAATCCTGATGTTTCTAGATGTATTGTTTAAAACAACAACAAAAAATAAGAGAAAAAACATGAACTTGATAGTCACGAAGGTGATATAATTGGTATTAAACTACTTTTTATGAAAGATAGAGAAAAGAATCAAACGAATTGATAGATCATTTTTATAATATATGTATTTGACAGCAGAAAAAGAATAAAATACAATTGTATTCTTATTGTTTTTCTTAAACGCAAATTAAAAAATCCAGAAAACCAGAAAAGTGCGAACCAGATCTATCTTTATTTATTTATCGTTCATTAAGTATTTAAATATCATACACTGATCTCATAAAAAGCGGCGTAATACGAAGAGGCTTACATAAACATATGTATAAAGACCTATCCTTTAAAAGTGTGAAGTATCTTGTATTCTGGGTTTTCATTTTCATGAATATATAAAATCGTAACATTCAAAAATGATTAATTTAGTTAAATTTTCACTAAAAAGGGAATGCATTCTACTCTGTTACTATTTGGTTTGAAATTAAATTCGATTTAAACCACGTGGAAATATGTTACACGTGCCACGTGTAGAACAATATACGAAAACACATTAGGCTTAGCGAATTTGGATTTAAAATGGTGTTAATTATATATATCCTCTAGAGTTCTCGAAAGCAATTAGAATTTTGTGACGATTATGTAAGAATAATTTTGTTGGTAAACTGGGTAAAGGGAGAATTCTATAAAATAAATTAATGCACATAATGAATACAGAGCAAAAGAAGTAATTACATTTCATAGTTATTAAAAATTAAGCTATAGCTCAAGGATACACCAACAAAACGGTGGACAGAGAAAATGACTTGTTCTTGAAAATGTTGTCGGGACAGCCAGTGTTAATGAAGTGTACTTTAATTTCTCTTTCATTGCATACCGCTAATATGCACTGACAAGATACACATAAAAAATTCCCGATACTTTGCTTCCAAAAAAAGGATTAACCGTTTTTAAACACGAGAATGTCAGTGAGAAGGCGATAACATTATAAAAGAATATCTGCACAAATTCGCCGGAGCTGAAAACCGGAATACATACATTTACCTTTCAGGACAATGTCAATCAGCACAGCATTACCATTTCAAGTGGGAGGTATGAATAGAACCCGACAAACATTTCAGAAGGAAGCGATGCAATTGACGTCAGTACTCCCCCAAGAGAAATTATTAGAACTAGCAATGATTTCGAAGGTTTAACAGGGTACATGAAGACAATCAGTAAGGAAATAAATCTATTGAGTATCCACAAATAACAGTTTATCGTGTAGTTCGCTCATAAGAACTTTTCCGAAAACGGTCACATTGAAACATGAGAGCTCAAAACATAGTAAGAGGATTTTCTACAAAAAAAGTGCGACGCTTCTAATAAGAAAAAAATCACAGAAAAAAAAATCTTATTAAAGTGAAGCATTAACTTTGTGCACATTGAACACTTTGTCCACCATGACCGTGACCACCCATATCATAATCACCATCTTCTTCATCTTCTTCATGAGCTTCAGAGCGTCCTCGACCATACTTCTCTTTTTCAAATTCCATGAGCGAAACTTCGGTTGCTCCATTAGGTACAGTATTCTTTGAACCTGGTGGAAGGCACTCGGCAATGAGCTGTAAAGTTAGTTTTACATTTCGAAATTTAACATGCCAAACCTTATAACGAGATTCATCTTCTAAAAAATGGGGTTGAGGGAATTTTACGTCAAAGGTAACGAGCAAATTTCCCTTCAATTCACTATGGCGCTTATCTGGCATTCCCTCTCCAAGGATACCCAAAACGCTTCCTGGTTGAACAGTAGCTTTATTAAAATAGTTGAGAATAATCTTTCTGCCGTCAAGATGAGTTATCATAATCTCGAAACCACACAAAGCTTCATTTAAGGTGAGAACACTAAAAGTTCGAGTAAAAACCGAAGAAATTATTCGTCTTACTGTTTCATGTGTAAATCATTTCCTTCTCTGTTGAAAAGTTCATGATCAGCAATCTGGATAACAATTATAACATCTCCAGCCTCGATATCAGGCTAAAAATAAATCATGAAAGAATTATTTGTAGGAAAAGAAATACATCTGCTTGATCTCCCTGTTGGGCGAATTTGATCTTTTCTCCATGCTCAACACCTGGAGGAATGGCGACTTCTTGTATTTTCATATCATTAATATATTTATTTCCTGAACATTTTCCACACTTATCAGCTTCGTCAACATCATCTCCTAAAACAAATTTCAAAAATAAGCAAAACGCTAATTAACACTAACCAGTTCCATTACAACGTGGGCAGTTAACAACACTTTGAGAGATAAGGTTGGCAGCAACTTTATGCATATGAATTTTTCTACCCTTTCCTTTACATTCTTGGCAGGTAGATCGTCTTTTAGATCTTGCTCCAGTACTTGAAAATTTTGACATTCCTTTCAACGAATTCTAAACATACCCATCACAATCGCGACAAACAATTTTTCGTGAGATCTTCAGTTTTGAGGTTTTGCCTTTGAATGCATCTTCTAAAGTGATATTCAAAGGATGAACTGAATCAGGATATTTTCTTCTTCTATTGCGTCTAAATTGAAATTTCAAACATGTTATTAGTATTTCGAGAACTACCGTTCGCCTCCCATTCCACCGAAAATACCACCTAATCCACCAAAATCAGAGTCAAACATGGAGAACATTCCTTCATCGAACACTGAAAATGAGATATTGAAATTAAGGCAACGAAATATATCTTACTTCCACCACCTCCGCCTCCTCCACCCTCTTTAATTCCGTCAAGTCCGCGAGCATCATACAATGCTCTCTTTTCAGGATTTGATAAAATGTCATAAGCAAAGCTGATTTCTTTGAACTATAAAAATTTTTTGTAAGATATAAAAAGAAGAAAAAACCTTATCCCCGGCATCAGAATTTTTATCAGGGTGGTATTCCTTGGCAAGTTTACGATAGGCCTAAAATTTTGAGTTGAATAAAAAAAACATAGATGACGAAACCTTTTTCATCTCATCTTCAGATGCAGATGGAGAAACTCCTAAAATGTCGTAAAGCTTGGTTTCTCTCGGACGGCCAGAGCCTCCACCTCCTCCCATATTAGAGAAAAACATTTCTGAAAAGCCGAGAGATTATGATGTCAATTTAAATGAATAATAATGGTATTGAGCTAAGAGAAGCAAAAACTATTTTATAGATCGTATATATCAAAAATGATATATAGAAATATAATTAACAGAAAAAAATGCAATATAGTTTATGAGTATAAGAATGGTTAAAATTCTAGAATATTCTGGGCACATATCATATGGTTAGGCATATACGTCAAGGTGCTACCTATGGCGCAATCTCAGTGTATCTTGTCGTATGCACATCAGGTTTAAGATAAAGCTAAAGTTATATCGAAATTTCAATTTTTTGTATTACTTTCTCTTTTAATTTTATTGGCATATCATTTAAATGTTTTTATATTTATAGATGTTGTATGATTTTTAATTCGAGGAGTTTGAAAACAAATGAGTGAAAAACTTCCCACCGGTATTTATGATATATACTTTTTCATATATTTTATTATTAATGTTTTAGGGACATTATGTGCAGTGTGTGAAGATTTTGCTACAGGAAATCATTATTCAGTCCCCTCATGTAATGGATGTAAAACTTTTTTTCGACGTGCTTTAGTGGTTTGATTATTATATTATGAGCTAAAGAATATTAAATCTTTAGAATAAGAAGGAGTTTGTTTGTTTGGGAAAGCGTAATTGTCCTGTAAATAAAGGTAATTTCAGTAAAAACTTTCTGAAAAATAGATTTATATTAGGTGTTCGTTGTGCTTGCCGATATTGCCGTCTTCAAAAATGTCTTCAAGTTGGAATGGATAGAAATTGTATGTTATGCTATTGAATATATCAATATATTTTTGAAATTATATTTCAGCAATACAAGGTGGTCGTGATAGAATTGGCTATACCAAAAGAACGAGGAAAAACCACAAGAACACGGCAGGTGATGAAGAACCTCGTCACAACGAATCGTACGTCACCCTTTATTTTTAATTTTCAATATTTTTCTTAAATATTATTATTGCATTCTCTTTCCGAATACACTTTTTGTGTATAGAGATTTCAATTTGCATTCTAGCAATTGAAAGAAGATTATGCGTTGACATATGCCTGAACAACACTTGGGATTAGCGCATGTTATTATCCTCGATATGAAGAACTATGAAAATTGTATTTCTAATATTGATAATATGTTTATAATAGCATATAAATTTTCTATCAGTTATGATCATACTTAAGGAGTGGCTCTGGTTCTTGCTCACCCCCGCGTAATGAATTTGATCGCAGTAGTCCACCGGAAATTAAAGATTTAAAATTTGATTTTGTAAGTTTTAATAACAGTTATATGTTCACACTGTTATTTTTTAGACGTCTTATGGTCCGATGCTTGAAAGGTTAACAATGATAGAGAATAATTTTACATTACTTCTGAGTAGAGGTGAAATTGAGCCATATAGTTCATTAGATGAGGCATTAGCAGCTCCTAGTAAATTAAACGGTCCATTGAAAATAAAGGTATTTAATCCGATGTTAATGATGTTATAATGATGTTCAGTCTGAGATTGCAAATGCAAATATTAGCATGGATAGTGATCAGCAGCCATTTTGGAGATCACGCATAATAGCCTTGTATATTGATTGGGCGAAAACATTTTCAGCTTTCCGAAATTTGCCATATTCAGATAAGGCAAGTTTTCTATTTTTTTACAGCTGCTTAGCATATGATATCTCATCTCTCTAATAACAATGTTTAACATACTCTATATGCTAAATATTGAAACAAGACTTTGTTATAATTAATTACACAAGTTTAGGTGGCGCTAATTACAAATCATGCCAGCTCTTACATGATATTATGTGAGGCGTTTAGAACTCCTGAGCACATAGATGAGGTAAAAATATATTTAGTCCCTATAGTCTTATTATATATATATATTCTTAAGGGAAGAATTGAAAACTGTATCAACATGGCCAATTCGGCTCCCATGAGTGCCAGTGGACTTCTAAGCGTTGTGCTTAATGATTCTGTCGCTCGTTCTTTTGCCAACACGTTAGAACTGTTTGTTTACTTGAAGAGTTTATAAAAAAACGATGAGATTTCATTTCAGAAAAACGAAAATCAAAAAAGAACATTCAAGCAATATGATTCGTTTACCAACGGAATATGGAAGTCTTCCTGCTGATTATGGTAGTTGGATTCCAATGGTACGATAACTTTTATTGATTATTAAAATTCCATGCAACATTTATTGTCAAAATGTTTTTTATTCTTTATGAATAGTTTTATATTAAAATATCTAGGATTATGGTCATCCAATAGCTGGAAAAGAAGGGCGACCGGATATGCATGTCCTTTACAATTCTCTTGAACAACGTCAGAAAGGCACAGATCTCTGCCAAACTTCCTGCTTTTCATCGAATCAGACTGCTGGAGTGTATGAGAATTCTTTGTTAACATAATTATTTTTCAATTTTAAGATTAACCAGTCTAACATCTGTAATGGCTGCAATGATTGATTATATCTTGAAGCCTTTTCGCCAACTAAATGTATCAACTACAGAGTTTGCAACATTACAAGCCATAATGTTTTTTGATCCCGGTTCTTCATTTTCATAGATATATTGAATACTCAACGATTTTTAAAGATACGAATGGCATTGATGCAGCTTCCCAACGAAATATTGCTGCAGAACAAAAACGTTTGTTAACTGCTTTACACCGGCATCTTCTTCGCACCTACAGTGCTCAGGCTGCAGATGAGAGATTTGCAAACATTCTGTTAAGAATACCATCTATTCGTGTATGTTTTGATTAGTGTGCTTCAGGATTATTTTTTTATTTCCAGAAAGTTGCTGCTAAGAAAAATGAATCTTTGCAAATGATTGATATGCTCAATCTCTTTTCCATAAATTCTTTAGTGCGCGAAACTGCTCTTGGTATTCGTCCTCCAACTTCAACTACTCCATCTATAAGTGGTATAGCCCGAGGTGCAGATTATTGCACTGAGTGAGACAGCCAGATTTCTGTAATGTAAATTTGTATTTACTATGATGTATATATCGTGATCGTCTCTTTCGTACTTTGTGATATCTTGATTCTTAGTTCGAACTCTTACTCGTTGAATTTTCTTTATTCTTGCCTCCTCAGCCGATCTTATTAACAATCATTCGAACTGCTCAATCGGGTTTTCAAAACATATTTTTCATGTTTGTGATATTCCTAGAATACAAGCTTGTATGTATAATACAAATTTTTATATACTTAATTTTATCCAAATTATAGTATAATATTAGAGTCTTTATCTCATTTTATATAATCAAAAGTTTATTAAAGATTGTTACGATATTATTTTTAATTGTTCATGTAAGAGTTACGATAGACTTGTTGACATTATCTATGCTGATAGAATTCTTGCAATAAAAGCAATCGCTTTGAATTTCCTCGTAATTCTGTAACTTCAACAAATCAGCGTTGATTCGGTCAGCCTCACGTCTTCCACTAAGAAAAGCACCAACAGTTGTTTGGAACAGCCTTAATATTTCATTTTGGGTTGTTCTCTCTTTTTTTTGCTAACCTGTGATGGGTTGCTTCTCCTGCAAACAGTATTCTGGGTCTTCTTTTAATTTTAATAGGAATAGCCAATCGGGAATGACTAATTCCCGCTTGAGCTTGAGCAGCACTCAAGTACGAATATGAGCCTAGCAGCAAATCGTTCTTCGTTAATTTTGTTCTGCATGCGTGTGAATTCAACTCGATAACTTTGAATATTCAAACCTTATAATCTCACTTGGAGGCTCAATGGTGGGATCAGATGCCATAGAACGAACTAATTTAGTTATGCGCTCTGATATCTCCTCATTTGACATTGAATCAACCAATGGGTGTCCAGCTCCGGCGATGAAAGCCATTAGTGTGTTTGGTTGCCAGGACACAACCTTAAATTTGTCATGATTATTTAGCTTCAACCAAGTAATACCTCTAATGTGTTCATTTCTTTCTCAAATGGATAAACTGGGTCTTTCGATAGTCCTTCTATTGGCAGCAGGGTTATATAGGTGGTACCATTTTTCCAGAATGGGTTATCCCAACGGAAGAAAATTTTGCAATTGCCTCCAAATCCTACAATTATTAGAAAACTTAATAGAATTAAGTTGAAATCAGTCTTTTTTTACCAATTTTGTCAATAGCTTCAATTTTTTGTCTAGGAAGGGGTGGTGTGAATAATTTTTTGTGAAATTTCTTGAGATGACCAAGTGAGGATGTTACGATAACATAATCGTATTTCTTATCTATTATTCCATCCTGAAGTTTCTGTTTTTGCCCACTAGGCAAATCATTACTAACCTCTTTAGTTGTTATATAGCTTCCATCTTCTCCATAGTCAATATTGACTACGGTCTTATTGAACCTGATCATGTCATCAAGTCCTTCGGCAATTTTATCAATAATTGCCTTAAATCCAATGTGATCTGTAGTATATGAATCACCTTCAGAACTAATCTGGTTGAATTCAGCTAGAACTCTAGCACTCAACTGAAATTTAATTTCTTTTTGAATTACGTATACAACGTCCTTACGTCTTCCCAGTTTCCACCCCATTCAAACTCCCAAAAAGTTCTGTATGGTCTAATTAAAGCATCCATAAGCTTTTTACGTTCTCCACTAATATTGTATTTCTGAAAAAAAATTAGTACTAGGTAAGCACGTGCAGTCACGTGTCTACGTGAATCCATAAAAGAACAGGTTTCATTTTCATATGATTTGTTAATGGGTCGGTTGCATTTGTTATTATTTTCGTTTGAATCAAAAGTATTATTAGTGATCCTTATAATTATTTCTTTTGTTTCTATTACTTATACTTACCCTGAGAAATCTGTTGTAATCTTCCATGAAGATTGTTTTGAAGGTGTATACACGTGAAAGCAAATCGTGATTCTTTGCCAATGTTCTGTATTTTTTGTACAAAGGTGTAACAAATTTTCGGAACAATTCTATGTCATCCCTGTGAAAATTACTTCGTTTTTTGTTTAGAAATTATGAAAACCTGTCTATTGGCTGGTTCCCTGTTAGAACTTCTGCATTAGTAAATTGAGCTGTGTCAGGGAGCAAATTCTGCTCCACTACTCCCGCTTCCTTAGCTATATCATAGATTGGGTTATTCTTACCATTGATAAATTGGGCCCCCATTTGTAGGTAACCATTGTCTGAAAGAACGGCAGTTTTGAAGTTATTATGTTATATAGTATTAAAGATAGCATATTATCAAAGGTCATGTATTTTCGTATGATATCGCAAAGCCTCACTTACGGTAGGGCAAGCGATGATGTCACTAACACGAAAACTGTTTTGACAAAAAAGTTTGTCATCGGTGTCTTCAAATACGATGGACTGTTAGAAAAATACTTACAATATGGAATAGGATGAATTCGTCCCCCAATCCTAGTAGATCCTTCATAAATATCGATGTCTGTCAATCCTAGTTCAGTCAATCGACGCGCGGCGGATAGACCTGCGGTACCGGCGCCGATGACTGCTATAGAAGGTTCTTTTTTCGACGACGACTCCTTCTAAAATATGATTTGTGAAAATCATGAGTTAATTCTTGTTTTACAAACCTGGACAGTTATTCCACAAGCGATAACAGCGGTTAAAAGTATCAGGCGCATCATGTTTCCAAATGCCGGCCAGCTTTGTTATTATTTCCAGAGCTTTGTGCTCTTCCAAGAACGTCGGAACAGCGGTGTTGAGAATGAAAATAGTGAGGAGGTTGATAGACTCGAACCTTATATACACAACTGATAAGATGTTTTAAAATAGATCACGTGCAGTAGAGATGATAAAACTGATGCCGAATATGGTCATACGATGACGAACAGTTTAGTGTATCTGACTCCTGGGCGTCATAGGTCATTCCCATTTTAATCAGTAACATAATTATCAGGAATTTATGTTGTAGATGATTATGGAAGAACTACATATATCAATTAACTCTAATCTGTAGAATGTGTAAAAGGAATACCTTCGGCTAGAAATTCCAAGTAAATGCTCTAATCAGGCATTATCATATCATAAGCGTTACAGGCCATAATGTCATGCTTTTGGATAACGGCCTATATTTCCTAACTCTCCGTAGTTTTTCAAACTTCATGAAAATTATCCAGAACATCTTGGACTAAAATTAGAATCAGTTTTTGAAAAAAAAACAATATATGCTATGAATATATAAATTTCATTTTATTGATTGCGTGATTTTTTTTTCATTACTACTTTAATAAGAAAATTTTTCTTTTTCATACGTGTACTATTTTTAGATTACTATAACAAATATGAGTATCTCGGAGAACAATGCTGTCGATTCTGTTGTTCGCCGATTAGTTGTTGATAAAAGTATCCAAATATCTGACTATATGGAAGAGATAGGGTGAGATGATTTTGCACTCCGTCCATCACATTTTTGATATATGAACAATTTCTAACTATGGCAAAGCAAAAGAACTAAAGTTAAGATTTCTTATCTTCAGACCCAACTTATTATCGGAAAAACCGGAAGCTCGAGAAGAAGGATTGACTAAAATTGTTGAAGTTTTAACAAAACTTCCACATGATTTTTTAACTGATGAGCAAGGTTAATATAACAATCAAAGATTTATTCTTCTTTGTTTTACAGTTGGTCTTTTGTTGGACTTTTTACTTGGAAGACTTGAAGGATCAGCTTTAGCTGGTGGCTCTGTTGTCGAAGGAATAAGACATTTGGTATTTTAATTCATCTTTATTCGTATCAAAGTAACACCTTTCAGGTTTTACATAGTAAAAATCTTCCCGAGAACTTTGAACAACCTCTTTTCCTAGTTTTATTCCGGTTTGTTTATAACAAATTTTTATAAATTAACGACATTTGAATTAAAGTGATGGGAATGTCCAAGCATGGCCTCAAAAGGAGAGAATGAAACATTATGAGATTATGGAATGGCTATTTCTCAATAGAGAAGCAAGTATGTTAATGATAATAATAAAAAAGTAAGTGATTTTTCTTTTCAGAGCTAAAAAGTCTGGGTTCTGAAGTTGTACTATCATTTATAAAATCTGTGGGTGGTGAACGAGACCCGAGATGCTTGCTAGCTGTTTTCAAAATGCTAATCACAGGTATAATAGAAATTGGAACCGGAATTCTATGAAGTATTGCAGTTACTAAAATTTTCCCAATTGAACCTTTTTCGGAAGATTTGTTTGAAGTCATGGCATGTTATTACCCAGTTGAATTCAAACCTGTGAGTTTTTCTAGACTAATTAAAGATTTAAACTTTTTGAGTTTTAGCTGCCTGGTGAAAATTTGATTACAAAAGAAATGCTAGCTTTTGCCTGTAGAGCTACTCTTGTGGCTCACCCAACTTTTGCTCCTTTTTGTTTCTTACTTATTGAGGAAAAATTCGAAGAAGATGAAACAACTTATGAACAAAAAGAAGAACTTTGCAATTTAATTGTAAGATATATTTTTTGATCTGAAATATATTTTCTCTTAAGACTTTGGCTGCTAATTGTTTTTCCTTAGCATCTATGTTACCCTTCGTTCCTAAACTTTTAGGAAGTATTCGATCTGTTGCTCTCGATCCTCGTAACAAAGGTAATGAACATATACATATTTCTAGTATTTTCATGATTTCTTAAGGTGATTTGTGTTCTAGCGTGTTTGAAGCTTTGAGAGCTATCATAAATTCAATGGAAAAAAATAAGAGTGATAAACTGCGGCCAGCAATCAACACAACGATTGAAAGTAGGAACCTTTTTTGAACTGTTTATGAAACATAAATTAAAACTCTTTTAGATTCCGAAATGTTTGTCTTACAAGCTGAAATGGGCTTGTCTGAAAAAGCATTAGCCCTGCTTCGTGCATTAGCTGAATCTTGCCCAACTCATCAATCTATTGTGTTTAATCAAGTTTTTCCATGGATTTGTACATTGGTTCAAGGTAAGAGTGCTAAAAAAATTAGTATTACTATTCGAAACAATTTGTTTGTTTAAATTTCTATTGTTTGTCTGGAATAATACTTTTTATTATATTAAGACGTAGAAAAATTGTTTGCTTTCTTTATTTTGACGCATATATTTTATTGTTCTTACTATATTTTTACAGGCACTACAGTGAACGCTACTGCTAATCGTATAGATATTTGTCAAGAAGGCTTACAATTTTTAAGAGAGTGGGCTACGTTTGCAAGGGAAAGTAATGAAGGTATGGCATAGAATTTATGACTATTTTTAGAATCAACTTTTAGTAAAAGCATTGGAGCTCTATAATGACACCATTTTTGCTTCAATTGATAAAGCTAGAGAGTATTTACCATCACTTTCTATTCAATCTTTTTATCACTGCCTCAAGGTTAACGATAGCAAAAAAATAGGAGATTGAGATTAAAATTCGATTTTTAGGAATATGTGCTTGCTGAGTGTGCAACCGAATCGTTGATTGAAAGGGGTATGGAATTTATTAAGAGAGCTTTGAAATCAACAGAAAGCGAAAAAGAAAGGTGACGAGAATAACGTTTCTTGTTTATATAATTTATATTATATAGATTAGCATTCTTGAAGTTTGCTACAGTGTTCGCTAAGTTTAGAAGCGTGGACGTTATTCAACTTGTGAAAAATGCCGATTGTGATTCGGATGAAAAATATTTTTTAATTCTATGTTCATGTATTGTTGATGAGAAGTCATGGTTAGAATTGAGAGAAAAGTTCATATCTCTTCTAAGTAGTGGTAGTTTTGAACTTGGAAATACTGTAGTAGCATGACTTGTTTAGTTTCTTCCAATGTCACGTGCTTGGATTATCTCGTTGATACTCTCGGCAGACTTGCAACAGACAATCAAGATGTTTTGAATGGTATCGTCAAGGAGTTTATAAATTTTATTATTCAAGTAAAAAAGAAATATATTTAAGATTTGTAATATATAATTTTTAGTCGAATCAATCTTCTGACCTCGTGGAAACCACACTTCAGAGTATTGGTCTTTTACTTGAAGAAGATGTACACACGGAATTGTCAAAAACGTACCTTAATATCCCATCATTCCGATTGTTTGTAGCTCAATCAGAGGTACAGTGTATTCAGTATTTTAATAAAATTGAAATCATATGATTTAGGATCCTTCTATAATACTGGAGGCTATTGGCATAAAGTCGGATGATTCTATTATACCTCTTGCTTATTCTTATATCAATCGAACAGGGTCAGCTGATGATTTATCTGAGGAAGTGAAGCAACAAAAATGGTGATACATGTTAATATATAACCAAAAATTCAATATAACGTGCTCTAGGTTTGATTTTATTTATGCAAAATCTCTAATAATGCGTGGTAGTAGAGATGGTATTACGGCTCTTACAAAGGTTTGATCGTCAACCTTTTTATTTTTGTTTAAGCATTAGTTTATTTAGATTTTCCAATCAATATCGGAAGGCAAAGTATCATCTTCCGGTAATGTAAATCTATTTGATTTCAAATCTAATTGGTACAATCCTGAGAGATGCAAAATTGTGTCAACTATACTATGGAAACAAAGGTATTACCTGTGGATTAAAAAAATAAATTATGCTTTTAGAATTATGTGCCAATCTGTTCCGTTCTATATCGAAGCTGTAGTATCTGCTGATGACAGTTTGTCTAGTTTTGTTTTCACTTATTATTTATTAATTTAGAAGCAAACATTCTGGAATTGTTACCACCTGTCTTGGAGTTTGCATTAGAGTTAGGCGATTCTTTTTCTTCACAAATGCAACAGGTTAGTTTGTTAGTTTATAATTCATTGCTCTCAAATATTATTTTCAGTTTTTACCAGTATTTATAGCCGCTTTATCTTCGGATGGAAGATTAGCTGCTCCTGTGCTAAAATCGCTTGTGTCTTTCGTAGCTGGCCTCTCTCCAGAATTGCTCGATCAACAATCTGTGCACAAGATGGTAATCAAATTGTGCCAAGAGCTGAGAATGGGATCAATGGTTCACTTTCGTTTATGAGCTGAATTTTTGTTTTATTTCTTGTTTCAGATGTCTGTATTGGATGCCTTGAAATGCTTAGAACTTATTGCTCGACGTGCCTTGCCCAGAAATACTCAACCCTTCATTTCTTTAGTGTCAGAAGCTACTTCTCAAACCCTGGGCCACAAAAAACGGGTTGTGCGTCAGGCTGCTGCAGTAGTTGTTAATCTTTGGTAGGACAGAAAATATACATTTTCGAATTAATTAAATGTTTCAGGGAATTGTTGACTACAAAATAGATCTTATATACTATAGTTATATTTTAATTGTATATACAACGAAGACTGTTGAATATTTTTCATAAATTTTTCTCTTATACATGTTTTACAGAGTAACTAGAACTGTAAGTTTTTCTATACCGCAAAGGAAATGAAGGCTAAAATTACCGTGGTAGCTTGAATAATTTTTATTGTGAATCCAGCTAAATCGGTTGCATTAACTTACTGTCAATTAAAAATATTAATTAGACAATAGTAGAAAAACTAATAATACCAGGAATCCTTTAAATTAAAACATCGTTTTGGTAATACTTAATATAATTTAGCTCAATAATTCTTTTACTCAATTTGGTAAAATACTTTTTATTTATGAATTTATTCCAGTGAATTAGATTATGTTGTTTGATATTTTCCCATAAAAAGAATATTGGCTCATATTCTTTCGTGACCTCTCAAATCTGTCCTCTTCTCGCACTTCGGTCGTTCACATTACTGGAACCTCTATCTCGAGATAGAACTAATTACCGAGGACTAGTACCCGAAACACATTCCGTATGTGGTAAATCGTTCTGAAACCGGATGCCTTCTTACACTGAACACTAACTGGTTGGTCAAGAATGCTCTCGGACATTGTTGCTTTTGGCTGATTCTCATTCGTTCGTCCTCCTATCGACATAGCTACATGTCAGAAAACTCGGAGCTTTTCTTCAAAATGATCGGCGTCCAACTGTGACAAGAATCTGGTCATATATCCGCGATAAACTATGCTATCACTCATTTAGCCTTTTTGCAACAATAGGTTTAAATCTTGTTACTTCTATCCGGGTTCAGCCCACTCTTCTCTTCCTATTTCAGTTCTTACTACGCTTACAAGATTCATTCATATCATGAGTCTAGGAACAGTCATATAACTTGTATAATTCAGTTTCTAAAAATTATTATATTCAATATTTTCACTCTATCAATACCAATAAATATAATTTGATACTCACAAACAAACATTGTTCTCAATTCCTATAATATATATTTTTTTAAATTGCTAAAAAGTTTATTACAGATGAAACAATGTTTAATAATTTTAATTACGCTACTTCTTCTTATTCACTGTTCTAGTTCATTTTTTTTTGACCTCGGATCATTAGGAGGTATGCTTACTTCATTTCAATATCATATCATCTGAATCTTCTTTCAAGGATGTTCATGTCAATCGTCAAAATGCGGACCTCCCGCTCCAGTTATGGGCTGTCAGTTGCTCTGCCCCGCTGCACCAGCACCTTCAGGATGTGGGCAACAATATTCTGCTCCAATTCCTCAACCATCATACTGTATAAATACCTCATCTATAATATATATAATAATCTGTTTTCAGCTTTCAATCAAATGTTTAACCCATTTTCACCATCTCAATCGAGTTATCAACCTAGTTTATCATACAACCAAGCTCCTCCAATTCCGATGGCTCCTTTGCCTCCTCCACCAATGCGTATTCCTCCTCCACCACTGCGTGTTCCACCTCCACCTCCACCTCTATATCCTTCTATTCCACCACCAGCTCCTCAGATTCCTTCGAATGCCTACCAAATATCGTGAGTTTTTCATAGGTTCCTCTCTAAATAATATCGTATGCTAGACCTTCAAGCATATACGGAAGAGAAAGTCACAACCCTCCCAATCTCCAGGCACCAGTTCGAGTATCTCCTATACTATCACAGGCAAAATTGAATCCAATACAATAAAATAACAAGAAATAATTATTTCAGACATCTTTTAATGAACAAAACAATCTTTTAACTAATAGCTTCAATCGTGGAAATAGTTATGCTACTTCAAAATCACAATTAAGGTCACAATTAAGGTTATTTAATTATACAAATGTTTTTTTTATAGTTTGGAGCCACCTAATCATCAATATGTAGAAGAAGGGCCAATGAATCCGAATTCCGTTGATTTACATCAAAATTTTGAGGTATGATCGTTTATTTACCACTAAGCAAGAAATTTAAGGAATTTGCTGGAAAATAATTGAAAATACATTAATAAATGCAAGTATAGCGTATTAAAGAAGTTTTCATCTTCCTATGCCTTCACTGTTTCCTTCTAGTTTCCGTTACCAACTTCTCTATTTTCTTTTTCTTTCTCTCGCTCTTGCAATTATCGGTTAGATCCTCATTGACTTTCTGAAAAACCTGATGTAATATTTTCTGAACCTTTTCCTTTTGAGAGTTATGTAGTTAAACTAGTTAACTAGACAATTTATACTTTTAGTTTTATTTATTTCAAAATTTTAGTTCAAGTTTTAACATTTCAGGATAGTTTTGGAAACAGTGATAGTGAAGTTCATGAGGTGAATTTCTAAAAGTTTCTATTACTGAAACAATTTTTCAGACTACTCATCACTATGAACAGAATGTTGAACCTTCTACAACACATGCATTTGAACAAGCGTATGATGATCTTGATTCCCATCCTCAAGTTATAGAAGCTAGTAAATCAAATAGCTATGTTCTACCAAAGGTAAAGGTATCTTGTTATTGAAATTCAGTTTAGGAATTTATTTCAGGAGACGTTTTCGGCTTTTGCGGATGATGCAGGTAGTCGTCCTATCTCTTCTATTGCTGAAATTAAAACCACGGAAGTTAATGTGCTTCTTTAACAACAACAGAATAGAGAACAAAGATTAATGTTTCAGTTGACTCCCGTTAAACCTTCGGACACAAATAGCTGGGAAGAAGATAATAATTATAATTGGGGAAATAAACTAAAACCTCAAACTTCGGCAGAAAATCCCGATGACAATCTAGAATATACAACAGTTTGTAACTAATATTCTTGAATACCATTTTCATGTTTGACCTCGAGCAGTTGAATTCAAAAAAATCTTCAAATAACATTAAATTGAAATTTTTTCTTCTTTCAGCAATCGACTACTTCTTCTACTGAATATATTCTTATAACTCAACCACCAAGTGATTTTCAATCTTTTTCAAATCATAATCAACCAAAAACATTTGAATATGAGCTACCAACAACAAAAGCGGATATCTAGTATGTTTCTGTATTTCATAAAAAACCAATATATTTATGAATATTTGTAGTAGTGGACCAACAACAATAGCTGCAATCTACACAAGTACGGATAGTGTGCAGACAGGTATTAATCTTATTTTCTTCATTTTTTTGCTAATTTGATCTCAGATAAAGGAGGAAACGATAATGTAGGATCAGATTATGAAGACGATTATGAAACTGTTGATAAAATTGAACAAATGAGTAGTAAGCATAAACTATTTTTGAAAAACTCATTTATTGGGCGGAATCAGAATGTTTTTCACTAATTGTTGAACGTTTCAGAAACTGGTCCTGATCCTAAGGGCGATGACTACTTCGAATCGGATAATAGCTATGAGAAAAAGAAAGAACGTAATATTAATAAGAAAGAAGTATAATATTGGAAAAGTTTTAATTATAATATATTTCATGAATATTTTCAGGTTGAGGAGCTTGCTGTAGAAGAAGATGAAGAAAAGATTAATATATTACCTGAAGAGACATCAACTATTATTAGCACAACTATACCAGAATATACAACAACAACAGCAACAACGGAAAATCCGACATCATCAGCAACAATACCTTCACTTTTCAAAAAATTTAAAGATTTGGTATTTATAGGAAAATCTCTTAACATTTCATTATACTATTTCAGACTACATATTCAACTACAAATCATACGAAAGAATCTGGTAGTTTAGGAAAATGTAATAATGAAAAGTTGAAAGATATTATGGAAAAGGTTTTATTTTGATTATAAAATTAATAATATTTATATTAATTCTAGAAAATGTCTCGATCTGCTTCAGCATCTAAACAAGCTATATTCACAACAGCATCTCGAATGTTCCCTGATACAACCTTAAATGTTATTTGTTCTTGTCATTCATTCTCCTATATAGTTGTTACTTCACCCATCTATTGTGAATTACGCAAATCACCATTAACTTGTTTTGCTTTCGTTACCCCATAATCATGATTCTGATAGGTTGCAATAGTTCAAAATGGTCTACTTTCTATGGTTTTCTTTGTTTAGATTGTGAAAGACTAGGTTACGTCAAAGCTTATATACCATATAATCCAGATGACGTCGACAAATTGCAATATATACATAAGTAAATTGATGTTTCTAAACTACTGAACTTCCTTTTTAAAATTTATTGTGTTTATAGAAATTGGTTATATTAGCAAAAATAGTTAAACGGGTGATTTGTATATTGTTATTCAATGGTTTTTTTAATTTATTTTAGCTTATTAAGGTTATTTGATATTTTCCTCATAAATGCGTTTTATTCAATAAAATTGAAATTCAAATAAATGGAGATCAGAATAAACATTGAAGACAAGCAGAATGAGACAAACGAATGGCAAGATATTGGAATGATAAAAGTATGTATGCATATCCAAGTTATACATTGGTTCTGTTGAGTTATTGGAGATGTTCTTATGTATAATCTCAATTATAACTAAGTTAAATATACATATGTATGTCCCAATAAGTTTTTAAAGAGAAGATGGTTAAACAGTTGTGACATAAGCACTGTCCATTCCATAATATGGAATATCAACTGATCTTGATTGTGAAGATGATGATGTACTGCTATTCACCAACTGACTGTATTCGAGCAAACGTGGGTCTAGTGAAATCTAAAACGTAATCTTAAACTTTGGTATTTTTGGATAAAAAATAAGGAAAAACAACATCAAAGTTTGAACATAATCTTGAAATATGTTTTTGAGATTCATTATACCTCACATGAAGTAAAAAACTATATTTGCATTCTAGAAGGAGACATAGGATAATATTCTTTATATAAGCTTAAGCTTATTTCAAATAAATTTAAAAAAAAAGAAGAAAAGACGATTGATCGTTCACTAAAAATGTATTTTCTTTATCTCTTGTAAAATTCCGATGATGAATCAAGTAGTTGATGATATATCAAGTCAAACGAAAACGTCTCGTATATCATCAATAGATCAACAGAAAAAATCTCCGTCATTATGTGGTCAAATAGTTGAAAGATAAAGAACAAGAAAGAAATTATTCACGTGATATTTCAGAAATAACAGACTTACCTTGCGATCTACTATGAATTTGGATGTATCAAACAGACGAGGATCGAATGATGAGCATTTCCGGCTAACAGCTTGAGTTTCCTTCCGCTTAAACAATCCACACTGAATAATGAATAGTTTTTGGAAAATTATCATTTGAGTTCTACGCGATAGCATAGAAATTCAATTAGTTATTGGATAATCATCACGTAGAATCTCAAATGAAATCTTTTTTTATATATTTAGTAAGGAGAATGTCCAAATACAGGCGCAAGTTTTAAGCGTAAAGTGCAAAATTCAGGAGTTTGATTCGAAGAAATTTTTTCGAACAAAAAAAATAGTTTTTTGAGTTTCAAGATTGATTTGTTTGAATTGTCTAGCTTGTTCTCCGTCAAGAGTGAGTCAGAAGAAGGTGTCAAATTGAAGAAACTAGTTTTTATAATTTCATAAAGTTATTATTATCTATATATCGTATATATATGTAAATATATAGAAAATATATTAATAATAGTGTTACCATATATAGTCAGACTGACTGACTGTCTTAAATAAAAATAAAAATACCTTTGTAACATCAAAACAACAAATGCAGATACACAAGAGTAGAGAGATAATGGTGAAGACGAGAAATATGACTAGACCTATAGGATACTGACAATGGCATCCCAATGATGGGTCTGAGGATGGTAGAATCGACATCCTAAAAATTGAATAATTTATGGGTTATGAGAACTACAGTTAGAGGTGAAGATAAAGAAGAACAGAAGAGAAAGAAAATTAACGAGAGCAAAAGATTTAAAAAAGGGTTGTATGTTCTGTGAAGAGTATAACTTGAAGCTGATCACATATCGTGCTCATCCTCGCAGCCATCATGAACGAGCTGTTGAGAGCAATGAAGATGATGGAAGAAATATGGAGAAAGGAAACAGATATATGTACGAAAAACGAAGAAAATGAGGGAAAAAGATAAGTGAAAAGAAAATGAAGAGAAAGGAAATAGGTTGTAGTGGAAATCAGACGAGAGTTATGATGAAAAATGCGATGATCGCGAAAATCAAACAGACAGACGGACGAGTGAACGATAGATGGTTGAAGCTAAAGCATTTTTGAGACAGATGATACTGACAGCATAACGGAGGATAAGGAGATGGTATCGAGAACAAATGAGTTAAACAGACGTCGAGTATATAAAATAGTCTGGACGACATGAGCTGTAAAACAAGAAGCAGGAGTCCAAGCATCTCTTTAGTCCTCGCATTGAACTTGTAGGCTCTCATCCGGATTTTTACTATACCTCCACCAAGAAGAGTAAAGAGAAAAATGAAGAAGATAGAAATTTAGAAAGAATTTTCAATGAAAAAAAGTTGAAGAAGCATGGTTTTTTATTCAAATTTTTTTTGAAACTTCAACAAACCTGTTATTGTTTCAAGAACTTGAAATTGAGAAGAAAGGTTATTTAGATAAAATTACCGGAAAATTAAAAAAAAAGCAGTTTGGTTTCAAAAAAAAATAAATAAAAGAAGTTGTTATGGCAAAATATAAAAAAAGAGAGAAGATAAATGACTTCTTAAAAAGAATACTATATTCATACTAACGGCAAATGATACATCTTAAATGAAGCATCAATACCATATTTGAGCTTTTGCTCAACATTGAAAGAGTTTAAAAAACGTTCGAAAATGCTTAAAAAGGAAGGAAAAGCTCAAATATAAAGGGATGAATCTTACTAATACCAATTGCTATATGTAAACCTATTTTAAATAAACTATATGAATGAACGATGACGTATACTCAAACTAAGCTAATCTCAGACGTTAGTTCAAAGTTTAAAATTTGTGTTAAAATGAATAATATAAACAAGAAAGTCACACAATTTTTCTTAGATACTGTAGGATTTTAAATTTCATTTTTTTTGTTCAATAATTTAATTTAAAAAAGTTTGAACTTATTAAATTTTTCGAAATACATAAATCATGTAATACAGCATTCAGTAGTAACATATCCGCCTGATGGGATAACAATAGTATTCCTGAAGTCCCTTCTAATACTATGAAACTTTTAAAAGAAAATGTATTTTCTTGGATGTATTTTCGAAAAAAAAACTTTAATTTTTCATAATTCAAATAAAAAGAAAAAGAAGGAAAATTCTGTTCAATTCTGAACTTGCAATTTTAACTTTGCAATTCTGGAAAAGCACAATGCCGAGAATCAAATTTTGAACAAAATTAATTGAGTTTTTAAGAATTTTAGTTGAATGGATTTTTAAATAAAAATTAAATTTAAATGATAACAAAGACTCCTTATTCCCTCTTCGTTTTCTTTTTCTAGTTTCTTTAGTAAGGAATGGGCATCAGCATAGCTTTGATTCAAAAGATTTTCGATAAATTTGAAAAAAAAAACAACAAAAAAAACTTTTTTTTGTTAATTATTAATAATATGGCTATTTTGAAATATCAATGTTTCGTAAACTTGTTTGAAAAAACGGAGAAAATTCAAACAAATCAGTAACTAGCCATTTGAAAAAAGCTTTTCAATGGACATCCTCAGATTCTTTTGAATCTTTTTTCAACTTTGTCTTTGTTATTTCATTTCTAAAGTATTGTGTTAACAGCTTGACGAATAAGAAGAAAACTCTTCTATTTTTTTAAAGAGTAGAACTACCAAATATGGAATATGATGTTCAGATGTTTTCTGACATTGATCTTCCTTCTTTTATTATATTTTTATTTATTTTTTTCTGCTAAAAAAAAGTTTATTCAAGTTTATGTATTTCTATATGTTCACTATAACTGATCATCTTCTTTATATGTACACATACATATCCTTTGCTCATGTTTTCCTCTTGATTTCATAAAGTCGAAGCAGATTTCAGCATAATATGTTTATTTCTGGATCTAAAAAAGGATTCAATGTTCATCAAAAACGTCATTTTAAAGAATAATGATGCCATAGATTTAAGAATATCAACCATGATTATCAAAAACTAACTGATACAAAATGTTTTTTTCTCTATTTTTTCCATTTAAATTCATAAAATATATTAAATTCTTTAAATTTTCGTTGGATATTCATTCTGATTATCCCGATAATTGTTTTCAATTTCAATTCAAGCTTATATTTCTCATGAAATGTTTTAAAAATATTTTAAATCTTTTAAAAGAAAATCTGACTGTGACAATGTGTATTTTATGTCATTTTAAAAATATTTTATTACATTTTGCTGTCAAATACAGAAGAATTGTCAATTTCCAAAAACAGAGATTACCTTACTACATCCCTCTTTTACTTCATCTGTCTGTTGTATTCAGATGAGAAAAAAATTATTTTCGTCTCAAACAAGTAAATTTTTTTTTTTGCTTTTTTTTCTTTCACATTTTTGATATTTTTCAGTCTATCTTTAGCAAAACTGCGCAATCTTGCTGCTCGAGCTCTGTATTTTTCGTTGTTAATTTCAAAGTCAATAAGAATTTTGGAGTTTTTTTCTCAATTAATTTCAAATTATAGATATGAAATAAGAGATAAATAAGAGAATTATATGTTTTCTTTAAATACCACTAGAGAATATTCATGCAATATGAAGTAGATATTTGTTCATCTTGTTTAGAAAGAAAATACTAATCATTTGATTATAACTTTTCTTCAAAAAAAAAAGAAAGAAAGAATCTGTTTCTTCAATCAAATTATAATGGAAAAACCTTTAATTTCAGACATTTTGTTAAAATAGAAATTTGCAAGTTTATGAAGAAGCTCCAATCATACCTGAGCTTATTCTGTAAACTAAATTTTGCAAATCCTATAACTAAGTTGCATGAACAGAAAAGAAGACGAAAGCTTGTGTGATTTCATAAAGAAACAGAAAAAAATAAAAAAAGATAAAAGAATAGATTCAAGGAAGTTCTATAATCTTTCTTCAATCAAATATAAAGAAAAAGAAAGACTTATGAACATCGTCAAAGTGTACTTCCTTCGTACGGCATTTGTACAAATGTCTTCTCAATTCCATATCCCCTGAAAAATGTTTTTTTTTCTTTTAAAAATAAAATAATAAATAAGCAACATTGTTGAATAATTTTCTCGTATTCTCACCTTTTGCTTAACATTTCTACAATATGTATATCCAATTCACAATTAGCAAACATACTTGAAGTGGATTCGTTCAAATTCTTGTTCAGACATCATCCGGATTTTTCAAAAAGTATCACAGACATTTTCTTCCTCTTTAATTTATTCTTAACTTTAAAATACTTTAAATGTTTTATCTTTGAAATCTTTTTTTTTTTCTAAAAATTCTAAATGATATTTCTATCTTTTTTGGAAATAATCATCGTCTTATATATGCAAGATGAGATGAGCTGTAATAAGATTTTATTTGTTTTTTTTTTTTGGTTCCTAGCAAATACATTTTCACAACTTCGATATACATATGTATGCTTCTTCACTTCAATTTCTTAACTTCACTATCTTCTCAATCGTTGTTTGTAGTTTTCACTTCATTTGCTGCTTTTCCATGCGAACTATCTTTCAAATCTTGGAAAATAGTTAGGATCATCATAACCTAATATCGTATAGTTTTTTTAAATTATTATAAATAATATTTTATTTAAATAAATTAATTTATTCAAAATAAACTATATCACATAAAATATCTTCAGTTTTTAAACATTCGAATACACATTCTAACACAAAAAAAAAGAAATAAAGTTAAGAGTTAAGCTAATACTCTTCGTGTTATTTCCATTGCTTTTTGAACTATACGAAGAGAGAGAGGGAGAGATATGGAGATAGATAGAGAGAGAGATATGTTAAGAAAAAAAAGAAAAAGTGAATTACTAGAAAAAACAGAGAAAAGAAAGAAACTCAACCGAATAAAAACACTTGTTCTATCAAATTATTCAAAAAAAAAAAGGCTAAGTTCTTTTTAACAACTCTTGTTCTATCTATAACATTCTCAAGTATAAAAAATATATTTATTTTTAATTTGAAATATTATAAATTGTAAAAGGGCATTATTGCAAGTTTGTTAATTTCTTTTTCATGCACTATCTTGTAAAATAGTTAATATAAAGTATATGTGAATATATATGAACTTTAAGTATTTTTCAACTAAAACTCAGTTTAACACAGCCTTTTTTCAATTTTTATTTCATTTTTATGTGATTTCTTTCTTTTATTTTTCTATTTTACCGTAAATTTATGCACTGTTTGTTGTTTCATCGTTGCTCTAAATTGGTAAAATTTGATAGAATATTGCTTTGTTCATCAATTTAATTTAATTTTCAGATGACAAAAGTATGTTCATGGTTTATAATTCTTAGTATTTTGAAGATTTCATTGTTACTATGTATCAATCAGTATGTTTTCACAGCTAAAACCTTAATCATATCACTAACTCTCATTATAGAAATGGTCGATTTATAAGACAAAGGCAGAATGGTAATCCATTACATTCAAAAAAGGTAAAAAAATCGCAAAGTTTCTTCATGTTTTCAAGAAAAAAAATTTAATCAGGAACACCAAGATGATTTTGATGATGTAATTGATGAGTTGGAAGCTGAATCAAGACAGGAATCTCTGTTACATCAACATATTTTATCTCAAACTCCTAATGCAACTACGGAAACTCCTGCTATTGTCTCAATGCCTACTGAGCCAACGTACGTTGTAGTTAATAATTTGAAAATTAAATTGCACATATTCATGTCGAATTAACAGATCGTAGACTAATTTACATCGAGATTTCGACAAATTCTCAAATCTAAGATGAATAATTAGCCAAAATCTCACATTTGGCATATCGCAGCATCATTTTTCTTGTCGTTCTATCCACAACTCATCATTTTCTTTTATCTGACTCCACATACATGCGGCTCATTTGCATAATCTCACGTTTTTCTATTGAATTTAGAAGTGAAGTAGAGTAGAGCTTCAGACTCGTAGGCCAATTGAATGATGACGAGTCCTTCTAACTTCATTCTCAGAAGTCATAGGTCATAGCTTTATCGCAGTTCAGTTATTCGTCTTTATTTTTTGTCCTTTCTTTCCAACCACATAATATAACATATTGTTGGTTTGATTACTTCAAAAGTCAATTATATTTCATATCATTGTATATTCAGGAAAAAATGAGATAGATATTGTTAGTCATAAACTTAAAAGGATCAATTTGGCAGAAAATGAGGGCGAAACCTAGACGAAAACTATGAAATTGTTTCAAGAGACCAGTTAGAAAAGGGCAGATGATCATGCCTGATGCGTGTTCCCATGGTTTAATGCTCTCTTCCTTCCTTGCTCCCCATTTCTTCCACTTCTTTTTCCGTATTCTTCTTCTTATACATCCCTTTATCCATCCATGTTATCTTCTTCTCTAACTACTCTCTTTCAACTCTCATGTGTTAACTGTTCTAGTCTTTTTCACTTTCATTTATACTTTCTCAACTTCATAAAAGCTTAGAAAGAAAACGTTGAAGAAAACTGCATTCTCATTTCCGGATAGAAGATATACCATTTCCGGATAAATTAACTTTTATCACAAACTGATATTTCTTTAAAATAACATCACGAAATTATAAGAATTTTCCGAAATATTTTTCGTCATCAAATCTCTTTTTTTTTGGTTCTTGGCTTTATTTCAATAATACACATGTCTATTTTTCTGATTTAAAACATTAATCTGAGGGCATAAAAACACTTTTTGTCATTAATATCAACTATTATCGTTATTTTAGTTTTACTCTAACCATCATCATTATAAGTGTTCACTTTGATTTTTAGTTTTTCTCCTTCAAAATATCAAATCTCAAAGGTATTCTGATTCTGACCGAAGCATCGTCTTCTCCTAATATAGTAAATAATTATTTGGTTTATATATTCAACTTAATATATAACTAATAGTTAATATACAGCAGGACTACGAAGGCATTCAATCTTATTATCATTTTGTCACGTAATATCTATGTGAAATTTAGAGCTTCTACGAATTATTTCATTTTTCATTGTTCGTAAAGCGAGAACGGTTGCACATTTCTTATTTTTTTATCTTCTCCGATTTTTCTTATATTTCTCGTCCATTTTGCCTCTTTCTTATTCTCGTATTCACAAAATGCATCTCTCTGTCCTCAGGAGGATGTGAATACAAGCAACGACACATGAGCATAGAAATGGGAGGAACCTTACTTATGGGCGGTCGGTTGTGAAAATTGCCGGAGGGCTTTGTCTCTTTTCTCTTGTCCATGTGAAATGAAACACATCTTATTCTTTACCTTGGCTTTTCATCTGCAGATCTAGACCAAATCCTTTGAAAAAAAAACAGTTTTTTTCTATCTTTTTAGCTTATTGTTTTCAAATGAAAAGTAAATGAATAGAAGTTAAGATAATATAAAAAGAATTAGAAGGAAGTTTTTGATATTTATTCGTTTATTCATTTGTTTATTTATTATATCTTTTCTTTTTGTTTTTGGTCCCAAATTTTAAATTTCAATTATTCACCAGTTTCCTATTTTTATTTAAGCTTCATGTGAAATTATCAACATTCTATATTTCATATAAAACGGAAGTAATGAACCAATTTCTAATATCATAGAAATCCAGACTTCAAACCCTGAATCTTTTCTTTGAATTGTCTAAACCATTCAATGCTCTTCACTTCTTCCATGTCAAATTTAACAGAAATTTTATGAACAACCTGCTCATCTGGAAGTGGTTTTGCTTATTCGCACCAATTTCGTTTTTAAAAAGATTTATTTGTCGAACCCATTTCTTCTACAATATCCTTGCTCATCGAAGCAAATTTCAAATTTTTTTGAAAATCCATCAATAGGTTTGTCTTTCTTCATACTACTTTGTCACTCTGTTTCTTTCTTCTTATTTTTTTTGCGTGAATATGTCAAGCACAAGTAAAGAAAATAATAATATTATTAGAAATTAAGAAAAAATGAAAAAATTAAGCAAAAACAACGCAAAAATGTAGAAATAACATTAATTTAAGCTTGTTTTGTTTTAATTTTTTTTGTATTATTTCTTTTTTTTTGCTGAATTTTCTACTGTTTTCTAGATATTTAGCTGCTTTAATCCATCCTCAATCCATTTCCCTATATATGAACATTGAGTATTATTTGACCCCGATGATACTAATGACAGCTTCTCAATATCTGTGTTCTGTGTTTCGAAGCTTAAAGAGGAGATTCTTCATTATCTTTGCTCCCTCTTCTATTCAATTTCTACCTCATCTTCTATTATGATTCTTCTCTTTTTCTTTTTCACCTTCTTTTTGTCTCTTCATGTATTCATGTCTATAATTTTCTTTTTTCTTTCTTTCTCTCTTTAATTTCATATTTTCTTACTTTCGTCGATCAAATATATAGATTGACTCTTCATATTTTCTTCAGATTACCTCAATTTATGTGGTAGATTCGTCTTTTTCTCTATAATCTATATAACATATATTCACAAGACGTATCGTAGAAAAGTTATGTCCATATTGAGTTGGAACACGAAGACTATCAATCTCAAAGCTTATTCCGTATGATAGACGATATCCTTATCTTATCCTTCTTTTCTATTTTATTTTTTATTTCAAATATACCAAACAGGTTAGTTTTATTCTTTAAATTTTATCAACTTACTCCAGCTTAGATAAGCTGTTCCATTACATTTTTTTTCATTTTGATCGCCTGTTCAAAAACCAGGATATTCCATTTTACAACTACATAACTAGGTTTTAAAAGTTTTCAAACTCCATTTACCAACTTAGTCTGCAAAATTATTGTCCCCTTTAACAAAGTTATCAGAAACATTTCCGCATTCTCAACTTTTTTTCTCAAAATTTTCATCAACCATCCTTGTGTTTAAATAAAAATGTGTATAAGTTCGAAAATATTTCAGTTTTAATTTTTAATTTGACTATAAGAAGTAGTAGTGCTCAACGATTTCTCAGTAAATCACTCTCTAATTAGTTTCGTCAACTTAATTCTCCTATATATCTCAGGAAGTATGAGCTGAACATGTTCATATTATGTCATATATTCGATGAAAAGCTTTTGAAAAGTTTAAAATAAAAAAGAAAATGAGAATGATGAGGATTTTTGCTTACATTGTTATTGCTTTTTTTTCCTTTTTCTTTCAAAGGGACAACATAATTAATATTGCGTGAAGGCATGTTTTTGGTGTTTGATAGGTCGTGTGAAAATTTATTTTCAAAAATGCAAAGAAGAATCTGTAGATAATGTTTCAAAAATTAATTCTCCAAATAGGAAGAAAAGGAAAATGGAAGCAAAACTATTATGTTTGTTGGCAAGTGGACTTTTCAAAAGCCAATTTCGAGTAGGAAATGCTGTTGATCTGTATTGAGAAAAAGCTGACCTACATACATATGATGATGAAGTTAGCAGTTTGAAGACGAATGTGAACGAAAAAAAAATTCAAATACATTTTGCTGTATTTAAGTAAATAATATTCAGTTTATCCAAAAAATATCATTATTAAGCTTATAAACTCTTTTGTGTTCCATAAGCTGAGGAGAATATGCAAACCAATATAACCAAAATGACCGGAGACAGCTTCCCAACATGATTGCAAGCTTTCGGATCCTATGCTTTTTCTGAAAAATTTATATTCCTTCCTTCAGAAAATTTTTTTTAGGTTTTATAAAAAAAGAAAAATGCCCTCACAATTAATGAACTTTAACAAGACATTTTGAAATATAATCTTTCTAAATTAACTTATTTCAGTAATGCTGACGCTAACTCGGATACTGAGATCATCAAACGACTTCTGAACAAAGGTTATGATTGGAGAGTTCGACCTCCTGGAATCAATCTGACTATTCCTGGTTTGTATTTTTGAGCTTAAACTAGAATTTGAACTTTGCCTTTTGAACTAAACGCGTATCTGTTTTCAGGAAGTCATGGACCTGTGGTCGTGAACGTTAACATGCTTATCAGAAGGTTTGAAATTTACTATTTACACGTCCGACCGACTATCTAATTAGATTCCTTTTCACAACATTTCCTCTAATTTCCATTCAACTTTCTAAAGTTTATGCAGAAATCTGCTTTTATATTTGTATATCCATATATAGCTTAAGGAGGGAAGTCTCAACATCTCAATTTACGCGTGAAATTTAAATCTTTTCTAACAGATTTGAGAAAAAGAAGTAAAAATTTCTTTGGAAACAAATCAATTAGAAAGAGTGAATAAATCACACAAAATCTATGAGAACATCAAATTTCTGAACTTAAATCAAATATTCTGATGATGTTCGGGTTTTATGAATGTTTAAAGATGAATAATCATTTAACTTGAACTCGAAAACATTAAATATTCTCTCTTGATTTTTGAAATATTTTTTTTTAAATAAAAAGAAAAAAAATGATATGAAGAAGTATTATTATCAAAAAAATATATTAATATTAAAAATGTTTTTAATTATAATAATTATATAAAATTATTTAATTATATAATTAAATTAAGTTTCTTTTATAATTTTTCTTTACAGTATATCTAAGATAGATGATGTTAATATGGAATACTCTGTTCAATTAACTTTTCGTGAAAGTTGGGTTGATGGACGTCTAGCTTATAGTACTCCAAACGATAACAGTCCTGATTTCTTAATTCTGACGGCTGGACAACAAATTTGGATGCCGGACAGCTTTTTTCAGGTTCATAGTGTTGCTTATAACATGTTGTTAAAATGAGTTCTCAATTTTAGAATGAAAAACAAGCTCAAAAGCATATGATTGATAAACCGAATGTTCTAATTCGAATTCATAAAAATGGTTTAATTCTATATTCAGTACGTATATCACTGGTGTTATCATGTCCAATGCATCTTCAGGTTTGTGTTTTAAACTTATATATATATATATATATATATAGTTATATATAAACAAGTGTGTTAATTGGAAAGCATAATGATGAATAGTTTGATGAAATAGTGGGGGGGGGGATGATTGGAAGGGCATGTAGTGAGAGATGAAGAGAAATCTGAGATATGCATACGTCTTAGAAGTACACCTAAAATTTGTTATTTATTTAATGTATTATTAATAAATTTGAATTATATGTTATATATCTAATTAGTAAAAAGATATCTTATTATACTACGTTTGTATAATTATAACTATATATATATATAGAAATACATATTTATAGAATAAGTTGAAAATATTATAAAACTTGTAATTTTCAGTATTATCCAATGGATGTTCAAACATGTTTGATTGATTTAGCATCATACGCTTATACTGATAATGATATTGGTAGAATTTTTTCTTCTTTTAGTTTTTAGGTTTTATTTGAAAATATTACAGAATATAGATGGAAAGAAACAGATCCAGTTCAATTGAAAGAAGGTCTTAACTCATCTTTGCCTAGTTTTCAGTTGAATAAAGTTAGTATATTTGAATATTATATTCAAAATATTATAAAAACTTTATTATTTGAAGTTAGATATAAGGGAATGAATATTTTAGGTTTCAACAACATACTGTACAAGTAAAACTAATACTGGAACATACTCATGCTTACGTACAGTATTAGAACTGAAACGACAGTTCAGGTAAGAAAAACAAATAAAAAACAAAATTATTAATTATTATTGTTTAGTTATTACTTATTACAATTATATATTCCATCAACTATGCTTGTTATTGTTTCTTGGGTCTCATTTTGGCTTGACCGATCAGCTGTTCCAGCTCGTGTGACATTAGGAGTTACCACACTTCTAACAATGACCACACAGGTAAATTAAGATTGTAAATTCATATATTACTCTTATTGGTTACTTAGATGATTATCTTTTTTCTTGTATAATTAAATAAAAAATATATTATAGGCATCTGGTATAAATGCAAAACTACCTCCCGTCTCATATACAAAAGCTATTGATGTATGGATAGGTGCATGTTTAACTTTTATTTTTGGAGCATTATTGGAGTTTGCATGGGTAACATACATTAGTTCTAGATCATTTTATAAAGGTTTGTTTGTTTTGTTTTCAAAAAATTATCTTTTAAAACAAATTTCGTTTGAAGGAGCTTCTGGATCAAGCAAAGGTGAAAACCTGAATTCATTACTCATTGCTAACAAACAAGTTATTTTATCCACAAACAATGTAAGAACATTTTTTCTAAGTTTTAAAAATAAAATGAAAAACATAATATTATTTTAAAAATTTGAAAGAAAAAAGAGAAAAAAAAAAGATTGAAAATGAATATCTTGCATCATTAGAAGTAAACAACAACTCTCAGACACATTTGTAAATATACATGTGTGTTTTTAGCACTTTATGTACTTCTTACTCCTACAAGTACATGAATATATTAATAAAATTAATATTTTTAACATTTTATTGAATTTCAAAGCGTAAATTCTCTTACATCTCGTTGTATTATAGCATGTTGATCTGCGGGCAACTGGAGATGAAACAGAAGTTTGGATAAAACAAGAAAATAACTGCAACTATACTGAGCCAACGACTGAACTACTGGTAATTGGTGGAAAACGACGAAATAGGTTCATACAATTATAATTTTTTAAAATTTTCAATTTAAATCTTTGAAGGAGATCTCAATTGAAAAGATTTTGGAAAAATTTATGGATTGTTCGTTGGGTAAAAGAACAGTTATCACCATCAGATAGTGCTAAACGGGCTGATTTGATTTCACGTAAGTAGATTATACGAATTTATATTTGAAAATGAAAAAAAAAAATATTTATAGGTATTCTATTTCCTTTTCTATTTGTTTGTTTTAATTTCTTATACTGGAGTGCATATTCACGATATCAGACAACCGATTTAATATAAAATTAATTATATTATTACCTTAAATATACATATAGATAACCTTTTTATTTTAAATTTATAATTAATGTTTTGATTTACAAAATATATTTGAATTTTGCAACATACATACATACTTACACCTACATGTATGTATGTATGTTGATCTATCATTACTTGCTCTCTCTCAAATATTTTAATATATTTAAATGTTTTATTATAATTAATTATATTTTCTCGTTATGATTTAGTTTTTAATATCTTTTCTTGAGTTTTGTCTAGTTTCTGGTTATTCATTGTCTTTCTATTTATCTTTTTTAGAAACATTTGTTGATCCATATTTTTCAGAAATTAGAGAGGATATCTGAAATCATATCAAATTATAATCATCTCACTGTACCATATATTATCTATTTTTATTTTTTTTGTAAAGAAAAGCAAATCATATGAAAATAAGTTTTGATATGAAAAAAAAACAAAATTATATAATTCATATAAAGATTTTTGAATAAAATTACAATTGTTAACTTGTTGCCAATTGATAATATAATATATTATATAATAAATCAATTAATATTGAGATTATTAATACAAACTATAAAGTTATTTTTAAAGTAAATAGTATAAGATTAATATATATATTTGAAGTTTTTAATGATTTAATCAATATTAATATTATTTATAATTAATCTTTCATCTTGTTAGTATTACGATGCACATAAAAAAAACATTTCATCGTCATAGAAGTACCTGAAGTTCACATGTATTGATCAACACATCAGAATTGAAATACGTGATGTTTACGTCTGTTTATCTTTTCATTAGCATAGAAGTACGTGATGTTCACGTGAGTTTAACCTATCTTATTTAATATCAAATGAACAGGGTTGAACGGTTGCATATTTTCAATAGTTTCTACAATTCTCAAATAATAGTATCTTTCGAATTTAAAATTTAATCAATTCTCTTTTTTGATGTTGATTGATAAATAGTTTGTTTAAATGTTTATACGTAATCTATTTCAAATTTGAATTGTTGAAAACAATTTATATTATATTATAAGTTTATATTATGATTTACTATAACATTTTTATAAATTTTGTACAATTTTTTTATAAAAAAAATAAAAACCAAAAAAAAAACATTTAAAAACAAACAAAAAAACACAAATTTCAAACGATATCGGTTTGATTACTGTTGCAGAACAGAAAGAGATTAGCAGGACGAATTCAGGAAGTTTTTGGAAAGATTAGGACACGAATAATAATAATAATTATTGTAATTTGAAAAAAAAAACGAATAAAACAATTTCTTTTCTAAATAAATCATCTGTGACTTTGGAGAAAAACCTTTTCTATGTTTGTTTGGCGACTATTAAATTGAGGGAAAACTTTAGAATCACAACGAATGGCACAGGTTTACATAGTAATAAAATATTTTTCTAAACTATAGTTTGAATATAAGCCGAACTAGGTATTTTTTAGGCAACAAGTGGGAAACAGGATGACGGAGGGGGGAGGGAAGGTTTGAATGAAGGAAAGGGGTTTACGAATAAAGGGGGATGCGTTGAGGAAGATAGAAAAAAAACAGAAAGAATATATATATAACAAATAAAAGAAAAATCCTTCTGATTTTGACAACATTTTCTAATATAAATTATAATATTAATGACGATGTTTGGTGATGATATTGGTCTTGAGAAGAAGTAGATAAAGAGAAAATGTATATAGATTCCTAAGCGTCTCCTAATAGAAGATGAAAATATTTTAAAAAATCAAAAAGAATGCCTAATATGAATGATGAGAGAAGTTTCCCTGAACGTGTTTCGAGCAATATGATGACATGGTAGTTAGAAGAGTTGAATGATCATGAATGAAGGCTTTGTTTTGTGTTATATGTGTATGGGGAAGTTTAGCTGTAATGGATTTGATGAGCTGAATACGTCGCTGATCAACTGTGTCAATCAGTATTTCAGATGACGATAACGATAAATGAAATCATCAAAGAAAAATATAATTATCTTCAAGGATGAGGAATGAGGATGGACGACGGACGGCACACCGAACAGACAAACGGGCAGATACCGTCAGAACTGCTAAGCAAGATTCACGAACACCCGGATATGATCAAGAAAACAATGAACATCAGAGATTATTAAAAGGTATAGACAAGTCTAGAGTGAGCAAGAGATGCGATCAGGTGACATCAGAAGATAAGCTTCTTATCAACGTCCAATCACAGATAGTTACCGTAGTTGTAATGCATCTGCTGATGTGACGGCGGCAAGGACTGGGGAGGCATCATCTGTAAATTCATTGATTAGTTTCAAGGAGAAGACAACAATATTAACAGTGATTATTTCATTAATTTACTTAGAAAAACTATTTTTAAATAATTTGTGAACGAACCATATGAGGTTGTTGCTGCATTTGCGTTTGATGCAAAGGTGTTTGTTGCAGCTGATTCGTGTTGAGGCCATTTGGAAGAGGACCCGTATTTCCAGGCAAAGGTTGTGGCTGACCATTAGGAGGCAGAGAGCCATCCGTTTTGGGTCTGGGCTTACGTCCTCTGGTGGAATTCATTTTGTGAGCTTGCAACCTATCCATCATTTCATCTTTACTGATTCCTAGTGCTGAAGCTCGCATCGACTCAAGCTTTCGATCCCATTCTAAAATAAAAATAGAATTATATTTCTGGATAAAGATATATCCAAAAAAAAAAAAAAATTTCAAAGTCAGACTAAACTGACTATTCTGCTATTGCATGTATTATTTCTATTACTATATGTGCTGTGATAATAACATTTTCTAACTTTTTCGTGATTGAAATCAAGAAAATTATTTTAAGCACAAACAAACTTGAAACAAAAACTTATATAAATTAATTCGTTACAGAAAAAACTTAGAAAACTTAACATAAACACATAAGCTTATACTAACTGCTTATATACGACACAAGAAGCATTAATCTGCGTGAATTTCGTGTTAAAATGTTGAAAAGCATTAGGTAAAGAATCACAAACAAACATACAAACAAACAAAAAATTGTGAATGTTTATTAAACAGAACGAAAAAAACTGTATGTGACAGTCAACAAGGTGAGAATAATATTAAATTAAAATAGAAAAAAATTGTAAGTGTGCACAGATATAAATTGTTAAATATATGTATATATATATATATAAGATCTCAAAAATGATTTTTGTATATTAGACTCGTGCATAATTTCAATATAAAAAACAAAAAAATGAATGAATGATGATGATGATGAAGGACGAGACGAAATATTTTATTTTATCAAATTGGTAATTATACGAATTGCGGGTGGAATTTGCTTGAGAATGGAGAATTCTAGTACTACAACTACTTCTACTTTCTCTACTACTACTGCCAATACTTTTGAAGTTTTTAATTATATGATATATGAATTGAATGACATGGATTTATATTTAGAAAGTTAATGTAAAACCCTTTTCTTAGATAGAGAGATAGACAAAGAGCGGGCGAAAGATAGAAGGAAATGAGATTTTATGCAATTTGGATTTGAATCCCGACAAAAATGTATTCTTCATTTAATAATGAAAGAAAGATTAGAGTTATACGTTTTGTTTTTGATAAATAGTTTAAGAACTATCAGTAAAAACGGAAGAATTTTATTATAAAAATTCAGAAAAGTAAGGAAAGAATGGAGAAAAACGAGATCCAAACTTCTATTAGATATTCCTAAAATTATTATCTAGTAACTTAGTAAGCTCTACAGCTACTAAACATCTAATCTCTTTCAAGAATATGAAGATACTTAAAGAAAAATAACGGAAACAGTTGCTTAGAATTATCTGAATACTTGATGATACGATATGAAAGTTCATCAGGTATCCGAAGATGGACTAGTACAAGCAGCTGAACCAGGCACAAACGGATATTTGAAGAGTACAGTATACAATCAAAATCTAAGTTATTAATCAAAAGACCGATGTGGACCCAAACAACACAAAAAAGCAGTTAATATGATGGAAAATAAAAGGTTTTAAGTTGGAATATTGCTTTGGAAAGTTACCTGAGTTCAAAGAATAGCTATGAAGTCTTGAAGCTGTATAAGGACTAAAAAATGATAATATAAGACTTTCCAAACAATTTTCCAAGCTAAAGCTTTAGTAAGCCATCAAATCAAGGGAGTGAACAAACCAAAAATTAGGAAAAAAGCGCAAATAAAGCCATTTGATAGGTGTCAGAACATAACTCATATGAACACTATACGTAAACAGCACAAGCTAATAAGAGTGATTTGGTGATTATGATGTTGATTTGGTGTAGTAGTGAGAATTGTTGTTGTTGTTGTTGTGTATGTGATTGGGTGACCAGTATAGTAGGTAGGCTTCTGGCTATCTGAGAGAGTTAGCGGACGACGATTCGAACACGAAATATGGACACGATATGACGATATGTTTGTAAATTAGGTGATTAGGCTGTGCTAGACAGAGATAGATAGAGAGAAAAGGTGGGGATAGTAATAAAACTTTTAAAAATAAATAGAAAAGAAGAAAATTGCAACTCTAAGCAGATCTAAAGAGACAAAAAATGCGGAATTAACCTTTCAGATCTTTGCATTCAGGAGCTGGATGACATGTATTCAGATGTCGTTTCATATTGCCTTTGTAGATGGTCACGAAATCACATTGGCCGCAAATGTATGCGTCCTGTAAGTGGAGTTATACAACGATGAATCAATGAAATGAGAAAAATAGTTATTAAATTACAAATCGTATGCAATTCTATTATAATAGAATGAAATTCGAATTGAAACAGTCTAGCTTTACCTCGGGAGGTTCGCTGTCTTTTCGAATTCCATTTGGTGGGGAGGGATCAGTTGGTAGCTGAACGGCAGAATTCTCCTCGTTCATGGTTGGTAGAAACGTTGTCGTCGTAACTCCGTTGAGTCCATTCTGAGTTGGCATCATGTTCATATTTGGAGAAACTGAAAAATAGAATTTGATGATTGATTGGTTATGGACAGTTATCGAATGGGTGATAGATTGTAGGTTTTAGGTTAGGTAATTGTGAAATTAGCTTACTAGGCTCAAAACCGTCTTGCAGTATGGCAGGAGGTCCATCATCGGCACGCTTCTTGCCTCGTTTTCGGTCTTTTTCCTTATCCGGACGTGGTCGCCGAGTTCCCGTATTATTTTTTCCACATTGATTAATGTGTCGTCTAATATTTCCCTGAAAATGAAATAAATAATGAGAATAGTTTGAATGATATTACTAAGTAGTATTATTATATATAATATAGTTAAAACATACTTTATAATGACTAATAAACCGATCACAATATGGGCATACTGGACTCAGTCCATCCTGGCCATTCGTCAGCGCACCGGCTTTCAGAGCAGATTCCGTTCCTGGGGCAATCGGATTTGCACCGGCAGCAACTTGATCCAAATAATTTCGTCCTAAAATAAAGGATTAATTTTTGATAATGATTAGAAAATATATAAAAAAATTAAAATGGAACATACCTATGATTTCCCGGCACTTCTCATTTCGTCCGATGTGTCCTGTCAAGCTGCGGCGTGAGGGATATACGCCTTTACAAGCCAAGCACATGACTCGCACATCTTCTCCAGAACCTTGGAGTTTCTGAAATCCGAACGGAAGGCTGTCTTCTGGAATCGGCTTTCCGGAAGACGCACGAACCTCGCCATCCGAGACTCCGGAACCATGAGTTTGCGTTCCGTTTGCTTGTCCGTCATTCATGGGACTTGTGTCACCGCGTGAGGAATCGCTGCTAACAAGAGGAGAATTGTAAGTTGAGAAAAGATTTGGCGACACGGATGGTACATTTCTGAAAGCAGGCTTTCATCCATACCGCTGTCTTGCCGAAGGACGATATTTAAAGTTCAGCTCGAAGTTTTGTAGAAAATTAAGATGATGCATCTCACAATTGGAACAAGATGTTGTGTTTCAAATCAAAACTTTGAGCTGAAGCCTGAAAATGTCGTCACGACGAACTTACCGATTATAGTTACAGTTGTTTCTTTGATTCATTTTTGCATTTTGTACATCGGTTCGCCCAGGATGAGAAGGGTTCGGCCTCAGAATTTGATTAGTCTGCGCAGTTGCGGCTGAGGGAACACCAAATGTTTGAGCAACCTATCAATGATTTCGAATTAAAATAAGGATTAAGAAAAAATCTGGCTTACTTTGTTAAGCGGTAAGCTTTGGTTGTTGTGTGGAAGTGGCTGAGCAAGTTGTTGATATGGTAACATGAATGGATTTTGACCCGGATATAACCTATATGGCATAGCCTGAGGCGTTTCAAATCGTGGCATTCTGAAAATTAAAAAATATAATTACTAACCATAATGCAGATTATAATGATAAAAACATATATTAAATTTGTTTAAAACTCACGCATTATCTATGGAAGGATCGTATAATCCCGGGACAATGGGGGTTGATGTAGTCTGGTCAAAGAAGAGCCCGGATCCTACTGAAAATAAATATTTTTAAATAAAAAAATTGTAATTTGTCCTTGATTCAATCTTATAGTTAAATTATATGAAGAAGAAAATATTTTCATAAAAACTGGGTGAGTGTGCAAATCACGTGAAACGTGAAAATCCTATTCAAACTGGCAAGACGCCATTGAACGGTTGTACATAGTAGTATAGTAAACTTTAAAATATATGTTTTAAATATTTATAAACTATATAGATTATCATGATATTATATTTTGCAAATTAAAAATAACTTTAAACTCACCATTCGGTTTTTGCTCACTCCACTGATCAGGAAAAGGTGTAGCAGCATCTCCACCACTCAGCATAGCAAATGTGGAACTGAAAAAGGTAAGATATAAAATATATGAAACATATATTTATAACCATACATATAGTGATAATAAATTAAATAATAAAAAAAAATATATATATTAAATGAATACCTGAATAGTTCGGATGTGCCTGACACTGAACTATTGGTAGGAAACTGCCAGTGGAATGGATCCATTGCCGATGTCAATGACTGAAAATATTGATAGATGAAATTAAATACATATACTTTATTATTTGAATTTAATTTTTTATATTCATTTATGTTAAAAAAAAGAAAAATTTAGTATAAGAATTAGAAGTCAAATAAAATATTTTTAAGGGAATTATTGATATATAACTAAATTATAATTAAATATGTGTATGTATGTGTATGTTATTTGAAATATATTTATGTACAATGTTTTGCAGATGATTTAACTATAATCAATTGCCCTTAACATCAGGTTCTAGTACATTAGAGCTCACCCCTCTCATCATACATCTATACCAGTACCTTACAGCATAAGTTCCAAGTTCTTTTTTTTGATCTTGTAAAGAACTGTTGACCGGAAATATTGATTACAACTATGTAGAGTTGATCTAATAAAGCCAGAATTACCTCTAGTAAAATCTTTATCTATATCAACAATTCTAATTATTATCAGATTCATGTGTGATGCTTATCAGAAACCTTACATTCAACGATGACGACAACTTGTCATCATCTCGAAATATATATGTCCTCTTAAGTGTCTTACATGCAATGCGTGAAGTAAGTCACAAGCTCCTGACCATATAGAGAGAAATTAACGAATGACCACTTCATCACTTTATCGTTCACACCACCAGCACCAGTTGGAACCAGAAGACCCTAACTAGCCGTCGTCAGTACTCGCTTCATTTAGTCTCTGGTCATCATTTATTCTGTTAAGAAGAACAGATCTTATCAGTGACATTTCAAGGGCAATCCAATCGATCTGCCATTTTCAGCAGTCATTTATCAATCCTCTTCTCGCTCAATGAAAAAAAAATCTTTTCCATTCGTGTGTCTGCATATACATATGCGTGTTTCTCGTATAATCTCGTCGATCTAATCGCTGACGTTTCAATAATCAGAGTAACACCTTCATTAGACTACGAAAATTTGAACCAGTTTCTTGACCGGTTTCCGGAATATCCCGAATTGAGATGTAAATCAGATAACCTTACAGTTCGACATCAGATGATGAAACTACAACTGTCAGTGGTTTTGAAGAATCAATTTATAATTTGAGAAGACTAATTACTTGAAATACCTAGGTGTTTCATGAAGATTAATCTTTTTAAAAACAAAATATAGATATTGATTCTTAGTAAATAAATGTATAAAAGACTTCAATTATGAGAATAAAATTAATAAAAACTTAAAAAGGAAGAATAATTACTGTTGCATTCATGATCGAGTAGTTCAAGTTTTTTGGCATCTAACTTAGTCTGGAACTTGTTTGAAGTTCTTGAACAAACGAATCATATATACGAAATATGCAATTAATAAAATTAAGAAAGTATTTGCAGGAAAAATAAACTATATAGCATAGAATATGAATCAAGTTACTAGTTGACAAGATTTCTGTTCAATTACTCAAACATCCAACAGGCGTCAATGCCATAAAATTTGCTCAAAGGGTCGGCAACAGTTGTACTTATAACTTTATATAGTTAATTGTAAAATATGTAATTAGACAGAAAAATACTATATACGGTAATTATACAATCGCTTGTGTTGTTCTAACTATAATTAGGATATAGAGAATACGTGTAGATAGTTCAGATGAAGAACGCTGCTGAGCATGATATTTGTGATCGATTATGAGCCATAGCTATATTCTTTGTCGTATCACCATAAATAAGTAAAGTAGTGCAAATTTACTACGATGAGATTCTTAAAATTTTGCATTCCAGTTATACTAAAATATATATAAAAACTGGAATAACCTGGTCAGTAAAGGGTCAAGGTCTAGCCTCTAAGACATCTTACTAGTCTTTCTACGGCTAATATGGATGGATATATCATATAACACTATATAAACTATACACGTGTAGGTTAATTACTTTGAGTTTTAATTGGAATGATATGAAAAATATTTAAAATAATATGAATTATTGTGCATAATAGCAGCACAAATATGAATGAACTATTGTTGCTTTCTCGTTTGCACACTGCAACTTTCCCTCATTTTGAATTGTAAAAAGTTTGCTATGATAAATACATATGAAAGTGATTAGAGTAATCAGAATAATCAGAGACATCAATGTTTACAAACCAAATAATTCCAAACTATTGTTTCAACATGCTTAGATCTCATCGTATTTTCATGTTTTATCTGATATCCGTTTGAGATTTTTTTTGGAAAAAAAGACGTTGAGGATTGATGAGATTGAGGCTGAACAGTCTGAAGGACTGTCTGTGAGGCTGTTTATTCGATAGCTATATTATTTGCAAATCGATGGGCAAACAGCAAAAAGTACAGCTCACTCAGGGGTAGACCGGCGATATACACACATATACACAAAGGAATTGAAGAAGTAGCCAGATAGAGAGAACGAGAGTATGAAAACTATAGAGAGGGAAGGGAAGGTAGAAGGTTGTGGGAAGAACTACATAAGAAACAGAGAGATTGAGATAGTCTCAGAGAGATAAAGAGGAAGAACACAACCTTTGTGCGTTTGCATTGCAGAAAATAAATGAGCGTATCCGTACGTGAAGCTCACGCAAAATTCTAATTGCATCGTTAACGTGTTCAAGCTGCTCAAAATGAATAAGCAATGGAAGTGCAACAAAACAGAATAAAAAAAACAGGAAATGATTACAATATTTTGGAAAAATTATGATAACAATCTTTGAAAAATATTAAAAATATTGGAAAAATAGCTTTCAATGCATATATTATTTGAATAAAATATAATAAATCAATAACTATATGAATATAGAAAATAATATTGTATTATAGTATATATACTATATACTAGCTAGAATAAATAGAATGATGTATTGTGAACTACTAGACGAATGAAATGTTTCTACAACTTTCTATATACATATGTATGTATGTATATGTACGTAAGTTAGTTAGATGTTCCATAAAAGGTGTCAGTACTTGAGGTCGGCCAACCCTGTTTTGCATAATGCAATCACGTAATCGCCTCTTGACAACTAGAGCTGCGCTTTTTCTCATTCTTTATGCTTCATTCGATAATCGTGTTTAGTTAGATATTAGGTTTTATTTCACTAAATCACGACAATGACTGTGCTAATGATAATGATGTGCTTGAAATGTTTTTTTTTCAAAACTTGAAACAAAGAGATACAAAAAACATTAGAAAATGAGAGAGAAGGAGAGAGAAAGAGAGACCTCCTGGTCAGATTTATATGTAAAATTAAGAGAAAACTTTAAGAGAGAAAGGAAAGAGAAATAGAGAGAGAAAAGATAAGAGGAGGAGCTACGAAACCTAGACAGTGGTGACCAATGACTTACGTACGTCTGGCAGACGGTGGTGCCATGGACTCATTAGATTGACAGCTACGACAGCGCATCGGAACCCAAATACGAAAATCTCATAAAACGCTATTAGCTAGTTAAAACTCGTTTCAGTGACACTAAGGCTGATGCTTTTGGGGGTGAATCTATCCAATTGTCGACGACGATCACGTCCGTGTCGACAACGATAGTTGGAAGCAGTGCTGGTGATGGTTTGGACGCTGATTGCGGCGACGACGATCACGTCGATAACGACGCTCACGGGAACATGGTAGCTAGGTTACTTCTACGATAATGACTACGATAGCGTTAACGCATTCCAATCATTTCTCATCGACACACGTATAGAAAATAGGTGAATTTGGTGTAGACGAATAGTATGAACTACAGTTAGAGCATTGCTCAAGCTCAGTCAAACAAGGAGTACTAGACGATAAAAAAGGAATTGATTAGACTAATACTAACAAGTATGTTATTTTCATAATTTTAATGTTGAAAAATGAGAAAAAATAAAAAAAAAGTATAAGTGAACTTACCACGCCATTGATGTTATTATTCATCTCACTGTCACCACCCAGTAGCTGTCTGAGCATACAGCTGAAATACAATAGAATCAGAAGGAGGAAAGTGAACGAGAAAACGAAATTATTGAAACCAGATGTAGTAACGAAATAGCAAAAAAAAAGAAAAGAAAAAGATGACAACGACAACGAGACGGTAATTTGAAGTAATAAATTGACAAATAGATGAGAAGAAAATCAAATAATTGCACTTAGCCAAGCAGGATATGATGGAGTAGCTTTTGGTATTGTCAAAGCGGAATATTGAATGAGGAAATGATAAAATGAAAAACATGGTGATGTTGCCAAATTATTTGCTCAATCTCATATTTTCGATTTTACATTGATTATATGATTATGGGTAATAGGAAATGATTCAGATTATTAGGCAGAAGTCTCGTGTAGATCCAAACAGCCAAGAGGAGGCTGTGATCAAGAAGAGATAAATGTGTAAAATGTGTGTAAATGTGCTATTCTGATGGCCATTTGCTCGGCCGGCGAACATATGTCGTTGGACGGACTCTGAGGTTATAGAGAAGAGGAGATGGAAGATAAAGACGAAACGCAATGTACAAAGGGTGAAAAGAGAAAAACTTATACACAGAAAGGTGTAGAGTGAGCTGGAGATAAAGAGGCTAAGACAGAACGTAGGAAAGGCTAGAAGGATGGATCAAATGAAAGAAACAGATTCAACGAAAGCTCATCAATGGTGATGAACTAACTCATGGCAGGTGAATTTAGAGATCATCAAACAGCTAGCGAGATATGAAGAGAATTAAAGAAAGAGATAATGATCAGAGTATGATATAGCTAAACGTTGCTTTAGGCAGACGAATTGAGGAAATGTGAGAGAGACTAAGTGTTTAACACCTCTATTCCAACTTCGGCTTACAGTCTGAAAGCTTTTCAGAAGATCTGAGGAAAAAGATGGTACAGATTGAGAGGGATGGTACTAAGTTCAACATCAGATATATCAAAGTTGTACGGGAGAACAGTCATAGTATACGGAGGCCTCTAAAGTCAATGCAGTATTGGATGGACAGGGGTCCCCACAGACAGCTGGATGGATGATATGACCTGACGACAAGCCAACCATCCAACGTAAGATAAGATGAAAGTTGCAAAGCTATGGACAATTACTAATAAGACACCATTGATGAGGAATATATATGTATAGATTGCAGAAAATCCTAGAGTTCTTGGTACTAAAGAGGGAATGAGAAAGGAGTACAGGCGACTTTGATTACATAAGTACCATCGCATATGCATCTACTTATTCATCTGTTAGAGGTATAATTGTAATTTTGAGTTGAGATTGAATGCACTAAAAGCCGAACCACCAAAGAGATCCGTCGAGTCTCTAACGGACCCTTATTACCTCTCAAACTCTTTGCCTTGCTCTCTCTTCATCACTCAATCTCACTTAGGGTGATAGTTTTGTGAGAGGCCATAGAGGGGTAGAATGAAACAAACAGTTACGAGAAGCACACATTGATCGATCGATTTGAGCAAAGTTTGATAGAAAATAGCAAAGAAATATATAATTAATAAAAATATTTCTAATATTTTCTTTTAAATCAACTTAATTCGACGTTAAAAGGAGAATACGTTCGAGCATTGCTATAGAGCATTTTAGCGAACTACAACGATGACGACGATTGGCTGAGCTGATCATAGACGTCTGTTGGCCACATGGCCACTGAATAAATGCCAAAGGCTAGCCGATAAGACTTAAGTTTCTGATTTAGGATGGTGCTTTTGTGTCATTTTCTAATTAAAGGTCAGAACACAGTAAAAACCGAGCAGATAGTCCATATCAAGGATTATGCATTATAGGTTATAGCCAATGAATAAGATATATAATCGTTAATGTATTGATTAAAATAGTTATTGAATCAATCAAATAATTAAAGACAAATTATATAAAAAGAATTATCGATTGAATGGTAAAAAGGTTTAAGAAATATGTAAAAATGAGTGCAAACTTGAATCGAATTGCCATAACTTTCTGGGAGTTTTGGGATACTGCTTGTGTGAGAAGAAAAAAGTTATTGGCACGTAATCCAAATAAAAAAAAATTAATCGTCTATTTTATATTTAATATATATAAATATAAATATATATACATATATATGTATATATGTGTATGTGCTTGTGTGTATGAAGGAGTAAATGAGAAGGTTGGGCTCGGTGATCGAGTTAATCTTCGCGTCGACTTCGCCGGCAACCGAAGACAAACAAACGAAACTACGGTCGGGGACCGAAGCTCTCAAGAAAGGAGCAGAAGGAAGCATATGCCGAGACGGAAGAGAGTGTTACTCACGGTGAAACAATGACAATTATAACATCCGCGTCGACAACGACAACGACGACGGCGACGACGTCGTCTACGCAAGCTGGTATACCAGACATCCGCGCGCGGAGAAGGATTCACGCATGTGACACTGGCAACTGAGGCTATTCGCTTGATGAACAGACAACGGCTACGTAATGCAGCAGTTTCGAGATACGTGGGAGGGATGGAGAACATTTAACGATAATTCTGAAGAAAAACTAAGTGAATAAGAACAGAACAGAAGGGCAAATGGGTTGGTAAAAGGATACATCTGTACCGAAAAACAGTAAATGAATACGATAAGCATTGAAAGAATAGATTCAAGAGTAGACAGGGAATTGAAGTGAAGGTAGTGCTTGCCAATCGACATACATACGATCACGCAGCGTGAGTGAGAGAGTAATAGAGAGCAGAGGAATAGAGAGTAGAGAGGTGCAGGAGAAAGTAAGTAAAAGAAAAGAGAACAGTAATACAGAGAAACAGAAGAGATAGAAAGAGAAAACGAGACAGAGGCTGTATACGTTAACCTCTTTGAGTAACACCCTCTTCAGCTGCACTACATTCCTAACAGAACTTTTAGTTAGTGGAACACAACATTGTCCCGACCATATAGGGCACTGTTTGCCAGAAATATTTGGATTTATCTTTCTTTCTTTATTTCTCAGACTTTCTAATGCTCTATACATGCCGTGTATCTAATGCTCAAAGAATTAGAAAATAAATAAGAATAGTATTCGAAATAGGAGATAATAGACAGTAAAATAATCTGAGAATATCGTTGAGATGCTAAAAGAATGGCCAACGTGTATGTAGAAAAAGTAACCGAGTTATGTCAATTTTCTCGGAAAATTTAGCTAATACTGACAATGAAACTTTAAAAAGCTAGTTGAAGTATTATGACTTGCTTAAATTTATTTGACAAACACATTCAGAGAGCTCAAACTAATATTCGAAGATAACGTGGAATTGCACATACGGTATGTAGGCCAAATGTGGAGCGAGGACGTGGAGAAGATTGTTGTTAACTAGCTCCGAATATTCTGAATCGAATCAACGGGATGTGAACAAGAAGAGGTGAAAACACAAAATATGCATTGAGATAGTATAGAAAAAATTGTTTCATTTGTTTCATCATCAACCGTCTTTTGTCGTCAATCGACGTCAGATAATCAGCTCTAAGCCTTCAGAAGGTGTTGTACATTTTGTAATAAAATTTGTAATGTCAACAAGCAACACACACGAGGTCTTATGTCTTCTTACAGCCTCTTTGTTTCTCTGTTTCTCTAACATTTTGCTATCTGACTGTGTTGACTTCTGGTAGAATTTGACGACTGTTGCTGAGACTGCTCAATTCTAACGGCTGCTCAGCCACACACACACACACACACACACACTCTTCCTTTCTTCCTGCGTTAACCACGTTCTGATTCCATATACTATTCAAATGTTTCAAATTAAATTCTGAAGTAAAGTAATTGATAAGTTGGATGAGAATCAAGTGTTGAAATACATTCCAACCTTTTCTTCTTTCAGTGTCTGTCTCAGAAATTGAGATTCAATTCTGACTTTTGCTCTTTTATGTGTCTACAGACGGCTTTTCCGTTTAACCAGATGTGATTTTCCGGTTATACTAAACGCTGAGCACACAGACAGCACATAGGAACTAGAAGTTAAAAGTATTTCAATTGAAGATAACAGAGAAAAATGAAGAACCATCTGAAGGTGAATTAATGAACGATAGACTAACGTGAAAAGAATAAAATAAATGGATTGTAATACTACAAGGGTAAAAGGATATTGACATAACATCATCGATATATGATATAGAAAAGAGCCAAATATGACAAACATAATGTTTCAAGTGATTTAATTGAAAAAGAAAACGTATATGAAATTTCAAACATAAAATAATTATATTTCAATAGAAAATATTCTAATTATACTATACATACGTATAGATAGACAAAAAAAAAGATTGATATATATACAGAGACAGAAATAGAGAGAGAGAGAGAAAGAGACAGAGAGAGAGTAATATTACCATATATATTGTAATAACTGTATTGTAGATTGTAAAAAAAGGTTGGAATCTGTGGGACGGAGGACGTACGGACAACATCAAGCGACAGGCAAACGATGGATGGAAGAGATTATATCGGACGTATACACGTTACCATCAACGTCCTCCTCTCCTCTTCCTCGTCCCTTCGGTCTCTATAGTCTCTCAATCTCTGTCCATCCATACGTATAATACTCTTGTCATTCAAGTATTTGATATAAATCAACTGTATAGTTGATATAGTTATATATAGTACAATTGAAATAATAATGAAGTTATTAGTATAATTACTCCATTTTCAATTAAATGATTCATTATAAATTGTACAATATAATATAGACAAAGCGTAATGAATCGTTCATGTACTTTCAAACATCAAAATAACATTGTATTTCAAATGCTTATTAGAATAAACAGCTAAAATACGAAATTCACGTGAATCACGTAAGGATATTTTCATTTCTCTTTCTGTTGCCGCAAGCTTCGGTTGGTTCTTTAAGTTCCTTTCTATCTTGTCTACTCACTCATTTCTGTTCTCTTTTATCCTTTTTCTAACTTCAATATCGTTATTCTAAATCTCTAAATCTCTTTATTTTTTTTTCTCTCTCTCTATTAATCTTTTCCTCTTTCTCTCTCTATTTCTCCCACTTTCTTTATTCGTTTATTATCGTTTTGGCGCATTTCGGTAAACTTCCGGCAACGGAAGGGCATGAATATATTGCATGCATTGGATCACTTGAACTAGTGACCACAATTCCGTCAAACGTGACAGTTATGTTGTCGAAGCAAAAAAAAAAAGAAATTAGTTGATGACCCTTCACGCCTTTCTCAACACAGTAGCTCTCTCACTCTTTCTCTCTCTCTCTTTCTCTTTCTCTCCTCCTCTCTCTCTTTTTTTCTCTCTCTCTCTATTTCTCACTCTCTCTCTCTCCTAATCTAATGATATGATTAAAAAAACAATTTTTCTCTTTTTATTTAAAAAAAATAATAAGTTCAAAGGGCACCGAAACAAATAATTGGACTGTTTATAAGTGTTTCAAATCGAATTGAAAAGATATGGACAGGATAGGTAGGATAGGTAGGATAACAGGAAATTTCAATGAATAAAACAAGAAATAGATGAGCAGGATGAATGAATTTTTCATACCAAATGACTGAAAGAACGATCTAGGATGAAAATCAATAAGCTTTTCCTTATTTGGAAAAAATTCTGAAACTGTGACTAGTGCTTAGTGCAAGTCGCACATTAGGATTCACGTCTGAAAATTTCAGATGAAGAATATCTCGTAAGTGTACGATAAGTCCTATCAGTCTAATGAATTCAAGCATTCTACTGGAGATTACGGTCCAATTAAGAAAAGGTTGACTAGAGATAGCTAGATGTCTACTGACTGGATGCCTCTGCTAAGCAGCATGATCCAACGATGGCCATCAAATGACCCGTTTGGCCAAGTTTTGTGTTCAGTATTTCTACGCTCACCAAATGAACTATTGAATCGACGGAGAGGGGTTAAAGTGATTTGTGAGATTATCACATCGTTATCGTTCTGATGATAGTTAGAGTAAAGAAGCAAAGTTGTGGTTTCGTTGTTCTGCAAAATTACCTTTTCTAGGCACAGTGACGTTACTTTGACAAATGGTGCGCAAAACAAAGAAATTAGAGCAACAGCTTCTTATCACCACAGCTCCGTATAGTTTACAACTTAGAAGAAAATGAATATGACTACAGACTGTTAGAAGTAGGTCGATTTAGGACACGAGAGCTCTCAATAGACAAAGAATAGGATCATCGTGTTGGTGTTGGATGATGTGGTAAGGGGGGCTGGGAGTTAGATATAGGCAACAGGGTTCGACCACTCTTGGACCGTTTATTTGCGTTCAGTTGATCGATATTTCAGCCCCAGATTACTGCAGCTGTCGAAAAGCTCGAATGAAAGTGTGCTCTTAGTCCAACTGGATTAGATTAAACGGCTATGTCTCTTAATGGTACTCATCTATGTCTAAGCTTATCAAAATTTAAAAAGTTGATGAGAGATGATTGAAAGAATTCATAAATTGATCATAATTAGTAAATTTCAGTAGTAGATATTGAAGATGTTATTGGAAATGTGTGGGTGACTGAAACTTCTATTTAGACATTGGAGACAACGACGACGGCAAGACAGCTTCCATCCGTCGTCTGTCTGTCAGTGGAGACATTAAAAGAGAGTGGGAGGATAAACCTTGACTCATATACGGAACCAGCTTCTTCTGTATTAAATGTTTCAAAAACTTTCCACGAGACTTCATGAGAGGGAGAAATGAAAGGAGAGACGCGACTAATGTCTAGTCAACTCGCAGATTACAAAACGATTGCACGACAAACATGAAACATAGTTATTTTAATATAGTATAATCTGGTTTAAAATATAATTAATTTTTGGTCACTATTTATATGAAAAACATATATTATTCCTAATATATTTCATTTTAATATCATTTTAAACTTTCTTAACTATAAAATGAAGACAGACACTGAAGAGGAATGTTACAATAAGTAACTAATGAAGGGTAGAGCAATGGTGTGTGTGTCTGTGTGTGGTGAAATGGAGGATGTCAATTCATTGTTAGTTAAACTGAACGATATCAAAGCCAATATCACTAAATCTTGAACAACAATGATTACATACTGCAAAATTAATGAAGATTTTCGTTCGTTTTAATATAAATTTTTACATTCAATTCAATTTTTCTTTCAAATCTCAATGATCCGAAATTACAAAAGTTCATTAAACCGAACAGTTACACATTATTGACGTTCTATACGTATCTGTCTCGACGTATGCTTAGAACGCTAACATACTGAACTAGCCAGCATCATAGCTTACCCTAACACTCAGCCCCCCCCCCCCCCCCCGCTTTGGTTCCTATGGTCTTTCTACTAACATACACACTACATCCCAACCTACTATCGACCCTTTGCGAGGTCACTCACACTAACATCAACCGACCCAAATGTGTCTTATATTACTATAACCATAACCTATTCTTTTTTTTAATTTATACGTTATAGCTTAAAGAATAATAGTTATATTACTAATAACATAAAAAGGCTAAATTTTGAATTAGAAGAAATAACTTTAGCATATGAATACCGCGATTTTACAAGAACTATGAATTATAAAAATTACAAGAGAATAGAAAGAAGAGAGAAATAAGAATATCGCAACCATTCAATTACTTTCATTACCGGAAAATATGAATAGCAAATGACGTGTGATTCACGTGAATTTTACGTGAACTCTACGTGTCGAACATTGATTATCTTTTTAGTATATTTAACCAAAAAACACACACACACACAGATCTAACATGAAGGTATCTGGATATTTGGATAAAAATCAATTTTTTTTGCTGCTGCATATAATGGATCACAGACCGTTCCTCAATGGCGGGGTCGGAATTGTAAGCAAAAGGTCGCCTGTGCCCAAGAGACCCAGTATTCGTAACAGCTGAACATACTATATCAGCTAAACGGTGAGTGTGCTGCTGTTGGTGCCGCAGAGGTGGTAGGTGGTGAAAGGAAAATGGAAAAGGGAGCAAAAACGAAGGAGGAAGAGGTATAGGCTCAATCTACGTCAGGCTACGACAATCGGCAATTGCTCAACAAAGACGTTCCGTTTTAATATCATTTGGACAGTCTGTTTGGGAAAAAGCGTAGTGAGTTTGTGGATGAAAAGTGAAAAGTGAAAAGTTGAATATTTTGAATGAAATGGGTTAATATATAAAAAAGTTAAATATATATATATATATATAATATTAAATATGAATATATAGAAATTTTATGGAAAAATAGAACATGTGCCTGATAGCGGTTTTGTATGAGATGGAAAACATGGACAGTATTAACATTATGATGAAGATAACCAACAGCGATCAGATGGTGTTGTTGATGAGGACGATGTGAACGTCTCTTCTGAATATCCGATTGTGTTCAACAAGCGGATGTCCGCTAATTGCTGAACGATTTCGGCTACTGACAAAGACAGAATAATAAATCGATTGATCATCCTGTATATGTAGATATATATTATATTATATGTTTATAGTATATAGTATAAGATACACATATACATATATCGTATATTCTTCACAGACGGATTCAATCTTAAAGCTACAGACGGCAGGATAATACAATGTCGGTACCTAAGGGAGTTGTTACGCTTCTGAAACATTGTGTATTCGGTAGAGAGTGTAAGAGAAAAATTACACAAAGTACTTCGTTAGTATGAGAGTATAAGTCAGATTAAGAGACTTAGACTGTTACTCATTTTTGACGACCCATACGGGTTAAGCGTTCCGGCACATAGAGCTAGGTTAGACCGGATTACTGGAATAACATGCAGAGAATGGATGTGCAAAGATTAAATGAAACGCTTGGATAACTCAAGCATTGCAAATGCTTAATATACTGTGAGTTATATTTCTGGATAACAGTTTTACTAGAATTCGGATTGTTGAGCAAAACGAAATTTAAATGATGAGCTTAGCATACATCCTATAAAGCGTTCATTCCTTGTCCTCACTCATCAACCACACCCACCAAGCTTTTCCTTCTTCCTCTCTTCCCTCTCGTTTACTCTGTCTGTCCGTTCCGACAAAATCTAAATCGATGACCAGCCCAACTCGAAACTGACGAAGAGTGCCGAAATTGGCCTCGGACATAGCTAATTGAATCAGATCGGAACCTTATCCCCTTGTGTGGTATAACCAATTACGGTTGTTGCAAAGTGCACAAGCGGGCTAACTGATGAACAAATTTATTCAAAAGCTTTACCCTTTTATTCCCTCTTCATCTCCCCCCCCCCCCCCCCCCCCTCCATTTCTGTTCAATATTTTGGTCGAATTCATAGAAAACACGGAAAAAGTGCATAGTTAAATAAAGGAGGAAAAAGTTATAACAGCTGAAAATTTTGGGAAAATTAAATGTTTCATTTGGCTAAGCTGCGTGCCTTGAAAACTGACTGAATCATGCAAATTTTTATTCTCTTAGTCTCTCTCTCTCTCATGTAAATATTCCCTCTTAATTTTTCTTCGACTTTTTCTAATTCACTTCATGTCTGCTACTCATTCTCTCATTTTATTTTAACAAGCTGGCCATATTTGAGAGTTATCGTCTAAATACTAAAGGCTATTTCAATGAATGAAAACTGGCGACGAGAAGAGCAGTTAACAGGAGAGAACAAGCATTGAACAGAGTGATGCTACTGCTACACAACTACAACTACGATAGGCTAACGATTAGTTTTGTCAGATGTAAAATACATCAATTGATTTATAAAAGGACAGAAGCACAACAAGGCTCTTGGCTATGACCAAATTAGGTTTCAATCTATTGCCAATGAGTCCTGTCTAGCTTCTGGTTTTGCTGAATGTAAGCTGTGAATTAGATATAAGCTTTGAAACCAATCGATTAATGAACAAGGAAAACGACAGTTAATGCATATGAAGTCATGAAACACAGACAGTAGATTCGTTTTCCACAAATTCATAGTTAAATATAAAGACAGATACAACAAGCAAGAGAGAAAGAGAGAGAGAGAGGGAGAGAGAGAGAGAGAGAGAGAGAGAGAGAGAGAGAGAGAGAGAGAGAGAGAGAGTGAGACAGTTTGAGAAATAAAAAAAGAATAAGCTAAAAAACGTCAGTAATTAGTATGATAGTTCTGCATAGTATATAAAGATATATGTATGTACATTGTGAGTAAAGCAAATCACTTGAATTGATAGATTCCTAATGAGGAAATGCGAAAGGTCAAGGAAGGGGTCAGGCCACATACAACTGGGTTTGGGGCTGATGATGCCTAGGTTATACGTATGTATGTCTGCGTGTGTGCGTTGTGTATGTGTTGTATGTTTGATGTGCTCAATCAAGGCCTAAACCCCCCCCCCCCCCCCCTCTCCTGTCCACACCATCTCATCAAGCTACACCAATATCATCAATCTATTCATTCATTCACTATACATAGTATGTAAAATGACAGTTATGAACTTCAGTACAGGTGAGAGCTGAGAGCATCAAGAGGTATTTCATTTCATTGGACATGAAGTGAACAAAGGGCAAAGAGAGTATTTCAATGAAAAATCGTCTTTTCTGAGAAATAACATGAGCAATTTCAATAAATACTTAGCAAGGTTTAAAAGCAAAGAAACAAATTGAATGATTATTCGAATGAAACAAATTTTCAAATTGAAATGATTACTGTATAGCCTGCCGATAACTCTCGGAGCGTCCAGTAATTAGAATGAAAATTTGAAATTAAATGTTCAAATTAATTCGAAAATAAATGTGAACAAAGTATAGAGAAGCTATACGTCGAGGAGGTAAATGAGGTTGTAGAGATAATAATACCGGAGTTTGGGATGGATAAAGAGTTCGGAGAGAAGGTCGTTCGGGTTGAGTTGCACACATACAGCAGGTTGAGTTCACTGATGAGATATTAGAGAGATCAAAGAAAAAAACAAAATGAGATATAAAAAATAACTCTAATAAGATAGAGAGAGATAACAGAGAAGTAGAGACAGAGATAGAGAGAGAAAAGAGGGGAGGTTTGGAGGGTTATGTCTTACTTCCACACTATGACCCCTGCACAGACGACAACCATTTATTGTAGAAATAGCATGGTTAAGCTAGAGAGAATGACTGGGGCCATAGTCATATTACACACAACACGCAGATTCTGCATCTCTGACCTCTTCTAACCCTTTCTACAGCATCCCCCCTCCTTTTTTCACTTTACACAACATCCAACCACCACATACAGCCCTACCACAACGATAGACCAAAATGAACGGAAGCAATGAATTGAAGTTGATGATGTCGATGATAAAGGTGATTGAAATGTAAAGAAATGAGAGGCATATCGAACCTTTTACCCAATCAACAGAAACAAGAACATTCTTTGATTTCAATTGATACTGTCTGGTAGACCAGGTAGTTGCAGCATCAGTTACCCTCTTTCTCTGTTCTAATGAAGTTTCATTTCTCTATCACTGTATCTTTCTTTTTCTCTTCATTTCACTCTCTCTCCTTCTTACTCTCTTTCTACCTCTCTTCTTGATTCGACGTGATAGCTACTGCTCCTTTTCTCTGTTCCATGCAGATTCAACTTGATGATTGCCCTTGTGAATGCCACACGTAATCTGGTAGACAGCATTCCGAGAGAAACATGAGAAACACACAAATAAAGAAATAAAGAGGGAGAGAGAAAGAGAGAAAGGCTCAGATCAACAGTTACTACAAGAGAATTACAGACGGAAATTTGTGTATAGTACAAGAGCCGGTAATATAGGAAAGATCAGACGTCTGACAAGCTGCTGACAAGATGATTCAGATATTTCGACCTATTCATAAGCTAATTGTATCAACATTATTCTAACCGCATCCATGCTAAACTAGATACAAATATATAAAAAAACGTTTGATTCAAGGGTATATAAGATCTTCTATTGACTATTCAAGTTCGTAAGTTCAAATTCATAGAAAGGTTATATAAAGAAGGATTATAATATTCAGAATAAATTATATATAGTTAGTTTATTATAATTATCTAAATAAACATAATTTAAAAGTAAAAAAAAAAGTATATTTCTCTTATAATTATAGTTTTAATTAAAAAATAAAAGAAATATGAATAGTCAATAGATAAAAGCATTACTATCTTTTACCAAATCACTTGAAATTTATCTTCTAAACTTCAAACTATCTCGAATTAATGTTGTAAAGAAGAGCTTACAAAACATGGTGATATAGCACTGACTATGGTAGACGAGGAAAGGTAGAGAAACAGAGAAACACGTCCCACACAGCTCAGCTAATCCTAGGGGAAAGAGTTATGGGTCTGTGTAGAGCTACTGCGGTGCAATTGCCATTCGACCGGCTGGCAATTTTTTGTATTTGGACCCTTCTGGCTGTGGGTTCCAACGGGAAAATAGACAGAAGGTTAGATATAAGACAGATGGTGCGTGTGTGTGTGTGTGTGTGTGGTGAGTGTGTGTGTGCGAGTGTGTGTGTTACTCGTGGTCGTTTGTGGCCTGGTTTGACGTTAACGCTCGTGCTCGAACTCAACGTGGGATGACAGAAGGGCTGAACGTAGCAGACAGAGTGGTTCTGGTTGGTATTACTACTCAACTGGCATCCAAGCTATATTCTAGAGGCAAACGAATAAAAGAGCTTTCACATAATTTAGCAAGATAGTTATTGAATTGTTAATTATGTGATTAACCATCGGTAAACTAAGAACAGATCGCATAATTTAGAGGAAATATGCAAAAATTCAGTGGAAATAATTAAGAATGAGACGGAAATAATAAGGTAACTATGTTGAATTCAACTTTCTTTTTCCCTAATAGGCGAACAAAATCGAACTAACCTCAAATATAGTTAGCAAATATATAAATTAAACAAATAACTAATCAAAAAAGTGAAGAACAATGAAATATAATAAAAGGCATGCAACATGAATGAATAAAAGATAGATGGGGGGGCATTGAGGATTGACTTGTCTATCCAATAGACGTCTCAAGTAGGTGTTAATTATGCGATTACTTAGTTTGTTATATACACATATTAACTATACGTTATACAATAAACTATGTGACTTATTCTCTCATAAAATTAAAGATTGACACTCAACAGGATGTTGTATATATCTACTTATCTAAATGAGAAAAACAACAAAGAAACATGTAGGGATGAGCTTGGCAAATAAAAAAGAAAATGCAACCGTTTTCGGCTTTTAGTAACAGAAGAAATGGATTGATTCACGTGATACACTTTTACGTGAGCATGTATATGTGAATCAAGTTGGTACCAAAACTCGAAGAAGAAGAAAAAGGTTACAACTTTCAGTTAAAAAAAGGTTTCGAATTGAATTCTTTGGAAAGAAAAAGTTTCAGCAAATGAGATCATGAATGAACAATTCGTATGGTAATGTATAGAGAATAGTGAAAGGACAATACATATAACAATATGTTTTAACATGATGATCCAATACTCTATCATATGTATCTTCTATCAAGTTAGTACATTAATTCAATATTAAAATAAAAAAGAAAACAAATATAATTAATAATAAATAACAAAAAAATAAATCAATATCTTAATTATATTATATAGTTAAATAAAATTAAAATAAGTAATATAAGAATGGATCAATCAATTAGTATTTATATAAAATATTTAATAAGATGTTAATAAGAGTTAGTTGTAGTTTTGTATTTGGAGTGTGCACATAAGATTTTGAAATTAAAAAGAGAACATAAACTTAAAAATAAAGTTAACATATACTTAAGAAGATTATTAATATTGAACTTTTATTAAGTTATATTCTAAATATTATGATAATACTAAAATGAAGATCAATTCATCATAAACTATGCTAGTTAGTACAAGTTAGTTCAATTTTCTATTAAAATAATTTATATTTAATTTAAAATTAAATTTAAAAAAAAGGTTCAAATAAAAGTTTGAAAATAGAAATTTTATCATGAAAATGATTTTTTTTGTTAAAAGAAAATTGATATACGATATGATAAATAGTTAATAGGTGCAGAAAATTGTTGGTTAAAGGTTTCAAATTAATGAATGTTTCAAGAAGAAAATGATCAAGAAAGAAAAAAAAAACGAAAGAACGGTAGAATGAATAGAGTATGAATGAGAAAAGAAGACGTCTCAATCGAAAGGAATGACGATAAAAAACGGGAATCGTCGACTTTGTCCATCGTAGTCCATCGTCGTAGCCGTTGACGAAGTCGTCGTCTGGCTGGTCTCTTTTTCTATTAGTTTCAGTGATAACGTTGATGATGATGCTTGTATACATAGGATGAGGCATAGTAATAAGAGTAAAAGTAATAATTAATAATAGTTTAATAGATATATGTTATTGTAAGGTTAATATAAAAAAAATTATTATAAGAATAAACTTTTTCAAGGATTACTAGTTATTACTAGTTGTATTCATAATAATATTCATAATAACTATTATTATTATATTACAATTACAATTGAGAATTATTTTTTATATTTCCCAAAAAAAATTTAAAACTGGACAAAGTTTGTGAATTGACGAGCCGGAAACGGTATTTAGGTTCTTGTTAATCGATCAGTACAAGTGGCCAAACTGTAATACCGATTCATTGAGTTCTAACCAACTGATCGGCTTATGGACAAGTTCTGTTTAATCATAATCTCTAATATTTGGAAAGAGTAAAACAGCTAGAATATAAGGCACCGATAGAGAGTAATGGGAGGGGGGGGGAAGATGGGTGGCAACGAGCGATGGGGGGACCCAGAGTGGGAGAGAGTGGTAAACTAAGCAGGTTCGTTCTGTGGTTCAGGTAACTCTAGAACCTTTTTGATCAAATCCGGCAATCCAGCAGACAATGAGATAGAAGACAATGTGCTGAGCGAAAAAGAGAGAGTATGGATAGGCAGAGAACATCATGCATATCCGCAATGAAACACAAGAGGATGATGCGACAACAACGACGACCACAACGACGACGACGACGAAGCCAATGCATTTCGAGACATAGACATTGATTAGCGTTTCGTATGATACGGAGACAAATGATGTGCCAGCAAGCAAGCCAAACCATTATCTACGACAGCAAAATGATTCTGATCAAAATCTGCGATGAATTTATTGTTTAAAACAAGACATCTATCTGCCAGATTATCGATTAATCCAATTGACAGAATAACAGAATTTTCATTGGTTGTTGTATATATATATATACTATATATACTATACTATACTAGATATATAATCAATTTGAATTTTGTGTCTTTTATAAAACATATATGAAGAGAATAAGAGAAATAGAGACAAAAAAGAAAATACGAGAATGTGAGAGAGCAAGAGAGATGGTGCACTTTGCCCTTAATTAGACGGACACGCTCCACAAAGTTGGTTTCATAAGCAATGAAAATTAAGCTTTTGCTCTTAACTATTGAATATAATTATATTCTGAGATATTAAAGTGGTAAATATGAGTATATAAGCATTCACAATTAAGAAATGTTTATTTAATTATAATTATAATTATTATAAATAATATTTTAAATATAAATATATATATATGTAAATTCACAAACATATATATATATATACACTTTTGAAACCTAACTGTATGCATAGTTCGTCGAGCGTTGATGTATCATGATTGATGATCACCAACCATTTTGAATATTAAAAACTTAAATGAAAGCATTATATGGATGTCATCAACATATATGATTGTTTGGTTTTTCATATTTAAAATATAGTTAGCTATATCATATGAATATAAAAATAATATATAATAATTGAGATAATTCAGAATTACAGATGAATTTCTTATACTATAACTTATATTATTATTATTATTATTATAATGATATTTAGATATAGTTAGGCTGCAGATTGATAGATCTCTTGTCTTCAAAATCTAAGTTTCCAATAAAGCCATATATGACGGAAATAGAAAAGAAAGATTAATCGTTGATATACAATTACTACAGTTGATTGAATACTCTGATTGTGGGATTGCCTTGATCGTTTGAATAAGGAGATCGTACAAACAGTTTAGTTGATTGCATAGTCGAATTTCAAGTAAGATGGCCGCATTAATCGAATTCAGAATTTTAGAACATCACTTAAAAGCGTCAGCAGCAACCAGTTTGCAACGATAACATTAAAAATATGAATGAGGAAGATCATATTTTATTACATAGAATTACACACCGGTAATGGAAAATAAAGTAAGATTCGAAACTTGCTATCATCGATGCTTTCAGTTATTGCTGCAGATATAACAACAGAAGAGAGTAATGTGGTAGTGATGGTGAGAATGGACTAATGATTACCCACGTCCTTGGTATCTGGTATAGTTGTAGCAGAAGAGGAGGAGAGAGAACGAGAATCAGAAGACAACGTGGAGGAGTACAACGGCATTTCTTTCAATCAAATGGCTATTACGTTTGTCTTGACGAAAAATAATCATTCGTGTGGTATAAGAATACGGTTAAACGATAACTAAATACTTCTGAAAATCAGTCTTTTATGAGAATTTTGATGGAATGTGTATAGTTTGACCAACAATCACGTTTAACTAAACGTGATTGTCAATACTTCTTATACTTATGATGAAGATGATGATGGCAAGAATGATAATACGAATGTTGAAAAAAGGAAATTATTGATAATTTTCATGAAGAAAAGCATCAAAAGGAAAAGGACATTCAGAGGGATGATGTCGGTAAAGATGCTAGCAGACACGATAGGTGCTGATAATTGATCAAATTGAACGTAAAAATTAGTTGTCTGCCAGACACTATCGATGGACACACGGTTTTCAAAGCCTAATTAGAGACGAGAAAACGTTTCTCAGCGTTCCTTGATATGATTTTCACTAAATTCCTTCTGGGGATCATATAGAAAATTTGAAGAAAAAACGGGAAAAGGTGTTTCCTCGAAATTACAAATAGTATAGTCTATACTATATTGTATAATAATAAATAATTTATACATATATTCTCCGAAATTTAACCTCCGTTTTCCAACATAACAAACTTTTTAGAATAATGAACAAGTTGGATTTTCTAAATTGTTATCTGACGTTCAAAAAGTTTTTGTTTTAGCAATGTTTGTCTAACACTTTCTATCAGCCCTAACATCTTTTTCGTTATTTAGTCAATATCTCAGTAATGTTCTTACTTCAAGTTATAAGCCTTTTTAACATTTCTATCAAGATACAATATCTTTTCTATCTTTCGAACTCTTCACTATCAGCAAGTCTACGACAATCCTAACACCTAGAACCAACTTGTCTCGACGGACGGACGGAAAGACGGACAGACAGACGCCTGTCCTGTTGTGTAAATCCCGCACATTCGTTGAGACCAGATTTCACAACATTGGTTCAAACTTGCCCCGCTCTAGCTGTAAACCTTTACGAGATGTCCGATTTTTTTTCTGAAAACCTATTGCAAGAACATCCAGAACTTCTTTTTCTTTCTGGAAAAATCAATGCAACTGACGAATGTACAAGTGGCACAAAGAGTTAACAAGGACAATCCGTAGCATTTCCAAGGGATCTCAGAAACTTTTTCATTTTTCCCATAAAATAGTGTATGAAATACTATCGAGCAAAGACAACATATCATCACATTTCTCTCAAAAAAGTGCGTAAGAATCATCATCATAACACAGCTGATTAGAGGAAAATCTCTCAATCTATTATAAAGATGATAATAAAACTAAAATAATCTGAGAGATATGTGAGACCATTAAATTTCTTAAAAAAAAATGAAAAATTAGAAAAAGATATTTAAGTTTACTTAGTACATGTGAACTTCATTAAGCATAATTATTTTTTTTACAAGAAAATAAGTAAAACATTCAAAAAGAAAATTTGAAACATGGAATATCACAGTAGAAATCTTTGAGATCATTGAGATTGTTCTTATAAGCAAGGGGGTTAGTACATTTTTTTCAAAAAAAAAAAAATAAAATGTTTAAAGTAAAATGAAAATACTAGAAAGTATTTTTAGAACAATGCTGATGCAGAGATGGCAAATACGAGCAAACCAGATATCAATGAAGCATAGCCTGCTGTTGATACTGGAGAATCGAGAACATCCATTACATGTCGACGTTGTTCTTCATCATTTTCCTCATCAGCTTCCACTCGTGCATAGTTTTCTAATTAATTAATAAATGTATATGTAAATCATATAATTATTAAATTTATATGATACCTCTTCTTTCGAATCTTGCTTCAGCATCTAATTCATCAGAATCATCTGGTAATTTAACCTTTGGATTTTCAGAATCAGCTAACTTGTATGGGAGAACATGAGCCTAAAGATTATTAAATTACAAATATATTTGTTTTCAAACACTAACCGCCATAATTTTTGCTAAACTTTCGAAATCTGGAGTGGGCATGGGATTTCTTTGCCAATCAAACATTGAACACTGTAAAGTACGAAGTTCGCCATCAATTAACAGAGCAGCTTCAATAGGTTCTGTTGACACAGATTCCATTCGATTTATTGTACGAATTTCATTATTTATCAGTATATCTTCATTGGTTGAAGGAATTGTTTCTACGTTGTATTTCACCTGTAAAGTCAAAAAATATTTTTTCTTTCTTTATGAAATCATGGATCGAAATCCTCAGCCATGAATTCACAAACCTGTTCTTTAACTGTTGACATGACTGATAACGGTCCAGAAGAAGTGGGATCGTTTGGGAAGGCAAAAGCAAAATTCTGAAATCAGATAGATTCCAACAAAAGCTATGTCATACAACAATAGTAAAGATTATTCAGATTTTCGCAGTTGAAGTCATACCTCGTCTTTACAAGCCTCTGGAACAATCCAATCAAGCATCTCTTCAAATCCTTGATCTTCACCCTTCATCATTGAAGAAATCAATGTATCAACCAAATTTGTCTGCCCAACACATTTCTTACCCAAACGATCTTTAAAGCAATGCATCAAACACATGGTTGAACTGAAATCAAAATTATTTGGATGATAAAATACCTTTTATTCAAAACATCTCTTACTTGCACATGTTTTTAACATCAAAAACTTCATTTATCTGATTAGCTGCAGATGCTTGATCGATAAAACGGGACTGAAGCTTGCAATAACTTTCACATTCAGGTTGCAAATCTTCAGAAGCATTTTTAATACATTCAAGAGAATCTCCGACAGCTGAAATTTAAATTTTCAAAAAACCTCAGACCTATAGTTTTATGTCTTACATTCTATATTTTCTAAACATACAAACTGAAAAAGTTTGGCGGCTGTTTCGACAAAAATTGTTGAACAGCCAGCGTTAACAGCACAACGAGCAGATTCTTGTAATTCACTGAATTAAAGACAAACAATTACTATACTCAGATATTTTTAAATTATCTATGATACCTGCATAGCTTACTTACAGCTACTGGATCATTATTTCCTTTCTTAATAACTTTGAACATATCTTCCATATGTGGAATACATGTAGCAAAACATGATGGCATTTGAAATGTCGACATCAATCTGGTAACATTCATTGGACCTTTGAATGCACCTAAAAATAAAATATATTCCAAAGATGCAAGCTCAAACACATGACAATACCCATTAATTCAGAAAGAAAGTTAGTCGATGAAATAGGCTGAACTGGATTTGTCAATGCTCCATGTCCAAATATCAGTAGGATTAACAGTGTTAATTGCATCTAATATATGAAAAAAATCTTTAGATTATAATATAAACAAATTACATATAATTTATATAATATAACATACAAATATCTATTATAATATTTGTTTTTTATATTTATACAATTATACTAAATAAAATAAAAGTAATTCCCATAATATATAATATAAATAAAAAATATATATTTTATATATATAATCTATATAATAATTATTTATGTCTTATATACCTTAAATAGAACTTACATTATGTTTGAAAAGATATTTATATTTATATAATTTGATCTATTAGCGCGCCACCATAACAAACAAATCATCTAAAAATCAAAGAAACATATTTGTTTTTTGTAAATATATTGATATGCATGTATAGTATATAGTATAATATTTAATTTACTTTATAAAAAAAAGAATTTTGAAAAATAAAATAAAATATTAAAAATAAATAATTAATTAATATAATATAGTGAAAACGTTATATATTACCGCTTTCGGTGATGTAGTATATTAGAATAAGCACGTGTAAAGTTCACGTGAAAGTGTCATCTCATTTTCATTTTTAATTGGTTATATCGGTTGAAATGGTTGTTTCACCATCTTCTTCATGTGATTCTGATTGGGATTTAAGAAAACATGACGAAGATACATTATCGTCTGGAAGTTCTTCATCTGAAAGTCTTTTGACAGTGGCACATCATCCAGTTGTAAGATAATTATTTAAGATATATATTTAAGATATTATAGTTAACGTTAACACCTCCATCAACACCTGAAACAATAGCTGTATGTTTTATATATATATATATATATATATATTTGTATAAATATATGAAACTAATCTATATTTATTATTTCAGGATAATATTACTGTGAGAAATCGGAAACGAAAATTGTAATAAATTCCTTTATGTATCATTTTTAATTTTTATATAATTTTAGGCCTAAAAAAAATGAAAATGTAGATGAAGTAAGTATTATTGAAATTGAATATTTTGTATAAAATATAATGTTTAGAATCTAAGTAAGAATGTTAATGCTCAATGGCAATCAGAAAATAAGTTACAAAAAAAGAAAACAAATATCAAGTTTGATTTACCAAAGGTAAATATTACAAATAAAATGAATAATAATAATAATTGTTTTCGAAAACATTTGAAAGTTTGGTTCGTCAAATCATCGAAGAAACCTCAGGCAAGGACTATATGAGAATAACATCAGACGCATTAGATATCTTACAAGAAGTAATATTATTTTATATAATATATTTATATTTATAATTATAATTATAGAATGCAGAAAAATATATAACTTATATGTTTTTTGTTCAAAGTCAAATGATGTTTGTTAATGGACAAGATTGTTTACAGATTGAACTATTCCGAAGTTATCTAGTCTGCAAAAACTTATAATATTATCAATTGTAGCTGAATAACTATACTAATTGTTACAATATAGTTAAATATATGTTATAAATAAATGTAATACATTTTAACTCTTATAATACTAAGAATAATTCGAAACATAACCAATATAAAACTAAAAAAGTTTCTATTGAAATTTTAATTTTTTTATAACAATTCATTGAGAGATAATAATCATGATTTGCATAATATATTAAATATAAGTTTAAAATATGATTTTTCTAATTATTTTATATTATATTTTATTAATCATTTCTAAATTATTCTATTGTAACTCAGCTGTCAATCAGTTTAAGTTATTATTCATTTCATTATTTCAATCTTGAAAACGTAGATTATTATATAGTTCACAATTATTTCTTTCAAATATCAAGTTTCCATGTTTTTATTTAGAGAAGATGGATGTAGATTGGAGTGATCCTGATTCACAGACGAAAGTGCACAGTTTATACAATACTCACATTGATTTTGGTATAGCTTTGTTTGGTGATGTAAGTAATTTTAATATATTTTAAATTATATATCCTTAAGACATTACCTGCAAAGGATCGAAAAGCTGAATATTATATTACAGTTATATTATATACTGTGGTATTATTTTTTACTATATTATTTAATACTTTATTTTCTATTTTATTATGTCTTTGTCCTAAACACTTTCGAGAGGTATTATTATTATTATTATTATTATTATTATTATAAATATAATATAAATTAAGAAAACATTTGTTAAAATACTATGGCATGTTGTTATTTCTAATTTTTTATCAGCAATAAGTAATGTTGTTGTAACACTTCCTGTAACATTATTCAATTTTGATGCAAAAGAATTTAAAGATTTTAAAGGAACAGGTATACATACTACAATGAAATCTAATAATTTATTTTGTTTTTTTTTAGTTATTTACAGAATATTCAAACCATTAACATCATTTTCTGTAGAATTAAATCTTTTATTAAGCTTTGTTATAGCTCTTCAAAGGCTGTTTGTTTTTGTATCTTCCAGATTAACAACATTAATATTTGAAGGGTAAATTTAAATATAATAAATTGTATTTATAAATATATAATTAAAGATATATATTCTATATAGTTATGTTAACAGTATGGATTCTTACATTTTCAATTACTTTCTTATATGAATATTTCTCTTGTTCATATGTATATGATGATAAATACTATATGTATAGATATATATGTGAAATGAATGAGAAAACTGCTTTAATGCTTAGTTCAAAAGTTGAAATGGTTAAAACTAGTTAATATATAATAATTATTATTAATATGTATTTATTATAGTTTGTCATTTTACATAATTTGGCTATTCCTATTATAATATTTATCATTTATATTATAATATTTATTCGTATATATAAACAAAGACGAGTTATAAATGCAGTAAAATCAATTACATTTGAAAAAGAAATATTGAAACAAGCATTTATTCTTTTTTTAGCTTTTGAAGTAAAATTTATTATTATTTATAATTTATTTTAAAATTTTATTTTTAGTTAGGATCACTGTTCTCTATTTATATTCCAAATAGAGAAATTAGATCCACAACAGCTTTTCTATATAATCGAATTGACATGACTGTATGTTTTCATTTTGATTTTTGATTTTTTTGATATCATATACTATGACCACGTACTTATTTATACTAATATTATACTAAATATAAAATATTAATATGAAATGAAAATAATTAATTAATTTTTCAGTTAGGCTTATTATCTGGTGCTCTAACGCCAGTTCTCTCAATCGGAGCATGCAGTGAGATTCGAAATGTTTTAAATTTTAAAACATTGAAAAAAACTAAAATAGCAGCAAAAGTTGCATCATCTATCGTAAGCAATCTTTGTAAATCGTGGGTCTTATTCCGATGTCAAATCCATACTTGATATAAGTATGTAACAAATAACGTTGTATAAGTAATATTTTGATTTTTACATAGATAGAGAGAGGGAGAGAGAAAATGAGAGAGAGGGAGAGAGAAAATGAGAGAGAGGGAGAGAGAAAGTAAGAGAGAGAAATAAATATATTTTAAAAAATAACGGAATAAGTACCTCAAACATACATTTACACATGTATATTTAAAGAAAAAACAAATTTATTCGTATCTTCAGAATTTATTGTAGGATGTATCACCAACAAACATAAACTTGGGAAACAATCGTCCATCTTCTAGTTATTCGCAAAGCTCTGATTAATGGAATTACTTTTGATTGAGATGTTTGATATTATTATTTTTGTTTATTTTATTTCATACAAATATTTAATTTAAATAATAAATCTTTAATATGTTTGTTTAAATTTTGAATAAAAATAAATTCATATTTTTGACGTCAATCATTTTTTTTTTATTTTAAATTTGACATTGAAGATGATTCGGTCGGTCGAATACCATGATGTTGAATTACATACAACAGATAATGAAATGTATATCATTCATATTAAAGTTTTAAATTAAAATAATTTTAATTTAAAGATTTCAATGGAGGGAAAGTGAAATAATTCGATTTATTCCATCACTTATAAATATATTACCAACAAAACGTGGACAGAAACGTATTCAATTATTACTAGATGTTCCATTTGATTTATATATAGTAATATACATATACTTGATAAATATATTCATATATATATATATATGATTATATACATATAATATTATAATTTAGATGAAAATATTAAAAGAATTTTCTCAAAAAGGATATATTAATGATCAATTATCATTTAGTGATTATGAATATATGTTGAAATCAATTCAACAATTTCCAAAACATGAAATAAGAATGCTTGAAGTAAGTTGGATATAGATATTAGAATGTAAATGATAAAAATCATTTTAGGATCATATATTTTCAATTTTATATAAAGATATTTGTAATATGAATTGTATAGGTTTTTGGTTTCTAGCCATAAAATATGAAAATGAAGAATATATTAAAAAGGTAAAAAGAATATGAAGAAAATGACTAATATGTGTAATTTTCGGCCAAAATCTTTATATTAGATAATATTTTTCGTGCTTGTGAAGATAAATCAATAGATTATCATTTTTACAGTAGGTAAGTACTATGAAATATATTTTATTATTTTAATTATACGTAAATATTAGATTAACAAAAGAACAACTTGAGGATATTATATCAGATAATGAATTAAGTATAAATACAGAAGAAGATGTTATATTAATTATATTAACATGGATTGGTATTATAATATATATATATATATAGTTAATATACAGTTAATTTATATATTCAGATGCAGTACCTTTAGAACGGACAATTTATCTTAAACGTCTGATGAAACATGTAAGAAAAGATGGAATACGAAAGGTTATCTTTAGCTATTTTCAATTTATTAATAAATTTTTATTTAGAAAATGAAAGAAATTGTATCAATGTTACAAACAATTCCTGTATCTGAAGTGATATTCAGTTCAGAACCGTCCAGACATTTCAAGGATAAGGTTCTAACTTGCAGAAGTTATCAAATGAATAATAACATCTTGTATATACAGTTATTGGTTTGTGGTGGGCATCAATACGATCCAGAAACATCTCAATATGGTCCAACAACTTTAATGGAAATGTATGATTTGGTTTGTTAATTTTATAATTTGAAAGTAAACTTATCTATATTTATAGATTAATAACCGTTGGATTAAACTAGATTCACAACTTCCCTATTCTATATCATATCATGCCGCTTTATATCTCAATGATGTATTAATTAATAATATAATATATGTTTATATATTGAATTTTAAATATTTTAATAGGATTTATATATATTTGGTGGATCAAGTACTAAAGAAATAGCTTCTAAGAAAGGTGTCAAACTTCGAAATGGCATATGGTATCCAATAGCTGATTTGAATCAACCAAGGTGATGTAAACTTTTTTAATTATGCATTACATTGGAAGTAACTAAAGAATATAATTGTGATCTGAACAAATTTAAGATTAAAAAAATGAAATTTATAATATAAAATATATTTTTAGAAGTTATATCACAAATTCATGTTGTATATATAATCAGGAGTTATATGTAATAGGAGGACATAATGGACATAGACGGGAACGTACCAATGAACTATTTGTATGTTATATATAATATAATATTAATTAAATATACTATATACTATATACTATATAATATATAATATATTTATTATTATTTATAGGCAATTGCTAATACAAGATTGAAATCAGTTGAGAAGTATAATCCAGTGAAAGATGAATGGACATTTGTTAGGTAATATTTAACTTTTTTTTAAAATCTAATATATTGAAAATATGTTTATTCTTATTATTATTATTTATATAATTATATACATGTAATATTTGAGTGAAATGAATTTTGGACGATCAGATGCTACGTGCTCAGTGCTAAATGATCGCATTTATGTTTTCGGAGGATTTGATGGAGTTAGGGTTAGATTTTTGAATTAATTTTTCGTATAATTAATATGTTTTAGATATTAGATACAATTGAAATGTATGTGCCATCGATTGATCACTGGACTATACTTGAACCACGTCTTCCCAGTCCTCGATCTGGTATTGAATGATGAAGCATTATGTTGCATGTTGAAGTTATTCAGGCTTATCATCCGTAGTATATAACGATCATATAGTATTACTTGGTGGATCTGATGGACAAACACGTCATTCAACAAACTTTAGCTTTTATCCAAAAAGTGAAAGTTGGACAATTGGTGATGATATGATATCAGCCCGGTATGCAATTGAAATATTTTTGTTAAACAATCATCTATTTAAGATCAAACTTTTCGGCTTGTAAGCTTGGAAAGAATATTGTGGTTGTTGGTGGATTCAGTCGTAATGTTCTACGTTATAGCGAATTGTAAGGATATTGAGTAATGAGTGTCAGCATATATTTTTTTAAATTTCAGTCTACATGAAGATCATTGGCAAGAAATAGCTAGTATACGAGCATCCAAGAGTGCTTTAGCTGCAGTAGTCATACCACATTCTGATGAAGCAAGTTTATTCAGTGTTAAGATATAACTTAACTTTTTATAAAAATAAATTTGAGGATAAAGAATAAAAATAAAATATTTTTTGCTTTTCATTGTTTTAAAATCTTTTATTTACTTTGTAAATTTAGAACTTTTAGTCATGTTGAGATGTTCAATGTATAGAATGATCTTATTTGAATTTAATGTGAAATATGATATCTCATCTTCATCAAATTTTTATTTTATTTTTCAAATAAATAGAAATGATATAACTAATTATTACAATATTAACTATATCTATATAGTCTATCTACATATTATAGTTGTAATTTATCAATAAATAACAGTTGGTATTTATAAAAAGTTATTCAATTTTTATTTTTTCATAAAATAAATAAATTTAAAGTAAAATTAAATTTAATATGAAGATAAGGATGCTGTATTGATGCTTATATGCTTAGCACTTCATCCATTCTTCACCTTCAAGACAGAAATTTGCCAATTACTGGAAAGAACTGAAGGCTTGTCAACTGGGTGTCTCGAAATTAATCTAAGTCAGAAAAGAATTGAAAAGAAATAAAAGGGTAGAAAGATCATCAATAAGCTTAGAAATGCTTCAAATGAACATAAAATGATTTTGTTTCTAATTCTAAGCGTTTCTATTATTTACGTTGTTGTTCATATAAGAGTCATGCAAAGTATTTTTCTTTACTTTTTTCTTCTTTTTCTCAATGAATATACATGTAGATGAGACATTAAGTCAATTTCAAATGAAATCTCTTCTGACAAGAAGCAGTGAACATGAAAATAGAACATTGTCTATTTAGAGAGTTGAAGATGTCAAACTCAAAGTACTTCCGACTACTTCTTTTCTCCATAATCATCACCGTCATCATCATCAGCATCAGCATCTTCATCATCCTCGTGCTTTTCGCTTGTTCTTCTCTAGTATAGAAATATAGAAATTCTTCTATATGAGACTATGTTTCAAGTGTATGCTCTGAAATATTACTCAATTTACAAGCTTTATGGTTTTTCTTGTCTATAAAGTCCTCATCTTTCTTCAGCTTCATCGCCAGTTGAAGCCTTCGTATTTCTATTTTTTGAATATAAATTTATGTTCTTCATTCATTTATCTTATCTCAATCATGTCATGTGTTCTCTTCTCTAATATCTTGACTATCTACAATTTCTTCGAAACTTCCGAGTTATTGGATATTTATAAGAAATTGGCACTTATAACTGACGTTCACCTCATTTTGAGCTTTAATTTATCTGTCAAATATATCTTATATGAGAATACAAATGCGAAGACGAATCAAGTCAATTTCTAGGAATGATCGAAGATCTGTTAGAAATGTTCTTCATCCTACGGTTTCCCGTTTTATTCTCTTTATTACTTTGAAAAACCCACTTGTATTTTACTTTTTTTTGCAAAAAAAAATAAATAAACTAAAACCAAAACACATATTTCTTCTTTTTTTTTCTTTACTTTTTCTTTAATTCACCAAAATTGTTTTTGTATGTGTTTGTATACAACGTGGATTATATTTTTTTACGTGAAGATCACACTAAATGTGTTCCATTTACCAAAATTAGACATAGATAAACGGTTCTATTTCCATTGAATGCTTGCATCATCTTCTTTGCTATATCATCTTAATGCCACCCCCATTTCTCTATTTCTTTCTCTCTATCTTTGTTTCTCTGTAGCCTTCTCAGGGTTAGTCGCACTCTCATTTCTTACATCTGACACCGCTGCCATACATGGAAGTATCAGCTAGAACATGATGCTCTTATACAATTTGTTGCATCTCCTTCTCTTTCTCCGTTTTCTCTTCGTTTTCTCTTCATCATCGTTCCTCTCCTCTCCACCAACTATTACTGCTCCTAACCCGAAATCGAGTTAAGCCGCATTTTCACGAGACCGTCTATATTGCTGAAGTGAGAAAGAAGAAAAGAGGAGAGTGAAGAGCAACTTAGGCATGTTTGAAGCATGTTTTCACTTGTGTTATTCTGTTATATCTATAACATTCTATATGTATAACTTATACAATTTCACATATTCTATAATCTTTTCATAGTCATACCTATCTTAATGATTATCAATTCAATTCTATTACTCAATTTACAGTTTATGATGAATCATATCAGACACATCGTAATAACGGCTCTTGTTCTCTCATTAACTTCTTAAATCATACTTTGTCACTTATACCATATGAAGACGATAATGATGATGTCATATTTCAAACCAAAAAGTTCCAAATGTCCGACGAAGACTTTTTCTATTGAATTATTCAGCAACAATCATCATCATTTTGTACTGCCTTATGTTGGCTGTTTCCTTTATTTCCCCTTTCATCTTCATAACTTTTATTTTTGTTTCAATTTAAACCAAAAAAAAAGAAAAAATATTTAAATTTATGTAATAATACTATTTCATATAGTACATATAGTATATATTTGAATTCTAAAAAAAAAGCTGAATGATAGCGAAGACGCAAGAAGTTTAAAATAAGATTTTGAGTCCTTCCGCTCCTTAATGCCAATGCTTCCAGGCTCGAGAAAAAAGTTTTTTTTTAGTTGTAGATTCTTCAGTTCTATTTTCATCAAACTAAAAGTTTTTTGCTACAGAAAAATCTTTTTGAAAATCTTTCATTGTTCTCACGTAACCTCCTCCCTTACTTTCTCTCTCTCTCTCTCTCTCTCACTCTCCCTCTCTCACTCTCCCTCTCTTTTTCTCCTTATCTCTTTATCTATCTATTCGTATAAGTAAATCATTTTTTTAGTTTAAATAATAATTTATTATAATCAAGACTAAAACCTAATTAGCACTGACATTAGAAGTACAGAGAAGTTCATCATTTTGATTTTCAAAGTTTTCATCTCATCTCAAATGCTGATATGTGGTGTTCGAGTTATCGTCCAGTTTAATCTTCTCGAATAATTTATCAAAATTTCCAGATGTCTAGATTAACATTGAAGTTTTTGTGTGAAAATATTCAGAATTTGAACTTTTCCTATCGTTTCTTCATCAATACAGATTTAACTTTTTTCCCAAATGTCTAAATATCTTAACTATTGTTGATGGGATGTAATTCTAAAATTTTCATCAAAAATCTCCATTTAAATTACAGTAATTTGAACCTTATAGCAGAAACTTCCGCTATATATATTATGTTTCACAACAAAACTTACATTGTCTTCATCTATCAGTGTTAGCTTATATAATTTTGATTCTCTCTTTCAATCTTAGGTTTCAGCTCTATCCACTACTATATTGCATTTCTGCATTCTCTCTCTCTCTATATATATATATATATCTATCTCTCTCTCTCTCTCTCTCTCTCTCTCTCTCTCTCTCTCTCTATCTATCTATACACATATACTATATTGACTATTTAGACTATATAACTTCTTATAATATTATTCATTGTCCGTCTCTTTGTCCGGCATTTATTCATAATTTGTCTCCAAATTCCCTTAGGATATAGCAGAGGTGAAAGATGAGTCAAACGAAGCCAAGTCGTTTGATGATGTTTCTGCTTACTAAACGTCTTGTACACTAAACCATATCAGTTATGCGTTGATTATAATAAAAATATTCAACACATATACTTAAACCTTGAATTATTCTTAGAGCAAGTTTCAAACCATTATTCTTAATATTAATTTCTATAATTGTATAGTTAATATATGTATATTATATGTCATAATTAAGTTATAATAATTATCAAAAAATAACAAACAAATTATATTTGAATTTTTAATTTTGTTTATTATATTTATTTCATATTTCACAGATCTTTTTTAAAAAATATTTATTTTCAACAGGTTTCATGAATAGTTATCCTTCTTATATTCAAATCAAAAACATGATATTTCCCTATATATTTGTATATTTTTCAAGTTTATAATACATATATCATGCCAATACTTGAGTATTAGAGTTCTACTGAGATTTAAAGGAACGTGTTGTGTCCTGGAAGAGAGAAGCTTAGCTGTATTCCCCCTTGAGACCATATAAACCCTTCTTAGCTTGAGAATCTCAATTTCTTTTTGTGTGATAAAGCGTATTTTCTCCATCATCAGCTTATCTCAATTTATACTTATGTTTAATATATTTTATTTTAAATTATTATAAATAGTATATTTATAATAAGTATATATTTATATTTATAGATATAGATATATGAATATGTCTATGTATACGGCCCCTATAGCAGAAGAATAGCTTCTTATTTCTTTCTTAATGCTCTTTCACTTCAAAAAAGCTAACCGACAATGATATGAACATCATAAATTTATTCTCTCTTATCGCTATATCTTGCTAAAAAAAACTTTAAAAAATGTATTGAAGAAGTGTTACTGAAAGGGAATTTGAAGGTTAGAGAGAATTTGAAAGAGAGACAGAGTGTGTGAGAGAGAGAATAAGACTATGCAACAAGCAGATACGAAATGAAAAAGAGAGAGAGAGAGAAAACATACGAAAAAGAAAGATTGAGAGTTAGTAAGATAGGCAACTAAGAACATGTCGTATTCGTGTGTACATACATATGGCATACATCCATGTCAGAAGACCGACAAAACGAACAGAAGCTGAAGATAGCTCTCTGCTATTTTGCGCTTATCTTCGTTTTAGGCTTTCTTCCTCATTTGTCTTTGTTACTACATCGCCAGCTCATTTTTCCAGTGGTAAAAGCTGAACAGAACGAAAAAACATAAGAACAGCTCAGAAGTGAAAAAGAGCATGGCTGTTTGAGCAAAGATAAGTTGAGCAAGTAGCTTAGATGAACGGAACGTTGGTGGCGTTCAGAATGAGCAGGACGACGAACACCAGAGAATACATGATGCTACCTTCAGTGAGAAGAAACCTCAAAATTAGTTTCGTGGCAGAATTTGGGTAAAGTTTTGAGGAAACAACCTCTTTACAATGATTTGTGAGTGTTACTCTGCTTTGAAAACTTCTTTTGTTGTTCAATGTTTCTCTCCGAATTCAAATTTTTAAAAAAGGCAACTTGTCAGCATTTCCGTTTTTGTATTCAACATTATAAGAGCTTTTCATTTTTTTACACGTATTCAGTGTTTATTATATTAGCTATACGTATAGTTTACGGAATATTATTTTTTTACTTGAAAATACTTCGAAATTTTATGATTTTGAATTGATCATTCTCATATTTTCTAATTCTATTCATATCATTTGTAGCTGAAAAATTGGTTTCGTGATTGAATGCTCACGTTATGATTCAGTTCATCTTATTTTCATTTACATTAAAAATTTTCTATGAAGTATATGAAACATCTCATAGAAATATTTTCTTTAACTATGCATAATGCATTATTATGAATGTTCATATATCTTTAACTATATACATATAATATATATATTTATTGTTTTATATATGAATTTCGAGATTCATTCATGAATTGTTTTCATTTTTAATTTATTTTCAAATCTTTTCAAACGACTACATCACCATCACTTGAAATTCTTGCAAACAATACTAATTCCATTGACAGATGATCTGTCTTTTTGGTCAATTTTTCAACTTTAATTCAATCCACCTCTCTCCATTTTTTGGAAAATTCATTTTGATTGATGATACTACTTCAACGTTTCTTAGCTTTTGGTCTGTACGTTCTTAAATGCATTTTTTTTTGTTTGATAATTCTCAAATTTTTAAATATTTCATGAATATATGTATATAGAACTATTTTTTTTTATTTTTTCTTCTTCAAATCTCTAAAATATTGCATGATAACCCTAAGTAATAGATGAAATACATTTTCTCTCTCTATTTCTTAAAGTGTTACCTACTCTTTGACACATTAACTTTTCATAACTTTCCACTTCATTGATGTCCTCTCAGTATTTTCTATTCATCTTATTTGTTTATTTATTTTGTTTTTCTTTTACAACATATTGTTGGTTTAACACACAAAAACAAAATCTTAAAAAAGAAAAAGAGAGAGAGAGAGCATAGTCTAATACTTCCATTTGCCATCTTTTATTATCCAATAATTATACTTCTAAGCCACTAAGAAAAACCTTCGATCATTAAGAGGAAAGTCTTATCTATGTATTGGTCAACTTCAAAATTAAATTTTTCATGTTTTTCTTGAATTGAAATAAAGAAAAAACTTGATCGAGTTAAGAAAAGAAATGGATATATAAGGTACGACTATTCTCTTTCTATTGACATCCACAAACTTCATTCATTTTTTGAGTTTTTACATAAAATCTTTAAAATAACAGAAGGTAATTATTGATAAATATTTCTTTTTCAAAACCTTATTTCACCGAATAATTTCAAAATAAGAAGATACTTGTGACAGACGGCCAAGTTGCTCGTCTTCCTAATTTATTGCCTTTTTCCTAACAGCCTATATTGAAAATTTGCCGTCAAAATCCTCTGGACATCGTCTAACTTGGCATCATCTTTGCCTGTTGAGCTTTTGCATTTTGCATACGAATACGTATCTTATTGAGAAATTAAAAGAATTTCCCTTTCTTTCTTTTTTTTTTCAATTTCTAGCCCAATAAGCATTTTTCGTTTTCTTTTTTATCTTCGTTTACGTTATATTTCAGCAAAAAATTCTGTAATCAAATAAGTTGAAATGAATTCTAAAAGATAAATAATTCTAATAATACAATATACATATCTTTCTCATCTTTAATGAAACTTTTCGTCTAACCTGCAAAAAAACAAATGAAAATTAGTATTACAGTGTCTGTGTTGTTATGACAACAAGGAGAATATTCATTCATCTGAAGTTATGGATGATGATATATGAACCATCAAATTGAAAAATCTTGTCAATCTTAACTAATTTTTTAAAAACTATACATCTATAGTTATATGTATAGTTATATATATATATGTATTGAAAGATGATTTATAAAGTATATATTCTTGATATATTCATGTGATTATTCAATGCCAAATGAAAATTATTTTTATTTTAATCAGTGGAAAAAATCTGTTTATCACATAATCTCATGTTTTTTTCCTTCGTCAAGTAGTTTTGGAAGTTTCTCAAACTTGAACATAACTAGCTTACCTAGAAGTATTAGTATTATATATATATTCTTATTCTATATATCTATAAATATAATTTTATATAATTAAAACAAAAATAAAAATAGCAGCTTCATAAACCCAAAAAATGAAAATTTTTGTTTAAGAAAATAACTGAGAAATAGTTTAGTTTGACATCTATGATATTTTAAATGTTTAATGATGTTTAATTAACTTTTCCTTTTTCCCTTTAAAACTTTTTTTTTCCACAACTTCCAGCATTTCAACGTCATTTTATTTTATCCATTTTAGGCTTCCTTTTCTCGTTAGCATTTGGTTTTCTTTTTCAAATTTCATTTTTTTTATATAGAATGGTTTCTTATTATTTTTTTTTGCATCACTCTTTTATATATGAAAAGATATAATGAAAAAAATGGCTGACAGCTCAGCCAATGTCTCTTTCATATAAAGTTATATGATGAAGTTTGATTAAAAGAAACCAATATCAATACTAAACATATGTTATCCTTATATATACATATATATATATATATATATATATATATATATATATATAACTATATATATAACTATATATATATATAGTTATGTACTTACATATTGATATATTGATATTCAAATTTTCTCATAAAAGATTTCAGATTACTTCCAGATTCACGAATAGAATTAGCTTGATTCATATAAGGCAGCATCAAGAAGTAGCCTATATCTATACATTGCTTTTTGAATTATTTTTGTTCTACTTTCCTCAATACTTTCTAAGTTTTTATGTCATATTCTTCAAATTCTTTTAGTATTTATTTAGATTTTTTGCTGTTATTTTCCTTTTTTTGGAGACAAAGAATTAAAATCATGAACTAATCGAAAAATTACTTGATCTCCTTTTTGTTTGTTTTTCGTTCATTTTCATTATATGAATTCAACATGTATTTATAAGAAGAAAAAAAAAAGATTATCTGTTTCATTGTTTTTTTCGTTTCTTTGAAATATTACTCTTTTTCTCATTTATTTTTTGACTTCTCTCTATACACTGCAGATTTGGCAAGGAAAAACTATAGAAAGCCGAGATCTTTGCCTCTTCACCTGCTCTTTTTCTCAGTTTTCTATTCAATTGGTAACCCTCTAAAGCTATGTTAGAGATAATGTAAGCATACGATAGAGAGATAAAAGAAGAGAGAGAAAGAGAGGGAAGGAGAATCTATGTGCTTGTGAGTGTGTGGAAAATAGGAGGAGAAAGAAATGAGGGTGTGAATGTCGGAGAGTAAAAGAAATGCAAAAAATGCGATATAGAGGGAGAGGGAGAGCCTTAAGGCTGTATAAGATCTAGAAAACAACTTAGGTTTAATTATTTTTTTCGTTTCTCTTCTCTCATATCTTTCTTACTATTTCTTTTACTTTTTATACTTGTGCCTGGTATTTAGAACAGATACAGCAAGAGCCTTCGTTTAAAGCTTGAAAACTCTTTTTGGTCAAAAAAGAAGGCGAAGAAGAACTCGATGCTCCGACAATGTTTTTTTCGTTTGACCACAACACACAACTGTTCCATCTCTAAGGAACACATACAGACATATCATAATGGCTTCTCATTTTCTGACCATCAACTTACTCTTTTGTTTTCTAGTAAATAAAGTTAAAAAATAGTCCATATTTGAAGCAAAAAAAAGATATACTGACCTCTAGGTTATAGTTATGTAGCCTAACCAAAAAGCCTTGAAAGTTTCATCGTTCACATCATTCTTCTCTTCCTTGTCCAGGTTGTTAGAGCTCAATTGCAATGTGAAGTGAAGTGTGAACGAGCCACCAATCATGAGTTCTCCTACTATCCAGTATCTCCCCCCCTCCTCTTTTTGGGTTGGCTCCTCTCAGTTCTCAACGTCTTTTCTCTTACCAGATTTCTCCCTAGTTAAGTATTTTTATTCAATCCTCTCTTCTCTTTAAGCTTTAATATATGTCCTCGGAATACCTATGATCCTTTATTCTCTCCTGTTGTTTCTCTCTCTCTCTCTGTACTCTTTTTCTATTCCTCTCTCTCTCTTCATATCGTTATAAGGAGATCGGATAATAGCTGTAACCGGATGGTATTAAGTTCGCACCTATCGCACTCTTTTCAAACCTATAAAGCTTTTCCGTTTTATTGAGAAACTTTATTTCATCTATTGAAAACTATATTTCTTTGCTCTTTCTAATACTTTATTATCAGTTAAAACTAATTTTATCATTTCCATTCCATTTTTCATAAAAATAGAAGTTTTTCTTCTTCCTTCACACGTACAGCTTCAATAATTTTCTTTATTTAATCTTCAAATTTTAAGAAGAATGAGGATTCATCACAATCATCATTGACAATCCCGTTGAATTTTTAAATTTTCTATTTCATCCTTCACAGAATTTCTGATTTTTTTCATGTAAATTCTGAACTTTTTTCATTATGTAGCTAACAAAAAGTTTTTTTCATCTTCTGTTTTGACTTTAACAAAAAGGAAAAAAAATTTTATAAGATTAATATTATATAAAAGATTTGATGATTATAACATTGAATATAAAATAATATAAATAGAATAAATGTATTGTTCTTCCTTATGAAAATGAAAAAAACTTTTTTTTTCTTCTCCTTAGCCTTATTTTTCTGCTCATCTCGACATACCACATAGTATATCTCATTTGACTGAATTTTAAATTTTCCTTCTTCTTCTTCTTTTTCTTCTTTTTCTTCTTTTTTTTTAATAAAACATTAAAAATATCCACATAAGTTATTTATAATTATAATATTTTATATTTTTTTAATAATTATTTTAAAAAAAAACTTTTTTTTCCTCTTCTTTTCTCCAATAATTCAGTACAATTTCCAAGAATTTATGTTTACTTATTGAATACTTGAAAATGAATTTTCATCCAAACCACATCTTATTTGAATTCAAAAATTATTTCGAATATTGAAAACGTGAGAATCGGTTGTTCCTATATCCTATGTACATACATATATTCATCAACTGATACTGTCCAGTCATATGAAACCATAACTAATTCATAATTTCTTTTAAAATTTTCCTTTTAAAAGATCTTCCATATTGAAGAGCTTTTTTCATCATTTTTTTTGCCAAATATCAAGAGAATAATCATTGATGATGTTCATTTTCCCGAAAAATTCGACCCGGCATTCGGCATCAGCAGCAATAGCAACATCATCATCATGAGCAATAGCTGCAGAATAATCTCCATGTGGTCCTAGACTTCATGAACTTAATTAAGTATTCAATTCATCTCATTCTATACTTCATCTATTTCAACACAAACTTTTCAATGTTTTAGTTTTGTGGATGACTGAATTACTTTTTAATTTGATATTTTCATTATAACGATTATCTCTATATTTTATTTGAAAATTATGTTGTTTTTTTTTGTTTCCAAACTTTCTTATAATTTTTTTTTGGAATTTTATTATCAAATAAATGAATAAAAAAACAAACTTTTATACTCATTCTTCTGATCTATATAAATACATATACTATATAGTATATTTTCCGTATATTCTTCTTAAAAGCTATATTTGTATGTTAGATTAATCAATCTTAGAACATTGCTCTTCCTTTTGAATATTTTGGTGGTTGTCAAGGCACTTTAAGCCGATTACATGACGGATTTCTTCTATTATAACATGATATTGATGTCTATTTGTAATTATATTTCTCTGTTGAATCCAAAAAATCCCATAGAAGTAGTTATCACCATCATCATCATCTACATGAAAAGCTTATCAAGCATCTATTTCAATAGTATCCCATAACTAAACTATAATCTCAATTCTGATGTTTGTGAATAACCAAACAAATCAGCCAATTTACCTTTGTATACTCTTGTCGGCTGAAAACAGCTGATACAAATCCGAACGGCTATCATGCTTTCATTCAGGCGTCAAGTGCTCGAACTGAATCTCAAATAGCTATTCTATCCTTCTTCAAATTTCTTTTCTGATATTGTCATCTATGTAAATGCCGTCTGCCCGTCTAATGCCATGTATTATTCGTAAAAGTTAAAGCAATAAATATAATTGACAATAAATGACAAAATAAAAAAAAAGAAAAGTTCTAACTAACCATATAGAACAAGAAAATTTGTGAATTTTTGAAAGTTTCAATATGTTTAATTGTCTTTTCTGACTTCATTCAATGACTCCCTCGTGGTTGATTTTGTCCGATACGGCCACCCTTCTCTTAACTCTCATCCTGGCAGTCTTTTGTCGAGAATTCTGTTTCAAATTCTAATTTCTAAGCATATTTTCTTTTTTTTTTCATTTCTTCTTGGAAATAAAATAAAATATTATTATATAGTTTATTATAATCAATATTTATTTGAATTTTAAATTAACACGACTTTAAGTATATCAAGAAATATAAGACGATTCAAAGTATTATATGGTGATATGTGTAAAGTGAAAATCTCTCTCTATCTCTCTCTTATTATAAATCTAAAATCTAAAAATTATAAATAAGAAAATAAATAAAAGTTTTTTTTATATTTCTTTGTTTTTAAGAAAATAATTTTCTAAATATTGTTTCATGTTTGTCTTAAAGTTGTTTTCTTCCTGAAAATTTGTAATTGCTTTATTCTGTTTATTTTTTATTTTTTTTTGAAATCAAAAATCACTTAGTTATACTCGTGAATCTTCCAAGTATTTTTGAAATATTTCTTCCGTTTTTTTTTTTAAATTTTATGTTTTTTCTCAGACAAATGTGAAAAGAAGCATGTCACTTGTAAGGTGGATGCATCTATTGCTCCTTCTAATTCCGCTACATGTTTCATCGTTTCTATTCAATTCTGCTTCTCAAGCTCCTCAATGCTATGAACTAGATTTGGAAAATTGTTTCAGGGAGGCTTTCTTGGTAAGAATTTATAAATAATAACAATAAATAAGATTATATGAATCATATTGAAACTTAATCATTTTTATCATTCAGGCTGCTTTACATCCACCTGTAAGACTACGTAAAGAATTAGGTTTTTTCAAATTTAATAATACAACAGTAGACAAAAGAAGAGGTATATATAGTTATCATAATTCTAAAAACTATTTTCTATTAAGGAAATCGAAACTTTTTTCTTTGTCATGATGTTCGAAGACTTTCATTATGTTTCTTGTATCCAGGATGTAGTGATCAAATGGCAGCATCGGTTAGTCTCATATTCCCAGTTTGTTTTATAAACATTTTGAATTAAAATATAATTTCTTCAAATAGAAATTTTAAACAAATTGATATTTTTATTTATTAGTTTTATTATTATTCAATAATTATTTAAAAACCAAACAGGTAGCAGCTGTTCAATATCACATGGTGTTTGGTAAAAAGTTACCAATGCAAGTATTTCTTGCTTATCGTGGCTTTGGAAAGCAGGTAAAGTTAAATTTAAATTTATTATTCATATTTATATTTTAATTTATAAATAACTATGTCGGTTAAGGTATGTGATCAAACATGTTCACGGGATACAGTATTCATCTGTAGGCGTTCAATGACTAAGGATGAGCAGGAACAGGAACAGGTTCATTTCTAGCTTTATCTAACGAATTATCATTCATATTTCAATTTCAGACAGCTTTAATGGAACTTAATTCACTTTCATCTCATATATCACCAGAAAAAGATAATATAGGAACATGTCAACGTTTTCGTAAAGCTTTAGCTAAGGTTAGTTATATTCATTTAAGTTTTTAAGTTATAATTAAAGTAATATGCTAATTTCTTTTCAAAATTTTCTTTGTAAATATATTTGATTATATATATTTTATTTAAATATATAATATTATTATATAATTAAAGGTTTTACGATTTCGTTTGGAAAATTGTGTGGATGCAGCTCATTGTACATGTGAAGATTCTCTATTCTATAATGCTGTTAATATATGTTCAATTAATTGTGAAGCTGTATTACAACAAGAACAATTAGCTTTAGTTAATACAGGAATCCGAAATTCTATACATTTCTTAGATATACTAACTATATTCTTTATACATTCGTATATTATATCATTAATCATTTAAATTTTATAATATTTCTTGTCATTCTCGTATCCATCTGTCCAACTCTTACGGGTTTGAAACCAGCCTTCTCATCTCTCCATCATTTTAAAAGAAAAATTACTTTGATAACATACATATATAGTTTTGTCTTCTTCTTCTTTTTCTTCTTCTTCTACTTCTTTTTTTTTCCTCTTTCTTCAATTATGAATTATTTTTGTTTTTATTTTAATTCCTAATTATGTGTTTTTGGTATTTCATTTTGATTTATATTTCATTTTTTTTGTTTCCTTTTCTGTTTATATATAAATCAATTATTATATTTAATCTTATAACAATAGTTATAAGATATATAAATTATTCTGAGACATAGAAATTTTGGAATGAATTACAGTTTATAATTTATTCTTTTAATTTCTTTATTCAATAGTTTATGCAATAAATTTCTCTTTAATTCCTATTAATAATATTATTTATCTTTTCCAATAAATGTTTTTTTGTATATTCTTTTACATTTTTTTTGCATGAAAAACTATGTCTGTAAGATATGGGAAAATTCACAAGAAATTTTCCTATAATTTTCAAATAATAATGTTAAACTATATAATATTTTGATATGTGATCTAGTATAGTATATAATATTATATTATTTTATGTAAAATAGGGAAAAAAATTAAAATAAAGGAATAAATTATATTTATAAGAACTTAATTATATCTAAAAATTCTATTGTTATGCTCAAAATTTAAGATTAAAACTTTATTCTTACTTCTCTTAGAGAAGAACAGTTCATCCCATACTGAGACGTAATATGTATAACTGTTATGAATTGTTCTTAATCATTATATTAATACAATATATTAATTTAGAATTAATAAATATTTTTAAAAAATAATAATATTATAGCATAATATCAGTTAAATTTAATTTTACTGGAGCATTGCAAAGTGGAGAAGCTTTACTAGCTGCATATAATCCATCATTGCAATATCCACAACTATGTCTACATACACGAACAGCAAACTCAGCATCAGCACAACTGAATAATTATATTTTTTATGAAGTTTTAACGTACTTAGGGAAAAGTACCTAAATTTTCCGAGTCCAGAAGCTTTGAAACGACGACAGAATGTCAAAGAATGCTTATCTTTACAAAGTTGTGGAGCCTGAAAATAAGCTTAATTCTTGAAAAATATAAAAGAATTATTTTACTTTGAATAAATGACGAGCATTATCCGGATGAATCTTATCTGAAAAATGGAAAATCTTTCATGTTTTTTAAAAATTTTCTTCGAAAGCTTACGGCTATCAATATATGCACGACATTCAGCACAACAGTCCAATGTATGGAAATCGTGGTCATTCAAACATCTGAAATATTTTTTTTATTTTAAAGATTACAGGGTTTTTTGAGAATTTTAAAAATTCAAAACATGATTATGTCTTTAATAAACCTTTTTTCAAAAACAGCTGTTTGTGTTTTACGTAATGATTGACAAGCTTGTTCTCCGAAACGGTCCCGACAACAAGGTAAAGCGGCAGTATCTGAAATGAAACTCATATTACTCTACAGATTTGTAGAATAGTCTAGTTAGAAGTATTATTTGTAATTCAAACATTAAACGAATAAGTTTTAATGAAAGTTGGTCTATTAAAAGTTTTTCCATTGACTTTACAACATTCTAACTTTTTACTATTAAACCATAAATATTTTAAAATAATGAATATCATTATATTAAATCATCAAGTTTCAACCAATAAATCAACGAAATCATCGTTCAATTAGTTTCACAAAATAACTTTTCCGGTTTTCTTTTGAAATTGCTAATTAAGTTTCGAAAAAAAGTTGAAGAGAAGTGGAAAAACAAGCTTTCATTGAATTAAATTGAATAAATTTCCATATGTTTCGACTATTTGTCTAATACAAATAAAATATTTACTAAAAATATAGTTAAGATGTTAGATAGTTCATCATGTATATTGCAAGGGAAATAATTAAATATTTCTCTCGATATTTCAAATATAATTTAAAAAAATTAAGAAACGATATGATAATCTTTGATAAGGTTTAAATTTGATTTGTTCATTATATGATATAGTTAACTTTCAAGTTTTAATTTAAACTTGAAGTTCTTAGATGAGACTAGTATATGGTATGATATGGTATTGTATTTTCTTTCTTTTTTAAATTTCAAAGTAAAATTAATCATTTGAATGATGTCTAAAACAAAAGGATTTTCATCTTTCTCTGCTTGAGATCATTGACCTTCAGAAATCTTTCCGATCATAAACTTTCTAATTTCAGTTTTAGCTTTTCTATTTTTTTTGTTTTTATCAAAATCAAAGATTCATTCTTATTTGGAACATTAATAATAATAATAATAGAAATAATAAAATTGAAATTTCAAAATATTTTATAATTTACTTTAAAAATATTTTTTTAATTATCAAAAATTTTATTTTCTAAATATTTATAGTTTGTTTGTTTCTTTATATCTATGTGTGTTCTATGAAGTTTCATATTTGAAACACCTTAGTGCTATCAAGTGAATGATTGACTGACCACCCATAATTCTCTTCCCCTCCCCCCTCTTCTCCTGTTCAATAGCCATATATCTCCTTTCAATTTAGAAAGCTATTTAAAACTTTTTTTCTTTTCATATTCTTATATAGAAATTTATTATATACATACATACATATATGTATATTATATTTTCAAAATAAAATACTTTATATCAATGTGTATGACTAAGCTAATATCAATGATTTATCATCTGTAGTTGTTGAGAGATGTGGAAAAGAGGGGGGGGGGGAGGAGGAGTTTTTCCAGATCTGAACAAATCCTTATTTCTCGTTTTTGCCATTTTCATGAAGGTCAAACTCTGTATAGTTCTTCACATCTCAGCTATATAGTTATGAGGAATTATAACAAATGTTTCTTAACTATTCATTTGTATTCTCTTTCAAACTTTTACTGTCTTCAGTCTTAGACTCTTAAATCTTGAGGCTCTCTTATGCCTCTTTAATCTTTCTTATCAATTAATTAGGCCAAAGAAGTCTATCCATCGCTCAGGTCGGTTCAATGCTTGTTGTCTCTTCTATCCTCGTCTTTTCAATGGCTTTCAAATATATCCCTAGTTGAAATTCCATTTAAAGAGTGATAGAATGATTATAAAACATAGAGAGATGTTTAGGTAGCAATAAGAGAAAGAGAAATAGAGAGAGAAAGATAGAGAGAACGAGGGTGGGGATACCTTGCCATACCCCCCATTGTTCAATACAATCAATGGAAATTAGAACCTGATTTCTATTATCATTCTATCCATCTTTTTCTCCATAAACATCATCATCTTCATCAGCATCATCTCATTCTTCCTTGTCATCTCTTTAAACCATCTCTCTCCATATCTAGTGATATCTCTTTCAACTGATATGTATTCCTCTTAGCATTTCCTATTATATCTCTTTCTTTCCCTCTTATTCTATGAACATCACTATTATCAGTCCATAATTCTTCCCTTTCACCTAATTAAGCATCATCTTATGGGATAGTCTACGAAGTGTGAAGCAGCTTGTAACTTCCACGAAACTGATCCGTCCCCCCCCCTTATTCCACTTCAATATATCATCTCACCAACTCTCTCTCTCTCTCTCTTTCTCTCTCTCTCTCTCTTTATATATATTTCTCTTTCACCTACAGAAGTCTTTTCCATAATTAAATAACTTTTTCAGTCTCGTTTATCTAACTACTTTTTCTATTCTCTCAATCTTTGTTATTCCATCCTGACACCCTTCATATCATCTCACCCCTCGAACCCCGGTCTACCACTACCCCCCATCGCCATTCTTCAATTGAGCGTCGTTTTTTTTCTTTTCTTACTTGAGATAAACCTTTTTCGCAAGTTTCTTCAATTATATTTTCTTAACAAACTATGAACAAGAAACCCAAATAATCTCTTAACTCTTCAATATTATTCCTCATATCCGAACTCTCCTCTCATCATCGTTTTGAATCGTTTGATCGTTCATCTTCTCACTCATTTTCACTTCACAAAACTATTGTCTTTTTTCTATTCTACAGCAAATAAAACTGATTTTTGCTACAATATTTCTAAAATATCAAATGAAATCTATTTTCAGTTCGCTTTATATGACAATACTTCGCATTTCTTTACGTTTTTTCCCTACAAATTCCAAGTGCATTCTTAGCCTCCTCCCCCTCTCTCTTCGAAAGCTAACAAAACCTGGAAGTAAACATGCTATGATCGCTTGAGAGCATAAGACAAGCTTTTCAACATATTACATTGTGTTAAATCTGTTTGTTAAAGTAAAATATATAATTGAAATATCTTTCTTTATCATCATATCGTCTGTTTTCTTATATCTAAATCATGTTAACTACAAAACTTGACGGTTGAAGATGACCTCGGTAAAGATCTCTGGTTATCCAATCAATCGTCCAGATGTTCTATATTGTAATTACTTTTAAGTTTTGGTCAAAAACATAAAAAATACATGACCTTATGAGAATCAATAAATATATTTAATTTATGTATAAATATATTTATATAAAATACATTTTATAATGTGTTAACTATATTAACCATATGGTTTTTGTAAGAAATTATTCATTTTCTCTTTATATATTCATCATCCCCTTTCCTCTTTTCCCAAAAAGATTATGTTCGAAATAGATTCTGATTCATTATCATTTCGCTATCTTTCTCTGTCACAAAAATTTAATTCAAATATTGAATTCCCATTTCAATATCATGAATGATCATCTCATTTCACTTATTTCACTTTCAATATCAATCTATATTCCAATTATTCTGAATAATTAGATTTCTTTTAATTATTTATTTATAATAAATAAGATTATTAACTTAAAAGATTTCTATTATGAAAATAACAAAACAAATTATTTGCATTCTGTATCATGTCCTATGAACAGTTTACTTAGACTTGAAATTTTCTGATTCATCAACTTAAAAGCATTGATTTGCTTTTAAATTTTACTTCAAAACATCAGAATATATCTTGAAATTAAAAAAAATAAATTCAACAGGTTATTTCTTAAAGAAAAAACAAAAAAAATAGTAAGAATCTCATGATGAACCTACTGTTATTCCTTATTCCCCTCTCTCTCTCTCTCTCTTTCTTCCTCTCTGTTTTGCATGTATATATTCTGATTTAGAGGTTCTTCATTGATTTCTGATCAGTCATAATCAATAAGGATTATCTTTATATCTAATAGTTATAGTTAATGAATTATTTGATGAAAATATAATTTATGAAGGACTTTATAATTTTTTATTTCAGATGTATGAGACAGATTCAAATATTCGAACTTTGAAAAGTGTCTTCATTGGATCTGAAGAAGTTGGGAAAACATCATTGATTGTGTCATATACAACACAAGGATATCCAACTAAATATATTCCAACAACATTTGATAATTATTCAGGTAAATATATAAATAAAAAATTTAAAAAAAGTAATATTATATGATATAATAATAATATTTTAGTTGTGGTCAATGTGGATAACAAGCCTATTAGAGTTCAATTATGTGATACTGCAGGACAGGTATGTTATTTATATTTTTTCTAATATTCATATAGTTATAATATGAAAATATATAAATTCACTTAATATAACCACATTCAATATCATATTTTTTGAAATAAAATATGTGTCATCATCTTCTTTTCAACATAGTGATATGCTAATTGAAGCTTTTTGAAACTTGAGAATTATATCCTTATTTCTTATTGTTTTTGTGTATTATGATATAGTTAGATGAGAGGAAAAAAAATGAAAACCAACTGTAGTTGTTGATGACACGTGCCAGTGGTCCAGCAGAAACAGCATTTGAAGATCTGGGTGCTGGAAGATATGTCATTGGAACTTTTTGTACAAGAGATCCATTAACTCGAATCATTGGGTTTCGACTTATGAATTTACGGAACAATGTGCTAAATTATAGAAAATTAGTTGAAATATAAACGATAAGCTTGCCTTCCTCTGGGATGTTGAGCAGTCACAAGTAAGCTGATTGCAATAAAGCAAAAGAATGAATAAGATGACATAATATGAATAATATTCTTAAAAATGAATAGATATGTATGAATGAATGTGATTTAATGAATAGAATGAATCCTGAAAGCTTCAATGAGTTTAGGGAGGAGTGAAGACAGAGTTTGACAGCTTTCAGAAAACAAAGAGATGCATCCCAGACAAAGAAGGACAAATTAAACAATATCAATTTGTTTAAGATTCTATAATAAGAATTTTAACAGTTTTTGCTATTTTTTTGGAAAATTTAAGTGGAAATCATAAATGATTTACAGCTTTTTCAGTCTTGAATTCTGTTTTTTCAGCACAAGTTTGATGGGCTTCGACCTTTATCGTATCCAGACTGTAATGTATTCATTGTTATTTACTCGGTCATCAATAAGCGATCGTATGAAGAGGTTTTAACAAGATGGATGCCGGAAATATCAAAAGTTTCTCCAAACACACCTGGTTTGTGAAATTTATACTTTTTGTACTTAAACTTGTAGTTTTTTAAGCTTTTTTTATTCAAAAAATAGACAATTTGAGACAAAAATTGTTTTTTTGTTTGTTAAAATATTCTTTTTATACAATTTATTTACAGTTATTCTTGTTGGAACACAATCTGATCGACGTGGATGGGAAGTCAATGTAGCTGATTGTATTTCAACGATGAAAGGAAGACAATTAGCTAATCAAATTCGTGCTATTGACTTCTTTGAATGTTCAGCATTAACTCAAGATAATCTGAAACAGGTGAATATATAACGGAGAATCTTCTTTATATTATTTTATTATTTAATTAAAATTTTATATAATTCTAGATGTTTGACGCTGTCATCTTAGCTGGCTTAGAAGAACAGAAGTCCTTTGGAAAGCGACCGCAAACATCAAAACTGAAGCAAGGATTTCAACGACTTATTCATATGACAAGAAAATTAATGTAAAAATAACAAAAAATGCAACACATAGCTGGTTTTCTTTATAAGCCTCATAGTATATTTTATTTTAATTATATATGGTTGAATCTTGATGATTCATCTATTGCCATATTAAGACATCACATATAGCTAATGTTTCATTACAACTTTGTTATAATAATTTGATTATATATTATATACATATAATCTATTAGAAACTAAAGTAATAATTGCTTTTTTTTCTATTATTTACTCTTTCCTCCAATATTTTTCAACAGTTTGTCTGTAAACGGAAGGTGATTAGCGCTTTAACGAACCATTTATGTACGAAAGTTAGACTTATAATCCGAATTCTTATAAATTTTTTTCTTTACTCGTATGTGTAATGTATGTTTCAAAAGCTTCTCAAATCGTTCGTTTTCTTTATTTTTCATCATCTTTTTGTTTATTAATTTTGTCAACGAATTATCGTAGTTGTTTGTCTGTTTGTATTGTCTGTTCTGTCACATTGGTCAGACTCTCAGTCTTTCTTTTCCTGTCCATGACATTTGAATGAAGTCAATTTCTAGTGAAAGAAGTTTTTTTTTTTGAAAATCTATATGAAATTAATAAGATATATATCATATACTATACTATATAAATAGCTAAATTTTCATTTTATTCTATTTACTCAATGAATCTGCTTAATCTGAATTGTTACTAAACTTTTCTCTTATTCAAGCACTACTTTTAACACAAAAATATAAAAAACTGAAGAACATTTACTTTCTGTTCAAATGCAACCAAACGTTGAGCTTTTTTAATTCAAAATGAATGTGAAGTTGTTACTTCACGTACACGTGAGAAATGCCTATTTTCCATTTTTTTTTTCAAATAAATAAAATTTTTAAATATTTATTTATAAAAAAATTGAACTTCTATTGATTAAATCATAATTATAAAAAAAAAGATATATTTGAAATACAAGAAGTTTCTTTTTTAAATTATTAAAAGAAAATATAAATATTTCAATTTTTATTAATTTTTATAATAAAAATAAAAATAATTATAGAATATCCAGTCTATGTATGAATGTGCACTAAGTATTTTCTCACGGCTATCAAAGTCATTGTGTTTCCATTAAGTGAAATTCCCTTAATATTTGAAAGAAATCTGATATGTTTTATTTTAAAAATGAGTAAAAATTATTAGATTATGTCCATTTAATCTTATAATATTAAAGGAAAATAGTAAATGATATGTATAAATATATATATTCCTATATAATAACTGACAACTATAAATAAAATTTATTTATTTATTTAATAATATTATAATATTTGTTATTTAAATTTGAAAAATAAATTATATAAATTAGTAAATTTATTCATTTTCTACGGAAATATTAGTTTAAATTTAACAAGAGAAATCATATTTAACTATTCCATCGAATTATTTTTCAAAAAAGAAAATTCAATTTTGTTGGTTTGTCCCAAAATGTTGATGAATTGATATTGTGCTCATACACAGAGTACACACAATGGTTATGTAATGGTCATCGTCATCGTCGTCCTCGTCCTCATCGTGTTCATGACATCAGCTGATCTCGTATACCATGTCTAGGCTTCTCAGAGAGATTATTTTTCATTATAAATTGTATGAGAAATATAATTAGAGAAGCAGAAAATTGCATAAATCATTTGAAATATGAAGTATTTATGAGAGATTTCAGAGATATAAAGCAATTGAAATAGTATTGTTTATATAGGGATTGACTATGATGTGTAAAAAGTCAGATACTTTCACTCTCTTTATATGTCTCTCTCTCTATATATCTCTCTCTCTCCCAATCTTTTCTTTAGTCTTTCTATACATATAGATTCCAATTTTTCTCTCTCTTTCTATTCTTTTTCTCTTCATATAGAAAGTAGTAATCTGATGATCGCTAGAAGAGCACCAAATCTAACGTCCACTCAATCAACGTAGTAAACGCCACGGTTGTCATTGTTCTGAACGTTATTCCAAATGGTTTGTCGATGAAAAAAAAAAGGAAATTTGAGAATACACTGAGTACCAATTGGATAATATTGGCCAAAACTGACCAATATCGTTTATAGTTCGCATTAGCTGAATTTCCGTTCATAATTGTAACCATAATACTAACCTTCTCGTATATACTCAGATAAACATTTTCCGCTTAAAGAGGGAAATTCAAACGGAAGAGAGAGAGAAAGAGGGAGAGTGAGAGAGTCGAAAATGGAAAAAATAAGAGAGAGAGCGACTGAAAGAGACGTTTAAAACATAATTTTAAACGTAAATAATTGAATATATTGAAATTTTAAAATAATTATCATTTACATAATTTTATGGTTAAGAAAGATTTGTTTTTGTGATATTCAAATGAAAATATGGAAATAGTAAATCATTCTTTCACATAAACTGCTCAAATCTCAATTACAATTTTCAATTTGTTTTCTAAGAAATTAGTTAATATCAAATATTTTTATCTTTTTCAACTGATTTACTCAATGTTTTCTGATTTTTCAATTGATGTTTGAAATTTTATTTCAAGTGTATAATACGAATATGCTTATTCTTCTGGTTAACATATAGATTTTCATGACAAAAAAAAGTTTTTTTTTATCATTTCTTGATAGCTATACATCAATTTGATATATTTTATAATTTTTTTTCCATCTTTTTGTACTTCAATCTCCTATTTTAGTTGAAAAAAGCAAAAAAAATTCCAATACGAACATTGATGTCGTATGAATCATCTAAACTAAGCCTTGTGGCAACGTACTAATGGTCAAAAAAGCTTTTCTTATACATCTGGAAAAGAGGGAAAAGGGGGGGGGGGGGGGGGGGGCTGGGGTGTATATGTGGGTGATGCACATAAACGACACTCTATGGTTCAAGCTTGATACATATGTATATACATGCTTTGTAGCATCGTTTTTGCCGCCATCGATATGTCTATGCCGTCATCTTATTCCATCTTTTCATCAAGCCTACAGCTGTAGCATCAGCTGACTGGTTTTACTTTTATGATCTGATAACATCCAAAGTCATTAATAACAGAGATGGTAACAAAAAAAAATTTTTTTTAAGATAAATAAAAAGAAAATCAGACGTCAACAGCTGCTGTTTACGGTGCAAATAACGGCAGAATTGAATTAAAATAATAAAAAAAAAGGAAAAAAAATTTCATCTGGTCACATGCTTAAAGGAAAAGATAAGATTTAAAAAAAGTGGAGTAGCTAGAAAGAAAGTAAAGAGTTGAAGCAAAAAAGAGAGCGTTAGGAGAGAGAGAAAGAGAAAGAGAGAGAAGATGGCACAAGCTAAAGCTTCTGACTTAACAGAAATGAATTGCTGTTAGTCCAAAATGATGATGGCCATCTTCAATTTTCTTATTTTTTCGAATAAAATAAAATAAGGAAAACCATCGTTTTTACAATTTCTTATCTTAGTCACTGAATGCTTGTTTACCGCTTTACCAAATGCTCAGTTTTACGTTCGGACATACTTATATATGGGAAGGCTATACGGCAGTTGTACTGACTTGATAACGCTTTTAGATGTTAGAGAGAGAGATCGTAGTCGTCGTTCTCTGGCAATCCGAACTCATTTTCAAGCCATTTTCTAAGCTTTTTTTCCTTTTATCTAAAAATAAAAATATCTGTTTTGCATATACATATACATACATATTAGTGCCATACACCAACACTTCTCAAATTTTAGTAATTTTGACGAAAGTAATAGGCTTTAAGCTATGCTTTGTTGAACATGGAGCCATATCAGCGAAGCGTTTATTTCAACTGATCCTCTCTCTCTTCCCCCTCTCTCTCTCTCTATCTCTATCTCTCTCATTCTCTCTCTCTGTATTTCTACAGATGCCTTGAAGGCCTTTATTTCAAAAAGAAAAAAACTTCATATTGTTGTCAGAGAAAAAAATATTATTCAGTTATCTGCTCAAAAACAACCCACAAAACTAACGCGCAGTCAAGGAGAGCCAGCTGCTGGTCAGCCGGAGTTAAGAGCAGAGAAGAGCAGTTTCTGATTTTTTTTCTCTGACATACTCTCATTAAGCTTCAACATTTTTTGCTTTGTTTTCAGCTAAATTTCATGTATCTGGACAAAGACGATTAGAAGGACTTGTGTTTTCTATTTACTATTTGGTTTTCATTCAATATAGTCCAACTATATAGATATATGCTATATGTATTATTTGGTCTATTGTTGTTAGGCAATAACATAACTAGTAAAGCAGATGCAGTACTAACAGCTAAAGCCGACAAACGAAGGCAATGAAGTAAGAATTGTAGATATGCACAGTAGTGAGGAAAGCGAATATGAAACACATAAAGTGTGCAAGCCAAAGTGTGTCACAGAAAGAGATAGAGATGAAGAGGGAAACGGTGAGAAATAGAGAGAGAGAAAGAGAGAGAGAGAGAGACTGGGAAAGAGAGAGCAATGGGGAGAAAAAATCAAAACGATTCCTTTTACAAAAGTTTCTTAGTTTCCCTCTGGCATGCTAATCTTCTACGCAACATCCATATCTGAACAATTTTTTCTTCGTCTTCTTCTTCGTCTCTTCGGTTTATCACAATATTTGTGCCTGCATCATGTCTGTCTGTTTCACAGCTTCAGAACTACACAGTCTCTCGTAATGCAAGGATAAATCGAATGGCCTCGTCTCTCTTCGATTTTCCTTAATATCGTCCTGCTCTCTATTTCGGTCTTTTCCCTCTTTATGTCTCTCTTTTCTCTTTCTATCATATATGTCTATTGCTTCTCACTCTTTCTTTTGAACCTCTCCGTAGTTCTTTATGGCAATCCTCCTCGTCTAGTTACTTCCTTTGGCCTCTTCAATATCCTCTCAATCTATAACGCTAAGGCTACGAAATGCACAGTTAGTGAGTAAGAAGAAGAAAATGAAATAGAGAGAAAGAGAGAAAGATAAAGAGAAAAAGAGAGAGAAGAATAGTTAGTTAGAGAGAATGCAATAACTTTCAGAACGAGAGAACTAGAGCAAACCCTTCCTTTCCTGCCTTTTCTACTCTTCCTTTCTCATTTGGTTTATTTTCTGTTTGAAATAACAAAACTTTTCTTTAAAATTGCCAATATTTCCATATAATCTTCGTAACTATTCACTATTTCATAACTTATAAAACTTTTCTTGAATTCCCTGAATCTTTTTTTGTCGAAATCGACATGTTTTCCTTGCCGAATGGCTGCCACCTATTGATCGCGGCCAAAAAAAAAACAAAAAAAGGCACGAATACTCTCTCAACTTCCGAGAACTACTTTCTAGAACTAAGCTGAAAATCTCTCGTAAATAAAAAAAAACAGTTTTCATTATATTCTGTAGTCGTCTTGTTTGATTTCTATGTATGTCGTCATCTTTTGCGTTTGAGTTACAGAATAATTTGATGAACAAACATATTTCAGTTCCATAGTTTAGAATGATTTCTTCATTTATCTTAATTTGTTACGAAAATAATTTTTTTTTCCAATTCTTAATGTAATTGTTCGTAAGCAATTCAGAAGTTTTAGTTCATTTATTTTATTTTCTTCTAACTATTTTCACAAAAATTCTATTATTTGAGAATAGTTTTTGTGTTGTAATCAAGAAGTCAAAAAAAAAAAGAAAACAAAAACAAATCAAGGAAGAGTTATTCATTGTATTTTAATATTTCTCATCAGCTTATAATGAAATAACTGGCAGTTGAATATCGTGATAGTAGTAGTAGTAACATGATGATGAAGATATAATTGAATGCAATTTTATTGATTGAAGCTTCAAATAACCTCGGTATTATAAATGAAATCGAATGCTTCAACCATCTTCTGCCTCACTGATTCGTTCAGTATCTGCTCCATCGCCTTTTAGCCTTACTTGTCTGCCTTCCACTCCCTCCCATCTCTTTCGTTCTACGTCTCAGTCAGTTTCTAGCTGTCGTACAATCTATCTCATCTCGTTTTCTCTACATCTCTCCATTTTGCTGCTTCTGAATCTCGTTGTCTCTGGTCTTCATCGTCGTTTCTCTACATTCACTGGCCAAGAATACTAAATAAGGCACAATCAAACGTTCATCATTTTCGTCGATACATAAACATTCATGTATACTATCTGCTTATACTTCTCTCACTTTCTCTCTCCCTCACTTTTGCCACTTTTCAACCTCTTATAGCAATTTCTGTATATTAAATTTACTATATATATAGAAAATAAGAGAAAACGATTGCTCGCTATTGTACGGAAATCTTAATTAAAGCTTCAATTTGCTTGGTCAAGATGAATCATTCAACGATCAGATGATCAACAGTTGCATCATCTGATCGTTTACCATCATTGTCATCACCATCGTCATCTTGTTGTTGTTTTCTTACGAACTTTGTTAAGCTACTGTCAATGCAAGAGAGACGGCTTAAGTTTGATTTCATTAAGTAACCTGGACCCTCACTCTCATAGCTCATCCAACTCAGTCGTTCTTTACTTCGCTCTTTTTGTCGTACTCCCCTTCTTAAACCAACGTCCCTCTCATTCCATGTTTATTTTGATTTTCCTGCATTTTCTTTATACGGAATCATCTGTTTTCAATCTTCAACTAGGCCACTGCCCATATACTTCAGATTCATGTCCCCAGGGCACATTCTCCCATTTCTGACGTGATTCACGGCTACACATGGCAGATCGAGCTTCTCTTCCCTACTACTCGTATCAACCACAGCAAGGCAACAATTCGCGTATCCGTCCTTGCGGCGCATGTAGCTTCACGAAAGAAGAAGAAACAATCATTCAGTTGCTCTGTCCTCTTATTCTCTTTCCGCCCTTACGCAATCTTCTTTTTCTTTCGAATTATTAAGGTTGTAAGTTTTCAATGAATATGCTGAGCTATCCAAATACTCAAACATGCTGCATTTTCACGAGTTGTATATATGAAATTTTGGAAAGAGAAAACTTGTTTCTCAATAGCTATTCTTCAACCGCATATCTTTCGTTCTTTATAACTTCACTTCATTTCAATAGAATCTGCCATTACAATGAATATTCCGCTTATACACATACCTTCAACTATAAGCTACAACCTTTTTCATTCATCTAGCTTTGATTTTCAAATTCTCATCCAAAAATGGACTAAATGTCACTTTCTCTTCCAATTTATACATCCGATGTATGAATATTTCTTTTATTTATTTCTTTTATTGTCTTATTCGAATATCTTTTCACAATTTATAACTTATATCTTATATTTCTATTTCAGATTTATTATGCAACTTGGACATCAACCAAACCATCTAATGCTCATTTTACAAACATTGAAGCATTGATAAAAGCTTCATGCTTTATGAATTTCTATAGTTTTGATTGTGAAACTTTGCTTCCCAACACGGAAAAGAAAAGTTTGACGTCTAGTCAATTACTTTCCACTTTGTCATTTTTCATTACTACTAACTTGAATTGAGTCAACATTTCATGTTTTCTTATTTTTTTTCTAATAGAATCCTAAGCATTCTTAATTCGATACAAAATAATTTTCTTAACAATCATCAGTTTTTTCTTTTGAAAAATAAAAACAAAAAATAATAATAAATCCTGTCTTTTTTTATTTTTTTTCTCACATCTTACTATTGGTCTGTGTCATTTTCATACATCATCTAATCATCTTCTTTACGAACTAAAGCATATCACATCACGTCATCATAATACTCTTTCTAATTTTTTTTTCATTTTGTTATTGAAGAACACAAAGATTTTGAAAAGTATATACAATGAGAAATTGTTCTGAAAACGTGACTTTGATATGTCAGTCAAAACGATTTTGTTTCTGCTCACTTACATCATTTACAAATAATTCTCTCTCTTTCCCTCTCTCTCTATATCTATCTATTCTCTCTTTCTCTCTCTCTTAATCTTTTTCTGATGACTTCATGGAACAACATTTTTATAACCATAATCATAACTATAACATTAATTGGATGGACTTTTCCTGTTATCCAGCTTGTTCATGTTATAGAAAGGCATAATTCTTCATTTCTAACTAGTCTCTAACGAAAAGTCGATTTGCCAATGTCAATGACCACAAATGACTGGATTTACATACACATATACCCATAAAATAGAATCGAACCAATTTTGGATATTTTTCGATAACCGGATAATTACTTTCAGACGATCTATGAATCGAACTATTGAAAGATATGTATATATACAGAGAAATATAGAATAAGATAAAGAAATAGAGTAATCTAGATATTGAGATAAACTACGAGAAGACAAGAGAATAGATGGTAACAAAGAGAGAAAAGCAGATAGAAAGAGAGACCAGGAAAGGGAGGAGTAGAAAGATAGAGAAGTGGAGAGAGAAGTAGAGAGAGAAGTAGAGAGAGAGAGAGAGAGATGGAAGCTGAACAGAGATAAGGAAGCGGAAAGCTTAAATGTAGTGAATGGCAAAAGTTATTGGATATTTATCTCTTACTACTATATAATATAAATGTATATAAATATAAATATAAGTATAGATATATATTATTTTTTCTTTTTACTATTTGATTTAGTTTATAAATTTTTTAGTTAACTTAATAATTTTTATTTTAATAATAAATTAAAAATTAAAATATATATATAGTAGTATATAGTATATAGAATTAATTGGCTCACACCCATTTGTCCTCCAGCAATTATAATGCTCTTTTGAGTAATATAGAATTAAAATTGGTTATAACAGCAACCTTGGAAATTTTCTATTTTTCTGTCATTCGTAATATAAGAAATGAAATTGTTTTATTCTATTTAACAGAAATATTATAAAAAGTAAAAGTTATTGAAACCGTTGTATGACACTATACTATATCAATATTCAAACATTTTCAAAATTATTTTAGTGCTGCGAGAATTTTTCGAAGAAAAAAAAAGTTTCTACCAGTTGATTTTTTTTTGATTTTTTTCATCGAATTCTTACATTTGGTCTAACCAAAAATTAAAATAGAGATATAGAGAGAAAGATAAAGAGAGAGAGAGAGAGAGAGAGAGAGAGAGAGAGAGAAGGGTAGGAACAGATTGTTCCTTGATGCAAAAATCACATGATCAAATCATACTTTAACATTTGAATCTTCCGTTCCACTAAACTATATAGATATATATGTCTTTTTGTGAAAAAGAGAGAAATATTATAGATTAATGTATTTAAAATATAAATATTGTTAAATACAATTGTATTCAATTATACTTCTCACATTTAAGCTTTAACGATGTCATGTATGCATAGTCATACAGCAGAAGTTTAAGCTTTTAAATAGAACGAGAGGGGAATGAGGGTTTGGGTAGACTATGGAATGCTGTACTCTTCTTCCAATCCGTTTCTTTTCACTCGTTTTGTCGTTTTTTTGGTGTTAGAAGATCTGACAATTCTTTCATTTCATTACTGAATATGGTAGATGATTAAACAAAAAAAAGAAGATTTTTCTGTAGTTTTGAAATCTACGGTAAGAAAATCGTTTTATACTCCCCTCTCTTTTTCCTTCTCCCCCGTCATATATTCTTGTAACCTAATCATTTTCAATATAAATAACAAAGAAAAGAAATAATAATAATAATTTCATGATTTTATATGTAAACATGTTATAGATATAAGACTTATACTATTTATTTCTTCTTTATACTTACTTACTTGCCTTACGAACTAATTTTCTTTCAGTATGTCAGCGTTTGTTTCTCTTTCTTTTGCTGATTTTCGTTTTACTTCGCATTTCATGCTTTTGCTTTGCCTCCGTCGTCATGCTCATCATCCTCTTTTCTCCCGCCGTCACCCTCATCAACTTCCTCTTCTCTTCTTCTTCTTCTTCTGCTTCTCTTGAATGTAGTATTTTCAACATACATATAGTTTGACTACATTGTTTATGATATTAGCTTTTTTTTCTGTTAGAAAATCATCATAGTGAAGAGGAAGAAGACAGATAGAAGAATATATACCACTCGGCATGCCGTTGAGTAGTATTTTCTTTTCGCGATATGAGAAGATGAAGAGAAAAATTCAGTCTAATTCATCATGAGCCATTACTTCTCTATCTCTAACAGATATTTTCTTGTTTTTTTTTCATTGTCATCTGATCTTGTGCTGTCAAACATACGTTCTCCCTTTCTGTTCCATTTTTTTTTATTCTTCATCTCTATTATCCGTGACGCTAATGAAGTCATCGCCTCAGGCTGTCATAGCTGTGCTGTCGTCCTGGTTACAGATGCTTAAGTCATATTCAAGCATAATCAACCTGCTTTCGTTGTCAATTAGCACTTAAGGCGTAATCCTAATCATGCTCTATTACGTTACAGGTTTATGATGGAATTATTTCCAATTCAATGAGAACTGTTGTTTTCTCTCTCTCTCTCTCTCTCTCTCTCTCTCTCTCTCTCTCTCTCTCTCTCTCTCTCTCTCTTCCCCCCTCTCTTTCTCTCTCTCTTTATTTTGAACAATATCATCTTGAATATGAAAAAGAAATTTTACAAATTACAATTACTATAATATATAAAGTTGAAAGACGAAGCATTAATAGTAATAAATATATAATTTGAAGACCTTTTGCAAATTTCTCATTTGTATTTTAGAAAATAAAAACTGAAATCATAAGATTTAATATTGTTTTAATAACTAATAAATAAATATATTATTAATACCTCATTGTAAGCTGTATGTGAGACTTCTTATATACATCATAAGCATATGTTATATGATATATCTCACTATACTATATATATCTTTTCCTTAATCGCTTATTTTTAATTTATTCTTCTTCTTTTCGAGACATTTATCTTCTTTTTCTTTTTGTATTTTCTTCATCTCTTACTTTTTTCCATCCTATATCTTTTTCTTTTATTTGTAGTTCTTTATATTTTTTTCATATTTTGTCCAAATTTTAAAATTCAAATTTGTATCTTTTTTTCGTTTCAGTTAAATTTCAAATGTTCTTTCAACTAATTTCTTAATGAAAGTAAGATAATATTATGAATAACATTGAGCTGAAACAACTCGTTTACATATTGAAATTGCTGTCTGCCTTCATCTCTTATTGAAATTCAATGCCACGTGGTGTTGTTGGTCGGTTAAGAGTTGCCATAGAAGGCTCTCAACACCTGCCATCCAGAAATGATTATTCCATGTGTTATGAGTATAATGTCTGTTCATATATATATAGTGTATTATAGTATTTCCATGAATAATAACAGATCAATTACATATGTATCCTTAATGTACAGACTGGCTTCTTTTGTGTTTATAGCATCACCTACTCCCACCACTCCATACAACCCCCCCCCCTCTCTACCACTACGACAACCACCACTATTCTCATCACCAACGCTTCATATACTGCCCTTCCCCCCCCCCCATCCAAATCCAAATCATAGAAATCGTCACAGTTATGTGATAATGACGTGAATCTTATTATGCGTTAGCTTACCATCGATGATGACAACGGCATTCGTGAAGTTAGTATCGTTGTCAGTCCTGATATCAAGCTTTTTCAAGAAGCAACAACTAACAGCTGTGAAATTGTCTGTTTCATCGTCATTCCTTGTTTTCAGCCACACCTCTTTAATTTTCTCACATTCTGTCTCTCTCTCTCTCTCTCTCTCTTTCTTCCTCTCTCCCTTTATATTGTTCCCCTCTAAACCTCAGTTTCTTCCGCGCCTCTCTTTCTCACACTGACAAACTTTTCTCTCTTTCCCTCTCTCTGTCTAGCTTGACAACAGAAAAAATAAATAATAAAAAACAAAATTCAACAAAGCATTTTCACTTGGCATGCTTGTTTTCGTGAAAATGTTAGCATTCACTCATTCTTTTACATAACTATGTTTATACTTACGTTTATAGTATTGATTTAGTCGTATTAATTCTTTCGAACTATTCGTTTTTATTGATTTTTAATTACGTGAATTACGTGAACAACATTACTTTTAGAAAAATATATCTAAAGACCGGTTGCATACAATTGACATTCAATAGGAGTTTAAAGAACGGTTGTGATCCTCAAGTCCGATCTTAATCCAGCTCTTTCTCTCTATCCCTCTTACATATTGCCCTACCTTTTAATTGAGGCTTTCTACTTTCATTTCATCTCTTTTCCTTTTAAATCTTATATAACTTTTGATCGGTTAATCAATTCTTCTTCTTCCATCTCTCTATATCTTTTAACCGTTCTGAGTGGCTCTATTAGTTACGAAACGTCAACTAATTCTTTTCAATTCAATTAATAATATCATTTTAAGTTTTTATTTAGATCTTTGTTATTCTTCTTCTTCTTCTTCTTCTTCTTTTACCTTTCCATCTATATTCAGCTGAAACCTGTGTCGTTGAACTCCCTCTGTGCACATTCTGTTCGCAGTTGTGTGTCTTTCATCACTACAGCACACATATATACAAACACAAACACATAGAATATTATATATTCCATTTTCAATTTCTTACACACCTTACATGCATCTTCTTCATTTTCTCTCTTTCTATTCTCTTTGTTTTCTTTCCACTTTCTGCTTTATAAGTCACAAACTATTATGAGTTGTCATTATTAACTCTCTTTCTCTCTCTCTCTCTCTCTCTCTCTCTCTCTCTCTCTCTCTCTCTCTCTCTCTCTCTCTCTCTCTCTCTCTATCTCTCTCTCACATTCAACTTCTACTAATCTCATTGATGTATCATCATTTCTTTTTTTCTTTTTATTCTTCTTCCTTGATGTATAGTTATCGTCTTTTTAAATTTTTTCTATGTTTCAGTATCAGTATTTCAAATGTTTTCTTTTCTTACAGATTAACTTCATATTATTTTTGGACAATGGATATTGGTTCATTTGATGCTTATAAAACATAAGCACTACTTCATTCTCACGACAACTCTTACAGATTGAACATATTCTGCAGCATCCACAATTAAACCTGTCATCGATGTATATAGTTCAATTAAGAACAACTTCTGCTCTAGTGTGGCTCTAGCACTGCATGTTTGACGAAAAACAACAACGTTGTTTCTGTTACGGTGGCTTAACCACTCTTCTGTACAGCATCAGCTGGCTCTGTATATGCTATTTTTATATAAGCTTGAGGAATAGCTGCCAAAAAACCACCTAGAAATCCGTATTTTGAGATAACCGGAAGTCCATATCGCTCCCTTCGTTTTTATCTTCATATTTCTATCTTCTTCCCTCCCCCTTCTTGCTGATGCCTTTCCCTCCTTCTCTCCAACGACTCTATAACACTTGTCAACCTGCTCAGGCTGTTCTCTTTTCCCTATTTTCTCTCTCTTCTCTTCTTATTTCGTTCATTTTCCATATATGGCCCAATCAATGTCAGTTACGGGGACCAGCTCACTTGTATTCATGGGAAATTATTAAGAGTAGTGAGGAAAAGGAAAAGAAAGACTAAGATAGACTGAGAGAAGAGAATGAGAAAATGGATCGATCTACGTGATGTTTGAACACGAGGAGACTGACGCTAGGCCAACGGTAGTCCTTCCCTTTTCTCTTTCGGATCCGTCTAGTGTCCTCCTTCTGCTCCTCATCTTTCATATGGCTTCTTCGCTTTCTGAGTCGATGTCTCACGATTTCTACATTAAAATGGTTTTATGTCAAAGCTCTGTTTCAAACGTTTTCTGCCTGTGCAGCGAGAATAAACAAAAATGTTTTGCTGCTCACTTCATCTGATTCGTTTCGCATGATTCAGAGCTTCACTTCTACACTCATGTCGTCTCCAAAGAACGTTATTTCGTCAACTTTTCATCAATCATGTTCCACAAAATGCTTGATATCACATCAAAGCTTTTTCTATGGCCATGTGATCGTTCCATGATTTTTTCAATGTTTACTTCGTTGATGTCTCGAAGGCTGATTTTTTAATCTTGTGTAAAAGACTGGTCATCTGATCCAGACTTTTTCTATCTCTCTGTTAATCAGCTGATCATGTTGTATCATCGTCATTGTCAGTTTCGTTGTTAATGATTCACTACAATATCATTCCACTACAGATGGTTGCCTAAAGTTCCATAGACAGTCTTTAACTTGTTTCTGAAATCCAGATTAACGTACAAACAGCGTGAAGGTTGTAACACAAGTTGCAGACAGATGATAGCTTGCCTACATGCTTGAATGAAGCTTTGCCCGGCCAGGTTCGAATTTCAGTCCAGAAATTTTGTCTGGAGCATAAAGTTGGGTTGGGAGCAAATAAACAATTTCAACGTTTCTGTTGGTTTTTATGCGAATTTTCAAGACCAGAAAGAACTGTATCATGCTCCAACCTGACATAGAGCTTGAAGCTTGATCTGCCAACTTGTTTCAAGCGCGATTGTCTCCTTGTCGCAACCCAGCTTCACTACGTCAATAAGGCTCTGAATAGTTGACATGGAACATTTTGCCTCGGAAAACCTGACTGTAAACCTGACAGTTTGATGTCTTTCAACAAGCCTCTTCTTCGCGCACACGTATACCTTTGTGTCTTCTCACTCTCATTTTGAACTGATAGTTGGCCACCGTTCTCACGACTAACTTCCTTATTTGTCTCTCAGCTGATTTCATTCGATTCTTCTAGTTCTTCTGTCTCTTCAGCCATCGCCGTCGACTTCGTCGTCGTCTTATTTTTCATCTTTCATCATCACAGTTGTCGTGAACGTTTATGTACATACTATACAGATATCTTCATTTACGCCGTTGTCGTTTGTTTCGTCGTTTTGTCGACAGCAGAACGAAAAGTAAAACAAAGGTGTGATATGAAGATTTGAACTACGAAACAGAGAAACGAACTGTTATGGGTTATGACTTGTTGGTAATAGGAACAATCATCAACATCATCATCATCATATTCATCAGATTACTTTTCGTCTTTGTCAACTTTGATGTCGTCGTCTTTTTTTCAACAACAGAGGACAATAACTGAAACCTCTACCCTCCCCCTTTCTCCTCTCCCCCACCCTTTTTCTTTATCTCTCTGACTATATTTCTCTCTTTCTGGTCTTCCCTCCCACTAAATTTCTTAATCTGTTTCTCTTAAAGTCTTATACCATATATGTGCATACGTCTCTCTCTCTCTCTATCTCTTCCTCTCTCCCTCTATCGTCTTTCTTCTTCTTATTGTTTTGACTAAAAGATGAAGAAGAAGAAGAAGAAGAAGAAGAAGAAGAAGCAATAGCGGGTTGGCTGGAAGCCTGTCCAGTCTTGCCCGAGGAGTGTCCTTGTTGTTCTTTAACTTCTTTCTCACCCCTTCCTCCCCGCATCTCATCAACCATTTTCTTCTTATTTTTATCTCATTTTCTCATTTTTTTGTTCTCTTGTCCTGCCATAGTGCTTATTATCAGTGATATTCTTGTCACATTAACAGAAAGTAATCTTATCATCCGACTTCATGCCCCCCATTTCATCCTCGAAGTTTCAGAAATAATGGAATACAGTTCAAACTTTCTGTTCGTTCACTTTTTCAGTTGGTCCTCATGTTATGAGCTGCCTTTCATTCGTGGCAACTGAATCTAGCCTGTATACCTCTCTCTTTCTTTCTTTTCATGAGTTTTCAATGCTGTTTTGAAAATGTTCTGTTTTTCTTTTGCATTTTTTCTACGTTTCTTCATTTGATTTATTCTTCAGGTATATTTCAAAAGAAAGAAAGATGGCCTTCAGCTTTTGCAATCATATTACCTAATGGCATCCAGTTATTGACGTTCATAACGCATAGTTAATAAGATTCAGAAGGGAGCTTGATGACGTGACGTTGACACTCCCTGCGCTATTTCCTCTTTCCTTTTATCTTCTTCACTCCCTCCTCATTTCTCTCGTTTCTCCTTTTTCTAACAATAACAAGAAAATCGTGAAACTTCAAATGCCATTCATCATAAATTTCTCAGCTCAATCTAAAAGTTTTCACGACAATCAATAAAGTTACAGTAGCATTTTGTGAACATCATCATCTTCACTATAGTCTCAGCAGATCATGTTATTCAAATTTCTTCGTATGATCATCAGAAGTCATTGACTAGTATCTCTGTCACCACTATAGCCAGAACACCATCATCATCAACACTAACTCCATCGTCTTCGTGCGTCAAGCAAATACTTATCCAAACCTCCAAATCTCAGTTTTTTTTCATCTTTACAATCATTCAAGAAACATAACTTCTATCGAACAACTAAATTTAGAAGCATTATTCATCTTTTCTTCCGTTTTGAACTTCAAATACATTTCCTTTATTTCAATATATTTAAGTGAAAATAGCAATTTCTTCTTTTGTTTTCTTTTTTTCCCAAAACGTTTGATCATCATTATTCCTCGCTTTTTCAACATTATGTCAAAATTTATATCTTTTTTTCAATTTATTTAATTGAATTGAAATTCTTTTAAACTAAAAATTTACTTTGAATAAATTATAATTTTTTTCTTTATTCTAAGAAATTATAATCATCTTTTCAAATAATATTAATTATTATTGTTTTAATCAATATTATATAGGTTTTTTCCTATTTTTGACTGTAGTATGATCTTCTTTCATAAATATCACATCACCACATAACGTCACCATAGCCTTCTTAATATCAACATTACCCTATACCCTCCAGCATTTAGAATTTCATAGTATCTTTCTCTCTCTCTGTCTCTCTCTCTCTCTCTTTATCTCTTTATCTATTTCCTTGCCTTTTTTAGGTTTTCTCATAGTTCTCTCATTTACAATACCAGATAAACGAAAATAAAAGAAACCGTCTGAACAAATAAAACTAAAATTCTGATTATGCTCAGTATTTTACTGAATTGATCAAAATATTTAAAAAATAATAATATTATAACACGAATATCCGTTTTTAAGCAATTTCTTTCAATCTTTTCTTAGTTAAATATATATCATACATAGAAAAGCTTATCAACTAACAAAAGTTTTTTATATCATATTCAATCTGTTGTTTGAATTTCTCTCACTCCTCTCCAGCTGTGTACCGGCAATTTTGTTCTCCAAATAAGCTTCAAAATTTTCTTTTTCGTTCTTCTTCTTATGTCATTTCCATATCTAGTTTATAATTCTGCTTCAAAGAACTATTTCATATAGTTTACACGTATTCACGTGAATATTTCATATACCATTTTCATTGTTTGGTAATGTAGTCATTGAGAACGGTTGGTTGAATGAATCGTTTATCACTTTTTGTCCTCTTCTCATTTGTCTTTCATCCTCTAGTTAATTCAAATCATGTTGTTAATTAGCTCCAAAAATCGATTTCTTGCCCATTCTATGCGTTTAGTCAGCTGATTCTCAAGAAATTTTGAAATAAAACCTTTTAGTTTTTCATTTCTTTCTCTTTCTCTCTCTCTCTCTTTATTTTACCTCATTCTTTTACCTTACATTCATCAATAAAACAGCCAATGATCATGTTCACAAACTTCTGTTTCTAATACTTCGCCCCCGTTTTTTTTTCGGAAAAAAAAAAGAATGACGATAGTTATGAGAGAATAAATATTTTCGAGATATTATATAGATAAAGATACGTTAAAAGTTTGTTAGTTATAGGATATTGAAGAGTAAGAGATGGTTGAAGATGGGATATGAACAAAATCCACGTGATCTTATGTCAGACTCTCTCTCTCCCTCCTTTTCTCTCTCTTTTTCCCTCTCTATATCTCTCTTACTCTCTCCTTTTTTGCTAGTGCTTCTCTTTCTCTCTCAGCTTTTCTCTCTTTGTCTTCTTTCTTCATTCCTATCTATACTTCTCTCTTCTCATTTTTATTTTACACACACTCTTCGTTCTCTCATATCTATCGTCTTGTCGTCAAATTGTCTGCCTGAACCAAAACCTCCAGTACTATTTCACTTTTTTTTCTTCAAGCAGTTTTATTTCGTTTATTGTATTTTAAAGTTTTGCCAATGAGTAGCCATAATATAAGTTTGTTTTGAATTATTTGAGAAAAACATACAGAAAACTACTTTTTCTTTATATTCATTATCAATCTTTCATTTTATTCTATTACTATATAAGCTGTAAACGCCTTATTTAGACCTAATTGACACCAAGAGGGGGAGAAGGAAGAACTAGACATAGAGGAAAAATAGAAATACTATAGAGGCGCAGACAGTAGAGAGGTTTTAGGTTCTCGCCATCTCAAAGAGCTAGCACCATCTGGCAACTTTTCGGTTAGCCTACAACATCATCAAGAGCTCCTGCTGCTCTGAGATCGGATCTCCATGCCTAACCTCTCATTTAGTTAGCTGCTTTATCTCTCGCTCGCTCTCTCCCTAATTCTTTTTCCACATTTCTCTTCATATTCTCTGTTACGTCCACTCTAGCCATACTCTCTAATACCTTTTCTGGCTTGACCATCATGTGCTGACCAGTCAACCAGGCTAACCTCTCCCTCCTCAGCATGCCCAACCTCCCTTCATCCTTCCAATCCTGTCAGTTGACCTCGTGACTATCGTCCACGCAGGGTCTCAGCAGCGGTCCCAGCCCAATTTCTGTGAAAGCCTCTCACTCATATTGTTTATTCTTGTTAGAAAATGCATGTTTTACATATATTTTCAGCCAAATTTACCAAAAACTAAGACAAAAAGACGATGTATACTTGGCTAGAGGCTAGAAGTTTTGATCTTGATTTCTCTTTTCATTTTCCCGCCTAGATATGCCTCAACATACACAAAAAGCAATTTTAATATTTCTTCTGTTGGCACAAGCATTATCACTCGTATTTGATGTCTTCTAACTGCCGTCAACAACACCGAAACAGCTTTTTTCGATAATTTTATTTATTTTTCCTCTTCACTTCTTCTTCTAAAATTCTTTTCTTATTTTTTGAATAAATCCATAAGTTTCTCATTTTCATTCGTGTTGACACGTTTGTCTTGATTCTAATTCTCTTCGAGTTCAAATCTTTGAAATCAGATTATAATCAAGTCTCTTGTTATCAGAAAGATGTGATTAGATTTCATATTTGGTTAAAAAAAATTTATATTTTGCCCTCTGTTTTCAATATCTCTCCATCTATTCTGATTCTAAATGAATAATAGAATTCTCTTCTTGTATTATGAAATATTCTGCCAATAGTTTGTTCATCATCGCGTAATGTTTTGCAATAGAACTGTATGAGGTTTTCTGTTCAAAGAGATAGAAAAGCAAAACAGTTTTTTTTAATTTTCAAAATAGAAAACATGAAAACTTTTTTTTTCTGAAAACAGATAATCAGATTATATAATCATTATATATAAAAAGAATTATTATAGTTTAAAATGAAGATAATTCAAGCATTAATCATCTCTAATTTCGATCATAATAAACTAGACAGACGTTTATATACTATTTTTCCTTTTGAAGATGATTACTAAAGCTGAAGTTTACAAGCTTTATACTAGCTAATTATCTTCTTTATGAAACAACGGCCTTCAGAAAAAGCTTAATAAAATCTAAAACTAGTTTTATGTTTAAATTGCTTCAGCACTGAAGTTGTAAGTAAAAGTAAACTTGATGTAGTTCTGTGAGATTCATCCTATCCGCACTTCAAGCTGTTCAATCTTTGTAGACGTTTACCGCTCAAATGACGTAGCTAAATTGAACCAGGACTCAGTCTCAACAACACAATTTCAAAGAATTTGTAGCTTTTTATAACATTTTTCATAAATTTATAATATGTCATTAAACATATAATATTTATACTTTGTTCTCATTTCTTCTAATCTTATCACTTTCCTTTTTTTTTCAAATTCTCCTTCTTATATTATTTCTTCAGTTTTATTGAAAATATTCAATTTTCCAATATTAATATTGAATTTATTCCAGAATCGCTGGTCGATTTTCCTCCCCCGTCAATCGTCCCTCAATGTCCGTTGCCGCTTCTGAAACTCAGGAGTTTATCAATGATTTCAAGTAAGTTATAATTCATATTTTGATCATAAAATCAAAAAGATATTTGGTACAAAAAAGGGAAAATAAAGTGATATCGTCCTTTATTCATGTAACATATGTCAAAAACATAAAAATGTGCTCAATATCCTTCATACTAAAATACAAAAACAGGTGTTAAATACAGCTATAAAGAGAGGAAAAAAGGAACAGAAAACGACAGAGAGAGAGAGAGAGAGAGAGAGAGAGAGAGAGAGAGATTGTCCGTACGACTTCCATTGCATCGCCCACAGCAAAGTATGTGTGTGTGTGTGTGTGTGAATGATTGAGAACGATTAGGTAAAAACGAATGTTAAAACAAAGGAACACCACTTAATCATTTGGTCTCATGACATCTATAACTGTTCTCGTAGAGTCAGATTCAGAAGGGTTTATATTTAACGACCTGACAACCACAACGTGCGATGACGTTATAGGGGTATCGTCGTTCCTCTCATTTAGTGAGCCATGTGCTGGACATCTGGTTTTTCATTTAAAAACCTTTCTTATGATCATTTTTCTCTCAAGATCGTTCAAGATGTCTCATTAGTAATCAGATGTTATGCTCACCCCCCCCCCCAAAACGATGTTTTTGTTTTCGTAAAATGTTTTCTAAGATTTTTTTTGTTCTGACCACTTCCTATAAGATATACAACATCTTCAACCCCTTTTCCCTTTTCACTTGCTATCCCTCTCTCTCTTTCTTCCTCTCTTTCGCTCTCTGTCTAAATCATTTCCTTCTTTTCTTTGATTATTCTGACTACACTATACTTTGCCGATATCAAGTATTCAGTGGACGGAAACATCAGAAGACTTTGTCACAATTGGACATGCAAAGGACGCTTTTTTCAATGTGGCACCTTGTCCAATACAAGATTGTGCTTAGGTCAGATGCTCAAATATCAGAGAAAGGGAGAGAAAAATGAAGCATGACGAGTGAAATAGTACATGACAAGTAGAAGAATACATTATGATTTACATTTCAAACGAATGATTTGTTTTTATTATATGTTATCAGATCATTAATACAATTCAAATTAACGTCATTTTCTCAATTTTGTATCTTCTTCTTTATTAAAGAAGAAGAAGTCATGATAATTGAAATGATTTCCTAATTATGATTCATGCTTCTCATATCACGTGGTTATCAGTTTTTTGTGGTCCAATATAACAGCGAAAAAATCAGAAAAATTATCGAAAAGAAGAAGGCGGAATGGCAGACTACAGACAATATTTATTGATAAGAAAATTAACAACAATCATTCTAAATATAAAATAAAATAGAGAGAGAGAGAGAGAGAGAGAAGTCAAAAAAGGCAGCGATAAAAGAAGGAAGGAAGGAACAATAATCAGAAGACATGATGCCTTTTGATTAATCTCGGAAGAAAAAAAAATAAGAATAGAGAGAGAAATAAACACAATGTTAGAGAATCAGAAATGATAATAAAAAAATAATTGTTCTTTGTGCTTTTTTTAATTTATTGAAGATATGATATGATAATAATGAAAATACATTAAAATAATGGTGATGGATAGATAGATAAAGAGGGAAAGGTAGAGAGAGAAAGAGAGAGAGAGAGAGAGAAAGAGAGAGAGAGAGAGAGAGAGAGAGGGAGAGGTATAGTTTGAAGAGAAACCTTGTAAACAAATTCAATAACCAAAGAAAATTATGTCAGAATATGGGCGGAGCTATAGTTGTGAAATCGTATGTCACTATCGCCTGACTCATTGAAATCTTCTGTATATATAAGCTGCGTTAAAACAGAATTCTCTTGTATTTCTACTAATCATATTGAAGAATAAAGTATTCATCCAATACTATACTATTATCAAATTTAATAATTATGTCTTCAACATCATCATTAACTATGACACCAACCTGCAGCTATAACAGGTACTTAACGTTTTGAAGCATTTACTTTTGATGCTTTTTCAACAATTTTCAAATTATGCCATCGTTTGTTGGCATGATGCGCAATTTTCTACTTGTTGACCAGTTTTTACTTTCCCGAAAAGCTTTTTTTATTTTTTGAAATATTTTCTTTTTCATTGCCCAATGTGTCTGAACCTCTTCCAACTATCTTAGTTTCCTTCTTGACGTCAACTGTTTGAATGACCTAAAGCTGTACGTCAATCAGATCGTCCCAGATAGTTTGTGCCAATGGTTTTTTCTTAAATCTGCCATCGGGGCTTTTTTGGGGCAAAGATTCGATGTTTGTTCCAACGATTTACACAAACAAAATAGTCCCATAGTTCGTCTAGTTTTCAGATGAAATTAGCGTGAAAAAAATTTCCGATTGTCAACATGTGTTATTATAAGCGAAGTTTTTCTTTTCTGACTTTCAAACACAAATAATGAATTGAATTTTTCGTCACAGACGTTAGATACTTCGGGAAAGAAATGTATATTTATGAATTTCTTAGAGAAGTTTGAGAGGTTTTTGAATGAAATAAGATTCTTTGACTTACAATTTACTATTTGTAAACTTCTTATCTAACTATCTTATAAAGTTCATGGAAGGCTTTTTCCGGTTTCTATGTCTTGTGAATTCATTCTTTACCAAACCCCACTCACACTAAACATCATACATTCAATACATCATGACTAGGGACTCTCATGTGACGACGATATTCAGAAAATGAAAGAATAGGTGAAGGAACATGTGACATACAGCTAACCAATGGGTCCGTTTGTCTGTATTTCAGGTGATAATACATTGACGGAAAACGGGCGTTGGTTTTTGATTTGCATCTTTCATGAAAAATAAAATTCCGAAGAATTGTAAAAGCAATAACCTATTTTAATCTTCTAGCATTAAAATGCTGTGAAAATAAAAAGTGAAAAGCTGAAATAAAAATATTTTTTTTTGTTTTAACTTTACCAAATAAAATTAATTCTTATGAAGAAATTTCTTATCATCTTATCCAACAAATGCGTCATAAGGTTTGGCTGACAACCAGACAAACTGACTACTACTTCCAAACACTTCTGTCGTTATCGAAATTTTGAAAAAGAAATAGTGAAATCATTCCTATTTGTTATGAAACAAGTTATGATTTTGCCATAGATTGCTCAATATTACGCAATATACACAACATATTTCGAAAGAGAGTTGACTCAGCTGAGCTTAGATCTCTCTTTAGTCTTCATATGTCTAATAATAATAATAATAATGATATTATTAAACTTTTCTATAATATTTATACTAATTATATTTGTTTTCAGTGAGACTGATTTTCCGTATTTGAATGCGAAAGTTGAGAAGCGCGCGGATAAAGGGCGACGATGCGGGGCGGAACGACGTGCCCTTCGACGTCAAGGAGGCAAGCATTACGTTTCGATCACCAAGATCGTTGCGGATCCTCAGGATGTTCTGAGCCATGTAAGCTATCATGGAAATGCCATCAGATCTTACTTCTCTTATTTGTAGAAACGCAAGGCTCGTCTTCTCAAGGGATGTGCTGACAACATGGCTGTGGATGTGGAGTATTCCATGAATCGTAATAAGCGTTGGGAATTGGAACCATCTGATATTCTCGAGAATGTCGTCGATGATGAAGATGTGGACGTTGCTGTTGCTGAGGCTAACCGTACTCGTCTTCCACATGGAATCATTAAGATCAGCACCATTCACAAGTTGGATCAGGATGGATGTGTTAAGACACGTAGTGTCACTGGACCTGGATCCTCTCTTAACGTCATGTTGAGAAATGATGAGAACTTACCTGACACTGATGAGAAGAACTGTGTTGGAAAGAAGGCAGCGATCGTGTACCGCATTGACAGAAAGCATAAGAATACCCGTGTCTTTGCTGGAGAATCTGAGAGTAAGAATAGAAATTGAAGTTACTAATATTATTATTTTGTTTTCTAGAAAAGAACCCTTTCATGGAGTACAAGCCACGTAGACGCAACAAGATGATTGATATGTCAGAACTTGAGACATCTGAGATGGAGAACAGCGTTCATTTGGATGAGAACGAGACTTACAAGCCAAGCCGAGATTTCAAATTCTCGTTGGGCGACTACATCAAAGCCTCCAACAACGTGGCTGTTAACGTTCGTCGTCAAAGCATTGAGAGCATCAAGAATATCGAAGAGATCGATAAGGATGAACTTCCAAAAGGTCCTCGTCCATTTGATCTTCTCGATATTTCTGCTGCAACCAACACAGAAAATGTCTTTGAACGCGTTCATTTGAACATTTCTGATTGGTCTGAATACAATTTCTGCCAACAAGTTGAAGATATTTGCTCTGATGAAGAAATTCTTGTTAAATGGCTTGATCCCAGCCACCTTCGTGTATCAATTGATTTGACTGCTAAGCTTGGAATATCTGATCGTCCAGAATTTATGTTGGTATTGGATAGAACTCGTAAAGCACACATTGGGTAAGATAAATGAGAAAAGACTTTTACTAATTTCCTTAATCTTCAGAGTTATGTTGAGCACAACGGTCCCTGCAGTTGGACCAATGAGCGATCACATTCTTAAAAATATCCTTACACACCAGAAAGCTTCCAACGTTGATGACATCGTCAGAATTTTGTTGACCCTTGTTAAAGAATGGAAAGTTAGGTTAGTATAATTATATAATTATTTTATTTATATTTTAATATTTTTCAGACAAAATAAGGTTGAAGCTGAGAAAGCTTTAGTTCCAAAGGAGAGTCTCCGCAGTACAGTCAACAGTCATACGTTGTCTAATGCAGCTACTGTTGTAACTGAATTCCATATGGCTGATATTCTGCGTTTCGAAGCTGGAAGCTTCGATGACGATCCATTCGAACGTATTTCTGATGATGAATTCTCATCTGAGGAAGATGCTCAAGGCTTTGAAATGAACATTGTTCCTTCATCTAAGCTTAGATGCGCTATTTGCGAGAAATCACAAATTGAAGATTTGTTTGAAATGGATGATAGCTGGCAATGTATTTCATGTGCTCGTCAATGCATCTTAACTCAGATCAGAACAAAGAATCTTCCTGTTGAAGCTTCCGTAAGTATTTATATTCTTATTTATAATATTAACATATAATTATCTTAATTAATTATATATTTTATGTAAAAATAACTTTGAAATATTAATTTTGCCATTTTTCTAAAACGTCAATGCTAATTAAGAATTTTCATTTTAATTAATAATTCGCATTCAGCAGTTGCATTTCATATTCAAATTTTATTATTTTTTAAGTTTATTATTATATTTTTATATTTTAGTTTGTTACTGATGGTGATAGTACTCCATATGATGTTTTACCTGCTATTCTCCCACTTCCACTCTTCAACTTCTATACCAAGGTTGCTGCCATGGAAGTTTTAAGCAATGCTGAAGACGAGATCAACGATCTTACGGATTGTCCTGGATGTAATAAAGTAGTCAAAATCCAAAGACCAAATGGTAATCATATTCAAATATTATATATTTTTCTAATTATTATATTATTTTAGAACATTCGTCATGCTGCTGCACAGGATGTGGAACCATGTGGTGTACTGAATGTAAGAATGAGCCTCACTGGCCATTAGATTGCAATGAGTTTGCTGAATGGTCCGATAAATGGCATAAGCAATGTGAGTTTTAATATTTATTTCATTTATAATGGTTTATTCTATATATTTTTAGATCCATCTGGTCTTCCTCGTGAGTATCTTACTCGTTTCCTGAAGTCTTTTGCTTGTGATTGTGGTGCTATGGTCGTCGTCCCAGATATTTCTGAAGAGACTGTTCGCTGCAAGTCTTGCTTCAAGACCTGTGATCCATCCATGATTGTTGCTCCAAAAGTCAACTATTCTATCAAAAGCAAAGCTAATGCCTCGGGAACTGAGGTTTCACCAAAGGAACTTGCCCATGTCAGCCGCACAGCTCAGATGATCAAGAAGGAAATTGCTGAGCCATGTGCTCGTGCACGTCTTGAACGTTTTTCCAAACCTAAAGTCAAGTTTGTTAAAGCTGTTCGCCAATACAAGAACATTCCAATTGGAAAGATTCATGATTTGAGAAGAACAGTGAGTTTTACTTGTTTGAACAAAGCATCATTGAAATCAATTCAGGTTCTCTTCATCGTTGAATACGGATTGGCAAAAATCTACTTAACCAAGAAAGTACCTCAGGGATTAAAGGGCTCTCTGATGCAGTTGCTCAGATTGCTCGAAGAATTGGTTCAAGATATTGAAAATGTCAAGTAAGTTTTAACTTTTCTTTGAAGCAATTAGCATGATCAGTTGTGAACATTCATATCTTTCTCTTTCAGACCATGTGTCGACGAGCGTGTCAAAACCCTTGAAAGCGCTCTTGACAAAGTTCTTGAGCAATTCAAAGTCAACGATCTTGTATAAATTTGTACATAACTTTAATTCATATAATCACATCTAGATCGTAATCAATTGCTATCGTTCTACTCTTAATGCACCGGTTTAATAAACCCTTCCCTACCACCCATCCTGATTTTCTGCTAGAAGTCAATCATATATATATATAATATACATTTGTGATTTAATCTTTTTTTTAAAACCCCAAAAAAAACTTTTTAAAAAGTTGTAAAATAATTAATTTGCACTTAGAAGTCGTACAGGATAATCAGACCAGGAATGTATTTATACGTGAAAGTTTTAGTCATAAGAGCCATGTAAATAGTTGTTTATATATCTATATTTCTTTTTTTTTTTTGGTATTCTCAGTGTCTGCCTCTAGTTAGCCAGCTGGTCATAAGCTACTTTCTATGATTTATTTCAACCCAAAATTCAGCTGCATTGTAGATAGTATGTATGTATATCATCTTTCTCACTCTCTCTCTCTCACACACACACACACTCTCTCTCTCTCTTTATATATATATATATTTCTGTAAATAAGGAATTGAATTTCTTATTGCATTCTAAAACACACCAGATTTAAAGTATCTTAACTCTCATAAAGTGATTGTTGTGTCGATGCCAGGCACACGACACTAGATGGAATCAATGAACTACCTTAGGTGTATATGTGCAGATATAAGTAATTAGGTGTTTGATTTTGGATCAGAACTTAGATCAGCCATACTACCTACACCAAGAGTCAATTCATTGTTCCAAGCAAAAATGGCATCAAAATTAGTTGTATTCATTCATTCAGCACTCAATTCATCATTAATTTCTTGAAATATGTATGATTGAATAGGATGTTATGGTTTTGATACAGCATTCTAAAAGTATTTGCGATCATTATATTAGCTTAAAATCTCTTTTAGAGTAATTATAATGATCTATGTACAGATTACAATTAATAGAAATGATATATTATCTCTTTTTCTTTTTGTATTATATGTATATTTTCAATATTCCTTATGAGCTAGTCTCAGTTGTATTTAGTCCGTATTAATATGTGCCTCTAAAGCAAGGAAAATCCATAAAAACATTAATATTTTGAACAAAATTTTCAAAAAAAAACGATTTCCTTGAATAGTCTACAATGCTATCGATAGGATTGGAACATGACATCTATCTCGTTATGTACCTTGACGTCATTTGCTGAAACCATTTATTTTCGGCAAATAACGTGGTTTTCGAGTCCCTTGATATGATCATATGAGAGTCTTCTAATCGATTAGTTTGTAGACTAAGAAGACCTATGGAGATTGCAAAGTTCATAGGAGAATGACATCATCTTCACCGACTTTCATTCATCATTGACTCTCACTCTAGAGAATGTTCTCTATAACCTTAATATAGGTGTCGCGGAAAACTTTCTCAACTTTTGCAGAAATGTAACTATTTGGTTTCTCTCTGTAATCATGCCTTCTTCTTCTTTATCCCCTTACTCTGTTTAACATCCGTTTCTTCTCTCTAAACCTTTTTACTCTTTAAAGTTTATTTGACATTTGCGGACAATAGTGCTGGGCACTAAACACACCTTTCCCAGCTAGTATTCAATCTATAGTATAATCATTCTCTGTCTCCACCCCCTCTTTGTCTCCGCCCCTCTCCCTCTCTCTCTATATATATATGTAGAGAGAAAAAAAAGCTTCATTGTATTTTAAATCTTCTTTTACTTCGATTTGTAGATTTATTTATTCAATTTTACAATTACATTTTACTTTAAAACAATATAACTAAATGAAGCAGTTTTACTGTTTTCAATTTTAATAAATATTAGTTTTATTATGTTTTTTTTATAATTTTTTATCAATTAATGTTGCTAATCAACATAATATCGTTATATGAAACAGAATATTAAACATGAAAATTATGTCCACGTCATATTTAAAGAAAACGGGTGGTGTTTAGTAGTATTGAATCCAAACGAATTTTCTCTCGTTATTGATTTTTCCAGCTAAGAACACGTAACATTACTTCTTTTGCATTGCTCTTTAATGCTACATAACATCATCCATAAAGCACATATTTTTTTAAGTTTTAAAGTTTATCTCTTAGATGCCTGGTCCACTTTCTACCATCGGTACGGGAATTCTTCAAACTCATGTCACGCTTGAAGATGTTCAAGAAGCTATTCAGAAATCTTTGAACACTACAGCCACTTTTGGCCCTAAATTAGAAATTAAAAACATAGGAGAAGGAATTGTAAGTCAATATTAATATTAATATTTATGTTATTTTGTATTTCTAGGGTTATTATTCTCGTATTTGTCTTATGAAACCTGACTGGCAAAATCCAACCCCTAATCTTCCACCTTATTTTGTTGTTAAGGTTTAACATAATATTATCTTCTACAGTATATATATTTATGATTAATTGAAGATTATTAGCCAGCTAGCTATGATTGAAGCTGATGGTTACAGTGCCGTTACTGATTTCCTTGAATTGAAAAGCCCAGGGGTAAATAGTTGAAAGTTCTTCAAAATGACACAAAACAATTTCAGTTTCTTTTAACTGAAATTGCTTCATATGAACTGTTCACCAAGTATGCCCCAGGTCAATTACCTTTAGGAAAAGTAAGTTTTAGTATGGTGAATATGAAATTATTATGTGGTTTGTTAGTTGTTAGGCTATAAAAAGCTGGATGAAGATAATAACTCTAAAGGATTTTTCATTATGGATTATATTGAAGATTTGACTCCAATTCATTTGTTTGATGATTTAAATCTTGAAAATACTGATGAGGTTTTTCATAATTATCGAAAAAGGAAATACAAATTTGTATTCAGGTTATTAGGGCTATTGCTAAGATGCAGGCAATCGGTTGTAAATTCACCGAAAAAGAAAGAGCTCCATTTCCACTGCAGACATTTTCAGTTACATTTGGATTGGATGTTTGCCTAGCTGTAAGATATTAGTTTTTTTTTCTTTTCAAAATGGGAATTGAAGACATGTAATCAAACAATAGAAGGATTGAAAGAGGTTGATCATCCACAAGTCAAAAGTTTACTCGGAGATTTGGAAACATCCATTAAACGAAGAATCACACAAGAGGAATTGGAATATTTCGACAACATTTGTGAAAATTTGAGTATGATAACACGTTATGTTTGAACATTTGAACATCATACCTTTTATTATAGATATTAAACGTGTTTTTGGTCATTGTGATCTCTGGAGCCCTAATGTTCTTTGGACAAAGAAATCAAATGGTGAATTATCTTTAAAAGCTATTGTTGATTTTCAAGTAAGAAATAATAATTTTATAAAATATAATAAAGAAATATCTTATAGTTGGCATCATTCTGTAACCCTGTTATTGATATTATTGTTTTTCTCATATGTAATCTAACAGCCGAAACACGTCGTCAAAATTGGAAGAACATTTTGAAAAACTTTTCGGAATATTTGAAACAAGAAACTGGTGGTGAAGAACCATTTACTCAGAAACAGGTGAATTCAAGTTCTAAATTCATTCTTATAATGATTTTATAGCTGGAATATTGTTACTTACGTTGTTTCCCACTGTTGGTTTTCATGGTTTTCGCAATGGTTGGTCCCATATACTTAAGTGAGCTGAAAGCTCATCCTGATGATACGGAAAAAGTGAATTTCTTCAATTTCATAAACAAAATAATTATTTTTACTATTTACAGGTTAATAATGTTTTTGAAAAGAAACTCATTTCTACATTACTTGATGCAATTGAGATTGATAAACAAATTGAAAATGGCCAAATTAAACTTTAAAATGTTTCAAATCTTAAATTGAAGTCTTATAAATAAGAATATTCTTGTTATCTTTACCCTGTTCGTGAAATAAATATTCCTTTTTGTGATTAATTATTCAAAATAATCAGTTTATGAAGTTTTGTGATCAGAGCTATAACATATTCATATAATAATATATGAATGAATACACATTTTATCTTATCATTAAAAATTATTTTAAACCGGAAATCATTGTTTTTTAAAAAAACAAATAAACATTATACTTTTTAGAAATATGAAACAACATATAATAAACCATAGATGTCTTCTATTCATGGAAACATTGTACTTATCAAAGTATTTTATTCAATTATCAGGTTAATATTCATTCCTGAGCTTAAGTTTTATATACAATCAGTACATGTTTAATTTTCATTTCTAGATCGTACCTACAGTTTCCAATGAATGTTGGAATCCTCCATCAAAGCAACCAGTTTTTCAATTATGTTATGATCCTACAAAAATTTAAAATCTTGAATGAAATTGAATAAAATTTTCTTGCCGAAATGATAACTTCTGGGTTAATTTGCTTGAGATACTTCATTATAGATGGAACAAAAGGGACTATGAGACCAGCCACAAGTGGGATAAATATCTTATAACTTTCTTCCAACTTAAGTTTTAAAATAATTAGAAAATGATAGTTGAATGATGAAACTTACTTGTTCGTATGTGTATGGCATTTCACCTTCAACTTCTTCTTTCAAGTACCCATAGAATGTTTCCAGAAGCTCCTTCCAGTGTTTCCTGCGATCAGCACAACTCAGCGTAGAACACAATAAACATGAAATATCAACAGCAACACAAGCAAACGAAGAGATCTGAATTTCCATAAGTTTATAAAGTTTTGGCTTTTTTCTGTTATTCCCCCCCCCTCGCTAGGCTCCGCCTCTTCTGCCGAAACGCGCGCAGTTTTACAACCTGGGGATGGAATAAACTCTAAACCATCCTCGCGCACAACTTCCAGACTCCAGGGGTCTGGGGGTATAACCCCAATGGAAAAAGTTACTTAAATAAACATTTTTAATCTATAAATCAGCTTTATTCTCTCTCTCTCTCCCTCTCGCATAAAAAGTACAATATCTTCAAAAATGATATCAAATAGGTATTTTTGATTGTTCCGTCTTCTCCACACAAAAACTTTCATAACCCTTTTAAAACATGTGAACTTTGTACTTCTTTCCATTGGGGTTGAACTTCTCCCCACTGGGGGAGACCCCCCAGACCCCTGGAGTCTGGAAGTTGTGCGCGAGGATGGTTTAGAGTTTATTCCATCCCCAGGTTGTAAAACTGCGCGCGTTTCGGCAGAAGAGGCGGAGCCTAGCGAGAGGGGGGGGGGAATAACAGAAAAGAACTAAATTTTTTGAAAAACAAAAAATACCTGGAAATCAATATGTGCTTTCACATTCACATTTTCGTTCACTTTGCTCCATAGGATGTTTGCACTCCATAAATCTCCATGACAGAATACACGCTTCATACCTACAATTATTAAGAATCAATAATCTCTGAAGACTTAAGATTAACCAAGAGTGTCAGGCATGTTATCCATTTTTTCATAAAATGATTTTCCTATAAAGGATTTCAAATTATCGAAGAATTCATTTATGGTCTCTTCGTGTTCTGGCCCGCACATATTCTTAATATCATTTTTCATTTCCCGTAGCATCTGAGAAACATCAGTTTGAATGATTGAATAACTTATAATTCAGAGTTTACATCTTCTTTGTACATATCACCAAATGTTTCGGACAAATATTTAGTGGTAAAGGTACTTCTTTCCTCATCAGTGAATCTCTCTCCTATTCCCTCCCAGATTGCCACAGATCGTAGACACTGAAAATTAAAAATTAGTTTTTAAAACTTTATGAAAATTCAAAACCTGTTTTACAGCATCAATAGTAACGTTGTTAGTATAATGGTATGGTGTCAACTCATCAAAGTATTCCATGATTAAGAATCCTTTGAGTGTATTAACTTCATCGAATTTACGACTGGCATAAATCTGAAAAAATATTTTAGAATTACGAAATAGAAGGAATGAAAATCAACCGTTTCAATTGAATTTGAAAATGAAAATAAAATTGGTGATTCACGTCAACGCGTCTTCACGCGAACGCGTGTTTACGTGAAATATGCTAATCAGACCAACCTTTGGAAGAGGAATTCTGCCTTCGTCGTATTTCTTTAGTAAATTGTAAGTATTAACTTCATTGTTATGAACCTAAAAATCAAAATTCTTTATCAACAAACTTATTTATCATCATTACCCTTGTGCATGCTTGTTCAATGCATTTAGCCATAGCTGTTGCCTCAGTTCCATTGAGATGGCTGCTGAACTCGATAGCCGTGATGGGAGTACAAATCTATAGTATAGACAAGATTAATTATAAATTCAAATAGTTAAGGAAATACTTTTAGAACAAAAGCCTTGGGAAGATCTTCAGAAACATTCTGCCAATCGGGATTGATCAGACATGTACGAGACATCATTCCCTAAAGATCATATTAATACAAAATTCTGAACAAGAAGATGAATTACATTTCCTTCGCCAATGTTCTTAAATGATTTTTCTGATCCAAATGTGGCTTTAGTGCCCAAAGCACTTTGCATTTCCTGTTCAACTTCATCCCAATGCAAATGGGTATCAGCAATACCATCAGATTTTTGTGCAAAAGCAGACATGTTCTGAAGAGAAAATTGAATTGAATAGAGTTGAGAATGGAACAATACAGTTATGATTAAGAGTATAAAACATATAGTTTGATTAATGGAATAATTTCCTTTTTATATAAAAAAAGATTTTTCTGAAGAGTTCAAGTTCATGTTTAGAGAGAAAGAGAGATGAATTGAAACTATAGTTGATTTGAGAGACAACAGACATTTGTGATAATATTGCAGAATTGTCTGTACGATTGTGCAATAACCCGTCATAGGTTTCAATGAACGTTGTGATCTCTGGAGCCCTAATGTTCTTTGGACAAAGAAATCAAATGGTGAATTATCTTTAAAAGCTATTGTTGATTTTCAAGTAAGAAATAATAATTTTATAAAATATAATAAAGAAATATCGGGGCTGGTTTAGTAGTTGCCACCCCCCATTTTCATGTTTTCCCTATGCTAATTTCGGCGGTAGCGGGATCCGATCTTATAAGTTAGGATTAATAACCCGTACCACTGCCGACTACGCTATAACCGTCATCGTTTAGCTTGCTAGGGTATGCTATATGCAAATGATGTTGCGCTAATGTAAAAACGGCGTATTTTCACTTCTTTTGGATTCAAAATAAATCTGCACGCAGTAGAAAAATTAAAAAAAAAGTCGTTAGTTTAAAATATTGTCATTAATTCGAAAAATGAAATAGTTTCTTATTTTCTGAATCTTATTTTGATATTTAAGTATGCTTCTATACATCTGGGGGGGATACCCCCCCAGACCCCCCGGGTTTGACATTGGGCACTCCCGCTGTATTAGATTTATATGCAGTGCCCAAAAACAAACTTTCTGATAAAATCTAAACTTTTTCGTATCATCTTCTTATTATTATTCAGAAAACTTTAATTATTCTGATAAAATTTTGATCGAGCGCATTAGCATACGGCATGCGCCACAGAGGGGGGTGGCATCTACTAAACAAGCGCCGAAATATCTTATAGTTGGCATCATTCTGTAACCCTGTTATTGATATTATTGTTTTTCTCATATGTAATCTAACAGCCGAAACACGTCGTCAAAATTGGAAGAACATTTTGAAAAACTTTTCGGAATATTTGAAACAAGAAACTGGTGGTGAAGAACCATTTACTCAGAAACAGGTGAATTCAAGTTCTAAATTCATTCTTATAATGATTTTATAGCTGGAATATTGTTACTTACGTTGTTTCCCACTGTTGGTTTTCATGGTTTTCGCAATGGTTGGTCCCATATACTTAAGTGAGCTGAAAGCTCATCCTGATGATACGGAAAAAGTGAATTTCTTCAATTTCATAAACAAAATAATTATTTTTACTATTTACAGGTTAATAATGTTTTTGAAAAGAAACTCATTTCTACATTACTTGATGCAATTGAGATTGATAAACAAATTGAAAATGGCCAAATTAAACTTTAAAATGTTTCAAATCTTAAATTGAAGTCTTATAAATAAGAATATTCTTGTTATCTTTACCCTGTTCGTGAAATAAATATTCCTTTTTGTGATTAATTATTCAAAATAATCAGTTTATGAAGTTTTGTGATCAGAGCTATAACATATTCATATAATAATATATGAATGAATACACATTTTATCTTATCATTAAAAATTATTTTAAACCGGAAATCATTGTTTTTTAAAAAAACAAATAAACATTATACTTTTTAGAAATATGAAACAACATATAATAAACCATAGATGTCTTCTATTCATGGAAACATTGTACTTATCAAAGTATTTTATTCAATTATCAGGTTAATATTCATTCCTGAGCTTAAGTTTTATATACAATCAGTACATGTTTAATTTTCATTTCTAGATCGTACCTACAGTTTCCAATGAATGTTGGAATCCTCCATCAAAGCAACCAGTTTTTCAATTATGTTATGATCCTACAAAAATTTAAAATCTTGAATGAAATTGAATAAAATTTTCTTGCCGAAATGATAACTTCTGGGTTAATTTGCTTGAGATACTTCATTGTAGATGGAACAAAAGGAACTATGAGACCAGCCGCAAGTGGGATAAATATCTTATAACTTTCTTCCAACTTAAGTTTTAAAATAATTAGAAAATCATAGTTAAATGATGAAACTTACTTGTTCGTATGTGTATGGCATTCCACCTTCAACTTCTTCTTTCAAGTACCCATAGAATGTTTCCAGAAGTTCCTTCCAGTGTTTCCTACGATCAGCACCACTCAGCGTAGAACACAATAAACATAAAATATCAACAGCAACACAAGCAAACGAAGAGTTCTGAATTTCCATAAGTTTATAAATTTTTGGCATTTTTCTGTTATTCCCCCCCCCCCTCGCTAGGCTCCGCCTCTTCTGCCGAAACGCGCGCAGTTTTACAACCTGGGGATAGAATAAACTCTAAACCATCCTCGCGCACAACTTCCAGACTCCAGGGGTCGGGGGGGTCTTCCCCAGTGGGAAGAAGTTCAACCCCAATGGAAAGAAGTACAAAGTTCACATGTTTTAAAAGGGTTATGAAAGTTTTTGTGTGGAGAAGACGTAGAGGAATAATCAAAAATACCTATTTGATATCATTTTTGAAGATATTGTACTTTTTATGCGAGAGAGAGAGAGAGAGAGAGAGAGAGAGAGAGAATAAAGCTGATTTATAGATTAAAAATGTTTATTTAAGTAACTTTTCCCATTGGGGTTATACCCCCAGACCCCTTGAGTCTGGAAGTTGTGCGCGAGGATGGTTTAGAGTTTATTCCATCCCCAGGTTGTAAAACTGCGCGCGTTTCGGCAGAAGAGGCGGAGCCTAGCGAGAGGGGGGGGGGGAAATAACAGAAAAGAACTAAATTTTTTGAAAAACAAAAAATACCTGGAAATCAATATGTGCTTTCACATTCACATTTTCGTTCACTTTGCTCCATAGGATGTTTGCACTCCATAAATCTCCATGACAGAATACACGCTTCATACCTACAATTATTAAGAATCAATAATCTCTGAAGACTTAAGATTAACCAAGAGTGTCAGGCATGTTATCCATTTTTTCATAAAATGATTTTCCTATAAAGGATTTCAAATTATCGAAGAATTCATTTATGGTCTCTTCGTGTTCTGGCCCGCACATATTCTTAATATCATTTTTCATTTCCCGTAGCATCTGAGAAACATCAGTTTGAATGATTGAATAACTTATAATTCAGAGTTTACATCTTCTTTGTACATATCACCAAATGTTTCGGACAAATATTTAGTGGTAAAGGTACTTCTTTCCTCATCAGTGAATCTCTCTCCTATTCCCTCCCAGATTGCCACAGATCGTAGACACTGAAAATTAAAAATTAATTTTTAAAACTTTATGAAAATTCAAAACCTGTTTTACAGCATCAATAGTAACGTTGCTAGTAAGATGGTATGGTGTCAACTCATCAAAGTATTCCATGATTAAGAATCCTTTGAGTGTATTAACTTCATCGAATTTACGACTGGCATAAATCTGAAAAAATATTTTAGAATTACGAAATAGAAGGAATGAAAATCAACCGTTTCAATTGAATTTGAAAATGAAAATAAAATTGTCAATTCACGTCAACGCGTCTTCACGCGAACGCGTGTTTACGTGAAATATGCTAATCAGACCAACCTTTGTAAGAGGAATTCTGCCTTCGTCGTATTTCTTTAGTAAATTGTAAGTATTAACTTCATTGTTATGAACCTAAAAATCAAAATTCTTTATCAACAAACTTATTTATCATCATTACCCTTCTGTATGCTTGTTCAACGCATTCAGCCATAGCTGTTGCCTCAGTTCCATTGAGATGGCTGCTGAACTCGATAGCCGTGATGGGAGTACAAATCTATAGTATAGACAAGATTAATTATAAATTCAAATAGTTAAGGAAATACTTTTAGAACAAAAGCCTTGGGAAGATCTTCAGAAACATTCTGCCAATCGGGATTGATCAGACATGTACGAGACATCATTCCCTAAAGATCATATTAATACAAAATTCTGAACAAGAAGATGAATTACATTTCCTTCGCCAATGTTCTTAAATGATTTTTCTGATCCAAATGTGGCTTTAGTGCCCAAGGCACTTTGCATTTCCTGTTCAACTTCATCCCAATGCAAATGGGTATCAGCAATACCATCAGATTTTTGTGCAAAAGCAGACATGTTCTGAAGAGAAAATTGAATTGAATAGAGTTGAGAATGGAACAATACAGTTATGATTAAGAGTATAAAACATATAGTTTGATTAATGGAATAATTTCCTTTTTATATAAAAAAAGATTTTTCTGAAGAGTTCAAGTTCATGTTTAGAGAGAAAGAGAGATGAATTGAAACTATAGTTGATTTGAGAGACAACAGACATTTGTGATAATATTGCAGAATTGTCTGTACGATTGTGCAATAACCCGTCATAGGTTTCAATGAACGTTGTGATCTCTGGAGCCCTAATGTTCTTTGGACAAAGAAATCAAATGGTGAATTATCTTTAAAAGCTATTGTTGATTTTCAAGTAAGAAATAATAATTTTATAAAATATAATAAAGAAATATCTTATAGTTGGCATCATTCTGTAACCCTGTTATTGATATTATTGTTTTTCTCATATGTAATCTAACAGCCGAAACACGTCGTCAAAATTGGAAGAACATTTTGAAAAACTTTTCGGAATATTTGAAACAAGAAACTGGTGGTGAAGAACCATTTACTCAGAAACAGGTGAATTCAAGTTCTAAATTCATTCTTATAATGATTTTATAGCTGGAATATTGTTACTTACGTTGTTTCCCACTGTTGGTTTTCATGGTTTTCGCAATGGTTGGTCCCATATACTTAAGTGAGCTGAAAGCTCATCCTGATGATACGGAAAAAGTGAATTTCTTCAATTTCATAAACAAAATAATTATTTTTACTATTTACAGGTTAATAATGTTTTTGAAAAGAAACTCATTTCTACATTACTTGATGCAATTGAGATTGATAAACAAATTGAAAATGGCCAAATTAAACTTTAAAATGTTTCAAATCTTAAATTGAAGTCTTATAAATAAGAATATTCTTGTTATCTTTACCCTGTTCGTGAAATAAATATTCCTTTTTGTGATTAATTATTCAAAATAATCAGTTTATGAAGTTTTGTGATCAGAGCTATAACATATTCATATAATAATATATGAATGAATACACATTTTATCTTATCATTAAAAATTATTTTAAACCGGAAATCATTGTTTTTTAAAAAAACAAATAAACATTATACTTTTTAGAAATATGAAACAACATATAATAAACCATAGATGTCTTCTATTCATGGAAACATTGTACTTATCAAAGTATTTTATTCAATTATCAGGTTAATATTCATTCCTGAGCTTAAGTTTTATATACAATCAGTACATGTTTAATTTTCATTTCTAGATCGTACCTACAGTTTCCAATGAATGTTGGAATCCTCCATCAAAGCAACCAGTTTTTCAATTATGTTATGATCCTACAAAAATTTAAAATCTTGAATGAAATTGAATAAAATTTTCTTGCCGAAATGATAACTTCTGGGTTAATTTGCTTGAGATACTTCATTGTAGATGGAACAAAAGGAACTATGAGACCAGCCGCAAGTGGGATAAATATCTTATAACTTTCTTCCAACTTAAGTTTTAAAATAATTAGAAAATCATAGTTAAATGATGAAACTTACTTGTTCGTATGTGTATGGCATTCCACCTTCAACTTCTTCTTTCAAGTACCCATAGAATGTTTCCAGAAGTTCCTTCCAGTGTTTCCTACGATCAGCACCACTCAGCGTAGAACACAATAAACATAAAATATCAACAGCAACACAAGCAAACGAAGAGTTCTGAATTTCCATAAGTTTATAAATTTTTGGCATTTTTCTGTTATTCCCCCCCCCCTCGCTAGGCTCCGCCTCTTCTGCCGAAACGCGCGCAGTTTTACAACCTGGGGATAGAATAAACTCTAAACCATCCTCGCGCACAACTTCCAGACTCCAGGGGTCGGGGGGGTCTTCCCCAGTGGGAAGAAGTTCAACCCCAATGGAAAGAAGTACAAAGTTCACATGTTTTAAAAGGGTTATGAAAGTTTTTGTGTGGAGAAGACGTAGAGGAATAATCAAAAATACCTATTTGATATCATTTTTGAAGATATTGTACTTTTTATGCGAGAGAGAGAGAGAGAGAGAGAGAGAGAGAGAGAATAAAGCTGATTTATAGATTAAAAATGTTTATTTAAGTAACTTTTCCCATTGGGGTTATACCCCCAGACCCCTTGAGTCTGGAAGTTGTGCGCGAGGATGGTTTAGAGTTTATTCCATCCCCAGGTTGTAAAACTGCGCGCGTTTCGGCAGAAGAGGCGGAGCCTAGCGAGAGGGGGGGGGGGAAATAACAGAAAAGAACTAAATTTTTTGAAAAACAAAAAATACCTGGAAATCAATATGTGCTTTCACATTCACATTTTCGTTCACTTTGCTCCATAGGATGTTTGCACTCCATAAATCTCCATGACAGAATACACGCTTCATACCTACAATTATTAAGAATCAATAATCTCTGAAGACTTAAGATTAACCAAGAGTGTCAGGCATGTTATCCATTTTTTCATAAAATGATTTTCCTATAAAGGATTTCAAATTATCGAAGAATTCATTTATGGTCTCTTCGTGTTCTGGCCCGCACATATTCTTAATATCATTTTTCATTTCCCGTAGCATCTGAGAAACATCAGTTTGAATGATTGAATAACTTATAATTCAGAGTTTACATCTTCTTTGTACATATCACCAAATGTTTCGGACAAATATTTAGTGGTAAAGGTACTTCTTTCCTCATCAGTGAATCTCTCTCCTATTCCCTCCCAGATTGCCACAGATCGTAGACACTGAAAATTAAAAATTAATTTTTAAAACTTTATGAAAATTCAAAACCTGTTTTACAGCATCAATAGTAACGTTGCTAGTAAGATGGTATGGTGTCAACTCATCAAAGTATTCCATGATTAAGAATCCTTTGAGTGTATTAACTTCATCGAATTTACGACTGGCATAAATCTGAAAAAATATTTTAGAATTACGAAATAGAAGGAATGAAAATCAACCGTTTCAATTGAATTTGAAAATGAAAATAAAATTGTCAATTCACGTCAACGCGTCTTCACGCGAACGCGTGTTTACGTGAAATATGCTAATCAGACCAACCTTTGTAAGAGGAATTCTGCCTTCGTCGTATTTCTTTAGTAAATTGTAAGTATTAACTTCATTGTTATGAACCTAAAAATCAAAATTCTTTATCAACAAACTTATTTATCATCATTACCCTTCTGTATGCTTGTTCAACGCATTCAGCCATAGCTGTTGCCTCAGTTCCATTGAGATGGCTGCTGAACTCGATAGCCGTGATGGGAGTACAAATCTATAGTATAGACAAGATTAATTATAAATTCAAATAGTTAAGGAAATACTTTTAGAACAAAAGCCTTGGGAAGATCTTCAGAAACATTCTGCCAATCGGGATTGATCAGACATGTACGAGACATCATTCCCTAAAGATCATATTAATACAAAATTCTGAACAAGAAGATGAATTACATTTCCTTCGCCAATGTTCTTAAATGATTTTTCTGATCCAAATGTGGCTTTAGTGCCCAAGGCACTTTGCATTTCCTGTTCAACTTCATCCCAATGCAAATGGGTATCAGCAATACCATCAGATTTTTGTGCAAAAGCAGACATGTTCTGAAGAGAAAATTGAATTGAATAGAGTTGAGAATGGAACAATACAGTTATGATTAAGAGTATAAAACATATAGTTTGATTAATGGAATAATTTCCTTTTTATATAAAAAAAGATTTTTCTGAAGAGTTCAAGTTCATGTTTAGAGAGAAAGAGAGATGAATTGAAACTATAGTTGATTTGAGAGACAACAGACATTTGTGATAATATTGCAGAATTGTCTGTACGATTGTGCAATAACCCGTCATAGGTTTCAATGAACGTTGTGATCTCTGGAGCCCTAATGTTCTTTGGACAAAGAAATCAAATGGTGAATTATCTTTAAAAGCTATTGTTGATTTTCAAGTAAGAAATAATAATTTTATAAAATATAATAAAGAAATATCTTATAGTTGGCATCATTCTGTAACCCTGTTATTGATATTATTGTTTTTCTCATATGTAATCTAACAGCCGAAACACGTCGTCAAAATTGGAAGAACATTTTGAAAAACTTTTCGGAATATTTGAAACAAGAAACTGGTGGTGAAGAACCATTTACTCAGAAACAGGTGAATTCAAGTTCTAAATTCATTCTTATAATGATTTTATAGCTGGAATATTGTTACTTACGTTGTTTCCCACTGTTGGTTTTCATGGTTTTCGCAATGGTTGGTCCCATATACTTAAGTGAGCTGAAAGCTCATCCTGATGATACGGAAAAAGTGAATTTCTTCAATTTCATAAACAAAATAATTATTTTTACTATTTACAGGTTAATAATGTTTTTGAAAAGAAACTCATTTCTACATTACTTGATGCAATTGAGATTGATAAACAAATTGAAAATGGCCAAATTAAACTTTAAAATGTTTCAAATCTTAAATTGAAGTCTTATAAATAAGAATATTCTTGTTATCTTTACCCTGTTCGTGAAATAAATATTCCTTTTTGTGATTAATTATTCAAAATAATCAGTTTATGAAGTTTTGTGATCAGAGCTATAACATATTCATATAATAATATATGAATGAATACACATTTTATCTTATCATTAAAAATTATTTTAAACCGGAAATCATTGTTTTTTAAAAAAACAAATAAACATTATACTTTTTAGAAATATGAAACAACATATAATAAACCATAGATGTCTTCTATTCATGGAAACATTGTACTTATCAAAGTATTTTATTCAATTATCAGGTTAATATTCATTCCTGAGCTTAAGTTTTATATACAATCAGTACATGTTTAATTTTCATTTCTAGATCGTACCTACAGTTTCCAATGAATGTTGGAATCCTCCATCAAAGCAACCAGTTTTTCAATTATGTTATGATCCTACAAAAATTTAAAATCTTGAATGAAATTGAATAAAATTTTCTTGCCGAAATGATAACTTCTGGGTTAATTTGCTTGAGATACTTCATTATAGATGGAACAAAAGGGACTATGAGAGCAGCCACAAGTGGGATAAATATCTTATAACTTTCTTCCAACTTAAGTTTTAAAATAATTAGAAAATCATAGTTGAATGATAAAACTTACTTGTTCGTATGTGTATGGCATTTCACCTTCAACTTCTTCTTTCAAGTATCCATAGAATGTTTCCAGAAGTTCCTTCCAGTGTTTCCTACGATCAGCACCACTCAGCGTAGAACACAATAAACGTGAAATATCAACAGCAACACAAGCAAACGAAGAGATCTGAATTTCCATAAGTTTATAAATTTTTGGCTTTTTTCTGTTATTCCCCCCCCTCGCTAGGCTCCGCCTCTTCTGCCGAAACGCGCGCAGTTTTACAACCTGGGGATGGAATAAACTCTAAACCATCCTCGCGCACAACTTCCAGACTCCAGGGGTCTGGGGGGTCTCCCCCAGTGGGGAGAAGTTCAACCCCAATGGAAAGAAGTACAAAGTTCACATGTTTTAAAAGGGTTATGAAAGTTTTTGTGTGGAGAAGACGTAGAGGAATAATCAAAAATACCTATTTGATATCATTTTTGAAGATATTGTACTTTTTATGCGAGAGAGAGAGAGAGAGAGAGAGAGAGAGAGAGAGAGAGAATAAAGCTGATTTATAGATTAAAAATGTTTATTTAAGTAACTTTTCCCATTGGGGTTATACCCCCAGACCCCTTGAGTCTGGAAGTTGTGCGCGAGGATGGTTTAGAGTTTATTCCATCCCCAGGTTGTAAAACTGCGCGCGTTTCGGCAGAAGAGGCGGAGCCTAGCGAGAGGGGGGGGGGGGGAAATAACAGAAAAGAACTAAATTTTTTGAAAAACAAAAAATACCTGGAAATCAATATGTGCTTTCACATTCACATTTTCGTTCACTTTGCTCCATAGGATGTTTGCACTCCATAAATCTCCATGACAGAATACACGCTTCATACCTACAATTATTAAGAATCAATAATCTCTGAAGACTTAAGATTAACCAAGAGTGTCAGGCATGTTATCCATTTTTTCATAAAATGATTTTCCTATAAAGGATTTCAAATTATCGAAGAATTCATTTATGGTCTCTTCGTGTTCTGGCCCGCACATATTCTTAATATCATTTTTCATTTCCCGTAGCATCTGAGAAACATCAGTTTGAATGATTGAATAACTTATAATTCAGAGTTTACATCTTCTTTGTACATATCACCAAATGTTTCGGACAAATATTTAGTGGTAAAGGTACTTCTTTCCTCATCAGTGAATCTCTCTCCTATTCCCTCCCAGATTGCCACAGATCGTAGACACTGAAAATTAAAAATTAATTTTTAAAACTTTATGAAAATTCAAAACCTGTTTTACAGCATCAATAGTAACGTTGTTAGTATAATGGTATGGTGTCAACTCATCAAAGTATTCCATGATTAAGAATCCTTTGAGTGTATTAACTTCATCGAATTTACGACTGGCATAAATCTGAAAAAATATTTTAGAATTACGAAATAGAAGGAATGAAAATCAACCGTTTCAATTGAATTTGAAAATGAAAATAAAATTGGTGATTCACGTCAACGCGTCTTCACGCGAACGCGTGTTTACGTGAAATATGCTAATCAGACCAACCTTTGGAAGAGGAATTCTGCCGTCGGAATATTTGTTTAGTAAATTGTAAGTGTCAATTTCATTGTTATGAACCTAAAAATCAAAATTCTTTATCAACAAACTTATTTATCATCATTACCCTTGTGCATGCTTGTTCAACGCATTCAGCCATAGCTGTTGCCTCAGTTCCATTGAGATGGCTGCTGAACTCGATAGCCGTGATGGGAGTACAAATCTATAGTATAGACAAGATTAATTATAAATTCAAATAGTTAAGGAAATACTTTTAGAACAAAAGCCTTGGGAAGATCTTCAGAAACATTCTGCCAATCGGGATTGATCAGACATGTACGAGACAGCATTCCCTAAAGATCATATTAATACAAAATTCTGAACAAGAAGATGAATTACATTTCCTTCGCCAATGTTCTTAAATGATTTTTCTGATCCAAATGTGGCTTTAGTGCCCAAGGCACTTTGTATTTCCTGTTCAACTTCATCCCAATGCAAATGGGTATCAGCAATACCATCAGATTTTTGTGCAAAAGCAGACATGTTCTGAAGAGAAAATTGAATTGAATAGAGTTGAGAATGGAACAATACAGTTATGATTAAGAGTATAAAACATATAGTTTGATTAATGGAATAATTTCCTTTTTATATAAAAAAAGATTTTTCTGAAGAGTTCAAGTTCATGTTTAGAGAGAAAGAGAGATGAATTGAAACTATAGTTGATTTGAGAGACAACAGACATTTGTGATAATATTGCAGAATTGTCTGTACGATTGTGCAATAACCCGTCATAGGTTTCAATGAACGTTGTGATCTCTGGAGCCCTAATGTTCTTTGGACAAAGAAATCAAATGGTGAATTATCTTTAAAAGCTATTGTTGATTTTCAAGTAAGAAATAATAATTTTATAAAATATAATAAAGAAATATCTTATAGTTGGCATCATTCTGTAACCCTGTTATTGATATTATTGTTTTTCTCATATGTAATCTAACAGCCGAAACACGTCGTCAAAATTGGAAGAACATTTTGAAAAACTTTTCGGAATATTTGAAACAAGAAACTGGTGGTGAAGAACCATTTACTCAGAAACAGGTGAATTCAAGTTCTAAATTCATTCTTATAATGATTTTATAGCTGGAATATTGTTACTTACGTTGTTTCCCACTGTTGGTTTTCATGGTTTTCGCAATGGTTGGTCCCATATACTTAAGTGAGCTGAAAGCTCATCCTGATGATACGGAAAAAGTGAATTTCTTCAATTTCATAAACAAAATAATTATTTTTACTATTTACAGGTTAATAATGTTTTTGAAAAGAAACTCATTTCTACATTACTTGATGCAATTGAGATTGATAAACAAATTGAAAATGGCCAAATTAAACTTTAAAATGTTTCAAATCTTAAATTGAAGTCTTATAAATAAGAATATTCTTGTTATCTTTACCCTGTTCGTGAAATAAATATTCCTTTTTGTGATTAATTATTCAAAATAATCAGTTTATGAAGTTTTGTGATCAGAGCTATAACATATTCATATAATAATATATGAATGAATACACATTTTATCTTATCATTAAAAATTATTTTAAACCGGAAATCATTGTTTTTTAAAAAAACAAATAAACATTATACTTTTTAGAAATATGAAACAACATATAATAAACCATAGATGTCTTCTATTCATTCAAAATAATTATTGTATTTTAGTAAATAAATTTTCTAATAAAATATTATATTAATTTTCAGCTAATGATGCTTCAATTAAAATCAAAATTCAGAGAAGAAGAATAAGAAAAAAAATGTTCTTATCTTATCACGTGTCTAATAAATTGTTCCTTTCTAATACTTGGGTAGTATTCTATATATTTCTCTGATATTTAACAACATACCTGTGCTATGTAGTGAGACTTGTAATTAATCATTGTAAACTACAAAATGTATAGGATTTTGATAATCTTCTTGCGGTGTTTATTTATTATTATATGATATACGATTATAATAATTGGGCATATAGATTGCGGATATTCTTTTTTCTAAATTTCCAGTAATTTCACTATGTTCCTCTTTTGAATCAAGTATTCGGCGAACAATTTCACGAAACCGGCCAATAGAGTTCAATTCATGATTGTACAATTTTGAATGGATTATGACAGTACTGACCAATACAGTTATAAAATGGAATAAAATGGAATAAAACGACAAGTTATTCTAGTTTAAGGCTCACCAAAAATCCTAATGTATGAATTATGAACCAGAAATGTATGTATATAGACTTCGGAAAAAATAACTACATCTCATTATTTCGAAATTGTTCTGAATTCGTTCTTCACATTTTTCTTAAAATATTTTCCCTTATCTCACAGAAAATTACAATTTGATGCTATTTATAGGAGTTAAGAGCTTCAATTGATAACATAAGATTCAAACTGTTCTATATAAGCCAGTGATCATATCATTCAGCAACGTTTTTATTTTTTTTTCATCTTGCCAAAATTATATTGTCGTTGCATATTATTTTGATACATGAATTCCTGAATTCCATATATAACTTGTGTTTTCTAAGTTTCTTCTATTAATACAATCTATTATTGCACAATCGTACAGACAATTCTGCAATATTATCACAAATGTCTGTTGTCTCTCAAATCAACTATAGTTTCAATTCATCTCTGTTTCTTTCTAAACATGAACTTGAACTCTTCAGAAAAATCTTTTTTTATATAAAAAGGAAATTATTCCATTAATCAAACTATATGTTTTATACTCTTAATCATAACTGTATTGTTCCATTCTCAACTCTATTCAATTCAATTTTCTCTTCAGAACATGTCTGCTTTTGCACAAAAATCTGATGGTATTGCTGATACCCATTTGCATTGGGATGAAGTTGAACAGGAAATGCAAAGTGCCTTGGGCACTAAAGCCACATTTGGATCAGAAAAATCATTTAAGAACATTGGCGAAGGAAATGTAATTCATCGTTTTTCTCTTTAATTTCATGTAAAATCAATGTTCAGGGATTCCTTTCACGCATATGTCTGATCAAGCCTGATTGGCAGAATGGTTCTGAAGATCTTCCCAAGGCTTTTGTTTTGAAAGTATTTCCTTAACTATTTGAATTTATAATTAATCTTCTCTATACTATAGATTTGTACTCCAATATCAATGTTGGACTTCAGTAGTAAAATTGAAGGTGATTTCGATATGACTCCAATCATTACTAACATTGAAAAACTCTGCACAAATGTATATATTTTAATTTTGAGTTTTAAATATTAAACTTAACTATAGGTTCATAACAATGAAGTTAATACTTACAATCTACTAAAGAAATATTCCGACACCAGAATTCCTCTTCCAAAGGTTAGTCTGATTAGCATATTTCACGTAAACACGCGTTCACGTAAACACGCGTTCACGTAAACACGCGTTCACGTGAAGACGCGTTCACGTGAATCACCAATTTTATTTTCATTTTCAAATTCAATTGAAACGGTTGATTTTCATTCCTTCTATTTCCTAATTCTAAAAGATTTTTTCAGATTTATGCCAGTCGTAAATTCGATGAAGTTAATAAACTCAAAGGATTCTTAATCATGGAATACTTTGATGATTTAGTTCCTTGTCACATTACTGATAACATCAGCATTAATGCTGTCAAAAAAGTTTTAAAGTTCATATTTACTCTTATTCTGTTTTTTTTCTTTTTTAGTGTCTTCGATCAGTTGCAATTTGGGAAAGCATTGGTCTCAAGTTCACTGAAGAGGAAAGTAGTAACTTCTCTAAAAACTTTTTGGCTGAATCTTTCGGTGATATGTTTAAAGAAGAAGTTAGCTTAGAAATATCATTTAATCATTAATTTTATATTTATTCAGCTGTTAGGGCAAATGAGAAAGGGCTTACATGATCTCTGTGGGGCAGAGTACGAAAACACGATTAACGATTTCTGCGATCATTTGGTTCACCTTATGGGTGATAGATATTACCGAAAATTGGATCAAATGCCAGAAGCTCTTGGTAAAGTTCCAAAGTTTAATAATTTTATTTTATTAATGTTTAAAGGTATGAAACGTGTATTCTGTCATGGTGATCTATGGAGTACTAACATCTTATGGACCAAAAAGAATGGAGAATTTGATATTCGAGGTCACATTGATTTCCAGGTATTTTCTTTTTTATCAAAAAATTTATAATTTTATGGAAATTCAGACAACATCGTTGGCATCTCCAGCTATCGACCTTGCACGTCTGTTTTCTGCAACGTTGAGTGGTGCTGATCGCAGGAAACACTGGAAGGAGCTTCTGGAAACATTCTATGGATACTTGAAAGAAGAAGTTGAAGGTGAAATGCCATACACATACGAACAAGTAAGTTTCATCATTCAACTATCATTTTCTAATTATTTTAAAACTTAAGTTGGAAGAAAATTACAAGAAGTTCATTCCATTTGGTGCTTTCTTTGCCGTACCCGTAGTTGCACCTCTTTTGGACTTTATAAAGAACAACAAACCTGACTCTTTATCATATGTATGTTATTCTTTTCAAATTTTGAAATATACAAGTTCACTATATATTTATATTTAAATTTTGTTTTAGGTTGAAGAAATCGTTGTAGAAAAAGTCGTAGCTTTGATGGAAGATGCTAACATCCACTGGGAACCTTATAATTAATATTATTTCCTTTCAATCGTACATAAACACTTTTTTCTTGTATTCATATTTCATATTCTACGTATTCATCTTTTATTTCTTGTTGTAACGACCTATTATGTTGTTATAACGTAAGTTTCTTTTCAACTTATTTAAACGTTTTATGAACTTTTAAATGATTTGAAAGAAGTCATACTAATGAACACATCAAATCATTATTAAGAGATGAAAAGTGATTGTAATTTGTTTCATTCATTACAATTCTTGTTGGCTCTTTAGCCATCATATGTGTAAGTATCAATCATTCTATTTCATTTTTCAAGTATTTGAGATTTCATGAATATATAATTATATTAAATAATTTATATTTTTTACACACAAAAATATAAACAAGAAAAACAAAATAATTTGATAATAATGTTTTGAAATAGTTATCACAATTTTGAAAATCTAATTGGTTCTCATTCTCACCCACTCACTTAGATTTACGTTGCTGCGTTACGGAACTAAGTTTTGAAATAAGTTTTGAAAACTTTATTTAATTGTATATAGGATATTGATTTTACTTAATTTATATAAGTAATATTAGAACAATTATATGATAAAATCATTCGAGAGTATTATGTATAGAAAGTTATGCATAGATCATGTTTTAAGGATAAATTTATTGTATTGAAGATAAAATTATTTTTTTAAATCAGTTTTCCAGTTATTCTTTCTTTTCTTTAGTTTATTTTATCGAATTAAATAGCAAACAAATATGGTTCTCAAAACGTTTCGTATCTATGAGTAGATTAGGTGAAAGATATTAACAAACAGAAAAAACTTTTTCACAATATTTTATATACAAACTAGAATTATTTTACTAACACATATTAACCTTTTGACTTTTTTACTCATTGATTTCAACTATTGTGCGAACCATTCAGTAAAACCGGCAACTGAAATTCTTTTGAACATACGATGGTTAATGGATTACGACAGTAATGACTATTATAGTTTTGAAAGTAGAATCAGATGACAAGTTTTTTCCTATTTCATATTCAACAAAAATTATTCACATAGCCTTGATGTGATAGAATGTGTGTAAATTGTGAAGAGAAACTTTATAAAAGATAGATTCAATAAATTCTAAGTTTTTTTAATAAATAAGCATTTATTTGAAGAAGAATGTAAAATGATTGTTTGTGTATTTCCCATTAATTTAGATTTTTGAATACTAAAGTCTATCATTAACAGAGGACTTCTTATCTCGCACAGGAAATCACATGAGAAAAGTAGATTGAGCACTATGTCATACAAACAAGTGATAACAAAAGATTTGAACTGTCAAATGCATATAAACCTTAATCTGTTTTTTAAGAAATTGTGAGAAAACGGCCTTAGGCACAAAAGTCAAATTTCGATCAGAAAAATCATTCAAGAACATTTGCAAAGAAGTTTATCGTCTTGTATATCTATTATACCAAAATGTTTGTTAAATCATACTCTGACGGCAGAGTTCCTCTTCCAAAGGTTAGCCTAGTTAGCATATTTCCATTCATGGCGTGAACCAACAATTTCATTTTAATTTTCAAATTCCATTAAAACGGTTGATTTTCATTTTGTTCCTTCTATTTCTTAATTCCAAAATATCTTCAGAGTTTTAGTGAGATATTTTCGGTTTTATTAGCTGATCTACATACACACATGGCTTTTTGGGCATTAATTAAATAAAAATAAACTAATTAAATTGTATATTGTCACACATATTGTGAGATTTTTATTGATTTATTTGGTAACAACAATGAGATTCTAAAATAATGTTTAACAAACATTTTTTTAGAATATTAAATAATACAGTATATTATCATATAGGCAAAGTCTGCTCTGGAACATTGAAAACGGTCGTTTCCATTAATACTGTTTTGAGTACTGTAAGTTACAGTATCGTACCTTTGTCTATAATGTTATTAATGAATGGACAAATATTCTTTTACAATCAGATGTATATCTCTTATAAATTGGATAAAATATCTAGAATATACATCATTATAATAATAATTCAAATAATATATTTTAGATTTAGATATGTTGTTATAACATTATTATTATATTATGTATATAGTATATAAATAGACCGTTTGTCCATTAGAATTATATCTCATAAGCTACATTCTGGGAAATCTTCCAATCAATGTTGCAAAAATGTTTTTTTTTTGAATGCTCGCTTTCTTTGATTAGGGTGAAGAGAGAGAGAGAGACCGAAGGTTTATGCAAAATATTGTGTCGAAATCTGATACATTTTTTATATTTATCTATTTATATTATACATATATAATAAATAATAATCTATATTCTGATGATTAGACAATAAATCCAATATGCTGTTTGTGTGTGATATGATTAATAAAAAAAAGCTCAAACTACAAAATTACTCCTTATCAAGATCCGTTTTCATAATTTCCAAGTTTCAGACTGTATGTTCACATCTTACAAGTTAATTAAAATATGAATGTACTTAACAATAAGATATTGATAAAGACAGGGGAAATTGCAGAAAGTGACAAAGAGAATATTATAATATAATTATAATTTATTATATAATATATATTGATTTGTGTTCATTTTCAAAACTTGAAAAATAACTCTTGTATATAAACTTCATGCTTGATAAAACTTCAGTTCAATTTCAACGTCATAGGTAAATTTTTTTTTTCGGTGGTAAATGTTGACAAGCTCAACAACTTAACTCAGGTATTTAACAGAAAAAACAAACAAAAGTGATTGACTGAAGTAACTTAGACATTTACTCATTGATTTCAACTATTGTGCGAACCATTCAGTAAAACCGGCAACTGAAATTCTTTTGAACATACGATGGTTAATGGATTACGACAGTAATGACTATTATAGTTTTGAAAGTAGAATCAGATGACAAGTTTTTTCCTATTTCATATTCAACAAAAATTATTCACATAGCCTTGACGTGGCAAAACGTGCGTTACGGGATACTCAATAAAGGCGGAGTTAACTGAGGAAATGAGTACACGGATGCTGGAAGATTTTCCTCCTAGACCACATGAAATAGACTGTTTCTTATCATACAATAAATTTTAATTCGATAACTCCAATGACTTTAACTCTATTTCCTGTTTAGATTCAATTGATAACATAAGACAGCTACATATATACATGTTTTAGATTATTCCATTAATCAAACTATATGTTTTATACTCTTAATCATAACTGTATTGTTCCATTCTCAACTCTATTCAATTCAATTTTCTCTTCAGAACATGTCTGCTTTTGCACAAAAATCTGATGGTATTGCTGATACCCATTTGCATTGGGATGAAGTTGAACAGGAAATGCAAAGTGCCTTGGGTACTAAAGCCACATTTGGATCAGAAAAATCATTTAAGAACATTGGCGAAGGAAATGTAATTCATCTTCTTGTTCAGAATTTTGTATTAATATGATCTTTAGGGAATGATGTCTCGTATATGTCTGATCAATCCTGATTGGCAGAATGGATCTGAAGATCTTCCGAAGGCTTTCGTTTTGAAAGTAAGCAGTTAGTTTATTCATTTGAGATTGACATTATTTCAAGATCTGCACTCCACTTGCTATGATTGCTATGAATGCTCACTGCCCACCAGGGTTTGATCTACAAACTATTATGAATAAAATGGAATGTCTTTGCATTAAAGTTTGAAAAAAACATATATTGTTAAAATAATTGTTTGCTTCCTATTAGATTCATAACAGTGAAGTTAATACTTACAATTTACTAAAGAAATACGACGACGGCAGAATTCCTCTTCCAAAGGTTAGTCTGATTAGCATATTTCACGTAAACACGCGTTCACGTGAATTGACAATTTTATTTTCATTTTCAAATTCAATTGAAACGGTTGATTTTCATTCCTTCTATTTCCTAATTCTAAAATATTTTTTCAGATTTATGCCAGTCGTAAATTCGATGAAGTTAATAAACTCAAAGGATTCTTAATCATGGAATACTTTGATGATTTAGTTCCTTGTCACATTACTGATAACATCAGCATTAATGCTGTCAAAAAAGTTTTAAAGTTCATATTTACTCTTATTCTGTTTTTTTTCTTTTTTAGTGTCTTCGATCAGTTGCAATTTGGGAAAGCATTGGTCTCAAGTTCACTGAAGAGGAAAGTAGTAACTTCTCTAAAAACTTCATATCTGAGACTTTTGGAGATTTGTTTAAAGAAGGGGTAAAATTAAAAACAAAAATATTCTAAATGATCGTTGTATTAGATGTTAGAGGCGTTGGCAAAAAGTTTGGGTGATCTGTGTGGACCAGAACATGAGAAAACAGTTGATGAATTTTGTAGTCATTTCACTCATCTTATCCAAAAACAGAGTTACGAAAAATTGGATCAAATGCCAGAAGCTCTTGGTAAAGTTCCAAAGTTTAATAATTTTATTTTATTAATGTTTAAAGGTATGAAACGTGTATTCTGTCATGGTGATCTATGGAGTACTAACATCTTATGGACCAAAAAGAATGGAGAATTTGATATTCGAGGTCACATTGATTTCCAGGTATTTTCTTTTTTATCAAAAAATTTATAATTTTATGGAAATTCAGACAACATCGTTGGCATCTCCAGCTATCGATCTTGTACGTCTGTTTTCTGCCACGTTGAGTGGTGCTGATCGCAGGAAACACTGGAAGGAGCTTCTGGAAACATTCTATGGATACTTGAAAGAAGAAGTTGAAGGTGAAATGCCATACACATACGAACAAGTAAGTTTCATCATTCAACTATCATTTTCTAATTATTTTAAAACTTAAGTTGGAAGAAAATTACAAGAAGTTCACACCATACGGAGCCCTATTCTTGGTCCCATTGATAGGACCACTTTTAGGATACATAAAGGCGAGCAAACCAGAATCTCTTCCTATGGTAAAAAACAACTAATGGTTTCCCAGAATTGAAATATTTTCTTTAGGTTCTTGACGTTGTACTTGAAAAAGTTGTTGCTTTGATGGAAGATGCAAACTTATACTGGGAACCCTAAGATAATATATGTATAACATAACACAATAACGTAAAAGTATATAAAATAATATGAATTTCTATTATTATTATCATAAAATAATATTTTTTGAAGTTATTATATGCTTGATCTATTCCAAAAATTGTTTCCGAACCCAATTCAAAAGGATATTCAAATCCAACTTCACGCATTCGCAGCATAGTTAGTTCATATTATCTTTACAAATAAAAAAAAAAACAATTATTTTTAATTTCGTTGCACACGATCATTTAAAATATTGAACGACTCGGTTCGATCATGGTCCGAGCAATCTAGTTTAGTTTTTCCGCTTGTTAGGTTATGTCAGTCTGATTTATTTCTTTACAGAGATTAATTGTAGAAATTTGCAAACGAATTTTCAATTATTTACCAATATATTTATAAATAAATAGTCAATTTGTAAAAAATATTATTTTAAAAAGTTTTATTTTACATGATAAAATTATAAACAAGAAATATACCGGTGTTTGAGTAACCACATTTAGTGATGCTTGATAAATAATTTTCTTCTAGTGATGTTGGCATTTGTGAAAATTAATGACGAACATTGATTATACTATTGAAACCTTATAAAGGTCAGAAAGAGGAAATTCGGTTCAAATATACATTGAAGTTTCTTCTAAGAGAAATATATTGGACCGGGATATACAATTTGAAATATATAAAATTATGCTAAACAAAACCAAACAAACATTGAGATGATGACAATTAATTTCTAAAGAAAGGTTGGCAGAAAAAATGAAAAAAACGAACAACTTAAAAAGCTTATAGAAGAGATATTAATCGAAAGCATTTCGGGTACAGTGAAATTGGATATTTCTTCAAATATCTGAGAACAAAAAAAATGGCCAACTTATCTTCTCAAATTTTGACTAGAATAACATGTTTATATATATATATATATAAATATAAATATATATATATATGAATTATTGATTGATTATTAAAATAATATATCTATTATTATACAAAATTATTCAGATTTCTTTTATATTTATATCTTATTCACTGTCACTAGTGGAAGGAGATGGAGGACATAATCCGGTATGAATCGTTATAGAAGCATGACAGTTAATTGAAAATGCTGGATAATACAATCCTCGAGGTAGATTTCTAAACAGAAAATAGATTTAAAACTTATTTTTTGATTTAATTATATTTAAAAAAAACTTACGTGAAGGCGAAAATCTCATTCTCAAAACAACGTGTACGATCATTTATGCTATACTCTAAGGTTCCACGATTACAATCTAACTTAACACCAATGACAGATCCTAAAATGAAAATTAAAATGAAATATTTGATTTCAATGAACAAACCTTTCTTAATTCCACCAGCAATACGATTGTGATGAGTTTCATTATGAAGATACCATGATCGTTCACCATCAATATACATACTCCAACCATGTAAATCTTTTCCTAAACAAAAGAAAATTAAAATGTTGAAGAATAGATATTTCTCTCAGCGTACCTAACATTACATTTCTGTTTACTGATGGTTGAGCTACTCCAACAACTATATCTCCATTTCCATCATGCTCATCAACTGAGACTTCCCAATAATGAACGCCCTAGAATTATATTTAGAAATAAATAAATTTAATCAAATTTACCTTTGAAAAAGCGGTTGAACCAAGTATTGTTCGATATTCAAGACTGGAAGCTGTTAAGGATGTACAGTCATTGGATAAAACAATATCACGTTGAGAGGGCGATTTAGTTAATTGGAACCAAGCAACTGAAATTTATTTCAAAACTAAAGTTTAGAGAAAAGATTTTATGGAAAATACCTTGAGCGGTTTGTATACAAATAGGTTCACTGTATAAACTTTCTCCAGCACTGTTATAAGCTTTAACACGAGCATTGTATACGGTATTGAAGTGAAGACCATCTATGGTACATATGGTATCTGGACCAGAATATACTTCCTGTAAAACAAAAATAAGTAAAACACTGAGTAATGTTCACTGAAAATCAAACCTTGAATTTCCCATCGTCTCTGCCGGAGTCAATTTCTAAAGCAAATCCATCAACAGCGCAACCATCGTTACGTGGTCTCCAGACGATCGTCATTGAGTTATTCTCAGCAGTACATTCACTGGCATCAATAACTGGAGGAGAAGGTACTGAAATCAAATACAATAAGAATTAACGATTATTGCTAGTTTTGGACACAACGATAAAACAAACAAAAAAAAATTGGATAATTTTCAAAGAAAATCATTTGAATTATATGAATTTGCACAAGAAGGCATTTCCATATAGTGGTTTGAAATTAAAATAATCTCTATATTCACAGGAATTAACACTATTGATACTTATATGAAACATGCAATGAACTGAAATTCATGGTGCTGTGCATAAAATTAAAAAAAATTGTTTGTGAAGTGATTACAACCACTAGAACAAGATGTGTTTATGTATATCAATTTTACCTCTAGAAGAATCACCCTTAACTCGGGATCCTGATGCTAAAATTAGTTGTGAAAGTGAATGAAATAGAAGTTTTGTGAAAGAAAGATAGATAGAATACAAATAAATATTCAATTATTCTTATTATTATGACTAATAACGACGACAAAATTAATGGAAAAACGTATAAGTTTTCTTGAAAATTACCTTTTAATTGGGCAAAATCCAGAGTTTGGATAGCGTACTGTAGATGTTTTGTATCCAAATTCAACACAATCTCCGGATTAACCTAAAATAATAAAAAAAAATAAAAAAATGTTCCTTAGTTAAGTTTCAATTTATATTTTTTGTTTTCAAATATTACCTCAGGCTTTGTTTTCATTTCATTATGCCATAAGAAATCTTGACTACTTGATCGATGTAGAAGAGCATTAGAAATCTTAAAAGAATAGAAAATAAAATTTTTTTTGAAAATAAGATGTATGTACCTGAAGATAAGTAGCTGCATCAGGTTCTTTTAAAACTTCAATGCTGAATTGGATAAGAGCCGAAGTTTGAGATAACTTCGAAGTACAACGTTGAAGTTGTTGCTTCAGTGCTCTCCTCTGAAATTAAATTTTTAAATTAAGTAAAATCATAAATAACACACACACAACCGCTCAAAAAATATTTTAAAATAAAAATAAAAAATCATATTTGTCAGAATAATTTCATATTTTCAAAGTTATGAATACGGTTGTTACTTGTGTGATGAAGCACATACCTTGAAATCTTTCTGTTCTTCAATATGTTTCATCAATGTTTCTTTTCTCATTTGAAGTTGTTCAATCATTGAATCAACTTGAATACATACCGCAGATTTGAAATCATTACAAGAATTCTATAATTATAAAAATATAATTATATTAAAAAAAAAAATAATTTTTACATTAATTATATCATTTAATTGTTTTAACCGAGCAATTTCTTCAGTAGCTGATTTAGCTTTTTCACTTAAAGCTTGTAATGTAGTCGATAGTTCACTCTGAAAAATAAAAAAAATTAACAAAATTTTCTGAATAATCTGAATATTCTCAAAGGTCCCCTTCCTTTTCTAGTAATAGATCACATATTCCTTACATACATTGTCTAGTTTCGCGCGTTTGATATATTGTCTTTAATGAATTTCAATGTTTTGTTATGTCAAGAAGAGCAGCTGTTCCTTTCATTTTCAAGCAAATACCGTAATCTGAGGCAAATTGAACAATTCTGAACATACTGTCAAGTTTCCGGAAAACATAGTTTATGTGTAGTTATGTTATTTATTTCTCAAATTAAACTCAAAGTTGAAACTTCAATATGTGATCCCCTCCCTCTATTCCTATTTTGCCTGTTCTACTTTTACTTTACTTTTGGATGCAGCTATTTCGAGGTGGTCGATATGACAATTAGTAGCCAGTGAAGGAAATGAAGTAACCGGACGAAGCAAAAGCCAGAAGGAGAAGAAGAAGAAGTTACATATTCTTCTCTTTAGTCCACTGAATCTATATATTCTCTTCTATTTTGTTTCTCTCTCTCTTAAACGTTCCAACGTCTTCGTTTTGTTCTCGTGCATGCTATACTTTCTATAGCAAATGAGAAACATTCATTCAACTATACTTCCTTCAACCAATTGACTTCTTACTTTCAATTGGCAATGCTGAAACAAGAAGATGCGAGAGTTGGTACGGAAGTTCTTCCCGATGTTGAGTGAATAAGCATCAGATCTTAAGAGAGAGAGAGAGTCAGAGATATATAAGAAAAGTTTCAAAGAGAGATAGAAATGGGATAAGAGCATAGTATTGTTCATTAGATGGTTGGAGAGGAAAAGAGGAAAGTAGCTGAAACAGCATTAGTTATTCTACTGAGTCATTAAGCTGACCTTCATAATCTAACAACTTCATCTCATGCAAATTCCTTTGGATGTCAATTATCACATTCTTATTCGATTATTCAACCAAAACTTTCTATTAACAAGATCAACAACTTGTGTAATGAATAGCGTGTTAGAGGAAAATGTTGGTTTGGAAGAAATACGAAGAATATTCTAATTGTTTGCCACATTTGTTCAGAATGTTCTTCGTCAAACGCTATATATGGTCCCTCTAGAGTAGAAAAAGTTTCTATAAAGCTCATTAATCACATAGTCAATTACTACTATATCTGGCTGAGCTGACCATGTTGAGCAAATGACAAGAACTAGATAGAAGAACGTGGCTTCTTAGATATTTCAAGCCAGTTAGGATAGGTCATATATCATCGTGTCAGCTGGCTATTTGCTTTCCTTGAGCTAATACTAACTGACAGCACGTAAAACGACGAAGATGAAGCTGAGTATGGAAATGGATTGGGAGCAGATGTTCATAGTAAAAACAATGATAATGATATCATATAGTTAACCAAACAAGATAGGCTTTTATGTTTCGTTGATCCCTTGAAAGCAATAGTTGTCTTAGACATTAGCATTTTTCGATTTTTCAATATTTCCATGCGAAACAACAACTGCTGTTAGGAACACATAAAGCAAAGAACTTATGTGCCGTTCAATTCAACTGAAGTATAGTTAATCGGATACGGATACGTACATATCCATCAGAATGACGTAAGGCGACAGGCTGAATAGCCATTCATCAAACTTAAAAAGCGATTTTGTCGAGAACGCCACCGTCGGACACCCAAGATGCATTGAGATGGATGAGTAGGCGACGTTGAGTCATCAAGTTGAGAAGTCAATTGATATTCTACCTTGAAAATGGATGATATAACACATTTTCATGGGAATGGTTTTATTCAGATGACAGTTGAGTTTGACATATCAACGGCTTAATTTGTCAACAGAAAACGACCAAAGAAATATTTAAGATTTTTCGTTTGTTCCCTCTTATAGTATTAGATAAGAAGAATAATAGTTATTAGATTAACAAAATAACTAATATTTGCATAGTTTACTCATCTATTCTGCTTTTTTTTTGTTAATGTTTGTATTAATTTAATGTGGATTTATGTACACATTATGTGATTACATGAGAGAAAAGGGGAAATGAAGAGAGGAAAGTTTAAGATCAGGGAAAAACAAATTGAAACATCTCATGTAAATACTGTAATAGATCCCTTTAACCTTATGAAAAATAATTAACAGAAGCAGAAGCATATGCAAAACATTCCATATTTGGTTAATGTTTTCAATAACAATCATCAATGAGAAAAAAGCTCAATTATGTAATATCGGGTCACATCATCACATAAGGTTAATGTGATGAATTGTTTATCTAACTGTATATTCTCTCTCTATCTGTCATTATATTTCTCTCTCTCTCTCTTTATATTCATTACTTAATCTTTTTACTCTATTATATACCACTATATGGTATAGTTTATTCATATCAGCTCATACTCATCATTTTTCTCTCTCAATTTGTCTAATCTACTTTGAGCTAAAAGATGACCGTCAACATCGTTGCGCAATATGCGCAAGCTATGTAAAGAACAGCTGCATAATTTGCCTTCAGAAGACAGATCGACGAGGCCAAAGCTGCAATAAAACGGTACCGACATGACCTTTGACACCTCATCTCAACTAATACATTTCACACCAAAGAAAGCTGTCAAGTTTGTGAAAAAAAACACTTGTCAGCATAAATTCTTTTGATTAATTGGGTCACGTTTTGAGGAGAATCTGATATTATACACATAGGAAGGTATTGTATCCATACTTTGAGCGTTAAGAACAATCTATTTTGAAATGACATCAATAATTCTTGCTAATCAGACTTGATGTTCAATTTGCCTTTGGCTTTGAATATTTCAAAGATATTAATGATCGTTGTTTGGGTCATTTGATGCTTCATATGAACATTCAATTTTCATTTATGATGAGAAAAGTATGTATTTCAGCTATACGCATAGTATTATATCCTAACTATATGTATATTCTCATATATCCGTCTGTCACTTAATGTATCCACTAAGAATTTATTGAAGTGTTGATGTCTATCCGCATCCTTTTCTTTTAATCTCACAAATGCTCTATCCTATATGGTTTCTAAACCAAACAGACGGCTAATTACCGGATGTTGAAGAGAAAACAGTCCTAACAGCCTGATGAAGACCTCAAAGACTCATTATCCCGATTTTCAAGTACATTTGAAACCAATGGAAAGGCCATTTCTTCAATACTAAGAGACTCATCAGCAAAACTTAACAAAGGCTTAACATCATTGTTTCAGCATGAGCGTGTTGCAAATAACGTTCAATCGTGCATGTTCCGTTCAGGTTTTCTGAGTCAGTCCCGCTGTATAAGCAAGAACGGCTCTCGTTTAGGATTTAATTAGCCTGGTCCATATGGTCGGAGTTGACCATATGCATATTCAAGCAGAGTTCTATGAAATAATCCAAGTTAAGCTTTAACATGTTTGAAGCTTGAGTAACTTGCCTGGCTTTCGGCTTATTAATAGCTTGCATCCGATTAGTTTGAAGAGCACAATATATAGTTTTCGGTAAATATATCCGATTGTTTTGTCTGTCTTTTTTAAGCTTCAGATATTTACAGGAAATGCTCATATGGCAATTTTTTATTAGAATTGTAAGACAAGTTAAACACATGTTGTTCGTTTCCTGTTTTTAGAAACTTCATTCATTTCTTTAATAGAAGAAATGGCTCATTTGACCTTTTCATCTGTATTTCCTGTCAAAAGTTATCTCTCAGTTAGTCTGACAAGAGAACAAACTCATAAATTCTAAAATACAATGAGTGCAGAATAGAATTTATGAGTCTTCATATCATATATCAGTTATTATAAGTTAAAACATTTGAGAGAAATAGTTTAAAGAGAGAAGATAAGAAGTGAATACAATTGAAAAGCTTAGATATAATAGTGAGAACAACCATTCGTGTCATCTTTAAAACATACAATGATATGTTAATTGCACGTCAACTTCACGTGAACTTATAAACATTATCTTCTGTTGGAATTGGAATGAAGACAATATATATTCTCTCTTAAGCAAAACATATTTCAATATATTCCAATCAAGAATATATTAATAGAAAATTATTTATTTTCTTTCTTATCGTATGTGCACAACAGAATTTTTGATGAAAGACAACACGTTTTGGTTATTCCAACTTTGAAATTAAAAGAAATGATTCATATGCTTCAAGATCTTTGACTTTCACCAACTACTATCATATAGTTAGTTGCAGTATACTTTCGATATTTTCAAAATTTTCATCTACCAGGTGGCACATTTTCTTTTCCTTCTACTCATACATCTGGCATCGTGGGCTCGGTGTCAACTTTTTTTCTTGGCGAGACAGCTTCAGCGCAAAGCCGACAGATCGAGTAGTAATTGGAAGAGTCATCGATCACGATTGAGTATAACATTCGTATTGTTCGATTAAACTTTTTTTTTCTTTTATGAAAAAAAAAATTGAAAAGAGGAAAACATATGACATCAATTGACTTATAAATAGTAAAAATGAAATTGAAAAGAATAATTAGAAAATGACAAATTCCAATTAATAACATATGGATTAACTATGTTGTAATCGTAAGATTATATTTTTATTTATATATAATATCTTACAAGGAACTATAGCTTTCATTCAGTTTTGTTTTCAAAGCTTCATCTCTAAAGGTATATCCATCTACTTCTGGATCTCCCCCTCCTTTTATTTCTTCCAAGAACTTTGTGCTTCAAGCTTAACCAGCTTGTTGACTTGCTATATGAGAATATATTTGTTAGTAGAAAACGATGTGTTCGATATTCTATTCAACAATTCTACCTAATATCTATCCTTCGCCTATTCATATGAAAGTTTTGCCATATATCATATAACAATTTCTTTCTGATTATCCGGTTCTTTCATTTCGTCTAGGATAAGTCCAGTCCTACACACTCTCTCTATGTACATGCAAATGCTTCAGACTGATAGAATGAAATGAGGCATTTTCACAATCTGTTAAACATCAAACTTGATCTAAAAACTGACAATTTTTCTTCAGAAAATGAAGTTGTCACCCCGTATGAGTTAAGAATGTCGTGGATAGATTGATGTATTCTCGCAAAATCATCATATTTCCCCTTTTAAATCAGAGAACTCTGAGCTTGATTATTAAAAGGCAGATGACATTGTTTTAGAGTTTATATGAAAGTCAGAATGACAAAGCAACTTCCGACAGATGTGATCCTTTCTTTCATGTCATCTAGGTAAACAATAAACAACAAGCATCTTCTATAAACTTTAAGGGAAAAAGACATCTTTTTGTCTTTTCAATATCTTTCACAATTCATCTTATAATTATATTGATAAACAATAATATGATAAACAAGATAATAATTTCTATTATCTAGCTTTTTTCGAATATCTCAGTGTTCAACCAAAAATGGAGGGAGAAAACATTTGGTCCCAAACCGAAACAAAAAGAAATTGCTTGGACAATTGGGCTTAAACCATGTTGTTCTTTTTGATAAACAACATACAGGTAAACATATGTATCTGCCAATTGTTAAAAAGCCCCTGCAAGCAATTTATCTAATCAGAATGTAATCTAAAAGACTTTCGAAGCAGCCGCAAAACGACAAATGGGTCTAATCAGTCGGTTCACACCTGTTGGCAACAAAGGACACCGACACAACCAACTGAAATAAAGCAAAAGGTAAGGCCTAGAAGCTATTCGGGATATCCGTGTCTGAAGCCATTTGTTACTTTTTGAGCTCAATAGACTCAATTAATTCGAAAATGGTTCCGACAGGCACACCACCTGGTGAACAGGTTTGGTCGGATTGATTTACCGCACAGTGTGTGTGGTGAATTATTTGAAGTTGTAAGAAGGGAAAAAATCAAAAAATTAAAGACAAAACTAAGGAAATTTCAATGTTTTTGTTGAACAAATGAGAAAAAGCCAACATGTCAATTCTAATATGCACTTGTCTTGTCATTTTGAACGAAAACGTTTTCCTACAACACATGTTAAACGTGTTGATAGTTTAGAGCTTGCTTTGTTACAGCACATACTAAGAAGGAAGCTTTAACTGCTCCAAATGATTAGTGAAAAAGACAAGATGATCTTTGTAGTTACATCGTTTCAATGTTTTAAACAAATTTTCATCTCTTATACATTATATATTTTATTTTTTATAATATATAAGAATCAGAAGAAGAGAAAGATGAAGAAGAAAAGAGATATATATATATATTGGAAATTTATATATTTCTTATCCTTTAATATGTAAAAATGACTACTACTAGATGAATGTTGTTCTTTTATAACTCATTTATCATTTGTTTCTTTGACAACATTCAATTCAACAGCACTCAAAATGTCTAAATGGAACAGTTTAGAACAGCTGGTTACAGTATAGGTTCGACAATCATCAGCATATTCCCTCTTAAAATTTGACAGAAACTATTAGATGATATGACTTTATGTGTGAAATTATTGTTTCAACTTGAACAGCGTAAGCTTTAAATGCTATATAACAAGTTTTAATAATTTCTTTTTTGATGAAAACATTATTTGCTTTCAATGATCAAAGGTTGAGATTATTTGAGTTCAAACCCTAAGAAAACAATTTTTTGGTCCAAGTTCCGATAAAAATGCTTTTCATTAAATGTTATCAAGATGCTTTGATGATCATCAATCGTAATCATGATCAAGTTGTAATGTGAGAAGAAGGTGGAAGAGGAGATCGGAATTTCGGGAAGGTGTTAATTGAAAGATTTTCTTCATCCTTTTCTTATTTATCTATTATTCTTCTTAACAAATGTTATTTTAATATTTCACTAAATCTATTTGAAAGAATTTTAATAGCTAATCAATCAACTTCGAACTTAAAACCTTAATTTTAGAAATATATATTTCAATATGTAATAAATCTTTTCTATCATCATTTAAATGATGATGAACAATTTTTCTTATTATATATTCAGAAGATTCAAAAGATGTTCAATGTTGACGTGATACATCTGAATCTCAATTAGCAATACATCTTTCTCAAGAGATTCGAAACAATGAATTTCAGATTGTGAATACTGCCAATGAAGCGTGCCATATAGAGGTCTCGTGTTGACACAAGAAATGCTCAAGGTTTTAGTTTCTTTCAAACCTTTTTTTTCTTGGAAATGAAATGAGAGGGTAAAGAAAGAAGGTAAAAAGGATCAAAATGTCAACGTAAAAGGATTTGACCCTGAATATACATATAGGCTATAAGATTTAGCAATCTAATGCTATAGAGACCCTATTCACCTCTCCTCTGCTCATCTAGTTAATCCTACCAATTCTAATAATTGTGTAATTTGTACAATGACAATCCTCTTCTAACAGATATTTAGTCACTGCTTATGAAAATATGAGAAAAATAGATGAAATATTAGGAGATAATGAGAGGTAATGAACGAGAGATAGAGCAAGTCTTGAAGATGCTGATCTGATTCTGATGATGAGAAACGGTGTGCATCTCGCCTGCTCCTGGATTAGTACCTATCAGATTTCAGAGACCCTGAGACCTGAGAACGACAGAATCAACGCTCTTACGAGATGTTGTTCTCTCATCCTTGTCCATTCTTCCTCTCTCTCTGTCTCTTTTTGTATCGTGTCCTCCTTGGCCTATTATCTGCTGTCCTTCCAAAAAAAAATGTTATTGAACAGATTCTGGATGAACTGTCTGTTTCATCGTCTCAATTTTCATCAAGTATGGCTGCCAATTAGGAAATTAGAAGAAAAAGAGCTGTCGTCAAGACGTCTGCTATTCCATACCATCTATGTCCAAAATGAACAGATGGTAAATCTGGTCCAAAAATTTGTCAAAATTGAATGAATTATACGGTTAAATTGCCATCACATAGTCAAACAGGCACATCTCTTTCGCGGATTTTCGTTAAATTCAACTATTAAATTGTCTTCTTCCGGCTAATAACTCATTGATGATGTCATATGTCGATATGCTTCTGTTTCTTCTCTTCTCATCATACTTCGGTCATTATACACTATCAATCCGTCAACTTCAGTCATTGTTTCCAGCAATTTGCTCAGTTTTTCTCATTTCAGTTTAACACATATGCTCTTTGTCTAACTAACATGGCTTGGCTCTCAACTGTTGAATATACATCCAATGAGCAACAACGATATGTTCTCTAACAAACAGACGCAAGTAGTAGAACTCAGAAGCCATGATGAACGAGTATGATGTTGGCAAACTTCTGTCATCGCGTGGCTTGTCAGTTGGTTTTAAGTCAAAACCTTATGTTTTCTCTTATACATCTTCACTTCTTTTTCTTTATATAATGCTTTTCGTCTTTTACAAGAAGGAGTATAAGAAGTACAATTTGGAGAAACAAGCAAAGATTCGCCAATAAATCGCATAAAAAGAGCCAATTATGTCTCACATCTCCTTCAACTTAAGCCATCAAAACGCTTAGTTGTCTGAATGCTCAAGTTCTACTAAAAGCCTTCATGCTGCACCTAGTTACAACATGTAAAAGATGCCGAATGTGATAGAAAGAACGGCATATCCCCATGTATTTCGGTTTTCCATAAAAGGGAAATGAAAGTAATTAGCATTACGACTTTCATATTACGCATGTTTTGGCCTCTAACAATCTGTCTGGAGAACCATATAAGGCATTTCATGGTTTTAGCTTGACATCGACAGAAAGAGAAATAGAGAGTTATATATACATATTTATATTTATATATATAGTATATTGAAGTACGCTGAAGGAAAAGCTAAAAGAGAGAGAGAGAAAGGGGTATAGAGAGAGTGTTGCTTGAAATGGACGCAAAGCTGAGCAAAACGCTTTTGGGTGGTCATGTCCTGAAGGCAATTTGTCAGCTAAAAGTAGTGGAAAGCCCCTAAGGGCTTTTAGTTGTTTCAATATACATATCTATATGTGACTACGAAAGCTGACCAATTAAGGTCTTTACAAACACAAGAAAACAAGCCAACTAAGAGAAATTCCCTCATAAATATTAGAAAAGGTGCGAGTGCATTGATTTGAATTTTTCATTCCATACTTAAAATTCTTCACCAATAACCGCATTCAGTTAGTAAATATATCACGTTAGAGATGATGCTAGTGTTCAAACAAGTGACTATCAGAAATAATTATAAACTTTGATTTCATGCTAGCATAATTTATATGATATAGTTAGATATTACGAGTGCTATATCGTGAAAAATCATGCTTTTATGTTAGAAAATAGTATCAGGCATCTTAGTAACTGTATATAAAATGTTAATAACAAAGCATTATTTTCAATTAAATCAATTTTCCTCATGATTAAAGTACTTGATTTCTCATTTCTCTGACTATTTTGTGGCTTTTGAGCTCTTAGGTACGACAATTCTCTTAATCCAGATAGATGGAATCTAATTGGAAAGGCACAAACGAGATTGTTTACCTAATATGGTCTAAGAGGAAAATATATATTATGCTGAGTATATGAAAGCATGAATAGGCATTCTTGCTATCTTAGGTGGTTTGAAAATGGACAAGAAATCTATCTATTAGACATATATTCATTAAAAGAAAGAGAGAGAGAGAGAGAGAGAGAGAGAGAGAGAGAGAGAGAGAGAGAGAGAGAACTAGTAAATGTTACTGTGTGTATGAAAGGCTAAATAACCTCACTAATATGGTCCCGTTGTTTAAGGTGTCATTCGGCATATGACAGACTATAAAGGGTTACTCGGATAAACTTCTAGACTACTACTACCTGCTATATGACTCTCTGGCTTCAGTTTTTCTTTCTTTCAACATTCTAGTTCATTCATCTGGTTCATATATCCATTTACTATAATTTCTTCACAAGAACAGAAACAGGTAGAAGAAATAAGACAGAAATGAAAGAGATGAGAGCGAGGTGTTGACTGTTCATGAAATTACAGGTCTAACACGCGATAGCTGTCATATTTCTTAATTCTTAAAGGATATAATGAAGATATAACGGGATATAGTTAACGATAACTATATGTTATACGAACTTGGTAACATGATATAAGATCTTATATACTATATCACTCTATATATATCTTTATGATGTATACAACTAATGAACGAATGGCACAAATCGTAATGTAAGGGTAAAACATACAGAAGACCTTGACTTATCTGGCCACCTTCGACCCTAATTAACCGTTTAATGAGAAAAAATCATTCAATCTGTATAGATTCACTATTCTATTCTTCTTAGAAAACGATACAACACGTTTTACTCTTCACGTAGTGCGATTGAGTTGACCAGCTGACAGATGGTCATCATCATCATCATCTTCACTATCGTCGACATCCAAATGAAACCATGTGTGGGAAACATGCCAACAGCACTGTGATGGCTTGGCTTATGGACAACGGAATGACGATGGTGTTGAAGAAGTTCAATGAAAAACGAAAAAGAATGAGAAAGAGAGAGAGAGGGAGAAGGGAAAGCTGGCATTCTTCTGGCACGAGCACACACACACAGAGCGCCAGCTGATGATGATGACGTCGTTGTCTGTCTTGTTATGAGGCTGATGATAACGCATAAACCATCAACAAGGACAACAAAGGAAATGAAATAATGAGAAAAGGCCATACAGTTAGAGAAATTAAAATTTGAAGAAGTAAATCATAGACAATTAATAGATAATTGAATGTAGAAATGATGAGTAATAGCAGAATATATCGTAAGTAGTGTATTAGATGTGACTGAGTGACTGGCTAAACAGGAACGTAATATCTCTAACGGTTTTTCGACTACATGATTGCCAGCAATTACATTTCTATGTTGTAGAATTAACTATTAGATAATGACTAAAACCATGAATACAAAGAATATACTAGATAATCATATACATCTCAGATTCTTCGTTGAATGTCAATTAGCGCATTTTTTTGATGAAAAAAAAACGAAATAGAACTAACCTTATGTGTTTTACAAGTTGTTGTTAAAGATTGAACATCATGGTTAGCATGTCGAATATCTTGAAGACATAGACAGCAAACAGGCTGTTTACAAGCTAGACAATACATAGATAACAGTTCAGAATGGTGAGAATTGCAATGAGCTTCTCGATTAACTGCTTGAGATGACTTCCGTGATCTAGAAAATGTATTAATGAATAGTAAAATCATTTGAAAATGAATAGATAATACCTGCTAGTTGCTGGAATTAGAATGTGCTTGGCTAATGGACCACGAGATGGATGAAGTGTTGTTTGGCATTCATTACAATAGTAAATATCACATTGTTCACAGAAGGTCGTGGCTGCTCGAACAACTTCTTCACAAAGCTGAAACAGAAATTTCATTAAAATATGCAAGTTTAAAGCAATAACTGACTTGACAATTAGGATCGCTCACAGGCTGATCTGTTGTCTTTGGAGCTAGATGAGGGTGAGTACTGAGATAGCGAGTTATAACATTCATCATTGCAATGTTTGGTGGAGCTGTTAATATAGCGGATTCATCAGCAAAATATGTTGATTTTTGACAAATTCCTATATAATTAAGAAAATTTTATACTAAAACAGTGAAAAAAAGAGAAATATACCGCATTGAAGATGAGCAGCATTCGTTGAAGGAGTGAGAATACTACGCATTCGGAATTGTGAAGGACCAATGATTGAAGAGGGTCGGGAAACTAAAAAAAAGAAAACGGAAATGAAAATACAAAAAACAAATTATTTAAAAGAAAGTTACCTCGTCCATTACATACTACAACTCCTGAATCTGTTTCTGATAGTACAGATAGCTTGTCACTTTCATGATCAGGATCAGAAATACATACAGAAATAGTATCAGAAGCCCCACTACTGCATTGAGGGGACAGAGGGGATGAACTAAGAATATGGGAAAATAGTGATGGTGTTGAAGCACCGTGTTGATTAGCTGGAGTAGTAGGTCGTGGAGATGCCACTGTTGAGGTACTTGAAGCCGATGAAGAACATGGTTGAAAAACCTTTAAAAAAACGGGAAAACTAAAAAGAGTTAGAGAATTAACATACCTTGAGAGCACAGCATCGGCAATAACTGTGGCCACAATTAAGGAGGATAGGATCCTCGAAGAATTTTCGACAAAACGAGCACTTTAACTCTTCTTCCATAGCATTCGGAGAGTTCCTAAAAAAGCGAAACATCATAGATTGTGGGAAAAAACATCGATTTTACAGAAACGAAAACGGAAAAGTTGAAAATAAGAAAGAATAAATGAATGAATGGAAAGAAAAAATGAAGCTAGCTGGTAGTAGTTCTATCATTATAACGATCAAGGGTTGAAATATATCGAAGCCATGATGTGTGGACATACTAGATAGCTTAATCAATCATAAATCGGCAGTTGTGGTCCTGAATGACCGAAGCCTAGCTCAGATGTGGGTGACGGAATAATGGAATAGGTTGGTAGAGATAGAGTGAAAGAAAGAGGGCGAGCAGGAAAAGGGGGTGTGGCTTGGAGTAGTCTACAAGCCGAGGAGGGGAGGAGTAGGAGGAGGAGGAGAGAAGGACGAGGAGGAGGATCGAAGACGATAGAACTAAAAGAGAATGGCAAAAGCTGCTGACGACATAGCTAAGAACAGCACAACAGAATCAGAAGTGAAAACAAAGAAAATATTGAAAATGTAACTTTGAAATAAAAGAATTGAAGAAAGGAAAATTGAGATAATGAGTTCAAAGGGGATAAGAAGTAATCTGTTTCAGAATATGAATATCACAATTGGCAAATAAGAAAGATGATGATGTGCTGAAGTTGAAGAAGTATTCGTTAGAAAAGTGAAACGCTGAATACGAAGCAGAGTAAGGATGAAACTAGTCAGGCAAAGGCAAAAGACACGAAATATGAGGAGAATGTGTGAGGAAAAAGAAGAAGGAGTAAGAGATAGAGGAAGAGGAAAGCAGGCAAGATGATTAGCTATAGAATGACCGGCAAACGCATATTCCTCAAGCATTTTGATCATACTACTCTTCTTCTTCTTCTATCATTATACACTTAATGAATTGAGATTCATAATATTTCAGAAATATATGGAGAAAATGAAAAAGAGGAAGTGAAGTGTTTGATGTTTAGATGGATAGTGTGGGAACAGATACTTAAAACCTTCAATTCTAAGTAAAGTTTGAAGAATTGAATTTACTCTCTTACTCTCTTTTACCATATTATGCATATAATCTATTTTCTCTTTACCGTATAAACACGTGAAAAGTTACGTGAGCGTGAACTTCATTTTGGTCATGCGAATCGTTTCAATTGGTTGCATATTCTCATTCATCTCTCTCTTTCTCTCGATTCGATTGCTCAACTCATCAGTCTCTATCGACAGTTATTCACACAATATGCTCTTATAAGGAAGGGGGGGGGAAACACTGTAGAAGCAGCCTGAAGGATTTTATAGTTTCTGTCTATTCTGGTCATTGTGTGACAGCAGATGAGCAGATGACAATATTCTTGTTCAATGTATAGCAATACGCAAAAAGTAGGCGGAGAACATCATTCATCTTGGACGATCTCCAACCTCCTTGTCTCGTCTCATCCACTTTCCTCAGTTTCCCATTCTCTTTAACAATTCCTTATCGGTATATATGTCTAATATCTCTTCTGATCGTATTCTATTCCAAATAGATGGAGTCATAGAAGGTCAGAACAGACTGTCCAGAATGCCATATGCAGGTGGCACGAGACTGTCACCTCTAAAATTATTTTTTTTTGGTCACCGTCCTCGTGTACTACCGATATTCATATTTCTATAACTTCCTTTCCAAATTCATAATTCTAATCCGAAATAAACGACATCAGAAAAAACGTGGTAAAAGAATAAAATAATGGAAAGATACATGAATTGTTTCGAGAAAAAGAAAAAGAAAGAAGTATCATTGTCATGCAACTAGAATGAATCTCATATGGTGTGTCACTAAACTGTGGAACACCTGAAAACGTGCTCAAACTTGAGAAAAAAACTGCACCAGCTAGGTATACAGAAGACAGTCTTATTTGAATTCTACAGAGAGATGAGATTTAAGAAAAAAACTGCAAAAACGGATGATGTTGTAAGTAGTTGTAGAAGATATACAACTATAGACCACCTCAAGGATTATAAAACGCATTAAACAGTGGTTAGGTAAACGATGAAGTTTTTTCACATAAATAAAGATGAAAAAAACGAGGATGGTGACAACGAGGTGTTCATATAGATGCATTAAGAGGGAGGAAGAGAAAGAAAGAATGAGGGGATTTGACGTTAACGAGGCAATTGGACATCCTTTAAGGTTGTCGCTCCTGTTTCCTTCACAATGATATTTGTAATGGATAACTGAAGGTTTTTCTATAACAATATCAAATTGAAAAAAAAGAGGAAAGGAAGTGGGAAATCGAGTAAAAGGAAAAGATAACAAGATGAGAAAAGAAGAAAACGATGAGGAAAAGTTTAAAAGAATACTTAAAATGAATTTAGGAAAGATGAAAAGAAAAATGAATAAGTGGTAATACTAAGATATGCTGTATATAGAAAGCTTGTAGATGAAAGATGAAACGAAAAAGCTCAAATGAGGATGAGAGTAAAGATGAGAAGGGATAGAATGAAATGAGCATAACGTAATGAAAGAGAACATGATTTGAAGAAGTTACGAGAGAAAAAGAAAAAAAAATGATAGAAAGTAGAAGAATAACTTCAGAAAAATAATTGATGACGCCATATAAGCACATGCATGTATCTTTCGTTAAGCCTTTGACTACTTCTTGCGGTTTCTAGTCTACAAATCCGTTCGGTAGTTAGTGGTTGGCAGCGTTTCTGATACGAAGCTCATGCTGATGAAGAAGAGACGAATACTTTGCATGAAGCAAAAGAGCAGCAGGAGTACGAGATACGAATGACAATACTATTGGGAAAACAATGTGCGGCCTGTGTCAGATGCTAGTGGCATCTAGCTGAGCAGAGGATGAGCCGACGACAAGCTGCTAGCTGGCCATTGGGACTGATGAGTTGACATTTGAGACTGCGGGATATGTGGAAGTACGATTCAGGTATGAAACAGATGGAATAAGGCAGTTAAGAAGTCACATGCTGCTCTTGCTGACCTTAATCATGTCCAAAGAAAGAACCCAAGTAGGATGATACTGCAAATATATTCGAAAAGATGACATTGAAATGAAAAAAAAAATATTTTGAATAAACCAAAATAAATTATTTGAATTAGATTTTCTTAATCAATTATCGCATATAAGATAAGTTGAGGCATAGAGCATAGTTTTTTGAAAAAAAAAAAGAAGAATAATTGTTCATCAAATAAAACTCAACTATAGAGAATATGTTCAAACAGGTTTTTAACATTTTTTTGTGAATCCTCATAAGGATTGGAAGTAAAAAAAAACTAAAAACCGATATAACGTTCACAAATTATCGTTCAAAATCAATGAAATGGAAGATAATTGGTCAAATCAATTAAGTCTATTAGATCTTCATTGAGTTGTTTGTTTAAACAAGAAACAAACACACTGAAGATCCGATAAATTCTTCAATATGCCAGAATGTTGTGGAAAGTGAAAAGCTGTTGATAAGTGATCAGTAAGAATGATCAGGCATGAGATCAGGTAGAGTAGACGACATGTTGTTTGTAAACAAATCAATAAACAAACAACAAATGCGTAATGGAGTCAGCAAACCGCTGTTGACACAAACAGCTCAAAACAGCATTGACAGGAAGGTCGACTGGCCTTTTAAGGCTGCTCAGTCTATGATCGGAAAATCCAAAAATGGAGTAACAATAGTCAGATAATGAGCACATTACATGTTTACAATTGACTGTCCGTTGGCATGAATCAGAATTGAAGAATGGCTAAGTTGAAATAGAAATATGAGTAAATTCAGATGATTGTGATTAACAAACACGATATTTTCTACTTCCCCTTCAAGCCAAAAAGAAAAAAGAAAGAGAAATCAGCCCATGAGCTCTGCAATAAAATTTTCATGCTTTAGCTCCATAAAACCCAAAAAATCACAAAGCATGATTAAAACGGAACGAGTAGAGGATCAGAAGTGAGGAAGTTAATGTATTGAAACCAGCATTTTACCAATTTTCTCTTATATAATGCATATCTCTCTCTATTTGTTGTCCCTTATACTCTCAATTGCTCTCTACCTCTCTCGTGTTCTCATAGTCTTGTCACCCAAGGCATATCTGTTGGCAGAAAATGGGTAAGCGACTACTGAGTGCTTAGCCAGAAATTAATGATAGAGTAGACAATCTGAATATAGTGCATATAAAGACAATCCTTTCGAAATCGGAAATAGAGAGGGAGAGAGAGAGAGATAGGAAAGCTCTTGGGAGAGATAGACAGTAAAGATACATATCCTTCGCTCGGCTGCACATCTAATTAACAGGTGTCAAAGGCTTATGAAATAAGCTTCAAGCGCGGCTATGACTCAAAACATAAGAGCAGGAAAAAGTGGTTTCGAAAGGAAAGTGGTCATGAACGCGGTAATATAAGAGAGTGAACAGATGAAATTGAGAGAACGAAATAATTTGTGAGAACACAAACTGACCACACACAACCGATTGTAGACTGCAACATGATTATAAATGAAATTCATTTTTACATGCATACTCACGTATTCAAATTACGTGAAAACTACGCAAATTATAGTTCAAAGAATATATTTAATAGTTGCAGTCAAAATGTAAACTAATTTGTGGTTGAAAGTAAAAAAGAAGAGGTAGAAACAAGAAGAAAAAAAATTGAAAACATCGGCTAATTTTAGGGTCATATCCCAATAGCGGTTGTTGGCTTCTAACATTGTAAATGTTTGTCTTAGAGCCTTCAGAATGAACATGTCTATGTTGGTCGTATCTTATTTCGAAGGACCAATACATGAAGCTTGTTAGTTAGCTAGTTATAAGGTTGTACATATTCAAAAAGAAAACATGAAAAGGAATAAGAAAGAGAGTTATGTGAAAAGCATCCAATTTTCTTGCCAAATTGTAGAATATAATATCGATTGATAATACAGTTCAAAGAAAGAAATATGATAAATGGCTAAAGCATCAAACAATTCTGATAAACAGTAATACACGAAAGGACTGTTGTTCTTATTCCTTTAGAGGACTTGGCATTAGAACGAACTAAAACCACGTTCAATCGGGTTTAGGGACAAGAAGACACAACAGGAAAATAGCCAGTCTCGGACAAGAAAGAAAAACAATTGTCATGATTATTTTGGATAGGAAAGGAGAAAGAGAGAAAGAAAGAGAGGGAGAAAAGTAGAAAAGTGAAAAAAGACTAAGATAAAGACTTCGAGACATCTATTAAGCTAAATGAAAACGATGGAGGAAATTGCAAAAAGAGTGAAAACTGAGCTAAGTGAGTACTTAGTAGAATATACGAATACAAGTTTGAAAAGAAAAGAAAAACAGAATTCATATGAACAAGAAAATATCGTAAAAATGAGAAATAATGGCATATTTCATGAAATTTTGAAAAAAAAAAGGTTCAAATAGTAGATGAAGATACGAGATGTAAGTAGATAATATGAGATATGGATAGGTAAACCGACACACAACCACATTTTTGGTCTCATGTAGAACAATAAAAATCAATAAAAATCGAAAAATATAAAAATTAAAAAATATGGATGTGAAGTAGTGATAGAGAATTTCTGATAGTCATAGTTAAATGAATAGTTAAGCAGATCTTTGAGTTTTTGAAATCAATAGGATTGTGTTCGATGTGATAGATTGTAGAGCTGAGATGAGGAGAAGAAGCAACAAGTCGTGCTGGCTGACCGGCTGACAAGTGGGTTGGATGAATGGCAGGACGGATCCGTACATCCTCTTCTATTTGATGGTCCGGCTATCCGTACGGCATTTTGTCCGTTCTTTCCGTTAATATAAGTTGCAGGCGTTGATCAGCAGCAAGACTGAGTAAGAGAGACGTAAAGGCTCGACTGAGTAGGCGGAGCTCAAATCAAGGTCCTCAACGACCATCTGCAAAGGATGAAGAAGCTTTGAAATAAAGCTTAACTTCAGTTATAGAAATTATTTCTTGATTTATCCATCATTTCCAAGTTTAATGTGAGCAAGTTGCTCGATACGCTAAGAGAGGAAGAAAAAAGTGAGTGAAGAATCAGATAAATCCAAAATGAGCTTCAGATATGTCAATGTGAAACTGAAATAAACAAATAAATATTTGATCAAAACTATGATAACTATTCCCGGAAATAGAGAAAAAACGAAAAAATTTAATTCAAAGTAAATAATAATTGGAACAGTAATAACATTTAAAAATGTTATAAATTGAGTAATAAACTATAAAACAGACGGCTTTGAACAATCTGCTTAACTGCTGATGAGGCAGGAATTTGATCATAAAATTTCAGCAACGTACTCGAAGAACTAAAAATCATTTTCACACATTTTTTTCGAATTTTACTTCAATACTCTTGTCTACATAGACATTTCAGTGTTTTTTTAATTTTCTAAATAAGGTAAATTATTCACGCCTTCTGCCCTTGGAAACATTTTTTTTCTCGCCCAATTTTACAACGATAAGATCGATTGCGAGAGATTTTTCCAAAAAAAAAAAAAAAAACTGAAATTGCTATCGAGGCTGAATGAAGTATTTAGTACTTCCTGTATGATATAACTAGTGTAAGAATATTGGAATAATCCTCATAGTTCGTGCTTGATTTAGCAAGTCTTTCCTCATTTCCGAAATACTCTCTATGGCTATTCATACTTGTAGTTGTTGTCTTTCTCTCTTTTCAACAGAAAATAAGAAGAAAACGGAAAAAGGCTTGTAGATTGTTGCATTGTTTCCGTTTTTCATTGAAAACTTTCAGGAGTAAAACAGATGTAAAAGAATAGAAATGAATTCATGGAAAAAGTTGAATTGAGAAGATGTAAATGAAAACGCGATTCATCTTCTTTCTCAGTTTGACTATAAAAGGTCACTCAGAATTTTTTTTTCTGAAAACAGACCAAGTGGACATAGTTTTTGGAAACATTTACTTTTTTTTTTTCAAAAATACAACTCATTTTTACATAAGAAAAGGATTGTTGAATACGAAATTATGAGTTTAGTAAACTTCTCAACACAACTAATCCTTGTTATAAACTTTCTAAAATATTATATTTTAACAAAAAAAAAGACGATAAAGAAAATTTTTTGTAGATCGACTGAAAGCTTAGATGAAATTTAAAAAAAAGAAAGAAAAAAGAATTCACAAACAATTTGAAGAATTACCTATAAATAAAGAACCGTTTCATATTTCATCTGATTCAATATTGAAAATTAAACCCGAAAATACTTATAAGAGGAAAAGGAAGAAACATAAAACCAACATTGGCTCTTTTACTATTGCTTACTGATTGCACAAACAAGATTTTTCTCTCTAAATAGACAATAGAAAACAAAAATTCCTAAGTATTATGGAATAAAATCTTTTTACAAGATCTATTAAACACGTAGATAGTGCTTTGAAGGGTATCATGGTAACAATCCGAAAGGGAAACAGATGAAGAGCAAAGCGGAGGAAGGATAAGATTGAGCTTGATGAGCCTCGTTAAAGCTTTGCTCCAGCATGCAATTCAACACAATGATGAAGCGTGAATGAGAGCCACGCACCCATAATTAGTGAATCGTCGATCAGGCTTGTTGCCTGTTAACTGGATAATATCTTTAATTATACCGTAAAGGCTCAAGGGATTTGGTGATCAGCATAGTAAACCATATTCTAAACCGGAAACAAACAAGCTGTCGTGAATAGAGCATGTTTGATTAAATCAACAGATAGTAATCATATACATCATTAATTCTAATTAAATATTTCACGTAATAACTGTGTTATTTGAATATTAATTTGATTTTATATTATTTATTATTAATATAAAAGTAAAATATAGTTAATTAGTTGGATGGATATTCATTTAATATTAGTTATTTTTAATTTGAAATAGTAAATAATCGATAAATCGGTACTTTGTTAATACGTGAACTTTCTCAAAGTTCACGTATTCATAAAATGTCATATTCTGATTTACTTTTATGAGAATCTGCATAAAGGAGTACGGTCAAGCCATATCCAACTGAATTCGTCATAAATAGATTTATCATAATCATTATAAATTAATATATATTATTAATTTTAAAAAAAAATTATTATACACATAGTTAATAGAAAAAATAAATATAAATATAATTCCCTTTGGAGTTATATGTTTTGTATACATGTATGTATAGTAAAGTGCTACAACATGTGATCCGTAAATGGAGCAGCACACATTAAGAAACTCGCTCAAAGCTCTTGGGGCTTCAGAAAATGACCATCCGACATCCGGCAAAGACGACAACGAACATAACAATGAATCTTTTCATCACATATCTTCAGATATACATAAGGAAGATATAGACAAGTGAAATGACAATGTATTTGAAGATGGGTAAATAGGATGTCTTACATATAAATCTGTTTCCATATATAACGTCAATAAAAGTTCTCAAATTTGGGAACATTTTCATGAATATGCTTAGTTTTAATTAGTAATTAAGTATTACTAGTTTGTATAGTTTATATAAACTGTATAAAAGAAAAAAGGAAATATTCATTATTTCATTAGAAACTTAAATCTGAACTCAACTCTTTCACAACCACAAACCGATTTCATACTACAATTACATACAGAGGATTGCCTGATGTTTATAAATGGATTATACATGTAAATATTTAAGAGAAACCATAATAATCTGTTCAGAATGGAACAGAGATTGTCAGTTTCAATATAAATCCGCTGATTTTGAAGCAGCATTTGATGACGATTCTAACTGGAAAAATGAAAAATAGAACGCTATGGTGAGGCAGACCATCTGATAGAAAAATAGTATTTCTTAGAAATACAATAAGCTGTCAACTTGATAGAACGACAGTCCTTGATATGAAAGTAGCAGGGGGTCTCCACCTGTTCGTCTGATTTCATCACTTGGATCAACATTCACTCTCTCAATTCAATTGCCCTTTCACATAATTTACTTTAGAAAACTATTGAAGTTTATGAAATTGAAATTGAAATTAAAATGAATAGCCGGTAGGTTCAAAGGGGAAAATGAACAGAACTGGGAAATGTAAAAAAGTAAAATGTACAGAGCATGAGTACAATCTGATTCATTCGAAGCAGGTGATGTACCAACACCTTCTTTTTCATCAAAAATTGTGCTGTTCAATCCACTAAGTAAACTAGTACTTTCAAAACTTTCAAAACTTGAAAAACCATTTGTGTAAATGGTCGAGATTATCAGAATCAGGAAGGTGTACGTGTGAAACAACGTAGAGTAAACAAAAGAATTTGTCGTAATAAGTGGGAGATGAAGGCGAGTTCATATAACTTGAATGATAATACTTTATATGATAAAAGACAGCAATTTTTGAAAAAATCATACTTTGGGCAAGAATTGTGTTGTTGATTTCCATCTGGATTCTTACATGCAAAACAAGACGGCTAATCGGTGTGACATTGCTATTCTGACGATGAGAAGGTCCGACATATTGGGTGAACCAGAGGATAGAAAGAGATAAAGAGAAAGAGTTGAATAGAGGAAAGGAGAGGAAAAGAGATAGACTGACCATATAATAGACGATATAGTAATGTCTGTCTAAATGTATTTGAATTGTTGGATATGATGATGATGATGATGATCAGTCAATTCTTCTCATTCAAACATGCGCAACTGTACCAACTGACAACTTTATATGTAATTAAGCTTTGAAAGAGATTGTCACATTATTAAGAAAATCACAAAATACTTTGAGTAATCATCAAAAAAGAAAGAGAGAGAGAGAGAGAGAGAGGGAGAGAGAAAGAGAGAGAGAGAGAGAGAGGGAGAGAGAAAGAGAGAGAGAGAGAGAGAGGGAGAGAGAAAGAGAGAGAGAGAATATAGATGAATAGAATGAATGAAACTAAGAGAATGATTGTCTTGAATGAATACAATTTTTCTTTTTTCATTTTTTAAGATTTTTAAGATAAAACCATAGACAACTGTATTACTTGTCAACTTTATAAAAAGAACTTATTTCATCATAAAAGCACATATTCTTACTAATAACTTAATCATATGTCAGGTATTTGTTCAAGAAAATGTTAAAAAAACTCCTCAAAATCAAACGAATAATCAAACTTCTTGTAAATATAGGTTTTCTCACTTTCATTTCTTTAACAAATTTCTTCAAACTATTGACTGAATTTTTGACAAAATTTTTCCAAAAACAGAAAAAAAAGTTTAAATGATGGTTAAGCGGAATGTATCCATCTAAATTTCATATATATTGTATATCCAATGTAGTTAACAACATACGTGGCATTGCTAACTTAACTATCTGAGGGCCCACAATCACATCTGGTTTCGTTTGTTCGTTTTTAGGACATCATTTGATATATTTAAAGCAGTAGCATCATTACAAAGCTGTTAAAAGGGGAAAAAACCTTTATGTACATATCATCTAATAATAAAAAAAATGTATATTATCAAAAGAATTTACAAATAAATAGAAAAAAGTCTTTTAATTTTAATTTGAAAGCCTTATTAAGGATGAAAATTTAAATGATTTTCATTTGAAAACCAAAAAAACGATATGAATATACATATATTCTTCTTGGAATCTATAGAAGCTTAAAAGGATTTAAGAAAATCAAATAAAATGATATATTGAATGTTTTATTTTTTAATCTTTTTATATAAAAATCATATAATTAACATGGATTTAAATGAATTATTTAAAAATAATATTCAGAATTAGAAAAAGAAAGTGGATTTACTTACACATATACGTATAGTTTAATTTGTTTTTTTAAATTTAAAAATTAGAAATATTCTCATCTATTTTAGAAGTAAATGAATAAGATTTATGAGCATATCACTCTGAATTACATCAGAAATAGATTTTTTTTCTATAAAAACTGTTCTTTTCAAAGCAAACAAGCAAAATAAAAAAAGCCAATGAATGTCAGCTGTTTGTGTGCCCTTTATCTGCTGCACCGCTTTAGTTGAAAAAGAACAGCTTGGAAGATAATTTTCCGGAACGGGAAAAACGTAAAAGCACAAAGTGGTCAAAGACATTGAAAAACGAAAAAATCATTGAGAGAAAAGAATAAAAAAAAGGCAAAGAAGAAGAAGAAGAAGAAGAAGAAGATGTCTTTTTGAAAATGACAATAATCTATCAAAGGTGTTAATGTGCTCCATTAACTATGGACATCGTCACCATCATCATACATACATGTATGTATGTATTGATGGTATATATGTATGTATTTATCTAATATACATATAATCAATATAATTTAAATTTTTTTCAAATATAGTTAAAGAAAAGAATTGAAAATCAAACTTTAGTTCGAGAATTCATGTGCATTGGATGAATTGAATTGGATGTTCTGGAGAGGAAAAGCCATAATTTAAAAAAATAGAAATAAAGTCTTAGAGATTAACTGGATTATTTGAAGCAATATAAGATATAATTTAGAAAAATCAAACTATCATGAAGTACATGAAGATAATACAATTTTGAATAAGATGATGAGATGTGGATACTTCTAATGATGTTATCAGAAGGCTATCCATAAAGCTTCTAATTTAGCTCAAGCTAATCGACAAGCTCATGGCATTTACGAAATTGTAAAAGAAAGACAAAAGATTAATTAAAGAAGTGGTGAAAAATGAAATTGAGAGAGAAAATGTTTGAATGAGATCTCACATTGAACATAGAATGTGAATGAAAAGGAGAAGCACAAATGAAAGAAACATTGGGTGGAAAATGAAAATAATTAAGAGAAAGCAGAGAAAAAGAGAGCAAAGGAAGATGGAGATATGGTATAATTATAAGAGAGAGAGAGGGATGAAGATAGAAAGAGATAAAAAGAGAAATAGAGAGAGAGAGAGAGAGAGAGAGAGAGAGAGAGAGATGTTTGATGATGGCATAAGTGCTGGATGAGATATGTTCGTCTTCAGATCATTACAGCCTGTGCTTGGATGTCTTTTCTTTAATTTCTCTACACTGATTTTCTACAACCATCAACATATTCCACGTTCAGCTACATATTATGTTGTACAATCAGAAATATTTCTTAATTTCTTTTCAAAAACTGAACATTTGCTTTTGAACCTATGGATCAGAAAAAAAAAGTGAGAGATGTGAACAGAAAAATGAATGAAACGGCATGCTTCTCAGTTATTTAGTAGCTGATGTCTTATTTTCTTACATTCCACTTGGTAAAGAAATAATAGTTTCGCTTGACAAAAAGAATTTTTTTAAATTTTGGAATCAGCTTTAAAACTTTTTTTCAATTTCTTTGAGAATTTCAATATTTAGAGAAAATTTAGATAAGTCTTATCAATCAATTGAATTTTCTAAGCAAATTACAAGAATGTAAATACTAAAAACAGAATAAAGAGACAGATGTTTCATTTGAGTCCAAAGGGCAATCATATAGGAAAACGACCAAAAAAAGAATTGAGAATTGACAAAAATCCGTATGGACGATTAAGGAAAAAAAATGGATCGACTGCTGTCATCGTGTTTAGAGACATTCTCTATACACATCATCTACCACCTCCCAAACCCTCCCCACCCCCCACCACTTCTTCCATTCCTTCTTCTCTCATCCCTCTCTCTCTTAGTTCCAAAAAATTTCATTTACATCAGTTGTAAGCCAGATTGATATATGTTATTTCCTATCTATTCTGTCAATACATCATTAAAAATTATATAAATCCTACACAATTTATACAGATATTTTTTGTTTTAAAAGAATATTTTGAATAAAAAAAAATAAATTAACTTCATAAAAAATTGATAATTAGCTTCACTTTCATGAGAAAAAAAATCTAATTAAAGCAGTGGATTGTAGAATCAGAATTGCAAATAGCATCTTCAATGTGATTTTAGGACAGAATGATTATGGATTGAAAAGAAAGAGAGTCACCTGTATTTCCCTTGAGACTACTAAATAAAGTAATTGGAAAAATGTGAATGAAGTAGAGAGATATCTAATTTTCTGAATAAAAAGACGATGATGTTAAAGTTAGTTTGAGAAGGTCAGATGAACGAGGATTTCTAAAGATTTTGAAGCAAATGAAAACAGGCAAAAGCCTCTTGTTCTAGATTCTCATACTTTTTTAAACTTTTTTTTTAAATAGAAGAAAAAGTTAAAAAGAAGATGAACAATAAAATCAGAAAATGAAAAGTTGTATGAGATATCTCATCATGCCATTCATTTCTACTAGCTCCAGATGTCATTAACAACTCTCTTTTCTCTCTACTTTATATGATATTTTCTATATTTTGTAGATATGAACTACTAATATGAGTGAGAGTTCAAGCAATAAATCAAAAAAAAGAAAGAATTGGCTTCTTAAACAAGTGACAAGAATTAGGTAGAAAATGAGCTAAACACAAGAAAATATAGATAACTGAATGTGTAAATCAAATCATTTTGAAGGAAAAGTAAATAAAAAAACAAGAAGAACCATAAAAATTCCAATACAAACTTTAAAATATAGATATTTGAAAAAGTGAAAAGTCAAAATGACAATCATTCTTCTTCTTTTCCCATTTATGAAGCTGCGAATTATTTAGAAGATAGGCCTAGAAGATGCTTCAGTGTCATTAAGATATGAATTGTGGAAGAACACAAATATTGTTTTTACGAAAAAAAAAGAAAAAAAGAAAAGAGAATATTCACCTCTCTGTACAAAGTACTTTTCAGAGAAAAAAAATTTATTATATGAAATACAAATAGTTTTATTCATAATTTCTATTTCTTATAAACATATAGTTACTCTTAGTTGTTACAGCTTCACACATTTTTGCAACAAAAGATGAGAAAAGATATTTTTTTCTCGGAAAATGTGTCTCTGACCCCCGTCACGTTTCATATATTTCATCAAGTTTTGACTTGCAACACATAGTATCTATGAAATTTGCAAACACATTTTGGCGGCGAATCTGCTTGAACTGAATAAATCATACGAGTACTAGAAGAAATTGAAACATATTTTTAAATTTCTATAGACATTCATGATGAAACTTTCTCATAAAATTATAAAAGAAATAAAATTAAATATATATGTAAATTAACAAAGTTTTATATCAAATATCACATAAAAACAGGTGAAAATAAGATAAAATTTATTTATAAATTACTTAAATTAGAAAAAGAAATAGAATTTATAAATAAAATCAATTTGTCAAACTTTAAATACATGATTTGAATGAATAAATATATAATAATTCATTCAAAAAAGATATTTCTTAACAACAATCAAGATAATCCATTTTGAAATAAATTTATTTATTCAAATGTTATGACAGACTTGAGCACTTTTATTGGAATGAACTCAATAGATTTTCATTTTAGGTTGTAACTTTTCAAAATCTCCTCCCATAACTAATCACTCAACCATTTACTATGTGATAAACAGCTACGGGATTTTCAATGGATACTAGCTAACTAGCTTGATTATTATTTGCTAAATATATATATATATATATATATATATATATATATATAGTTAAATAAATCAATTGTATGACTACATCCATACATGTATGAGTCGACAGATAGGACCTAAGATACAGTTAGAAAAAGCTCATAGATGAAGCATCAAAAAGAAAGATGATTTCTTGATATTTAGATTAAAATCAAATATTTTATACTAAATGCCAATAAGATTGACAGATTTCTTAAAACATTCATGTGTATGGTACAAGCAAAGGAATGATCTTGTTGAAAGAGAGGGGTGCTATGAGTGAAGCTTCATCAAGATATCGTCGCTGTACGGGACTACATGACCTTTAGCTGACAACATGCATTTGCTTTAGGAAAATGAAATGAAATGGCTAAAAAGATAGTTAGATATTCATATTAAAACCATATAGTTAGTAAAAAAATTATAATATTAAAAGTTAACTAAGATCAAATGTTATAAAATAAGTTTTAATTATAAGATAATAATTAACTAATTAATATTAATAAATGACACTTTGGCACGCGTCAGAAATGATTAAATGATGTTTAATTTATAATTATTATCACTAAAGAGCAAACAGATTATGCGACTTTATGGACAAACAATTCATTATTTCATCTTCTATCTAGGGAGGAGCACAATAACTAGTAGAATCAAGTCAAAACTACATAATAACAGTTACATATTAGAGAAATATTCAATATATACATACATGTATATATCGGTTTTAGAATATAAAGTTTAATATACAGTATAGATTAGAAATTACTTGGTTAATGATGGTCAGTAAGAAAGGAGAGTCCTTTGCGGTAGGTCAGTCAGATAGATAAGGAAAGACATAAAATATCCATATGAAGACATATAATTAACCTTTTGTTATAATAATATTGACTATATATAAATATTTTATGAAAAATAAAAATATTCGAAGATAAACTAAAACTAAAATATTATTTTTACAAGCTTAAGCAAGTAAACTAGTGTTCGAGGTAACCTTGTTGCTGTTGCTATGACTATGTAGGAGAGAGGACATAAAAGAAAAGAAGAAAGGAAGGAAGGAAGAAATGAATGAAAATTAGTTATTTCATATAAACTTTTATTTTTTTTAAATTAATCTTATATACTAGATATACATAGATATACATTTAAGTTATAACATTGCAAACTAAAATATTGAAAAAACAAACTTTTTTTCGTCAAAACTAAAATTTTTCACATGGAATTAAAGAAATTTTCATATGAAAAAACAAAGGAACGCTATAGATTTTTTAGCTTTCTGATTCAGAGAGACAACATGATCTAGATAAATTCTTGTAATTCATTAGAAAATCTCAAAAAGAGTACATGATGATAAGTTGAAAGAATCCCCCTTTCGTGGGGGTGAGAAGAAAAAAAACGTCAAAAGGGAAAGGAAAAGAGAATGAGAGCAAGACGGATCAAACGAGAATACAAGACTCATGAATACAATGACAGATAGGAATTGAGCTGAATCCTATTCAGGCCTCGGACCATGTGTCGCTTTGAGGTTACAATGTGAAACACACATAGCAAATGCCTAACAAATACTTCTGTTATCTTGCCGACATGAAGGTAACAACCTAGGTGGTCAGAGTAGTTCTCTATCCGAACAAGAGACAACTTAAACGTTCATCTATACATGCTCTCTTCAAGTAGATAAGTCATCAACAGCATTTGCATGTGCATTTTCAATATAAAAATATTCCATGAGAATCAATATAACTTCTTCAATTTTTCCGCAAAATAAAGGGAAAAAAGGAAAAAAGTGAACAGCCTCTTGAACTTCATCAATTCAGCTGTTGCCCACATACATGGTGTACCCATTCCCCCCTTTAGAAATGTTAAGAAAATCAGGTTGGCCGGCCAGTTAGTTAGTTTCATCTAAAAACTTGTTGTCAAACTGACTTACCATAGAAAATTTCAGCTGATTTATAGTAAATGCTTTAATCGTTTTCCATAAAAATCAACAATATCTTCTCTGAATTGTTTTGCTTGTAAGATAATATTAAAGAATAAATTATATAAATTTATAAATTATATGATATAGTTAACGAATAAAAAAAAATGTCTTGATATAGAATATTATTGAAATCTTATTGGAATACATTCATTGATATACATACATGTTCGTGTAAGGTGTGGCATGATTGCAATCAAATTGAACATTCCAAAGGAATTTATCGGCAAAGCTTTGAAGAAAGATCATGAGCGATAAATAAATGTTTTTATTGAGAAAGAACATGACTTTTCCCCCAAACACACAAATGCCATTATTCAAATCCAGCCTTGTTGTTAGTCGTAATATTCCGATCTTTAGTGTAATTATTGGAGAAAATAATTTTCAATGAAAACTTAATAATAATTAAAAATAAATAAAAAAATTTTGAAATGATAATTAACAAATTGAAAGTATATTTCCTTTTTTGAATCAATTTTTGCGCCAAATAATAGGCTGACAGAACCATACAGATTAACGTAAGATCTAATATACTCAGTAGATTTCGGTAAAAAATAAAAAGAAAAGATGAAGATATAGCAAATAAGGTCAATGAACAGCATCAAAGAGGCTGGTAATCCACTCATCAGAACCAGATGCCAAACGTGAGTTCTTCCTCACCCCAACCCATCAATCCCCAAATCTCATACATTGGTAAGGCAAACATGATATGAATGACAACTATTCTTTAAATAAAAAAACCTCGTACCTTACTATTCCTTTCCTCAGAATTCAGAAGTATGAGAGCTATAACCGGCTAGACTGATTGATTTGGGAAAAATAGCATTTTCACGTGAATTTTACTCAAATTCATTTTTGAGCAAACTATAGGTCAAAGATCAATTGTAATAATAATTTTTGTGTTTATTAAATTTAGAAAAGAGTTGTTTTCTTTTGTCAATTCAGCTATTTAGTCATTTCTTATCGTATCATTTGATGGTAGAAAGACGAAATTTCAATTTTATATATTGGTTTTCACAATCATCATATTTATTATTTATAATTTATATATTATATATATAATAATAAAAAGTATCATCAAATACCTTAAGAACATTAGATAAAAAAATTTATTTTAATGCATTTGTTTGGAAATGAATACAAATGCGAAAATTTGTTTTTAAACAAATAAAACTGATCATCAATACGGTACATTACAGTATAAATTGTGAAAAAAAAATTGACAAAGTCAGGCATTCAAGTTCGAAAGGCTTAGAACTTTTAAGGAATATTAGAATGATGTGAGCAATAACAGGGTACAATTAATAATAATTTGACAAAACAAATTTTAAAAAAAGACCAAAAAACAGTGAAAAAGGAAGAAAAAAATTATAAATAAGAAGAGAAAATTGCAAAAATTGATATTATAGTTGTATCACGAATCAGGTTAAAATTATCTATTTTTGGAATTAAAAAAAAAGAATAATTGAACTAGAAGAATTCAGGAATGTTTAAAAAAACAGAATCTAACATGAAAATCAATATTATTATTATTAGTTTAATTATAAATATAAATTTTAGTTTATAATAATAATAATAATATATTATGAATTTAATTATCATAATATAGATATATATATAGATATAGATATTCTTTTTTTAAAAATTTTGACAACTAGACCCATGGTAATGATGATCATCAAAGATGACAACAAAAATAAAAAGATTTTGAATGATCATACATAGAGAAACATAGATTATATGATTTCTCTCATACATACCATTCTTTAAAATCTTTTTTCTTAATGACACCGCCATTTTTAGAATTTCCATTCATCATCGATCGTCCATTTCCGTTCATTCCGTTCACACCATTCATGCCGTTCATACCATTTGGTATAACAGCTCCTTTCAATGGCTGATATCCATTTCCATTGACCTGAACAATCGAATGAATGCTTCTTCTTTAATGGAAATATTGCTTATCATACCTGTGGTTGTCTGCCTAGCAATGGTTGAGTTGATGGATCGACTCCTAACGGTGGTGAAAGATCTGGAGCTATTGCTGTATATCCTGACGGTGCTTTGACTCCATTAACAGCCTATCAAATCAAAATGTATTTGAACATCTATTATGCATAGTAGTTATTGCTATCATAAGACTACTATCAGTTGAAACATACCATGGGATAATGGTCATTAGGAGGAGGATTCTGACGGCAGCGGAATACACAAAATACTACAATTGCTATCAGAAGAACGACTGTTAATGATGCAATCATCACAAGAGCTGTACGAGGAAATTCCCCAGCTTCAGCAGTATTGTACTGAAAATACGTGATTTAGCTATTGATGATAAATAGTTTTAGCATTGCAATTCGCTTATAAACCCCTTTATTTTACTTTTTTTATAATATTTATTTTTAAAATTATATAATAAATTTATAATTATTATAATAACATATGCTAATTTACAATTTCTTTAACCCACTCCCTAATCAAAAGTTTTTCAAATTTGTACTGATATATGTTATTAATTTTTTAATATAATATTAATATTTTATAAAGAATTAACTATATACTTTTACAAAGTATAAGTATTTTATTATTTAATAATCTTTAAAATATTTATTCAAACTATTTACTTATTATTTCTTTCTCAAATAGCAATTGCTTAACCATCTCTTCATTTTCAATATGAAAAAGAAAGAGTAAGAGATAATAAGAGAGAGAAAGAGAGTAAAAGAGAGAAAAAGAGAGAGAGAGAGAGAGAGTAAAAGAGAGAGAAAGAGAGAGAGAGAGAGATTTGAAAATATTTTTTTTGGGAAGAAAGAGATTGTTTTATGCTTTCTATATATATTATATATCTATGTATGTATTATAAATACTATACATATGTATATGTATATATGCTTCTAAGATGACTATTTGACAATAACAGCCCCAAAAAACATATAATTGGAGATGCTTTTATATGATTTTTGAAATAGAAAACGGTGTAATCGTACCTTCATTGTTGTTGTGAGCAATTCGCCCATAGGCGTCGTAGGCCTGACAGGATAAACTGTGAACGACGGAGTCGTTTTAGGCTTAGCTAGACGAGTTGTAGTTGTAGATATAAGTGTTGAAAATGTTAATGAACTAGTAGCTTTATCTGAAAAAAAGAAAATTTAATATTAAAATAATATTATTGATTAATTGATTGATTAAATGATAAATGCTTTTGGGTGAACCATACACATAAAGTATTCTTAGTTATCTTCACGTACAAGCTATACACACAGATACACGTACACACTTAAAACTTAAAACTTATAAAGCAACATGAGCTCACTAAAGCTGATGAAGAGTGAGCAATAACATGCTTTTTCAAAACTTCTTTTAGTCTATTTAACTATTGAGAGAATAAATGAGGAAAAACGACAATAAGAGGATGACTATGAACAAAAGGGAGGAGAATGGAAATTCATATAATCATCTTTAGATGAAAAAAAAAGAAAAGTTGTTTTCAACTTTTTGGCTGAATATGAAGAAATAGCTGCAAATGGTGGAAAACCCTCTATATATCTTTCTCTTCTCACGCACAAAGAGAAGGAGAGGTAATGAGAGAGATGACGAAGCATTGAATAAGATGAACAGAGAGAGAGAGAGAGAAAGAAATCGTTCAAAAAGTAAAATATTTGATTTATGATTCTAGTTTTAATTTGTATTTGTTTATTTATATTTATGTAAATTAGAAAGTTTGAGATTAAATATACCTTATAAGGTAAATGTTCAAAAATGATTTTCTTCTCTTTTTTTTTTGCTTATCTTGCACGTCAATACATTTCTCATGAAATATTTGAATTATTAAGTATTATTTTGTGTAAAAATGTAATGAAAAGATCTAATATCATTATTCTTTTTTTTCTTTTTTCTTCTTTTTTTTTGTCAGCAAATGTGCGAAAAAATTTTCAATAAGTAATATCATGTGCATGAAGCACATACATATGGGAAACGGTCGAGAACAAAAGTTTGAACAATTGCACTTTTCCTAACGATATTGCCAGCAAAAAAGCAATTTAAGAGCTAAAATAGGAGAAGAAGAAGAAGATAGAAAATGAGTGAGGCGAGTAATGGTGTTGGAATCTTTGTTGGTACTCTCACAGCTGCATTGAGATCAGAATAGATGTAACATGTATTTCTATGAATATGAGGTTTGATCTCAAAACTATATTCAGAATATGTATAATATATTCTAAAACTTTAAATTATATTAATTATATGTATATAAATAAATAAAAGAAAAAGAAAAGATAATAGTCAATGAACTATTCACTAGTTAACTCTAAGCTAACAGGGATCTGTCTTGTTTCGCAAGCAATATTTGCCATCTGGTTAATATGGCTTCACTATTGCTTGCCAACTGATATGGCATTTCATTTACGTCTCATCAATATTTTCTTTCACTTTGGCTTTAACAACGAATTTGGTGATAGTTTAAAAAGGATAGCTGTCGTTAAGGAGCTTAAGAAAGCCATCGGAAATCACAAAAAAAGTGTGAAGCATGCCTTGCTAAAGACAGGAAATAAAATCAATTTTTTTTGGAAAAAAAGAAATGAAATTGCTTGCAATAAGAAATAGTTCTTAAACTCTTGATGTTGTGGTGGTCTTACTACCCCATGTGCTCAAGCTTCAAGTTTAAATCAAGGCTTAGTTGAAGCAATCATGCGGTGAGTTCACGAATATATACTACATGGTTCATTGCAATTTTAAAAGAAATGCGGAAAAAAGAGAAATGCAGAATCAGAATACTGGAAGCAGAATGAAAAGACAACCATAAAAATGAACAAAATAATGTTATTTAGTTGACATCAAAATAGAAACACAAATTGAAACTTTGCATGATGTTGTCTTTGCTCAAACTGCCTAGATGCTCGATGTGTTAGCATTGTAGCCAAGCGTCAAAAGTCTGACCAATAAGCCAAACCAGATGGCATAAGCAGGAGCACGAGGATAAACGAGTAGAGACTTTGGTTCAGGACAGCTCTAGCGTTTGGAAGAGGCAGATGAGCTAGAGGCTAAACGGAAGCAGAACCCAGCATGCATAGCACTGCCAGAGGTCTTTGCTCTCTCTATCCTTCTCTCTCTTCCTTTCTATAAATCCTTTCAATGTTCTCTTTCTCTCTATATGTCCCTATATTTTCTTTTTCTACCTCTTGCTCTTCTTCTCTCTTTGAATCTCTGGGTGACAAGCAGAATGAGGACGATGCTAATTAATAGAAGAAATATTGGTTCTGAAGGCTGAAGCACTTTCTGCCAATTCTCATTAAATAAACGGACCAGCAGCACCCAACTGATTGTGTGTCATGTTATTTTAAAAAATAATAAATTTCAAGTACAAGGCATATACCTTGATATCCAAAAGAAAAAACATGCGAAAGCGCGTTGGCCTTTCATTCTATTGAGCAACTTTCGTTATAAATTTTGCCAAATAAAGTTTTAAATGTAAAACTTGGCGTGGAGTCAATGCGTTAAGTACGGAAATTATAACATCTTGTTCAATTTTATATATTCTGCTTCAAAATCAATAAAATTCGATATGCAAATTTGTCAAAAGAAAAGTTGGAATAAAGTAGTGTGTTGCTAAAAAAAAAAGCTTAGAAACTATTTTTATGAAAAATTGATATGATCAGAAAAGAATAATTCTCTTATTCTATGACTAATTTTAAAAATTTAATTAGAAAGATATGATTAGAATAATGAGAATAGTGAGAATATTTACGTGAAACGTGATTATATTATTCACGTGTAATCGAAAAAAATAATATTATTTTAATTTTCATTGAATAAGAGAACGGTTGTTTTAATTTTTTTTTAAAAACTTATATTGATTATATATATAGTATACTATACTATATATATAATTGTTAAAAGAAAAGGAAATATTCAACTTCTTATACATATAATATGATTAGGCAGCTGATATTGAATACATTTCGATATCTAGCTAAACTACTGCTTAATGGAAAAATCAATTTGATTATGAGTTTTAATGAGTTGGCAGCACCACGCAAAGTTTGAGTTTATAGGGGAAAAAGTTGGAGAAAAAGAAGTAAATGAAAGGAAAAGAAAGACAAAAGTTGAGATGAAAAGAATGTTATGAATGAATGAGTTAATAAACTATCAAATATAATGTTACTAAAAAAGATTAAACTATATATTATTTATAATAATAATAATAATAATAATAATAAAATCAAACTATGAAAGGATTAGATAGTAGTTTAACGGTGCATACAACAAAAAAAATTTTTTGTTGCTCCGCTACTTCATTCAAAAATGCATAAGCTACTAGATCTCCGATGAAAGACGGAGAGATTGCTTATTAAGAACAGAACTTAAACGACACAGCAGACTGCCAAACAGGAAAAGCCCTATTCACACAAAATGTCAGACAAGGTAGTCATATGGGCCAGATGAACCACAGTTTGACGACTTATAATTGGTGATCGATGGTGCTGAAGCATTTGATTGGCTGTGTGCTCTCTCTTTCTCTCTCTCCCTAGGAGGTAGCTGGGCTGGCTCTGAACTTTTACGTCTTTCTGCCATATTTCACGCCGCCAATGCCCTCAGATTATACTTGAATTGCAAAAGATTACATTAGGAATTTTCCTTTTTTTCCTGATTACTTGTAAGTTCACAGAATGCAGGGAAAGAGGATTTGTAAAAGATTGATCCAAAAGAAGAGGAGATCAAGAAACATTTCAATTGCCTATATGACAGTATAACAAAAAAAAAGGATTGAACAAGGAAGTTAAAATTGAAGAATCTTCAAATTATCAAAATAATGATACTGAATTGAGTTTTGAGGGAAGCACACACGATGGCAGTTGGCCAAAATAAAGTTTTGTTGTTGATAAAAGGTTGATTATAAGCATGCCAAGCATATTACATATGTTTGTAAACTGAAATTCAAATTTGACATGAACGTTATGGTAAAACCGGACAGGACAGACACAGCAAGACTTGAAATACAGACTTAATACTTGGAAAAACACATTTTAGATGGTCTTCATACGTATTAAATGAACAAATAGAACAGTTCTGATAGATGAATCAAGATAGAGGAGCTTGGCAACGACAGGTCGACTGATGACGACTCGACACACAGCAAACAAAACACCGCTAAACGGATAACACAGTTATAGTAAATCCTGTATAGCACTAGACGTTCAGACCTGAACACTCGACGGAATCAGAAAAGCAACAGAAAACTGGGTAAGCTCAGAGGGTACTGGAAGAAACTCGTAAGGATGCTTCAAAATAATACAAGCAATAAGAGGTTAAACCCAGGAAGCAAGCATCACACGCAGAATAAAGAAGATATATACCAACCCGTGAGACTTTTGAACGGCGACATCTTCGTTTGACTAGCAGTTGTTGTTGCTGGCACACTAGTTGTCGTAGTCTTCCGTCGATGATGTACTGACGTAGTTGACACAGTGGTTGTGATTGGTCTAGGCACCATTTGAGTTGTTCGACTGCCAGTAAGCGAACTGTTCTTGCTCGGACGCCAAGCAGGTCCAGTTACCATTGGCTCCGGAAGCAAGTCTATGTCGGCCCATATACTGTCGCCTAGATATTCAGGATTCTGTTCAGCTGCAGCACTAACACTTTCATATGGTCTTGGTAAAACTGTGACACGTGTAGATGCTCTGGTAGTTTGGATGTTAGGAGAAACTGTGCTGTTTTTAGACGTCGGGCGCCCGACGGGTGCGTGATGGCCCGGAAGCCGTGCGTCTGATCCGAGTTGCGACACGTGTTGCCGCGAATCTGAACCCGGTCGAGCATGTGGAGCCTGAGGCGCGATGGGATGTGGTGGCATCACAGTGGGGAGAGATTTCGGTGCCGTGGTGCGTCTGGCTTGAGTGGCTGCAGTTGTCGAAAGTGGCGACAAAGTTGAATCTATATCGGATGCTTCTGTGCCTTCGATAGAGGAGAGATATATAATAGAAGGAGGAGTTAAAGGTGAAGAGCTACTAGTAGTGGAATAAGAAGAAGATTTAAAATCAGAAGAACTATAAGAAGGTGGTGGGACTGGTCGTGAGACGACGGAAGTTCGGGTAGAATCTGCAGACTTTCTAGGAGACTCACCACGAACTGCAGAGGATGGTGGATTATTAGTAGTAGCACGTCGAGGAGCAGTAACCGCGGACGGAATCACTGGAATGAAGAAGCCTGCAAGAAAATAGATTAGATGTTTTTGTCAAAGTTGAAAGAAAATATTTTAATATTTTTTCTCTTTTTAGCTTTTTGTTCGAAAAAAGAATGCATCATCATGTATTTTTCAGGATGTATCGAACCGGAATCAGAATAATCTTCGTGAGACTGATAATCTTCTTGGCTGCTCCCGTGGAACGACATCGAATTCATACGATTTCGAGTAGCATCCAAACGACTCGAATCGAAATTTGGAGCAAATCGTGGAGGTGGCGGAGCATTCAGACGACATTTTGGAGAGTTCCAATCCATCAAACAGAGGATTGGTAACACTGTGCTTGTCATCACAATCATCCATAGGGGCGGGTCCTGTGTATTTACATGACATAATCAAACAGATCATATTCTCATTAAGAGAAAGAAGTACGTGTTGAATAATTCTATTTGGAACAATGAACATGAAACATTGGCATTTGGTTAACACAGAGAGCAAAGAGAAAGGATCAAATTTCTAATAGTTTGAGTTCAAATTGGAAGGTGGTTAGTAGATAGCAATATAGCCTTCAGAAATCTCATCTATCAAGTTTCGGGATGGAAAGAAATAAAAAAATAGAAAAAAGGCTCAACAAAAGGAATAAACTGAACATGGATACATGAATATACAGCATGTATATGATCATATGAGGAAAATTGGGGTTAGATGAGCAATTTGAAGACATCGACTACATAGATACTACTATTACTTACAATACATCGAAAGGATATTATAAGGTTTTATAAGAAAGAGGAAATGACCTTCATTTCAAGCAAAAACAAGGTATAGTATAGAAAATTTTCTAAACATATACATATATATATATATATATATATATTTTACTATGTTTCGATATAATATATTATAAAAGAATAATATTAAGTAAAGGGTTGGAAACGAGGTAATAGCAGAGTTTGAGATTGCTGATTTTGAAAAAAAAAAGAATAATCTTTTCATACAAAAATTGTTTATATGTAAACATAATATACTAATATATACTATATAGTTTAAAAAAAAGGAAAAAATAACATCAGCTTGAAAAAAAAGTAAAATAGGAATAGATCAATGAGTATTGCAAGAAAATAATCTGAGAATGTGAGAAAAGCACATATTGCCTTGTTTCTTTCATTATATTGGAAAGAGTCAAAGAAAATGAAAGATATTTGGAGGGATGAAAGTTGAAAGTTGCTTATGAGTAGATATTTGAAAATTATATGGAAAAATGAATAAAATTTGGAATAACGAAGACACAAAAATGAAGATGATGGCATGGCTTGTGACTGAGAAGAGCAATATTTCAAAAAGTTTTTAGATGAAATTAATTAGAATTACAATTAAAATAATAATTGAAACTTCTTTACATGAGTTTCTCGAAGAAACAATAGATATGAACAAGAGTTCGTTAAGTTGCCAAATAAAAAAAATATAATTAAAATGGAAAAGTAAGTGAAAGGATAAGAAAATCAGAGATGACTATGTTAATTAGATATGCACTAATATAATTCCTTTCTGCCATCAAAGTTTTAAAAAGTTTTGAAAATAAGGAAAAAGAGAAGAAGGATAGATGTATTCCAAACAATTTCTGGAAACGAATTCTCAAGGAAAACAAGGAAGAGGTTTCAGATGTGAAACATGCTCTCTGGTGAAAGAAGGAAAAAAGAAAAAGAGAAAACATGAAGAATGACGAATAACTTGGTAAATGAAGTACAAAGTTGATACTTTATCAACTAAACTTAAAGCTTGCGCTAGTTGTGCTCCATGATGAACGTTATGGTATTGGAGAGAGAGGGGAAGAACAATAGATGAGCATTAGACTAATCATGACTTATATAAGATTTTCATAGTTAAAGAGTGCGAATATAAATATGACTATAGTTAACTATGTGCTTCTCTTGAGAATGAATGAAAATAGAGAGGGGAAGAGAGAAAAAGAGACAAATAGAGAGAGAGAGAGAGAGAAAGAGAGGGAGAGAATAGGTCTTAAGGCCTTTATAGGAAGTGAGCTCTTCACAGTTATGCAAGGTTATGAATCCAGATGGCGCAACTGTTTGATTTTCAGTTCTTCATCTATTCTATCTCTTCCTATTCTCATGGCCTCTTAGCTGTAGAGATATCAAGGAAACGGCTCATCCCTCCCTCTCCCCCATCTTCGTCATCAACTAAAATACACGAAGGACAAAGCAAGTGTCGATAGCTAGCAAGCATGTGCTGACCAAAAGGGTTGTCTCACACTCTATTCCTTGATGTACGCCCCAGCTTGCTACTATCGACTTCCAGATTCTTAGCAAATTCAATCATTCCGACGACAAAACAATTTTTGAGCTCACGATGGCAGGAAAGACGACCAAATACTTTTTCTTAGTATAACGTATATATCAAGAGCTCAGATTATATATATATATAGTATATAACATATAGATAGATGTATGGATCAAGGTTATTTCGTAAACGAACAGTATGACACGTTCAGTCAAGCTGTTGCTTTTGAAAAACAAGTTTCTTTTTTTCATATAAATGATAGTAAATTAGCTGTCAACGAGCTGTCCAAGTAACAAAATAAACAGACAGACAAGACAAATATTGAAATTTCAGAATAAAAAGAAGAATGAAAGGAAAGATGGATATAGAACTATATTCTTTATTATAAAATGTCCGGAATTGAAGTATATGGTTTATATAATTCTCATATACCATCAAGTTCTCAAACGTTTCGTGGCGAAGGGCAAATAGAGCAAACTAGAAAGAAACGTAATGTTTTCGTGTACTTGGCATGTAAGCCGTCAAATATCTAAAATAGACAGGAAGGAAGAAATGTTGTTAAGATTGTTCCAAAAGCTTAGGTTCTTCCTTCTATTCAGCTTTGCTGTATGGAAGTCTCATCTTCATTGCAACGTCAGGCTCTCTGATTGAATTGGCGCACAACCGTTGCGAAGCTATTCAGCCGAAATTCTGTCATGAATCATGTACTTCTTTTCAACTATTCATCCTTATGTGTAATAGAGTGACAAGGTTGACGACATCAAAATTTGGAAGAAATGGAAAGAAGAATCATTCGTACAAGTACATACATCGACACGTTTCTAATCAAAGAGCATTTGTAGGAGAGAACATGAAAGCTAATTTCACAAACCAAATGATCAGAAAGTTCTAAAAGAGTGGAATAGTCAATGGGGAATATGTAAACGAGTTCAAACAGTGATATTGATGAGAAGAGAAGTTCATAATCTTCGAAATAAGACAAATTGTAGTTAGATGAATGAATATGTTAAACATATACCAAACATCGCTCTATGTCTCGAACATTTGGAAAAGTCAAAAAGTAGATATACGAGTAGGCTCGACAAGATGCCAAACCGAAAGTAAGAGAGAGAAGGAAATAGATAGATAGATAGATAGATAGATAGACGTCATTCCTGGATTCGGAAATAACCGCATTGGGTGCGATCTGGTGAGCTGTCTTCTGCTAAGACAACAGGCACAGCCCCCAAGAGACAGATTGGCCTTTCGAATCAAGAGTCTTGTATTCTAAGAGAAAGCTCTTAGTTTCATCTTCATCTTTTTCTATATCTCTCCAGATGCATTACTCTTTGGTAGACATTTGTCATTTTTCTTGCTAAGTTATTCCAAAAACCGTTTATAGCATGGACGTTTCGGAAGAATCATGCCCAAAAGAAAAGATATTGACAGATCATGCTGTAAGCTTAAGCAAGTGCCAAAAAGACGAAATTTCTCTAATAAGTATAGCTCATGAATCGATTACACATCACCAATTCTTTTTTCTACTTCAACATTTGAAGCTAATGCTTATTAAGATCTAAAGAGAATGTGTGTGAAGTGAAGTAAATAAGATATTTTCAAGAAGAGCTCAAGTCCAAAAACATTTATTTATTTCAAAAATCCAAAGAAGGAAAACGATTAGAAGCACCAATCTTAAACATTAATTCATTATGTTAGTACTTCTTCAAATTCGAAAGAATTGAAATGTTGCCAAGAGAAAAATAAATTTAATTTTAAATAATAATAACAATAATTATAATTATAGTAATCTATAAATATAAAAAATCAATTCAAATGTAGTATAGAATAATCATATCCAAAGAAATATTATCTATCGTGTTATCTTTCTGCATGACGGACTACATGCGGATATGCTGATATTAGTTGTCTACAATCATGAATTTGACATCTTCAAAATCGTGGATATGTCCCGATAAGATGAAGAAAAGTTTCAAATATAAAGATATAAACAATAATAATCTTGAAGAAGTTATATAGCTATTATTACTAATATAACTGATATGTAACATATCTTTTTTCATTTTCATAAATCGTAATTTACTTAAGATGAAAGTTATTGTAAACAGCCAATTGATCTACGAAATTATTTTTTGCAAATTGGCTGAACCAACTGAAAAGGAAGCGAATTCATGGAAAATGGGTGGGTATTGGCATCGATACATGAAGAGTTGCAAGAAAAAAGGATGAAAAGCAAAAGAAAATCCGTGAGTATGATACATATATGTGTCAAGTTGTTTAATCATCTGAATACCAGTTTGGTGGGTTAGTGAGAAGAGCAATACATACATTAACATGTACAAACCACGTTTAGAGCTTATATAGAAAGAGAAAAAAAGAAGAGCTTGGCCAAAAGAGTTAGACAGGCAGACCTGCGCTTCTTTGACAAGCAACAACATGGCTGTGATTGCTGGTCTTTAGAGCTTGTCAAGCTACTTGGAGAAATTGAACACCTAGAGATTTAGTGGAAATGTGTCTTTTTCCCAGTCAAATGCATATACACATACATATAGACAACGTCCACTAAAATCGCAATCCAATGCATGTCTCTTCATTTTGCTCGTTTTCAATTACATAGTAAATGCTGAATAAGCGAGAAACCATACAAATAGGTTAGTAATGTGAATCAAAAAAAAAAGGAAAAACATTAATTGTTAATTTCTTTCTCTTTTTTTTTGGAAATCCAAGACAAAAAATATGAAGCGATAGTGAAATGAAATATTGGAATATTATAAGGATAAAATGATGGCAAAATTTGCTCAAGAAACTTTTAAGATGTGTCTGGATTTGAATCGAAAAAAAGGTCATTTTGAACATTTTTTTGAGAAGAAAAAAACAATAACGAAGTGAAAAAAGAAAGTTATTGTGTTTAAGATATACTTGCAACTGCAATTGCATGATCGGAGAGAAAAAAATTAGACAAAAAAGAAACGTGTAGGACAATTGAGCTCAATTGAGCGTAAAGTTGTTTGACGCTCTGAGCATATTCAGGAAGAAAACGAAAACGAAGACTAGCTAAGGTTGTGAAGATTAGTTGCTTCTTATTACGCAGCAGTGGCGCCTTTTCATTATAAAAAGATAAATCGGTGGATTAAGTGAATGTCAAAAGAGAACCTCATACTAACTTCAGCTGAGCACAGAACTTGAAATTGAAAAATGCAATACAAGAAATTAAAAATGGTAATATTTGATAAAAACCAAAAAAAACTGGAATGCAACTGCTTTGTGTGTCGTAATGATCAGAATTAAAAACATCTTCTTTCATAGAACATCTTAACATCCTTCAATGAAAGAAGAAATGATTTTGCTCAATCGAGTTACGATTAAGAAAAGCTTTTTATGGAGGAACATGACAACACAGGTGGCTTACACTGGATAAAGTAGTTGTGAATGCTAAGATGACAACAAAACCTTTTGCACATGTGAGATAAAACCAACAAATTTCTATTCTGGACACTTGAAATAATAGCAGTGAAAGAGCTTCTCCTCAATTATTTGTCAGAAGGTCAGTGGAGCAGAAGAAGATGGTCATTGAAATAATACCTGAATAGTGTATTATCCTTCAAAACTCGTTACTTTCTTCAATCATTACTACTGCTTAACTATGGAAAATATAGTAAGTGAAGCCATATAGAACAACACCATTGGCTTCAAAGCCAACCAGGCCCGTGTAAATCATAAAAAGTTTAATCAGTTGGATGCTATTGATAAAATAAAATTTTCTAGAATGTCGTCTAAAACTTCCCAATATTATCTTGAATGAGAGCAAATCTCATGTGTATTTATCCAAATTCGATAATTTTTTCGACAATTTGCAGCATATCTATATCAAAAAGACTCAATTTAGTACTAATTCTAGAAAAACTTGTATTGTAAAGGACATTTAACTATATATTAAACATAACAAAAAATATTAAAAATATAATAATAAATTCTCAATAGAATTATAATATTCAAATTAACTTATAAGTATATAGTTAAATATAATTTATTAATATATAGTTAATTGGAGTTAAAATTTTAAAATATAATGATAATCAAAACAAATAATTTTATGAAGAAGACAAGAAAAAAGAAAATTTTTTTTCTTCAATTTTTGTCATATTGTTTTATGATATTCAACTGATCATAAACCAACAACTTCTCACGCACAATATCTCAAAATGAAATAAAATTATTTAAAATGTGAAGGATAAGTGAGACGGGGCTAGTAAGATATACAAGAAGTTCAAGAAATTATGCCCCAGAGATGGTACCACATGTGACAAGTGGTCAGTTCATGAATAATGTTTTTAAGAAAGCTATTTTAAAAATTGTTTTTAGTGATGTTCAAAAAACATATTTAAGTAGTTAGCTCATAAGAAAATCAGAAAAAAATAAAGTTCCTAAATTCTTCTTTAATAACTAAATTGTATTCACATTGTATTATGTGTATATAAGATTCAGTCAAAAGCATGCACATAGCGTAACTATAGGTGAAATTACAAATTCAAGAATCTAATCTGAAAATATTAATATTTGAATTTGGAAGCATAGATTATGAGCAATGATGCATGTTGCTTTCCTCCAAAAAAACCAAAAGAAATATAATTATCACAGTTGCATAGCTACTCTCAAAGTTTGTTAGAATCCACTCAAAATTCAGGAATTGCAACATTGCAGCATAAAAACTAATAGGACAAGATATATTTTGTTTCGAAGCCGAAGAAAGAAATAATAAAAAGTCAAAGAATATGAAATCAACTTCCGATTGATAAGTTGATGTGTATGCATATAATAGATTTGCTATCAAAAATAGTTTTAGTAATATACTCAATATCATTCGATTCGATGATTTCTAATACAATGATGACACCTTTTCTTTTTTGTTTTTATTTATTGTTTTATATATTAATAGATAAAAATAACATTTTTTCATATCAAAACTAACCTGAATGTTCCGTTTCAACATAGCAACTATCATGTTCTTCTACTGTTAAGCAAGCGGCACCGAGCGACTCTATTAGGGCGTCAGCAGAATTCTGAAAAAAAAACAATTATTATTATTATATTATGATATAATAAATAATTTGTTCTCAGGTAATAGTAATTTGTTGCAGTAAAATGCATTTAAAAGTTTTATAATATTGAAAGAATATATAGAATATGTCAGACGGATATTTTTGAATAAAAGTAAAAGCAAACAAATAACTGCAGAAATTTAATATTTCAAAATCACATAATGCGAGAAAAGAAAAAAAAATAGAAGCAAAAGTTGAGGTGACGACTTCACAGCCATACTGAAAGTGGCCACAAAAGCTGGATAGCCTCTATGGAATTGCTATCATTCAACACGAAAAGGCAATAGAGCACAACAAAACTTGACATTTATCAAGATAAAAATGTTGAAAATCTGATTTGAAACGAAGATTTTTACCAATGTGACGAAAAAAAATTTTTTGGTCTTCCTCTACTTTTCTTTGTTTTAATATTTAGCTGTACTTTACATCTTTTATGAATTTGAAGAGAAATTGTTAATGATTTCGAAACTCATTTCATATTCGGAATATGGAAGGTACAGAGTTCGAGAAGAAAAACAAAAAATATTTTCGATTTAGCTTTCAAATTAATTTCTTCAAGATAAAAAAACAATGAGCTTACGTCCATTCCTTCCTGCATCATTTCTTCACTTGGCTGCTCAACAGGAGGAGATTCGTGAACTTTCTTAACAGATCCAATAGCAAATACACGTGGCGATCCTAAATAATTAAATATAACTATATTAATTATATTATCATATTAATATATAATAATAAAATCAAATGTTCAAGAAAAATAGGGGAAAATGGATTATGAGGACATTAACAATACTTTAGTTTCCAGATTAAAGTAAATGATCAAACATCTTTTCATGAATGAGAGGTATAATTTACGTAATATAGAAAATCATGACGATAATAATATGATGAAGCTTATTATATTTAACATTTGAATATGCTATACATAATATTATTATTATTATTATTATTTTAACATACATGACATATAATTTAGATATATATTTATATATATATATAGGCATATTGAATATTATATAAAATGATTATGATAATCAATAAAGTAAGCTATATGATTTAAACAATTTTGATTCGTAAATTATAATATTATATTGCACTAACTATATTATACTTTATCATCAAAAGAAGAAATAAAAGTTATATAGCATAGATCAATATCAATCTCATCTTCTATTCATAACTTGTTGAGGCAAGAAAAAACCATACAAAAAGTCATTTTTAAAGATAGAAGTCTCAGATATTCAAAAAGCTAAAAAGAAAATGATAAAAAGTAAAGAGAGATAGAATATTAATTTAAACTTTTATCTTCTTTTCAATATAAAAGAGAAAACTGATGAAAATATTTTATGAATATACTTCAAGAAACTACTTCAAGACTGAGCATTGTCAACGAAAAAATTAATATTTCTGTCAAAATTGTTCAATAATCATTGTTGCAACTCAATCAGCACAAAAATAAACTAAAAAGATATTCTATTAAGAAACTGACTATTCACATGAAAGTTTCGCAGAACAACTTGAAGACAATCAAGGATATTTTTGCGGAAGGAAAAATAGAACATGACGATAACTCGAAACCGTTCATAGTAGAATGTGCAGAAACGGCAACAATGAAAAAGAAGATGCATAAGTTGTTGTCACAATTGTAGCTGAAGCTCAGCGAATGATATTGTTGACAGGCGAAGAGCTAGAGTATTTGGCTACTCAGTCACAACCTTTTTAGTATGAAAAGGCTATAGCTCAATATAGAAAGAAGAGAACTCAGACAAGTTTTTTTCCCAAAACAATTTGTCAAAGGAAAACGAGTAGCAAAGACAAGAACAGACGTGATGCGATTGAGCTAGTCGATTTCAAATTGACCGAAATATTTGAATCGAATTAAATTTCACATAAGCATCCGTATAACCGAGACCGGCGGCGAACTGCCCCTCGAAATGAACAGGGAAGGAAGAGGAAGATATCCCGAGCTTGAAAGCAAAAGTACGCTGAACCAATAAGAAATTCTAGATGTTGGATCACGGCAATGACTAACTTCCTTTTATGAAATGCCAAAATTCAAGTGAAGAAAATTGACACGTGAATGAGCAAATAAAGGTCTGCTGATTTCTAGATGGATAACTTATACTTTTGTATAGAAAAGTTTTTAAAAAAAATGGCGAACGCCAATAGAAATATATAAAAGAACTGCACTTCAAAGCAAAATGAAATAATAACTCAATTTTAAAAAAAAAAAAAAGAAAAGAAAAAGAAATTGCATTTCAAAGGATCACATCAGCTGACCTGGGCTCGTTCATAGTTTGAGTTTCACGAAAACGGCTTACCGACATTCCCATAACATATTGCACGTTTATTTAGCCTACGGCTACATCTTCCTTTCTATTCTTTCTTCTCTACTTTCTTTTGCTCCTCTCATTTCGTTTTCTCTTGCTCTCTCTGCTAATTTCTATATGTTACTTTCTTCTTTTTCATGTTCACTTGCTTTCATAGTTTGGCTATTGGCATTGAGTGAAATCAATAAAAGGAGAGTAGAGTAAAAGCACAAGAAATAAGAGAAGGACACATCCGACTTCTCATACATCATCAGAACATACATTGCATACATTTAAATATTAAATTTATAATACTGTATGCGTATAAATTGAACGAAAATTAATGAAAAATCAAAAACAGTAATTTGTTCTAAATGAACATCTGGCATTACACTTGCTTTCTCTTCTCCCATACTCAAATGGGCTTCAAGAAGCACATGACACACAGTAAGTACTAATTTAGAATGTTTCGAACATTCTCATTAAGAAATATAACTTTAGTTTAGATCAAAATATCAAAAAACAGGATGAATTAGTGTAAAGTAGTGCTCAGTCCATTTGGACTAACGATATACAGACATCAGAACAAATGAATGAACAGAAGCTCTAAGGAGCAACAACAACATCTTTTGTGAAAATAGCAAATGATAATAGACGTCAACCAACTGACATGCATAAAGATAATAAAGCTTATTGTCAGCATGTATAGAATCTTCAGAAACGAGTAGACTGGATGTGAAAATAAAACATATAGTACGCTTACATATGAAAAAAAAATTAAAGAAGAGTCAGTGAGCAGGAATCAAAATTTGAGACGAACAGAAAAAAAGAAAATAGTCTGAGAAAAATGCTCAGAAATCTGATTTGACAATTCATCTGTCTATTCAGTTTATGATGAGATCGAATTTTCAAGTTGACAACTCAACATTTCAATGATCTCGAATTTTCACGTCTTTTTTTAGATGCAGTTTAATGCGCATTCACAGGAAATACTTAGGAGAGACTAGCGTTATGCTCAGGACGAGGAAGCAATAGAAGAAAGACTTGATGATGAAGACGTTAGTGAGAAAGATGAAAGCAGTAGAAAGCAGAGTGACATAGCCCCATAGCTTGCTTTCAATAGAATCTTTCATCCGCTGCTTGCCTGAGCTCAGCTTTTCAGTGGTCGAGCCTTTTGAGGGCGCCAATTGTGAAAAATTCATAGCAATTGATATGCACGAAAGATAGAGTTGGGTTCACTGAGTGTCTAGATGAACATATATGAAAATACTTATGAAAAACGGAAGAAAGAGCATCTGAATATAACAGCAACGCATGTATTATAAAATGAAATGCGATTGCGATAAAGAAAAAAATTATATTTTGGATATAGTTAGCCGGAGTAGAAGCTAACGATCAGTGAGACTAGAAAGTATCTGCTTCTCTACACTAGAATGATTGCATAGACATATCTGCTTTTCAAACAATCTCTTGCATAGACAACATATACAACAGGAAAAAGTAATGAATCAGAAATCATGGATACGGAGATGTTCGTTGTGAGTTAAAACCTTAATGGAAACAGAACAGAAGACAAATGGAAGGTCTAGTCGAGAAAATCTCTTAATAGGGGTGATGCAGTAGTAGTGAATGCATGTCCATTATGGAGGCCAGCGTATAGCACGACATGTATTATGCTGGCAACAGAATGATTGTAGGAATATAAAGGCATTCCTATCTGAATGAAAAAAAAGTTAAAAAGAAAACAGAGGGCTAGAGTTGGCGATAGAGACACAGAAAGTGAAGAGAATAGGCATAAGGGAAGGATATGAAGAAAACAGGGAAAAGAAGCCTGGACGCCACGAAAGCAAATCAATCGAGCGAACGAGAGCAAAATGATAAATAAGCGATTCAGAATCTTTGGAAATTGACTGCTACTGATGGAACACGCAATGCGAAACCAAACGAGTGTACACTTAGCGCGTTGGCATGAGCTTCAACTCTCCTGAAGGCCATGTTCATCAAACTTTAACTTAAATGTGGTTTTAATATACTTTAAAGTTCAAATAGAACAGTGAAAGAGAACTTGAACTAAGTGAAAGAAAAGCTCAAACAGTTGATGTAAGCCTATAAATAAAATATCTTCATCATCTTCTAGTTGTCCGATAATTATTCATTCATAATATTCCATCATGTATGTTTCCGGACACTTGAGAAAGTATGAGAGGGCAAGATTTACGAAGAGGATTGAAGAAAAAAGTCGGACAGCATCATTTCGAAGACAATGAGCTTAACTATATTAACTTTATTATAATATAGAGATAGTAAACGCCTGTTTTCAAAGCACAAATAGGAGAACAAAAAGAAGAAAAAACGAATAAGCTATTATAATAAAAACATATTTCTCGTTGAGAAAAGTTGAAGAAAGTTTGCCGCAAATCATAATAACTATAATTTTATAACTAATATAACTAAGCATTATATGAAAATTCAATAAAAGTAAATGGCAAAGTTTCTCTTAATCTACTGACTGAGAGCAATCAAATTAAGCTGAACAACCACAATTAGTTATAAGCTTTCGATCTATGCTGAATCCCAGTAGAGGGCTGGAGTGACCCTTCGACTCATTTATGGCTTGGTGTGGGTGATAATTAGACGACGCAAGCTATGTAAACCTCAGCAGAAAATTATGGAAAACCAACGAGGAACGGAGAAACAGATTAGACAATCGTCAACAATCAAATGAAGTCAACGAATTATTTGGAATGGGCGTCCATTCGAAGGACATACGAAATCCTTTGAACCATTAAAGCCCAAAAATAATCCCATCTGTCCATAAAGAAAAAGCTGTTCGGAAAAGAATTGATGAAGATGGAGAAAAGAAATAAAGAGAACAAACTGCGTTCACGTTTCTTGGCCACCATGACATTGATCGGCTTTATTTTTAAAAACGTATGGTTTAACGAAAGTTGAATTATGGTTGAATCCATATTAAGCCTTCAATATATTCTTATTTGAAATGACGTCATCGATTAATTCATGATTAGTGTGTACAGGAACATAAAAATATATTTATATATTGAGAACATAAGCACGACGTTTATGCTCTCAACGCTCTTTGCACCCTAATATGGAGACCCTCTTTCTCTCTCTCTCTCTTTCTATCGTTTTCCTTATACTCCCTTCCACTAGAGTTAAAGAGAGCAAGACCACGTGGGCAGTAGAATAAAGTAGAAAGGCAGCTAAACATCACATATAATATTCTCTAAAACTTATGCATGGTGCTCTGAGTTCGCATTTCAGATCCCAAATAAATTCCATATACATATAAATATATACTTAATAATTGAAGGTTAAGAAAAAGAGCGGAAGTGCATTTTCACTGTTGCGGGTTTCTGAGCAACAAGAAAGAAGGGTTATATGGAATTTAGAATCCATAAATACGGCCTCCAATATCTTAAGTCTTCGCAAACTAGTGATGGGAAATCATTCAAACTGAATAGTGGACTGACGTCTGAGTGAGACTTTTTCCACGCAGAAATATATTGAGAATAGGCTAAGAAGATTGAAAAAGATTGCACCATGAACAAAGACATTGAATAGAATATTTGAGGATTTTTCATTTTTAAATGAAAGTTATTAGTAATAATATGCTATTTAATCTTCTGTGCTGCGATATACATAGATAGATTTATATAGCAAATATGCATGTTCAGTCGTAAAATTGCTGAAAATGGGAGAATAAAAAAGGTGTATCGTATGAAAAAAAAAATTAGCCAGTCTTCTGATAAGATATTCATCAACAGAGAAAATATCTGATTGGTCTGCTGTTTAGTTTCCTACACACATACACACACTCGTTGCTAGGTAGGATTTAGCCTAGTCATGCTCTTCCCAATATTTTTCTGATTCGAACATTAATTCTAAAAACATCAGACGAACGTCATACTTAAGCAAATTAACTATCTTATAGTCTAATAGTGTATACAACAACCAAAAAAAAGACAAAACAATGAATAATAGACTTATCGGGAACAACTGAATGAATATGTCTTTCATAAATCAGTTGCGCATTTCCTAGTTTAAGTAAGCTATTATAGAAATATTAAACATAAATAGCTCCTAACAAGCAGGTTATATCGTGAAGTGAAATTAGAGAGGAGGAAAGAATAAAGTATTGAGCTGAATATGGAGAGGGTGGGAGGGTAAGGGAGACTGATGAAGTAAAGAGCGCCTATTGAGGTTATTTAAAAATAAAGAAAATCAGAGAACAAAGATGAATGCGTGGAAAACAGAGAGAGAGCACAACATGGATAGCAACATGCAAGACATAGTAAAGGAGAGAGGGAGGAGAGGGAGAGGGGAGGGGAGGGCGATGAGAGAAAATGAGGAATTCAGTGTAAATGAGCACCTACATATAGGCCGGATGACGATGATGGTGCTACTAGACGTCTTCTACTGGCCATAAATACTAGGCTTCAGCTCCCTTGTAGCCTATCTCCTTTTACTATTTAATTATCCTTCGTCGAGTCGTGGGCCGCCCGTCTTCTCTCTCCTCCCAACATCACCCTTTTGCTAGCATACATCGTATACTTCTGAGCTATTATGGAATAGATGAGAGACTTGGCAATAGATGGAAGTCCGGAAAAGATAAACTAGCGACTAAAAACCAGAAGAAACAAGAAAGTAATTCAGTTAGTAATTTGTTTAAATTGAGAAGCAATTTTCAGAGGAATTCAAGAAAGCGGGTATAGTCATACGTTAATTCTATTTCGCATAAGATGATCAATTATTATTTTAATTTCTATTATTATTTTGAATTGTTCGAACATATTCCTAAAAAGCACAACTAACCTTGAACATACAAATCCAAAATTGGCAATCCATTAAAGTTGATTCCAGAAATCTCTCCGTGAAAAGGGTCATATAGACGAATATCATTACTTCGAGTATATCTGAATGATTGATAAAGCTTATCAATAAACACTATTATATACCGAGTTTGATCAGTTTTCTGTAGATGAAGAGTATTCATAGATGATCCAATGAGTAATCTCCAATGCATATTTAACGTTGTCAATTCAATACCTTCTAAAAATATTCACATAATTAAAATATTAAATATAATTAAACCTTTAGGTGCATATCGAACTGGACTAGAATTATCTAATTGAAGAGTTACATTGTATTCATAACGGAATAATTTAACAGTATGTAGTTTCCCATCATTGACAGTTTTCGATAAAACACCAAAATGATGTTGACCACTTCCGAGATCAAATCTCAGATGTAGTATTCCTTCATCCTGTAATTAATAGAATATGATTTGATTGATATTAAAAGAAAGTTTCAAACAATATAAAGTGTGAAGAAATCGGGTTCTGCCGATGATTCAACAGAAAACAATACTCCTGATAATTCTTTTGTACTGAATGCTATAACCATGAAGTCTTTAGATGTGCTTGGCATTTCTCCGGGTGGATACTCATAGTAGATACCAGATGCTTCCCCATTGAAGGAAAATGTGGTTGCAGCTTCAAAAAGCAGTTTAGTTACATTTCGAAAATAAAACAGAATTACGTTGACTGCATTTTGGTCCAGCATATCCGGATAGAGTGCAATCACAAAATATGTTGGTCCATCGTTGTATACATCGACCACCATTCGAACAAGCAAAAGGTGAGCATCGTGATACAGGTCCTAAACAATCTCAATTACATAATGCTAAGCAGAAGTGTATAATATTGCAGTTCTAAACAACATTCAATGATATTAGATGCATTGAGACAAGTGATAGTGAGGAAAAAAGCAGTGAAATTACAGCCAAGAAAAAGAATAAGAAAAAATTTCGGAGAATTGCAGAAGTAGTAATATAGAGCATAACTTGTATACATATATATTATATATACATATTTAGTTATACTCGTGAATATAGATATACATTTATAAATCTACATTATATCTAGTTTACCTATAGTTTTATAATTATGTCTTAGATGATGACTAGCTGTAAAAGAAGTAATTTCCTCATTCAGAAGGAAATATTATAAATATTATAGTTGAAAGATAGCATATTTTGATTCAAAAATATATGTATATGTATGTATATGAATTACCGTTGCAACCCTTTGCGATACTATGCATTGAATTAGCTTCTTCCATTATATCTATCAAACGATCATTCAGACGCAAAGTTGAAATACAACCACGAAAACCAGTAGCTGACAGAGCACCATGAGCAGCTAAAGATGGCGGAATGCCTCCTATAATAAATAATATAAATATATATTCACATAATTTAGCTGAGACCTAAAACAGCTGGACCAGTTGGAACAAATATGGAGCTTGCAGCAGTGTTATTCATAGGAATCGATGATGTTGTGTTATCAATAAGAAGCACATGTTCCATAGTATCAGGATTCTACAGCAACTTAAGTTTTAAAAAAGCATAAAATGTTGTTATTTACCTGATATACAAGTACAGTATGCCATCTCATGTCACTTAGATGTTGCTTATTTGAAAGTCTTGGAGATGTAATTGAACCTTCAGTTTTACCAAATCGAAAAGAGTATCGAACTCTAGAAACAGAATGACACTATCATGATTGAAATTATGCAAACCTGGCATTAACTAGTTGGATTGTCATGAAGTTAGGTGAATTAACTGGCAAATATGCAAATAGTAAAGACATTCTAACAAGAGTTTGAAATTTAAATGAAACCCGAAAATGACCCGTTAGTGAAGATATCTGAATCAAAATAATAATTATGTGTATATAAATTATTATAAAATACTTTATCTGAACTAAAAGAAACGAAACCCGTTGAGTTTGTGAATGAAACCGACAATTGTTTTGATTTTCTGAAAGAAGCAAATACTTTTAAAATTATTAAAACCTGAAAACTACATGTTTCGAAGTCCCTTATTCTCTTTACTCGATTTTCCTTCTTTTCGAATTTTATTCAATAAATCGATGCTATTAAAATTCTGAAAAAAAGGAAAAACTATATTGAAAATACATATGGAGGTGATTTTACTAATTGACTAATATGCCCTTTAAAAGGTGATTGAATACGATCATCAGGTTTGAACGATCGTGCTCCAACGACTTCATCTATTTCTATTACAAGTGAAGAATTTAAGGTATCTGAATATATATATATTGAATATACTAATTAACATTGAACATTCATACAGCTGCTTCCCCATTTTCCATCAAAGTGCAACAGCATATGATTTCCTCGTCTTTTAACTTTGGCTGTATGCCATTTATTATCTGTAACTAGTTCTCCCCACATATGAACCTATAATCAATTTTATATATTATTTATAATATATTAACATACAGTTTTAGATGTAGATGTTTGTAATACAATATGTAGCATTCCATCTAATATGAATACAGATAGGAAATTTGAAGGATGTGCATTCGAACGAGTTTCGAGAAGACAGCCACGCATTTGGTCGGTCTGATAAACAATTAGATAATTTCATTACAAACAAAAACTTTAATATTAACTTACTTTGAATCGAACTTCAATATTTTCAGCTTCAGACATGGTAGATCGTGGGTATATGAACAGCATATTTTGTTCTCCGTCAATTGAATAAAACACCGGATCTGATTCGAAAAGTATTTAGGTTGAAACATATATGACAGATATACCAGCATTACAAGTTGGTCCAACCATGCTTGTTTGGGTACAATCACATTTGAAGGATAATGTTCCAGAAACGCATTTTCCATAGTTATGACATGGATTAGGTGAACAGTTATCCTTTCGTGTTGGACATCCCAGAGAAACACCTATTCAAGTTTGTAACAACAAAAGCTTCTAAAGCTTACCTGTTGTATTAGAACTTTCAAAAGCTGATGCGATCTTGGCACTAATTCCATTAAGACGAACATTCTTGATACAACCAATAAAAGACTATAAATAGAATAATTATATTTTTCTCTTAACGTTTAACAATTACTTTTCGTAAAGATATGGACCAAATTGATGAAGGATATATGAAATTGGACGGAGGTAAGCCACCAATCAAGAGTGGATCAACTATATTTAGTATTCATTAATTTATGTTAATAATGATACGAATAACTCACCAACATCCAAATTTGCTGATGTTCCAGGAGTATTGAAATCAGTCTTATGACTATTTACAATAATCTTTCCTTGTCTTCTTATTCGTTCCATATAAACAAAATTCCAATCATTTGTATCAGTCAAACGTTTGAATGTAGTTTGTAAACGTATTGATCCTGCTCCAAGATCTATTATCATGTACAGATGACCATCAATCAGTTCAAAAGCTAAATACTCGGAAGAATTGTCAATCATTGAGCTTAATAAAAATATTAAGCCATCAGGCTCAGTTGAACGAAAATGGAAAGCTGTAAAAAAAGATATTTATTATATCTTTCATAAAGTATAACTAACATATACTTCCACCTTTAGCATCACCTGTCCATTTAGGTAACACGAGAGGGCTTGAGCCTGAATGAAACGATAATACATCGGCTGGTTGTGCAGGATTTTTGCATGAAAAAGATAAATCTCCTCCTAAATAAGAATAAAAATATAAATACTATATAGGTAATATACCTGTTCTTATAATGCTATCACCATAACCTTCATCAGCCAAGCTTACAAAGTTTATGCGTAAAGAATCAGCAGCATATTGAACCTGTTAACTATAATTAGTCAATTGTAAACAAACTATAACTAACCATCTTCAAACATCCTCTAAATGGAACCCTATTTACATTTTTGATATCATTATCCTTTGGAATTCCCCCAACATATACGAATGAATTATAAATCCAATCCATTTCAGGAGCATACTGTCGAATTTGATCTTTCTGGTCATCGACTCGTAGTCTCATCTAGAACAAATGATATTCTTCCGTCAAACAACAAACCCAGAAGCCAGAACATCATATTTTCAATCATCATATCAGAATATCATGCACTTTGAACACAGGGATGAAAACCAATAAAGGAAAAAAAACAAAATGAAAGCTGGAGAAAAAGCGTTAAGCCACACCCTCCACCGTATTCGAAACGTGAAACGATGGACCGTTAGTAAGTAATAGGAGAAGCGAAGAACTGATTGAAACAAAAAAAAGGAGGAGAGGAAATTCAATGCAATGGGTCATAACTTACATGAACTGCTGCTGTCTTTTCAGAATGCTAAAGAAGGTAACATGGTTAGAATACAACAACAACAAGCAGAGGGAAAAAACGTTAGAGCTTTAGAATGAGTTATTAAAGTTGAATAACATTCTTTTATAGGAACTATGCTATAAATTATAATGCAATATAATTATAATATTATTTATGTGATTACTGATTAGGAAATCACAAATATAATTAATATATGTTTATAAAAGTTATTAGAACTATTGATTTTAAACTCACAATTTGTAGAGTCCTCTCCAATGTTACTGTATGCCATGTATCGTCATCATAACGTTCTGCTGGAAATTTATTGAAAAGCCGGATTATTCTAACATCTGTTCCTTCGAGTTTTGAAGCAGCTATCATAGCTCCATTTTCTAATGTTAATAGAAAATAACTCTTAAAATATAATTTGGTAATTCGGAAATAATTTTTTCATTATTTCAACCTTTTCGTCTCCGGCAAAGAATATAATAGCTGTTCCATGAACAGTTTTGAATGATAACGTGATATTCTCAGATTTAGTTCGAATAATCGCTGATATGTTTTTTGAAACATCGTATCCAATCCATTCTTGGCCACTGAATGTCAGCTCAGCATCAGTTTTTTCTTAATATGATAAATAAATAATAATTAAGACTAGATATCGTTACCTATATCACAGAATTTTCCTTCGTGATCACTGTTAGAACAATCACATTGTGGCCCTTCATTAGTTGAGAAACACGTTCCAAAATTTTGACATTCAAATACTTCTCTTGATGATACCTAAAATACAATAACATTATAATTTAATAATTAAATTGAATAATCGTACGCCTGAAGGACGACAATAGTTGTCATCTGTATGCCTGATTCCTTGTCCATCGATGAGCTGCGGTGATGTTTCGCCTAAACAAAAGTTAAGATAATCACAACCGCTGCTGGTAGATTTGAAATTAAAAATGAAATGTAAAAAACACATAGTAAATCGCGTAATTCATTAGCATATTACGTTAATTATAAATATAATTATGAAAGTACCAATAATCAATATTATAATACTACTATATTAGCATATAATTAAACAAATTATATTCTTTACCTTGAGGATATAATCTATATACTAGATTACGAATATTTGCAGCTAAATGTATGGAAAAACGACGTAAGGGTGATGATAATCGGGGAAGAAGATGTATATCCTATAAATATCAAGTATATCTTTAAATAGAATTATTTTATAATCAAAAAACATACAGCTGGAATACCGCCAACAAATACATCAGAATTCTTATGAATATTTCCAAAAACAAAACTACGTTGGTTGAGAATTTTAAAAACTAGCGTAAAATCTAGTTCTAGTTTTACATTTTCGAAACTCTGAAATAGGTTCTAAGTGAATTTCAAATTTATTTTAACTTATAAGACCTGATGCAGTCTTAACGTGTGCCACCTATCATCATCAACTCTGATTTCATCTATTCGAATAGTTGTAACTGGACGTTGGTGCCGGAAGTCATTTGAGTTGTCTCCCAACCTAAAGATCAAATGTTATCTATCAAAAAATCATGAAAATAATACCTAAAATCGAGCTGAATATGCCCATCATTTATCGAAATAGCATAGAAATTTCCATTCACCCCACTGTCATCAGTGTATAGAATAAGTCCATTTGATTGTCGAGTTTTGAGCTCTAGTGACAGAGAATTTTCGTATGAATGTGCCCACTTGGGATACCTAGAACAAAAAAGTTTCAAAAGAGTAACACCATGAACTCATCCATATTTTAAGTTTTGTTCGGCTCAAAGTTCGATATGCTGTTAGCATGACCAGATAAAAGAGTCCGCCTTCATATATCTTTTTATATTTGAGATAATATAGTATGTACTTTACATCATTTTCAGTTTTAAAATATATAACCATCAGAATGTTCAAGAATGAACGTTCAGAAGTTTTTTTTTGTTTAATGACTGACGTGAGAGTTCAAAACGAAAGAACTTAGAAAATCAGAAATTCGCTTTGCATAACTTAAATTTTCTCCTTTCTATAGAATCTACGTCAAAATCTCAAAGTTCATTAAGCGTTTGATGGACGAAAAAATAATGAGCCGAGAGACACACCTAGCATACGAATCGGGAGCTCCAGACAAGATTATTGATGTGGCCAAATGGAATTGTAAAAAGAAAAAAACTATGGTGAATAGGCCAGGATCAAATATATTGTGAAGCATGACATCTGTAAAGAAAGAGCATTAATATAAAACATAAATATGTGAAAAATTAAAGAAATAATATAATAAAAATGAATAAACATGCTCAAAATAGGAGAAATTGACGTACAAGAAGTGAACTATGAAGCACTTTTTAAGAACATAAGAGTCGATAAGAATTAAATTATAAGCAAAAAAATAAAAAATACAAAAAACTGTGATCAATATGAGCTAATAATAGAAAAACTTTTTGTATTGGGGAGCAGAATAGAGGCTCGAAGTTTCTCGCGTTTAGCTTGAGAAACGTTATGGACTTTCGCGGCTTTTATTCAAAAGATATTTTTGAATGAAGTCACTATTCTCGTGTGGATCTAATAGTTACCTTCATTGTAGCTAGAAACATTGAAGAACTTAGAAAGAAAGCACGAATAAGAGCGCAAAATGAAAAATTTCTTCGAATCAGGTGAATAGAAGAAGCACTCGTTCTGGCAAGCTTAGCTCAAATGAGTGCCACATTTTTCTTCCACAATAGGTATTCTTTTTGTATCTATCTTGACAGAAATGCTCATGATTCAGCTAAAGTTAACAACAAAATTGAAATGAAGCCGAAAATAGTTGAACAAGCCTGCAAAATTTCAGTTCTATCAGTTCTAGAATCCAATTGGGCTCTATTTTAAACGAAGTCGTTTCATGAACAACGTCTTTTAGGTTGAAACTACTTTATGAAAAGTACATGAAAAAACAGCTGGAAAGACATAGAATTCAGTTAAAATAGGTTTTTAAGTGAGAACTCAGGCGTTTTCTGTTATTGTACGTTCGTGGAAAAGCTTTATGACAAAAACCACTTAAACGACTTCCCACAACGAATTACAAAGACAGATGAATGAGTTCAAGAAGATGTAATGACAGAACAAAGCATAATATTTGAAAACATTACATTAAAAATAAAATATTACCAAGATTAAAAATGATTGAAATAAAACAATTTTATATGTGAAGCATACGAACGCAACGAGTTAAAAAAAAAGGTAAAACAGCGATGTTACATCACTTTAATGGATATAATATATGGAAATGTAAATTGCAATAAAGAAGAAAGGTATAATATATTCATATTTTAAATAAAAAGCTTTAGATTGGTTGAAAATGAAAGGAAAACAGCTAATATATAGTATAGTATAGTGTATATAATATATAGATATATATCGAGATATAACTATATATAACTATATATATATACTTCAGAAATAGTTAACACTACATACTACATATGAAGCAGATGCTTCAAGAAAGAAGCCGAACGATGAATAAAGAGAGAAATACACAGTAAAGGATGTTAATCAAATTTGTGAAAAAAAAGCTTTAATATAATGACACAAAAGATGAGGAAGCAAAAATGAAAATTTTATATTTTTAGAAAAAATGGCTAATGATCAGAAAAAATTTAAAAAATGAGGTAGAAGCTTTGTGAAGTCGAATAACGAGACGAAGATTTGAAAATTTACGTCATATTTACAGTTGTTGGAGGCTTTGAAAGAGATGTCACAACGCTAAGAAAACGGAATAGTGATATATGGAAAGGATATACTTGATCCATTCATCAAAAAAGCAATGGATATAGGGGAAAAGAGGGAAGTATTTGTTGCGCATTGATATTTTATATATATTTTATAGAAATATCTATTTGTAAATTTTTAAATGGAATATGAGTCAGGAACTTATCCAAGTTTACGGATGAGTAGGAGATGGATGAGGAGCTGAAGTCAAATGTATGTTGAAGTCTAGCTGTTACTCAAAATCCATGGCAGAACGAAAATATGATATTGATGGCAAATACATAGGTTGGATTTTTTTCAAACGAAATTGGAGCATTGTGAAAAAACTATGAAAAAGCTGTATGGAATAAGTTACGAAGTGTGATGCCATCCAGAAGATGGAGAGCAAAGGCAATAGGTCTCAATCAAATAAATGATTTCATAATGGGCATCCTGCCAAGCCCGGAACAAATAAGAAAATAAAAATATGAAAATAAAAATATTTACAAATATCATGAACAATTTTAAATGTCCAGCTTATTTTCTTTCGGAAGAAAAGAATTGGTCTCAAATCCTGAGTCATGAAAGAATAATTACTTCTGACACGACAAGATGGCTTTTCGCAAATTAGCAAATGCTGACTCCAGTTGTCAGAACATCTTCTTTCATAGATTTGGCAAAAAAATTGGAAGAAAGTAAATACAGCTTTTAGAAGTAAATAACGGATGAAGCTCGTTAAGTTAAATGAATACCCTGACAGTGGATTACATGAGTATCACCTAGGACAAGCGGGGTGGCTTGTACATAATGAGCTGAGCAACTAGATTCCAATGGTCAGTTAGTTTATCTTGTCGTCAACGTCTGAGCATGGAAATGAGCTGCTATCGAATGAACAATATAGTACGCTTGACTAGTTAACGAACAGCTCGTCTTCAAGGAACACAATGCTGAAGAAGAATAGGTAGACAAGATTCAACACACATTTTTGCAGAAATGCTGAATTAAATATATAATCACGCTAATAATGCTGTATAATAAGAATATACAAAATCTTTCTGAATATAAAAACAAAACAAAAATAAGAAAAAAAATAATTAGAAAACGATGTGTACATATAAAGATCATTAAACATTTTTGAAGCAGTTATTCTGCTTCAAAATGCTCGAAAAGAAAAGAGCACGGAGTAAGTTCAATTTATTTTTTCTTGGTTTGATCTAAGAAAAGACATTTCTGCTAGCGTATCACACGAAGAAGACAGACAAAAGGGAAAAAAACTGAGAGCAATTGGAAAAACCAGCATGAATATAGACTCTACTAACTCGAGGAGCGTACAAAAACAAAAGTCACAACAATCATTCCATTGTCTTATTTTGTAGAAAAACCACTCAACTAAGAAGAAGAAACAGCTGAATATTCATAGAAACTAATTAGTTGAACCGATTAGATCTCATTTTGATTTAACACAAGTAGAAATGATCGATTTAAATCTAGGCAATGGATTAACTTTTGTCCTTTGTGTCAAATAACTTAAAAGTGATGACATGAATAAAAGGGGGGGGAGAAAGAGAAAGAGAAATAGAGAAAAGAGAGAGAGAGATTGAAAGCAAAAGCAAAGCTTGGAAATGTAGCAAGTTGAACTTTGATGGCTGATCTCCATAGGAGGGAAGATAAAAAGGGCAATTGTTCTTACAAAATGTTATGACTTCCTAACAAATACAGACCAGGATTGTTAGGAAAAAAAAGATTAATGGTAAAATTGACCAGAGATTTGTTTACGAATTTTAAAGAGTTGAAAAACGGAAAAGCCTTAAGGCTCGTCAATTTCAGATTGGCCATAAAGAGAATGGCAACTTAAAGAAGCTCCGGAACTCTTCGAGTTACGAGGAAGTATCCCATGAACAAGAGAAAACAGTTAGAAACCTAAAAGCATATAGGATCACAACTCAAGTTGCCATGCTGAGTCACAACATATGAACAGGCTCACAACTACAATAAATATGGAAAAAAAACATGATTCTTCGAGTATATGGAATCAAAATATAAAAATCGTCAGTAAAAAACCAAGAAAAAGTTTGTTTGTTATACGGGATGAATACTTCTATGTGTTTTAGTAGCAAGCAATGGTTGACTAGCCATCCATAGCTGGTATCAGAGGGACGAATATAATTATAATAAGATGAGAACAATAACAAATTTCAGAAAGCCAATCAACAAAAATGGTCTACATGAGCAAAGGAAAAAAGAAAGTAGGAACAAACGATAGTAGGAGGAAACTCTTCAAATTAGGCGAATGCGGTTCAACTTGGTTCAATGGCTCTGAAGATCGGAAAATTATCTGCTAATTAATCACATAGAATAGACGTCCAAGTACATAGAAGGAGCATTTGAACTAAACTAAATAGTAAATTGAGAAAACAATACGAATGATGCGGAAACAAATTAATTCACTAACTGATTGAACCTTCGAAGTGCAAACACAAAGATTTCTCTGAAGCTTCAACACATGCATCTCGAGTAACAACACTACTTCACGCCAAAATTGTGTTTAATACTAATTGTGTGATTAACGTCTAGTCAGATATGTTTCAGACACTGGAATTCATAGCTGTCTTTAACCCCTGGGACCACAGTCAAAATAACAAAGTTTAGCTGAAAAAGGCAAAAAGGATGAGGAAAGAAAATTAGAAGAAAAGAAGATGAGGCCTGAGCCACATGGAATTCAACAGCAGCCATCATTCACACATACAAACTAATTCCAGTTCATTGCAAAAAAAAAGTGATAACAAAGAGGACGAATTCTTCGAAGGCTAGGCAATAAGTTGCAGAAAAACGATGACAAGACATATGATATATCGGCATGAACGGAGAAAAAATATAATTTTTTTCTGTTTGTTCTTTGATTTAACGAATTACACTTGTCAGAAAAAGTTTTCAAAGGCTACAAGAAAGTGAATTGTTCCAAAAGGACAAGAAGTTTTATTATATTCCTTTCCTTTCGTGTTAGTGAGCCATATTGAGATTTAAAACTATCTCTAGTACAAAGCTCGTGGCTTAGTAGTGATAGCACAAAATAGTTGAAACCGTACTCTACGACAATGCTAAGTCTAAGTGTCTTCTGTGAAGTTTAGGAGTTTGAAGAAGTGGGAAGCAATAGTCACAAGTGGGAAATTTGATAAACTTCCAGAATATATTAGCATAGTACAAGTCAAGACAGAATGTTTACTGTTCATCTTGTTTTTTTAGATATCTTCAAGTGTTTAATGAATTGTATTATATAAATTTGCAGAGCAAAAAAAAATAAAATTTCAGATATAACGCAGCTCAAGATGGTTATCTGATACCAAGTGCTGAGCTTTGTTGAAGTCATTTGTGGAGATACAGACTCTTGAAACGTTGTAACTTGACTAATGTCTTCGATGAAACACAAATGAATTGAATCTGCTATATCATACTTAATTCAAACTGGACAAAGCTGTGAGGAAGGAACATAGAAAGAGTGCTCGGTTGACTTAGGGATAAGGAGTCAAGATTGAGAATGTATACATCCTTCTGTCCATCTCTTTCCGCTCTTTTCCTAATAAATGCCTATTCAATGATACCCAAATTCCCTTGGGTTAACTGAACCTCCTTAATCTAGAAATAGTATTAGTGGTTGTGAGACGACAGAGACAATGCCATCTGATGAATGGACCATCAATGAAGATGATTATGTTTGACGCTCTACTACCGACGCTGAGATTTTCCTTACAAGTTTTAAGTTCAATATATCAAAATTAGAACGATAAACTAATCAGTCTAAATCATGAGATTGTATTTGAAAAACAATCTGTTTATCACAGGCGAACATCATTTTCTTCAAAAGAATCAGTATGTTCAATCTAAACATGAAGGATAAACATTTTTAAGATTTTTCTGATGTTAGAAAAGTCAACAAAAACATAAAAAAATTAAAAATAGGATAAGATTTTCTATTATCATCAAAAAAGTGATTATTAAAACCTATTGAAAAGAAAGACAACATAAAAATATAAAATCAAAACGACAGGAAAATTTTAAAAATGAAGGTAATCATTTTCAACGGAAGCTAGGCCTAATTAGTTATTATCGTCAAGATGCCTTCTCGGCAGGCATTTCAGCTTCGAGAATAAACTGAATATTTCGGAAAAATTCCGATAGAATAGAACAACTTTAATAGAGCATTCACTATTGAAAGCGGAGAACAAACTTGTTAAGATAAATGAGACAGTCAGATTAGGATGAAACTGATCAACTACTGACACAAGATTGAACACATTAACCAAACTTCACAATGAAAGAAAGAAAGAAAGAAGACGAAGCTTAATCATGTAACTTAATAGTGGAACAGGTTACTCAAAAAGATACATTGTTCCTTCAAGACGAAGACTGCTTGTGTTTGGTAGAATGGAAGAGAGTGAATCAGATTATGCTCTGTAATTGTTCGACTTCCGAAGGGCATGCATGAGAAGAGACACTAAGCATCGTATATGAAAAAGAACTTCAACTTTTCGAAGCCAAAGATCAACAGGCTCAGATGTTTTTAACTAAACAAATAAGGTACCATAATACGTTAATGAGTATATAATAGATCAAATAAAGCTACTGCGTTTTCAGAAAGCAATGTAGATAGAAATACTCGAGTAAATCAGCATCGAACATCTCAATGTTGCTACAATGTTCTTGATGATCAAAGTTTTAGATAAAAGTATTGAAATCATGATGATACCAAAGGCAAATTATAAAAACATTTTTAAAAAATAGTTAAAAGGTGTGAAATAGAAGAGAATAGTAGTTAGATAATAAGTTCTATAGAAGAGAAAGTCAAAAGAGATTGCTTTACTAGCGACTTTAAGCGGTATCCATGTAGTCCACAAGAGTATGTGGTCTCGCCTGAATTATTGAGAAGTCATAGCACAACTGAAACTGGCAGAACACAAAACTGAACAGACAAATAGGGTGAGTCTAAAACGCATAAATTGAATGAATATGCAAAGAAAGTCACCAGGAATTTATCTTGAATTCTTAAAATTGTTTTAAGCCTTAAAAAAACTTCCGAAAACTGCTAATTGTAGTGAGAAATAAATTAAAATATCATCTGACAAAACAAAAGCTTAATTTTCCTGAATATAGTGAATACCGCTAACTGGTGGTATTATGTGCAACACAAATTTCACGAGCAAACGTTCAATGAACTACATGAAAACGAAAAGACGATCTAGATATCTTGCGCTTACGCACTTCGTTTCTCCGCCGGCAGTTTCAGGAAATTAAGTTGCGACAAATAGAGGGAGAAAGAAAGTTATAACTACACATTGAAGACAAAGCTCAACTGAATAATTTCAGGCATACTACTAGGTCGATTGCATCTTAGTATCTAATGGGAACATGCTCGTTTAAATATAACATCTCATTCAGCAATATTCTATTTGTATTCTTAGGATTTTCGATGCGACTTGATGAATTTCCATATTAATTTTCCTAATATAGGCAGGAAACATGCCATGACTATCAGAAAACAGGATATATTTTGAGCTAGCTATTATCCATTGGAGAAAAAGTGCCTACGATTGAGCTGTTTGAGATTCTGTCTGTTTTCAAAGCATCAAAATAGATATAACTTGGATATAGGGAAGACAGTCGTGGCGACACCATCATAGCACAATCAAACAAGGCTCAACCTTATTGGGAGAGCAAAGTTTGACAAGCATCAGAAAAATGAAGAATGAAAAAAAGCATTTTGTCATTTTCAGATCAGCTGCCCATAACTTCGATGCAATGCTTGACTCGTCTTAGAATCCCCCTAAGGAAGTGGCCGGCGGCGACACGAGACGCAGCAGAATGCTTGTTCAGGAGGAGGAAGACGTAGAAAGAAGAAGAAAGATAGGGATAATATATATGTCTGTGTATATTTTTCAAGAGACTGGCCAAAGGGAAGAGGAAGAAAAGAAAATAAGAGAGATACAATCCTTGTGAGGAAAACGGTCAGATAAAAACGATAGAGAACAAAGGGAGAAACGACTGAAAGGAGTCATGCTTCTTAGAGGGCACAGGAGACTAGATGAAAGAGCAACAAACGAGTTGGGACTCTTTCCCAAGAGAGCTGTAAAGACATAAGATACGAGTCTGTGAGGCCCGATTTCGAATACTTTTAATATACTAGACACTTGTATAATGGCGAACAGCCAGCTGCGAACAAGCACGTCAGGAGTTCTCTGTTTGTTGCTTCAATAAATCGAACTATAATATTACTTAATATCAACAGTTTAGAAAATTATTAACAAACACAACTTATTTCAATTGCTTATAGTCAAATGCTTATCAGAGTTAATGAATTGATTAATTTTTCATGAATTACAGAGTAAAAATGTCGAAAAACTTGCATAAAATATTAGTATACAGAAAATTATTACAGGTGTCAGCTCGTTTTCCAAAAGAAAACAAAGAGTTTAATAGAAATGAACACGATAGAAGGACATCGATATGCTTTTCACATCAGAAAAATAAATACTGCTTGGCATATATCAGATGAATTTCCAACTGAAGATCGGATGTCCGGGATACAAATTGCAAACATCCTCAGTTCTACAATCGTTTTCAACGCTTTTCTATGGAAAGGTGAATAGAAAAATTCATCAGAATGAAACAGGCAAACTTTCCATGAAAAATTTCAAGCGAAAACTAGACAAAAGCTAAGTAAGTCTGGAGATATATATATCTATATTATTCCGTGTATTTATCATCAAGGTGGCCACTTGTCCCTAAGGAGCACACAAAACCGAAAACCTTTCTGCAAAAATTCAACTTTTTGTCAAAATCTGTCATAAATGACAACGCACACAAATTTAAATTATTCCCTATGGGTGAGGTTAAACAGATGTGTTTTACTAAAAACAAAAGACAATTGCAGAGTGATAAAGCAGATTCAGCGGAGAAAAAACTCAAAGATCTACTTTCAGATGAAACAAAAGAAATATTGAGCATTCAATTTGAAGTTAGTAGAATTGAAAACACTAAGAAGGTTAACTCACACAAAATAGAAACATTACGGAAAGCATTCCAACTAAAGAAGATATGCTCATTAGGATCTTTTCAATATAACTAGAATCATTTGTCATTCGCCACGTAATTTATAAATTTGCATAAAATCTAAAATCTTATGTTAATCATATGCAGATGACTGCAATTGTAGATAAGAGCACAAATGTTTTGTTAACTAAAAGAGTAAGTTGTACATCAAATTACTTTATAAAGATGAAATCATAATTCAAAAGTAATACCATTGAAATTAAAGCTATTAATATATAAAATGCTTTTAACTGTTTCATTTATGGGCTAAGTTTTACATTCAACATGCATATAGTAGGTGAAGTAAAACGGAATAACTAGAAAACAAAAGTTCCCAAACTAAATTCGATTTCTAATAGCCTATGTTAGGACATATGTATATGGCTACTCTTGCCTAATGATCCTATAATGAAGAACGGGCCGTTTCCTCGTATTTGCGGTAACAAAGTAACAAATGATAAGTGGAGCGTCACCTATTTCTTCATGTCTTATAATAGAAAGAGGAAACTAAGCGAAAAACTGCAAATCATTAGACTCTATTACTATATATGCTGAAATATTTGCTTTTGATAAAGCTGATGAAAAATGAGGCATGGCTAGAGAACATAAATTTCATCCAAAAACTGAAAACGACAATGACTTTGCAACAATGCAACAGCATTCATTTAGAAAATTTAAAATTTCTAGCATGTGAGAAAGTGTTGAAAGTCACGGAAGGTCAAGATTTTAGAGGGCAATGACATAACACCCACGGGATTTGTTTCAATGATTGGGAACACTTGATTTAACGTTTCGTTTGCCTACAATGAGCCAGAAAGATGAATTCATTCTAGCACATCAAGTAAAAAAGAAATTGCGAAATAACAAGGTGTTACCAAAAATGTTTGAAAGAGAAAATCCAGAAACTACGCTTATCTATATCCATATATGGGCAAAGAGATCGTTTGTCTTATGTAGTCCTTAGAGAGGCTTTCCAGTAACTTAAAGAATTCCAATGACTCTTCGAGTCCAATCAAACTGATTCTTAGAAGGTCAATCGAAAACTTAGACATGTTTGACAGTTATGGTACATCAAGTAGTTCAAAGACTCGAAAAGAACAAAACGAACACTTTTATAAAAAAAACATTGCTTTTTGATCCGTTGTTCAGCCAGTGGTATGCAACCAGTTCACAGCATTTCAACATATAAAATGATATTATATCCAATAAGGAAGAATAAACAGTAATAATATTAGAAAAATGATCACATATATGAAGAAAATAATAACTTAAAGAAATAGTTCTATAGAATCATCTCTATTGAAACATTTACAACTGCCCTTCCTACTTTGCTAAAATGACACATATTAAAGCCCCAGAGATTTTAGAAAAAGAAATTTGACATTTGTTCTGCTCTTCATATATCTTTGGCTGAAACAAGCTAAATTATATGAACCTGAATTCCGGGTTTCTTAAGAGATGAGTCAATCTACATCTGTTTAATCAGTTATGCTTTATGCATTAGTCACCCCTTCCGGACAAGCATAATTGTCTCCTAGGAAAGCAAAGCGATGGGTCAGGAAGCCAAATTCTGCTCCGTGACCACAACGAAGACAAATTGGATGATCGGAAATGTTAATTCACGCAGAGATTGGTTGGATAGGAAGTATATGGGCATGAAATAAGATAGGATGGTTAATGTCAAAAATAACATCATTATTTCAGGTAGAATATTAAATAAAGAAAACGAAATATATTATTTTAACAGAAAAAACAACATGTATAGTAATCTTCAAAACGAAGAAACAATAGACAACAGATAAAATTTTGGAACAGAGATAAAAAGATAAAATACAGCATAAAACAAGAAAAACATAAAAAGCAAAAAACAGTGCACATTAAACAAGATGGTGGATTATCAATTAAAACAACATATCTGTTCACCTTCTTATTTGTTGAAACGGGAATGAAGCAACGCCAATATTTCATACAATTTTTAAAGTGAATCTTAAGTCTTACTTAATATCAAACATATTTTCCACCTAGGTCAGACATGCGTCTAACATTTTTAAGAAGACTTGGTGATAATTCCTGAATAACAATTACTGGAGGTCGGTAATTCTGAAATTAACATGTTAATTCGAATTATAAACAATCGGCCAACTTTTCCCAAATAAGTTTCAACGAGTGCTTGGTCATCTCCATCATTATTAGCACCTTCTTCCTGGCCATTATTCGTACTTTTGCTCTCAGTCGGCTCTACCTAGAGTAATAAATTATTTAAAAAAATTAAATGAATTTATTACCTTAATATCTTTTTTAAAACAGTTGATCCTATAAGGTTTTTTGACATTCGGTTTATATTCTATATCACAATCATTACTGGGGCACGTACGACTTTTAGAATTAGGAAACTTCGAACTTCTTCGACGATTTGCTTCATATACATTTGTTTTAATATTCAGACTCTTTTTGTTACCAATTTCATCATCAGGAACTGTAATGTTTCGTCCTGTATCGTTTCCCATGCTCAAAAGTTTATTCGTGTCTTCTTGACTTTTATTGGTCGGAAGATTGCCCACAACTTCACAGTTCCGACGACGGAAATAATTTTTATCCTGAATATAATTTTAAAAATACAAAAAAAAATTAAAAGCAACCTGGTATCCTGATTGATTCTCACTTGGAATAAATGGTTTAATTTCTGCTGTATTTACTGCTTGACAGATCTCCTGTGAATTAGAATTAGAAGAGCTATTCCGTACTGTTTTGAATAACTAAAAATTCTAATTAAGTAAACAACAAATTTAAATCCTACATCGTCCCAAGGCTCAAACCGAGATAAAGTACTATATGATTTATTAAGATGTTCTAACACGTTACGATAATTCTTATCCTAAATTTTTTTAAATATACGTTGATTTGCTTGGATTACCTGATGTGATGCATTATGGGGTACGCTATTTATAGAAGTAGCTGGCTGGATCGTATTCAGATCATTTTTGGCTACCTGTCAACAACTACTAAACGAAAGATAATTGATGCTTACTTGGTTTCTGTTTTGTTCACTTTGAATTGGTACGTTGTTTTCAATATCAAACTTATCTTTAACTTTTTTTACAGCTTCATACAATTGATCGATCTAAATCACAAAAATACAATGAAAGAAGATGATCACGTTACTTTGTTCATTATTGAAGGATTTCTTTCATTTATTGACTTAAGTTCATTGAGCAAAGTATCAAATCTCTGTAATTTTGAATTTAAAGAGAGATGAGGGATTGAAGCGTACAGTATTAAATAGGCTACAAGGTTGGTTTATGTCGTAATTTGCTGTACAATCAGTCACTTTCTTTAAAAAAATACTATTCTACTTCTACAAAGCTTTCTCCTACCTTTTTTAAATCAGGAAGTTTCAAAGATTCGTCTAAAATAAAATACTATTGTTGAATATGATGTACCTTTAAAGAACAACCATTGTGAACACTTATTGAATTTACAACTGGTCGAAGAGCATTGCGTCCTGATTGACAATCAAGTCCTGGAGGGGATTTTCGGATATCCGAACATGACGTAAAATCGAGGTTCGCCGAATTATTTGGATTCTAATAAGTAAAATATGATGATAAACGAACAGATATTTACTGAGGCGGTCCATGTGAGAGATTTGTTTGTATCATTACTGGTATGGCTCACTTGATCATTCAGCACAACATTTCCCAGTTTCTCAGCTTGATTGGCGACCTAATGTGTTTAATTAGAAATTAAAAACTAGTGTTTCTACCGTTTCAATTAAATTATTCACAACACAACTATAAGTCTTATGGTCATTCTCACTAAACTGCATGAACTCCTTGAAGTTTATTTTCTCCGAGTGTGAAAACTGATTGCTTCTTTGAGTCATACTTAAAATACTATCTTTCTGTTGAAATGAACAGAAAATAATAAGTATATTAGCGTTGATACACTAATTATAAAGCTATAATTTCAGAAACCATTTACAGAAAAACAATACAAAATGATAAAATGATAAAACAATATCAACACTTGCAAAAGTTTAAAAATACGCTAAATACGAAATATTGCGCCAACCAGTAGTAGCTTGCATTAAAACTTTGAAAATAATAGCATTTCTATAAACTTGAAAATTGCTAATGTCTTTTCTAGTAAATATATAAAACAAAATATAAATGAAGCCTAAAACATAGAAATATTTCAATAGTCTTCTTATTTCTCTTTCTCATTGAGATATATGATATGGATCTGTTAAACGAAGATCTGTTCCTCTTAACCGCAAAACTATACCACATTTTTTACCAGATGATAAAATAGGCTCGGCAGTGGATATTTCTTCACTGTTCAATCTTTATGAGACACAAAAATAGAACTATTCTCACCTACACTTCTGAGAACTGTGTTTCGATATACAAGCTTTCCATATTTTGCTAAAGTTTTCTATAAATTTGCATTCGAAAGTTTGAGTAAAACTTCTTTACATACTATTTTTTGACGACTCAAAACGTGTGAGTAAAACTTTCTTCCAATGAATACTGTCATACATTTTATCCATCACACCTGAAGTGTAGCCCATTTTAAAAATTAGTCATATAATAGAGTATTTAGCGATAATCGCTCATAATTTAACTATAACACAAAAAAAAAAAGTTTATTAATACAAGAGTAAAACCAATTAGTTGTATCAGTTTGCTTAAAGTACGAATTAGTTTGTTTTGAAAACTTTAGTTTCTCTTCCGTATTTAGTTACGTACGGCTTCATCATCACATTGTTATACTGTAAACGTATATTTGTCTTTAGCATAAAACTTTAACATACCTTCTTCCGTGCAAACTTTTCGGCTTTGGTGCCAAAATCGGGATTCTGCTTGGCAGCCTTAGCATTCTTTCGCACTTTCGTGCCACGCGAATCATTTTTAGCTTTCTTCATTTCAATGGCTTCAATAAGCTGTTCATGAATTGTTCTCTGTAATTTTCAGAATTAATTAGTTATCTTTAAAAAAAATAACCAATTGTTCGCTAATTCCATGATAAAATTCAACTTGCACAATATTCATTTTCGTAATCTCATTCATCATGTTGATAATATCTTGCTTACAGCATACATCCTTTGGAGCGGCATTAGGATCAGCTTCCTCCACTTTTATAATACTATTAGAAGGATCAGTTAAAGTAATATTCTTAAAAATAAACTTAAATGAGAAAATCCTAAAAAAAAGTTGAACCTACCATTTTTAGAAAATGCTGGTAAGTGAATGAAAAAAAAAAGTACTGTTTTAAATTAGGATATCAATAGAGCACGTATTTCGCATCTGATATGGATATCGTAGTAATATATTATCAGTAACCTCAAAACTAATTTCATAATTATATATTATATCGATTACTGTCTGGCGAGTTCCAGCTGCCTTTTATTACCGGCAATTTTTGTAGATTTACGATATTAAATGTCCTTATGGGTGCACTTTAAAAAAAGATTTGCATATACAGTTATCACGTTTCTTTACACTTGAAAGGAAAACGTATACTGTACTGTTATTTTATTTATTTGCAACAATGACTAACTGAATTTAATAGTCTAATTTATAACAATAAGGATTATTATGTTACTATATTAATTCTAGTAAGCTTTTGTACGCTTCATTTTCCATCATCAGATTTCGATCACGAAATGTTCTTTTGTATGTTAGGGGGAATTTGTGTGCACGTGAATGGATAAATTGTTCCCAATCCATCCGGATACCAGATCCTCGGATGCGTGACGACTAGAATGGGCGGAGCAAAAAACGGGGAAGAAACCATTGGTTCTGCTACTATTTTCTGAAGAAATGAATATTTTTCTGCTTCTTTTTATTATTAGTGATGTAGTCCATTCACAGGTAAGAAAATTTGATTTGTTTAAAATTGTGTTCATTGGCATAATTGGTTGAAGGTATTTCTAGTTTTTTTTTGTGACAGAATAATTTTGATTTGTTTTGTTCCTCCAAAGGAATCAGTATTTTGTAAGTTAAATAGCATAATTCTTGTTATCTTAAAACTAAAGTGAAATGAAGAAACTTCGTAAATCTCTACTGACCCCTTTCTTTAAAGAAAGTGAAAGACGTAATGTCCGGGATTTACATTAATACCAGACAAACTAAATAGTATTTTCAACTCACAACTATATATATTCAGAATATGAATCTGTCACCTTTGATGAGTTTATTGACACCAGAAAGCATGGGACGATTTGCAGAAATAGCTTCAGAATTATCAAATATGGCAGCCAATAACATGGCGCAAAATGAGAAAGACACTATGTGAGTACTCTATTATATAATACTTTTTCTTTAAATGAAAACTTTTCTTTAATTCGAATAGCTTAAATGACACCACTTAAATCGTCTATCTCTTTGTAATAGACGAGAATAGATTAAATGACGGATATGTGAAAGCTAATTCGATTCAATCTATCGTTTCTTCTAGATGAACTGTTTTCTGAACTTTAGATATTTGAAAAAAATCAATTTTCACATTTCCATGTATTAATTTTTTTCATATTACTTCGAAATTCGAATTCCATATCTCGCTCAATTCTGCCAAAAGCATGAAAATTTTGTTCCATTGTCATGTTTGAAAAACCGGATTGTTGGACTGGATAACGTAGCTAATGTATTTCTTGAAATGGCTAATCTTGCAATTATATCTGTCAGCTATCCTAAACTTTAATGTTCAATCAATAAAATATAATTGACTAATTAAGGGTACACTTAACTATTAGTTATGCGATTTGTATTTTTCTTTTGCCGATTCATACGTTTTACAGGAAAAATTCTGAAGCTCCCAAACAAATTGACACTCAGAATGCGAGACCATCGGAAGTTTTGGGACAAGGTTTATTTTTTTCTGAATTATAAATAAAAACTGAATTTAAGCAATGTCAAATCTTGCGAGTCAGTCTAGAAATGCTTTCATAGGTGCATTGAATCCCCTCACTCAAAATCAGAAACCAGTGGAAGAAACTAAAAAAGATGTACAAACTCGTGAGAAATTCATATAGTTTTTTGAACCATTCCACTATTTAACAGCTCCTGATGTTACTACAGCAGCAGCACCCAAACAGAAGATTCCTCCTAGGCCAGAAGGAAAAAACAAGAAAAATCATCCCAAAGGTATGTTAATTTAATATTAGGTTTTATAAAACTTATTTCACTTTTGTGGCTAATGTCTTGTATTTAGCTCAAGCCAAGAAAGAAGATATCCGTCATGCACCAGTTACAACAGCGAAAGTCGCTGATGCGAACGCAGTTGTATCGGCTCCTAAAACTGATGCGGTTTGATCTAAAAAAGTAGCTGAGTATTCAACTATTGAAAATAATACAGATCATTTCCCCTGGTACTAACGCTAATGGAGCCAACGGTGGTGAAAACCCACTTCTTCGATTAGCAAGCCAGTTCTTACAAGGTACTTTCTCTGTTAAATTTAAAATTTAACTCTATTTATTTAACAGGAAATGGACAAAATGGACAGAAAGGGGGTTTGTATATATTCATATAATATACTTTTTCATGAAGAATGGTTTCCTATCCTTTTTTTTTTAGAATTACCCCAAATAGGTCTGAAAGATTTCCTTCCTGGAGCAAAAGACAACTTCGGTATTCCAAAAGGCCAAGGTTTTTATTTTAGTTTTCCATTTTTAAATTTTAATTTTTCTCAGGATGTTTCCCTTTCTTATCTGAATTTATGCAAGCTGCATATGGAAACTGTCAGCAGGTTCATAAGATGATAAGCAAAGCTTGTTCAATAATATGATTTTAGGTCGCTGATGAACGAACTTGGGATGCATGGGGTAATGAACTTAAAAATGCTATTTTAACAGGAGAAATTGATTTAATGAAAGCCAGGTAGAACATACTAAAATAAAGATTACCTTCTTATTATTATAGTCAAGAAACATGTCGTCGGGGAGCTGAACGTCAACAATGCGCTGCTCTTCGTCAAGCCATCTCTAACTGCCACATCATCGAATCTCTACAGATTTCAGGACAATTACAAAGAGCAATGAAAAGATGCGAAGAAGTTTCTGGATTGATAGATCAGGTATGATTTGATTCCAAGAATGTCATATTTTTTCAACTTTTTCAGAATCCAATGGTGATTCTAGGCCAAATGAACAGTTTAATAGGTGGCGAGTTTGCTCAAGGATTTTTCAATAAATTCTTAGGAGGTGGATCTCAAAACAGTGGATAACATTTATCCATTTTTGCAATATTCGTATTTACTCTACATACTATATAATATACAGAGTATATATAGACTCCAATAAGTTATCATTGTTCATATGTTATAATTAATATTTGTTTTTGTACTTTGATTAAAAAATAAATATAATTGTTATTTTCTTTGTTTAATCCTAAACTATAATAGATCAAATGATCCTGGGAAAATTGTTCTGAGATAAATTGATATTCGGGTCCTCGTTATATATTCAATTTGCTCATAACTTTGGAACATTATCATTATACACTCTGTATTAGACTGCTAGCTCGTTGTATTTAATTATTATCTTTAAATATTATATATATATATATATAGGGATTACGATGAAATCCTTCTTTGTCCTTGTCCTTCTTGCTGTAGTTGGCGCTTCACATGATTTTGAAGATGGTTCTCATCACGAAATCAACCATGATCATAGAAATGAAATTAAGCATATTATCAGGTACTCATCTGTGTTTACTTTTTTTTATATTTTATACTAGACATCATCCAAAGTACCGTATCACTCCTGATGGACCAGTTCCTCATGCTCCCAGTGGCCATGTTTCTCATGTCCCAGTAAATAAAACTCACTTAGCCCACAATAACATAACGGTTGAGGAACATAACAGTCTTAAGGTTTCATTAATATCAATTTTATACTAAAATGTTTTTTTAGGATGAAATTGTGTACTTGAAGGAACAATATGCCAAGGTTCGCGCAGAATTTAACCATTGGATGGTAAAAAGATATATCGTTTTTGAATGGGTTTAATATTTTAAGACTACTCCATACCATCGTACTGTTGTTCTCCCTGCTATAATCGGAAGCTCATTCGGATTGCTAACCATTATTCTCTACATTTTGGTTAAGAAATGCTGCAGAGTATGCAAGAAGTACTATTAACGATGTTGACGTTTTTTATATCACTATTGTTTAGGAAGTGCAGCCGTACCTACATGGGCCGCAGACAACGATATGATGTTAACGACAAGAAGAATCTGTTAGGTCGTAAGCACGAAAGTGACGACGAAATTTAAACCGAAACTGTAAATACTGTAACCGTGTACCAAAATTATGTTTTATCCACTAATTAGTAACAATATCAAGAGAATTAATAAATTTTTATAATTATATTAAACACTGACATACAAAAAACAACAATTACGTCTACCATGACGTTCTCAACAGATAAGATCTAAAAGTTAAAACATACAAGTTAAATAGCTTTGGCTGCTTCGCTCCTGATCAAATCCCAGTTTGACGAAGAGACTGGTTGGGCTTCAGGAATAGAGACTCCGCTGATCCTCATAAAACCCTTAGCATTCTTCATCTGAGAAGGGAAAATGTTCAACAATAGATTAAAGTTTCACTTACTCCGACAAGGGCGAAACGACCTACTTGTCCTGCGTGAGAAATGGTGGGCATATCAACCTCCGTAACAAAATCGCCAAGTTTGCAGAGTTGCACACTGAGTAACATAACAGTAAAATTCAGTAAAAACCTGAATAAACCTGCTGGAATATCCATAGTCTTGAGCAATGTTAGCAGGAACATTCAAATATTCCAAGGGTTTCGCAGTAGCAATGAATTCACGATGAGCATAGCGCGAAAGGTCAATGAGATCTTGCTGAAGGTTATAAAACATTAAAACAATATTCAGAAAATAATAACAAGAAATTACATTTGTAAGATCAGTTTCTTTTAATCCTCCTACATCTACAGCAAATGTTAGTTGTTTAGCTAAATTCGTACTTATGAGAAAACAAGAAATAATTTCAAACAAACGTGTTCGAGAAACCAATGAGGTAGATATATCGAGTTGAATTCCCGACTTAAGAACAGCTCCTAGTAAGACTGAGCAGGAGAGCCAATAAGACTATAGATTTTTAGATATTAATAATATTTGAAAACTTTCACGAATTACCTTATTAAGAGCTTCGATATGTTCATTATTTGTGGTATTGAAATCGATAAATGCTATATCACATTTGTGAGTAACAGGTGCATTTAAACTACTGTATTCAACTGTTCCTGATTCATATGTAAGCTCCACCAAACCATAGTTGGAGAGTTTATGAACAGACATATCTGAAAAAGCAATAAATGACTTTAAGGACATGAATGTTTCATACGTTTGGCACATGTTAACGGAGTTGACTCATTTCTATTAAGAAGATATGCTTTCTGTGATCCACTTTCGTTAACGTTAACAACTATTTTTTCTATATTATCTCTACTATTAAAGATTCTAGCTCGTACATCTTTGAATAAATTAGCATCAACAATAACAGGGGCGGAGCTTGCTGAAAACGATTAAAATTTTTGTAAAACCAATCAGTCGTCATAAATGTTTTACCAATTTTTTCTTCAACTGTTCTACTAGTTACTGCTGATAACTGTCTTTTTGCCGAAATAAATTGGCCATTCCTTTTACTACAAGTTTGAATTAACTTCTTCAGCATTGTGAAGCTAAACTTTTAAATACTTAATTAAAGTTAAAGACCTGTCAAGTAGTTATAAATTAAAAGCTGATAAATGCAATATTCAAATAAAAACATTTTCTTCTAATCTAGTACAATCTAATAAGTTTTTAATTAATCTTAAAACATGAACAAAATATTAAAATCTACATAAGCAGTCACTGAAGTGCATTATGTTAAAGGTTTCACCCTATTGACTCCTGAGCGGAACGGAGAGAATTTGCCAACAATGCTTGATACATTTCAATCCTTAGTTACATATACCATAATTTTAAGCTTTTCCTTTGATCATATATACAATATTTTCATTCTAGGGAATCACAACCTAGTTAAGAGGGATATAACCCCTCTTATCTTTGTTTTTTGTTATGTCTTGGAAACGAAAACAGTTAGAGTTGCAGCGATGCTGTAGACAACGGTTTGAACTCTCCTTTTTGTTTATTCTCTTTGACTTTCCTTGTTTTAGATCAGTTAGATATTGCACTGTATTTGTATTGTTTTTCATAGCTCTGTATGGTTTCACTAAATTACATGATCAGGTTTTTTTCTTTTTTTTTCTTTTTATTATTGTTTGGTGTCTAGGACCCCAACTTATCTGACTATGAGAAGTTCAAACCCAAGGCAAGCGCTTGGGACTCTGAAGAATTAGCTGGCGGGCCTGATCCCGGAGCAGTCTTTCATCATGGTATTCTTGGTAATTATGAGCCTAAAGAACCAGAGGTACCTTCTGATCAGCCAGGTGATAGCTTATGCCATTATCGTTCAATAATACTGAGTTTAGGAGAAAATGGAGAGCCTGTGCAAGTGACTGATGAAGAAGGTCGAAAACTATCTGTTGCTGCAGTCAATGCATTTGGCTTTAATACCTACGTTAGTGATATGATATCCATGAATAGAACTGTTCCTGACATCAGAATGGATGAGTAAGACTATTTCATTTTTTAAAACCTATTTGACTTCTCAGATGTAAGTATTGGAATTACCCTGAATCTCTGCCCACGGTATCAGTAGTTATTGTTTTTCACAATGAAGGTTGGACACCACTTTTGCGAACAGTGCATTCAGTACTACTTCGTTCGCCACCACATCTTATTAAGGAGATAGTAATGGTTGATGACGATTCTTCAAAAGGTTTTTTATTTGACATATACTTTTTAATATTTTCTTTTCTCTTTTACAGATCATCTCAAACATAAATTAGAAAAGTATATTACAATGTTTAATGGAAAGGTTAAACTTTTCCGAACCGGTGAGCGCGTTGGGCTTATTAGAGCTCGTACTTTCGGAGCAAAACACTCTACTGCTGATGTTCTCATCTTCTTGGATGCTCATTGTGAAGTAAATACTAATTGGTTGGCTCCTCTGCTTTCACCTATTAGAAACAACAGGTTTTTAAAATTTGTTTTCTTTTTTTTAAGTTTTATGTTTGAAGGCGTGTCATGACTGTGCCCGTTATTGATGGAATCGACTCTGATACATGGGCTTATCGTAGTGTTTATGGAAGTGCAAGCAAACATTTTAGGTTTCAAATTATTTCTAGAAACTAATTTTAATATTCGTAATTTTAGTGGTATTTTTGAATGGGGATTATTGTACAAAGAAACGGAAATCAGTGAGAGAGAAAAAAATAGTCGCAACCATGATAGTATGCCATTCAGGTTGGTTACTCGTTATAGTTACTCATACTATTATATTATGCTATTGTTCTATAGATCTCCAACTCATGCAGGAGGACTGTTTGCTATCGATCGTTTGTGGTTCGAAGAACTTGGATTCTATGACGAAGGACTTCAAATTTGGGGTGGGGAACAATATGAATTAAGTTTCAAGGTTTGGATTTTTTTCTTTATTTGAGAGTTACTGCGATCGGTTCAGATTTGGCAATGTGGAGGTGGAATTTTATTTGTTCCTTGTTCTCATGTAGGACATGTATATCGTTCCCATATGCCATATAACTTTGGAAAACTTTCTGGAAAGCCTGTTATTTCAACTGTAATTTTTTAGTTTGTTACATTATCAATTATCATTATTAATATCAGAACATGATGCGTGTCATCAAGACTTGGATGGGTGAATATGAACAATACTATTTTATTCGCGAACCTCAAGCTCAAAAAGTAGATCCTGGAGATATTACTGAACAAATAGCTTTAAAAAATCGTCTTCAATGTAAAGATTTTAAATGGTAAGCAAATTTTTTCAAAATAATGGCATGAGTATTTTTTAAAGGTATATGGATAATGTAGCTTATGACGTTCTGAAAAGTTATCCTCTTTTACCTAAGAATGTTGTTTGGGGTGAAGCTCGTAACCCTCACTCTGGTAATTGTTTAGACAGAATGGGAGGAATTCCTGGACCATTAGGTGCTTTCGGTTGTCATGGGTATGGTGGAAATCAGGTACAAATTGATTTTAATGTTATAAAGCAGTTTTCTTTTTTATTTAGCTTCTTCGTATAAACGCCGAAGGTCAATTCTCTCAAGGCGAATGGTGTTTAACTCCTCACAATGGAGGTGTACAGGCAAATCATTGCCAAAAGGGAACAGTCAATGGCCCGTGGATGTACGATGAAGTATGTTTGCTATCTATTAATTAAAATTAATGCTGGCTAAAATATAGCAAACTGGACAAATAATGACAAAATCAAGACAATGTTTAACCATCCATCCACGTGTAAACGAAGTTAAGTTGGAACGTTGCGATGCTGAGAATGAATTCCAAAAATTTGTTTGGAAAGAGTTTTATCAAACAAGTTAGATTTCACAATTTATTTACTGGTATACCATTCAAGGAGTATTATATTATCTATTCTCTAGTCTGTTATATTCTTTTTATGCAATAGCATTTTAGTTTTATCGTTGAATTTATGCCTTATTTTATTCCATATTCATTAATTTTGAATCCAAATAGGGATTTTACTGGCGGTTGCGGGATTTTCTGTGATGATCATATGTACAAATTAATAAATTATTTAATTTTTATTCATTTGCACTCATGAACAATACCATCTTTTCCTATCCAAGCTGTACCAGTGTATAACTGTTTTCCATCTACGTAACATCTATACACAGATATACCATCGTCCCCACATCTCATATCAACATCACCTACAACACAAGATTAATGAGAAATATTTTTAAGTTGTTACCTTTTCTCCAAACTGCGTATTTCTTAACATGAAATTGTGTGTCATCAACATTATCACTGTCGCTACCATTGAAGCAGCCTGAATCAAACAGCTTAATAACAATAACCAGGTGATGTATGATAACTAACCTTTCGGTTCTACTCTTGCTTTCCAACCCTGTTGTTGAATGTTACAATATTTTAGAAGGTTATTGCCAACAACAAAATGCCCGTCTTTCACAACTTTTTTATCGTTTCCTCTGCATCCTTAGAAGCAAAATAAATAAAAAAAAGTTATAAATAATCTAGAAAACCTTTGAATCTTCTAGAAATACAACAAATTACAAGGTGCCCAACATAGATATCATCGGAAAAATCGGAAAAATCACTACATACACCCACATTAATTGGTTCTTCGCCAGACCCTGAACTTGAAATTAAACAAAAAATCTAGAAAAGATTTATACCTTCTACTTCAGATTCATTTGTATCTAGGCAGCTGTACTCAACCCCGTTTTCGATGTAACTTTTGGTTCCTACATCAAGAACGTGGCCAGAGTCTGTGAGACAATTCAATACCTGAGCAGAAAAGATATACGCAGAATTATGGAACATCAACTTACTTTAATTTTATCATTTTCACAAATCACTAGAAAATTATCATTTCTGGTCCACTTTTTCCCTTCTGGATAAGTTTTTCCTCCATCTGTACAGGTAGATTCAATGACAATAGGTAGAAGAAGAGCATAGAACATAGTATTCATGGCTCTAAACATTATTGCAAAATATATGCGAGAGCAGTAGTTAAGAAGACTTTAGATAGTGCAAAGCAAACCAATATATCCTCAGAATGAGGTGTAATATGATGAATTATATTAACACCTTAGCATCTGACCCGTGCCAGACGAAGCCTTTAAAGTATTTTTCTATAACTGTCTCTATGATATAAATGATTTCTGTCCAGAATAGTTTGCAAAATAGTTTATAATTCTACAAATTGTTTATGTACATATTGTAAAAACTTAGATAAATGATAAATGACGTTCAAAAAAGAATTTTTGAGCAAAGTGTTCATTGAAATAACGGTAATGTAAAACGGTTTTGAGGGAACTAACGATTATAAGCAGTTGCATATAACAAATGATCTCCACAAGGTAATCCGTTATTGATTCTATTGGGGCACTTCGATTTCACCAGAATCCGATGTGCTTTCCTTGATTTTTTGGTGGACTTCATTGCGAAAATTGTTGACCTTATCGACAACCGTGAGAAAGAATTCTTTAATTTGTACCAAAGTCTTCTGTAATTAGCACATTTGAAATAACTTAGTGAAAAAAGAACCATACATCATAATCGAAATTTTCATATTTCTCTTTCAAAATTTCCCACAAATTCAAAACATATTCATGAAGTTTCTTATAATGTCTTTTGAGCTGACAAGTTGAATCACAATCCTGAAAACAAAAACATAGGATATGATCAGTTAGTGAACAAAAAGTTTCAATGAAAATATATTATTTGTATGAAAGAATAGTGAAAAAAAATAAAATTGAAAAATCATATGCAAACAAACCTTGCTTGGACGGAAAATCTGTGGAACTTTACTAATTTCTGTTACATTTTTGTTGCAATCGGATACGATTTTAACAACTTTATAAGTTTCAGCCGAAGAGCAATTGAAGGGATTACGCTCGACATCAATGACCTGATATGAAACGTAAATAGAATAGAGAACAGAGTCTTACTTTCAAATCAGGGAATTTATTGATCAATACTTTTTCTTCAGGCAAATTTATGATATCGTTATAAGTTAATCCAATAACTGGATATCCTCTTAATCTACCTAAGATAATTTCTAAAGTTAAGACTTGAAAATAAACATGTATTACTTTCAGGTAGCGTAAGTTCAGTACGATGTCCGTTGTGACAATGAATTACTTCATCATCTGTATCGCACTCACATTCGTCCAGGCATTCGAAGATATAACCTTCACAAAAAAACGAAAATAGTTATAAAAATATAAAATATTACCGTTTATCAAAGGAAATACTAGAAATATAAATAAAGGTAGTTGCATTTTAGAAATCAAGCAGCAGTTAAATTTAAAATTATGTCTCTGCTTTGAAACCTTTCTTTTATATGATGCTGTTAACAACTGACTCCGAATATTAAACATGAAAGATTTCGAAGTAGCATTGAAACTGGGGGCTAAGATCAACTCTAGGGATAGACCGCAGAAAACAAGCTCACAGGAGTAGTAATTGATTTTAATCACATCTCGTGCTTTTCGGACAATAACTATCTATTCCTGAACTTACGCAGTTGTTTTTAGCTCTTTGAACCCAAAGCAATCCCTCACCACTCCGATGATTCATCCCAGATGTTGAATAAGCTCCCGGATATTTATATTTTATTGTACTGCAAACGCAGGGTGATTCATCTTAATCTTTGCTTTATCAACTGCTTACGTCAGTTTCGATTACAATGTGATTTTCATTATTCAGAGAATCTCATAAATTCCAGACTTGCCTCTATTGGTGAATTTAATAAGCTTAACATTTTTTTAAAGTAAACAACCGCTTTGCTTCGAAAATCATTAAGAAATAAGAACAGTTGGCAGGCGTTTTCAAAAAGCACGTGAAATGTTACATGAAGATATCTATCATTTCTTGTTTTTATCTGTATTATATATGTAGTTCCTGAACAAATATTTTAATCTTTTTTCATCAAAAAGTTAATTGTATTTATTTACAAATAACAGATAACATGAACAATAACCGCATCAATTATCGTGGATACCACTTACACTGTGATACCCAAACGATTTGGCTTGAATTAAGTGAATAGCTGTAGAAAAATACAAACCATCAGCATTAAAAATGAGCAAGATCTAAGGCAGACAAAGAGAATCAGCCATCAAATGCAATAGACGAATCATGTTAAAAAAGCCAGCTTAATGAATAAACAGTGGTTGATAAGTCAAGGATAAAGAAAATTGGAAAAAATGAAAACATAGTACATAAACTCAACTTCATATTTTTAATTTTCACTCAGCCAATAGTAAATTGTAAAGCTTACGCTACTTTAATTAAATTAAATATGCCGCCAAGAAAATTATACAATGATAAAGTTTCCAAATATGTTGTGAATTCATATGAAAATCAGAATCAACCTATCAATATGGCAATACCACCCACTGAGTTCAATGCACTGACCTTTCAATATTAGCTGTAGGTGACTTCGCAAAGAGTGAAGTCTCGTTCAAAAAAAGATTGAATTTACTCGATTTGCTTGCTAAGTATAAGGTAGTCAAGGCCTCTGTTTTCATCAGGACACGTGATGTCGGCTTCATAACCTAGTTTGTGAAAGAATCCTAAAGACTTGGCATTGAATGCAAAAACAGTTGCCATGACTTTCTCCATTCCAGTTCTGGTAAAACAGTGAGAACAATGAGATAAGAAACCCAACAAGAATTATACCTGGCGCAGACGTTTTCTAACGTTTGGATGAGAATAGAACCAATTCCGTTCTTCTGATATTTTTCCGACACTTGAATTTCATAACTATGAAGCAAGTTATATATTACATAGTATTAGAAAAATATTTACCAATAAACAACAGGGCTGCTGTGATCAACGTCGAATCTATAATGGGCATAACCAACCTTTTCTCCATCAGGATTATAGGCGATAAGATATCTTAACAAAAACTGATGAACAAAATTTATTTGATTATGCTAACCTTGCAGTAGTAGCAGCAAGCTCTTGTTTTTTAGATTCAGGATCCCATCCCCATTGTGATTTAGAATATCTGATATACATTATTCGTTTGAAGGATCATATGATAATAGCTTACAGATCATACATATTTTCTTTGAAAAGATCAAAAGTCCAAGTAGATTCTTCTTCGGTTAGGTGGGTGGCCCAACAGGTTTTGAAAGTGATAATTTCCCTATAATATGAACATATTAAAAATTATGAACTACAAATATTCACCCATTCGCTGTTTTTCGGTCTTCAATTGGGGGAAAACAGTCCAACTGATTAATAGGGTCTTTCATTTTGCTCGCCTTTTTGACGGCTTTCTTTCCTGCTTCAGCTGGTGCCATCGCCTGAGAAAACATAACTTCTAAACATTGTTAGAAAGACAAAAAAAGTATACGAAACCGAAAAATCGGTTTAAAACAGTGAAAGAACAAAATCTTGACTTATTTACATTTTTAAATGATGACGGTCAGATAGTAAAAATATAATATGTAGAGCGAGGCTCATATCTATACCAGTCATAATATTAAACTAGGGTAACTATCACTATAAAAATATATTTAAAAAAAACATTTCAGAACTAGTTTAAAAAAGGAAAATATTCAATCATATGCTAAACGATTCTCCACAGCCACACGTTCCTTTTATATTAGGATTTCTAAACACGAATTCACTACTAAGTTTGCCTCTTATATAATCCATTTCGGTACCCAATAGCCCTAATTGGGCCTTTGGTTCTATCCATATCTTAATTCCATCCTATAACATCAAATTCTAAAAATATAGCCATAGTGAATCGTACTTGTTCTACTTCTTCATCAAATTTAGCCTTCTCATTGGCATAGTCCAATGTATATGTTAACCCATTGCAACCCTTTTGTCTGACCCCAATCTAAAAGAAAAGTTAAATTGAGAAAAGTCTAAATGAAAATTCCACCTTTAGAGCCTTGGCGTCTTGAGATTGATCTAGTAAATATTTGACTCTAGAAACCGCTTCGGGTGTTAAAGTAAGTGCAGCTCTAAACAGGAACACGAAGTATAATGACACACTACTAAAAGACTGACTTGGTAGCTTTGACACGTGCTAGACCTTTGATAACTCTTGCTGTGGCCCCTCCCAATTTCGACATCTAACTCAATCACGGAACGGACAGCTAAACTACATGCTGTAAAAGACAACTATGAAAACAATGTGAAAGTAAATTGCGATAAAACAAGTTCGTAACGTGAGACAAGATTGTATGTATAAATATATTTAATTTAACAAAATAAAAATGCGAATTATATTTGATTGCGAAACCGTAATGACCATTTTGAATTTAGAAGATTAATACAGCTTGAGGGACTGTGCTCATATTTCCATATTCATTATAACGAACTGTACACATGTCAGCAGGACCTAAGCTAACAATAGTGGCAGAGTAATACTGAAAGAGTAAGCCAATAACAAACATCTACATCAGTTTTCACTTACTCCGCCGTCCGTCCAAGGGGCCTTACATTGCTGACCCACTTTCCAAACTGGCATGCCTTTGGAGAATCCAGGTCTTTTGTTTTGCTTGTCGTGGTAAGGCTTACTTCTTGTAAAGGTCAGCGGTGGTCCTATATGCATACTTGACATCTCTGAAATGATGACCAATCACGAAAATTTCGTCATTACTACGCTACTCTGAACAATGGTATCATCCATCCCAGGAAAAGCGCCTTGATCAAAAGGTCTAGGAGCTGCCATTTCTCTCTAAATTAGATTTATTAATTGCATCCATTTAATTTGAAAACATACAGGGAAGCCCTGATTTTGGTTCCTTGGAGGACGATTGGACGAATGTGGAGCAGGATATCTATCTTGTCTTCCATCATTATTGGCCTTCTGTTGGTGACTGCAAAACAAATTGTTAGAATAAATAAATTAGTTGTTCGTAATTGAACAGTTAACAGCATAAAATGATAGATAGTAATAGTTTGTTCCATAAGTCTGGCAAAAATGCTTTACGATACAAATTATGCCCAATTCGCATTAAGAAAATGGTCCTACGGAAGAAGATTTTACAATAAAACAAACAATTCATAAAATACTTCTTCATTATCTCAAAAAATACATTTGAAGTATTGAAGAATATTATTAATGATCAATTATGACTAATGCTAAAAAATTGAGAAACCAAAACGCTCATTCGAGAATGCTATTTCTAAATTTAATAACACGCAACCCGGTTGTGTCACAAAGCGCACTAACGCTTACTATTATTGTCTCAAATTTCATTTCAATATATAATTAAGCCACTTACTTATGCTCTTGTTGCCTGTTTTGATTTTTTCCCTCTTTATTATGATCTCTATGACTATGCCTAAAATGTAATACTTCCATGATTTCTATAACTAGCAGAATAAAGTATACGGATTCTGGTTGAAGTGTTGACGACCGTTAGATTCTGGATTGCGTCTGTGCTGGTCATTGTTCTGGTTATTCCGGAATCTATCGTTAGGTGCACCTCCACGATTACTTTTTCCCCGACCATCACGAGCATTAAATTTTTCCTATATTTTTTATAATATTTTCCAAGTTACAGGAAATAGAAACCTTAGGAGCAGGAGCGGGAGGAGGAGCAGAAGCTGGTAAGATACCTCTATTAGTCATAAAGTCAAATAAGGTTGAAGGACCTGAGGGTCTGGCAAATTCAGCAGGAACCTAGAAACGTAAAAATAAGTATTGCTTTTAGAAATGACTACCTCTGCATCTTCACTATTCTTACGTCTACGACCTGTCTTCGGTTTTTCCACCTTAGGTTTCAGAGGTTTTTCTTTGTCCACGTGCTCAGATGGTTTAGGAACATTTAGAGGAGGAGCGATCTGAAAAAAATAATAGACATAATATACTTTTACTTAGAAATACCTTAGGAGCAGCAAAAACTTTTTTAGTTGTATCCTCAACAGCAGATTCGATGTTCTCTTTACGTTGTTTCAAAAAGTCATCATCTTCATTTTGCTCTTTTTTACCCGTAGCATTTATAAAATCATTCGCTTTGAAATTACGGGAATTGGCTTCCTTATTGCCTTTTTTGCTTCCAAATGAAACCCACATTGGAGCACAAGTTTGGCTTTTTCTGCCAACTCCTTTCAAAGCGTTCTTAAAATCAAATTTTATTTTTAATATGGTTGATTTTGAGTGCAATACTTTTTCAATAATCCACTTCTCTATTAAAGCTTCAACTTTTCCTCCTATTACATTAACGTTGTTGCGTGTAAGAATCAAAAAGTTCCCTTCGATAGGTATTTTTCCAGTCAGCAGCAGCTTTGTTCCTGGCGGAGTGTTAGAACTGGAAAGTCAGAACTATTAAAAAATGTTCAGATCAAACAGAATAACTTTAATCCTTTAATATCTTCCAAGAATAGGGCTGACATAGAGCCATGGCCATCGGTCAGAAAAAGGCGAACTATACCTCCTGTTAAGTGATCACTGATTTGGGGATGTGAAACATTTCTGAAACATTGTTTTAGCAAGATTAATATACAAGTTTATACCGGAAACGAGTTATTTGGAGAACAATAGGTCCTTGTAAAAAAGAGGAATCTTTGGAAATATCACAAAGGGAAGGAGATCCATATTTCCGAATATCTAGCTACAATTGAATAACACTCATTTTAGTTAGCAGAAACCAGAATTACATTACACAAAAGGCGTTCTAATTCTTTTTGCTCTTTTGGGACTTCCTCAAGTAAATCTTCAAGCACCGACTCATTAATACGCCATCCAGCACTAAGAGTCATAATACTAAAATTGAAATAAAGTTAGGAAAACAAAATAGAAGTAATAAACAGTTGAAACCGTTTCTAAACACAAAAACACAGCAGATTAAGAAAATGTTATATAGAAATCTACGTTTTTTATAGCAGTAAGCTTATATACAAAATAGTTTTCCGATTATGCAATCACATACACAAGCACCTGTAAATTCGAATCTAACAATGGGTACATATCACACTTCTTGATCAAAGTAAAACTTTTGCTTGGTAGGGTATACTATGACATATGAAATCTCTAGGTGGGTTAGCAAATTTTTCCAAACAACATAATTCTCCAATGTTAACAGTTTCCTGCAAATAAACTCTAGGTTGGAAAGTATTTATCGACAAACTCGAGGATGTCGAAAATATGTACATTCTCGTTCACCATAACCAGGTACGAGTAAATCAAAAAAAAAAGATCCATCTTCCAATGCTTCGATTTCGTGTATATTACCTAAAATAATATTTAAACAAAAAATGGTGATGGATTTTTGCAACCTGTTATGGGTTGAACCATAACTACTCCGTCATTAGGAGTTACAATCTTCTCTCCCTCATATAATGCTTCGGAAAATTCAGGATGCTGTTGATAGCTGTCTACTGAATAGGACCTTATCTAGAAACGATGCAATCACAGAGAAAAACTAAAACTGCAACCTTTAGGGCACCCCTCAAACATTTTATAAAACCGTGAATTTCAGGATGATCATGTAGGGGTAACTTTTTTGACCCCCTACTGAATCCAAATATACTAGCATGAACACCTTTTTCTTCATAAACTGAAGAATAAATAACTGGAGCAAAGACAGATTTGCAATATTCAACATCTGGTAATTTTCCTAAATTATCCTAATAAAAATAGAAATAGATCATGCGAAACCTATAACATCTTCATTGATATTTGAAAAATCGTTTGTTAATAAACGAATTGTAGATTCATCCCCTCGCTGAATTAATCCCGATATTCTGTAATATATCTAGTACACCCACAACTAGCTCATTGGAAAACCTGGACACTTTTCGAAGGAAAGACTCTAGAAGTCTAAGATCACCAGGTGGACGAATAGCCATACGCCCTTAAAACTTCACAACTACATCGGACTGTGAACCGATAGAAAAATATAAGAAAATGAAAATAACATTTTTTCTTTTACATAAATATAATAAAAAAATAAAAGCTTTATAGAGGGGCAAGATGGAAAATACCCATTATTATGAAAAAGGCAAAAATACCCAGAATGCAAAGTGAAATATGACAAATAATAGATATCACAGGTAATATCAATAAATAAATAGAATTATTTTAAAACGTTCTCTTGGTCATCATAACCGATAAAAATTTCCGATTTGGGATCGGGATATAATGTACTCCAAATCTTGGATGAACATTCGTTATTACAATTATCTATGACAGTATAAAAATTCTCGACCAACGTCTTAAAAAGGTCGACATTATTTACATCAAAAACGGGGAAAGAAATATTAGCAATGATTGAAGAATCATATATTATGGCAGTCCAGATACCAGCTTGTTCCGGTTTTATTGACAATGGCTGTAAATCTAAGGTTGAAAACTGAGATCCATATATGGAGTCATAAGATACGACGGTCTGGAAACAGAAGCATGAGTATATATTGTAAATAGTCAGAATACCTGCTCAGTAATAATTTTATTAGTGGGATCTCTCCAAAGAAACTTGATCGGTGGACTTGTCTTCGTAGTATTCACAGTAGATGGCATGTTTGGTACTTTTTTCCAGTTAAGTTTAACAGTGGGTGATCCATTCTTAATCACAAAAGATAAAAGCCCTTTAAAAAGTAAGATAACTACCAAATTAACATATTTGGTAAATCCACGATATAATTCCTCTTTGTGGTCAAGACCGACACCAAAACTTGCACTATCAAGCTTAAATCCATTTACAATAGATGGAGATACTATAGATGATCTTTCGACCGTATTCACCAATAATTGTACGACATTGGATTGATCAGCAACCTACAATAATGTTGGATACATAAATATTTGGAGTAACATATTCAATATACCTGTATTGTAAACACTATAAGAATAGGATGAGAACTTGATTCTCGGAAAGCATCTATCCGTTCGAGGGATAAAAAGCGGAAATCTTTCATTACCGATTTATTAAGCAATGTTTTCGCTAATAAAGTATTATCAAGAGCTAAAATAATTTCGAAATCTACAAAAGTGTGGTGTAAAACCTACAAAACCCATCAATATCAGCCTTATAAAAGTTAACGAAGGTAGAATTGAAAGACGGATGGCTCGTATGGAGTAATTGAGGCCTGAAACATCGAGCATAATGCTTAATGCTATAAATGAGTCTACCTGAATCTTTGAGCTTGTGCTTCTGCCATGGCTATTGGTTCAATATCCACAAGACTTTCAAACTTTCGAGCGATATATTGAGCTTTTTGAAGAACAGTCTAAACCTTTACATATATTTGGAAAAGAATAAATATATAACAAACTTGAAGATTGAATTTAGAAGCATGTTCTTTTTTGAAAACAAGTGGTGAGCATCCACACCAATCAACTACTTTTTTAAGAGTGGCACAACGGCAACCTGAGAAGGATATCTTTTGAGCTTTTGGAGACGGTTGAAAATGTACCTTGTTTTCTATTCCAATTGGTAAGTCTTAAATGGTTCGAAAAAATAGTTCCACAAAATTGAGAATTATGTCCAAGCTGAATTATGAAAATCAGGAGCACTATATAACACAGATTCTCACAGTGTGATAAAAGCTTTCCACTGGCAAGATAATAGACGAAAACAAATATCTTAACTTCTTGGGAAGTTCTTCATCAGATACAGAATATTCAGCAAATTTACGATGAAGCACAATCCAATCAGAACCACCATCAATTCTCAAAGATCGTGGAAATTCTCCTCTGAAACAAATTAGTGAGATGATTCTAAATACGAATCAAACCGTTTCCCAATTCTCCACATTCTTTCTTCACATTCTTCAAAAACAAAGTCAAACCCTTGTTTTTGAATAAATCGAGCAGTATTATATCCATGACTTGCGAGATATGACATCCCATTATTTCTTTAAAAAAGTGACTGTATTAAAATAATAGTAATAGATCACAACTGTGTTAATTGGGCTTCAAGTTCATCCAAAGACAACACAGGAAAATCACTTTCGGACATGTTCAAGAGGTAATCCCAGTCAGATATATGAGGTATTGTAATAGATCTTCTTATAGCATCTTTTAAAATTGATGTTGAGAAAAGATACAAGTAGGAAGAAAACCTGTAACCATTTTCAGTAAGGACGCTCCTCCCCAAATTGTACTATGTCCATCTGGTGCAACATAAACATTTCGAAGTTTAGCAGCCACAGCTTTCATTTCTAAATATATTAAATATAAGTTCAATCAAAACTTGATTGCTTAATTTGTTTATAATTGAAAACTCTTAACATGTTTTTATACAAGAAATGTTTCATTTTAAAGAATCAAGTTACCTGTAAGCATGTAAAGCTGTCTTTGATCAACATGAATATAATAGAAATGATTTGGAGAATAAATAGCTTTGAGTAAACGTTTCACCTAAACACTAGAATATTTCGGAAATCCCTGAATAATTGTATGCCTGTCTATCGTTACGGCCGTTGAGCTGCAGCAGAAACAGAATACGAATTTGTTTCTGTTGCGAATTTGCAGAAATGATAGTAGTGTTCACATAAGCCGCCTTCGATAGAGTGGTTGCTTCTGAAATTGTTCATTAGGATCATAAATGCTTTTGATCTTCCTTTTTAATCCAGTCCTGTAAACATCGATAGCATTAAATCCACCACAGAATTCGTTTTCATTTCCAGAACATAAGTATTCCGCACATTTCTCTTTTGGTAAAGTTGTGGAATTTAGAACATCACCACAGAAACATTCTCTACCAAACTCTAAGCCTGAATAACACGGCGTTTTACACTTTACTGAATTTCACGAAACCGTAATAAATAAATCCTGCGCGATAACAGTGTGCAAGACATTTTTCATGAGAATTATCTGTTTTGAATTCATATGTGAAATCAGTCAACGTTCGTTGCTTTGGCGAATCCGAGAAACATCCCATATGTGAAGACACAAGTGAGGTATCTGAAAATTCTCTGTCATGCAAAAACCTAGTACCTACAAACCATGATTAGAACAACTGCTCTCAGGAAACACGTCATGAAACTTTCCATTTTTCAGCTTACAAACTGATTCAGTTAGCTGAAAATTCGTGAAACTTCTGGCATAATAAATTTCGTCCTACTTTCAACCTACAACTCTCACTTTTAACCCGCTCGAGAACACTTTTAGCTAGAGGATCAGTTACTGAGCATGAATATGGATCATCAGTCTGAAAATAAATATGAATACTATTTGTGGGAAATTCATTTATGGTACAACCTGTTCAACTGCCTTTAGGAAATGAACAGAATGTGTATTCGGCTGTTCGATGAAATAATAAATTATAAATATATTTCCGAAGAAAAACAGTATGGTTATGATTACAATAAACAGGGACCGATATATCGGCCATCGCAACATTGAAGAAAGCATTTTACTCTGAAACACTTTACATAATGAATAAATTTCAAGAAAGAACCTCACCTAATACTATTTTTTAGAAAAAATTTGTGAACACTTCTTAACACATGAATGATCATCTAAACATTTACAGCATCTGGAAGTATAAAATAAACTAAAATCAGAATTATTTTCAACTTTATCTTAAATGCGCACATTTGAGATTTTTTCAAACTAAACATTCAAACTGGGCATACACGTTATTATATTAGCATAGATATAGCAAATTGTCAAATCGGCAAGTCAAAATAATATAAAAACAGATAAATTTCAAAAAAATGAGATATGTACTTAACACAAAGCTGTAAAAAAACATATTTTTTATATACCTACAACATTTGAAGCTGGTTTTCATTCAGTTAAGTGAAATAGCAATCTTAAGATATTCTAGCTGAAGCTAGAACAAAACTTGCTCGTCAGACGAAAAATGGGATATCTTAAGTACACGATTTTTTGCGGACTAGTATATCTTATTTTAATAGCTTCTTTATAAACCTAAAATTTGGACATTGAGCGGATTTGATTGTTCTCATAGAGACTATTTCGGGATGAGGTCAACCCTACTTCCTTTTGTAACGCTATTTGAACTAATTTGTGTTGTCTCCACTGAAAAGGCATACTTTTTAGAAGAAGGATCGGATCAAACATATGCAACAGAAGTTGATCAGTTGGGTTTTTTCTTTACTTTTTAGTATATTTTATATTATTTAAGATCGAATGGAGTTAATGGTCAAATTTTGGATTTATTAGGTCTTGATAATCCTACCTCAGCTCCTCTAAACAAGCGAAATGATAAAGTAGCTACCTATATGGAAGAACTTTATAAGCAAATTGAATCTGAAGATCAATCATTGTATAAAAAATGAAAAGAAACATCTTCTATTTTTTCGTTCAGAGAAAACAATCAGAAAGAAAAAAAGGAACGATCTACATGGGGTATAACTGATAGGATATTGGCATTGACACCAGAAGGTAAAATAAGAGTAACTTAATTCATTGCAAATTGTGTTCTAGAAGTATCTGCTTTTGGAGATAGTATGGTAAGGATGGCATTCAACTCCGAAAACTTATTATCGCAAGGAAAAAAATCTATATTAACTCAATCTGAACTTCACTTGTTTTTTAAAGACACAGACTTACCGATTGTCGTTAAATTGTTCTATGAAAAGTGAAGTAATTTATTTTGATATTAAAATAACTAACTCTTTCAGAGAAAGCAAGTTGATAGAAACTGTAAGGAAAGAGTTTCCTGCAGGAACCAAGGAACTCACACTAAACTCCACAGAATGTATTTATAATTGGATTCACAATTCTGTTTCTTCATCCATGTTTGTTCATATTTCTTCAGGTAATACAAGCGTAAAAATACTTTTTCTTATCATATTTGTTAAGGAGAATTGTTGGATAGCTTCATAGTGGCTGGTTTTGTTGATGGTAAATTCTTTAATAATAATAAACAAACATTAATTTTAGCTATTTACAATTTAAATCGCTCATCTTTCTTTTTTTTGGTTACTCAAAAACTATTTGCTTTTCTATCGAATAATTGTCTTGGGTATTTTCATTTTAAGATGTCCCCCCTGTGAAGAAGCGTGAAAGACGCTCTGTTAATAGTATGCCAACCTCTGTTAATCAACATGACAAAAATGACGATGAAGGGGAGTCGTCAGATGAGGGTGCGTTATCTTTTCATTTTCATGATCGAGATGGGTGTTGCATTTGTTACACTGTGACTTCGTACATCCAACGTAGATTTATGTTACTCTTCGCTATAAAGCTAACGTCATTTTGCACTTTGCAACTGATCCCCTCAATTACAGGCGGAGGCTGCAGGCGTCATGGGCTATATGTAAACTTTGAAAATTTAGGATGGAAGGTGCGAATTTTGTTATTTTACTTCACCAAAATTTGGAATTCAGAGTTGGATTATTGCTCCTGAAGGGTATTCTGCTTTTTACTGTGGAGGTGGATGCTCATTTCCTATGAACAATAGAATGAATGCTTCAAATCATGCCATTGTACAAACTCTTGTAAGAAATATTTCTTCACAGTTTTAAAAGCATGTTTTATTTTAGGCTCATTCGGTCCATCCTTCGAGAGCAGAAAATACTAAATGTGCTCCAACTGTGCTCACTTCGTTGAAGATTCTTTTCATAGACAATCATCAGAACGTTGTTATGAAAAAATACAAGGATATGGTTGTTCAAGAATGCGCTTGTCATTAACCCACAAAACATAATTGTTTTTATTACTTGCATGTGTATATATTTTCATTTTTCTAATAATGTAGTTTAGCTTTAAGCGAATTCATAGCTTTAGAGATTTTCTCGCCCATTCCCCGTCATACGTTGGTGTTCCTTAAATAGCATATGTCCCCGTGATTTGTTGGTGCTCTATGTTTTAAGCTTTATTTTTTTCAATATAAACGTTTTAATTTATAGAATCTATCACATATTGCAGGGTAAAAATTACCACAATACTTCAGACATGCTCTTCAACATAAGCATATTTGAGCACCAATGAGATTATAAAATGATTTTGTGGGAATATAATAGTTCATAACACATATCAGATTTAGAAATCTTACTTCATTTCATCGGGAGTCTTCTGTCTCAGCCATGCTGGTGGAACAACCAAAACTAGAACGGTAACACAATACAGCACGACTGATATAACGGAAAAATTATATATAAAGTCCAATTTAGTGCCACACTTGAGGCCGAAAGAACATTTAAATCTGAAAATGCTCAATGTGATGAAGGAATGACAAAGGTTTTTTTTGTTATTTACAAGTGTTTAAAAGTAAAGGGTGTGCTTATTTTTGAAGAATTATCATAGATAAGCGGTTGTAAGAAGATTAGATCAATTTAGTTTGGATAATATTCTTCTAAATAGACTTACGATCCACTATCGGCGAAGATAGCGTATTGTGTGTATCCAATCAAAGCTTGTATACAGCTGACTAGGAAGCAAGCAGAACCTACTGTTCTATGCACAGGCATGAATTTTTGTTTCAACTTTAGACTCATGCCTGGTAAGAAGAAGCTAAAGAAACCGAAAGAGAACTAAATAGGAAAATAAGTGGTAGTATGTTTGCACGCATTACCTGAGCTAAATAAACCCCCATTACTGCCAGTCCAATCCAGCTGTGAACGGAAGTAAAATTATAATTTCCCTAAAAAAACAACTTAATTAATTGTTGTAAAATTGTTAATCATACATCAATATTCTTCTGAAGGATTGCAACGGTTAAACCAACTGCAAAAAATCCAATAGCTAATATATGGTAAAGAACATGAACCAATTTCGAGAGAATTTTAATGTCATATCGGTATAAACGGTAGGATAGTAGAGCTGCAAGTTAGAATTCTTATTTTTTGACCCAGTAAATCATAGCGCAATAAAGTATTAATTCGAATTTATGAGTCGACTGTGTATGTATTAAAGTCAAAAGTGCACAATTCTATAAGCTGTGCTTGTTACACTTACTAGATTTAAGTGTTAAAAATTCTTATCAAAACACTTCAAGCATAAAACTATCGATTGACCAGATAATCAACTAATACATATATTTCAAAAAATTGTTGAAAAATTAGTCATTGCTTGATTAACTGATTACACTATATGCAGGCACTCATAGGGTTTTTTTTCTTTTTTCTTTTGTAATAGTAGGTCCTACCTTCGCCTTGAAAATATACAAGACCCAGCATCATGAAAAATCCATGGAAGTTTTGTGGGTTTCCTGGTGTGCTTGCACTTGGCCATGCCATTCCATAGCCCATTGTATTAAATAAATATGCTGAAATATGGTAATATGATGTGTCTCATGTTTTGAGTACTTTACCTGATAGTATCACCATAGAAAAGCCACATATTTGATTAAAAGCTAAGATAATTTCAAAATATCGATGTTTCCATGTTAAAAATGAGTATGGTGAGAGTTCATTAGATGTCATTCCAAAGTATATTTGTTTGTAACTACTTGTGAGATATCAGCAATCTTCTTATACAGCTGTTTCCAAAGTAAATATTACCTAAGAATTAAAAACGGTTAAAACTGCTATTGAATAAAGGCATGAATGAAGAAGTAAGAAGAGGAGAATGATTGTAATCGTTTTAATGATTGCTAACTCAATACCAATACTATTCATGTAGGTGTGTTAGAATTTAATGTGTACATGCACATGTGCATAACAGACATACTCACCATACTCTTTGGCATGAATCATTCAAATCATTTTTGAAAGGTTACAGTGAAAGCTAAATATTCAGGCCATTTCATTAGAAAGAAATTTCAAATTAAAATTATTTAATCTGTAAACTGAGAAAAATATAACATGTGGGAGATTCTGAATGAAAATAACATTTTGCTCTCATTGAAGAACTTAGACAAAGAAAGAAAAAAAGGTGAATGCAAATGATACATTATCGAGAGCTGTGAAAATGATAAAAAGAAAAAGATGAAAGCAGGAATAATCAACATTGACCTCAATACTTTCGTGATGTTAGGTCAGTCGAGGCTGGGTACTTTCGTAGCTAGGGATAGACTGATATGTTATCAATTCTTGCATAGTTAAACAAATAGCATAATTAAGACTATGAGAAATAAAAATTACAAATTTGAATATGTTTTATTGGAGATGCATTAATATATAGATTTTGGACTACTTACACTACCGGACCAGTCTGGTTTTGAAGCGTAATTCTCCCATCGCTTCCACCTTATCAGTTTGTCCAGAGGCTACACGTTCTTACGATACACAAATTGCCGTCAATTGATATCAATCTCATATTTGGACAATGTTTGCACCCTTTCAATACTATCTTTCACTCTTTCTCTCTCTCTCTCTCTCTCTCTCTCTCTCTCTTAATACCCTCTGTCTATCTTTATGTGTCGCTACAACCTTTATTTGCTCCACCCCATTTGTTTTTTTTTGGAAAATGTTGATGATAATGGCTAAAAACAGATGATCCTCAGCACTAATTACTGATTTATGCTTTATGAAATACAATGTTGATTGAACTCATTTTTTACATTATAGGAGGACATGAGGTATAGCCGAGTTTTTCAATGGGCTTTTACATTACTTCTAGCAAAAGTTGGTCCAAGAGGCTTGAAAAAATTAATTTGGGGAAACCGAAAAAACTTAAAGTTAGATGAAAGGTTTTTTAACAGTCAAGGGTTTGTGAACTACATTTTTTGGTCTCTTTGATTATTATTATTAGAACTATTTATGTCCATCCGTTGATCCTATTGCGATATGGTTTGGTTAATACTCAAATTGTACAAATATTTATAACATATCAAACGAAGCAAGGTACTAGGAAATGTAAGATTGTGATATAAATTATTATATTTTTCAGGTATTTTGAAACACGTTGAACGGTTAATGAGAGTTATATCATATCCTGAAACGCCTCTTCAAAATTTTATATTAGGTGCCGACGATGTATTTAATTTATTTGATAAAGAACAAATAAAATATGCCGAATTAGAGGTGAGAAAATGTACATATCCAATATTTTCTTATGTTTTAGACAATAAAACCACACAATTCAAAATCGCATTTTCTACGATTGCAAGTTGATTCTATTCGACTTGCACCCATCAAACAAATATCTGGGAATAGCTCTATGAATTTCGCAGAAGAGCTTTTAATATTATTTAGAACTCCAAGGTATTTTGGTGTGGTTTTGATTCAACTGTCCACTAAAATTTTTAGAATTTTATACCAACACGATGTTTTGACTCTGATATCTACAGATAAATTTACTAAAGAAAAAACTAAAAACTGTTATAGAGTTAGTTTATTTTTATTTATTTTCGATTTTCTATTTTTTTTTCTTATTCAGGTTAATTGCTTTGACTCGCCATGTAAAGTAGACATACATACCTCTGTATATGAAACTGCTCCTGTGAATATGAATATACCGTATGGCAATTTCACAAACTTCAGAACCCACATACCGACTCCTCTGACGCAACTTCCAAGACCACTTTTAACAGTATCTGAACGAATGCGAGATTTATTATATGCGTCTGAGCATGTGAGTTTATCGAAAGTATTTATTTATAAATATTTATTAGGTAAGAGAAGAGCCGCTGGTGCTTTTACTTGCAGGCACTGCAGGTTCAGGAAAACGATTACTGGCTAACACACTATCCCAAATGACTCATCAAGTACTTCATTTGTATACTACCCAATTTCTGCAATTTCCAGTTTTAGTGTCTACTGGAGATTAACTGTTTCGATATTTGGAGTGAAGTTTCAGCGCAGACAGAAGCCAAACTCAAAGCATACTTTGAGAAGGCTAGGGCATGTCAGCCATGTCTTATTCATTTTAGTAACGTTGACGTATTTGGATATGACCCTAATTCTTCTGAAATAGGTAAGATATTGCTGTTTTTTTTAAATAGTTTTCTTTCAGATCATAGAGTAATATCTATTATGCGAAATCTGTTGAACGAACCATCTTCCCTCACTATTGTTTTTTCTTGTAGAACTGATCAAGTTAGTGAAGATTTATTTATTAATTTTTCAATCATTTATTTTCAAATGCTTTAAGGTTGCGGAGTTATCGAATTCTATTTTATCGCTTGCTCTGTATCATTTTTCTATTGAACATTTCAACGAGGAAGATCGTTTAAATTACCTAGCTCCTCACTTCTCGGCTAGCGATGGTCATTATGCGGCAAGACATACAGCTGTGAGCGAAGTTTTTTATTGCATATAAAATAGAAAAATTGTAATTTATTTTATTTTCCTGAACTAATTAAATATGAAATAATAAGTATTGTTATAGGGATTCTCTCTTGCCGAACTTAACAATTTACTTGCTGACGTCTCCTACCGCTTACTTCAGGATTCTTCACCATCGTCTGCCTTACAATGGGCAATTGATAAAAGAAATGCATCATTTGCAGATTCAATTGGTGCACCTAAGGTTTACTTCTGACTAAATATCTTTTTTTTCTCAATTTAAAACAGATTCCTACCGTATCGTGGGACGATGTTGGTGGCTTAGAAGAAACTAAACAGTTGGTAATTGAGAGCATAGAAGGACATCTCAATGGTGGAAAAAGTTTAAAAAGATCTGGCATTATTTTGTTTGGACCGCCAGGCTGTGGTAAAACTTTAATAGCTAAAGGTCTGTAAGAATATTTATCTCGAGTTCAGCTTATCTATTTACAGCTGTTGCAACCGAATTTAAGATTGCTTTCCTAAGCGTCAAAGGCCCCGAACTTCTTAACAAATATGTGGGACAAAGTGAAGAAAATCTGAGAAAAGGTTGTTTACTCATTATTCCTTAAAAATAAAGTTTCAATCCATATATTTTAGTATTCGAGCGAGCACGTCAAGCTTCCCCTTGTGTCATTTTCTTCGATGAACTTGATTCACTCGCACCAAATAGAGGTCGCAGTGGTGATTCTGGGGGTGTTATGGACAGGTGATTTAAATGTTAAATAGATTTATCGATAATTTTTGTTATGTAGAATTGTTTCACAATTATTGTCTGAGCTTGATACATTGCATAGTGATTCGCAATGTAAAGTGTTTGTTATGGCAGCTACTAACAGAGCAGATCTGCTAGACCCTTCCTTATTAACTCCTGGAAGGTAAATTTATTATAATCTCAATTTTTATTTAAAAAAGCGTATTAAGGTTTGATAAAGTTGTAAATGTTTCACCCGGAAAGAGCGTAGCTGATAAAAAGAAAATTTTAGAAGCTGTCAGCAGAAAAATAAAAAAAAGTTCTAATGTTGACATAGAAAAAATTGTAAGTTAAAGACTATGGATGTTGCTGTATTACTTATTTACTTCAAGGCTTCTCTTTGTCCTGAGACGATGTCAGGAGCCGAACTATATTCTATAGTATCCTCTGCAACTATGGTATCTCTAAGAGAGCAGGTCAGCTATTTTAATATTTCGCTAATAATGTGTTTCCATATAGATATCAGTGGTAGAGTCAGGAAAATTAAGACTGAGCGATGCCAAGGTGATAGTAAATCAAAGTCATTTCGAAGAAGCGTTGAAGAATGTGATATCGAAAACGAAGAATACTGAAATGACGAACACATAAAATCAAAAATTATTTATAATATAGATATTAAGTTTTAAGAATAAGATGAATTATCAAAAATAAAGCAAACACCGAAATCTTATAATATATATTAATAAATACAGTTACGGATTCCCTTTCGTCAAATTAGTATTGCCTTTGCGATCTCTGCCAGAAACTTGATATATAGCTAGAATGAATTGTTAAACGAATTGTGGGATACACAAACCTTGAATAATTCGAGCATGCTTTTCTGATGCATCCAGATGGGAAGAGGACTCGTGGATTTGTGTATCTTCAAGATCAAAAAAGGATTGTGTAGATTCAACGGAAAGACTAGTTGTCTGAATTTCATATATTGAAATAGTATTACGGTTAGCATTAACCTCTTCTGATGAATCATCGGAAGATGATTCTTTAGAGTCTTTAGAGTCTTTTGATTCTTTTGAATCTTTCAAGGAACTCAACTCTGTAGAATTCGCTGTTTTTTTTTCGTCTCTCTCCTCTTTCACGTCTTTCTGATCTTTTGAATCCTTTGGCTTTTCAACTTTATCAAAATCATGAGGAGCGGGAACTTCTTCAGCTTTTGGCGAGTTCATAACAAGAGAATTTCTTTGATGAATATCTCTTTGTGCCACTAAGTCTGTAAACAAAGTTGAGTCAAAAAGGTGTTCCGATCTTACCTCCATATGCTGATCTATTGCCAATGTCAGTCCAACAAGCAACGAAGGTTGTAAATGTTAACCCTATAGCAAATGATATGCCCAATCCAAGCGCCCATGGACTACAATATTAAATATTTCATTAGTTTGTCTGGAAAATCTTTACCTAAAAAAACCCCAGATCAGTTTCCCATCATCTAAATAAGCAGCTGGAGGTATAGCTTCTGTATCATTAAAAAGAACTTGACTGTGAACAGAAGTTGTCAATATGAATAAGAGAAATATCTAAACAAGATTATATAAAACAATAATTATTAATATTTATTTAAACATTGCTGTAAAATTAACCATCTTTGACAGGCCGCTTCAAATACAAAATTGATCAAAAATAAAGCTAAAGAGTGAAGCATCCTTTGTCATCCTGATATTAATTGTAATTAAGAATTAGCATATGAGATCTTAAACCGTATTCTAATTTATTTTTTAAATTTTCATATTAAATTAGACATTAAAAAAAAATTGTTTTATCTTTTGAAACATATATGTTTTTTTTTTGGAAAAAAATTATTTTTTTTTCGGAATTGCAATAAAACTGAATACTTATCAATTAATTAAAATATATTTTTTTGGATATAAAAGCTCTGAGAGACATTAACTTAAAAGCTTATTGGTATTAATGTTTCGATTACCTTTCTTTATTTTCCTCTAATTCCAAAAATTACGTGATTTTCACTTATTATTTTGTAAGCGTTAAGCTTTGAAAGCGGCTGTTTTCTTTGCCTCTGAAAATGAGCAATGAAGCGCTGAAGCTGCATCCAGGACAATCAGTAGGCTATATTTTAATAATCTCCCAAATAGAAATACTTAAATATACAATTTGCATCTTCTTATTATTAATAGGTGGAACGATGGATGATTGACAAAAAGTTAGGTGAAGGTGCCTTCGGCGCTGTATATCAGGTCAGAGATCCCACTGGCTCTTACGCTCTAAAAATTGAAAGTGCTCATGCTAAGTACCAGGTTATTAAACCAAAATTCTTTTCAATGTAATAAGAAAAACTTAGACTTTAAAAATGGAAGTGCACGTTTTAACAGAATTGACAAGCAAAAATAGGCATTTCGTCAGGTATTATATTAATTATCGCTTATGTGGCAACTGAACTTTCAAGAATATTGGATAGAGGACGCTTTGGTGCATTTAATTATGTAGTTATGACCCTTGTTGGTAAATCGTTACACGATTTGAGGTAACAATCTCTTTATTGCTATCATCGAATATATTTTACATCATCAAGAAAAGAAACGACTTCTCAACATTTTTCTTTGCCTTGTGCCATTGGAGTAGGAATTCAAACATTGGAAGCTGTTCAGGATTTGCATGAGATAGGGTATTTACACAGGGATTTGAAACCTGCAAATTATTCCATCGGTCGCGTTGAGATTGGGGAACTGCGAAAAATATATATTCTTGATTTTGGAATGTGTCGAAAATTCATAAGTGATGATGTACCATATTTCAAAAGATCTGAACATAGAAAAACTGTTTGAGGGAGTTATTAGAAGACCCCGGGCCCAGGCAGGATTTCGAGGCACTGCACGATATGCTTCTCTCGCATGCCATTTGAACCAAGATTTGTCCAGGTCTTGAATTTTTTATATTACAAAACAGCAAGTATTTATAGAAAGGATGATGTTGAAAACTGGCTGTATATGCAAATTGAAATGACGATAGGTAGATTACCTTGGAAAAATGTGAATGATATCGGTCAAGTCTGTTTATATAAAGAATTTACTGTTCAACATCAAGTTTATAGATTGGAGAATATAAAAAAAGATGTCGACATTTGCCAGGAATAAATGAGCTATTTCCCTCGAATTGTCCCCAGGAATACAGGTGTCAAAAACTTTAGCATCAGAATTTACACTAGATTACAGAACCATGATGCACTTGCTGGACGAAACGGATTATTATGCTACGCCACCATATCAAGCAATATTTCAAGTGAGACTCTGGATACTTTCAATTATAATTATTATTTACAGATGCTACGTAACATATTGGCTCGAACAGGCAGATCAGAATTTCCTTATGATTGGGAACGATGAAAAAAAATAATTGTTTATATGAATATTATATCTCCAAAACAACCGTACGCGAATCAAATTATATTGTTATTATAAAAACAGTATATCACAATGAGAACTTATCACCATAAACATTAGGACCCAAAACATCTGAAGCTTGAAGGAATATTAGGGACTTAAGGCTCAAAAAAATAAATAAGGAATGTATTATTCAAGAGCTGATTACTCTCTTTGGTTATTTCCCGTAACTATATGACTGAAGCAAGGACTTGTTAAACATCAAATTCCTATTTTCCAAATATGACTTCATTTAAAGACTCTATTTCCATATCTTTGCAGCATTCCATAGCTCGAACACTGTTCGTATAGTATTGATAATCTTGACTGACAAACCTGAAAAATGAAAATTGCTATTAACAAAGTTTAAGTTTGCCACACCCGTATGTTAATGTATCATGAGGTGTTATTCCTAATTTCGCAATTTGTTGTTTGACATGAATTTTGAAGTAACCATGGACTGTCTCGAACAAATTCTAAATGATAAAAATATACTATTAAAGAACAAATTAACTTTTAACCTTTATCTGATCACTTGGCATAACACCATGCATTCCATTATGGAACTTTTGAAGTTGTTTGCAAATTTGTTGAAAAGCTATTGAGGGTAAGCCACCTTTTACTTCCCACTTAAAAAACACAACTGAAGAACTAGAAAGGTAAATTACCGTATTGAGGAAATTCGATATATGATGGTCAATTACACTTGCCAATTTAGTTGAAATTTCATTAATATGATCTTTATAGTCCGTTTGAACCTCAAAGATTCAATTATTAATACGCCTAAATAAAAAAATTACTTGTTTGAAGTGACGCAGTCTGTGTTTTTGGTCTTCCTTTAAATTCGAATCAAGTTCTGAGACAACAATTGGAACAAAGTACAATACAAATTGAAGAGAACGAGATGTTAAGGCTTCAAATAAAGAACAATTTAGTAAACATTACAAAATTTGAATTCACCCAAATTTCGAACAGAAATCGTCCGCAAACCAACTAAATGTAGGGCCCCAGTTCCCAATATAAGTTGGCAGCAACGACTAAATCTTGAAACTGAAGCAGATAAATTATAAATTGGTACCTATTGAAGCATTTTAAAAGTTCGATAATTCGAGATAAAATATCATCAGAAAACGAAGGTAATGAAGCTACACACTCTGCATAATCGGCAAGAATACGGATGAACATCAAAGCAGATCTTAAAACCCAATAATAAAATGAAATCCAAATGAAAATACAATAATAAAATAATAATTAAATATTTACCCTACTACTACATATTCTTCATTATTTACAACTATAGAACTAGCAGGATTGCCTTTCTCAGATACTTGGACATTTCTCAGTAAATTCTGTAAGATTGAAAAAATGAAGAAATCTGAAGAAATAAAATTAATACCGTTTTAAAACAATTGTCAACAATTTCTTGGAAAACGGTAGGCACATCAGCAGCTTTCCAAAGTTCCATATCTAATACTTCCCTAGAACAAGAGGAATAGTTAAAGATAATTCCCTTTTCCAAATACCCAATTTTTGTACGTCTTTGATTGTGGAATTTGTCGATATATTCAAGGGAAAGTTTTTGAATACAAAGTGACAATGGGCTGGCAGGAATGCTCTTAAAAAAATAAATTTTTCCAAATGAAAATATTTCTTACTTGAACTTTATGCCATCCTTGTCCACTACATTTCGTTTGGAAGTTACGAACATTTGCAATAACGTCCGCCAGTTGTGTTGGTGTTGTCGAATCATTAACAACATCTTTCATTCGGGCTTGTAAAAGTCGGCATATCCGTTGTTGTGAACAATGATAACCATACTCAGCAATTAATGAAATAGATCTTTTCAAGTGAAATATCGAGTGGATTTCCACAGCAATAAGAGCTGAAGGGTCATTCGACGGCCCACCAGCCGTATGTATATTCCGAGTTGTTGAATCCTCCTGAGATTTAAGAAAGTTTTAATTGAACGGAAGATTTTAACTTACTCCAAGTTCACTAACCAAACTGGACTCTCCAACAATTATTTGACCATTGGTAGAAGTTCTTGCATTAGGTTCATTATTATCATTTGAAATTTTTTCCGACAGTTCCATCATTGTATCTTGTATTATCTGGATTTCCCATTATTTATTATTAAAACTTATTTTTATAGTACTTGTAATCGTTCGCAAAAACTGTAGAGAGCAGCCATAACGTTTTCAGTTGTATGAAGAAAATCCGAATACCCTAGCTTTCTAACGGGATCGCCTAGCTGACTGAAAACAATTTCATTGTTCTTGGAAAGTTCAAACATTTGACAACCTTAATGATGGGTCAAACTCTGTTAAATCCATTCCACTATCAACAACAATTTGCTTAACAACCTGAAAAATATTGTAAAACCCCGTAGTGTTGAATTTGTCTTACTAAACGCATGATGCCTTTAACGGCCTCTGCAATTTCAGTTCTCAACACATGAATAAATGAATATTTCCTAACTTGCATGAGTCCTAAAGTTATCGATGACAGTTCTCCCTATAATTTTAATGTTAAAAAGCTTTAGAAGATAATATAACCTCATATATAATATGTGTGCCTTCTTCTGGTTTGCCTGCAAACTCTTTTTGTATAACTTGGGCAAAATCTTCATGCATCATCTTTCCAATAACTCCATAAAGCTCATGAAGTTGAGAAGCAAGGTGTCTTAAAATGTGTAAATATGATTATCCATATATACAAAAGCTAAACCTAAAGCATTGAACCCCACTCAGCTCTGATTCTAGAACTTCTAAACTTGTTTCTATGCAATCTATGGCTTTTGGGTAGTCTGACTGATTTAACATCATTTGAACAGTTGCTTGTGCTTGCCTTAAGCAAGATATATCCTAAAAACAAAATATTCTATACTTCGCTCAAGATATTATATTTACCTGAAGTCTCGATAGCATTTTTTGTTTTTGCTCTCGCTTTTCATAGAGTTTCATTATTTTACGGGTTCGCTCACATATCAGCTCAGAAACCGACTTGAGATTATTTCTATTTTGAAAAAAAATTAATACATGCTTAAAACTTCCAATGATACCTAACAGCTCTAATATCTGACATTGCCATTGTTAGATCTTCATGCAAACCTCCATAACTGTGTACCATCTTCCAAAATTCAGATGATTTCGAAACTAATTTTAATGCTAGCCGAGAATCCACAACATCATGCATGGCTTCCAAACGAGAGTTTAACTGATCATAATCACGAAAACATCCCGGCTATAAAAATTGACAGTCAATAACCTCCTAAGCACCTAAAAAAAACCTTTTGTTCCGTTCTATCTGGTAGAACCACAGCTAATTTTCCACTTGTTGTGACAGTTAGTGGATCTTTTGTCTCCTTTTGAGGGTAAGTGAAAATGTCCGAGAATGTTAGCCCATGGGATAAAATAAAAGAAGGATCAACAAAAATCTGTAAAGAAGGAACATTTTTCAAAACTGAACACAACAACTGAACCTAAATGGTTCAAATATTTTGAAATCAGAGAAGAGATAAGCAAAAGACAATAAACAAGCAACCACAAGGACATTAAACTTGCTTGAAGGCTTTAGCCAATATATACTAAACAACACAACAACAGGTGCTCAGTTCTTTCTTATACTAGCTAGTAGCTGATCGGACCTGGATTTTTCTCTACTATTTTATTATTGCTACCTATGAAGAACATTTTATGAATTTTCTAATGATTCTCAAATGTTGCAAATTATACTACAGGACCAACAACAACAGCAGCGAAATCGTGAAAAACGGTTAGTTTTAAACTTTTTTTTTTGTCTTCTTGTAGATGTAAAGTATTTGAAAAAATTAAAAAGGTCACTCACAGAAGGCAGGTCATCGACATCAGCTTTGTCTTCAGTGGCAGTCTGATGTCGAAGTAAAGCTTTTTTGGCTGCTTGATATTTCTTATAAGTCTAAGCAATTAAATTAAAATGCGAAAAATGCATTGAATAAACCTTTCCTGTACTTTTTATATAAGAGGTGAACTGTTGGGTGGTAACGGGGGGAATCAACCGTGATGGAGGAACAGAAGATGGAGATACAAATGAATCACCCCAATGTCGGGTAAAAAAGGTAGTAACTTCGCTTCGTTTTCGGCTAGGATCCGAAAGAACAGCTGATAGGTTCTGAGTGAAGCTGAAAACAATTGATTATTGAATGTTTGATTGTTTGAATATATATGTATATGATATAATTGAAAGTTTTGTCCATATTTTATTTCTGACTTTAAGATTTTCATAGAAAACTATTCAATGGTCAGAATTGAAATTTTTTCAAAGGATAATGCATTTAAGAGATACTATCACATTTACGAGAAAACTACGCAAACATCACATTTTATCATTAGGCATTGTCCACCGCTGATATTAGAAGAAAGCGCATGCCCTTGGTAATACCCTATTTCCGACTGAAGTTCTCATATATTTACCTGATCCCTTACAGTTCATTCTAAAGCGGATGTTCCCAGAAGGTTAACCCATGTATGAAGTTTCCGTAACATTTAAAATATAATGAGTACTTTCATTTTTGTAAATATTACAATTGTAAGAAATTGAGTAATATATAGATCAGGAAAACAGGAAATTGAAAATGACTGTCTTGTCAAATGTTTCCAATTACTTAGTAGCTCATCATCAAGTTCCTCGAGTGTTAATACTGTTGATCAGCATGTCAATTGGCTCTTGTAGATTACAATAACTAAATCATTAGATTGAAGACACAAATTTGACAAAAACATTAACGTCAAAAGTGTTTGGGCAGCGGAACAGGTTCTACTCTACAGCATTGGCCCTTATGTCTTCTCATTTTGTCTTACAGACTTATTGCGGTCGAGAGTTGAATGCCATTTAAGACAAGAATAGAGAAAAAGCAAGAAAATGAGAGAAATATACAGACTAGGGGGAAGTAAAAGAAAGAAAGAAAGAACAAAAGAGAGAGAGATAAGTAAGAAATACTGGAGGAGAAACTAGGAAGGTAGAGGAATTGAAAAAGGTTAGAGGGCGTCCCTTCGAACAGTCAAACTACTGAGACAAAGGTAGATTCTTTTTTTTTGATAGTTGAAACAGGTACATGGGATGGCGGTTGGCCATTCTGTCAAAGTCGCTCATGGTAGTCACATTATCAATCTTCAGCGGTCAGAGCTACCGCCTTTTTACAGTTACTTCTACGCTAACCTAAGATTGTCATTTTTATGCTTCTTTTTGATGTCGAATTTAAATTCTTTTCTATTCCTATGTACATGTGCTATTAACATATAACAAGTTTGATTACAAGTGAATTTTTCTAATTGCAAATAAGAATAACAACCAAAACATGCTCGAGGCATTAAAGTCATTTTTGCGCTTGTTAGAACTCATAACTATCAACCCTACATCAAGGAGTTGACCGTTTTTCATCGCTCTGTTTTATTTTCTGAATCAAAACTCCTTCATATTACAGATATCGCCCGCTGATGTCAAGAGGAGCTGATAAAGAAGACTCTCCTGAAAGTTCTTCTTTTAAAGAAGCCTGTTTCGGAGAAAAAGCCAGAAAATGGGCATTCTTCTTTATCATTGCTTTACTCGCCATCTTGACTATTAAGGATGTCATTGAGCTCGTAAGTTCTGATTTTTAATTTTCCTTTCTTACTTGTTCGCCAAATATTCCAACATTATTATTGGATCAATTAGAAGAAACCGTGACCAATTATGCTGGGCCTTGATTGTAAAACCACGCAACCTCACTTTTTTCATTTATTAGAAAAAAACGCTCTTCAGGTTGCTGAATATTGTGAAAATCCAAAAGAATCAGACATCAATATAGTGTTCAATGAATCAATGAGCATGCCAAATATTACCTTCTGTATGTCTAGAAATCAAGCATGGAGTCATTTTAAAATCAATGCTAGTGCTCCTGCTGATGAATGGGACATGATTGTAGACGTAAGCTCATAAAATTACATATGAAAAATTTACAGTTCAACATTCTAGGAAGCGTTTTCGAACATGACTGATCATGATTCTTTCTTAACCTCGCTATGGGACTATCGCTTGGTAATGGAAGCCTATGATATGATTGCTACATACAACAGTATGGAACGAGAAACTACAGGTCATGGATCTGCCAGATCTATTGACGCGTTCCGTTCATTACCCAGACTTGCAGCTAAAAGAGCAACATTCAAGGTTAAAGATGAAAAAATGTTTAGACAAATACTTTCAATTTTTAGAAGTGGCATAACATTTTGGAAACTCGTAAAGTATCTTTTGCCGAGTTCACGCAAAAAACAGGATCAGAAGTTCTTCGCCGATCGATGCAGCGTTTCGAAAGACAAACATTTGATCAAGACTTAGTTATCAAAACTAGTTTGAGAACATCATGGATCTCTAATATGCAAATCTGTTATCAACCATTATTCCATGAGGAATATGCTATTAATGATCAAGTTAGCTTGAAGCAGAAGTACCAAGGTTTAATTTGGACGGTTTAGGGTAATTTCTTCACAATGCTTCTCTCCCACAATCAAGAAAATCTTGATGGAGTAGCTTTGGAATGTATGAGTGTTGATTTCCATGGTCGCCCATCTTCTCTTAACAGATTTATGGAAGGTAAAGGACGTGCTAAGGACGGTTTCACATCTGAGGTCAGTGTTACTGATGTGTACCTATTTTTCACTAATTTTCTTTAAGCTTTGTGCCGGACAAAGACACGAAGTAACAGTTGAAGTAAGAGCCCTTTACGATATGCTTGAGAACGACGAAGAAGGAACAGCTTGTAAAGATCAAGAAGAAGGTGAAGATACAGAATTCGATTGTCGTTCCAGATGCAGAATGGAAATGATAAGAGTATGTTTCCGAAATGGTAAAATTGACTGAATTACTATCTAATTTAGGGAATGTGTAACTGCACGGCCCATTCTCTTAGTTATTTAGCTGACGACTTAGATGATTTTCCCCTGTGTGACTATACTCAATGCGAAGTAGAGTATGTTTTAATTGAATAGATAAAAAACACTTAGTTGCTTTTCAATATTACAGTGTTCAAAGAGGAAACTATTCCGATTCTGAATGTTCCAACAAATGTCTTCGCGATTGTCATCAGATACGTTTTGATATTGACCACGAAGTTCAAGGAAAGATGGTTAGATCTGGTATGCTTCTTGATTTTTAAACTTAAAAAGACCACCAAACAAGAACGTAGCCAAATGGACGTTAATTAAGAAAAAAACAAAATGCATGTCTCGTTATTGATATATCTTCAATATTTCTATGACTGACAAAACTTCCAAAACACCTGTTCACAACTACGAAGCAAAAGCAAAATTGAAATTGAAATCAAGCCGAGAATAAAAAAATAATAAATAAAAATTTCTTAGATGAAAACTGCAATTAGCCACTGTCTGAAGCAGAATAAAACAAATCATATATTTACTCTGTTGATTTCAGATTTAACGCTTATTAATTTGAATTGGGGATCATTCGAGTATCTTTCAATGGAGCAGCAATGGAAATATTCCGTAACAGCTTTTATTGCCGCACTAGGAGGATCTATTGGAATGTGGCTCGGACTTTCAATTCTTTCTCTAATTCAGGTTTAAGGCTTTATGACTATTTTAAACAAGGCGTAAATTTACAGGGAGGTACCTATTTGTACACATGGTGTACAAGAAAAGTGGTTAAGGAGAAGATTCTTAAAAAGCACAGCGCAACAGGTGGAGGGAAGAGACGTGATAGCAAGGTAAAACAGTTGACACATGACCAACGGGAAATAGTTTTTTTCCAATCACTTACATCTTTCAACTTCCTTTCTTTTAACGAAATTATCGACAACAATGTACACTGTCTTTCCTATCTTTCCATAGTACATTTCAGATATCAGATTCAAATCCGGATAGAAAAGTAAGCAAAATTTCCATAGCAGCCAATCCTTTTGAGAGTCCGTTCACACTTGATGATGAAAAAAACGGGCAAGGACATATCCATAAAGTAGGAACCCAAACTATTTAGTTATAGCTCTAACACAAGCTTTTCTTTTCATCTGTTCTATCTAGCTTTTAACCACATGATCACACAAAATTTTGAATTTTTTACACAGGAGAAAATAATATAGGAAACAGTTAATAAATTTCAGGGCCAGGTGCCGCTTCCAGGATATAGTCGCGACCCAAATCCAACCAAAATTCAAGTCGACTAAAAAATCTCATTTTCACACCATAGCCAACGTGTACATAATCATTCCCCTTTACACAGATTACTTTAATCAGAACCCAATATGTGATAATAAAGTGCCCAAAAAAATTAAAATAAAGAATTTATTAAATAAAACCAACCTGTTAATTGTAAACACTTTATCCTCAGATACAGATGAAGATACTTGAGGAGGTTCAACTACAAAGCGTTAAAATGTTTTCTTTTTTCAATTAATGGATATACCACAAGTATGAAATCGTCGTATGTGTGCTTCATAATCAACATCAGAAACACCTTCTAATGGTAGTTTTTGACATACATTGTTTTCGCCGTATCTAAAAAAACTGTTAACATGAAGAAACAATTGATCATCTTCTCACCTGCATACAAAAGATCCACCTTCTTTAGTTGAATGAACAACTCTTAAGTGACGGGCGAATTCAGCACCATCATAAAAATCAATCCTGGGAAAACAATAATCACATTCCCTGTAAAGAGACTAAAATTAACTAAAACATTAGGTCATGCAAACCGAGGATATCCTGGATCTCGAGGAGGAAAAGAAAACCCTTTACTAGTAGATACTTTTGACATTATATAATTTATATTATGAGCATATTCAACCTAAAAGGTCTAAGAATGATAAGAGAAAAATAGCAAGTAGACACTTATTTGATAAGAGTAGCAAACAACACGTTTTTCTAAAACATCATACAACTTCAAAAAAAGAAAACTTTTTCAAAAAAGGAGAAAATTACTTAAAAAAATAAAAAAATAAAAATGAAACACGCATGAACTCTAGATCATGCATGTACACTTCAGCAATGTAAATTAAACAATGAACGTGGAACTGCGCCCCAGCTGCAGATTCATCATGCACTGCCTGCGCAATTCTTTTTTTTGAATATTTCTGAAATATTGCAGCTTAGACATTGAGATTGAAGCTACAAATTAACATTGAGCGTTATCCTTCATGATTAAATATTAAAATTAAGTGAAAGATTGAACTTTTACAATGTATGTGGTTAGTTCAACATTAAGTCAAACTTAGTTAAAATCTACTTATAGAATTTTCTCTCACCTGATCCAACAAAACCATGCATATTACTGAAATGGTCTAATGTGATTATTCTTCTGGATTGTGAAGTTGACTTGTCTCCACATTACCATTTCTTACCTCATATTTTTTCACAACAGTAAGTTATTTTAATTATACTACGAAGTTCAAAAATGCTCTATTAAGCAAGCAATCAAAAAAATATGAAGTACTGAAGTCTGATGATCCTCTTGCTCGATATGATGCTCACAATAAGACCGTTTACATTGATGGCCATCCCCAAGTTCTTCCTACCTCTGTAATACAAGAATTTTCCTGCACTTGTGAATAAGTAATATATATTTTTAGTTGAAAGATTTGTCGATGGAGTTGGTGGATTGCATTCTCATTTCGAATTGGAACTCTTTACTTGCTCTTCCTTTCTATGTTCATAATACAGGCTTTAAAGGTTCCATATATGCAACTGAACCTGTTATTCAATTTGGAAAGTATGTTTAATTTTATTTCAAGCAAATATTTGGTGGATAAATAGATTAATGATGTCGGAATTGTTGGAATATTTTGATCGCATGGTAGTTGACAGAGTTGAAGAAAAATGGAAAACTCCAGCTGATGTCCCGTGAGTTGTTTTATTTTGTCGTTTTGATCACATTTTTTGCAGACTCAATCATCCATGGGGTAATCCATCTGAATGGAAGCATTTCTATTCAAGGGAAATAATGGAAACCACATTAAATGCAATAACTCCAGTAGCATGGAGGCAAATGTTTGTAAGTTTTTTATTTATATAATGAAAACTGTAATTGTGATTTCAGACTATTATTGATAACATTAAGATTACTGCCTACAGCAGTGGATTTCACATAGGTTCTTGTAATTGGGTTATTGAAGCTGAAGAAGGAAAGGTGCGATAAAGAACAATTAACGTAATATTTCCTCTTAGATTTCATATTTGGCAGCTTCAAGTGTGAGAAATACTCATGCAAAAGCTGCTGATTGGGAAAAAATAAAAGATGCTGACATCATGCTATTAACTTCATTATCTCCAATTCCTGATAATTCGCCTATGGTTTAACAGGGTTGTTCATAGCAAGTTTACTCTTTTGCTTCCAGAGTTCAATGCAATATATTCGAGATTTAATATCCGAAACTTTAAAGAAGGGTGGTAATGTACTTATTCCTACTTTACCAGTAGGACCTGTGTTTGATTTATTAGATTTGATTGTCGGATGTATTGATAATACTGTAAGTCACAATATTATATTGCAATTTAAGTCGCCCTTCAGACCGGAATCTCACTTGACACGCCTATATATTTCATTTCACCCAGCGCTAAAAGTTCTCTTGCTTATTCCAATGTTAATGCAGAATATTTGTCAACGGAGAAGCAGAATAATGTGTTTATACCTCAGGAACCATTCCTTCACTCAGAGGTTTTTTTGTTGAATTTTTCACTTAACTTTCTCTATTACAGTATGTGAAAAACGGGCGACTTAAAATCTATGATTCTCTTTATGATTCATTTTCAAAGGAATATAAAACTCCTTGTGTAGTAAGTGTATTTTGTATATACTTTATTTAGTTTCATAGGTGTTATGTGGTCACCCTACTCTTCGAGTTGGAGATGCAGCTCACTTGTTACAAATGTGGGGGAATGATAACCGAAATGTTTTCATATCTACAAGTATTTTTTCGTTTTAATGATAAAATTAAAACATATATTTAAGATCCGGATTTTCCATTGCAACAAGTTTATGAGCCATTCAGAGATTTAGCAGTGCGAGCTTATTTTTACCCAATTGATTCACGTTTAGATTTTGCACAAATCAACAATACTATCATTCCTGATTTGAAACCTAAGGTTATTTATATCTGTCTTATTTTGATTATTGATTAATTTTCAGTGTATTTATCTCCCAGAGCAATATACCAAACCTATGTTTTTAAGAAGAAAAGATCTTTTGGTTCAATTTGTAAGTTTTGTATCATTATTTGGATTTTATGTAAATCTCTATTCCAGAGTCATGTTACACCTCTTAAAGAAAATGAAGCTCTTAATATAAAAGCTGTAAATGGCATAAAACGAAAAATTCGTGTTCATTCAGAGGTTCACTGTTTTTTCACTGCTTCTTGTTAATAATACAATTTTAGATAGTAAAGAAACTTGAAGCTAAGGGCTTCGCTAGCAATACTGATTTCGGATTATGCCATTTGTCGGGTGTTTTATCAGCATACGATGATGATTATGAGCTAACGGTAATTCCTTTTTATCATTTTCTAATTGTAATTACAATAATACTGTTCTTCAAAAATAATACTATTTTTATTCAGCCTCCTAAGCGAAAGTCTCGACCGAGATTTAGTGGGAAAGTAACTCCAGAAGTCGTGGTTAAAGCAATTCAAAAGGTGTGCAGTCTCTAAATTACTTATAGTCTCAGTTCTTGCAGAGAAATTTACAACATCGATTGTCCAGTAATCCAGACGGTTCTTTTGAAGTAGATATAGAAAGTTTAAAAGCTACACTGAGGGTTAACAAGGAAGGCAGTCGCACGACTATCAAGGTTTTATAGATGGCTTTATCTATATTAAACCTGTTTTTAGGCTGCTCCTGAGCATCGAGGATTATTAGCCGAAATAGTTGCTTCCTACTTAACACCATTTGGATAGAAAATACTTGAATATGTAGATTTACGGGTTTTTATATATGAAGACTTTTTATTTTATAATTGTTTTCCTTAGTTTATGGTTAGCTGTTAATAGCTCTAATTATTTATTACAGTTTATCTGTTAGGCCACGAGTTTAATTTTATGTTTTGTGTTTTTTATGAAAATATTTGTCGTCAGTAGTTACCATATTTTTTGTCCGCTCGGTTTATCTCAGACAGGGATAACGAATCCTCATCCGACGATTGGGGGGGGTCGAACCTTCGACCCACTGGCTCACTTGCGCCTCGCCCCTCTTGACCATATGTCAACCTGAATGTTTATCTTATATGTAACACCATTACCCTATTTTTGTATTTTTAATGCTATTACTTTCAACATATTATGTTTCTTTTAGAATTGGATATGTGAATATGCTGAAAAGAGGGTTGCACATACTATCTCATCAGGAGAGACCTCCACTTCTAAAGCCGTTTTGTATAACTGTAAGTTATTGTTTTCTCTATTATAAATTATTTGTACGATGAATTACGCATTAGAGATCTTTTGGTATAACATCTTTGTCACTAGGGCATGCCCTAATCAGACATGTGAGTTATAGAGTTATGGCTTTAGTTCTAACCCTAGCATGTAATTTTCTAAAAACTTCTCAGTGTGGTTATTTTATCCAATACATTAACCCTGCAGTTTTTGCATTTATTTTTAATATTAGGATCACCTCACATCAGAGAATATTTTTGATCCTGCTGTACAATGGATTGATGAGCCTAGTCAACAAGAATCCAGTTATTTATTAGAAGAACCTACGAAGTATCCATTTCATTAACTTCGGATTTTAATCAGTATTCTTTTCTTAGAAAAGAGCAACATGATTATCACGAGGAGTTAGCTAAAATAAAGAGTGATGGTTGTGCACCTGTTAAAAGAGCATTATGTAAGTTCAACCGGTATTGAGCGTTCTCATAATTCAAATGAAATTTAACACATTCCAATTTGTATCATAAAAGAATATATTATAGCTTTACTTATGGACTCTATCCAATCAAGATCGGGAATGAAAACTTCTTTATCTAGCTGTAATGTGACTTTATTCAATTTTCATTCAACAAAGTATGAAACATTTTCTTTTATTCAAAACTACAATATGATATTCAGGTTCGCTGAACGTTTGATCCAGAGAAACATAAATGGGCTGGTTTTAGTAGAGAATTCCCACATTTTTTCAATGAAAGCAAAGGTACGAACATATTTAATTTAATGATATCCACACGTTTATTAGTTGAAAAATCTTATTGAAGCTCTTATTAATTACCATACATTGAAAATTAATAAGTACAAAAGTGATAAGAGATATGATATATTTTGAACGCAGCTGTGATAGGTTGTGGATCTTAATCGAGGTCTGGGGTTGTTATAGTTATAGTCTGGAAAGATTTAATTTTCGGTTTCTTGGAGATCTTAATAATATTTTTTTAAACTACCTAAACTCGTTTCATAGTCTATGGGCTCATCAATTTGTCTTGACTTTGCTCCGCCACCACCTCTACTTCTTCTATTGAATACTACAGCTTTTGGACGTGTTGACTGATCTCTGAATCATGATACTTTTGTTTTTTTTCTATTTAATTTCTTACCTGCTGATGTGTACAAGTTCTTTATCAGTACGACTGAAAGAAGACATCCCTTTTGGTGATTCTTCAATATTTTCTTGCTCAAATGCTGACGATATGAGCGGAAATGTTTCATATACATCTCTTTGGGAATGAAGAATCTGCTCTTGATTATCCCGATTACGATGCTGAAAATTATTTTTTATTAAAAATATATTTTATGCTCTTCATTTTCTGATTCTCTCACGTAAATACTTTTTTTTCCTTTTTCTGTGCTGCACTCATGTTCTTATATAGTGATACAGAAACGTTTGAATCTGATGATATTACGGCTATCACTACGAATAGTGAATAGCTTTTGTTCACTTCTTTGTTGTTCTGAATTGAGTTGTCTTACGCATTTTTCGGATGCCATCATCTAACCTAACTCAATTCTCTGAGTTGCTTTAAAGCCGATTTAAAATCTCAGGATAATTTCAAAATTTAAATATTGGGTTTCAATTCATCGCTTTTGACGTCACAAATGAGTGTCACATAATTTCTTTCAACGGAACTCCACTCGATTCATTAGACAATACCATTTCTGTAGTACCCCCATAGCCCATAACCACCGGAAATCAGATTGATTTCGTGGATCTCGTTTAGGCTAGTACGAATGGCACTAAACTAACACAACAAGAAGCTAAGGTCAACGGCTTGTCTAAGATTTCGTGCAAGAAACAAAAGACCCGACTACTAAATAGTTAGAGTTTATGGATTTTCTTTGAGTACTCACCCCATGAGGCATTTTCACACGACTCCTGCTGGTTAATGTGTGTGTATTTCCTCTTTGATAAACTGTTACATGACATTGCCAAACTCCAGCATCTTCAGCTACGTCAACGGGGCGAATTTCCATGGAAAAATCTCCAGTTAATTCGTCGTAATCAAAAAAATAACGACCATTATTAAGTAGAACTCTTAAGACCTTTTTTCCTGGAATTCAAATTCTTTTTAGTTACAACGTTGTGGCACAAGTTCTTAATTACCAGCAACTGTCCTTTTATTAAATGTTGTTAGTTTGTTGTACACTCTTTTTTCTCCATTTTCAATTTTCAACCATATAGTATCATTCAAAGTCCATGTAACTTCAATCCGAACCTAAATTGCAATATGAAAATAGTAGTATCAGATAGTTTTAATGTCCTTACGAGGCTATTGCTTGCATCTGCTACATGTGGGCAATTCAATGAGAATGATTCATACTGATGTGACTTTGGGTTAGTAATTGTAAATGCTGCTGATTTGTAAGGTGGTGATTTGAGATCTTGAAAATGAATTCGTATTACTGAGGTTTTCATGAGAGTTGTTTTCACATTCCTACTGAGTACTTAGCCCAGTGGCTAAAAACTTGAAGTCAACTACCTTTTACCTGTTAGAAATGATTAATTTTTGATAGCAATATAGCTTTCATGCTTTCGTAGCAGAGCATAGAAATTGAAATTTGTAGTTTGTTATGAGCAAATAGTAACTCTGTCATAACTAACAAGTGAGGCAACTCAATTTCTAAACTTGTGATATGAATACTTAAGTTTATTTTGATTACTAGAATAAAGCTCGATCACATTATAATTGAATAAATATGAAAGAAACTAAATATATTTATTCTTTAATACATTCGTGTATATGAATAAATGAATCTCTGTGATATAAATATTCTTAATGCTCCGAATTTAAAGATTTGGGTTTTCGTATATTATGTTAATGTGTCATTCATCCAATATATTACAATAAGTTTTGACGGATTGTGAATGTTTTAAGATGTCTGACAAGCAAAAATTAATATATTTCATTGCAATGACTACTAATCTTTCTTTAAACTATTAAGTATATAAAAATAACTAATGTTTTATATGAATTAATTGATCATACTTTAATGAAACATTCGTTTTTGCTACAATCATCCACCACTTTGCTATTTTTAGAATTTTTGAATATAATTGCAAAATATTTATTCGATACTGACCTCTTGAGTGTCGTAATCGATGCAAGTGCCTAATATTTTGTTGAAAACCTTGTGGCTCTTCGACACTGAATTCAACTGCTAGCGAAAATTGGCACGTTGAGAAGATAATACAGATCAAAGCAAAAATGGATTGAGATTGTCGCGCCTGGTAGAAAAGATGAATGAAATGCATATGAAAATAGATGAAACATACCTTCATTATGTTGTGTTGAAGCCCAGCTCAATTCAATGCATCACATAGCACGTCGTGAGTTAGTGTAGTAGATAATTCTAGAAGGTATCTAAAGAACTATACTAAGAAAGAATAAATTTGTGTTTATGGAAAAGTTTGAAAAGCATCAGAAACAAATAGGGGCAATGCCACAGATTACTCATTGAGGTTGAATCTGAAGCGTGCGAACTTGGGTCCTCAGTAGAATAAGTTCTATGCTGAAGGAGCTTTTTCACAAGCTCCGCCTCTTGGGGGTCTTTTTACATTTGATCGACTTATAGCAAGAATCTGTTGTTTTTGTCATTTATAACAAAGTGAAATCATGAGGCTGATATAAATATGATTATTGATTGCAAAGAGACAAATATACATCTTTCAATGAATACTTTTTTATGAAATGTTAGTTATAATATAATTCATAACTTCATTCATGTATATATGCTAAAATTGAAAAACTACTTATACAGAAAATATACTTTGTCTTTCTTGAGTAAGATCTCTTTGTTTACGGAGAGTTTAGCCATTTATGTATAAGTTTAGTCCTTTTTTCAAATTGGGCTCATGAAGTAAATTTGTTTAGAGCAAGGAACTTATTTAGCTGTTGATGAATGAGTTTTTTTATTCTTAAATGATTTAGCTGTGTTCGTTCCGTGTCTCAGAGGATTTCTTATCCATCATGAAACAAATTGCACAAACTGCCAGACTTTTCTAAGTTAGTACCAAACTGGACTCTTGTTGATTTCTGGACCGAAATTTTATGTTTCATCTAGTAGAACACAGTTCTTGAGACTAAAAGCGTTCTGAGAAAGTAGCTGTGCTCGAATATTGAATGGATTTTCATAAGATATGTGTGAAAACTCCTTAGTTTTTGTATTTATTGCGAAAATTGTTTTCTTTTACAAAAGAATCACCGATTAGAAATAGTTCAATTTGTTTTTTTCATCTTCAGCAATTTGCAAAACAGCAAAAGGAGGCGCATAATGTTAATGCATATCGGGCTGATCTTGCATCCTTATTAGGCATTGGTAGGAAAAAGCTGCTGAAATTACCAAAGCAACTGTTTCCTTCTGGAGTAGAGGAAAATAATCTCTGCTTTGTTCCAGCTTCTTCCGGTTTGTTTCCGATTTTTGATTTCATTAATTTTGGTATTTAGATGAATCTGGCTGTCGCTTTGAAAAATCCCCAATCATAGTGTCAGTCTTGCCGGTTGCAAGCCAACAGTCAGCAGTTCTGGACGCATTGAAGGTTTTCAATTTAAACACTTCAGTTTGAATAACATGATGGATGCATTTAGAAAAATGTAGTTTTACATCATGCGGGAATAGACAGAGATACTCTATATCGCTTTGGAGCTGTCGAATTCATGACATTTTTGGATGTTACTCATTTCAGCCATTTGCTTTGCTCAATTGATAGCAGTCTTGATTTTTATACTCATTCAATCAGGAGAAATTCAGCACTATTTCATAAGTTTTTCCAAATTACGTTCGTTTCTTTGTTCTCCGTGTTCTGAATGGTTTACATTTCAGACTGCTCCGAAAGCAAGGATTTCAAAGAACAAGTTTTCATCCTCCTATTTTAAAACCCTTAAAACGTGTATCTCTACCTCATGCTGCCAAACTAGAGAAGGTTTCAAAGCGGCTGCTCTGTTTTTCTGATATAAATTTTCAGCTGCAATTGTTTCCTGGTTTACAGTATGCTGTTTCGATAAAACCACGCACTGCATTTTCCTTAAGTGGAACTTTCCTGAACACAACAGATCAAGAAGGGAATTTTATTGGAAGGTTTTGATTTATTATATATAACAATAAAATATCTGTCAACTATAGTGATCTCCTAATACCATTTGATTTTTGGGTTCAAGCAATTGGCAAGCATTCACACAACAAGAAGGTTGAAGATATTGCCAAGTGAGTTCTTTAAAACTGACTTCAATAAAAACTGTTTTTCAGAACAATGTTTCCACAATCTTCAACTCGAGTATTCGAAGTTGTCCCTAAAGAATCTAAAATTGGAGAAGTTCCTGATGTATTGCTTGAAGACATGTTTCTGGAGGCAGTGGATGAGCTGCGTGAATCCAATGATTACAAAAAATATTTGAAGATTCTCAAAGTTAAACGGGAAATCGATAACTAGTTGTCTTGTTCTTATTCTCACTTCTTTACCTCATTCTGATTCTACAGGTTTTCAATTTGCTTTATTGTTGTTTCATGTTATGTTTACAATGTTTTGTATTGCTAAATAAAAGTTTGCACTATCGTCATCTCTGATTAAACATGTCTTTCGAAACGAGAAGAAAGGAATAAGTAGTTTATCCTTTTTTCCGCTTAGTGCATGAAAAGTGGCATCCGTACAACAGCAGCGTGGCGCAGTGGAAGCGTGCTGGGCCCATAACCCAGAGGTCGGTGGATCGAAACCACTCGCTGCTAATGTTTTACCTTTTAAGAAAACATTATGTGCAGCAGAAAAATAAAAGCATTTTCTAGTTGATTTTTTAATTTCTTTAGTTAATAAAGTAAACAACTATTCTCTAGTTCTCAACAGTTATCCATTTTATATCCATTTCTCTCTTTTTGGTAGGCATACTCCAATTAGAACATTTGATCAATCACTAAGTTCCGTCAATGACCTTCATTTCATTCTTCATCTGTACCCGTTCCTAGATGCGTACCTTTCTGGCTTTGAGTTCAATATTTATTTTGATTTCAGGTATCAATTAAAGATATTTATATCAATTGATTAATCATTTTTTTCTCTTACAGCTGAAGAGCAAATAAGCGATTGCTTGAAAAAATGTATCACACCTTTGGCAAAGCAAGAACGGAGTTTCAGCCATATATTTAAAAACTTTGATTATGTAAATGAATTATAAATATTTAAAAAATATCTTCATTGATTTTTAGGTCTGTGATTTACTAGAAGAAGGTGCATATTGCTCGAGGAAGTGTGTCACCGATGATCAAAGAAAGTTCCATCAATATTCAACATTTTATAGGATCATTTGTATAGATTATCAAGAAGGTATTCTAATTCAGAATCGTTTGTAATGATCTATCCTAATTAGATTTGGAACCTCATCTTGAATGCTTAAGCAAGGCAGCTAAGGAAATTGATACAGGTATGATGAACTTTAAATATATTTGTATGTTGTTATCTTTTATAATATATCAAAAGCGGGAAGTAAAACAAACGATTGAATTTCAGTTTGTCACGATAAGTGTCATGGAAACAAGTACACTAAAGAAAAGAAAGATGAAAAAGCTGATAAACAAGCAGAAAGTTGCAGGTGATTATAGATTTTAATCTTATTCAAACACTTTATATGAAAGATAATAAAAAAAGCATTTTTTTAGAACTATAGAGTGTTCCACCATTTGCTATTATCAAGAATTCGTAGAGGATTGCCCAGAGGCCAAGGACGCCTTATTGGTCAGTAGAGTCAGATTGACTGAACTTATCAGACGTAGATTCTAAATAGAAGACTATTTCAGAAATTGAATATTGGCCAAATTCACACAATCGCTAATACTATTCATCCTTTAGCTTTTGAAAAGATGGGAGATGAATGTAGAAGAATTCACAACACAGACTATATGAAGAAAAAACTCAACGACTTTCAGGAATAATCATTAATGATTCTCATTAAAATCTTAACATTTATATTTCGTTGAGTTAATAAATATTATTTAACATTTTTAATAATTAATATTTAATATTATATAATCTAAAAGAGTTTTATTCAATAATAATAGAACAAAAGATTTCTAACTATCAAACATTTCATGTTACTAATGAAATTTCATTTTTAAAGTTCACGTACAGAACACGGTTGAATTTATGCTCCACTGCTAAAGTATGTATTTTTTTTATACTCTTTGCATAGTTTTCAGTTTTCTATATACTACACCTGTTTTCTTATATATATGTGAATAATTTAACTTTGTTATTGTATATAATTTATAAGTTTTGTATATATAAAACAAACTACCACTGAGAAAATGCAATATGAAATATTTTATTGTTGTATTTCACTTCAATCAATTTTATATTTCAGAATATGGCATTAGGGAGATTTGTAAAAGCATCAACAGTATCAGATTTGTTGAAAAAGGGCATCATCAACAAGTGAGCGTTGTTATTCAAATTATATCTATAGATATCGTTTAAAATTATAGGGAGGGTGTCCGACTTCTTGATTGCTCATACAGCGTATCACAAAAGTTGGATTGGAAACAGTTCGAACAAGAATTGAAAGGAAAATTTGAAATTCTCAATGAACTAAAGACACCGTAAGCATTCCTTCTCATATTATTACTAAACTGTTTAATAGATCCAAGAATTTGTACTTATCTGGGCATATTCCAAGCGCCGTTCACATGAACTTAGATGCTGCTATGTATCCATCAAAATATGAACGTTTCAGTATTTATCCTCCTGAAGTGTTTGAGAAATATATGCAAGTAATTACATATTTTGTATTGATATACATCAAAATTTTAAATCAGCTCTTAGGAATCAACAAAGACGAGCATCTGATTATGTACGGTCGTGGAGCTTTAGGAGGAATGATGTTCCCTGCTCGTTTAGCATGGTTATTGAAAGTATTACTTGCTTACGATTCGCTAGGTCTTAATTTAAACTTTATAGTCATATGGTCACGACAAAATTTCTTTGATTGATGGTGGTTTTGCTCAATGGGAAAAGAATAGATATGAAGTTTCCACAGAAGATGTCAAACTACCGGTATATAATTGAGTATATTATATCTCATTGCGATTTAAAGGCTGGAAACTGGGTAGCTCAAGATAAAATTGATGAGCATGTTATAAAATTTGAAGAATTGGAAGAAAAAGATTCTGATGGCAAACAATTAATAGAGAAAACTGACGAGGTTTAACTTTTTGTAGTGATGCGAGTTTATATCCTTGTTTTAGAATACCTTCTTAGATTCTAGAGGACGTGGCCAGTTTGCCGGAACTGAAGATACTGGCTTAGATTCATACAGTGAATATTAATATGTCAAGAAAAGATCATTGTATTATTCTTATAGGAGTCTCTGGTTCTCATATTCCTGGTTTCAAAAATACGCCTTCGGTAGAATTACTAACCAACGATGGAATGATAAAGCCTGAGTCTGATATCAAACAATGTAATTTTTATATAGTTGTGTGTATGTGTGTATCTTTTCTATTTAGGGGTGGTCAATAATGGTTTGATTGAAGGACAACCAATAATCATCAACTGTAACACAGGCATGCAAGCCTCATTATTATCTTATGTTATAGAAGACAGTTTTACAGGATATAAGCCAAGAGTTTATAATGTATAGATAATTTTTAGTTTGATTTATGCACTTTCATATCATTTGTAGGGTTCACTAAAGGAGATGGAGCAAAGAGACCCAAAGAAAATTTCTGCCGGGCTGATTCATATTCCATAAAGTAGATGTTTTTTAATAGTTGTTAGGCTTTCATAGGGTTTGTTTTTACTATGTTACGATCTGTTTCGTATATTTTTATTTATTGTTTGTTTTGTTTTTTGAATTTTATAAAAATTTTTTGAAAGTTTTGTATTATGTGTTGACTTAAACGAACAATTGACATATGATAGACACTGACAGACAAGACAAAGAGAAATTTTGAAATTTTCATTGATATACCTTGAGAAGATCCCTCTCGTATGATCTTTTGGACCTGGTTCCATAATTTATTTCCGTTTTGCCCTTTAAGCTTATCGACTCTTAAATCTTACATAGTGCCAGTAAATCAGGTTTCCTTTCGTCTGTTATCAGGCGTCAATTACAAAAAATGTGGCCACTGTCAAAGAAAAAAAAGTTATTCTCGATTATTGCCACCTGTGATGACATCTAGGGCTCCAGCTTATCCATTAATCTTACATGAATTTTTTCTTGGTTCGGAAATGAAACTGTCACTCATATGTAATAGAAAAGTATAAAGCAATTGCGTTGATTACTTTCTCTCTTCATTCCAATCCACGACAGTTCACAGTTTCTTTTTCTTACAAGCACATGGCTTTTTAGATGTTTGGTTGTGCTTTTGTTCATCATTATCTTCAGTTTTTATGAATAATCCGTTAATCATTAAACAATTTTCATTGTTAATCCTCTTTTTTTCTTTGGATTTGAAATTGTTAGCTGTTATATAAATGTTTCATTCTAATGTGATTATAGATTAGTTTCTTTTTTCATTGGAATCATTGTTTCTATCTGAGTTCTAGTTGAGCTTCTGATGTCACTAAGCGGGAGTAATAGTTTGCTCCTCTCCGTAAGAGCTTCACACTGTCTGATAAGTTCTCGCTGTCAGCATGCTACACACACTGAAAAAATGAACAGTTTCTCTGGGTTTTCGATGAATATCGAAAATGTCAAATATTTTCGATTGCATCCGTCTTTTCTAGCTTTTAAGTTCTGACAGCTAAAACTTGACGTGATTCACTCATCAAAGTGGCTTCTTAAACTGTTAGCTCATTTTATGTTATGTACCAATTGTACCTACATCAACTAGCTCAAGGACATTAATGGGACCCGTTGTATCGTAAACAAGAGAATGACCGCTCCTCACCTGTCGGCTGACCTAAAACGGAGAAACGGGGAGCATTTTCTGTTTCATAGTAACCTAGTGTTTAGCATTTGGTGGCAACTATCTTGCATCAATATGATTTTGGAATTCTTACATATTTTATGTTTCCATCAGAATATTTGATTCTTTTAAAATATTTTATGAATTTTATTCAAAGTTGTAGTCTAGTTTTTCAAAATATCTGTATTTTATCGATTCATTTTATAATATAACGAATATGATGAGAATGATTTTAATCACCGTCGTTCGTCTGCTATCATGAGTGAATTTTGTTTCATTCAATTAATATGAATCTTCATTTACATTAAATTCTTTAAATAACTTAACTTTATAAATTATATTTGTTTATATCACTTAAAATAGATCCGAATTCATAAAACTGTTTTCTTGTTGACAGAAACAGATGATTTTGATTTCAAGTATTTGTATAAAGCTATATATGGAACAAAATATCATTGAAATTTCTCTGTATTTGGTCATTTTTATTCTCGTCGCTATGTTTTTTTTAATCATATTATAGAATGATATGTTCTATTCTAAAAATTATTATGTATTTTTTAATTCTCTTTCTAAATTTTGAACCATTGATTTGCCGCTATCATCTCAAATGATCAAACTGTCCTTATTCTCTTTGGTTCCGAAATCTTGAAGAAATGATTCAAAAGACCTTGGTATATATGGGATTATATATTTCTTAGTTTTGACTTATTCTTTTTAAGTTTTATAATCTTCTTGATTCTGGAGAATAGAAACTGTTAGGCTGTAATTTAAATATTATGGTTTCAAAATTTGTTTTTTGACGATTTGCCAACAGAAACTTGTTCCTTTCTCTAGCACGTTTTCTCATTTTCTCTCGTTCCCTCCCATGTTCATGTACGAAGCAAACTGGTCATCTCTCACCAATCATACCCTTAGCAATCCATTTTATTTCTTGGTTTTTTTTTTTTCAGATTTTTCTTCATATTTATTAGAGATTCTAGTAATCTCTTTGAAAAGTTTAATATTACTAGCTGTACCCATCTTTGAAGTTTGTTTGATTGTAAAATAATACTTCTCATTGTACAAATTTAATCTTAATTGAATAATCGTCTGCTTTTTGATCAAGTTTTTAATACGATATGTTCATCGCTTTGTCTACTATTATTCTTATTATATCCTTTTTCTTATTATTTTTTCTTTTCTGACAATTTTTTGAAATTTTATTTATTTACGCTTTGCAGCTTTTATTTTGCTAAAATATGGATGAACCACAAAGGGACAAAAAAAATGAGAGTCCCCCATATTTAGCAAATGTAGTTGTTAATGATAGAAAGCCGGTGTCAAACAGAAGTACTTATATCTCAATAGTTGTTTTATTTTTCGTTAATTTATTAAATTATATGGATCGCTTTACTATTGCTGGTAAGAATTTCTTATCTTGTTTTTTCTCATTTATTTTGAATTTATAGGAGTACTAACAGATATTCAAACTTATTATAATATTAATGATGCTGAAGGAGGATTATTACAAACTGTTTTTATTATATTTTTCATGATTTTCTCACCAATATGCGGGTATCTGGGGGACAGGTTAATCATTTTAGTGCAGTTTAATTAATATTTTCAAAATACAGATATAATCGAAAATGGATTATGGTTAGTGGTCTTATTATTTGGATTCTAGCAGTTCTTGCGTCAACATTTGTACCGGCAGAAGTAATACTATTTTTTTCCTTTTTATTTGTTTCTTACTAAGATGTTTCTAGCATTTTTGGCTTTTTTTATTGTTCCGTGGTGTTGTTGGTATTGGTGAAGCATCGTATGCTACAATCTCTCCAACTATCATTGCTGATATGTTTACGGGTTCTAAAAGAAGTCATATGCTCATGGTTTTCTACTTTGCTATTCCTGTTGGATGGTATAGATCGTCGAAGTGAAGTAAAGTGTTAACCTCTTTTTATTGTAGTGGATGCGGTTTTATTGTTGGGGCTGAAGTTGCGTCTCTTCTCGGATCTTGGAAATGGGGTGTTCGCATTACAGCTATTTTAGGTATGTGAAAGTCTCAAAACCAACTATGTAAATTATTGTAAATGTTCTTATAGGAGCTATCAGTGTATTAGCCACTGTTCTTTTTGTTTATGAACCTGAGAGAGGAAAAGCTGAACGTGAAAATGGAGAAATTGCTGCAGAAGTTAAAGCTACTAGTTATCTGAAAGATATAACATCATTATTGAAAAAGTGAGTAGAAATAGCAAGTGGATTTAGAATTTAGGATATGTATGGCATGAACATATTCAAATATTTTCATTTGCTTAAGAGATATGAAGTGAACTGGTTGCTATCTATTGAGAAATTGCTAAACAACATTTGTAACTTTTTAACTTTCTAGCCCGACTTACATTACTTCAACTCTTGGATATACAGCCATTGTATTTGTGGTTGGAACCATGTCATGGTGGGTACCTACTGCTGTATTGCATAAAGATGCTTGGAAAAAAGATTTAAATAGTACTCAGTTGTTGGATTCTGATACAAAAGCACAGTAAGTGTTGCATTTATTTCACTTTTATCAATTTCAATTTTAATTTTATAAACATGGAAATTCAGGGTTAACATGATATTTGGTGCTATTACTTGTATTGGAGGCATTGCTGGTGTTTTTCTAGGAACTCTCTTTTCATCTGTACTCAGTTTCAATTTTTAAAGAAAATTTCTTTTTTTGTAGTTTCTTCGTAACGGTACATGGATTTTCCGGTATATTCAGACACCCAGATCAGATGCAATCATTTGTGGTGTTGGAGCTCTAATTGGTATTCCCACTTTTTATATTGGAGTTCATTTAATTCCTTCTGAAATGGGGGTAACCTGGGTTAGTTATTATTAATACTGAAAAGTAGTCAAAACTTTATTTATAGGCAATGATGTTCATTTGTATCACTGCTCTTTGCTTCAACTGGGCCACCAATGTAGATATGCAAATGGTTGGTTATCAAACTAAATCTATTCAAATCCATGTTTTTCAGATGGTCGTTGTTCCCCATAGAAGGAACACCGCAAATTCATGGCAAATTTTAACCTCTCACTTATTAGGAGATGCTTCGGGTCCATACATAATAGGATTGGTAAGTTGTTGGAAGTTTATCAATATCCTAGTTTTTTTCATTAATTTTCAGATTTCTGATGCAATACGCGGAAACGATAATAGCCCTAAAGCCAATTTCTATTCATTGTTAGAAGCTTTTTACATTCCTAACGTGATACTCATCCTAAGTGCACTTCTGTTCGCAGCAGCAGCTATGACATTTGTGCGAGACCAAAGAAAATTTGCTGAAGAAATGGGTCAGTAATATTCGTAGAAATGAAAAAAGTGCAAAATAAGATCTTTTTTATTGTAAATTTTTTTAAAGAGTATAACTTAGAAAACGCTTTCAAATAAAAATTTATTTTCAGGCACTTTAACTAACCCTAGCCGAACGTATTCTTCAAATGTCGGTTCAACTAATGAAGCATTTGTAATGAGCAAGCCTGATCTCCGTAAATACGATACTGTTAATGAATAATAACTTGTACTTATGATTTTTCAATAAATTTTTTTTATTTAGGATATTTTTTAATCTTTTAAATTATGCAATGCACTACGTAATTTGATTATATAATGTTTCTAACTTGAAAACATTTTGGAACAAATGTTAACATATATATCTTCAAAATTCAATTGTTAAATACAAAAACCAAAACTGTATCCCTTTATTTGATCTTGGAAAATAGGAGGAGAGACACCGAAGTAGTGCCTTGATTGCTGGCGCATTTCCACTCTAAGGCGTTCGTCTAGTGTAGTTTACACATTTGAATATCGATTAAGTTCTTCTGTTTTTAATTGACCTTTTTTTTTAATTTTTATAAAAATTGATAAGACTGATAGTATAGATGCCCTTTTATAATACTCTTGGAAATTATATACTTTATAAGCATGTATAATAGTTTTCATATTTTACTGTTTTAATGACTACAAAACTCTTTTTTTATAACCTGATCTTGTCTTAAACTAAATACCTAATATATTTTCGTTTTCTGATTGTAATGCCGGACTTGTCTGCTAATCCGCCTCTGGTGAATGGTCAAAATAATCAGTTGCCAAATTCTGTTGCTGGTTCGGGCGCACAGCAAATGCAAGCTTTTCTAGCACAGGTTTTTAGTTCCTATTTTTTTTTCTCAGTTTCTTTTTTTAAGGCAAACGCGCAAGCAGTTCAAGCTGCTGCTCAATTAGGTGCTCTTCCCTTAGGAGGTGTTTATACTTTTTTTAAATACCTTATCGTAATATTTAGCTCAACAACCTGGGGCGAACAATAACTACCCTTTGAACGGCATAGCAAACGGTAATTTGTTACAACCGGTGAATCAACAAAGCGGGCCTGGCAACAATGCCGGAAATGCCACCCCAAGACCTGCTATCGGCCAAAATACTAGGCAAGAACCTAGACGAAGTGAGATCTACAGGTATTTGTCATGTTAAAGTTGTTTCGTAATGTTTATTTTACTGAAGATATACCTCTGAATATCCACTTTTCGCTTCTGCATGGTCGATGAAGAAGAATGATAAATTCCGTTTAGCCGTTGGAACTGTTATGGATGTAGGAAACAATAAGGTGAATAATGCTAAATTGTTTATAATTTATATATATATATATATAATATAGGTTTCTTTGATTCACCTTGATGATACTGCTAGTCCAGGCCAATTAGTTGAAAGAGGTGTTATACAAACAGATTTTGCTGCTAATTGTATTGCCTTTATACCTGATTTAGTAAGTAGTTTTTGTTTTTCATTCTTGTACGATTTGTTTTTGCAGGAGAATAATTTTCCTGATCTTATAGCTTTAAGTACAGACGGACTAAGAATATATAACATATCCACTGATTGCGTTCTTTCTGAAGAGGCACAATTAACTAGTGTAAGTTATCATTATTTTACTGTTTCCATTTTTTGTGTTTCTTAAAGAATAAGTCAACTCAATTCTCTGCTCCTTTAACAAGTTTCGATTGGAACGAGGTGGAACCCAGACTAATCGGTACATCTAGTATTGACACAACTTGCACCATATACGACGTCGAGGTACTTAATAAGCTAAGATTTATCTTCTGTTATGTCCACATTAAGGTTGGAGCTCCAGTGGGCACAACTCGAATACCTTACAATGTTAAAACTCAACTAATCGCCCATGACAAACCCGTTCATGATATTGGTTTTAGTAAAATCCATAATGGAAGAGATCATTTCGCTACTGTTGGTTAGTTTGTTAATTTTTACGTTGGATCTTAACATATGTTTGTACAGGAGCTGATGGAAGTGCACGTATGTTCGATTTACGACATTTAGAACATTCTACCATTGTATACGAAGATCCTGGCAAAAACCCTCTCATGAGATTAGCTTGGAATAAGCACGAACCATGTCATCTAGCAACATTTGCTCAAGATTCCGTTGAAGTTTGAATTGCTATTTAGACTTTTATTTATTTTTCCGAATTTAAAGGTTGTGATTATTGATATTCGGCAACCGTGTCATCCCCTAGCCAAATTGAAGAACCACAGTGGTGCAGTGAATGGAATAGCATGGGCACCTCACAGCTCTCATCACATCTGCACAGCAGGTAATTCTTGGAACATTTTTTGTTTTGAATTTCCAATTAAACATTTTTATGTTAAGCTCTTGTTGGTAAAATTTAAAAAATTTGTTTTAGGTGATGATTCCCAAGCATTGATTTGGGATTTGACTGTTATGCCTAGGCCAATAGATGATCCTATTTTAGCTTATTCGGCTCAGGGTGAAGTAAGTTGATATTCCAATTTATTTTTTTATAATTTTTCCTTCTTTGAAGGTAAACCAAGTTCATTGGGGTGCTGCCCATAGTAATTGGATTTCCATTTGCTTTAACAAATCTCTGGAAATTTTGCGTGTATAGAAACTCTAGTCCACCTTATTGCAGTTAAATAGATTTGAGTTCACTATTTCCCTGTTTTTCTTTTTCTCTTTGTGGGATTTGTGAATGCTCTTGTTATCTCTTTATATGAGTATCACTTTTCATGCATTCCTTATCTTTGAAGTATTTTGTTCTAACCTAATTTTGTGATTTTCTTCATTTTTACCCATTTTGCACATATTCTCGGTTTGTGACCGTTATTAATCGATTTGTTCCAAACTCTACTAAATTGAAAGCAATTTGTATGTATTTTCCTGTTATTCCGCTTGAAGTTATCTCGTTTAAGTTTGACATTTTACATGTACATATAATTTATTACACTTCATTCTTATTTATTTAAGCGAGGTTTGTGCCTCTAGAAATACTTTACATCTATTACCTTAATTTTTTGTTTTATCTTTATCCGTTTTTAGTCTTTTTCATCGTAGTCGCTTTCCTCGTAAAGAACATTGAGAAAGAATGTGGTGCCGGAAGATTGTGTGCTTATAAGTTTTCTCTTTTTAACGGAAATAGGTAGATTTTTTGTTTAATAATTTAGTTATTATAATTATTTATTTAGCTTATTTTGTTGTTATTATCAGGTATGGACAAAGCACCGTCTCTTTCGTCCCAGTCTCATTTTGGGCATATAATTCCTCCAGCTGGTGTGCAACCAGGTACGTTTTTTCATATATTAGTAACCAGTTGTTTTGCTCAGTATTTATTCTTAAAAGAATGTATTAACAATTGCCAAATAAGTTAATACTGCCGTCCGTATGAATTTGTTTAATTAAAAAAAATACTCTTTGAAAACGTGAGCCAAGCCAATTTGATTAAGAATTTTCGAAGAGTCTTTTAAAGTTCTTTATAATTAAAATTGTGAATGTTCAGCTAATTATGTTATTGAAAATTTTATTTTTAGGAAAAGGAGGGCCTTCTAACTACCATCCTGTTAGTTCCTCACTTTTACAATCCACAAAATCCAGTACCCCAACCGCAGAAGCAGAAGTTGCGCCCAAGGTTCATTGTGTTTTTTTTTCAAATTTATCGTTATTCTTCAATATTTTAGACGGGAGATTCAGCCACAGTAGCAGAACAATCTCCTCGTGAAGCAGCTCCGGCAGATCTTTCGACTGTGATAGCTAGTTCAACCCCATCTGTAACAACAGCGAATACTGTCCCTTCTACGACATCGAGTACTCTAACAGTTACTACTCCTTCTGTTCCAATTACTACTGCAACAACAACATCCGTATCTTCCGCTTCGTTATCAACAAAGGATGAAGATAAGAAAAAGGTTTGAATTTTTTGTTTTTTTTTTGTAATAAGGAGAAATATATGGTTCTTCAGGAAATATATGGTTTCGATGCTCCATTCACTTTGTTTTCTTCTACCTGGAGTTGTGCTACAGATTCGCAACGTCGGTTTCGGTTAGCAGTTAGTAGTTTTATTGAGGAATACAGTAACAAGGTTTTTAAGAGTGAATAAGAATTATATTGTAATTTCCGTTTTTCCAGATATCTATCGTTCAGCTAGATGAAGATGCAGGTGAACTTGTTCTTCGAAGTTCATTTGATCATCCTTATCCTGCTACAAAGCTTATGTGGATTCCTGATAATAAAGGAAACTATCCTGATCTAATAGCAACTTCGGGGGATTATTTACGTCTTTGGAGGGTAAACATTTCATTCTAATTCATATTCTTGAATATGAATTTATAGATTGGAGCAGATAATCAAGCTAAAATAGAAGCGTTACTAAACACTAATCGTACTGCGGAATATTGTGCGCCTCTCACTAGTTTTGATTGGAATGAATTGGATTTGAGTCTGTTAGGAACCAGTAGCATTGATACAACTTGCACGATTTGGCAATTAGAGGTAAATATTTAATATTTTATTTTGCTTATTGAGTTATTATAAGACTGGACAAGCTCTTGGCACGGTTAGAAGTCCTGTCGATGGATCTGTTAGAATGCAGCTAATTGCACATGATAAGGAGGTGTTTGATATTGCTTTCAGCAAGGTTAACAAAGATATATTCGGTAGTGTTGGTAAGTTTTACTTTCTCAGATTAGTTTTGAATACAAAATCAATATAGGTGCTGATGGCAGTGTTCGGCTTTTTGACTTAAGACATTTGGAGCATTCAACAATTGTTTTCGAGTCCACAAATAAGTCCTCATTATTGCGTTTGGCTTGGAATCGAAACGATTATAATTATTTAGCAACATTTGCTAGTGGAAGCAATGAAGTTTCAAATTTTATCCTTTTCGTTAAATTTAATTATATTTCTTAGGTTTTGATTTTGGATATGAGAGTGCCTTGTACTCCTGTAGCTAGGTTATCGAATCATAAAGCTTCCATAAATGGAGTATCTTGGGCGCCGCATTCTAGCAGTCATCTTTGTACCGGAGGTTTCAATTTTTATTACGCAAATTTTTTAATCGTGAAATATGTATTAAGCTGATGATTCTCAAGCTCTTATATGGGATGTACATGAAATGCCTCGACCTGTTGATGATCCTATATTGGCGTATCAAGCCGGAGGAGAGGTAAAGCTGATTTTCTTAAACGCATCTACAAAAAGTAAATTGATATTCTAGGTTAATCAAATTCATTGGTCTACCGCATACCCTGACTGGATTTCAATATGCTACCGGAATCGGCTAGAAATTTTGCGTGTATAGTAATATAAGATTATCGATGATAATCTTCAAAAAAGGTAATACTGATGCAATATAATTCATATCGTTTTGATTTTGTACATCTCATAATTCGCATGTCATTTCATGTTCTGTGCTATACATGACTTTCTTATTTCATTTTTTTATTGTGCCTATACAGCATAGTTTGAGATTTCCACACGCAAATATCTTTCTTGTAACTTAGTAATTATTTTAAATATTGTTTTATGAAATTAATTATATAATCTCTAGTATGTGTCGAATCATTTATGACAGAATTCTATTGCCTTATACAAAGTGTCTCTATTTGCTCACATTTTGAGAATTCACTCTCATATTTAAATCCAAGTGCTCTTACTTTTGAGTTCCGAGTTTTTCGTTATTTATTACCAAGCTCACAGCACGTTTTCGTGATCTTATCTATGCATATTTACTGTTTTTGACGGTGTTGTTGTACAGTTCTATGAGAATACTGTTTATTTGATGTCGTGCTTGTGTGTTAGCAGAATTGTTTATTAATAATATAGTTTCCTGTAAATGTTTGAGCCCTCATTTTAATTATTTTTATATAAAGGAAGAAATGGTAAAACAAATAATGAATAAGCAAACTCTATTTAATACTTAATTTAATAATTAAATTTTTAGCTTTATTATAAATAGCAAACAGATTAACTTAATAGAAAATTCGATTAAAATAATGAAACAATTTTAGCTTTCTACGTATAGAATACAGTTGTAAAACATGATTAGTAGCATATTCTGTATACTGATAATGATATAAACATTTGAAACAAACTCAATTCGTATTTACCAATCAGTAATAACACATGTAGTGTACAAGTCTATTTTTTCAAAATTCTTTTATACATCTTTAGTTGTTCACAATAGTTCTTTATAGGATCATTCGGCACTTCCAACTCGAATCAATTTAGAATCTTCTCAGTGATTTACTTAAGTTTCTAAAACAATACTCACCTTGCGAACTATTTCTAAAGTTTCAAATTTGAAAGTCTGGCTAGATCTGTAAGTTAGGATTCGATACCCTAGCATTGTATAAATTCCCTGAATCAGAGAAAAGAGAGGAATTAATGCCGCCAAAATTCCATGCCCCCGTGCCATATGCGCGCAAAAAAGAGGGCGGAGTTTTTTTCTTTTGCCTTTGAAATTTTGATACTGTTCTAGCTCTCGTTATTTATAACTTTCTTATTTTAATTTTAATATATTTAATAATAGCGAATTTAAGTTGTATGTGGATTATTTTGTTATTTTTATTTTAAATATAAAATTCTTCAATAATTTTGAATATACAACAAATCAAATCGAATTCTAATTTTTTGTAGACATGTATTCGTCCAACCTTTCACAATCTGCTAACCCTGAACAACAAATGGATACTTCACGATTTTTATCAGAGTCAACGTATGTCGATTGTTTAAATAGTCTTTGTAGAATTATAATAGCAGATTTTCTCAAATAAAACCTGAAGATTCTAACAAAAATGGCTTTTTGTTTGGAAATAAACGAAGGATGCCTGTATCTGCTGCGAATTGTGAGTTATATACATATTTTTTTAGTACGTCTTTTTTTTAGTTTTGAATACTTCGGGAAATGTTGGAGCACCTTCAACTGATATTTTTGCTTCACCCGCACCTTCGGCCCTTCCTGCTCATGTTCGAGGTAAGTTATTATATTTGATTGAATGTAAATTGATTTGTAGACACCACGACAAGCAGTGCTAAGTCGGTTCATTGGTCTCCCTCTTTAGTACAAGAAGAGAAGACAGGAATAATAACTGCTTCACCTGTTCCTAAACAGTCTATTAATCACATTTCGAACTATTCAAGTCCTTCAATGAACGGTTTTTCTAAAATTATTAATTCTCTTCATTCCATTTAATTCAGGACCTCCCCTTCGCTCTTTGAAAGATGAAGTAGAACCTGTGAAGAAGGCTGCAAGAAGATCCATGAATGTTCCAGTTAACACTTCTCAAAAGTAAATCTGATGTTTGTACATTATCTTACGGGTCTTAACTTCAGGCTTTCTACTAGTTTTACCAATGATAGCCCCGTTAGCAATGACACAGCTTCAGATACTTGGGTAACTGTTTTCGGTTTTCCGAGCGAACAAGCCACTAATGTTCTCAAATACTTTTCACGTCATGGTGAAGTTGTCAGCCACCAGGTCTGCCACTTTGAATATATTTATTCTATTTCTAATGTATAGATTCCAAGAAAAGGAAATTGGTTACACATTAAATATTCCTGTACGGTTCATGCCAGGCAGGCTTTGTCTCGTAATGGATGTATTTTGGACGGGATTTTAAGAGTAGGAGTAGTTCCATGTACTGAAAAGGTAATAAGCAATTCGATATGTGTTTTAGAAATAACCTTTTCAGGATATTATTGGAAGCGAAGCTAATCGTACTATATCTTCTGCCAATAAAGTTAGTATTGACCAACCTATTAGAGAAGAGCCTGAAATTGAGCAACAACAACAACAACAACACCAACCACAGCAACCACAGCAACAGGCTCCTCTATTTGAACGGGATCAAAATATAAGTAATCTGGAAACATCTATGAAGTAAGTTATGAGAACTTGATGTTTTTTAACGTTTGAATTCTTTATCAGTATGTCTCGCTTTGGTTCAATTTCACGGTCTGGTATGAGATCCCTAGCTTCTTCATATGAAGTTAGAGGAGGTAGTTTAAGAGTAAGTTTGATATTAATACGAACTATTCACGAATATAATCGTTATAGGTTTCACAACCTGTTAAACAGGAATCAATTATAAACAAAATATGGAGCGCTGTTGGATTTTAGTTTGTTTCTTTGAATATATATGATACTTTGTTCGGTTATATTGATGATTGCATATATAATGAAATAATTGACTCATTCTTTGCTTATTGAATGTCGTAAATTAAGAATTTTACTGCTTTTTGTTATTTTGTTTTATTTATTCTGAAATCACAAACTAAATGGTTGGATAAGATGTAGGTTAATCTTGCTATCAATAATTGAAACCCTATCAAGCTAGCAGATATATTGAATAAAATGAAATTTAAAAGATATCATAGAAAAGCTAAAGAAACACCAACAACTTTGTAAATATATGAATAAAACAATTCAATTTTATTTTAGTTTTTATTAAATGAATTTCGATGGATGTTTCTCACCTGATATCAGCACGTTATCCTTATCAATACCTAAACTCTGGGAACAGAAGGTCTGTATCGAAAAACAGTTTGTTATCGACTGCCCTCTAATATATATTATGCTCTTACGTATTTTAGTGTTCTTCTTTTTAATAACATCATCATATTCCATAAAATTATGTAAATCTTTTGAAAACTCGAAATACTTACGAGTTATAGGTGGGCGAAACGCAGAAACCAGGTAAATGCTCAGCTTTTGTATTTATCCTTTTTTATATTTAAATATTTGATACAATAGTATATTTTAAAGAATATTGCCATGGCAAGCTGCCTTGATTATATATGATATGTCCGGTAATGGTATGCTATGTGGTGGTACGGTAATTGATGAAAGATGGATATTAACAGCAGCACATTGTGTTCAGTAAATCTTTTTAAATTCATAAATATATAATACATTTGCATTATAGACGAACTGTGAAAAGTATTTACGTTTTAACGGGAGTTTCATCGCTAGATAATCCAAAGTATTCTGTTAAAGCACATTCATATTTGATTCATCCTAATTATGATCCTGTTAATATTTTCAATGATATTGCCCTTGTTCGAGTAAGAATTTGTATTTGAAAATCACAAAGTATATGATTTTTATTCGTTTTAGACATCTTCTTCATTGTTGAAAAAAACTGTTCAACCTATATGTTTAACGAATGATGATACTTATTTAACAAAGCCGGGAAAGGAATCCTATGCTACAGGTTTTGGACTTCATTTTGGTATATTATATTTTACTTTTTTAACTTTTATTATTTTTATAATAGATAATACAACAAATCATGTACTTGTTCTTAGTAATGTCTTGTTGGCTACTCAACTTCCAATTATTTCACAAAACATTTGCACGTACGAATTCCGCTTTTCATTCATTCACATAATGTTAATTTTAGCAATAGTTGGTATCAGATGACTTTAGGAACTGTAAGAATCACAAATAAGCAATTATGTGCTGGAAGCTTATTTCATGGAACATCCCCTGTAACATTACTTAACACTTGTTTAATTCAAATCGTATTGTTTTAGGGAGACAGTGGTGGTCCATTATTTGTAATTGATGATTTTGGTCAAGAAGTACAGGTAGGAATAACATCGTTTGGAGCTTCAGGACTTCGTGGTATTGTAGATCAAAAAACATTTCCAGGTTAGTTAATAATGAATATAAATATATTAATTCTGTCAAGGTGTTTACACAAGAGTTTCAAAGTATATTGATTGGATTGAAGCAGTTACTTCTTCAGGAACAGATCTAAAATTATATGGTTTAATACTAATTTCAATATTTGCGTTTATTCATCATCATCTTTAACGCTTTAAATGCCATTTATTCTCTATAGAACTTATGTTTCATCAAACTATATTAGGAGAAAACATAATCAACGTGTAAGTATTCATAATCCAATTATTTTTGTCATTTATTTTCCTAACATGATATGATGTATGATTTACATATAAATGTAATCATCATCATCTAATTTGAAAAAATAAATTTGATATATTCTCTCTATCTACCACTTTCAAAGAGAAATGAAAATAGAAAGCTTGTATCAACATTTTTTGACAACAGGAACGTCAAGAATTCTAGAAACACATGGCAAAATGAGAAGAAAGCTAGAACTTAAGCATCGCCAACTCACAATCAAATAGATGGTAAAAATATTTCGCTCCCGGGTGGGCTCGAACCACCAACCTTTCGGTTAACAGCCGAACGCGCTGCCTATTGCGCCACGGAAGCACATCACCTCAGGCTCTAATTATGTTATTGTTCAAAAACTGATATTCCTATCTTAAGTTATTATACTGAAACACTTGAACATACCGATTATGTATCTGTTCATATTCGTCAAAGTGTCAAAATAAGAGGCGAAAAAGCATATTAGGACAAACAAAACAGAAGCTTCAAAGGAAAACAGGTATGTGCTGCGTGAAAGTTCACGTGAACTTTGAAGGAATATCAGTGCAAGTTCAAGCAAGTTTTGAGTTATCCAAATAAAGTATTGAGGAATTAAAAAAAATTTTTATTAATTATTAAATTATCATTATATTATAATAAATGAATACAAATATATTTATAAAACAACAAATGTTGAAAGACACAATATAAGATGAAAAATACTTTTTCTATAATTATATTCTTTTATAGTTAATACCCTGAGTTCACAAAGAAGGCTTCGAACATAAGAAAAATTGAAACGAATTGCCCGTCGTATATTTTGATTAAAAAATAAATTTTTATCGTAAAGCTGATAGTGTGCTGAATACACTTGCCATACTAATTCTTCGACTTCCGTCTAAACATGAAGATATAATAAGAAAATTTTTATAAAAGAATGTTTACTTTCTCCACATTGACTAGGAATTTGAAGATAATTACTATCCTCATCTCCCCACCATTTTTTGGTTCTAAATCGAATTGATTTTGACATAGCTGCTAATCCATAATTATGTTCGGCTGATACGCAAATGATATATCTAAAATAAATTTTTTCCAAAAAAATAAGAAACAACAACAAAAAAATTTTGAACCTGGTTCCCGGTAATAAGTCAGTTAATGTAAATCTTGTTGATTGTCCAACTTTATATCGGTTCCAATAAGGGAATTGAGGAGCTGGTTCTTGAGCATATTGTATAACATAACTCTTAAATTATAATTAAAATAGTTTAGAAAGTGATATATAATATGTAATACCTCTGGGCCATTATTCATCTTTGGTGGCCTCCACGATATAGTTGCTGTCTCACTACTTACAGCATCTAAGCGTACTGATTGAGGCACTGTGCAAGGTTCTGAAACAGATAAAAGTATAAACAATATTAAATCCAATAAAGGATATCTTAGTAACCTGTATATTCCTGTGTCCTTGCTGGCTTACTACTTCCATATCGAGTAGTTGTTGAAACACTGAATTCATATAGTGTGAATGATTTTAATCCAGTTACAAGATATTTCTCAGCATTAATGAAATCAACAACAACAACATTACATCTTCGTTGAGGTGTTCTTAATAGAAAAAGTTTGTTCAAGTTGGGAAAATATCATAATAATCACCTCGTTTTGAATGTTAATGTATACCAATATCGTTTACCTTCTTCTACATATACTGGAGGTTTCCATCTTAAAATATTTGAACAAAAGTAATTATAACATAACTGTTGATTATGATTCTAACCTTAAAAGAACAGAATCAGCTGTAGCATTTGATGCAACAATATTCCGAGGAGATTCTGGAGGTGGTGGTAAACTAGGATCTTCAAATGTTTCATATGTAGTTAAATGTTTAAAAGCTATAAAGAAATATATTTAAATTTAAATTAATATTATTCAATAATAATACTTGTGAATCGAATATGATGAAGAGCTGTTACAGTTTCAAATAATTTTCTCATAGCTTCACGTTTCATAGCTTCGATACGTTTTTGTTGAACAGCTTTAAGCCATGATAATGGGTCCTAGAAAAATATTTAAAGTTTAATAAAACATAAAAAAATAAAAATACATCATCTAATCGTCTACCAAAGAAGTGTAGACGATCAATGTAATATGCTCCAACTACATCAACACATGTCGTTGTTAATACAAGTCCAATTAAGATTAAAATCAATATTAATAATATGAAAGCATCATTACGAGGTACTAAGTCTAGAAATAAAATAAAATTTAATATTCTTTACAAATATTATATAGATTATATTAGATAAATACCTCCAAATCCTATAGTTAACACACTCATCATTACAAAGTAAAACCCATCTGATGTTGTCCAATTTTCTACAGAAGCTATAACATAGGATGAAAGAGCTATATATGCTAATAATATTCCTATAATTAATATATAAATTTAATAGAATTTTAATATTATTTTGATTTATTAACCTATTACTAAGACAAATGGTACTTCAACAAACTGAGCATGCTCAAGATGGGTCCACAGAAATTCAGCAACCTAACAACATTTTGATTTCAATTTCAACAAAATAATTTGTGAATGTTATACCTCATCTTCACCACCAGCTATAATAACTTGTCCAATACGTACTGAATCTCTTCGTAATCTACCCGCTCTCCATCGTTTAAATTTTCGTTTAATTTGAAATTTACATTTCAAAACTTCTGTATACGTTCGATTCATAAATTCAGTACAGAATTTGGCCTAGAAGTTTGAAAATAATGTTTTCAAATATGAAAACTTATTACTAAATCGGCTAATGTTATCAAATATAGTGGAATTCCAAAGAAAAGATAGAATAAGCAGAATAGACGACCAGCAGTAGAATCTGGCGCATCAGTTCCATATCCAATTGATGTTAAGGTTGTTGCAGCGAAAAATAAATTCCATGTTATATTAGATAATGGATATGATGTATCTGGTATATCCTATAAGAAAATAATTTTAAAATAAACTTGTTTAAACTTTTTTTTTAAAATTTACTGAAACATTCTGATTCCAGGCATATGGATAGCCTTCATAAACTTTATGAATATCTGATACATAAGATGAAAAACGTTTTTCTATTCTTGACAAATTTCGATTTGATCCATTCATTGAAGCTAGAAATTTAGTGAAATTGATTTTAGTTCTGAAATAAATTAAGATTTTTTCGTATTAAGAGCTATGAAACTAAGTTATACCTTTCTAATAGATCTGGATATTCTTCTGATTGATCAGAATATTTGATAACTGTGAGTATCCATCCTCCAAAAGCAGCATAAATGATTGAAACTAACAGTAAAGTTACATGTGGAAGTGCCAACCGCAGTACCTGAGAAAAGGATAGAAAAAATTAAATTTTAGTTATCCTAAGACTTTCTTTTTTGATTTTATTTTTCATAAAGTTTCAGTAATAACTATGTTAAATCTTTACGAAACTTTATTTGAAACGAACTATATTTACAAGTTAACTTACAGCTGTCTTAACTCGATTGTTCGACGACCAAAGAGATGAATGGGATGAATGAAATAAGATAGAAGTAGAACGAGAAAGAAATGGAAGAGCAGGAAAAGGAGATGTAGAGTATTTTCGAGAATGGGATGAGGAATAGATGATATTCTGGTCGTCTTCCAACATCAGGTTGGTTTACTTTTAATCGTTTTCTTATCGATTTCTAAAACTTGGAGTACTAAGAAGGATTCTTCTCAAAATAGATGAGTCTAAAGAGGAATAGAAAACTGAGTATATCCTAAGCGAGCAATGCTTGGGAAGAACTAAGAAAAAAAAAGAGAAAGAAGAAGAAAAAGGAGAATCGAAAGCAATAAAGAAAGATATTCATTTGAATGACTGTCATGTAGTCAGCTTAACACCCCCCAAATAAAACAAAAAAACTTTATTCTATAGACTATTATTTTATACATAAAATAGTATAATTTATTATGATTATACACATGGGAGATTGGTACAGTTGATAAAAACAGAAAGAAAAATGAGCAGATTACGACAGAATATCGTATAAGATTGCTGCTTGACCATTTTTCCATAAACATTGAGAGAGAAAAGATACATCTTTTTCAATTTTTTCATATCAGCGTCTTCGAAACATAGCTCTCATTCAAACTCAAATATGCTAATACATGAGAATAATGAGAGTGGCGACTATTTTTATTTTCAAAAGTACGATAGCAAAAAGCGGTTGCATTTGACTATATTCAGTTGACTATAAGGTGGAGCATGAAACAAAGTTTTTACTAAAGAATATATAGTATACATACCAATTGTTTCGTTAAACCAAACTGTCCTGGAGTTAACTCTGAGAAGCGACACAAGCCGCTCTGCATCATGCCACACATCTCCAACGACAGTGCCGGGCTTAAACGACCCGTTTCTAGAAGAATTCAAGTAATATCGGAATTGAGAGAGTTTTCAAATAAATTTCATTTGAAAACAAAAATCAATTGAATATAAAAAACATAAAATGAAAGGGAAATTATGCTAAATATAAATTATATTTTGTATAATTTTAAACAAAAAAAAAAAGAACTTTTCTTTTTATCATTATCTCGATTCAAAACTTAAAAATACAAAATATATGAAAATTATTAATTTAGAATCGAACATATTGGAAAGAATATGAAATACTTAATATAGAAAGATTAAAATAAAGAGTAATGAAGAGAAGTCAAACCAGGTCGTCGTTGCATGTGGTGAAGAAACATCCAGAAGTAGAAGTAGAAGTTCTCCTGGGAAATCTGGGATACAAATTAAACGATTGCTCAAGACGAGAGAAAGCAGAACAAGTTCATTGTCTATGTATTGGCATCGGACACAGATGAAGGAAGCTTTCACCAGAAAAACCTTGAACCAATCGTCTAATTTGGTAAAAATGCTGAGATATTGCTATAGCACACCTGAAACTTTGAGCGACACATCTTGCAGTTGCAGAGGAAATATAAGCAAAATATAGATAATAACAAGGAATATTAAAGATAAATATTATTTTATTTTTTTAATTATTTGGATAACAAAGTATGAAAAACAGTATGAATGTGTAGAAATAAGACTAGATTATTGGACACATCGTGAAATATGCAAGCGAGATAATCAAAGCAAATCTACATCAGCAGCTACATGTACATATGTGGTGTGAGTAGTAGCTGGATGAAATTTTTTGAGATAAACATAAATTTTTTTTCAAGTAATCTATAGATCAAATATAATAAAAATATAAAATTAAAGAGTAAATATGCTAAATTTATGAATTTATTATATTATATTAACAATAATTTGTAATAAAAACAATGAAAAAGCTCGTACGTGCAAGAAGGTAAAGAATACACATTTTTGGGTTCGGAAACAGAGAGACTATGGAAGAGAAAGCAGGACGGATGCCAATAATCCAATAAGAGCAAGAAGAATTTCCCGTGAACACACACCATAGCAGAGTGAAAGCCATCATTGAAAAATAGAACAGAAAACTACAAAGTAGCCAACGATTAGGTACGAGAAGTGACCACAATGTCCAAATATGGCACTGATTTCATTGAGAATTGTTTGGGGAAAATGAGATGTAGAATTATTCAGAATTCAAATAAATTTAAATTTTTTGTATTTTTATTATGCAAATTATATTAATTATATAAAAGTTATTTATGAAATATTTTATTAAAAATAAGAATGTATTTAAAAATAAGTTAAACTATACATCTAGTAAACGAGATTGAAAAACCTCCAAAACAAAAAAAAAAGAAATTTAGACACCTGCAAATATCACACAATGGCAACAGTTTTATGAAGTGTAAATGTATTATATATAATATTATAAACAGAAATTTAGAAAAAATATTTGTTATATCTTTGTATTTTCAATAAAAATTACTCGTAAAGGTTATGCATCTCCATTTCCACGAGAATGTGCAAGTAGCTTAAAGGTCTATAAATGGTATTTTTAGACAAATATCTGAAGACGTGACTGGTATAAGCTATAACATACTTGAGTAGCTGGAGCATCAATTATGATGTATTCCAATTCTGTTGAATTACTAGCATCTGTGGATTTAGCATTTCGTTCTAAAGCAATAGATGTTGACCGAGGTTCAAAATAATCTAAGTCTTTTCGAGAAGACAGTGGTCCAGCACTCTAAAACAAAAATGAAATATGAATAATATTTAATTTGAATGAAACCTTAGGATGCTCCAATGTCTTTTTACGGGCATAAGGCATTTTAACAACAGGCCTATTCAATATACTTGTATTTCCATATGTTCTATCATCATCCACTTCAATACGTAAATTTGGAGGTTTCTATAATTTCATTTAATAATAATAATTGTTATTATTTATTATAAATAAAAACCTTTGATCTATCAATAGGTGGTCCTTCACTACCGTCGTTATGAGATGGAAATGTTAAACATGATGCTGATAATGATTGTTTTGAATAAGTTCCTTAAAATAAAACTTATATTTTATATTTTAAACATTAAATATTCAAAAAAAATTAAAATATATACCTTTATTCACTGGAGATGCTAAATTTAAATTACTACGAGGTAGAGAAAGATTACACGAATTTCTAAAATAAAAACATTCATTTATTATAATTTCAAGTTTGAACATACGCTTTGATTGTCTCGCCACTACCGTGACCATTAGTTAATCCTCGTGAAAACATTGTACTTCCTGCTTCTGAGAGCTGAAAAATTTTAAAAATTTAAAATTTTTGATTGTTCATGTATACCGAAGCTTTTGGACCTTGAGTTGAGGATGTTATAGAAGGTTGCTTTTTCAGCCGAGATCTGAATAATCTACAATCATATTGCTTTGTTTGAGTTATATATGCGTGCAAAAATAAGAATAAAAATATGTTACCGAGGGGGAACAGTTGGTATTCCTGTTGTAGTAGATTGGGTGCTATGTACACTACTAGCATCATCTTCGGTCGTTGCGCTTTGGTGGGATGATGAGAGTGAGCAACCGGAAGCAGAGGAACAAGTTCTATCTGAAAGTATCACCCTTTTTTGATAAAAAACATAAATAATTTGGATAAAATCGACTTCTTAATGATTTTAGTTAGATATTCAAAAGTTTATGCAAAATATATATGCGTCCATGTGATAAAATAAATATTTGATTAACATATTTCTCAAATAAACAGCGGATATATAATATTTCAATTTAAACTTTTAAGCAAAAGGTCTGGGCCGAACCGGGAGTCGAACCCGGGACCTCTCGCACCCGAAGCGAGAATCATACCCCTAGACCATCCGGCCACTGCCAGACCAGCCAGAGCAATACGACATCACTCTACTATGTAGTAGAGGCGGCGGTTAGTTAAAAGTAATGCCAAACAAGGTTGATAACAAGAAAATTAATGAAAATTTTCAAAAAATTTTTTGAAAAACTTACTATGACGACTACTGCAATTAGTTTTCCTTTGTATAGTTCGCAACTCAATAGCCGATCGTGGCCCCATACGACCTTTAGCATTTTTCATATGTAAATATGTCATAGCTTTTACATGCTAAACAAAGAAAAATTGAAGATTAAGGCTTAAATTATGAAATCTGACTTGATTTTTTCCTGTCCTGCTTTCCGATGTAACATCACTAAGAGGTGGATCAAGAAGGCTATCCATTGATCGTCCAGATGAGACAGACATATCGTTGAAAAGTAGAGGAACTTCTGTGAATTTTGAATAAGAAATATTTGAAAATATAAACAAAATACCATTTTCATTGAAAGAATAAGGGTTTGGAGCAGATTGATCAGGCTGTCTTTCAAGATGACACAAACGACATAAGTTTTGAACCCATTCACGCATTTCCTATATTTATAAATATTAATTGAAATCATAATATAAGGAAAAAACGTACAATTTCTTCTTTTGCAGCAAAATATACTTCAGATTTCTTATGTGAATATGGTTTACTTAAATGAATTGAAAAAATCCATTTTAAAACTTCAAATGAATTAACACACGATGAATTTGATAGTTCAAGATATGAGTCAACCTGAAATGCTTTTGTTTAGTTGACAGACGGGTGCACAACTTGTAGATTACCTGATCACATCGATCTAAATCGTGAGTTTTGATAAGATGTCTCTTAGATTCTTCCTTATATTCATCCAAGAAATAACGTTTTGTATCGGCAAAGCCTTCACCACGTAATACGAAAAAGCGTTTAACCCATCTTGACTAAAATAGAAAAGCATGAATGAGAAGCTCAATAAATTAGTGATGGACCTGAAAGGGAGGTATGAGCCAAGTGTTGTCCCTTAATCGGGTTAACCAGCCTTCATACCACACGTAGGTTCCCATATTGAAAGCACTGAATAAACCACAAAAATCATTTACAAACGTACTTATTCAATACAAACCTCATGATTCATTTGTGAAAAATGAGACGATATTCGCCTGAAGATGATTTGTAAGTAATGAATGAGTGAATTAGTAAATTAATTGATAACAATGAATGCTCAAGACAGAAATATCAATTACGCAACGAAGTGATCGGTCTAGTAGAAGAAAATCAATAAGAAAACCCAAGTATGGAATAGACTTAGCAAAGATCGCGCGCGCCATCGCATGCGGCATGAATCGTATTAGTCAGAGAACGAAATATGCACTAGCCAAGGCTATTTTCGGAAGAAAGAAGACAACTACAAAGAAAGAAAAGAGATATGAATTATCATCATGTATAATAACTATTATAGAAATTTATAAAACAAGGCAGTGGACACAGAGAAGGGAGGTGAAGTAGGCTGCAAGGCGTTGAACGCACCAGCAGCTTCGTCATGGAGATATTTTGATCTAAGCATATAGATAGAGCTATATATATATATATATATATATATATATATATATATATATATATATATATATTTGAATGTAATTCAGATTCTGTCTTATTTTCAAATAAAAAAAGTATAATTTGCATAATTTGTAATGAAAAGTATATCCAATTATAATTTATATCAGTTTACATATATATGAGTTATAGTAAAATTATGACAATAAAGAAGTACGAGGCCGAACATTTTCAGCAAGGTTTAAACGATAGGTGAAGACAGAAAGATTAATTATGACTATAATTAATTCGATCTCTGTCGGTATAGCATCACGCTCATGCGCTCAGAGTTCTGCGGTCATGATTCCGGTTCCCTCTTGGGTTTTTCCTTGATTTTTGTGTAAAACTGACGCTATACCGCGCTGTCTTCTGATTTACGATTGAAACGGGATAGACAGGCAGAGAACAATGAAAGAAAAACAATTTTTTTGGGGTGATGGAATCTTAGTTTTCATATCAAAGATGATATGTTTAAAAAAAGCGATATAGAGATTAATATATTTAAACCAAAAAAAAAGAAAGAAAATAAAATAGTGAGAACAACCGCGTGTCAGCGACCACATGCTGAAAATGAAAAAAAACTTTATTGAATAGTAATTTGCATGAAATTGCTTGTAACACTGCAAGAGTAATAACTTGATGTTGCTAATGAGTTGGGAGAATGGTTATAAAACTTGAAGAACAAAGTAAGTTGTTTATCGATTAAACGATTGAATCGTATAATAAATATCCGCTTAATCCTTTTTATACAATACAAAGGAAGATCTTAATCTGATGAGGAAGGCAGTAGCACGTGTGAGATAGGAGCTCTTAATGGCCAGATGGCCGAGGACAAGTGTGAGCCATCTAGATGTTCAATCCCTTACTGTCAGAAGGACATGGACAGAACATTCTTCTGTTTTCTCTCACTTTTTTCTACTTCAATCGTTCTTGTTCATTCGTTTGACTTGCAAAATAGAGAACCAATGACTAAAACTGAAAACATTGTCCAAGAGCTGCACCAAAGCTTGAAGGAACATGCATGCGTTTTGAGAAAAAAAAGGTTATGTGTAAGAAAAAGAATGAATTATTGTTTAAACGACGGAAAAGATTAAAGAAAATAAAAAAAATATTGTTCGAATATATCATTTACGAGCGACGATTGACGAATGTTATCTCATTGATGACAAAGTTTTTTGATCGTAAAAAACATTTTAAAAATATTTGTATAAAAATAATAATTAAAAACTATAATTAACTATATGTATATAGTTATCTATTTTTCAATTTTTATTAACAGACTTGATTTATTCACCATGTTTGTATATAATAAATGGTACTATCTATTTCCTTCTTCTTTGTTGTAAAAAAAAAGAAAAAAATCGAATGTTGAAAGAAAAGAAACAACTTTTCCTTTTCAGACCAAATTTCTTATTTAACTGTAAAAACAATATATAAAACATTTAGTTAATAAATATAATTTCTAAAATTAGTTTCTCAGTTAATTACTGAAGGAAAAACTTCTTTTCTACTTAAATAATTACTGGTTATTACAATGTGTACATGAAAATAAATCTTTAAAAAATATTTTTAAACTTAAAAAATTATGATTTTTAAATAAAAATAATTTTATATGATATAATCAAATAATAATTCTGGATAAAATCTTAATAATTGCTCATTATAATTGGAATTAAACTGAGAATATACAACTTAAAACTTTAATTTTCTAATATAAATTGAATAATACTCTTTATTTAAGCTCAGCATGGTATTAATTTTTGGATTAATTAGACAACCATTGACGTAATCATTGTGATATACAAGTGAATTCACGTAATTTCACGTGAATTCATGTAATTATTGTGAAATTCACGTAAATTCACGTGAAACTTAGAAGAATTACTTCTTGATTCTCATATGAAGATAGGCACTTAACGATGATTGAATATTCTAAGTTATAATTTTCATATTTCATCATTTTCCTTCTTGTTTTCCGTTGTGCAACGAAAAAAAAATTCAGAAAATTCTCGAAACTCGTGGTTGATGTTTCATTAGTTCGTTGAGCCAATGCATTATTCACAACTAAGCACAATTTGCTCTGAAAAAAACTTCATTTATCCAAGTTGACGGCTACATTTTCTAGAAATTCTCTCAAAAATTGAGCAATTCATTTCTGTATTTCATTTTCTCTGCATTCTCATACTGTATTTGCTTTGTGTGTTCGTCTTCTGCTAACCAGCTTCTTCTCAATTTCAGTTCTTCGTCTGCCAAATAGCTCCACCTATTGAGCAGCTCTATCAGCTATTAAGATATATATATACATATCTATCTGAAGTACTTTGAACAGACTTTCTCTGCTTTATATCCATTTTCACAATATTCATGTTACGTCTCCATTAGATATTTCATTTCGTTACAAATTACGAAAACTTATTCAAACCTTCGATCATATTCTTCTTGGTTAGTCGAATATTTACCTTTTGCATTGTCTTCAAATCTTCGATGTTCTTCTTGCCATACCTCGGCGGCTTTGCTTCTTACCTCTAGTCGTTGTCTGTGTCTTGCTCTTCTTCTTCTGTAGAAGCCAAATCAGTCAGTGTTAGATGGTGCTTTCATAATTTATTATATAATTAATAAATTAGATTTGAAAAACTTTAATTCTATCTTTCAATAATAATATATATAGAAGATATAAATTATTTGAAGCATTCTTTCATCAATCTTCTTCTTCCTCCTCTTTGTTCGTTATAATCGAAAACTTATACTAACCATATATTTTAGTTTTAAATATATATTCAATCAGATAAACGTATATGTTTTTATGCAAAAAAGTTTTTATTTTCTCAAAACTATATCTAGTATTGTTAGTTAGTTATATTGTTTTATATAGAAAGTATCGTAAGAAAAGTAGGAAATCTTTCTAAAAACTAATATTTTTCTAACCTGTTTGCTTCATCATTTACCTCATGATTATGTTGACTCAATGATTCATTATTCAATGTACTGACTTAGAAACTTACATTCTACGAAACAATCATCTCTTAATCCTGATTTTTGTTTTTTTAGGCGAAAAAAAGATTTTTTAAGAAGAAAGACAGAAGACGAAATACTGATAAAAGCTTCCATTTCATAAGAATATCGTTGATGTTTTAACTTTTCACTTCATTATTCTAGAGCAAATTTTTTTTCCATTTGTTTGTCTTGCTCGTAAAAACAATGAAAAGTGATGTGAAGCGTTCTTGAGTACACTAAGCCTTATTCTCCTATCAACTACTGCATTTTCATATTATTTCTAATATTATACTATTCCTTATCATTACTATTATTTATTTATTATTATTATTATTAATTTAAGATATGGCAGCTGGCTGGAAGAAGTTTACAGGACAATCACAGTATCCAGAACTAACTTCAAACAACGAAGGATCGGCATTCACATACGGTTCAAAACAAAATAGAAATTTCCGCATGTCTTGGGTATGTTTCTGAATAATAATTTGAAATAGTATAAAGCTGTATATTTCTATTTTCAGTTGCAAGGTCGTCGGGATGAGCACAAAGAAAATCTGGTACTAGGATGGATCAGTCGTATAACAAATGAGGATTTATCACACGGATATGAACAAAATCTGGAAAAGCTTCACGATGGAAAAATTCTTTGCAGGTAGCGTGAGGAATAAAATTTTTTTTAAAGAAATCAAATTAAATTCTGAAGAATTATATTATATAGTTATAATAATTAATAATTAATAATATAATAATGCTTAATTCTATAGATTCTTGAATCGTCTACGACCTAATTGTCTTGTTCGGCCAATAAATGAAAAGCCCGCACTGTTTTCAGCAGCTGAAAATATGAGAACATTTCTGGATAGTATCAAAAGCTTTGGCTTAACGTAAGTTCATAACAAAGTTTTTAATGTTTTGATTTTTAAAACATTAATATTAATTATTATTTATTTATTTTTAAGTGATGATGATCTATTTCCATCTCATGAACTTCTAGAGAAGAAAGATTTAGCTGGATTAATCGCTACTCTTACCAAACTACAAATGATACTGTAAATATAATGTTTTTTCCATTTTTTATATATAATATTTTGTTTTTATTTTAAATATTTTCCATTGTTTTATGAATCAGCATATACATATAATATTTTTGTTTAAAAGCAAAACTTTATTCAAATTTGAGATCGAATACGAAAGTTTTGAGAAGGAAACGAAAATTTAAACATCATAGAAAATAATATTGTTTGAAGAAAATTACAAACTATAAGTAAAGTAAACAAAAAGATTGTTTTCTTCATCTTTTGTTCTGTTGTTATAATCCTAAAAAGTAAAGAAGTGAAAGAGCATGAAATGAGAAAGGAAAGAGAAAAAAAAACTATTCAAAGAACATGAAATAGTAATAATAATTGAAAACTATTCAACCGTTCTATAAATTTTAAAAATATATAATAATATTACAAACTAGACCATGTAAATCACGTGAATGACGTGGAGTTGCAGAATACAAAATGCTAATTTACTTGCTGATGATGTCTAAAGCGTTGAATTGTGTAATGGGGGAAGTTGACTATCAGAAAGAACTTTTGTACAAAAGATATAGTTAAAAGATATAAGAATATAAGCATGAATGAACAACTTATTGAATGACAAGCTTGGTTTCTTTATCAATACCATATTTTCCTTTATGTGTTTCAAATAAATTGGTAAGTTCTTTGATATAAATATCATGTAACTTATCAATATCTTCTTGTGTTGCATTTTCATTCTTTTCAACTGGAATTGGACGTCCAACAACAGTATCTATTGGTTTGGGATATGGCAAATAACCAAATGTCATCTGAAAAAACAATAATTTAGTTGGTAAATTTGTGTTTGATCAAGAGATAGATAATGATGATGTTATGTACCTGGAAGAAGCCTCGTCCATGAAATAGAGGCCAAGACATTCCAATCTTATTCTTCAACCATGTTTGAAGATTACGTAAAGTGGATCCAGGTGGATTAGCAACCTTTAACAACATTTGTCAAGAGAGAAGGAAAGAAATTTCAAAAACCTGAACGAAAATTTCATTTTCTCCAAAAGAATATACAGGAACAAGATGAGCTCCAGTACGAAGAGCTTCACGAACAAATCCTTTTCTCGATTGAAGAGTTAAGCAATGATATCCAGGATGAGCATCAAGTGCTTCTTCAGCTCCACCTAAGCATTATATAAACTTAATGAATAATATTCTAAAATAATTCTAACCAATAACAAGAACAACAGCATTTCCTTTCCCTCTCTTTGTTAAAATATATTCAATTGACTGTTTTGAACAAGCAACAAATCCATAAAACATCAGAAGTTCTCGTCGAAGAAACGTTTTGAAGTTTCCAACCAAAGTGCATAATTTGAAATTAATACCAGGGAACTAAAAAAGGCAATTTTCAATGAATATCTGATAAGAATAACAAACAGCTTCAAGTATTCCTGTTCCATTGGTAGCAAAATTGGTATAAGCAGAGATTGCAATAATTCCGTGAGGGTGGCAACCAATTAAATAGTTCTGAAAATTAATAAAACTAAAATTAATTAAACGAAAAGTAACTAAACAAAGTATGAAATCAAAAAAAATGAACTAATATATTACATTTTCTGGAGATAATTCTGCTGTCTTGTGCAGGTGAACTGGAAAATATTCCGCAAACCATGTATGAATTTTCCATCTAAATGTGAATTTTATGAGCTGAAAATCAAATCAAATTCAATACCTCTTGAACCATTCAGCTGAATATCCACCTTCAAACGGAGAATTCTTATCATAATAACACCAAAGAACATACAAAGCAAGTATATGCCATTGAAATGTGACCAACTTTAAAGAAAAAATATCAATTAAGATGTAATGTACAAGATGAAACTTACAAGAAAAATTGGAGTAAAAAGACTAATGAATGCTATTGGATATGTCATAAAGAAATGGTGAAAAACACCTAAGAATTGCTTCGCTTTATCAGATAATATTTGATTATTCATTATCTGAAAATAATTTTATAAATAAAAAAAAGTAAAAAAAAAACGAAAAATACAAAGTAAAACTTGAACAACTCGTATGAAAATGAAGAGAAAGTTTAAGAACGTATCTATGAATGAATGTTATGTTGAAGGATTTAACGAGCTGATGCCAGCTGTTCAGAATATCTCAAAAACTTATTGGATGATATTCAATAAGTGATCAAGAGCAATATAGTTTGTTTCAAAGATTATTTGTAACTTTTTGGCTTAAATAATGATTTTTTCAACAAATTTTAGGATGTAAAGAACCTTTAATAAGCTTAATGAATAAACTATATCATATAAAAATGTATAAATTATGTGTGAATTTAAAGAAAAAAATAGAAAATTTAAAAAAAATTTCGAATGAAAAATATAATTTTCATAATATATCGCATCTAATAATATTCTATACGTTAAAGTAAGATTATAATAAAAAAAAAAGAAGATATTTTTGAAAAATAAAAGATTTTTCAAACAATTGAATGAAAAAAAAAATTTTATTGAAGTAATTAATAGTTAAATATTTAGAAAATAAGATTAATATATATTTATTTAGAAAAGAGACATATCATTTTAGAATATTACGAATTAGTACAGAACCTTAGCTTATATACTCCGCTATGTGGTTCAAAGTACACCCAACTGTTTGAGTTGAACGTAAAGGCTAGACTGTGGCCGAGAGAATAAAGAAATTAATGAGAGTAAGAGAGAAGACGACTTGAATCATCGGCAACATATGAACAACCCGTAATGTTTGAATCATATTAGAGTCTCGTTAGAGAATGTACTTTGCACCCTTTTCCTTAATGTAATGTATATCATGTTAATATGTGTTTCCCATCCAAATAACAAGGTTCAATGAATAAAGTTTCAATATTTATCAATGATAAGGTTAGTTTCAGAGATAAAGATAGAGAACAAAAGAGCAAAATGTTAAAAATACTTAAATATATATTATAGAAATTATATAATTATATATTATAAATAATATTTATTTATAACTATATGATATAGTATAGTATAGTTATCATTAAAAAAAATATCAACATTTTATGTTGTTTATTTACATATTAAACAAATATTTGTGTGTTTTTGTATTTTTTTTTAAAAGAAAAAGAGAATTTAGTATAAATTGAATGAATAGAGTATGTCATATTACTTGACAACTTTGATTATTGTAATGGGAATTCTTGTTTAGACGATGCTATTTAAGAAATTTACTAGTTTTTTTTTAATTTTTAGTCATTTATTTGTTCATTGATTAATTAGAAATATATAAAAAGAAACATTTTGCAATCAAAATAATGTACTTCATATCGGAAAGATGATCAGAAACTTCTAAACTCGTCTCTTCATTCAAATTCAAAACAATTGAGCGTTTGTTCAGTAATATATAGTATTGGTGTAATAACAAATTAGCAAAATGCATTTAATTTTTAAAATTAATAGAAAAACCATAAAATTAGAAATTTTACATAGAAAAGTAAAATATAAAAATGCAAAAGAAAAACACAAGGAAGAAAGCTAGAAGCTTTGTTTTATTTGAATTACCAAAGCAAATAACATTTTTTTACATCACATAAATTGCTTACATAAAATTATTTTCATTGAATCTCTTTTAAAATATTGAAATTTCTTTTAAATTTAACTGTAAAATACTTATTAGACAGACATACATAGACAAGTTATTAGCATATCACTTGTAGTCATTCCACGTGTTCTTACGATTTCACGTGAACAGTAACAATTTTCATTTTGTGTATCTTAATATGTGTGGAACGGTTTGAACTATTCATCTCTCTCTCTCTCTCTTCTTCCTTTTTCCCTCTATGCCATCAACGAATTCCCTTTATATTCCTTAATCAAACCACCTATCTATTTGAAATTGTCTATTCTAATTTATCTTCTTCTACTCATGGCCACATGTTACATATATGTATATCTATACATAGATATTACATAAAAGGGAAAAGCCTACCCTGTTAGCGGTCTCTCGATTGGGTCATAAAGATATTCGTTCATATCCTTTCATATTCTAAGGGCGGTCTGCTCTCTTCTGAAATCCATCTTACAGACAGCATACTGATGATGATGATGATGATGAAGGAAGGCCAGACTTATGAAACAGCCGAAGTAACAAGTACAGATCGACCTAGCATATTGAGTTCCGATAATGAAAGTCCCGAAAAGACTTCTGTTCATTGCAATCTATACAAGTACCACTTATATCTATTATTATTTTCCTTTAATCTTATAGTAAAGAGACAAAACAATATAATAATATTTCTTCAAATTATATAATTAGTGTTCATTTTTCTTTTTATCTTCAATCATTTCTTTTATTCTTTTTTGAACACATGAAACATACATTGAATAAATTAATTCAATCATTCTTCTATTTCCATATTCTTTCTATTTCTATCAATCTCTCTACAAATTCTAAATATTTCCTTTTTCCTATAACAGATGAGTCAACTGTTGTCAATTAATAATTAAATAGACAGATAAGAAGATCCATTTTTAGGATAATCTAATGTCTTTCCATCATTCAATTCCTTTTTTATAAAAAAGTCACTTATTCATTCTTCTGCATTTTAAAATAAAACTTTTGTAATCATTTCATCTTTGCTCACCATTTTGTATTTTCTTTGGATGATATATCAACATTTTCTTTACCTCTCTCTCCCTCTTTCCCTTGCTGGCATACTCTCTCTTTCCCTTTGTAGCAAGCTCCCTCTTTCCCTTTGTAGCATGCTCTCCCCCTCTCTCTTCCTCCAGCATGCTCCCTCTCTCTCTCTAGCATGCTTTCCCTTTGTAGCATGCTCCCTATTTCCCTCTTTAACATGCTCCTTGTCTCCCTTTTTAGCCTGCTCACTCTCTCTATTCACCTAATAGAATTCCTTACTATCTTTATTTATTCATTTTAAGTATGCAATTTCCTTATTTCTAATAATAATAACAATCAAATAAAATATTATTTTAATTCAAATAATTAATTAATTTGTAAATATTCCATATAAAAACGTATATGTATGTTTCTCCTTGACTGAACTTCCTCCACTTGTCATGTTTATGCTTATTATGGGACAGATGTGTTTCTAGCGTTGTGCCTTCTCTTGTTTAGACAATTTAGTATCCAAGAATCTCCTGGGACATACATAGTTCCTTCAAGCTTGTGCTGTCTGTTTCTCCTTCGTTCCCTCTCTCAGTTTTACGTTTTCTCTTATGTCTTTTCTTCCTTACTAACACAACTACTATGATCACCAGATAGCTCTTCATCCTTTTGCGAACCCCTCTCTTTATTCTTTTTCTTCATTCTGCTACTCCATCGAATTCACTCCTTGTCAGTCGTATTTCAAGCTTAAAAGTCTTCAACTGTTCTATTTATTCACCACATTTTCCTTGATGAATTGAAAAATTTTATATTTTCTTTCGAGATGATGTTCAATGTCTTTTCGTCGCTTTCTTCATAGTCTCCTCAAATCTGAAACGATGATACAGCCGTTCAAGCCATGAGTTTCTATCCTATCCACTAAACTTCATTAAGATAAACAAGTTAATAATGCAACTTGAAATAACCTTTGCTGATCATATCATTTTCATTTTCAACACCTCTGTCTCATATTCTTTCAGTTTCTTATTTCATATTTTTCGTATTTAAACCAAAAAAACAATAGTTTTTCAATTACTTTAAGCATAAAAGCTTTATACATATCAATCATATGGCATGTTGTTCTTGTGAATTTTAAAATAACACCATAACTTATCAATATATATTTATGATATATGTTATGTTTAGTATATTTTCTTTGAAAATCTTCTTTTATTCTCAACAAAAAAAAATGATTTTTCATGTCATCAACCTCTTTTTCTCAACCTATATAGCCTTTTATATTCTTATTTTCTTTATTTATCTGCCAATAAAAGTTTTCGTGTTGTTTTGCACGGTAAAATCCGTAACTTTTATGATATTGCCTGCTTAGATCTAGAAGTTTTGAACAAATTTCATATACTATTCTCTGGTATCTTTCTTTCAACTTGAAAAAAAAAGGCGAATGAAGCTATAAAGTTCTTTTTTTTGCTTTATCAACCCTCTTATTGCAACATATAAAACCAAACTTATGGTTTTCATGGAAAAAAATTTGATGAAAGTCATCCAGCTGTCTGGTGCAACGAATTTCCCTTGTTTTGCAATTTTGTCTTCCAAATTGAACAAAACTTTAAATACTTATTTCCAACTTGATTTATTTGATATCTATCTGTGAAATATTTCTTCATCTGTTTCTAATTTCAGATTATATTTAAGCGTCATATAAGCATCAAAAGCTACCACTACCATTCTCTTTGTCTTTCTTCTTCTCTCTATTCTTTCAATATCCTTCATCTTTCACCCCTATATCATTATTCAATCTCAATACTTACTCCCAAAGGAATGAATTTCTTTAAAATTTGTCAGGAGCTAACGCATATCTACTTCAAAATTTATTTTTTTTGCTTTTTATCTCCTATTTAAAGCTTTTCTCTAATTAAACTCACAAGTGATGCAATATGAGCTTTGAAACTTAGCAAGTTTTGATTGAAACTATAAAATTTCCAGGAAATAGCTTGAGATTCCTAGAAACAATCCGAATAAGCCAATTTTTTCTTTTTGTGAAAATTCTTTTTGTATAAAACTGTATTACAAGATTAAGTTCAATATACATACATGTACATCTTTTTTCTTTTTTTTGATCCTCAAATTTTATTTTAATCAGAAATTCATGAGAGTTCCTTATTCTTTTTTTTTATTCTTTTAAAGTTTTTTTTTTAAAGAAAAAAAAAAAGAAAGAACTTTTGAAGAGACAAAGGACGTATCTATATAGATAGATTGCCATTTTTGTCACATTTATCATTTTCTTTTTAAAGATGTCGGATGCTTTTTGTTGTTTTAAAATGTTTTTTTACTTATTTCTATTGTCATACAAACAACATATTATTCAATAATTTCAAAAGTTTATGAACTTCAAGCCTTATTTCTCTTATCTCTTATGAATTCTTATGAATATTATCCTTCTTCTGTTATGTTGTACAAGGTATAAACTTATGTTGGATAACGTCTTTTCTGTAAATCTGAGTACATGCATGTTGACCCTTTTGTTTTGTTGTCCCACTGTTTGTGTGAACTTTCTCCCTAATTCAATATAATTATAATCTAAACTAAATGTATAGTTATAAAAGAAATATTGTAATAATATACTTTCTTTAAGTTCCTAATTCGAATAGTCAAGTTCATTCAAGGATATAATTATCTTTTCTCCCTTTCTCTATTTCTTTTCAAAGAAATATATGAAAAAACATCTGTTTATATACATAGATATATATAGAGAGAAAGAGATTTATATAATCTTATATCATATAATTAACTACAAATCAAATATCTGGTTCCTTTTTGAACATCTGTTTCAATCCAGATTTCATAGTTGAAATCGAAATATCATTCATTTTCTTTAAATTTATCAAAGAAAAAACACTATAGTTCTACTTGTTTAACTCCTTTTCTCATATTTTCATATCGCATACTAAATCAAATTTTCATATTTCTAGAAGCAACATCTTCATTCTATTGATGTGAACAACACCAAGTCAATTCTGAAAACGTCGTTCATCATCACTTTTCCTCTTGGAAACTAATAGAAAATCATCAAAGTATCATCCGACTACTTCGAAATTCATCATCAGACCTTTTACATACAGCAATCCTTCTGTCGGTCCATAATTTTCCGTTTTGAGCACTGGCCCGTAGGTAATAATAGCCGCTGATTCTGTGTCCTATTACTTTTGCCTTCTAACAGATTCAAACAACAACATATATCCACAAACACATATACGGAGAGAGAGAGAGACCAGTTCATCCTTATACCTTGAGGTTGAGTAACGATTTAAGATTCATACATCTTAGCATTCCAGTTGTATCTTCATCCTATATTAGTAGCAACGTCTTCACATTGCTGCTGACATTATCCATCCCGCCCTTTAACCTATCCATTCTTGGCTGCTCTTTTGCCTTTATTTTTCTAATTCGTTCAGACTGTCTATCTGATTCTCTTTATTCATCTAATAGTAGTCATCTTCTTTCCTTTCTATTCTCTTTATTTCATTCTAACGCATTCAATTCTAATTAACCTCTTCCCCCCCCCCCCGCGTATCCACCCTACTCTATAGATACACCCATATATCTCATATCCCTCCAACCTAAACCATCAATCTCACCTTCTCATCTCTTTTCTTTTCTATACTTACTGTATGTCAAATTAGCCGTGACCAGGTATACAGGGCCCAATAGATACTGTTCATCCATTTTCACCGTTTACTCTAAACTTAAATAAATCCATTCGAAATAACTATGCTAACTATATTTATTTGGTTTTCAAATCTTCTCTTCTATGCCCAAGGTGAGTATTCCATCACGAATTGGTGAAAAACTGTTTCCATTTATTGGAATATGGTTGTTCCAATGACAAATTCATAGATTTTTTTACAAAATTCATTTCAGGTGCATGTTTCCATTGCCTTTCTCCAGATTCTCATCTAAAACCAACGTTACGCAGACAATTGAAAACTCAAACAGATGTCTTCTTTTGGCAAATTGGAACTCAATGGAACGCTTGTAGGTTCGTATTGTCTAAATTTCCATTTCAAATGTTCGTCTCAAAACCAAATAAAATTTGAAAAAGTTTGATGTTATGTTTCGAGCGGATTTATGACAGACATGTTCCATCCAAAAACTTCAAATTCTATTGTGACAATCATCCATTGCACTAAGCTTCGTTTTTCTATTTCTCGAATTGTTTTTGTTAATAATCAATGTAAAGTCACTATGCATTATCGCCTCAAGGGATTGATGTCATAAAATTTGAAAAAAAAAAGAAAACATATGCACAGATATGAGGAAAAACGTTTTTGGTTTTAGCGAACAAGTTAACCCAATGATACCATCAATCGAAGGACAAATCTGTTCAAAGTATCAGATGTGTGTAACTCTTCAACCAAATATTCCAAGTAAGTTACTTTAAATATAAATAATATTTATACAATTAGTCCCTAATTATCCAAAGATAATCAAAGAAAATACGTTAATTGAACTTGTTTTTAATTTGTTTCATTTTCAATGAAAGTTGTTTGTGTTTTGAAATAAAAAAAATATCTTTGAAGAAGTATGACAGATAATCGTATGACTTATTAGATTTTCTTGATATGTGAATTGATCACATGATAATATAGTAAACATAGTTACTAAATATGAACTAAACACACAATATTCTCTCTCTCTCTCTCTCTCTCTGTCAAAAAAAAATAAAATTGTTTTTTGATGTTTTGAAGAAGACATCATATTTCTTATTTTAGTTCATATCTAAATATAAAAAAATATCTCATTCATTCATTAAATCCTAAATTGAAAAACATGATGATGACTCGTGTTATAACACGTGCATTTCAATCTCTTCATTCAATCATATCATATACTATTTGGTCATTTTCGATCAAATTTTTAAGATCTTCGATATTGGGAGGTTCAGATGATGTTCATATCATATAGTTGAAATACAGGAAATATTCATTGTAATATATAAATAGATTCATGAAAGAACATCTTCAATTTTGGAAGAGATTCATTTAGATTAAGGAGTGAAAGTTGCAGAAAAAAATTGATGTTGTTGTCCTTTAATCACTGACCTTTTCCCTTATTCCGTTTACTTCTTCTCATTTCAAATGCTTGAAATCTGGTTCCAGGGGTAATAATCAAAAATCAAAAGTTGTAGCTAGATGTCTTCTCCCTTTCCACATCAAGAACAGAATTCACTTTCTCTCTTTCTCTCTCTCTTTCTCTCTCTCTATCTCTCTCTCTCTCTCTCCTCTATTTCTCTTCTATTTCTCAATACCAACTCACCTGTATATCTCTTATAGTTAGTCATTCTCAAGATATTTATTGAATATTGTGTGAGAATGGAATTTTAATAATGTTTTTCACATTAAAAGATTTTATAAATTATTAATCTTATCTTGCAAATATGTTATAATTGTTCTTATCATAGTAACAAATGATTCAACAATCACTAGAATGATTAAAAAAATCTTTTTTAACGAATTCCTTATATCAACTGCCTGAATTTTGAGAAGTTTATCTTGTTTTCTTATCTTCTGCCGAATATAGTATCCAAAATTCCAATCATGAACAGCATTCTTAGTTATCAATAATGACATCATTATATAAACTTAAGCTTTAACATACAACTTTATGATTTTTGAATTAATATACTAAGATCAATTTCAAAAATTTCTTATTTAGATTCAACATTCGTTGTTCGAGGATGTTTGGAAAGTGTTTTACGATATAGTTGGAGGGAAGATGAACGTCTTCATAATGAAGGGTAAGGATCAAACTATAATTGAAATACAAATTTTCACAAAATACATATTCTTTGAAATATGAATTTGATTGAATAGTTTATTAATAATGAAATAACATGATAATCTATGTAAATCTTTTAAAATTTTAAAAATGATAAATCACCTTTACTGATCTATCTCAGATGCTACTTGATTCGTTCAACTCCAATGTATCCAAATGATCAACCCATGGATTACGTGATATGTACCTGCAAAGGAGATTACTGCAATCGTGATGAGGCTGTGGATTTCATTCCAGGACCATATACCTTTGAAAGAGATACAATTCTTCGACTTTCTCCTCATTCAAATATTTATTATGAGGGTAATAATGGTCGAATTCAATTAGCTGTTAGTAGTTCTGCAGGCTTGCAAGCATTTTATGGTCAAAAAGTACTTTTTCTACTTTTTTCTTTCATATTTATATTCAATTAAACGGAAGATATGCTACATAGTTTCTAATGTCTTCAGTATTTTGTAGTGCTTTAAACGTTTTGTTTGTAATTTCTAATATATTTTCCAATAATAATATAAGAAATATAAACCTAAATTGTAAATTCATCCGAAATTTTAGCAATATCAATCCAATGTTGCATGAAAAAAAAGTTTAAATAAATTATATTTTCATATAAATATAGTTATACTATATAGACATTTTACTTTCTTTTACTTTACAATTATAAAATTAAATTTGGAAACAACAGAATAAAATATTATTTGAGGAACAAATTTTTATAAATAACTATTATAATAATAATATTTATATATATTATATATTCTAAAATTCTTTAATAAAATATATAATTTAAACTAATAAGAGTATCTTAATTATTATTATTATTATTATCAAAATATATTTATTTTCAAATATGGAAATTATTATTTCAATTATTTTTTTTAATAATTTTGATTATAAATCTGAAAAATTCTTGTTTTTAATTTTTTAATCTAAATTTCTTACTTCTTTTCATAATTATTATAATTATTTAACAAAAAAATTAAATTTTTAATTTTCATAAACAATATATAATTTTAAATTTAGAATTTCATATATATTTATAAATTTTTTTGTTAAATTTTGAATTAAAAGTAAAATTAAACAAACCCCTTTGTTTAATAAATTTTGACCAAAAAATAATAATTATACTGAAGTTAAAGGAAAGTAAAATATGTTATCTTTAATATAATAGTATAGAATTGAAATACATAGATCGTATTGATAGTATATGATTTTAATTTTTAAACTATAAACTATTTATAAATCAAATATAATTCATTCTTTATTATATTAATATTATATATATTTATCTTTTTTTTTCTATCAATTATTAGATCAATGACTATTAATATTTCAAGCTTTAATCTTTCTATCATATTACTTCCAGTATTATAGTAACATATAATTTATATTCTTCTTCTTCTTCTTACCATCTTATTTAATTTAATTTAATTTATTATTATATTTAAAATCCCTTTTAAAATTTATGAATAGAACAATCAGTGATGGAAACAATTCCGGAACAAACGGTGACACAAAGAAACAAATAGATGATGAGCTAACTCACTGCCACCCACTCAAAATCAAAATTTAAGTTCAGTGTTCGTAGTTGTTAAAGATGTTGTTCTCATTTGTTGGTCCACCCAACAAGCTGCATCTTCCTCCCACACTTTCTTCCTCACTTTTCTTCCCAGAGGAACAGTATTAACAAAGAACTAAATGAAGATCCTTATCTGATTAAGGAAACAAATTCTTTCTATAAATGACGTCATATACTTCTTTGAGGCCTTTTTTTCCTTTCGGTTTCTGAATATGAAGACGTTTCATTGTAGCCATTGTAGCCATTTTCAATTTTTTTGTTTTCTAATAGAAAGTAATCTAATCAATTGAATAGAATACTTTCTAATACTTAGTAATATTTTATCGAAATTTAACAATTTTTTTCTTTAAAATACCCTTTCATGACGAAAAATAATTTTTCAATTTGTTCAAAATGTTTGTACTCTATTGTAGTTAAACTTCTTATTGATTATTATAATGTGATTTATCCTCTTTTTTGGATTAAAAACTTAATCTGATCCTAGGAAACTCCTCAGGGCGTTTACTTTATTTGCTGTTACGTTTACATCATTATCTGTAATAATTTAGCAATCTGTGCCAGTTAACACCTGTTGATATATAAATGAACATCAGCACAGTTCTCAGATAAACTGATTAATTTGTTTAATTTTTGCTTTAATTTCCTTTCATTTGCAAATTTTTTTTTCATGGAAACGGTATAATGATGGGAACTTCGGAGCTTTTAACATTTCCTAATCCTTTTTTTGCTGAATAACAGCACCCCCCATGGACTATGATGTTATCACACAGATGATTGTGTTCTCTTCACTAATTTGAAAATGATTTGTTAATCCTTTCTCGTCTCATTCTTTCACATTCAAAACTTTAAAAATCATTCTCATAAGATTGGTTCAAATGATCAAACATGAGAATATGCATAAAGAGACGAAAACATTATGGATAAGAGAGAGAAAGAGAGAGAGAGAGAGAGAGAGAGAGAAAGAGAGAGAGAGAGAGAAAGAGTGAGAGAGAGAGAGAGAGAGAAAGAGAAAGAGACAGTAAGAGAGAATTAGAAAGTCACAGAGAAATAAATAAAGTCAGATTAGTTCTATTCAAATCAATGTATAACTTGTATTATCCGACTACAACCATTTTTATAGGGAGGTGTTTGATTACCCACCCTTTTCATTGTTAAATCTATTGTTTATTCAATGTCTGACTTTAACCATGTTATTAGGTAATTCACAATGAATTAATTATTAAAAGAAATGAAGGAAATTGGTAAAATGGTAGGTCACAACGGGGATTTGGTAATGGGAAGTGCAAAGAAGGAAATGAAATATATGAAATTCTTGTTCAAGCACGCGTAGATCTTGGAAAATGTTATGAAATGCAAAATGAAATTAAAGAAAATCCGATCATCTATTCAGTTTTTATATTATTTTACCTTCAAAAAGCTTTTTTTCTTCTATTTCATAACTCTATGACATATCCTTTCGAAATTTTGTGGATCGCGAGGGTGGCAAGTATTGAGTAGCATTGAATACGATTAGAGAGACATCTATCCGGATTATGTGCTAACAAAAAAATATTATTTAAATATATTTGTATTATATTTACATAGTTAAGACAAGGTTTAGAGGCATTTAACTGTAAGTGGGAGTGGATTTTGATCCATCGAATCCCATAGATAAATAATTTGACTAATTTCCTTTATTGTATTAGTAGATCATATAGCTATAATCTTTAATAAACTTGTCATCAACGTTGTTCAACTTTATCAGGAAGAAGAGCGGAGGCGGAAGAACCTAAAAAGCAATTTCGTAGAAAATTGTGACCATCAGTCATCATAAAGACGACAGTTCAGTTCAGACTGATGAGTGGTTTAAGCTCATTTTCTACATCTTTGTTGATGTTGAATAGATCAATAGATAGCACCAATGGAATTTTTGTGCAAAATACATATACGTATGTATTGGTAGATAAGAAGATAAAAATTGGTTTTTCATATTTTTTCAATTTAAAAATCAAAAAGTTTAAGCAAAAATTGCTGTATATCCTGTATTAATCCCTCGTTTATGTTATAAATATAGATATATATGAAGAAACAATGTGTATAGACATCAGTTTTTTTAATTGAAAAATAGAAGGAAGATGTTCATAAAACAGAAAACAGTTGAAGAAAAAAATAGATAGTTATATTATGTATTGTTGAGCTTCTTCCCAATACAATTTTAGGGATTAATAGTACGAAATCAAGTCAACTAATCTTCAATTACACATGTTATTACATGTATACACAATAAAAAAAAAGTCTCGTGTTTTATGGCTTCAATCGAAAAATAATAAAGAAATGTGATCAAGCTTAGGAAAACTTATCAGTTCTATTACGATGTTGTTACATCTATTTCAGTGTTACTTTAAAATTCTATTTTTGTATCTATGTTGTAGATACTGTCATGTATGCTAGTAGTATAACGAAGAACAGAAATATCATAATCATTGATCTTGCAAGAAGTTTGATGAATTAGCTATCATACATATGTAATTATATAATAAATATAATACTAAAAAGTGTTAAATCAGGAAAAATAAAAGATATAGATATGAATTGGAATATCTAAGTAATTACATATATGTACATGTGGCAAAACATTTGCAGTATTAGTAGTATTTTTTCCTTTTATATTTACTATTTCATAGGTGTGATAGCTCAGATTAGAACAGATTTCTAATAAGTTATAGTTAGTTGAATGAAATAATATAACGATAAATACCCTATTAAGCTATACAGCCAAAGAAGATTTGCAACCGTTCACTAGATCTTCAATCTAGTCAAAATGATAAACATTTTCGTTTCACGTTCACGTGAAGATACACGTATATAACTCAAATACTATGTTAATTTCCTTAATATTGATTTTTTCAAAATTATACATGTCTTTTATCAAATAAATATCTTTATCTCTAGAATAATGTAATGCTTTAACAGAACATTTTTGCATAAAAAAATACAAAAGAGCAACATTCGACTAGTATTTTGCTCTCAAATCCTTGATAACAAACATGCTTAAACCATGCTACTGATCAGATTAATTTTATATGTATAATCAATTGGTTATAAGTTGCGAATTTATTTTATAATTATATGGTACAGTCATATGCAAAAACTGTTGCAGATTCATTGTATAATCAAATATTCCAGAGAATAATGCGTGAAATAAGGAAATAAAACGAAATAAAGTTTATTAGTTGGCATAGTTTGCATCAAGATGGTTATCAATAGAATAATATAAGTTTTGCAACGAAAACGAACGTCCTTTTACAGTCTTAACAAAGTTAGTTTTTTCCTATTTCTTAAATATATTCAATTAAGATACAAAAAGATAAGATGACTAATATATTATTCAAGATGTTGCATGATGTACGTGCAGACAAGTCAAAAAAGAGCTTGCAGCATTCTGTTTTTCGTAAACTTATTGAATTTTACAAACTTTTTTTTTAAAATCAAACTACACACATCCACACTACATTCTAACTGATAGAGATTTTTGATTGAAATAGGTTAGAATATCGATATCAATATGCCAATCTGCTTGTACTGTTCCTAATTGAAGATATAGCTCGTTAATTAAACGATATAACGAGGAAGCTGATTTTTCAACTGTGATCATTCAACCTTGTTAATTGATAATAAGAATTAAAATAATAATTTAATTATATTTGTTAAAATCAAAGTAGAGAATACGAAACATCAATGATGCATTATATGAATAACTGAAAATTACTCCCATGCGACTACTTTCTACCTTTTCAATCGTGTGGCACCCTCAACTCAATTACTCGTTCAGACGTCTTTTTATGTGTCGAAGTGAAATTTAGAAACATTTGAAGAAAAAAGAAATAGAGTAAAGTAATTATTGAATGAAAAATTAAAATATATTGTCTAAATCTCAATTGTCTTCAATATTTCCAAGTAGAGATCACTCATTATAAGTCTATCTGGTCAAAGATTAAGCACATCAGAGTAATCTTTACATCTAGTTCTTAAATATTTAAAAAATAAAAGTAATGAGAGCATTTTCGTATATTGCAGAGAAAGAGTGTAAGAGTGCACACTTTTCTGTACAGAATCCTCTTTGTCATGATCAAGAAACAAATATGATTTTGGAAATATTTCATGATCGTCATCTCCACGCTATCCAATATCCTTTTTCTTCAAACGTTTCCGGTCTATTTTGATAGAAACTTTATTCTTCTGTTTTTGGTAATCATACCTGAGTTTTAAAAAAATTGCATCGTTCGCGTGTTTCCGATGATAGATGGCTCATCTTTCCGTTCTGCCACCTCAAATTTTTCCACAAAAAAAAAAGAATTTCCGCCATGCCAATGAAACTAAATTAGGTTAAATCAAAAAGAAAAACGAGAATACGTGAGTGTAAAGAACACGGTGGCTTATCATGACCAGCATGACATGCAGACATTCAGTTATGGTTTAGCAAATTTACATGAATCTATCAGAAGTTCAAGTTTGTCAAACAGCCAGATCATAGATCAAACTGATAGTATCGGTATATCGTCATCATCATTGTCTGCACATGTCAACTTGTTTTCTTTTCGTTTTTTCCTTTTCCCTACAAATGCAATCGGAAGAACATTCCAGAAGAAATTCAACACAGAAATATTTAAAAACTAAATAACCAAAAAGTTAAAAATGTCCTTATATGTACCATTAAGCTACACCAATAGAAGCTATAGTGTTATTATGTACCAAGACTTCTTGTATGATATCAAGAAATGGGGCCATTGATTAATGAAACACTATGGACTTTTTGGACTTTTAAATATGTTTTTGATTCGAATTATAATTATACGTAAGATTAAGGATACTTCAGTGATATACGCCCCCTATAGATCATATCCGAAACCATAATATTTGATTTGGCCTTGTTAAAGCTTTCTTCAAATTCATTCCAAAAGGGGGTGGAGCAGAAAAGAAAAAGTGGGCGTGGTTTAGACAATGCTTATAAAGCCTCGGTTGTAATATGGAATTCCTAGCATTTTGAATATATTCTCTGAATACTACTACTACTACCGTTTGTTAACGGAAATATTCAGATAAGCCTAATAAGCTATTGCAAATTCTGGTGAATCTTCATCACTCGTACTCAAAACCTTCTACATATTTCTTCTATTGATATTACATTCGCACTATCATATTTGAAGAAACGATGATTTTTGAATTACCTATTGAGCATTTCCCTATTACTTCAAGATGTATAAGTCCTACGACTTCATCATCTTCATCTCTATCCGAACGACGAATGCCAATTCGGCTACCAATTAACACAGCACACTGTAAAGAAGTGTCAGAAGCAATGCCACAAACACCATCAGGTAAATGTTGAACCATTCTTTTCCTTTGCGACGTAAAAATTGTTTAAATTTCGAAATACTTTGAGTATTTGTCTTTTCAAATTCCTTACCACATCTTTATGATCTAATATCTATCATTTGTTATTTGTATCCTTTCAGTTTGTCGCTCTCACTTCAAATATCCTATATGCCGATTTGCTACTGCTCCTACTCTGAAGCGTGCTATGACATCTCCGGTTTTACTGCCGTCTAGCTCATCCAGCTCATCTACGGAAGAATCTAGCTCCAACGTTCTCAACAGCAACAGCACTCAAACACTAGTCGACACCAACTCTCGACCAAATTCATCACTGAGCAAAGCTTCAAAAGCAATTGCTGATTCTTGTTCTGTACTACCACCACCAGGTCCATTGGATAAGCATGTATCTACTCCATGCTTACAATCTGGAGGCAGCTTCATGCAACGTATGCTGACTCGAGGCTTAAGTTCAAACTTTTTGGCTCAATGAGCCGATCGGCCATTCAGACCAGTAGTGCAGTACGGATTGTGTCGACAAAATGACGACGATAAGAACGAGAGACAACGACGGTTTCAGTACATCTGAACGAAGAATGAATTTTTTTTTATTTATGATTATATATAAGCATATATTTTTCCATATATCCGGGTACATACTATCTATTCCAATCTCTCTCTTAGCTGAATCTCATTTCTTAACAGGAATTCCCCCTCCATTTTTGGCTATACATTACTATCAGATCTCTTCTTCATTTTCTTTAAATTTGGTCTCTTGAAAGTTGAAAAACCCTGGTTTTATTGTTTTTTTTACTTTAGTATAGTAATGTACATATTACATACTTTGAAGGGATTGTTGTGTTTGATTTGAAGTTTGTTCTGACCGGCAAAGATGTCACATTATGCCATATATATATATATAATCTATTAACTATATATTACTATAGTTATTAATAAATTTTTTGTATTTAAATATGTTTATTTATAATTTACTCAAGACATATCTAATGAAATAACTCAATTAATATTATAATAGATTTTTAAAAGTGTGGGAGATTTAGTCTTTTACTCTTGATATTCTACAAAAACAAAATGTTTATATTAATATAACATAATCAGCATAATTATAAGAAGAAAAACCGAAAAAAAATTCTTTTAATTACAATCATCTGCTGAATGATCATTATCAATATCAAGGCTCATAATTATTATCTAGAAGACATGATGTTCAACATTGCCATCTATTAGTTGTGTTGTTGCTACTGCTACTTCTTCTTCTTCTTCTATTGCTGCTACTGCTAGTGCTATTACTTCTATTTTGCTTCTGTTGCCTTTGCTATTGATAGTATCATCAAATAAAAATATAAGACAAACAAATTCTTAGTGCATATAGACGGTAATGAAGTCATAAACTAGCGAAACTATTAGTTATAAACACTCACGTTATTAAATTTATTTTTGATATTGTTGCATGTTCGTCACAACTTTTAAATGAATTTATAAGAGATTAAAACAATCATATTTCCTTTTTTTTTGCAAAGAATAATGTACTGAAATTTGATTTGATTACCAAACGACCCCCTACACATAATACAGATGATATTTATAATGTAATTTTGACACAATCTCCATTTAAAATGTGCAAGATATTACAACATAGGTATATGACGTTGTGATTTATTATATTAAATATAAAACTTATTTAAAATTTATTATATTAAGCTTTATTAGTGTATTCAAAAAAAATCACGTTTCTTATGTTTCAACAGAACATTTTGGAAAATTGGACGTAATTTCACCTACATCTTAGACGTAATTATGACTCGTGTTTGAACCACTTGCTCTTTCATTAAAATAATTTATTTAAGATAGAAAAAAAGCATGATTGACATTAGAAAAGATGCATAAGTTACCTTAAATACTCATAATACCTAGGATAATATTAAGTATTTATAAATACAATCTAATACTAAGCTATTTAAGAATGTATTTATCTATAATCTACGAAAACTAAGATGTTTAATCATACGAATATATATTTTTTTCTTTTATTTCAGATAGTACAGAATAAAAGAAACAAGATGACACGTATCCTTCACTTATCTTCTTGAAATAGAGAGATAGAGAGAGAAAGAGAGATAGAGAGAGAAAGAGAGAGAGAGAGAGAGAGAGAGAGAGAGAGAGAGAGAGAGAGAGAGAGAGAGAGAGAGAGAGAAAGAGCTTTGCTCATTTTTTTTAATATCTAATGAGGTATTCTTCTCATATAATCACTTAGAAATGTAGGAAAAATACCTCCGATCTCTGTTCTTATGATTGCTCAACATAACTGAGCATAAACACCAATAAAACAGTATAAATTGTATTAAATACATGAATCTTCTTTTTTCTTTTCTTAAGATATACAGCGTTTTTTCTTCTAATCTATACGTGTTATAAAGAATATTTATATACTGATGTCATAATTAAAGTTTTGAACTAATAATGTTGTGAAATGAGTTTCTTTGTTTGTTTCAACCTTTTTTTAAAAACTCAAAATGATCAGCAATTGGCCTTTTCATGTTTCTCTCTTAAACCTTTGCATATTTGATTATAACGATGAAATACAATATTTGTAGTTAAAGATTTACGTTTTTACTACTAAAGAATATTTTGGTTTTTGATTTGATTAAACTTGAGTTGCTGAGCATGTGTAAAGGTTAAACTAATGATGATGATGATGTGTTTATTGAAGAGGAGTTGAGAATAAACAAACATGAAAAGGTTTTTTTCATGAGAAGATGACTCATTTTATAGCAAATTAGATGATGAAATTGTATTTGTTATATAAAATAAATTAATTATTATAAAAAAAGGCAAATAATTTCTATTTTACTCATTCTTCCTACAACTCTTTTACGTCAATTTCATGAAACTAGGAGAACCATGAATTGTGATGAGTGGACATTGAGAGAAAGATAGAATTAACTTTGATGTGAGAGAGAAAAGACTAAGACACATTCTCTCAAGGATTTACCTGATTATTGGAAACTTCCGATATGAGTAAATCACATCACACAAGTGCTATGAGACCAGACTTTGTGCGTAAATAGCAATATTATAGTTTCAATAAGTTTGAGAGATTTGAGAAATTTGCCAAAAATTTTCTAATGAGAGTGAGTACTTGTTGCGGAATTTGTAAATTGTTCAAATTCTGAGAAGTTTAATTATAACTTTTTAAACATTCTGATTGTTATAGTAAAAATTGATAATTAAAACTTCATATTATTTAAAATAATTAATTAAAGTATTTTAAACAATTATAAATTCTTTCTTTCTCAAGTCCTAAATATAAATATATATTTTTAACATTATTCAAGATATAATCAAAGATATAAATAACAACGATGTGGCTTTTACGAGATTGTTATACTTAACCATGCTATCTAAGCTTTTAAGCAGCGCTTTCTAGCTCAATTAATTCTTTAATATTACACATGTAAATCTGATAGAAAACGTGGTATATATTGAATATTTCAACTTATAAATGTACATTAGCTATGAAAAAGTAACAACAATCCGAGGGTATTGAACTATAATTCATTTCATGTTGAATGACAATTTCAGTATCCAAGGACACGATTTATATGAAGTACATCTTCATCTTGAAAACTACAAAAACAAAAAGATATTGCTGAAATAAGAATTTTTGTATAAAATTTGTATATAATATCTTTATAATTATATAATTTATCTGATAAATATATTAATGATCTAATCTTTTGGTGGAAATATTAATTCAAACATTTTTGTTTTGTAAAATAAGGAAGTAGAGAATATAAAATATTTTAAAATATTTTAAATGTATAAATCTTCTTTTCTTTATAATCTTATTATAATATAAAAGACGTCAATCGTTCAATCTATAAAAAGGTATTAACATTAAAATCAAAATAATTTACATATATATTAAGATTATTATAACCTTTATGTTATTTTTAGGAACTTTGAATAAGTTTTTTCAGAGTTATTGAGTTGAATCATAACATAGTTATATCCATTTTTAATACATTTTGAAGTATTTTTAATTAATGATGCGTAATACGCGACTTTTCCACTTTTTCACAGTTCTTGTCCGTCGACTACATGTCTCATTATTGATGATGATGATGATGATGACACACGTCATTGAAGCCAGACAGAATAGCAGGATTTAACATGAAAAGCCCATGACACCTATATGGTTTTGTCTACGAGACACAAAGAGAACATCTGCAAAATGCTGTTTGATGCTTCACTTCCATACCACTGTCTATGTTGCTTGTGCTGAATGTTGCTGCTGCGCCTGCTAGCTGCTAACTGTGCAATTGCTGTACATCTATGATACATCCCATTATTTCACAAAAGCGAAGTTTTCTTTGTCGTCATCATTTTTTCACTACCGCGTCTGATCGTTATCCGTAAAAAAAGTTGGAATTGATGGTCATGTTCTCTCTCTGACTGTTCGATTAATAATGGATCATCTGACCTATTCAGTCGGGTATGACGTCATATTCTTAACTTATGGCCGTGTTCATTAAAAAGGCAACTTCATCAAAGGTAAATTACGCAATATAAAATAATAATACAAGATTATTTTCAACTCCACTCAGGGATTTATCAGCTAATTTTCGAAAATTTTCCTAAAACACATAATAAAATTCTGAAATGTATATAACTTAAATGGTTTGTAAGTTTTTGATGATTAAAGCCTTAGTAAAAATATAATTTTTCTTTCAGGAAATATTTAAAAATATTAGAATGTTGGAACAAAACATGTAATTAGTCTCATAGCAATAACATCACCTTTGAAACATTTTGGATTAACTAAATATTTTTGCTTATTCCAACTCCTTCTCATATACACTAACTCTGTGAACGATTTGAATAAAAAATATCTTTTTTTTGGGAATGATATTTAGAAACAATACCTTGTTGAGATGAAAACATCTATATCACTTTAGATTTCCGGAAAAAAACTACGCACACACAATATTTATAACGAAAAGTAAGCTAAATAGTTGAACTTCTATCCCTTTCCCCATTTTTGTATACAATTATTACATTTTGAAATAAATGGATTAGGATTAAATTTTTACCTTTGCTGTTCCGGTATGAAAACACGGAAGAAAACATAAAAATTCTACATCATTGTCATATAATCTTACATCGAACTTTGTGTTTTTGGTGTTGAGCACACTTCCTATTATTAAGATCGGTCACAATTGAAATGAAAATGACTTTCGTGCTCTGTCCACGTGTGAAAAATGAAAGGAAACTAATGATTATCAAGATCAACTTCAGCTAAAAATAAAACTTGACACATTGTCAGAACTTTCGAAACTTGAATCAAAGTTAGAATATTTCTCGGGATTTAAATGTATTTATGAAACATACATATGTGCATCTAAACAAGCGCCGCTTATTCCCCCCCCCTCCACCTCCACGAGCGAGCATATGATTAGAATAGTAACAATAATAATAATAAAAATAGTAATAATAATAATAATAAGCAATTTTCTATATATAAAACAAGAAATTGAACAATCAACTAAACATCATCAACAAAGTTGTCTTCATATTATCAGAAGCATCACATCAATGAACGTCTTTCTCATTAACATCGTGAACATCAACATTGTTCCTTGTCTTTTCGTTTTTGTGAATCATTGTTAAGGAAAAATAGGATTTGGACATACTAAATATGAATTGTAAACTCTTAAGTTAAATGGTTTATATAATCAAATATGCCTCTTCACACAGAACTGGATAGGATATTTCTGGTATGACTACATACTTATTATTTTCATCTTTGAACCTTACTCTATCAAGTAAGAGTCATAGCTTTTATTCATTACTTCTTAAATACATATATAAAACTGAAGAAGAAAGAGATCTAAAGAGTTGTAACAAAGACAGTCTAGAAACCAGTCTAGGTGTGGTGATATGATTAGTGTAGAAAGGAAGAGCGTGGGTGTGAAATAATAATAAGGAGAGGGGTCATCAATAACAATCCCACGTGTAAAAATCTTAAAAAACATTGTATGTCGAGGGATGTTTTCAGATTATTAAGAGCAATTCTCATCCCGGAAACTTTTTTTCAATTAGATTGGCTTTGTATCGTCGCCATAAACATATGAAGTCACGTATACATTCGTGGATACGTGAGTTTATGTTAATAACGTGTATGAGACTATTATAATCATTTTTTCAAATTAAAGCATATTGAATGGTTGTTTAATGAAATATCTTATAATTTATACATATATATATATATATATACATAAATCTATATATTTCTTCTTGAAAATTTAATATTTTCTCCTTGAAGTTTCAAACGAGTCTTTAATTAATTAAAAGGACAATATCAATTTATTTGTAACTTATTATTAAAATTACTAAATTTTTTTTTTAAAATAACTTCATCTTATGATAAAGAAAACAAAATATAAAATGAGTTACTCATGTACAAAACATAATAAAATTAACATTTAATATGCGTATTATAACGTCTGAGGCTGATATTGTCCACAATCCGTCAGGAAGCTACTTCAAGGGAATTACGATATTTTGAGTCAAAAGGAATTTTGAAAATCCGTATGATCCATATAAAAGCTATATATATTGCTTAAGCTTATTTACTAGAATAAAATAAACCACAAAGTTTATTTTTTGAAATATGTAGACGTATGTATGTATATATTTCATATTATCTGACATTATTTAATACTTCTATAGAGCACTTGAATGTATTCTGATGTCAACTAAAAATTTTGACAAAACAAGCTAATACACAATGAAGAGAGTTATAATGATTAAGATCAATTCTGAATAATTGAATCCTGAAAACCTCAAGACAAATTTTTTCGTTGAAAAACATGCCGTTTCATGTTCAAAAATGTTCAAGTGATTCGTATGCAAATACTCAACCCAGGATTATCTTATTTATATAAGATACAAATGGAGATTTCACTGTAGATTTTGCATTTCATTATTGAAAACATGCATATTATAACTTCTTTATATGTACAAAATCCACATAATGATAGTATCTTGAAAGTAAACTCAGGTTCACTGACAATAACTTGAGGGTGTAGAACTATAAGCTTATATCACGGATGAAAATTCCAAGTAAATATGTTTAAACAGGAGTTTATCTTTGTTTCTAGCTAATTTGCTACTTAACTGAGAAAATATAATAAAAATAAAATGTGTTATTTCAATTATATATGTCTAATATTACAAGATTCTCGTTTTTTTCATTAAATATTAATATTCATAACATTCAAAAACATCTATAAATACACCTTATAATATTCAAGCATTTTACGTAATCAACTTGAACAGGTATCTTTTTAGATCATGAGTTGCATCTTTTTTTTCATTTTATCAGATAGATCATGAATGGATCATCTAGTACACATTCAGATGGAATAAAAACTTGCAAAAGAAAAAAAGAGAAAGCTGTTGTAGGAATAATATTATCGAATATCGACAATACTTGAATGAAAACCATTTTTGTTTCTTTATAGAAAATCATTGGGATCTAAATAGCAGATAATATACGAACACACATACATACACATTGTACATAGTATATATATATCATTGAAAAGAGAAAATAATCATTTTTTTCTTTAATTTTAAAGAAAATATAAAGTCTTAATAACTTTCGATAAGTTGTATTGTTTGTGTACTTCATCACTACACTGTAGTCTTATCATATAAAACGTTTCTCTTGATTGGAACAACCACAAGGTACATTGATGACAAAATTTAAAATTCTCTTGTCTTTTAATTTTCCTTATATTTATTTCTTTTTTATTTTGAATTTATTTAATATTTTATAGAAAATATTCAATGCCTTCTCATAATTGCCATCGTCTTCAGGGTCAAGTAGCTATTGTAACTGCTGCAACTAAAGGGTATAGCATCATTGTTATAATTCTAAAACTATACTAGAAACTAATGTTTTAACATCATATTATGAAGTTATAGTTCAACATGTGTTATTTAACTCTTTTTTTAGAATAGGACTTGCAATTGCTCAACGTCTTGCTGAAGAAGGAGCATCTGTCGTTATATGCAGTCGTGATCAGAAGAATGTCGATAGGTTTCTTTTAATATATATTTAATTAATCAAAGAAACACTTGATCTTTAGTGTTGTAGCTGATTTGAGAGCAAAAAACCTAAGTGTTGAAGGAATAGTTTGCCATGTTGCTAAACCAGAGCATCAACAGCGTTTAGTAGAATTCGTAAGAAAATCAAAAATAATAATATATGATTAGATATAATTCAGACCTTATCCAAATTTGGAAAAATTAATATTCTTGTTAACAATCATGGTATTAACCCAGCATTTGGTTCAATTTTAGGTAATTTCAGACATAAAAAACAGAGATTATTCTGAATTTTTAGATGTACAAGACGCTGTCTGGGATAAGCTTTTCGAAACAAATGTGAAAGCTGGTTGGCAACTTACCAAACTGGTTCAACCACATATGAATAAAATTGGGTATTTTTCGAGAAAATAATATTGGTTTATTTATCTTTAAAGTTTAGGGGTGGAAACATTATTTTCAATGCTTCGTATGGAGCGTATAAAAGCCCTCCAGTAAGTTGATCAGATAACATGTTATACAAAAGCTCGCTTGTTTAGGGTATTGCTGCTTATGCGGTAACTAAAACCACTCTTATCGGATTGACTAAAGCCTTGTCTGTTGAATTGGCTTCACAAAATATTCGTGTGAATGGTATTGCACCTGGGATTATCAAGACTAAAATGAGCAAGACTGTAAGATTTTCCTGAAATGATAGTATATTTTGTATTATATTTGCAGCTTTGGGATGGAGGGGAAGATGAGGTTATCGCAAACCAAGAAGTACGTATTGACTTTCTTATCAAGCTCTAATACTAAATCAAACTTAGATTCAACTTGCACGTCTGGGAGTACCTGAGGACTGTGCTGGAACTGTTGCTTTCCTTGTATCGGAAGACGCTGCATATATCACAGGAGAAATGATTGTCGTAGCTGGAGGTGTTCATGCTCGTTTATAACTTATTCAAATAAAATAATTTTTATATGAATTTTCAAAAATAACTTTAAAAAAATAACAAACAATTTGAAAGACAAAAGGAAAAATACACAGCACAGTCGAAAACATCTAGTACATGAAGGGTTTAAAAAACAATTTGAAAATCTAGAATCTGACTAGCGAAACAACGAACAGAAGAAATAAAAATATACATCACTCTAAGTGAAATTTTTGATCCTGGATAAAAAAAACCAAGAAACCGCTCCTTAAAGGAATCATATAAAATGCAATTTAGGCAAAGATTGTGCGCCGGGCAATAACTGAAGTTAATGGAATAATATAAAAAACTATCCATTTCAATAACATCAAACAGGTTCAAGTTTAACTTCCTAAACAATCAATTATAAACACTTTTTTAAATGTTTAAGCTTACCGAATTTACTTCAATACAACGTACAGGTAATAAATAATCATCTAAACAGGTATCACTTCTTACAGAGTCATGACGACTCGAGTGATTACCATCAGTTGGCTTTAAAAGCCTATTAACAACATTCCATAGAAAACCATTAGTTTCCTCAAGAACATCAGCCGTTTCACGATCTGAAGACCGTCCCAATACCTCAGCGATAGTGCCCAGTAGAACAGAAGCCTGAAACTACCGACATTAATACATTATGTATGACCCAAATACCTCTTTAATGCCATGATAACTCTTAAGAACTCTGAATCGAACTTGGGCGTCTTCGAACTCCGATGTAGCAGTGATCGGCTTATCAGCAACTTTGATTATTTCTTTCGTAGGAGTTGATTCTTTAGTGGGCTGAGAAATACTTTCCATTTCATGATCTTCTACAGTTTCCTCGTCTTGAATTGTTGAATCTGAAAAAAAAGTGTGAATTACCACATGCATATGTAGCATTTTATGAAAATTAAGCTATTTAGGCGTATTCTCAACCGGTTTATAGTATGTGCAAAATAAAATGATATGAAATTGTGTACAAGCACGTGAAAGTAACACGATGTTATCATGTCTCGCACATCCAAACTATTCTACTTAAAGTAGCCATAAATTAAATCAGTTATCATACCTGAGGATTCTGCAAGTTCATCTAAATCATGTAGGATATGACCCAAACAGTAAATACATGAGATATTTCCATTTTCATATTTTTGTATCTAAAATAACAAGTTTCACATTTCAATTTCAAACTAATTATAAATACCCGAACAAATGCAGGACAATGAAGCTGTGTAATCTTACTTTTATTGGAGCCACGATATCTTCCACTACGGTGACATCTAACACAACATTATGATTATTCATAGAATAGAAACATACCTGTAATACACTTCGCCAGTTTCGGTAGAGCAACGTCGACGAAATGAGGACCTCATGGCGGCAGATGTATCCTTTAACCATTCCTGCAAATAAAAGTAGGAAAGAAGAAAAATTAAGACATGAAATAAAACTGACATTGAAGGCCTCTTCCGATTGGAACAAAGTTTCATGTAAAGAATAGTCTTGTTTTAAGCCTCCAGCACCTATATGGGCATGTTTTTGAGAACAATGAATAGCTAATAACTCTTGACTGCCCAGTTTCTCTTGACAATCTTCAACAGGACAAGGCACACGATCCTGTAACAATAATATTATATAATATACAGAATAAATAACTTACAGTTTTTTGAGGTATCCTAATTGTAAAATATTCCCTTGGAGCCTGAGGCTTTTCTGGCAATTTAACTAAAGGTTTTGATTCGTTTTTCACTGATTTGCACATTCGTGAGAGATGACTCTTGTAACCGCTTTTAGAAAAAAACTTCTTTCCACAATCGTTGCAAATGTAACTCCCAGAACATATCTTCTCGGGTTTCGGTTGTTTTCTCATTTCATCAGTTCGCTGTTCTTTATTAAGATGATGAATATCTTTAAGATGGCGATGATAGCTGCTTTTTCCGCAGAGCCATCGATTACATAGTGAACATTGTAGCATTTTTTGTGTCGTAACTAATATCAGTTCACTACCTTAGTTCTGCAAGAAAAATATTTGAGAGATACATAGTAGATATAGGTACTTACGCTCGACGGTAATTAGCACTATTGGAGTAGCAACGCTTTCAGCGTGCTCCGAATACATTTACGTCGTACCTCGATATCAAGCTAACTAATATAGATAGTTTTCTAAAAAAAAGTGAATTTCAGAACAAACGCGACAGTTGTGAAAGACTATTAATAGCTCTTTGCGTAAGAATAACAAGAAGAAGAAGCAGAAAATCACTCATCATATATATGTAAACAGAAACGTATTGCATGGTAAATGAAAAGCATAATCAGAACAGCAAATTCAGGATATAATCAATGAGTTCTCGTGCCATCTTTTCTTTCAAAAAATCAAAATATAATTGACACGTTGATTATTATTAAAGCCTGGAAGTACAAATTTCATTATTGGTCTTGCAACGCTATCAAAACTTGTTTAGCTGTTCCTAAAGATGAATGAGTAGTTGTGCTCGGACTCTTTATCGTACTGTTTCATGATTTGACAGCATGTCGAAGAGAATATGAAGTCTATTCTTCTATTATTTGTTTAGATTAGCTCTTTAATAAAAGTAATCAATTAAAAAGTTTATAATAGTTTTAGATGCAGCGACTAATATTTACAAAACTGTAAACGATTTGCAATAATCTTAAGTTCGATACTGAACATTCAGGCTATATAAGAAAAAAAGTACAATCACATGTTGCATAGGTTCAATTTCTAAGTTGGAAAGAGAGCGTGCGACTACGAACTTGTTTCCCTTCTCTATAGGGTACACAGACATACGTAGATTGTATTAGATGAAGAATGTTCTATTTCAATTTATTATTTCTTATACTTTGACGTTCTTCACCATATTACTTTTATATTTTAATCTATCAATATCAAATATATTTGAAATAACAAATCTTTATTTGAACTTTCTTCCCAACACCATTTAAGTAGTAAGTGTTTTATGTGTTTAAGAGTGAAAAAATCTTATCATCATCCGTTGTTGAAAAAAACTGTTATGGATACAACTTTGATGTTTACTACAAAACGTGAAACATTTTTGTTTTTCTAAGTTTTATTACGTCTAATATACCAAAAGATCTATGAAGTCGATAGCCTCATTCAGTTTTCCCAATCCAGTTGTAATCATCAAAATATTAACATTTTTAGTTGTACTTTAACATCCGAATGAAAGACTGTCACCAAATTCTATAGGAATAACTTGTCTACCAATACAAAGATTTTAAATAGAAAGCTGGTAATTGCAAGAAAATTATGAATTATATCATAAGTTTGAATTAGATTTTGATAGGAATTATATTAACCATAAATATGAAAGAACATAAACATCATATTAGAAATAATAATTATAGATTTCTTGATCAGTTGTTCTATATCTGAACGGAAAATATACTGCTTCGGCACTTATAATCAAAAACATCAAGAGATAAAGAAGTTTTTTTTTGAAATTTTAGTTTTTTGTGATATGAAAACATTTTTATAATAAAATTATATTTTTGTTTGAAAATGTTTATTGAAGGCTTATCTATTTATATACAATTTTAGAAAGGAGTTAGTTTCATTGTACAGTGGGAAACCCGCATTTGAAAAAAGAAAACACATAAAAGTAAATGTCTTATATACAGAAAGTTTTTTGATGTTCTCTGAATATTAGCTCAAAGAACAGCAGCCAGAAGAATGGAAGCAATTGAGAGATAGCGTACAGAAGATTGCACAAGTGCTGCAACTTCTCCAACACGATCTCCTGAAAATTGGAAAAAAATCTGTGTTAGCTCAGACATTTTCACAAACCATTGTGACCTTTACTCTCAGCTACAACTTGTTGATTCATAGGTGGAGAGACAGGCTTAGGAAGACGATAAGTCTTAATGTCGGAGCATTTAGTTGGCCACCTGAAAATGATAAATGGTCCAAATTACGAGGAAACCACATGAGAAAAGTAAGATGCGATCTTACTTCTTCACTGCATTTGTGTCAAGAGCCATTTTTTCCATGCTACCGAAAGATCTTCTTGTTAAATCTACAACCAATTCAGCTGTGTCAAAGTCACACTTGTGAGCAATTGTTGGAACATCGCAATGCAGAGTGCAAGTTACATATCTTTATAATAATAAATAAAAATAGATGAAATATCTAAAAGATCTTACTCGCAACTGTCGCTAAGATAAACTTCGGCTTGAGTGGTGTCACCACTAAGTGCTAAATGTCTGAAGTTGTTTATCAAAGATGTAACTGCATCATGCTTGGGAGAACATAGTTTAATACAATCGGTGTTACTTTCGATTGTTTCCAAACAAGGGAACTTTTGACGAATAGCTGAAAAGTGATGCTTAATCACATCTCAAACAAGATGAGCAGATTAAATTGAAAGCGAGAAAATATCAGAAAAAAAGGTCATCTCACTTATAAATTGTAATTCAAAGAGCGAAATTACTCACCATCATAGTTGTAGACACAATAATGATCAATAATTTCTGAAGATCTCATAAGAAGTTGATGAAGATATCCTGGGTCACATTTAGATGAACAATGTTGGAATGTGTGATAAATTCTAATTTAAAATAATTATTAATTATAATAATCCCATTTTTTTTGTTAATAGCAATATAAAGCCAATGTTCAAAGTATAAATGCCTTCTCATTCGGTAATCATTCATACACTTCACGTCATGTAGTCACGTAAACGAGTTTGGTCATTTTACACTCATAACAGCAGAGAACGGTTGCTTTCCGGATGACTAAGTCTTAACTATAATCGAAAACAAACCCGCAGAACTTTTCGAAGAAAGTAGTGTTTGAGAAGGAAGTAAGAAAATCATTATAATTTAACTGAAATTAGACTATAGAATGCAATAATTTTAAGTATTTTATTACTTGAAGAAGTGATGTAGTTTTTTTAGCTCCAAGCTGACTGCGAATGGATTCAATGAACCCAAAAGCACATTGACCAACACAAGAATCAGGGTTGCTGGAGGTATGTGGGCTGAATTTCATGGTACTATTCTATCATTGAAAAAAAGGTAATACCTGACAGTTGGAATTGAAGGATCTAATGTTGGCATTTGATCAAATGCATTACTAAGTGATGTTGCAATCAGGAGAATCACGAACTTCTGTACCACCATAGTATCTGAGAAATGAGGTTGTGGGAAGTCACTAGTGTATTTACCTCCAAAACGATAAGTATAAGAGGAGGAGGGTGGCCCGAAAAGGAAACCAGCTATAGATAGTATAAAAGCAAAATCGCGGAACTAATGAAGTTCATGATGTGAGTGAAAGAAGCGAATGATGCAGCAAACAGCACTTTAAGCACAATGTTTTGAGGAAGAAAACGATTCTATCGGAAAACTGGTGGAGATCTTGTTCGTAAGAAGATAATACCAAATATATTCTCTCACACAAAGAGATTTGAAGACAACAACTGTAGGAAGTGTTATGGTATTTGAAACGTCAAAACCGAAATATTACCAAAACTAACAACATGAAAACATGAATGAAGCATCACGACTTTAACCAGCGAAGTTAACTGGAAGCCGAATACGGCAGGTTAGGTGATTCTACGCTTTTATATCTGCTGAAGAAACCCTGTACTTCTTTAAGCAGGGCTGGTTCCGAGTCACACAGATTGCGCGAGACAGCCACGAGATTGTAATATCGAGACAAGAAAAGCGGCAAAAACAAGATTCGAACGAGAATGGCACGACCTCTAATGTGCATTTGATAAAGCCTACTCTAACCCCTCAAGGTGATTCCGTTTCACGTTCTGTTAAGATCGAAAAATCGAATATTTATTGACGAGAGAGACCAAAAACCTCTAAATATTTTATCCGCCGACTAAGAAAACCTGAAAAGGAACAAGTCTCAGCGATAGTAAAAGTAGGCACGAATGGCAATGCCGTTTTACTTATTTGATGCTTATAATTATAATTAAAATATTTGAACTACAAATCTAAAAGACACAAAGCATGGATAAATTAGAAATTAAATATACAACAGAGACATGCAGCTAATAAGCACCCGTGTGGTAGAAGGCAGAAGAATTTCAAATAAACTTCTGGAAAAAAAACCGTTCCATGGTGGTTTCCAGGGTTTCGGGCATGGATTATTTTCTTTATCTTCCCAATATAATAACACAAGAGCATAGAGAGAAAGGTTTATTTATAAAAGATGTGTAATCTACATAATTAAAAGTTACAGAAATAACGAAAGCACACTTTTTATACTAGTTTATAATAGAACTTCCATGAAAAGCAGAACCTTGCTCCGCGGACTTCGTATAACTTCGTATAACAGAAAAACTATAAAATGCTTCCTTACGAGTCCGTTAGGCTGCGACTTTGAATCTTTATGTAACTTTTAATTTTGTATATTACACTTCTTTTATTAAGAAATCTTTCTCTCTAAGCTCTTGTTTTATTATAATTGAAAGATAAAGAAAATAATCCATGTGGTTACCTAGCCCGGAATCCTAGGAACCACCATGAAACGAAACCGACAAAAATATGAAAAATAGATAACTATTCAATTTCGAGAGCTTTCGCCTTCAAAACAGCTGGGGCTGAACTTGGGGGCAGAATTCGCATATCTGTGACGATAGCAGTTACAAGATCAGATGGAACGATCTCAACAGATTCCGTTCCCAAAAGTGCCATTCGTCCATACTGAACCTGCAAAGAAATGTGTTGAAGCGCGTTCGATGGTTAAATTAATTTACTTTATCAACAAATTTGAAAGATTGTGCAACTACCAGGACAGGTACGTTTCTATCTTTGGCTACAAGAGCTAATTGTAATGAACCTTTAGCAGCAACAACATTTCCATTGGACAAAACGGCTGTGCATCCAAGAAGAACCAAGCTACACTGAAATATAAAGACATCCTATGAATGTTTCAAAACAATGGATATATACATTTTGCATTGCATAACCAACAGACTTCAGATCTGTATATTGGCATCTCATTCCTTTAGCCAGTAATGGCTCAAAATGCTTCATTCCTGAAGAAAACATCATTTTTTTTAAAAAAAAAACTCAAAAACTTACCATTTCCGTTCATTTCTTGATCCACAATACATATTATCTGGTTTTCTAAAGATGAGTTCAACAGTACGTGGTTGACAACAGGATTCCTGAAAACCCGTTCAGAAAGAATAAAAAAGAAATGAGAAATAGTACCAATCATATGTCAAAATCATTTTTGTGGAGGCCAACTTAGGATTCAAGTGATTAGTGATTGCAATATAAGCATAACTGAAGTTATTCTCACGACACTCTTTAAGCCACAGTTGCAAATCAGCAAAGCTCTATAAAAAAAATGGAAAAAATATGATATATTTCTTAAAATTACCCTCGTACCGGTATGAATATCATCTTGTCCTATTTTAACTATTTCTTTTTTCAACTGCCGTACGATATTTCCCAAAGCTAATGGTGTAGGCCACTTACCTACATCAAAAATCAACATTAAAAATTTGATAAAAAAGTTTTACCATTTTGAGTTAAATGGGCAAGTTGAGGTTTGATGTCATTATCCAAACCATGTCCTTGTTTATTCACTTTGTCCAAACTATCGCGAGATCGTTGAATAATCCAAGAATTAAGAAACTAAAAACTATTATAACAACATATAATATTGACCAAAACTACACCTCTTCGAAAGCAGTTAAAAATTCCTCGCAAAGCTGGTCTAGTTCGGAAATAATTCCTTTTTCACATCGAACGGCGAGACTTAAAAAAGCAGGATGAACTTTAGCAATTGAAGCTCCGTCTTCATAAGGCACTGATGAAGCTATTAAAGAAATAAACAAAGTTACATCATAATGCTAGAAAAAATTACCTGCAGCATTCTGTAAACTTGTAGCAAGATTTTCTTCAGATCCAATCTTCATACTCAAATCTGAAAAAAAAATTTTTTTTTGATATCACGAAACCAGCAACTCACCAAACTTCACTTCTTTTGGATCTGATTTTTGACCAGTTTTGGACTTTATGGATGGTTTTTGAACACATTCTGGAGTTGGTGATTTTTCAGTTCTCCTCTAAAACAATTAAGATTATAAGAAAAAACAAAAAAAAAACAATTTACATCTTCTGCTTTCCCTTGTTGGCTGGATTTATTTTCCGAAGCTTTAACTTCAGGATGACCTTGAGTTTGTCCTTGTTTGTCGGTAGTTGATTTTTGCACAGGAGATTGTCCCTGACCTTTCTTAGCTTCTGATTGTTGCTGTTGTCCCTCTGCTTGAGCCAATGCTTTCTTCTCCAAGGCAGCTTTCACTGCAAATATTTTTCATTACAGCTATTCTATGGGATAGGTTAACACTTCAAGCAAATTCCAAGAACAGTGAAAACCAAGAAAAATATTCAATTTTCTCACCTCTCGCTTGCTTTTCAGCGGCTTTATTTGCACGTTGGGCTCGTTTCTCCTCCTGATTCATTTCCTTCTGCTGAAAAGTTATAATATGAGAAATAAGCTTAAAAACATGAAATACATTCATGTATTGTACTGCCTAAACAATGTCAATTGGTCCTACCACGAGGGTATCCTATAATTAAATCTTAAATATATATATATATGCTTTGCATTATAAAATAATTAAACAAAAAAGCCAGATATAAGACATATAAGACTGGTAAAAAATAATTAATTTCAATAAGGTAAGAGTAAAACAATTAGGGATTAGAAAAAAGGCAGGATTCTATAACAACAAAATAAAGAAACGTAATGATGCTCATTAATTCATTACTGTTATCAAATTAAGAATGAAAACGCTCATATTCTATCCAATGGTTCCTAGTAATTTCTGGACATTCCAAGTATAGGGTAAATGTTAACAAATGAAAAATCAGAATATATTTGAAATGTAGACCAGACGAAATGATATGCAAACTTTCAATAACTGGAAGGAACTCAACTCAATACAAACAGTTCTAGTTCATGCAATGAAGACCAGGATATCCTAATACATTTACTAAGAAATTTTTTCACTCATAGAAAAACAAGAACAGAAAAAAATATCTTTAACACAAATAATTTTCCTTCAAATTTCAATTTCTTTAAACTATATTTTTATCTTTGATGAACAAATTGAATTATATCCTTTACAAATTTTATAATTTATAATAAGAGAAAGGAACGTGACGCAAAATATGTTCAAAGCAAGAAGGAACTATGCGTACTTTGCAAAAAAGCCACGCCTATTTTTTTAATGCCGCTTGTATAGCAGCTGAATCAGAAACTAATAACATATAGTTTATATAAGGTGATTAATATTAATTGAAATCATACCTTTCACTTCTGTTTATTAAAATACATGTTTTTATTCATTGAATACCTTGAATAGTTACATGACTGCTTTTAATTTTTTATTTTTTATTTTTTAGTTATATTGATTGCATATTTCCAATTTGGAAATGCTCTTTTGTTCCATGTAAATGTTATTGTTCTTTTTTAGCTCAATTAAATAATGAAATAATTTTTTATAGGTATGTCATCATCATCTGAGTCTTCTGATTCCGAGGATGAAAAGAAGGTAAAAGGTTTTAAGGTTATTTTTTATTAATATAATTTTTCTAGGTGACCAGAAGCGATTCTTCCGATGACGATAACGATAATGATAATCTGAAAAATGAAAAGTCATCAGAACAGCAATTTGACAGTGGTGGTATGTTTAAGATATGCTTGTTGTACGCGAACACGTGAAATTGAGTGTTCATTGATTTTTTTTTTGTTTTGCTTCATGGACGATTGGCTATAAACTTAGATTTTTTCTCTCAATTTTAGACTCCGGCTCTGAATCTGACTCTGAATCAAGCGATTCCGACAATGATCAACCTTCAAGCAGTCGTAAGCGGCCAGCGCTCCAGAAGAAAACTCCTGTTAAACGGAGAAGACGTGACGAAAGCGAAGAAGTAGGCTAAACAAAACTTATTTTATGATTATGTTTTTATTTTAGGATAAAAATAGAGAATTGTTCGATAACGAAGAGGATTACACCAGCTGGAGGAATATGTCAGAAAAGGATCGCGAACAGAAAATATTTGAGTTAATGGAACAGAAGGAAATTAATAAGAAAAGGTATAAATTTTTAAAGTGCTTGTTTTCACTTTATTCTTTTTAGGGAGCAGATTACTCAAAAATTGAAAGCACAAAACAGTGATCAAGTAGACACAGAACAAGGAAAAAGGTCAAAACGGGAAGATAAACGTAAAAAGACTGGAAGCGATAGTAGTGAAGATGGTATAAAATCTTATATTTGACTGATTATGCTGTAATTTGCTTACAGATGAACCTCGCCAAGGAACAAAAGGTTCGGAAGATTCTGATATAGATGCAGATTTCCATCGTCCTAGTGAAATGGATCGAAGGAGAAAGCACAAAAGTGCAATGGCTGATTTACTTCAAAAACGACGCGAAAAAGAGAAAAAAAAAGGAAGTAAGTATCCAAATTTGGTTTATACTTACAGTTTCTTTACTAGCTGCCCTCTCATATGATGCAGTATTTGGTAAAGAAAAGGATGAAGGAAGTGATTCCTCTTCCTCTTCTTCAGAATCTTCAACCAACTCTTCTAGATCATCATCTTCTTCACGGTAATGATAATCTATGCCGTATAGTACTTTGAAAATAAGTTTTAGTAATTCTTCACCTGTTCGAAAACCCAGTGATGATGAGCGTGATTCCGCGGCTAAGAAACCGGTAATTTAACACATTTTAAATTTATCTTTAAAATTTTCTGATTAGATTGAAAGCAAGGATGAGCTTGTTCGAGCAAGAATGTCTCGTTTCAAACTTTCTAAGATTGTACATGCTCCATTTTTTGGTGATGTGGTTAAAGGATCATTTGTGCGCATTCAGACAGGTCCTATACCCGGTAGTAAGAGCAGATATAGAGTATGTGCTTTGAATACCTTCCAGAACACAGTTTATTTCAAATAGATTGCTAAAGTGTTAGATGTTGTTCAAACGGCAAAGATTTACTCGTTAGAGGGCACAAAAACAAACAAAGGATTAAAATTGAAATGGGGTATGCTATTTTATCCGTTTTTTATAGTTTATGTCTTGTTTAAGGTAAGCATGAGCGTGTTTATCGCTTAGAGTTCGTTTCGAATACCGAATTTCCCGATGATGAATATCATGAATGGAAAGAAGTGACTCAACAGGAGGTAGTAATGACAAGATTCTGTGTAATGATTTATAATATTTAAGGATTCTATGCCATCCGTTGAACATGTCCAAAAGAAACAAAAAGAAATTAATAAGGCTATGAATCATAATTTCACTAGCGAAGAAATTGATTTTGTAAGAGAGAATTTAATAGTTTATTTTTTTATTTACGAGTTGTTTCTAGATTTTAAAAGAAAAGGGACGATTTACAAGAACTCCACGAAATTATGCTATGTCTAAAGGAGAGTTGATGAAGAAAAAGGTATGAGGTGGCATAAACTGTAATATTCTTCTTCTTTGTATAGGAATATGCTGAGCAATGTGGAGATATTAAAGAAGCACAAAAACTACAAAGAGAGATTGAAGAGTTAGATTCTAAAGCTGAACAACTAGTGAGATATATGACTCAATTTTTCTTTCAATTTGTTTACTTCACAGGATAAAGCTCGGTCGGCAGATATATCTGCTATCACTTGGATAAATCAACGCAATAGAAATAAAATGAAGCAAGCTTTCTTGGGAGACCAAGTTCATGTAAGCTCCTAATAGTTTGAGTTATTTATGAAATCTTATTTAGATTGATATGACTGCTGGAGATGATCCCTTTACCAGAAAAAAAGATCGAATGAAAGTTGTGTCATCACGCAAAGATAAACCTGGCGTCGTATCTAAAGAAGAAGATGATGATAATGGTAAATTACCTCTCAATTACTTCTTATCTATTTTTTTTCAGAAGCTGACCCTGCCCCAAAGGTGGATGATCCAACAAAACAGAACAAAGCTAGTACTTCGGCAACATCTTCTGGTGCCCCACGAGCTTCCTTTATGCCTTCATTTGGAGGCCCTCGTAAGTAGCGAACAGCCAATATCTATAATCAAGATTATATTTCCAGGTACTAGTAAAAGTGCGAATGACCTGTTTAATTTACATAGACAAATCAATCAGATTGAATTAGATATAGATCTAGGTATTAATTTTCCGCTCATTTGTTTAATAGGATCTTTCTTCAGATAAACTAACCACAGTGCGGGAACCGATTCCTGGTCGATTAGATGATTTTGATTCTAGTGTTATGAGGGCACCAGCAGCTCCTCAGTCTGACAACCGGCGGTTGTAATTAGTCTAAATATATGTTTGTAATACGTACTTTTAGAATGGTTTCCTTGGATGATTACCGAAAGAGAATGGCTACAAAAACAGCCGGAAGCTCGCAGAGTGGACCGTCCAAATATACTTAACTATTATATGATATAATATAGCGAGAAAATAATACGTATCACGTTGATAAATCTTGCTTAATAAGCTAGTATAATATACTTGCTCTGAAAGTTTGTTTGATGAAGCATTTCATCTAGAAATATTTTGTATTATAATCTGAGCAATGGTTCAGCAGGATTCTTTCATATTTCCCCATCTTCTTACCACTTGAGCTAATTCATTCGTCCAAATAATTTAAAATTTAGTTCGCTTTAGCTATTATGTGGCCCGTGATCATCACTAATACGAGGTTGTCTAATCGGATACTTTTTTTCCGGAGTACTACTATTTCTTCCAATTCCTGAACTATTCATATAGTAAAGTGCTGTTTTTCATGATAGTAGACTTAATATACCTATTTTCAAATTTTGACACTCCCACTGCCCTCCAATTAACTCTGGCCAAGTTGTTAAATTACTCTTGGGAAGCAAGTTTCATGTTTACTGTTCACGAATCTCTATTTTTCTAAAAATTGTATTATATTATTATATTCTCCCCTTTTTATTTGTTGTCTATTATCCATTTTATTTTCGTTTCACAGGTCATCTTCTTTCAAAAATTTCTCCAGTAAGTCTTCTTGGTGTAGCCTTTTTGTATTATTTCAGAACTATTAGGTTTTAATAAATTTTTCCCCATAAAGAGCAGCTTATTAAATATCAGATTAGAAAAACAACAACAGACAAGGTCAATAATTCGTTTTTTTATTTTTTTCAATCTTTAAGAAGTTAATAATATACAGTTTGGCAATAAGTGAAATCTTCAAAAATTTGTCTATCAAAAACATTTGTGTTTGTTAGGATTAACTAGCAGTGTTGTTAATCTAACAACAAATAGTTAACTTTCATTTAGGCTTGGCTTGCTCCACTGTTGATAACTCTAGAGCTTGGTTCGTTCTCTCCTCTCCAGGCCTTCAACTTCAAGACAGTTTCAATGGCAAAGAGAACAGTGAGAGCAACACAGATGATCTGAAATTAAAATATTTTGATGTTTGAAGTGGAAGATGTGTACTAACAGCGCTCATGATTGCGGCTCCTCTTCCGTCGGTTCCCCAACTGGCTGAGAGATGAACCATCAACCAGATCGAGATAAAGTAGAACATAGTATTAACTCCGTAAAAGAGAAGTTCCTGGAAGAATTAAGAAATTTAAAAAAATAAAGATTTGAAGAAAACTCACGACTACAATAAGCCCTTCTCTTGTTGGTTCATCTTTAATTGTAAGGTGAGGGAAGCATACATAAGCAAGGAGGAATCCGCAAACAACAATCATGGTTTCAAAAGCAATGTGCTCAGTCCAAGCAGCGGTTGTTGTTCTTCTATCAGCACAGATAGAAAGAACGAAAGCAACGAAGGAAAGAACCTATGAACATAATTTAAATCCTATAAAAATAATTCAAATTACGATTTCAGCAATCTTTAGAACACCAGCAATGGTTCCCATGAACCCAGTGTTCAGTTGTCCCTGTCTATTGTTGGGGATGATCTGAATTTTGCTGGTCATATGGAATTGCAGCTTCTTCTTTTCCTTCTCTGGTTGGCTAAAAGAAGTATTATAAGTTGAACAAATGAAATTTAAAGTTTACCTGGACATGGCTGGTTTTTCAATTTGAGATTCTTTAATCTCGTTGGCAACTGGTCCCAAGTCTACTGTGGTTTGACAAGTATCTTCTTCGGATCTGAGCATCTGAATGCGGAGAGTAGAAAAGAAAGAAGGAAGACTAGGAAAGCGGTTATGGGGCTGCATAAATATAATAAAATAAGTGAATTAACAACTAATAGTATAAATAGGTCTGTGGATCACATCAGTTAACCAAGGTGGCACAAAAATAAAGATTGAGATCTCAAGTTATTAGGCGAGAAAGGAAATATGAATCTATGTGACCTAGTGAAAAATTTCAGTTGTATAATATATATTTATTGAAAACAAAAAAAAAGAAAAATAAGCTTATGGACGTGGTCGGACTGGCTTTGAATGTTAGAAATGATCTGCCGTTCTTTGCTTACTGACAAGACGACAATATATTTCTAGTTAACAGGGCAGAAAGGAGGACGGAAGAAGCAAAAGAAAAATCTTTGTAAGTGTTGCTCCACTTTCAGAAGTGATTGATCAGATAATTTTCGAACAACATAAACATATAAAAAAGAATTGAGTGAATAGCAACTGTGAAAATGAAGAACTGATTTTCATGTCAAGACAACAACTTTTTGACAGAATGGTTATAAGAAACTTGCGAGACTATAAGGAGAGAGGCCTGGATGTTGATATGGCTTGTCCTTGAACTCGATTAGAAATCGATCTCTCGTCTCTTAGTAGTTTCTCAGGTATTCGGGGATAATATCTGCGGACATGATCAACAGTAGTGATAGTATGTTGACACTAGTTCGCTTCTTCTCTCTCATAAGAAGTGTCGTTCTAAGATAACCGTTAGGAGCTTGATGTAGCAAAATAAAAAAGAGAGAAGAGATGAAAAAAGTTGAGATATCATGAAAAACTCAAAACTATTTTTAACAAAAAGGAAACAAAAAAATCGTCAGTTATATGAATATGAAAAATGTATTGTTTTAAAAATGGTTGAAAGACGAAAAGTCGGGACTAAGTTGTTGAGATGAATAAAAAAGTGTGGTAGTTATCAAGGGCAGGTTATATTAATCCGTTGGTTTGAAAAAATCCGGTTGCAGCCTACCCTTCAATAGTTCTCTACATAAAATACAAAATAAATGTCGAAAATATAATAATGCCATAGTTGTATAAGGAGGTTAAGCATTAAGTTGGAAATGCGGGCAAGATTTTCCAGCTTTCACGGCCGTTTAGGCTTTCTTATAATCTTCTGATTATAATAGCAGAAGTATAGAAAATAATCTTACCAAATTGCTTCAGAGTCCGTAGTCAGTCAAGCAACGCCTGGCGAAACAATTGATGAGCTAATAGGTCTGTCTGCCTGTTACCCCTTTTTTTAGATGGCAAGAAGAACCGGTGTTAGAAGAACCACAATGTTACACTGATAGGCCTACTGATGAAACTAGGCGCAGTTTGAACATTACTGCATTGCAACTCGCTTAGACAATTAGCAAGATAGTTATCTACCGGTTATAATAAAACAAAAGTAATTGTTTAAATACAATTTTTTGAAATTTAAAATTGTGGGTTAAGGAGTTGCATGATTGATGTATTGACTATAGGGGGACAAATCTGAGAAATAGTTGAAGTTTTTGCAGTCTTTGTTTAAGAAAAAACATTAACTAAGAGTGGTGATAATGAGTAGGAGTTGAAGAAGAGAAAGGAGAAAGAAAAAACGAGGAAAACGAACAGAAGATGGATAAAAAGAGAAAGAGGAAGATGAACAACGAACATGATTGCAAATCAAGTATAGAAATTTTAAAATGAAGTCGCTCAAATACACAGCCATACCTGGGTCATGACCGGTGTTGATTGAACAATGTTTTGTTATGTCCATCACTCATAGCTCGTATTATGATTGACTATAATAGGCAATGGAGGTCAGCTGAGAAACATAGAGAGGTATGGAGGATAATATTTAATTGCATACTAACATTGTAATTTGATTTGATTTATAAGTTACTATACACAGACTTACCAGTTTTGTTTCAGTCGATCCATCAGGATTGCTTATTGTTACTGTCTCGGCTCCTTTCATTGGTATTCGCTTCTTAACACGAGCTACTTGACCTAGAGCAATTTATTGAGAAATTTCATTGAAAAAAATTATATAGAAATATATTTATTTAGAAATACTTTAACGGCGTGTTAGTGAAAGAAAGGAAATGATAAGAATTTGACTCTTCTGAAGTTGCGATTAGCGACAGTCAGAGAGCTGAAGCATGAAACGTTTTACAATGAGCAAGCGCGAACATTGATAGAAAGCTTCTTCCCTCTTCTTCCTTTCTCTTTCTATCTCGCTGTCTCTTCTTCTTCTTAGAGTATTCATCTACTTCTCTTTTCGAAGAAATGCTTAAACAAACACATAAAAGAACGCAAGTCGGTTGTTCAATAAGTTTTCTTGTAGTTTTCATTAATCCGATCACAATGGTCGAAAACGCAGTGCAACTCTCGAAACTTGTATTAACTTACATATCGAGACAATACGCAAAACAATCAATCAGGTAAGATAAATAATAAGGTTGTTTCAACAATTTTGTCAATTTCTTACCAAATAGCCAAATAGGTGTTAATCGACAGATATAGAATTATAAAAAAGAGGTGAACTAAGATGAAATTTTGATGAAACTTGCCGATTACAGATTCATTGATGAACGCTTTTATATCAGCCGGCAACTGAATCATATGTTACGTTTATAGAAATTAGTCAATGTAGTAATGAAATGACAGTGGAACAGCTATTCTTCCCCCTCTCTTTCTCTCGTTTTCTCTGTCGTTTTTCGTAACTGTCTCTATTCGTGTCATTACAAGTCGTATTATTTAATAAAGATACTAAAAAAAGAGACAACTAGAAGAAAGCGAACCATAATCAAGTTATTACATTGCGAGTTTCTATCAAATATTACCTCCTCTATGTTTTTTCCGTTTAGAGCTTGTAAGTTGTTCATCTTCAGCAAATCCTAGATGTGCTTCATTATGAAGCTCAAGGGAATAATATTTTTCAGATTCCATTAATACTTCAGTAAAATAATAGAAGAAATACAGTAAAAAGCATTAGCTATTGTGAGAAAGTTGTAATCAAGGGCAAAACTTTGAATTTTTAAGCAATGGCATGCACTAGCTATGTGATATGATCAAGATCAGAGGACAGCTGACATCGTTGTGTTAGAATGAATGTGATTGCACGCTTCATAAAGCATGTGGCAAAGCATGAGCTTAAGAAAAGTGTTGAATTTAAGGAACAAATCGTTATATTATTAGTTTGCTATTATCGCCTAGAAACGATGCTTTTTGGATACGGATAGAAATGTGACAATACATTCTTAATTATATTCTTTTTGGCAAAAAAAAAGTAACAAAGTCATTTCCTTCCGGTTATTTCCGGCGGTGTTCATTAAGCTCTCAGTTGTTAACCACAATAACAACCATAACCATTAATTCCTCTCTTTTGCTACCTAATTTGGTCATGAACAGGTGGACAACCTATTGTCTAGCATAGCGATTACCCTTTTTGGGATCCATTCGCTCGCTGTAAGATTTGGTCCACAAAATTTACTTCGTTTTCCCCTGTTTTTGATCGATTTTTAACTATTCATTTTCATATAATCTCGACAAGTTATTGGAAGATAAGTAGTTGAAGGATTAGAAGGTCTAAGCCTTTCCGAGGGCACTGTGCATTCTTTGGACTATCTTTTGCCTATTCACTGAATGGCAGAAGGCCACGCCCTCAAGGTAAGGGAAATAACATGCCATGAGTGAGGTAGAAGTGTCCCCCACCTGGCCCGGCTCACTACCCGCATCCATGCCAGACGCCATACATGGTTCCGGAACGACTTGACCTATACATATAATACTTTTCTATTCATTCTTTAGATATTTAATATTCTTATTCCATGCCTTTGATTGAATCGAAGATTCTCATTTATCATTCGATCATTTCAGATAACAACACCTTTCATATAATTCAAATTTTTGGAGAATTGCTTAAAATCTATATAATTAGATAAATGAAGTTTAGATGTTTAATATTGCTAGTTCCTTTAGCAACAGCACAAATAAGTAATCAGCTCAAACTTGAACTATCTCAAGTATCTCATTCAGGGTTTTGTGAAGTTTCTGGATCATGCCGACAATGTCCTGATAAGCGTTATACATACTATAGATGTAACTCCCAGGTGCTAAACACTAAAAGAAAATTGTTATTTTCAAATTTTAATTTATAGAGAGATTGTTTAAATGGTGAAACATGCACAGAAGGATTTTGTTGTCCAAATATTCAAAACCAACCTCCTATGATGACACAATTCAATGAAAGTAAGTGAAAGTGTGTGATTAGGTAACCTGTCAGAAAATGTTTTGAATTCTCAACTGTTCAATGTCCTTTATTGTCAGTCAAACACTATTTCACAGACAAGCTTCTACTAATCTATGTCCTCGCTTAATGCTTATATAACTTCTCAGCTTTCATCGCTACTACCACATCATCAGCTACAATTCACTTATATAAACCGGATCCCTTTCCTCTGCCGCCTCTTTTTTTAAAAGATAACTCAATTATTGCTCAAAGTAATGATGTGGATGAAAAATGTGGAGATGGTTCAGACTGGGTAAATCGTTGTAAGAAAGACTCTGATTGTAATGGCTTATTGATATGCATGGACGGTAAATGTTGTCGAAGTAAGTACTTTTTTCCATCTACACTAAAAAATCTTTTAAAAAAATGTCTTGTGTACTTCATCGTTCTAAAAATAATCTTTTCGTTTCTTTTTTCTATCGGGCAAACGTACAATCCAATCAACCTTTCTCATATACACAACAGATTGACTTACCTTGAACATAATGATGGGCTTTCAGCTCTAATTAAGGTCATGTAAACCCCTTGGGAAAAAATATAAAGTTCGAACTCAATTTAATTCCTTGTACTAGGTTTTGAGTAAGACTTACATTTAGAGATTTGTCCTATTGAAGCAAATAAAAATTCTTGAAAGTTTGGCATTAAGTGATTTCACCTAGCCTTAAAATGCCGCATTTTACGATCGCTAGAAACGTTTTGTGCCAAAGTCCTTGGCTAAACTAGTTGCACAGTCAACGTGCAGTAGCTTTTGAAAGAAGAAATATTTTTCAACATCACAAAATTCCTATAAATAACAAGCTATGGGGTTAGATGATCGCATGAGACTTGAGCTGAAAATAGGAGGTTTCTCGTTGTTATATAAGAATGTTTCAAACATTAGCTAAACCGGATCATTATGCTACCAACATATAACAATTGAAACTTTTTCAAACGTTAAATTTCATTTCATTTCTCAAATCATAAATAAATGTATAGAAATTTGAAAAAAGAAATTTGTTTTTACAATACAGGAACAACCTTCTAACACATACTGTTCATCCAAAATAGAATTTTTTATTTTGAAAACGTAATCTTATAAAGCGGTTGCATCAAGAATTTGGAAAACATTCAAAACACGCAACTGGTATTCCCCTTTTTAACGATATGAATGCTCAAGAACGTAAAAATGTATTGTGATATAGAATTCTTTAACTATTGTATACAAATATTATTCTGATTATATTAGGTTGTTCGCAGAGAAGACGAGAAATACTGGATAAATTGGCAGCGACGGAAATTCTTGGACGAGCAATTCCACAATGTACAGAAGATGGAAAGTACTATAGAAACAAGTAAAATCAATTTTAATTTTCAGCATAAAAACAAAAACATTTGCATATTTAGACAATGCTTTGCTGGATCAATAGAAAACTGCTGGTGTGTTAACGGATCGGGCAAAAGATTATTGCCATCAGATATAGAATGCCAAACTAAAATTCGAAGAAAAGAACATAATTGGGCTCGCAAGGCACAGTTACTGCGTGATGAGTTAACTAAAAAACAAAAAGTATATTCTTAATGGGATTTCATAATGAAATTTGTTAGTTTTTCAGGATAACTGTACACTTGTAAGAAGAGGAAGTTGTCCAAGAATAAGAGCTGCTGCATCAATACCTCCAATCTTATGTAACTGTGATGAAGACTGCTACGGCAATAAGAAATGTTGTGAATATGAAGCTAACCGAGTCTGTATTGAACCAGGTTTTCAATTGTATTTTCTTTTAACAATGTCTAGAAAAGCTTTTTTAATATGAATATACAGAATAATTACCTCTTGCAGATTAAAATTTGTCTAGCTCTGGTAATAACCCTTTATTTGTTATAACTTTTAACATTTTCTGTTATCCTGCTTTTTGTATTAACTTCTCCCGCTTTCTATCCATTTTATCCAATTTATATGAATGTGTTTGCTTTTACTTGCTTGCAACACTTTATTGTTAGCATCTTCAGCTTTGCTATTTTGCCTAATTCTTTTAATAGATATTTCTTAATTATTCGTTATCTTTCAGTGGCGTCGAACGACGATATTACACTCCTTTGTGCTTCTAATGAACAATTCTCTGCTTGCCATTCTCCGTGCCAGCCAACTTGTGAAGACCCTACCGTATTACCATGCCCATCACCAACATGCCAAGCAGGATGTCATTGCCAACCAGGTTAAAATTGGGAATTATGTTTTTTTTTCTAAAAGTGTTCAATCGTTCGTTCTCGATCGCATCCTCTGACCTTAGAGACTATATTCTGAGAACTTAATCCGATGTTCTTTAGAGGATTTTATATGTAATTTTCAACTTTTTGCCTAAATTAGAACGCATGTATAGTACTTGGCCTTGCCAAGGTTTTGCAGTCATTTTAATCTCCACTAGGGGACATCGCAAAAAACCCGGGTAGATTCAACTCGTTCTTTCAAAAACAGAAATTTAAACAAAGATCAAATAGAAAATTATCTTGAAGGTTTCATTCGACGAGATGGATCTCCACATTCGCCATGTATAGCAAAATCATCTTGTGTTATGTACGATGTAACTGCTCAATGCTCAGATCAACGACGAGAATATCAAGGATGTGGTTCGTCATGTCCAATTAGTTGTCAAAATAGAAATTCGCCGAGGCATATTCTAAGAAAAATCTTTTAATATCTCATTGATTTTCAGATGTCATGAGCGTTGCGTCTCAGGCTGTTTCTGTCGTGTTCCTTACATCCTTGAGAACAGTGAAGATCCTTTGAACTCTAGGTTTACTATCAAAATTGAACGAAGTAAATATTTCAACTGTTTTTAGATGCATTTTGGCTTCCGAATGCACTCCAGCAACTCCAGTTGTTGCTACAGTTCAGCATAATATGAGGGATTCCTATTCCCAATTTCCCATAGTGCCAGCTCAGAATGTTTGAATAATATTGATTTTTATTTAAGTACTTGATATCTTAGGCATTCAATCCTTACTCTCAATATTATCCCACCCCAGGTAGTACGGCTACTGTCATACCAAATACAAATCGTTGTGCTGATTCCTTAAAAAACTATCTAAGCTGCGGAACAAAGTGTCCAGGTCATTAAGAGTCTACGTTATCACATTGAAATATTTCAAGTTTTAGTTGGTTGTAATGCACTGTCTCCCTCGGTTAGTTGTACACTTCAATGCGTACCTGGTTGTTTCTGTCATGCTCCTTATATTTTATTAGATTCAAATGTGGGTTTTTTTTTAATTCTATCAAACAACTCAATTTCAGGATCCACAATCTGCATGTGTTTTACCTCAGAACTGCCCAAGTAAAGAGTCTTCTCCAAAAACATGTCCTGATCCCAGAAAAGAATATTCTACATGCGGAGCAGCCAGGTACAGAAATATAGTTTTAAATATGCTTAAAATAATACATTACAGCTGTGCTAGATCTTGTTCAAATCTTTTGGGACGCTGTGAGAGTGGTCATTGTTCATCAGGATGTATATGCCGCGAACCATACGTGTTACAAGTTAGTTCCAGTTTTTGAACGCAATTTAAAAAAATGAGGTGTAAAGCCAACCTTATAACCGTAACGATATAAAGACCTGTAACGATTGATTGTACTTGACTTGTCAATATCCGCTCGTAAGAACGCCGCGTCGTACACTGAAGTAACGCACGGAGCTGGTGAGCGCACAATATTTTTTCAACTCTGCTCTTTTTATAAGACGCAATTTGTCAAAATCGTATAGCATATGGGTTTCACTAATTAAAAAATGGCATTTGTATATAATTTTGTAAAATTAGTGTACAGAGTACCTTTCTAATGCTAACCGCTTATATCGGACAGCACCAGTCAGAACCCTGATCAATCTCCGCCCGTAAGAACGCCGCTACTGACATTATAGTCAGAACGGAGCTGGTGAGCGAACAGGAGGAGATTAAATCCTCTCATTTTTATATGGAGAGATTTTACTCTTCCGTATAAAGTATGGGTTTAGTATAAACCCAAAGCTTAAAAAATTGTTTGAATTCTTTATAATACTAACCGCAGAACACGGTGCAGCACCGGTAAGAATTCGCCGATAATTTCCGCTCGTAAGAACGCCGCGTCGAACACTGAAGTATCGCACGGAGCTGGTGAGCGAATTAAAAGCTTTGCTAAACCATTAACTATATTGTCGCTGATCCCCTTTCCCCGTACTTGATATAGGTTTAAAAAAATAAAATAGCATTGCAATATTTCTTTAAAAAAGGTTGGATGTTGGTAGGATCATTATAATGCTATCCGAGACAAGCGAATGAGCACCGGTAAGACTATCGTTCAATATCCGCTCGTAAGAACGCCGCGTCGAACACTGAAGTATCGCACGGAGCTGGTGAGCGAATTAAAAGCTTTGCTAAACCATTAACTATATTGTCGCTGATCCCCTTTCCCCGTACTTGATATAGGTTTAAAAAAATAAAATAGCATTGCAATATTTCTTTAAAAAAGGTTGGATGTTGGTAGGATCATTATAATGCTATCCGAGACAAGCGAATGAGCACCGGTAAGACTATCGTTCAATATCCGCTCGTAAGAACGCCGCGTCGAACACTGAAGTATCGCACGGAGCTGGTGAGCGAATTAAAAGCTTTGCTAAACCATTAACTATATTGTCGCTGATCCCCTTTCCCCGTACTTGATATAGGTTTAAAAAAATAAAATAGCATTGCAATATTTCTTTAAAAAAGGTTGGATGTTGGTAGGATCATTATAATGCTATCCGAGACAAGCGAATGAGCACCGGTAAGACTATCGTTCAATATCCGCTCGTAAGAACGCCGCGTCGAACACTGAAGTATCGCACGGAGCTGGTGAGCGAATTAAAAGCTTTGCTAAACCATTAACTATATTGTCGCTGATCCCCTTTCCCCGTACTTGATATAGGTTTAAAAAAATAAAATAGCATTGCAATATTTCTTTAAAAAAGGTTGGATGTTGGTAGGATCATTATAATGCTATCCGAGACAAGCGAATGAGCACCGGTAAGACTATCGTTCAATATCCGCTCGTAAGAACGCCGCGTCGAACACTGAAGTATCGCACGGAGCTGGTGAGCGAATTAAAAGCTTTGCTAAACCATTAACTATATTGTCGCTGATCCCCTTTCCCCGTACTTGATATAGGTTTAAAAAAATAAAATAGCATTGCAATATTTCTTTAAAAAAGGTTGGATGTTGGTAGGATCATTATAATGCTATCCGAGACAAGCGAATGAGCACCGGTAAGACTATCGTTCAATATCCGCTCGTAAGAACGCCGCGTCGAACATTAAAGTATCGCACGGAGCTGGTGAGCGCTGCAGTTTGAAAAATGGTAGAGAACTATATAGGCGGCCTCAAATTTTCGCCGTATTTCGTATGGGTGCTAAAGAAATGAAAGGATGAACATGTTGCTAATACATTCGACAGAAGAGTGAAAGAAAGTGTACTTATGATTATTGAAATAAACTATCGGTACAAACTGTGATTAGGGAAACGACTGCATTTGAATGTAATTTTTAAAATATGATATAGTAACAGCTATTCAAACAGTAGTCCGTTCATTCTTATGTCAAGCACTTTTATGTCTCACATCTGCTGTACTGTTGTGTTCTCATTCTCTGTTTTCTTATTCATGAATAGTGAAGATCGGTTAAACATTTAGTATGATGTTAATTGTATGATGAACTACAGAGTACTAATTATATATTAATATTAGTTAAGAAGAAGATATGAAAACAACGAAGGCTATATTCTTAAATATCTAATTGGTAAGATTAGTTATAATTGTTTCATAAAGAAACTTAATTATCTTGATTAAATAATGGAACTTAATTAACATTTCATTTTTAATCATAAGCTTAAAGTGAAATAGCTTATATATTGAAAGATAGTTATCTCCGATATTCGATCTGAAAAAGTAGTTTGGGTTATATCGAGTAAACAATGTTGATATAAAGTGATTTTTATTGCTATATCCGTTTTATTTGTTTATAATGGCCTTTATTTTGGGAAGGTAAATGTTTGGTAATCAATAAGAATAAGATATCAAAATGGCCTAATATACGGATACATAAACATTTGATAAATTTATTACGTAAATTAGAAAAAAACAAATAGCAATATACTAGTTTATAAGTTAAATTTTTACAGGATTCAAATGATGTGAACTCCCGTTGTGTCCTGCCGTCTGAATGTGAAAGAAAATGTGATGATCCAATGAAGGTTCGATCAAAATTATTTGTATAAATTTAACTATTCGCATGCTTATTTCAAGGAATTTGTTACATGTGGCTCATCGTGCCCCATGGCTTGCGACAACCGTCATCCCAAAAGCTGTACTCCGTGTCAAACAGGTTGTTATTGTAAAAATGGTTGGCAAAATGATGATAATGTACTGTTTTAAATATGAATTATTCAAGGTCTGGTGTTCAAAAACTCAACCAACTGGCAAAATTCAATTTGTGTTCGGTTAGAAGATTGTCCACCAATCAAAGAAGAACTAATTCCTGAAACAACACCTATTACTACCACTACAACAACTACCAGCACTACAACACCGAGAACAATTGAAACAGAAACGACAACCTTTGAAGAAACAACAACATCTTCTTTCTTAGTATAAACGTCACTATCTATGCCTTTGAATATAGAAAATATGTTTTAGACTACAACCCAAACACTAACTGGATTAATGATAGAGAAAACATTAGCCATAACTCCACCTATTATTGGTATATTTTACTTTTGAATATGTATGTTCATCGTGTATTTATTCCAGGCACAAATGGGCTATCTTCTAGTTGCCCCGTTACGACATTAGATGTAGGGGGTAGAAGCTGCAATTCGGATGATGATTGTCCTGTTCAACAGGTTGATAGTTTTCTTATTCTCACATTTAATAATTTAATAAAAATGTGGTTATAGTGAACATTTAAAAGTTTTCCAGCATTGTTGTCGAGCTCTCATTGCATCACTTGGGGTGAATCCACAAAGATGTTCTTGCTCAGATCCTCTAGCAGTTTGGAGTGCCTGTGGAAGTTTATGCCCAGAGTATTGTGGACAACCCTCGGTACTAACTATTTCAAGCTTATAATTCTCTATTATTCCTTCAGATTCCCGTTTGCTCTTCCACGTGTAACCCAGGCTGTCAATGTGCTCCTGGATATATACGTGCTCGGAACGATGTAGCTGCTCCTTGTATACCACGTGAAGCTTGTGAAAGTGCTAAAGGTTTAGTTTTTTATTCATGATCTCTTCTCCTACTCCTATTTTACAGAAGCTTTTCAATTAAACGATACGCCAAGAGCGATAATGAAAGAAATTCCTAGCTTAGTGTCTCCAACACCAAAAGTAACTCATAGATTGGTAAATACAAAATGATAACATGAACTAGTATATTATTACTTTCTAGGTCGCATCTGCTACTTTGGAAGGTCAAATATTATCAGGACGATTAACGTTCAACAAAGACGAAAATGGCCAGTTGAATATAGAAGGTTTTTATCACAAACGTGACTTAACAATACCATTCAAAAAATGTAGGTAAACTAGATGGATTAGCACCCGGGCGACATGCTTTGATTTTACACAAATTTGGTGATGCCACAAGAGATTGTTCACGGATAGGACCTCCACATCTGATTGGCGGTTCATTAGATCCACCAAATCCAGCTATTATCGATATTGAAGGTTTGCTCATCCACCTCTATATATCCGACGGTAACTGCTGTTTTAATCGTTCCAGGATCCCATGGCGGATTATCTGAGTTTTCATCAAATGTTAATTGGCCTGCTGAAGAAGTTATCGGCCGCTCTGTAGCTATTTATGGGTAGGTCGCTATCTTATTTCTAACCGCTTGAATACCTATGATTGTTAATTCTTCAAGAATTTTTTATGTTTTTTTCAGAATAAGCTTGGATGAATGGCTGCGTAGACCATTAGAAGAACGTCCACTTGCATGCGGTACTGTAGGATTCACTTACGTATAGTATCAAAGCATATTGTTATTTTTTTAAAGCATAAAATCTCTCATTGTATGAACTGTGGTCTCGATGCTATGTGTTAATCTTTTCCTCGATAATTGTGTTACGTTGCAGTTTTATGAACTAAGACTATTCCATTCATAGAATTGTTTCATTTTTTATTGAATATGTTTAACATTACAGATCTAACTGATATTCGTCAATTGTTGCACTAGTACTCTCTTTATTGTATCATAGAAATATTATTTTCCAATAAAAATGCAACTCAATCAATTATATATATATATATGAACCAATGATATCATGATATGTTTGCATGAAAAGAAACTGTAAAATATATGCAAAATTGCCAGCATGTTGGTCGTTTATACAATCAACATTGATTACTCAGCTGAGCTCTTGCCAAACAACAGATACAAACCTGAAAAACCTTCAAAACCTTTACTATCCAAAGGTGAAGCTAGTAAAACATTATACTTTATGATACTACTTAGATAACATTAGATACACAACGTATCATAATATTAATAGCTTATCACTCATTATTTGAAACACTGAAGGATTTTTGTTGAAACACAATGCAAATAGTAATAGATGAATGATAAAGTGATAAGAGCTAAAGTTCTTTCTACTACAACAAACTTTACAGATAAGTTATTGAACAAGTCGCTTCTTATTATCTTTACGTAAAACGAAAAACCCCTCAAAAAGGAAAAGGAAATGGCCACATTGGGTTCATGGTCAAATCGCCTAAAAAAGGGCAAATCAAAAATGATTGAAATATAGGTCAATTGCCGAATACCCAACGAAATATTCTCACCTCTGAAAACTTGTTGAATCAAAGAGTTAAATTTACAATTTCTTTCATGTTCGATAGAACATGAACACTTAGAATATGTCGAACAAACACCTAAACATCATTATCTATTTTAACTCGAAGATGAACAACAACGACCCCATCAGATTAATAAATAAAGGAAAACCTAGGAAATACTGAAACTTCTTTCGCAGTTCACTATATCATTTTTCTTTATTTTCTTACTTATTTGTCCATCTATCTCTCTTTTCTATAACATTAACGAAGCGTCTAGTAGATCCTTGTGCTGACTCGACCTAAAAGACTCCGCCCACAAGCGATGGCGTGCTCTCATTGGTTAATGGTGGACGTGGCCCAATAACCAAACGCCCTCTCAGCTAGTGCGTTGCTTCCCGATCTTCCATTGCCATATAAATTTAGTATACGTCCTCTGCTTCATCCTGTCAGCATGTGTGGCTGCGAACCTGGTCTGATATTTGCGACCAGTTTCAAGCTTGAAGTCAGAATGTCAAATATTTTTAACTCTTTTCAATGCTTATGTATTACTTTTGTGCTCAAATCTCTTAACTATTGTTGAAAATAACTGTTCTTTATATCTTGACACGTTTGTTTCTAGGAATCTACTTGGTTGATTTCTCGACCATGAGAACGTTTGTCGTTTTATTGGCCGTTGTTGCCGTAGGATTTTCCGAAGTTCTCTTCAAGGAAGAATTCAATGGTTAGTTGTTAATGCTATGCTTTGTTCTTATTCTTATTTAATTTAGATGATTCCTGGGAGAAAAGATGGATTCAATCTAAGCATAAGGATGATTACGGAAAGTTCGAGTTGAGCGCTGGAAAGTTCTTCGGAGACAAGAAGAGAGATCAGGGTATCAAGACTTCTCAAGATGCCAAATTCTACTCTCGCGCCGCATCTTTCCCAAAGGCTTTCTCTAACAAAGGAAAGAGTGTTGTTATCCAATTCACCGTCAAGCACGAACAAGGAATTGATTGCGGAGGAGGATACGTAAAGGTTATGCGCTCTGACGCTGATCTTTCCGACTTCCACGGAGAAACCCCATACAATGTTATGTTCGGTCCCGATATTTGCGGACCAACCAAGAAGGTTCACGTTATCTTCTCATACAAGGGAAAGAACCATTTGATCAAGAAGGACATCAGATGCAAGGTATTTTATTTATATTTTTAATCTGTATTAATTACTTTCTTTAAGGATGATGAACTCACTCACTTGTATACCCTCATCCTCAACCCAGACAACACCTACGAGGTTCAAATCGATGGAGAGAAGGTCGAAGGAGGAGAACTCGAATCTGATTGGGATATGCTTCCAGCTAAGAAGATCAAGGATCCAGATGCAAAGAAGCCTGAAGATTGGGATGAGCGCGAGTACATTGATGACCCAGAAGACAGCAAGGTAAACATTTACTTTCTGTATTGATTGTAATTTTCCTTGTTTAGCCAGAAGATTGGGATAAGCCAGAGCACATTCCTGACCCAGATGCTAAGAAGCCCGATGATTGGGATGATGAGATGGACGGAGATTGGGAACCACCAATGATCGATAACCCAGAATACAAGGGAGACTGGAAGCCAAAACAAATCAAGAACTCCGAATACAAAGGAAAGTGGATCCACCCTGAGATCGACAACCCAGAGTACCAGCCAGATGATGAACTCTACCTCTATGAAGACTGGGGAGCAATTGGTTTTGATCTCTGGCAAGTTAAGGCCGGAACCATCTTCGGAAACGTTCTTGTCGCTGATTCTGTTGATGATGCCCAAGCTCACGCTGCTGAAACTTTCGACAAGTTGAAGGTTGTTGAAAAGGAGCTTAAGGAGAAGGCTGATGAAGAAGCCCGTAAGAAGCTCGAGGAAGAGGAGAAGAAGAGAAAGGAGGAAGAAGAGTCCAAGAAGGACAAGGAAGAAGATGAGGAAGAATCCGAGGAAGGACACGATGAACTTTAAACTTATGTGACATTTTCCAATTTTCGGGTCGGGTGACTGCTAAACCCATCTAGTGGTCTCAAACCCTATATTTATTTTTGTTCAGGTTTTTGTTGTTTACTCTGTTCATTAAAGAACTTAGAGATCATGTAATAAATTATTTGTTCCTAATAACGTTATTATAATAATGCAATCTGAGAATTATAATTTATTGTTTAAGTGACTTAGTCTTTCGTTGCGGGAAAAAATTTGAATTTTTAATGGGGCACGCCAATTGGTGCAGTGCCAGGTTTATTTTAAAATAATTTTTTTGAGAAGCGGCTGTGCACTTAAGGATTTTTCCACAAACTGGTTTTCTAAAAATTAATTTTTGGGGAAATGGTATACTTCTTCTGTTATTGTTTTCCACAAAGATTTATAGGTATCCCAAGACGAAGCAGCCATAAAAAGGCGAAGAGTTGATGACTCAATTAACATTACAATTTTCAAGGAATTTAAAGATGACGTTGATGATATAGAAAAAAGGTAATAGCTCTACTTACTTCTCCATTTGGAACATTTTTGTTCAGAGCTTCTCTGTGTACCAAATTAAACGATAATTTGACAAAATCGTTCTCTTATAATCGTGTAGTCGATGAAGATGGTTTGCAATATTTTTTTGTACAATCAATCTCGATATATATGCTTTTTAGTCATCCGAGGTTATAAAGAAGTCATTGAAGTTAACAGAGATAATATTAATAATACACTTTCGGAATTGACAAAAAAATTAGAGGCTTTGAATATTCAGAAAGAGGAAAATTTTGAAACTAGACAGAAAAAAGGTTTGTAGTATATTTTAAATTGTGAAAAGTATGGAATAATTAAGTTATTTCGCAAATCAAGAATATTTCCATTATTGGTTGTTCGCTAACATCTGCCTATGAACTACTGTTTCGTACTGCCAAAGAGTCTAAGGTAGTAAAAAAGGTTAACTATAGAAAAATTCAAAAATTACAGGATACTTTCGATAATCTTGAATATTCCTTGCGTAGAGATTATGATGAATTAAAAATGAAATCGGAAGAACTCAAGCGTAAAGGAAGTAAGCTTTTTTTTAAATATATTTTACTCTGATATATAAGCATAATCTACTTCAGATCGTATCCAAGAAGACATTTCTAGAATTTCTGTAGATGAACAAAATGAATTAGAACAAACAGCTATTTATAGAGATTTTACTACTACAGAATCGGTAATTAAAAATTTTAGTTAGTTTTATTGTATACTTGAGTAATTAAGGAACAAATAACATATGAAAATAATGCTGAAGCTAGGGCTAAGGAAGAATTTGATACATGTTCGAAAGAGTTGGAAAAAAACGAAATTGCATTAGAAGAATTGCAGAAACGGAGAGCAGAGTTAATATCTGCGAAATCGGAAATACAAAAAAAAGTTTCCAAGAATAACTTACTTCAATAATTTTTAAACTTAGATAGACGAATTGTGTACAGATATCGCTTCAGTGCAGGAACAAATTTTAGAGCAGGAAAACGAATTAAAAAGCTTACCGAATGAAAATACTAATGAAGTGAATTTTATTTTCAATATATAGAACATTTTTTCTTCTCTTAGGATTTAGAAGAAAACCAAGTGGAGAATGTCATCAAGAAACAAGAGGAAGAAATCATTTCTGTGAAACAGCTTATAGAACACTTGAAGACAGAGTTGGAACTGACAGATAGTACAAATGTTGATGATATTTTGATTCAGTTGGGAGGTATTTTCATAATAACATCATACATTATTGTGAATTCTTAAAAGAAACTTATAATGGACTGACCGAAGGTTTAAATGATTTCAAGTCAAATTTAGCTGAACTAGAATTGATAAAGGAGCAAAAAGAGAAAGAGGTACTGTATTTCGCATTTTTAATTTTCTGAGATTGTTATACCAACCTTTAGGAGAAATTGCTGCTGGATGAACTTCGCAATGAAGAACAGCGAACTACTCAACAATTTTCTGAAATAAACGTTTCCCGCCAGAAAATGGAGCAAAGTAGAGATGATGAACTCCTAACTATTCATACTGTACTTACGTAACAATTAATCTCTCTATATACAAGATTTTAGATCCAGCAAGATGTGGCTGCTTTAAGAAGTAAAATTGAAGTGTTGGAAAAAACCAAATTTGCTAAATTGACTATTTACCAAGACAATACCTCAAACAAAAATCTTTCGCATTCGAAAACTATTACGGATTATCATACTCCTGTAACTGCAGAGCCGGTTAAGGAAATAGAAATTCGAGCCAAGCCTAAATATTCAAGTGATGGTAAGTGCTACATTGTATTTCGATTGAAATATTTTTTCAGAGGAAGATATTTCATCATATGTTCCTGAAGTTGATGGAGTTATATCATTTTCCCCTAAAACCATGAACAAAAAAAAACGAAAGGAAACGAAACCCCCTCAAAAGAAATCTAGACGAAGTGTAGGTTTTCGAGGCTATCTTACCCTGACGGAGTATGCAATCGATTGATTTGACTCCTTTACAGGCCCGTTTAAAAAGTCAGCCTCAAGAAGTGCAAGAAAAGAAAATAAAGAGTGTGTCTTCAAACAACAGTCTCTCACCTATACAAGCAGATAACCTCATTGAAGAACGCTTTCCTCATGATCTATTCTTCATTCCTTCTGAAGACATAAGTAAGTTCTACGTCGTGAATGAGTTTTACGCTTGTCTTTTTTAAGATGATGGAACAAATCCGACAGCAAACGTATCCGGTTTTGATGCTGAAGATGACTTAAATACAACATTCGGGTCAATGTTATTTTGATAATGAAATTCGTGCAAAAACGCTATATTTTGTAAATTATTACTTTTTCTTTTCTGAAATCTGTATTCCTTCTGTACTATATTTGTATTCTTGTTTTGTTTTTAATAAATTTCCTAAATATCCCCTAATTTTCATGTCTAATCTTTGAAATCCCAATGAATCTGACGTTCCCTACGACTATCGATATAGTTGAAGTGTTGCAGCGCACTGCGTCAAGCGGCTGCTCTCGACTGCAACATTTTCTTCGAATTATTTGCTTTGGCCGTCCCTCTCAAACAATACTGAAGCACACCGGATTAACGCACTTTTCAGTCACCTATCAATGGCCTAATTGAAGAAGTATAGTTTAAAATTTATGGTGTTCCAAAAGGCATCCGAATTTTCAACCGTGACATAAGGCCTTAGATACCAAATGCAAAGATCAAGAAACCCCGGGGGTGCGAACACATACAATTCCTCATTGATGTCGTCTCTATGATCACCCAGTATACCACCAAATGTCATACAGTCACCACAGCAGCTATACGACCGATATCCTCCCATCACACATGTGTCAGTCGGATTGTCAACGAACATCTGTCAAGGCTAACTAAGATACCAATCTTCGATTGCTACATAATGGGATCCGACCCCGACCCCATCTTCGGACGGGAGGGGGACGGACGGACGGACGGACGGACGGACCGACGGTTTCCACCATCGTCGTGTTCGCCAGCACCACGACATCAACATACTCGCGGCGGCGACCGCGGACCCCGACCTTGCGCAGCGACGATCGATGATGACCGCTCTTCGTATTTGAAAAAGGCGCCAAAACTAGTGCGACGTCGAGTTGGCGCCCTTTTCTTTGTGTATGTTGACTGCTGTGCTGTACTGCCCAACATTTCTCATCGCTGTGCCGCCGTCGACATTTTCTTTTCTTATTTTTCTTAGCAACTGTCTTTTGCTATTCTATTCGAAGATTCCCTCTATTTCTGTTTAGTGGTGTAGTCCACGATGATGTTTCGTTATTGCTCGTTGCTTTCTATTTGTTTGTTGTGTAATAATGTGGCTGCTCTGCGGTGCTTCTGCGGCTGCCATCCCTTTCTCTCATTCGATGATATTTCTCTCTTGTCTAGTCACTGTCTCACGATTTTTGCTTTTCTGATTGTATGGGGCTGTTCTAAGAATTGGCTATCGGCGGCTGCTGTTTGTTACACTGCGTATAAGACGAATATCCCTCCCCTTGTGTTGTGCTATTATCGTTTTGAGTTTAATTTGCCTTAGGTTTCTCGATTGCATAACAAAGTTGCAAGGGTGCAATACATTTTATTTGAACCCGGGATAATTGAGAAAGTAAATGCAATAAAAAAAGCGGGAGGGTTGGCTGTAGATTTGTAGATAGAAGTTTGGCAGTAGGCGATTGCTTTAGAAGCACTTGCGGTGAACAATGGATGGTCCAGATTCATCGTACTCCTGCTTGGAGATCCACATCTGTTGGAAGGTGGAGAGAGAGGCAAGAATAGATCCTCCGATCCAGACGGAGTACTTGCGCTCAGGTGGAGCGATGATCTTGATCTTCATGGTGCTGAAAAAAAGTGTGATAAGTAAATAAGTTCCAAGTTTTGAATTTACCTTGGGGCGAGGGCGGTGATTTCCTTCTGCATACGGTCAGCAATTCCGGGGTACATGGTGGTTCCTCCAGAAAGGACAGTGTTGGCGTAGAGATCCTTACGGATATCAATATCGCACTTCATGATGGAGTTGTAGCAAGACTCGTGGATACCAGCAGATTCCATACCCAAGAAGGATGGCTAAATTACTATTTTTTTGCGGCAGGGAATGGGTTAGTTTACCTGGAAGAGGGCTTCTGGGCAACGGAAGCGCTCGTTTCCGACGGTGATGACTTGTCCGTCAGGGAGTTCGTAGCTCTTCTCGAGGGAAGAGGAAGAAGCGGCGGTGGCCATTTCTTGCTCGAAGTCGAGGGCAACATAGCAGAGCTTCTCCTTGATGTCACGAACGATTTCACGTTCAGCGGTGGTAGTGAAGGAGTAACCACGCTCAGTGAGGATCTTCATGAGGTAGTCAGTAAGATCACGTCCGGCAAGATCGAGACGGAGGATAGCGTGGGGAAGAGCGTAACCCTAGAAGGATAATATCTGCTTTTGTATTTTTTCAAATTTATTTACCTCGTAGATTGGGACAGTGTGGGTAACACCATCTCCGGAGTCGAGGACGATACCGGTGGTACGTCCGGAAGCGTAGAGGGAGAGAACGGCCTGGATGGCGACGTACATGGCTGGGGTGTTGAAGGTTTCGAACATGATTTGGGTCATCTTTTCTCTGTTAGCCTTAGGGTTAAGTGGGGCTTCAGTGAGGAGGACTGGGTGTTCTTCTGGGGCAACGCGGAGCTCGTTGTAGAAAGTGTGATGCCAGATCTTTTCCATATCATCCCAGTTGGTGACGATACCGTGCTCAATTGGGTATTTCAAGGTGAGGATACCTTAATCCAAGTGATTATTTGTATTCTATGATCATCTTGACTTACCTCTCTTGGATTGAGCTTCATCTCCGACGTAGGAGTCCTTCTGTCCCATACCAACCATAACTCCTTGATGGCGAGGACGTCCAACGATGGATGGGAAGACGGCACGTGGAGCATCGTCTCCGGCGAATCCGGCCTTGCACATACCGGAGCCATTGTCCACAACAAGAGCAGCAACCTCGTCGTCACACATTGTCGCAATGAGTCTTGGATATCCCCCGCTATCCCTCGGTTTTATACCTCTTCGACGCGCAGCAGTCGCGTCGCGGCGCGTACAACTTTTGAGCTAAAGATACAACGCGTTCTCCGAATTGCTCGAATGCACCCGCTCCGCCTCTTATCGCCGCCCTCGCAAAAGATGCCAGTTGAGAACACCCTCGTATTTTCCGAGAACCAGCTAGGCATCTGTCGCCTATCCCTTTTTTACAGCTGATAGAGAGATCTCTTTTCTTACAATTATATCTCTTCTTTTTGTCTTATCCCTCCTACACTTTATGATGTTTCGCTTTTTCTCTATGATTTCTCTGAATTCTCCTTTGACTGTTTGTATATATACGCCGATAATAACTGTACTGTTCATCATTAAGGTATCAGAATGTGTGACGACGAGGTTGCTGCTCTTGTTGTGGACAATGGATCCGGTATGTGCAAGGCTGGATTTGCCGGAGATGATGCTCCACGTGCCGTCTTCCCTTCCATTGTTGGACGTCCTCGCCATCAAGGAGTTATGGTTGGTATGGGACAGAAGGACTCCTACGTCGGAGATGAAGCCCAATCCAAGAGAGGTTAAAAATATATTAAATGGAGATAATTTTATGGTGTATCTTCAGGTATCCTCACCTTGAAATACCCAATTGAGCACGGTATCGTCACCAACTGGGATGATATGGAAAAGATCTGGCATCACACTTTCTACAATGAGCTCCGCGTTGCTCCAGAAGAACACCCAGTCCTCCTCACTGAAGCCCCACTTAACCCTAAGGCTAACAGAGAAAAGATGACCCAAATCATGTTCGAAACCTTCAACACCCCAGCCATGTACGTCGCCATCCAGGCCGTTCTCTCCCTCTACGCTTCCGGACGTACCACCGGAGTTGTCCTTGACTCTGGAGATGGTGTCACTCACACTGTCCCAATCTATGAGGTATGATCGAACATGTTGTAGAAACTTACTAATCCAATTCGTTTAAGGGATATGCTCTTCCTCATGCTATCCTCCGTCTTGATCTTGCTGGACGTGACCTTACTGACTACCTTATGAAGATCCTCACTGAGCGTGGTTATTCCTTCACCACCACTGCTGAACGTGAAATCGTTCGTGACATTAAGGAGAAGCTCTGCTATGTTGCTCTTGACTTCGAGCAAGAAATGGCCACCGCCGCTTCTTCCTCTTCCCTCGAGAAGAGCTACGAACTCCCTGACGGACAAGTCATCACCGTCGGAAACGAGCGCTTCCGTTGCCCAGAAGCCCTCTTCCAGGTAAACTTACCTATTCCCTGCCGCAAAAAAATAGTAATTTAGCCATCCTTCTTGGGTATGGAATCTGCCGGTATCCACGAGACCTGCTACAACTCCATCATGAAGTGCGATATTGATATCCGTAAGGATCTTTACGCTAACACTGTCCTTTCCGGAGGAACTACCATGTACCCAGGAATTGCTGACCGTATGCAAAAGGAAATCACCGCACTCGCCCCAAGGTAACTTTATAACTCATAACCTATTTACTTATCACACTGTTTTCAGCACAATGAAAATCAAGATCATCGCTCCACCTGAGCGCAAGTACTCCGTCTGGATCGGAGGATCTATTCTTGCTTCTCTCTCCACCTTCCAACAGATGTGGATCTCCAAGCAAGAATACGATGAATCTGGACCATCCATTGTTCACCGCAAGTGCTTCTAATTCCCAAAATTCACTGCTTATTATTCGTTACGGATTGGCATTTTACTGTTTAACTTTTCTTGTAAATCCTGAGCATAATAAACCATTCCGATGCTTATATTATTGTTTTTAATTTGTATTGGGGGAGTGTTGATACTCCATTGCTCATATCTTGACGCAGACATGTGGAGTGGGCGTGGCCTATGAACCGTGTTTATGGAAGAGTATATGTAAAGTTGGTTGCCTGTGGCGATCGCTTAGTGTCTTGTCGAATACTAGGAATAATGTGTAATATCCTGCCAAGCAGATCTGATCCTGTTCTAAGAATTCACAGATGATTTGTTTCGGGTGGAACCGACAAACATCTATTACAGCAAACTCTGCCACATGGAGTCTTTTTTCTAATGAAATTCTACGGGGGAGCAAAACGGAGTAGATACTGGGAAAAGCTTGAAAAACCTACAACAATAGTTTCTAGGAATAATGTAGGGATGAGGGATGCATTTCTTGATCTAGACCACAGATTAGACAGATGATTGTCATAATTTAACTAGATCAGTCAACGAATAAGCAGGCTTATATACAACAGATTAACTCTTCTGAAATAAAAGCAATAGAACCCTTTTACATTCTAACGACAATGACTTATCGAAACCTTAACAGAGCTGCAGACCAAATAGTAGAGTAGATACCGTTTTGCAAACAGATATCTGTTTAAATGTAGCGCTCTGTTCACGGAACAACTACTGAACAACTTCTTAAATAAATTCGTCCTCATTCCTCTCCAGTCTTCCAGACATTCTGAGAATTGTATCTTACTTTCCACTTGTCATCTTTTTCCAATTTTTCTCTCACACGCAATCATTTTTTGCTAATCATTCATATGGTTAAATGAAACGTAATATTTATTATATTGCTCTATTTTTAGGAATACTTCAGTTTTTCATAATAAAATATAAATTCATTTTTTTTCGTATATGTAAGAACACTATATTGATGGCATTTCCAGATTGAACTTTGATATCACATGTTATATACAAGATATTCGTCCTTGTTAAAAACGGAGTGGGAAAGATGTTTAGGTAAACGTCCCCAATCACTCTTTGTTCGTCCGTTTATTCTTCATGGTAGCTCTGTAATATTTGCCATGAGCGTCTTTTTTCGTTGCGTTCATGCTTCTCAGAACCTCGCGAGATTATCATTGTTTGTTCGCGGTCTACACACTAGGCTTCCCACTTGCTACTAACATCATCACGAATAATTGAAGAGGAGTACTTTTTGATTCGTTCTTATACTATACGATATTTTCTTGTATTTCTGTACGAAGTTTATGAATTGGTTCGGTTGTCACAACTGTAGATTTTCTTCCACGTAGGACCTAAAATTTGAAACAGTCATGTTGTCGTTTGTGCGGGAGGCTGACGCTTCGTCATACGTGCGCGGTACCACGAAATTGAAAATGATTCATTCAACAGCGTTCTTGTATTTCGGATAATTTTTCTCTCTTTTGCGATATTAGTCGCATTCATGCCAATGTCAGGCTGATCAGTTAAAGTGATTCCTTAAAGACAGGCGCTCACTCGAGCTATCTTTCCTTCTCTTGAACTTCTTTTCTGTTGTATTCTTTGACTATTTTCTAGTGTAAGCTGGGATTGTGGCATCAAAGTGGGCATGTGTTCTGTGATTGTCTGAGCTCTCCCAAGCAACATCATCACTATACTTCTCCGCTCTCGGTGCCTGTGCTGTGTAAACCCCCCCGGTCCTCCGCCTACACCCGTCCTAGCCGACCCACTCATGCACCACTCCTTCCGATGCCGGGGACTTAAATGTCGCACCACCCAGCTCCTCTGATTAGTCTTCAGTTGTTAGTGTTACATGTTCGTCGGTCGTGCGCGGTTCGGCTCAGTTTGACTTAATATTTCGTTATGCTTTGTCTTATTTCTATGTTAGCAATTTTATTTATTATTACTGTATAACTGTATAGGAGTCAATAAATCATGTGTGACGACGAGGTTGCTGCTCTTGTTGTGGACAATGGATCCGGTATGTGCAAGGCTGGATTTGCCGGAGATGATGCTCCACGTGCCGTCTTCCCTTCCATTGTTGGACGTCCTCGCCATCAAGGAGTTATGGTTGGTATGGGACAGAAGGACTCCTACGTCGGAGATGAAGCCCAATCCAAGAGAGGTTAAAAATATATTAAATGGAGATAATTTTATGGTGTATCTTCAGGTATCCTCACCTTGAAATACCCAATTGAGCACGGTATCGTCACCAACTGGGATGATATGGAAAAGATCTGGCATCACACTTTCTACAATGAGCTCCGCGTTGCTCCAGAAGAACACCCAGTCCTCCTCACTGAAGCCCCACTTAACCCTAAGGCTAACAGAGAAAAGATGACCCAAATCATGTTCGAAACCTTCAACACCCCAGCCATGTACGTCGCCATCCAGGCCGTTCTCTCCCTCTACGCTTCCGGACGTACCACCGGAGTTGTCCTTGACTCTGGAGATGGTGTCACTCACACTGTCCCAATCTATGAGGTATGATCGAACATGTTGTAGAAACTTACTAATCCAATTCGTTTAAGGGATATGCTCTTCCTCATGCTATCCTCCGTCTTGATCTTGCTGGACGTGACCTTACTGACTACCTTATGAAGATCCTCACTGAGCGTGGTTATTCCTTCACCACCACTGCTGAACGTGAAATCGTTCGTGACATTAAGGAGAAGCTCTGCTATGTTGCTCTTGACTTCGAGCAAGAAATGGCCACCGCCGCTTCTTCCTCTTCCCTCGAGAAGAGCTACGAACTCCCTGACGGACAAGTCATCACCGTCGGAAACGAGCGCTTCCGTTGCCCAGAAGCCCTCTTCCAGGTAAACTTACCCATTCCCTGCCGCAAAAAAATAGTAATTTAGCCATCCTTCTTGGGTATGGAATCTGCCGGTATCCACGAGACCTGCTACAACTCCATCATGAAGTGCGATATTGATATCCGTAAGGATCTTTACGCTAACACTGTCCTTTCCGGAGGAACTACCATGTACCCAGGAATTGCTGACCGTATGCAAAAGGAAATCACCGCACTCGCCCCAAGGTAACTTTATAACTCATAACCTATTTACTTATCACACTGTTTTCAGCACAATGAAAATCAAGATCATCGCTCCACCTGAGCGCAAGTACTCCGTCTGGATCGGAGGATCTATTCTTGCTTCTCTCTCCACCTTCCAACAGATGTGGATCTCCAAGCAGGAGTACGATGAATCTGGACCATCCATTGTTCACCGCAAGTGCTTCTAAACAGCTCACTTTTTATCACTTATCATATTCCTGCCATTCACTTTGTCCATATTGTTTTCTGAAGAATTCTAGCAGAAGTTCGTATAAACATGTCGGATGTACTTACAATTTCAGTTATGACATATCATTTTTTTACACGATTGGTACAATCTTAAGTAGTTTACACAGGGGGGAAGGGTATGTTTTCAATGCAAGACTAGGTTTCGAGACAATATTATTCATTAATCTCAGCACTCTGAGCTCTTGCGTTTGTTTAATTGCGGTTAAAAAAGTTTCTTTGTTTTGAAATCCACTGTGCTACAAACGGTTTCTGATCTTTATCTTGATCATTTCCTAGAAACGGAATATAGAAAAAATTTTGGATTGCTAATTCAAAAAAAATGATCGGCTATTTAATCTAGAACTGAGGAGATTGATGCGGGTTTGTCCATTTATTTGTGTAAACTGTTAATGTAATTCTGATGTTTCAGTTAGAAAAGACTCAATGATATTACATTAATTGTTTTGTAGTATGTATGAATCATATTTCTTCAAATAAGCAAAAATAAACATAAAATTGTGAAACATAGGATTCATGTGATTCATCCGGAATTCTTGTTTCGTGAGCCATCTCTGTACACTGAATGTTGACATGGTATTGACGTACAAACTGCATAAACTATGATTTCTTCATTCCCGAGAAATTTTTCAGAATTTCTAACTTTACATTTTGGGAAACGATTTCAAACATTAGTAAATCAGATCAAGATTATTTTTTTTGTTTTATTATAGGTCTTCACGAAGGAAAAATTATACAAAAATGTATAGTCATAAAATTTTCTAGTTGGAAGAAAATATATTTAATTTAGAGATAAGACCGTGTCTTTACATCAAAATCATTTAGAGCATTATACAGACACGACAATTTTCTGAAACATTAATAAAATTGAAAATTAGTCCATGCTTCGTTATTCGACGTACAGTACTGCAATGTTACCAGGATTGATATAGTCTGATGTTCATATTTTTCTTTGTCACATTCCCTGACTGATCTTGGTTTTGAAAGTGTATGATGCTTTAAAAAACGTAGTTGAAGTAAGTTAGTCAGTAAAGTATTTTAACATCTTATTCTTCTAGTTTCCTATCCAACCAAATTAATATTAGAGAATTTAATTGATAGTTAGAACAAGCGAACTTTGATTTTTGATGGTCCATTTAAATATTTAGCACTACTAGTTCCGCCGTTGCACTCATGGTATTAAAAACGATCCTAACAAGCTATGTAAAGCTTTTGAACGCCACACAGAAAATGTGTCAATAGCGGGAATGCGCATAGTATGTTAAATTTAAAAGAAATGAAGTAATGCAAATGTAAGTATCGTTATGCTGTACAAGTTTGATTTAGAATTTCATAATTTGTTTCTGAAAGATTCTTTTAAATATGTTTTCAGAACATGGATGTCGAAACGCCATCAACGAGTAATGAAGAGAATTACGGAGAAGCAACATATGCTATGAGTAGACATAGGAAAAACAAGGTATTTCGTTATTTATTAATCATGTAAATCATTATTTTTATTGTAGATATTAGTTTGGAAGAGTAAAAAACAAGAAGGAAAAGTATATGAATTCACTCTTGCTACCCGTTTTAAAATGGCAGGGGTTTTCTCTTGGCGTTGCTTACAGTGTTCTTTGGTTCGGGACAAAATGAAGCGAATGGTTTGTAATTTTGTTAAATGTTGAAATTAGAGATTTTTTCTGTTTAGGGCCATTCTGTTAAAGATAGGAAAGTTCCGCTTCTCTTAGTTGATAATGATATAATTAAAGAAGATCCTGATCGCCCAAACAATGCTGCTCATTTTTGTGATGTAACTTTTCTGTGTCCAATATACATTCTATAATATATTTAAGGGACGAGACTTAGCTGAATCAGCAGTGTTACGTTCTAAACTTATGTTCTATGAAGCTCACGAAAAAACACATTCAGAACCTAAGGATGTAATCGATGAATTTGTTGAAGATGCTCCTAACACTGGTGTGGTATAATACATTACATCTTAATTGAAACCTTTTAAGCTCCTTTCCAATTAACAGCGATTCAGCGTCGATCAGTTCAACGTTATGTTTCTGAAAAAGTAATTAGAGGCTCCATGAAAAAAACATTATTACGGAGACGGAAATCTGTAGGATTGGTGTGTAAAGTAGTTTGTAGTGTTCACCACTCTTAATTTTTATTTCTAGAAAAAAACGGAAAAGCCACATATAGTTCATGAAAAATTTGTTTTTTCTTCTTTTCCTCGTGCTATCCAAAGGGTATTTTTTTGATATTCTAACAATTTCAAAATAAAATTTCAGACATCAAGATCTTCCAATGACTGCAATTCTGGTAAATATTCTGATGAAATTGATGAAATAATTGATGTCGAAGGTATTTCATATTCAATACACTACTTTTATCTATACTTTTAGGTGATGCAGAAGCTATAAATAATGTTGAGAATAGAAAATTCTGTGACTCAGTCTAATTAGAAGTAGACGTGGGTTGTAAGCCCCAAATATGGCTTGAAAAATTGCTGCATTCCAGTTATCTAGTTTTACTTTTTATATTTTTTATACTAATATACATATTGTACATTTATAGGCATACATAGATTTATATGAGCCTTTTTAAAAATTAAACTGTTTCAAATATAAGACAAATAGCATTTAATGCATTTTCATCGTTTAATTTTATATTTTTTATAAATTGAAATTACTTTATTGTGTTACTGTATGATATACTGTGATTATAAAGATTTAATAATGAGCTAACACAGCATGTTTCCTCTCTTCCAAGTTCTTAAGATATCACTATTTTTCTAGTTTAATAGTGATTTTGAAAATGATCCTTTATAAAATTTAAAGATATAGATAAAATATGTAGCTCTATTCAAAACGTAAATTAGAAATTCGTGCCGAGACCAATTCGCCGATTTAACGAAAAACTGTTGAAATTTCCATCCTTATTTTCTTATTTTTCGTTTTATTCATTTCTCAATAATTTTTCCTAGCTTTTTTATTTTTTTAATATTTTAATATTCAAATATTATGAAGCAAACATATTTTGTTGACAAATTCGTTTATTTTCACGCCAGTTCTTTCACGAATAAGTATAATTTAATCTTCCTAAATTTTTTGAGATGCCGGAAAGAACTATTTATTGTACAAGAGAAGAAGGCGTTGTAGAATATATAACATCTTTAAGCCCCGATGAATTTTATTGCACTCATGCGGGCAAAATTGTAAAAGATGTTCCAAGTTTTATTGAAGAAAATAAAAATCGAGATGAATTTTTCCATATTCACTTTAGATTACTTGGAGGAAAAGGAGGTAATTTATTTTTACTTTAATCAATTGAATAATAGAAGTGTCTCAGGTTTTGGATCACTCCTTAGGTCTTTCCGTGTTAATAAAAGTACGAATCAGTTAATGTGCCGTGATTTGAACGGTCGTCGGCTAGCATCTTTGGACGAAGAAAGAAAGCTACGGAAATGGATTGAAAAAGCTGCTCAGCGTGAAAAGGAGAAGAAAGAGAAACAGTATGATACCCTTGATGTAACTCTTTATCATTAATCTTTCAGAAATGCAAAGTACGAACGATTAAAAAATGGACCCGCTAAGCATGATTTCAACGACCCCGAGTATATGAAATTAAAGGCGGATATTCTTGATAGCACTGAAGATGCATTTGAGCAAGGTAAATAGTTATTATTTTGTTTATATTTCATTTTATTTAGGATTTGCTCATTTTAAAAAAAAGAAAAATGCCGAGAATACTGTAGAATCATCTTCTGATTCTGATATTGATTTTGACGATTTTGTCAAATTACGTGGGAGTCAGAAAAGGAAAAGAAAGCAGTTGGACGAAGTTGCTAATAAGAAAAGCAAAAAGTAGATTTATTTTCTGTATTCCGTGTAATTCTGATAACTAATTCATAGAGATACAGAAGAAGATTCTAGTTCCGATGACGAAGAAGACGAGAATGGTGCAGAAGTTTTGGAAGGTTTACAAAAATATTTTGAATCTAAAGGAGCTTGCACGCCTGGAAACAAACAGGTTTCGAATTGAAATCAATTACTTCATTAGCTAATATATATATATATGTAGAGCAATTCTGGAAGTTCGAGCAATCTACAAAGTGAGGAAATAAAACACGAGCCCAAGAAAAATCAAAAAAATATTCAAAAAGAAGAAAAAGATTTCGATGAAATTGATTTATCCGATTACGAATCAGTACAGAATCTTGAAGCTTTAGGATTAGACTGGTTGAGGCATGCTTTATTAGGTAAGTGTTTCTTAATTTTTGATATTTTGTTTAAACAATTTGCTCCAGCACGTGGATTGAAATGTGGAGGTACATTAGATGAGCGAGCTAAGCGATTGTTTTCAGTGAAAGGAATTGATCCTGAAAATTATCCAAAGGCCATACGAGCCGCTAAAAAACGTTAATTTAATTTGTAATTTATAAACTATTCTATTATCTTGGTTTTACTTCTTCAATGTTGCGTAATGTCGCTTTGCTATTTGTATTGTTATGCTAAATATGATTGTTTATTATTATTTCTGTAGATGGCCAAAAAATCAGATAAAAAAGCATTAGTCAGAAAATGCCCAACGGTGGAAAAGACAAAAGAAGTTCTTAAGGACGAAGTTGAGGAGAAAAAAGATGTAAAAACTAAAGAGCTCATTCAAATTTCCCCAGAAGATTTATCCAAGAAGCTCCAAACTATTAAAGATCAGGTATTTTATTTTAAAGTGTATCTAGATCATTTTGTAATTTTTTATAGTCTTGCGCTGCTCTTGCGGCTATGAGGAAATATTTATCGGAAACAGGTGGAAAATCTTTATTCCCAGACATCGATCATGCATTGAATCTTGTTTTCACATATAAAAAGCCAGCTACTGTCTCAACACAATCAAGACATAAAATGTAAGTTATAAGTTCTTGAATATTTTGACAATATCATTTATAGCAAACTTCCTCATTCTCATCGTACCATTGCAAATACAAGCGTGTGCCTGATTCTTCCCGATTTCGATCATTCCGATGCAGCCAAAGTTTGTGACGATTCTGTATATGAATCAAATATAACTTATCTAGGTTGATCCCGATGTTGATAAACAAGCTAGAGAATGGGAAGAAAAGTTGGAGAAAGATCATGGAATAACTTCGAAGCACGTTGCTAAGGTATCTGATTAGACGTCAACCTTTTAATGTTTTCAATGTATAGATTATGACTAAAATTCAATTGGAGCGTGAAGCTCACACATACCATGACCGTAGAGCATTGGCCTCACGCTACGATTTCTTCTTAGTAGATGCACAGGTTGAAAAATCTGTCTGCGCTTTCACTGGAAAAGAATTTGGACGAGTTCACAAGTGTGTTGGTATATCTATAAAGAGAAATAAGTTTTTTTTAGACGCCCTATTCTATTCAAATACAGCAAACCATTGGCTACTACTATTGAAGAAACTATTCAAACTGTATTTTTACCATTGGGAAGATACATGACAAGAGCGTAAGCAAAGAAAATGCTCAGAATATTAGACGATTAATATTATTTAGTTGTATCAATGTTGGCCATCTCGGTCAAGAATCATCTGATTTACTTGCCAACATAGCTACGGTTTTGGAAGAAACAGTAAAAGTGTGTCCAGGTGGTCTTCCAAATATACGCGGCATATTCCTGCAGCCTTCGAATTCCAAGCCAAGCTTGCCTATTTACTCAGATGATGGTTTGTATTATTAAGAGTTTTTTGTAACTCATTTTTTTAGGAGCTACCTCCGATATTAAGTTGCCCACGGAAAAACGAACTTCTAGAGCTTCACTCAAGAGTGTTGTTGATGAATGTAATACCTTACCAGATGGTCTTAAGGTATGTTCTTTCTTACATATTAGATATAGCATGGATTATTTAAGATACAAGTTCGTAGAAATGGAAAGATTAGAGTTCTTAAAGAAGAAGACGGAAAAGCTGTTATATATCCAACTAGTTCGTAGTGTAAATCTGCTTTTAAATAGAATTTTATTATAGTTCATGATGAGTGGGATGAAAAAGATATGAGGAACACCAAGCCTACCATTAATCCTGCAAAGTTGGCAAAAAACAAGAAACGAAGAGAAAAATCTCACGTATGTCATATTAAAAAACTTGAGTTATTGAATTAATTTAGGCCAAGCGAGTAGCTCAGTTGGTAGATTCTGGAATTTCGCCGAAAAAAACGAAAAATTAATTAAAAATACGATTTTTGTTGAATTGTTTTTGTTACGAATGTAGAAAAACTATGACTGTTATCAATTGGTTGTTAATCTTTTGTTATTGAATAAATTTGTTTATGTTATGAATAGTAATATTAACTTTATGAAACAGAAAAGGATAAGTTTTCCTACAATTATATAAATTTTTTTCTAATTTCTCTTTGGAATTGTTGGTATAGAATTGTGATATGCTGGTTCGGTGTTTAACTTTTCCCACATCCAGTACTTTTTGTTCAGTCAGATTAGCTTCATATATTCCTAGGTAGCCATTAATATAAACAATATCACTGGTTTATTTATTATAGGAACAAAAATTACTATGATATTTTGGGAGTTAAAAGTGATGCTAGTCCTGAAGAAATCAAAGAAGCTTTTGTGAAAAAATCTAACGAGGTTTATATGCTCCAAATAGTCTGACAAGTGTTATAACTTAAAGTTGCATCCTGATGGCAATAAGAAGACCATTGATCTTCGGATAGGCTGGAGTAGACAGAATACAACAGAAAAGTTCATGCTAGTGAAAGAGGTTTTAATAATTTTCATAAATAAGAAATTCTCAAAAATAGGCTTATGATTGCTTAAGAAAACCTGAAAAGCGGAAAGCATATGATGATGGAAACAGCAAAGAAGGGTTTCTTTTTGAAGTGACTTTATTTATATAACAGACGGTGAATTAATGTTCAATGTTTAGGTAAAATCTCCAAAGTTCAAAAATGAAAGCGTCATTAATTTGAATAAACATCGATCTGATACTTATATGGGACCTGGAAAAAAACAAAGTTTTGGTCAGCATTTCAGGTAAGATCTTGGTTTGCTATTGAAAATCTAAACTTCAATTATTCAGAGATCCTGAAAAAGAAATGGAAGCGGAAAGAAAAAAGAATGATTTTCTGAAATACTTAGGTTTTTCAGTTCTAGCTTTGATAGTTCTTAATATATTATATGTAAAGTAAGTAATTTCATATAATTTTTACAATCCTTCTTCATAAATTATAGTTGGCTGAAGAAGAAAAAGTTACAAGATCAATAAGATAGGTTGAATTAGTAATTTATTAATAGGAGAATAAAAGTTTTATTTTGTTTACATTAAATAGTATTGCCTTCTATGGTTCATATATCTGAAATATCCATCATATATATAGTTGAAATAGTTATATTATTAAGGTTTATGTTTTGGTGGAGATTTGTGGAATGTAAATCTTTTTCTGGAGTTAAGCCATTCACATTCTTTCGAAGTATTCATTCTTCCAAGTAAATTAATTTTCTTGTAAAAATAGGCTTACATTTTCATTTTTCGACGTCTTAATGATTACTACGCCTTATTAGGTTTAAAAAAAAGTGCTACTCAGAGAGAGATAAAAGCTGCTTATTATCAACTCTCGAAAAAGGTAATTTGTTTGAATATAAGTGAAATTCTATATTTTTAGTTCCACCCCGATGTTGCTGGATCAAGTAAAGACGCAGCACAAAAATTTTTGGATATCAGTGAGGCTTATGAATGCTTAAGAGATCCAAATCGGTACTGTTTCGTCTCTTAATTTTCTTCATTTCTTTAATAACTATTATAGTAGACGAGTTTACGATAACCAAACTACTGGTGGTGGAGGACGCTACACAGGAGATTATGGGCAGGATCCATTTGGGGTTCTGAGCTTTTGGTTTTTCTGCTGATAGTAATAATTTAGAATTATACTTCTCGACCATTTGATAGACGATACGGAAATCCTTTTCATAGTCGACAATTTACACAAGAAGAATATGAAAGGGTAACTTTTATATTAATTGAGCTTTCAAGACTAAACACTTGCTAGATATGGAGAGAGTTCAATCGTTTAAAGAATGAAAGATCTAATTATGATGAGAGGATAAACTCCGAAAGGCAGAGAATGTGGGCTGAATTCAATCGAAATAGGGCAGCTCGCTGGAATGAGTTCCACAAACGGTATGAAATACATATGTGGTGATACTACTAATTTTTTCATAGATATCCTGAAGGTCCTCCGGGATCTTTCAGGTTCGAATGGCGCTTTCATAATAACAATTCTGAGCAACAGCGTTTATATAATGGATGGGAATTACTTAGGTAAATTTGTAAAACATGAATAGTTCAGAACTAATTATTACAGAAAAATAATGATGATATATTTCGTATCGTTCTTCGTCATATCGCTTGTGAAAATTGTTCTACAATCTGCGTAAGTGCTATACTAACCAATTTAAAAAAAAGATGTTTTCAGGGGTAATGCTCGAGACAATTTTATACCATCTGAAGCAAATAAAATTCCCCTAACAGAGAAAGAAAAGCTAGCTAACATCATGAATACGATGCCTATAAGTGATAAGGAGAAAATTAATGCAGTTATGGAAAAGGTGCCAATATCAAAATATCCAGTTAATTCATCGGAAAATGGGCTGAACATAACCTATGTTCCTTCCAATGAAATTGCTTCCGGACACTCTGAAATTGGACAAAACATTAGTTATGTTCCGCAATCCTCTCCAAGCTTGAATTCTGGATACACAAACTCGGAAAACAATTCAGAGTTCTCTATGTACCAAAATGAAACATCAAGAAAAACGTATTAAAGAATAATCTTTTTTATTCAAAATTACAAGTTTCCTACCGGTTTAGGATAAAGCAATATAAATTATTTAAGTTGTAATGATTGGAATTAAAGCAATAAAACATCGTCTACTTATTAAGGATGTGTAAATGTGGGAAATAAGTTCTTAACAAGATACTGTTTAAAACATTTTATTAAGCAATATTCTCTATTTAAACATTGACCGCTTCGAGAGGCAAATATTAAGGATTTAAATTTACATACAAATGAGAAGATAAGACAATATGACACTAAGATTACATAAAATCATAATTTGAGCACTATTTCTTGCTTCAAAACACCTATTTCTGTCCATTCTGAAGAATTTTCAGTTCCATTTAAGCCAGCAAATGCAGATCTGTCGTTAACTCTCAGTTGTACTGGGTGTTCCTCACACAAACCTGCACTTCGCACAAATTGTACAGCCTGAAAAAAAAAATCAAATAGATGTGATTTTATAAAAAATACCAAATGAACGGTTTCAGACATTATAGGACCACTTTCTAACTCTGCTACATACTCCATTGCATGACCTGCACGTTTGATTACTTGTGAAGATTTCTTAAATACTAATTTCTGATTTACAATACACAATTATAGACCTTGAGAGATTTCAGTTGGCCATATAAAAACGGTTTTGAAGCGACTAGAGTAGGAGGTAGATTTGCATGTGGTCCAGCAATACTTCGACAAACTTTTTCGGTTTGTATAAAGTTGTATAAGGTTTGTACTGATGACCCCTAGATGAAAATTTGAAATATTAAACCTTCCAAATATCGTACCGAAACCAAAACAGCGGATGTTTCATCGGTCTCCTCCGTTTTACTAGAAGAAGATGTAGATATCATGGATTTACTAAAAATATATTTACTTTTCGATAATTTGAGATCACACTCACTGTCTTCTAAACTTCAAGGTATTTTTGGGAGAAACTCCCATATCGTGAAGCCAATCATGATCCTCTCCATTTTTCATTTTTGTCGGACTATCATCACTGTCAGAAGACAATGGCTTCTCACAATTTTCTTTGTCCTCATTTAAGGAAGCACGGCTGCCTTTATTGAAGTCTAAATATTTTATCTAAAATCATTTGAAAACCACAACATTACCACAGGAATCTTCAGATAACAGACTCAATTCATCGCCGTCAGCAGCATCATCAAACTTAAGAGTAGTCTTAGATAATCGTTTTTTTCTCCATTGACAAAGTTGGAACTCAATACCTATAAATAAAAAAAATATACCAATATAAAATTTTAAAACACTAACCTTCGTTTTTAAGATATCTACGAAATCCTAAAGTCGTCGGTGTTATGATAGCTACATGACGACTGCCATCAGGACATTGGAAACAAGACATAGAGTCTTCGCCAATATTTTCTAATTACATTTTTGAAAAAATAGAATTAAAAAATAATGAACCTTGAAAATCGACATCATTTGTCTTGGTAAATAGGGCCGTGAACGAAGAGCATAGTACATAAAAAGATTTTCTTTCACCCTTTTTCCAAGAAAGAAAGAGTTGCTCAAAACATTCTGTCCTAAAATAAACTATATTTGCATTATTATGACTAATATGAATACCATTCTCCATTCAAATCGTCAAGCATAGATGGAGCCAACGGTGGAACAGATTGTTTAGGCAAAAATTTAAGTAGCGAATCTATCCGAGGATAGAATGACATCCAGGGAAACGATGGAAACTGCCAGTACAGGGACGCAGCTTCATAAAGGGCCAGTGGATTAGATGTTTGAACAGGCTAGATTTAAAAAATTAAATTAAAACTGAGAGAAATAGCACCTTATCAGAACCATCAAAAGACAGAAAAGATTTCATGCCTGCAGCTCGATCGTTACCGGTTAGCCTCACAGGACAAGTACCTAAATCTTTGTAAGTCAAAATTTTACATTAAAAAAAACCTGATAAATTAGTACTCTTCATCCAGGGAAATGGAACACGCGAAGTAAGTCGAAGCTTAGTACCAAGACGTAAATCAGAAGGAATTCTTTCCGAACGTCTCTCTTCCTTTACAGAAATTTTCACAGGATCATTTGAAGAGCCAGGAGAAAATATTTCATCCATACTGGAGAAATCAAGAACAGGAGATTGCATCTAACAAATTTTATAATAAATTCAAAAAACAACACCCTTTCTACCATGCTTTTGGATCTTCCAAATGACGACCTTTTTATTTTTACCACTTGATGATGTGCAGCAGGTCTACAATCAGAATGGGGTTGAATATCAAAATTTGAAAGCTAACATCATAGCGGAAAATGGGTCATTCGCAGTGGTATCATCAGCATCCAAAAACATTTCGTCATCATTCCTTTTGAAGCGCTTGACTTCTGGAGATCTCTTGAAAACATGATGATGCAAGATAGCCAAAATTGATAGGATACCTTGAAAGGATTGGCAGGTCGCCCTTCACCAGGTGTCATAGGCGGACAGCTTTCGGTGTTAATATCATCTATACATGTTAAACCACCAATAGAAACATTGAGACAGCGACTTTAATACAAAAAGTTGGCATATAGAGTGAACAATCAAACCTGCTTCTCCTTTTTAAATGCTTGGTCATACGCTCTCTTGGATTTTTCCATGCTGGTGATTGCGGCGTTGACATAATTAAATAAAACAGATAAATACGAATATAGTTAATTATGGCTTTTACAAATCTTGAACGTAAGCATAAGTTAATTTGTTAATGACTAGGGCTTCAATAAAATTGCCTTTCGCGCCATAATCTATAGTTATCTCGACGACGATTTGCGTATTTCCCTAGAGAAATCGACTATTTTCAGCCCATTAATAATTATTCATGTTTCTGCTTGATGAGCAATAGGAATCTTAAATTCTTCCGTGTTGGGCTTCCCTTTTTTACTATAATCTTTGGAGGGGCATACGGTCTTCATTATTTTCAACAAGTTCGCTACGATTTTCGACGAATTAAGCAGCAAGATAATAATCTTTCTTCTCTTGTAAGTTTCCTAAATATATTACTAATTACCGTTTCCCACATTGAAGAAAACTAATTTGAGTGAAGGTGGTTTAAAACTAAGAGAAAACGTCACAGTTGATTCTGTATACAAGGTTTCTTTTTCGTTTTTTTTTACAACAATTATGAGGTCATTATAGGAAATTTCAAATATTGATACAGATAATTGGTCTAATATCCGTGGACCAAGAGAATTCGAAGATAATTCGGAATATTTAACTGCGAAGTTTGCTTCGTAAAAAAGAGAAAGTATAATATGTTGTTTCTTCAGAGCTGAGCAGCAAAATCGTAATCAAAAAGAACGAGAAGAAAAGCTACGAAATTTAAATGAGTGAAGACGCCCCTACACATACAGGTCGCCTTTCTGAATTAGTGTAAGTTTGTAGTTTTGTTGATTTTAAATATTGTATTTGTTTAGGCTCGAAATAAACGAGGGTTCAGGTGAACCAGACGACAGTGCGTCTATTAGAGCTGAAAGAGGTTTTTAATGCATTTTATTATAAAATCATATTTTTGTTTTAAATAGGTTCTCCAACTCCTTCTTGTGTAACTCTTGACGCTACTCAGAGTTCTCCTTATCCTGTTTTCAAAACATCGGATAGTGATGTAAGAAAATGTTAAAGATTTTCATGGATACTTTTTTTATAGCCTGCTATTTCGACAGAAATAAACACCGTAACTGTTCCTACAGTATCTGTTACCGGAGCAACTTCTGATTTTACTGTTAGTGATGAAATTTCTTATACAATTCAGTTTCCAAATTGCAGCCTAATCAGGAGTTTTTGAAAGTACTTCTTTCTTTGGGATTCGACGAATTTATTTCTGTTCTCGCTCTGAAAAGAACCCAGAATCAAGGAGTCGAACAGGTGATATTTGATAATTGTTTTAATTAGTTAGTTGCTAAAGGCTGTTGATTGGATTGTGGAACATTCTAACCCATCTGATTTTGAAGAAGAGGATAGTTCATCTGACGAGTCTGAGTCTGAGCCTGAGGGTGAGGTTGAGGTTGAATCTAAATTAGAATCAGAAATGGGAGGTAAATGATTAGAGGAGGTGCGCTCCTCAATGAACACATTCTAGTTGCAAGTTCGGCTGTTTCTGGTACCGGGGCTGCTGGTATTCAGGACTCTATAATGAAAGCTGCAATGGCTGTTCAAAAAAGTAAAGGAATTTTGTTAACGTTTGTCTAATTCGTAGTTTTAGGTGCGAGAACTCATAAGATGGTACTAGTTGCCAATATGGGGCTGAAAATGGGTACTGGAAAACTAGCTGCTCAAGTAGGGCATGCAACTCTGGCAGTATATCGGATGGTATAAACTTGGTATTATGTTTACATTTCTATTATCTTCCAGGCGGATTCTTCTGAAAATGGCAAAGTTGGTTTGGATTCTTGGTTTCGCCGTGGGCAGGTGAAAATTGTACTTAAAGGAAAGGATACAGAGGAACTTATGGATTTATTCAAATCCGCAAAAGATGCGGTACTGTGTGTTAAATTATTGAGTTAATGTTCTTTTATAGGGTCTCTTTGCTTACTTAGTGCAAGATGCAGGATACACACAAATACCCCCGGGATCTCGTACAGTTCTGGCTGTTTTTGGAGAAAAGGACAAAGTTGATTCCATTACTGGGCATTTGCGTTTACTTTAAAATTTCCTATTTGTTTTAAACTGCAATGATCGGATATTAGTTCATTAGAATGTTATTTTTTCTACAATTTTAAAAATAAAGTTCAATTCTGAAGAGTGTAAATGGTGAATATTGTGTAGTCAACGTGAAGTCGGAAAAGCTGATAACGCATTGGTCTTTTTAAAATTTCTACAAAGTCTAGAATATGATCATCCAACCCGTGCTTCCGTGGCGCAATAGGCAGCGCGTTCGGCTGTTAACCGAAAGGTTGGTGGTTCGAGCCCACCCGGGAGCGAAATATTTTTTTCAGTTTTACAATATTATTTTTTAGTATTTAAGTTTCTTCTGTCTCGTTTATAGATTCTTAGAACTTTTTAGTAGTATGTCATAAGTTTTCGCTGGACGGTCATTTTGTCCATTTTCCAGTTTTCAACACTTTTTGACTATTTTAATGCACAAAATCATCAAAAATCTGTCTTAACTCATCGAAAAACCGTCATTTCTGAAAAAAATGATAGTTTTAGTCCTTTGGTCATTCTGTAAAAACACAGTAGTTTCAAAGAATAAATACAGTAATAAATGACGAAGCTAAAAAAAGTTCTCTCTTTCTTCTTTAAAAATGGAGGTGTTAGTTCGCACCGGACGCATGCCGCATTTTTTTGTGGCTCGTACTGAAACAAAGCAATTAAACCAATTCTCTGATTGAATTAACTTACTCGGTCATCTGGACACGCGATTCCTGATATCGCCAATATGCAGTCGTAACTGATAATCTTCGTATCCGGATAATGATCAGCTACTTCGGCGATTGGCATGTTCTGGGGATCATTGAAGGCGAAGCTTTTCTTGGCAACCGGCACCCCGAGGAAGTGGCCAGCATAGTTAAATGAGTGCGTTTACCTTCAGAAGAATCTAGATTGACAATACCTATTTCTCTTTTCTTAATTAGTGGTGGCAAAGTGAATCTCATAAAGATTCCTCCGAAATTCTTGATTTCTAGCTTTTCTGCAAGATTCATAAGACCGAGATTTGTTAGTGGTTTCAGATTCTTACTTAACTTGTTCATTTATTAGGATTAATTTATTCGAAAATGTGAAAAATCTTGAATTTGAGAAAAGAGAGGTACAGGGCAAAATGACCAAAGGACTGGACAGTCCAAAATTATCATTTTTTCAGAAATGACGGTATTTCGATGAGTTAAGACAGATTTTTGATGATTTTGTGCATTAAAATAATCAAAAAGTGTTGAAAAGTGGAAAATGGACAAAATGACCGTTCAGCGACAACTTTTTACATACTTCTCTTTTTCAGCTTCAATTGTAAGAAATATGAAACATTTACTTCTTGAACAGGTAATCACTATATTTTTTTTTCCGATTAATATTAAACTTATGATGGGAAAGTTTCATTTTAATAATTTGAAATGAATTATTTTAAAAGTGTTTTGTGATTAGTTCATATTTCAGAACTTTATATTTAGTTGGACTATGTTTCATATAATTTTTACAAGCTTTTTAAAATAAATCTTCATTGACAACAGTGATCTGTAAGAGCTCATGCAAACTAACTGACTATAATTCTCTTTGGAAACCACTTTTCAAGTACTATATGTATAACTTTTACCAGATAACTGGATCAGGTGTTTTGTTCCCGAAAGTTAGTGTTTTAGAATATAATCGTTCTTCTCGATAGTTTGGATTCTATGATGGTTCGCATAATGTAATCAGCTTATTCAGATTACAGACAAATTCTATTGGACAGTTGAGCACTTTTTGGTTAACCCAGTCACTTCTATCGTCCAATGAAAAATTGAAAAGCCGTAAAAATGAATGGTAACTTTTTTGTTTTTGTTGTTATTACAATTCTTTTAGTTCTTGCTATCAGCAAGCACGGCAAGGCGCTCTCAGATATAAGTAAGTCAACTAGACCCGCTACTGCGCATTTAGAAGAGAAGAAGTAAGCTTCATATTTTTTAAAATATTATTCTTATATATCATATATTTTTGTATAATTTTATATTTTCTAGATCATTTATATCTCGTCTTTTACTTTTATGGGTTGGTAATTTACTTTATCGAGGGTCGGAGAGGTCACTTGTCTATGATGATTTGACGCCCTTAAAGCAGAAATATAGATCTGTTAGCTTACTACGAAACTGGAAGAAACGTGATAAAAGTTTGCATATGATGTTATTGCCCACTTATTTGACAATCTTCCAGATAACACATCTCATATTGTTTGGAGATTAGTTTGGCACTTCAAGTATGGTATTACTTGTGCATTGGCAACAAGAGTATTGTCGATGTGCTTCGATTATTGCAATCCAGTTTTGTTAAAGTAATTTATATATTATAACTTTTAGTAATAACAAGACAACTATTTCAGATTACTGATTGACTCCGTTACAAATACGTCTGCACCTATCATGAAAGGAGTTGTCATATCAATTCTCATGTTATTATCTGGAGAACTAAAATCATTCTTTTTAGGTAAATTTCAATGATTTCTTTTTAAAATCCAAATCCATTTGCTTGGAGTTTCACGTAGTTATGCTAATTTATTTCACTGATTTTATTTCAAAGTGCTGTTTTTAAAGTGAATGGTTGTGCTCCTCATCTCATTCACTTTCCAAGTTTTTATTTCTATTAATTTGTTATTTTAAGCTTTACATAGTTATATTGTTGCACGAGATGCCAATCTTGGAGAAGCTATACTTATGAATTGCATTGCTAAAAAGGTTTGAAGTGCTAGTATATTTCATTAGATCATTTACTTCCTCAGAGTTTGAAATTATCTGGGAAATCAAGGAATGAATGGCCTACTTCTCGTATTGTTAATCTGATTTCCATTGATCTGGAAGCATTCACCATGTCTGCTCCTTTTTATCACGTCTCATGGTCTTCAATTGTGGAGGTGCTTCTATGATATAAGTTGATTGATATACAAAAAAAGTTCAGATTGCAATTGCTATGGTATTTATATATCATATATTGGGATCCGCAGTATTGGGTGCTGCTATAGTGATGCTAGCATATGTCCCATTAAACGTCATGGTTAATATCGTTTGCAAAAAATTACAGGTTATTCATTGAAGCATTTATTTTCTTAATGAGTTCATTATTTACAGTCTTCTCAAATGAAAGTGAAAGACAAGCGTGTAAAATTCATTAAAGAGGTTTTTGAAGCTTTATATCTGTCCCATATTAATATTTATTTAGGTTTTATCTGGAATCAAAGTAGTTAAATTGTATGCTTGGGAAACACCTTTTAATGATGAAATTGAAAGATTGAGAAAAGAAGAAATTAAGTATATGGCTCGTCATTCTTTTCTCGGTAGAGCCTTGCAAGGCTTGAACTTCGGAGCGCCATATATGGTGAGTAGATAGAGTTTACGTACACAGTCCTTACATAGAACTGTAAAGGTGTGCTTCCGTGGCGCAATAGGCAGCGCGTTCGGCTGTTAACCGAAAGGTTGGTGGTTCGAGCCCACCCGGGAGCGAAATATTTTGCACAAACATTCTTTTCCAGTTTTTACTTTTATTATTAAATAATTATCACTTAAGGTCGCAATCGTTTCTCTCAGTTGGTTTGTATACCAGAATGGAACTACTGCTTTAACTCCTCAAGTTTATATTTATATACGCCTTAAAGATACTTTTATTTGTTTATAGATTGCATTCGTAGCTTTAACTGTATTCAATATGATGAGAATTCCAATGGCTACACTGGTTCCATCATTCCAGAGTATTACTAAGGTATGAGCTTTAAAAAATTAAATATATTATGGGTTTAATTCAGGCTATGATAAGCATTAAACGTATCAATGATTTTCTTTTATCCAAAGAGCTTCAAACGGAGAAACCTCCTTCATCTTCAAATGAAACTCCTGAAATTGGAATACATCTTCATCATGCTACATTTTCTTGGGATTTAAAACCAACGGTTTTGAGTGATGTAAGTATATTTTTCTTGTTTTTTATTCCTCTCTAATTTTAGATATGTATGACCGTTGAAGAAGGAAAATTTCACGCTGTGATTGGTCCCATCGGATCAGGAAAATCATCTTTGTTGTCTTCAGTTTTAGGTATGCAACCTTATTGTGGATGATTCTTTGAGTTGATTTTAGGTGAATTAACCTTATTATCTGGACATCGTAAAATAAATGGCAACTTAGCTTATGTGCCACAAGTTCCATGGATTATGAATACAACAGTTAGATCGAACATTTTATATGGTTTAGATTATGAGAAACCGAAATATGAGAAGGTGAGCGTGTTATCGTTTTATTTATTTTGTTTTATGTGAAATTTATTCGGAGATTTTCAGGTCGTACGAGCATGTGATTTGAAGAAAGATTTTTATACTATGCCTCGCTATGATTGCACAGCAATCGGAGAAAATGTGAGAATTTCAATCATGATGATACAGTTTCATACATAAGCTGCTTTGTTTTCAGAAAACTCCGCTTTCAGGTGGTCAGATAGCGCGAATAGGATTAGCTAGAGCTCTTTATCAAGTAATAAATTATAATTATATAAGATCAAAAGTTCTTCTTTATAACAGAATTGTGATATATATCTTTTGGACGATCCATTTGCTTCTGTTGATAGAGAAGTCGCTAAGATAATGTTTGAAAAGGTAATGAGAATGTTCTCCACTATTTTATAAATTTATCTCTTACTAGATACTAGGTCCTAATGGTATTTTAGCTGATAAAACAGTTATACTAGTCACCCATAATGTCAATTTAATTCATACTGCTGATGTTGTTCATTTAATGGATGGTACAGAAGCTTTTAAACTAGGAGTTCATATATATTTTTAGATGGACGAATAATAGCTTCAGGATCATTCCAAGAAGTTGCTGAAAACAATCCCGTTCTTGTTGAAAACAGTAAAGCAGCTGAAAAATGCGAGAGTGACGAAGGAGGTAACGCAAAAAGATATCCAAGGTTTTTTGTAAATTAGGCATTTTAAGTAACTAAACCCAGAAAGAAACCACGAGCAGTTATGTTTGAACCAGAAAATCAAGAAGAACGTAAAGTGGAAACTGCCGAAATTGGACGAGTATACTTATTCATCTTGAATTAAAAATATTTTTATTATATATATAGGTAAATGGACGAGTATATCTAACATATATTGAAGCTTTCTCTTACCGATATGCAGGACTTTTCCTATTCTTGCTATCATCACGATATCTGTTACAAGTACATGCTGCTTTTTGAAATCTAGATTCAATTTTTCTATTTTTCTATTATAGGCGTTGGCTGGAATGTTTTTATCGCATCTTACTAACTTTTCTTCAAAAAAAGTTGATGTTTTACATTCTGCCAACTTTAACTTATATATTTATTTTGGAATAGGAACAGGTAAATTTGAAGAGTTTCAAGATATTTAACCTAACTTTTCATTTTTTAAAGTGTTTCTCAGTATTATATCAATGATGTCTTCAACATTTGGAGGTATTAGAGCTTCAATTGTATTACATCGTCCATTAATTGCTGCTGTTCTTCGTGCGCCTTTGTATTTCTTTGAAAAAACACCCATAGGTGGTATCCTGAATAGATTTACTGCTGTATGTAACTTTATTGAAAGTTTTTGTTCACAATTCTTAAATTTAAGGATATGGATGCAGTTGATTTTCCTTTACCCATAACATTAAGATTGGTTGTCGATTCTATAGCTAATGTAATCATATCATATAGAATAGAATCATTTAATTGAGTTTTTTTTACAGATTATGATGGTCTTGATTGTAATTTCAATATCAATTCCAGCGATTATAATATTCATCGTGCCATTCGTTATAAGTTATTACTTTGTTTTGGTATGTACTGTTTGTTAAGCTTATTTACATTTACAAAGAATCATTTAGGGCAGATTTTTGCCTACTTCAAGACAGATTAAACGGATTGAATGCTGTCAAAGATCAACTTTATTATCAACTTTATCACAAAATATAAAAGGAGCTTCAAGTATACGTGCTTTTGGAAGAGTAGCTTAATGATTCAACATAATCTTCAATTTTATTTATATTTTTCAGAATAAAATGACAAATTTGCAATTCAAAGATGAGGTAGATTCCTATTTACGTTGCCGTTATCTACAACCTGCTATTCGACAGTGGTTCACTTTAAGATTAGAACTTCTTGGCAACTTAATGGTAAATATCAGATTATATGAAGAAAGTGTTTCATTAAAAATCAAATGGAATACTTGAAAAGTACAGAACGATTGCTTTCTAAATGCTTAAAGTTGGTAGATATATCATACCAGAATCATAGTATTATTAATTGAAAATTTAAACCAAAAATATTTAATTTGTCTTTCAAAGGTATTTGCTGCTGCAATTTTGACAACTTTATTCCATCAAATGGATTGGATAACTGCTGGTGAAGTCGGTTTGTGTGTTTCATTTGCATTGACGGTAATAATTTCTCGAAAAATGATGCTGACTACTTTCAAAACACATTTAGTTAACTCAAATAATGAATTTTTCTGTAAGAATGATGGGACAGACAGATAACTATATGGTTTCTGTTGAGAGGATCAAAGAATATCATAATCTTCCTATGGAAGTAAGTATAATGTTAAAATTTTTTTTTTGTGTGAAAATAATTAAAAATCTATAGGCTGACTGGAAGTCTGATTATCCTCTTATCGATGCATGGCCACATACAGGTTGCATTGAATTTTTAGGGTTAGTAATATATAATTTATATTCTATACGTAATATAAATATTATAGATATAACATGTATTATGATAGAGATGTTCATGCATTACAAGATATTACTTTCACTATTAAAGGTGGAGAAAAGATTGGTATAGTGGGGCGAACGGGTTCAGGTACTACTTTTATAACAAATTATATAATGACAATGATATTTATAGGGAAATCTTCTTTAGCGGGAGCTTTGTTACGACTTGTTGAAGCAGATAGCGGTAAAATAAGTATAGATGGTGTTGATATATCAGATATTGGCTTGCATGAACTGCGAAGCCGTTTGACAATTATACCACAGGTTAACAGTTACTATAGTTATTCATTCACATGTTCTGTTTAGGAACCAATAATATTCTCGGCAACAATTCGATTTAATTTGGATCCATTCGTTCAGTATGCTGACAGTGATTTATGGTTAGCATTAGAAGCTTGTCGGCTAAAAGACCTTGTAAGTAAGAATGGAGGTCTTCACTGGATTGTTGAAGAAGGAGGGTCCAATTTAAGGTAAATACAGAATATTCATTTTTAACTTGAATTTGATATTATTTTAGTATCGGAGAACGACAATTGGTTTGTTTATGTCGAGCACTTCTCCGAGGCGGTCAAATTCTTATTCTGGACGAAGCTACATCGTCTGTTGATCATCAAACAGAAAAACTTATTCTTCAGGTTTTAAACATAATCAAGTCGCTTTCATTCATATGATATGTATTCAGGTTATTACCGATCATTTCAAACATGCAACAACGTTAATTATAACACACAGATTAAGTTCGATTGAAAATTGTCACAGGTTTACTCATATATTAATTAAAAATTCATTAAAAATTATTTTTTAAGGGTAATGGTATTGGAAGATGGTCGAATTTTAGAATTTGATAAGCCTGAAGTCCTCCTAGAGAAGGAAAATTCTTTATTCAAAGAAATAAGTAAACGATCCAATTGATTTGAATAAAATATTTAAATTGCCTTGTATACCGCGCCACTATTGGCTTTTCTTATATACGAATATGTGGAAATGATTATCTATTTATATAATTCTATCATTTAAAGAAAAGAAATCTTTCAAAGTTCAAAAATGACCAATTTCTTCTAATTAAGGGTAAAAAATAGATTTGAATTTCCGACAATAAACTATGTTGATAGTGATTACAGGCATTGACTACTCTCGTCTTCGGCGATAACACGATTTATCTTACACAAAATAACCAAATCATCATTGTGATATCAGTTTTGTATGAGAGCATTATGTTTAGATTGTAATTGTTTTCTGGCTATCTCTAGTCTGTAGTAGATAGTTAACATGATAGACATTCCGATTGACAAACAAAAACTCTTTTCCGTTTCTTGTTTGATTCCATTTTTTTTGCGATTTTTTGTATTTTAAGAACATCATATTTGTCCTTGAATGATGTACTTTATCATGATAACAGAATAGAATTGCTCATTCTTTTTATAGAATTTTAATAGTTTGTTCATATTAATATTCATGTTCCTTTTTGTAATTATATATATGATTCTCTCACTCACTCACTCACTCATTCTCTCTTTCTCTCTCTCTATAAATATTTTATTATTATATAGTTAACTAATACTTTAGATAATCGAAAAAATCAAGAAACAGTTTTGTAACGGTTGTCAACATTATGCGATCAGCTAAATCAGCTGATAAGGGAAATGATGAGGTAACATTACTCACTTAAAATATTTTATTTATGATTAATATCATTATACCATATAATATTTAAAAGATTTCGGGTTATATTTAACATCTATAAATGGGAAATTAGTTAAATATCATATAGACTAATGGCAACTTCAAAGCAAATTACGTTTATGTTTGCAAAAGAATTTATTGGAAAGATATGAAAAGGTTTTAAGCTTCTAATCCAATGTACATAAGGCTATTCATTGTCTTTAATTCGAAAACCAAACCGTTGTTGTTCCGTTAATGATTATCGTAAATCTTCACTTCAACAACTACTGTTTTGAATTGTACTTCATGCCCTCTTCACACTATATAACTTGGAGTTGTTTAAACATTTTTTTAATAAGATTATATACATATGTATTATGGAAATGATATAATATTTGTTATAAATTTTGTAAAAAAGTCCTTCATTTTACTTTTTTTTATATTTTATTTCAAATTTTCATAGTAAGTTTGACAACTAAGTTGTTAAGTTTTTCATTTTGCAGTTGTGCTGAAATATGATTCAGTAGTTCGCCTATTGAATGTGTCTTTTTCATTTCTAAAAATTATTAAAAGATCAATAAAATATTTTTTGTCTCATATATATATATATCATTTCAATTTTTCTTACAATCAAAGAAATGGAATTTATCTGTTGACCTTCAAAAGCAAAATATTCTTTTTGGCAATTTACAATCCAAGATATTAGATTGAGTATTACAACGTTTTCTAAACTGATCGCTTGCTTGTCTTTCACTAACGATTTTCTTCCTTTTTTTTATATTTTGCACTTTTCTCCGAACTTTAAATATCTTCAAGCATATAATGCTTTTTTTTCTTTTCTCGAAGGGTTCTTGTTGTAATTTGCTGCTCCATGGTTTAAGGGGAATATGCCTATGGCAAGACATGCTTCCGGCAGGGTCTGTGAACTTTAGGCAACAAATATGTCTCCTTTGATTTATGTTTATTATATATTATAAAATATAAAATATATAGTTAAATATATATATATATATATATATATATATTTGTTTTCATTAACTTTATCTTTTTTTATTTGGATTATACGATATTTTCTTTCATTTTTCAAATATATTAAATCTATATTTTAGAGCTGTATGTTGAATACTGAAAGGTTAGAGAATACTACTAAAAATGGAGCTATTGAAATTCCAGAAAATCATTTAGATTCGGGTTTGTATAAGTAAATTGCTTCTTTCAGTTAAATCTTTTTTTAAGAAAGAAAAACTGACTCTAAATGGTTAATTAAGAAATTTAAATATATATTATTCTTATTAACTATAATTAGTATTATATCATTATTAGTACTTTGTATAACTTTATATATTTTACTTCAATTCAATCAGGTTTGAAATCTTTTTTTTTTTGGTTTTTTTAAAAAATGTTTATATTAGTCACGTGTATTACCCCAAACATCTCCAAAGACTTCATCAGATACAGACGTTCCTATAGACGTTCATACGGTACAACCATTATAAACTTTCATTTCTTATTTTTCTTTTATTAGAATGGGAATTCCACAAGCAAAGCATCGTTTAATGAATATCCATGGCATGACTCTACATGTAATTCTGTGGGAAAATGCAAAAAATCTGGGTTTGTCATTTATAATTTTAATATTTTAAAATATTTTTTCGTTAGATATGAAAAACCACCATTATTAATCATAAGTTTTGATGGCTTTTCATATAAATATATGGAAAAGAATATCATGAAATCATTGGAATATTTCTCAAGTTGTGGAGTAAAAGCCGAGGTAGAAATATTATTTTATGAGTTTCCTTTTACATGATGTTGTTGTTTAGAAAGTAATTCCTTGTTTTCCTTCTCGAACTTTTCCTAATCATTATGCCATTGCAACTGGATTATATCCAGAATCCCATGGAATAGGCATGTTTCTATCATACAGTTTAGTAATTTTTTGATTTTAAAATAATTTAGTTGATAACAATATCTATGATCCTACTATATCTCCTCAGCCAGAAAGCACAAAAACAACAAAACATAATAATTTCTGGATGGGAACACCGGTAAAAGGAGAATCTTGAATAGGTTTTTATCAAATTTATAGATTTGGAAAGCATATCATGATCAAACCAAAAGAAAAACATCTTGTTTATTTTGGCCAGGCTGTGCATATAACATATCAGGTTTGAAATTACAAAAACAAAGCTTAAATAGGAATAAAATATTTTAGGTTATAAGCCTGAAAATTCCCCACCTTATGATAAATCATTAAAGTTGGAAAATCGCTTTGAGATGGTTCATAAATGGTTGGCTGATGAAGATCATCCAGAGCTTGTATTAGCTTATTTTGAACAACCAGATACAGCTGGACATCATCAGAAATCTGAGAAAGATGTTATATCTACTTAGTTTTCTTCAAGAAATAAATATTTTTTTCAGATTGAAGATGCTCTGATAGAAATTGATGGATTATTGAACACATTTTTGACGGATCTTCATAAGGATGGTCTTTTAGATTGTATAAACATAGCTATTGTTTCAGATCATGGTAATTTAAAGTTTTATCAATATTTAATTATTTTTTGTATTATAGGAATGCAATTGCTTAATAATCTTGTATATATTCCTGATTATGTTGATTCTAAAAATGTTGTTGCAACTCAAGGAGTTATAGGACGTTTATTCTCAGGTTAACTCACTTTTCAAAATATTTATAACATAATCTTATAATATTTAGCAAATATTACCATTGAAGAATTAGCTGAACCATTTTCATGTCAAAAAGTTGATGGAGTTCGTCTTTTCACTCGAGGTTCGATGCCTGTTCGAAAGCATCATGCTAAGATTCCGAGAGTAGGAGATGTAATTTTGCAAGGAGAACCTGGAACTACATTTGAGTTAGATTGTTTCATATAATTAAAATTGAAAACAATACTTGTAGTATAAAACGAAGAGGAATGCTAGCAGCTGATCATGGATATGATATTATTCATGATAACATGCACACAATTTTTTTCGCTCGAGGTCCAGCTTTCAAGCAAAACTTCACACTTCCGCCTTTTCAACACATTGAATATATGAATTTATGGACAGGTTTTCATTTTTTAAATTCGTATTTATCCAAAACATAAGTTACAGAACTTTTAAACTTGAAACCTGTACCCAACAATGGCTCAATTGGTTTTATGGATCAAATTCTGGTTAAGCCTCCTTCACGAAAATCTTTCGAAGAATCAAACATCAGGTTGCTTCTATTTGCTTCATTTGATTTGAATAACTGTTTGAATCTTTAGTGAATGTGAGCTGAACCAACAATCATATTTTGTTAATCCGTGTAAGACATGTAGACAATCAGTTGAGGTATATATCAAGAACAATTAAGAAAAATAGAATTTTTTTATTATTTGAAGAATAGTATGAATGAAGCTATATCATCATGTTCTTCAATTAGTAATGATTATCTTCAATTCAAAACTCCATTAACAACATGTTCTAAGAACTATTGTAATACAACAATTTGGAAAATGAATAGTAAGTATAAGATAATTATATAATAAATTAAAATTATTTTAGAATCAAATATAGTTTTGGAAGAAATTGCCAGGAATGATCTACTGAAACATTTTGATTGTCCAGCCAATGTTAAAAAATATATTGAAACATCTACATGTGTTCCACCTTCTGATAACCAAGCTTATCTTTCTTCGTCACCTTACTCACGTATTTTGCTCTTATTTGATATTTGATGCTGAAGATTTAAATTTTTAGTTTTCGGACAAGTATCTGGTACTGAGTTTAATGCTACTGGAGGTTTTCAAAAATGTATGTTTCAAAACACGTTAACTATATAATTTTTATAAATTTATAGTTGTGTTGGAGCCACTTAATATCTTAACATTGAATTATGCTAGAAAGTTTGAAAAGATTTGGACAATTAGTGGATTAGCATCAGATGAGAATATAGATGGTGTAGCTGACATAGAACAGTAAATATTCAGTTTTTTAATGAAATGATTGTTTATTTCTGTACTTCAGATCAAGTTTAACACATTTCTACAGAAGTATTTTCTATTGTTCATCACATATAAACTCTGAATGTACAAAAATGGATGTAATATCATTTATATTTCCTTTAATTGACACAGATATTAACTGTTTGGTAAGAATATTCAAATATATTTGGTGTGCGCAAAAGTTTCTGGCCTTCCTTTCGGCCACATGCATTCATCCACCTCATCTTTTTTCAAATGTGTGTCCAGAAACTTTTGCACACATCTAATATTTTGGAAGATGTAAAACTAAAATACTTTTTTTCTTTTAGAAATCAGATGATTTTTTGATGGAATATTCTGCACGATTGATGGATGTTGAACTAATCAGTGGTTTAGTATGGACACCTAGAAGTATTTCAAATGAAGAATACCATCGTATACGAATACATATTAATATGAAATTAATATAAATGATTTAATATTCACTTAAGAATATATATGATTGTATATATATATTTATATAAACATTTATTTATATTTTAAAATCAATATTCAGTTCTTCTGCAGTTGCTGCCACTGCCACTAAGCATAAGCATAAGCCTAAGCATCTCAAATCTTCAGGTAGTGGATAAGTCTGAAATATAGTAAAATATATATTTTTTTCTATTTATTAAATAAAAATCTTATAAAATGATCTCAATACTATTATGACAGAAATGTTTCATGTCTTTCTTACATTTCTAACAAGAAAACTTGTGTAAATAACAGGAAATCTAATAATTACCAGATATTTATTCAATTAAGATTATTGATGTTCAACAAATATTTTGAAGTTTGATCTATTTATGAAAATATATTTATAAGTTATATTAGAAACTAATGTAGATGAAACATCAGTCAGGAAGAGAAGCACTTATGTTATCAATTTAGAGGATTTCCTCTTAATGTTTCAAAGAAGAAACTAAAAATATATATAATAAATAAAATAAAAATAAAGGAAAAGCTTAATTTATTTCAAATATGGATTGATAATGTATTTTATAAATTCATCAGTTGATATTTGAAGATGATCACCATCAATTGCAACCATTTTAACTTTTCCAGCTTCATTTAATTGTTTCAAACCAATTAAATCCTTAAATAAAATATCTTTATATATATTTAAATAATTTTATTTTCTAACCTCTTGGTATAATCGAGTTTCATTTAAAGTTTGAAGAATAGTAGTACCTGGAGCATAGAATTGAAACCACTGTAAAGAGGAAAAGATTAGATTGATGATAATAGTTGAATAGATTCTTACAGATGATTCTCGCGGTACAATCATATGATCATTTGAAAATTTGATTAATAAAATATTTTTTAATTTCATAAAATTCTTTTTATAATTCATATTGATTTTCTATAAATATTATTATAATTATAAATAATTTAATATTATTACTTACTCCTTCATTATTGATATCAGCTAAGAATATATTTTTCTTTTGATATCCATTTTCATCATATGGATCATGCCAATATTGTGCTTGTACTGATCTTTATAATTATATTTATTTTTTAAAATAAAAATAGTTTATAAACCTTGTTTGTACAAATGATGTATATGCTCCATAATCCAGCATTTTACTCATTAATAAGCAAAACTTATGTTGATCTGTTGCACAGTAAGGTATTCCAAATATTCCTTGTTGTTGTCCTCCAACTAAAACTAAAATATATTAACTATATTGTGATAGTTTATACCTGATATATAATTTTTCATAGGTGGATTTGGACATCTTTCAGCAACAGCTCGTCTATAATATCTCAAAAGATTATTCATATTAATAAGTTAAATTAACAGAAATTGTGCTCCTTGAGAGAAACCTATAGCATTATATCCTTGACTTAATTTAGGATCTTCAGCTATTTGAGTACAAGCAGATTCAACTAGTTCATTCATATTTGCAAAAAATCCATGTTCAGTATCCTATATATTTGATAATTTTGAAAATTTCAAGAATTTGAAAGACTTACAGCTACAACATTTCCTCCAAACATTAAGCTTTTAACATAAACTCCTTCAACATTTGATTCAATCAGTCGTTTTATACGACCCATAGATAAAGGATTACAACATGTATCACCTATATATAATATTAATTAATTAAAATATATATTATTCTTTAAAACTTATTACCCATTCCATGCCATATTACTACAGGAACAGCACTTAATGCTTTTTCACAAAAGCATAATTGAATACAAAGTATAAGAAGAAATATAAAATTCTTCATATCTTAAAAATATTAAAAGTAATAAATAAAATAAAAACTAATAATAAAAGAAAGAAATCTTTATACTATTGTTAGAGAGATATTTGAATCAATATATTGACCTATGGAACTTAACAGATGATTATAGAGACAATTGGTCATTTTTCTTAAGATCTCTTGAGATACATAGTTTGTTTTTCAATTTCTTTTAAAAAATAATTGAACAAACAAATAATTATTATGAAGATCTTTATTAAGGTTGGCAATTAATAAATTTAAATGAACACGTATTCGAATAACAGTTCAAATAATATTATAATTAAATTTTTTTTGTTTAAATGAGAATTAATTGATTAGTTGACAATTTGTTCTATTTGAAATAACTAGATCTTCTTGAAATCATCTAAGAAATCTCCGTTTATTTCTTTCTCAATGGTCCATGGGTCAGCTGCAACAGCGGTAAAGTGCTCCTCTGTGGAAAAGCAATTTTGCACCTGGAACAAGATCATGTAAAGGTTTGAATTGAGAGATAGAGAGAGAGAGAGAGAAAGAGAGATAGAGAGAGAGAGATTGAACAGTAATGTGATTCACAACTCACTTCCTTGTTTGGTCCGTGGCAGACAATCTTGAAGCCAGGTCTCTTTGATACGCATGTTCTGACACGGCTTCTTTCTCCGTTAACACATCCACTCCATACAGTCCATGGAGTATATTCTCCGAAGACAACTCCTGAAAGAATTTTTCTTTACTCTATTTCATAGATTTTTTAAAATTATTTTCAATATGTTGAATTTACGTGAATGCTTTCAATTTGTCGTTCCATACTACTGCTTTCCTCTTCTTGTATGTATATCATATCCACTTTCTCTATCTCTCCCCCCCCTCTCTCTCCCCCCTCTTTCTCTCTCCCTTTCTCTTTTTCTCTTTCTCTTTCGCTTGCTCTTCCTACTTGGTTTTAGCTTACTTTTGCACTCTCTGTTCACCTGATTCCTCTCTAATAATTCTTATAATGATGTTGAGAGCATCGAGATATGCGCATTTCCGATTAGATGAGAAAGACTTTGATTTCCATATACTTAGCAATTTATAATTCGTCTTCATATGAACATTTGAGAATTTTCCAACAGCTCTCAACAGTTTCATTTGATTTGATTTTTATTTTTTATTTTTCTTACTCATTTTTGAATAATTTAATTGATTGTTGATATATCTTTTACTTAGTAAATGTTTAGTTTTTGAATTGTTAATTGGAATTTGATTTGAAAGCTTAGTTAGGCACATTCTTCAAATCCTGGATGACATATGAAAAGTTGTCAATGAAAGAAATTAATTTGAAGAACCCAAAACATGAATGGACATCCAATGACTCAATTAGATGTTCGGATTCGAATCAGTTGAAAAAGAGATAGAACGAGAGAGAGAGAATTGGAAACACAAAAGCAATTGGCCTGAAAGAGAAAAAGCTGTTCCATGATTGGGTATTGGAAAAATCCGTAGTTTCTATATAAGACATTTGAAACATAAATAAAAGGGAAGGGTAATGAAGAGAGATGAAGAGAGAAAGAGAATAAAGACTCGGCCTCCCTTGTCTTATAATTGGACCAACCGGGAAAGCACAAAACTAAGTGCGAGAGAGGATAGTACAGAGGGAGTAGTGCGGATTGTACAGAGCATGCGGCAAATTGAAAAAGAAAAGAGAGTTGGATATAATGATTGTGAAAAAGAAAGAGAGAGAGAGAGAATGAGAGAGAAAATTTTATCTTCAGTCAGACTCCTTCTGAAGAGCTAGAGAGTAAAATTTGTGGATTGAGTATAAAATAAAACAATGAAAGGAGTCCTGTTAGTTGAGCATGTTTCTATAGCTCTTTTAGATTCAGTTGTAACTGACCACATGACCTAAATATGGAGCTGCTGCTCCTCAACCTCTCTTGTTTTAACTCGTTTTCCCTTCAGCTAAAATTATCGTTCTCCTACACACTACCTTGCTTCCTTTTTTGAATTTCACGCTTCATATCTCAAAAGTTCTGATTCCGTTTAGTGGAATCGATGTTATTTCTTTCTTACTTTATACAAAACACAATTTTGTGTTGGCAAAACAAGAAAAATGTCATTTTTCTGGTATTCAAGTTATTTTTTTTCATAAAAATATGACATCTTGTTGAATTTATAAACGTTTTAAAAAAATATTCAAAAATCTAATATGTTTTATTAAGTTTATCTTCAAATATTCACTAATATTAGTCTATATTTAATTATATTTATATAATTAATTATCTATTTATCTATATTTAGATATTAAACTATTATATATTTTACTATTTTTTTATATTTTTATATATGTATAGAGATAAATAGACTATGTATTATAACTAAAAATGTTTTTGTTCTCTTTCTATGCTCATTATTTTTCGAATATTTTAAGTTTCAAACTTTGACACTCACGTTCTTGTTCCTGAGGTTGGGCAGCATGAAGGAGTACTTCACCATCCTTGGCTGGAGCCTCGTTTCCTACTTGTCCAGTCACAACCTTGACTCCTTGAGCTTTCTGTCTGAGCTGAGCAATCTGTTCAGCTGAAGTCGGATGTTTGCTTCCATATGATATTCCGCTTTGACTTACCCTTAGCTACTGAGGCAGTTTGGAGAGGGTGGAAGGTTTCAACCAGATCAAAACGAGTTCTGTCATAGGGTCCAAGATATAAAGACTAAAAGCATTTTGTCAACATTCAACTTCAACTTAAGCTTATTAAAATAATTAAGAAATATTCATTCTTGTCATAACATTTAAACAAACCTTTGAAGCATCAGTGTCAACTGTTACAAGAATTGGCGAATCATGAATCTTAGAATCATGAACTGGAGCTGAAAGAGTGACTCTTAGTGAAGCCTCATTGTCTTTTATTTTAAGTTTGAATCAAATATTTTGAGAATTTCCTCCTATGATCCGAAATATAAAGTTTATTTTATCATATCTTGGGAACACGCTCTTATATCTCTTTATCTGTTATTTTGAAATAAAAGCAAATCAGTTCATGTTCAAACTTCAATGTTTGAAATTATTTAAAAAAAATTAACAGAACATATTTAAATTCTTAAGTGTATTTAAATAAAAAATAAGACTTACCGGCATAAGCTGAGCCAATAATCAAAAAAACTGTCGTTAAGTAGAGCATAGTAGTAGTATATATCCTAAACTTTTGAAGAATATGAATAGTAACTGACGAGGCCAAAAGATACGACGAAGGTCACACCAAAGAAAGAAGGAGAAGAAATGAATGGTATGAGAGTCAAAACAGATATATGTTTAGATCCCGGATTAGAGATAGTAGGTCCTTTCTCATAAATATAGAGAAAAGACAATGCCTGCCCCTAAATTCGCCCTCCCCTCTTCCGTACAGAAAACTGTACAGAAGGAAAAAAAACAAAAATAGTTGTTTATTGTTTTTTTTACAAATTATGAAACAAATAAATAAAAATAGAACAGTTGTTGGTTAAAAATATATAATTTTAGTTAAAATATTAAAAATAATAAGATTATAAGATAAAATAGTTATGTGAAGTGTTGCTTAGATTAGTACTTATCGGAAAGATCGAACAGATTAGTGACTATATGGAAGGTGAAAAGTGACCAGGAGAAAACCCAGACGACCTCTTGAGATGTAAAAGAAAAAGCTAAGTGAGAAAGATCAAGCTGCATTGTGACGGTAAGATCTGATCACCTGGGCGGAGCAATGAAATTCCTGGAATGCGGGCTAAAACAGGTCGTTGCCCCCCGGCACTATTATAGCTAGTTTTAGCTTGTCTGATCTGCGAACGACGGAGGAAGTGATGCATGCGTGGAGCTAGTGAGGATAGAGGTAGTAGAGGCTGTATATAAAGAAAAAACCATGAAGAAACCATTACAGTCAAATGAGAGAATACTGAAAGTTCAGAAATTAAATCGGCCGTGTCGAGATAAGGATGGAGGTTAACAATTCCAGAATTTTCTCAATATCGTGACATGAAACTCAAGCCTTATAATGCAAAAAATAATCCGAAGAAAAAGTATTTATATAATATTAATTGACCCAAATCCTAAAGAATTACTAGTTAGATAGCAACTTTTATCTAATTGACATTGGTATGAATCATAAATATTTGGTTAATTTACAATATATCTTAATCTCATGTATCGTTAATGTTTTATTAGCTTGTTAATTGAAGTTTTTTCAATTAAAACTATTTTCTAAATTCTCTTTTCTTTCATTTTTTTCTCCTCAAAACCCCCCTTCATTTCTCAAACAAAGGTCATGTTTCCTGTGTTTTTCGTTATCTCTTTGACATGCGATAAGCCTTCTCGCTTAAGAATAACTTGAAATGAAAGCAAATTCATCAGAAAATTCAACGGAACATCATCTCGTTCCGAACTTTTAAGTTGTCGTCTGAATCTACGTAAACGTCATCTATCTCATATGACAGCAGGATACGCTGTTTCGTCGTAGATGTGATGGTGGTCGTCGTCTTCAGTTGTTTCATGGGCACCCCCTTCATACCACGCAAGAGTTGGAGAAAATGAAGACGAAAGACAAGAAATGATAGAATGACGGCGATGAGAATCAGATTTTCTAATGATAAATTGGACTGAAAGTTCCAGACAAATGACTTCTTTCGTTTTTCAAGATTTAGCAGATGAACAAGAAGCTCGAAAGCTTCATCCAGGAATACCGAAACCGAGAGATCATGTGACCGATATATGGAGCGATAGACAAGTGAAAAGGATGAAAAATTCAATTACTATTGCTTGTATTTCTTTTTTATTTCTGGGACAAAGAATTAGCGAAAATTCAACTAGATGAGTCTTTAAACTGTCCTCATTAGGAATGTGAGGTGTTCCGAAGGCTAGCTGTTTTGTTGTTCTGTTGTGGCTAGCGTGTCCTTCCAAGGGTCGGCTGTCTGTACCCAGCGAGTAGATGGTTTATGATTTGATTTTCCGTCATCAGACAGGGTGCTAATAGATAAGAAAAGTCATGTTAGTGATGAGTGAAGAGAGGGAGAGAATCCGATTGTATAGAGTTCAAGAAAATCATACATGGAGTACAGATTAAGAGAGACAATGAATGAGGAATGAGGACGAGGTAGAGATAATATGAATATATTAGAAAAAAGCGCGCGAGAGAGAGAGAGAGAGAGAGAGAGAGAGAGAGAGAGAGAGAGAGAATATGAATTATAAGATCGGATGTCATTTGGTTCTAGTATAGATAAGTTGACCAGTCCGCATAAAAGTCAAACACAACTGAGAACTGTCTATTATGATGAAACATAGGGTAATCGAAGTCTGTTTTCTGATTATCCTAACCCCCTCTCGAAATGGATAAACTTGCAAAGTTTGTCATGTTATGACTCATCATGACAGAAAATTAATCAGTTATTACATACATACATATATAAATCTATTGATACTTCACTTCAAAAGTGAACATAGAAATTCTATGATTATTAGATGGCTTTGAACTTGTTTATGATAAAACTTTAAAACTTATTGTTTTTCTTCTTTCAAATGAATTTAATAATGATTTATCTATCTATTTCTTCAGCTTTAGATGGTTGAAGCTTTTAGTGCAACAACAGGAGATATAACTGAAAAATGTGAACCTGAGAATCTGGTCAAATGATCCATAGGCTTGACATCCACTCACCCCACCCTTCCCACTTTGGCTTGAGCGCCATTCCTCTTTGACATCTAATTGGACAGGATTTTGAAGAAAAGATGAATTGTTGCATCGTGATGACTTAAAATTCACCTAAGGATTCTTTGTATCGTAAGACCACGATACCAGGAATCACATACTTGAAATACATTAGGAAACATCTCATATCCGTTTTATTTATTCGAATACAATGTTATCCAATAAACATGTTGGGTCAATGATTCATGTCAAAAGTTGAAGTTTCAAGAATTTTCATAAAATAAAATACTAAATAAGAATAAATCATTTTATAATTAAGATTTATACATATACATATATATACAATAAATATAATTTTTTGTAATTTTAATAGTTAAACTAGTCATTATATATAATTAAAATAAGTTAAATATGTGTATATACATGTTAGTTAAATACATTTAATAATATTTGAAAATCATTTTTATTTTTTTCCGTCATTGCCTAGGGCAACTACGACAAGTTCAAGCCTGTAGGTTAATTCAGTTATTCTTCCTTGAAACTGAAATGAAGAATTACATTTATTCAGCAGCTAAGGAACAAACTTTTCATGAAAGTTTACCCACCGAAAAGCATTACGATTTCCATTAAGTTGTGCTCTTATAAAGGTCTTTTTCTAATTTATATTGAAACACAAATTTTCATATCTATTACACTTAGAAGAAAATGAATATTTATATTTGGCTATTAATGCATATAAGTATACATAGGTATACATATAGTTAATTGGATGCATAATCTATGGTATTTATAACTTGTATATCTAAGTAGAAACATTATATTCAAGTCATTCTGTCATTCACTTGCCTAATCTAAAGCTAAGCAGTTACCAAATATTTTGTTTCAATCTAACTCCTCTCTTATATAGATTTAACTACTAAAATTTATATTTTTGTTTAAAATTCTAAATAGATTTTAATATTTTTAATTTTTTTATATATTTATAAATATAAATATTAATCTGCAATTGTTATTTTTCCAGATGTTATCTTAAACTAAAACGTATTTTTATTTCATTTTTGACTTCTTGAAGATTTGGCTAACACAATCCGAAAAAATTATTTGGTCAAACTGAATCCTCAAATAATTCCTCTCTTCTCTCTCTGTCTCTTTTTCCCTCTCTCTCCCTCTCTCTCTCTCTCCCTGTCTCTTTCTATCTCTCTCTATCGCTCTCTATCTCTCTCTGTAGATATATAAATATATTTTTATCTGCTCTTTCTCCTTTTTTTCGTTCGTTTCTATCTTATACGCATCCTATCTACTTTTCTTCTTACTTTTCTCTGACCTCTAACCTTTCTAGTATTCCCTAACTACGATCGCTTTATGCTTGCAACTTGCTCTATCTTTCTCTACAACTCAGCTAGTCTTTCTCAGTATCTTTTTCATTTTGTGTTCTTTCTTTCTATGTCTCTTTCTGTCTTTCATATCGTTTTCATTTCTCTCTTACTCGTCCAATACAGAAAATTTATTCACACACACTCATACACACATACACATGTAGAGTAAGTATATATCTACTGTCCTCTACACATCTTTCAATGTCCAAATGTCCATAAGCCTAATGAGTTTAAGATTTTATATTCCTTTCTATTCTATTATTATCTTATACAATATTCTTTTCTTCTTAATTATAATGAAAAAGTCATATGAACAATTTTCTAAATGTGAGAATCTTATGAAGTAGATCCATCCGTTCATTTTCATTTTTCACTGATAAATGCATTTCTTTCGCTTTTTTTCGTGTTCACGTGGTGCTGTGGATTAATTTGTGTATGTAAACCAGATTGCAATATAAATAATACTATATTATTCTCAAGGTATATATATATATCTAAATATACATGTATATACCTAAGAAAATGTGTCAATTTATTCAATCTATATTAACTATTACTTGGATTTCTCATATGAAATTCAATATTGTGTATTCTTTTTGTTTTCCTTCAGCGATTTATTCGAGTTTTCCTTTTTATTTTCTCATGTTAATTTTTTTTTCTTGTTCCAGACTTTTTTCCATTTTACTTGCTGTATTCAGCTGCAAATGCCATTTCCGGATAAAAGTTCTCGTGATGATGGAGGTTCCAGGTTAGTATGATATCTTTCAATTATCCTTTAAGTATCTATAAGTTAATTCTTGAAATTACAATCATTGACTTCGTTAGAACTTAGGCTTAGTAAAAGCTATGTTGTATCTCCCTGTAATTGATTCTTCTTTTCTTTAATAACTAAGATTTACTATTAAATTATAATTTATTTTGATATAATACAAGAAAACTACTTGTTTTTGATTGTATATATGAGTACAGTATTGTATGATTATGCTTTCTCTCTTAAATTCACAAAATTTCATATTTTATTCACGAAAAACAAGAAATGGTTTCATTTTTTTTGATCACTAATCATATCAATCTAATCATGTTCCTTCAGTATAATAGAAACTGCAAAAAATAAAAAAAATTTCCTTTTTTCATCCGGAAAGATAGAGTTATATCATTCAGTAAACGTTTTTCGGTTCTTCACACAACCTCTTTTGCTCTCAAATATTCATATGGCTTTGTGGTTGCAAAACGACTACTGCCCATCGGGATAGTCATATTCAATAGCTAATAAAAATATTTTTATAGATTTATAAAAAAAAGTAAAGTGGAATATCTTTGAGTTTTTGAAATTTATCTTCTTTTCTTTTTTTTTTGAATTTAACAAAAAAAATTGAAAAATAGATATACTCATTACAGTACATTATACTTTGTAACATCATTTACATGAAAATATGATTATTAGATGTTTCTTTACTTATTATATATTATTTTTTATAAAAAGAATGAGAAAGATAGTCATTTTAATCAGATGCAAACACATATTTTGCAAAAGTATAATAATATCCGTTTATCTAATATCTAAAAGTAAAAAAAGAAATCATATATAACATACATACATATGTATTTTTGCTTATTAAAAGATGAAATTCAATTTATCTTATATAAAATAATTATTTTGTTGCAAAAGGTTTAATATATGTAGATTATAAGTAAAATATTATGTTTTCTTCAAACTAATTAATGTTTGATCAAATATAAAACTATTAAAATTATTATAATATCTGATGAAAAGCAACTTATTTGACAATAAAAAAGAAAAAAAGAAGAAGACTTGAAGTTATTGCCGATTTGTATGAAATGCAACCGTTCGTGACCACTACGTAATGAGAAAATGAAAAAAAAGCATTTTTCCTAGAATCTTACGTCATCTACGTGAATTAATCTAAGAAAGAAAATATTCAGTTAAACCATATGTACGTATATTATATTTTTTTGAATCAAATAATCGTAAAAATCACATTGAAAATGATTAGCATATATACATACATTAGTTAGTAGCCAGGCGGACATTTTTAAGAGCATTTTTACAAACTTTATATGAAATACTGTATTAAAATTTCAATTTTTCTTTTTTCATTTAACAAGTCGTTGGCATATCTTCTCAACATTGCCAGTATGAGTACGCATGTATATCATCCAAAAAAAAAAATTCATCTTTGACCAAAATATATAGGCAGATCATTCCAAATATGGCTTTATTTTGCTGACTAATTGCATCTGTTTTACGGCTTTTTTAATTAATATTTTATAAATATATTTTCCCTTTTTTTTTTAATCACAAATGATAACAATCTGTAGTCTTTTGATAGATAGTTTATATATAATTTGATCTGAAAAAAGAAAAGATGATTTTATCCTTTTTCAAATAGAAATTTATAATAAATTCCTCTTTTTACTTTTTATCAAACAAAAAATATATAATGAGATATATATATTATAAGTTAAAAATATAAAATTCATATGTTTATATTATGTTTGAGAATAAAGTTCAAAATCACATTGTCATGTGGTTTGTAAATAAATTTTATTGAAGAATTTTATATTTTACTTTACTTTTGAATGAAACGTTTGAATACATCGTCCGTAAATTCGATTACAAATCATATGCAAAATATTTCGATCATTTGAGCTGAAACGGTTAAGTATGCAAGCCAGTTAACAACATCAGAAACTTAAGATGTTCAACTAAAGCTAACATGTACCCAACTAACAGATAAAGTCTGAAAAATGAGTGAAAGAACCTGATAGTTCTACAGATTCGCATCTGTAATCAACGTTTAAATAATATTTATATAAGAAACCAGACCGAAAATAGGAGTTAAACTACTGTACAACAATTTATTTCAAATTCTTATGTCTATTTTATCTCTTTTAAGATAATGTGAAGAATCTTAAAGATGTTGAAACAACTTGAATTACAGTTTTCGTAGATATGTGAGTAATGCATAACACGACGAAGAGACAAGGCTTGTTTAGAAAAATGAATGAACGACAAAGAAAATGAAAAAAGAAGCAAAAGATAGAGATGAAGTAAAGAGAGTTTGACAGAAAGAGAAATATATGAAAAGAGGTATACAGAGAGACAGATAGAGAGATAGAGAGATACTGATGGATGGTAGGTATAGGTGAGGATACTGATTGGAAGAAACAAGCTACCGTCTGTCAGGTCATGTAATTCAATACGTTGAGTCTTTAGCAACTGCAAAGTCTTAATGAATAGTCTCTTCATTTTGCTTTGTATCTTTTCAGCTATTTCACCTGTTCTCTCTTAGTTTCATCTTCTCTTTCAGTACATCCCTTTACTCGGAATATTTCTAGTTCACTTTGTCTTTCTTTATCGTTTGTCTATTCATTTGCCAACAAATGTTTTTATGCTCGCTTTCTCAGCATTTCTCAAAAAATTCTAAAAAGTTCTCAAACACATCTTTACCTACTGACTAGAAAATACCTGTGAAATCTCTGTTCCTACTCTTTATCTCCTTAGTAACGCCCTCCCCCCGATCACCCAATAACATTGAGATAATTCAGTTCAACACTCATCATTCTACCTTTAGTATATTTGAAATATACAAATGAAAATAGTATAGAGATCATTCACAAACAGCTTTTTCACATGTAACATTTCCAAATATGAATGAATTTCCTTGTATCGCTTGCAACAGCTAATCTTATGTATATCCTTTCTTCCTTCAGATGTCATTTTCATCAAATTCTTCCATTTCTTTTAAATTTTTTTTGTAATAAAGCTAACTAGTAAGAATAAAGAATTACCTTTCAAACATTTTTTTGTTTCAAATATTTCATTTATCAATTCATATTTCTGAATATCTTCATCTTGTTTTTCTAGTGTTCATTCACTTTTTACTTCTCATTGTCCTTCTTTTTTTCTCTTTCGTTCCCTTCCTTTTTCTTTTTTCATTTGATTCTTCTTTATTGTTGCAATTGACATATCTCTCTATACATATATGAGTAATAATCAAACAGTTCATTTACTTTCTCATAGTTTTATTCAAAAATATTTCTTCTTTATATAGTATATTTCAATCAATTTATTCTTATTTCCGTAATTTATTATATGCAATTGTAAAAGCTGAATATGAACTTGTCAATTCAATTGTACTTCTATGCTTACATTTATCGTTCATCTCTTTTCTTTATATTTCTCTCATATACTCTCTCTTTCTCTCTCTCTTTCGCTCTCCCTATATCTCTCTCTATCTCTCTTTACTTTTTGTCTTTTTCATTCAATTTTTCCACAACTTAAGCAAAACTATTATGTTATAGTACTGATAGTTTCTTACATGAATAGTCAATGATGAATTCCATTTACTGCAACTATTATTCAAACAAAAAAAAAGAGAAAAAGAACAAAATATTAAAATGAAATGAATAGAGATAAGAAAAATATAATTTTTCTTCTTTCTATATCTATGAATCCTTTTATCTAAATATTATGTTTTGGACATCTCATCATTGTTGTTTTGCTTTGCTTAAGTGCAGTTATTTGATTCTTATCCTTTCCTCACCCTCTCTCCTCTCCAACACCCACACCCACACCCTTTTACCCTGTGTCCACCTCTCTTTCTATTATTATAATTTCTATTTTATGAAAAAAAAAAAGAAAAATTTTAAAATTTAATTTATAAATACAAATAAATATATTTTTTTATGTAACAATATTACTTTCTTCCTTCATCATCTGAAGTAAAACATTAGGATTACGGGTCATTTATGCATAAGAAGTATTACTAATGGCTTAAGCAAGCTAATCAAGCATATCGAAATCTAATTAGTCAGCAAATCAACCCTCTCAAATATATATCCAAAGGCTATGAAATATTTTGTTACCACGTGAGAGATCTATTGTTCATCATATTAAAATAAAAAAACTTCTTTTAAAAATTATTGTCTCTAATTATTCTTGAAAGAGATTTTTTCATCTCATTCTTTTTCTCTTTAATTTGCTCATTTAAAAGTTTTTTTTTTAATTTTATAAAAAAAAGAAGTAAATTTAACAAAGAGATAAAGATAAATATTGTATTTATCTACATAACAAACTTGTTTAAATTACAATTTAAACAAGAATATTCATTTTGAATACATTTCACTACTATTTCATTCATATACAAATCTATTCTTTGACATTTTTCTCAAACTTTACTCACCAGACTTTCTCTATTTATTATATTATTTACAGAAAACTGACTGAAGTTTTTGAAATTTCAGAAATATTTCTCGCTACTCCTCAACTTGAGCGAATAAGCTTGGCTTTGGAGTGTTTTTTTATGAAAAATATCCTTAAACAAAAGGTTTAACATTTCTAGAAAATGCATATAATTTATTCAGTATAAGATATAAAACAAATAAATTATATGTTTCTTCCTTATAATGAAAAATGAGCCAAAACTTAATTATAATATAGCATGTGAATATGTATTTAAAAAGATAATAACATCCTAGAAGTGTCATGTCATCTAGATGGAATTGTTGATTATAATTTTTGAAATATTCTTTAGATTATTTAATGTTTCAGTTTTCTTTTTTTTTGTCGAAAAAAACTTACTCTTCTCTCTCTCTCTCTCTCTCTCTCTCTCTCTCTCTCTTTCTCTCTCTCACACACAAACTCTCTTCAAGTTGATTAGTGTTCAACTATGTTAATCACTTTTAAAATAATGTTTTATATTTGAAAAACGATATTCCATGAATTAATCGGAAAGATTTCGTTTGTCCTTTTATGTACAAATTGTTCTTTTTTTTTTCAAAATCTTAGTACCAATCCTTCTCTTTTTGATGTAAAATAATTTCCGGAGAAACGAAAATAATGAATCGACTTTTCGCTTCAACACACAAAATATGACTTTCGACCTTGTTTTCTTCGTATTATCTTTTAGAAAATGAAGAAAATAGTAAAAGAGTCATTTATAGTAAACGGCTCGCCACATTTTGTGTTTCTATATTCTTAATAAGCTAAAACAAGAACATCACAACAATGATGATGAATATGAAATATACTTTGCATTTGTTTTTTGTGTGGAATTGTGTATATCATTGTCATTTCTGAGCACTATCATCTGAAGAAAAATTACAATTTTTCACAAATTTTCAGGTTGATTGACATGCTTCAAGACAGAGTGAAGAGTAGAATTTTTGAACTTTTCAAATACTAGTTTAATGTAATGTAAACAGATATACATATACATGTATATGATCTAAAAGATATAGATTTCTTAACTAGTATTTATATAATTAACTATATATATATATAATATATAAAATGTAATAAATTAAGTACAATATTAGTACAATATTCAAAAGAAATTTAGTTTTTTAAAACAAATTATATATATTTATTTATAGAATACAACTCGTCTAATTTTATTTTTTAAATAAATAAAGTTACATGTCTTTATCTAGATACATAATACTATTCTATCTTGTGTTCTTTCTTCTTGATTTGATTGAAATTTGATGTTTAGGCAAATTTTTTTTATTTTGCTCAAAACCAAAATGAACTTTGCGAACAGTTTTCAACTAATTTGCCAAACTTTCATGAGTCTGAGATGAAAGATCTCAGAACTTTTAAATATCGATGAAGCTGCAAAGTTTCATCTCATATATTATTCCTTTCAATTAGTTTTCCGCCTTCTCCTTTTAAATTTTTTTTATTCCGATTTCAATCTAAAATTCTTTGTTTGAAAAAAAGAACGGTTATTTGAACTTATCTGTGTGTGGGTTGTATCCTCATATAACCATCAAAATAAGTTCTCATCTATCATTACTTAATGAGGATTTGGATTAAAATAGTGTGAATTGATCTTAATCCTTAACAGTCTCAATTATTTCCTTTCAACTATATCATATTACAAGTCATTATCTTCTTTTTCTCTTCTCCATCATCTTTCCCTTCTCTTTACTTACTCACTTATCGTTTTCTTCTCCAGTTGAAATAATCGGAAGAAAAGTACTAGCCAATACTATTGTTTCTCAACATTTTTTCCCCTCATTTCACTATTCCTTTCATTTTCATTTTTTTTTAAAAAAATGTTTTTTTTTTCAATTATAATATCAAATATTCATATCCCCATATAATATAAATTATGTTTTTTTGTTTCTTTCACTACTTCAATCTTCAACAATGAGTATATACTTTTTCAATTTTACTCATACTTTTAATTTTTGTTTTTGGATCTTTTATCCATTTTTGCGTGAAAAATCATACAGATACACTTTGTGACAGCAAGCTTCATTCCGGCTAAATGGCTCAATTTCGTGTTCATTTCGATGTTGTATGTGAATCTTCGAATAGAGCTGAATCCCAGACTAGTTTAGTATATAGTTAGAACGAACATACTTATCCATCTTCTTATTTGATTTCTTTATTTCACAACTAGAGAATCGAAATAAATCGGTCATGAATTTTAAATTATCTTTTCTTTATTTTTTTTCAATGAAATTTTAATTTTCAAGAACATTTGTAAAGAGAAAATCATAACTTCACAAAGTCATGATGGACATAAGCATTTGCCCTCATCATTCATGTTCTGGTCTAATGAGCTCAGACAATATCGAGAAAGAATTAAAATCCAGAAATTTACTTCTTCTTTTCTGCTCATCTTCATCTTCTCACTTTTCTCTGTTTCATCTCTTCAGATAGATATTCTTGAGAGTTTTGCTATTCGATTTCGTAGATTTTAAACCTTTCTCTGGCAAGTTCCTATTACTAGCTTTTTCATTATTCTATCTTCCAATTCAGTAATATTCTCATTTTGACACTTCAAGAGCTAACAGAATCTTTTAAAAATTCATTTTTGATTACTCTTAATATATCTTTTTGAATATTCTTATACTCAAGTTTGCAGTAATATGTGATATTTCCCCTTATTTTAAAGAAAACCTCATAGGTTTTATCTACTAGCTCACTATGAAACCTCGTGTTTTTCCGTAATTTCTATTTTGTGAATTGAAATTGCTATATATGTATGTATGTGCTAGTAAAATTTAACAGCTTTTACAGAATAGAATTGTTGAAAAACAAATAATGGGTACAATGCTTCTTATTCAATTGAACTTAAAAATTTTGATAATTTTTACAACTTCATTACCTTCATTTATTCAAAAATTAACGTTGTCGGTGAACCAAACAGAAAAAAAAATGAACATTTTTCATTTTTGTTGAATAAAATCAAAATCTGTAACGAGTGTCTGAAGCCATCCAACACATTCAAACACATGAAATTTCATGCTTTCATTCTGTTCTCTTAATAATTCTATTCGGTTCATTGGACTGAGTTCTTTCAATAATCTCGAAAAGCTCCTATCCTCGGCACTTTATCGAGATAGCACTTATGTGTTTCATCAAATGGAACTTTGTTGCTTTTTCCTTGAACTTGCTTGATTTCATTTCTTCTTACTTTCATAGCTCATTTAAAATAATTTTGATGAACATATAAAGCAACTTGTTCGTCTCCTATAATAAGGAAATCATTCTTTCCTTCCTCTATACTCTTGCTTTCAAATTTTTACTTTCTTCTTTTCACTCTTCCAATATATTCTGCATTTTGCTGTTTCTTCGAATTAAATCTTTTGTTTTCTCCTAAATGTTAAATGTTTTAAATCTAATTCCTTTCTTATCTAATTGGATAAATAAAATTGCTCTAAGCTAATTGATCTTGTACTATTATTCCACTACCTACTCATTGCTTCTCAATAAGCTTGTCCTATTGCTGTCTTCTTTCACGTGCTTTTTGCTAATTACGCATATATAGAAACGTGAACGGTTCACGTGGACTTAGCGATATAATCTGCATTTTGCGATTTGCAAATGCATTGTTCGGTTGGGTTCAAAGTTTCATTTAAGTTTTATTTAACTATTATTTATAATTAATTATTAACATTGCCTTATAAGTATCGTTTTTGTTTAACTTGAAGCATTAGCAAGAGTGGACAAAAAAAAACCATAAAAGAATCGAAAATGTTGGGTTTTGATAAAAACAAAGCTGGCTTTCCTCATGCTTTCATTTTTTATGACGACTAGCATACCCACCCATGTTGAATGACCTACAGATCGGCACATGCATTCTACCACATTTTCACATACATGTTTCTCCTGTCGGTTTCCTTACTGCAAACGTCTGAATATCTTGAAAAATTTCTAAAATTCCTAATATCTCTCAATCATCCATTCTATTTTACAGCTCATTCGCAATTCCTTGTAATATTAAGCCTACTGACTTCCTCGAAGGCTATTACGATTAACGTTAATTAGTTCAAGCAGCATGAAGAATCAAATAGCTTTAATGCTCTAAAGCTTCATTTTGATTGAATTTTCAAAGACTCACTGAGTTTCCTATTTTGTTGTATCGTTTTCTTTCTTTTTTTTAAATTTAAATTTAACTAACGTTATCACATCCGTTCCACTTTCGTTGGATGTAATATAACAAAAGTTTGATTAAATTTTAATAATTTACTAATAAAACGAAAATAAATTATTTCAAACATTTGTTAAAATTAAAAAATTCATAATATTTGGATTAGAAATAAAACAAAAAGCTTCTTGAAAATACATGATATCTGAAGAGAGCTCTTTCAATTTAACTATTTTCTGAGATGACCTTTACGTACTAAGGCTTATACTCAAAATCTGTGAACGATAAGTTGCCTGAATCAGCATCTCAAGTTGTATATGACAAGTGCGTAAAACGTGAAAGTATAGCTTGATGTAATAGGATATTCCGATAATTGTTGGCTTGGCTCGGTTCCGTTCGAAGATGAAACAACTCTTCGTCTTTATTCTCTTTGTCTCATTTCCTGTTGAGGCATTTTATCATTCTCTCCCCCCCCTCTCTCTCTCTTTTTTTTTTTTCTCTCTCTCTTTCTCTCTCTCTCTCTCTTTTCCCTTCTTTTTTTTGTTTTTTTCTCTTTTAATATTTCTCTCCCTCTCTCTCTTCCTCCTTCTTCTTCCCCATTCTTCTCTCTCTCTCTCTCTCTCTCTCTCTTGTTCTTTTTAAATTTCTTTTTTCTCTCAATTTTCCCTTTTAGTAACTATTTCTCTACCTTCTCACTTATCCTTTTTCAAGTGGATATATTTGAAGTATTCCATGCTTATGAAATGCTGAATTACCCAGATATAGATAAGCGCCATAACGTCACCAATACCAAATTGAAGTTGTGAACCAAATATTACAACTTTTCGTTCATTTTCTCCCAAAAAGAAATTCAAATTGTAGTTTTTCCTACTATTTTTGAGATTTTTGTTCATTTTGATTCAGTTTATCGTTTAAATAATTTCGTTTTTTCAACTAAGTATTTGAGGTATTCTGACCTTAAAACCAAATACTCTAAGCTTGCAATAAACAAAAAACAAAAGCTTTTTTCTAAAAAAGATACACAGCTGTTTTCAAAACCTGATCATTGTTATATGATTTTTATGGTAATCTTAAAAAAATATTTAATGAAATATAATAATCGGCTTATCTTAATTAAATTTGTTCCGTTTTTTTTGCTTATTATAACGGAAAACAGGATATTTCATGATCTAAGATAGATGTTACATTTTATTTTTATTTTTTGCAATCGTTGCAAATATAACTTTATAGCTATTTTTTTATATTTTTTTGAGTTTTATTAGTTGGATTATTAAAAGAAAACTAAAACGTCCTCATATTTCTCACATTTTTCTGTTTTTTTTATGCAAAAAAACTTACTTTCTCATATCAACTCATGTTTTGTTGTGGTCAGTTGATTTTCAATCTTAACATCAGTAATATCAAATTCACATTTTGAACCTATCTAATTGGACTTTTTCTCATCCAACACTTTATAACATTCATAGAAAAAACATATTTATATTTCTTTTTAGAAACGGTATTATGGATTCAGAATATCGAATAATTCTGAATGTTGGTGGGGTTCGTCATGAGACATATAAGCATACACTAAAGAAAATTCCAGCCACTAGGTTTTGATCAAATCTTCTTTGTATGGATTGTTTTTATTTTGTTTTCTTTTCAGATTATCACGTCTCACTACAAACTTGGCTAATTATGATCCTGTACTTAACGAATATTTTTTTGATAGACATCCTGGAGTTTTTGCACAAATATTAAATTATTACCGAACTGGAAAACTTCATTATCCTCTAGATGTTTGTGGTCCATTATTTGAAGAGGAACTGAAAGTATATCTTTTATATTTCATTGGCTATCATAAAATATTGTTTTTTTAGTACTGGGGTCTGGACTCAAATGAATGTGAGCCTTGTTGTTGGATGACGTTATCTGGAACTAGGGATACACAAGAAGTTCTCAAAACTCTTGATGAGCTAGATATTGAAGTTGATAATGCTGATGGTCAGGTACGAATTTACATTTTTTCATTTTTATCTTTAAATTTATGCTCCAATTAAATCTTTTTCTTTAGGAATTATATAAACGTTTTGGCTGGGAAGATGACTACCATAATGATAGTTTAAGTCGATGGCAACGTTTAAAACCAAAAATTTGGCGATTATTCGATGAACCAAGTTCATCACAAGGAGCTAAAGTAAGCATTTTTTTCACATTTTGCTAGTTCAAAATATCCAAATAATTAGAAAAAGAGGATTATTTGCTCAACTATACTACTTTCAGGTAATCGCCATTATTTCGGTGTTTTTCCTCATCAGTGCCATTCTTGTTTTCTGCTTGAAAACTCATCCTGGCCTTAGAATTTCCGAAATAATTCCTGTAGGAAATATAAGTCGTCAAATACGGTCAACAAATCCAAATCATTACAAATATCGTCCAGCTACATTAACTGTTGATAAAACGAATTCTAAAGCACATCCAGGATTTATGGTTTGAGATTATGAATACTTTCATATGATCTTATAATTGTTTTTCTGTAGATGATTGAAACTTTATGCAATATATGGTTCACTATTGAAATTCTTGTTAGGTTTGTGGCTTGTCCTTCAAAATGGGACTATGTTAAGGTAATGTTAATTCATATTCAGAACCTTTATATGTTATCTTATTCCTATATTTCTAGGCTCCAGTAAACATGATTGATATTGTGGCCACATTAACATTCTACGTCGATCTTCTGATTAATACTTTCGGAGCTTCGGCTGATCTCGAATTCTTCTCAATCATACGTATTATGCGTCTTTTCAAATTAACTCATCATAATAGTGGCCTTAAAATTCTTATGCATACTTTCAAGTAAGGAAGATCAAGTTTATATCTCGATGACCAATCATAAAATTCAGAGCTTCCGCAAAAGAATTGATGCTTCTCGTCTTTTTCTTAGTACTTGGTGTTGTTGTCTTTGCTTCTCTCGTCTATTATGCGGAACGGGTGGAAAATAATCCAGATAATCAATTTCAAAGTATTCCAATAGGATTGTGGTGGGCTGTAAGTTTATTTTATAGAAAATATATTATTCATTTGATTAATATATAGATTGTGACGATGACTACAATTGGTTATGGTGATATCACACCTCATACTTACTTAGGACGACTGATTGGTTCTATCTGTGCCTTAGCAGGTGTACTCACTATTGCTCTTCCAGTTCCAGTGAGTAGTTTGTAATTTTTTGAATAGAAATAATAGTTAGAATATAATGGAAAAGGCAATACTATAATGAAAAAAGAACAAGCAAACTATGTAAATTTGAGATAAAATTCCTGAAATATTCATTTCATATATTCAACTTTATACTTAATCGAACAAATTATTCAGGTTATTGTTTCCAACTTTGCAATGTTTTATTCGCATACTCAAGCTCGTTCAAAAATGCCCAAAAAGCGTCGTGGAGTTCTCAGCGTAGATCAGGTAAGAGGGGTTTCGTCTAACAATTTACTTAGGAATTTCTCACATATCATTGAGTTATATAACAGCTGAGAACACTTTATCTCAATTCAATTTCCTATATCAAGTTATGTTATTTTAGGTGAAGCAACATCCTCGTCAGCATAATCATAATGGACCTCGTCGCAATATGGAAAATGCTCCTCTTATGCATAATAACAATAATCATACACCACCACATACTCTTATTTAACACTTCCTAATTAATTATAAATGATATATATCCATATATATATATATATATATATGGCTAGCCATTACCTTCAGCATAATCTAATCCGGTACCGGTAACACGAACATGGATTATTCTCGGTCTGTCCTGCACCAAAGATTCATATAAAAAATGGCTCAACTTGTAAAAGTTCCTACTTAATGATCTCTGAAAACTAGCCCAATAGCATATTTCCTAGACCTTTCTATCAAATTGTGATATATATTGCACAGAAAAAAAATAAAATATTTTCTATGTATTTTAGATTATTATACGTTTATTCGTAATAACTGGAAATTGACAATGAAACAATCAACAAAATAATTATCAAACAACTCAACCATACAGAAAACTGGAAACCAACACGCTATCGTGAGACTACGAGAAGATCGAGAATACCTGCCGTTAATTGCTCTTTCAAAATTAATTATTTTCCTTAGCCTCCTGCTCTTCATCTTCATTATCACTTGGATTTTCACTTTTATTGTCACTCTTCAGGCATGGTACCTGCTCATCTACCTCACAATTTTCGTCATCACCTTCCTCACGATCACCCTCATCTTCATTGTTATCCTTAGACTTGCCTCCAACGAAACTCTTCAAAGTTTCACCTTCCTCGTCGCTGTGCTCTCCTGCCTCCTCGTGTCCTGTCAACTCTTTCTCCAACTGTTTCTGACGAAGCTCCATTAAACCTATAAATCAAAAATGTTGAAGAAAACATTTGTCTTATAAACCTTGGATAAGTTTTTCACTGCTTTTCAGCAGTTCGAGAGATCTAAGAGTGTGCTTGGCAGGACTGAAGAAAATAACAGGCTTTGACTGAGTCTGTATATGATTTCTTATCAACATGTAATGCTTTTTCTTAGCATCAGCCTGAAATGATAAAGTATTCTATAAATTCTGAGAAAAAAAATTAATTTACATATTGAATGAGAGCCTTTTTACGGGTCAGAGCTCGCAATTCAGACTCATGTTCACGTCTCTTATCTTGCAAAGTTCTTCGTTCTTCCATAGCCTATCAAGAAACATTTTTAAAAATTTGAAAGTCAATATTACCTGCTCTTTCTCTTGTTTTTTCTTCTCATCTAACCGCTTCTCTATTTCACCTAACTTATCCGCCTGAAAAAAAAACAATTTTTCCGAGTTACTATTTCAAAAAAAATTTTACCTGCTTTTTCTCAGCAGACTCAATTTTACGTTCTTCTTTCTGGAAACGTTGCAAAGTACCAATTAATAAAGAAGAGAACATACGTCTATTTCTGGAATATTAATGAATTAGTATCTTCCAATTTATAAGAAAGATAATGTAAAGCGGATATAAAGAAAAAGCTAACCTAGATTGAACCTCTTTCTTCTCGGTTTTTGCGAGTTCCTCGATTTTCTCTACACGACTCTTAGTTTCAATTGAAGGCATAACAACAGTTGATTGTAGACTCCTATAGCAAATAGAATGATCAAATTCGAAATAACGATAGCAAACCTTTTGGGTCTCAAGTCTACTTCATCATCATCTTCATCTTCGTAATCATCTCTACCTCTTTTGGCACCTCGATTTGTCTGAGTGGACCCGTTATACCTAAACAAGAAAATCATCAAAAAATTACAAAGAATACTACGAACTCGATACGTTTCCTGATGGCTGGACCATTACGCCGCTCCATTCCATTCTGAGCCTCATTCGACAGTCTCCTATTACCTCTAAAAAAATTTAAAAATAAGGAAAATAGAGAATAACACGAACCTTTCACCTCCTCTACCAAAATGGCCTAATTCACTATCAATAGCTCTTAGCTTTTCATGAACACGTTCAATATCTTTTTCGAGATCTTCACTCATCTAAAATAAACATAAAATCAATACATTCAAAAAATGAAAGTCCTATATACCAATGCATGAAACATACATGAAAATGACTCATAACGACACAATTTAAAAAAAACTTTACATATGAGATTAAAAAGATCATCCGTAACTATAAATTAGAAAAATACAAATTTAATTGAAAAATAAAAAAAGAAAGCGCGGGAAGGGGAAGAATGATTACAAGAGTTAGTGACATAATTAAAAAATTGATAACAGGAATGAGTAAGGTGGGGGGGGGGGAGGAAAAGCGTAATACAAATTAAAAAGAGAACGGAAATACTATATTAAGTTGGAAGAAAAGAGTAGCCGAGACGATTTCGAGGGCAGAGGTTAAGACTTGTAACATAAGACCGGTATAATCAAGTGTGAAGCAGCACAAAAAGCTTCTGTATAAGACCAGTTCTCAATTTAAACTAAAAAAAGCGTGCTGTAAAATCGAATGACCTAAAATATTTTAAAAGCATGAATTAGATCTTTCCAACTACAAGAGCTGAAACCACATGTCCAGCAGGGAGTTCAGGTTGAGCTGCTGTCGCAGAGGGTAACACTAACAACAAGTTAGAGCCCAAAACACTCATTAATCTAAGGAAATATTAATAATTTTCTAAAAGAAGAAATTATTACCTTGATGAGCGTTGAAAGCCTGTTGTAACAGCCAAAGGCATACCATTACTGGGAACTAATTTAGCTCTTCTGTATTCGGGTCTTTTATCTAGCTTGATATTTTCAGCCAACTGAAAAAAAAAAGAAATTATATGAAGGCAACTACTCTTAAAAACCTCAACACGAATTTCGGTGTGATGAATAGCTCCATGACCTCCAACCTTACGCAAAAATGGAATTGCAAATAGTAGAGAGCATACCCAGCTTGATACAGGATTACCTTAATAAGACCAAATTAAAAGAAAAACAAATACAAATGCAGTACCTGGGACAGCAAAAACCACCTTCTTCTCTTCATTATACATTCCGGTTGCAAATGTAGCAGGAAGTCCTGGCTTCATCATGACTCTACCAAAATGGACCTTGAATATATACATCACTAGATAAATTACAATAAATTGATTAATACTTTGAAATTGAAACATTCTTGCAGGACAGATTTCAAGAGATCTTTTTCACCCATACTTACACTACCAGAAGTTACCAATACTGGAGCACATTTCAAAGCAGTTTCAATTGCTTCAATAAGATGCTCACGGCTTGAACAAAAAAAAATTTAAAAATGAATAAATGAAAAAAATTTACCTATCACGAGCAATTCCGGCATCAATCTGCTTAAAACCGAATGTTTGAAAGAGAGCCAATAGCTGAGGTCTGTTGGTATCGATAATCTGGCCTTCTCTAAGCTCGTCATAATCATCATTAGAGTCAACCAGCTATAATGATAAGACAAAAATTAAGAAAAATAAAATTCAGAATCAACCTCATTTCCTGTACTCATTACACAAACTTTTGGCTTTCTGTAAATTGGGATGGCTCGGTGTCCGCTTCCAATCAAAATTCCTATTTCTGCAGGTCCAAGGACACAGCCCTTTTCCAGCAGAACTTCACCAGCAGCAACATCACTTCCTGGCTCTCTGAAGGGATAACCAACTTTTAAAAAAAGCTTCTAGAAACAATATAACCTAATATTATGTCCCACAGGTACAGAAGCGCATATTTCAACCTCGGTTTCTTCAACACCCTAAAGCAAAATGAATCAAACTAAATTTTGGATGAACTGGTTACATTATGTTTAATTAAGCGAGTCTCTTCAACCATAACTACAGCATCAGCCCCAGCAGGTAGAGTAGCACCTTAATCAGAATTACATTGAAAACCAGACAAGTTGGATATCTGACCTGTGCTTACACGGACACATTGATTACTCTGCACGATTCCAGTAAAAGGTTGTCCAGCAGTAGAGGATCCAATCATCATACGGACGCCAGCACCATCGGTTGCTATAGATAGAGCATTAGTGAAAATTGGTAGTAACGAAACCCGTTACCTATAACGGCATAACCATCCATAATTGAAGTTCTATTCTTTGGAAGATTTGCTTTAGCGTGCACAGTAGTAGCTAAGATTTTCCCTACAAATCTCCATAATATTGCTAAAATCATCATTACGAAATCACCTGGTTGAAGAGAAACGACTGGAACCATTTTCCACCATGGTTCGTATGCTTCTTCGAGGACAGTATTTACTGCCTCTCCCATAGTTATGGCAGGCCATTGGCTGATTCGAGCTCTCGATATAACAGAAGACTGGATAGGCTAAAAAAACACATGTTCAAAATAACATCTCTTTTAAATACTTGGCTATCGCTCATGATGTGCAACTCGACCTACTGCTAAGCAGTGGCTTCTCCGATACAATTCTTGGTTAAATTCCCTAAAGATAGGAAAAAAAATTAATGATAAAAGCAAAATACAATTATATTCATAAATAAACAAAAACATTTCGTTCAAGCCCGAAGCCTGATCGAGCGCGGGTTTCCGAATTACCAACTAGTACGCAGTGGCACGAAGAGTATTTGAACGCGCTACTACGACATCTTGCGTATGCTGTTTAATTTTAATTTTTTAAATAAAAAATTTTAATAAATGAAATAAATTTGATATTTAGAATATTTTTCATTATAATGACAAAGGTATAAAATTTACCTTGTCCAAGGGGAAAAAAAGAACACCGTTCTTAGTTGTGTTTATGAAAAAAATTGAAATGCTTATCTTATCATTTTATTTATCAAAATCTTGTCATAACACCGCTATTATTTTTCTAAATTAAATAGGAAACAGTTTATCGGAAATAAACGGAAAATTTTAAGTCTTTTGAGATAATCGAACTCGAAATATGATATGAATTTTGAGCGGAAATGACTACAATTTAATATTATCATACGGATACTAATCCTCGTAAATCACTAAAGTTGGAGCAATTCAAAATGTTAAACTATAGTCTTTAAAAAATGCGAAATTCGTTATGGTAAAGTGTATGGATGAAATGAACGATTTGGCCTTGCTAGATCAGTAAGCGAAGTGAACGAATTAGTTCCACATCTGCTATATATGTTACTGGTGGCTACATTAACTTTGCCATCCCAGCTAAAAAATGTTTAAAATTCCTACCACTCACCGCTACCTGTGTCACTTTAAGAAAACGACAGAATTATATTTATATTCAGTTATAAACAAAGTAATATTGTGGAACGTTGTAATTTGAAAGAAAAGATAACAGGAATCATTAAAGCTATTCATATCGTGTTTGAATTATTATATTGGCTTGGTTGGAATGCTAGCTTTATTTGATTTAAATTCAAGTGAATACGATATAATCATTGATAATTAATTTATTAAAAAACACAATAATTCATTTATAATAAAATTTAAACAATATCCGCATTTTTTGGTGTCATTCCCACAACGGTATCAATAGGTTCAGCAAATGGCTCTGGATCAGGTAAGTAATTGATGTAGTCCTCTAATAATGGATCACTTTCAGTATCTGAAATAGAAAAAAGTTTTTCAAGCATTATGTGAAATGTATTTGAAAGCTATAAGAAAGACTAATTATATAAATTAAATTAACTTTTAAAGTAATATATATAAAAAGAAATATAATGAAACTATGTAGTTTCAATATATTCAGAAACAAAAAAAAACTGACCACATTGCCACCAACAATTATGAGATATTGTAATAAGAACTACAGCAATCAAACCAATAGCTAAGACGAAAAGAGCCAAGACGGCAAAGGCAAAGCCGAGGGCCGCATGCTCAACAAATTCCGAAGTAACCATCTTGCATCTGAAAAAAGTAAAATGAACTATAGTCTATAATTATATTTTTTTTGTCCCATTTAATGAAGTAATGATGAACATTAATAAGGAAAGGAAATAAATAGAAAAAATCTAAAAAATTATGAGGAAAAGCTAATAACAGAACTTCCTCTCTTCATACGCATACATGCATATCCGAATATCACTTACTCGAATTAAATGGAATCTAGAACGGAATATAACATAGGATAGAGATTCAAACAATAGCTTTTTCCTGAATTTGAATCTGAGATTAAGGATTTTGAATACTATCACAGACGTTGTATATTTGAAAAAAAAAACAAAGAACAAATTCTGTTTTACCAGATTACAATTGAAATATTTCATATTGAATTTGATTTCAAAAAAATTTCAATAATTGTTTTTTTTTCCGGACAAAAACAAACAAACTGATTGAAAAATGCTTGAATTCTATAGTGAAGATCATTCGTTCTGTCATACTAGAGACATCAAATTAATGAAAAGGTCCAAGTGTGATCGTTTGTTCGACACTAAAGTTAACTGAATGATTAAAAATTTGAAAAAGATTAAACTTCAAAAAGGTCAGTCTAATCTGAAAGACAGAATAGAAACTATTATTTTTCAGAATATACTATATATGTACATGCATTTCACATTTTGAACCAAGAGATTCAACAGACTATTGTCAGCAAAGACAACAAGAAATGATTTTTTTTTGAGAAAATTTGGAGAAAAAAAAATATTTGCTTAGCATGATGATGAATTTTATGTATAAAAGAGCATGATCTTGAAGACATATACTTAAAGAGATCAAGACTAAAAAATATATTTTTCTATGTGTGTTTGTATAGAAATAGTAAAGAAAGAAGTTATAATAAAAATATAAAAAGTAAAATAAATTTTTATAATCAAAAATATATAAATCTCTATATATTCTATTTAAGAAATGAGTACATTCAGATGTGTTCAATGAAAAATTATATTTGTACTATCTAACAGTAGCTAAACTTTTCTTGGAGAAGTTCTATCAGATATCAAACATTCGAAGATAAAATTGAAGTATTCAGAAGCCAACAAAATTCAAATTTGTTCAAACATCAGAAAGAAAATCAAAAACTTGTTAACTCTACCGTAAAATATCTTCTATATTGTATAAGATTATCAATATTTTTAATTGTTAATAATGAAGACATTACAATGCAAATAGAGCTCGAATTTCAAATATTTTTCTCTGAAACAAACGTGAAAATAAAAGAAAAATATGAAATTAGAAGCATCATTTTATTCATGTATACTAGATGTCTCAATACAGAACAGTATAATGGATATAATACATATGAATAAAATATTTTTTTATTAAAATTACTAAATTCTATATGAACTTCTTTTCATATAGTTATAGTCATCAGCAAAATAAATTTGTTTATATGAAATCTGAAGAAAGTAAGTTCAATCTCAAGCTGAGATGATCAAAAAACGTTTAATGAGCATAGTCATTTGAATTCATAATATAGTTTCAAAATCTGATTAATAATTTTTTGCGAGTAGTTCGTAAATTGGAGAGACCATGTTTGAGTCAAGTGTCTCGAAATGAAATTTAAGCTTCTTCCAAGAAATGAATCTAAATTTATAAAATAAATTAGAAAACTGGGAAACCAGGAAGAAAAAGTGTTCTTTTTGATTTCTTTAGTAGTTTTTTTTTTTTGACAAAAATCTTAAGAAAACGTTTGCAAATTGTTTGTAAAGTTGTATAATTTCATTTCAAAAGAATTTTTAAGTCAAAAATACTATGTTATGCTGTAACTTAATACAACTTTTAATTGAATTGAAGAAAAAAAGTAAGAGAAGAGATCATAAGTTAAAGATTTAAAAACCGAAGTAAAATAAAAAAAAGTAAGTTTAAATATGTGTTACTGTAAGTATATCAGAATTATTTAAAGTGTGTTGCTAAAATTTTAATTATTTTTTCATGTTCGAGCATAACATGATAAATTTCAAATTGTAATTAATAGTAAAAAATGATAATAATAATATATCACCATGAAGTTAACAGGTATTATTGAAATTTGAACAGTAATATGTATATATGTACATATATGCATGTTAATATAAGCATAATATATTGGAATGTTTTCTTTTTTTTCATAAAAAAAAAGAAAATTCATATAGATTCATACATATATATATATATTCTTATACAACTTTTATATTTAATGTTCATAAATACCTAAAAATGATCAACTGTTCTTGCTCGTTGACATACGGAAAATGAGATGAGTTTGAATTTATGCGCAAAAGACGCTTGCATGAAAAATATATTGAAGAAAATAGAAATATTTACCAAAGTATGTGTCAACTATATTAGTTTGAAGAAAAAAAAAAGAAGAATATGAGAAGAGGTTGTATACGAAATGAAAAAAATGTATCTAATATGAATCAATCTTTCCTTCTTTCAACTGCTAAAAGATCATGACAATGACAATCATTTTAGACATGAGGATTAGAGAAAATGCTGAGAGAGCCAGGCTTAACTATTTCGTTGTTGTCAGTTCGCTGACGCTTAGTTTGGTTCTTTTCTTCATTCTCCTGTTTACATGATCTTTTTTTCTATTTTGAATTTATTTTTTCTTGTTTAGTAAAAAAGTTTGGATCAGTATTTTCAGATTAAAAATAGACGAAATAAGCTCATGGAGGAAGTATGAAGTTCATTACAATGCATCACGAAATATTCAGAAGCTACTAAATATTTTTCAGAAAAAGATAGATTAACTAGGATTTGATTTTAAACTGTTGCACAAAATTTCAAATTGCCCTTACTGGAAGTTTATAAACATTTGTCTTATATCTTGGGTAATTTGAATGTTATGTCTATCTTTTGGAAGAAAAAAAAGGAATAAATCCTCTTTTTTGCTCTTTTTCCTATAAAAAATCTTCAAACAAACGACAAGTGACAAGTAAAAACGACATTGATGTATCATTAGTAGTGTCTTCTTTCATTATAATAATGTTTTTTACAAACTTTTAACATTCAAAGACACATGAAGAATAATATAGTTAAGAAACAAAAAACTGGAAACATGTTTAGGTATCTATATACTATACTAGAATTTACTAGAATATACTAAATGCATATACATATATGTGTATGTATGTAAAATTACAAAAAAAGAAAAACTATTAAAAGATTTTCGCAATAAATTGTTTAATTTTCTCTTCTTTTCCAACAATTTTGGTTGTTTTTGTTTAGTAATATAAACAAAAATATGTTAAATATAATCAAGAAAATTATGTAATTATCAAAAAAATATTGGAACAAAATATTTACAAAAATTTCTAAAAAATTACCAAAACATTAATAATATTAAATGTGATCATACATTCATTTTAATTTTTAAATATTTCATAAAAAATGAAAACAAATTAGAATTAGATTCATCAAACAAGATGCTATGTCCGAAGTTAACACTCGAAGATGGAATGATAGAATAGATAGCCGAAGAGATCGTGTGGCGAGTGACGAGGGAGGGTGGGTGGCAACAACAAAACTGAGCAAAAGTCAAAATTTATTTGTTTGTTCCGTTATCTATCGTAATCATTAATGCATAGAAAGTCTTTTTTCTGAAAGTACTCACAACATTTCTGCTAAATATAAACGATATTCAGTGCATTTAAGCTAAAGAAATTACGCAGTTAAATGAATAAATTAAAATATTTTTGTTTGTCAATGCATTATGTAATAAAATAATATTAAAATAGAAGGAAAAAACAAGAGATAAGAGACCAACATCAAAGCCACAGGAAATTGATGAGCAATTTCAATATAAACTAATTTTAAATATAGTTAATTTAGCAATGAATAAATGTATAAGATATTAAGATATAGAGAGATAAATCGGTGATGGAATTTCAAATTATTCAGAATCAAGCTTTAACAATTCCAAATATATATATATATACTTCAATATAAATATTATCACTTGTTAAAATAGCTAAAGTCTCATATAGCATCGTTCACATCAGTTGACTAGATAGTTTGAAATTTGATAGTTAGTCTTATTATAATAAAAATAATATACATATAGTATATACATATAATTCATGAAAAGTTTCTATTTAAAGAGGTATATATACAAGAAAAATAGATGTAATTATATAAAATGAGAAAAAAAAAGAATAATATAATGAAACATGATATCATTAAGAATAATATTTCATATTAAAAGTTTCAAAATTATATCATTATATAATAAAATTGAATATAATTGATTAATACTTGGAGAAAAAAAAAGAAATTGTGATTAAGCTCTGGAATAAGAATGCAACCGTCTAATCAACATCTCAAAGTTAAAATGAGAAATGTCTTTTTCTCTCTGTCTCATTTCTCAAGAAAAATTTTGCATAGGAGATCTTAGTTGCTGTTCTACCAACCAAATGGCATAAGCTTCTTTTTTTTACAGCTTTTAGTATGGGTTACTTATGCCAAAATGCTCTAACAATATATGAGTGTATATGTATATAGATGTCTTGCATCTCTTCTCAGCTTTAATTCATCGATCCTATTCGGGAAAACAATAGAAAATGATGAAGAATTTTGAAGAACGGAAATTAGAAGATTCAACACTAGAATACCAATCAACGTTTAACTTTAGTGGTCAAGTGAATAAGATTTAAATATCAACGCGCATTTCTTATTTCATGTAAAACTATAAGCAACATATGTTGCAATTTCACAAAAAGGTTTCGTTTTCTCAAATTCTCATGATATTTCAAGTTCCACTTGTTTGTGAAAGAAAAAGTTTGAAAACAAAAATTTGCTTAAAAAACTAACTAAGTTCTCTTGTTCACAATTGGTTGTGTTGACGAGAATGAAATTGTAGCACATTTCAGATCGTGATAGGGTCCCTGCTGAACATTTTAATTGTTTAAACTTCACATTATATCTCTTTTGATTTAAAAAAAAGATTCGAAAATATTCTTTTCTACTGGAAAAAAAAACTTTTTCATTTTTCTTAAGTTATTTCAGCTTTATTTTTCTAGAAGAGGAAATGGAAAAACAAAAAAAACTTCGAACTATGTGGGTATATCGGTGGCGAAAAGCTTTCGAGATAAAGTAGACACTTGTGACAAAAGTTCAAAAAAAGTTTTATAACAGATAAAACTGTCTTAAAAGGATGGAAATTGAAACAATTAAAAAAACAATTACATTTAAATAAAAATAAATATTATACAAAACCTTTTTTCTCTTTTTCGCTCAATTTAATCTGAACATTTTGAGTTATATAGAATCATTTCAATTTGCTTTATTAATAGAAAATAATAATAATAAATTAATATAAAATAGTATAATATTAATATTTTTTTTCTTTTAAATCTTCAACCACATATGGTATATATCAGATTTATCTGATCAAAACTTTTAGAGAGAAGTCATATCAAACTTTTCATAATACTTTTTCAAAATATTATGAGAAAATAATAATTTGTGAATCAAGAAACTTCTACAATACTCTTAATGAAAAAGAGATAGACATGTTTCTTTTCATTTTCACGTGCTAAAGATCTTATTTTTTTCTCCAATTTTATGATATTTAATGCATGTTTCTTCACTAATATTACTTGAATTTGTATTTGTATATGAGGCTGTTACATTTATAAAAAACTTTTCATTCTGTATGAACTTTAAAGTCATTCATCTCAAATAAAACTTCTTTTTTCTTCAATTCACTTTGGAATGTGACATCAATACTCAGATTAAATGTATTTTCATTAACTTTAAACAAAGAGAATATACATATGAATCTATATGTAATCTGAATATTAGTAGAAGATGAAAGACCTTCACTAATTGATATATGTCAGTTATGTTAAATGTTCTCAATGTAACCTTCAACTTAAAAAGAAATCATAAATATCAAATTTTAGTCTCAGTGGCAGTAAAATTTTATGAATTCCCATTTATAAAATAGATATTTTGACCTTATTTTGAAGAAACTATAACAAATAATATATGCATGTATAGTATATGTATGTAAGTAAGTAGGAGAGAACGAATGAGGACGATTCCAAACGATGTAGGAGGAGCGGAACAATAGTTTTCAGTAAATTCAGATTCCACTGAGAATTAGTGTTCACTTCAAATTTAAAAAGAAAAAGTTTATCATCATGAAATCTTATATAAGTATTCTGAATATTCTATCAATTGTTTGTGGAGTATTAACTATTTCTGGGTGTATTATGTCATTTGTTTTTGTACAAAGTTTTCTTGGTGATATTCATGATGATATAACATTTATTAATAATAATTTCAAGGTACTTATATATATATATATCGTTTATATTTCATTTCTAACTTATCTATTCAGGATAAATCTGAGGAAATCTGGCGATCATTGCGTGAAATCAATGTAAATCCAGGAACTCTTCGTAATCGACGTCAGGTATTTCAGATTTTATAGAAAAAGATATTCACAATATGGAGGGCTTATTTCGAAAATAATTTCTAGGCAATACAACATATGATCGGATATCCGCTCTCGACGTCAACTGCAATTGGTTATAGTCATTTCCCTGCCACAGTTGATAGCAGAAAGAAGGATATTCGTCGTCGTCCATCAAAAAAAGTAAAAACGACATCTGAAGTAAGGCTATGAAATGGTGTTGAAACAATGTGAATGGGATATGTTCTTTAGCAGAATTTGAAAGTAGGCAGTCAACGAATAAATGAGATTTTCTATGATACTTCGACTGTTCAAAGTCAAACATATGCATATAGTGTACCAGATCCAATTGTTCCACAATATGCTTCGATGTAATTTCTATTATTTGGAATATTATAAGAAAATTATATTATCATAGATATGATAATGATGGTTCATCTTCATATGTTTCATCCTATGATACATCTACTACACCAACTACTCCTTCTTTTATACCTTATTCTTCTTTTGAATCTGCTGCTGCTGATGAAAATACATCTGATGTGGAATTTAAGGAAGAAAAATGGAAACCAATTTGTAGTATGTTAGATGTATGTTCATGATTAATAATGAACGGCTTTAGAATGTCCAACAGAGAATAAATGCCCAGCAGGACCACCAGGTCCAAAAGGAATTGATGGAATCCCAGGAGAACATGGAGAGGATGGTGCACCTGGACAGAAGGCTTTAGTACAATATTTGTTATTTTCATTGAATATCGATCTATTTCTGAATAGGATATGGATGACACAATGATTATGATTCCTTTAATATCACATTGCATTACATGTCCTCAAGGTGAAGTTGGCCCACCAGGTGCAGAAGGAAAGAGAGGTTGGACACAAGCACACTATGATCTCAACCTGACATTGCAGGACAGCGTGGACTTCGAGGAGCCCGAGGTGCAGATGGTGGAGCTGGCAGAGATGGAACACCAGGATTTCCAGGTATTCATATATAAAATATATTTATCTCTAAAGGTGAGTAGGACTTCATGGGCCTGAGGGAACTCCAGGTGAAGATGGAGAAGCTGGTCCAGTAGGTGTATCGGGAATGCATGGTATAGCTGGAAGTGGATTGCCTGGAGCGAAAGTAAATCAGAAAAAACAAAAAACATTTATACAAAATATATCGTAGGGTACGCCTGGACTTGAAGGTGAACCTGGACCTATTGGTAGCAATGGATCAGACGGCGTTAATGGGTTAATGGGGCCTCCAGGTCCGAGAGGAAGCCAAGGAACTCCTGGAGCTCACGGTGCTTTAGGTGAAGTTGGTGAGGGTGGAATAGAAGGTGAAGCAGGTAACTAACAGTAAAAATAGTTACAAAGTTCTAAAACTTCGAAATTAAGGTGAAGATGCTGAATATTGTCCTTGTCCTCGTGTACGTCATGACTACTCAATGATAGCAAACCGTTTGCTAAAACTATAAATATCCATTCCCCCCTTTAGTGAATTTCTTTCTGCAAAATTTTACTAAATATAGAAAATGGAATAGCCATGTATAAAACATATTTTGAACTTAACTATACATATTATATTCCTGTATAGTTCCATTGACCATTAAGATTATTAAATGATAGATTTTGCAGAATGTTCTGAACATATAGATCTGAATAAAATCATTTTCACATCAAAAAGAAGCATAATTTGAACTAGTTCCTATTGATAAATAATTCTAAGTCAAATATAGAAAGCATTTAGTTATAATTTATTTAATACAAAACATCATAATTCATAATAAAAATGAATTTAAATGTCATTTAATAAATACTTCATTTTGATTAAATCAAATTGCTTATATATATATGTATAAAACTCATCGTATAATAGAACAAAAGTTATTTTTTTATTAAGAAAGTGTAGTTTATAAATAAAATTAATTTCTGACATATGATACATCTTGAGAAATTATAAAAATTGATTTAGAGTTCGCAATATACTGTTTTCAACATATCTGGTAAATTTGATATAATCCTATATGAGTTTCTTTCAAGAAAATTGAATTTTCCGACCAAATATCTTTTTTTTATTCTTTTACATAGGTTTACCTAATATGCATAAGGTAACCAACATTGAAAACAATAAACGTTATCTGAAAAGAAAGTTTGCATAATGAACGAAACAACCGGTAAATGCATAATGCAAAATATAAATAACACTGAATTCTCCTAAAAAGAAAATTCACGTTAGTTCCAATTGTATTGTTCAATTTACGTTAGAAATAGTCTTGAACAGAATATTTTTAAACAAAAAAATGACAAAGTCATTCAGATTGTGTTGAAACAAACCAGAGACTAACATATAGTTTATTTCTTTGGAAACAAAGCACTTTTATTTTGCTTAAATAGTTGAAAATATGTAAACTTGATATGTAAATCTGAGATCATACTTCTCAAAGCTTTCCAAACTTAGAAAATTTGATTTCTTCAATGAAAGTATTTTACAGTAATGAATTCTATTAGCAGCTCTTCAAAAGTTTTCTGAGATCACTGAAGTTTATTTGGAAACTCTCTTAAACATAGCAGATGAATGGATTAAGCATTTCAGAAAGTGAACTACATGAATAAGAACATTTCTTCAACAACATTCGCTTCAAAATGTTTCAAATATCAAAGTTTTTTTTATCAATTTTCATGAAATTTTAAAATAAATTTTTTGTCGCATGTGGCATATAAACCTTTATTTCAAGTAGATTATTATATTGAATTAGAACACTTATGATGTTAATCATGTCCTCGAAAGCAAGCTCCCATTATCTTATCAAAAATAAAAAAAACAATTGTTTCTTCAAGCTGTTACATCTCAATGATTCCAACAAACATGCTTTTTATCTTATTTTCGATTTTTAAATATGTTGTAGAGTTTAGATCAAAATAGAAAGGTGAGTTCATTTTTCATCCTCACTGTCTTTAATTATTTTGAAGAAAAAATATATCAAATTAATGTTTAATAGTTGAAAAAATGAATCGAAAACCATTGAGCATAAAAAATAAAAAAAATAGTGAAACATGTAGATATATAGAGATAGAGGTGTAATGAAACAATATCAAGTTTGAATGAAGACTATAAGTGAGTTTTGTTTATTACAAACGACATATGTAAGATTGATCTAATTATTTCTTATATGTATGTATATCTATATTAAATATTTTTATTAAAATTATTATTTTTCTTATTCTCTCTCTATCTTTCTTTCTTCTCCTCTCTCTCTCTCTCTCTCTCTCTCTCTCTCTCTCTCTCTCTCTCTCTCTCTCCTACTCTTTCGCAGAGTAAAAGTTTTTGAAAACTTGTTCTCTTTCATTGTGAACTTCTGTTCACTCTGACACATGCTTTAAACTCAAACATGCAAACATTGAGCGTCTAATCTGTAAATTGCTGTTCTTAAACTTTTTTTTTCAATGAAAACATTTAAACATCCACGTCTTTATAAGAGTATTGTACTTTTCATTCAAACTTTTTGTCTTCATATAAACTGACTTTGAGAGTTTTTTATTGAAAAATATAGGAAAATCCTATAACCCGTCTACGTATACATATCTAAGTATATATAGTATATGTATGTATATATGTATTTCTTAAGAATTTTATCATTATTATTATTTCTTTAATGATATATGTATATTATGTTCTTGTTTCTGAAAAAAATTGTTGCAAAACAAAAAGGAAAAAAGAAGATGAAGATGAAGAAAGATCTTCATATACATAAATGTTTCATACAGAACATATTCAGCTCATCAACATCGACATATATTATTAGAATTGAAATACTGGCCTTCCACTGGAATTAATGTTAGAAAGTCTTCTGACAACTTTTCAAATAATAAACACATTTTTTTGTCAATTTATTCCATTTAAATAATTATTTTGGAATAAATTGAAAGTGAAGTAATACTTACGGAACACACAGTCCTATGTTGATTCGTGAAATTGGCTTAATGTAATACAACAAGTTCAGCATGAAAATGATTCAGAGATCATTATTTAAGTTTTTCAAACAACATATATTCTTCTAGTAATCCTTCAGTTTAAAATTTAAATTTCAACAAGAGTAGCAAAATGTTTTGCGACAGCTTATTCCTCACTCACTTGTGTGCTTTATCATGAATGGCCATCACACACATTTAGCATTTTTTTGCACACATTAAACAGTAATTTTTTTGAATTTTCTATGAATTTTCTTATAATTTTGAAAGTCGTTGAATAAATTAACCTTCTTATCTTAATAATGTCCATTATTAAAATAAATTGGATATTAAAAATGACTTTAGTCCTTTCATCATAGAAATTTTAACATTTTTCTGATAACAAAATAAAAAAAATATTTTATTTCATATTAATGATACAATACTAATCGATATGATCAGATCATTAATTATTAGATGTACTACATCCTTTGATCGTTGTTACCATCAGCTTTTTCTTTTCATTTTTTCTTTTTCATTTACTTAAAACCTTCAATTTTATTATCAAAATAGTTTAAAAAAGTAATTTAATCAGTAATCGTCTTCAATCTTTGAGATATGTTATTGGATTGAACTTTTGATTCTTAAAAATACTTGAAATTTGCCTATTAACCAAATGAAACATGTGAATCATCAATTAGTAAAGATGTTTCACATGTGTAGCCAATTTATTTTAATGGATTATGAGATTCATAAACAAAAGTTTATAACTATTAAAGTTGTTTAATCGAAAAGAAAGCAAAATATAAAAACAGTAGATATCTAGTAAGAGATCACGAAATAGCTTGTCTCATCGTTCATGTACATTTTCATTTGTATATTATTTTTAAAATCTATGTTTTAAATTTATATTTATGATACTTATTGAGTTTTTAATTAATATTTTTTTTAAATTATATAAGAATGTATACATACATACCTAAATATACATATATAATGAATATGTAAGCATAAATAATTCATTTTTTTTTAAAATCAAAAAACAAGAAAACATATTCAGTTACAGAAGTATTTAAAATTCTAAAAAAATCTTAAATTTAATCTACTTCCATTGGTTTAAACATTCATGGATGTATCTCTTTCAGCTTTTTTTTATTATCTATTCCTGTTAGTTTGATTTTCTAAAACCATTCAATTCATCTCAATTCTATTATATACAATACTCAATTTTCATTCTCTTCTCTTTTTCATTTTCAAAATTTCATTATATGCTCAGAATGTATGAATGTTTCGTTTTAGTCTAACTGATTCTTCAAACGATCCTTTTCTTCCAAATACATATACATATATGTATGTATCTATCTATATAGATAGATAGTATATACATATTTCTTACTTTTTATTTCTTTTTTTCTTTTAGAAATCTCAAGAAAAGGTGAAAAATCGTTTATCAGGAAAACATCATCGCTCTATCATCATCAACTTCCTGATCCAATTTTTCTATTTTTTCCTCCCATCACTATATCAATCTAACTTTTTTTCTCTTTTTTTTTCGAATATGTATCTTTCAAATTAATTTTTTAAACAAGCACTACAAGTAACTTCCATTTTCGGAATACATCAAACTACTTAACTGTAAATAATTTAATTTGTCTGCTCAAAAGAATAGAATTTTGCAATACATTTTGTATTTTAGATGTCACATTAGTAGCTTTTCAAATTCTCAAAATTATGAAACAGAGGACACTTCATTTGAAAAAAAGACCTTTTTTTCTAATTTCTGGTGCAAAACAGAAAATTACTGATTGAGAAAACAAACATTTGTTATCTCTTCAGAATTTTTCATAACGTAATATCAAGCATGGCTTGAAATTTCAATTCTTCCGCTGTCTCTGCTTTTGCTGAAAATTATACTGCAAAACCATATGTTACATATTATTTTTTCAACTTTTATATTATAAATATAATATAAGATTGTACTTCTATATATAGTTTATAGTATAAACAATAGTTTCTAAAAATACTTGTTTATCATACTTTTAACCTTCACTAGTGCCATCTCCTTCATAATTAATAGAAGTATCTTTTAAGATATCGTGATATGAAAACACAATTCTATATACTTCCTTATCCAAAATATTTATAAATATTTCATAAAAATCTATATTTAAATAATTATTATAGTTATAATATTAAATTTTTATTATTTTGAGCTAAAAACCTTATTGAAACACACGTGGCATCCAGCCACATTGTTTCAAACATATCTTAAGCATAATAGTTCTTTGGGGATCAATTCATCAGTTGATGTAACCAAGAAAACACAAACATTGATGAATATTCCATAAAAAGATAGATTTTTTCTTATTCTCAAATGACACTTATAGCAAATGATGTATCATTAATTTCTTTGAAACTTTTTATTTTAAGGTTTGAAATGCTCAAATCTCAATATGCTTCTGTGTTATTTCCATGAACCTCGTGACATGCATAGGTCATAAATGAAGTTTCTCTAACATTAACCGAAAAGAAACGTCATGAATGTTCATCGGAAATGTATGAAAATGAATAAAAAGATCATTTTCTAAATAAGACATTAACTAAAGATTTTATCTTTTTTTTTGTTGTTAACAGTTAATATATTTATATATAACAACATTATAATAATCATATCTTATATTATAAATCTTTTATTTCATATAAATTACTTTTTTTTCTTTCACTATAAGTCTTCTGCACTATTTAATTCCATTTTTTTAAATCTTCAATAAAATGATTTATTACTTGAATTACTGAAGAAACATGTTTCTGAATCTTTTTAAAGAATTTTCAATGTTAAATCCCTCAAGAAATGTTTCATAGACGTAGAGACCACGTTAGATGCTTTTAAGACTGATACGCTGCGATTTTGGTGCTCAACAAAAGCATTTTGATCTTAAACAATCAAAAATTAAACGGAAAAGAGAGAGAGCATCCTCCGTCGTTTTATACTTGAAAGAAGGTTCAATACTTTATGTTATTTCAATCAATTTTCCTTTTTTTATTTTAGGAAAATGATATAAAATGAAAGGAAATAGAGACAATTAGTAAAGTAACATTCAGTTTATGAGCAAAATTTTATCTTGTCGCAGATTTGATTTGTAAGGCTTATATTCATTTTAACCTAAATAAATAAAAGAAAAAACATGTAACCATTTACTTATGGAGTTACTTGCATGAAGCACAGATTACATACTCAAGATGAAAACATTTCAAAAAACATCGCTGAGAATCAAATGCACCGGGACACTTCAACATAGCCTAATGGTTACCCTATTGTCTCTGAACCATCCGCCTCAACATTTTCAACAGTGTATTGTTTTAGATATCTTGCTCGTTTAAGCGTTATTCCTAGAATATTGCAACAAATGCTTCTTGTCTTATTTGAAATTCAAAATTTCGCAATTGCACGTGGTATTTACGTGACAAGATCTACATCTAGAGCTCTTGCTTGTTGCTCATGTAGAACGAACGGTAGTTCATTTTATCGCTTTTCAGCTCATCATCATTTTTCATCGTTGCTCCTCGTTCTCGTCCTTGTTGCTTGCTTCAGGCCTTTGCTCAATTGAATCCCCCCTTGAACTTTTTTCGAATGTATTGTCATCCATTGACTATTTTAAAATCTTTATTTATATCTTCTTATGCTTTTATTTTCTGTCTTTTGATCAGGATATTTTTCATCAAAGCAAAGCAAAAAAAATATCTTATATCTTTATTCTGTAATTTATATTTAGAATCTTTTTTTCTTTAATACTAAATTACCATCAGTATATTGTTTCAAAGATATTTTAATACTTATTCCTAATTTTTCTATAATCATCATCCTCATCATTATCATTCTTTGAGATTATCTTATTCTCTTTATGTCTTTTTAAATTTATATAAATCATATACATCTATATATTATATTAATTCAAAATTTTTAGTTAAAATGTATGTTCAAAACTCTTTTACTAGCCTTGTTTTCTATTTTAAATCACTTCCCTTCTCTCTCTCTCTTTCTTAGACAATGTTAACCAGCATTTTCAACTACCTCTTCAACTTGCCAATTTCCTTGGCTAGTTCAATCTCGTCTTCTTCGCCATTTACAATACTTGTTGCTGCACAATCTTTGCTCGTAGAGCTTTAATAAGAAGAATGCTGATTTTTCAAATGTTTAACTGAATTCTTCGTGACTTTCTTCATTTTAATTGAAATTATTCACATTATCACTTTATTTATAGGGTATTCAACCAAAAATATAAACATCATCCTTTTTTTGAACGTTCATTGATGAAAAAATTAAATTTTTCTTTGCAAAATTAGAAGCTTTTACCAAGTTATTCTTTGATCAACTTGTATCTGATTGTCTTCTTTATTATTTTTTCTTTCTTTTTTGCAGTTACATCTAAGCTTACTCTGATTAACATCCCACAAAAGAAGGCATAAATACTTTTTCCTCCTACTGTTTTTCTAAGAATTATTAAGTTTTTTCTGTAAAAAATCAAATTAAATTGGAGTTTTATCTAAAGAACGTGCACTTTTATTCTTTTAATGACCTTTATATATACATATAGCATATATAAATATATATATATAGTTAGATCTATTTCTTAAACTAACAAATTGTTTTTAAAAATTGAAAATTTTTTATCCCTGGTGGATGAAAAATCTGTGATTGAGTGTGTGTATGTGTGTGTGTGTGTGTATAAACGTTTTCAATGCAAGAGTATAGAGAGAGAAAGAGACAGGAAAAGGTTATGAAAAGGGTGAAAAAGAAGAAACTAATCACTGAAATTCATTTCTCTGGTTTCTTTAATTCTTATATTCGCTTACCCAGATTTCATTATGTATTCTTTTTATCGTTTAACTCAAATCTTTAATCCTCTTCTATATTTTCTTAACATCATGTCTTATAAATCAATTCATATACCTTATTTTCATTTTAACTTCTTTAAGTTTTATCTTTTGGTTTGTTGAAGAAATACTATCAATTTTGAGTGAATTAAAGAGAATCTCTTTGAATATTCATCCAAAAAATTCACATTCGTGTTCAAAAGACTGAATTTTTCATTTTGAACATTTTTTTTTAGCTTTTTTAGTTTTCCACGTGTGATACACTATATATATAAATAAATATATAGATATATATAGATATATGTACATAGATATACATATGAATGTATGTATATCCAGTAATCATCTGGAATAGCTTGATCAAAAATCTTCTGTCATCTCCCATTTTCTATATTCTCATATTTAATCCTACGAAAAAGCTTCGGCTACAAACAGCACTTCTTTGAAATGTCCTGTCTTATATGGTCATGAATTGCTTAAACTTATTATAACCATCTTCTTAGCAATTCAAGAATAGCATGGGATGTTCTCACTCAAAAGCATCCTAAACATCTTGATAGCAAGCGAGCAATTCTTCTCGAAATTTGAAGTTTTCAGATAAAGTTCTTTGTTATGCTGCTAGCATTCTACATCAAATCGGATCTGGACATTTTCGTAAAATATTCTTCTCACAAATTCCATGTGGTTTAAAACATTTTTTCAAGGATTATCCTAATTACTTCTTCTCGACTCTCAGACAGAAAAAATGTTATAAATGAAGATGCCATTCTTTTTGATCCTTGCAATGAGTTATACATATTTTTCTTGAACACTTATAGAAAAGATATTGTCTGTCTGAAAAAGGATAAACTTCGTTATTGCTTCTGATGAGCTGCGCACACGCATTCAACTCCAATCTTTCAATTATGTGATTCACTTCTTCCAATTTCGTTGTCTTCATGGAAAATATGGGAAAAACAAAGTTTTTTCTTCGTTTTTAAACTTATGTGTTCATAGTGATTTGTAGCTGAGACCTATCGTCTCCCCATTTTTCATTCCGTCATAGAAAAGCAACCGAGAAATAGTAGTGCTTAAGCCACCTTATGTATAAAAAACCGTTGATTCTAAATTTAATGCTACTATGATCTCTCTCTCCCTCTCTCTCTCTTTCTCTCTCTCTCAACTTATAACAATTTAAATAGAAGCTATCGGAGGTGGCATGAACTTTCGCGTCGATCTCATTAAAGGCTTTAAACAAAAGATATGAAATTTCTTGCAAATCTTTCAATTACTGTATTTCTTTCGTTGCACACGTTTCTCCTAATAAATTCACTTTCTAAATCAATTTTTTTTATTTATAATCTTTATTTATTTATTTTTTTTCTATTTTTTCTCTTTATTCAGTCAGAAAAATATTTTTTTTACTATTCAAAATCTAAAGAAAATAAGAAACAAAAAAAAATCTGCTGAGCTTGTTGAGACAGGCCAAATCTATTTTTACTTTTTTTCTTGCTGATGGGCAGCTTCATGCATTTCAAATGGATCATTGTCACTGACCATTTGAATTACTTGGAGAATTTGTCATAGTATAATATTAAAACTAACTTTGCTATTTACACGAATTTCTAAATTTAATTCAATTGTTTTGCCATACAAAACAATTTTCAAATTTTTAATGATGCCCCCAAAAGGTAAGGACTTGTAGTCTCAAATATTATATATTCATATATGATTTATCCATTGAATAATATTAGAAAATTAATTATATACATAAGTATGAATATAAGTAGTTTAATAGTGTTCTTGGTAACATTTTTGAATGAAAAAAAAATAAAATTTTAACACTTCATTCAGTAACTATATGCATAATAATTCATGTTTTGATTAGATTAATACACTCAAGTTGATTACAATTCCAAAATTACAATGATATGCTAATTATCTTGACAAATATTGCCAATTCACGTCAATCACGTATGTACTTACGTCACGTAATTTTCATTTTTTCTTTTTGAAGCAGTTAAAGCACGGTTGCATATCCGTTTGTTAAGATGACTAATATCAGAGGAAAACAAGAAATGGAAATGAAATAGAATATCACTTGAATTACAAGATTTTCAAAAAAAAATTTAAATATTTGGATTTTGTTTGTAATATTGAAAATCAGCATCAAGCATAACCAACAAAAAAAAAGATATTTTTCTCTTTTAAAGTCAACTACTTGTTTTCTTTTTTTTGAAAGACGTTTATTTGAAATATTTTAAACAAAATGGATAAAATATAAATTGCATTGGCAATTGAAAGTATTAATCTATTAAGGTAAAACATTTATGCGAACTAAAACAACTTTTAAATTGGCTTTCACAACTTGTACTTGAAATCTGCGTCCTCTGTATGTAACAAGCCTACTGACTAGATGGACGATAGATTTATTTCAACTAAATTACGTGAAGATAAAATAACTTTTTTTTTTCTATCTCATAAAAACATTTGTTTATACAAATATATTATATTATATTATTATTTTCATTATTTCTTCATATATAGTATAGAGTAACTATACGTTTTATTCACTTATAATAAACATTAATCTTACTTTAAATATCAAAAATCATATATATGATCAAACTATTAATAATTTGAATTTTTAATATATTTCAATAAAGTTAAATGAATATTTTAAAATTGCAACATCTATATGATTTCATATTGTTTTTGTCTTCCGCCTCCAACATTCACACCATTCTTCAAATCAATTTACCTTAGTTGGACTTTTCACCTCAAATACTATTAATTTCATAAATTCAATTGTAACTTTTTGTAGTATTGCTTATTTCAATTCAACTTAGTTTTCTTTCAGTTCGTATATACTTCCGCCATGTTTTTTTTTTCTCATTTCGTATATCCGAGATTTATCAACAAACAAATAGTATCTTATTCTTGCTCGAATTAGAGAACTATTCTGTTTGAAATTCTATAATATTTGTGATTTAAACTCAAAACATCAGCAAATTTTTGAGGCATATACTTGAGTGCATCGTTCATACAAAGCTAAAATGAAGATAAAAAAGTTTTCTTATATACTTTTTCTCCATTTTGTTCTTCATACTTTGAATTTTTTCAAGGCATCTTCCTTTATATTTGCGATATACTGAAGTCACACATGCGTATAGCCCCTGTTTCATCCTATTGTGGCAAATTTCTTTTCAATTGAAAACAACTGCAAATAGCGTATTTTCTATCATTTTTTCGTAATTGTCGTCATATAATATTATACAATTTCAAGATATAAACTTTCCTGGCTTTTTCTAAAATTTTTTCTCTCTCCCTCTTCTTTAATAATCTCTCTAAATTGAGTGTGCCCGAGGCATCGTTAGGCAGGTCATGCTTGAGAGCCTCAATTGCATTTTTCTGAGAGGACCACCAAAGCTGTATGAAAAAAAAAACTTTTTTTTATGTCCCAATGTTTTAGTTTAACACTTGTATGTAACAATTAAAATAAAACATTGAGAAAGAACTAAAATGAATTTTAGTTGAAATGAAACTTTTTTTTCAGAAGATTTTCTTTATCCTTATAGTACAGTTATCAAAAATTGAACTTTGTATTCTTTTTTATTTTGAAAAAAAAAACCTTTCATCTCTTAAGTCTCTGAAATAGAATGAAAATATTTGGATTCTAATGAACTTTTAATAAAAAATTAAAGATTACTTCTCATTCTGCTTCTAATGTTTAGATCAAATTCTTTTCTTGGTGACGTAATCGGATCATTTCGTATATACTGTTTCAATTACACCCATGCTCATGTCTCAACATGTATATATTTCAAAAAATAAATTCTATTATTTCGTTTGCTCTTCAACTTCAAATAATCTTAAAGCTTGTAAGCTTTCATAACAACTCAGAAATTTAAGGAAATAAAATAGTTCTATAAGTTTAAGTATTAGTATAGATAAATGATTTTTCTTTTTCTTTTTAGACTTTATGTACTCGGAAGAAATATTTTTTAACTGTTTTTTCCTGCAATTGTCTGAATTCAATGATTGAACAATGTTTCAAAGCTTCATAACCGATGGCTATTCTTATTCAGAATGTCTTTCCTTAACTAGAAATGAAGGATCCGCCTACTTCATATTGTATTTCTCTCTCTCACTCTCTCTCTCTCTTTCTCTTTCTTCTATTAACTTTTTTGTTCTTTTGGTTCATATCTATTTCTCATTTCAATATACGTATATCCTTTTCTTCCTTTTTCTTTTTTCCTCTATATCTCGTTTAGTCCCTCCCATTGTATCTATACCCCCCTCTCTCTCTCTCTCTGTCTCTCGGAAACTCTCTCTCTCTTTCTCTCTCTTTCTATTCTTCCATATCAATCCTTGAAGTTTGCCTTAGTTCATAGTTTTACGCATCTGAAGATTTGTTTGACTACCAGAACCAAAAATTACTTTTAATCGCTACTTTATATTACTACCTTTTTTTTTAGAATCTAGTGAACTTTTTAAAATTTTAAAGTACAATCATGTGACAATAGCATTTTGAACTTAAACACGTTTTATTATAATCCAACCATATTTTAAATTAAAATATCTGCTAATACCTGAGTTGAAATTTGATGTCTATTTCACGAACGTTGAACCTTAACGTGCTTGAAGTATCAAGCTATTTCTATGCAAGTAATACGTCGATCCGGTTGGTTTCTCATATGAAATGTTCCTTGTACCTTATTTCTACTTATTCGCGGTTTATTTTGGCTCACATTAACATCAATAGTACTTATAATCATTAGTGTCTCTAGAACTTCAATTCATTGAATTGTCATCTAGCTTTTGACTGACTGTCCTTTTCGGTTCATATCTCCAGATTCTTGTCTAGCCTGAACGATTTATGTCAACTTCATCGTCAATTCGCTGTTTTCACATTACGCTGAGAGCATTATCCGTTCAACCAAAAGTCATTTATGGCAATTGTCATTACGGGCTGCCCTGAGTATTGGGGGTGGCCGATGAGTGTCTGTGTGTATGTGTGTATATGCGGATGATTTCATCTTTCAGCTTCAACTGTCTTTTTTCTTCTTCCCACTTTCGGCACCGTTTTTAGTAGTCTTTTGAATCCGACTGACAACTAGTCAACAATGCGGAATGAGCGAGCATAAAGCTGAGAGCATGACTTAACATTCGCGAATGATCTGAAACAGGCAGTCTCTCACCTCGAACACACATCTCCTCAATTCATCCACATGAACAACTTTTTATCGTTTTGTTCTTTTCATCCCTTAATTTCTCAGCTCATTCTGGTCTATGTTGCATTTTTCTCACATCGCTCTTTCTTATATTGCTTGTCATTCTGTCTACCTCTTTCATTTTTTCTTTTCCGAAGTGACTCTTACATCTCTGTATCTACCTCACCGTTCAATCATCATATAACTTCTTTATTTCTTGATTTTCTATTCGCTCTCAGAGCCAACATACATGTGAAGCATTCACTTTATTTCTTATCATCTACCAGCATCTTTAATTTTAATTAGAAGTAAGCCTAAAGTTCTTATGTTGATCGCATCATCCTCGAGTGGAAATTGTTCAGTTCATGTCTTCCTTATGCAATTGTTAACTGACTTTCAACTCAAAATGCCCTCAAGCTGTAAAACACGAACATCGATAAGATGCGGCCTCATGTTCATGTGATTAACGTTGATTTTACTCCAGCAAATTTGCTTTTTCCGAATTGTTGTGAACGTTGTCCGTATTGTGATTCCAATACCATTGAATGAATCAACGAATAGAATTCTTTTCAGATAAATGACGGGACATCCAAACTTCTCCCAAATATGTTTGACCAACGTTCAACAAAGGGTTCATGGTACCGAATTGGAATATATGCTTCAAAGGTTTGCAATGACATCAATTGCATTCTTTCCTAAAAGAGAAAATTCAGATATGTTTATCCATGCTTGGCTGTTATCGGAATTTTTGGCAATTTTCTAAATTTAACTGTTTTGCTTAATCGAAATATGAGAAGTCGGTATGTCATTTCAAATTATCTACAAACTTTTAAGAACTTCCTTGCATATGCATAGTGAACTATCATATGTCTGTCTTTTTAGTTTGCCATCATTTTTGAAATTAGAATTATGAGAAATCTGGATGAAAGTATTTGAGAGAGAGAGAGAGAGAGATAAAAAAAAACAAAAAATAATCTAAGATAAACTATATTATATATAAATCAATCAAAACAATATAATATTAAGTTCTGTTTGTAATTTTATTTGAAGATTTACAAAAAAAAGACAAAATATTATATTTAAAATAATAATTGATTTTTACATGTAAAAAAACCAAAAAAAAATTAACAAAAGACATGAATTCTAACAAACAAAAGATTTTCATAATTTACAGAAATATAAATTTTCTTGAAATCTTGTGTGAATATGAAAGATGTATATAGTTCTTTTCAAAATAACAACTAGACATGTATCTGTTATTTATTTAGTATAATATTCGTGTTTTTTATTATATTTTCAAATTATAATAAAAGTTTTTTAAGCTCAAATATCGAAGAATATATATGAAAATGAAGTTTAAAATGAGAAAATATATTTCTGTTTCAGAGCTAATAGCTTTCTGTCAGTTCTAGCCTTTGCTGACATCATATTCCTATCATTACTGTTTCCAAATATTCTGGCTAATTATGAATTTTTTGTTTTCAACTATTATTTTCGATGGTTCTACTTTTATACGAAAGTTCATTTACTATCACTAGCAAATTGGTGCTCAGCAGTAGCTATATGGTAAGCTTATATGGTTATATCTATTTATGTATAATTATTTTTCAATTTATTATCTATTTTCTTTCTTTTCTCTCTTAGAGCGTTCTAGGAAAATTTTAAATTTCATCTCTTTTTCTCTCTCACTTTGCAAGCCAAAAAAGCAATTGAAATGTCATGTTTCGCTAAAACGAGGTTAGCTCTTTGATCGAAGCACCATTATCAGTTCGATGTATCTGACAAGATGTCAAACTTTTGATGACAAATACAATCACCATCATCAACATATCCTATTTTTCTTAGACATGTTTCTCTTCAAATTTTTGAATTTTTTATTTTGAAAAGCTTATCCGTATTTATGTTTCGCCTAGAATCTTAACGGGTCAGATGAATAAAATAGAAAAGGAGCCAAATAAATGGCTCATTAAACGCTTTCCGACAGCAGTTTGATCCTGAAAAAGGCCTTTCATTTATACAAAACCTTCCGGGATCGAGAATTGTTGGTTGCAAATCAATTTTTAAATTTGAAACATTTCATTTTCTAATAAATTGTTGAATAAATCAAAAACAAATTTATATTTTTATGTCATCTTATCAGAAATTGAAAGACTGTCAAAACTGTCAATGCTGAATAAATGCTTGAAGTACTTGGGTTAATGCAATTTCAACCAAACACTTACTCAATAATTTTTGAAGATGTTTATTCGTTTTGAGAAAAAAAATTTTTTTTCCTTGAGAATATCTCACACAATTTTTGAAATTTAAAAAGCAACTGTTATAGTTTCAAAAAAAGAAGAATTTTTTTGTTGTTCTAAAATTCAGTTTCTATTGCTTTCTTGGTTTTGAAAGGAAAAACTGACTTTGTGCTTAATTCCAATAAAGTTTGAATTTTGTGGAAAATCATAAATCTAAATTTATTTTTTTGATTCATTCGTCTATGTATTTATATATTTATATGTATAAATATAATTTTGAATATCAAATCTTTGAAAGTTGGTGCAACTACTAATACCAGAAGCGATGATACACAGTGACGATGACTCTGAAATGTAAAATATCTCAGTAGATATTACTTTTGATTACGAGTAAGGATTTTTATAAGATGATGACGAGAATGATGATGATGCAATTCATTTATTAAAATTTTAATTTAAAACTATACTTTTTTCAATCTTCATGAACCTAATAGTATAGTCTATTTACTTACATACATATTTAAAATTGAAGATTTTGTATTTGGGTTTGCAAAATCTATTTTCAAATATATATACAACATAGCTTTTATCCTCAAAGCCCTCTCGGGCAATCTAATAGTAGTTAGTCGTCGACGTCGTCATCGTCATCGTCGTCATCGTCATCGTCGCGGCGTCATCGTTGACGTAGACGTCGTCGTCCAATTGGTATAGATATCTTAATCGTTATTCACATACACATACACATATATAGAAGAATCATATTAGAATAAAGAATTATATAGAAAGGTTTTTTCATAAATATGATACAAAATCATTTATTAATATAATCATTATTATACATTTGTTTTCAAATGTTTTTTTTTGATCGATTTTATGATGAAGGGTTAAAGCATACATTTTATTTCAATTTTTAGCTTCCAATTATTCATATCCATTCATATTTATAGCTTATTGTTTTTGTTTATATTAGTAACTAGCTTCAACACAAAAAAAAGAACTTAAAGTCATAATAACTCTTCAAATAATATTTTTTATAATAAAATAAAATATTTAATATTATTATTATTAATATTATTCTATTAAGGTGTGTCATAGCTGTTTGTGCTGATCGTCTAGTAGGTATTAGAAGTCCATTATATACCCGTAATACATGGTCTAAATGGAAACTTCCCGCATTAATAGCATCAATCGTTCTTGTATCAGGATGTGTTACCTTCTATCAGCACGTAGAATATGAATGTCCATTACGGTAAAATAATTTTAAATATTTTATTTATTTAATAATTGAATTTAGTTTATATTGTCGTGATACACAAGTATATTCAAGGTGTTTGCCAGTAACAAGCGAGTAAGTCATCAAATTATATTATCAATTTCAATACCATTAACTATGACAACTTTCTTTCAGAACTTGGTTTGGAAATCGTGCAAACCCATATTCTCATAAGTTCAGAAAGATCATTTCATTTTCTGTGCTCATATACGTTTTTCTTATGATCATATTTCCAATTGTTCTATTAACAATCCTTAATTTGATGCTTCTATGTGCTTTGAGAAAACGACAAAAGCATTTACAACTACATAATGAAGCCGAAAAGTAAGTTTTTATTAAATTTTATTAAATATTTTTTAATATTAAATAGATATTTATATCTACACTTCCTTAATTTGACACACCTTTAACTTTATAATATAATAAAGTGGACATACATGACGAAAGATTCAAAGACCAATGAAATTCTGCGCAAATCTTATCGTTTCATTCATTTTTCAAACTATTCATCAAGATATGATCAAATTAATGACTAATCCCTTAAAAAACATCAAAAATCCATGTTTTAATAATGGCTGTCGTTTCATTTATTTCTTTGGCATATTTTTTTTCTTGATCAAAAAATGAGGGACCGTTAAATATTCAAAAATACATAAAAAATTCAAAATTTTTTTTCAACAAAAAAAAACCATTAAAACAAACTTTTATATTATTTATTTGATTTATGAAGTAAATTTTACACAGTTATCTTATTTAGATGAATCAGATCAATAGAATTAAATAATAATCATCTTAATAAATTATTTATTTATATACTTTTATATAAAAATATATTTTTACATAAAAAGTACTTTATTGGTACAAAATTTGAAAAAAAAAAAAGTTGGTTCATTGTTGGATTTAGTAGTACATAAATATTAATAAAGAAAAATGAAAAATGTAAGAATAAATTAAAAAGAAATATAAAAAAAATTAAAAAATACCTTTTTTATAGAAAATTTTTCACAATAAAAGAAGATTTTGAAGTAGAACTATCATAAAGAGAATGTTTTTTTTTTCAAAATTTTGATCAGAAATAAATAAATAAAATGAAATAAAATATTAAAAACTATATAAATAGTATAATATATAATATATTGTTTTTCAACATTTATTTTTAGTTTCACATCACGAAGAACAAATGAAAATCAACTTCAAAAAACAGAACATAGAGTTACTCTAACGGTTACGTTCATTGTAACCATGTTTACATTAACTAATGGACCATCAGCTTTAATTCATTTAATTCGAACAGCATATCATTTACAACAACAAGAATTATATGATTTAACTATGATATGCAGGTAATATATTCATTTTTATTTTTTTTTATTTTTTATATTTTATTACAGTACACTTGTTATATGTGGAAAAGCTTCAAATTTCATATTATTCTGCCTTGGTTCAAAACATTTCCGACTTCGACTTATGAAGTTAACTCAAAAGAAAATGAATAAAAAAATTGGTAAGATATATATAAAGATCAATCATGATTGAATTGTATTCTTGTTTGTTTCAGATACACTAACAACTCATCTACTTCCATCATCTGTTAGTCGAGTTGTTATGTCACATCGACAGAGTGTACCATCCCAGAAGACAAGCTTAAGCGGCACCACTGCAAGCATTGTGACGACTGGACGTCCACGTCATTCAAGTACAGATCAATCCCGGCCATTCTTACTCCGTATGGACAATGATTTCTAATTTGAGATACTCATACACTTCTTATTATTATAATTATAAATCAGATTGATAATATAAGAGAAATGGGTTTTTTACATATGCTGTTGCAAATTTTTTCCAAAATTAATTACCTCTTTTCATTATTGTTAATTGTATTTTTCTTTTCTTTCAAAAGAATATCTTCACTCTTATCATATTTTATTCTGTAATCATCCTACTCTTTCTCTCTTTCTCTCTCTCTCTCTCTCTCTCTCTCTCTCTCTCTCTCTCTCTTTCTCAATCTTTCTCTTTGCAAGAAACACACACATACGGGTCCCATATAAGACAATTATTAATCATTAAATTTTCTTAATTAAAAAGGTTTTAATCCTTATTTAAGAAAAGTTTTTAATTGTTTTCTCATTAAACAATATCTTTTAACAATTGATCTCATGATCATTTTTGGTGCTCATTTACTGTTTTCATTTTTTATTTTAAATGAAATTGAATTATAATATGAATATATGTATATTTATATGAATTAATATATATTAAACCAAAAATAAATAGAATTACTTAATTAAAGTTTTATAAATATTATTTAATAATTAATTTATGAAAATACAAATATGTTTCATCTTCTCATAACTTGTTTAAATTCTTTTCATTTAATATAATTTTTAAAAAACAATATTTAAAACTTAATTCTCATCTAATAGATAGATAGATACATCGTTCATATCTGATAATGAGAAATTACAATTTCAATTTCTTTAGTAACTACGAATTGATTGTTGTTTTGCATTCAAAAGTGTCTTTCCGAGAATCTGATTAATGAAAGCTGTATCATCTGCTTCTTCGGCATTCTTCCCTATTAAGCTAACTTTGAAAATGCAAGTGGCAATCAGATCTTGAATACTCTTTTCCATTATCAGTTTACATCTTTTTTGGTTTCCTTTAACTCTCTATAAAAATTGAGAAAAGAGCATCTGCAGTTTCTTTGCCTGTTTTACTCCTTAGAGGAAGAACCCATGTAAACTTTGAAAAACAATCTATAATTGTTAAAAGATATCTCAAACCATCGTTTTCATCTGCATACACTTGCATTTCTACAAAATCTGATTACCACTGATCATCTATGCCATCAAAGTAAACTCTTTGACTTTTGAAGTTTTTACGAGCTGGATTATGCTTAAAGTGAAAACATCTTGTTGATTCCAAAATTCTTCGACAATTTTTTTCTAGAAGTATTTTATCTTTTTCTTTGATGTCTTTATTTTGCTCAGGAATTCCATTTCCTCTCTTCAAAGTATTCAATCTTTCGGATATAGGAGTCGAAGATTCTGTAGGAAGAGCAAATGAAGCTGGTACAGCGTTTTTGCTTCCGGACGGTTGGCCAGCTCTGCAATTTTTTGTGGAGTCCGATTAGGTGCCTTCTCGATCAGCAACGTTGATCAACCAAACTATGAATGTAGGTCCGGTTAGCCTCAAAGGTATTACTAAATCTTGAACTCAGATTTAAATTTTATAACTAACAAAAACTAAAAAATATTGACGAAATATGATTTTTTATTATTTTAGATTTGACCAATTTCAAAATATATGCGCGTTACTTATTCTACACTCGTATTCTATTGAAGAACAACAATGGGTCGATTGTAGAAGACGTGGATATGAAATTCCTTTTTACACAACATTGATTCCACATCGTTATTTTGTTATTTCTACGCGGCATGGAAGTCATCAATGTCTTAAGGAAGGTGAAGAAATTAAAGTGTACAATTCCGATCATGTACCGTTCAAAGTCAAAGTGATCTTCTATGATGACGATCGCGATTTCATTGTTTTTGAGTCGGATATTGAACTATGTGATAACATGTACCAATCCGTGGTTCGATTAACGGAGGTTGCAGTTATGCTGTGTTGATATGTTTTCACGTTTTTTCACTTTTTGTTAGTAAAGGAATAAATTTTCTATTATACATAATTATATCAACTACAGGTGATTTTTTAGGGTTTCGAAGATATCAATCAACAGAAAAAAGACACCGAACATATTCCCTTGTTATGTAAGCGGAATTATCATGTATTCCTAGCCTAATTCGATGGGTCATTTTGTGGTAGTTCCGAAGGAGTAGCTGGACTGAGTGGTGGTCCTGTTTTCGATTTGTGTAATATTTTTAATTATAAAATTTTAATATTTAATGGTCTCAAAAATTAAATTTTTTTGCTGACAATCACCTTATTGGCATTTGCGTTTCGACGGACGATTTGAATGACCGCGAGACGTTATGTGATCGTTTTTCCTCTGATATGATTAATTATTGTAAAGAAATTACAATCGTTTGAATCATGTCGGTTGAAGTTGTTGCTAATTTCCTGCATTCTACTATTAATCCCGTAACTTTTTAATTTTTTAATAAACTTTTAATTATTGAGCATGAAATAAGCCAATTGATAGATATCTTCTACATCATATTATTTATTTCAGAAAAAAGCAGTTGAAGCGATGTTTGTAGGAAAAAGAAAAAATAATTGAGTTAGTGAATTTGATGTAATTGTAAAAGTATGTGATAAATAATTTTATAAAACTCAAAATTTTATCCTCAATTTGCTGGTAATTAAATTAATTCAAATATCTCTTTGATTTGTAATAATAAAATTTTGAATATTACTAATTACCAAAGAAAATATTGGATAAAAATTATGAAATAGTTTTGATAAAAATTTGATGGAGAGTTTAATAATTGAGATTTATTACTTTCTAATACCTGAAATTCTTAATTTCCAGTACTATTACAAACTCTTCGAGGTTGATGTTGGTCAATGGTTTCAAGTCTTTCTTCAGAGTAGTCATTTATTAAGATTATTTTTATTTGAAAATGTTGAAAAGCTGAAATTTTAAAAAATGGGGTACTGAGCAAAATGGACAACAGCTGCGCCAGTCATTTTTTGGTCATTTTTCAAAAATGACACATTTTGAGAAAATTAAGACATGTTTTCACTTCAAAAATGGGTTTAAATGGCTGAAAATCTGAAAAAACGTTGGACAAAAAGGTGCGCCAGAAACAACTTTTTATATATTACTTATATGTATGTTGGTTTATTCTTTCATATCTTATATACATATATAAATATAATTCTTAAAATCATAGTATATAAAGCGATTATTAAGAAAGCAAGCAAAAGTACCAATACCATGTGAGTTTGCTATTGAATTTGTGCAAAAAAAAACCCAAATAAGTGAAACCAAGAAAATAACTGAAAAAGACTTTAATATTCTCAGCACATTTGAATCCGAGAAATGTTTTGCAGTGAAGCCTGCAGACGAAATTCTAAATTTGAGAATAAGAACTAGGCTAAGTGTGAAGGAAAACTAATAAATAATATGAAATTTCACCAATAATATCATGATTTCAATATTTTCAATAAACTCGTATACATTTAATTTTATATAATGATGTACATAATCTTAACTATATATATATATATATATTTTTTTTTTTTTTAATTATTAATAAGAACTGTTTTACATGTTTTCAATTTTTGCTCATCACATCATAGTTAATCCAAGTTGCAAAACGTTACAGCTTTTAATTTATAAGTTCTTCATTGAAGTACAAAAATCGAAATAATACTTGTACATGAATATTTCATTAAATATTTGAAATTCCTATTTAAATTTCTGAAAATTGGGAACAAATTCTGCATTGTAACCGTAAACATATCATTTTAGCTCAAAACAAAAGATAAAAATATAAAAGATGAACGACCATGACAAACGTTTTTTTTCATTTTTTTAGGAGTTCAGTATCACATATTCTATTTTCTATTATTGGCAAAGTTACTTTTATTTTCAAAAGAAAAGCAGATTTTTTATTATTTTTTTCATTTTTGAAAGCTTTGTGTTCTATTTGAAATAACTCTTTCTTTTTTTTTTGTAAATTTAACCAAGTACAGATGTAGTATAGTTAAATTGATCAAACTAACTAAATATGTATAAATGTATGTACATATATAGTTAATAATATATTTTAATTTTCTAATTATTCATTTCTAAAATATATTAGTTTATATATTATAAATTATAATAAATAAAGAAAAAAAATCATTGTTTAATAAAGTAATAATTTGTTGAATTTATCATGAATACTTATTTTCTTATATTTTAACTTACATACATACATAATTATAACTTATTTCAACAATTTCTTATAATATACATACATATTTTTATATATTTCTATATATTCATAAATCATATATTTATTTTTTCTTTGTTTCAATTAGAAAAAATATGAAAAATATTTTAGTTTTATCAATAGAATTGGAATTTGATGGATACATTTATAGTTAAAGATATATAGTTAATGATTAAGAAGCTTGAACTTTCTTTTTATAGAAATTCTAATATTCTTAAATACGATAATCGTTTCTAATAATTCTTTCCTTTTTTGAAAAATGGAAAAATTTTTATATTTCATTTTAAAAACAATATACGAGACAAGTTACACAGAAAGGTTTTAAATAACATTTAATCAAACTAATATCTAATTTTGAATAAAAAATTGTTTAATATGAATGTTGTAAATATATTTAATTGGTTATAAAGTTTATTTTTTCTTCAATTCACAATAACTGAGTAGAAATTTCGGAAATGAATGTTAGTATTCTCAAAGCTTACTCAGTCATTTTTTTTCTCACAAAAAAATATTATTTCATAATATCATATATATTATTTTTTTGAAAAAAAAATTTATATCAACCTACATGTATACATAAATCAAAAATATTATTTGAAAGTCATCTTCATTCTCAAACTTATCTTAATATTTGAGATATCATGAGATAATGCATACATGTACATGTATGTAGTATAGTACTATAGATAATGTAAGAATTCTGTTTTTCTTTAAAAATTCATTCAATAGTAAATCATTAAAATAATAAATAATACATATATATGTATGTCTAATTTAAATAGATTAGGAAAATAAGATATTATAACTCTTTAACTTTTAAATAAATTAAAAATATTTTTATATTATATAATACTAGTTAAATTAATTTTATTATATTAAGTTTTATTACAATGTTTTAATAACAGATGAATGATATATGTATGTATATCTTTCTAATATGTACATTCATATACATATGTATGTATAAATATATTCTTATTTATATATATTATAATAATTTATTTATACTTTATAAAATCTTATTTTTATTTAAATAATTATACATTTAAATAATTTATTTATCACGTATTTTAGCTGATAATTTTCGCACACTTTGTTTACTGACGTGACTTCACGTTATATTCCAAATTTTTCATTTTTGATTTACATGTGCTTTAGAACAGTTGCTTTTTTTTATTTTCAATTCCCTTTCTTCTCATTTTGTCATTTAGCTTTTAATTGCTTTTTTAACTTATTTGTCTTCATTGCTTTCCGTTGATTTTTTTTTGTTGTATACTTGCTTTCTTCTCTTCGTTTCTACATAACTTCTCTCATTATTTGTTATTTCGTATTCATAACTATACTCATAATCAATATAAATTTTATATTTTACACACATATGTATATTCAAAGATACATGTACGAATATACACAACTTACAACCTGAAAACGCCTACTTTTGGCTTCTCAACCGTTCATTAGTTTCAATTCGTCCCTTTGCTGAAGAGAAGGACAAGGGGAGGCCTGCTTTCAGCCAGCTTCAGCTCTCATCCTGCTCTCTCAATTCTGATATGTCGTAAGCTTCTCTCTCCTTGTTAGGCCCGACGATCGATGACGAATTGTCCCACTTGCAGCTCTTTTACCACCATTTTCATTATTAAATCTGGTTATCTAGTATTAGATTTCTAGCCTTTTTTCTTGCATCTATATTGAATAATAATTTTTATTTTTTTATTTCAATACATCTTAATATACTATTCATATGAAACAATCTAATATAAAAAATAATTATCATCCATGACTCTGAAAAATTTTTTTTCTCGAATTATTTTATTTTAAATAATTATTTATTAAATATATATATATATATATTTAGTAATTATTTATAACTATTAAAAGTTTTTTAAATTGAAAAAATTGAAAATATGCAAAGTTATTTAACAAATTTCAAATTCTTTTTTTTTTTCATATTTGAAGCCTTTGTGAAAGGGCTTCTTCGACTATGATGACCAAGCATAAATTGGAAAAAATTTCAAATTGGTTATTATTAATTAGAATAACTATAATAGATACATTAATTAAGTTTAGTACATCTTATATTTAATAAAATATAATTAAGATTGAGATTTAACTTAACTATACTATTTTTATTTTTATTTTTCTTATAATCTTCGTTTAATTCTTTTTTTATCATTTTTTAAAATGTTTTTTTCTTCTCACAGATTAGCAACATAAAATATAAGAAGTCGAAAAATAACTGTGTTAACAACATGGATAATAGAAGAGCTGAAGATAGCATTCCGAGTGAGTTTAAAGCATATTTTGAAAAAACTTTTATAATTTCAAAACAGATGCGAATTTTCAAACATATGCAACGATGAATGAAAATCTACATAGTGAATCTGAACGAAATTCACAAGAAGCTATTGAGACTGATCTTCAAGAAACTGATACAATAAACCATATTGATGTGAGCTCTGATGAATCAGATGAAGTTATCTCATGGGTAACTCCATCTGATTTATACCTTGATGCAGCTACGCAGCAATTTCGAACACCTGCTTCGGTTCCTCGACCTAAAAATGTATCCTTGTTCGACTTATATCAGAGCATTAATCAGGTTAATTTGTGTTTTTTTTTTTATTTAAAAAAAATAGTTGAACCTTTAATCTTTAAAATCGAAAGAAAAGTTCAAATACTTGTCTTCAAATATAATTCTCACTCAACGTTTCAACACCAATTTTGTTTATTTAATCCTCAGCTTAAAAATTTTAATACAATTTTCATTAGAAAGATTCATTTATTTATAGGATTCCATAGGAAATGGAGAAGCAAATCTTTCTTCAAGTAGAGATGATAACATTCGAATTCTGATGTGGAGGGCTGGAGAAAACTTTAGAAATCAACTAGAGAATCGAGCGGAAGAGGAAGTGAGGCTTGCTATATTATTTTTCTAGAACATTCATTTCTAATATGTTTTCTTAAATGATTATTAATAATGGTTTTAGACGGAAGGTGCAGCTTTTGTATCTTCTAACTATTATGTTCCAACAACATCACCTCATAATTGTCAACATGTTCATGCTCACGCTCATCCGAACGTATATGCTTGTCCACAAACTGTATATTATGCTATTACTTATTATAAGCTAATCTCATGTATTTAGATGAATCCTATCATGCCTCCAGCGGTTCCATCAAGCTTGGCCTTTCAGCCTATTGCCCATAATCCTTATGGATACACACCCTATGTGAATGCAGCATCTATTCAACATCCGACAACCTTCCAGCTTCATCATCATCATCATCATCATCACCATCATCATTTGCATTATGTTCAAGGAGGTCCATTACAAACAACAACACTGCAATCGAATATTTATGCTGCAACACCCCGGCTAGATACAGCTCCAACATCAGCTCACATCTTTCCCATTACGAATATGATTTGTCCATATACAACAGTAGCGTTAACAACACCTGTTGATCACATTCATACCCACAATACTACAATGTCCGGTAAAAATCCAACAGAATTTGCCCATCAGTAAGCTAAAGCACAAAAACTAGTTCAAATTGAACTGCCAATACCTCTTGAAAATTCTTTCCAACTCTCTCTAACTTTTTCTAATCTTTTTGTTTTTTTTTTACAAATTTTTAACATCTATCTAAAATATAATTTTGAATTTTACTTAATTGTTTCTGTTAAAATTTTTGTTTGTTATACGCATCCTAACAATGGTCTCAGATTCTTATCAACTTTAACCAGTGATTCAAACTCGTGTTCTTGAAATTTTCCAAGAGTTTTCAATTATTTTCATCTGTTAGTTAATTGATAATATTAGAAATTTTGTGTAAAGTAATGTAGTTAAATTAGATGAATAAATGAAAATTTGTTAAGACAATTTCAACTAATTATATTAAACATTCTATAACAAAACTTATATTTTAGGGTTTCGATTACAAATATGTTCTGTTTAATTCATGTTTCCACCAAAGATTTTCATTATTCGAAATGTTTGGTCGATTCAGATTTCCAGGTCAAGATCGGGCAGAGGGAAGAGAAGAAACAAGAAAATGGAAAAGGATACCGGCAACCGCAAACTGTCAATTCCTCTGCTAAATATATGATGTATCCTTTCAGGAAGAGAAGAGAAACATACTAAGATTCCATAATCATGTTCAATAACTAGAATGTATCTACCCAAATGGTCAAGAGAGGATAGATAAATAGATATTGGAGCATATAGTAGAAATTTCTAAAGAATTTCAAAAGAATTTCAAAAGTTTTTCAAACTCTCTGCATATATCTCTCTCTTTCTCTCTCTCTCTCTCTTTATCTTTCATTCTCCCCTTTGTATCTATATCGACCTATCTCCATAGGAATGAAACAACAGGAGAGATAATACGAAACAACCGTTCACTACAACTGAAAGAATCAGAAATGAGACTTGGTGGTGACAATAGCTCACGTGAACATGCGATATATTATAAAATATATATAGAGTGAAAGAGAGAAAAAGAGAAATTGAGAAAGGTGGAACATTGAAAGTTCCGTCGGAAGGGATGATTTGGTTGTTGGATAGTATGAAAAGAACTATGGAATAATTCATATTATTAGTACGAAGTCTGTAATCATCTTCTTCTATTATTTGCGAATTCTTATAAATTCATTGTAATATATCTTGCAATATTTCTGTCTATTTCAAATTAAAAAAGGAATAGTTGTTTCACCTCATTTATCTTGTACTTATTCTTTTTTCGTCTTGTCCTCAATTTTCTGTAGTTATTCTGATTTACCGCATTCAAGTGTAACCACAACCACAACTTCACCCACGAAATCTTCCTGAATTATTTGGTGCAGAGAGATAGATAGAGAGAGAGATACATGGGAATTGTAAAAGAGGTTGATTATATGAATCCAAACTACTTCACTGCTCTTCTATTCTCTTATTTGTGTTCTAAAGTTCTAGCTCATGGTTTAGTAGCTGAAATTAACAAGCTAGAAACCGGAAGATATTTACAAAACTGGTAAGCAATTGGGACATTTTCACGCTAGCCTCCTCATCTTAAACCATCAGTACAGCCGAACAATCTTCATTTCGTCACTTTTTATATAATTTGTTTGTACAACAACTTTCTTTAAGAATATTATTTTAGTTATTTAAAAGATATAACAGTGAGTATTCTTTAAGTTTATTCATTTTTTATATATTTTCTTCTTCCTTATTCTTATTATAACTTTGATTTCTTCAAAGATTTTGAAGTAGTTTTTGTCATTTTTTTAAATCTTCTGTTAAAAACGTTTTATTAACTGTTATCGTGTTCATCTATATACATATGTGTGTATTTCGATTCAGACATGGTTTATGTGGATGCCTCAATCCCATCTGATCAAAATCATAAGTTTCCAGTCTTCGAGAAGCTTTCTCGTGTTGTAGATCAATCTGAAAGAATTCGCCAGAATGTATTTGTGAAAGGTTTAGATTCATTTGTTTGGTAATAATAAAATAATATAAATTTAGAACTGGTAACTGAACCACCATGTGGTACTGTTCACACTATCTACGAGTGTATGCAAAGAGGTGCTACGGTTTCAAAAAATGGAAATCTATTTGGTGAAATAGTGAACGGAAAATATGAATGGGTTAAGTACGAAAATGTACTAATAACATGATGGTAGAGTATAAAACTTAATTTCTAAACTGTTCAGGTTATAAACGATGCTGAAATACTCGGTTCTGCTATGTTAGAGCATGGACTAAAGCCTGGTGATCGAGTAGGTATAGCTGGAGTACAAAGCAATAGGTTTTTCGTTTTAATTATCTTCACTCTTCAACGATTTTGTCTCAGATTTATGTTAGCTATGCATGGTATGGTTGCATATAACATGACAATTGTTCCTCTATATCACAATTCAAAACTAGAACACTTGTGGTAAGATGAATACTTCAAATCATTCTTCATTAAAATAATTTAAGTCATATCATAAATAATTGTGGTCTTTCACTAGTTTTTGTTGATAATATTTCACGTTGTCAACAATTAATGGACAGAAAAAAGCAAAATGATTTGTCATGCTTGAAAAAGATTGTACTATTACCTGATTGTGATACTCCAAATTATTCATCAATTGAAGATTTAGAGGTAAATATTATATGAGTTGAATCAAAAATCATCTATTTATATAGATCATCTCGTATTCTGAATTTTATGAAACTGGAAAAGCAGCACGTAAAGCTCCAATACCGCCATCAAAGGATGATGTTTATCTAATTTGTCATACAAGTGGAACAACAGGTAAAAGAGAAAAATAGAGATTTCACTTCTCTGAATAATTGTTTTAGGAACACCTAAAGGAGTTATGCTTACTCATGGTAACGTACTTGCTGCAGCAGCAGGCTTATACGTACAATGGGTTCCATCTCCAAATCGCTTTCATTTTGATTATAAGGATACCTACTTCAGCTTCTTAAGTTTAGCTCATGTTTATGAGCATCTCATGCAGGTTATACAGAACAACACATTTTATCTTCAATTTAAAATTTTTTTAAGACTTTTGTCATGTACATTGGGGGTAATATTGGATTTTATAATGGAAATATAGTTCAATTAGTTTCCAATATTCAGGTAAACAACGTGTTTGATCAAAAGTTAATGGACTTATATTCAGTTACTTCAACCAACAATTATTAGTTTGGTCCCAAGACTTTTAAATAAATTTCATGATCATATTCATTCGGAAGTTAATAAGAAGAATGTTTTAAGTAAAGCTATATTTCAAATGGCTAAAGCTGTAAGTTATTTCTCTAAAAGCTTAAAAGTTTATAATTGGTTGTAGAAAAAGTTAAAACTTCTCAGTCGTGGAATTCAACGTTATGACACTGTTTGGGATAAATTGGTTTTCAATAAGGTTGATCAATGTTTTGAATATCAATTCTTTTTATGAATATTTTTAAGCTTCGACCATTATTTGGTGGAAAACTACGTATGATTACAACTGGTGGTGCACCTGTTACAGCTGCCGTTAAAAACTTCACCAGAATTGCATATGGGTGTCCTTTAGTTGAAGGGTTAACATTTAGAAAATTATCTTCAAACCAAAACAATAATATCCAGGTATGGACAAACAGAGTGTGCAGCTGCAGCTACCTTAAGCTTACCTTTTGAATATGAGCCTGGAGTTGTTGGTGGCCCAGCTCCATGGTCCCAGGTAAAATTTATATTTTTAGAAGAGCTCTGAATATTAAAATTATTTACAGGTTAAATTGGTTGATGTTCCGGAACTACAGTACTTTGCTAAAGACAATAAAGGAGAAATTTGCTTCAGAGGTGCAGCTGTTATGAAAGGATATTTTGGAGATGAAGAATTAACGAAAAAAGTCATTGACGATGAAGTGAATTACAAACATTTTCTCAAAAACGTAGATTATCCATTTTTAGGGTTGGCTGCATACTGGTGATATTGGACATTGGATGGAAAATGGCTCACTGGCAGTAATAGATCGAAAGAACGCCTTGTTCAAGATGGCACAAGGAGACTTTGTTTCTCCAGAACAGATTGAAGCTATTTATTTGAATTCTAGCTTAGTTACACAAGTATATTATCTCTATCAGTATGTAAAATACAAGGCTGTTTTAAGCTTTTTGTTACCGGAAAAACAACTAGAAGCTTCCTTGTTGGAATAGGTGTTGCCAATATTCCCATTATTCGAGCAGCTATTAGTTTACGAGCAGAGGTTATATTTTGATGAAAAGCTTATTAATCTTCTTAATTTCCAGTTTGCAAAACAATGTGAATTTTCTGATGCTGAGCTTCTCAATGATTCAGCTGTAACACAATTTATTTTACAAGAGCTTAACGCTGTCGGCCGTGAGAATGGACTTCAGACTATTGAAGTCATTAAGCATATCAAACTCACTATGAAAGTAAGAATCAAAAAAAAATGAGATTATTTCAAATAAAAAAAACTTTTTAGGAATGGACAGCTGAAGAGAACCTTGTCACACCAACATTGAAGCTTAGACGCCATTTAATGAACGAAAAATTTGAAGAAGATATAGAAAAAATGTATTCAGTTGAACAAGCATACTAAAATATATTAATTCTGCTTTACTTGTAGTTGTAAAAAAATTATTTAAACAAATAAGATCTTCATAAGGTATTTGTTTTGCTTTTCACACTTAGAGACATTGAAGATTATACATTATATAATTCAGAACCACATACAAATAATTAAAATCAACGCCATCTATGATCAAGATCTGAATTATGAATGACATCCTTGAAATATCTCATTGGTAACAATGTTTCCTCTCAATGACCATGAGGATCTTTTCAGTATACTTTACAGTATACTCGAAGAAACAAAACAAAATTGTCGGTTTGACCAACGTTTTTTCTTGTGAAATTCATTATTGCTGTAAATGTTGAGGTTTTGGGTTTAAACACAAAACGTTTTCCATTTGAACTTAACCAACCACCTTTTTTCTGTATTGAATTTATTGCTGACTTTCATAAACTCAGGTTCGCCTCCGTGTATACTGAGGGCACCAATATCGTAGATTTGTTGACGCAAAACTTGTGCAGGTGCATGTTGCGTTAGTGTGTTAATAACCTACCGAATATAATTCATTACCGAATTTCGGCTTATATATTTCCTTATAAAAGAAGTATTGTTGAATCTGTGATATAATGATGGATTGGTTATGGACTTCCGATCAAATTTCTGTAAGTTTTTATTGCTTTTAATATTTTTGTAAATGTGTTTTAGTGTGCTCCGTCTATTAGAGCTGGTATGCCATTGGAAATGGAAGCAAAAAATAGGAGAGACGGGGTGAATATTATCTGGGAAGTTGGAATCAACTTGAATTTGTGAGTTTTCATAGGATTGTATAAATTAGTTATAATTTTTTAGGAAACCATACCCTACATTAGCTACTGCTGCCTTATATTTTCATCGTTTTTATATGTGTCATAAGTTCCAGGAGTTTCAACGGGAGGTAAGTAGATATGATAACCTTTAGAAACACCTTTTTTCTAAAACTAATGTATTGAAAGTATGTTTATCAAATTTAATTTAGTTGACGTCGTTAGGGTGCCTTTTTTTGGCAGGAAAAGTAGAAGAAACACCTAAAAAATGCAAAGATATTTGTAAATGTGCTTTGGAAAAGTTTCCAATGTTGTATAAAAATAGGCACAGAGTGTTATTGGTTTGCTATTTAAGAATTATAAGATTTTAAATCATGCTTATAGGATGAAATTATGGGTATTGAACGAGTACTACTTCAAACGTTGAAGTTTGATCTTCAGGTAAATTCTTGTTCATTTTTTAAACAAAATTTTTTTATTCAGGTATTTCACCCTTATAAGTATGTTGCATTATTTGTGAATAAAATGAATCTTCCTGAAAACGAGGTTACTGTGGTTATATATATATTTTTTAATCAATAAGTTTTGAAGGCAAAAGGTATTGGCAGAAGAGCTTGGACATTGATAAACGATAGTATGCGTACAACACTTTGCATAGCATTCGATCCTCAGGTTTAGATAAAAACTAATAGGTTTAGTTTTGTTTACTAATTTGTTTTACAGGTTGTATGTGTATGTATGTTGTTTTTGGCTGCTAAAATTGGCGAAGAAAGAAAAGATGAGGATCAACCGGCTTGGTGGAATGATATCATTGCAAATTTATCTGTAGATTTAGTGAACCAAATTTGTCATAAGGTTTGCAACTAATTTGGAAGTTTTACTAAATGTTCATTTCAGGTTTTGGACTTCTATGATATTTCGAAAAAGGAAGTAGGAGTACCGATTGATCCTTCCATTTTCTAGAGTAGTGTTATTAGTAGCATCAAATGTGATAGGTTCGCTATTTCTCTTTAAAAGTTTTATAAAATATATTTATTCTTCTAAAGTTTTCATTGTTTGTGATTTCTGAGATTGCCCACGGCTCTTTGTTGATCTGTACGATGCTTTTTATAATTTACGTGTTATTTATGGCAATAATTCATATTACTTTTTGTCGTTCCTGTTGGTAGTAGTTCACGTTTTCATCTTATTATACATTCCTTCTATCATTGTTTTAACGTGTTAAGGTTCTTAAACCTTCCTTCTTTTGTCATAATTTTGTAATAAGTTTATTGAGTTATTACGTATGAGTACGGAATTCAATCTAATAAAAGTGGTATTCAATTGTTCCAAAGTTGAGTGTCATTATAAGAGAACTATTCTTCTTCTTCGATATCTCCATTTGTTCTGAATTGAAATTGATTAACTCAGCTTATGAGTCAAAACCAACTACTTACTTCTTCCTTGAATCGATTGTTGATCGAACGATAGTTGAGAAGCGATTCCTTGACTGTACGTTTTTCCTTTCTTCCAACAACCTCTCACTTTCTTCTATATCCTCCGGTTTGATCAGCTTCATCTCATTCTCTGATAATTTGAAGGAAGCTAGATGAGACTTAGGTATAACATCCTACAAACAACATAAATACAACTGGTTTCTATGTCTGCGAAAATAAAAATAAGCGTATGGCTTTTGGTCACCATATAAGCTAATTTTCTTTTAGAAAACAATGATCACCTGAATCTTGAATGATGCACGAGTATGTGGAATGTTTGGATTCATTGGGGCTCCAATGCTTGGGCACATGTCGGCTAGTTCAGTTGCCATCATATGAGCAATGCAGGTGTTTCTGTCCAAAACATAATTCAATTCTAAATATAATCGTCAAATAGTTGAGTTCAAGATGTTGTTGTTTTACCAAAGTCATCGTCATCTTCTCCGAATGGATTCATCAAAAATTGTCCGACCTTAAGCCATCCAAGATAGAACAACATTTGGAAAGTGGTGAAGATTGGGAATAAAATAGTAATTTCTTTTTCCATAGACTTTTGATCAAGTTTAGGTTGACGTCCAATAAGACAAATGAAGAAATAACCGTAGGTAGCAATGGCAACTACTTGAGTATAAACTAATGGAATCTTAACCCAATCGTATACGAAAAGCATGGCAAATCCGTCACGGTAACTGTAAACCTATAAAACATTCAACTCATTTTATTGAAATTGAAGCATCTCACCTGCTTAAGAAGCATGTCCATCTGAATTGTGTCAATCTTTTTTTCTGCATATTGTTTCTTGATGATGTTAACAATCCAAATGATTGGTACAAACCTATATGAGGTGTTATATTCTAGTTAATAACTATGTCAAATTACCATTTTCCATGTGGAGCATCACAGTTCATGTATAAGTCATATTCTTCTTCTGTCATTAAACTAGCTTCAACCAAATGACGAGCAGTTGGGAAACGTTTCAGTGTTCGAACTGAAATTCCTGACCAAGCAATGGCAGCCTAACATTGTTTTTTCTCAATCGAAATCTTTAGAATGCAACTACCTGGAGACTGCTCCATCTGGCAATAGCCTGACGAACTGGCAAGTTTTCGGTTCCTGGAAGACAAGCCGATACCATCATCATCATTTTGTCTGGCCATGAAATCCAGTTGAATTGCTCCCACCTGAGAAAAAACAAACAATTCAATAAATTTATATTGAAAGAAACGCTTCGTTCTTTATCAAACCCAATGCTTTTTCAAAAGTCATGGAAAAGACAAATTTTTTTCTGCGAAACAACAGGTTGTTTATGCATTGTACAAAAGATTTCATGACTTTCATAGATTGTTAGCAGGGAATCATTATTTCTTACCATCTTGCAACAATCACTGATACGAAGAAACCAAGCAAGAATGATAGAGGAATGTATTGAGCTCCAATTTCACACCAGTTAATCCATCCAGTGAAGTATTCCTTCTGCTTTTCGTCCAGAATATACCACTAACAAAATCCAATTAATTAAAAAACTTAATGTTCATGACTTACTTGTACAGCGAGGATAACATAATATGCAATGTAGAAAGCAATTAAATCTTTTAATACGGCTTTCCATAGAGATCCTCTCCACCGGAGCATTAATGAGGAAAATTCCTCATCGTAAGAGATTGTCATACCTTAGTTTTTGATTATATTAATTAGAAAAATCAAACAAAAATCGATTAAATACAAACGATGTTATAAATAGATATTTCTGATTTACAGGCAATAGTTTTGGATATAATTACAAGAGTGTTATCTTGCATAAAAGGTAAAGAACAAAACGTCCTTAATGTCGAACTTGTTACAGCATGAAGAAATGGAGATGCAACATAATCAATCATTGTTCAGAAAAAGTTTATCGTATATGGAAACTTTTTCGAATATATGATTTTGTGAAGTTTATAAAAACATTTAAAAAAAGCTCATTTAAGGTGTAAAAAATGAAAAATTGATGTGTTTGCTGAGTATCTCTAGATTTCCGTCAAAAACTACTAACATTTGGCATTGGATGGTATGGATTGGGTTAAAAGAAATGTTCGATTCAACGAATAGATCATCTAATCATTTCTCCTATTTCTTACATTTTTTTTCGCTTTCATTCGATTTCTTTTCAATTTTTTGAATAAACAGCTTTTCAGTTATAGCTATGAAAAATGAGGCCAAAAACAACTGAAGTTTAAATTATCCGCAGAATTTTTTCAATTAAAATAGCAAACTTAAGAAGAAAAATTAAATATAAAATCAATTTAATAATTAAGAATAGATTTTCAAAAGAATTTGAGCTATATTATCTCTGAACAGTGCAGATGATATCAAAAGCTGTACGAGATGCTTTAATAAACGAAAACCAAATTTATATTGAAAAAGCTGACTAATAAAAAATAAAACGTTCTTTTCAATGCTATTATAGCGGAACTATTGTAGCGTAAGAAAATATTGATGACTATCAAGGTTTGTCAAGGTTTAGCCGAATTCTATATCTTTAGTTCTATGACCGATATGACTGCATATCGTTCAGTACCATCATATGCAGTTTCTATGTTTAGATAGAACGCGGACGTTTTCTTAAATACCTTGAAACATTTAAGAAAATTTGAACTTTAAAAGTAGAAAATTATAATTCTCAGTATATATATAGGTATTCTGTAACTTTTCAAAAGGTTTAATGTAAATATTTGATAGTTTGATCTTAACCTAGAATGAATTTCTTTATAGTATAAATCGCAAATTGTTATTTAACAAATTCCTATAGAAATAAGAAAAAACAGAGAAATGCTGTATTATTTGAAGGAGATTGACGAATTATCTTAGAATGAATTGATCTTTAAAACATTTCAAGTACGAAGTCTGGAGGTAAGGACAGTAATTACTATCTTTACATGGTAAGTTAAAGAGTAAAAATAGCCTTAAAAGAATCACAACATGATTTTCAAGAACATAGAATTTTTCTGTACAATAATTATAAGGTTAAGGTAGTTTTCAGTTCGTTTTTGGGTAGAAATCTAATCTTTCCTATAAAAAACAAAAAAGAACGGGTCGCAATTATTTGAAAAATGAGATAGAATTGTATGTTGAGGTAATGCCTCTTGTCTTCCTATTTTATCTAAGTATCCAAATTAAAATGAGAACAAAATTCTGTTTTTAAGAAAAAAACCCATAAAAAACAATCAACAATGTTATTACATGAACTTTTATGAAAAATTTACTTCAAATAGTTGGCATCACCTCTGGGTTTTTAAGCAGGGACTGTATTATTTTCTCGAAAAAAAGGAAAACATCATATTATCAAATAACGAATCATATTTTTAAATCAAGATGTTTTAGCTAATCGAAAACTAAACATGGCATGTCTAGATTCATGCTAGAGAGGGCTGAGGGGGAAACGAAAGCCACAACTAACTAACAAGTCAAAAAGTGTACGACGTTGGAAAGACATAAAAAAAGAAAGATTGATAGTAAGAGAAAAGGCATAGAAAGGAAATATAGAGAGAGATGAGTGGCGTGTCCACCTCTGATGGAGTATATACTGGGAGGGCGACGTCAACGTCGTCTTCATAGGACAGGGACATAGTCTTCGTCTTCTCCGTCTTCTTGTATTGTTTTCCGTTCCCGTCAACAGTTGCCGCTCTCTAACGTCTCCGACCACAATCGGCACTAACCATAACCCGTTTTCATACAGCGCCCACTATGTCTTCTTTTCTTATTTCCTACTAACATATTTGATCGAATTAACCCATCACCGCAATCATCTCCAACACCAAGGCTTCTCTTAGGTCGTCTAGCCATCATACAATTACCATAGATCTTGGTATTTCAAAAGAACATTCCTAGAAATGGAAAACATGATTCATATCATTTAATAGACAAAGTGTCTACAGTCTAAAAAATTTCAATCACTTAGGATTTCCTCAGTATTTAGTTATGACGACATAACATTGTCTAGTTCCAACAGGCTACTGGAATCTGATAATCCACTTACCAATAGTTGTAGTGCCATTGTGTTCAGACTTTCTTATGACAGACGATATATAGAGTAAATTTAATTCATAATATAGGCATATACTAGATTTTTTCATATATTTCAGAAGTAAAGTTCCAAATAAGTTTTTGTTTTTTTTTTGTTTTTAACTGACACCAACTGTATCGACTAAACGCGCAACAATACAATCCGACCTTGGTCATTCCGATGGTCAGCCCAACTAATTGATATAGATAGACACTTTTCTTATTTGGCCACAATTTTACAAACTGATTGTAGAGAGAAAAAAAACAATTGATTCCAAATAGGAAGTGATTTTTCAATAAATTATGCAGACACTAAGCTTATGCTGTTCATATTTTAAAAATTATATTTCTTGGAAATTTAAAACAATAACAGAAATTCATAACAACACTATACAATTACTAAAAGTTCTAAAATAATGTAAAGATCTGAGTTATCTATAACATACTGACACTTATTCTTCCTTAGGGTGAACTCCAGAAAGACCGATACCTAAAGGAATAGGGCGTACACCAGCAACACCCTTTTCATGATTATCAGCAGCCCAGTTGCGACGAGCATTACGAGTCCATCTTGGAACAACTTCATCAGCTAATAACCGGACCATAACCTAAAATAAAATAAAATACATACATTATTTCATTTAACTAGTTTACGTCTTCATGATTTCTGAAAGGATGCTTTCTCCATTGAGCATCTAAATGACCAGGAGCGTTGGCATAGAATGGAAGTTGTTTAGGTTTACGAAGAGGATAGCGACCTTCTCCGTAAAAATCATCAAGATTTAAGCGCTGTAACATAATCCAATTAACTAAAAAGTATTAATGTTAAAAAGTTACATCAAGATCGTCTAATTCATCTTCTTCCTTCAATGGCGTTAAAATAGGAGATGCAACTATTTGAGGTAAGAAATGTCTTGATGGTGACATTTCCACAACGTGGAGACCTGCGAAATAGCAAAAATAATAAAATAAGTTGGGAAAACTTACCTTTTCTTTCAGCAAGTTGCTGATGAGATTCTTGGTTCAGCAATCCTGTGATGAATGCATGTGTTAATGCAAGATAGTTTTTGGTGGAACCCTCAACTTTTACATAAATGTCTTTAATGCCAATAACCTGTAAAAGCTTTACAATTATTACTGTCATTTCAAACATTCTTGCCTCGCAAATTTTCATCAAGCGTGGGTGGCAGGTTAATCCAAAACCTGGAGGTCTTCTTTGGGCAAAAACTCGTGTGTTTCTGCATTCAGCATAGAAATCCTGAACGCGAAATAGGAACGCTTGCAACAAAAACACAAACAAACTTGATAGATAGTTCTGCCTTCATGTAAATCAACGAAAAAAAGTTTTTTCGAGGCCATGTTCATTCCGTTAATGATAGCTGTTGTGGTTCTATGAATGGGGGCCTAGCAATATGTAAATTTCAATAAAGATTTAAAAGAGGATATAGTACCTTTCCAACTGCAAATCCAGCTAAGCCTTTTCCATTACCTGTTATAACCAATGCTGACATAGTGTGAACTCTTCCAAAAACGTTAGTCATATTGGAGGTTCTTTTAACCTTAAACCCAAAATACGATTACATCAAATTCTAACAATTGAAGTCACCTCTAAACAGAATGATTCAAAATTTTCAAAGTTGTTTTGTTCAATAGGAGGTGGAGGACCAAGCTTTTGACCAACAAGTTGTGTTCCACTGAAACCTCTTTCGAGCGGATGTAATTTTTCACGATTACGACGCTTCCCAGTACTTAAAAATATTGATAAAATTGAAGTAGTAAATTTAAAAAAAATACTCTTTTCTTTCTTCTAATTTAGTTCTGATAACCGAAAGTGCTGATTTAGCTTCTTCATCAGTTTGTTCCACAACACTGACTGGCTCTTCTTCGATAACTCTAAGTGGAGCATTCAATCCTGGATACTGAACTTTCATTGGACCTTAAATCTTTGTTTTTTTACAACGATACAAAAAATGAAAACATACTTGAACCAATTCTATAGAAATTCTGAAGAGGTCGAACTTGTTGTCTGGTATTTCTTCTACCTTTTTTCTGTCCAGACTTAGAAACACTAGTTAAAGTTTTCCATAATTCCTGCTGATTCCCTAAGAAGACCATACAAAACTCTAATCTAGAAACTGAACTAACTTCTCATGAAAAAATTTACAGAATTAGCTCTGATTTGAGTGAATGGTATCAAGGAAGCCATTTTACATAGGTTTCAACACTAAATAAAAATAAAATTTACAACAAAATCATACTATTTCAAGATATAAAAAAGTGTAAAACTCTTTTTGAAAATTGAAAAAAATACAAGATTTTTTAATAAATTACAATATTACAATAGTAATAATAATAATAATAATAATAACCCATAAATTGCGGCGAAAACAATACATCACAACAATACCTACAAATTTTGTTCGCGGACGTGTTATTAAATATATAAATTAGTGATGAACACAGTTCAGGCATAAAAAAGAAGCATTAGTTGGTGATAAAACCCGAGAATTTAAGAGAGGAATATCACAGTGAAAAATGAATAGAATTGCTAATTAAATCTGATATTAAGTTAGTCCCTGGAATTATTTAAAAATAAAATATAAATAAATAATAAACTTACTCGTGGAAATGTACTTCACCCTGAGGTCGAAATAGATAATGTATCAAGAAGAATATTGGTGTAGCTATTGTAATACACATTAAGACTATATCCCAATTGGGACCAACAACTGATTCAAGACCTTGCACTAGCGGGTGCTTCAAATGAAATAAAAGTAACTAATCATTTTAAATGTAAACATACCTTGTTCAAATGATCTAACACGAATATTAAAGCAAGTTTTGCTAAAGCTAACATTACTGGTAAAAATGCATCTGAACTATGCTCAGCAGCTTGATCGTAAAACCGTTTAGCAAGGTGAAGATCCTAAAAAGGGAAATTACACCCTTTTCTTGTAACATCAAACTCACTCGACTCAAGCCCAGCCCATTTTCATGCATATATCCTAAGTTAAACATAGCCTGCGGGGCCATATGACGACCAGCAGCTTGCTTATATTGTTGTGCAGCCTAATCAGTGAAATCAACATACCGAATAATAGCATTATTTTATACCATTGCATAATCTCTTTCAGTTCCCCAACCATAATAGTAATAATCTCCCAATTTTATACGAGCCATCCAATATTCTTGATTAGCAGCTCGTTGCCATTGAACAATGGCTCTTTCTAGCATCTGATGTTTACCACCAGAAAACACTGCACTTGAATCACCTATAGAAAAGTGAATTGTCATTAAAAGTAAAAGAACATACCTTTATCGAGTATATAAGCAAAGTTGGTTTGAGCAGGTTCATATCCAAGTTCAGCCATGAAAAGATATTTAATAGATGCTTCATCAGATCGTCCTTGCTAAAATAAGAAACAAAACTTAGAAATATCAAGCACGTTTACTCTATAAGCGGAGAAAGCTTCCATCAAGCGTTCGCTCCATTTTCCACGTTCAGCTACAATTTTATACAACTCTACAGCAGTGGCACATGAGCGAGGTACTCCAATTGCTTAAATTTACATACTGCATTCAATTCAAAATTTTTTAAAGATACCTGTTGAGTGCATACGAGCCAAATTGTAATAAGCAATAACATTACCATTTTGAGAAGCAAGTTGGAAATACTTTAAAGCTGTTTTAAAGTCTCGTTTAACTCCTAGGCCCTCTGAACGATTTGTATGTGTATTTTTCCAATTGTATTAGAACTTACTGAAGTACATTTCACCGAGATACAACTGTCCATCCGCACCATTTTCTTTTAAAGCTGCATAATTAAACAGTTTATAAGCCTTATCCAAATTCTGTTTTGTTCCTCTGCCTTGTAGATACATCAAACCAAGTCCAGCTTGACCTACAGCATTTTCCTATATAATAATACTGGTAATCATTTATCAAACGAGGAATAAAAACCTTTTCCGCGCTTTTCAAGAAAAAGTTGAAAGCAGAAGCATTGTTTTGAGGTGTATACGGGGTTCCATCCAAATACATTTTACCGAGATGAGCAAAAGCTCCGGGATGTCCGTTTTCAGCAGCAGCAGAAAAATATCTGGAAGATTAAAACATTAAAAAAAAAAGTAAAATGCTAAGAGTTACTTAGCGGCAAGCTCGAAGTTCTGTTCTACTCCACGTCCGCCTGTTAAGAACAATTGTCCTAGCCCGACTTGAGCTGAGCTCTCTCCCTTTTCAGCTAAGAATTTATAGTAATCAAGCATATTTTGATCAAGGTAATTATGTGCATTAGAATTCGAAGAAGGTTCCTATATAAGTCACAATATCACAAAATTAAGAAAAAAAATACGTTTTCGTCCGTAAGTCGAATTCGCTGACTTGATAGTGTAGATGAATATTTGATCCCAGATACAACTTTCTCTGCTACTCTTTCGTAATATGTTAAAGCATTTTCACAACTCGAAGTTACTCCAATACCATAATGATAACGATAGCCCTGGAAACGTTCACTATTTCAGGAAGCGTAGCTCATGACAACTCACCATTGCCATTTGTGCTAGAGGACTACCTCCCAATGCGGCAAAAGTATAGTGAATCAAAGCTTTAGCTTGATCAGATTTAGGCATGCCAATTCCAGTAGCATGCATGAAAGCCAAGCCTACAACATTTATAAACATATTTACTGTAAAATACTTCAAATGTACCTAACTGGGCATCAGGGGATCCTTCATTAGATAACTGTGTGAACAATTTTTTAGCTTCATCAATAGACCAACGAGCTTTATCACCAAAAAGATGAGCGAAAGCTTAAAACAAACATAGATTTTTAAAAATAGCTTAAACATACCCATCAACTTCTGTGCATCCTTATGTCCTTGTTGGCTTAACTGATCTAAAATTCTGTAAGCGGCTTTTCTGCCTTCGGCACCATGGCCTCGTCCACGTTCCATATATCGGACCGCATTCTCATATGTTTTTTCTAATTCAGGAGCACTTAAAGAGTAGTAAAATATAATTTAAAATAATGAAATTCATGAGACGAACACTAAGTTATTGGATTCAGACACATATTCATCCCCGGGATTTAGAGGTGGTAGCTTAGGAATATCTAGTTTTCTTTCTGTTGAATACTCAATATCTTCTGATGAAATTCCTAATTTGCCTAAATAATTATAATACAAATGATTCGTTACTAAGAAAAACTTACTCAACGTACTGATCCTCTCTTCATCCTCATTCGATTCTTCTTCATTAAAAACTGCTTCGGATTGTTTTGCAGAAGAGTAATCAACAAAAATAGTGAATAGTAGTAACGTACATATAGTCAAATTGACCCATCTCATTATTATATACCTAAAAGTATAAAGTTGTTTCAATAAGCATAATTAACATAAAGTAACAAGCTGGAACACGTAAAATAAGCCTTTTGGCGTTTAATTGAAAATATCCGTTGGACAATTAACTTTGCGTACAATTGTGCAAAATTCTCTATAAATATGTGGACAACAACTTTACTATTATAAAAATATTATATATATTTACATAATTGTGTCTCAAATAAGAAAAATTGAAAAAAATCGTAGAATATTTTACCATTCTTGCCTTTAAAGGACGAGGAAGAAATCATTATTATAAATTTGTATTAAATTAATTTATTAAAAAATTCAATGTTTATATCGTATTCACAAATAAAATATATTATTAATTATAATAGGATCGAAAACGTTACTTTTCACCTGATTAACATTATAACGTAAACAGTAATAAGAACTAGAATAGTACATTTATTAAACAACTTTAAGCCTGAATTGTTTTGATTGCTCGTTTCGGGGTTAACTATAAATTTTGATTTGTGTTGGCCAATACAATCTTACTCAGCACTAAGAGATAAGAGGTTAAAACAGAAAGATTTTTGTCTTGTAAAATATATGTTTTATTAGTGACCGTTTGAAAACAATAGTTTTAGATTAGAAAATAGGTTGGAATATAAACCTTGATGAAACAGGAGTCAGAGGAAAATTAGAAACATAATGTTTATAACACAAACGAAATGAATGGGTATCTGATAAAATAGTAATACACAATCTCACTTACAAAATGATTTGTTTAGTTCCGTAAAAATATATTTAAATTTATCAAATTGAATGATTTCTCTTCTGTCGAATTCACTTCCCGTTGTATAATTAGCAGCTGTTTAGTGACACCATAACTGCTATATTCAGATACAGTGGCCAAGACGAGAATCAGCTTTCCTTAATCTATTTGTATGTGCATGCTCATCACTCAACGCTATTCAAATATACAGTGACCACCATCCTATCCAGCAATATACATTATGATGTTCTGAAGAAGCAGATGTCCATCTGTCCTGACCATTCGGGGCACATGGCGGCCATTATCGATTTTTCGGCAAGTGCGTAGCACACCCATATTTGGCCAACAATATACCGCTTTTCTCACCTCGGTTATAATTTTTATTACAGAAATTATAGTCTGTAAATCATCCACACTAATTTAGAACTATATTCTCTATATTTCTTATTTTTTTTCGCGAAATTTAAAGTTACATTTAGATGTTATATTTGGTTTACGCATGTGACCTCTTCGGATTATGACATTTGCCTTTTATCATTGTTCTCTCGTATGATTTAAAAAAACTTTATTCCCTATTTTGAAATTGTTAACATTCCAATGTTTCATACCTAAAATACCATAGAAAGAGAAATAGAAATTTTAAAAAGAAGAATGCTATTTCTGGCTTGCCGTTTGATTTCCTTATTAGTATATTGTATTGATGTTAGATCAAGATAATCAGCATATTTATTGATATATTCAAGGCCTTTCACAAAATATAGATCAAACAAGAAGCTTGTACTAAAAAAACCCATGAATAGCCATGAATTTTCAAATATGTCATAGTCTCTCCTAAAATCCATAAGAGAGCTTGTTGTACTTTTTTGTCTGGCTAGGAAGCCGATGAAGCTGGAGAAGCACCTTCTGGTTTAATGTTTATTTCTTGCTGTTCTATCATCGGAACCTCTCCCTCTGGACGTTTAGATCAATTTGTTTCCTTTCAAGAATACTTGCAAAGGCTTGAAGTGGAAAGAAAATCAAAGCTGTCAGATCTCTGTTAGCAATGTGAGTGCCTTCCGCCACTAGCCACGTCGTCCCTCCGTTTTCGTGAACTAGCAAACGAGATAACCCCAATATTAAGTTTTATTTGCACTTATTTCATATAAGAACTCGTGATATTTTCCTTCTCAACATCAAAAATGTAACTATCTGTCGGTTTTCTAAATCAATTTCTCAATCAAATTTTTTTCTATTAGTTCTTTATTTCTATTCATTTATCTCATTTGTAGTGAAACATGCTTAAGCTATGACGTCGATACAGCTTCTTTGTTTACTCTGTTTCCAATCCTACCAGACGTATAAACTACTGTTCAAATTTTCTTTTAGAAAAATACGTCTGATTATATATATTAGACTTCAAATACATATCATTTTAAAATTCAAAAAGTACCTTAAATTATGTTTTTTTTTCGACCAAAATTTTAATATTTAATCCTTCTGTCAATGTTTTCAATGTACAGTTTTTCATCGATTTTTTTCATTTTTTTTATTTCAGCCATCAATGCTATATGTTGTTTTAATTTCTTTTTTTCTTTCTGATTCCATCTCTAGTTTTTAAATCAATTTATGTCCTTTTAGTTATGATTCCTCGAGAAAGCCGGTAGTATGTCATATTTTTTGCGCGAGATTGTATCTCGTGATATCTTGGATAATTCTCCAAACAAAGTACATTCCCGTCCAGTGTCAAAAATTTCTGAAGAATATGCTGAACTTCTTAAATCTTTTCATAATGTACCTTCACAAGCTGAATGGTTTCATTTACCAGCTCACAAGGAAACACCTCCTAAGATTAACCGTAAGCTATACTGTTATTTATTCTTCAAACTGTTTTTTATATGAAATAGCTGTTCTAATTTTACGAGAATACAGTTTAATCAGGAATACAGTTACATAAAATATTTAAACAAACATAAAGAATAAAAAAAATCAAAATAAATGAGAATGGAATGCATTTTTCTCAAAACCTTTTGAAATTAAAATTGAATATATTATATATGGCTATTAAAAAATCAATATAATAAAAAAATATTCAGAAAAAATGAAAAATTCTTTATTCTACTATCCGTAAATATTTTAAAATTATAGTTGCTACACGGTACCCCTCTGTTTGTCGTGAGGTTACCGATGCTCAATTTGTAGTTGGTTTACCATCTTCATTTGCTACAGTTGCTATAGCCAAATATTTACTAGAAAAGTAAGATTTTGTTATTGTAAAAGGAATAAAATATAAATTAAAAACTATTTATAGATATGGACGTCTGTTACATCAAGATGAAGAATCTGAAGAAGGACCATACTTAGTACCGAATGTAGATAAAGACGTAGCTAAAGTAATACTTTGGTTTATTAGGCTTTTTATTTAATTTTTTTCAATGTTTAGTTAGATCCACTCTCACATATTGGAATATCCAGCATTTTTGATATTTTATTACAACTTAGTCGTCGTGATCCTGAATTATGCAATCAAGCTTTAGGCTCTCTTTTTTCATTACTACAGGTAGATAATTATAATTTCTAAACTGTTTTCTGTCAACCTATTTAAAACAAATACAAACTTTAGAATATGCCTGTCGATAGTTTGAGGCATGAACCACAGGGTACTGTATCATCCATGATAAATGTTTTGAAACAACTTCGAGAAGAAGGTAAGACCAAAGATATTTCTTTAGAGCAAGAAATAAATGAAGTTTAAATAAACAAATTACATTTTGTTGCAGGTTCTAATCAAGTTTGTACTCGAGCATCAGCAAGTTTAACAGCTTTAGCAGTAGCATCTGGACAACCATCTCATATAATAGCAGCTATAGAAGCTTTGATAACGGGTAAACAGAAAGAACCACTGGTAAATTACTTCATATACAAGTTTAATGTCAATTTATTTTTCATTTTCAAGAGTTGCGATTCTAATTATGATATGATTCAAATACCTGAGAATCTACATAAATTCGCTCTCAAAGTCCAACAAAAAATTTATTCTAACCAAGAAACTAGGTAGAACTTCTATTTGTAACTTTAAATATGCTAAATATGTTCATTAAAGTAATCAAAATCCATCCTGGAGTGCTAAATCTTTGGACGATCATCGAATGCTTTGTGCATTTGATATTCCCCAGATGCCACTAGACTCTCCAACTGATACCCCAGATGAAGATATGAGATTACATGGATCTTTAGCTTCTGATGGTATAATCATATGAAAAAAAAGAAGATTTATTTACAAACCATATTCAGGACGATATCTGTATGTTCTCAACTATATAGGACTATATAAACTTGGTACTGGAATGAATGAGACCATATTAGGAAAGCTGTATGCTGCAAATAGTTCATTCAGAGCAACGTGAGTTGACTGATTTTTCAACCTTTTCATGTAATATAATGAAATATGTTATATTTTAGAAAGAATTGTATGTTAACATTCTGTAATAGCTCGTTATATCTTCGTAGAGGACAATCATCATGTATATCAGTTTTAGATACCGACTCTTTACGAGATATAGGAGAAGTAATATAATATTGAAATTAATATCGTATTTATATATAATTTTCAGATTATGTTACCTACAGCTGTTATGCAATCAGCTATATTTTCAGATGGTAGCTATTTCTACAGTACTACAATCAATCAACAATCTACGATTACGGTAATAATGCTAATTTGATATTTATATTATAATAAGAAAATTGTTTACAGCTCATTCCTTTAAATGATAGTTTTGTACCATCTTCGGAGAGTAAAGCAAGGAAGAAATATAGATTGACGGATGTATCATACCATTGCCTAGGAGAAACGAAACCCATACCTCACGAGCTTCCACTAAATTTACCAAATTCTTTACATGGTAATTTGATTAATATCCAATAACTTTTATGTTATTCTTTTAATTTTTAGGTCAAGCTGTTGATTTACATTTGGGAAACGATATAGCATTCGTCCAATCACGTGCTGGAAAAGTATTTTATGCTGGAAATGGCTCGAAATTTGGTCTACAAGAAACTGGAAATATCTGGATGGAATTAGTATTACCAGAGCCCGTAGTACAGATGTCTGTTGGAACGGAACGAATGCTGTTTCGATCCGGAAGTGGTCACATATGGTCTGCTGGTGTTGATGATCGTCGAAAATCAGGCAAACTCAAGCGACTTCCAACTGTCAATCGTAGAAAAGCTATTTCCATCTCAAGCTCTTCAGCTACATTTGCTTATGTCACTGAAAATGGAAGAGTATTCATGGGCGGAAAACACAATATGAGGACCCATGCAGAAACTGGCCAAGTCTTAGGCTTAGAAGGAATTCATATGGTTACTGTAGGGTTAGGAAAAACTCATGCAGTTGCTATAAGTCGTCATGGTCACATCTACACATGGGGTTTGAATAATCTCAATCAGTGTGGCAGAGTTGAGGTAAAATTCCATTTGTTGTTAGTTCTTTGTAAATTTGATGTATTTAGCCTTTGCCAGCAGCTTCACCCAATAAAGAACAGAATAAAGATCAGAATATAACAGAATGTGTTCAACATTATTTTATGGTTGTAAGTTTTTTTTTGAACAATTAATATTATGTTAAATAGAAATTTGAGTATTATTATAAATATTTACAGGATGTTCCATCTATTTGTAATCGATGTGGTAACTGTTCAGCACGTGGTCCAGCATGCAGTTCTACATCTGGTAAAGGAGGTGAATTCATAAAAGCTCAATACATATAATAGAAATTACAAATTACAAAAAAAGAAAAGAATCAAAATAGTTCAGAGATAATATTCATTGAAGTAATCGATTGAAAGATTATAAAATTTTATTTCGTATTATAATGAGAAATCAATTTTAGCTCATTACTGTAGCTACAGTAACCCAAATTTTAAAATTAAATTAAAAACAGTTTAACGTAACCTTATATGATGAAAACTAATTAGCATATTAAATTGTATTTATTCTAATTATATGTTGCTCATTACCTGTATTTTTATTTGGATAGTAACCGAAAAGCGGTTGTTCTCATTCAATTTTAGCGAAGTTTGAAAAATTATTTTATTTTAATCTTTTTCAGAACCATGTTCGTGCGGAACTGGAGAAACAGCTTGCTTGAGATGTGGAAATTGCCGTTCTTGTACAGAGATGACAAATGAATCTACATCTTCTGCAGAAAATGTAGGACCATCTCGGACATTCCTCGAGCCAGCTCGATTAGTTTTACTGAAAGGGAGTCACGATGTGAAGGTATCTTTCTTTATCTTTCAACATTGACTGCATTTTTGCATTTTAATTAATTTTTTAATTTGTAATGTATAAGCATTTGGATTTTTTTCTTTTCTAGGCAGCATCTGTGAGCTGTGGAAATTTCCATACCCTTTTGCTTGCTGCTGATCGACGTGTTTTTGCATTTGGTTCTAATGTTCATGGACAATTAGGAGCAGGAGACACTAAGCCTCGCTCCGATCCTGTTCAAGTATGATAATTTCAAAATATTCAACCAAAATTCCTTGCTATTCAGGTGATATTGCCAGCAGAAGTACAGGTCGTTCAAATAGCAGCAGGTGCAAATCATTCCGTGTTACGAACAAGCTGTGGAGCAGTTTATACATTTGGAGCTCATAAGCATAATCAACTTGGAAGAGAGCCTTCCGAAGATCCTAGATGGCATTGCATTCCAAACCGAGTTGATGGATTCGGTCCTGGACAAGGTGCATTTGCTTCTTGGGTAGGAGCAACGGGAGATGCTACTCTAATCCACAGCCATAAATCATTAATTAACAATGATGACATCATAGATGCTCAGATTGTTAGTACAAAGGTATTAAAATACTTTTTTTTTCAAATTTTACATTTGTTATTTAGAATGATTTGTTTATTTTTCCTCGTCATATTGGTATGGACTATATTTCTTTACGCCGAAAACAAGGAACATTTTCCCACTTCCAACTTGGTCCCACCGGCTTGTATACAAGCTGGTGTTTGGAACCTAGATTTGATGTGTTATGGTCATATAATGCTGCTGAAATGCGAATTCAAGCTCATACATCTCATTTTGCATCACCTAGTGAAGTAAGCTTTAACTTGATTACAGTTTAATTTACTTCTTTTCCTTTCTTAAATGAACACATCGTGATTTAGCAACATTCAACTGATCCATTAGAAGATTTATCTTTTCTCCGATGTCCAGAATTTTCTATACCAAATGAGATTTCAACTTCATATTCATCTACTCAACTAGGAATTAACCTATTATCATATTTATATGCTATAACAACAATATATAAAAGTGATTTCTGGTCTGATAAGGTATGTCTATATGTATGAATCTTTATCACATATCAACAATATTTAGCAATTTTTAACAACAACAATAGATTCTGATTTATCAACACCAGATGGATACAATATTGTTTCAAGATTTGAAGGAACTGGTGGTGGATGGGGATATTCAGCACATTCAGTGGAAGCAATACAGTTCATGACAACCAGAGATATAAAACTTCTTGGTATTGGATTGTATGGAGGAAGAGGAGAATACATTTCAAAGTATATTACTGGAATTAATTCTTTAAATCTTATTCATGTAATTTTAGAATCAAGATTCTTCGGTTATTGGGAATGGATGCTGATGAAATGTACGTGGAGCATCTAACCGAATCTGATGAAACTATTTATGAGTGCTCGCCAAGAGAAACTGCTGCTCTTATGTTATCTCAGCCAGTTTTAATCAAAGCTGATCAATGGCATGTAATAAGTGCTAAAATAAGGTTAATTGTTAAACTAATATGCTTTGTAACAAATTTTATTCTACAGTGGACCATCATCTGATTGTGGAGCTGCCGGAAAAGCTATGGTTGAATGTGAAGACGTTATATTTCAATTTCGAAATTCGATGATATCAAACAATGGAACTGATACTAATGTTGGACAAATTCCCGAACTATATTATCAGGTATTTTAACTGTCAAAATATTTTATTTTGAAATTGAGCAATTTAGGTGGATGCCCAAAGTAGTGTAGGCAAGAGTAATGAGCAGAATACTCCTGATGAGTTAACACTGTCAAAGATCTTTACATCTCAATCTCTTGAAAGTGTTACTCCTCAGTTGTTTTCTAATCTTATTTCTATTTTGGAATGGTCTCTACAACACGTATTTAATCAGAATGGAGATAATGATGAAAAAGTATGGGAAGCTGAACGATCATCAGTAGTTTCTTTAATGATATTACGATTGCTGAGTTATTTTTGGCAATTCGTTTATGTTGTTAATAGCAAATCTGAGCCTATATGGGATTATGCTGCAGCTATGACTGATTTACACGATTGTTTATTAAAACTATTCCAAACAGCAAGTAATGTATTGATAGATGAGGTAATAATATATAATTTATCCAAGTTATTTAAAAATATATCCTTTTAGACATATTATCATCGACTCATATTGAGTGAAGCTATTCGTCTTTTCCATTCTTTATCTCATGTATTTATGTCAACTCGTAACTTAGTGGCTTGTCATTTAGCTGATATCATGTCTGGTCCAGTAGGTGATGTATACAGTGCTGCTGTATTAGGTTGTATAGAAAAGAAGAAAGATGTAAGTATTTAGACACATTTATCAATGATAAACAATATTTCAATCAGATTATCAATTTGCTTCTACATCAAACACAAGAAGAATCTTATCCCAAATTAGCAGCTCACCTAGAAGCTAAGTTCAATCTGGATATGAAAGATGTTAATATTTTGACATCTTTCTCTAATGTTCTTCGATTTCTATATGATCAATCATTTTTATCGTCATCGGTTAATTGATTCTATTATTTAATCTTATTATTAATTTGAATATTTTAGTTTTCATACGGAAATGGAAAATATGATGTAGCGGCGATGGCACAGAATATTCTGATTCATCTTTCAGAGCAACTTGTAATACCTACAACTCATATTGCACTTGGTCCAACTGTGCATCATACACCATCTAGGTTTTGACTCTTCATCTATTTTATTTGATCAATGATTTATCTTTTCTCAGATTCCGTCGTCGTTCATCAGTTGCAGCATGGAATATGTGCACAAGTGCTCCTGATGCGATTCTTTTCCGTCTCGAATCTCAACACGATCTGATGTTACATGGCGTCGCTGTTTACATATCACCTGAAGTTGAATCTTCTAAAGTAGCTTGGAACTGCGAGGTATTACCAAAGTTTTAACAAAGCTTATTTGTTATTTCTTTCAGGTATATCAAATGCAACGATCAGAATGCACTAAACTAGTCACCGTATCAAACATCACTACTGAGAATGCTGGATCTCAAGATATTGGAATATTGAGATTACCATTTCCTGTTCGAATAAAGCCAGAAGAAACTTGTGGTGTTAAAGTTTGGACATGTGAAAGTTCAGTTCGAACATTTTGCGGAGAAGGTAGAATAACATTTCAAAAGTTTATTTGAAACATTTGAATATTTTAGCTGGATTATCTCATATACGATTAGAACATGGTGGTCGAATTCATTTCAATACTAGTTCTTTATCTGAGAATGGAACAACTCTCCAACGTGGTCAAATACCTTATTTACTGTATTCATTAAAAGAAAAAGAATCAGTTGATCAGGATATGGATCGTGAAGAAACACATAAAGCATTCTTCCTTCTTCTTCGTTTACTGTCTAATTCAATTGGAGCCAGTTTATCAAACGGAGTATTATCGTCGTGTAGCAGGTAATATACCAAAATGTTTTTGATTTTTTTCATTATTTTCCATATTTAAGGACACTTATGACACGAATATCCGGTCATATAATGGTATTCATGGAACGTCATCCGGAAAAAGCAATGGAGATCATGTCTATCTTGGAACAATTAATGCCTATGGTGTCTAGTTTGAACGGTGCCATGAAAGCAAGCACAATCAGTGAATCGTTTGATCGAGAATCTGAAGTATGTGAAGCGAAAACAAGCCAGATTGTTGTTGAGAGTCCACATCCGTATAAGCCTAACTCTGTGCATTCCGTGGTCGTTGGTTTTGAGAATGTTGTCGACTTCATGTGTGTACAGTTTTCATCAACTTGTCAAACAGCACAAATGGATGACACTTTATGGATGTATGTAGCTATTCGTAAAGATTGCTACATCCCTGTTGGAAGGTTTGCCATTGATTACAAAGATTAATCTAAATAAACTTGGAAAGTTTAGATATTTTGGTTCGAGAGATTGGCCTAAAACTCCTATCATGCTACCTGGAAATTCTCTATGGTTTGTGTTAGAAACACAATCTCAAGTAGAAGGTCTTCCTGTTGAACAAGTATGTTTGAAGATTACTTTATTGATATTCATCTGACAATATCTTAAGATGTATGGATTTCATTGTACCGTAACAGGCTATCCAACACCTTCTCGAGAGAGTGGTCTCATTGTGGAACAAGAGCTAGCATGGTTGTCAGCTAGTGCTTGTCGAATATTAGTACAAGTAATATATATAATAATAATTAATTGAAGTACATTGTTATAATTTTAGCTTCCACCTGATCCTAATACAGTGGAAAAAATGCTTATAACTGAGGATGATACGCGAATGCTTCTTGAAAAACATGGTAGTTTGCTAAAACGTGGTCTCAGCTTGACTCATCAGCCAACGCTCAATGAAGTTATAACTAAAGGAATACCACAACCAGCTCAAACACCCGATATTCTTTTTCTACGAGAATTCGTAACTGCTAGTCCAGCTACAACTTCTGGGCTTTTAGCTCATTGGCTTCCAGCTGGTCCAGTAGTTGATCCAACCAAATGTCAGCTATCGATCACTCAAACGGAAATGATTGTTGGAAAAACTGTTCCGGTAAATCTTTCTAAGTGATTATCAAAAATGAAATTATTTTTAAGATTCGTGTCTGCATTAAGGATCAGTTTGATCGTCCTGTGCTTTGTCCCCATTTAGAAATTGAAGTTATTCTACAGACTGGTTCAAAATCAGTTAATATGAAGTCATTAAATGGCCAGAATAACAACAGTGAACTTACATTAGAAATGCTTATGAAGGTTTTCATGATATTATTTGAATGTAACAACTTTAATTTATTTTCAGAATCCGTTTCAGCCCGTGTTAACTCATCGTTCTCGTTTCATGTCTATCTGTGCTATGCCAGTATTTAGTAATTATTCCAACGAAGAGATCAGACTTGCATTAGATAAGGAAGTTTCAGTCAAAGATTCTTTGAAATTAAGACATTGGAAAAATTCCACGTATGCATATATTTGATAATGATATAGTTAAATAGTAAAATTACAGATTTACGGGTGAATGGGTACCAACAGCAGCTGGAACATACAAAGTTGAATGCAAGATTGATGGATTTGAGTTATCTCATACGTATACAATTCATGTATTACAACGAGATAATAATGATCAGGAAACTCGTTTAAGAAAGGAACATCGTGTAGCTCAATTGAGCAGGTACGAAGGTTCATTCAAATAGTTACTTTACTGGTTTTCTATTTTAGAGCTCAGCTTATAATTCTCCCGGCATTGTCTGATTTCCGTGGTGTTCGAATGAGATCAGCAGCATCTCTGACTGCTCCTTGTCTAGGAACAATTCCTAGAGGAGCTTCCCTCTCTTTCATTGAAGTAGTAGAAAATGATGATGGAAAATGGCTTCGTTTAACAGATGAAACAGCAGCCTTATATGGAAGTCTCAGCGATGAACATGTTCGTTTTATTTAAAAAAAAATTATAAACACGGTATATTTAGGTTTGGTGTTTGGCATACAGTAATCATTTGCGAAGAGAGCTTATCCCAACTGGAGAGGATGGGAATAAGGATGTTGATCGAGCTCCTATTCGTCGCCAAACTGATCATCCTATGCCTCCAAATATTAGTTCTCAGCGTAGTGTTGTTATAGACACTAATGAGGTACGGAAGCAAACTAACTATATGTTTTATAATTAATTGATTTACAGATATATATTTTGGAATCTGGTGAATCTTTACCTGTATATGCTAGGCCATCTCCCGATGCTCTAATAGATGGTAATAGATTAGAAGGAAGACGTGAGATATCTAGTGACGGATGGGTCAGTAATCATTATGGTGTTTGGATCAAGATGAGTGGAACTCAACGATTTGTTTTAATCGAGGTAATTACTTATGATACATATTATTCATATATAATCTTTGATATTATTCAGAGTGCTCTTGGAAAAAGCTCAATACATTCTCAATCTTTCTCCACTAATGGAAACGATGATGAAGAACCATCACCTATAAAACGTACATCAATAGGGTAAGTGAAAAGTTTTATTTCAAGTTATAATATGAATTTGATTTTAGAATAGTTGCTCTACCCGCATTACGTCCTCTTGTTGCTGATTGTACTCGAGCTGTATTTGCTGCTTTCTTATGGCATGAACATTTAGTTAAAGATGCTATGGCTGCAGCAACATATCTCAAGTTTCATCAGCATCTTCATAATGTAAGGATTTCCTTAAATTATTTTTATATTTCATATATCTAGATGTGGTCATCAACTGAACAACAAACTGCTGCCGTACCTCCGGCTTTACAACCAATAGTTCGATTATGGAATGGTAATATTCAATTAAAATTGAATATAAGTTATCATTTTAATAATTATTTTCTAGAAGTTTGTCAAGCTGTTCAAGCCAGCATAGATCAACACCTCATTATGCCACCAGCTTCTGCAACTATTAGTGGAAAACGGAATAAGAAACGTGACGTATGTGAATAAGTTTGGAACACTGAGAATATATATTTTCTTTAGAACTCTGCCGGAAATTGTGAATTATGCGAAGATGCTTTCAAAGTTCCTATTGCTGTTCATATGAGAATGTCTCATCCTGGTTGTGGTTCAGATTCTCAAGGGTATCTAATCATATTCAAATAGTTAAATAAAATATATATTGTTCCAGTTATGGTTATAACTCAAAAGGCAGACTAACAACAGGTTGGTCAGGAGAATGTGGATCTGGTGGTCGAACTGGATCCGCTTGGTATTTGATGTGTCCGACTTGCCGTAACCGATATCTCAAGAAAACTCCTGCCGGATTCCGACAAGTGAGTTAAGCTATTTAGATGAAAAATTCACTTTATTTTGCAGGAACGAACCAAAAGATGGCGAGAGTTCCGATTATCAGCAACGTCATTTGAATCTCGACCTGAAGTCATCATCAAGCAAAATGCCTTATTCTTGCTTGATTTGAATAGCTCAATTGATTGTGATTCAAAGACGTCGTCCACATCCTCAGGATGGGCCGTAAATTTATTTCCTACTCAGACTCCAAGCCCGGTATCCAGAAGTGGTGTTCGAAGCAAGGTAAATCTTTGCAAAGACTATTTTGTTTCATAAATTTTATATTTCAGCTTGATACTTCTCAACTAGCTCGCTCTTCATTTATGGCACATTCAGTAATGAAAATGGGTCATTCATCTGATCCTGGTCCGAAAGGTCCTCTTATGTCCCCACCAACCCAACAAGCTCCAACTTCTTCGCTGGGACAATGTCGTGTTCATCAATCCATAAATGAGAATAATCAAGAAGTAACTATCATTTTGAATCAGAAGCTCTTGTAACACGCTTAACTATTTCAGGTTTTACAATCACCATCAGCTGCTTTGAGAACTTTGTTGTCTGGAAATGCTCCAACAACCACATCCATATTGAAACGACCAGTCATGTCTTTCGTATTAGAACATCACGATCTAAAAAAGTTTTTTTCATTCATATAACTCTTCTATTTATTTTTTTGATTCAGAATCCGTGAAGCATGCGAGTTATCTATTCGAAGAGCTGTAAGCTTTTCTCATGCCTTCCGTGTTTGGAACTGGTTATTACGCCTAGTGTCTTCAGAAACTAGCGTTTCTGACATCATATTCCAATATCTTAGTGCCCTATCATCATACCATCGGCTATCACTTGGATCACAAAGTTCAGATCATCAAATTCTGCCACATCCTTGGCGATTATGTTTTTTGGCTGGACCACTTGCAGGTATATCAGTTTGGTATAGTTAAATAGTAACACATTTTTGTTTTATAGTTAAAGTTGTTCATCATCTTCACGCATTTCTATATACGATTGCTGTTATTCTACAATCCACTGGAGTAGATGCTAAGCTTCGATCTCTTTGTTTCAAAGCTTGGACTATTCAACTAACAATTCACGAACAAGAGCTTCTAATACTAACCTGTAACATATTAGCTACAGTTGGTGGAGTATTATCTGATGGTTCAACATCGGATAATTGGATATCTAATTCATCTAGAGTTTTCCAACAACCAGATTCTGTTGATGTTAAGGTTTTATTTTTTTTTATTTTTGGGTTATTAATTTGTTGTTCAGGAAATGAAAGATCTTACACTATCTGTGCAAATTGAAGCCAGTAGCAGACAAGCAATGGTAGTTTGCTTACAAGATGGTAATCCGGATACTTTCTGGGAAAGTGGTGATGAGGTGAGAAATCAAAAAATCAAAAAATATCATTATTCTTATTTATTTTGAAGGATAAATCGAGACGTCGTTGGCTTTCCGTAAAATGTGATGGTGAAAATATCACACCAGTACTTATGTGTGTTTATATTGATAATGCAAAAGATGAAGCATATCGAACTGATGAAATTATATTTCGAGGAACATTAACATCAGATGGAAGTCGTAAAGAGCTGTTGCATCGTAATTTAGAGCTTGTAAGTTTGATTTTAAATTTCACGTGAAAATGACGTAGACTTCTAAATTCACTCTCATTTCTAAAAATTTACGTGAACGTTGCCATTGCTGTTTCGATTTTATTTATATTTTTCTAATCATTTTGGACTGCACTTAACTTAAATTTTCTAATTTTCAGAATTTCGCGAATTGGATAACGTGTTGTATCGCTGGAACATCTCATATACAAATTAGTCTGAAAGGATCTAGTAATTCATTAAGAGTTCGACAGGTTTTCAATAAGAAAACTTTAGTTTGATATCAATTTTTAAATTTTCAGTTATCTGTACTTGGATTTTCATCTCGCAATTCATATGATGTTATTAAGCCATCCACATCACATCAACTATTTTTCAGCAATACTCAGCTAGATGCTTTCACATTGTTTCAAGCTATTTCAGCACAGGTTTCTAAGAATCAAAGTATTTATATTAATATAATTAAATTTAGGCTTTTGGATCAGAATTATCAGAAAATCAACAAGGTACTTTACGTGAACGCGTTGTTGATCTTCTCTGTAGTCGTGTACAACTTCAACCACTTCAAAATTATGTTGGAACTCAAGTTGTGAATGCTCTTGAAAGGTTTATATTCATTATAGAGTTTTTTTAATATTTTTTCTTCTTCAGAGAAGTTGATTTACTATGTTCCTTAACAAAGCGTAATTACTCATATGCTTGTGGATTACTTGATATGCTTGAAAGAATCTGTGCAAGTCGAAAAGGAGGAGAACTATTTGCAGCCAGAAATACAATTTTGATTGCCATTAGTCAGCTTATAATTTTCGCTCCACAGGTATATTTTTCTTTTTGTTTTTTATTATAAAATATAAGTTGTTCAGGTTGTTCAATGTCAAAGCATTCATGTTTTGGAGAAATTACTTTCATTCTTCTCTCCGGAAACAGTGGATGTTGCTCGTTTCTTGAAGAATATTCTTATTGTTGTCTCGAAGGTTATTATTCTTCAAGTACGAGATAAAGCATCTCATACAGTTAACACTGCTGTTATGAATGTAAGTTAATCTTCATTTGCAAGCATAATGCTTATTTTATAGGAATCCTTAATAAATCCACCTACGGCTTGGAGAGTTGATCGCGTGATATCACCTGAAATTGGTCGCCTCATGACTCAGCTCATGGGAAAATTAACGTAAATCATTCGGTGTTATTTTATTATGAATATGCTTTAATATTTCAGTTCCGGATCATTTTCTCCTGAGTGGACTCAGTGCATTCGTCATGAGCTAGCGTCAGCATTACTTAATGTTGTCCAGTTAACCACATCATTATGCACTTCAGCATCAAAAGATAGCATAAGTAGAGATTCAGTATCGTCATTCTTAGGCTCGAAAAGGTTCAGAATTAAAATTAAATTATCTTTTACATGATATTTATATAGATTTTGGTTATCTGTAGCTGCTTTGGCACTTGTTAAAGATAAAGGTTGGCTGAAAACAGCAGAACACTGGGGATCTCTTCAGGCTCAAAAAGAAGAAAAACCTGAAACTATGTGTGAAAATCATGATGATGGCCAAACTATAGCTCAGGTTGATCAGTCAAACTCCAGTAATAACTTGAAGTTACATATTTTTAGGTATATTGTACTGTTTGTGAAACAGCTCTTTGTCGCGAATGCTTTACTGTCATGCACTTACATAAGAAAAACAGAAACCATCAAGTTCAAGCTCTTTCACAACCAGCTCAAGGAGCTGATATTGATATTCATCAAGGATGTGCTCGATTACGTTTACAACAGTTATTGGTATGAAAATAGTTAAAGCTGTTTCAATATTAATTTATTATTTTAAAGGTTTTGTTCCATGGAGATTCATTGAATGGATTAGTTGAAATATCTCATGAATTGTTTCCAAATACTTCTACTTTTCCTGTTCTCTATAGATCAACTGCTGCTCTTAATCAAATCCATAGTTGTCGGTTTTGTGGAAATCTGTTGGATGGTCAGAAACAGGTAAAGCCTCTCTACAAATTTCATATTTTTCTAATGTTAAATCGTTTAAGATGTTTGGAGGTGTATGTGATCATCAAGATTGCGTAGCTTTGGCTCCATCTGCTTGCGAGGTGTTGTTACCTTGTGGACATTTCTGTTCTGGAATAGCGGGTGAAACAACTTGTATGCCTTGTTTGAATTGTAATAATGATGGTAAAATTAGTTAAAAATAACCAATTATAATATTAATTTATATTATAGCAAATCAACAAGATGGCGATGATGTATGTGTCATCTGCTTTACCGATCGTTTAGGAGCTGCTCCAACAATTAAGCTTGATTGTGGTCATCTGTTTCATTTTAATTGTTTAAAAACAATTCTTGAAAAACGATGGAATGGACCTAGAATTCATTTTCGTTTTATTAACTGTCCCTTGTGTAATCAACAGGTAACGTTGTTGAGATACTATGATGTATATGAGCATGCTGTAGATATCTCATACTGGATTGAATGATTTGTTGGAGCCAATATTGAAGTTGAAAGAAGATGTTGTTCATAAAGCTAAAATGAGATTGGGTTATGATGGGCTAAAAGAATGTGCTGCTGTAACTGACGACAAGAGGTACTTTGAATATTTTTAAAAAAAACTTTCAAAATATTAAATTTAAGCGAATTTTACAATAAGCCAGAAGAATATGCTATGGAAAGATACATGTATGTACTGTGCAGTCAATGTAAGAAAGCCTACTTTGGCGGTGAAAGTAGATGTCAACTGGTAAATAATTTTATTTATATTTATAATTACAGCTGTATTAATATTTCTAATTTGTTATTTAAGGCGTTAAACTCCTCACAATATAATCCTGATGATTTGATGTGCGGTGGTTGTTCCGATACCACAGGAACTCAGGTATGTATATCTGATGTAAAAGTTTGAATGTAAATTTATGCTTTTTTTCAGGTTTGTGGTAGACATGGTGTAGAATATTTGGAATATAAATGTCGATATTGTTGTAGTATAGCTGTATACTTTTGGTAAATTATATACTTCACTATATTAATTTAATTTAATTCTTTTCTAGTTTTGGTACAACACATTTTTGTGCTGCATGTCATGATGATTTTCAAAGACTTATGTGTCTTCCTAAGATTCAGTTACCTCGTTGTCCAGCCGGTCCTCGTGGCATTGAGCTTGAAGAAGGGCCATGCCCTCTTAAAATTGATCATCCAGCAACTGGCGAAGAATTTGCCATGGGTTGTGGTATCTGTAGGAATATCAACACTTTCTAATAATTGTTCTCAACTCTCTCATATATTATAATTATTTAATTAATATTAACATTTTTTTCATTTTAAATACAAAACTCCGGGTTTTTTTGACTAAAAATTAATCTGAAAACAATCTAGTCATGAACACCTTCATTTATGCTTATCTAGTCATCAAATGCTGTGCCAAATATGATTGTTATTCGTTTGTTTTACTGAATCTTCTCAATATTAATAAGCATAATAATATTTCTTTCACATTTGTCTCATCTCATTGTCGATTCTTAATATTATTTGCCAAATAATTGATCTCAAACGGAGTTGTGCCTGTAAACGGGTTTATAATTTTTGTATTAATAAATATTTTGATTGTTTTATATTATATTTGTTATAAATAAAAATTAAAAATATATAAATAAGAATATTAACTATTGAATACAACCGCTCTATTCATCTGAATTCATTTAAATTCACTAATTGATTTAGGTAAAAAGGTTTTAGTTAATTACAAAAGTAAAAACATGAGATATCATTTCGTCTTCAATTATGACCCAGAAGTTAGGTAAACAGGGCAATTTCACCTTATAAAAGGATGGCTAAGCGAATATAACTAGGTCAGATATATAAACAACCTTTTCTTAACTTCTTTCGTAGTTTAAGTAAAATATAATCATCATCTAAATCCTATAATGAAGTTGGTGATTGCTTCAATTTTAATATTATTTATCCGATATGCTGATGCCGGACCAGTAAAAACATCATTATGTTGCTGTGGATGCACCAAGGTTTGTCCATAAACTTCAACTTTAATGCGTTTATGCTTAACATAATAATTAGTTGCATATTTTAAATTGAATAACTCTAACTTTCTACTTCACAAATGGTTTAAACATTTTTAAGGAGCCATGTCCTTCTGTTGGACCTACATGTGGCTCTCCTAGACAATCATGTGGCGGCCAACTTGATATCGATGTTGTTCGATGTGATGGTAAATTATCTACTAAGATTATTGCTAGAAAATAATTTTATACTTTAGAACTTCAACGTCTTTGGGATTTGGCTGAATTAAGAAGAGAAAATGATACAGTGAACACTGAAGATGTAAAATACTTTATAAGCATCATTGAAAATATAAAAAAAGATTTTAGGCTTCTTCTCCAGGATTCACCCCATTCTTATCCGAATCAGGAATTCCATATGCTATTCATGACAAAGTTTCTCAAAGTGCTATGAAAGATTTCTTTGAAAAAAAGAACTTTGAGTAAATATATCATAAATTGATCGTATGTAACTTATCATTTTCTAGAAAAAATGGAACATCAGCACTTGAAATTCGTTTCAGTCCACAGAAGAAGGTAATTTAAATAATTTAATTATTCCATTTTTTCAATAAACTTTTAGGAAAAATCTGATAAATTGACAATTAAACGAATTGACAATATGTTAACTGAACTTGAAGATATGATTGCCATGATGAGAGGTGCGATTTTTTGGTTTTAAACTATCAGATTACTGAATTTCAGGTTTGACTGCCGATGTTTCTGCTATAGAAGAAGTCGAAAAGAAAATATCAAAATTCGCTGCGGAAAATACTTCATCTTTGAAAACAGAAACACCAGCAGAGATTGAAGGATCTTCAGATTCAGAAAATCCAGCGTTGGATGACACAATTCTGACATCTACAGTGTCTAATATGGATGTCGAACATCTATCTGAACATATGAATATTTCAAGCAACAATACTTCAAACACAAACATCATTGATGATTCCATTACTGTTTCAACAACTCCAGAAAACTCCGAATTTATTTCTGAAGGAACTGAAGGGACATCCGAAACTGATCCCAGTTTGGATTTCCTGTTCGAGGGAGCTCTCCCTGATGACGAAGAATCCAAAGCAATCGACGAAGTTATCAGAAGAATGAAAGAATCAATTGGAAAGTTGTCTAAAGCTGATTCGAGCAAAGCTTCCAGTCTATTCCAAGTATTTAATCTTCCAAATTAATCTTATCTAATATCAAATATAGGTTGATTCTTCAATCTCTACTGGAAGTCCAACTGAGAGAAGAGAAAGAGTTAAGAGAGCAGGTATTCATTTCAATTTACAACTTTTTTTCATTGAAATACATATTTAAGCTGGAGAAAATTGTAACGATCTTACATTAAAAAACATAATCACAGACGTAATTTAAAGTTTTTTATCTAAATCATTTAATTTTTTTCTTTGTAGAATATAGCTCATGATGCCAAGAGCTCTAAGAGAGCTATTCAAAAGGCTGCTGAAAAGGAATTCGGAGGTTTTTTCTTTCTCTTTTTAAAATCTTTTTCAATTGTGTGTAAAACCTTTTCAGGATCATTTAATGTAATCTGTAGTCCATGTGAATTCAGCTTTGTCGTCAGTTCTCAAAAGTTCTGTGAAGGTTATAAAGACCAGGTAAAATCAATGTTTTACTTTGAATTGGCAATGACAAAAACTTTTTTTTTCAGCTCGCATGTTTTGTTTTCCTTCAACCTCCAACTACTCTTACTAACTAATATATTCCATAAGAGGAAATAATAATAATAATTAATAATAGAACAATTTGATTCTCATCATTTTAATATATAAAAATATAAATATATATATATATATGTGTATATGTAGTATATGTGTGTATATAGTGTGAAAATTTTTCATTTTAAAATTTTAGTTATTAAAATGGTTAAGTACATACATAAAAATCAAAACAGCATTTAAGTGAGCTGGACATGAAATGTCGAAATTTGAATATCATTTTTGAAAAAAAAAAAAAAAAAACTAATCTATAGAAAACTGAAATAGTCATCTATATCTTATACATAGATACAATTTGAGACAAAAGTCTCTGAACTCTGATTCCAAAAATCGACATTTCATGAGCCGAATTTGATTATATCACAAGTAATTATTGACAAGATTCACAGAAGTGAAAAATCAACGGAAATTGCGCAAAAGTTCAAGACAAAAGTATGTCGAGATATTAGAAATTAATGTTCTATATTAATTAAAATAAAATGATAATTATAATAATAATAAGATTATAAGAAATGAGATTTTTGACACCTTTCGTTAAACTTTTTTTTCGTTTTCATTAAAAAAATCATAAGAATTCATTTCCAAAATACTTGGGAATTTGTTTAAAATTTTTAAAACCGATGTGTATGATGAGATCATGACAGGTAAAAGTTCACAAAAAAACTATCTATATATGATGAATATCACAGTTAAATTGGAGCGTTAATGTACGAATTTAGAACAATGCAAATCTTTTTTTTTCTTTTAATTATAATTATAATTTCCGAATTTTTAATGAACCCTCATTCGGATTCATTGTTTCAGAATGGAACTATGATAAGAGTAAGAAGAAATATGCTAAAGTGAAGCTCAAGATGATGTCTTATGTGTTTCAAAAACATTTCAAATGCGTGTTCTTGAAGGCGGTTCGCCACGGGTTGTCCCATTGTCATCAATAGTTATAGCTGGAACATTAGGTTGTGGTGCTTCCGATTCGTCCCAGTTAGCATTTCGAAGACCTTGTAACGGTGGAACAGGTGCAGTTGGCGGTCTATAAACACAAGATTTCATCATAGTTGAAACCGTTTTGTGACTGAGTTTAAGATAAAATATTTACTTTTGCCATCCTTCTTGATTTTCACTCCATGATACACTTCTAGAGACTACATTACTTGGGCATTCCAAATGTGAAGCACCGCTCTCATTCAATTGCATTGTTGAGCCCATTGGTATTGTTGATGGCGTATGTCCACCTAAAATTATAAATTATAAAAAAAATATTCATAGAAAATACTCTTCCTACCACGATCTGTTTGTGCCATATTCATAATTAATCGTTCGAGGTTTTGTAAACGACTGCTGATGCTGTCGACAGTGGCCAAACGATCACCGATCATCTCAAACTTGGTTCTCATCTCACTACGAACATTCGACAATGAACTCCATTCCTAAACAAAATCTTCATAATTGAGTTCAACTGGGAAAGAAAGCACCTTTGCTCCCTTCATATCATTACTCCAACTTGTTCTAGATAGAGCATCTTCATCAACAGTTTGTCTTTTCTGGAAATATAACAAACTAAACATGTACAAAAAGATTTTCCAAGAAACACGCAATTCAAACACTTCAAATCAGTGCTAGAGTTAGAATGCATTCAAACGATCACATCCAATAAAGGCTCACGTGGTTAAATACACAAAAAAATTAAAAAAGGAACGCCAAAAGCATTTCAAATCTTCAATCGGCTAAGAAAATCGCACAAAACATGCCTTTACTAGATGTGGATCGCTTACGCTTGTTATATCAATTCCTCCTACCAATAGAGGTGGCCGTTTTCCAGCAGATTTAGCTCCAATACGAGGCGATCGACAAGGATAACTGGCTGATAATCCTCCAGTAGTTTCATCAACCATTGAATGTAACGATGGCATACGCTGCATACTTTCAGTGTTCTTTCGTAAACCCTAGAATATAAGAGGAAAAATAAAAACAATACGAATATATGGAGTATAGAAGACGTTTTGAATCAGAAGTAAAATAGAAGAAAGTTTTTCTTTCGCTCTATGAGCCATAACTTCATAGATTTGGGAGTTAAGACACAATGAATTTTTTTTTGAGCTCAAAGCCAGAATATTTGGATACTTATTGTTCAATCAACCAAAAGATAGGTGAACACAACTTACAAGTTTTGCTTTACATTTTCTTCTATGCAACTAATAAAAACAGAGAAAAGATATTCACAAAACATATGAAACGGAAAGTATGGGCTATTTTTCTTTAAAAGGACTAAGAAATATTCACCAAAAATAGAACAACTCAAAATATTTTTATAGGTTTAAATATTGAAAAAACTGAAACTTTTCTTTAAAATTCCAAAATAACATATTAAGTTCAAGGAATAGTATAAGAAAATAACCTTTTCGATGTCCGCAAACATTGGACTTGGAAAAATACGAGGCCCATGACGTTCTCGCATTCGAAAGAGCAGTTTGCGAACTGGATGATCTGGAGGAAGTTCGAGCTTTTCATTTTTACGCTTAGCAGCTAATTCCTTTTCTCTCTTCACATCAGCTACCTGAAAATGATATTGTTGAAGTATAATCATATAGATTAATTCTAACAGAACTTTCAATCCGAAAAAAAAAAAAAAAAAAATTCAAAACTAACTTTGCGGAATTTCAAACGATGCGTTAAATTGTATGTTAATACTAAGTTTCTAGCAAATGAATTTGCAAATGCTTTATAGAAGTTCAGAACCTAAAATACAAAAAGATTTTACTATTTTTCATACATAAAACTTGTTTTACCTCCATTAATTTATCTTTTTTGATCATATGTAAATCTGTATATGTTAGTGATCGAACATTAGCTGCTGATTGTCCGGTTGAACCGTTATTCTTCCAAAATTCATCACCAAATACGTCCCCTTTGCCTAATATATTTATTCATTTATTTCTATTAATTTCTCTGGTTTTACCTAATATTGCTACTACTTCTTCATCTTGAATAACTTCTAATGATCCACTGGCTACAAACCATAGAGCATCTACAGATTCACCTGTATGATATAGAAGATCACCAGGAGCAGCATGATTATACTGAAATGAATAATGATTCTGTTGTTAAAGAATGCATTCCTACCTCCAGATACATAGCTAACGATCGTAAGCATCCATCTGATGCTAAACGGAAACATGAATGTTCATTGAAGACTTTCCGATTCAAATGAACACATATATCAGCTTTCATATCTTTAGGACAATACCCCAACACCTATAAATCAATTTATTTATATTTATTATAAATTATATTAAAATACCTTCGATGTATCAATTCCTTTTGTCATCGCCCATGTCGAAACTACATAATCCATTACCCTTTCAGCTAATTCTTTTGGAACTTCTTGTAATTTTATGAATTCTCGTACGTTACTAATCATATCATGATATCTGTTAATAATTTTCGATTAAATAAAATCGAAAATGTTAATCATGCTAATACTAATCTTACCTAACAGTTGCTGATGTCATTTGTTGGATAATAGTAGTCATATGACCGAAAATAGCTGCATATAATAGAGCTGATATGATCATCATACATACACCGAAAACCTTAAAGTATAGCTTTCAACAAGAGTTATATCTCATTTCATTTCTTCTCATTCTTAATTTCACTGATTTCAAATCAAATTTTCATTTAAATATTACATTTCGTATAACACGGTTGTTCTGTTTTTTTTTTTGGATTTTATTGAAATATATTCCACTAATATACATTATTTTCAGATAATAACTTACCTTTTCATTATCAGTATTACTAGCGATATTACCAAATCCAACAGTTGACATACAACTCATGGTGAAATAGAGAGCTACAAACATATTTATGAACTTTTCGTATAGTAGTTAGTTATAAGCTTACAAGAGATGTATGAGCTTGTTCTGGTTGGGCCCCCAACAAGCCTTGTCTTATTAGACGCCGTTAAGTTGTACGGTGCTTTAAGATCTGTTGCTAGTTTGAAGAGCCAACCGTCAGGAACTAATGGATTATCCATCTGAATAATGGCATTTCATTTGTGAGAAGAAATTGTCTGTAATGTTACCTTAAGCCTAACTTCGTATTCTCCTATACTAAACCATATACAAGCCAACCAATGAGCTACTAACACATATGCACATAGTAAGAGCAACAGCGTTGCAGCTCCATATTCCAGATAATTATCTAACTTTCGGGCAACTCTTCCCAACCGCAATAATCGAACAACTTTAAGTGCCGAAAAAAGGCTTCCTATTCGCTAAAAATAAAAGAAGAATATAAAAAATATATATATATAATTTACCTCATCATCACGTTTAAACATATAAAATATATCATAAGGAAGGCACGATAATAAATCTATTAAAAACCAAGATTTAAAATAATTATGTCGTATTACAGATGGTTCTATTACGACCTGAATATACATAAATTTAAACAAAAAACTTGAAACTTGAAACAGTACTTCTCCGCCTGGTCCGACAAACGTGGTATGAAAGTTCAATAAAATATCAGCGAAAAATATCACATCAACAATAGAATCCATTAGTGCAACTGAATCGATTCCTGAACCCGGGATGTCCCTAAAATCATTTTTCTTTCCTTTTTCTCTTATTATTAAACAAGAAAAGAAGATATATAATAGATGTAATTAGATTATTTTTGGAAATTTTCAAAAAAAAAACAAAACAAAAATTTTTCTTTTTCTTAAAGTCAAATTTCTATGAATTTTCAAACAATTTATATTCCAAAGAAAATATATTGGAAGTAGATATTACCTGAACGGATGCATAAAGAATGGTTTAAGGCTGAAATAAAAACAATTTTAATAATTTGTTATTAGATTATAGTTAACTATATTCTTAGAAAATATAGTATAACTAACCTATTTTTGAAGGCAATATTGAAAGGAACCATGAAAGCTGTGTAGAATGTAAGTGCTAATATCGACCAATCCCATATAGTTTTAAATGTCGAATAATGTAAAATGATATGAGGTGAAGTTTTCGGAGTTTCTTGACGATATTGCGGTAACATATCTCCTCCAAGATTCATTACCTAAACGATATCTACATGGTAAAACATGCTCATATCCGTAGAAAAGTTAAATTAATTCAGGTTGGACAGGAACTCAATGATAAATAAAACCAAAAACTGTCTGAAATAGGAAGAGCAAATTGTATGTTATATCTTGTTTTTTATTTTTTTTCTACACAAAAATAAAAAAAGAAATCGTATTCACATATTCTATACTAATATAAACTCTTTGACTCATCCATTCAAACATAACACAAGCACTTTGATAGTGAAACATCTACTGTGTGTGATAAAAGCTGGTGATAGTTGCTATGAGAGATTTCATTAAATATGTTTACTTGTTTTCAATTAAAAGAATATTTAAAAACAAGTTTACATGACTAATCCTCTAAAATAATTTGTTCAGCAACAATAAGTATGTAAGAAAAATGATTTCCTTCTCAGTGTTAGAAACCATTCTTTCTACGTTTTTCGTGCAAAAAAGTGCATACAATAACTAACTAAAGTGAATTCCAGCTGCTAATTGAGACTATTTTGATGTGTACGAAAAGTTTATTTTCTTCTTTCGAGATCAAATTCAAAAATGAGCCCCCAATGATATAATATATAGCCGAGCAGCCGAATACGACACGGAGATGATGATTCTGGCAACCACGCAAAAACAGTTTTTTTTTAAACTTTTTTATTTCAAAATTTTCTTGGTTTTCTTTTCATAAAGTTTTTGTTCAAACATTTTGAGGATGTTTATAAATTTATTTATGTTTATTTGGCTGCAAAAAGCTTCATTTTCTCTACTTAACAGAAAATTTTGCATCAAAATGAGCTCTAAACTTACGGAACGACCAACGGACTCGTCCAACTAAAATAGAACTATTAGATAATAGTTTCATTTAGAAAAAATAAATAATTCTGTTGATCATTGTAGAAAAATGAAAAATTTCCAATACTATCATTCCAAAAAGGTTTAAGATTAATCAAACTAGTACCACTCTCCCTCCCATCATTCGGCTCTTTTCTGTTTTGATATTTAATTAAAAAAGAAATCAGTTTTCGTTCAAATCAATAAAGTGAATTAATTGTTAATATCACATCAAAAAAAATAAAAAAATAAAACAAAAAACAAATCGACTTATTTCTTTGAGGTAAAATATCTTTTTTTTCTTCGACGAATTTAACGGCGAGTGGTTATGCAGGGTTATATGACTGTATATGGCATGCACATGAGAACACACGTCACAGCAAACTTTTTAAAATTTTAAGAAAAAAAAAGTTGTTAGTTAGTTAGTTAAGTTATAAACTGTTTAAATAAAAACTGATCGACATGCGAAATTAGTTTGTTTTAAATTAATTAGAACGATGACAAGGAATTCAAGTAAAAAATTACAAAATTGAGATGAAATGTCCTGCTGCATATAAGCAGAAAATTCCAAAAAAAAAACAAAAAGGTGAAAATTTTAAACCAAAATTGACATTTCATCTGTTTTCGATATGGAGTAGGGAAATTACTAGAACCTTGATAACCTGATTGAAGTTTGATGATGCTGGAGCAGATGATTTGTGAAGATCTTTTGTCTCTATCTGATTGAACTGTTGCTTAGATTTGGCTATTCGGGCAATTTGTAAAATTCGCGATAAACCTAAGAATTTAAAAATTGAAATTGGTTTCAAAAATTCTTGATCAAACCTTTGTTATTTTCATCATCCAATGGTTGTTTTAAAGGTGTTATATCTTTAAATTGACATAAATACAGTACTACATTGTCTTTATCATTTTTGATTGGAGCTAAATGTACCAGAAGCCATATTGGAGTTTCTATAATTAATATATTTCAATTTGTTATTACAATGTTATTATATAAAACTTACTATTCTTCTTGCATAGTCCAATTTCGGCTTGATCTGTTCGACTGTTATCAAGGGCATCTTGCATACGAGCTAAGCTACCAGCTTCACCATGATCTCCATGAAGGAATGCTAATCTGAATTGCCATGAATGTAGATTTCTACATTTAATAATTTCAAAAATTAACAAAAAAAAAGCAAAAATGTCAGAAATGTGTAGTTGAATAGAGATTTTCGTTTTTTTTTTAAATTTCAAATTTATAAAATAAGCAACCACTGTTTGTGAAGAAAAACGATTTTTATTAATAAAGATGTTGAATTAAAAACAAAACTTACGAGCATGGCTTCTGCATGATCTCAGCTCTAGAATATCCGACCAATTTCGAGAAGCCATCGTTACAATATACGATCGGGTAGTCAACGACTTGAGCATTTGCAAGAATAAAAGATGTATCTAAAAGAATTAAATAAAGTTTAACTTAATTAAACAGAAAAAAAAGCATTCTTACCAGCATTATTACAACGTCGAATTACGTTCTCAAGAAAAGTATTCTGTGGTGCGACGAGGCCGCGTTTAGCCACTGGCATATCACATGAGCAGAACGGCTCTAAGTAGCACGGTTTAGGGAAATCGAAACAGTAACTTCGTCTTCTAGCTGAAAAGAAAGAATAATTTGACGAAGAAAATAGAGATAAAGCCAGAAATTAACGAAGAAAGTCACAAAGAAATAAGTTAATTTGAAAAATCACACATTTAGGGAAGTATGAGAATCTGTTACATTGTTCGGAAATTCTGCAAAAATTAAAAAAGAACAATTAGTGAAAATTGGTAAATCACAAACACGTATTAGAATTATAATTAAACACGGGCTACATATGGTAGCTGTTCTCTCAGAACTGCATCTCGATTTGCTCATGAATCTTGTCGCAGCTTGAAGAAATGTGCAGAGAAAGTGACAATTGAAGTCAAGTTTTTAGTTTTTGTGTTACGTTTTCTTATAATAAATAAGGTAAAAACTTTAAACTGCTTTGTTATATTCACACGAAGATAATAAATGGATTTGTATAATCAACTAAGATAACAAATAAAAATAAAAATCCTATGAATGCACAAGGCTAATACTATGCCGGTTGATGTTGCTGCTGCTTCATATACGATTGAGAATTTAAGCTAATAGCTTGTTTTCATTTTCAGCATGAACTTTGAAAATAATGTTACTTGTATGGTAAAACATCCCGAAAAATATTTTCTGTACTTAAAAAGCAGAAAAGAATCGAAAGAAGATTTTGAATTATTGATTATGAACAAGTGAAAAAGAAATTATGGAATAGTAAAATGGCTACGAGTACGAGAAGAGGGGGGGGGGGGCGTGGAGTCCGAAAGAGAAGGATAGGATAGTGTGTAGGTTGTTATACTCAAACAAATTATTTTTATTAGAAAATTCTTCAAATTTTTCTATAAAAATCATAAATAGAGTGACTGAAATTCATAAGGTATTTCCTTTTCTTATTTGTTTATAAGAGATTGTTTTTGTTGATTGAAACGTTAGTGTTGACTAGCAAAAACACAAAAAGAAAGAGCAATCTTGTTGGGATTTTAACATATTTGAGCTGAAAAAAAACAATATAAGAAGTCATTATATTCCAGATGAATGAATAGTTAGTTCGCTCGATTAAGCTTTTTGTGGTGAAGTCAAGAAAATAAAAAAAAAAGTAAATTAAAGCAGCGTACAAACGAAATAGTTATCATCATACATACATATATCTTATCTCTTTGGTGGCTTTAAGTAAAATGACTAAAATCTAATTTAAAGGTCTGGAAAGACAAAAAAAATGAAAAAAGAGAAAAGTTAGTAATGAAGAGAGAGATATAGAGACATAGAAAGTTTCTTTTTTATAATGAAAAAGACGTTTGTGGTGAACAGAAAAAGAAGTTAAAATGACTAACTGAACTAGTGGATCAGCCTGATCTTCCACTAAGTCTTGGTCCTTAAAATTTGAAGATAACTTTGAAGTATTTTAAGGTCAAAGAAGATAAGCTTGTACATATTGTATATGAAAGTAAAGTAATAGAAAAGAAAGATCAATAAATAATGAATAATATTGGAAATTTACAATATAATTATGTATTAATATTAAATATTTGTGGATTGAACCATCATAGATATGAGTTCTTCTTCTTAAACCAGTATTCCGTTTATTTCTAACATGGATAGAAGTGCGTCGTCCAAGGCCAGAAGCCATGAGACAGCAGGAAGTCCGGATGCCAGGCTACTCACTCTGTTGGCCAGCAGCTCTTACCGACGGCTTATATATAATTTATTTTTTTTTTCGCCGCCACTAAGTAGTTTGCAAAACAATGTCTATTCCCAAGTTTTCAGTTTTGAAAAAAAATTGACTGTTGAATAAGCTGATCGTCTTCAACGTTAAGAGAGGCGAGAAAGGAAGGCACCATATATAGCCGGGAATAGTTCGAATGTGTGAAGAGAGCATTCACTTCATACTTTTCTCTCATTCTTCTTTATAAACTATTAAAATAAAATAAAAATAAAAATATTTGAGGATGAATAAATGCAATGATGTGTTAGTTGAACTGGGACATGTTGGTTTTCCCCCATCAAATTTAGTTGAAACTGAAAAAATATTTTTTATATTTAGAGTTATTTGTAGTTCAAGGTAGGATAAAGTTAAGAAAACAATTGAAAATGTAGTGTAGAGTAAGTGGATGTAAGCAAATTCATTGAATTGAATGAATTTTTGTTTGTTTTTTGATTTAAATGCTTTAAATTTCATTTTTTATTTTTATTAAACTTGTGATGTTCATGAGAGCAGTAATAACTAAATGACTAAGTGAAGTATAGACTAACAGTTTTTTGGCAAAAAAATGAAAAAATTCAAATGAAGTTGAAGAAGATTTTTTTTGGAAAAAAGAGCATATGAGTTAAAAATTATAATTGAAATAAAGACAAAGGTATTAATAAGAATAGAAATTCATATAAATTGTATATTTTGTTTGAAATGTTGAATGAGAGTATTGGGATTGGTGGTTGCGAGGTAGCAATTGACTACCTGACTCTTAAAGCATTTTAATATAAAGAAAAAGTCAGAGTTTTTCTTTACATTTTATATTTGGAATTATAAGGAGAAATGAAAAGAAGATTGTAGGCTATGACTATTGAGATGAGATAAAGACGATGATAGAACAGAAAAAGAAAGAGAAAAAGAAAGAATGAGAAAGGATATTTATCTATAGTTTTAAGAAGAAAAAAAACAAAAATAAATGAATCGTTTTTGAGGACATAATCTGATTTAAATGACGGATAGTTAGCCTTAGGCAATAAAATGAAATTTAGATGAGCTGATGAAAAGAATGAGATGAAGTTAAGCTTGGAAGAGAAGATGGTTTTGAAACGAAAACGATTTGTCTTTTACCGGAATGAACTATACTGAATCGAAAGTGAAATGGACTTTCTGATAAAAAAAAAGAAAAAGAAGAATATTCAGATATTGAGAATAAGTTCAGTAGCTAAAGCACTAGAAAACGATAAAAGAATGAGGGATTGAGTATAAAGATGAGAAGAGAAAGAAAGAAAAAAATAAGGAGAGAGCAAAGTACTGAAGGAGTACGGGAAAAATGAGCTGTATGATGGGTGATGGTCAGTCATGAAGAAGCATAAGCTTTTCAGTTTGATGGTCTGTGCTGTTCACTCATCTTCATCTATGATGTACTAATGCATAAAGGATGTTTCCTGCAAATTGACAATACATACACAGACACAGACACAGCCACAGACACACACACACACACATACACATACACAGACTCCTCTCCCACCCATACATAGACTCAACCACATACTATATAGATGTATACATATGTATATCCAAGCCTAAAGATGATGCCAAAGTTAGAAAAACGAAAAGAATAGTATTAAAATTATTTTGAAATAAAAATAAAAACTGTGAATGAAATCTGAATAGTGATGAATAATAAACTTATTATATTTATAATGAAAATTTTAAAAATAGTCGGTTGAGATTGATTATTTATGATATTTTTTGGCTCACTAACCGCTTCCTACCACCACTTCTTCTTCTTCATCTTTTTTTTCATTTTCTTTGTGCCTCTTCTTCAGCTTCTGCTGATGATGATGCTGATGATGATGGAGAGACGAAGAGGTAAAGAAGCCCGACAGACAAAGAACAAATCGCTTATGAAACCATTTAGACTTGTGACAGCTGTGAAAGTGAAATTGACGAGAACAGCCAGATGCCAAATATGGAAGATCACGCAATATCTCGGTCGCGATCATCATGGTCCGCTTGACTTGCCATCACCATTTCATCTCGTCGGCCATCACTTTGGCATCATTCAGAATTTTGAGTTAGAGTTGTGATTGTCCTCCTTAGAAGGCAATAGAATCATTATTATTGTAGAAAAATTATAAATTTGTCAATTCTAGCTTAACAAATAACAAGAAAAATTGGTTATAATAGTTGTAACAGCACATAAATCAAAAGTCAAAATCTTGAAGATAATTCTGATAGAAATACTTTGATAAGCATTAACAACACTTTTTTTTGATAGTGTTTTTAAAAAAAAAACAATAGTTCTTAAAACAGAAATCATGTGTATTGTTTAGGAAATATCAAGAAACGAGTAAAAAGGAGAGAGCAGGGTTGATGAAGACGATGATGATGCTTTACTGATTACTAGAAAAGTAAAATCGCTGTTGTTTATAATATTTGTCAAAAGATTTTGAAATAATAAACATAGTTAGAAAATACTAGACAGCTTTTGTGATATCAAAGAATAACGACGAACTCATTTTTTAACGAATTCTGAACACGAAAATGAGGGAAAAACCAACTGAGCTTAATAGCGATAAAACTTCAAGCTGTGGAATGAGGATATGCTGAAATATGGGATAAAGCTTGTGTTTCGTACTCTATATTGACTGAAAATATCCTCTCTGTGAGCATGACTTAGAATGCTTCATTGTCTCCTTTAATCACTATTCAGTCTTAACCCCCTTCTCTCTTATTGTCTCTCTCTCTAGCTCTCACGTAATCACTTATCATTCTCCCAAACATATTTTCATATACATATGATAAGTTTCTCTACTATGTTTCGTTTCCTAGCTGAAAAGGCATGGATAATCCTTGTAAGGAGATAATCCATAGATACGTTGTTTGACAAATAAGAACAGCATAAAGAAGAAGAAGAAGTAGAAGAAGTAGATGAAGAAGAAGAAGAAGAAGAAGAAGCAGCTTATAATCAAACACTAGAAGAATTATCTATTTGGGATACACAAGGCTTCTTGTCTCATACACATATACATATACATAGTAACATCTATAATAAGTTATATATATATATAATATGCTTCATAACAATTGTAATATATACATACATGTTTTTGAAAAAATGATTATAAGCTACAAGTAATATATTTCTCAAGATCATAAAATCAATTTATATTTTTTTGTAGTTTATCTTTCAAATATTATGATTGATTAAACTAAATTATAATTTCTTTCATATTTCAATATTCAAAGAAACTACAATATGAAATTATAAAAACATCAAAAGATTCTGAACTAAACAGTACAAATACATGCAAATTTCCTAATTTTAATCTGAATCCAAAGAGTTTATGGTATTCCTTATTATTGAAACCAAAGTTATCTTGTTGATGTTTCTAATATGAACTATGCTTTGAAGAGAGAGAGAGAGAGAGAGAGAGAGAGAGAGCTGTAAGAAGTATTAGTTAAGACAATGTTCTAGTCAGAGTTCAAACTTCAAACAATACTTTAAAGGTGTGAAACTTGTTTTTTAAGTGTTTATAACAAGAAAGAAATGAACATGTATCCACTATATAGATATTTATATAAATTACAAAGCTTAAATGCTTTCTATATGGCCATAAAAGGCAATATTTTTGAGTAGTTCCACTCTTATTAATTACATAAAATGAGATTGGCCAGATTGAGATAACTGCGCCTGGTGCAAAACAATGCCAGCTGGACATGGAAAAGCTAGGAGCAACGGTTAATTAAGAAAAAAATGGTTAAAATGAGGTAATAATCAGAGTAGTTTGTAAATTTGAATATATTCTCTTTCATAGATATATATAGTTATTAAAGAGATATAGTTATAATAATAAAATAAATATATAATAATAAATGAAATGAAAAAAAAAAAAAACAATCAGTGGTGTATACTATGTATGCATGTGTATATGTAGTTTAGGAAAAACTATTCAGTTCATTGAGATGATTGATAGACGAATTGTCAACTAAAGTTCAAAAAAGGTTTTACGGAAAAATAGTATGATGAAGATGAGAATGAAAGAAAAGGGAGGAGAGGGTGAGAGGGTGGTGAAGAAAAGAATGAATGGTTGCTGTTGCCTAGGAAATAGATATGATGCTTCACGTTAGGTTGGCTATGTTTAGTAGTAACAGAGAGGATTTGAAGTAAAAATTGGAATTAAATAGCAAGTTAGAGACTGGAAAAGTTAAGAAACATGGGTTAAAACAGAATGAAAATGTTGGAAAAGTAGAAGATGTAGAAGAAAAAGGAAAGAAGTATGAAAGAAGAGGACAGCAAGTTAGAAGGAGCGAAAATAGCTTAAAGAATGAATAAGATATCATAAGTCGTTTCGATTACTATTTCAACACTCTCTTCTTTACCAGTGAACGTTGTTGGGCTTAGTGAAGCACGCGATGCAAAATATGCGTTAGAAGCGAAGGAAAGAGATAAAGAGGTGAAGTTGGCATGACCAAGAGAATAAAGGAGATATGAATTAGGATTGAAAAGAAAAAGGATAAAATTAAGAAATGAGTAGAATAGAATTTAATGAGAGAGAGAGAGAGAGAGAGAGAGAGAGAGAGAGAAAGATAGAGAGAGAGATTAGAAGCACAACCGTGTTCAATATCTGTAAGACATGAAATGTTAAATAAGTTATGTTAATTCACGTGAGCCACGTCAGAATAACAGTACAAGTGACAAACAAAACACTGAACAATAGAAGATAACGCTAATATAGAATCCTCATCGAAGAAAAAAAAGAATAAAAGAATTGAATATCTTCATATAGAAATATAGATAAATATATTTATATAGAGAAATATTTCTAGAGATAGACAGAAAGATGTATATACTACACATCTCTTTTATATTTTAATAATTATGACAGTCTCAAATAAATGAGCATATTTTGACGAAATGAAAATATAATCTGGAGAGGATCAGAGCGAAATTAGCCATTCATTCATCTGAATATCTTATCAAAAGCCCGAAAGCTTTTCATTAATGATTATAAAGCTTGACTAGTCTAAAAAAGCAAAAAGGATTTTGCTGTAAAAAGTGAAAAGGCACAGAAAAAACGACAAAAAATTAAATTAAAGCTGAAGAGAGATTGTGTGTGTAAGACTGCCAAAAACTGAAAACTATGTTTGGAAACAATAGTTAGCTCATGGAAAAGATATAAGTTCTAAATAGTCAAAATAAAGAAGTAGAAGAAGAAGAAGAAGAAGAAGAAGAAGAAGAAGAAGAAAGAATACATAGTTATTATTTTCTAGAAGCATAAGCTATGCTAACTAGCCGTTCACCGATTGGCTAGGCTTTCGTCAGAAAAAAAAATAAGAGGAGATATCTGGGGTGGGTCATACTGAGATATATTATATATTATATATATATATATATATATATACATGTATTCTACATATACACTGACTCCACTGACTGACTGACTGAATACCTACATGCATGTACATACGACAACGTAGACACCACATTCAATTCATCATATATCCTAATGCTCTGTGTAGAAGAATTGAGTACAAGACAATTGAAAAAAAAAAAGATTTTAGGTATTGATTAATCTTTATGATATTTCTTCTTAAAAAAAGTTTTTAAAATTTTAAATATTTCTTTCTCTTTCAAATAATATCAGTTATATTAAGGATATAATATACATATATACATATATAATTGTCTTTACATTCATAAATCTCTCAAAATTTAATCAAAAACAAATGAAAATCTCAATTGATTACGGATAATCAAAGTTTTTCATATCTATATACATATATATTTGATCAATTAAATGATATTTAGTTTAGTCATTTTAAGATAAAGATTGGAAAAGAGAGAGAGAGAGAGAGAGAGAGAGAGAGAGAGAGAGAGAGAAGGAGAGGGTAGAAAGCAAGGGAAAAGGAAGAGGGAAACGAGGAACAAAAAAAAAAGTTTGAAAAAGCTAGTATGGATAAAGGCTGTAGTTAGACAAAATCATATATCCGTAAATAATACAATATCATAACAAAGGAATATTTTTCAAAATATTCCTTGGTTTTTTTTTGCATTTTTCTTCCAGATTATCAGTGCATACTTAACGACAAAGACTAAAAAGTAATATACATACATAGATGCCACTTGAGTAATATAATTATAAGAAAATGAAAGTATATATAAGAGTAATAAATAAAATATTATAAATATATAAATTATAAAAAACATTAAAAACTAACTTATATAGTTAGATTTAGCATTTTATGTTAATGAAGCGGTCAAATTTTTAGATGATTCTAGTCAAAAACGGAATAAACAGATAGATATATAGATTTAATAATTGTTTTAAATTGAATAATATTACATATATCTTTATATATGTATATTATTGCGTCTGAAAATAGTTTCAAAAATTGAACAAAAGTGGGAAAAATGGAGAGAGAGAAGGGAAACCCCCACATCACCCCTTCCTTCTTATAAAATTGAATGTGTCGGTCACAATCGGTCAAATTCTGATGTTAGAATCTATTACTTTGATCTATTATTCAAGTGAAAGTGCATTAGATTAGAAATAATGAAGAAAAAAAAATTTCTCATAAAGAATGATTTGAAATGATAGAAATTTCTATATATAGTAATAGATGTACATACATACTTAATACGTATGTATATGTTTTAAGAATAAAGATTTATATAGAAATAGAGATACATAAGTTGTGAATTTTTAAAAAAAATATATAATAAACTGTAGTTCTTTAAGAAATTTATAAAATATCTTTGGAGATATTCAATAATGAATGTGATATGTGCTGCTTAATACGTAAATATCTCATTGGTATTACTATTACTTTACTCAAATTCACGGTAAGTTGATCGAAAAAAATTAAGAGGCAGGGTAAAAAATGAATAAAAGGAGAAATAAAGACTGAGGAAATAAGAAAATAAAACTTTTCAGCTTTATTTGACGAAGATAATATGCTGCTCGTCCGGAGGACACTAGCAGCTGTCATGAACTGAAATACATAGGTAATGAGGTTGTCTGCAAACTTGTCGTTGCCGGCGGAAAGAATTCGTAGAATAGCTTGCTTTGCTTACTTTTTTATAAAAAAAAAAACCTTTTTTTTTTCAATTTTTGAGATCTTTAACTAGTTTAAAAAGCATAGAAAATGAATAATTATCCAAAGAATAGAGGTGGTTGGATAAGTACTTGTTGAAGACGACTTGTAAGCAAGGGTGATTCGAAGACAACAGAAGAAAATGCAAAAGAATGTTAAAACAACAATAGGTTTTATTTTATTTTTTTGGGGGAAAAAAGGGAAACCAAACAGAAATTTGTAGAAAATGCTTTAGTTTTTAAATATTTTTTTTTACTTTTAACGGTATGAAAGGGAATTAATTATTATTGTAGTAAAAATTGTAGGAAATAAAATGAAAATTTGATATAAGAAACCAAAATAGTTTCGAAACTAAAATATAATTCTGCAGAAAAGCAAAAATTAAGTTTAAAATAATAAAAAAAAATATTGTATTAAAATATTTTTTGAAAACTGTTTCAAAAGTTCAAGGTTCAAAATTCAAAAGTTCGAGTGTTTGATTAATTTTCTAATAATAGTTAGTTCATGATGTAGTTAACATAATTTGAATTTCCTTAAAAACTTAAAAGTTTGAAGAACTTGGTATTCTGATAGAAGTAATAGGAAAAAGTAGTAGTAATAGTATCGGTAATAGAAGGAACAAGCACCGAGAGGTAGTGGTTACTGCACTCGTGTACACGTTCCGTTTGCGAATTTTCGGCTTTCTTTCGAGTTTCGTAAAGTTCAATCTCCAAGTTCTAATCATTTCATCAAATTTCTCATGAAAGTAAGAAATTCATTTTCATTTTCTTCGAACAAGAAAGTTTTAATTTATTTTCTTGCAAGCATAACATATATAAGATAATAAAATAATAATTTAATTTTTAAACGTTTACCTGATCTATATCAGAGAAACAATGATTTTTAATAAATTAATGAAATTGATAAAGATAAATCATAAAATTAATTTTATGAAGTATGATCCTACGGTAAAGAATATGTATTACGTAAGCAGTTGAACATAATCAATTTTCTTTTTAGAAGTTAAATAAGGAAATACTAAAGAATACAAATTATTTTCTAAAACTTTGAAAAATAAAAATAAAACTATTGGAAATATAAGAAAATTGAAAAAAAAACGTCATAGTTTTCATTTCATTTCTCAATTTAAATAGTTTCTTCTATCTTTAAACCCATCCAACCACAGTTTCTAACATGTGTCTTTAATTTTAATCTAATTCAGATCACAAAACGTTTTAGTAGTTAAATTTGAAAAATAAAAATTATAAACATCTGTGTATATAGAGATATGTAGAAAGATATATAACATAAATGTATTTCAAGTTATATATATAAAAAATTATTTAAAATTTATAAAAATAAAAATATTTTCTAAATATCATTCTATTTTCTTTATTTTCTTTATTTCTTTATTAACAAAAATATGATTATATATATATATATATATCGTTTTGATTGAATTATGAAGTTTTTCATGGATCGAAAACAATATAAATGATTCGAGTAGAAACGAGTCAAATTTAATCTTTTTGTATATGGTTTGTACGTACTGAGACCCATAAATAGTTAATGGAGATTAGAGGGTTGATGTGTTCAGACTAGCCAACGGAAGACCAATTTGCCAATGAAATTGCTTAAGAAATTGGTTTTAGTTGGAAAAGACTCTCCGCCAGCTGACTCGTTAGATTGCTTCACCAGGAAAGCACGTTCACAGCTTATGGCTTCTCTGAATTGGGTGCAAATTTCATAAATGACATTAAGAATTAAATCATCTTGTGCTCTTTTTTGTTAAACAATATTCAATAAATTTGTCAAAATTTGGTTGAAATCGAATAATCGACTAGGTAGACACAGCAGATATAAGAGCAGTTTGAAATAATTGATACGAGTACAATTCACCGGAAATAAGACGAGAAAATGTTTCAAAATACTTTAAAAAGTAAAAAACAATTAGTGAGAAAAGAAAGTTTTTTTCACTTTTTCCCCTGGAAAAATCAGAAACAAATCTTTTTGTTTGTGACAAAATTAAATTTAATAAGGAGAAAAATGGATAAATTAGTATAATAATAATAATAAATAGAAAATAACAATATTATAATAATAATGAATATATGAATATAAAACTGAAAAACTTGGGCTTATCTCGCCAATGTTCGTTCTTAAGACACGTGAGATACTGAAAATCCTCTTTTATTAGGACAAATGCTGAAAATTGTATGAATAAACAAAAATTATCTAACATCTATTTGAGAATTGATGAGAAAATGTTTTCAAATAAATAGAAAGAAAAATCATATCATGTTTATTTTACTTAAAAACAGGGAAGTGTACATGTCTGGAAAATCTTTATTTGTTGTCAATATATGGGAAGCTGTCTCAGATTTAAGTTTATTCTTTGACAATGAATTGAAATATGAACAACAAGCTTTAATTGTCCGTTATCACAGATATATTAAGGGCATGAAGTGAAGTGGAAGAATGATGTAGACATCAATAAGACTTAAAACGGCTCGAACATCACTTCGAACTTAAACGATATTCTAGTATTGATAGACAGGCTTCAGTTTAGTTCGAAGCAATGTACTATCTTTGGTTCTTAAATCACAGGATACATATAGAGGGAGGTGGCATTTTAGAACGTGGGAAGGAAAAAGAAAAATACTATTAGAACATAGATTGAATGATAGAGAGAGAATTAGAGATTAGGTGGGAATGATTGATATATGGAAAGAGGGAGAATAAGATGAGAGAGAGAGGGTGGAAAGAGAAAAAAAGAATGAAAAAGATAGAGAGATTGTAGACAGAAAAAGAAAGAGAGAGAGAGAGAGAGAGAGAGAGAGAGAGAGAAAGAGAGAGAGAGAGAGATAGAAAGAGTAGATTAAATGCATTGATAACTGCTACATGTATGTATGCATGTTGTGAGATATTTGTAGGTGATATAACTAGTCTTCTCATCTGCTCCATACGCGGTTGCCCCGGACAACCTCTCTTGCTCTTTCTCTCTCCCTCTTGCTCTGCCTCTTGTCTCCTCTTTTCTTTGGCATCGCACACCTTCATTCCACTGTCCGTATCTATCTCTTATATTTTCCTTTTCTTTCTTTCCTCACTCCGTTATTACCTCGTTTCTCCTATTTTCGCCTCTTTCTCTCTCTCTTTCTCTCTCTCTCTCTCTCTCTCTCTCTCTCTCTCTCTCTCTCTCTCTCTCTCTCTCTCTCTCTCTCTCTCTCTTCCTATCTTTCAACTAGAATATATCTTTATTCCAACAGCCATACACGAGAAAGCATGCACACTGCTATTGCCGTATGCGTGGAGAAGATGCGAAGCTGATACAATCATTGATGTTGATGATCTGAGGGTCTGCAGTAACCCCATATATTCCTGATACCTACTATTAACGAAGCACGTAAAATGCTTTTATCAAAGTAAAGCGTACTATCATGTAATAGCTTGAAAACCCAAACGTTGCTATTTCATTAACAAATCAAAGAAATAGAGTGAAAAGATGAGAATGAAGACGGAAGATAGAAAGACGGACGAAGGGAAAGAAACTTCATAGCAACATGACTTAACTGAAACATTGCTCTGGAACTTTTAGTTTCCAGGGTTCTTATTCTTTCTCTCTCTCTCCTATTTCGCTGTCTGTCTCAGTCTTCAACCTTAGAATAAACAACATTTTTAGTCAAATTAATGAAAGTTTTATGACATTTAAGAAACTTTGTGCTACTTTTTGGGTGCTGTCAATGGTTGTCAGTCTGCTTTATGAACCATTTTACATTCTGGTCAAATACTGAAACATTTCAGAAGTAGACTTCTGTGTAATTAACCTGACCCAGGTTAACGGAACAAGAAAGGGAAGTAATTATAGTTGCTTATAACTTTGATTGTTAGGGAAACATCAAGAAGGAAATATGCATGTATATGTACATATGTATGTACATATACTATGTATCTATATTCTTTAAAATTTTCAAGGAAGTAACGTCTATATACAGAGAACAAGATAAACTGTTTTCTTCAAATATATACATTCATACACATACATCTATACTTATATATATATATATATATATACACTAAACTATATGTATATAGTTTAAAATATATAAAAAAATAATTTAGTTATGGCTTATTATCTACTCAGAAACGATATTGTTTTTCAAATAGGTTTTGATAACATTGTTTGTAAATAACAGTAAATAGAAAAGATAAAACACAATTCAACAACTATTACATATAGTTAAGAATAGTTGTAGTTAATCGGATTAAGAATAAGATGAGGAAATCGTAAATCTTTCTTTTTTTGTTGTGAAAAGATTTAATTAATTGAAAGAAGATCAAATTATTCTTTGTCTGTTCATCGCATTCTTCCAAAGTTGGCATAACGTTAAAGATGTACACATATTGCTATTCAGAAAAAAAAGAAGCTAAATCATATCGTGTAATATATATTTATAAAATATTTGAATGTAAAATAACTTTTATGCAGTTTTAAAGCTAAATGTATGAAGATACGAGAGAAGAGGCAAAGTTAGTGTCAGAGGGTATGGCTTTAAGAGAACAATGAAATTGGAGACGAAATTGGACTAAAAAGTGAATTAAGGACCGCACTAGATGTCCTTTTCTTCTCATCTTTTCCAGTTAAAACTACTTGTTTGTCGTTTCAAACTTTAAACTCATTCTTCTTCTCATGTGATGATCAGCATAAGTAAGAAAGTAGAGAAGATAACGCCAAATACAACTTTGTAAAATAATTGTTGTAAAATTTTTTAATAAATCAATTAGTAATATATAATTAAAAAAACTAAATATATTAATCAAATTCGAAACATTTGTTCAAAAAAAAATATTTTGAAAACGTGTGAAGAAAAGAAGATATGGTTTTTCAAATTGATATCGTAGAAATAACGAAATCAACAAGCTTTAAGCGTGCAAGAATGTCATAAAAGAGGGTCCGAAGACGAATCCTCAAAACACAACATCTGCTTAGACTTAGACGAAATAATTGGAAAAAATACAAAAACGTTAATCATTTTGTATAATATGTATAGTATATGTATATCCTTATATGTAAAAAAAATGATTTAATAATTAAAATCTTTATAATAACTGTTTTGATCAGTTATGAATGAGCATGTAAAACAAAAATTCAAAGTATTATTTGAAATACAATTATAATATTAGATTGTTTGAGCAACAAACTATTAGTTTAAGTGAATGATCTATATAGATTCCAAATAGTTTTTTTCTTATTCAAATGAAAGAACTTATGTGATATTGAAATTCAAATTATACATATACATATGTTGGCACTTCAGTTTTCCAAATTATTAATTCATCAACTTAAAACTTAATAAGTTGGTCCGCCATAATTTGTGTAATCTCCACCCACACCTCCGATCTGAATCACAGGTTGTAAGTAAAATATAAGTATAACTTTTAATTTATAACATATATATATGTAGAATATATAAGAAATAATTTAAAATTTATAGTAATTAACCTGAGAATTTGTAGAATATCCATTGTATTGAGCTGCAAATTCTCGTTCTTCTTTTCGTTGACGATTTTTGGATCTCTGATAGCATACAATCATCAGAATTGTACCAACAATGAAAACCACGAGTACAAATGCCAATAACACATATACTCCGGCCATCCTATATAATAAATTATAATAAAAGATGTAAAATATTGATTAAACATATAAAAAAAAGAATAAAAACTGTACCAATGTTGGTCTTTAGCGCAACATCCATGAGCACAACAACCGGCTTCTCGTTCGCAACTATAAAAAAAATGTTTTTTTTGTCTAAAAATATAAATTCACTTACCCTACTGTGACAATTTTATTATTTGTTCGTTTAGCTTCATAGATACATCTGATAAAACCTGAGAAACTACCTGAAATATTTTATATAAAATCACGTTTTTACGTGTGAACAAAGTATTATTTTGTAGTTTTGCAACGTAAATAGCGGTTGAATATATCGATATTCTAACTAATGAACAACATTTTAATTAAATTTCTTTCAGATTCTTTCTCACAGGACAATATTAATCAATTTTTTGCAACACCAAATGATGAGTCTAGAGTGAGAGCTTCATCTGAACAGGACTTGGTCAAAGGAACGGAAAGCAAACGAAATTCAAAAGGCTAAGAGGAGTTTCGGACGACGACACGTACGTGAAGTGTTTAGGACCGGTTACGACTGAACATGAATCGCCGTCGTTGTCGTCGTATGAGCTCTCCTAGGCACAAGACTATGATCGTTCATTTTCTTCTGAGCACAAAAAAAAAAGAACAAATGAAGGCAAGTAACATCAGGTTATGTAATTCCATGTATGACTCAGATTATTCGGACAAAAATCCAAATAATTCAGAAAACAAACAAGGTAATAGATTAAAGATTACGAATGTTAAATGATGAAACAAATAAATGATCTATCAACTACCTTCTAACTCTTGACGAAGATATTTTCCTATGCTTCCATGCTGATCAACTTCAGCTGATGTAAGAGGCGCAACCTAAATATAATAATAATAAAATAAATATTAAAATTAAAAATAATAAAATAATGTAGTTTCATATATGAAAAAGAAAAAAACATGATACTGTACCTGTCCTGTTGGCTGTGACATATCTGAACCACTACTGATCGGATTGTTTTGTCTGAAATATTATGAGTATATTTGAAAAATTAAATAAAATATTTAAATACAAATTATAATATTATTATATAGTTATACTTGAAAAATGAATAAAAGTATTGATATAATGAAAATGATAACAGTTGACTGTATTAGTCATTCATCATTTCATTGAAAATATTACAAAAATTGAAAAATTAGTTGGAAAATTCGTATACAGAAAAATATGTTTTGTGAAATAAGTCATGAAATAAGAAAGAGATTAAGGTGTGTTTGTTGGATTGTCGGAACGAGGGGAGAGAATGCTGCCGGCGGGCAGGCTATTTGCGCGGAGCAGCAACTAGAACAAAGTGGAAGAAAGTGGATGATAGACCAAGAAGAGGAGGAGGAGAAATAGAAGAAAAACCTGGAAAGAAGCTAGAATGAAACGTTGATTTGACTAGATGGACACGTAAGAAATTCGTAAGGCTTAGTGATGTTTACAAGCGAACATGTTATTAATAAGACAGTTTTCACCTCTAAACTATGTATAAGGATAAGATATAACCATTCAATTTCCATAAATGTTATTTCTACATACATATAAGTAGAGTAGGTTCATCTCTTTTTATTCGTCAGAGTTAAGTAAATATGGATAGTATAGAGGTATTGATATCCGACTACAATAAATTGGTATAGGAGGCATAATCGTATATTATTTAGCTCTCTTTAGATCACTCAAACCGACAAACTTAAGTAATTATATATATAGATAATATCCAATATATTGTAAAAAAATGATGAGAAATATAATATTATAGTTATGTTATATAAAGGAAAAATATTTTTGTTAAAATCTCACGGATAAAATGTAGGATTCGTCCTTGTATTCGAAGGTAATGTATCCCAACGGCTCATTTTAATTCTGAATTGATTATTTTATTTAGTTTAAAGCTAAATTTCCTAAAATTATATTATTTTTTTATTTGATTCTTGTGTTATTTATATATTTTATGATATCTATGCCTATTTTAGCATTAAAAACTAATCCATGAGAGAATATGATTGAATCATTTCTAAATTATATATTTGCTATTCTGACACACTTATATTTTAACTTATGCTTATCATAACTTAATGTTCTTCCCTCAACTATAAAAAAACTTCTGAATAATACATTCATTTCTGAGAAGTCATTATCTTAAGGGGAAAAAAAGAAAAAAAAGGTATACTTCATTTGCATACATACATATTTAACCTTAAATACATAGTTAGATACCTAGATATAGATATTGAGAGGGAGAGAGAGAAAGAGCGGGGGAGGGCAAAGGATTGGGGAAAGAAGCTGGAGAGAAAGTGAGAAAGAAAGTGAATATAATAGTTTGGATGATTCTGATATTACATCTCATCAGTACGGCATGAAAAACAAAATAATTATTGGAAAAGAAGAACGATAAAGCTAAATTCAACTCGAACACCTGAATCAATACTGTCTCGATTGCATTTTTGTGCTATGACTGATCAAAATTGTGAGTGGGAGAAGCTTGTCTCATATTCTCTCAACTTCTCTGTATAATATATTCTTTCTCGTACACCTCTGTTCCATCTACATCTCCAGCGGCACAATCCGGTTGTCGAAGTCTTCTGCACAGAAGGAAAGCAATTCTCTCTTCATCGCATTGTTCATTTTGGAGCTCAGTCTTTAACGTTCTACAGGTGACTTTTTCCTTCGTTCTTTCCCCTCTAACATAGCATAATCTCTCAGCAGGACTGTGGTCGTTAGATTGTTTGCATAGTTTGAACAGCTATGTAGCCTCTCCCTCTCTTTCTATCTTCTCTCCCTCTCTTTATATATCGCATCTTCTCTGATCTTCTCTACAAGCTTTACTTCTTTTTCCACACCTTCTCTTTTTAAACTTTCTTCTTGGAACCTTTCCCTTCATGGATTCTTTTTCGACCGAAAGTCAGGCAACTAGCTTCCTATTCTTGAGATTGCCAAGTGTTCACCATTCGGCTTATCACAATCTTTTTCAATTTCTCTACAAGATTAGTGATCTCAAAGCAAAAACTTGATTTTTGAATAACACAGGAACCAAATAAGTCACAAATAATTTGAATATATATTATGATTTAAAGAAAAAATAACAATTTAAACATACTTTGAATACTGTAATATAAGGCTGTATGAACTCACAATTTAACTTTTTGATTTTCTGAAAATAAATAGAAAGATTAAAAAAAAAATTTTATCAAAAAATATTATGAAATTCAGAAGAAATTACTTCTGAATATTAAGAATAAATATTTTAAAATATACATAAATAACATAAAATTTGTTAAGAAAACTACAAATGATGCTTAGAAAACAATATTTTCGAAGAAGCTTTAGATAAAGAAAGCTTAGCGAAATATGATGTTTAAAATAAAAATCCTGTGATAACATGATGGGAGGAGATGTCAGTGCTTTAAAAAGAAAATTGACGAATTTAAAAAAAGAAACAACGTTGAGAAAATATAATTAAACAGAGACACAACATAAGAGGTAAAAGAAAAATTGGTGAGCTAATCACAAGGGTCAAAGAGAACGAAAAGGTGAAGTTGAGCTAAAGTGTCAAAAATAGATGAAAGAACACGACACAAGACGAAAAAGAAAGAGATGTCGACAGTCGATCAGGATTAGTGGCAACCGTTGGTTGAAAAGAATAAAATAAATTTTGTTTCCAAAAAGAGACGCTAAAGCAATAATTTTGAGGACGAAAAAGAAGAAGAAAACGAAGAAAAATAAGAAAAAGATATTTTTCAATATGTAATAAAGGAAGCCGACTATAAGCAATCATCCATCTAAAGAAGGAAACGAGCCAAGTTGATATTTATTCTACGATTGACTTGCCTTTTATTTGCATTTAAATATCTGATTGAATGCAAGAATTATCAAATCTGTTCGTACTGTGACAAGCACTGATCTGATACATCTTCGTATATGTATTTAAGATTACGGTAAGAAATAAATATAAATATAACATAACTGACAATCCAAGCTGTCCCCTTCTCTGGCTGTTGACAGTTTTTGTGTTGAATTCAGACAAAAAAAATCGTTTTCGTCCTATATGTCAAGAAGAGCTCGAAAAAAACTTCCTTAACTTTACTCAAAGTGCTGATGACAGTTGAAAACAGTTCAATTGTCATTTGAAAACGTAGTGCGAAATCAAAGAAAATGATGTCAATATCTGAGAAAAGGTGGATAGAAAATCGAAAAAAATTTTTTTTTTTTGACAAATTCCATTGTATTCAATCGAAAAATGACCGAATATGCACCCGAAACTGACAACAAACATAATTTTTGCTATTGAATACACATTCTATAACAGGAAAATTTTGAAAATGAAATCTAGCTCTTTTCATTTTAAAAGAAAATACGAAAAAACTACAAAAAGAGACTGAGTTCAAAACTAATGTAAATCACATGAATTCTAGTTTGATTAAGCTTTGTTTATAAATATTCGATTAAGACCACCCATGTTTATACATATTTACAATATATGATTAACTTCAATTGTGATAGATATTATGCATAAACATGATGAACATGGTCAAGCCTCTATAAGCAGTCGCTTCGTGTATCCCGCTTCTGTCCAAATCATTGTGTGTATATGTGTGTTTATGTATTTTGTCTGACCTGAGCCTCAGGGCATTTCTATTGTTTTAGAGTCGGCGAAAGCATTGCGAACATAGTCATAGGTACACTTTCTATCTCTTTACGTTATGTATTCATTCTCCTTCCTAACCTCAATTGTTCTTCCGTTCCTCTCTTCTTCACTTTCTCTCTATCTTTACGAACTTTCTCTTCCATACAACAAGCTTCCACACTAACCCATCTCCTGTATTTAAAATAATAAATGTTGGAAAATATTAAATTATTCAATCATTACATCTACTTCATCTCATCTTAATTATTCTCTTACTATCATACAAAATAATATAATAAACATAAAATTAATAAAATAAGAACTATAGAATACAAGAAATAATAATTATATAACAAAAAAAATGAAATTTTTTTGTATAATATTGAAAAACAAAATAAAAATCTTTTTTTAAAGCAAATAATACAAATTATTTTAATTTTTAATATAAAATATTTAATAAAGTCCTACTTTATCACATTTACGTGAACTTTCACGTAAAAAAAATAAAATAACATTGACAAAGGTTCAAAGTTTTGGAAAAAATGAGCAAATTCATTGCTGCAAAAGCTGCTAGGTTCAAAGGTAACAGCAACATTACGAAAATACTTCTTCATTGCTCATTCATTAAGAGGCTGAGTAAATACCCTTCTGATTTGGCTAAACAACTTGATTTGAGTTGCTCCTCTTGCTGCTGTTCACAGGTCTTTACGGAACATCTAGGTCGCCGTATTTAGAATTTATTAAACAAATAATTCTTTTATAAAATATATTTTTAAAATAAATTATGACAAGAAATTCATTTTCTATATACTTAATATAACAATAATTCCAAGAAAATATGCTATTATATACATATATTATTAAAATTATATTTAAGAAATGTATAATTTTATTTTTTATAAAAATATAGAAAAATAAAAATTCTTAAAGAAATTAGATAACATCGTAGCATTATCAACCATGTTCGTAGAGTTCACAGTACTAAGATACTTTCACCTAAAATACAAGGCCATACGACGAATGAAATATTATCTGTGGAATAAAATAGGTTACCAATCTATAACATAGCCATAATGAATATCCAAATATCTTGTATTTCATGTTTCAATCTTATATTTTTCTTATTTTAGTAATGAAGTTGTGATGATCACAAGTTTTTCTTCTTACAAACTATTCATCTAGCTAATGCTCTTTGCTCCTATTTTCTCTCAATTTTTTGTTCTCTCTCAATTCGTTTTTCTTCACGTCTCACGTTAATGCATCGATTTTCCAGGAGCTTCACAGGTTTTAGTTCCTTTTTTGAATTTACTAACTTTTTCTCATCTAATTTTTAGTGAATAAATCAGATTTCAATCATTTTTTTAATATATTTACTACGTAGTTAATAAAACTTTATCAAACAAATTTAATTTAAAACTCCATTTATATATATGGGAATTATTGAAAAACAAGTAGTACATACACGAATTTGCCAAAAGAAATTGCTCACGACATATTGCTCTTGCTCAAAACTTAGTTTAAAGTGACTCAAACCTCCCGTGAAATCTTTAAACCACTTAGTTTTTTTTTTATTTACTAATCTCGATATTTTGTATAACTACACTATAGTGTAGTTTGATGTTGAGATGACATTCAGCTGTTTGACTGCAATCGACCTGTTGGCCCAATTCGTTGTAGAAAGTAATGAAAAACGCAAAACTTTTGCTATTTGAATGACTGAACTTGCGTTTATTTCATGAATATATTTTATACAATATGATAAGTTTGTTGTATATCTTAGTCAAAACCAGCAATTGAAGAATATTTTTGATTGATAAACAGATAATAACGCGTTTTTCCAAGATTATCAATGCAACTTGAACTAGTTAGGTTTGTTACAAAATCTGTGTGTATTTTTCCTTGTCTGTGATCATTATTTTGAGCTATTAAAAGTACTAAAAAACGTTAATAATATTACATTTCCTTATTTTGTTTTTTATTTTGAAATATATACAATACAACTATAAATGTATTCATCTCTTTGTTCATTTTCCCTCTCTTTCTCCTTCTCTTCTTCTTCTACTCATCATCTTTATTTCTCTCTCTTTAACATGAAATGCATATATTTCGTTTTTCTCTGTTTCTATCATGTTTATTATGCTATTTTTATATTTATTTTTTGCTCGAAATGTTCTCAAATCAACATCATTCTGCACCTTCCGTTCATCTGTTCTCTTGTACTTTGCACTCTGCTCTCAATTTCGCCTTCTTTTATCTCCTTCAAACTTTAACTTCACTCCTAGTCCATTCTTATCAAACGAAGCTCCGAATATAATAGTTTTTTGCGTTGTAAATAAGATTTTCTAATAGATTTACTTAACTTTCTAATCATCCGTTTGATTATAATGATATTCTTGGATTCATTTGTCCAATTACACAGCTTGTTTTAGATATTTCAACGTAAAAACTACATTATGGAGAAAAAGGTTCGCCCACCGTTTCCTTTATACAAAAAATTTCCAAGTCAATTTGAACGAGCTTCCTATAGACTCTATGTGAGTTTCTTAATTTTTTGAAATTAAATATTTGTTTCTTTGAAGAATGCTCTGGATAACAAGTTATGGCCTATTCGTCCAGCATACTTCTCTATGTCCCTTGTCGCCAGTACAGCATATCACTATAAGATGGATCTGCTGCCAAAATTTGAGAACAAATACCTGGAACTTGTCAAACTTGGCTTAGTCTCCTTTTCTTCAGTTTATGTGCCTGTTTTGCTTATTCGCCAATTTTTGAGCCGATTCTATTTCTCATACAAAGGATTTTTGTTCGAGAAACCAAAGAATCCTTCATGGACAACTAAAATCTGGGGGGTTAGTCCCAAATTTTATTTTTTTGTTTTGAAAATTTCTTCAAAAAATAGTAAATGTTTGTATTCTTCAGGCTTTCCGCTCATTATTATCTTTAACACCTCCTTTACTCAAATCATGCGATAATCTCTTACCAAAGCTATCTTGTCCTGATCTAGATGATACAGTAAAGAGATATTTGGCTTCTATCAAGAATCTGATGAGCGAAGTTATTTAAAACTCATTCAATTCAATACAATCTGATTTATCTGCAGGAAGAATTTGCTTTAGTGTCAGAACAAGCTGAAACATTTTTGCGCGAAGAAGGTCGTAAGCTTCATACATATGCTCGACTATATTCTATGTTTGCTGATAACTATGTGACTCCTTTTTGGGAAAAATATGCTTATCTCTACAGCAGGTTAGTGGTCAATTGTTTTATGATTATTAAACTTTGTATTCTGATGTTTTTTTTAAAGATTTTTAACATCCTTGTTTGACGATGAACTAAATTTTATTAAACAAATAAAATGCAAAAAATATATTTTTTAACATTCTCAGTAATCAGAAATATTTTTTATTTAATAATTTTTATTAAGGTCGCCTGTTTTGATCAACAGCAGTGTAGCTCATGTAGATCTATATAGGGACAAGCCCGCTACATGGGCAGTACGTGCTGCTCATGTTGTCTACATCGAAACTCTTTCACATTTGGCAATTGATCGTCAAACTTACAAGCCAGTGGGTTATTTTGCTCCTTTGGTGTTGTACTTTGAGACTTGAATCATCGTTGTACCTTTGTCGTATGTTGCATGTGGTAATTTCAGCTGGGTGATGGGCTGTTATGTGCAAGACATTATGATAAGATGTATGCTGTCACAAGAGTTCCGGATGCACAATGTGATTATTTGAAGAACTACGGTAAACAATAATTTGTATTAATTTGTAAAGAAAAACGATTGTATTTAAGGAATATCAAAGCATGTTGTATTCTATTATAAGGGAGGATTCTATCGTGTACAAGTATGTGATGAGAAGAATAATATGTATTCAGTTGAACAATTGACGAAGTAATTTCAGAATTTTCTGTCAAAATTTGAAAATTATTTTTAGAATTTTTGCTGAGCTTGTATCCAGAGAGGATGCTGCTCGCAGCAGAAGATGTGAACATGTTGCTGCTTTAACTACTGATTCTAGGTATATTTTTTGAATAATAAATTAATAAAAATGATACAAATTTATAAAATTTTTAGAGATAAATGGGCTGCTAATCGTGAAAAGTTCTTCTTGAATAACCCAGTTAACAAGAAAACTTTGGAAGAAATTGAGAGTGCTATCTTTTTCCTCATTTTCGATGACACAGATGAATATGACTATATTCCAGTGAGATAATTTTCATCAAACTAACTAGTTGAATTGTTAAAAATTGTAGGAAAAACCTGCCGTCCTCTCGAACTATATGAGAAACATGTTGACAGGAAATGGTGCTAACCGATGGTCAGACAAATCATTGAACTACATTGTAGCTAAAAACACAAGAGTAATACTTCAGATCAATTAGTTTTTAATCATTTTCATCTTTGTTTCTGATTTTAATTAACACAAATCATCAGATAACAAAATTGAAATATGTTTGATTACAGTGTGGTGGAACAACTGAGCATTCTATTGCTGATGGATCCGAATTTGATCATATTATGGAAAACTTTGTTTATATGGATACTCAAGTTTTAAAGTTTGAATTACTTCATTATTATTTTTTATTAATCAACTTGATTATGGGTATCCACCAATTGAGGAGCAAAAGAAAATGGAAATTGTAACTGAAGCAGATAAGAAAAATCTGATTCTAGCTAAAGAACTTGAAATTCAAGTTGATGACGAGGTTTTACTTTGAAGAAAAAGAATTTTTTTTTAATTATTATTTAAGATGAATGCCGAGATTGAACGATGTATGCTTTCTCATGCTCAACGAGCTGAAGATGTTGATATTGAAAGTATAATCTTCAGGTTTTTTTCAAACTCAAATATAAACTAAAGTATTTTACTTCAGAGACTTTGGTAAAGGTCTAATTAAGAAGTGCGGAGTTTCACCTGATGGATTCATTCAAATGGCAATTCAAATAGCTAATTACAGAGTCAATATATACATAATTTTAGAAAAATTTTAATTAATGTCTTTTTCTAGGATCAAGGAAAGTTTGTGTTGACATATGAGCCAGCATCTGCTCGTTTCTACAAAAATTCTCGAACTGAGACTCTTCGTACAGTATCTGATGAATCATGTGCTTTCGTTAAGGCTTTCTTGAACTCTGAAGTTCCAGTTAGTTAATATAGAAAAGTTCATAATTTATAATTTCAACTTATAGAATGAAGAAAAAATAAAATTATTAAAAATTGCTTGTGATGCTCATGGTCAACGTAATCGTGAATGTATGGTTGGCAAAGGAGTTGATCGCCATTTATTTGTTTTATACATATTGAGTAAAGGAACAGATATTTCATCACCATTCTTGGATCATTATATTTCTCAGAAATGGTTACTTTCTACATCACAGGTAAAGATATCATTATAATTTCTTAAGCAAATGCTCTTAAGGTTCCTAATTGTACTAACCAAATCAATGAAGATGATAATATTGATGATACATGGCTGGGAGCCTGCTTTGGCCCTGTTGCTCCTACAGGTTACGGTAAGTATTATTTTTAATAATTTTGTAAAATAATAATAACTGATAGGTATCTGTTATCGTATGGGTGGAAATCATTCAATCATTGCACATGTCTCTAGCTTGCATGAAGCTGAGAATACGGTATCATTAGATATTTTCAATTAAAATATTTATTAAATTATTTTAGAATTCTGAACGATTTGGAAAACATTTTACTAATACACTGAACGAAATGATTGATTTATTCAACGTTCGAGAATAATCAACTCAACGAATTTCATAAAAAAATGTTTTTATTTTTTGAAATATTATCTAACTCAAAATTCTCACTCGTTTTAATTTTGCTTTGAGCATTCCTGTTACAGGTTTATTCTTGTTGTACATAAAACTTTTTCTAATTCATTATGTAACTTATAAAAATGAATGATTTACAAAAAATAAAATATATATTCAATTTATTTATTACTAAAATATTTTTTAAAACAAAATATACTTCATTATTTGAATATAAAAACTGAAAAGTTCAATGAATCATTGGAAATTTACTTGTGAACCATACGAATGGAAACAACATGTCCTCGAATAATTTCAAGAACACTACTGAAATATGTATAATTGAAGTTAAAATTTAAGTTTTAAACGTTTCTTACTCGGATCCAATCTTAAGACATGCCATTGTTTCAGATTGCATTGGATAAGTTGTTCCTCCAATCATGAGAACGCAGAATGAATCTGGCTGTAAAATGAATTTTGATGACTATTTTTCAATTTTTTTCAAAATCTTTACTTGAATCCATAAAAGCAATTCCACTGGTCCACTTTGCATGTCATATGTTCCTTTTCCAAGAAGCATAACTTCAGTTTTGTATTTTGGTGCTCCATAAATTTGAATAGGTCCGGATCTTGAGAAAAACAAAAATAAATTATAAGAAATTAAAAAAATATTTACAATAATTCAGCACTATGAGATATGATGAAGGACTTAAGATTAATTGGCTGATCTAAATCTGTGAAAGATGGTTCATATGGTGCAGTGATTTTGAAGCTGTCTTCACCAGGAGTATCTTCAATAAACATATATATGATGTTCATTAACGTTATTGTCCTATTTACCAGTTTTGAAGGCTTTTGACTCATGAAATTGTTTGATCAATGGTGGAAGATCTTTAACAACATCAGTTAAATGGAACCACCGTTCATAAAGACGAACAGTAGAATGTCCAGCAAAGTATCTGTAAATATATTTCTTCCTTCATCTGCAATCCGGGAAAATTCGTACCGGACACAATCAAATTCAGTATTATCTCGAGCTCTTTCCACAACAAAACCAATGGTATTCGAGAATCTCTGAGGAGAATGTTCAATTCGTGCTGGTAGCAAGAAAATTTCTCCTCAAATCAATGATTATATCAAATGTTTCAGAAATATACAACAATACCTTCTCTAATAACCAAATCCTTCATAATACCTTTTTCTATAACCTTCAATACCATATCTCCAGTACGTTGAAAAAAGAACTAAATGCTATTGAAATATAATTTTCAATCAAAGGTACTACTCACTTCTTCACCTTCTTCAAGATGATAATCTTTCCTAGAATTTGGTCCACCGACAAAGAACACTTTTAATTGATCAGAAAACCTGTCAATATAGTTTTTAAATTTTCTGATAATATCATAAATATATTTTTATTAATTTTAAAAATGCAACCGTCTTAACTATACAAGAATTCCAAATGAGTAGTTCACGTGAGCAGAAACGTGCGTGAGAAATTTAAAAATATATTGTTATAATTAGTGTTATACTTACATGCATTTGTTACAAACAGGAGGAACGAAATCCTTTCGGTTATCCAAAATCCATTCCGGAATTACTCGCACAGATACTGACATGATGAATATAATTAGAAGTTCAAACTAATTGTTTGATTTAGCTGAGTTACAAAGCGTGTGAATGTATTAATAACAGTCAAAGGTCAAATCTAGGCCCAAAGGCAATGATTACAATGATGGTTATCAGATTCTCAAGGACATACATGGTCAAGGTATTCTATCTAATTTTTCTGCAAATTAATTCAATTCATCTTTGATACGTTTATATTAAAAAAATCCTTTTGAAATGGATATGAGTCATTATTTTGTTTGAAAATAAAAAAGTTTTAGAATAAATGAAATATATTAGTTATATATTTTAAAATATTCAAACCTTCATGTTAGCCTTGAAGAATGGTTAAAACTTTACCTTATTTGGTACAACAATAAGAATTCATGAATTCTTGTTGTATCACATTGTTTTTGAAAGTTTTTTTTCCTTTTTTTTTGTTATCATTAAGATATATTACTTCAATTATAATCATAAATAGAATATAAAAAGTTTCATATTAGCTTTCAATGATATTGATATAGTCACACTTATACAGATCTATCTATGAAAACCGGCTCTTGCAAACTTAGTAATAAGTACTGGTTCAATTATACTAACAGTTTACACAAATAATATTATATATAATATGTTATATATTGATTGTTTAATGCTTAATTTTAAAAAATAATAATTAATTTTAATAAAAACTTCTAATTGAATTGATGTTAATCTTATAATTCGATAAGTTTTTTTCTTGGAATAAGTTTATCACGTACTAGAACTACGGTTTGCAAAGTTGAGAAATAATTGAAAAGGAAAGTGCTTTGAGAAACGATTATAACGATGCGGTTAGGTATGTTATAAGTAAAGTAATCATAAATGAGATTAGGATTTATAGAACTATGGAAACTTACCTAAATCATCAAACCGGACATAGCTGTTTCGGGTAACCATGTCTGTACCAGTCGACAAGAATTTGAAGTAGTAATTCTTTTGACGGAAGAAATTTTTACTGTTCGTTCCACTGCTTACGTGGTTGGTTCAAGTTACGTTTGATAGGCAATTGATTACATCTTTTTCTAATTGAATGTGACAACTACCAATTAACTTTCATTATAAAACAAGTCGACTAATCATATTCTGAAATGGTTCAAACACATTGAAATTGAAACTTTTTGTGAGATACATATATTTAGTATAAGGAAGTTTGAAATGTTTCATAAAAAGGTCAATGATATCAATTGTTTCATATAAGAAAAAACATTATTATGTAAACGAAAGCTGTTAATTAATTAACTAGACATAATATACAAATTAAGGATCGATAATATCTTCCACATCTATAAATTGTTAAAGTCTCGTATATTCATAAAAGCTGGCGGAAAATTAGTTTCAAAAAATAATTTCTCGAAATTTAGAGGACAAAAGAAATTTTTTAACCGGCAAATCTGAAAATTACTTAAAGTTGAACGTTAAAAGTCACGGGAAGAGATAATGAGACCTCGTAAGTACACTTAAAAGACAATATATGTATATATATACAGATGAAAGACAAATAAAAATTAGAATGATAACGACGATGAAAAATACATTTAACAACTAAATGAGGAAATAAACAAGAACATGATTATCGGCCATTAAAGAAATTTCCGAAATTTCCACCGATATTGTTGAGATCGAAGCCTGTGAACTGTTGAAGTAACTGACCTGCTGCGGCAGCTGCAGCTTCTTTACCCTAAAGCAAATTCACAGAATTTAAAACATTTTTATCAGTTGTATTTACTTTCGGTCCACCTTGTTTTATAGCTTGAGCTGATACGAGACCTTTTTGGATTAAGCCAAACAGTCCTAAGTCTTCTTCGTCCCCATTGCCATTATTTTTAGGCCTCTGGTTTCCCATATCTGGTCCGTTGTTTCCTCCAAACATTCCTCCAAATGGGCCTAGGTGGTGTAAATCAAATTACCTTTTCACGAGTAAGATATTTACCAAGCCCACCAAAGTTTCCAGCTTCTCCACCATTCCGATTACCACCTCCTCTACGACCACCTCCTCCGCCTCCGTTGCCTCCTCCTCCTCCTCCTCCTCCTAATCCAATCCCATTCATACCTCCACCAGAAGCCCATCCTCCATTTTTAGGTGGTTGTGGAGGGCTTGGAGGGGGGATGAAAGGAGGTAACGTTGGCACAGGAGGGGGAGGTGGTGGAGGGGGAGTTTCATGAGTTGGCATTGATCCTGTAGTTATATCAGTTCAGTATACTCAATTATCAATGCTGATAAACAAAGTAGATTTCATTAAGGAATATACTCACGTCGACACATTTTTACAATCTTTTGACAAGAAGCTAAATCTTCAAACAGATTGGCATTTGTTTCTTGGGTCACACACCCTGGGAACCAAAATTCATCACATTTCTGAGTTTCCTAAAGGAAATAGTAATATCTGCATTTCTGAAAATAAATTCTTGCCTTATTATAAGTGTACATCACTTTGAAACCACAAAATCGTCCAGTAGGAGCATCCATATCGCAAATGTCATTACTAATTTCGGGCGCCGGCATTCCACCTGAACAGAAAATAAAATTGTGTTGATACACCTAGTTGTATTCATGTTTCAGCTTCAATACATTGAAAGACCGGATAAAATTTGGATTGAACATAGAAACATTCCACTTTACTTGTTTTAATAACTTGAAAAAATAATACAGTATGAAAAGTGGTGCTTAAAAGTATCTTCGCGAGAAAAAAACAATTTGGTTAATTTTTAATTATATGAAATAATATGTGAACTTTTTCTGTATTCAATAGTTAGTTTTTCAATACACTTATGATAAACTAAATTTTCTTAATAGTTTTTTCTTTTATTTTATTTCATACCACTGAAGTGAGCATACCTGAATGACCTTGACCACCTTTAGCAAATCGGCCTCCCTTCTCTCTAGCTCCTGCTCCTTGACCTTTTCCACCCATCGGATTAATAACGATCGGTTTAGGTGTTGTGATCATGGAGCGTGGAGGTCCCAAAGGAACCCCACCATTAGCTGATGTTATACACTGAAATAATTTACTTTGTATTAAGAAAATATTAATTATGATATGAAAATCTAAATCTAAAAATAGATTATAAGTTATTGATTGAATGTGAACGACACAAAACAGTATGATAGTATACTAATTTCAATTAAATTATTACATTTCTACCACGTTTTAATAATTTAATTTCGATTTTAAACCATAAACAGTTATATTTAATAATATATTCTATCTTATATATAGTAAGAACATGATATTTTAGTTGTAAATTTCATACACTCTTGATGATCTTCTTTTTTTTTGTAATAATAACAATAAACGAAGTTGCGACTAATTTTTCTTTTTGATCTTTTTAAAAAGAAGATTCGTTTGATGATGTTTTTTTTATGTTCAAACCAATTTTTTTTGCAAAAACTTGACTTGGCATTTTCAGGTGAACTATACCAGCCTTGAGGGCATTACAAAGCATGATAGGTCAACCGGATTACGATCACACTTATACATGACTTTGTGAAATGAAATGTGAAAAGAGAGGTTGTAAACTCACATAGAAGCATGTCGCTTCTTCAAATAGAAACCTATTACAACAAGTATTTTCAAGGAAAAGATCGTTTATAGAAGACGAGAAAAAAGACAAGAATTCGTAGAAGATGTCATAAGTTTTTCATAGAACTCAATAACACGCATGATTCATCGCTTCTGTTCGCCCTTTGTCCAAGATATAAACATAATAACAAACCTCTGTAGGAATTGTTTTGCATTCATTAGCTGATTTCTCGCTTGTCTTTGATGCTGGACGCACACAAAATTGTCTTGGAAAATCACATGTGAAAGGTTCACACTTTGAAGTGCCAACGGCAGTGAAATCTCCCGAAATGAAGTCTTCACCTGAAATATCACACTTTGATCATATGTATATATGATATTGGTTCAATATTTCTCATAGCATTCATATGAAATTAGCTTAAACTATCTGGCAAATCCGAAAACTAGGGGAGAAAGTGGAAATCCGGGAAAATCAAGAAATCGCGCAGTTAATACCATCGAAGTCCAAACTTTCTCTTTTCTAGGACATTATCTTCAAAAATGAATTTAGATATAAATATTATGCTGTGGGAAACTATGAATAACCAAGAGAAATCGAAATTAAAGCTAAAATAACAAGAGTCCTTAAGGATCTCTCTCACTAAGTCGACCATCCGAACAATCAAAGATTTCCAGTTTTATGAAACAATTGTTAAGAATTTCAAAATTAATCTACTTTCTTGGTATATATTCTGGAATACATATGAACCCTATCTTATTCAGCTACTAGGCAATGTGCAAAAACGTAGTAAAAACGTTAAAATATATTAATTTTAAAGAATTAAAACAAGAATAAAGTATGAAATCGATACACCTACATTCTTCTGTCTCGAACAGTTTATCCATGAATGGATCTAATTCATCTGGAAGTTCAGCTGCTACATAGTGAGAGAATAAATAAATCCAAAGTACAGTTAGTGAATACTTAAGCATCATAAAATATATACCAGATTAGGTATTCTCAGAATACTATTATTAACACATGTACTGCTCACAGTCTGACGATGCTGGCTAAACTAATTACGATGCGTCGTGATTTCAATTCCTTTGCCCCTGCCTTCTTCTAAAGCGAGTTTTATCCCCACAACCAGTTTGTACGAAAATGCCCATTCAAACTTCGCGCCACGACACGTTTGCAGTTCGATTACGGTAGAGCTCTCACGTCTCCGGCGCCTGCGTACTCTCTATGGTGGTCTTGACAGCACTCCAAAGCCTTCGGTGCATTCACCACTAGCCATTGATATACGATTTGGAGTAGTTATTTTTCGTTTATTTGTCTTACTTGACTATCTTCTTAACTTAAAGTTATAAATGCTTTATTTAAAACATTATTTTAATTATTTTATTTAATATTCTTCTCCCTTTCCTTCCTTGAAATAAGTGCAGTGTTGGAATCTTTTCATACAACCATTGCTTCATTATCTGTCTTCTTAAAAATTTCTAAGGCATTCATTAAATAATTTTTAATTCTAGAAGTTATAATGGATCAGTTCCAAGCTCTCGTTGAACCAGGACGTCAATTCGCCAAGGATTCTTACAGACTCGTTAAGAGATGTACCAAGCCTGACAGAAAAGGTATTATCATTTTTAATTTTTATTTTTAATAAAACATGTTTCTAGAATACCAGAAGATCGCTATGGCTACTGCTATTGGATTCGCTATCATGGGATTCATCGGTTTCTTCGTTAAGCTTATCCACATCCCCATCAACAACATCATCGTTGGTGCTTAAATTACATAAAACGGTTATTGTAAGAAATCTTCTCATCGTTATTCCTTACTTCGGGCCTAAATTAAATTATTGAAATTTTAGTTCTGTGTTAATTGTTTTAATTATTCAAATGCTGGAGAGCTGTGATTGTCCAAAAACTACGGAACTGATCCGTTAATAAAACGTTTTAACTCGAAAAAAAGATGTTCTTTGACGTTGGCTTAATGCCTTTTCGGATTTTTGAATAAACTTGGGGTGAATTATAAACTTTGTAAAGATGCCTAGGTATGTTGTGCTGATATCTGGTAAGAGAAAGTCGGGGAAGGACTTTTGCTCGAAGATACTATCTGATGCCCTTGGTTGTAGTTATAAATGTGCTGTCATTGGGGTATCTCACAGTTTGAAAGAAGAGTATGCCATGAAACATGGTTTGTTCTCCTAAAGAAATGCTTTGTTATGAAAGTTACAGGACTGAAATACGAAGAGTTGTTAACTGATAGTTTATACAAAGAAGAACACAGAGCTAAGATGATTATTTGGGGTGAAGCCAAGAGAAATTCTGATCCTGGCTATTTTTGCAGGTATAGCAGTACTATTCCTAACTGTTGTAAATTCAAAGAAAAAACACACAGGGCTGCACTTAGTTCCGCAAAAAACGCTGTTATTGCTGTTATATCGGACTGTCGAAGAAAATCTGACATGGAAGTTTTTAAATCATTGTTTTCTGATAGAAATGTTACTACAGTTCGAATAGAAGCTAGGGAAGAGACACGTATGAAGCGTGGCTATAAATTTGTTGATGGTGTGGATAATACTGAATCAGAATGTGGATTGGACGATTATAAATTTGACTATATTATTAAGAATGATGAATGTGTTGAGGATGTTTCAGCAGTTCTCCAAGAGCTAGCGACCACAATAATAGGAAAACTTAATGAAAATTAAGTACTGATAAGCATATTAGTATATAATGAATTTAGTAAAATATTTAAAAATTCTATGTATATTTAATAATATATCACGCGATTTCGTTATCTCTTATGATACCTGGTTGACATACTTTTCTGATATAATAAATAGTTATTTTCGATAAGGATTTTGCCATTTGTTTCTTCTGAGTTTTCAAATATGGCTGAGCTTGACGCTATTTTCAAGTACGTTTTAATTATTCTTTAACATAAAAGAATAAACTTGTAGGGATATTGATAATGCATATCCTCAATATCGAGATGTTTTGGCTGAGGCTGTAGCCATTGAAAGTGTATCTTCTGACCCAGCTCGCCGTCCTGATACCGTTCGTATGTGTCATTGGATGAAGTGAGAAAACTTCTTCATTTATTTTAATTTTTTTACCTGTTTTGGTTTTCAAGTTTAGTTTTTTAATTGTTATAGAGAGCGTCTTGAGAAACTCGGTGTTGAAGTTGCTCTTCAAGATATTGGCAACCAAGTACTTGAAGGAACATCGGTAAAATAGATTTCAAGCAGTATTTTTGCTACGATTTGCTTGTAGGTTCCCCTACCTCCTGTAATTTTCGGAACTCTTGGAAAAGATAAAAGCAAAAAAACTCTTTTAGTATATGGTCATATCGGTTAGTTTTATCACTTGTGTGTTTTAAAAGCTACTAGTAGCATCCTTAAGAATTCATATTTTGAATTTATATATATATCAGAAATTTTCATAGTTTGATAAGAATACCTATGCTCAGCTAAAACTTACTTTGTTATCTTTCTTATGCACACTGTTTATAGTTGTATTTCAGATGTACAGCCTGCTCAGAAGGAGGACGGGTGGAAGACTGAGCCTTTTGTTCTCACAGAAAGAGGTTTGAATGAATTTTACTAAGTTTTTATAATATAATATGAAAATTAACCGATTTTTTATTTATTTAAATAAGATATATTATCAATGCTTTAGCCTCTCCAACAATTGACTCAAAAATTTGAATGCAAGTTATAGTTAGAGAAACCAACACATAACTTTAGATGGTAAACTTTACGGAAGAGGATCTTCTGATGACAAAGGACCTGTATTGTGCTGGCTTCATGCCATTGCCATGATGCAAAAACATAATATCGACATCCCTGTTAATATTAAGTTTTGCTTTGAAGCTATGGAAGAAAGTGGTTCCGAAGGGCTTGAAGTATCTCTTTATTCATTTATACATTACACCTAGATTTGTTAAGGATCTTCTCATCAGAGTTAAGGATACATTTTTGGCTGATGTTGACTTTTGTTGTATATCTGATAGTTACTGGCTTGGTAACACAAAGCCTTGTTTGACCTATGGTTTAAGGCTAGTTTGAAGTCCAGTCCGGTATGCTTACAGTTATATTTTAGAGGAATTTGTTCTTTTGGTGTTGAAATCACCGGTATCAATCAAGATCTTCACTCAGGTGTTTATGGTGGAGTAATGTAAGTAATGAAGCATAATTCAATTGAAACTGACCGAATTCTAATGAATTTAGTCATGAACCAATGTCTGATCTAGTTTGGATTCTCTCCCAACTTGTTACACACGATAACAGGATCCAAATCCCAGGTAGGTCACCTATTCGTTGGTCTTCTGACTATTTTATTTGTATTAGGAATTTATAACGATGTTGCACCTATGACCACAAGTGAAACTTCTTTATACAGAGACATTGATTTCAGTGTCGAAGAATTCAAAAACAGTGTTGGAGCTAAGAAGCTTCCAGTCGAAGATAAAGAAACAGTCCTTATTAGAAGATGGCGAGAGCCTTGGTATAAATAAAAGGCTACAAATACTAAGAATTTAAATTAATTTCAGTCTATCTATTCACGGAGTAGAAGGTGCCTTCTCCGGAAAAGGGGAAAAAACTGTAATTCCATCTAAAGTAATTGGAAAGTTCTCAATCAGAATTGTGCCCAACATGAAACCAGAACAAGTAACCAAGTTGACAATTGATTACTTAAATAAGGTTTGGGCTACACGTGGATCTCCCAATACTTTCAAGTAATTTTAAAAAATATTAAATCTACTTTAAAATTTTGTTCAGGCCTGTCGGTCATCAAGGATTCTTACCATGGGTTGCTTCAACTACTGACCCTAACTATGTTGCGGGAGCACGCGCAATGCAAACAGGTAAATTACGGATATCACTTAATTAATATAATTTGTTTTTATATTTATCTGCTTTCATGTATTTTGATTTTTAGTTCATGGCGTTGATCCTGATTTGATCCGAGAGGGTTGCAGCATACCTATAACCTTAACTTTCCAGGTTAGTAAGTTAAATAATCAAGAATTATATAAAAATAATATAGTCTTCAACCAAATAAAATGTAAAATTGTAATGTAATGCTATTTGACTTTGCAATTTAGGAACTCACCGGCAAAAATGTACTTCTATTGCCATTGGGTGCTTCTGATGACATGGCTCACTCTCAAAATGAAAAGAATAATATAATTAACTACGTTCAGGGAGTAAAAACGCTTTTGGCATATATTCTCGAATTGGGAAAGGTTTAGAATGTTGTTGATCGTACAAGATCATAGCGATGTGATATTGCTCGATAGTTGTATTTGTGTATTCTTATCTATTAAACAGTATATGATAACATTTGTTTTTTGAAGAACAAGAATAATGCCGAGAGTAACATTGTTATTGTGAATTTGATCTACAAGGCTTATCATTATGAAGAATATTTACTGATTCTCATCCATATAAAAAGTTGAAAAAATTGAAATTATTAGCTGTCATCATGGTTCGACCAATTTTGATATGCTCTGTTCTCTTTCTCATGCTTTGCATATATGCAAGCGATGCTCAAAAAGTATTGAAGTTCTACAAAGGCTTGAAGAAAAAAATATTAAAGGTATGTTTAGAAGCGCCTTCACAGGCCAACATTTCTATTATAGGAGCACAATAAGCTTCGATCGAAATTTGCTAAAGGAAAGTTTACTGATGGCCAAGGTAACAAATTCCCTAAGGCTAAGGATATGATCAGACTTGTATGAAAACATAGCATATAATATTTTATTTTATTAAATATTCAATCAGGTTTGGAATAAGAAAATGGCCAAAACAGCTGAAAAGGCTGCAAAGGCCTGCAAGATGGGTCCTCCAATCAACAATAACTTGGGAGAAAGCCAGTTCACCGCCTTCTCTAACAGTACTATCGCCGATCCCGAAAATTTGGTATACAACTGAGCAAAGCTGATTGCAGTTCCATTATGCTTATTTAGGCTTTGGATGCTGTTAAGGCATGGCTTAAGGAATTCGATCAGGGATGGAACCCTAATCTTTTAACCAAATCTGAAATTGGACATGCTATCCAAGTCTGAGCCTAAAATGAAGTCAAAAACTTAATATGCCATTTAGGCTGTATGGGGAAGAACTCGTAAAATCGGATGTGCTATTGTATCCTGTGATGGTGGAAAAGGAGTTATGGTTGTCTGCGAATATGCACCAAAGTAAGTTGTCATCTGAGATCTGGCATATAATTGGCCATTATAGGGGTAATATGGCAAACAAAAAGGCTTACAAACCTGGAAAAACCTGCCAAGCTTGTCCGAAACGCTTCAAATGCAACAAGAAGAAAGGACTATGCGGATAAATGATTTCTTTTATGCGTATATGTGTATCTATACTTGTGTCTGTATTTACGGAAATATCGAACTCAATAAACTTTACATTCGCAATTAATGTGTATAATTCATAAAGAAAAACAGAAGCACCTTTTCTTATCAGTCTTTTTTTCTCAAAACGGAAGAACAATTTTGTATGACGTAATGTTACAGAGATTATAATTATTATTTACATATAAAAACATTATCATAATGATCGAAACCATATGAATTATAATAGTTTAATAACATTTCATATGAAGTAAGCGTTGATTTCATAAAATTTGTGCTTTTTTAATCTCATAATAATATTATCTTTGAATCAGATTAATAACTGAAAATATTTGTTATATCAAGTTTTAAGTTGGGAAAGATTATGTATAAACTGATATGATTATTTTTTATTAAGATTACTAGTTAGTTGTAGATCAAATCAAAAAACAGATTATTTTTGTTTATTAATTGTTTTTCTTAAATTATTAGAAAACAGCATTTATTTATGAAGATAACAAAATTTTTCAGATACAACAAATGATGCAAACTTCCATAAACTAATATTGATATATAATTATATGATAACACTGAAATGAACATTGAATATATGAATTAACAGTATTTTTTATGTTCACGTTTTCTTGAGAAAAATCATAAAAAAAAACCTCATTTATAAATTTGAAAAAAAACAATCGGTTGGTCATAATATTGCATCAGATCTTTTTAAGAATTCAACATTTTTCTGTATGGCGCCAATAGGTTTACTCAGTTTCAACTTGTTTAGCTGGAATTTATGATCTTGTTTTTATTACAAAAAATAAGAAACTTTTTAAAATACGATGGATAGTAGAGATTGATATATAAAAATTTTCTAAGAGTACTATATATTAGTATTATGTTATGAAATGTTTATATTTACTACTATTTGATCATTGACTTCGTAAATGGGTGCAAATCTAAAAAAAACATTAAGTTGATAAAGCAGGACAATGTCTATAGCCTACAGTACATAATTATAACGTTAGCTATTGAAATTCTAGTCTATGTGTGAGCTGATAATTTGACGTCGTTATGTTTTTTTTCCTAATCTAATATTGTATACAAATAGATGCCTTCCTATTCATATGTTTGTTTAATGTAATATTCTTATCATACTAAGCTTATTTACCTACTTAGGTTTTTTTAAAGTGTCGGTTCTCATTTCCAAGCTCATTCGGTGCTATGATGAGTCCGCGGCTGCTGCTGGCTATTTCGATAATAGGTATGATTTAGCTTTTGAATTATACGTTTTTTTCTTGAATTTCGAGAAAAAAAACCTTTTTTTCAGTCCTTCTTTTCCTATTACTGTTAATTATATATTTTTATATATAATAAATTGTGTATAATAATAATAATAATAATAATAATAATATATATATATATATATTATTTAATTAAATTAATATATAATATTAAATTTTATGTATTATTTTTGTTTAAAATTAAAACTCTTAATATTTAGCTGTCATCAGCGCTGATATAACCGGATCTGGTTCTGCACAGGATTTCTTAAATTGTAAGTCCTCCTAGTATAACTTTCTGTATTTCTTAAAATTCATGTTATAGATTTGCAATCTGCAAATAATGTGCAAGGTTATGCTTTACCAGATGGCGCTCTCATTCAGCCACAATTGTTACATAAGCTTCCCCCTGGATTCTCCGTCAGCTCTCGCCCTGTCGTAACTAAGATTCCGGGTGTCATGATGAGTATGACTAGCAACGCCGGTTATGGTCCTATAAATAACAACCAGATATCTAATGTAATATCTGGAATGCAATTGGACAATGGAGAAGTACCTTGCGAAAAAACTTTGTTCGCACTCAGAGAAGTAACAGGACTTGGAATGGCACAACTTGCTGCTGCCACAAACCAGATTTTGGGTCAGCTTGCACTAGCTATCGGAAGTATAACTGGTCACACCAACAGTTTACCTCCTAGCACTACTGGGGATATCTCAGATTATGACCTGTCATTTTACTTAATGACTGGTACTTTACCAGGAAAACTCTATTCACCTGAATACACGTTGAATAATATCCTGATAACTTCTGATTCATCTCCTTTCTGGAACCCCGTTGATGGATGGAACACCGAGCCTACTGATGAAACTCCTGATCATATTGATCTGGAAAACACATTCAGCTATTTCAATATTCCAAACTTCATACCTCACCAAATCGGATATCCTACATTGACACCAGTAGACTTAGGATACGAACCAACTAATCCCTCAACCAACCCTGGTAGTCCAGTGGTTTTCAAAATTACCATTCCAGATTATCTAGCACCATTCTTCCCAAATGGCCAGATTCCTCCTCAGTTCCCTGTTTTCATGCAGACTCTGATTATAACCGTTCAGAAACATCACATATCACCAGAAACTATGCAGATTCCACCCGCTCTTATGATGTTTTTCCCGGGCAGAAATGTTCCTTTCGAAGTTATACAATTTGTATATCAAACGTTGGTCGAGCACACCTTGTATATTCGCTATATTCCTCTTGAGCTGGCTCAATATTTCCCTAACGGTCAATTCCCACAAACGTTCATCGATTTCATTTTGAAATTGAGCACTGGTGTCTCTATCCCACCTGAGGATGTTGTCCCAACCTTGGTTATTTTCTTCCCAAGCGGAACAGTCCCAGAGCCAGTGGTGAACTTTGTCATAAACTTTATTTTCACTCACTCTTTACCGGAAACTGACGAGGAACAGGAAAACCTTCCAACAGATTCGTATCCAGAAACAATGTCTCCAGAAGAGATCTCAGTTCCTGAAGAATTGGCACCTTACTTCCCAGAAGAAGAAATTCCCGAAGAATTTATCGACTTCCTCAAGGATTTGGCACCCTATCTTGAACAACAAGGAAGCATGCCAATAACATTCCAAATTCCTGAAAAATTAATGATTTTCTTCCCAACTGGTGAAATACCATTACCAATTTTAAATTTCATACAAAACTTCATCATTACATGGCATAAGCCAACAGACACACCACAGCCCATTGATGACTCCCCACTTCTGAAACCAACAGATGAAGAACCAGATGAGGAAACTGATGACGATCTCAGCGTAGAAAACGATGAAGAATTCCCAACTGATTCATACCCAGAAGGCACAAGTCCTGAAGAGATCACCGTACCTGAAGAGCTCGCCCCATACTTCCCACAAGGACAGATTCCACAGCTTTTCATCGACCTCTTGAAGGATCTTACCTTCACTCTTGATTCACCTGACACCAACAGATATACCGTCACTTTGCCGATTGAGTTCACATTCCTCTTCCCAGATGGCCAAATCCCAGAACCAGTTCAGAAGTTTATCGTGAACTTCATTCTCACTTGGCATCACCCAACCCACAAGCCAACAAGTCCCATGGATCCAACTGGAGAAGAGCCAGAGTATGGAGAACCAACATACGAAGACCCAACAGGAGAAGAGCCAGTGTATGGAGAACCAACAAACGAATACCCAACTGGAGAAGAGCCAGTGTATGGAGAACCAACAAACGAATACCCAACTGGAGAAGAACCTGTATATGGAGAACCAGACGAGGAAACTGATGACGATCTCAGCGTAGAAAACGATGAAGAATTCCCAACTGATTCATACCCAGAAGGCACAAGCCCTGAAGAGATCACCGTACCTGAAGAGCTCGCTCCATACTTCCCACAAGGTGAGGTTCCAGAAGAATTTGTCGACATGTTAAAGGAACTTACTTTCACCCTTGATTCACCTGGCACCAACAGATTCACCATCCCACTGCCTATGGAGTTCACATTCCTCTTCCCTAATGGTCAAATCCCAGAACCAGTTCAGAAGTTTATCATGAACTTCATTCTCACTTGGCATCACCCAACACACAAGCCAACAGGCCCCGTTGGTGATCACCCAACCCACAAGCCAGTAGGCCCCGTTGCTGATCACCCATTAGAATTCATTCCTGATGAGTATTCACCTGAGGATATCTCAGAATATGAAGCCACATACGAGGACCCAACAGGTGAAGAGCCAGTGTATGGAGAACCAACAAACGAATACCCAACAGGACAACCACTAGAGGATATAGAACCAAAATACGATTTCCCAACAGGAGAAGAGCCAGTGTATGGAGAACCAACAAACGAATACCCAACTGGAGAAGAACCTGTGTATGGAGAACCAGACGAGGAAACTGATGACGATCTCAGCGTAGAAAACGATGAAGAATTCCCAACAGATTCATACCCAGAAGGCACAAGTCCTGAAGAGATCACCGTACCTGAAGAGCTCGCCCCATACTTCCCACAAGGACAGATTCCACAGCTTTTCATCGACCTCTTGAAGGATCTTACCTTCACTCTTGATTCACCTGACACCAACAGATATACCGTCACTTTGCCGATTGAGTTCACATTCCTCTTCCCAGATGGCCAAATCCCAGAACCAGTTCAGAACTTTATCGTGAACTTCATTCTCACTTGGCATCACCCAACACACAAGCCAACAAGTCCCATGGACCCAACTGGAGAAGAGCCAGAGTATGGAGAACCCACATACGAAGACCCAACAGGAGAAGAGCCAGTGTATGGAGAACCCACATATGAAGACCCAACAGGAGAAGAGCCAGTGTATGGAGAACCAACAAACGAATACCCAACTGGAGAAGAACCTGTATATGGAGAACCAGACGAGGAAACTGATGACGATCTCAGCGTAGAAAACGATGAAGAATTCCCAACTGATTCATACCCAGAAGGCACAAGTCCTGAAGAAATCACCGTACCTGAAGAGCTCGCCCCATACTTCCCACAAGGACAGATTCCACAGCTTTTCATCGACCTCTTGAAGGATCTTACCTTCACTCTTGATTCACCTGACACCAACAGATATACCGTCACTTTGCCGATTGAGTTCACATTCCTCTTCCCTGATGGTCAAATCCCAGAACCAGTTCAGAAGTTTATCGTGAACTTCATTCTCACTTGGCATCACCCAACCCACAAGCCAACAGGACCCGTTGCTGATCACCCATTAGAATTCATTCCTGATGAGTATTCACCTGAGGATATCTCAGAATATGAAGCCACATACGAGGACCCAACAGGAGAAGAGCCAGTGTATGGAGAACCAACAAACGAATACCCAACTGGAGAAGAGCCAGTGTATGGAGAACCAACAAACGAATACCCAACTGGAGAAGAACCTGTATATGGAGAACCAGACGAGGAAACTGATGACGATCTCAGCGTAGAAAACGATGAAGAATTCCCAACTGATTCATACCCAGAAGGCACAAGTCCTGAAGAGATCACCGTACCTGAAGAGCTCGCCCCATACTTCCCACAAGGACAAATTCCACAGCTTTTCATCGACCTCTTGAAGGATCTTACCTTCACTCTTGATTCACCTGACACCAACAGATATACCGTCACTTTGCCGATTGAGTTCACATTCCTCTTCCCAGATGGCCAAATCCCAGAACCAGTTCAAAACTTTATCGTGAACTTCATTCTCACTTGGCATCACCCAACACACAAGCCAACAAGTCCCATGGAGCCAACTGGAGAACAGCCAGAGTATGGAGAACCCACATACGAAGACCCAACAGGAGAAGAGCCAGTGTATGGAGAACCAACAAACGAATACCCAACTGGAGAAGAACCTGTGTATGGAGAACCAGACGAGGAAACTGATGACGATCTCAGCGTAGAAAACGATGAAGAATTCCCAACTGATTCATACCCAGAAGGCACAAGTCCTGAAGAGATCACCGTACCTGAAGAGCTCGCCCCATACTTCCCACAAGGACAAATTCCACAGCTTTTCATCGACCTCTTGAAGGATCTTACCTTCACTCTTGATTCACCTGACACCAACAGATATACCGTCACTTTGCCGATTGAGTTCACATTCCTCTTCCCAGATGGCCAAATCCCAGAACCAGTTCAAAACTTTATCGTGAACTTCATTCTCACTTGGCATCACCCAACACACAAGCCAACAAGTCCCATGGAGCCAACTGGAGAACAGCCAGAGTATGGAGAACCCACATACGAAGACCCAACAGGAGAAGAGCCAGTGTATGGAGAACCAACAAACGAATACCCAACTGGAGAAGAACCTGTATATGGAGAACCAGACGAGGAAACTGATGACGATCTCAGCGTAGAAAACGATGAAGAATTCCCAACTGATTCATACCCAGAAGGCACAAGCCCTGAAGAAATCACCGTACCTGAAGAACTTGGAGAATCGTTCCCAGAAGGTGAGGTTCCAGAAGAATTTGTCGACATGTTAAAGGAACTTACTTTCACCCTTGATTCACCTGGCACCAACAGATTCACCATCCCACTGCCTATGGAGTTCACATTCCTCTTCCCTAATGGTCAAATCCCAGAACCAGTTCAGAAGTTTATCATGAACTTCATTCTCACTTGGCATCACCCAACACACAAGCCAACAGGCCCCGTTGGTGATCACCCAACCCACAAGCCAGTAGGCCCCGTTGCTGATCACCCATTAGAATTCATTCCTGATGAGTATTCACCTGAGGATATCTCAGAATATGAAGCCACATACGAGGACCCAACAGGAGAAGAGCCAGTGTATGGAGAACCAACAAACGAATACCCAACAGGAGAAGAGCCAGTGTATGGAGAACCAACAAACGAATACCCAACTGGAGAAGAGCCAGTATATGGAGAACCAGAAGAGGAAACTGATGACGATCTCAGCGTAGAAAACGATGAAGAATTCCCAACTGATTCATACCCAGAAGGCACAAGCCCTGAAGAAATCACCGTACCTGAAGAACTTGGAGAATCGTTCCCAGAAGGTGAGGTTCCAGAAGAATTCGTCGACATGTTAAAGGAACTTACTTTCACCCTTGATTCACCTGGCACTAACAGATTCACCATCCCATTGCCTATGGAGTTCACATTCCTCTTCCCTAACGGTCAAATCCCAGAACCAGTTCAGAAGTTTATTATGAACTTCATTCTCACTTGGCATCACCCAACCCATAAGCCAACAAGTCCCATGGACCCAACTGGAGAACAGCCAGAGTATGGAGAACCAACATACGAAGACCCAACAGGAGAAGAGCCAGTGTATGGAGAACCAACAAACGAATACCCAACTGGAGAAGAGCCAGTGTATGGAGAACCAACAAACGAATACCCAACTGGAGAAGAACCTGTATATGGAGAACCAGAAGAGGAAACTGATGACGATCTCAGTGTAGAAAACGATGAAGAATTCCCAACTGATTCATACCCAGAAGGCACAAGCCCTGAAGAAATCACCGTACCTGAAGAACTTGGAGAATCGTTCCCAGAAGGTGAGGTTCCAGAAGAGTTCGTCGACATGTTAAAGGAACTTACTTTCACCCTTGATTCACCTGGCACCAACAGATTCACCATCCCATTGCCTATGGAGTTCACATTCCTCTTCCCTAATGGTCAAATCCCAGAACCAGTTCAGAAGTTTATCATGAACTTCATTCTCACTTGGCATCACCCAACCCACAAGCCAACAAGTCCCGTGGACCCAACTGGAGAACAGCCAGAGTATGGAGAACCCACATACGAAGACCCAACAGGAGAAGAGCCAGTGTATGGAGAACCAACAAACGAATACCCAACTGGAGAAGAACCTGTATATGGAGAACCAGACGAGGAAACTGATGACGATCTCAGTGTAGAAAACGATGAAGAATTCCCAACTGATTCATACCCAGAAGGCACAAGCCCTGAAGAAATCACCGTACCTGAAGAACTTGGAGAATCGTTCCCAGAAGGTGAGGTTCCAGAAGAGTTCGTCGACATGTTAAAGGAACTTACTTTCACCCTTGATTCACCTGGCACCAACAGATTCACCATCCCATTGCCTATGGAGTTCACATTCCTCTTCCCTAATGGTCAAATCCCAGAACCAGTTCAGAAGTTTATCATGAACTTCATTCTCACTTGGCATCACCCAACCCACAAGCCAACAAGTCCCGTGGACCCAACTGGAGAACAGCCAGAGTATGGAGAACCCACATACGAAGACCCAACAGGACAAGAACTAGAGGATATAGAACCAAAATTCGATTTCCCAACTGGAGAAGAACCTGTATATGGAGAACCAGACGAGGAAACTGATGACGATCTCAGTGTAGAAAACGATGAAGAATTCCCAACTGATTCATACCCAGAAGGCACAAGCCCTGAAGAGATCACCGTACCTGAAGAACTTGGAGAATCGTTCCCAGAAGGTGAGGTTCCAGAAGAATTCGTCGACATGTTAAAGGAACTTACTTTCACCCTTGATTCACCTGACACCAACAGATTCACCATCCCATTGCCTATGGAGTTCACATTCCTCTTCCCTAATGGTCAAATCCCAGAACCAGTTCAGAAGTTTATCATGAACTTCATTCTCACTTGGCATCACCCAACCCACAAGCCAACAAGTCCCGTGGACCCAACTGGAGAACAGCCAGAGTATGGAGAACCAAACGAGGAGACTGATGACGATCTAAGCGTAGAAAACGATGATGAGGAAGAATTACCAAAAGATTCTTATCCTCTCAGTGTTACTCCAGACGAGATTACTGTTCCCGAAGAACTTGGAGAATCGTTCCCAGAAGGTGAGGTTCCAGAAGAATTCGTCGACATGTTAAAGGAACTTACTTTCACCCTTGATTCACCTGACACCAACAGATTCACCATCCCATTGCCTATGGAGTTCACATTCCTCTTCCCTGGTGGTCAAATCCCAGAACCAGTTCAGAAGTTTATCATGAACTTCATTCTCACTTGGCATCACCCAGAACAATCGTCTCATCCATCCAAGGAACCTGAGCAAAACAGTCCATTCTCCCCTAACATGTACCCCGAAGATATGAGTCCTGAAGAAATTACTGTTCCTGAAGAACTCACTCCTTACTTCCCACAAGGAGAAGTTCCAGATCAATTCATCATCATGTTGCAGAAGCTCACATTCACTCTTGATTCGCCCACAACAGATCGTTTGAAGTTCCCATTCCCAATGGAATTCACAGTTCTCTTCCCCGGAGGAAAAATTCCGTTGCCAGTTCAACAGTTCATCACAAACTTTGTTCTTACTTGGCATAAACCACATGAACCTTCTCATCCAGTTGATGAACCCGAAGAGGAATCGGATGACGATCTCAGTGTTATAAACCCTGATGAGGAAAATCCATTCCCTACTGACTCTTACCCTATCGGAATGACTCCTGATGAGATCACAGTACCTGAAGAGCTCGCCCCATACTTCCCACAAGGACAAGTCCCAATTCAATTTATCATCATGTTGCAGAAGCTCACATTTACTCTTGATTCACCTACAACGGATCGGTTAAACTTCCCATTCCCAATAGAATTCAAGGTTCTCTTCCCCGCAGGAAAAATTCCAAAGCCAATTCAACAGTTCATCATCAACTTTGTTCTCACTTGGCACAAACCTACAACGACATCTCCAGTTTCTGATAAGCCTGGAACTTTATATCCATCGACTATGACTCCTGATCAAATAACAGTGCCAATAATGTTTGGACAGTTCTTCCCAGGTGGTCAGATTCCAGTACAGTTCATCATAAGCGTGAAGAAATTAGCTCAAACGATTGATAGCCCATATACTGATCGTTTCAGCTACCCATTCCCATTCGAATTCACATCAATGTTCCCAGCTGGAAATATGCCTACTGAAATCAAACAGTTCCTTAAGATTTTCATTATGACTTGGCATAAGCCAGATAATCAGTTCCCAACTGATTCTTATCCCACTAACATGTCACCAGATCAAATCACAGTCCCATCTGATCTTGCCAAGTACTTCCCAGAAGGCAAAATTCCACAGCAATTCATTGTCTACTTGCAACAACTGGCACCAACCCTTGATCAGCCATTCACCGATCGTTACAACATCCCATTCCCATTCCAATTCTCAGGATTGTTCCCTGGTGGTAAGGTACCAGACCAGGTTAAGAGCTTTATCTTAACTTTCATCATCACATGGCACAAGCCATTGCCATTAGTTCCATCTACCAACGATGAACCTACCACTACTTCTGAGGATTTATCTGACATTAAGGTACCTGAAGAACTCGGACAGTACTTCATTGGTGGATCTATTCCAATTCAATTCATCATATTCTTGAAAACATTGACTAAGGAGATTTCCCCCGGACATATTCCACCTATTTCTATTCCTGTCGAAGTCGTTCAATTGTTCCCTAATAACAATATTCCTCCACAAGTAATCGAATTTATTCAAAACTTCTTGATGACCTGGTTGAATCCAACCAACCCTACTACCAATGTTGTGTCAATCTCCGTACCTCCTGAGTTGGGAATATACTTCCCCGGAGGTACTGTGCCCATGGAATTTTTGGTTTTCCTTCAAGATATCGCACCATCAGGCGAACATCCAATTACTATTAACCCTGATGGCTCCTTCACTATGCCACAAGAAATCTACAAATTCTGGCCTAGTGGACTTGTTCCACAACCTGTTTTGGTCTTCTTGCAAACTGTTATACAGCAATGGCAAACCCAGTCTCAAAACGACCCTCAATCACCAGATGCTATAAACATCCCTCCCGAGATAAGTCTTTATTTCCCAGGACGACAGATTCCTCAATCATTCTTAATTTTCCTTCAAAACTTAGCACCAGGTGGAAGCAATCCAGCTACAATGAACCCTGACGGTTCCTTCACACTGCCTCAGGAGGTATTCCAATTCTTCCCTGGAGGCCAAGTTCCACAACCTGTAATGGACTTCATCATGTCAATTCTGAAAAAATACGTCACCATGCAATCTGGTCCAGCACAGACAATCAGCATTCCAGGCAATCTTGGGTTATACTTCCCTGGAGGAGTAGTACCACCAACATTCATGACATTCATACAGACTATTGCCCAGAAAAAACTTTTGAAGACAAATCCTGATGGAAGCATTATTCCTCCACCGGGAATCGAACAATTCTTCCCTTCAGGAATAGTTCCACCACCAGTTCTTGCTGTTTTTGAGCAACTTCTTTCAAATCAGCCACCAAAGAAAACCGATACTCCTGGCACTATGACCATTGAGTTCCCTCTTAGTTTAGGACAATTTTTCCCAGGTGGAGTGATTCCTGAAGATTTCAAGATCTTCATCTTATCACTTGGACCAAGTGGATCTAATGAGCTCAAACCATCACCTGACGGATCATACGCAATCCCACAAGGAATTCTCACCTTCTTCCCAACTGGTGATATTCCAGCTCCAGTTATGCAATTTATTCAAACTTGTATATCCACCTTCAAGAACCCATCAAACACAAAAAACATGATCACTATTCAAATTCCCGCTTCTCTTGTTGCATATTTCCCAGGAAACGTTGTACCACAAGCTTTCGTCACATATCTTCAGAACTTATCCCCACAAGGATCAAATCCATTGATTATTAGACCAGACGGATCTTGGTCATTACCTCCTGGGCTTAATGTTCTCTTCCCCGGATACATGGTACCACAACCTGTTATGGATTTCATCTCAAATCTTGTGATGCAATGGCAAACAGGAAAACCAACACCAGATTCAGATATCATGAACTTTAAGGAATTCACCATTCCAGCGACTATTAACCACTATTTCCCTGAAGGAAAAGTTCCCCACAGCTTCATGATGTTCTTGCAAGGATTAGCACCAAACGGAAGCAACCCTGTAGAAATTCATCCAGATGGAACTATGACTATTCCGTCCCAGATTACATCATTCTTCCCAGGCGGAATATGTCCTCCTGAGGTTATAGAAGTTGTACAAAACTTTGTTCATTCATGGTATAAGAAACCAATACAGTCTTTTAACCCTGGACAGTTGCCGTTTTTTCCGTTAGGCGGAACTGAGAGTCCGCCGAACCAAGTATCTCCTCCAGCTGACGGTACCGAAATCCCCACCATTAACACTCCAGAAGAACAACCAACTGATGATTCTGAAACTCTAGTGGAAGAGCCCGAAATACCTATTGACGGTTCCGAAACTCCAGTCGACGAAACAGAAGTACCAACTGATGATTCTGAGACTCTAATTGAAGAACCCGAAATACCTATTGACGGTTCCGAAACTCCAGTCGACGAAACAGAAGTACCAACTGATGATTCTGAGACTCTAATTGAAGAACCCGAAATACCTATTGACGGTTCCGAAACTCCAGTCGAAGGATCAGAAGAACCAATTGATGATTCTGAGACTCTAGTAGAAGAGCCTGAAATACCTATTGATGGCACTGAGACTCCAGTCGAAGGATCTGAAGAAGATACTGAAGATTCTGAATATCCTGATGAAGAATACGAAGAACCTACTGAAGCTTCAGAAACTCCAATAGATGAATCCGAAGAACCAACTGAAGATTCTGAAAACCCTGACGAGGAATACGAAGAACCAACTGATGATACCGAAACTCCAGAAGAAGAATCGGAAGAGTCAACTGGTAATGTAGAAACGCCAGGATTTGTAGCAGCAGATACAAACAGTCACACTGGTCCACAAATGCCAGGAAACGATGATGATTATAATTATTATGAAGAGAACACCGGAACTGAGCCTTCAGACGAATCGCCTGGCGATGATGATGAAGAATCAGAGGAAAACACTGGAACATCGCCTGATGACGATGATGAAGAGTACGAAGAAAACACTGGAACATCGCCTGATGACGATGATGAAGAGTACGAAGAAAACACCGGAGGATCGCCTGGCGATGATGATGAAGAATCAGAAGAAAACACTGGAACATCGCCTGATGACGATGATGAAGAGTACGAAGAAAACACTGGAACATCGCCTGATGACGACGATGAAGAGTACGAAGAAAACACCGGAGGATCGCCTGATGACAATGATGAGGAATCGGAAAATAACACCGGAACATCGCCTAATGACGATGTTGAAGAATCTGAACAGAATACTGGAACATCACCTAATAGTGATGATGGAGAGTACGAATATCCTGAAGGAGATCCTAGCTACCCATATGAGGATACCTATGAGGAATATGATCCAGAATATGATGAAGAGAACACCGGTGGCGGAAAACCAGGAGGAAACCCAGGTGGACAAGGTGGAAGCCCTGGTGGAAATGGAGGAAACCTAGGTGGAAATCCTAATGGAAACCCAGGTGGACAAGGTGGAAGCCCTGGTGGAAATGGAGGAGACCTAGGCGGAAAACCTAATGGAAACCAAGGTGGACCAATTAAAGGAAATCCTGCTGGAACTGGTAACGGACTAACACCGGGTAACGGTGGAAATGGAGGTGGACTTGGAACCGGAACAGCAGGAGGCAATCCGTCTGGCATGGGTACTGGCACAGCAGGCAATCCGTCCGGCATGGGTACTGGCACAGCAGGAGGCAATCCGTCCGGCATGGGTACTGGCACAGCAGGCAATCCGTCCGGCATGGGTACTGGCACAGGAGGAGGCAATCCCTCCGGCATGGGTACTGGCACAGGTGGAGGAAGCCCATCCGGCTTTGGTACTGGCACAGGAGGAGGAAGCCCATCCGGATTTGGTACTGGCACAGGAGGAGGAAGCCCATCCGGCTTTGGTACTGCTACCGGAGGCGGCTCTGGATCAGGCTTTGGTACTGCTACCGGAGGCGGCTCTGGATCAGGCTTTGGTACTGCTACCGGAGGCGGCTCTGGATCAGGCTTTACTACATCGACAGGTGGAGGTAGTGGAAGCAATATCGGTTTTGGAACAGGAGGAAACGGTGGAATCAGCTTTGGTACTGATTCCGGAGGAGGCAGTGGATCCAGTTTTGTTACTGACACCGGATCTGCAACAGGATCTAGTTGGGTCAGTAACACTGGCTCAAGTAGTGCCAATGAATGGAAAAAGAATGCTCGGCTAAATCCTGCTCAAATCCAACAAGTCATATCGGTACGTCAAAATTGAAAACTGGATTATAAACCAATCTTTAATTTAGGCTCACAATAAACCAAGATCCCAAATTGCCAAGGGCTTATTCTTGGATGGAACAAACTCAACAATGCCATCTGCCGCTAACATGTTCCGAGTGGTAAACATTACATAGATTAAATCAGTATTTGATTGATATGAATTCTAGAATTGGGATGAGACACTTGCAAAGAGTGCTCAGCGTGCGTCCAACACTTGCTCACCTAAATCCATTAACTTCACCACTGTTGGTGAAAATACTTATTATGTAAAATTGGACAGATTGATTAAGAATCCACAATTTCATGTATGTCTTAAAAATAGTTCTGGATAACTATATGAACTTTTAGGCTGTGAAAGCTGTTGAATCATGGTTCGATGAGTTAGCCAATAATCCATGGAACGAACAAAGTAGCATGGCTGGTATGCAAGAAGGTTTCCAAGTGAGTTTACTGATTTATGCAGAAATATTTTACTTAAAATCACCTTTCTAACTATATTTCTAATATAATGCTTAAGGTTGCTTGGGGCCGTACTCGTAAAGTTGGTTGCGGAGTTACAAACTGTGAAAGTGGTGTAGCGGTTTTGGTCACTTGTCACTATTTGCCAAAGTAAGATTTTTTTGAATTTTAATTATAGTTTTTTAATATTATTTGATATTTTTTTAATAAAAATGCTTTCAGACCAAAAGACTTCGGACCAATCACTTATATACCTGGACAAATGTGCTCGCAATGTACAGGAAATACTGTTTGTAATCCGAACACAGGACTATGCATATAAAAACTCACAATTTCTTCTCTATGTCTGTATATAATGTTTTGACAATACAAATTTATATAACATTTTGTTTTTTATTTGAACAAAAGAAGGTCAAATTAAAAATGAAACATTTATATTATAAAACAGAACAACAAACATACAAAGATACATATACTTTTATAGTTATATGTATATTTGCTCACAATTTAAAAAATCAAATTTTTTATGAGTTTTGACGTCAAAAGCATATTTTTGTTTTTGTTGATATGAACTTTCCAAATAGTTGAAAAACTGATAACCTTGTTGATCTTTGAAATAATAAACTAGAAAAATGTATTTAAACTCTTCTGGAACCAGATGTAATTCATAACATGAAACTTGCTACTATCTTTATTACATGGCTCGTAATAGGTAAGCTTATATCTCTTATTATATTTTCGATTACTATTACCTTTATTTCAGTTGATGTAGATGCGATTGCAATTAATCGTAGGCGAAAACAGTCATTGAGACGGGAATGTAAGTACAATTTAGTTTATTTCCATTTAAACTTCTTTCAGTTCTGCTCTCTCAAAACAGTGGAAATGCCTTCGGTGTGCTGCTGGAAAATGTCTCTAGACAATATGATGGATCCAAGTCCATTTTAACAGATTCCACTTGGTATGATGGTCGATCGATTGATTCCCGAGCTGCTCAGAAGAAAGGAGGAAATAAGCCCCAACAGAAACCAGCTCACAAGCCCGCACCCAAGCCAGCTCACAAGCCCGCACCCAAGCCAGCTCAGAAGCCAGCACATAAGCCAGCACAAAAGCCAGCACACAAACCAGCGAAAAAACCAGTAAAAAAGCCAGTGAAGAAACCAGCAAAAAAGCCAGTGAAGAAGCCAGGATCCAAGCCACAACCTTCAAAAAAACCTGGTAATAAACCGGCAAAAAAACCTGGTCAGAGACCGGGAAAGAGACATCGCAAGAGGCGTTGTCAAAGGCACAGAAGACCTGGCAAGAGACCTGGCAGAAGACGTTGTAGAAAGCGCCGAAAAAGGCCAGGCAAAAAACCCAAACCAAATAAGAAGAAGAAGCCAGGTAAGAAACCAAAACCTCACCAAAAAAAAAAGAAAAAGACCAAGCCTGGTTCTAAACCAAAACCAGAATCCAAACCCGAGTCTAAGCCCGATTCAGGTTCAAATTCAAAGCCGGAGTCAAAGCCGGAGTCGACGCCTGATTCGAAGCCGGAGTCGAAGCCGGAGTCGAAGCCTGAGTCAAAGCCTGATTCTAAGCCTGAGTCGAAGCCGGAGTCAAAGCCTGATTCTAAGCCTGATTCTAAGCCTGAGTCTAAGCCAGAATCGAAGCCTGAGTCGAAGCCGGAGTCGAAGCCGGAGTCGAAGCCGGAGTCCAAACCAGAGTCGAAACCAGAGTCAAAGCCAGAGTCGAAACCTGATTCAAAGCCTGAGTCAAAGCCTGAGTCAAAGCCTGAGTCGAAGCCTGAGTCGAAGCCTGAGTCAAAGCCTGAGTCGAAGCCTGAGTCGAAGCCTGAGTCAAAGCCGGAAACAAACCCTGATTCTAATCCTGAAACTTCAGCAAAACCAAAACCTGGGGCTGTTAAGTTCAATCCGAAAGCAATTCAGGAGATTCTTGATGTAAACTGATTTTTTACACTTTTAGAAATTCTTCAATAAATGAAAATATTCAGGAGCATAACGATTTACGTTCTCGTCTTGCTAAAGGAAGCTTTAAGGATGGCAACGGAGTTTCAAAGCCTGAAGGGAGTGATATGCTGAAATTGGTTCTTATCTTTTCGAGATATAACATACAAAATCAATTTAAGGAATGGGATCCCAAATTGGCCAATTCAGCTCAAGAAGTTACTGATACATGTGAATTCAAACACTCTGGAAAACCAGATCTTGGTGAAAATTTACATACATATACATCGTCTAAAGGCATAACAGATCCTCAAGCAGGAGTAAGTTAAATTTACTGTTTAACAACGTATTGATGTTATATTTAGGGTAAAAAGGCCGTTGCTAGTTGGAACAGCGAGTTTGATAAGTATGGCTGGTCAAGCATGAAGCTAGAAGATAAGATTGGACATGCTACTCAAGTAAATCTCTAAATAGATTAACTCAAAATAACATTGAAATATTCTAATACAGGATGTATGGAGTACTACGAAACGTGTTGGATGCGCCATTACCATATGCGAAGAGGGAAAACGCGGTTTAGTTGCATGTCATTATCAACCGATGTTAGAAAAGTAATGAAAACCAATTAAATTGCAATTCTTTTAGGGGTAACTACAAAAATAGAGATGTTTATGAAGCTGGAGCAGTGTGTTCGGATTGTCCAAGTGGCACAACATGCGAACGCTCAACAGGATTATGCGTTTAATTGCTCCAACTCGTAAAAAAATTATATTGATACGGTCAGTATTCAAAGGCATTGATTTATCAAATTATATTCTACGATTGTTTTTGTTTAGATTTGTTGAGAACGTTTTAAATACAACCGGTAAACAATCAGAAAATGTCTATAATAAGACATTCCACGTGTAATCTGACATTAGCATATAGAAGTTGAAAAAAAATGCAAATATTTCATTTTTTTATTTATTTATTTATTTATTTTTATCCAAATGCTTGGTTTGTTTTAGTATTAATATTACAAATATTATAATCTCTATTGTTAGTATTTGGTTTTTTTATACAATTCACTCTTATTATTATTATTATTATTTTTAGTTTTGAACTCTAATTTCTGGATTATGACAGCTTTTTTTCGCATCGTCTGCCAGTGAAGCCGTTAGGGCACATACATTTTACTTCTCCTCTCCCAGTTTTTAAACATGTTGAATTGTTTTTACAAAAACCAACACATATATCTAGAATAAATGGATTAATCTTGTAATTGAATGAGTTCAATTATACCTGAACATGTGTATCCATTACCAACATATCCAGGCTTGCATTTACATGAATATCTGAAACAAAATTCTTTTTTGAAACTTTTTTCTATTCAAAATCCTACCTCGGTTTGTTTCCCTCATCTGGTAAATCCATACAAGCGGCTAACCAATGGCAACTATGTTTTCCAGATTTACATTGATTTGTTGATTGACATTGTATAAGAGAATTAGAGCCTGTAAAAGTATTATAAAATATTTTATTTAAAGAGAGAAAATTATAGTTTGAACCTGTTTGATAAGTTGTCGTTCCTGTTGGACATGATTTACATAAACGACTATCGTATTCATCTTCATAAGTGCCATAATCGCAAGCATTGCATTGAAAGGTTGTTATATTTAAAAATGTACCCGGATAACAAGTTCCTAAATTTGATTGCATTGATTTGTTTTCTATGAATTGAGGATAATTCTTAATTTTCATGTATATTTCCATAATAATATTGATTCAATATGTCACTGTTCTTTTTTTTTCAGTATTCAACTTTGATTTAAAGAAGTGAAGGGATTAGTCTTACTGATCGTACAGTCATCCAAAGATATACTTTCCTCCTTTAAAGTGGTGAGACCTGGAGGACACAGCATACAGACGCTATCTGTAGACGATTTGAACGACCCAATCGGACAGCTGACACATTTCTGTCCGTCTGGAGAGCGTTGAGATCCTGTTGGACAATTTTCTGAAAGAAAAGCAGCTTGTCCTCGTTTTTCTGAAGATGAAGAAGAACATATTCCATTTCTATTCTTTAAGATTGAAATTGGCATACGTTTTCATTTAAATGGCACAAATGGAATGACGTCATTTTTCTTCCAAATTAATTATCAATTGATTAGAAATGATGTTCTATTATTATAACTTATTCTCATTTTAAATTTTCTTATCATAAAGACAAAGAACAGCTTTACTTGTTCTTTTCCAGTGACTATCTATTACATGTAACAAGTTTTTGTTTTACTGAAAAAAAAGATGCTTCATGTAACAAACCTAAACAATGATCAATTGATGTAGAATTTAAGTATAATGGAACTGTTCCAGGTGGACATGATAAACAGCTAAACATAAATATTAATTTAATACAATAAGAAAAGAAAGCTCACCGATTACTTCCACTTTCTGGCTGATATCCACGAAAACTACATGGCTCACAGAATTTGGACGCCGAATCATAGAAGAAGCCAGGAGGGCAGATAGCTTAAAACACTTGTTGAACATTGGTTTTAAGTTTCTATGATGTATATACCATAACAATCAGAATGCTTGATCGCTCCCATAATTGATGTGGTTGTCTTAATCGAATTAAAGCTACAAATCAAATATACGAAATAAAATTACCAATGGACATTGATGACAAAATACTTGACCAGGCTCAGGTTGATATTCTCCGCGGCCACATATTTGGCATTGTGCTTCATGGAAAAAGTAGCCTGGTTTGCATTTGCCTATGATACCATTACTATGAAGTATTTTTGATCAAACGAGTGCAAACAATATAAATTATATTCTTTCAAGTTATTGTGATATGTGTATCTTGATTGAAACATGAACATGAGATTAGTTTTTGCCTGTAAATATACATAAAATGTAAAATTTATTTATATTGTGTATATGATTAGATATATTGATAAGAAAGGACAAGTGAATGCTATGAATATTGTTATTACATATAGATATTTGATGGTTATGATGATGTTCATGATGATGATGATGATAATAATGATGATGATTTTGATAGTGTTTTCTTAAGGTTTTCAAAGTGCAACAAGACGATCAACATCAATAGGTTCACGTTCCACCATTGGTTCATCACGCAATTTAAAATCCTTACGGCATTTATCTCCGTCAATAAGTGTAGCTCCCTTATAACAGAAGAATGCTTCGTCAAATGATAATATTGAAGTTGGTTTACCCAAAACCTAAATGATTTCGTTTTTGGTAATTGTATCATGATCATCTTCTACCTTTAATGCGTTGGTGTATTGGAAAATTCCTCCTTTTAATCCAATTTGGGTGACAACACTAACTGTGGAAGTGGCATCAACCTTTGCATTCTTGATTGGATCTCTGATATAAAGATAATACTTTAAACATTCTTGAAATAAAGCTACCTTTCAGCAATGAAAGTAACATTGATTCTATACTGAGATGACCCCATAGATTCTCCAGTTACTTGAGCTTTTCCGCAATCATTAGAACTTCTGAAAGTGAAAACATAACAAAAAAATAATCTAGAAGAATCTATACCGTTCGCCACCACATATCAGCCAATGCTTGTTAATGAACTTCAATGAAGCTAAGACACTACTTCTCATTACTGAGCTCCATCTTAAGAAAATAATCAAATTGTGTTAGAAATGTTAACTCACTTTTCAATTTTTTCAATTTCTGCTGTATTAGCATTATCATAATTAATCTGAAGTCTAGCTACTCGAACTGCTGGCGAGACAAACTCATCTTGTGTAAATGTAATTTGAACAAGAAATAAAATAGAAAAAATATATTTCAACATTCTGAAATGAATACATTCTTGAGTAAATCTAATTAAAGTGAGAAGAAAGTACGAATATTACTATTGAAAATCAAGCTATAAGATTAAGCTTATGCTTAAGAAAGCGATTTGCAATCGCTTTCAACAAGAGAAGAAGAAGCAATAGCTTTTCTGGGAGGTTTTTGTAGTTCCAGTTCAACTGGTTCGATTGGGCTGTCATCAAGCTGCGAAGCCTCTTAGTCATGAATAGGAACTCGAATACAGAAGAATACAATGAAATTTAGTTTTTCAAGAATTTTAATAAAAAGATAACAACGTTATGAAAAAATTGAATAAAATCAAAGACATATGTTAGATAATAAGGAAAAGTAATGAAGTATTGTACTATATATTAGAAATATACGAACCGTTTAAACGATGTGACTGGTATTCAGATAGTATACTGTCGCTTAATCCGATTCGAATGTTCCCTTATTTAAAAAATTTGAAAACGTAAAATGAGCTATAAACTAGAAAATAATTAAAAAGTCTGAAATAGACTATTGAAGATAATGAGGAAAGTTTTGCTGAAGTTTTGAGATAATAATAGAAATGCTTAAGAAAATCTTTAAATGGAAAGTAGGCGTTAGTTTTTCTAAGTTGTTCCACCGTCTCATTTCGTGTATAGTTCCAGGAAAGGAGAAAAGAGAGTTAGCAGAATCAAAAGAAGATTTAGGATGATCTGTTACGATCAACAATAGAATGTGTTCTTACGTAAATAACAGTCACATATCGTTGGTGACATGAAAATGAAATGCAAAAGAAAAGAGATATTCATTGAACGACACACTTTACGATACTGAAACATATTCTATATATCCAGAATTATGAAAGTTGGCTTCCCCGGGGTTAAATGAAACTTTAAAAAATCATGTGATCAGTATCTGATTGACTACATGTTATATGAACATTTGCTTAATTTGAAAACCACAATTACATCAGATTCTCATAATCTAAATCTCTAAACTTAGATAGATTTCCGAACACAATCTGAAGATTACTGATCGAGTTTTTCTAAGAAATCTAACTTCTTTAATTCTAAAAACAACGAATGTAGTATTCTTTCAGTATTTTTGATAGTCTTGTTGTAGTAAAATAAATATATTTACATATATTGCTTGTTTAAATTATAATTTGCCATTTATTTAATAAGAAATCCTTGTTTCTTAATATTTATGCAAAAAATATTAACTCATAATACTAAATATTTAAATATATTTAAAATTACAAAGATGAAATGAATGATTGTGTTCTAAATTATATTTTTATTTTTTATAATTTCTTATCTATTGCATTTGCTATATTAAGCTTGAATTCTTCTTACATCTATTATTTTCGCATGCTTGCAGATGAAAAATTTTTAATTTTTGTTTTGAAAAAAAAATTTAATTTTCAGCAAAGTAGAACAATGCCGTCTTAACCCATTTATTTTGACTTGTAAAAGTTTTTATATAAAAGAAAAATTAAAATGAATAAATTGAATTCAGATAATAGTAAGAAGCAGTTTATGAATTTTTTGAAAATATAAGATAATTAGAAAAACCTTATACCTTTTATTGAGGCTTTTATTGATCATATTTGCTTTATGTAAAGTGAGATTAAGCTTCCAAGCTAAGAAAATAATAACAACTTGTAAATCTTGATAATAGAAATAACTGTTGAATGTTCGACTCATGTTTGAATGGATGAAAAAAAGATGAATATTCTATTATAAATTGAAATTTGTAAATAATTGTTATCTAAAAAACATTTATTTATCCTTTTTAAGAACATATATAATATAAAAAATAAACTTTTGCTGTGGTTATGTTCAGACATTTATTACAAAAGAGATTTTAAAAAATGCATAGAAGCATAAAATTTTGAATTTGACAATGACCCGCAATGAAAATTATGAATAGTAGGCTGAAGAGGAAGAACTATTAATGTAATTTTTGTACATTTTCATCAAAACCAGAATAAGAAAATTCATGCTCAAGCGACATAATTAATAAGTTCTGCCTCATCTAGATTTGTAAATAATGTGGTTTGACTAGATAAAAGCTGACTGTTTCCTAGATTGATAACTGCGATCTCTTCTACTTGATTACTTTTTCTATAATAATAAGTTGGTGTTGTTTTTTTGAGAAAATAACTTTTTACCTTGTGTCTTTAATATTAATTCTCTTATCCATTCCAGTTCTATGGATAGTAGTCTTAGAAATTGCGTATAATCCAAAGAATGCATGAAGAAATGTAACTAAAATCGGAAACAAAATGAAAACTATTCTTATAAAGTATTCAGACCTGTGGCTAATGTCAAACTAATTCCAAGCTTTGCATGTGGGAAAAAGTTTCCAACAACTAGAAGACAGGAACACATAATTCTCTTAAATTTTTAATTTTTAATATCAATTAATTGAATAACACATACAAAAAACACCATTAATAATGTGAGAAGCATAAACCGTAGTAAACTAGGTCGACAATTCATTGCCACTCCCTATAAGGTAAATGTAGAATTATTATAATATTATATTCTCATATTCACCTTATTAAGATAAATTAAGGCTGAGAGAGATCCACAACTGGATGAAAGGATCAGTAAACTTGGAAGCCATAATAACAAAGAAACATGTGGTTGCACCAAACCTATACCAGCCAATAAAATGCAAAGTAAAATCTGAAATGTTTTGAAATAAAACAAATTTGAAAAGAATTATCAATAAAATTATAAATTCATAAAAAAGTTGAAAATGAACTCACAAAAATCAATTCGGTATAGAATATAGAATTTAGAGGCGGTTTGGTGTTTTTCTTAACTTCCGGATTAATCATGGCGACATCTAGAATTATATATTAATATTCAAGGAAATATTAAAATAAAATCGAGTAGAACACGAAAATTGTTTGGCTGACAAAATATAAGCGACACAAGAGCAAAGGACAGATGGTCAATTGAAGTGAAAGAGCATCACAGAAACTGATAGATAATCTTGGCTTAGCATACCCAACTTGCCATTCTTGTATTTGTGAGTGAATGGTTTCTAGACGAGATAAACAAAGCAAGGTACAAAGTGAAAATAAATTTGATGGAATAAACAACAAGTATACTTAGAAGAGTATATAGATTTGTATACATACAGACTAGATAACATGAAATATTCAGTTAGGATGCCTAAATTGAAACAACTTCAAAAATAGTAATACTGGCACAGAGCAGAGGGAGTCGAAAACGATTGGAGGAAGGCTTGAAAGCAATGAAAAAAAAATTTAGAGATCCAATTACATAGATATTCATATTTTCCCAGACTTTATATTTCAACTGATATTCATAATAGAAAAAAACGAAGAAAGACACTAATTTAAAAGAATTTGTTCTTTTCGTATGTGCAGTTATAATGTTATTTTGAGAAAAAGAAACGTATAATGATTGTCTTGTAAATACTCTTGGTTCATGAGAACTGAAAATATAACAGCATAGCATCAGAAGAAGACGAAGAAGAAAACAGGATGAAAATGTACACGAAAAGACAAATTGACTTCAAAACATGTGTGTTTCGTTAGATTTTCTGAAGTCCGTAGACGTTCGCCCGTCAGCTGGCTCAATAACTTTGTTGTAGCTTTTGCAAGAACTGAGAAAAAGAATCAAATCTTGAACTGAAAGTAAGATCTGTGAGAAAACGTTGGTGTTCATAACATCAGGCATGTGTAAATAGAGCTTTTATATTGAGCATAATGTTGTTTTTTTAAGCGCGAGTAAATTCTATGAAGTTTAAATTGGGCATTTATGTTAAATTAATATATTGAAGTAAAAGCTATTTGAATTTGAAAGTTTTGAAATGAATGTCTAGCTTGAACATAAGCAAAAAAGATTAACATCAATTGAATATATCAAATTTGCTACTCTCTATGATGGTTTGATGAGCCGAGTGGAACTAGTACACACTCACGAAACGAACGACCATGAGCCGTTTCATCGTCAACAGATTGCCTTTTTCTGCTTCTCTATGTTCTATGTTGTTATTGAGCTCTCTAGCTTAAACAACGCACAAGCAGTTCCATGTGCTCTTGCTTGGAAAAGCTTCTCAGATGCGGCATATAGCCCAATCTTCATATTTTTGTTATTTTTTATATATGACTAGAGGTATTCGTGCAATATTCATATGATTTTTCTGATAATATTTATGTTAATTACATATTATATTAGTTGAAATTTATATTTTCCCAACTTATTTGATTCATGTGAAATATGAAATAACTATATGTTATGAAGGGAAGACAGATATGAAAAAAATACAGAAAATAAGGATGTTGGAAAGAAAGCAAATATAGAAATGCGTGAATGAAATAAAAGAAAAAACAAAGGAAATGCTGGAAATAAAAGAGAATGAGGATGAAAAGAAAAAGCAACCGTCGATGAGGCTATAACGTGAAAACGACACCGAGATTTCTCACGTGAACATTTCACGTAAAACACGTATTATTGACGTCAAATTCAAATAGAGTTGGAATCATTGTTGTATAAAAAACTAGATAAATATATGTACATAGAGAAAAATGAATATATAGGAGGTATAAGTGAGAGAGGGTGAGAAAAGGGGTGGAAATAGACTAATTCAGTGCAGCTGTTAGACCAAATATAAGCCTTTATTTGGTAATCAATATCTCATTATGTATTCGACATAACCTACAAAGCTGTGTTAAATACATTATCCTAAATAAGGATTTTCTACAAGTTTCATAATGCATTTAGAGGATGTTAGATAAACGATAAATGCTCAAATGATGGATGATGAATGATATAAAAGATTGATTGAGAATGAAGAAGATTCGTATCGCGAAGAGTCGCAGAGAATAATATTTGAGATTAAGTTATGAGAGAAAACTAAAAAAGTAAATTGTTTTTTTTTCAAACTGGAAATGAGGTTATAATTGCCTTTTTCTCCTTATAAATACTATTATTTTTAAATTTTTAAAGAAAAACAAAAAAGGAAAAAGGTTTTCTCGAATAGAACCATCACGAAAGCTTTTTTTTATATGGTTATAAAGAGGTGTGACCTCTATGGAAAAAAAAAGAAAACCGGCCAGGTTTCAGAGAGAAATACATAAAAAGTATACTTTAGAAAATTTTGATTTATGAAAGAAAATGACAAAAATTGGTTAAAAAAAGATATGAAATTTTACAGAGCATGCGGTAAAAGTTCGCAAGATTATACCAACTTTTCAATTACGAAACCAGAAATAGAATATAATGAAATTGAACGAATAAAAACTGTGGATAAATGGAAGAACATGTTGAATTATGAATTCTCATTGAAGAACTATTGAAAGGAAAATTAATAGCCGACTGAATTATGTATGTTCGGAACTGTGCGTGAGAGAGAAAACAGGAGAGATATGCATATGAGGCAAGAAGATTGTCATATATAATAAGACCTGAATTAATGGATATAAAATTCAAAAATCTTTTTCAACAATAATAACAACAATAACAACAACAACAACAACAACAAGATCTTCATATCCATGAATAAACAACATTATCTGATATTTTATCCTTTTTTTTTCTTAAACAAACCTAAAAAGGTATCAAATATGTCGATATTGTCGAGTAGATGGAATCGATAATCGACAACCTTAATTGTTGTTCGAAGAAAGAGAAGAAAATGACAGTCTGAGAATGAAGAGTAACGAGGACGTAAATGAGACAGTTTGAAATTAGAAAGATGAATGAGAGAAAAGAGAATTTTCTCCAATATAATGAAAAAGACAGAAGTGAGAAACATGAAAATTAAGGCAATGGATCACTCATTTGCAGCATGGCATGATGTAAAGGATTGGTAACGTTCATTATATAGTTTTCTTATTTTAAATTAAAGTTATAATTGTTAATGCTCGTTAATATACTATATACTAGTACAATAGTATTCAAGGTTACCTTCGATATTTGTTCGAAAATAATAAATAAGATTCGTAAGAATAGAAATAGAGAGTAGAAGGCTGAATATTTAATAGAGCATGATTTTTCCAATCTACATATATACACATTCATACAAAGTATATTAATCATTTAACTACTGCATGAGAAAGAGGAGTGAGAGAAGGAGCAATAGAGGGGTGAAAACATACATATATCGAGTAATTAAATTTGAACATCAAAATATTACAAAAGACGCCCTTTAATCCAATTTAAAATGTTTTATTATATATTTTATTAAATAATTTTAAAAACAGAATAAAAAAAATAATAAGACAAGATGATTCAAATAATAATACATAACCTTATTTTAACTCAACTATATAATTTATGGTGAATGTAAAAGAGACAGTTCAATAAAGGTAGTCAAATAGGGCTATTGATTCAACGAAGCTTCTCAATACCGGCGTCAAAGCGTAGATCGAACAAATAGAAAACGAGAATTGTAAGAGAGAGGATAGTAGACTTCTTCACGCAATCTTTGCATATATTGACCCGTTCCTTTCCTTATTGTTCTGATGCTAAGAAATTACACAAGATGCATACAATTCTTATTTTGAATGTTCCCAAAAATATTCTATTCTGTATCCTAAAATCAGTGCCAACGGCTCATTTCTTCATCACGAATTTGAAGGTTGTAGTTTACCTGGTAGCTCGTTCAAGTGCAATCATAATCCTGATGAGTTACCTTAATTCCGAGTGTTAAAGAAGAAAAACACAAAAAACAATATTTTATTTTGAAACAACATAAAGAAGATAAGAACTGTGAGAATTTATGACTTTTCTGCGTAAAAAATTCTCAAATAATAATACTATTTGAATCTATATTACTAAGAATTCCCCCCCCATCCAAGTTTTGTAGCCCAACATAGAAAATTATCACCAAATACCATGCCATCACTAACTTATATTATAAAATACAGAAATTCCTAAGTTTTAAGTAATGAATTTACATTTCATAATAAATCTTTTGAATGAAACTTATTGAATCAAGGATATACTAATAAATACTTACATTTTCTTAATATATTATACTCAATCATGTGACAACTATTTAATAGATTCAAATAATAAATTACATTTGTTTACTTATTGGTTACAAATGAACTAACAAATTTATAACTATACGTGAAACATGTTTGTTATGAATCAGAATCTCTCACATTTAAGATGAGCAATTTAGATGGTGTCGTATTTGACTAAGTGACTGATAAGACAAACAACTGAACTGCAACCTGAAAATATTAACAATTTGGATGTTTTTTCTAAACAAGATTACCGTTTTGATAAAAGACTCCAAAGATAACACCTGATAAAAGATTGTATAAAACATGAGAAATTCGAGTTTAAATCATATTTTTTTAATCAGCGCATCAACACTATGAAAAGAATAGTCGTTAAATCCATTTTGATTGTCCTATTATACGCAACATGCTCAAGTTGTGAAAAGGGTTAGTTTTATACTTTTTTCTAATATAGTTTGCTTCATCGGATCGCCTTTAAAAAATATTTTATAGATTCAACCAATGAAACGGAACCAATCACTTCATTAAATGCAACATTAATCAGCCCCACTCCATCCAATACAACTTCTGATGACAATATTACAGCTAGTACAAATCCGACTTCAGAGTTAGCTAAAGAAATGGATGCTGATATTTCCAAAATAATGAGCAAAATGGAAGAAATGGTGGATATACTTGATGATTGGAAGAGTATTGAGCTTATGGCCCAATCTATTTTTGAAATAGATCCAACTCTGGCTGAACCAGATGAAGACAACGATATTCAAAACGAAGAATCTTCTGACTCTGATACACCTCATATACGTGAAAAAAGAGGGGGAAAATTTTTGAAAAAGGTAAAGAAAATATTCAAGAAGGCATTATCCTGCTACATTTCGAGAAAAAAGAGATCTATAGATCTCAAACCACGCAAAAGTCCTGTTTTCATAGACACATCTTTTCATAAAAAACCTCTTTCAAATTGAAATGGAATATTAAAATTGTTGTATATAAAATTTTAATCAATAAATATTATATATGTAAATATGTTATCGCTAGATTCAAAAAATCCAACGAAGCAATGAAACCAAATCAAATAATAAATACGTCTTTGACAAAGATATTAATTTACGATGTTTTTTTATTGGATCTGTTTTCATTTTCACATTATTATGCATTACACCGGTTGTACCTTAAATCATGTACTTTTAAGAAGAGATGAAACTAAGTTTGAACCTGAATCTATCCCTTGTTTTGTGGTTACGGTTACGATTGTTTTCATAAATAATCCTATGAAATGGTTTTAAATTATTTTATCAGTTGTTGTTTCCAGCCAATTTTAGTTCGATTGATTTTGTTTGGTTCTGAGCTACTTCCAGCAGCGCACTTCTTAACTAATCAAAAGTTGGATGTGATTGTATAGTGTATGATATGAGTTCAAAATAAAATTGTACAATTTACTCATAGGATTATTCGAATCATATTTTTGCACTCCAACATACTAATTGTTCTGATTTTAAGTAAAAAATATAAGAAATGTGATCTGGTAAAATTTCATAAACTGAAAAGGAAATACCTGAGAGAAATTCTCATTACGTTTCTCATTTAACTATAATTTAAAGAAGTTTTAATAAAGCTATTGTCATAATCTAGGTTGTATACAGTTCCGTCCATCTTATAGTTTTTACTGTTAGAGCGGTTCTTGTCAAAACTGCTTCAACAAGTTTGCTGATTGTCGTTGGATATTAACGTTATTAAGGTCTATGTGTGAATCAGAAGATCTATAACACATAGTTATCACAAATAAATTTCCAAATACTAATGTTTCATTATTTATTTTCTATAATTATATTTGTATTTCGAATGATAAAATTATGTGCAATTATGAGAAGGTATAAAATAATGATATAGTTCCTAACATTATAAAACAAATGCAACAAAAAAGGCAATGATTGTAACAATAATCAGACAAGAAACAGATCTTTCAAGAGCAAAAAAATGGAATTATGCTTGAGCATTTTTGGAAGGTAATAGCCGGTATATACATATAACTGAATTGTGTCCCAAAAATTTACAATATTTACAAGGTTGCCTACTGTATTCACATTCTATTGGATTACCATAAACATCGAAATGTTCTGGTTTAAAGCAAATCGTACATAGTGAGTTTTTCTTTAATATTTGGAATTTAGATAATTCATCAGGATAACGATTGCATTTAAACGAGTCACCAGGTAAGCCACAAAATATACACTTCAGGTTTTGATCTCCGGGATGAAATGCATGCAGATTTTTGTAAGTTCCTAAAGTACAAATGTTAGAGTAGACATAGAAAATATTAAATTTACCGGATTGATTCGCTGGATATATGCTCGAAGATTGTACGGCCGCTGGAGAATTTTGCGTATTGTCTGCTGAATAAGAGGAATAAATAGCATTACTCATAATTATAGCTTACGGAAATTTTGACGAAAAGGCATCATCATTCGATTCGAGTTTGTAGAGGACAGATTTGAATTCCTTGAGGGAAAATTAGAATTCATAGAGGGCAAATTTGAGTTCATCGGTGGAAGGTTGGGGCTCATAGATGCATGATTGGAGTTCATATGCGGGGGGTGGGGGTTCATAGATGCATGATTGGGGTTCATAGATGCATGATTGGGGTTCATAGATGCATGATTGGGGTTCATAGATGCATGATTGGGGTTCATAGATACATGATTGGAGCTCATAGATACACGATTGGAAGGTGCATGATTGGGGTTCATAGATGGAAAATGGGAATTCACGGAGGTGTTATTCGAATTAGCTAAAGAGACATTGGGATTCCTATAGTTATGATTTCCCATCATATATGAAGCCCCGCCATTGGTGTAACTGGTAGGAACGTATTGTGAGGAATTGGCCTGATTAATGTTCGGAGCAAACCTTTGATCTAAATAAGATGGGATAATAGTTTTAATATGTTAAACTCTTCTTACTGTAATTTAAATAAGGATTAAATCCGTTTTGAACAGAATGCATAGATGTTGTGGGTTGTGCAGGAACATCTGAAACATACATGCCTTATTAATTAATAAATTTCTGTCACGAACTATAATTGAATCCATAGTTAGACTGTGAAATATCCGCTCTATTATGTTGTACATACATTGGTTGAGATGTGTGAACTTGCCCTATAATTCAAATGATTATTGAGATATGATTTTTACGAAAAAAATTACTTTGATTCATCTGTTGATAAAACGTTGTAGAATTATTGACCGGCATTCGTCCTTGCTGGTAATTCATATTTGCCGGTGGCATCGGCGGACAAGGAACATACACGGGATTGGTAGGCACATAAGATGCTACAACAGGGGAATGACATTCCCGTTTAACACTTTGTTGATTAAACAGTGGTTGTTCACGTGCAGGCTCCACAGTAATGTTAACTTCTGTTTTAACAGTAACTTGATGGTTCTCCTGATCTTGACTCGTGTTTTCTAGTTTCACTTGAATATTATTTACAGCTCTAGCAACTTGTAATGGATTTTCTAAGACATCCCTCAACATCAGATGAGGCAGAGTTGGGGTTTTCGTTTGTTTTCCTGAAAATAAATTTTTTTTTTCATTTTTAAAAACTTTTTATTTACTTACTCTTTTTAGCACCAGTGAGTAGAAGCTGCCCTTTTTCTGTATTTCGGTTCGAGGACGACTGGGGAAAAGAGTTTTGAGAACGGTTATTATCTGAAAAATGTGATATTTAAATCGAATTGATATCATTTTCTTTTACACTTCTGTATAAATATAAGATTGACTTTAATCCATAATTCAAGTTAAATTAGTTTTTGTATTTCAAAAAAGATCTTTACGACCTCTGTTTATGTTTGGTGTTGAAGTTGAAAAGCCAATTTGCACTGTATAAAATAAATGCTGGCTAACCAAATTCACTCCAGAGAATTAACAATTTGATAACTTAAAAACATATATCAACAAAAATCTTACTCTGTACAGACTGATCTTGGTCATCATTTTCAGACTTTATATATTGATTCTGAATTATATTCGCAGGTGGTACAGATTGACTCTGAATAATATTCGCAGGTGGTACAGATTGATTTTGAGGAATATTTCCAGCTTTATTTAATAAAGCTTGCAACATAGTATTTCGTTCAACGCCTAAAATTATAAATTGAAACTCTGTATGAGGTACACACAAACATACCCAGCCTTGTCGATTGATTCTCAGCAGCAGGAGGACGCAGCATCTCGTTAGATTCTGGAGCTAATGTTTCTGGTATGAGAACGGGCATTTCATTGAATTCTTCGATACTTGCAACAACTGAAGCAAATTTCATAAATTAAACTTATGTATATTGCTAACCTGTTTGTTTATTGCTGGAAGCTTCAACAGGCTTTTGCAATTGATTAGTAGAGTTGCTCTCGATATTTGACTGAACATCACAATTAACTTCTTGACCTGAAATAAACCATACTTTCTTATACTTCATTTTTTTTGTTTTACCTTCTATTTGATGTCTTAGCGAAAGAAGTGTACTATTCTCTGTGCTTGACAAATTAATACTTTCCCTTTGACTTTCGGTATTTCTCATTTGAGTATCATGTGGAACTTGAGCATTACGATGGATATGTTGCTCTAGAACCTTTGGAATATTACATAGAGCTCCTGTGTTCAAACGATTCGTTGCTTGTTGCGGTACATGAGAATTACTCAAAGTAGACAGTTGTTGAATAGAGCCCAAAACGTTTGGAACCTGATTTCGAACAGAAGAAGCATTTGTATTTTCTGGCCGATCGATCAGAGGTATAGAAGGGAAAATAGCCGAGTTATGACCATGCTCTTGATTTTGAGGTCTACGACGCGGATCAGTCAATTTTTCACCGCTTCTTGGCTTTTTCTGAGGTTTCGTTCCTCCTTTCTCTAAAGATATGACGCGTTCAGGTAATACGACAGTACCAGTCGTCTCAGGAGGTGGACAAGTGCTTCGGATGCTAATTTCATTAATACTGGGTGGGGCCTCAATATTGTTGAAAATCACTCCGAGGATGTCATTGGAATCTTTCTGGATTTCAGAAGGCTTTTTTGGTCCGGCATGTGTTGGAGGTACTGATAAAGTAGGTTTTTCTTTCTGTTTCTCTGCATCGAAAGCAGGTAGCGCATTTGACGATGGATGTTCCGACGGTACTCTAGCCTTTCTAGGTATTTTGAATGATAGCAAAGAAGATAACTTGTCTTCAGAACATGATAGAGCAGCCCTAGCAGCAACATTTTTTTTAGGTTGGCATTCTCTTTCCCTTTGAAAATCAGCTACCAGTGAATAACAAGGAGTGTAACGGGGCTTTTGCTGAAAATAAAAAAATAACTCACAATATAACAAACAAAACATACACGATGATTTTCAGAAGTCCCCTTACTTTCATCTCTTCCATGTTGACCAGCCCCTACAACCTCTCTAGATTGAATATCAATTTTTTCCTTCGATTGTGAGGATATTGAGAAGGCAGTCGGAGCCTTCAACGACCCTGTTTTTTCTCTTTGTTCAGCTTGTACTGATGTAGCAACAGAAGTTTTTGTTGGTGATCCAACAATATTATTCCGTATTGATAAACTCGTCTCCGGTTGTGAGGGTACAGCGGTTGAAATATGTGATTTGCCTGATGTATTAGCCTTATTCTTTTCTTGAGTTGGTAAGGAAGTGGAAGTGTAGGTTCTATCAGAAGATCCAGTATTATCTTTATGTTGTTTTAATGACAATTTCGAAGTAGATGGTCCTGTAGATGGAACAGATTTGTCCAGCAATTCTATTGGTACCCAGGTAGAAGTTGGAAGATTCTTCGAAACGATAGATTTTCTATTTTGTTGCGTTGTCGTCGAGACCGAAGCGGAGGAACCAATGTGAGGTAGAGCATTATCCTTTTGGTGAGCAGGTGCTGCCAATGAAGGTGCAAGTGTGGGCAATAAATCAGTGCGGTTTTTGTGTTGTGTTGGTGCTGATACAGAAGTGGAGGGCGCAAGGATAGGCACAGCTTTTTCCTTTTGTTGGACTTGTACTGATTCAGATAAACTTGTTAATGAACCAGTACTATCCATAGAATTTTTTAATCTGCATTTAGACGACTGATTCTGGTGTCCCATGGACGTGGAAGCAGATGTGGCTTGCTTCTTATTGCTCTCTCGGTGTATTCGAGCCTTTACTTCTGGAGGTGATTCATCATCAGAATTATCATCCAAATCATCCGTACAGAATAACGTAGAATTTGCGAACAGAGGAGTTTTGTTTGTAGACAAGGACACAGATCTTAGAGAATACTGAAAAAAAACAAGAAGTTAATCATAAATAAAAATTCCAACCTTATGTGATTTTTCTAATCGTTGTTTCTTCTCTTGACCACCACGACTAGCACTCCTTGTGTGCAGAGAAGGAGAATCTTCTGGAGATTGTGATCGACTATCAGATTCAAAATTCAGCGTAGAATTGAATTTCCTCTTTCTTTTCCGTACTATTACTGCCTCGTCTTCATCAGATTCGCTTTCCACTCTTGGAACATCTACTTCGCACGCCGGCGCTTCCACAGCATCATTTCCAATTGATACATCCTCCAAACCACTTTCTTGAGAAGTGCTAGCAACGCAACAAGATTCAGCTTCTGATGATCTGTTGCTGTTTACGTATGGGTTCTTGAACATATTGAAGTGCTCATCGATATCTTCCTGTGGCTCCAGTGGTAATGGCAAATCGTCATTGCGGTATAGCTGATACTTTAATCGTTCTTTGATTTTGGTTATAAGTAGTATTCTAGCATTGATATTGTCACAATTAGGACAGACACATCGATATTGTGGTACTCTCTTTTTAACTTGATGATACGACTTAATGCGGATATTATAATCCAGAACTGCGGCTTCATGTTCTTCTTCCCTACTTTTGAAGCTTCTATGTTGTTTGAAAGCTTTCATGAAAAGAGCCGGTATTTTATCACAGTGATCCGTGCCATCCACTGGAAAGTCCTTCATGCAGCGCTTGAAAATTTTAGACATATATGCTTCTTTTCGTTGAAACTCAGGATGCAGAAGATAACCAACTGCAATATTAATGCTTTCATATTCGTCCTTTTCTTCTAGACCCTAACAACAAAAAAATTAAACTCATATAAAGTTTAGAAAGCATACCTCTCTAGAGCAAGATTCAAAACTCATTTCCATTTCTTCACCAAAATCATGTTCAGGGAACTCTTCCTCGGGCATGGACAGTAGGGCCATGACTCTCCGATAATCATATCTTTTGAGTGACGACTCCAAATCCGTGATGTTGAACTTGTATATTTCGTACAATTCATCAGTAATCTTTCGAAGATGAAGAAGGTCTGCGTATACTGTCTTAAGCAGTTGTACTCTGCTGGGGACATCAGTTTCGGTTATGGCGCCCTTCAAAAGACTAAGCTTCTCCTTGAAAAAATTGAACATTTTGTTTATTTCACGTCCAGCATAAACATAGAATTGTATGCTTTTTTTAGCGATTTCGAAATCGTTTGAATCACCATCTTCAAGGCGATCTAACTGTTTATACAAAAATGGGCGTAATATCTTCCTAGTTCTCTTGAGCTTCTCCAATTTACGGTAAAAACTTAAAAACTCTTCTCGGTTATTTTGTGGAGAACTCATCTGAAACAAATATGAAATAAAAAGAAGTATATGGCCACAAACAAATAAATAATCGATAATGTTCAATTTACTATGAAAAAGTATTGAATAAGCCTCGCATAGAGCCTTATGTTAAGTAAATTAAAAACAAAATATTATAAATATTTTCAATAGACATTCCTGAATCTACCGCATCATTCACACTTTGCTATACATCAATACTATGAAAATGAATAACTTCTTCATAAAATAACATTATAGTAAAGCAAAGAAGGAATGCAAATAAATTCAAACAAATTAACTTGTGAGCATGATTGATTTATAGGCATTATAGAAACTTTCACAGAAGAAAAATGAATGATATTATCAAACAATCACAAGGTAAATATAATAAAACAAAAAGTATTATTAATAAAGTAAGAAATAAATTAATAAAGTTATTAATAAAGTAAAAAAGTAATATTGTTGATAAAAATTAAGCAGAAATAAACAACAGTAAAATTACAAGCTTGTTGGAGGATCACGATTATAAGCATTGTTGGGTATTTTAGCAAAATTGGTAACGTAATATATGAGAAAAAATATTATAAGCAAGACAAACAGACCAAAAATGTAAAAAGATCATAACGACTTTTAAGAATTCGAATAATGATAATAGGGTGAATTTCCGAGGAAGATAACAGCTGATGTCAAAACATACATATTACAGCAACTAGGTTGCAAAGTTTAATACAATAATCAACATATGGAACGCTGGAAGCGGGAAAATAACCCGGTAAGCTATAGTTCACACACTCTACAACCTCATAATTTAGAACCAGAAGATTCAACTCTATGGCTTCGAATCGTTGACGGTTAGCATTTTCAAAAGAAAAAAGTACCTAAAATGACGCCTAATAGATTGACATCTTTTGATATTAAAACTTTTAATTGTTTATAAATTATTTGCAAAATAAAAACATTTTAACCGTAAATCCAACGAAAATAAGCAATGCACTTTGATAGTGATGAACTAAATAGAGAAAAACATGAATAAAAAAAACAATCTTTATGTATTTTTTTTAATGTAAATATAAAACAGATGCACCGTTTGACCGTTTGGAGCAGAACTTGAAGCAGATGGAATATTTGCTATAATAATTATGTAACATCAAGGAAGTAAATAAAGCTCAATGGGATTAGAGCACAGCTCAAACTCGAAAGAACACCATCACGTGGTGCAGAAGTGAATTAATGGGCAAATCCCCCTAATCTCGCAGTTCATAAAAAACAGATAGTTTGTATATTTATGCATAAGATGCATTTTAGTATAAAATTATAAATTATATAATATATAATATGTAATGATGAAAAAGAAACTTTATATTAAAGACTGCTGCTTATTATCCACTATGCAACCTCAGCATGAACAGGCTTTGCTTTCTTCTTCATGGAAAGCTAAGTCTGAAGCAAAGTCCAAAAAAAATCGATGGGCTCTGCCATATGTTATCCAGACTGAGTAAAACGAAATAATTATACGCAATGCGTAATATGGAGAAAAAGGCAGTCGTAAAAGCAGTAGTATACTCATAGAAACAATAAATAAATTCTACGAATAGTTTGATTTTTTTACTGACGCATACTTTCTTTCTTTTTTTTTCAAATATGTATGTTTAGAATTTAAAAAAAAAGTACTAATGTTTAAATTAAAAGATTACAACAACAAATACTACAACAAACTTTAAAATCGATTAAAAGAAGCATGAATATTTTGAAAATATGAAAGGAGAAAAGTAGAAAATATAGGGAGTAGCTAGGCATTATGGAAAAGATCGATTCCAGAATATTCGGAAAGGTCACGTGACCCAGTGATGAATAAATGGCTGGTGACATAATTTGTATAATACAATGCATGTTTCGATAATTTCGAAACAAGAAAGAAAAACTTCAAATTTCAGTAAATTGAAAATCACAATAGAAAATAAGCTGAATTGCCATTACAATATTTTTACTAAACTTTCAAAAAAAAAAAAGCTTTGCATGAGGAAAGTATTGATTTATCTCTTTTTTTTTTCTCTTTTTCTTATTTCACAAAAGATTGTTTTAAATTGAAACGTAATAGAATATAATTTTGAGAATTATAATTGTATCAAGAAATATGTAATTTTTAAAACCAAAGAATTAGGAAATAATATAATTTAGATATTGCAAGAATATATTCAGCGAACATGGGTTAAATGAAGAATATTAATATCATTAAGAACAGATAGATATAATTATATTAAAAGAAAGTGAAAGAAAAGAAAAGGCCGTTATTCTATGGGAATTAATATTTTTCTAAATATTATCAATTTTATGTCGACTATTTAGGTATAATATGTCATTGTTCATACGAAATAAATGACATTGTGAAGAAAAGTTTCAAGTCAATCTAGTGTTGTTTTTGACATTTTTTACAGATAATTTTTTTAAACTTTGTTATCTTTTGCGCTATCTATCCATTGAATACTGTTAATGAATATATACGTTTTTCATTTTGATTGTGCTTTATATAATTATGAACTAAAATAGCGTTTAATGAATTTATTAGATAAGGCTATAGATCAAGTTTTAAATAAGTATTAAATGATGTTAGAATTATAAATAAATCTTTAAAAAATTTTAAATGTTCACAAATCTTTTAGAGATCTTTATTTAGTGAACAATCCATAAAGGTGAACATCTAAAATGAAAACTTGGCTTTCCCATCGGGACAAGATATGCTCCTCCCATATCATTCTAAGACCATTCTCAAAACACAAATGTTGACTCGTTTTTAACCAAAAATGGGCATTAGGTTTGAATAAAAAATATTCATACATATATATATAGAAAAAATAGATTAAGGAGCAGCTATGGTAACAAATGTTTCTTTGAAGCTAAATTTAAGTTTAACGTTGTTATAACGGGAATTGGCTTTTTGATCAGGTTTTTCATGAAAAGAACAATTGAAATGTTTTTTTTTAATTTGCAGTGTTCGAATGCTAGACAAAGAAAAATGATGATGGTGTTTTTCTTTGAGAACTTAATCTTATTCATTCATCGTGAATGAAACGTTTGCAAAGGCCTCATGTAGTTTTACAGCTCTATATGTAATAATTTGTTTCATGCAATGAAACTCTTCTAATCAGATTCTTCTTCATTTATCTATCCGAAGGATTATGTTTTGAGTTTTCAAGATATGAAAGATAAATGAAAATATGTTTTGTGTTTCGAAGTAAAATTCATTAGAAAGAGAGAAGGACGGTCAGAAAAAATAAAAACAATTTGGGGAAAAAAGTATGAATGGATCCTTAACAAACATATGTATGAAAAGGAATATCAGCAGAGATGATAGAAAGGTTACCCGCCTAAATGTCACAATGTCTTTTTTTTGGTTTGTAATTACTCATAAGAGTCTTCATCACCTGTTCATGTCAGATTCTGAATCTCTAATAAAACATCTGTCTCAAACCGAACAAGTATCATTGCTCTGCCATCAGTTTTTGATTACAAACGTAATCAATTTCGAATAATCAATTTGATATAGTGATATGGAAATTTGAAGATCATGCTTCTGATAAATATGTCAAATGTATACATCCCACAATCCACAAACCAATAAAAATAAAGACAAGATGAGACGTAAACCTAAATGATTTTCGATTCTTGAAGATGGATATCTACGTAAAGAGTAAAAAAACAATGAAAATCTTTTGTTTTGTTTTACACCAGACCTGTAACATCTTTTCTCAAAAAATATTCTCATATCTCAATTCAGTTGCATTGCAAATAATTAAGACGAAGGGTTCTGAAAATAAAATATTTAATAGAGCATTGTTTCTTCATCTTGTAAATGACCAAATATGGGAAGATTACATCAATCTTTTGAGCTTTCATGTTTTCAAACTATTCTCAATCAAATTAGATATCGATATTATTGTTGAAGTTTGACAACTTGAATATATTCCATGGAATAGAAAACTTAGAAACATTCTATGTTAATTTGAACAGAGTTATAGTTTCTGTACCATGTAGGCATAAAAATGAATAAATAACTATAGTGCATACTACGGTATGAAACAAAAAAATACAGTTTCTGTTGGCTTTTTTATAATATTTGTTGAGAGCAAATATTGAGGGAAATTAAACAAGATCTACAATATAAATTCCTGGATACTTACATCGTGCTCAATCATTTTCACTGCTTCCTAATAGTTTAGGCTCGGTTCTATTTTTCCTTCGTACTCATTACTAATGTTTTCAGATGTATAGGTCGCTGTTTCTATTATGCTTAATCTATATTATAAGAATACATGCCATGTATCCAGTAAATCAAGGCTATAACGAAACTGAAGCTAAGTTTCTAATTAGGCTTTCCGCCGGAACTTATGGGGAACTGCAAGATATTCACTCGTGTTTGCAGTAATCACCTTCATTAGAATCATATTTTGATGTATATTTATCTTTTAGTACTGGAAATAATAATAATGAAGTCAGAACCCTTTTAAAAATTAATAAAGAAAGTTGTGACGTTTTAAACAACCCATGTGAAGGGTACATTGGTAAGTATTTATGTTTATTTATTTTTTTTTGGGTCAACTATTTTAGTTAGTTAAAATACAATAATGAATAATATTTTCAGCTGTCGTTGATTCAGATAAAGTGTTATATGTCGTATTTCGAGGAACAAAGACTAACGTAATCTTTTTTTTAAATAACTCGTCTTCATATATCATTTCAGACGCAACTTTTATTAGAAGGATGGGCTACCACTAAGCCAGGGGATAACTTCTTCGGTATGGGACATGTGAGTTAGCGAAAACTTTTTTTTTACTTTGATTATTTGCTATCAGAAGATTGAAGTTTTTTCAAACGAGTTTCTCTGTTGTATTGCAAATAAAGACTAGTTCACGTATATACTGACATACATACATATGTTGGCAAACGTTACATTCAAATTCATCTTACATATAGAATCAAACAAATCAGTTGATCTTTTGAATCTTAGCTATAACAACATGACATTATATTAAGTGTTCTTCAGATCAGTTCATACTTTATGAGAGGTCACCTACTTCTGTGGCCCGAGTTAAATAACATCTTAACAAGTGCCAAGTATACGGTACGTTTTTTCATCTTCGATAAAATTCAAATTAAGTTCATAGGATTACGTAGCTGTGTTTACTGGTCATTCTTTAGGAGGTGCTTTAGCGGCATTAGCGGCGGCTAGAACTGTTGTAGAAGGTATTGAACCACAAAATTGTAAAAAGTACAATACACAATTGTCTTAGGAATTCGCCCTGCCAATCGAATGAGGGTAGTGACTTTTGGAGAACCTAGAGTAGGCGACCGTCAATTTGGTATGGCCTTTGATAATATGATACCAAATAGGTTATATGACCTTATAAGCATTATATTAAAATTAAAATTGTAGTTTCCGAGTTGTTTATCGTCAAGATATTGTGCCACATATGCCAGGTTGTGCGAAGGATCGATCTAATCACAGCCTAACAGCTGATGATAGTTTGCCATGTGATCCAGACGATTTATATTCACCTTATCATCACGGACTAGAAATATGGTATTAATATTATTCATTAATATATTTAAAAATTATGTGTTAATTGGCAGGTATCCTGAATCCATGACGATTAATTCTTCTTATATTGAATGTAGAGGACAGCCAATTAGTGAAGATTTTGCGTGTTCTAATCAATTCAAATATAAAGCCAAATATTATTCATCATACATAGATGATCATCGAACATATTTCGGTGTAAAAGTAAGTTTTGCTATCCTATTGAGTTCAAAATTAATTAAAATATTCTAGGTACCATCATATGGAAAAACAGGTTGTAACGATATGTACCCACAAGGATATTAAAACGTTGAGGATAGCACATGGAATGATCTCAAAATGAATATGTTCTTTATCAAAAATATTTTAAATAAATGCTTTTTTTAATTAAATTTAATTCCATCATTTAATGAAGCTCATTTTTTGAATCCTCTGCAGGAAGCAAAATTTTGACATTGTTTTCATCAGCACTTCTCCGGTTTTTCTTTAACTTTTTCAGCTGCTTCTTTAATTCTTTTATTTCTCGTCTTGTATCACTAAGCCTTTTTCTGTTGAATGATTCATTGCTAAAATAAAGAAATTTCTTCAGTTTTTGTAAAACTGTTAGAAATGGCTTAGACTCACTTGGGAATATAATTTTCCGATGAGGTTACAAGACCTTTGCGTTTAGTTATAGGTTTTTTGGTAGGTTCAAGTTTATCTTTCTCATTTCGCTCTTTCCATCTATCCAAAATGATGTCTAACTCATCTTTTGTGGCTAAGAGAAGACATGTTTTACCACTATTTGTTATCGGTAAATCCTAATTAAATAAACAAAAATTGTGATGATACAGAGGTTATTTTTTTTAAACATTTGTTTAAGAAATTGGGTTATTATTGAAATATAACTACTTACTTGACCATTTTGATATAAAGGCAACACAATCCAATCATCTAGATCTGATTTTTGAGGACGAGAAGATGATAAATAGAGAATCGAAATATTCTTAATGAGTTTAGTGAAATCAATATCACCTTCAGGAACTTTTAGTGGCTATAATATATATTCAATAATAAAATTATAAAAAGAATAAAAAATTCAAAAATTCAATAACTTACACACCTCGTACACCATCACTGATTTAAATTTGAATTAAAAGCCGGAAAACAGTTGCCTAGCACTTTGCATGCGTATCAGTTAATTAGAATATTGGAATTTTCTGCTAATTTCCTGATATCCGAAACGAAAGTTTTTTATTTCAACAGAATAAACAAAAAAAACAAATTAAAAAAATGAAAATGATTAGAAATAAAACTGTTGTATTTCAAAAAACTAAAACTTTATTCTAAAATCTTGATAATGTAGTAGTACTTTTGCGTTCAAGATAATCGATAAGAGAAAATGATAACTGTTCAGAATAAATAGTCAAAATTCCAAAACATTTGAAGATTAATGTATATATCTTTTTCTTTAATAATAACATATGAATATGTTTATAATATAAATATAATGCAATGAAGCATTATGATTTGTGACCAGAAATAATGAAACCAAAAGCTATGTCACTCATAATTTCATTGAGATATGTATGTATGCTAATCTATCGGAAGCAATGTCATTAATATCTGATTCTTACGATATGAAAGGATATGTTTTTATTTTAAATCTTTCAACAATCGTGAATAATGGATTTCTTTCAGGTCTGCTTATCTTATTTTGTGTACATGAGGTACTTTGTAAATATTTTTCTGAAATCAGATAGAATTATCATAATATATGTATATGTATAAATAGATGAATAGATAGATAATTTATTGCGTAGTAATGAAAAAAGCATATAACATTATTAGAATTCTCTTTGGTTTTGTTTCAGATGATCTTCAATTGAAAAAGTTACATTCTTAATGAATGGATTGGCAAATGTTTCTTCCGGCGTACGCGCTTGTGTGGTTGTTCTTCTTGTTGTTGTATGAGAGTTTCTGGGGTTTGTTCTTCTTTATCGACGCTTTCAGCATCATATGGTGTGCCATAAATCAGCATAAATCTGAAACAAAAGATTTTGCAAAGATGATATGTAGGTTTACATACTTTCCGTCGATTTCAAGTTTGCAAACCAAGTCGCCGGCAAAATGTACTGTTTGAGCAAAATCTCCTAGTGATACAACACTTTCAAAGGGATGGTCAAACATTTCTTCACTTTTAGACTGAATTAGATAGAGATATTTGTAAACATGGTAAACAAGGATAAATACCTGTATCATATTAGCAATTTTTCCAATATTGCACATATTGAATACAGGATCCTTTTTAACGTCTTGAACAACATCTTCAACTAAGTTATTTAACATCAAGTTACAACAAACATAACCTGAATGAAGTTAATATTAGAGATTATAATTGTTTTAATTTATTTACCGGAAGGATTGTGAAAACATGTTGGAAGAGGTACTTCTAGTTTTGGAGGATAATAGAACTTTGATGCTTTACCATCACTATATGGTGTCTTTTTTCCTCTATCAATCTGAATTATTTGATTTAATTCAATTAGTTAATACTTGAAAACAAACACGTGAACCAGATCCACCAACCAAAGGTTTTGTTCCATTTGAATCAGGACCATCATTCTCTTCGGAATCATCCTCATTGGAAAACTAAACTCAATTTAAATTTTAGCTAAAAAAACAAATTATTCTTTTTTCACCTCTTCTTCGATTTCAACATCATTTTCTTCTAATTCCTTCTTAGCATTTTCCGCCGATTCATCTTGTTCTTCCTCAGATCCGTTTTGAGTTTTTTTACTTTGAAGTTTTTTTCGATCAACTGTTGCATCTTTTACATTTCCTTTTTTAACGTTCTGAGCGGATGTGCTGACTTTTTTTTTTGATTTTGCGTCGCTTGTTTTTTCTTCTTTCGGTTTTGATTTAGTTTTGGGCTTTTCCTTTTTTGTTTTTTGATTGGGCTCCTTTTCTTTTCTTTTTTCTTGCTTTTCTTCTTTCTTTGACAGCTTATCCGATTTCCTATCATGCTTCTTCTTTTTGCTCTTCTTTGATGAGTAAGAACTTATATCATTTTCATCCTCATTTTCGAATTCTTCTTCTTCGTTGTCGGCAATGATATCCTCAATATCTTCTTCTTCTTCTTCATTTTCATTTGAAAAAGTTTTCTCCTCATCTGAGTCAAAGTACTCATCAGCATCCTTTACTTTTCCCTTTTTGCTTAATTTGTGTTTCTTTTCTTTCTTCTTCTGAAACACATTATAAGAAAAATATGAATTAGTGACATACCGTCTTTTCCTTTTCTTTTTTCTTTTTTTTATCTTTTACTTCTTCCTTATTGCTTCCTTTTTTGCTATTTTTATCATTCTTCTTTTTCTCTTTCGTTTTCTTCTTAAGCTTGTCTTTTTTATTTTGTTTTGATTTTTTCTGTATTAATTCAAATAAAAATAAATAAATCAGAGTTTATTTACCTTGTTCTTTCCATGTTCATCTTCATCGTCTTCATCATCTTTCTCTTCGTCATCCTCATCCTCATGTTTACCTTTTGTTTTTTTCTTTTTTTTCTTTCCCTTTTCTTCGCTATCTTTATCTTCATCAGAATTCTTCTCATCCTCATCGCTTTCTGTCTTTTTATGCTTTTTCTTGCCATCTTCGTCTTCATCTTCGTCATCGTCTTTTTCTTCGTCTTCGTCTTCATTCTCATCTTCATCTTCATCTTCATCATCGTCTTCATCTTCATTTGATTCGTCGTCGTCCTCATCAGAGTCGTCATCATCTTCATTACTGTCGTCATCTTCTTCTGGTCGCTCCGAATATGTATTCGGACTTGGAATTACAGGATAAGTGTCAGTGGGTACAGGAGGAGCAGGAGCATAAACTGCTTGATTGGGTTGAGGTGGTGGAGGTGGCGGCGGAGGTGGAGGTGGTGGAGGAACAGTGGGAGTCACAGGAGGAGCCGAATTATAATTTCCCGTATTTGTCAAACGGTACTTATCATTCACAGCGTTTCTCTGATCATTCTGTTCATCATATCTCTCATTGTATTTCTGCTTCTTTTTTCTATTTTTTGGATTAGCTTGATCTCGAGCTATTTTACCTCTTTCAAGTTCTAACACCGTTTCAGCTGTTCCGCTATGCTCTGTTACTGTCTCTTCCACAAATCTCTGAAAGAAAAAACAATACTGGTTAAATAAGCTATAATTGATCTTACCGTATCAGTTTTACCAGCAAAATCAATTATTCTTGGTGTGTCAGTACCAAACTGCGTTATTCGATCAAGTATCATTTTGGCTTTTGAGTTTGTCGGATCTGTTGCCGACGTATTGTTCGTTGATGGAGTAAACTGATGGAAACGATTTGATGGAGTAGCTGTGGTTCCTTTTGTTGTTGTAGTAGTTGTAGCAGTAGTTTGTCTTGTAGTAGTCGCGGTAGTTGCATGTCTAGTAGTTGTTCGCATCGTTGTTCGAACTGTTGGTTCAATTCCCGAAACACTAGCCCTCTGAGCAAAAGAAGATACAGGTATATTGGAATTAGGTAATGCTGACGGCCACATCATAGTCTTTAAAGGCGCTGGTGGAACTTGTGGGTTTCTAGGAGGAGTTGGAGCTGAAGAACGAGTGGAAGCACTAGGTTGAGTGCTGGTTATTGGTTTTAGAGAAGGTAATACGGTTTTAGTCGTAGGATGAACTACCTGTACACAAGAAACATGTTGTTACATATATAAATTGAAAGAAAAAAACCTGTGGAGGTCGTTGTAATTCACGATTTACTGGTTTCTTTTCATTGCTAACATCCTTTAATTGTTATGAACTAATTTAGCTCAAACTAATGTTTAAACGTACCCCTATAGTAGCTAAAGCTGGGAATGTTTCAAACTCATCTCCTATAATTGCTCTTTCGAAAGAATCTATAGGATCCAGATGATATTGCTAAAAAGGTAAATTGGTATTAAGGATCATCTTTCAAACTTTAACCGACCAATGTTTTAGAACCTCGAGTAATAGGTCGTTTACGCTTGAGTTCACTATCAACTACACGCTTCAATTAAAATTTTTTATATATTTTTAATACTTTTTAGAAAATACCGATCGTGTACTTCGTGTAGTAGCTTCGGTTTCTTCACTTGTCGGCTCAAGAGTGTAATGTATTTTTGCTTCAGATGTCTGCTTACGACGTAGATCAAACCCATTCAGCAGATATTGCATCTGAAACATGAACAGTTTGTCGAGTTCGAATTGATGAAAAGACATGGAGTAAAGACCATGGGTTGTACGTTGACTCCTCTGATTTGGAATTTTTCATCCTTCACCCGCAGACAGGAGCCATGCACTTTTCCTACAAGAAAATTATAAAAAGAATATCAGAAGGTTGTGAGAGAAAAACGGAAAACTAAATGTTTACCTGGTTCACAGACACATTCTATCCCCACTAAGGACGTGGATAGTATTAAAAGTGTATAGAGAAGCATTCAAACAAGTGTATTTTTGAGAAAATTTTTCTTTAATATGTTTCGATATATAGAATAACAATAAATTTATTGAAAATAGTTACTTACCTAGAAGATTTATTCAAGGGAAGTCAAATAAAGAAAATATAACAAAGAATAACGTCCGAGTAGCGAAGTAAAGCTCTTTCGAATGAAGTGAAAGAGATATAATTGATGATAAATCTTGTCAATTCTGACCTATCCACTTTCAAACTGGTTACTCTATGAAGTATCTCACTTCATTAGCGAGATTAATCATAGTTTTGAATTTCGAACGAGCGACACGGATGATGTGTTGATAGGATATGGATCACGATGATCATGTTGTGGTGATCATATCAATGCCTATAGAAGAGTTCTTGTTTTCTTGTTCCTGCCTCTCCGAGTCATCTTGTGAATGGCCTTAATCGAAGACAATCATCCATCCGTGATTACTAAACCTGTGTATACACAGTACTTTCACTGTCTATCTGTAAGATTAAGCCAAGCCTTAGATAACTGGTAAAGGTGTTTTCACATATCTCATTAGTCTTATTCGATCTTGTAGTGCCGGATTAAAAAATTGGTGAAAGCGCTAAATCCTAGATATTTGCAATCGTTATCTTCAATTGGAGTTGGACAGTATTAAACAGTTTTTTCGTATTTTCTATTAAACAGGATTTTTCACGGATGTTGTAATATTTTTGAGCATTTTGTAATTTTCCTGAGTTTATTCAATGATAATGAAATTTTTATTACAATTCTAGGCGAGAAATATTTTCATACAGGCACATTATGAAAAATTAAATTTCTTTTTGTGAAAGTGGTGTGTAATCATTGATTTCTACACGATCAATCTTGGTTACAATCTGAAATATTATAATTTTAATTCAAAAGATAAATTTTCAAAACATACTCTAGTAATGAAATCATAGTCTCCTGGAGTCTCGAAGTAATCACCATCAGCATAGAGCTCAGTGTCACGAACTTGGTTCCAGATTTTCAATCTGAGGATGAAGCCTGCAAACGGATTGTATTATATGATTTTCTATCATAATTTTATACCAGTGATTATTCCAGAGACGATAGCTCCAACCAAGACAAGTCCAAGACCGATGAGCTGATGAAGAGCTTGAGTATTGACATCAAATCCGTTCTCGTTGGTGCTGCTCTTAAGTCCGGGGTAGATGGTGTTCAAGCTGGAAAAAATAAAAGATTTTAAGATCTCAAAACAAACAGAAATACCTAGATCCGTAAGCAGATGGATCATAGTATAAAACAAAGACAACGGAGAAAAGACCAGCAAGGACTCCTGGCATACCGTGAAGGTTATGAACTCCGCAAGTATCATGGAATCCCATCTTGTTAAGAGCAGGCTTAAATAGAAATTGAATGACTCTTTTTGTTCATATTTAAGATCTTACAGTCAAGTATCTGTATCCCAAAACAGAGATAGCTCCGGCGATTACTCCGACAATCATGGCGTGAAGTGGGGTGAGAACAACATTGGCAGTGGTTCCAATGGCAACTCCTCCAGCAAGGGTTGAGTTAGCGATGTGGACCATGTCGAATTTCTTCTGTAGTCACGGTTGGTTAAGAACAAAATAGATGAATTGATTTCTTACGTGATGCTCAGTAGCTTGAGAGACAATGAAGGTAGTAATGGTGCAAGCTACCAAAGAAAGGAAGGTATTAGCAACGGCTCTTTGGCGAGCATCGGCAGGCTCAGCAACAGCAGCATTGAAGGATGGCCAGAAGACCCAGAGGAAGATAGCTCCTGAGGATTTAATTATTTTCTGATTTTAGGTTAGATATTACCGATCATAGCAAAGATATCAGTGTGATAGATGGAACCTTCATTTTCGCTTTCTTGTTGAGACTTCTTGGCGAAAGTTCTTGAGCAGGCAAGTCCGAAGTAGGCTCCGAAAGCGTGAACAATGATAGATCCTCCGACATCATTAACCTGTATTGCGTTATATTGAAAGAGAAGAGACCAAGATAGTTCTTACATGGAAACTGTGAACAACGTGATGTTCGATGAAAAGGGCAACAGGGGTTTCGATAAGAGACATGAGAAGGTATTGAACTGGGGAAAGTTTTCCCAACATGGCTCCCATTGAGATCAAGACAACAGCAGCAGCAAAATCGGCGGTGAGGAGCCTTCAAATAGCATGATTCAAATTAGAAAATAAAATTTAGTATATCGTACTGCTCGAGACCAATAGTGAACTTTCCGTGGTGTTGGAAATCGTGGCTCATGAATCCACGAACAAGCATACCCCACTCAATAGTGAAGCAAGCAAGAAGAAGATTGATAGAGACCGCAGAGAATCCATATCTCTGAAGCATATACTCATATTGTTTTATTCTTATTTTTAGGTTTATTCATATTTTATTTATTGCGTTCTTAACTCACCTTAAGGAAAGTCATAAGGAATCCGAAACCAATGAAGATCATAACGTGAACATCTTGGAAAACTATAACAAAAGGTAAATTAACTATGTCTCTATACTATATATAAATATAAATATATATTTCTATTTTTTTATTTAAGATTTCATTTCATGAAGGCTATGTTGTTGTTGATAAGTTGAAATTATTCTTAGAATATTAAGTTCCACGTAAAAGTTTGATTACGTGAACTTGTGTATACTACTATACCATTTCTAATTTATTGCTGTCGAATGAGTGGTTGCATGTGTTTTAGAATTTTTTTAAGATACGGAATTGTTGCTCACGTGGATATTGACTTGTAGTCTTTGGTTGGTCTTCTGGTCCGTTTGGCATAGTATTCTCATCATATTTGGCAAAAAGGCCGAATAAGACCATAAAAATGGCCTGAAGCAGACAGTAACTGATAAATTAATTTATGATTTTTTGTAACTAACCTGGAAGAGAACCACTAAGATGGTAAACTGATTTTTCTGGAAGGCTGATGCCATCCTGATGTCCCTGAAATACTAGAAAATGAAAAACTTATTGGCAATAAAACATCTTTAATGGTAAAAGGAATGCAGTTGAGTATGGAGAAAAATTGAAATATTGACAGTTCCAAAGCACCAACTCTCATGTAGCACTTTATACTTATGATAGTATCTCCTCAAAAGGTTGAAAAGAAAAACCAGGCAACCGGTTCGGTCACTATGTACTAAATGTACGAATTGGAGGATCGCCAAACACTACCACGCAAAACCAAAAGAAGCAATGAAAAGATTGTTGTAATAGAATTGTCATCTGAATTCTTTTTTTATAAAAATGGTAACATAGTAGACCATACTAAAGGAGTGATAGATTGAGAAAAGAAGAAGAGAAGACGAAAACTGAAGGCTGGCACGCACGTTTTGTGCCGTCAGTTTATGCAGGTCATTGCGGGCTGTCATGTATTAAGATTGAAATGATAGAGTAAAAAAATTGAAGAAAATGTAGTGTGAGAAGAGAGTGAGAAAGAAAGTCAAAGAAGAGAGTAATCAGGAGAAAGAAGAAAATTTTTGAAAACCAAGAACACTAAATGTTCAGCTTCATCTTTGTTTTTTTTTTCTTCTCTTTCTGAATTTTTCTTATCAGTAACTTTCAAACAATAAAAAATATGAATTATCGCACGCGAAAAATATTCTCTACATCTTTACTGTATTTGTTACATTTCTATCAGAATTAGGAACAGCCTTGAAAGATTTGAAGACAAATTTTAATTGTCAAAACAACAGGGAGTATACCGTGAAAAAGTTTGTAAACGTCAAACTGAATCTCCGAATTTTAGTTTTGATGAGTTTAATTGGATAGTATCTTGACGGTAGCTCATAAAAAAGTAATTTGAACTAATATAAAACTGATGATGGCAAAGAAGAAATGATTTTGGAAGGCAGTTAGACCGTATCAGAAACTTGAGCTGCAATAGAGGTCTTATCAGGCCTCAGCCGTTAGAACTCTCGGATTAATAACTGATTGTTTGCTTTGTCGGCTTTTAAACTACAGTGATTAGCCAACTGATTATTTTCTGCTGAGTTATTCAACTTTTTAATTTATTTAGTTTCAATTGAAACTAATTGAATATATTGAACCAGACGAATATGTATATGGGGGCAGTTCAAACAGAGGCATTGAAATACAACTTAAGTATATAAATTCAAAATAACTTTTTTTTATTCCAGAAAAAAAACTATATAGTTTAGGTTCAGATAAGAGGAAATGTGAAGATTACAAAGAAATTTGATGTTAATTGATAGCTTAATATGGCTATCAGAACAATTGTTCAAAAGTTCAAATAGCGTATAAAACGAATTGTTGTTGCAAAGATATGAAACAAACACTTAAAAAGAATAGAAATCATGAATGAAATCGGTTTAAATCAGTAGCTTAACAATTTAAATTTACATACTATACAACAATCTGATCTATCACTTATGGAAAAAGGAAAACTTTGAATGTTTCATAGATACGATAAACCAGTATGTTTCAAATAGATATGATTTGAAGGACAATAAAATATTTTGTCATTCTAATCTTTTCAAGATTGAAAATGAACTGTCTTTTTACTTCAAAAGAAAAAAAATGTCAATCTCTTCTCTCATCACAATCTTGTTCTCTCATCTCATTCTAAGAAACATCTCTTGAAGTACTGCAACAAAATCTCTTCTTGAAAACTGCTGATTTATGATGATGACAGCCACATCAATATCAAAAAAACTGTTTAAGTTGGGTAATTAAATGTTGAAGAATTATATGAATATGTGTGAAAATGATTAAAAAATTTGCAGGAAAAAAAAACAGAAGTGTTTCAAGAATAGCATCACGGAATTTTGTTGAACTTATTTACTTTTATCTTCACTTTTTTCTTTTTTTCAAAGATTCTCCAAACACAGTAACATCTGTTGCATTTGAAGATCAGAAGTTTTTGTATGAGATGATGAGAATAAAAGATCTCCATTGTCTTTATTTCCATTATCTAAAACATTTTCTTCTGATTGTATACAGAGAAAAGAAAAATTCAGATTAAAGAAAATGACCAAGAAACTAATCCAGAAATTAAGAGAAGGTCCCTTTTAATATTAATTTGAGATATTATATAAATATATAATATATATATTTATATATTTATATATAATAAGAGTTAAAAATTATAAAACGGCTAAAAGTTTAACATCTCTACTGTTATACGGTGTAATATTAACATTTTTTTATAAAACAGTGGTTGGCGTTCGAATTATTTCCATAAATCTTTTGATTGAAGCAGAAAAAAAAGATAGACTAGGTTGATACTCTTCTTATCCTCTCATACTCTCTCTCTCTCCCATTCCCAATTTCCGATTTCTCTGAATTGCAAATGAATCCTTATATTATCTCTCATCATTCTTTTGTTGTCAAAATTTAAAACATTGCAACGTAGATCATGATCAAACGATGAAAAGTATAATTAGCCAAAAATCACTTAATGTATCAATTCAAGACAGAAAAAAGTTAAATTTGATGCGGCATGATGGTTGAAGACATGGTGCGAGTATGATAACAAGAACAAAGATTTTCTTTACAAGAAATAGTTTTAGAAATTCTATGGCATATTTGCCTTACGATTGCCTATAGACCAGAGGTGTCAACAATACATAAAGATTTTCCTATTGTTGCTCACTTTTTACGATATTGTATTCAATGTAGAGGCAGGTAAATATTGTCGAAAAGACATCTTCTTGAGAAGAAGAAGTTGAAAAGCTGAGATCATGCAAGGGCCACTAACGTTTAAAAAAAATTTTTTTTTTAAATATGTACAACTGATACGCATACAATTGGCAACACCCACATCACAGAAGTTTTGAAAATACATTTCTTTGTGTTCAACCTCCTCCTACATCATCATGTCCACTCTTGTGGAAAATATAACCAAAGAGTTCGATATGACTTTTTTTTAAAAATTATTCAACCCTTACGGTGTTGGTGTATATTTTTGAATACTTTTCTGCATTTCAAAGTTTTCAGTTCCATCTCTGATGAAAAAACCATTTTTGTCTGTAATTTAGCAGATGGGAGTTTGTTTGTTTGAACTTTAAACGCTTACTTGTAAGTGGATTCTGTTTTTGACGTAGTTCGGATTGCTCATCTTTTGCATTTAAATGAATTTCAATCCGATGATCACGTGTACTGAAGGAAGATGTGTCAGCCATTTATTAGAATTATTCCTGAAATTGTATATTCAAAATTAAAATAACAAACGAAATTAATCAAATTTTCATATAAATAGTAAAAGTGAAACAATTAAGAGACTAAAAGATATGTTTTAAGATTGTACTACAATGTCAATTTACATTCCAAATAATTTCGATTCCGAATATTATTTTTTGTTGATATCCTTAATTCTCAAGAAATACAGTAATCTGTGTGAGAATATAGTGTTAATATTTTCAATTCAAAAAAATTAATGTATGGAATACATTCATTTTAATATTCATTTATAGTTTAAATAAAATATTAACGGGAAAAAACAATAAAAGAAAGTTCAACTACATAAAGATTAATGTTCTGAAGTAATGAGGAGGAGACACAATGATCAGTTTGATCAGAGTAAAATGATTAAAAAAACATTTTATGAAGATGATATAGTGAATTAAAAGCAAATGAACATTTATTTACTTTCTAAACATTTTCAGTAATTGCAGCATTTTAAAATTTGAAAATGTTCAGACGAAGATCTTTAAATATACTTGCATATTATCCGGAAAACCAATGAGAAATCAAGGTTAAATATTGGTACTCAAGACCAATTTGTATATTACTGGTGAGTAATATAGTGTTGTGGAACCAAACAGGGCCAAAAGTATATTTCTTGCAAAATTTTTGACTTTTTTTTGGGAAGATTAAAACGTAAAAACCTACTCTAAGTATAATCTAAGACTGAATGCTTACCAGAACCTGGGAAACATACAATTGGGCTTAAAATGTTTTTAAAATAAAAAAAAAGCATTCTAAGAGATAAAGCCGGTAAAGTGAAACGTTTTTGCCATTCTTGGCAGTTTCTGAAACTCCAAGTTAAGTTGTTATTCAAAATCTGTCAAGCAGTTCATGCTTGAACCAGCAATTATATGTCTCAACAATTTGCACAAGGAATAATGGAAGCTAACACGAAAAAAATATTAAAAAAATCCAAAATTAAGGGCAAAGGACGAGAAAGAAAGAGAAATGAATTTCAATACAGCAATTTTCACGCCATCATTCTATCTTAATTGTCGTATCTTTTTTTCCCTTTTTGTAACTACCTATGATGGTCACGTTCCATTCTCGTTGGTCTATTTTGATCTTTTGGCATCTTTTTTTCTACAATGAATGGTCTACTTTTACTTCTATTGTGTGAATTTGGAAAATTCGTATATGATGTTCTTCATCAATATATATTGAGTATATTAAAACTCTATCTTTATATACTTATTTCGTTAGTTTTCATGCTGCAGTTGTTCTCAAGTACATGCCATTATTGCCTGTTCTGAGTCGGAAATCGTTTTCTTATGCTGTTTCAAAGATTATATGAAAGTAATGAACAAAAATTACAGGAAGCTTTTTATAACAAAGAACATTTTAATTTATAATTATATTTACATCTTTGTTTTCGATAACTATTGGCATATGCATTAAGAAATATTTGAAACATTAGATTTTATGCTTCTATAACAATCAAAGCATTCCAATTATGGCAGAAGCGAAAAACAGTATTAATAATAATAATAATATATATATATAGTAGTTATATACATATATGAATCATTAGTTTTCCTTGATATTTTCTTTATATGGCTATGTACATGCTGACTTTATAGCTTGGCTGTTTCAAAGATTACCAATCGCCTCCTCCAAAATCATCTCCACCGCCAAAATCGCCACCGTAATCTCCACCATCATAATCACCACCGCCACCGAAATAGTCATTGCCTCCGTCATATCCTTGACCATAATCTCCGGAATCATATCCTCCTCCGTAAGCATCATAGCCTAAACAAAATAATTTATTTTCTAGTTTATGTTTATCTCATTCAAACAACATTTTTTCGCACAAAAAAACGTCATAGATAGGTAACACATATACACCCACACACATACGATTCTTCGTATTAACAAAGATCGAATAGTAAAGAACATGCAATCACAATCACATCATTTTAAAAACTTTACCATTAGCATCGCCAACTGGCTCGCCTTCGTAATCTTCATACCCTTCGTAATCTTCTAAAGTTTAGGAGTCAAATAAGTTTTCTTACGACAAAAAAATATTTTTTTTAACAGAAGAAAAAGATGGAGCTTACCCGTAGCTCGATCGTTCACATTATTATCGTCATACGCATTGTAACGTTCATTTGAACTATCCTGAAAAACAAATAGAGTTAACATGTCGTCAAGCAAAAAATAATTCGAAGAACAATCACACTTGGAATTCTCGATTCAAAAATGAATGAAATGTAGCTTTGACATAAAATTCGCAACGGGATCAACTTTTTTATTTTAATAAAACATCACTTACTAAGGCTTGGTGATTATTATCAGTAGACTCTTGATGTTCTACTGCAGGTGGTGTTGTATGAGTTGTATCCTGGTTAGTACCTTGATGTTCATCAGCTGTTGTATGAGTTGTATCTTGATTAGTACTATCTTGATTATTATGCTGACTGCCATTATTAGAATTATCTGGTCCATTATTATAATAATAATTATTTGTGGTATTGTTGGTGTCATTATCCTGTAATATTCTATTGAATTAATCCTTTTTACTGTATGATACCGAATAGTAACCTCCGCCGCCATATCCACCTCCATATCCACCTCCATATCCACCGCCGAATCCTCCTCCGCCTAATATACTGCTGTGACCTCCCCACATGGATCCCATTCCGTATCCCAGAAGTGAACCGGCCAATAAACCTGTACCAAATCCGGGACCACTGCTGCCGCCACCACCACCAAAACCAGACAATCCACCGCCGCCACCGCCTATAATAGAGAAATAAGATGCTTAATTTTTATTCCTAGACTACCGCCGCGGTCGCCAACGATAACAGTTGTATGTGGAGTTGGTCCTTGATATCCACCCTGATATCCACCTTGATATCCTCCCTGGTACCCTCCATTGTATCCACCATTGTAGCTAGCACCACCTCCACTTCCTTGATATCCACCATATCCATTAGGATAATTTTGTGGCTGGGGAGGAGGACGTGGATAGGACGGCTGAGGCTGAGGTGGACCACCACCAGCCGGTCCGCTTGGGTATGGCGGAGGCCCTTGCCCGGGCCCAGGAGCAGGGATAGGATTTGGAGTTGATTGTCCATCATCTTTAGCTGGAGGAACTAAAATATCCAAAATTTCAAATAATATGTGATTCTTTACCGAAATTATCCGAGGGTGCACTTGGTTGTTGAGGTGGGGGATTCGGTTGTGGTAAAGTTTTTGTTATTTCCGAAAACCAAGATCGAAAAAAAAAACTCATCAAATAAAAGAAAATGGTATGAAACTTACTCAATATCGGAATCTGATGAAAATAAGATCCAATAAACAGTTTCTGCTCTTGGATCAGTACCTATGCCAACCAAATGATGAACAGAGGAACCATGTGGTAAACTAGGTCGTTTAACTAGAAAATAACTACATTATCACAGAATGGCTGATAAAAAAATAAATAATTTGTATTTAATGTATATTACCTGGCATCCTATCGGTCATTAGTCCAACACAAATGTAAGGTACAACATCCTTTAGTAAAACTGATCCCTTGGGTTTACTACTACCCTAAGAATAAAAACTCATTAGGAATATTATAATCAAACTAATTTTATTCTCATGAGAGAATTCAAAGAAATAGAAAATAAATTTTAAAAAAAATATATATATAATAAAATTCTTACCTTTTCATCATACCAACAGAAGCGACTGTCAGAAAAAAGAACACCATGATATTTTTTCCATTTACTTGTTAGTCCAAGAAATCCACTCGTATATTTTAAAATTTCTCCTTCTTTCAATTTTCGAATATCCATTGCTGAAAAGAATTCATAATAATAATAATGAAATTTTGATAAAGAACTATTCTGAATTGGATGATATAAACTAACATATTCTACGATACAATCATTATTGTGAAACTACTAACATTCAATAACTTCATGATATATCGCATCGAAAATATAATTTTATATTGCAAAACAAAAAAATTTGCATTTGATTTCGATTCAAAACTAGAAAAACGATGGGATTTTTCATGGTACATAAAGCAATAAATATGAACTATAACATTTGATAAAAAAATTTAAAAACACAAAACTTGAAAACAAAGTTCAATACTGAAAGCCAACCCATTTAGAACAGAAGTGAAGCTGAGGTATTTCATTATCAAAAATTAAATAGTTTCCGTTTTATCATATAGAATAATAACCTCAGCTTCACGTCATAGAATTTATAAATAACGTAAAACAGCACGTTGAATAGTGAGTAAGTGTACAAAAATAGAACAAAATTGCACAAGTTTCAATATAATTATACATAGAACGTTATTCTAGATGAAGAAATCGATGTGACTCATGGGGCATGTAGAGAATTTGTGAGAGAGAAGAAGAGAAGAGAACAATAACACGTGATGTCAAAGCAATTGACACGTGATCAGTGAATGGATATACATATGTGTTCACTAGGCATAGGATTCTCCTATCCTCGATATACCCACCGGCTATATTAACTGCAGGTCCACAACCACAAAGCATTGCCTTATTTGATTAACTTTGTAACAAGTTAAGTTACGGAGGAAGCAGAAAGTAAAGCAGTTGCAACAGACGAAGTAGGTAAGCTTACTACAATTGGAGTCTAGATTTGTGGGTTGCCCAGCAACTCCAACACTTGCACATGTTTTGCTCTTTGCTTTTTTTGTTATTAGAGGAATAGTTAGAGTAGTTTAAAATCTATTGTATTATACTTGATCTTTATTCACTTTAACGGTAGATGTTTGTTACCATTGTTAAACAGTTAGTATTGACAGAGAGAACTTTTCGCGTTACAAGTGATGGACTCGATTGTTCGATAACTTAGATCATATTGAATGAAAAAAAGCTATTCTTCATTCTTTTTATAACTTTTCAAGCTTGAATAGCATGAAATATACAGGGAAATGTGGTAAAAAAACATAATTATATAATCATATAGTTAATTCTAGTTAGATTATATCAAAATATTAAAATATAATAGCACGTGTTATAGTCGTCAGGGAAGAAGAAATCGATGAAACACATTGTGTAGGGGAAGGATGGTGTTGGTCTAGTAGTGAGGAGGGCTTGACAACAGAGAAAGAGAGCAAAAACATATAAACAGGGAAAACGGCACATTGGTTTCCATCTGGCTTCTTGCACCCAAGACTTTGAAACCTGATCTGCTTTGTTCGAATTCTTGCATAAAATGACGGAAAATGACCTTCATGAATGAGAAAATTTCTACCTCAGTGGCAGAGATAGGTATAAGGTAATCCTACTAATATCATGGAATATAATTATACAATCCTGTTTCTTTTTTTTATATAATTTCATGAGAGGAAGTGTTTATTGTTGTTGAAAAAAAAATGTTTAAATGTCCAAATAAAGGCAATTTTACAACAAACTTCATTCAAGTTTCACAAATTTGTTAGGAATGGATGCTAAGGTAAAATGTGATACGATTATATCATCATTGCATAAGTATGAGGAATTTTAAATACATATATTGAGAGAAACGAGGAGAGATATGTATATTTGCAGAGTAAATTGTATTTATAAGATTATCGTAGAGCAATATATCAATTTGTTTCTTTGAAATGTACTGTTCGGGTGTTTCCTAAGAGATTTTTCAAAGCTTTGTTCTTTTCATCCAAAAACCTATGATACAAAACCATAAGAACTAGATTTGTGCTGAAAACGTTTTTCTATAAATTAAGGAAAATGATAAACGAACGCTGCGAAAATCGCAAAAAACAGTGTAATTCCCATGGATATCCACATCATCTTGGCACCAGTAATGCTTAATAATGTAATTGCAAAAGTCATAAGAACATAGAAGCCAGCATGAATAATAAGGACAACCAATTGAGGAATTATTAGACAAGTTTTTGTTATCTGAAATTTTGGAAAATTAGTAATATAGATGGTGTGGAAGTATACTTGAACTCCAAAAATAGTCATAATTATAGATGCTAGATGCACAAAATGAAATATACACCATGCTGATACTGATAGCCGATAGCTTAGCCAATATGTTTTTGGATTAGATCTCCTCAGATACTTTAAGAAACATATTTAGAGGGTATGCGTATAAAATAAATAAAGTTTTACCGTTAAAAATTGTCTATAAACAACGAAACTCTCATGCCAATCTATATAAATTAGAAGGAATACTCCTAATGATATCCCTAATATACATATCAACATGCTTAGAGTACAATGAATATAGATCCATGTCTGAAATCATAGAACGCAGTGCAAGCTTTGTGGTAAAATCACTTAGAGCATGCAATGACTTACCTGTATATGCAATTTACAGTAACGATGAGATTTTTCTGTTTCAATTATGTTAGAAAAGGTTGGTTGAAACATTATATATATGTAATTAAATTAAAACACAGTAAAGGTGTTTAGGATCTTAGAATACTTAGAGAACGAATATATGTAACAAAGGTATTAACCGAGCAATAAGATGTGACAGCTAACAGCTGACTTCTTTGAAGGCAATTGCATTTCTATTCAATATATCTTCTTATACATGATAGTATAAAAATTGCTTGATAATATAATTGGAATAATTCACTCAAACTTTGTGTGTGGAAGAGTCAATAACCTTGCGGCTTCATAAGTAGGCATAGTTTTAACTTAAAATTTGTGATGGCAATTCATATAAATTAAAGAAACGCGTATCACAACTGATGATGAGCAAATAAGTCGACATTTTTTCTCAAACACAACATATTTCACTTTTTACCGTGATAAACAGATCAGAACTACTATTTAGGAGTTTCTTATGATTCTTTATTATATTATTTGAATATGTTAACGGCAGTACAAAAGAAAAATTGAAACAACGGTTCCTAAAAATGTACAAAATATTTTGCTTCTCCAGTTTGTGCGTGACAGCAACATTAAGTAGAATATCTCTTAAAATTTTCTTGATGCTCCTATACAATCTGAATTAACTTTTTAAACATATTTCTAAAGATGGTGTGAGCACAATACGTAATTGCGTATTTCCCTGAATATTCCCGAAATTTCAAGAGAACAACCATCCATTTTCACTGGGCTTTCTGATTAGCACAGTTGCAACTGTTTTAATTTGGATTAGACATGGCTAAATGGGGAGAAGGAGATCCAAGATGGATTGTTGAAGAGCGTGCTGATGCAACAAACGTAAATAACTGGCACTGGTGAGTATTGTATTGTTAAGCTTTAATTTTTTTTTATTCAGGACTGAGAAAAATGCAACTGGATGGTCCAAGAACCGTTTGAAAGAGCTGCTTGAGAATTTTTCTTTTGAGGTATATATTATTTTCATAATAGTTAGTTAGTTTTTTTTTTTATTTTAGGAAGGTCCCATAGTAGTCACCCTTGGCGAGATTACTAAATGTGAAGGAGAGGCAACTGCTAACAATAGAAAAGCAAAATTAATCTTTCTCTTTGAGTGGGAATTGAAAATTGATTTTGTTTGTATGTTTAGAAAACATTTCTAAAAATAATTGCTCTGTTTAAGGCAATGTAAGTGGATCTGAAACCACTTACAAAGGGTACGCCGAAATTCCCAACCTTGGTGATGAGAATGAAGCTCATGAAGTTGATGTGAGTGTATACTTATATTAATATTCTTGAATATCACTTTTAGGTAAACTATACTATTACAACCAAGGGAGTCCACGATGCTCAAATTAGACTAGTTCTTAATAAAGTTGGAATCCCTAAGATTCAGCAACAATTAGGAGAATATATCAGAGGATTAAAAGAGGAATTCAGTAAGGGAATTATTCTTCCTACCGATAAGATTAAGCCCCAGGTATATTAGTTTATTGTTTTAATTTAAATTATATTCAAATAGGTCGTCACCAAGGGAAAAACTTCCTCTTCTGTCGACAAGAAATCTTTCCAAAATACTGTAGTTGTTGAGAAGAAAGAAGAAAAATCAAGTAAGCCATCAGTTAATTTCGTATCATATTTTTTTTAGATGAAATTTTCGATGTGAAAAATGTTACCGTTTGTGATTCTTTCAAGATTCCTCCTGAGCGTTTGTATGAGTGTTTAAGTCAGGCTGATGTACGTCTTATATTTACTGAATGAGTTATAAACCTTCGTTTTAGCTAGTCAGAGTCTGGGCCAATGGCAATATAGATTGGGATTTTAAAGAAGGAGGAAAATTCGCATTGTTTGGTGGAAATGTCACTGGTTCATTTTTGAAAATTGTACATTATTTAAAAGTAGAGCAAATATAATTTTGTCACTTTCAGGAGACAAATAAGCTTATTGATGTACAATGGCGCTTGAAGTCTTATCCTTCCGGTCACTATGCTAATATTAAGTTCCAACTGCAAGATGAGGTTTCATACTATCGAATACTTGCTGTGTTTATGTTGATTTCTTTCAGGGCGATGCTACTGCTCTTACATTGTTAGCTACAGGAGTGCCCTCACATCTTTCCGATGATACCGAAATGGGACTACAAAGGTGTGTTCAAAATAGTTATCTGACTTATATTTTTTTTTCCAGGTACTACTTGCAAAGTATCTCGAGATCGTTTGGTTTTGGCGCAAGAATTTGCTAGTTCAATAAACCTATTTTTAAGAAAAAGTTTGTTTTTCATTCTCGATAATCCTAGTTTTTCAATTCATTTTGTTGTATTTTTTGGCTTTTTTGAAAGGATCTGCTTTCTCCTAAGCCGAATTATAATTGTTTTTCTCCTCTGTTATACTGTTCTCAATATAAAATTTGATCTGTTAAATGAATGACCATTTTAAATTTTTATTCGATAATAAACATCATTCCTCATTTTGTTCATTGCTATGAAGCTAGAGGTCAGGGCTTGCTGTCATGCACGCTTTTTACAAGCGTCAACCCAATATGTTCGGAATGAAGTATTCGCTACTCAAGCTTATTTCTGATCAGCTGATTTCTCATTGGTTCTCGAATAGCTTTGATTTAATTTTAATTGTATGATGAACGAAATTATGTTTCATTCTACACTTATCGATTTACTTGTTTTAACGTCGTCTTTCCTAAGTATGGAATTTAGAAAATTGTTTCAGTTTTTTTAATAGAGCTGTATGAGGGCGAATAGTGCTTCCTCATTCGGCTCAGCTTCTTCGTTCAGATTAGATGATGATGGTACGAGGTCACCTCCTCCTGAACCAGAAGGTTTGCCTGACTATAAAATTCATCTAACCAAGTATGGTAAAAGCTTCTCCACTAAGCTAATTCAGGTAATACGGCTTGCTTACTATTTTTCATAGCTGTACTCGGCATATTATGTGCACTTGTTGTCATGCAAGCATTTTATAGATATTAGTACAATCCCGTACCACTGACAGGTTTCCTCACAATTGTACCGATTATGTTGATGGTCAAGTTCATTGGTTTAATTTGCAACTTGATGAACTAGGCGAAGTAACTGCATTTATGAAGAGTTTGAAAATTGAGTGAGTTGAAGATACTTATAATCAATCAATTTAATGAAATCATTTAGAAAATTTCCTCCTGCCGCTCCGCAATTGTCTATCGATTTCTTTCTTTATACTTGTGATCACGAGACGTTACCACTCGAAACATGGTATTGGTTATTAAAAAAAAATTCGTAATATTTCAATTTCAGGACATTTCATGTGGATGAAAATGATAGAAAAGACTTACCATCGTTATCTCCAAAAGAACATCAATCTATTTTTTATCATCAGCTGAGTACACTTCTCAGAAGTGCAATGGTTGCTGCTAGAATGACCCCCCTTCACAGGTTTCTTATATAATATTTTAATACAGCACCACTAATTGATTTTTAGATATTATGTGAAAAAACAAAGTGCTGAATCATTTGTCATTTTGTATAGAATAACTAATGGTCCTTCTACTATCGATATTGGAAAAGAAGCTAAACGATTCCGGGTTGGAAGTTTACCAACTTACTTGGGATCATGGAAACTCGATGTTGCGTATCGGTAAACATCTCAAATATTTTACTTTGTATAAATCAAATGTATTTTCAGAACACGAATGGAAATCGAGCCGTCTAGTAGTCATGTTTTGGATGGCACGGAGTCTTTTCAAAGAGTATGTTGGAAAAAAATAGGCCCTTTTACTTGACAATTTTAAGATTGGTTCTCCTGGAAGTACTCCTGATTCTTTTAAAATGCAGATTGGTTCTCCATCATCATTTGGTGGTATTAGTCATTTCAGCACTAGTCCTGTAAGTTAATACTTTTTACATATATTACATTGTACTTTCTCAATTTAGTCCATGAGTTCTCCTACCGATTTCTCCCCTCTTCATGATAATTTTATACAATCCAGAATTCAATCATCATGTACTGCTATCAAACCTGCAAGGTTGTATAATTGCATTACTAATAATGAGTAATTATTTGGTTTTAGATCAAGATCGACTTCCTTAGTTAGTGATTTAGAAGACGTTGCAGTTGGAAGCCCAAAAGAGGTTTATCACAGTGTGGTGAGCTTATTTTATTGTTTTTTCTATATGCAATTATGTTTAAAGTCTCTACCAAAAGGAATGCCTTTTGCGAACTTGTTAGTTCTGTCTTATTCCGGTGCACTTTTTCCTCTTATAGAAGGAAATTCCGAACATGGTTTGTATTTTAATGCATAGGCACCCCAAAATGCAATTTTTTAGATGATGACAATTCCACTGTTCTAAATGTTTCAAATACTACTGTTATGGCTCAGTCTTCTAGGGCTGATAATGAGTTGGAGAATTCAATCGAAGAAAGAAGTCGTAAGAATACAATAAGTATGTAAATCTGGTTTCTATGAAACATAGCCAACTTTTGCAGTTGAAATCAAGCGACCGAAAGATCTTTATCTTAAAAACTGCCATAAACCCAAAATGGAAGAAGACGATGAAGAAGACACTTGTGTCACTCCTCGACCATCTTGCAAATCAGATGATGATTTAACTCCACAAGAGGAAGTGTCTTTGTCACCTCTTGGAATCTCGGAAGACAAAGCAGTTCCTGTTAATTCAGGCTCGAATTTAACGGATATGAGTATGAGCACACCCAAAAATGGTAGCCCTCTGAAAGGAATATCTCCAATGTTATGTCAAGATGTTATTTTTAAAATGGGGTCTTCTTCTTGTATGAAAACTTCGGAGGATTCTGAAGAACTCAGTAATGTATTAGCCGGTGCAAGCAAAGTTAAAGCGGAGATAAACTCGGACTCCTGTGAAAAAAGAGATAATGCTGCTGATGTTAGCTCTTCTTCAAATCGTGATGATACATTGGACGGAGATGGTTCTTTTGTTAAGGTTAATTTTGCTTGTGTAATATAAAGTGGATATTTTTTTTTCAGATCCCTGCATTCCAGAATGCTCAAAACCAATCAGATGAAGGTAATGAATTGGCTGCTCTGTTATCCCACTGTAAAGAAGCTCCTATTCTTTCTTCATTTAGTACTATTGATATAACTAAAATAAATGAAGAGGTATTTGTTTTAGAATTTAACATTTCTACAAACTTCATTTTTTTAGCTTGAAGCTCTTTCCCTCAAGCAAGGTTTGTTCGATCAATTCATTTCTGAGATACGGGAAGCTGCTTTGGAAGAAGAATATTAATCTGTACATATTTGTTATTTTTCTACTTCTAAGCTTTTTAGCTTTTAAAAAGAGATTATTAGGTTTTACCGTAACTTGTACCTATGTATATATTTTTCGAGGCTCATCACCTTGGTCTAGTTGCTTTGCCTGTTCACTTCTTAATTTTTAAATAATGAATATGGGTATTTTACTGTTCAAGGTACCTACATGTGTTTCTCGCTATATATTTCAAATCTTTTTTTTTCATTCGTCATTGTAAGTTGTCTGCTCAAATTTTCAGATAATGAATCGTTTTCGTATATTAAGCCGTTTTGCTTCACAGTTTGCAGGTGCCAGTGAAAAAGCAAAATATGTTCCTAGACGATCACTGCTCTATGTACCTGCAAGTAATCAGAAAATGCTTGACAAACTCCCTCACTTGCAAGTTAGTTCAAACGACGGGGAATAAAATTCCGAGAACATAAAATACTTCAAGTTAATTTGTTTCTAACACTAAACTCAGAAGCATTTAATTAGTCTTGACAAAGATTTTGATTTTTTATAAATTTTAGTCGGAGAATCTAAGAGGTTATAGGCGGATTCAGTTGTAATTGAACTCGAAGATGGTGTAGCATTGACTGCCAAACAGAAAGCTAGAGAAAACGCTGTAATAGCATTAGATAAGTATCATGGACAAGTATTATCGGCTTTTGAATTAGGCCTCCGTGTGAATTCTGTTTCCAGCGGGCTATTAGATGAGGATGTCAAGGTTTTTGAATTTGAGTTCCAATGAGAGTTGACACAAATTTAAGATCTTGTCCACTGCTTCATCTTTACCCCAAGCATTTATGATACCAAAAGTTGATTGCCCCGAAGATTTAGCCACTATTTACGATATTTTTAAAACTCATTATGGGACAGAAAGAATTCACAATACAGTGAGACAATTAATACTTTTATATAAATAAAAAAGTTAACTTAGAATACCAGACTTGTTATTTGGATTGAATCTGCAAGAGCTATGCTAGATATGCCGCGTATATTGTCTTCAGCATTAAACCTTTTCCGAAATTCTGGATTCTTTAAATTGGACGGAGTTGTATTTGGTTCCGATGATTATTGCGCTGATATAGGTTTTTTATATTGAAATGAAGCCAACCTAATTATCTGGATTCAGGAGCCACCCGAACTGCTGAAGGAAAAGAAGTGCAGTGGGCACGACAGAAATTCGTAGCTTGCTGTAAAGCATTCCAACTTCAAGCAATAGATAGGTCGTATCTATAGTACTTGTTCAGCAATATTATTCCGATTTTAGTGTTTACATTGATATAAAAGATTTAGAAGGACTTAAACATTATTCTGAAGAAGGTTTGATCACTCTATAATAAGGTTAAACTTGATAACTCCAGGCAGAGCGTGGGGATTCACCGGAAAACAAACAATTCACCCTAGTCAGGTTACTGTACCATACCGTCTGCTTTGAAATATGCTTATTTTAAGATCGAGGTTGTCAACAACGCCTTCATGCCACCTGCTGAGAGAGTAGAATGGGCTACAGAGTTGGTTCATGCTTTCAGCCAACATCAGCAAGAAGGAAAGGGAGCGTTTCAGGTATCTTAACGTTTTTTATGAAAGTGGAAAACATCTTTTCTTAGTTCCGTGGCCAGATGATAGATCGGCCATTGCTCCTTCAAGCTCTAAATATAATTCAACTAGTCGAAAAAGTGTCAAAGTGAGCTGTCACTGAAGAGTTAGTACACGATAAAAACTACGTATTTAGTCAGTATTATTGATATATAAATAAAGATGTAATACATTTGAGGAAAAAAACGAAAAACTTCGATTCAAGTAATACAGTAACAAAGTAGATTAAAAAAAACAAAAGAGTAAAAGTTTTAAATCATGGAAATAAAAAACAAAGTAAAATGATGGCGGGTTAGACCAACCTAACATTTCTATAATGAGGTATGTAATGAAATTCTTAATGGTTTGACGCCACGTGAATGTGACATCATTCTTTACCATTTTTCTATTGATGTTGGTTGTATTATCTACAGTATGCTTTATTCTAAGCGGAATATTTCTTTGTGTTAAGCACAACATTGGGAAAAGTGAGTTTTTCGTTAAAAAAGGTTATTTCCAATTAAAAGCTGACGAAGTATTCAGGTAAGTGCTCGACTTTATCAACAAGCTCTTTGCTGTCACCATCTGATATTTCGGAAAATCTAGGTCCTACTAACAACGCTAATAAAAGCCCATCTGATTTGGAGTCTTCAAGTCTAACTAATTCACAAATTAAATTCTTTGGAAACAAACAGTTCTCCAACATTAATGTCGCTTTAAACGAATCATTAAGTGTTAGAAAAGTGTTCACTGATGAAGGTATCTGAACAAATGTTACGGTTGTGGAGTTTTCATATACAGATGCTTCAAATATTCCGGCAGTTGATCCAACTCAACTAAGTTCTGGAACAATTAAAATGCTTCAAGAAATCCCAGTACCCAAAGGTAAATCATATCCACGTTATAATGTGCTTATTCAAACGTTCAGACAAGAGTGGTGCATTAAAGATAGCAGAAGATTTAGATGAACAGGGGGTATGTGAATATCGGGAGAAGTTCAAATAATATTTTAAATGTTATAGGTAGAAACGGATGATACTTTATTTGATGTGGCATCTCTCAAAACAGATCCTCCTACTCCCACACAACATGGATATATTGAAACTGATTTCCGAACTCCAATTGCACAGTAAAACAATAAAAAAAATAATTTCTCTGCTAACTTATTCAAAATAAGATATAAAAAGCAAACAATATTGCTTTAGAGTATTTATTATACGGCATATGGGGAAATATTATCTATTTCTCGAAATGGTTAAGCAGAGTTTAAATGTCTTTACACATGGTTAATTATTTGATAAGACATTCTGGGTAAATGAATAATTGTTATATGATTTTGGTTTATGCAATACGATCGAAAAACCATAAAAACAGTTATTTATACATTTTCTCTGCGTATTCATAAACCAACCAAATGGTCTGTCTCCGATGAAATTAAAACCACGGTATTGTGGTTTGTAACATTTTAAAGAGACAAGGGATACTGTAATATGACTTCGTACTTTAAACAGATGATGAGAGGCTTGGTTAGCTATAACTGATATGCTTACCAAATTTCAAAGATAAGATTATTTTACGACTATGCAAAACTATATTCAGTATATGTAATTGAATGGTAAACATATAATAGTTATTGGTGATACAAGTGAAATAGTGAAAACAATATTTTAAGTTAAACTGATTATCAGAAAAAAGTAGAAATCTTCTGTATTAATACAATGTTTTTTTTATTGAGATAGATGTTAGTACTCACAGAAACAATTAAAATAAATAAATATATTTATGATTAGCCAGCTATAAGTTACAACAAAGAATTATAATTATTTGCTTTGATTGTTACATTATATAATGGAGCTTTTGAGTTATAGCATATAGAATACTGTATGTTAAATAACACAATTACTTAACAGATGAAGAGGTGTTAATTTATATTTAGAAAAATAAATAAATTACAGAAGAAAAACGATGAAGATATTATGAACTTTGAAATGAATATCCAAACTTCTTGCTCAATACTTATTCCTGACTCATCCGAGCAAGTCTAAACCATCATTGTTCTAATGCTCTCCGCTGATATTATTGCATGGGGTGATAGTCAGCATAGTTACCTTATCAATTCAAATTATATTGAATTCTGCTTATAAAAGGTCGGAAATGATAACAGAGTATATCTCAGTGGCATCACTCGAACTAAGAGCATCACATCAAAGCCTTGTCTTGCATTTCTTTAATTTCCCTGAAAAGTTGACTATTCGCTAATATACATTTTTAGTTTCCTCATAATATTCTTAATATTCAATTTTTTAGAATGCAAAAGCTTTACGTTTTTTTGGCGATAGTCGCAGTTGCTTTCTGTGCCCCAGCCAACGTACCTCACCATGGGGAAAACTTAGATTCATGCCCATTCCCTAACGGAACCGATAAGGCTCTATATTCCTATATGTGCTCTGATCGTAAGTATATAAATTTAAACTGAAAGTAAAACAAAAACATTTTTTCAGATGAACAATTCAGAATTGATAACATCACTGTCACGGATCCAAAAGGAAAGGCAATCTATCCAATTGATCCTTCCAAGGAGTTCATTCTCAATCTCTACTCCTACAACAATGGTCCACAGGTTCGTTGTTTAAAATTTTACTTCATTCTCAACCCAAACATTGGTGTCTTTAGATCAATGACAATAAGGTTAATGTAACCTTATACCAATACACTAAGGGATGGGTTGGAAATACCTGCGCCTGGAGCACCATTCCCACTTACGGACTTCTGTAAGTCTTCAGAATTATAACTAAAATCGAAGTATTCACAGCGTTTTGATGCTGCCCATAATTCTTTTATCAGTTACGCAACCATATATGGTTATCTGATAAGATGATGCTCAAATTTCGATATTCTAGTAATAGATAATGATAAAAACGAAATACTACTATATTCTAAATTATTTATTCTGAATTATCGTAATTTCAGTAACGGGATTGATGGATGTGATTTCGCTCACAACTGCCCATTAACTAGTGGACCATTAGTTCTTGAATTACCTATGGATCTTAGTCAATTCAAAGTTATCATCAACATGCTTGCTGCTTACGTAAGTATTAATATAGTATCATGACTTTTAAAGAATATAAAATATTGCCTTTTAACTATATATACAAATCTATCTATTTCAGAAGCCTTATCAACTTGAGATCCGTCTTTTCGACTACAACCAAGGATCCCATCATGAAGAGATCGCTTGCGTTATGGCTCAAGTAGAACTCAGTTAAATTATTAAAAAAATATCTCTCTCGAGTAATTTGATTGTTATTTCTTTTTTAAACGAGTCATATCATTATAAAAACAGGTACTGTATATATCCATACATTAAAAAGTTGTATTTTTCGATGAAATCCCGAACTTATTGAATGAAAACAACCCGTTGTCCATTAATAAAGTTGAAATTTATACGTCTAACTGTAACAAATTTAAAAGTGATATCATATACAACATAAACTAAAATTTGGCTATGTAAAACACAATTCTATTGACTCATTGAATAAGGGAAAATATAAAAAATTAAAACTGCTTTCCTGTGGCAAAAAAAAAAACTGAGTTCATGCTCTTATAATTCATTGTCATTATTATTTTCGTAATAACACTTGATAGAAATGAGAACAAATGAAATATGACATCAAAAGAGTTGACAGATTTATTTACATTTCTTAAAGAAAAGAAGATCCATAAGGTATTGTACTGTCAACAATCAACATTGTCTCATTCATTCATCTATCCAGATACATTCATACGCATGTAACCTTTTCAAATTATTCATATGTTGATATAATCGTTCAATATACGTAGATATATACTATATTTGGTAGAAGTTTTATTCAATATAACTTGAAGATTTATCCATCTAACTATTAGAACATCATTAGTTTTCTATAATTTCTCTGAATAATATTAAATATATTATATTCTTATATTCTATATATTCTATATTGCTTATATTATATGTCATACCTATTATTTGTTTACTTTGTTTGTCTTCTTTGCGTTGATTAGTCATATATAGCCGTATATGATGAATATAATAGTTGATCTTCTTTTCAAAAGCTTAACCTAAAATGAAACAAATATTTATTTCGTTTTGATAATTTGCACCTTTGTGTTCTTTCATCAATTTTCTTTTTCTCATTTTTTGTTTCTGAAATCTCTTGGAAATAATAAGCTTTAATCAACTTATGTGTTTGTTTGATGATTAATGCCTTGAAGAGAGAAGAGAAGACTTTATCGCTATTATATACATATATCATAAAGTGACAAGGATCAATATCATTCATGTCAATATCTACTTCAAACTATTATATTTTGATCTCATATCTTGTCGAACATGTAGGTTGTAATTCAACTGGCGGCTGTTAACCGCAACTTAAAACCTATAAATCTCATTCATAATCATTTTTTCTTCTTTGAGGATAATGGTATGCTTTTTCTCGTTCCTGCCCTAATCTTTCATGAAAGCGAATAACATCGCTTTTTTTGGAAAATTTTATTTATCCTACAGGCAACCAACTCGTGGTGCAAAGCTGAGCAAATCCGGCCATTGCCAGGATACGCGTGTTTGTCGAAAAGAAATAACTTTAGCTTACATTTAAAACTTGAAAAAAGCTTTGTGAGGTTTATTCAACAACTATATTAGCTACTATTCAAGCAAAGGATATGCTATGTTCCATATACTCTCAGAGAATCAGTCTCCTCGTGTTTCTCAGTTCTTACTCTAGATTATTGAACAGTTAGAAATATTTCATCAATCAATTATATATAAATGTATATCATTTGTTTCACTTTTTTTCAATCCTTGGCCTGTATCTTGGCCCATTTTCTTGTATTTCTATTTAATTCCTTTCTGGGACAGTGAAGTTGTGTCTGTTTCCTTACCAGTCCTTAAGGCCTGCCCTCTTTAAACAATATACAAACAGATGTATCGACACGTACTTGTTGTTGCTAAGGCAATTCATTAGCCATGTCACTGGCTCCACTTAGCCTCGCGCCTCTCATCCTTCTAGTCATCCAAGTACTTTTCAACTTCTTAATGTCATTTAATGTCCATCTCTATCTATCTATTTTCTCTCACTCTTCATGTACATATGTATATTCTGTAAAAGGAGTCTGTGTTTTAAGTCTCATCATCTGTGAAGCCATCTGGTCATTAAATATCTTGTTTTCAATCTTTTCACGCTTAAATGTTGTTTGAAACAAGTTCAAAAAATTGAAGGAGGGAGAACATTTGAGTCACACGTTTAAATCGTTTATTAAAAAAAATTCGGACTTATTCCATTTTTTTCATTCTTTTGCTTACGGACATCGTACTAATCTAATAATCATAGGCAATGTCATGTGCTATTCATAGTGGAATAAGGATTATATTCTTGAAACAAATTGGAAGTGAAAAAAAATAAAAATTATGGCCGTGCTCCCCTTTTTCAGATCGTTGATGCAATCAAAACACTTTCACAATTCATCGATTACTGTTTCACAAATTTCTTCTTTAACTTATACTTTTTTCATTTTTTTAGTTTTTTCATCTCTCTTTCTTGTCCTCTATCTCTCTTTCTTTCTCTCTCAATCACTCTCCCCCCCCCCTCTCTCTCTCTCCCTCTCTCTCCCTCTCCCTCTCTCTCTGGCATTCTCACTCCTCCCCAATATCTATTGATAGTCTTCCCCTAATTTTCGTCTATCTTCTACTTCTTCATCCTTTTTCAGTGTGCGCTAATCTTTCTATTTTCTATTACATTAGAAAATGTTCAGAAGCAATCAGAAGTTGAGTCCAAATCCACCCTGACAATAGAATGTGCTTGATTGGGACATTTCTTTCGTTGACCCTGTTCCTAACTAGGAAACTGATTCTATATAAATATACAAATGTATGAATTTAACTTGAAATAGATGTATATGTGTATACATTACCCAGGAGTCCAGTTTGCTGGCTTTTTTTCCCTTTTAAACTTTAACCCAATTTGTATTTTTCTCACACCACCAAGGTATTTTCATGGCAAGTAGTTTGATTCCCAGCTCTTTGCTGCTATTGTTTGATGGGTGAAGTTCCGATGCACAAACCATGGGACTGATTTACTGATGATGAGAGAAAGAGAAAGAAGGAAAGTAGAAGAGGGGTTGGGATGAATAGATAGAGAACGAGGGAGGCAAAGAGTGAGAGGGTGAATGGAAAAAGAATGGAGTATATGGATCTTCCGTGTTTCTGAAGAAGATACACACATAGTTATCTTCTTTCTTAGGTTTTGTGTACTATGTTTTTCCTGTTTACGAATTACTACAATTTTTAAAGGTTTTCAGTTTATTTTTGGCATAAAAAATGTGAATATTCACACTTCACACGCATTTTTCCCAAACAATAACAATATAGATTTATTCAGTAATAACATATGAAGTCTTATCTTCAGTTGAGCATCTTTAAAATTATTTTTTTTTATTTTTTAAGCCGTACAGTTACCTATATGTAGATAGTTATCTATATTCATTCATAACATACTTTGTTTTTATTGGCTGATTGAAGTCTGCTACTTACTTATCAGAAAAAAATGTATTTCTTAGAAAAGCATTATGTAAATGAATTCCTTTCTGAATCATCTAAAATTCAAATAAAACCTTATTGTTGACGCGGGTAAAGTACAAGAATTGAACATTCTCAATAAAGAGAAGGATCCTGCTTTCTCGTCACAACTAAAGCAAATCGAATCAGCCTATGGATTCAGGACGAGTAATGGTTGTGGATCGGCATCTGACGCTTCTCCGTTGGGTCAGCTTAGCGAAAATCAGTGCAAATGTTGGTAGTAGTTTAATAGTAAATGAAAATAGAGCTTCATTTCTCATGAATCTTTGTTGTATCAACCTTTGCTTTTATTTCGTTGAGTGTCAACAAACAATATTATAGTCCACTCTCCCTTTCCTGCAACATCTGGATTTTTAGAATGACCTTAACGTATAATTACACTTGCTGGAAAGAAAAAATGGAATTTAGCTAAGCGATCTTTATTTTTTTAGTTTTATTTCTCAGTTCTCATGATTTATATTATAAATGCTATAGCTGAGGACATTCAAACTAAAGTTGAAACCAAAATCTCAATGTTTTTTCTTCTTACTTATACTATTTCGTTTATCCAAAGACTGTATCATATATTACATCTTACACTTTGATTTTTTTTTCTTGAATAGTTGATATTTTGAAAGAAATTTTTATGTATTTGTGGAAAAATCCAGCAAGAAATGTATCTATTCATATGTAATTGTGACCATTTTTGATGCATTTTATATAGACTTAAAGGAAAGTTTTTTTTAACTTTTACATTTTTATTCATATATAACAATATAAATACATGAATTTATACACACATACATATATCTATATGTTGGATATATTTATAAAATATAACTTTTACTAAAAACCATTATTTCAAGATTATTATCACATTGTTTTTTCGCAAAATACATATAAACACGTGGATTTTCAATTTTTTTTCGTCATTTTCCTTGTACATCAATGTTCTAATGTTCCTTTTTTTGTTGAAAATGTTCAACTTGACTCTTAATTGACAATTCAATCTCTAATCTTAACTAAAGTTAATATTTACATTTCCTTTTGAGTGTCTCAATTTTTAAATCGCTAATCGATTTCTTCTTGGCCCGTTGAAATATTTTTTTCTGCTTTAACATAAGATTAAAATGAAAATTAAAATTGGTTAATTTGATCATTTATATGTTTTATTATTCTGAACTAATCCAATATTCTAGTATAACAGCTACAAAGGCTTACTATCCTTTCCTTTTATTATACTTTTAATGCTTTTTTTCAACTTTTATATCGATCTTCGTATAGATTTACGCATCATTTTGTTGTTTTGCAATTAATAATATTCTAGCCAGATATTCAATTCATTTTTAACTTTGGAGAGTTGTTTTTCATATTTCCATATAAGATAAATAACCTTCATTTCGTTTTTTTCAACACTTTTTAACTTTTTTTTTGCTGATAGTTACAAGTATATTGATATTTAGTCTGTTTTATACTATATAATTAAAAACATCTAATAAAATGTATTAAACGAAACATGATTGCATGTTAATTGGCTATTTGGCCTTCTCGTTTATCGTTTTTTTTGAATTTCAAACACCACATTATGCTGAACGTATGTATGTATTATGTAGGTGTGGATGAATGTATGTTGTTATCGATATGCAGCTGTATTTGAAATAGTTCTATGTGTCTGTGTGTGTGTGTGTTCATATGTGTTCTGAAAAAGTTTATTTGAAATCAGTTTAATTCTTAATTATTTGAATGAATGACATTGAAATTGAAATATCTGGGAAATATATTAATCAGTTTCTCTCTATTATTAGATTTTAATTTAATTTTATAGATTTGTATATTATTTAAAATAACAAACTATATGTATATAGATATCAATATTATTGTTTTTTCGGTTAATTAATGAAAAAAAACAATTTGAATTTTAGTTTGAAAATTAAAATATGTGTGTAACATAGATAGTGTTGAGAATGAAAAGATGATAACAATGAAAATAAATCGAAATGAGCTTATGTTCATCTTGTGCCAGGATGAGATGTAGAAATCATGATTTATTGAATTAAAGAGGAAAAATTGATCTGATAAAGTTCAATACTTTAACATGTGAAAATTCATTTTTCAAAGATATATTATAGGAGAATTGTATTTTTATAAAGTAGTGTAGAAACGTTTTTGTTTTATTTTTAATTTCTATTACTTTATAATATATTTTTATATTTTATATTTATTTCATATACACAATTTATATACATTATTGTATTTGACATGAAAATTTATTTAATTTTGAGGCTTATACATTCAAACCATTTACTAATTCTTAGCATCATCTAGTCCATTATTATCATCTAATTATTGTCAAGGTCGTTGTTCAATTGATGATGTCACATAGCCTTATGTCTCAGAAAGGATTTAAGTTGTAAAATCCTTTTTTTCTGATGAATTGTCGATCGTTAAAACTGGAAATGTACGTTTTTCAATCCAATATTTGTCATTTATTATTTGCAAATAGATTTCTTTGAAAGCTATTTAAACATGCATGATAGTATCTTGCTGGAAAAACTTATTTTTTTTCTTCATTTTCATCATCAAAATATTCTAATTATCTTTTTTCTATAACAAAAAGAAAAACAACAATCTTGAATATTATACTTCCTCAATAATTCTTAGAAATAATGACGATGATGATGATGATGTTAATGATGATGATGATGAAGGTCATCTTTCATTGTAGAACTAAGACGTTTTATAAACATCAAACTTCATTCAGTTGAGCCAAATACTCGTTAATGCTACCCTTAAATCCGTTTGCTTTTTATTTATAATATAAGTTTATTATTATATATTTATAGTTTTTTTTCTCAATATTATTATCCATAAATGTGAAAATCTCTTTTGCTCTTTTTACTGTTTCATTTTAATATTTCTTATCAATTTTCAGCTACGTATTATACATCATTTTAATCATTATTTAATTAGTCATCTTTTAATTTTATACGTCATTATTCCGCAATTTGATTTTAATGTTATGATTTTATCAATTTTTATTTTTTATTTTCAAAGATTAAGCTTAAACTGTTTTTTTTTGCTTTTTTCTTTTCATGTACATGCATGTATATACATATATGTTTTTATAAATTCAAATAAAGATTTTAGTTAAAGATATCTAAATCTTTTAAGAAACGTCTATCATTATAATTATCTATGATTATTCTCTTTTTCTCATATTAAATTCTATATATGCATGTATGTATATGTATACGTATATCTTCAGTTTTCTCTTATTCTCGCATTCTACCACCTTTATCACTCTATCTTGCTATCTGTACCCACCCTTTCCTTCCGAAATCAAACTGTTCATGTTACTCTTCTCTGATAAGATTCGACTGAACTGTATTGTGATTTTCGACTTTGACATTGATTTTCATTCAACTTTCCGGAGATGCAATCTCCGTTCAAGAAACATGCATTCATTTGTCAGAAACACGTTCTTTTTCAAGCTTTTATCCTCTAATTACTTTATTTTCTCTGTATTTTGGATAAAATGTAAGAGAAAATTTAGGTTTTCATGACACATGTTTCTTTCACAGATTAGATTACAAATACGGAAAGATTTGTTAGTAACGCTTCATCTATTGATTATTTTCTTCCAAATAATTTTTATTAGTAGTTAAACAGAAATATTAAAGATATCATATAACAATTTTATATTTATATTTATTTTTATTTTGTACGAAATCTATTATATAAATCCATTATAATGTTCGAAAATTTTACTATTTGCATGAGAGTTTTAGCAATTATGTGTTGAAAACGTCTTGATCACCACTCTAAATCCTTTTTCATTTCATCTTCTTTCTCACAAAGTGAGTACAAACTCAACTATTTCTTAATTATATATGTAAATTGATGATAGAATGCTTGCAAAATCTATGAAATCGTCGGCTTTTACTTCTGTTTCTTTTCAGCACATACTTTGCATAATGAAGTTGATTAACACGAGATTAATTGCTCTCTCGCATTTACTTCTTCACTATTAACTAATTTTAAATCTTACATTGTTTCATTCATTTCAAGTATTTAGAGACAGAATAATCTAAATGAACTCATTAATGACGTGAGAATTTTCATTTTTATTGACAAACAGTGCACAAAACGTTTTTATTTTCATCTTTATTCTTATTGAAACATGTATTTGTTTGATTTTCACAAAATTCAACTCAAAAAGATTTCTAAAAAGGATTGTAGAATCAAATCCATCATTATAATATGAGATGTTGTCGTTCATCATCAACGGTCTTTGATATCAATTTCCACATCGGCCCTCTTTGTGACATGAAAGGAAAAGGTTTCAGATACGTTAGTAGTATAACTATCTATAACATATATTATAGAAATCTTTAAAGATTATTCGTATTCTTCTTTGTACTCATATAATCTGTTTGAATGTTTTCTTTTAATTACATTTATCTAGATGATACAATGTTATCTTTCTTCATAAATTCAGATTTCTTTTATTTGCTATTTCTTTCCTTTTTTTCCGCCAATTTAATTATATATTACACATAGTTTATTTACCTCATCTATTCTCTTTTCATTCTTCTTTTCATTTTTTATTAACAATTTTTGTTAATTTCTTTTAAATTCTATTGTTTAACACCTGGTCACTGATTTATGCAATAGATCTTCAAATTTTATGAGCAAAACGAAATCTCTCATATGAAAATCACTATGTCCTTCATAAATCTTCATATATTCTTCTTTATTTCTTTATCTTTTCTTCTTTTATTTCTAACTTACCCTACTCATTATCTTCAAATAGTTAAACTGTCTATATGTACTGCCTTCAATTTCTTTTACTATACCGCAATTAGTTTACTACTTTTCTCAATATTGTGTGTATTCGGCCTTCAAATCAAACAGATCTCATATGAAACCTACATAGACCTATAATTAATTTCCTATTTGAGTTCATTCGAATAAGCATTGTTTTTCAATTTTGTTTATGAATTTTAACAATTTCTTGTTTTGATTTTCTATGTAAAACTAGATAGAATTTGATAAAATATGCATTTCAGCCATTGTTTATATTGAAAATAGTTCAGTTAATCTTAAAAAAAAGCTATACCTATCCTTTTTTATCTATATATATAAATCATTTTATATAATTGTAACATTGGCCTTTTTCGTTTTATAAAATGTACTTTTTGAACTAATAATTATCGTTCATTTAAATATTTATAACTTTATTTCTTATCAATCTACTTTATCTTTATATTTAATGATATATTTTGTATTATTAAGGTACATGAGCTTTTAAACCAGTATGCAGACAGTCAAGCTCAATAAGAAGGCAATGGCCATATTAGGTGGATGTGTTCTATTTTTTATATTAGCTCTATCGTATTTACCATCTTCTGATTCGGCACCTGTACAACAACTCCCAATTCGGGCAATTAGACACAGAAAAGTTTATAATGTAAGTTATGAATAAACTTTTTTAAAAAATATATATTTATTGCAGCAAGAAATAATAGTTGATAATGATGTTGAAGAAAGACCAGTAAAGGTTGTTGAACCAAAGATAATAAAAAATCATGAGAGCAAAGTAAATGTTGCTAAAGTTAAAAAACCTTTGAATACTAAAGTGGAAAATTCTGATGATTTGGGTAAGATGAATCAAATTAAGAATCTTTGACAATATCTTTATTAAGCTCATAAAAAAGAATTTGTTAAAAACATGATGTTACATGCATGGAATGGCTATAAGAATTATTCTTGGGGAGCTAATGAGGTAAGATTTATTGTTTTTTTTAAAAATTAAATATTTATTTATATAATATAGGTTCGTCCAATTGCGAAAGTACCAAATAGTCAAGCTATCTTTGGAGGAAAAGATATGCCAGCTACTATTGTTGATGCTGCTGATACTTTATGGATCATGGGATTAGAAGATGAATATAAAGAAGTGAGTTGAATATAAAACTTATTCTGAAAACGTTTCTTGTTACAGGCTCGAGATTATATTAAAGAACATATGGATATGACCAAAGCAACAGGAACACTCTCTGTATTTGAGACTACTATCCGCTTTTTGGGAGGATTATTATCTCTTTATGCATTAACAAAAGAAGAATTCTATATGTAAGTTACATTATTTGTTAGCTTTGTTAGTAAACGTATTTTTCAAAAAAATCTGTTTTTCAGTGAAAAAGCTAAAGGTGTCGGAGAAGCCTTACTTCCAGCTTTCAACACTCCTAGTGGAATTCCAAAGAGTAACATTGATATGCAAACCAAATATGCTTCAAACTATGGTTGGGCTAATGGAGGGTAAGCTTTCAATCATTCAATTTGTTCTGCAAAAATACAAATTACTTCTAAATTATACCGATAATTCTTATTTTATATATTTTAGCTCTTCAATTTTGGCTGAATATGGATCATTACACTTAGAATTTGTCTATCTGAGTAAAATAACAAAACAACCAATTTTCGCAAAGAAAGTAAAAAAAATCAGAGAGCATTTGGACAAGATTGATAAGGTTCATGGACTATATCCAAACTATATTAATCCTGAGTCTGGTAAATGGACCCAACCTTTCCATATGTAAGTTTACTAATTTACAAAGTTTTTATTCAATATACTTCGTAGGTCTCTTGGTGCTCTTGGTGATTCATTCTATGAATATTTGATCAAATCATGGATTCAAACCGGCAAAAAGGATGAAGTAGCTAAACGAATGTATTGGGAAACTAGTGAAGCTATAGAAAAGCAGTGAGTGAAGCTTATATAAATTTGAAATTGAAGTGTAATATCTTAATTATGTTCGATTATAGAATGGTCTTCCAGTCAGCTAAATCAAATTTAACTTATGTAGCTGAACTTCGAAGTGGACAAGCTGAACATAAAATGGGACATCTTGCTTGCTTCTGCGTTGGGATGTTCGCTTTACAGGCTGTTAATGAAAAATCCGCTGAAAAAAAGGTTAGGAAGAAAGTTCATCAGTTTAAACTTGTAATTCATTTCTTTATAGAAATCTGTGATGAGTTTGGCTGAAGAGCTTGGAAGAACATGTCATGAAAGTTATATAAGAAGTGAGACGGGTATTGGACCAGAAATGTTTTATTTCAATCAATTAGATGAAGCTACTAGTCGGTATGTTTCAATATTCTACTGTATAATAATTATTTTTGAAATTTAGACGAAGTGAAAATGGTTACATCTTACGTCCAGAAGTATTGGAAGGATTCTTCTATTTGTGGAGATTAACAGGAAAAGAAGTATGTCTTCAGTTGTTTTTTGGATCATTTCAAATTAAAATTTTGCAGAAATATCGTGATTGGGTTTGGACTGCTATTCAAGCCATGGAAAAATATTGTAAACAAGAAGGAGGTTATGCTGGTCTTCGAAATGTTTATAATGCTGCTCAGGTTTTAATAAAAAAATTTTTTTGAAAAATTATTTACTATTTATGTTTATAGGGTGCTGATGATGTGCAACAGTCCTTCTTCTTGGCTGAAACATTGAAATATGCTTATTTAACTTTCACAGAAAATTCCGTAATGGATCTCAATCAATGGGTATTCAACACTGAAGCTCATCCACTTCCAGTTTTGAATGATGAAACATTTTAAAAAGTGGAATAGTTGATTGAAACAACTATCCAAATAAAGTTAGAGTTTTAGGAGAAATCGGCTATAAGTTTAAACGGTTAAATTATTTATGTTTTAATTTTGTTTTTGTTTTAACATTCATATTTTTCTTGCCTTGAAAAGTAACAACTTTCAAATAGTTTAACTGTATTATTTGAGAACATTTGTCAAAATAGGGTTTTGTAAGCCATTTTTTTTTACTTTTTGAAAGATTTTTATTATTTCTTTGACTCGTTTTTCTTTGAACACACTGCTATTTACTTTAATTAGGCGTTAAGAATATACGGGTTTTTATATCAAACTGAATGTTTCTTCTTGTCACCTGTCTGTGATTTGAATTTGCTCAAAAAAATAAAAAAACCGATAAAACTATGTTTACAATTTGTTTTTTTTCTTAATTGAATATGAATTATAACTCAATAAAATGATAGAAAATTGAAATTTTCATTCAAAAATTATATACAAAATTAATATAAATATAACTGTCATGAATAATATAAAGCATTTTTAATTAAAACTAGGAAAATACATGATTATGTTTTAGAAAATAAAATAAATACTCCCACAATCTCAAGTGATAATCGTCCTAAATTGAAATTAAAAAAAAACAAAAAATTAAGTGAACATTTTTAAAAAATTAATAAGAAATGTATAATATTAATATTGGGATGATATAATGAGCAAGATTAACAAAATTGGTTGAGCTTAATTTGCCTTCCGGTCTTGGAGCATTTAGAACTTCTAATGGAACTACCTAGAATTATATCTCATGGTTATATGAAGTATATAAAGTAATTGAACTAACCAAAGCATCTTCACTTCTTTCTAATAGATGCTCTTCACAATGTGGAGATGGACTAAACATACAGAGCTAAAATAAATGTATTTAAAATAATTTTAATATAAAAAAAAGTATTTATTTATTGAATAATTACATATACATACATATGTATAACCGAATATTTATTATTTTGTTAAAATATTATATTTAATATTTGAATTCTATACAATTCTATAATATATTGATTCAAATGTTAATTTAAAAATTAGTAAGCCCGTTTTGATAGCAAGTTCTGAATTGGTATAAGTATGTGATAAATGCTTCAAGACCTTTTGTTATTTTTTTTTGAATTTTTTGTTAAAAAATCTATTTACTCTAAACCAATTGTTCTTGTTAATATGTTAATTTTACGCACAACTTGATCCAAAACTCCTGGCTTTCCTTCGGGTAATGTAGCGTCGCAACCTGATTTACCATACTCTGGCACCTGAATCACATAAATTGATTAATTAATACTGATTGTCTTTATAAATTACTCGAACTGTGAAATAATGTCTATGATCCCATATGTAACTGCTGGTTTGATCATATCGGAACTTGATTCTATCAGAGCAAGAGAAATCTTCATTCTTTGGGGTTCCAGTACATTCTTTGTAATATGCTCCTGGTTCCATAGAATCTGGATACCTGTAAATGGCATTGATGTAAAATTAAATGTGTGAAGCTAACCATATTTCAGTTCCATGATGATATGATTTATCCATAGCAGTATTATCACATGGCCGATTGTCGTTACCAAGTTCATCTGTATGTACTTTGTGACATGCTGGTAAATGTGGAACAATATCTCGACGAAATACTACTCGAAAACTAGAAATAAGCTTTTGTTCCTTTGTTATATCTTGTATACAATACCTGTAAGGAATAAGCTTATCAAAATTTGTGGCATATTCTAAAGTTCCAACTCGCGGCTGCCCAAACGTTATAATCTTCACTTGGCCACCAGTTCGAAATCCTCAAACATGTTTTTCATTTACAATCTCTGATTCTAGTTTTATTTCCTTTATTCTGCTTGTTTACTGACTAATTTCAAATTCAACAACCGTTCCATGCTTCTACACAAAGAAGAATGAGACAAGCTTGTCTCTGTCAGATTGTTCACGTTTTTCTCGTGAGAAATTATATAAAGAAAGATGAAATTAGCATACCTTGTCTAACAGTTCGAGCTGCTGCTAATGACGCTAATGCTCCACCTAAGGAGTGTCCGGTGAAAATAGTCATATAATCCTAGAATATATGATTAAAAACTTTTATTTTTAATAGATATTATTACTTTCAAGGATGGATCTTGAAGAACTTTTTCGATTTCTGGCCATAAAATGAGATGAGCATTCAAAAAATATCTATTAACCTAAATTTTTAACATATAAATTAGTCTTTTTGTGAAAAAAAAGACGTACATTTCCCATTTCAAAGAAGTCAACCCCAGGCTGGATAGAATCCCATCCTTCTAATAGTAATTGAGCCTATAAATGAAAATTTAAAAATAATTATAAACAGATTAGCCTTACTTTGGTTTTTGTACCTCTGAACACAATATTCAATTCCCGAGTTGTATTTGATATAACTAGAAATAGATTATAATGTTATTGAGTTTAAACTTGAATAACTAACCAACATAGCTTTCACATGTATTATCTAAATGATCACATACTTTAGATAATTTCAGTATAACTTCACGTTCTTCATGATTTGGATATGTTCTAAACAATATTTCTTTTAAAAATAAAAAATATATTAGCTTGAATCACTTGTTCAAACAATTGTCATGCTCATCTCCATAGGCAGCAGCTGCCAAATTCAGGAGCTTCCTAGCTTCAACTTCATTATAAGCGGTATGCTTTCCGGGAAATGGAATACATGAGACTGTTGTTAGAAATAGCAAAAACAGTAGAAACATTACAACTTACTATCTAAACATAAAAATAAAATTATTATTGATATCTATGATGAAGAATGATTGGAATTATTTGTGGAAAAAACGATGGGCAACTATATAGAAAAGACGGGTTGACGATTGATGGAAGGTATGGTGCATTAAGTTATATCAATCGAAAATGACATAATCAGAACATTTTAAAATTATAAAAAAAAAAAAAAAATTGAATGATCAGCTATCCTAAGAGTTGGGAAATCGATATTAATAGTCAAATAGTCAAAACGACAATTGGAATGACCTCAATTTAAATAGGAAAGTCAGTTAACCTCAAGGACAGTAATATATCTTATTCTAATAGATTTAAATAATTAACAAAATAATAATTTTATGAAGAGTTTTTGTTATAATAATCAACAAAAATATTATAGAAATAGCTATATGAAAACGGAAAAAGCTATTATATGATTTAAATTCGAAATATTATAGGATGAAACAGAAAGAATAGCTGAGTATACTTTCTTTCTTTTAATCCAAAGATTTTTTTAATCTCATTGACATGAAAAACCTGTTTGGTAAGATCGAAAAATGCTTAATTGTGAACAGAAAACGATAACCTTTTTGAAATTAAACGAAATTCATAAAAGAAACTTTCACAAATATTTATAATATTTCATTAATTTTTAGATAAAATAAAAGAAATAGAGTTAATAAAAGATAAAATTTCAGTGTTTATTGTTATTTTCAATAAAAAATCATGAAATATATATATAATTGCTGATACTGCGACACATCATTTAGGAAGAGGTTATAGTAGCAGGTAGGAGGACATCTGTATTCTCTCTATTACGTCGATGGTAAGCAAACTCTATAATCGTCTAGTGTCCATTATCTCAACCGGTTTTACGAAATGAGCTCTCGTGTGTTCCAGTCTAAGGTTATAAAATCGGATTAAGAGAGTTTTGTTAAATATTTTGAACTCGTTCAGGTTTTTTTAGGTTCATGAATCATGACTCTACTCATAAAAAAAATTAGATTTATCATTTTTAAAATTGATAATCTTCAATTGATTTGATGATAGCGATTTAATAACAATTGAAAAATAATCATAGTTTTTGTATATCATATGTATATATTTGAAAAAATAGAAAATAATATAGAATATATGCATATACATTCATAAAAGAATTTAAATTTTAGTAAAAGATTATGATAAAACAAGGAAAATAATAAAAACTGAAACTTGTATATAGAAAAATATAAATTTCTTCTTCATAATCTTCTTCATCTGTTTTTTTTTCGACCAATAAAAGAGTAGTGATTCACAAATATCTATGCTTGTCCAGTGAACAGTTGAAATATGATCGAAAAGTTTGAGTATGATGAATAGAAGGCAATTGAACTTAAATGGACATATTGTGTATATTTAAGGAACAATTTATGGCAAAACGTGTATGATCTATTATGTTTTTAACGACAACCTATAGTCATTGTCAGCATCTTCATCTTTTCTCCTTTTTTTAACTGAAAACGAGCGGCCAGAAAAGAGGCAGGTCTTCTTCAAATAGTAGAAGTACCCAAGGACATGGACGTGATGCTTAGGCTGGACACAACAAATAGTTTGATGTGAGAAAACCTTGTACTACGACTCTCTCTTACTATATTTCCTATAATCGTATTTCTCAAAATGTATTGAATTATGTAAAATGACATAAGATCATAAAAGTAAAATAAATAAAAAGTTATAAGAAGAATACACTGTTGCAAAGAAATTTTTTTTGTGATGCTCATGGTCAGGTTTTCGTTGATTTAAAAATATTTTTATCTAGAAAGAACGTTTGTTGACAGACATAATAAACAGGAAAATAATATAAAATAGTTTCAGATATTTATTTAAATTATATAAAAAATATATTTTCACATACAAAATACTGCCGTGTACATATACATACAATTCGGAGGTTAATGATATCTGAACCGTAAATGAAAGCAGAAAACCATCTTATATCCTAAATTATATTCAGAATAAATGGAACCCTATAAAGAATTATTTGTATTTCACGCCATATATATATAGATATTTTGAATTATCGTGCACTCTTGATATGATCAATTGGATAATCACGTTCATGTGGAATCCATGGATCACTGTGACGTCTGGATGTTATTGATGATGGTAAACTAAAATGTTGAGGATATACATCAGATGTTTCATCAATTATAGATTCAACACGAGCTGTTGTAGCTCGACTTTGTGCTGGACTGATAGAGAATACAGAAGATGAATCTGAACATTCTGTGAATTATGAGAGAATGAACTGTGAATATGTTCATTACCTCCACTTGTATCTTCATATTTTGGAGGAGAAGCTATAGGCTTAAGTGCATCCTCATATCTGGGAGGTATAGGAGATAATGGTGTTGAAGTTAACAAAGATGGATCCAAAACATATCCTGAAATTAAGAAATATTAATAAATAAAATATAAATATAATCTGATAAAGTTTCAATACAAACTATACGTAACTATTAATTTGTTTTTTTTATAATAAAAAAAGTACATAAATGGTCATATAAAATATGATTTGATTTGCTTTCTTTATCAATATCAGTTTAAGATCATTTTATTATATTATTTTATTAAATTATATGATACATTCAAATAAAATAATATTGACTATCAGATATTTTTTTATATTTTATTAGCTATATTAATAGCATTATTATTATTAATTTTATATATTAAATTTGGTTTTTTTCATTCTTCATTCCTCTCATATCTTATATTTGATATTAAAACAATAAACACATCTCATTTATGAAACAATCAAGCATTTATAAGTTCTAAATAAACTTTAAAGTAAAACTTGAAATCTTTTTGTAAACTTTTTTGTTGCTCTATATCATCATCCTCATCGTCAAAATTTTTATAACAAAAGACAATCAAATCGTTTGTTTATTCTTTACCATAAACAACAAAGGTCTTGAAAACATGAAAAGAACCCATTAGACAAGTTAATAGAATGACAAAAACCTTTGGCATATGTTGTTCATTTACATTTTTTCTTAAATTTCAGTAACTATATACATATATATTCCTTATTATTATAATTATCATAATCTGACTTGAATGACTTTCTTCGAAAAATTGTATAAACTTGTGTGAAAATCTAATTCAAGCTTCAGCCTTAAATCTTCACATTCTTTCTTTTTTTTTTTAGAAAATGTGACCAACTCTGCATTCACTTTTTAGGATTAATTTTAGCTAATATAAACATGTCTATTCTGTAAAACTCATCTGTCTATGCCATTCAACATGTTTTTATGTCAACTTTACCATATAATGTCATAAACAAACATGACTATTGGAAGAGAAAGCTGAACAATTTAGGTTTCCTTGAGTATGATATGGACAAAATTTCATTTTGAGCTTTTCTCTAAACACAAAATTTCTTCATTTCATATTTCTTTTTAGATTAAATTATTGAAACAATGACAAAATAGGTATAAATACGGATATGAATTGTCCGTAATCCTTATATTTCTTCTGGTTTTAACGTCTATTTCTAAATAGAATTTATGCCATTCATGTAACCGATCTTTTCGATAATAAATCCGGTTTTTGATCACAACGAATTCTATTCTTCAGACAAAAGTATTCAAGACTTGAGTATTTTAAACAAGATTTTCTTTTTAAAACAACTTTTGGTTTCGGCCAAGCCATCCTCTAATTTTCTGCAAAAATTAGGAAAAAATGTACTTTTTTTTTATCTCAAAGAACATCTCATATATTGATGAGGTGTGTGCACATATATGTATTTTTTTGTATATACCTCACACCTTCAGCAATCTATCGTTCCCTTTCTCTCTCTTTGTCTCTCTCTCTTTCTCTCCTTCTCTCTCTCTCATCCTCTCTCTTTCCCTTCTTCCGTTTGGTATCTTTGGCACTCTGAATTGTCCTTTTCATCCTCCTGTAACTTTTCTCTATCACTAATTCTCATTTTGCAAAAGTTTGAATTGGCTATTCATTGAAAATTACTAATCACCCTAATATCCAGTTCCTATCTTTATCGTGCCCGTGAACATCTATTACTATCTAAATCATCGAAAAACTACACTAATAGCTGTTTTCGAATTTTTTTGTCAGGTGAATGATATGAATTTGTCGGCATGATGTCAACTCTAAATGACAATTTACAATCATTTGTTTTTAAATATTTTTGTGAATTAAAGAATTATTTAGATATGTATATATACTTTTATAATTACAAATTTCACTTTTAAGCTTCTAAATTATTTTTTGAAACCATTAAAGCTTTCTCCTTCAAGTTGCTCTGCTCTCCCTCCATAGTTTTTTCTTTTTAAAATAAAAATATTCTTGCGTATTTCATTCATATGTCATCAGCATCTTATTCTGATTGACATTCTGCTTTTGTGTTTTAACTCCATTAAACGGGTCATCAATTCGTCTTTTTTATTCATTTTTTCATATAAAATGTATGTATTCATATTATAAAAATAGATTAAAATATGTTTTCCAAATAAAATATTATTAAAGAAGATTTGATATGAAAAAAAATTAAAAAAGCAAAAGATTCATAGATATATACATATATGTATGTATATAAAACGTCATCAGACACAAGAAATGTCCTTGAATCCAATTCTCATTCAGCCATTTTTCTTATTTTACTTGACATAACCATCACCTCCAATTTTAAATTTTAGCTCGCATATCTGAGAAATGTTTTGAAACAAATTTTATTTGTTATAAATATAATTTAATATAATAATCTCATTAATTTTCTGAAAATCTTGTTAATTCTTAACTTTCGTTTCTTGTTTTCTTTAAAAATAGATAATTCTTCATTTTATATTCATTGAATCATGAAAATTCACTTCTTTCTTCAGTGATAATGAAAAAATATGTTGAATGAATACTTCATGCTGATGTTGGGATTGCTTTTTCCGCTTAACAATACATTGCTCAGCATGTATCGTCTTGTTTGGTCATCAACTTTTTAATCTTTAAAACTTCTCTCATTCTTACAATGACTATACTATGTTAGTGACGACCATGAGATTATTTCTTTGACTGCTCATGAAAAAACTCGAAACGTCTTCAAACAGACAATATGTGCCTTTTCTTCATTCACTTTTAGTTTTCATTGTTACCTCTCTCTCCCTCTTCCTCTCTCTCTCTCTCTCTTTCTCTTCTTCTTCTTCTTTCTCCCTCTGTCTTGAACTGTTTGATATGATCACAATCTAGGAGATTCTTTTTAGCGAGCTTATTGTTCTTGCAAATTACACATTTTGCATTTTCTTCCTATTTCCACTGATGTACGGAGATTTGTTTCCAGGAAACGAATATTATCTCGCACGATGGTTCAATCCAGTTCAAATCGGCAATGCCAAATATAACTTTCAATGAAGAAATGCTTCACAAAAATCAAGTTTTTTTGATTTAGCAGATGAAAACTATAAAATCTGGGAGTCACGACAACAGAATTTTGTGTATGTGCACGCTTGTTCTCCTTTTAGACTTCATCCACACTCTTTAGCTGTTTCAACGCACTTTTTCACGTTCTTTCATTCTCTCTTTTCTTCATATTTCCTCTATATATTTCCTCTTTCTCTCTTTTCTCTCTTACTTTCTTATACTGGTGGTCGTACTTTCTATTAGTTTAGTCATCATACTTTCCAACAAACTGCTTCATTATTTCTTTTTTAGTACGAAAATTTGCAGAATTTCAATCCACTTCAAGCATATACATGTACATACATCTAGATGTATGCATGTACATACTATATATGCACATTTCATGTATTCCAACAACTCCTCTCACTTTAATGACATTAAACGAAATGTGTTTTCACACATTAGTTGACCTCGGTCAGAAGCTTTTCATATTATATATACAGATATATATTAATATAATATAATCTTATCTATTTTTGTCTGTCAACTTATACGACGACCTCGATCACTCAAATTTTTTTTATCATTTTGAAGCTTTAATAAACTGATTACGTATAAGTATACTGAATTTTGTTTTCTGTTTTCATTTGGTTCTTCTTATGAGAAAATCTTTGGAATAGTCAACAATATTTTTGTTAAATTTTGAAGAAATAATGAAGATCTTTGAGGATATAAAACTTTGAAAAGTTTATTTCATACACTCAAACTTTCATTAATTTAATCTAATATAAGAATATCGTTTTATTTTCTTTTTTTAACGTTATTAGTTCAAATTGTTATCTCTCAATTGTAAGATAAAATCATTCGTTTTGAAAACTTGCTAAGTAAATTTAATAGTCAACCATTTAATCAACATTCAAAGAAAAGTTTTAAAGTTTAATCGTTTTACGTTATATGCAATTCTGACACTAAATATGCCACGACCTTATTTCATCTCTTTTTCCCTATTTTTTTGTTATAAAATTTCTTTCTATTGTCCTTTTTAACCTTTTTTGGCACAAATAGAAAAATATGATCATGAGACCGTATCAATTAGATTATTAACTCTCATTAGAAGCTACTTATTGTTGTTCTTTATGCTATCAATATAAGAATTTACGAACATAGACTCGCACTTTTGATATTACTTTCTCTTCTTATATCAATCCAAGAAAACTATAATTTTTATGATTTTTCCAATATATAAAACTAGAATTAAAAGTCTATGTTTTAATACTTTCACAACATTTTTGAAATCAAATTTAGTTAATCCCTCCTCACTATTGTCGTCTGTCTCTGTATTTTAATCTCAATCAGCTTGTGTGTTTCTATATTTACAATTACATTCATCTTCTCTATTCTTGTCTACGATATAATTAATGACATTTTGCTGCTCATCTGTCCGATATAACACGATGTTGAATAAGAGCAAAGTCTTGTTCAAATGACCATAAGTGAGACATCATTCAAACGCGATGATGCTGAATTTGAAGAAGATAATGGTCAATTAATGACCTCGAGACTTCTAATTGTTGTCTCCTATGCGAGCTAGATGAAGATAGATGAACAACTTGAAACTCATTTCAAGCATCATACCAATACCGTACGATTTTACTCTTTAATGCGATTCCACGCTTTTCAACAGTTTTTCTTGTTGATACAAGGTTGAAGCAGTTCATGCGGAAGAGCTGATAATTCGTGTTGCAACAGCACTTTATCATGTGTTACCTCTTCCATATATTACTGAACGAACAATAAAAGCATAATGTGCATACGTAACCGATTGCAGAAACTGCCCATCGAATTTGGTAATTTCTACAAAAGTGTTCTCATTATCTTTACAGACTTTGTATTCTTACATCAAACATATTTAAGTTTTCACCTTTTTCTAATTTTAAATGAATGATGTAAAAAACGTGACAATTGAACAACACATTTTTTGAACGAATAATGTTATTTAATAACTTTTTCTGAAACATTTTTCAGTTTATAGTTGTGATATTCTTTATTTTCTTTTAAATTTTAACTCTAAATTTGTACTTTTGTTGAAAACACTTGAAGAATCAAGAGTTCAGTTCAGGAAAAGATGATAAAATCAAAGTATTTTCGTCTAGATTGCTCGTGATTACCCATCATTAGAAAAAAATGTCACATGTTACTTTCGGTAACCATATGTATGGCACATTCAAACATTTATTCATATGCATGCATTCAATTCATGTGTCTTCCCCTCTCATTCTAAAATCTGTGTTATTTGAATTTTTGAAGATAAAAGCCGTTCTAATATATTTCAAATAATAAAAATAATAATATATTTTTTATGTATAATTATAGCTGATGAAGCAGTCCAGTCATCGGCCAAATTTGATTGATCAATTACTTGCCCCCCCCCCCCCCCACTCTCTCTTGTTCTACCCGATAAGCTGCTATTGTGTTGCTAAGGCTCCGATGACCTTCAGCTACAATTTTATTTTGATTTTAACTAAAATCATTGTAATGCCTTAAGGTTGATCAACAGCATCATAAGATATTCTTCTGTACATCACGTGCCCTCAAGATATGAATGTGTTTCACGTGAAATGGAAAATGCCATTTGTAATTTTCTTTTGACTGTGAATGGTTGCATATTTTCTTTCGGGTTCCATTCTTTCATAACATTCATTCTCTAAGTCTTAATAGTACCAAAATTTTTCTATTTGTGAGAATTTCGGATTTATTTTGTCTGAAAATGACATATTAGAATATGTAGAGAATCATTAATTCTCATGAAGTGGCTATTCACTATTTCACATGGCTATTAGTTCATTTGTCATTATTATAAAAGATAATTGCAATCTGCTCTGTCATATACTTTATTCTCTCATTTTATATATTTCAGTCTTTATTCGTTTTGAACAAGAGTTTGAGCCAAATCAGAAATGAAACTGAGATTATGAGAAGAAAAGAGATTAAATACATAGCGTAGTAGAATAGATGACCTCGAAGTGATATCAGAAGGCAGATGTTGGCTATCTTCAGATATACATCTTTCACTCACATGTTCTATTCGTTGTATTCTGCTCTTATCATATCTATTTTTTATTATTTAAGCTATTGAAGACAAGTCAGGTACACGTGCTTGTAAATGCATACATACGCATATGTGAATGTTTAAATGAAAAACAAATCAACTACCCAAAAAAGTAAAACGAAAACTCTCCACCATTTCCGTGAAGCTTGGCACTTTGTTATTTCAGTTTTTCTCTCTTCTTGTTACTTTTCTCTATATTTTCTTTGCATTTACCAATCGTCACCTCCGGAGTTAGTAAACTCAATTCCGGGTTCTTTTGTTCTTTTCCAAATAAAATGTTCCATTAACTTATTGAGAAGCAAACTCGCACTTTTTTGTATAAAACTTTTACAGATTATGGTACTGCCTTTTTTAGCTTCTTAACTATGCTTTCTGTATCTCATATTCCTTTTTTTTTCAATTTCTTTTCTTTCCATTCAGCTACTTTACACATACTTCTCACGCTATTTTCTTATTCATTCTAACTAGCAGCATGTTTCTAACTCCTATCAGTATTTTTCGCAAGAATATTCGGTAAAACTTTCTTTATTTATTATCTAATCTTTGTAACAAAACAAAATCTTGATACATTTTCTCTTACATTTCGTAATGACTTCTACAACATTTATTTGGAAAGCTAGCTTTATGAGGTATTTGGGTAGTGGTGCAAAGAACTGATTCCAATAATAGACTAGTTTGTTCTTCTTTCAATTTCCTCTAGTTTACAAAGTTCAATAGTACATTTACTATTGAAAAGAAGAAGAATAATGAATAAAAACCAACATAATTGTATTCCTTAAACTTCCAACTCTCTATTCTTTTTAATATTTTCGTTTAGAAAGTATGAATTTCTCAACAATAATGAACTTTGAAAATATTCTTTGTGTCTTTTCTTTTCCTTCAAATTCAAAAATATGGTCTATGCTGTTTTCATTCTATTTTCAACATTATCTTTTCACTTTCTGAATAATTTATCGTAATCTCATTTGCATTGTTTATCAGATGTCTTTTGTTGTTTATAGATTTTCGTTCATTTCGGACATCAAAAGTAGCTGCTTAATGGTATCACCATTACTATATCTTTCTCTCTTTCTCTCTCTCTTTGTCTCAATTTCTCTCTTAATCCTTTCCAATTTCTTATTCATTTACTCTCGTTATATCTATTTATTTCCCATGTCAACTAGACTGTCTTCTGATTAAAATGTCAAATAGGCTTAGCTAAAATCAAAACATTCCCAATTTTCATAAAATATGAATATATTCCTGTGTCCTATTCACTTTTTTTCATAAATGTTTGTAATTGACAAGCAAGTCGTATGTAAGTCTCAAGCTTTCAAGACTAATTGAAGCTTTCCAGCAGCACAGCAAGGGAAAAAAGAACAATAAAAGAATTTGCAATGAAAATCTTAGATTGAAGTTTCTTGCAGAAGTAACCTTTTACTTTATTTTCTCCAAAATATGTTAACAAATTTTGATTCTATTTTACAAGTTCCCGCAATTGAAAAGAATCGAAATTGTAATTATTCCATTTGTCATTCATTTCATGCAGCATCCTCCTATGACATACGTTCTAGAATATTCCCTAATTTCCTTATTAGCCTTGCTCTTCTCTTCTCCCCCCCTCTCCCATCTTGTCCCAGACAGACCATCTGTTTTCTTTATTTCAATCATCTAACTATTAAGATTTAATGGAAAAGCTATACACACATGTGTATATGTATGTATATATTTAGCATAGCATTACATACATGCACATATAACAGGCTCTTGTTTCTCTAAATTATAGAAAATTGCAAGAAACATATCATTTTCATTCATTTCTCGTCTTTTTTTTCTTCGATTATCCTATACTATCCCTACATTTAAATGCATTCTTATAATCAAAAAATCAACTGCAAAAAGCCTCATCTATCCAATTATCTTTAATCTTGGAACGGATGTTATGCTTGAAAGCTTATCGTTCCCACTCTCCCCCTTTATAATCGCTTTACAATCCTATTTATTCATCATCTTTCTATATTATTTTCATTTTCAATGAAATAAATTGCAATTTGTCAATAGATATACATGCATTTACATCTAAATGTTGTATGTTTTCATATCACTGAAGCCCAAATGAAATAGAGAGACAGATTCATTGGATATAGTACCTGTTTCCAACTTCCCTTTCATTATAATCCATTATCATTCTTATTATATCTTACACATCAAATTCAATATAAGATACATTTCCTCTTACTATTCTCATAACCTTTCCTAATATTCTTTCTCGACAAAACCAAACATTTCTTCTTCCACTTTCTAATTATTTTAGTCTCTCACAATACACATACTTTTCGCAGATTTTTAGCAATCTATTTGAATCACTTTTTCTATATATTGATGTGGTAGAAAGATATAAGAAGGATTGAAAATCTTTTTGAAGTCAGAGGTGGAATACATATCCCCGATGCCTCTGTTTCCTTTTTAAAGTTTCGAAAAGAAAAAGAGGAAGCGGTTTCAAGTCCTATGAACGGTTGACCAATTTCATTCAATTACGATATATTGCGATCATTACTAAACATTTGTAGGAATCAAGCAATCTTTAGAAGTCATTTAATCATCTTTCACTTTCTATACGATTGTCGTTTTTACTTAAAACCATCAACAACCATTTGCCAGATAAGTTTCACGTAAATAGCACACGATGTTCATTTCACGTACATCTGAAGCTTTGAATGGTTGTGTTTTCTAAGCTTTCCTTTTATAATCTATTACCGCTACTACTATCGCCATATCTAATCGTTCTGCTCTCATGTTAAGACTTCATATGGCCATTTAATCCAAATCTGCCTGACCTGCCAGTATTCTACATATATGAAATTCGTCTTGTCAACTAGTCATTCATCCAATAGCAGTCACTCAACTAAACTCTCAAACGCATGAGTCCTCCCAACAAAGCCAGTCAACCACTCATCCCCTTCATTCACCCTCAGACGTTTGTAACGAAAAGTTTCTTGCTGTACTCTGTTGTTTCAAGGCGATTCTGCTCAATGTCTTTAGATACATACATGACAGAGTTGTATAACTTTGATTTTTTTGGAATATTTTACGTTTTTTCTTTGACTCCAATTCAAATTGTGTTTTACAGTATCATTCATTTTCATTGTGACAAACAATTTTGAAATATCTGTTGTCACAATTGTTTCTTCACAACTAATTTCATTTTAATTTCACAACACTAATCATATAAATTTTAGAAATTATGTCGTTTCATGACCTTTTCACTAAGTTCATGACCAAAATAGTAGTCTTGACCTATACTTTGTGCCAATGACATCTTTAAATTCATAGTCGTTGACAATAACTTTATCAGTCTTTATCATTACTTTCCTCCTTCTCTTTTTCTTCAATTCATTAATTTTTTTTTGTTTAAAGATAAGTATTATAGAATGATAATTTTAATTTGTTTTCAGGTAATCTAAACATGAAAATTGACTAATATTATTATATAAGATGATGTCTTTTTAGTATTTATTTGGTAAAAAATATATAACAAAGACACTTGTCATATTTGCTTCAATCTATCTCAAAACCATATACGGGAATGTGTGAGATCAATATATAAATCGTATAATTCAAAGAGAATTAGTGAGAGAAAGAATGAGAAAAGGTGAGATATATACATATGAGAAGAGAATGTTAGATGAGAGGAACTTATACGTAGTTCCAAAATTTCAAATCAAAAACCTATACTTTCAGTTATTTGAACAGGTGTGACGTCGTATAACTTCTAACCTACTACCTATATTACTTAATGTAATAAATATACCATATATATAATATTATATATATATATATATTGATATAATTTGATTCATATCTTTTTGGAAAATATTTCTATTACTTTTCATATTTAATTATTCATTTAAAACATTAATTATATTTATAATATGTTCATATAAACAGCTGTTCATACACCGTTCATTTATTTATTTCTAAAAAACGACCAAAAGCTTGATTATTCTCTAGTTAGAATTAAACAAAAAAAGAATCTAACTGTCTGGTGTCATGCTAATATCTAAACGTATCATCAATAATCTCATCTTTCTTCCTTCTTTTCTCGTTCTCCCTTCTGATGATCAGCCATATACTTCTTCTTCATCATCTATTCTTTAGCTAAATGTCCTATAGTGTTATCAAGACCATCCTTTCACACACACACCCTTTACATCCTACAATCTGATCAATGGCAGGCATCGGTCATTAGGCCACCAGCAGTGCGGGAATAGCGGGAACCATTTAGCTATTCTCCTTCTTTCTCTCCAAAATGACACTCAAAGAGACATATCAGAGAGACACATGCATTATGTGATTGTATTTATTTAATCCTTATTACTATATGATTTGTAGTCTTTAGCTATGCGTAAATTTTCTAATTATATCAAATACATCTATAATCATAAATTCATTATATAAAATATATTTTCAAAAAAAAAAAATATTTTACATACTTGAGATATATTTTTTGACAAAAATTATATTTACTTTATATCTTTATATAAGAATATCTTTATTTATTACTTTATCGAATTACGGCATTTGAGATCTCCGTTACTGGTTCTTTACGTGAACCTTTTCATGCCTTTTTCGAAAATGAAAACTATTAATGTATGCATGAGCTGATTCTAGAAATTTTCTTTTAAACAGATCTTTTCTCAATTTTTTACCTCATTCTCACTTTTCTTGTTCTCCTTTTATGACGATAAACCGGAACTCGGTCAGTCAACAAGTTGAAATGAGAGAATCGCAAAAATTAGAGAAGAAATCAAAAGAATATTTCATGAAAACTGAAAGATATATAACATTAGAAAGCTTACAGTATTAACTGCAGATGTAAGAGATGTTAGGTTATGAGAAGACTAGAAGAAGAGAGATGAACGAAAATTTGGATAGCGAGAAGACAATTAAAACAAAGCTACATATGGTCGTCGTTTACGTTTGTCGGTCGGTTTGAATAATCAAACAGATTTTTCTCTGTTTCACTCAGAACAGTTTGTCCTTAATATCATAGAAAGAAAAGAGATGAGTGTGAATACAGTCTGTTTGTGTGTGTGTGTGTGTAATGGAGAATAACCGTGCTTAATGTTTTCTCTGCTCTCAATTCATTTTTCTTCTTTTTTTTTTTCAAATTTCTTCCCTGCTTTTCCACTTACGTAATTTGTATTCAGATGAAATGTAAAAGTTACAAATTTGTACCAATTTTTCTCAAAAAAGAATATACGCCTATTCAACAATGCTAAACGAAATTGCAACCGTTCTACATGCCTATAGCATTAAAAATGACTTTTCAGATTTTTACGAGAAATTAGCATGATTATAGTATGAAAAATATGGCGGGAAATATAAAAAATATGTTATTTGCGGTTTGCTATAGGTTGTCAATATCATGACCCATATAAACATAGTGAATATTATGTGAAAGCTATTCTTTTACTGCCTATTGGCAATTACATATATCTAAACATTTCTATAAATTTTGTTGATAGTTATATATATATATATATAATGTGCATAATTACATATATAAATGTATATATGTATATGTATATTAATTTTTCTTTTTCTATGCTTTCCTTATCAACTATTTTCATTATTTAAATTAATTCAATAATTGTATCATTTTTGTATTTGATTGTGAAATGTGTTGTTGAACCTTTTATTAGATGTCGTATATACTTCAATGACTTCTCACGCTTTTTTCTATTCTTTTCTCTTTGTCTTTCAAAACAGTTTGTTTTGTGCTGCTGCTATTGGTGCTGTCCACGAAATGTCCTTTATTGGCTCAATGTATTCTAACTATGTTTATTTATCACCACCAAGCTCACTTACATCATCGTCGTTTAATTTTTATTGAAAACTCTCACCAATATCATTTACAAGTTTATAACTATACAGTGAGTCTATTTTAAAACTTTAAACATATGTATTCAGATGCATGTATATCATTCATTAGTATTCATTATCATCTCAGTTTATTGTTAGCTTCTCACGCGATCAATGTTTTTATATTGTAGCTGAAAACTTATTTTCAATATTGTGAAAACGGTGAACTGAACATGTTACTAGGTGCTTAAGTGCATGTTGATGTTCAGTTCTTTGATTCAAGCCTGCAGGGCAAATGGGAAGTAGATGTCAGAATACAGATATACATGCATATATAGGTGGCTATGTATTGTCGAAATCAACATTCAATTAATCAGAAGGCAGCCGAAAAAGGAAATTCATTCAATGTTTCTCTCAATCATTTTCTCTCTCTCTCTTTTACGCTTATTCTTTCTTGTCTTTCTCACAGTGTCGAAGACGATGACTTCTGTCACCACTCTCGTTGCTGGCGGCAATCGTTCTGTTTTCGCTTTTCACTCTTCATGTCCCTTTCTTCTCTTCTTAACTATATCCCTAGTCCAGGTTTACCCTCTGCTCCTCCTCTCTTTTCTACACAAGGAGGCGATCTGGCTGTTTTCAAACTAGAATTTTAATTCTTCGTTTGTCACATCTCTTTTCGAGTTTTCACCAGAAAATTACATCGAAGGCTGAAGCACGAGTATTTGATGCAGAAATCAAAACCTTGGAATGGTGGTTATGTGTCTATGTGTTTATGGGTGTTGTTTTCCACCAAAGGATGCTAGATGATACTCCTATTTCGCATCCGTACTTTAACTGAACCAAGAGATCACATCTCATCATTTTTTCATTTCCAATTTTCTACTTGGACACAACTGTTTACGTCGTCAGAATATTTTTTATTTCCGCCTTCTTCATAATTCTAGGCGATTCGGCTTGTTTAATAGTGAGATTCTTTATCTATTAAGTCAGTCCGGAGCGTAGATTAGCTACTTTCACCTTCATCTAGCTGTCAAGTTTGCATTTACCTTTTCAAGATTTTTTCCCAATTCATTTTATCGTCATCATCGTTTTATTCGATTTCTACCTGTCGTGTCATCAGCTAAATTAGTCATTTAACCATAAAACTTGAAGGTTTACCACTTATTCCTTTCATTTCACTGATGTCCTCTCTCGTTTAACTACTTCTGTATCCTATCTTAAGCAATTCATTCTTCTTATTCGGTTTCTTTCTATGCTTTTGTCATCGCAGCTGGACACTCGGAACTACTTAAGAGTGTTTCTCGAGCTCTTCTTCATCTAATATCTCTTGCTCTCCTACTATATTCACAGTATTACCTTCTATTTCTTCCGCGTATCGTTCATCTTTCATTTTATTTCTACCTATCTAACAGTCTATTTCTCTTGTTTTCCCTCTCCACATTCAACGATTATTCATCTCATTTTCTGCTCACACCTTGACCTGGTCATCATCAACGTTATCGTCGTTTTCTCCAAAATTTGTGAATACAGCTTTTTACCAATTTTCATATGTAACTTAGTATATACATATATATATATATATATATATATATATATATGCATATTGTATCTTGTTTTCATCTTTCACATTAAAGGACACAATTTTGTTAGAAAAAAGCAGCCTATTTTCTGATCAAAAAACAAAATCATCCACACATAGCATAAAGTATTTTTCTGCCATCTCTCATATTTCTTTTACTATCTCTCAGGCTCTCGTCAGTCCATGTATGCATGTTATTCCTAACAGAACAGAAACAAGTCGTGTTGCCAATTCAAAAACATTCTTCATAATGCTTACAAGCTGCTTGATACATACTTGATGACTTTAGAGACGAGATCTTTACTCTTCGCTAATTCTTCATTTCTATTCGATTGCTTGTTCTCTCTCTCTCTGTGGTCATGTGTAGCTCGACTTTCTTGATCAACTTGACCTTTGTTTTTACGAGATTGTTCTATTACTATTATAGAGCATGGTTATATATCTATATAATCTATCTGGCATCTAACAACCTGACGAATAAGGAAGAACATCTGCTATATCTATCCGCCAAACCATAAAACATTTTCATCATATTCATGTTACTTCTTTAATTGAGTCTAATTAGTTTATGTATATAAAAAAAATTTTTTTTTCTCCAAATGTTTCAGAAAAAGCCAGCTAAATCCTTCACAAAAGGCTCATTCAATAGTAATTTCTGGGAAAAAAAAACCTTCATGAAAGTTGTTTTTGCATATTTCAGTGAATTTACTATTTTTCTGCACTTCTTTGCTTCCTCTCCCTACTAACACTTGTACATTCTCAGATTATCGTATTACAAATGTCTAGATAATCATTAATTTCTGCTGAGCAAATTAATGAATATTATAAGCATTTTATTGTAATTCTGTCGTCACTTTGTCTATTCAAAATCACAAACCGACAACAAAGATAACTGTGAATTGCCTGTTCCACTGATCATCCAATCCAATAAATCAGCTGGACAGCACGTGTATGTGCCGACCATATGGCCATTCTCTTCCTCTTCCTCTCTATTTATCTTCAATATCTCGTGTATAATATGTATATCTTGCCACTTTTGACCTTTTTTTCTCTTGTGCCCTCATCCTAATTCCTATCGTCGTTAATGTCTCTCAATCAAGTCTCTTATGTTACTTACAAACCATCAGCTCAACTCAACTGACTAACTGTGTCATGCTCCTCCTCCGATCTGAGAGATAGAAAGAGTAACAGAAACACAATCACTCAATCTCTCTTTTTCTCTTCCACACTCTTCCATTTTCGCCGACAACGACAAAGAACCACAATCATGAATATACATACATTTCACATAAATAAATATATATATATATATATGAAATGTTGTATGTTGAAGGCTTTTTCAAATAACTTCGATTTATGTTTTTTTCTTCTATTTAGTATGTTTGCCCCGCTTGTTTTTCCATTCCTTCACGGTTCTTCCTTTATTCTATGATCATCTATCTCTACGCTCCAACTAAGTCTGTTCAGTCTCTGTCATTTCTATTCAACTTGTTTATTCAACTACAACTTTTGCATTCGTTTTTTTTTCAATTTTTGCAGTTAAACTTTGATATTATTAATTAAATTCATTCTTACTTCATTTTGCAACTATTACGAAATGCACAATGAATTAAAATTATTTTGTGACTACTAGACAACTCTATATCTCATTTTCTCAATCTATCTCTCTATATTTTTCTCTCTCTTTCTCTGTGAGAGCTGAAATCCTTTTTGGTTTTTGTCTTCTTGCCCTCCTGTGCGTATCTGGTCTTCCAGTCTTATCTCTCACAACTACGTAACGAGACAATATAATCTCAGATTACTTGATATAGTATTCTGGTAGCATCGTAAGTTGTTGAGCATTGAGTTTCAAAACATAAATAACAAAAGATAGTTCATCAAGAATACATTTGAACAACTCATTTTAATAGAACAAAACTTGTTTTATGACATGTTTTCGTATGTACTATCCCTCAATATATCTGACACTCCTCTTCTTTTTTTTGTCTTTCACTCTTTCTCTCTTTTAAAGCCAATATGTTTCTCCATTTTTTGTCTTCTTTCCGTTCATCCGACAAAGCTACAACCATTTGTGTTTGCGAAACATCGAAGAAACTTATTCATCAGTTATACTATTGCAGCTCGAAATGGATTAGTATCAACTTCGAGACTAGCTATGCAATGCTAATTTAAACGTTTTTTTTCCAATTTTCCATTATGTGTAATGAATTTGTGATCAAGGCATCTAGGAAATAGCCCGACTCATCTTCTTGAAAGGCTTTATTCATGGCAATATTCTGAGCATCTCTAAACAGAACAGCAAATTCTTTTGAACAGTGAGGTGACAACGGATGCGACCTAGGCTATATCTCGTAAAAATGTCATTTTTTGTGTTTTCCTGCAGACACATGTAGATGTTTCCATGTTTTATTCATTCCGCTCTGCCTATCTATATATCTCTTCTTCAATTCTAATTTGCCTGTCTTCTCTTCATATCAAAATGCCTTCGTCTAATCTCTCCTCCGTTATTCGTGTTGGCAAAAACCAGACGATTGTAACGAAAAAGACAACGAGGTTAGGCAGTATGCGGATCAACATGGTTAATGACTATATTAGGCCGATTGTCATCTTCTTCTTCATCATCTCTTCAACAACCTCAGTCTTTCTCTCTTTCTCTCTATTATATCATTCCATTCGTCTCTCTTTGCCACATCTGTCCCCAACACTCATAGAGATATGAAAAGACTGAAGTATAAAGAGAGATAGAGAGATGGTGAGCTCATTCGCCACCCTCTTCGTTCTCTTTCATTTCCAATACTAGCAATTATTTATAGTGAACAGCTTGGTCATTCTCTATGTCTTTTCTCAGATGACAGACTTATAACTCGCGAATCGTCTGCCTGTTTCCGTATTTGACTAACTTTCCAAATTTAGTAACTCTGCTGCTTATTCAACAATATTCGTTTTCTTTTTCACTAAATAAATTTCTTTTTCACATATGTTTTTGGGTTGCTGAATTGCTAATTCTTTTCAACAATTCTCAGACACACTCATAAAATCTTGTCGGAAGATGTCAGTTCAATATCTTGTGAACTGTTTTTCATTTTTTCTTTTTTCTCTCCGTTTTCTGTACTCATCCTTCATTTTTTGTATCGAAATCTGTTCTATTTGTGTTGTCAATAGAACATCTTGAACTAAACTTTTCTCATTTATTCATTCCCTTCATCTTCCCATCTCTGTTTCTCTCTCAGTTTCATTCTTAATCTGGCTTTCTCTTTCCTGTATTCCAGTTCAACTTTCACTATTCTTTATATCGGTTTATCTGTGTTTTATTTGAAATCTGAGAAGCCAATCGCATGAAAGACTTTGTGCTTCACTTCAGCTAAATGGGTGGCCGTAAGTCATTCTGTTTGGCATTATGGCATCTTCATCCGTTCCGTTTCTCAGGATTGAATTCTTATTTTGAGTCCAACGGCCTTATGCCTTTGGCAATCGGACAGCTTGAGCATGTTTTCCATTTTCGGCAATTCGACACCGCCATCATCGCTAGCAACGAGAGTCTGGTTTTCTTTGTGCACAAGACACATCATTCTACTCATCTTTCCCTCTTGAAACCATGACCAGAAGCTTGCAATTATATTCAAGTTCATTAACTATAAACATTTTCTAATAACTTTTGAGTATCATTTATTTGAAAAGTTATATAATGACACTTATTAGATTGCCTTGGCCAGACAACATTCAGAGTTCTGAGCCCAATGGCAAACCTCACGTGATCTTTATCCGTATTTGGACTTTGTTTTTCATTTCCATAGCCTACCAAAGTGAGTACCTTTTGCTCCCTCTCGTTTTCATTTAATCTATCGTAGACAAAGATACATTTTGAGGCTATTTTGTCGTTTAGATTAGTTCTTTGTACAGTATTTTGATCTTCTGTAATAAAACAATACCGTTTTATAGGATGACTGAAAAGCATTTATAGTATCTTCTATCCCTTTACAGTTCTCTTTTTCTCTATGTTCACTTATTGCTTCAGATCTTCCATTCACTGACCCTGTGTTTGCCTTTTTTCTCTTTGGTATGTGCTTTGTGCCATCATACTTATTCGATGGCGGCTACAACAGGATCTCGGGAACAGCCATCAGCAACGTGCTACGATGCGTCCGGAAACTGTCATTGTCAGCAATAACTGTTTATTATATTTTCTTAAATCTCACTTATATTTATTCAATTCGAAACTGCTTGCTTAACATTAAGCATGACTCCACAGCCAAACATCAAGCTTCTGTTCAACCGTTTTATGGCCATTTCTCACATTTATAATTCCGTTATTCAAGTACCTCCATTCATCTATCTTTCTCTTTTTGCTCTTGTTTTGAATCGGAGAACAACGCTTGAGAAAGCTTCAGCCTTTGGCTTCATTGCCTCTAATTCGACGGTTTGCAAGCACATACATAGCAGCAACAGCGCCCGACATTTAATTCTTTCATTTCCATTTTCTTTTCCGTTTTTTGTATTTTTAACAAACGGATGAGCGATGAACTTTCTCCTCATTCTAGTTCATCTTGTCTCTTCATCATCGTCTAACGCAAGCTCTCCCAATCGTTCTCGTTCATTTGCTATTACTGATTTATACAGCATATGAGCAAAAGAGATTTCGTCGAAACAGTCAAACAGTTTTCTCTCAATTCTTCCCTTATCTTTCATCTTTTCCAACTTTTCTCTCATTCTGTGCACTATTTTATTTTTTTATTTTCTGAAATGTATTTTTTCTTTCTTTTGCAGCCTTCATCATAAGTTTGAGTTAATTTTTCTCGTGAACTCGCTATGTTTTGCAATTTCTTTTCAAAGTAAATTCTGTACTTTTTTTCGAATGCTTAGTCTTTCTAACTGCTTATTGAGACTACTTTTTTTATTTTTTCTTCTCTTATACAGCTTTGATAACATGGTTTGAGCATGCTTTTCAGAATAACAATACAAAGATGGCTGCACTTTATAAATCCTTTTATGGATATTAAGCTTTTTTAAATTTTGTTTTCTCATTTTTCTGTTTTGTGCAAGAAAAAAAATAATTGAAAGATGAATAGTTAGACATTTTAATCAACTTTAGCACAAAGAAGAAAAATGATTAAGACATCTGCGTCAACGACGATGTTTGCTTCTTAAACGTCGCTGCTGCCTTTTTCCTCATCTACTTCTTCTTCGTGTTCGTTGTCGTCATCTTCTTCGTTTCTTTCCTCCTTCTCATCACCATCATCATCATAATCATTGTCATTATTAACGTTGATCATGTAGAAATGACAGCAATGAAGAAGAGAATGAGGAAAGACAAAACAAAAAAAAACGTTGCAGCTGGCTGTTAGATAAATATTTTGATGTCAATCTATTCGAGCAGTACTCTTCCTTCGACATGAGCATAAACATCAAGCGTTCGACCTATGATGACTGTTATTTTTCTGTCTAATATACATTGTATTTTCTTATTTTCAATCATCTTCAAATTGTTTTTTGTTCACTTCATTTTTATATATATATATATATATATATCTATCTCGTTCTCCTAGTTCTCCTAGTTCCTCTCTCGAAATCATCTACTTGATGTATCTACATTTCAAGCACTTTTCTCCTTTTATCTCAATGAATATGCCAAAATGGTGAACAATAGATGAACGCATGTATATATCAATCTATGTTATGTGCCTATCTGGGTGTATATGTCATTGTGCCTTCGGGGTTACTTGGTCTAAGGTCGGGTCAAACTACGGACTTAGATATCTGGGATACGCAACTTGCAACTGTTTTTCATGTCAATCTATCGGTTTTGTGTCTTCTTATCCCTCTCACCATTATTATCTTACATTATTCTGAACTTATTTTTCTATAGGTAGTTCAGATTACATTGATGTCAATGAGTTTGGGGCTAAGCACTCGACATGGGAGCTCATATACTTTTGTGCTACATATCGTAACCCTCTCTTTCTCTCTCTCTCGTTCGGCTTGTCTCTTTTTCTCTCTCTCTCTCTCTCTCTCTCTCTCTCTCGGCTTTTCTCTCTGTTTTTCTATTAATATATCTTTTTATTTTAAATTATATATATTTTTTTCTGATTTTTGTTCAACTATTTTCGTTCCAAAACTTTCATGCAATGATTCTGCTCAATTTCAATGTTTTTCTCATTGTTCAACGAATTTTTTCTTCCGATTTATCTAATTTTCTGATTCATTTCAGCACATTTAATCTGCAATGTCGAGCAGCACATACAACTTGCGACCTATACTACTACCTTCACCACCGCACAAAAAAATGGCCATGGTTTGTGTTTTATTGACATATTTTCTTGATTTTCTCTTTCTTTTTCGAAAGTTTAAATTATTTTTCTGAGCTGAACTCAATGTTTTGCAGGAACCATCTCCAACAGAGCTATTCAATAGATCTCCATTACCGTCTATTGAAACTTTACTACCTCAATCACCTCATTCTCCTTCTAACTACTATCAACAAAACGGATATTGCTCCTTTAATCCCGGAAATGGTAAGTGTTTATCAATGTTCTCTCTCTTTCTAACTTAGTCCATACTATTTTATTTTGTAATTTCAAATATTAAGTATATAAAACACCAAAATTGCTTATATAATTCCGAATAAAACTAATTATATTGTTGATTTCAGGTACTATAACCCCTCTGCATCAGCCATTAACAATAATCACAGATGAACGGTTTCTTAACGGCTCTATGTATTATCCACCGCAGTACCCTATCAGCTACTGCAATCAGTTCCAGCCATTGTATTAAAAGACAAAAAAGACAAAAATCTATATCATCGTGTAATATCATTCAAGGAAAAAGTTCTTTTTATAGTTAAATATATACATATGTGTTTATATACATATTTTATATATATCCATACATGTATATGTTATAAATGACGGGTTTTTACATATTGTGACAAGCTTTAAATGAATAAAGATTATAAATTATATTTTTTCTTTTATTATTAATTTTATTTTGTCTCTCATTTCTTCATAGTTTCTCTTTCTCTTCCTCTCTTTCTTCCATTCTCTCTATTATTTGTATTTGAATTACTTTAATTTAGCAACAAAATCAAACATATTCAATCATCATGAGAGGCTAAAGAACAATATTAATTTTTCGTTTATGTTCATGTAAAATTTATCAAAATATTTCCGATCGCTGAATTTATAAGGCTGTTCAAATATACAGCAAAAAGAAAAACATTTCCAGGTTAGAAATGGAACTATTTCAATCAAATTTCGACGTTTTATTTAAATAGTTTATCTTTTCCATAATTGAATTTATTCTTTTTTTTTCTAATTTTCTTATATAATATAATATATTTTGAAAATTTTTGAAACAAAAAAAAAAGAAAGCGTACCCATAATCTGAGGACAGTCATCATCACCAGGCTGAACTCTCGCAGCTATCATAACGCTGCGAACACGATTATTTTCATCCAAATATAACCTTCTACTTGTATCTAAATTCCTCTATTTATTTATTTTCCAATATATCCTACTGTTTTTTCATTTTTTTTTTGAAAAAAAAAACTTATTCGAAAGTATTTACGAGAAAAACGAACAATGTTGTGTTGATCCAACAAAATATTGAGAATGATAATCTTCTAAGCTATGACGACTTCCCCCACAACCTGTAAAAATATTTTAAATTGTACTCTGTTCTTCATCTTTTTTTCAAAGTTTTTTTCCTTGAAATCATTGTTTATTTGATCTTTTGTCAATATTGAAAATTGGTATTAAGAAAAATACAATCACTATACTTCAATCAACTCTAAGTATGAATAGTGCAAATATTGAAATGAATAGTTTCAAGTGATATATGACTTGAATTCTCTATTTTTTTCAAAAACAAAATGGCTTTTATGAGCTAGTTTTTTCTTTTCTTTTCTTTTTTTTTTTGAAAAATTGCCCATTTCATGTTTCTGTTTGTCTAATTATACTGATTTGTGTGTTCGAAAAATGCTACAAAGTATTCTCTTAAAATCTCTTGAGCTTCAAATTAAATGAGACATAACATCAGAATCAGAATATACTATAGTAAAATGGAACAAAAAATTTTTTTTCATATTCTACTAATCAGAGATTGGAATATGTTATTTTTGATTTCAATTTTGATAATTAATTCAACAAAATATTAAAATATCGTAGAATTGAAACCTTTTGATAATAATAAATCAACTGTCTAAATATAATTTGATAGCTATTTTTGATTAAAAACCAGTCAATGAAATAAAGAACTAATAAAGTTAAATATGAAAAGAGGAGGAACATACAAGATGTGTTTTTTAAAAAATAAAAATAAATTTGTAAAACAAGAAAACTAACCTCGAATTGCAAACCGAATACAACATGACATCACAAGTATCATGACAAAAAGAGGTGTGAAATATGTTAAAAGATCGTTATCAATCATCTTAATTATAAAATAATTAAGATAAGTAAAGAAATAATCAGATATATTATAGTTAATTATAAAAAACTTTAAATAATGAGTAGAAAAAAATAAAAAAAAGAATGAAATGTTCAAATACGTGAGGTAACAAGATCAAATGAAAAGTATTATTTACTACTTGTATTATAATATATATTTTTTTGAATCGAAGACTTCTAGAGAACAGAGAGTTGAAGTAATAGAAAAAAAGCAACTTAATTTGTAACTAAAAATGGATAAAGGGAGATGGAGATAGATAGATAGATAGATAGAGAGAGAGAGAGAGAGAGAGAGAGAGAGAGAGAAGGGAGAGAGAGAGAGAGAGAGAGAAGGGAGAAAATAAATAATGAGAGAAGGTGTTAGAATGAACAGTAAAACAAGAATTTAGTTGTGCACAGAACTAAAAAGAGATTTAGCAAAATAGGCTATATTTCAACAGTTGTAGCAAATTGAAGTGGGTATTTTGGTTTTTTAGTATCATTATCCAGATTATTGGATTTGACTGTTAGTCCTTAGGTGACTAGTAGATTAAAGTTTTTCTTTCATGCACTCAGCTTCTTCAACATTCAATTGAAGAAAGGTGAGTAATTGTATAATAAATTCATTTATCGTCCGAAAGCAGTAATGGAAAAGGTTAGAAGCAAATAGCAAATGAGCAAAGATGAAGAAGATGATTATGTGATCTGTTGCCGACACACGAATAAGGGCATAACGATGATGAGATCGGAAGCTTAAATCTTGTGAAGAACAATTTTGAAACATTCAGACAGCGAGATTGTATGTACATATGTATGTATGACGCTGATATAAGTGCATTTTCATTCCTCTAACAGCAAAAGATTAAACTATTGGATTGGAATATATAAATATATTTTTATATTTTAATATAAAATAATAATAATAATAAATATATAATATACTTATATGTATGTATATGCATATTCATACATACGGAAAGAAAATTGAGGAGGTTAGGCTGATTTTCATGGTTTCCTGACAAATAAAAAACAGATTTGCTGTATATAACTTATAAAATATATATTGAAATATAGAAAATATTTTAAGAAATTGATTAAATGATGTTTGATTTATCAGATTCAAAACATGCCTGAGCATATGACTTTAGGGAAATTATTGTAATTGCGATAATTTTTCCAGTTGTAAATAATGAAAAAGAACTTCGTTGTAAAGAAAAAAGTTTTGCTCTTTTTCTGCTTTTTTTAGATTAAGATTATGATGATATAGCATTTTCACAATATATGCACATCAATAGCTTAATCTGAAAAGAAAAGGCAAACGAGGGAATAAGATATAAAGAGAGAGAGATAGAGAGAGAGAGGGGGGGGGGAGACAGAGAGAAAGAGGGAGAGAGAATAAAATCAAAAATATTAATAATATGCTTCTTTACTTTTATTTTTTTTGCTTTTCTTTTAATTTTATGATCAATCATTTCTGGGATAATCTAAAATCTATAAGCTTTTCGATTATATATGATATACATACATGTATGTATGTGTAGAATAGACATCAACATCTATCAAATCTATGTATAAGCTATTCATATTTAACTAAATAACTAAAGTATACACTGAATATAAGAAATGAATAAAAAATATAGAAGAACAGGAAACCAAAAAAAAAGATAAAAAAGAATTTACAACAAATAATTTATAATTTAATTCAATTTTATACATTATAATAAATATAATTTATCAAATTTTAAAATAAGTTCAAGAAAATGTTTAATTTATCCAGAATATTTTAAATGTAACATTATGATTGAAAGCATCATGACGTATCGCATCAGAGGCATGAACTTAAAAAAAAGTCAAAATAGCCATTGCTTTTTTTCGAAAAATTCGATGCTGTTTCTGAGTCCAAGACCAAATGTGCCAAAGTTAAATCGCTTTGAGTTCCTCTATGGAGAGAATAAGTACTCGTGGTAGGTCAATGAAACTAGAAAATGACAAGAAATGGGGGGCTGCATGTAAACGAGTGGGTGAGATTTGACACAATGTATATAAGGAAACCTCAGTCTATTCCTCTCGTTCTCTGACTACTACATTCTATCCGCACACTTCTGTTTCACGTAATCTTACGTGAAATTTGAATTTGCAATCTGAGCTTCATTTAGAGTTTGAGAAAATGGCAGAACGGTTGTTTTTCATATCTTTCTTCACATCCTCAGTTTTCTTTTTATATTTTTTCTTTTAACATATCTTAGAATCATTCACTATTTCTCAATGCTTCTTCTTTTTTTTTGGAAAATTTTCAATCTCTCAGCATCTTGATGCCTATTCTCTTCTTTTATCCCGCATAGATCTCTTGTTCTCTCGTTCATTTTGCTTTCCTTTTTGTCTTTTCCTCTCCTTTGTCGCATAACTTCTCCTTGCTCTCCTATTCTACCTAACAACACAGAATTAATCATAGCCAAAAAGAATAATGGATTTTCCATTAAATACCGATAGTGTTATAGAATTGAAATAAACACGTACACACGCAGAACAAAAAAATGTTCAGCGGCATAAGACTACAAGGCTTGTACTACACGTAAAGCCAAGTTGTATAAATATATATATACATCAATTGTATGATTAATAGAATTCAAATTTGTTATAAACATTTTGGATTCATAGGGATCACTCACTAATGGTCTAACTAATCTGACAGAAATTACTAAAAAGTTAAACAAAAATAAACAAAAATAGCTGTGAATCAAGTAATTTTGTTGAAACCGTTAAAACAGTTGAAACATGAATAATATAAGATGTAGAATACACTTTTTATACTGAAAAGACAATACAAATGAAATCTTTTATAATAAAAATGAATTATAATTAAAGACATTTACTTATAAATTAGGAAAATGTTTAGAAAAATTAATATTTAACTAAACTTACTAAGAACAAACTAAACTTCAGATAATTAAATTATAATCTAGTATAAAATCATATAAGATAGTATACATCATAACATTTTACTAAAGATATTAAAAAAAGTGAGCAAATATGCTAAAAACTTAGAGAAAAGCTTGAAAGTGAAAGAAAGAGGGAGGGAAAAAGTGGGAGGATAGAGAATGAAAGAACGAAGTAGAGTAATGAAGGAAGCATGACATATTTGGATAATAGCTTCAAGGAAAGGAAATGGTATGCATGAATTGGCTATTTCTTCTTGGAAAATTAAAAGAAAAAATGATTTAAATCAAAAATGTTGAAGAAATTCTCAAAAAATAGAAACAATTTAAGATAAATTAAATTCTTTGTTCCTTCATCTTTACCTTAAACTGGTCATTCGCCCTTTTTCAATCTTTTTAATCCACGTAGGATTATGCGAAACAATTATTTTCGGTATTTCATGAAGCTCCCTTAATAAATTTTAAAGCATATCATTATATTTTAAAATAAAATTAGAATATTATTTAATTAATGAGAAAGAGAAATTGAAAATATATAAAATAATAAGTTTATATAGTAAATAATTTGAAACAATAATATATATTGTGATAATTCTATAAACTATTATCAATTTCTATTTACTTTAATTATCACTTTTCTCTTTTCAACTATGCAGATACTATATTTAGCATAATAATGCTGTTCAAACAATATTTGGAAATCTAAAATATTGAAATAAATTTGAGTGCAATTACATCGTTTTTTTCTTTAAAATTTTCATATAAAAGTGATAGGAAAGCTTGAAACAATTGTCCATTTGTCATTATGTTTTGGCTCTGCTTAGCAACCTTTGTTTCAGTTGTCTTAACAACTGAAGTTTGCAGTCCTGATTGTAAGTTTTTGCCAAAATCTTCCTTTTATTTTCAAAGCTTTGGAAAATTTTAACGTTGCTACCGTGTATAATATTAAATTTTAAAATAAAATTAAAGGTTTTAACTTATTCTCATGAATGTTTAATGATGAATGCCGTTTATAAAACCGAGAATGAAAAAAATATGTAATTCTTAGTTCTTACTATTTAAACCAAAAAGTTACTAAGTTGTGTTGAAGAAGAAAATAAAATATTCTTTCAGTATGTGATAATACTGTTCAATTATGTCAAGCTGGCATGTACTGCAAAATTTTGGTGAGAAACATAAAGTTTTAAGCTTTTTCTTTAAACTTTTTTGAAATTTTTGAGATGGGATCCATAGGCCAATGTTGTGTTGACACGAATGCTCAATCCCCTACATTGCCACCTCTTCCAAATGCATTTTTGACAACAAAAAATTCAATTTTAACTACTCACCATCAAACAACAAAGAAAGGTAAAACTCAGAAAGCTTATTTGAGCGTGTTGAGCTAGTTTAGGTTCATCTACAACAATGAAACACATAGTACAAACTCGTTCTACTCATATGCCAACTCATTCGATAACACTTCCTGATCATGGTTGTCAGGATAGATACGTTCCGGGAAGTAAAAGAACAGAATGTCTTCAGAAGTATCTTATCTATAGTATATCAAACATATAAATTATTATAGAATACATTTATGTGATGATTTCTTATATTATAATTTAATGACTCAAGAATGTCCAAAAACATGTGGAAGGTACAAACTTTTATTAAATGAGAATAAATCTCAAATAATATATATTTAAGATGTCAACCTCAACATAATACACCAACATATCATCTGAAAAGTGATTATAACTGTAATTTTCTTATTTTTCAACAACATATTGCAGATTGTATAGATAGGATTAATTCAATAACTGGAAGAAGTGATTGTTTTGCTAGATCAAATCTATGTCATGTACCTATATATAGGTAATTTGTTTTTCTAATTATTCAAAATATTATATATAATTTAGAAATATTATGCAAATACAATGTCCAAAAACCTGCAACTATTGCTAAAATATTACAGTATTCTTCCAATTATGATCTATGTATATGCTATGACGTTATTTAAAAAATCTTCTATGTGTAGTTTCACATATCTTTTTTCAAATATTTTGTTTATTTATTAGAACAAATTACTTTTATAAAAAGAAAATAAACAACATAAAATAATAGATATAATAAAAATTTAAGTTTTTTTTTTCAAAAATTAAAAGCAAAAAAACAAAAATTAAAATAGGATAAAGCTGATTAAATAGAAATAACAGCATATTCGGTATACAAGTATAGAGAAGAAAAAGGTTATTGTAAACAGAACAAGCATATATAAGGAAAACAAATTGAGTTTTGAAATAAGAATTCCAAGCGTTTTCATCAGCTTCCAAAAAAAAAATTAAAATGCTTCATCATATCTTTGCTTTTGCTGTTATCATCTCTAGTGCTTTTGCTGCTACATGTAATGAAAGCTTAAGTAAGTTATAAAACTAAATTATTCTTTTATCTTTTTTTTCTTTTTTCCAATAATTCATCATATTCCCTAATTTAAGTCTGTGATGATTTCTTAATGACCTGTCCTAATGGATATGAATGCAAACTGACTGAAGGAGAAAAAGAAGGAATATGTTGTGGTTCAGGTCAGTTCTTTCATATTTTTTGCAAGCATCTCATGCATCATTGTGCTTTTAACAAATACTCTTCAATTCTGTTTTCAGATCCTTTTTATCCAGAAAACTCAAGAGGAAACTGTCAAGATCAAATTTCCTCTAAAGGTTTTGAACTCAGAATTTCAAATTGAAAGATAATTATTTCAGGAACTTCTGATTGTAAGAAGTTTAATCATCTTTGTGAAGATAAGGTTTACTTTGATGTTATGACTATTCAATGTCCAAAAACATGTAACAGATGCTCTTCCGTAACAAGCTCACCAGGTTTTTTTTTAAAATTAAATCAATTGAAAACCAATATCCAAAAATTAAGTTGGATGTGTTGATAAAGGATCAGAATGCCCAAAGAGAAAGAATTTATGCTCTGATCCTGTTTACTTTGATGTTATGAATAGAGAGTGCCCAAAAACTTGTGGAAGGTTTGTGATTAGATTTAAATTGTAAAAATTAACAAATTGTGATACTTTAAGATGTGGAATGAGCACAAGCACCACAGCATCATATGGAAAGTAGCAGTTGATTAATAATACTTTTCTTTTTAAATTATTTAATCAAATAATATTTAATATATAATAATTATTATAATAAATAATATAATATAATCAATTTATATTGTATATTTCTTAAAAAAGAAAAACCAATAGAATCCACTGGTTTAACGAAGATGATGCAAACAATGTTCATACTTGAGTGTTTCTGAAAAACACTTATATGTATATATCTCAAACAATAAAATTGCTTTTGATGGTCATTTTGTTTTTAGAAATGAGCATATTCTTCAATTTTTTTCCATTTTCAACTTAATATTTCCTTTTTTAGATTTATTCACATAATGTTATTTGGTTTTTTCTTTCTTATCTCAACTGCCTATTGTTTAGAATGCTATGGCAAACAACCAGAAGTATCACATTATGGTTATACTTTTCAACATTTTTCTTTATAAATCTTTTCATAAAATATATTTTAGCTGCTGTTTATGTTAAAAACGACGATGTAAATTATGTAGCTGAAGTTTCATCTGATGCTGAAGATGGAACAGCTGAAGGCTTAATGTTAACAACATCTGATGACAATTGTCCTTTGTCTTGTGTTTATCAGATTAGAAGCTATTCATCTGATCATGGCGGTATGATTTTATAATTCCATAGTAGTCTCCATTCAAAATTATTTTAAAGGTTCTATTCTTCATGTGAGAGAACCAAATCCCTCATTTGTACCTCCTGGTTATCTGCTTATACACTCACCCCAGTTCTTGTGTGCTCGAGAAGCTGGATTTTGCGGAGCGTACATTCCACTTTTCCGACATTATCGTGTAGAATCTGGAAAAATATGTAAGAAATCAATTATTTGAAACAAATAATTATAATTGATTTTAGATCATATCTATTCAATGAATTATACTGTTTATTCAAATTATACAAGAGAATCAGCTATATGCTATGTTTGGCCAGCTACACCTACTGAGAATGGTAGTAAAACAATTACTCCTGTTGAAAGACCAATAGGATAAAAAAAAACTAAAAAATATATTTTATTTTGTTTTAAACTATAAATAAATATATTTAAATAAAGTTATATTATAGTATAATAATAAGAATAATAATATTCGTTTAAATCTTTCATTTCTTCCATCCAAATGCTTTTTGTGAAATTGAGAAGAATTCATTTTCTGAATAACAACATTCTCATATATCATAGTTCTGAGGATAACGAGTTGAATGTTTTTCTCAACAATTGACTAAGTTTGGCATGAAGTACCCGTTCGAGTTAATATACTTTCCGCACTTAATCTATTAAAAGCCTAAATACGTTAGTAATGCTGGAAACACTAAAAGTATTTCGAACTTGTCATTTTCAGTGCATTTGCTCACAATGAAAAACTATAGAAATAAACTGAGAAGAAATGTTGTTTGCATCTCAAGTTCAACTTTTGCAACTTCAACTTTAAAATTGAACTTGAAATCATATTATAAACGCATCTGTTAAGAAATAATTAGAATTGATTTTCTTGTAATATAAGATGTAGAAATGAAAGAAACAGTATAAGCTTAGAAGAATGAGTAGGTGGTAGGAACATGAATATTCAGACATTGCAATTGGTTGTATATCTTATATATATATATATATATATATATATATATATATATATATATATTAATAATAGTCAAATATACATATATAACAATATAAAATAAAGATAATATCTTATATAATCTTATAATAAACTATGAATTAATGATATTTATTAAGATTATAAGAATTCATATTGTCTACAAAATGGATTTTAAGGTTTCCAGATCAACATCTAAAGGTTTCACATAACACAGTACCCTAAGGCATTGTTAAAAAATGTTACTTCAAAATACGGTTAGTTTATCAAAGAATTTTTAGAAAATTTATCTTTTTTAAACTATTTTTCAGTTTTTTTTACTTTTTTTTCAATTTGTATCACCCCAATTAAAACAGTTACGTGTTGGTCTTTTGGGTAATCGTCTAAATAATACATATACTCGTATTATTGGATATTTGGTTTGTTTTAATTATAATTTTATTTTGTGAATATAGTTATAATAGACATATATAACTATTATTATTTTAAAAATCTCATTTTATTCTCAGAATAGTGCGTCTGCTGTTGATTTAGCTATGGAAAAAGTTCGGGAAGATCACATATTAGACAACTATAACGTAACGTGAGCCAAGTCTCAATTCAATGAATCATTTTAAATTTTTTGATTTTCAAGATTCATAACTGCATTTGATGATTGCCAAGAAGAATTAGCTTTAGCTGCTACTTCAAGGCTCATCATTGACGAGCATGTCGATGCTATCATTGGGCCCACCTGTGATCGACGTAAACAATTAATTTCTGATGAAATTACAATATTTTTTGTTTCTTTAGCTGCATTAATGGCTGCTATCACAGCTGATTATTTCAATATTCCTATCTATGTTTGGGGAATGGTAACAACTTCTGAATTAGCCGACTATGATATCTATTCAACTTGCTTAAGTCTTATGACTACCTCAAAAACGTAATTAAGATATAAAATTTATTTATAAAACTATATTATTATTATTATTATTATAATTAGGTTATTTTTAGAACTGCAGAGTCGGTCATTGAAATGTTTAAAGAGTTTGAATGGTCTGAATTTGGATTAGTAACTATTGATACAGATGAATGTAACTTTCTTCGTCGTGATATACAAAGAATCACAGAAACTGAAAATGGAACTGATTTAACAGTACAGTATACTCTTCATGATTTATCATTTGATGGCATGCATAGTGTATTATCCAGATTGAAGAATAGAACACGAAGTTTGTATTTATTTATAAACAATTTATTTTTAATATTTTGAGTTATAACTATATGTATACCGGATGAATCAAAATACACGCGCAACTTCATGCTAGCAGCATCTGATCTTGGAATGATTACAGATGAATTTGCTTTTGTATTTGTGGTAACTGTTGGAATAGGCTTCAGTATAATGTCACAACATATATTCTATTAAAAAAAATAATTTTTAGCTGATGTGGACTCTGAAGGCAATGTAAGAAGAGCTTGGGAAGATTTCAATACTCCATCTGATGGAAGAGATGAAGAAGCTAAGCGAGCTTTTCAAAAAGCTTTTTTCGTAAGTTGTTTTGATTTGAAAAAAGAATGTATGAAACATGGCTGATAATTTAAATTTTGTTTCGTTTAATGAAAGTGGTTAGATTACTCAAAAATTGTTTCTTTTCAGATTATATTATCAGTAGTTGATACAGAAGAACAAATGAAATTTAAAAAAGAAATAATGAATCGAATGAGAGCTCCTCCCTATAATTGTGGAGATTATTGCAAAGGAATTGAAGTAACTTATAAATATTAATTTATATTTATAATGAATATATAATATTGAATAGGCGGCAGAATTTGCTCCTCAGTTACATGATGCAGTTTATTTGTATATGTTGTCTCTCAATAAAACAATTGCTACACATGGAGAACATCAGATTCGAAATGGTAGTATGATTGTTCACTTAGGACAAGAATCATTTGAAGGTTTCAAAATCTTCTAGAGTAGTCTAATAAGTTTTCGAATTTCAGGTGAATCTGGTAAGGTGGTTATTGATTCTACCGGAACACGATGTCCTATTACTAGTCTAATAAACTTGAATGAAACTTGGGGTACCCAGCTTATACTCCAAGTTGTAGTTTGTGATGGAAAAAAGGTCAATTTAGCTCAAAATTGGAATAGTATATAGAAGACATGATAAATATAAAAAAAATTATTTTTAGAACCTTACAAGAATGATAACAAACCCAGATTCTATTTTTCACTGGTATACAGATAGCATACAACCGTCAGCAGTTCCAAGATGCGGGTTTTCTGGTTCGAATCAAAGAATAACAACTTGAATAACAACTATTATACAGGTACTAACTGTCCAATGAATTTTGCTGTAGATTATCTTTGGGTCATTATTGTTGGCTCTGTGATAATTGCTTTCGCTGTTGTAGCAGTGATAATAACTTCGATAGTGACTTATAGGTAAGTACATTCACAATGAGAGAGTTAATGAGAACATTTCGTTCTTTCAAAGACAAAAGAAAGAAGAACAAGCACGATTGAATATGGCTTGGCAAATACCATTACATCAGTTGGTAAAGTTATCGAATAAAGCTGGTATTGAGTCACAAAGATCTCTACAAAGTGGTCCAAGTACAACATCAACCAAAATAACGTTAGAAAGTCGAACAGAAACTTCCCGATTTGCGTTTTTCACATATTTGAAGGTTTTTGTTTGAATTATAAGATGTTCATTGGGCTAGTAATGTTCTTCAGGAACCTATAGCTGCAGAGAAGATTAGTGTTCGTCCACCACTTGATAATGAGGATATGATTTTTTTAAGAAAAGTTTCAAATCATATAAATAAAATAATAAAAAATAATAATTATAGATGAGAGATGTTCAACATGATAATTTGAATAGATTTATAGGAATGTGTGTTGAAGGTCAAATATATTACACATGTTGGAAATATTGTAATCGTGGAAGTATAAAAGTAATTTTAAATAATAAAATATAAAATAATAAAATATTTATATTTAAGGATGTAATAAGTAAAACATCAATTAATATGGATGGATTTTTCATATATTGTTTAATGAAAGATATAGTTAATGTAAAATGAAAAAGAAAAGAAAAATATTTAAAAGAAAATTAAATTTTAGGGAATGTTCTTTATACATAAATCATTCATGAAATATCATGGTTATTTAACATCTTCAACATGTCTTGTTGATGATAGATGGCAAGTCAAAGTAACATGTTATGGGGTTCCTTTTCTACGAGAACTTGAAAAAAGGACTGAAGAAGGTTAAAACAAAATTAAAATTTGTTTTGACATAAAGAAACTTTCAGAACAACTCTATACAGCTCCTGAAATTCTACGGGATTCAATGAATAATATGCTTGGTTCACCAGAAGGAGATGTTTATAGGTTTTTAAGTTTACAAATACACTTTTTACTGTTATTTCTTTTTACAGCTTATCTATCATATTTTCTGAAATGGTAAGCAGAACAAGTGCTTGGAATCTGGAAAATAGGAAAGAAGATGCTGATGGTATAAGATCTTCTAATATGATTGAGTAATCTATAATTTTAAGAAATTATATTTATGGTAAAGAAAGGAAGTAGAACACCATTTAGACCAGATTTAGAATGCCATGAGAGTGTTGATGTAAATCCATCTATGGTCAGCTTCACACTATTGAACTGATTAAACGAATACTTTTCATTTAGTTGGCTTTATGTAAAGATGGATGGGAAGAAGATCCACATGATCGTCCAGACATTGTAACTATAAGAAATCTTTTAAAGAATATGAGTAATGGAAGGTTGATAACGAGACATTTGAAAATATTTTTGAAATAATTTTTCTGTAGAAGTGATAACTTAATGGATCATGTTTTCAATATGCTGGAACAATATGCTACAACTTTAGAAGAAGAAGTAGAAGAACGAATGAAGGAATTAACAGAAGAAAAGAAGAAAAGTGATCTTCTTCTTTATAGAATGCTTCCAAAGTCAGTCTTAGAGTATATTCTTTAAAGTTTTCAAAATATTACTTCCAGACAAGTTGCTGACAAGTTAAAGCTGGGCCAATCTGTTCAACCTGAAAGCTTCGAAAGTTGTACTCTGTTTTTTTCGGATGTGGTTTCGTTTACAACTTTGGCGAGCAAATGCACACCACTACAAGTGAATTTAATTCAATTTATTTATTTCAATTTTTTATTTAATCAGGTTGTTACTTTATTAAATGAGTTGTATACTATCTTTGATAGTGTCATTGATGAGCATGATGTTTACAAGGTTACTGTATTGTTTCTGATTACTGTAGGATTACGGTATTGTTGCAGGTTGAAACGATTGGCGATGGATACTTATGTGTGTCCGGTATACCATTCCGGAATGGAAATGAGCATATTAAAGTTTTTTGTTGAAAATTAATTAAATTTAATAAAATAATTTTTAATAGGAAATATGCAATATGTCAATTGGCTTATTAAGAGGTTTATTACCATTTCGAGTTCCTCATCTACCAACTGAGAGAGTGAATATTCGTATTGGCGTTCACACAGGTTTGTATTTTATAAAAATAATTTTTTTCAGTTTTTAAAGATAAAAACTATGATTTAGGACCAGTTGTAACTGGAGTTGTTGGTTTAACAATGCCAAGGTATTGCTTATTCGGAGATGCAGTCAATACCGCTAGTAGAATGGAAAGTAATGGCAAAGGTTTTTGATGCTTTAGTGATTAGTTTCTGATAATATTGCAATCAATTCCAGCCAGCCAAATACATTTATCAGCTGATTCCAATGATCTTTTGACATTACACTATCCTACTTTTAAAACAGAAAGTCGTGGAGAAGTTATTATTAAGGTTGGTCAAGTTTATATGAATAAATAAACAATCAATAACATAAAAGCTTAAAAAGATAAAATTTTTCAAGTGAAAAACGTAGAAAATATCCAATTTTAATCAGTAATATTGAAATAAGTTTTTGTGTTTAGGGAAAAGGAGTAATGCAAACGTATTGGCTTGTATTTACATTGTGATAGAAGGATAAGTAATTGAAGTTGTATGAAATGTATTATCTTTTATTTTTATTTTTCTTGATTCACAATTAAAAATATTTTTGTGATGTTATTTAAAATGTACAATAGATATCTTATCTATACTTCTTTCTATATGAAAAAAAACAATATTTTGTGTTTGAACTCATTAACCAACGATAAATTCAAAGAATTTTCAATTTTTTTATTTGATTATAATAAAATCATAAATATCTATAAAAGATTTTTTGATAGTTTTTGATTCTGATAATATATTTTTTTAAAATTAGATAGATAGATAGTTAAATACTAATATTCTCAGGGAAATTGTTTTCTTAAACACTTATATAAAAGCAGATATCTACATCTACATCTCGTTTTTAAAAATTAATGAAAAGAAAATTTTTTTTTTAATTTCTCACAAAATATGAGAAAGAGTTGAAAAAAGTTCAACGTAACTACATTTTAGCAATTGGATGTGAAATCTTTTGTAAAATCATTGACCAGACAAAGAGGCAGATTATTCGCAATGTCACTGATAAAATGTTATCAATTGGTAAAATAGTTGTCTACAAATTTGAACAGATCACGAAAATTATATCACTCTTTTATTAGGAAGAGTAAAATAAATTTGTATGTTTATAATAAAATTTTGAATTCTTTGTGGTTTAAATGTCTTAGATATACTCAAAAGATTAATAATTACTATATTAAAATTCATCTGGAAAGCAAAATTTGTTTAAAAAATTAAAAAGAAAAGCGAAATTTTCTTTTTTCGTTTTGGTTTGAATAACATTTTACGCTTCTATTGCAAATTATATAAAACTTCAATCATATGAAGCTGAAACCAAGTTCAAGTTTTAAAATAACTAGAGCATATTGAACATTGAACCTGATGATAATACGTTCTTGTTATAATAAGAAAAGAATCATTGAAATCATTATATACAACTATCGAATAGTTTTCAAATATACATAAAATATTTTGAAAAGAATTTTTCAAAAAATTAAAAGCAAAATATCAACTCAAGTTGTATTTAGTATAAAGAAAGTATAATTTGTAAAAACAGTTATTCAGAATTTTTGGGAGTTCGTTCAAATTTTTGTTTTTTCGTTCACTGCAAAATGTTTTCATATCTGTAGATAGTTCGTTATCATATCAGAGGAAAGCTCACATACGTTCTCATTTGAAGAAGGCCTAGACTTCTACAGAGTGATTACACGCATAACCATACATACATACACAGATGCAGGCGAAAGAAGCATTTCTTTCTCCCGCAAACTTGCATACATTATCCAAAAAACGAAATCGTCTCTTAAATGAGGTATATTTTTATTTTATAAAATTTATATTTATAATTTTAGTTAAAAATATTTTTTATTTCTAAAAGTATTCTATGAAAATCTAGGCAATACAAATTATATAATGCTGTAATATATGATATTATTATTATTTATTTATTTAATCAAATTTAGAGAGAACAGAGTGATATGCGGAATCGAAGGAGGTTAGCAGTTCAGAAGCATCGACAGAAAATTAAAGATAATATTCTGAAATTAGAATCGGTATTCTTTTATTTTTTAATTTTATTAATCAATTTTTTAGTTTCTTTTCACTGTATGTTTTTTACTTTTTTTTTCCAGCAATTACATGACATTCAAAAAGCCAATAAACTAAAAGAAAGTGCTATAGATAAGCTTAAAGAAAATGTAAGATAAATCAGATTAAATCAGATTATTATAATAATTTTTATTTATTTTCAGATTAATGATTTAATATCAAAAATTGTTAGAGATCCAGATTTATTACAAAAGACTATGCAAGCTTTACAACCTGTATTCACACCATCAGTTATAACTTAACAAGTTCATAACGTATTCTATAGATTTTCATATTTCTTTTCATTGCACCAAGCTCTTGCTATGCATATCTTTCTCAGGGATAGAATGCAATGTATTCATTGTATTTTTTTTTAAATCAGCGCCAACATTCAATTTTATAAGCTTAATCTTTATATGGTTTTATACAATTTTTTAGGAAAATTCTTGTGTGAACAAAAAAACGGATAAAAAAGGTTGCTTTCTGAAATTTAGCTATTGAAAAATGCTTTAACACAATAAAAAACAATAAATATTGATTTGCTCAAAATTTTCAGCCCTTAATATTATAATAGATTATATATTATATTTTAATAAGATACAATATTGAAGTGTTCATCTTTTTTTTTACATTTGTCCAAAATTCCAACCCACAGATCAGATCCATTACTCAGGTGGCTGAAGTGGATGCCATTTTGATACAGATATTCCTTGTCCCTATAACAAAAGAAATTTGTTTTCTGATCTCTTCATTGTTTGTTTTTTCATTTGTAAATAAACACTTGATTTATAATTTCAGTTTTTCTTTTACTCATACTTATTCCCGACTTCAGAAAATTCTACAAGAAACGGCAATTTAGTCATGTGGAACGATTTGCACAAGCTTTTCTTCCATTTGACTTGTGATACTTAGAGAATAAGCTCAGTTTCCTTTTTAAAATTCCATTTTTCATCTTTGCTCATTGCTTACCTGAATCATCTGCTCCCAATGTTCTTGAGCATCAGGAGTACTGGAATTCAATCCAACAGCTAGCCAACCCATTTGAACTCTTCTCCTTAGTACACCAACTTGTTGCCATACTTCAATTCTCACTGTTGTTGTTTCGAGGTCAGGACGATGAAGCTAAATCACAAAAATTTTGTTTATATGAAGACGTAATATGAAATCATATTAAGCTCTTACAGAGCATCAAATATCCTCGTCAAGCTGTTATCTCAAGTGTTAGCTCAAAAAATCTTTCCGGTGCAAGTAATTCAAAGAAGGTTTCAAACATTTCAGAATTATAACCTACGCGTAACAGCTTTAAGAACATAAAAAGCTCTATGTTCAACAAGAACTTTGAACATTTGCTCTGATGTTTTCTTCAAAAATATTCTAACCTGAATGCTACTAGAATGGTCATAGTGCGGTTCACTATTTCCTTTAACTAAATCAGTTTTTTGTCTTGAAAATTCATTGCCAAACTCTCCACTTGCCACAATCTTGATGAAAGTATCTAGAAATAATAAGATAAGCTTTTTGATCAATGAATGAGAATACACAATTTAATGAATTTGATAACATTATAAACTGATAAATTAAATATGAGAAATAAACTTTAAATTTATCAAAGATATTCACGTTTTATCTTTTTTTCATCTCTATCTTACCATCTCTCACTCTCTTTATATCTTTGTTTCATTGCATTCTAGGCTCTAAATTTTTTCGTTTCAATCAAATATGCAGCAGCAAGACTTGCAAAATTAAAGAAAAATAAATACAAAGATGATAAATACCTGGAGGTTTATACTTTTCACCAAATTGAGAACCTCTTTCAATCCCAACAGTTACACATGAATGTTCAGAATCATATGAGAGTGATATTAATAACTGAAATATATAAATTTATAAAATAAAATATATAAATATATCTTTCTATAAAGATTCTATTCTATTATCCTGATCTTTAAACTAATTTAAAAGTAAAATTCTCGGAAGAAATTTGATAATTGTTTGAATTTGCAGACAAAAGCAGGTGATTTCCAAAAAAATCCCCAATTTCTTGAAATTTTCTATTTTTAGATCTTTTCGTGCAATTATATATATATTTATATATACATAAATGATATAATAATAGAATATTTTGGTAATTTCGAATAAAATATAAACTTTCAGTTAAAGTTGTGACGTAAATTTGCCAAAATCTGTTTCATTAACTTCGTAGGAATAAATAAATTTTCTCCGAACATTGCAAGTTTGACTTTGTACTCCATGAACCGATATGTAGATCTGCGGTTTTCTCTCTGTCAGTCTAACTCTATCTTTCTCTTTTTACTTCTCTAACTCTCTCTTTCTCTCTGTTTTCTCTATCTATCTGTCTATCTTTACTTTTTTTTTCGCAGAATTGTCTTTGAATTATCAAATGAGAATAATCTATTACCAAATTTTAGACACATTACTTTTACATTGTGCCTTATCTCATAATGGGCTTTATCTCTTGTCTCTCTCAAGATTTCATCAATCAATTCTTGTTCAAACAGTTCAAAATTCAAAGTAATAGTTGGTAATTTTAATTTTGGAAGCTAGGAATACACTTACAAACCTCGGGTGCATCGTTGTTGGGTTGACTACAGAATCGACCGCAAGCATCGACCATACTGTTTCGACGACTATCGCCATTAATATTTCCATTAGAAACACGATGCATTGAAGGAGATAATCCGGACTGAAGTAAACAAAATAAAATAATTAAAAGTTAAAAATCAAAAAATTTAAAACATTTTTTAACAAAAAAAAATTAAATTTGACAAGACAACTTAATATTTTGTTTAAATTTGTATAAATAATACTTATTACTTTTAAATATCAATTATTATCAGTTTGTTATATTATATATATAGATCATATCTATATTTGTATATTTGATGCATATTAAATTAAAATATAAGTAGAATAAATTAAATAATTCCATTTGATAATACTAATATTTCGATTTATCACAATATGTTTATAATGTGAAAATATCATTTCAGCTAAATTAACTAAAAACCAAAAAAATAATTTAAAAAACTAACTGTCTCTCTTCTCTCATTTCAAAGATATGTGAAGCATTTCACATATATTACATAAAGTGTGAATGTTTAAGGAAAATATCCAACATATACTTAACATGAAATATGCTTTTTCTTTTTAAGAAAAAGAAGGATAAATATCTGTTTCAAGGAATATTGCTTAGATGCCAATATTTCAACAAAATATCTTTATGAAGAGATACAGATAGAGAGAGAGTAAGAAAGAAAAAAAATTGAAAGAAGGAACTACTCAATTGTGAAATACCAATGTCCATATCATCTGGCAAAAAGCCCATTTTAGGATTAATAACAAATAAAAAGAAATATGAGTATTGGAGGTTGATATGTATTAGTTTACATCCTACTAATAATATGAATTTATTGTAATTTTTGAATGACAAACTATTTTTCTTATTATACATAGTATTTCTATTTATTTATAGTAAAAGCCATCCAAAAATAAAATATATTTTTCGTTTATATTTTATAAACCAATAAAACATATTTAAATATTGTATATAAGAATAGCCAAGATATTGCCAGATATTTACGTTGCTTTTCCATTTTAGCTTTTGTTTGACAAGCGACTCCGTTGTATTTTCTCTTCCTTGATCTTTTCAGATTAGAAAATACAAAATGAAGCATAAAAAACCAAAAAATAGCAGAAAAAAAAACAAAAATGCCATAAGAATCAAAGAAATTGACTCTACACATCTCGTTTTGCAAATAGGAATATGTTAAATATAATACATACACATATACATAGATAGAAACATGAAAAGGACGATCTACTATGTCCTTTGACTTGTGATGGGACATGATGAGATTTGTGGGTTATTCGTTTAAATGTTCTCTCATTGATCTCAATTTAGTATCAAATGTTGTCTCATAATCAAAGATGAATATCTCAAATTGCAAAAGAAAAAATTGAATTTCTTTAAACTTTGAAAGCATTTGATTGTAGTTATGAAAGTTGAATCAAAATAAAAATAATTTGTATCTAGATAAACTTTATCTATATATATCTATATATCTATATAAATATTTATATAATACGTATAATCAGAACATACAAATGAAAATAAAGAAAAAAGAAGAAGAAGAAAATCTCTTTTTTGTGCGCTAAATTAACTTTTTTTTAAAAGATAAGCAGTCAGTACAACAGATATTACTAATGCTGATACTGCTAATTTACAGTATGATGATTATTCGTTGAGGTGTAAGGATAATCGAATATATTTTCGGCTTATAAAGGGCTATTAAACTTATATTATAGTTTTCAACAAGATAATTCAAAAACGCAGAAATGAACCAGCTGAAAATGGCTTTTCTGCTCATTAAGTCTATATAATTTTGAGAATATGAAAGGGCGGAGCAACGATTTCGAAAGGAAAGCCAATGATAGTTTTGTTGCAAATACGCATTGTCACTTCAGAGAATTAAACCTTCATTTTTCTTCATAAATTTCAGTAAACTTTAGTCTTATTTTCTTAAAAAAATGTGAAAGATGAAAGAAAATTTAATAAATTTGTGAATAAATCAAAAGGCAAATAATTCAACTTAATTACATTTCAGAAAGTGACAAGAAAATTATAAATATAAACGTTTTGATATGCATATACATACATATATAGCTATAAAGCGTGTACACACACATAAGCATTGGATTTTCATGGCAATCACTCTTTCGTTTAGGTTGGTAATCTATGAATGAAAGGCTAATTAGCGGAGAATATACATAGGCAAGTTTAACAATGCGTGAATCACAAATGCTCAAAGTTCATACGTTTCGCAATTTTCTGTTGAAATTGATATTTGGAATTGCTGCCATCGTTGACAAGAAACATGAACAGTAAACAGACGAGCAAAACATTTTCTTTTCTTTCTTTCTTTTTTTTTTGAAAAATCTCCTTTTTCAAACACAACTTGATATATGTATGTAAGCTGGAGAATAACATTGATTCGTTTGTAGTTAATTGGTTCAATAAGTAGATTCTTTGAAAAGAGTATGACTGTGAATGAAGAATTGAAGATACATATGTATATTTGAATCACATAGTACTTGGTGAAGCATACATATTCAGTGGCAAGGCTCCAAGGGAAATGTGAAAAGTTGGAGAAGAATCATTCGAAACCATTCTGTTCACACTATCACCAAGGGAATAGTGAAAGAAATAGTAGTTAGAACCTTCCTAATTTTCAACAGAAAAATAAAAGAAATTCAGAAAATGAGGAAGACATGCTAGAACAAAGTAAGAACAAGAGGTGAAAGATGAAATATAAAAAGAAAACAATTCCAAAGTTATAACTATAGGCATACATACATAGAAGCATGTATATGCATATATGTATATACATAATATGTTCTTTTTTTTTACTTTTAGTGCCGGAAGAAGGAAATATTGAAAAAAGCATCTAATATTAACTTTCACATCCACTTTTTTTAGCTGATCACTGCTTGATGTTCTTAATTTAATATTGAATTTGGTCTCAAATGTAGGATGTTGCAATGATAATTCGTATATCTCATGGTATAATATTAGAAGCTAGACATAATGCTAATGTTGTTTTTCAAGATACATATATACATATGTATGTATGTATGTATGTATGTATGTATTCTTGATTTTGAACACAAAGAGTTGAAAAGAAGAAAATTGAACAACGAAGATGAGGAGGAATAAGATGAAGAGAGAAAAGTACTACGAAGTGGGAAAAGTGATAAAGCATGTAGTACTTGCAGTTCAGATATTGTGATTGTTAAAATAATAAAAAAAGTCTAAGAATAGTAAGTAAAAATACATTTATTCCTTCTATAACTTGACCAAAAGCATTCAAATTCATAGAATATTTCTAATACATGTTATCAATGACATCACCAGAATATACTCAAACTTAAATCATGCAAACACGTCAAAAATACTTTTCGATAGGCTCACTTCTTCAAAACTAAAGATTCATATTTAAGACGATTAACGGTCTATACATATCATAGTTTATATTTTCAATTTTTTTTTAATTTACAGAAAAAAAATTTTGAAATACAACATATAAATCTTGATTTTCTATGAAGGAGATAGAAAAAGGGGGTAGTTTTAAAGCAAAAAAAAATAACAAAAGAAATATTTTCTTGGCTTCAGTGCTCTACAAATCATTTCAAAATGTTCATATTTAAATACAAAAATGTAATCTATCAAGTCTGTTTTCAATATCAACACATCCTCAATAGAATTATATACGTATAGTTAAGTTTATCATAAAAATATCTCAAAAATACTTTTCAAAAAAGATTTTTGTTTCTGAAAAAGGCATATTTAAGCTTTTATTTATTTTTTTGATGAGGATATGGTGTGACTGTTGAAACATGAGATAGCTGTACTTAGTGTGTTTGTAAAGCTGTATATGTATTACTACAAAGCTGAAAGGAGAAAAGGAAAGGAGCATGTGGATGCCGGCTACCAGTGCTTTTTCAGCTTCTTATAGTCAGCAATGGCAAAAGCGTTTTAATGGCAAACGTTTAGGTAAGATTTAAATTGAAAACAATGGTCAAAGATGGAAATATTGAATTTTTGTAAATAATAAAAATCTTTTTTGATAGACGTGATGAAAAGTAACATAAATTATTGTTGAAAAGGAAAATAATTAATATATTTAACTTATAGATTTAGCCTATCTCATCAAATGTGAATGATGTTAGTAAATTAACCTCTTAATTGAATATTTTCCATTGACTAAAGCGAAGTGAAGCTAAAGAGAAGAGAAGAGAGTTAAGACGAAAGTAAATGAAATATAATTATTTGAAATAAACTATATAAACTACATAAATAATAATAATATGTAATTGATTAAAGAATGATATAACAAAGTATGTTTAATGATGAACGTCTTCACTTTTTAGATGATGATCTAAGTATATTTCAGTATACATACATATGTATATCATGCAATGAATACGAATTTTTCATCGCAATACCAGGTAGATGAATTATCTCTATTTCCATTGAATTTTCTCTTTTCTTTTTGCAACATCAGAATATTCTTGGCCATCTGAGCCTCGTTATGCTGGCCAGAATATGAAAGTAGTAAGATATTTTGGTCTTAAAACTTAGAAGCATTGCTTGAATATCCAGAAAGACTTTGTGAGCTTCGTCAAGAAAATGGAAATATGAGAAAAAAATTTCTTTTGTAATTTGTTTCCAACAACTGTTAATTGTGTTTTAAGATCTTTAATATACATATGTATATACAAGTATGTTATGGAATTGTAAGATCAAATTATAAGGATAGTATTTCCTAATAAGTAAGTACTATGATAATTTATTTTTCTTGAAAACGTTGAAGGTACTTTTGCCACAAGTGTGATAAACATAGTTTGGAAAAGATTCATCATTTCCGTTGAGTGGAACAAAAATAGAAAGATAACCGAAGAAGAAGAAGAAGAAGAAGAAGAAGTACTCAGAGCATTTGTCATTCTGTTTTCTTAGTGAACTTTGTATATCCTCTTAAGTATATCAATTTCACATTTTCTGATATTTCATCCATAGTTTTAAAGGATGAAGAATAAGTTCATTTTAATCTAAACTATACATAGATAAACATATTGTTTAAACTATGCTTAAACTATTTTGGAAAGAAAACTAAGTTTTAAAAGCAAAAAGGCAAGAGTAAACGATTTGAATTGTAATCTTTTCGCTTTCACCCGGACAAAAATAGAATAAAAAAACATTGAAAATTGAAAAAATGAAAAAGGATCGAGATGACAAGAAATATCGGTAAATCACTTTTTAGCATGAATTTCCTTCACAATCTTTGTATGAGGCACAGAAATAGGAGAAAAAGTTTGTAATTTTTTTTCTTTTTGAAATTAAAAATAAATAAACTAAAATTGAGTATTTCCGAGCAAGCCAGAAACATATTCACAACAAACATAACAAATTATTGAAAATAATTCTATTCTTATATTTTAGTTGAGAGTTACGTGAACAAAGATGTTCACGTGACGTGAAAGATACGTGAAAGTATGCGATTAAGGGTCTTTTTCATGTTGAAAACTCTTTTACATACAAAGGAATATGAACGTGTATATGTATATGAGGGGTTATACATATGAATAGATAATGTTCTCAAATAACTAAAAGTTCACCTTTACTCAGTATTATAGAATATTGTTTTCTATATATATATACACATCTATATATACATATCTATATATATATCTATATATATATATATATATATATATATATATATATATATATATATTATATTTATATATTTATATACATATGTATCTATAATATACATGAAAAAGCCTAATTTTGTATTCTTTCATTTATTTACATTGATAAACAAATGTAAATTTGAATGATGTGTTTCTGATTATATAACGTACAACTTAATTTTATATTAAACTTGGATATATTTAAATATTTAATTATATTTATTTAGTACTTACTTCCTATATAAGAGAATAAGTTATTTTTCTATATATATATCTATCTATATATATTATATATACATATATGTATATATATATATATATATATATATATATTGACAAACACATAACAAACAAATATTCCTTAATCAATTTACCTCGCCCCTCTCGTTTTTCACCTTTTTTTTTCTCTCATTATATTTGTTGTTCAAACCTAAAGCTCAGATGAAAAGTTTAATGTATACAATAATATATATCTATATAATATAAACATTATAATTCTTATACTTTATAAGAATTAATGAGATTCATGGTGACTGAAGTTCAATTCGTTGATCTGATCTTTTTGAGATTACCTCATATACCAACTACCATGTAGCTTTATGTATCAACAACTTCATTTAGATTCTTTAGATCAAATTTGTATCCGTCTCCAATCAACTATTTTTTTTTGAATGAAGGAGACTACTATATCAGCGGTTTCCTTCCTTGTTTTTCTTTTTTTTCGTTATTTCCGTTGTTCCAATCTAGAACCAATTGAACTAAACCGAGATTTAGACGTTTTAGAAGACATCCTATTTCGATAGCCGTCAAGTTGTTTAAAGAAACTTAAACAGATCTCTAATTACACTATTGAATCAAACAAAAAAACCTTTTTAGATCTCAAAGAACTAAAAAATGTTTTTATAATTTCTATATGAATATATATATATTCAATATAAAAATTTATTTGTAAACTAAACTACATACTATATGTATATAGAGAGATGTCAGAATTTATTTATAATTCAAGACAAAACTATATCATCACATATACACAAGAATGCTTTAGACTCAATGATCATTCTCTTCTTCATTTATGAATAAAAAATTTGAAAAAAAAGATAAAATGATTGATTAGTATAGCATGACGGAAAATCTTTAATGTGTGATTTCATTTAGAGTTCAAACAAATTAGATATACAAAGTGTGTGATTATGTATGTAGTTAAGTTATTCACCGATAAATTAGTTAAACAATTTGAACAATTATAAAGAATAGTTAAATAGAATTGAACAAAAGAATTAAGCTTAAGTTAATTTTCTTTACTTTTCATGATCTATAAGTTTTCTTGATGGAATAACTGAAAATTAAGTTAAGGTAGGAAAAGAATAGCGAGATCATGATCAAAAACACGTCAGATTCAGCCTCATTCATGCAGTAAATCAGAAGTTTTAGTAAAAGGTAATTTAAGAAAAAAGTTTATGAGTCATGTAAGTTGGTAAGTCGTCACTACCAAATATGCTTGAGGAAGTAGACCTCCATGCACCCTCTTGAGTTGAGCTACATCTCAATACTAATGCTAATACATATGATGTTGATTTCCGGGTTCGAAAGCACAAAAGAAATGCAAAGGTCTGGAAAAACTCACATGGAGATTCATAGTTTTCCGCTTTATACACATCATCAAGCTTGCAATTTCGGATAACATGTAACAAGCTTAAGGATTTAAAGACTCAAATTCCATAATTTACATAAATGAATGTATGTAAGATGATAAGTTTCTTAGTTAGACTTCCTTTTCAAATTTCTTTTTTCCAGAAAAGGGTAACGAAACAGGAAGTTTTGAAAACAATCGAGTACTTTTAGAAAAATACATTTCTACCTTTTTTTTTGTTTAGAATTAGTATTCTGAAAATGTTGACTTCCTTCTACTTTTGAATAGCTTACATTCAAAAAATAATTGCCAGCTTATACTTGTATATGATTTGTTTAACTCAATTTTTATATAAAATATTATTATGTATTTCAATAATACATATATTCATAACTTTCAATATAGGTTAAAGATCTATAAAAAAATATTTTAAAATAACCATTTATAATAATTTATTTAATATAGTTTTTTATAAAACTTTTACTGCCTCTATATTAAAATTCAGAAAACAAATAGTTAAACTTACAACTTGAAGATAATCCATTATCTTTTTGTTGGTAAAAAAAATTGAAAACGATGAGAGACAGAGGATACTTTCCAAATTCAGAATACGCGAAGTAAGGACGAGAAGTCAAGAATACGAGTATTTTCAGATAAGTTATTCAAATGATGCGATGTAATTTGAAAGAAGGGGCCAGAAAGATGGGCAATAAGAGGGAAAAGTGTGCAATTGAATAGTTAGAGAGAGAAAGGGAGAGATAGTTTGTTGAGGTTTCGGAAATCTGAAGAGTTTAAGTTTGTGTGAGCAGAACAAACTCGCCAAGCAGAGCCAAATGAGTTGAACAAAAAGTGAAAAGTGGGAGGAGCTTTTAGATTGCCAAAGAAAAAAAGGATGGAGGGAGAAGCCGTTCCGAACCACAACTACAATACTTCTATTTGTAATCTACAACCATTATTCAGATAAAAACAGTCAAGTTTAGGTAAAAGTAGAAAAGGTTAGCAATCAAATAGTTGTGAAAGCAATTATAATTCTAAGAATAGTTATTTTGAGACTTTTCAATAACCTTGATATCAGAATTCAAGTACAAATGTAATACTCATACCCATGCACGTGCTATAATACAAAAGATGTTTTTCTCCTCTTTTCCAGCAAATCGTTGAATATTCGTAACTTTTGAGGAAAAAAATATTTCTTTTCAGTCTTTTGTCCTCAAAAATACAAACATTTGGAGATATTTTGAAGCTTTTTCATTATCTAAATGTATATATCAACATGAATCATCACATATTGATATAGCCATCACAACAAAGGATTTTTTTAAATTTCGAACAGAATTTCAAGTGTTCATTTAAAATTCAACGTAAACGTCATTATTTCGAATAAGTAGAGGTTATTCACATGAAATTTTCCAAAAATCATGTTGTTTTTGTTTTTCCTTTTATTTTATTTTAAAAAAAATCTGTGAAATTACATAATTAAACTCACAGCGCTTTCTGATTTGAGTGCCATAATCCGATTCATAGTTAAAGCGTATGGAACCGGCCCTGCTGTACTGAGATGTGAACACTGAAAAAGACATTTTCTTTCAATCTGAAGAGTTTTCTCAAGCTTTTTCTGGCCCAAAAGAACGCTTTTTACGTCAAACGAACATATTTTAAACAATTCAACTGTTTATAGAAATATGCGATGAACCCGCTATGGTTAAGTATACATATTTCAATATTTTGAAACATTTTATATTCTAATTTTTTCAAAACAAAATGAATAATATGAAATAATCTTATGAATAATAAATAAAATAATAATTGAAGTACCTCGAGTTGAGCTTCAGCTTTCAATGTGCTACGAGATTTGTTCTTTTTGGTATAAAGCCGTAAACGTATTGAAACTTGAGCAATATCACCTGTAATACAAGGATACGACTTCATATTCTCTATTATATTTGAAATATTATTGTAAATATGATTTTCAGCTTTTATTCTATTTTGGCCTATTTAAAAATTTTTTTCCTATTCATGTTCAATTTCTAACAATAGAATCTCTTTTTGGTTGTTACATTGCTCAAGTTTTAAAGTTTCTCAAATAAGAAACGATAATAGATGACTTAATCCAACATAACTTGATGTGAAGTTGGATATGCAACCTAGAACGATCGTAATTTTTCAAAATTTGATTTAGATAAGGAAAAGGTAAAGTAATCAAAAAACAAATCTTTGAAGGTGAAATCCAATATATCAATAAGATAAATTAGTAATTGTTATTATATAAATCTTTTCTTTCTCAACTTTATTAATTTCAAAAAAAAAAAGAAAAAAGAAAAAATTAACTATAAGATGAAATATATATTAAAGTTATATGCATGAATAAACTATTAAATTATAGTTAATTAAATTATAAAGCAAATTTTCAAAAAAAGAAAACTTGTTTCGAATTTTTAATTGTATTCGATTTGTTATTAGAAATTGAAATGATGATAATTGCATTTCATGATCTAAATATCTTTACATAGTTATGATGTTATAACTATAAAAGTACAATATAACAAAAGAATCTGATAAGAAATCAAGAACTAGTTATAGAAACATCTTAAAGATACGTTTGAAATAAAAATCAGCATAAAATGATATAGCTTAGAAGACTGGAGAGATGTAGAGAGAGAGAGAGAGAGAGAGAGAGAGAGAGAGAGAGAGAGAGAGAGAGAGAGAGAGATGAGGAGAGAAAAAGAGCGATAGAGAAAGAGAGAGAGAGAGAGAAAGAGAGAGAGAGAGAAAGAGAGAGAGAGAGAGAAAGAGAGAGAGAGAGAGAGAAAGAGAGATAAGTAAAAAAATTTTGTGCGTCAAATGCTCATCGTTCAACTCACTTTCTTCGACTTGACTGAAAAAAAATGTTTCTCCAAAGATCGGATTGTTTCCTGCAACTAGTGAAGTTTGCTGCTTAGGCACTTTAGCACAAGTTAAGCTCAGCCGCACCTGTAAATGTCATTTCCTTTTTAAGATACATAGTATATGAACCATAAAATCTAATATATTTGAACATTGATTATATAATATACGTATATACAAGAGAAGTTTCATCATGATCATTCATCAATCATGATTCAAATAATAAAAATCACAGTTGAAATGAAGTAAAGTGAATGAAAACTTTTTTTTTTCGATTATAATAATTTACAAAAAGAAGTACAACCGTATATGTATATAGCAGCTGTTGTAGAAATAAATTTCACGTCAAATGTGAAAATAAAATATTTAACCCATAAATGAGCATATGTATATACGTTTATAAGTATATAATAATTATATAAAATATAAAAAAATGTTTCGAAAAAAATTAAAATTTCATCCCATACAATTGAAACAAATTTTTAAAGAAAACTAATATATAGTATGTGACATAATATATAATATAATATAACTTACACAACTTTGTTCTTCTGGATCAACGTCATCTGTGAGCAATTTGAGAATTTTAACTATGACTGTTTTCTTCTGGAGACTGTATTGAGCTACTAAATGTAATTGACATTCTGAAGGTGTTCTATCAAACACATGATGATCAGCTAAATAGGAATGTAATGAAGCAACCTAAACGAATAATAAATATTAAAAATAAAAACAAAAAGCATATTATACTTCTGGATCATCAACAATTATCTTTGGCCTACGTTCATATTTCTCAAACTCATCATCACTGTACTGAGGATAATTTCTTCTTATTGGTATCAGAAAGCTTCCTTGTGGGCAACATTGAAGAAAACAAGCTGATAAATATGAATACATCTGAAACAATCATTATAAATGAATATTTGAATTAAATTAATTCGCAAGATTGCAGATAAAATGCTTTAATTTTATCAATAAGCATAATGAAATAACGGTTAAAATATTAATAATTAAGTGAAAATATATGATATAACTGGAATAAAGCTGAAAGAAGTTTGAACAGAGTATGAGCAGAAGAAAATGTCAATGTAGATTAGCATGTATGGTGACTTAAAAAGATTTTTCCAACATAAATGGTTAAGATACACGTAATATAAAGAAAATGAGAATAAAAAGGTAAAAACAGGATATGCAATGCTTGCTTTTTCCGTATATTGTGACCCCCAGAAGAACTAGTAATAGTTAGAAAAAAATTACGATTAACTGAGAATGATGAAAAAAGAAAATTTGATATATATCTCATTTAATGAAAGAGAGGAAAAGTTTTCTTTTGTTTTTGTTCACATTATTTTTAAATGAAATAATTAATTATATAATTTGATAATTTAAAAAATATTATCATCTATAAATTATATATTTACATAACATCAACTATAATTATTCATATACTTCTATGGATATACATACATACATAGAAATATATAATATTATAAATTTTTTGTTTATTTTGACTTTTATTTTTATTTTTTATTGCCAACGAAAACATTGAAAGTTAACTCAAAACTAGAATAGCAACAAATGTTTCAATTCACAGATATTGTAATACTTTGTGAATTTTTTTTATGCTTAGAACCTTAAATAATAGTAAAAAATAAACATAAAACTCGGTAAGTTTGTTAAAGCGATAACCTCAATTGGAATTTTTTGTACATCTGGATCCCAAGAACATAAAATGAGTAATGAAATAGAATTGTGTTGAAGCAATAGGGTAAGTTCGTATTTTAATTTTTAAATAAAATGAAGACAATGAAGAAAGAAATTGGGTTTACTATTTGAAATTAATAGAATTGTGATTTATCAACTATATGATCATAATCATTATATCTCAAATGTTGTAGTTAACAGCAGTGAAATACTTAAAAAACTTCCAAAACTTAATGATTTAGGAACAAAAAGGAGAAAAAGGAAATTACTATGAAATACCTCCTACTCAACTGAATCGTTTCCATACGATTAGTGAAACTGAAGTTCAAATGACCTGTGATAAGCAAGATGAGTTGCCATTTAAAACTTCTCCAATATGAATTGGTTTTAATGAGATTGTGGCAATTTAGAGATTAATGATTAAACTAATATTATGAAATTCGAAAAAGAAAGAAAATTAGCCTATTTACAACTTTTTGTTTAAAAGGAAAACTTTTTCTTGTAACGATTGGGGGATTTTTCGGCTGTGGAAATTCTTCCCAATGTCTGCAATATGGCAACAGTTGGTTTAAAATGGACATTATTCCATTGTTAATAGCTTCAGAAACAAAACGATGTATGTAACTAATGTATGTATTGAACTATATCCGGAACAGTGGTATTCATTAAGTATGACGTAAACTTAGCTGAATATTTGTATGAAAGTTCAAAAAATGACTAGTTTTATGATATACTATATTATGAATTTTGAGACCTTGATCTTTAATTGTTAAAGAAAAGCAATTTCAGAGCATGGTTGAAAGTAAAAGAAAGAAGTAATGATAGAGAGAGAATGGGGCAAGAAAGAAGAAAAGAGAGAGAGAGGGAGAGAGAGAGAGAGAGAGAGAGAGAGAGAGAGAGGGGAGAAAGAGGGAAGAATAAGAAAAAGAGGAGAAAGAATAACATTGAAGGTTGACTATGTGAATAAAGCCGAAACAGAAGGGCAAGAGGGTAAGCAATGTACGAAAGATGGATTATAGCATATAGTTGTCTAGACCGATAAATGAACAGAAATAGTATTCAAACTTAAAAACAGTTTTTCAAAGTGCAGAAAACTATCGGAACAGAAAGTCAGAGTTGACTACAATGACTATGAATGAAAGGAATATATGGATATACATCTGTAGATATGATATTTGCTTCAATTGCTGATATAAAAACTATTTTATAATCATTCAAATAAATTTATGAAAGAAAAATGTTATAATGTATTAGAAACATTCAGTCAAGAAGTTTAGCTTGGCTTGTTGGGGTGTGTGGTGTATTTTATACTTCGACTATTTATACATACGAAATCAGATGATGTGACTGAAAAATGAATGATGTCATGAACACTAAGAAAAGCTTGAACAAGAAATGAAGAGAAATATGTATCAAATAGAAAGAAAATGAAGGAGAACTGCAAATGAGAAGAGGAGTGAGATAAGATCGTTAGGTAGGAGGGTGGAAAAGAGAATTTAACAGTATCTCATCATATCGACCACATTATTGTTAAATCCTTTATTCAAGTGCTCCACGAGTTAAACGCAATTTTCCATTAAACATGCGGTTTATGTACTAGAAAAAGCTATATTTAGTCTATCTATTTGGATAGGATCATCAAGATATATGATGAAGTATAGGGATTTTGACAATGATCAGACAAGTTTTCTCACATGTATTTAAAATTAAATAATAAAATATTTAATGTTGTATGAACATTTGAAATTGAGAATTGTGAATATGATAGAGTTATAGACTGAACGAACTCAAAGCTCATGTTCAGTGTGAAGAAAGTTTCATGTATGACATAAAAATATTAAGAGGACTGGAGATGCATGAAAAGAGTAAAAGAGAAATAAAAAAAAAGCTAAAGAGAAATATGTAAAAAGGATAGCTAATATTGAATAGATAGAGGGAGGGTAAGAAAGAAAGAGAAAATGAGAGGGAGGGAACGAGGGAGGTAGAAAAAAATAGAAAAAGTGAAATAGACAGTTGAATGAGAAAAAAAGAGAGTTGAAGAAAAGAAATAAGAGAGAGAGAAATAAAGAGAGAGAGAGAGAGAGAGAGAGAGAGAGAGAGAGAGAGAGAAAGAGAAACAGGCAGGAAAAGGGGTGGAGAACGAGACTAGTCTGAATGCAACAGCTCAGTGCATATGAGTGATGTAGAATCATCGCGAGAATTACGTGAAATTCACGTATACGTGTAATTATATTCAAATTAATGTTACCGCGATTAATAAACAGAAGATAACTGAACATAAGCAGAAATGTGAGAAAAATATTTTCTTTTTTTGAAAAATAAAATATTAGAGAATATGTTGGAATAAATTTTTGAACATGATTCTTGTTGCTGTTGTAGTAAGAAAATTTAAGTTAGAATTGACACATTGTCATAGCATCATTGTCTTATTTGTATACAAAATTAAAAAAATATTATAGCTTTTTCAATATTTTCAATAGTTTCAATAAGTAGACGATAGATTATTATAGAATAAAAATATTTTTTTCACATTATATAGTTTGGAAGAAGTCATAAGATTAGGAAGATGTATTGACTGACTGACAAACTACATGATCCTTGTATGAGCTAACAGCGTTCCTGCTGATCCACAATTAATTAGCTTTGAAGCATTCTCTACTTAAAGAAACTTCATGAGCAGTTTTATAATGAAACTAAAAACTAAATATGTTCCTTTTTTATTTTGATAATCAAAACAAACATAAATAAATAAATAAACATATATTATATATATTATTAATAAAAATGAATTTTTCATATAATCAGATACACTAAATACACAAGATAAAATACGTTCTTACATCATGATTGATTCCAACTGTTATACTCTTCTTCGGTTTCAATTCATCAAAATAACAAGAAAGATATAAACAGAAAGACGATAGCTAACATTCCGTAAAAAAAACACAAAAAATCAAGATTTTTCTCAGGATTAATTTTTAATTTTTGTTCGGGAAATTGAGAAGTATTCAAACTGAATATCATAAAAATCAAACAAAAATCAAGTAAGAAAGAAAGAATAGATTTTAAATAAATATGCACATAAATGGCGTTTTTGAATGAATCAGGTTAATAAATCACATTAATACTATAATTTAGATTTTCTTACATTATAATGATGAAGATGATGTTCAAAAAATGAAAAAAATGGAGTCAATGTGTCTCGTTCCATGAAAAATCTCTGAATGTATTCCAAAAATTTTTAAAATTCTTGGAAGTAGTTTTAAGATGAATATTTTTCTCTTAGATACATCTTCAACATGAATATCAGAATTCCGCTAAAAAAACGAAGACGACATGTAAACCTCAGCATGGAATAACAATGATACAACTGAAAATTCATTGTTTTTGTGGAAAAATTCAAGAAAACGCTTTGGAGGGAAGGTGAGTGTATATGTATACTAGAGCTTGTTGACATCATGCTTAAGAAAGTTTAAGTTCAGCGTTTAAGTACGTTTAACGTCGGAAATTGGGGAGAACGAGCATAAGGAATAATTTAAGATTTTTTGAGAAACAAATTGTTTTGCATGAAAATAACACATGATTCTCTCAACTTGATTAAAGTATTGTAATCTTAGAGCAAAAAAATATGATAACTTCAAGAATATTTTAATTTTTGAACATTCCATGTAAAGACTTCCCTACTAAAACATAATTATATATGAAGAAGGCTTTACATCAGGAAAATATAATAGAACTTTTTCGTCTTTAAAAAAGAATAATAAGTAGTTTACCTTTTAGTTATATAACATATAAAAAATAAAAATAAGCATAGCTCAATAACGGTGGCGTGATCTAAAAAAAATCTCTGAAAACTACTATTGGCTTTAGTTTTCGTTTCAAAATTATATAGTAAGCATATAGTATGATGGCATTGCAAAATGAATGTTACAATTATTAATTGAAAAATGAAAAAATAATATTTAAAAGTTCAAAAGGTTATTGAAGTGAATATTAAATGTTGAGATTGTAATGCCTAAATAGGGTGCTGCTGTTTCAAAAAAAATGATGTAAATCAAGAAGCTCAGCCAAAAAGCTCATGAATACATGATGAACCAAAATGAATTGGTAACGATGTGAACAGAGAGTTGAACCAAAACAGGGGAAAAATGACAAAAAGACAATAGAAAATGAAGAGGTGTTGAAGATGGTGAAGGAAAGAGTAAGAACAAGCTAGATGAAGAGGAAAAGATAAGTTGAAGATTGAAAGAGTAATGAAGAGTATAGAGCTAAGCAGTATGGTAAGGCTAATGTAGAAACAAAACAACAACAAATACGTTTTTCTCTCTTCTTCAATGAATCTTTTGAATGGTGTAATGCAAATTTTAAAAAAATTCATACTTAAGCAATTAGCATTATTCCATTGCAGTTGTCTTTAAAGAAAGAAAAAAAATAGAAGAAAAAAGGAATTTTTATGTTCAATTATACTGTTTTTATATACTTAATTAGAGAAAAGAAAGCAAATTGAAAGAAGAAAAAAGGGATGAAGACAAGAAGAAGACAAATTTGGGCTTTCAAATGAAAAAGGGATGATTGTTTCATGTCATTTCACTACTAACTTAGAACAAACTGGATATTGTTGAGACGAAACTAAAAGAAATCGCTAAATAAGGTTTTCATATAGTTGAATCGTTATAGTGCTTGTTGCAAAAATATATTCTAGCCATAACGATGTTTTGGGCCTAATAAATTTCTTTTTGAAATGGCCATTAGATATAGTTTGAACTTCTTATAAGATGAACTATGTATATGAAGCTTTTGCAGGAAAATATTAATCAATGATTTCTTCCATATTAATGTTAAAAGGTAAATATGATTCAATATCTATTCATATAGTTAATATTTTAAATTCAAAAATCAATAAATAAAAATGAAGAATAGAATGAAATAGTAAATAGTAAAAGCTATGTGCTATATAACTATAAATCATATAACTTGGAGCCTTCATTTAATTTCCGTCAAATACACTCCTTCTCTAGGAGCCATCTCAATTACATTTACGTTTTCGTGAGCCTAGTTTGCTCTATAAATTTGAAAAAGAGTAACAGTGAATGATAGGAAGGCTGAGAGAGAGAAAGAGTAAAACAGATAGAGAGAGGGAGGGAAGAGAAAGTGAGAGGGAGGAGGGGAAGGAAAGCCCTGGTGTATAAATGATGGATGACAGACAGAATGATAAAAAGGAAATAAAAGGTACAAGCCAGCGATTGAAAACTGCCAAAAAACTTTTTTTCCCAAACTTTTCAAGTTGATATGAGAAATTGTTCTGGACCAAAGTTGATTAATTAGATCTATTATAAATATGCTTATAATATATATTTTTTATTCAACACTTCCCATGAATATTTGCGAATGTTTTTCATATCATTGAATACGTTTTTAAAATTTTTTTTTTCGTAGAAAATCATCTATTATTAGTTTTTTTTTGAAATAACTAAGAATAGCATACTTGTATAGTATGTAGATATATGGATCTATATATGGATCTATACATATATGTATATCTCATATATACATGCATAGAGTACAGTAACAAGTTCAGAAAAACTTACTTTTCATCTGATTATTTTATGAAATTCTTCTACACTTATGGAATTTAAAGAATTCATAATATATTTCATGAAGAAAATATTAAACGAACACAAGCTGAAAGACAAATAACGTTTTGGATGGATGTCCACATTTCCGGATATTTTGCACTTTATTTTCTTAACATTCTAGGAAACTAGTACTATATAATGAATCAAGTTATAAAATTTTTTAAAAGAAGAACAATGAATTTGAGGAAATATCAAAAGAAAGTTTTTGCTGGTCTGCTCAAATTTTTTTTTGGGAGAAATTTCAATATTGTTATCTTGTTCTTTGAATCTTACAACTTTCTCAATTCACAATGAGGCGGACTGAAATTGGAGTGGAAAATATTTCCTAGATTTTTAAATTTTAATTTTTAAATATTTTTAGAATTGCTTATAAGTGGATCTGACATTGTTGAGAATGTTTCGTTAAAATTGTAATTTAATTGGATATTCCATTAAGCTTTTACGAATTGTGACTGCATCGTGATTTTGCTTGAATTGTAGTCAACAGCCCATCGTAATATCCTAGAAACATATATAAGAAATATGAAATAACTTATATTTTTTCAGATTGAAATGGTATATGAAGTCTTAATGTGAATCGTAACTAAGAGCATTTTATTGCGTCCATCGTTACCATGGCAACCTGTCAATGACCAGCCTCTGAGCTCTTATAACGATTTTTATTTTATTGATTTATATTTATTATTAAAATTATATTTTATCTGAATTTTTCAGTTATTGCATTAAAACATGAACATTTGGGATTTAGCTAAGGAAAAATTGAAAGAAAAAGAATCCAAATTAGCCGAACTGGACGAAAAATTAGAAAATAGTACGACATCAGGTATATTTTTTAGAAATAGTTACAGTTAAATAAATAACAAATAGTAAATAAATAAAAATATTCTTAATATTTGATTTAAGTCTCCAGTCAAATACGACTAAGGAGAGAATCAGTTTCAATAGTATGTGGCAGTCGACAATGCGTGAGTTTCCAACAATAGTTTTTAATTTAAAATTACCGTTGTTCCAGGGTAAAACAACATTTATACATAAATATTTGGAGAAAAACGAAGAAACCCGACCAACAATTGGTTTAGACTATCTATTCGGACGTAGAACAAGAGGAAAAGTTGTTTATTCGATTTTTATGTTCATATTTTTATTTAAAAACTTTTATAGGTGAAAGATTTATGCAACATTTATGAATTAGGTGGTGGAATTAGGCTTACCAATTTACTTCCAGTTCCTCTTAATGTTGAGAATATTGAGTAAAAATAACATAATTTACATTTGTTTTGAACATTTTTGTTGTAGAGTTACTTCTCTTATATTGGTATTGGATTTAACGAAACCACATGAGATGTGGCTAACTCTCGAAGGAATCATATCAAATGTTAAAAAAGAAATTGATAAAATTCTTAAGGAAATGTCACAAAATAGTAATATATACTGACAAGTACATAAAGATGATATATACTATTTCTAGATTCAACAGCTGCACAAAGGTTTCAAGCTGCTCAAGCTGAAAGACTTAAATCATATGGAGTATGTTATCCTTTTTTCATTGTTTTTCAAACTTATTTGGTTATAGGATCAAATTCGGATGTGTTCTCCATTAGCCATACCTCTTCTCATTATCGGAGCAAAATATGATGAATTTCAAGTTTCTTAAAAAGTTTTAATATAATCTTAACAAAAGTTTACAGAATGTTGAATCCGAACAACGTCGAAATATATGTCAATGCTTACGTTTTGTATCATATTATTATGGAGGATCATTAATGGTATGAGAGTGTATAATAACAAAAATATTAAATATTCAACACAAAATATAATATTATTCTTATTTACTTCATATTTTATATTTATTTTTTTCTATTTTTTTTAGTTTTATTCATCTCGAATGGAATCACTTGTACGTTATGGACGATCTATGTTTAGTCATTTTGCATTAGAAACAGCTATGCCTAAAACAGTTATAACAGATCATAATAAGCCTTTGCTTGTTCCCACCGGAGAAGATACTTTACAAGTTGATGATTTTGATGTTTCATATCTAATTTATATTCTCAGGATATTGGAGCTCCGCCTGTTGTAGAAACTTCTTATGCTAGAGCAAGTCAGCCAATCGAGCTATGGAAAGAAGCATTTAACTCCTTATATCCACAAAAGGTTCAGAATATTTCGCCCATTTTTTGGCTAATAATCAATTTATTAAAGGAATCTAATGAAGTTGGAGATGATCCTACTGTTGATCCATTATTTAAAGAACCATTGATTGATAAATTAATTGAAAGAAAGCTCAAGGTCTATTATACCTAATCGTCTGATTGCTTTACATTTAAATTCATTTAGGACTTGGAGATATACCAGAAGCAAAAAAAAGATAGAATTGCTGCTGTAGAAAAAGCAATTACACGTATTGCTGGCTTATAAACAGAATAAATAACATGTTATGTTTATGTATAATATTTTTATTTTAAAACTTTATTATTAAATGTATTAATTATTTCTACGCTGTTGTGGGGTCAATCTTCTATGAGGGTGAGGACACGGCTTGAAAGTCGAAGGCCTAAATATACATTTAGATAGATAATACTCTTCAATACATAGGAAGTGGGCAAAAACTCCTCGTTGATTTGAGGCAAAAAGCTGGTGGACATCAGCAAAAACAGAGAAGAACCGTAGGCAGTGTTTTGAAGCTTAAAGAAACAAAAAAAAAAAGAAAAACATAAGAAAACATAGGTCTGCTGAGGCACAAAAACCGGAAGAGACATAGATGCGATGAGTGTATTTGGTGTACAAAGGTTGTATGTGTTGATAATGAGTATTCATAACGCATTATGGACAACGACATGTGCACGTATACAGCAAAGAAAAGAATTTAAAAGCTGAAAAACAAATTGGTGAAACGGCTTAACAGTAGCGTGAATGATATATATGAAAATACTGCTTTAGCACATCCGGAGTAGCAGATAGCAACGGAAAGACTAAACGAAAAGCTTAGCAGATATGTGGCGAAAGCCTTTGAAACGGAAGGAATCAAACACAGCCATACTCGTACCAAACTGTGCTCTCAGTCGGACCCTTGACTTCTGCGGCGTTTACATTCTCATATATAGACATGGCCTTATCTACACGTTCATCCTAAAAATAAAATAATTGACTAGGAGTTTAGATTATAAAACAGAATTCTGTTCCGGAATCTGAATTACCTTTTCTCTGACAAAAGTTCTGCGCTCACCCTCACCAACTACAGCTCTCTCTTCAATAGGAGTATGCTCACTCTTAGGTGTGGATGAGCATTTAGGAGCGAAAAAAACAGGAGAGTTGTTAACAGGAGTAGAACAATTATCATTTGGAGTCTAAAAGATGAATGAATTAAATATTGAAACATTATTTCAATGTTCTTACTGAGCATCTTTGATATGGTGGAGGAGGTTTGGTTTTTGGGTATGGAGGTGGAGGTGGACGAGCACGAAGTGAAGCAGTTACGGAAGAATTTCGAACAGGAGCTCGAGGAGGAAGATATGATGGAACATCGACAGGACGTTCAGTTCCTAAATAAATTGAATATTGATAAATGAACTAAATTAAAGTCAAAACTATCTTAGAGAACAAAATCACTAAACACTAGATACAACATTAAAGCGAGAAGCATTAAGTTCGTGCTCAGCCTTTATTCAGCCAGAAAAAAATTAAAAAAAGAAAACATACCATTTGATGGTCTTTCTAGAGATCCTGATTGTATGAAAGGTCGTCGATTATTAGAATAAACTCGAACTGATCCTCCGATAATATCATTTCGATTACGTAGTCCAGTGTTAAAGAGAGGGAATGCGATAGAATCTGCACAAAGTCACAAAAATTCACAACCACTCACAAAATGAATCGAGCATGCAAAAAAAATAAATTAAATATTACACATACCTTTTGCAGTTGTTATAACTTCATAACGAGGAGAAGCACGATCAACATCATCTGATGACGAGCATGTTGGGGGAAAGATGTCAAATTCATCAGCGCCTGAAGAAGCACACGGTTATGAAAATTAGGAAAGAAATGTTAAAAAAATTATTATAATTAAGAAGTCAATTAATTAATTTTCTATTGGAATTATAAGGATAGTGGTTTCTGGGTCATGAATAGGATTTGTTTTGTTGTTGTTTTGCGGAGGGGGGGGGGGAAGGGAAGAAGGATGAAAGACACAAAAGGACAAACAGATACAAACACATGCAAATCTTTAAATTGAAGATAAATATAAATACATTTCTAATTTATTCGACACAGGACAACACATATACACAGATAATCAGGCTTCACAGGGATAATAAACAAACATATAAACATATAAACAATATGTATAATATATTATATACTTTTATAAATATATTTTACCCATTGAATTATATAATGATTCATATATGAATCAAAGTAAAAAAAAAAATATATATATATCAACATATTTGACATATAACTTTTGGTTATTTTTGACAAATACACAAGCTTTTTAACATTTCAATTGAAAAATATATAAAAGGATAGGCTAAGATTTGAAATACCTTGAGAACTTTTGATGAATATTCTATATCATCTAGCTGTCAATTAATCAAATTTTTAAAAAATAATTCAAAAAAACTTTGAAAACAGCCAAAAATAATTACTTATTCTCGTAAACACTCGAATTCATATCAATCATCTTATTTACAGCTGGAGGATCAAATGTTCTCGCGGTACTGTCATCCAGGAATACAATAGCTGGTCGTTTTTTTCGGAACAGGCGTAAACTTGAAAAACGACGACTGCCATGTACGGGACAGGGATTTGATGTAGATGATTGGGGTAACGGCTTAATGACATCATCAAGTTCTTTTAAAACTTGACTTTTAATATGTTGAATGTCAGTCGTATTATTAATTTTGCTTATTTTACAATTATTATTATTACTATTACCATTCATTGTTGATGTAGCTTCATCTGCAGAATAAGTTGAGCTATCCTCAGTAGTTGATCCACCGTTTGACGATGGCTGTGATGGTCGACGCTAAAAGAAAATAAATAAAAATTGTTTTCTTCTTTTTGTTTAATGGCTAAACATCACATCTTGTAATACAACTTACTCTGCTGATTAGGGCTTTTGCTGCTCGTTTAACTAATGGTTGTTTGCGATCGGGAAATCGCTTACTTTCCATTGATCTATATTGATCCATGATCTTTTCCTCCAACTTTTCTTTGTGTCGTCTAAGAGCTGCTAATCTTTCCTGCAAAAATTGCATTAGATTGTTATATATCATATTTCAAGTTAACAGACAACACACATCAACAGATTGTCAATCCTTATTAAGAAATAGAAGAAATCATATAATATCTTACTTGAAACTCCTTCTGTTCTTGATGATACATATCTTTATCGTTAAGTGCTCTATGAAGTAGCTCCTTATTCTGCTGTAACAACATATCCACCTGTCTTGCCAGATTCTTACTTTCTTCATCATAAGTACGATTAAGTTGAGTTAGCATCTGAAAATTCAGAATTATGAATTCATAAAAAAACAAAAGATCAAACTATAAACTAACCTCAATTCGATTGTGTAACTTGGAAACTTCAATATCTTTCATTTGAAGACTTTTAGTTAAATCATCTACGGTGGCTGTTAATTCCTTGATTGTAGTTCGATTAGCTTGATCACTGATACGAAGATTTCGAATTTCTGAGCTCAACGAATCATAACCTCTTGATGAGGAATCCTTCTCTTTTCTAAAAAACACAATTTTAATTATAAATTATTGAAATAATTCAAAAAACATACTTCAACATATCTAATTCACGTTTGACTGAACCGTGTTCGTTGTGTAAATCAGCATAGGCTCGAAGTTGTTTGTCTTTAGCTGCTCGTTCTTGTGCAATAATGGTTCTTAATTCTTCTAATTCACGGGTTGGAATTACAACAGGAGCAGCCTGAAATATAAAAAAGATAAATTTCAAATTATTGGTCTAATTAGAAATATTATAAAATTATATATTAAAAATATTTTTTTTCTTTTTTTTATGCAAAAAAAAATATTTGTTTATTCAGTTTTTTACTATATAATGTTAAAACATTATTAGGTATAATAGACGATGTGAGATAAAAAAAAACTCGAAAGATAGAACGATGAGCCGAAAATAAAACGTTTTCGAAAACTCCCGCCCTCTTAAACCATTCATCGTTCTTCTCTAGTACAAAAGAGAAGAATGATCCAACAAAGAATAGCGAAATGAAAAAAAAAGTAAAGATTATAACAAGCGGTAATAACTGAGAAAAGAAGCAAATAGTGAAGATGAAACAAATGGAAAAAAAAAGAGGAAAAAGAAGAAGAAAGTCAGCTGTGCATATGAGTTACAATGGCCAACCAAAGTTTCGTACATGTGTAGCATAATATGTATGTGGGATGTATTGAATCTAAGGTTAAGTGAAACATTGCACAGTAGTATAACCATTTTTGTTTGAAAATTTGAACTAAAAATAGTTTGACGAAGTTTTAAAAAAATTATAAGAAAAGAAATTTTTCTAAAAATGAAGTTGGGAAATTTAAGAGTGAAAAAGGAAAAATTTAAACAAAATTGAAATTTGTTGAAATTTTCTAGAAATAACATGTGGAAGTCATCTAAATTTTAACCAAATGTTCGTTTTAAAATATATTTTGGTTAAGTACTAAACAACAATAAACACAGCAAACATCTGTACTTTAGATTAGTTCATCTTATAATCTATTGAAGAAAAAAAGAAAAATAATAAACTTAGAAAACTTTTTGAATAATGATTTTGATTTTAAAATTAAAACATACTCGTTGATTTCTCATTCTAAGTTTTAAATCTTGATTCTCTTGTTTAGTACGTTCGTAATCTTGAGTCAAGAGATCGTGAAGATTTTGAAGTCTATCGTGATCTCCCAGAAGAGCTTGATGCATAGTAGCTAATGAATCCTGAAAATGTTGATCATTTATTTAGAAACAAATGGGTTTTTTGAAGGATAAAAAAAGGTTTTCAAAAATAAATATCTTACAGCGTCTTTCTTTGCTGATTGCCGACTTTTTTCGGCAGTTTCAAGTTGAGAACGAAGATCTGTGTTATCTTGTCTTTGAAGCTCTTCCTAGAATATAAATAAATTAATATGTTAAATAGGAAAATAGTAAAATAAAAAATAATTTTATTTGAATAATATTTTTTATTATTAATTCAGTTCAACTTACGAAGGCATTTCTTGCAAAACCTATGACTAGTGCAGAACTTTTCGTTTTCCGGAAGAACATATTTACTGTTCAACCGTATACGTGATGGATGTATATAGTATATAGTATTACTTCATAATTGCAACTTGTTCAAGTTCATGTTTATGCTTGTTAAGGATTTTAACCATAAGATATGAAATTGAGGTTGACAAGACATCAGATTATGTTCAAATGTTGTCATGCCATAGGCAAATCTTGCATTATAGGTTAAATGAAGAAAGGCTGACATTAAACCGTTTAAGAATATAATCCGTACCGTTTAGCTGTTATGCTAAAGGGAAACTGAAAAATATCCGCGAAAAGAATGTAGGAATATACCCTAACTTATATAGTAAAATACAATATTATTTCATATAGATAGTATATATACAAGTTTTATAATATGCTAAAATCAAACCTGTAATTGAAGATTTCGAAGAGAAACTTGAAGACGGGCAAGCTCAGTATTCGTAACTGTTGCGTTGGTCTGGAACAATAACATGTTTACTCAACTATGTTTTATTCAGTTAAGGAAGTCAGTTTTTGAGATAGACTAAAGGAAAGCCTTGACAATTTTAAAAGGTTAAAGGGGAGTGAACAGACGTGCTTTGATTGATAGTCATTTGGCTGTAATTTACATAGATAACAAGAGGCATATCGATGAGGAGCAGTAGACAGAACAGACAAGGATCACTAAAGATGAGAATAAGGGTGTGAGAGTGAGGAAGAGAATGAGAGAGAAATAGATAGAAATAGGGAGTAGGTTGAAAAAACAAGAATATTAGAGGGTATCTGAGAAGTAGAATTGTCAAAAGAATGGACAGTCACATCTGGCCAAAATGTATGTGTTTGTATCTCCACATTAGGCTGAGTAATAGTTGACAAAGAGTTACTGGATGAATTAGAAGAATAAGAATATGGAATGAACAATAATAAGATTTTATTAGAAAAGGTATAATGATGATGATGATGATGGTATTGAATGAAATAAAGTATAAAGAAATATCTAATAATAATCTTTAACCATTCATTCTTAGATCAAGTTGACATCGACATATTAACTTCATCATCGTATATTACATCTGATAAGTAATCCTATAATTACAAACAATTTCCTGTTTAGATCGGAAAGAAATCATACATTCAGGTTCATTTATCCTCTTATACATATCGTATACAAATCTATGGACCTTGACCTAAAGTGGATTTTTTTCATTTTCAGACAATCCACTAAGATCAATAGTGATGATGGTGATGTAAGTGATGAATTCAAATGGATATCCGTAAAACTAGTTAACAAAAAAAAGTATACAAAACCGTATAGTATAGATATAGTTAAGGTTTTAAAGACTATAGGGAATTAATACATCAATCAGTTGACTATATGGTATGAACGTAAATGGCCATGTGGCATTTATGTAGATCTAATTGAATAGAAAACGAAAACGTTCTAGTATAATGAGTGAAGGTTAGAATAACAAAAATCGTCTTCATGACAAAAATATTATTTTGAAACAATTATGAATGACTAGAATGTTCAATATTATAGAATCAAATTTCAAAAGAATCTAATAAGAATAAAACTTATGAATATTATATTGGTTAGAAAATATGTAATATATGTAGATGAAGGAAAGATAACCCCGGATGAGATATTACAATAAATTGTAAGTGATGCTACTGGGGTTGTGTGGTTTGGCAACTCTTAACTATTATATTTATGATCTGTCACTGACAATCATCATCATTATTCTATTTCACCCTATTTCTTAAAACTTTTTCTCTCAGAAAAAAAAGTAAAAATGTTAAATTGAAATAAGAATAATGTGCTTAAATCAAAATAATAAAATAACTAACGGCATTTCTGTTGAGTTCTTCGATTTCGCGCTTAGCTACAACAACCTGACTGTTCTTCGAAGAGATTTCGATCTGTTGTTCACGAATTTTTTCTTGTAATAAGAAAACCTTAAAGAAATTATATAATTCAGTAAAATTAAATATAAAATGTGTACTTGTTCTTTCATTGAAACATTTTCTTTCGATAATTCACGAACACGATCATCACTTTCGCTTAGTGATGCACTCTCGCTTCTCCTGAAACATTAATTTTATATATTGAAAATATAGAATTATTATTATTATATATATAACTATATATAAACCTAAATTATAGTATTCTTACCAGAAAAATAGAGAATTAGATAGTAAATTACGCATCAAAAAGGATTTTTTTGGAAGAACAATAGTGAAGTTATGTCTTTAGAAAAGTTTTGTGTAATTAATTCGATTTATAGATGATCACGAATCATTAAGGATAAAAGAATGATATCTCTTATTGATCTTGATTAAATTAAAAAAAAAAAACAAATAATGAAAGTGAAAATATGATTATTCAATTACATTACCTCAATTTCTCTATATCTTTACGGAGATCGGTTAGTTCAGCGATCTGAGTATGCTGTTGGAGACGCAATGCATCAGCCTCGCGTTTGGCTGCTGATAATGCTCCCATCAAAACTTCATCAATATGGTCAATTAACTAAATAATTTAAAACATATAAGCTACATTGAAAAACCGTAAATTACCACATCATCGTCCATTTCAGATATTTGAATTTTGCCTCCATTAAGCTGGATTGCGGCACATAAGCTGCGAAGTCGTCCGATAATTTCAGCTGCTCGCGCTTTTTCGGCAACCAGATCTTCACGAAGTCTTTGTGTTTTTTTGGTTTCCAATTCGATCTGAACAATAGTTAAAGTTAAAAAAAACTGAGATTAATGAAAAAAGTACATGCTGTTGGAAGCTTCTGTTCTCTGCTTCCATATCGCCAACTTTATTTTGTTGCTCAACCAATAAACGTTCACTTATTTCTAAACGTTTGGCAGCATCATCAATAGTTAGCATACGCATTCTCATCGCTTCGAGTTCATCTTCCAACTTTTCAGATCTCTCCTAAAATGTTAAGTTGAATAACGGAAAAAAAGTGACTTATTCCAACCTTAACAACATTTTTCTCGTTTTCAGCATTTTTCAAAGCTCGTTCCAGCTGAGCCGTATGAAGATCACATTGATATTTTTCTTCTTTCAAATCGTCGACAGTTACACGAAGTGCGCGTTGTTCTTCACGTAGTTTATCAAGCTGTTTCTCAGTTTCGCCTCTCTCTTCGACGGCAGAAGAATATCTTCGCTTTTGCTCTTCTAATTCAACCTCAATTTCTCTTATCTACAAAAACGTTAAAGTAAAAAACGATCCAATCAAACTTCGCAACCTTAAATTCAGATTCTTGCTCGAACTTTCGGCCAAATTCGGTTTGGAATTGAGTGAATTTACGTCTGGCTTCATGAAGATTCTTCACGGCATCATCTCTTTCCGTGCGAATCGATTCCAATTCAACAGTGCTTTCTTTGAATTCACTGTTAATAGTTGAAAGAGTTTTTTCCAATTCATGAAGTTGTTCAGTGATCATGTTGTTCTCTTCTTTGAGCTCTTCGATTTCTTTGCATTTGTCGGCAATTTTTTTGTTAATTGGCTCCATATCAACAGATGAAACTGATATTCTACAAAAGAATTTTGTATAACACAACAACGTTGTATATAATAAGAATTAAAAAATATATAATATATTAGAAAATATAATAAAAGATGATTACTAACGTTGACATATCCTTTTGATCTTCTAATTGAGCACGAAGTTGACGAATTTCTAATCTGAGCTTCAATGATTCACCACGATCACTCTGATTCAATTGATCAGCTAATGAACCATAATTTTCTTTTGGACTACCAGGTTCAACGAATCTAAATTTTTCGTTTTTTCCCCAGCTAATTAATGAATTAATATCTTCAATACCTTTCCATTTCTGCTATTTTTGAGTTATGAAGACTCAATTCATTTTCTAAACGAGATTGTTCCGAAAGTAATTCTTCGATCTTAGAATTTTTCTGTAAATATCATATAATATCAATATTTACATGTTTGTTTTTTACTTCACTGATATCAGCTTGAAGACTTCGAACGTTTTTTTGAGATTCTTCCAAACGGCTTTCAACATCTTGTTGATTCTGATTAAATAAATAACTGTTACTCAAGTAAATAATAATCTAAAAATACCTTGACTTTGATTCTTGCACCTTCTAGTTCATCTTCCAGCATATTCATCGTTTTTTCCAGAGCATCATTTTCACCCAACAATTGCTGAAATTGAGAAAAATGAAATAAAAATCATTTAACTTTAAACTTTAATGGGGCGAATACACAATTGAGTGAAATATTCTTCAAAAAAATTATTCATTTTATAGTATTTTGAACAATAATCCATTACAAATAAAAAGTTTTTATGGATCACATACCTCTGTTCTCGAACGATAGTAATCCAATTCAGCAATTTTTTCACGAAGTTTTGAATTTTCTTGCTCCAACTTTTCAAGTTTCATTAACTATAATAAACTATATGAAATAAAGATAAATATAAGTATATACCTTATGTTGAATACAATCTAATTCATCACGTAAATCTTTAGCAGCACGAGCATCTTTAATTAGTTCTAATCTTTCTTCTTGAATACGAAGTAACTGAAACATACTTTATAACAATTATAATAAAAAATTGCTTTTTCAACTGTTTTTTCACATTTTTGAAAAGAAAATGAAATTTATCTGAATTCGCGTGATACACGTGAAACACACGTATACGTATTATAACATACATATATGCTAATTTATAGTATATAATTCTTATAGATAAAATAAAAATATTTTATTAAGTACCTCTGATTCTTTCGCATCTAATTCATCTCGTAAATCGTTTAATTCTTCATCCTTTTCTTCACTAAAACAAGAAAAAAACTAATAATATCAAAACATTTTGGTCAGCTTACGCTAAATTTCTTAATTTTCTCAATTCAGATTTAACTGATGCTAGTTCAACATTGGAATGTCTGTCATAAGCTGTAGGTGAAGGAGATCGTCGTTCTGAAAAGAAAACATAATGAATGAAATTTACATTTAAAATCAAAAAGATGAAAATAAGATGGATATAAGCAAGCACTTACCAAATCTCAATTCCGTTGTCCGACGTGGAGGAATATCTCCATTTAAAGAAGAGGTAGCAGTTGTACTACTACCTTCATCACTTTCATTATCTGGATTCATATTCAAAAGCTGATGTGCCAGATTATCTCGCTCTTTCATAACTCTCTCCAAGTGGAGAGCTATTTCGCGTGAATCTACAGTAAATGTATTGGATGTGATAGGCAAAACAACTGATGTTCCTTCAGTTATCTATAAAATTGAAAAATGTGTGAAAATGATAAATGATCCTGATTACCCTTTGTATATGATGAGCAATTCCTTTTTGAGTATCGGGACCTAGTCGTGTAATGCGTTCAACGAATTCTTTTTTTCGATCTCCCTGCACAGCACAACCAAGAAGAAGCAATAAGAATTTCTTCAGTTCTTCTCCTGATTCATCTATAAACAAACAAAATAACAACCGGCAAAAAAAAGTTAATTCCCATATAGTATTGAAGATAATTATGAAATTTATTTATAAAATGTTTTGCTTGATTATAACATTATATAGTATAAGATTAAGTTTGAATGATATTGTTATTGTTTTTTAAGAAGTTTTATAGTTTATGGTACTTTTCTTTTTTTATTTTCTTCGGAATTCAAAACGAATAATAGATAGAAGAGAACAGATAGATTAGCTTTGACCGGAATTTGCTGGTAAATAGCGGAAAATTGAAAGATAGACGAGAATGATGATCAGTGGTAGAAGGAAAGAAAACGGAAAATGAACCGGACCGTTGGAGAACAACGATGATGAAAAGGATGGTGGCCACAAACGCGTTGTCATTCGTCAAGCCGGCAACCAAATAAACTTGGAGGCCAGTGCTTGCAGTTGAATTACGTGTTTTGTAAAATGATACAAACCGTCGAAACAAACGAAAGTAGAAGAAGAATTTTAACGATTTGCATCGCTAAAATTGAAAACGGTAATAAAGCCTGGATGAGGTCACAGCTGGACTTTGCATGTACGTAAATACGACAAAGCAAATTATGGCTAGTATCAAAATACAGAATATACATACATACATATAGTTCCAGCCCTCTATGACAACAAACCAAAAAATATCGTGACTAATTGAGCTACAGAAAAAACATTTCAGAAGGACATACATACATATACATCAGAAAAGTTTTAATGTAAAAACTATTTTTGGGATCAGAATAATGCATCTTGAAGAAGAAAGCTGAATAAGAAAGTCAGGCATATTGCAGCTAGAGCTATTGAAACTTTGAATAGAATCATTTATATATAACTATTGGAAATAAATAGATGATACACATGTATGTCCGTATGTATGTTGTAGCACAGCTGTAATACTTCAGAATATGGAGAAAGAATGAAAAGAACATGAAAAGCTCTAGAAAGCTTTGAGAATATGGAGAACATAGATGACAAGAGAAAGTTTTAGAAAGAAATGAGGGAGAGCGAGAGAGAGGGAGAGATGAGGCTTATGACAGGTACAAGAAATGGAATTGTTACATGACATTCAGCGGGCAACAAAATATTTTAGCTTGAAACCGGTTAAACATAGTTATGTTGATGGATATACAGATGTATATTCAAGAACCAAATAGTTTAAGTCTGTTGAATTATCATCCTTCTATTGATATACGTATGAAATATCAAGGAACAATGCGGTTTATACGATGCCGCTTTCAATGGCTATGGTGGCAATCTCAGTCAAAACGTTGTCAATTTTATTCTATGTGTTCTTAGCTAGAACTATTTCCTCGCTTCGTTCTCTTTTCTCTATCTCTCTAAGAATTATTCAGTATTTCACTACAAGAAGACGTCGAGAACAACCTCTGACGAAACTATTGATATGAAGAAGCATGACGACAATTCAAATTTTTCCTTCTATCTGTTCGCATATGCGAGGAAAGTTTGTGGCAAGCGATGAGAGTCGGTTATAGAAAATGCTGCTGACCATCGTCCTTGTCTCCAGGTTGAACTCAACCAGCCTTCTTTCTCCCTCTCTCTCCCTCCTTCTTTCTTGCTTCTCTCTTCTTTCTCAGTCGTTTGCCCTCTTTCATCATCGTTTTCTACCTCTTGCCCACCTTGTTGCCTGTTCTTTCGTCTCTTTTCTCATTATGCTGAACAAACAAATCAAGACGATATAGGAGAAACGAAGACGAAAGAGTGAAAATACAGAAGCAGAGGGTCGACAGAAGATTTGGCCATCTGCATAAAGCATAGCTTCTCAATTCAAAAGAGTCTCAAATAACAGTCAGCTTGTCAAGTAATTCACACCATCAACTTCTCTTCAGCTGAGTGACCATTTGAGTTCAATGTTTACAAAAGGACAACAGAACATAAAGCTTCTGTGTATTCATTATATATTTGAAATTGAACTATTTAAATATATAGAAAGATATGTTGTTAGATCATTGAAATATGAAATATATCTTCATTTTCAATTACTTTTTTTGAACATTTTCTTCAAAAAGTAATAAGGTTATCAGCAAATAAAGAAGGTGAATAAAATCAGCTTAGTATGGGAATATAGGTGAGAATAACAAATAAATGGAATAAACAATTCAAATATGAATAGTAATTTTGAACACTTTCTCTCAAAATTATTTGGAAATTGTACAAAAGTGATGATATGATGAGCAGTATATGTAGACGACAGATTACAATATGCTCATCAATTGTCAAAAATGAAAAAAAAATTTACTGACCAGTTTTGGAATCTCCAGAATACATAAATGATTCATCTCCAATAATTAAAGGAGGTATTCGTCGAAAGCGTAAAATATCTAGCAGTGGCTTTTTAGCTTTACGTAGATTTTGCAGACTTCGCAGACCTTTGGACAGTACTGCCGGTTTTGTGCGTGTACGCATTCGGTCAAAATGTTTATATGGTGTCGATACCGGATTTTCGTCTTCCGTGTTCCGGTCGATATGTTCAAAAAGCCGGATATACTTGACTGGATTGAGATAATATCACACTAAATGAGAGTGAGCACCTGCTCCGCTGTCGGCAAAGGAACACAAAAAAAAATGGCTTCGAACAGCTTGAAAAAAGACTTCTCTCAAAAACGTTTAGGTGAAAGAAAAGCTGTGAAAAGTTTAAGTAGAGAACAAGATGAATGGGCTTTTCCAAGTTTCACTTCGAGCTCTACACACCTCTTTAATCACATTTTTTTAGTTGTAACATGAGGGGGTTGAACATAAAAAAAAAACAAAAACGAAACAAGAAAAAAGACCAGTTAATAAGCATGAACCTGTTTACCAGATAAATTAATAGAACAAAATGTAAATTGTATTGAAATTCAAAAATTAGATGGCTAATCGACTCTGACGACGACTCACATAAAAATGTTAGAAATCAAGCATATTCCGGCTACGAAGCATGGAATAGAAGCGAAATGAAGCTTAGATCGAGATGAAAAAGAAATGAAAAGACCATGGAAATAGAATAGACTTCAGAAAAAGAGAGGAATTGAATTGTTTGAGTTCAGATCGCGATGACAACTTCACTCCGTCTGATCAACTAATTCATTGAGAAACTGAGACTTTGAATTGCAAAGCAAATTGTCAGTTAATTTCTACTTTGGTTTTAATAAGATCAAAAAGACTTTGATGATGTATTGTATTTAACAAAAAAATCGAATTAATCAAAAAAAAATTTCAAACGATAATCTTGTTCGATTTATATGTTAACTATATGATATATGATATATGAAGTATGTTTATATCATTCATACTATATTATAGTTTCCATATATGAGTGAAAACTTGTTGCTTAAGCTCAATTCTACTACGAGGTCGCAGCATATTAGCTTATGAATTGATCAAATAGGATATTGAATATGAAAAAGATCTAAACGAACGATAGAAAAATAGCCAGGCAACTGGTCAAAATCATCAACCAATTCTGTCTGTTGGTCCGTTGTCTCATTTTCTCTGTTTCCCTCTCTATCTCTCTCCTTCTCTCAATGTTATTCTCCAATACCTTTCTCACATACTTTTTCCTTTTCTCTTTGCCTCTCTCTATTACGATTATTGTTTTTCATTCATCTCTCGCAATATGTAAATGTGCCAGTAAGCGAAATCGGATAGAGGGGCAGGAGATCCACAAATGACCAACAACTGATAGATGATGTTTAGTAGAGACAAAAGTCGGCCAAACGTATAAACAACATACAAGGACGTTGCATTCAAAATTATTTATAAGATCTATTCACCGGAAATTAGTAAATTTTACTTATTTGTAAAAGTAATTATCACCTTCTGTATATACAAATACATTGTATATAAGAGATAGAAACAAGAGTAGAAGCTGTAATAGGGAATGATAGAAACTGACTGCTTGGCAATATTAGAGTTAAGGTTTTATGATTTGATTGTATGACAAATTATTGAAGAATTTTAAATATTTTAGTAATTTATAGAAGAAAAAATGATAAAAATAAGCAAATGAGATCAAAGTCAAGCAACTAAGATCAAAGTCAATGAATGTAACTTTATTTTCCAAAAGATAGGTAATCAGATAAGCAACTGTTAGGACATCTGACAAACGAGTTCTTGCTAATTAATAAGCCGCATATCGCATAAGTAATGTGATATACTAATGAGAATAAAGAAACTTTATCGAAATAAAATGAACAGACGTATGTTCTAACGGAAAAATAAAAACTAATTGAATGTTTGATTCATAATAGCGTCTTGAAACGTCAAATGAATGTCGTTCCGTTCGAAAAATACTATAGACAGAAACTTCCAATTTCTTGTCTCACCACGCAATATGTGAAACGAAAAACAGATCAGGAAAGACGGAAAATGAAAAAAAAATGTATAAGAAGCTGACCGAAAAGCTGAGAGGCAAATCAGGAAGGTTTGGCCGGATCGTGGAGCCTACTGGCCGTCTCGGTCCACCAATGAATTATTTGCAGTCCTCTGCACCTTTTGATTCCGGAAACGAAGAAAAGAAAGCAAATAGATTTTTGAAAAGCTTGACTACAGCTTGAGATGAATGATACTACTATGACTATACAGTATGATACCATGATGCTTGAAATAGTATCTTATCTATCGAAAGAAGAAAAAAAACAAATGAAATGACAAGTTAAAATATCAAAAATCTGAATGAAACTAATTTTCTAAAAGCATTGAAAAAGTTTTCAGAGTTCAAAGGTTTTTAGAAAATCTTAATACGATACAAATACGACTTAATAGTTTAAATAAATAATTTGAAATTGAAAATGAATAAAATTATAAAGATAAATCTAATAATCATTGACTAAGCGCTGGTGAACCATTAGATAATGAGCAACATCTGTATGTATTCATGTTGGTAAAACATCAAACAGATGTTCCAAGATAATCAGAAAATGTATTTCTAATGCTATGCGATTAGGTAGAGTTCTTATAATTAATTAAAACAACTTTTAGATAGTGAAGCTTCATTAATCAGCGAAAAATCCACGTTTAGGAGTAATGAAGTGGAAAGTTTTCGAAAAAAGAAAATGGAAGTGTGAACTGGCTTTAAGCAAATGATGAGTAGACCAATGGCTATTCTATTCGGACTAAAAGATGGAACGATCAGATAATCTGCTCGCGTGGTTACCGAGGAAAACACATACATGAAGAAACAAAAGAATGGATGGATGTGCGAATAAAAAGATGATGAGAACGTTAGAGAGTAGGGTGGTAAAAGGTAAAGAAGAAACATTAATGACCTGGAAAGTAGACAGCCGACTGCGGTAGCCAGATAGAGATAGAGCAACAAACGAAGGATAAAAGTTAAGAAAGAGTAATCAGAGAGTTATACAGACGATGAAATATATCAAATGATAGAGAAACAAAAAGAGAGAGAGAGAGAGAGAGAGAGTTGAACTAGCACATGACAAAGACCGTATACCGGCATATGGTCCCTTTTGCATGTCCTCAGCCAACTCTATAGCTGATAATCAGTGTTTGTTGTTAGCCGAAGGTCATCCGCACACGCACACACATAGAAACTCCGTTAGGTTCACATGATAAAGAACTTGTAAGAGAAGGATAGAAACATGAAATATTCAATAAAAAGAATATACAGATGAAGAAAATAGAAATAAAGAGAGAAAGAGAGAGAGAGAGAGAGAGAGAGAGAGAGAGAGAGAGAGAGGAGAGAGAGAGAGAGAAGAATGTTTGTATATGAGGTAAAAATGCTATGAAGAAATGCTCAGCTAATAATCAGATACATAACCTAAAGAGATAGGATGATATGTTAGTATAAGATGAATATATCAGATAAACAATGTGATTAGAAAGCTAAACTCACATAGCAAAACCAGTTGAATGCAACCAATTCACTTGAATCGAACATACTAAATGGCCGTTCAATTTTATAATTTATATTCTAATTGAGTACAATATGCTAATAGTTAAGTATGCGTTGCGCTAACTCATGTCAAAACTAATTTATATATTTGAATAAATAAAATGTTCCAGACAGCTTTAAAAATGAATTTCAGCTTATTCCAGGACTTAGAGGCTGTTGAAAGTTGTTCAATCAGACGTTACTTGGATGATGAAGATTCTAGTATTGTGTCAATAGGATATATGACAGATACAAAGAGCAATTGTGCTGTTTTAGCTCGAATTTGCTGAATATTACTACAAGTGAATGAAGATGGAGAAGAAGAAGATGTGAATAAGATAGTAGAATGGATTATAAGTTAATAGCAAGAATAAGAAGAATTCAGCAACTTTTCACTAAATATCTCTCACTACGACAACTTCTACGATCTGGTAATAAAATTCATTTAATTATTTGGAAGATCTGTCTTCAAATGACCAAGCTATATGATATAAAATACCACAAATGGCTAAAATATTATGCGATTTCAACTTTAATGCTGGGAATTTTTCAATAAACATCTTTCTGTTCAGCCGTTAACTGATAAACTTCTATCAAAATCAAATAAAATAAGTTCAAAAAGGTATTAATTCCACCAAAATCTAGATGTATTAAATTTTCTTTTCGATATTTCTGTATAAGGAATAAAATGAAAGAACAATAATATTTAGGAGTATCATTGAATTTTAAGTGTTAAGTGCAATGAAATACAAATTGTGAATGAAGTGTGAAGTGAAATCAAAAGAATAAAACACTTGAAATAGAAAAATATAATATACATATATGTAAATAAGTTATAGTTCTAAAGTATAAATGTTAATTACTATTTGTTTATATATAAATGCAACAACTAATAGTAAAAGTATTTGGTCAAGTATCCATAAATAGAATGTACAAGTAGAGAAATGTGCAAAAATATTATTGACCTAGTAATGGGTCAGAGACAATACACTTGGTCGTTACTGAAGATATGTATATTTGATTAATATTTTTACCCAATTTTAAGAAAATTCAATGAAAAATAAATAAAATAATCTGATTAGTTGAGTAAAAAATAGAAAAATCGAATATGAGTCTTATTGGATCAAAAGTGAATAGAGTTCTCTAGGTCAGCTTAGGTCTCACTCTATGGCGCAATACATGCGATGAGAATATTTGATATAGCATTAAAGGAATAAGTAATCTCAATATAATATATAATTAAATATAAAGTATAAGATATCATTACATAAGAATTTGTATGAAAAAAACAAAAATATGTAAAGAATAAGAATACATACCTGGAGTAATGTTTCGAACAATTGATATGATATCAGGTGGAGGCAGGACAACTAGCTTATTCAACCTTTGCTGAAACAAATTGAAAATTTTTTTCTTATGTATAAAGATTTTCTTGTATCTGTTTAAAAGAACATTTAAAAGAACAAATTTGACAGGACAATTACTTTAAGAGTATAAGCTAAACTGGTCAGGATAGTTGTACAACTTTAGTATGATTTCATGTCATTCTGAATTGCTGACTATTCGACGAAAAACGTGATTTGAGAATCACAATAGGCTGCTTGACCATTTATGGAAAATTTGTGAAGAGTAACGTATGTATATAATGATTGACAGACTATGTAAAGTATAAGGTTTACATGTTATATTTTGAATTATATACTATACTATTTATGTTAATTTATAATAATAATACATATTTTTTAAACTAATTACCTTATAAAAACGTCGTATTGTCTCCAGAAGTGAAAACAGTAAACGTTGTTTAGTTGTAAAATCACGTATTGAATCAGAATCCCCCACTGTAACCAAAGCAACACTTCTAGGATCTCTGTAATCATTTCGAATAAACTTATAGTTTGTATTTGATTATATTATTATTTTTTTATATTGATCAAAGATAACATCGTTAATCTGATGGATTTATAGAAATATTTGCAAATATCATATTGATATTTCACTTTTGTGTTGAATCATCTAAACTATACCATCCAGTAGTCATAAAAAAAAGTTTTTTTTTCATGAATCTGGTAGCCACATGCTACATGTGTATTAGAATTTGACAATCAGCGGATTTTCATAAACTTCAGTTTGATGAACTGTGTATTGGGCCTCGAACTGAACCGGACAAATTCATGATTCATTTCTTGTTTACAAATATTTTAACTTGATACTTTATAAATATAAAGTACGTATTAAATATGCATTTATAGATATATGAACTAAAAATAAATTATAAAATAGTTTCAGTTCATAATTCATAGTTCATACGTTAATTTTAATATTTTTTTATAAAACATAATAACATATAAAATAATATTTAAATAAAGATTTAGATGGAATACTTATTGTAAGAATAAAACTTTTTTTCTATAAAACAGGCATATCAACTTGTAATTGTTAGGATTTTAATAAAATATGTTTGTTTAATCATAACAATCTCATAAAAATTGTAAAAAAAACTTATGAATTTGTGAGAAAAGAAAAAAGATTTTAAGAAAAATACAAGATGTAAAACAAAATGTAAATTTTACGAGACAAAAATGAGTGATTGAAGATGATTCAATGTACAGAAAACCGGCTTATGAAAGACTTTTAAGTAAACGGTTTGGTACTGCCATTCGTAGTTCACATCGTCACAGTTGTGTGGGATGAGATAACCTTGAGTATGAAACTGGTACATCAAATGTCATTTGCATAGCAAATTATACATAATTGACTAAAGCCCATGCTGTTTCATAACCAAAGATGGCATTTAATTGAAGAAAAAACTGATTTCTTCAGAAGGAAATGTAAATTTTTCATTGTTATATCATTACGAATGTATTATTCATTATCATTTTTAGCAAAAATAATTTCTGATGCTCAGATTATATTAATATCTTTGATAAACAGTCTTAGAAAACATTTGATAATCACAACTTACATTTCTTTGTACAATAAATTCAGAAGAATTCCGTCACATATTTCTTTATATTGGATATCTAAGTTGCGACGACCGGGTATTCGCCAACGATTTTCGGAAACAACAGCTGCTGGCCCATAACAGCAATCCCTAAAAAAATAATGATAGTATTTAATTGAATAATGTTAGTTAATATTTCAATTTAAAAAGAAATCTGAAGAAATTGTACCTGAGCCATGCTCCTAGAGGATCTTGCCAAAACTCGTCTTCAGCTAAATCCATCATAAAAACATCTGTAAGAAAAGGTTAAACAAAACGTTTGATCAAACGGCGAGAAAGGCAACAAAAATGAGAAAAAAAAACAAAAAACAATAAACGATTTATGAATAAATGGAATAAGGTTATTCTCAGACAACACCAGGCAGGGGGGAAACGAATAGTAGTCATGCTCTAATAAATAGTAAAATGAATCTAGTTAAACATAAAATAATGAAATAATGAAGAAATAAAGATAAAATTAAGAAAAATAATTAAATTTATAATTTATAGTGAGTTTCACTTATAAGGAGAATAGTAGAGGAATAACATGGAATGATAGAATAAGATAGAAGCGGAACTCTTAAAGCCCTCGTTGGCAATCGAATGTGAAATTACGATAAGATGAGAAGCACATACATATAAACTACAAAAAGGATATTATCGTCGTCCAGATGACTATTTTAAGTCTACGGAAAAGGAAAAGCTTATTCAATCTCCATATTGATCATTAAAAACCATAGGGGGCAGAGTTTTGAAGGCTTTTTTTTTGTGAACGTTCTTGTCATTCTTGTTCCTTCTTACTCTTTTTGGTATGTTCTATCCTATTGAGATCAGTTTTTATAGAGAAAACCTGATAGAAGAGGAAAGAGAAAAAGGAGTTGAAGAAGAGAAAAGGAGGATACTTCCCATTAGAGGCAAACATATGGCTTCTGAAAATTGCTAACGACTTTTTCAGGCGGCATTTTAAATGTCGTGGGCATCTGTCAAACCTTTAGTTTATCAAAGAAAATATCAACAAAAAAAAGTTTTGGATTTTTCAATCAAAATTTCGAAACTGAACAAAAGATTTCGAATATAATCTACTAAATCTGCTATAATTACATATTTAGAAATAAAAGAACACCGCAATTGGGAGAAATTTAAAGAATTGTCAATAGTATTAGGATATGAATAGAATGAAACAAGTAAATTATAAAGTTTAAATTATATAGTTAATAGGAAGGATGAACCTTGTCGGCATAGCATGTTGTATGAGCATCAGTATTTGCGTCCTAATTTTGGTATTGGAGACAATATCCTGGGTCGTGTACATACATAGCTCCACTGCTGTCGACTGTTCGATGTAATTAAAGATTGATGCATAATAGGATAATAAAGCAAAAGTTGCCAAAATAATGATGACAATACTCAAACACATCATTGTTAGATAGAATATATAGTAAAATATATATATAATTCATGAAAATAGTCACAATATTTATGATTTTGATAGTAAACAAAGAATTATTTTGAGAGCAATGACTTTTTGATGGGTGATGAGTCAATTTTTTACAAGATTTCTGATTGATTGTTGACAAGCTGAGAGAATAATTTAAAGATGTCATGAAAAAGTACATACAACTATAAGAGATCATTTGCATAGTTAACATCATTAATTTAAAAAGAAGAGGCCAATGAGAATCGTTATAAGCACATTTATCATCATTATATACATAAGATATACATAAAATGTATATTATACTCTAAGGGAGGTCGACAGTAGTGCTATTTCTCACATCAGTTAATCTGGTGAAAACTGACAGCTTTTACTATAATGGAAAAGCGCAGACATAATCCGTAAGCTTACGCTTGTAGCTGAGCTCAGAATTTAGCAAATCTCCTGAAGCTAGCCAGAAGGACGATGACACATATATGAAAAGTAGAATAGGTGAGGATAGATAGAGATTATAATCGGCTCGAGACCCAGAAATATTTTATATGGCCATTGGAGATGACCACCGCGAAAATATTCCACTGACAAATGACAAGAACAAGATAGAAATGAGAATGAAAAATGATGTTCTGGCTGATTTTCCTATCGGACTCACATGCAAATATGTATTTTCACCAAGATCATCAGACTATTTTCAATGAAATATTAAGAAAATGTTGGATAACGAGAAGGAGAGTTGAATCAAGAAGAGAAAACTAATGAATAGTGCGATATTTCTAGGTTAGATGAAAAGTTGATAGAATATCGATGTATTTGAGCGAAATTGGAAAATTAATATGTTGGCTTACTCTGACTCTGAGTAGCCAGAGAGGCAATGTAATAGTCGCGCACAATGATTGTAGCTTCACCTTTGCACATTCTTCTCTCATATCTTTATAGTATTTCATTCGTAGTTTGTTGTCAGTTGCTAGTTGAATTAATGAAAAGAAGATGATATGTAGATGACAGGTTAATGTTAATAAATTGCAAAATTAGGTGAGAATAAATGAAAATAATTTAAAGAAATATCAATTAAATAGAATATAGGATGTGATAATAGAATTAATCTCCTTTAGAAAACGAAATGAAATGATGTGCGATTCACGTGAATGAAAATAATAATAAGAATGCGAATACGAATGTAAGATCCGAAATTGCGTTAAATTTTATAAATATTTTATGAAATATTATTAAATTCTGAGCATAATTAGTATATTTAATGTAGTAATATGCTATAAAATTTAAGTTAAGACCTACTTGTCTATATATAATCAATAATTTATAAATATAAATAAAATTTTCATAATAAATGAAGATTTGTGAAGAACAATTTAAAAAAAAATTAAAAATGTCATGCTGGTTCAAAAAGATACACATCTTTGATAGAAATTGATAGAAATTGAAACGATTTTCATATACTATTGTGAGGGCTGTGGACAACAATTCATTCTTTTTCTAATGCTAGACATAGGCTAGTTAGCAGGTGGTAGTAGAGGCCGAATAAAGCAATGAAGGAAGTCGCTTAAAGGCAGATAAAACGATCTGAACAGACGTTGTATTGGAAAAATGTATAAAAGAAAGAAAGATCACAGATGATATTGAAAATTATGAAAGAACATAAAATATGCAAATGGTCTGAAATCTAACTTTAGAACAGGAGTATTATTATAGGTGGCTAAGGCTGTAAGGAATGCGAATTGATGAACAGCGAACAGTTTTCTATTTTCATTTTTTTTTGTTCGGTCACATTAAATAAAAATGCAAATTAGCGGCCTTGAAAAATGAGAAGGAGTCTTGTGTCTGAGTATCTAATTAGATGGTTAAGAATATCCTAGAGTAGCCACAAAAGGCTAGATATCTGGGTAAAAAACCCAAAAAAAAAGGATTTTTCTTGCTTCACTCTATCTTTAGTTCCTGCTCGTTGACCGTATGAATACAAGTATTGTATTAACAATAAGTAGAATATAGAATATCACAGATTGTTAGGATGAGCATTAGCCATAAGGACGAGCATAATATGGAATAAGAGAACATCAAAGAATATATTAGCATGATAAAATAGAAAATTTGAGATTTTAGGTTAATGATCATTGTTGTGTGTACAATAACAATGCTTAATCAGCAACATCAATAATATAAATAAAAATATAATTCTAAAACTTTGTGAGTAAGTTGGAAAGAAAAATAGAAAAGACAACTTGACTGTATGACGCCTAGGTTAGACGACTAGTACTTCACTCCCAGCTAAAGGTGGGCGGCAAAAAACACAGAGAGAGAATGCTCAAGTTGGATACGGACGCGTCCTGATATTGAAGTGGATTAGTTTGTATACACGCGGCAAGTTAAAGAAAGGCAACTTAAGACGATCTATTTCAGGATTATTATTCAAATTAGAATATATACATATGGATATTTAACTATGTGAATATAGAGTTAAGATATGGGAGAGAAGAAACCATATGAGCAGAAAAACGGTTATGGAAGGAATGAGATGATGATGACTAGGACAGGGATATGTGCACATGGACTCTAAATGACCGTGTCGTGATGTATTGATCGGCTTCTCTGACCCAACAACCTAACATATAGCCTCATCTAACCTGGGAGAGCTTACTCCCCTTAACTACAAGCCGTCTTAGTCTGACCTCTCTTATACTCAATGCTATACCATTCATATTTCTATTTCTCTTTCTATCTCTCATTTCTCTCATAAACCTCACCTGTACTGTTTATAAGGATTACCCATGTTGAATAAATTAGTCTCAACGGATATAGTCAAGACACAATTACCCAAAAAGGGCTGATTCAGCCAGGTGGCTTCCGTAGATACATCTATCCTGCCCATCAAACACACGGAAATACATTATAAACAATCGAGGTTCAAGCGGAAGCTAATAGATAAGGTTTCCCTGCTTTAAAATGTTCTGTTCACAGAGAAAAAAAGATCAAACTGAATGATGAAAACATATATTAGAAGAGTTTTGATGATGTCATTGAATGTCCAGTTTAATAGTTAATTATAATTTAGAATAATGTTAATAATAAACTCAAAAATGAAATTCAATATAGCGATTAGAACTTTTAAATTACTTGAAAGCGTTTCAAATGGAAATTGAACTGCAAAAAGTAGCAAAAACTGATAAAGTTTGTCATAATCGCTATTCTTTCTTATCAACTGAATAGGTTCAAATATCTTAATTTAGCATTTCAAATTATGAAAAAAAAGTAAATATGTATATAAGTATTTCAGTTAGAATTATCACAAAAAAATCTTAATAAAATCGATTTAATTACATTTTTTGAATTTTAGCTTCTTAATGACGCTATTGATATCAGTTAATGCCTCAAACAAAAAAAGAAATAATGTATCAAAAAGGAAACTAAAGAAGGAATGAAATTACAAAACGTTGAGTAGAAAAATCTAAAAAAGAAAATTTGAAAATGTTTTCCATAAATGTATATGTAATGTAGTTTGTTTTGGCATTTTGTATGTATACATATGGATGTAACAAAAAAATGATTGGTAAGATAGTTAAATATCAAATTTAGCGGGTAAAGTTGAAGAATAATACAACAGGTAGAGGGGTAGTCTTAAAACAAAAAATGTTATAGATTCTGTTGATTTGTTGTATTTTCTTATCTGTAAAAGTAAATTCAAAATATTATCTAAAATAGTATAAAACGGAAGTCAAAGTTGAAAACATAAACAAGTACAAACTTATATAATATGTATACCTCTTTTTTTTCTCTCTCTCTCTCTCTCTATATATATATATATATATAGCATATTGTATATATGTAAAGATTCAGAAAAGAAAAATACATAGGTTAACGAGTCAATTTCATAAGACTGTCCTCCAAGAGCCGATGCCAAAAAAAGTGACAAAGGATATAAAGATCAAGAAAAAAGAAATAGATTCTAGAAATATAGCCAAACTATTAATATAATCTGAATAATCTATCTATAAATATGTTGAGGTTCAGGAAAACTTCGATAGGTTACGAATCGTTTAATCCAGTGTTCATCCACCTTAATTATTGGGTTAAACGTTTCCGGAACAATAATATATAAATATAATATGTATGTGTATGTAACCATAACATGTAAATAACGTTTCAAATACTTTATTGAAAATAAATAAATATTTTAACATTTATTTGAAACTTGTTTTACATATCTTCAAATTCTTTCCTTTTTTTTTCTAGAAAGTTTTATAAAAAATATTTTTTTCTAATATTATCGATTTGAGATATGTATTCATAATTTTTTTAAAAAGGATGGATTAGTCATGTTGATCGTACATTGGCATTGACATAGTAAAAAAAAGTAAAAATGAGGAAAAAGAAATGTTGAACGGATGAGAAAACCTAATATGAGAAAGATTCGTATATTTTGATGTTGGGAAAGCTGTAGGAATGTAAAAGGAACAACTTCATTATAGTATAAAGAAATATGAATATACCAGACTTTAAGAGTTGTTATACTATATATGAATATACATATAGTATATACATTGAATGATATAATCCTTAAATAATTATGGATTTATTGAAAACTATAGAGCTTTAATATGTTGTGTGAACATCTAGAAATCATTATTTTGAATATGAAGTTGCTTAATACGATGATAGGCTAAAACAAGAAGCGGAAACATCAAAGTCATTGTTATTATTGAGGCAGGCTTCAACTTTTTATTCTTAAAAAGAAATTAAAACGTTTTTCCTTATAGAATGAACAAATGAAAGCTGAACCGCCTTGTATAAAGCGATGGCCGTAAGTTCGTTTCCTCGTTTTTTTTTTCTTAGTCAATGCAAACTATCCTGAAGACCAAATGAATGGATGGTAGAATGAAGAGGATAGGGGGGGGGGAAGGAAGGTATGGGTAAGTTTAACGTCGTTACTTTGTCCTTCCAAATCATCATTCTTTGAAAAATCTCTATTGAAAGTTCGAAGGACGTTTAGAAATTATAAAATCCAATTTCAAATAGACTTTTTTTTGTGAAATGATAATATTTCTCGGTGCATAAGATTAAAAAATAGCATGAGTACACCGTATTATCAAACTTTTTTTTAGAAAAATGAAGAGAAATAAGAAATATACATCATAATAATTGGAAATTTCATTGAAAAAGCAATTTCAAGGACAATATAATCTTATAAAAACAGAATGAAATTAGAAAAAAACATCTATATGTATATGTAGATATGATACTTAGAATTGGCATTCAGACGCCAACCTGCTCTGTGAGACTTAATTGTCCTTAACGAATAAAAATCCAACGAGTAGCTAGTAAACAGAAAGAAAAAAAGATAAGCAAAGAGATAAAAAAGGTTTGAATGTTTACAAAATTTGCATAATTTCTCCAAAAGTACCAGTACAACGTGAGTTGCTGACGTGAACGCCTACATATGTCATTTTTTGATGACGGATGCATAAAGCGGTTGCTTTTCATTTTTGAAAAGAAATGGAAAAAAATTTATTTTGCAATAACTAATTTCAGAAAAATTTAAAGAAAAAAAGTAGGAAGAACAAAATTACAGTGTTGGAAAAGCTGGAAAATGTATAAACAAACAAACGATCGTATTTGAAGAAAAAGAAGTTGTACAAGAAATAAATCTCGCTTTTACTCTTCTTCCTATTTTCCTTTTCTTCTTCTACTTTCTTTTTTTATTTCATCTAATACAATTCTCATAATACTAGTTAGGAAAATGCGTGTTCATGTTGTCTGTGGGACATGAACATTGAGTCAAAAGATATAATGTTTTTTACTGAAACTCACTTTTAAAAAAAGAACAAGTATGAGTAAAATTTCACAATATTCAATTGCTATATAACTAGTTAAAGTGATATCATTTTTACTATAACAAGGCATACATATAGATCAAAGTTTAATACGTTGCTATAACTTTTATATTTATAGCTATGGATTTAAAAAGGTTAAAAAAATGCTGATGATTTCAAACATATGTACATATATAGTTTGACAGTTTTCTGAGATACATGCAGTCATGCTGTGAATGGTCAATACCCAAAAGCCAGGTAAACAGAAGAGACAAGACGAAATATGGCCAAGAATGAATCAGAAAGATTCTTTCCTTTGAGGTGTCAATATTCATCATAATCTTTCAAAATGGTTTCGGTAAAGGGATAGTCGCTTAGTGAAAGTTTACATGTTCAAGAAATATGAATAGAGAATATGAAGATACATATACATATGCATATAGAGTGATTGACTTCAAGAGAAAAAGAGAAAATAAAAGATAATTCTTTTATAATTAATTATAATAAATGAAAATATATTATATATATTATATATATTATATATAATATTATATTATATTTATACATACATATTTATCCAGAAAATTTTTATAGAAAAATTTAAATATAAAAACTGAACATTGAATGTTCTGAATAGTTTATTTGAATATTTAATGATACCAAGTTAGATTCGCTTCTAAAATTTTCATGGCAGTTATGTAAATTTAGCTTGAAAAGGTTTTCAGATAAGAAAATTTTCTTAAGAATTTAGTTGGATGCAGAAGCGTGGATGTCAATTAACTCTCATGAGAATTCATGAAAGACTATGATCTCCAAACATGTATGTTCATTCAGAATATATTCTTTTTCAGAAAATTTTGTTTAGACAAAACAAAGTAGAAAAGCTGTATGTAAAAGGAAAAAATGTGAGAATAGGACACACAAGTTGTTTCGCATGTTCCGAACTGGACACTTAATAAACGTGAATGATGGAACCGGAAGGATTTATGACGGAACAAGGAGCGGGAATAACGTAAATATGAAAAAATTGATTGTACAAAGCTTTTCTAAGAAAAAAAAAAGAGATTTTATGGTGATCGCTAGATGGTTAAACTAACAAGACTATGGTGATGTAACGTGTAAAAAGCATCCGAAAAAAGTGTGACACATGCAATAACAAATAATAAATAAAGAATAACTAATATTCCTGAAGGCGAAAGGTGATAAAGCATATTATCTAAAGTCGTTGAAAAAACTGTTTTATTGGAGTTTGAAATAGAAGTAAGAAAGAAGAGAGAAAGAAGAATCTGAAAAAGAGATTATATAAGAATCTTTGTTGACCTTTAATACCAAAATATTGTTGGCAAATATGAAATAGATACACACGTGCCATAGCTTTAAAAATGTATTAAGAACTGTTAGAATATTTCTTCAAATCGTCAAATAGAACCGGAAAAAACGAATTGCCTTTTCCGATAGACATAGTATATTCGTATGACTGTTTTGGAAAAAAATACCCTCGCTGACTAAGGAAATATGTGAAACAGATTAAGGAAGGTCTCAATACAATGATCTGTTTCCTAACTCCAATTGCTCAAACTTTAAACTGGATCATGCATCAAGTTTTATAAGTTTCTGGCTTCAAGCTCTTGAAATTGCGCCAAGTGACCAGGACAAGAACCGTAATCCAGTTAGACATGTTGCATGTCTTCCGGAACAAATATGGGAATTTTCTTAAAAAACAACTATTTTAGACTTTCAAGTTGTGAAAAACCATAAGAGAATGAAAGGATTTTCAATTAAAAAGTTCTGAATTTAAAAAAAATTATGTTTCGTTCTTAAATTCTTATATTAATCACAAAAATTTTAACATATAGCTAGACACAGGTTCTAGATGTCATCGTATTTGTTTGTTTTCTTCTTCAAAGACTTCTAATACGTAACGTAATCTTTCTTTCTCTGTCTGCCTTTCTATCGTCACCAGCTTATATTCTATGAAATAGTGATTCTCTCAATGGAAATATGTAGAATTTAAATAAAAATATGAATATTCAGAAGCTAAAACTATTTTTTTAAAAGAAAGAATTAGGACTATAGTATTAGTTATAATAATAATATTGCTTATATAACTTTAGTAAATATCTGAATAAATTATGAATATCGGATTTTTTTTTTGAAGTTTTTGTAAATGTAAATGTAAAATAAATCTGAAGTTTTGATAAACGATCTAGTGAAGTTGACATTTAAAGTTTGAATAGATCAGAATAAATACTTAAATCAGATCGTTATATGGGAAAAAAATAAATAAAAACTATTGTATTGTCGATTTGAGCAGAATCTGAAAGCTTTATGTCATAAGATACTGTCCCTGCAAGATTTTTTTTCTGAAAAAAAAAGTCAAAAGCGTGACTTCGTTTTACCGTCAAATGTAGCTTATTGATAAATGAAACTAATTATGTTGTTATGTTTGTTTTTATAATAATAAAAATTATTATTTTCATTTTATGAATCAATTTTTATGTTTTATAATATATACAATTGAAATGTTTAACTTATTTTTAACATATATCATTCTTTTTGAATAAAAAGATTTTAAAATAAAAAAATATTATTAATAAATTGAATGAAGAAATTACGAGGGATGATTGTGGCAGAGAGAAAGAATGTTTGATGGATGAATAAGAATAACACATTTAAAACAAAAATCATAATAATTATCTGAATATTACTGAAAATTATGGAAGACATTCAAAATGTAATATTGAAAAAAAAATAAATATCTGAATATGATACATATTGATAGAATACAAATAAAAATAAAATAAAAACAATAAAAAGTAAACATAATATTATTGCTAAGAAAGAAGATGGCACAATCTTATAATAACGTAATTAATATGATAACGTGCGATTGGAAGTTGGAGGAATGGAGATTGGAGATAAGTAGATACAGTACCGATTGAAGCATTTTTCATCTTCTCGGATTTTTATGAAAAATTGAAAAATATAAAACGAACCGTTTCGAGCATCATAATCATTTTGTCGATTTTAGCTAGAAATCAAATATACTTGATCTGATATGAATCGAATATATTCATTTCTAATCAAGTTTAACGAAACTACTGTTTATATGTTCTGTTACATATTCAACACTAGATACGGAAGATTAGAAATTGTGGTAAACTCTGATAAAACGACAATAAAACCATTTACAAATCTGAGATCAATTCAATAATCTCAAATACACGCTATTAAACAGTTAACTTTGTTGATTATAATTCAAATTCGAAATATTAGCTGTTTGTTGACAGCTCATCCTTAAGGCTAAAGATTTCTGGTAGAAATCATCATCGGCTCCGGCAAACTGAGTGATGGAAGAGCTAAAGGTGGAATCATTAGAATCGAAATAAGAGAAGTATTACTTAATTTGTTTTTATAATAGGATATGAGATGGAATAATTTTAAAGTTAAAAAAGAAAATTTTGATTTATTATGTTTTTCAATAAAAATGTTTTTGTTATTTTAACACGATCAATTATAAGATTTTCAACTATTATTAATCCTCCTCCTTATTCTATTGATCATATGGTTAGCAAATAGCTGGTTTTTATAATTTTTAATTGATAGTTATGGACTTACTTAGTAATAGGTGAGGTGAACGAATTAGCTGAGTATGGGGGAGTTGCGGTAGGATAAGGCATCTGTCGCGGGTAGGTGGGATACCTGAGTAGAATAATTAGTAAAATATAATTATTATACTGTATATGTACCATGAAAAAGTATCTCTATTTGTTGGTAATGATGGATACATTCCTTGTCTCATGATGTTTCCTGCGGGAGTTGCTGAGAATAAGCCTTGGTGTGGGTTTAAAGCCTAAAATAATGATCATCAACTTAATATATTATTATTTATATTGATATACAAACCTTATTCAACTGTTTCTCTTGCTTACGATGTTTAGCTCGCCGATTTTGAAACCAAACCTGCAAGTTTAAGGGTTAATAAATATTTTTGAACATTTGTTTTGCAAAAACTACAGTATGCCCAATAGGCGAAAATTTAACTATTAACCCCTCCCCCCCTCCACTATGCCAAAGCCTACCAAACGTCTTATCATATATATTTTTGGTATATTCTCCATATATCTTAACCATTTCTTGTTCTACTATATTGGTATAAAACTGCTATAGTCATATCTATGTTTGTCGCTTCTGTTCTGAATATTCAGATGAGAGAGTACGTTGAAGCAAAGCGATGTTGGATAAGGGTTGAAGGGGGAGGCTGAATGCAATGCGGCGATAATTCAATTGGGTGCCGTATGAGAGCAGAACGAAGAAGGATTGATTAGAGTAGGAAAGAAGAGAAGCATGAGCACACACATACACACATACACGCAGAAACAAACACAGTTTTTATCTTCTTTTTTTTCTTTTTGTTAGCACCCTTTTCCCATTTTCCTGCTATCTCTACTATAGAAGCTGAGATGAAGACGATGAACTAAAGCTTTGATCTAGATAGAAGGGTTACGGTAAGCTGAAGGCTAACTGTCAGTACTTCGATAACAAATTGAAAAGTATTGATGACTTGAACGAAAAAAAAATAGACAATTAGAGGAACTAAACAAAAATTGTAAGCCTTGTTTAGCTATCTTCTTTTCCGTTTTCATTTTAAAAAAAAAAGTTAGAGTTGTATGGTACATAAATGGAAAAGCTCTTGAGCAAAATATAAAAAAGCTGCTACAAAGCTCGTTTTTCGTTCAATAACTTGATGTAGAACATACCAAGTTTTTCAGAAACGAACTATACATGTTAGAGAATACACAATGTTAAATGATTTACATGGAGCAATTGAATATTTTGAGATAATAAATTGTGTAGGTATCATAGTAAGTTGCTGTTCTGTATGATTTTTTGTAGTTCATTGTCCCCTTCTGTTCAATAAAAATCTAAGTGTGTGGTAAGCTTCCGAAAGAGCATAGCTAATCATGTCTAATTGTGCTCTTGGTCCGGTAATTAGATCAGTCGGAGCTTGATATCAAGACAGGACACGAAATCGGCGTTTTCCTTTTTCCCTCTCTTCCTCTATCTTTTCCTCTTCTTGCTTCACGTCCCTCGCGTCGGCTAAGCATGCGAGTCTAAATTGCGCTGTCGTCGACCACTTTTGGCTACCGTAATCTGACGATGGAGTAAAACCAGACTAGAGAAGGAGCTGCAGAGCTATTTCCTTTTTCTGAAGCCCTCGAGGCGGAGGCTCACAAATATGAGTCTATGTAATCAATAAAAGCTATAGAACTAAAGTTGTAAGAAAGCATTGAACATATAACCATATCGTCAAAAGCTGTGATATGTATGAAGACATTGAAGTCATCCAATGAGTCTGTACCTCAGTACTTTCGCTTTGAAACTAGAATTAGGATACTAGACGAAAGTTATTATTAACTTTAACAGATTGACTGATCAAAAAAACAGATAATAGCTCAGATTCAAATTGCTTGGAAAATTAAATCGTCATCTTCTTCTCTAGGCAACAAGATTACATTGCTCATACAAAGACTCTTCGCTCCGATAAGATGGCAGACTGACTGCCTATGTCTGTCTAGACTATGTGTATGGGTGTTCCGTCTAAACCCAATACATTAAATAGAATTTAGTTTATTGCATAAATTATACAGATTCGATTCCCGACCACACATCGTGGGAAAGTGGATAAGAGCGTGGGAAGATTTGTCTGAAGGGATTCCCCCAAACGAAAGATACAGGTATAACTGGCATGTATCAGTATCGTATCAGTTGCAAATTGATGTTTCAACTATTTATCTTGTTTTGTCTTACTTCAAAGACATTTAGAACATTCTTCCACGCTCTCCTTTTCTATCCCTCAGAATTCGAATATGTTATTTCTTTTTTTTGCAAATAATAATAATCGTCGACCTTGCTCGAACACGTTCAGACAGTCTGCTTCATCTGCCTCTGTTTTGAAGAGAAGATTAAGCATAAGTCATTCGAGTAGTCAGAAAGCAGTGTACTGTACCAGATGCTGGCACACCCTGGGGGGTCTAAGCCAGTATGCCTAGTATACAAGTAAGTATTCAAAACGTTCCAGAAAGAGAGCATGTTGTTATGAGTACATCTTCTTTAACAATTGCAGAACAGCAAGTCTCAAAAAAAGTAAAATTAAGAATAAGAATGAGCATTTTGTCCTGTATCATCTTCATAGCAATTAGTTCTACCTAACCCAAATTAGCACACATGTCGCGCTCTCTGATTTCTTCAGTCACCTGATGGCGGATGTTCCTGCACACAGGCCATCTGAGGTCATTTCGAAGTATATAGAGAACCTGCAGAAATTAGTTGTTGTATTACTTCTTCCACCACAGGGTGCCAATAGCCTCAGCATGCCCGGCTGGTCTGGCATGCCAGCTCAGTCGCTTATAATAATCTGTCTCAACGTCGATACGGTAATTGCCTATTGGTTCTTAATTGGCGGGTACATTTGGCCTAAGATGACCAATTGTTTTTAACCCCCTTCCCTTAGTTAATATGACATGATCTCCACTGACAAAATAGAAAATACTGCAAAAAGTACTGTCCAGGTGTTTTGCATGATTGGATTAGAGATGACTTTATCCAAAATCACACAGCAGGACATTACGTAAACGTACGGCTGTCAGACACCCAAACCAATCTTATATAATCTTTACTATGTTTATAGTCATAATATATCTGATATTTCTAAATATATAATACAAACCTGAATTCGAGCTTCATTCAATTTGGTGATTCTCGCTAATTCCTCGCGAACATAGATATCGGGGTAATGGCTTTTCTGGAAGGCATTATCAAGTTCTGCTAGCTGTTCCTGAGTGAATGTTGTTCGATGACGTCTCCTACAGCTAAAAAGAAACAGTTTCAAAGTTGGATTTTAGCAATTACCTGGCGGGAGTGCTAGGTACACCAGCTAGACTACTGGAAAACACATTCCCCACACTTTCTGTTTTGATTTTCTTGAAAGCTCCTTCAGTCAAATCTGAAAATACCCCTTGTCACATATTCTATGCTTATCATTTTTTTCTTGTTTACAGCTCTTTTGAGCAAATTTTACTGTTAATTATGGCATTAGATAATATTATTTGGATATTTCTATTCAACTTTAGTTCGTAGGAAGATAATAGGTTAGAGATTAGGCAACAACTTGCCAGCATGACTACAATAGTTCAATTGTTGAAGATAGACAAGTTAATATCCAGAAGAACATGAGATAGTTACTTAAGAGGAACAAACACAACCCAGGAGTCATGTACAAAGACAGGGACAGATGTGTGAAGGGGGCTTAAATGTGCGCGAAGACGATGAGTCAATTGTCCTCTCCAATTCTTTTCCGTGAATTGAAAGAGATTCGCAAGAAAGGAGAAAAGGAGAGAAAAAAAAGCATAGAGAACAGAAGATAGAGAGGTTTAGAAAGGGTAAGATTAGTCAAGGATAGACAGAATGACTGAAAGTAGCAGAAGATTGGGGAAGATACTCGAGAATTAACTCCAAATTTGGAACAGATATTCATCTGTCTCCTTATACTAATCGACTGATGTGTTTCTTAACCGATTAGTGGATCCTTATTTCTTCCAACAACAGGCACCAGCTATTTTAAGCTTAATCCTTTTCAGATGTTGGTAATCTTAAAAATTGAATCGAATGGTATACAGACTGTAGCTTTTCCCTTAGCTGCAGTTTCACATTACATCATCATATTTCATATTATTGAAACAACGTCCTCAAAGTGTATGTGTAAGAAAAAGAAGTATATAGCTATCTATCTCTGATCATTTTCGTCAAAAAAAAAACAATCAGTTGCTTGAAAAGACTAAGGATGTCCTGGAACCTACTGAAATGGCACACATAAGGGTAACTTCGAAAACATCGTTATGCGTCAACGGCAAGGCGGGGGAAAATATTTTTGGAAGCCCATCGACTTGCTGTCTCTTCTTTAACATCCAAATATGGTCTACATGACAACAGAGTAAAGTAAAAGCAAATCATGAGCTGCTGCGAATGAAAGAGAGAAAGGCCTTTATCAAGCTGCATGATTTGAGAAAACGTATAGTCTGTATAGATATATTTCATATATCAGAAATATGAAAATGATTAAAAACAGATGAAGAAGAGAGTTCAGCTTCTGTTCAATGATCACTTGATGTAGCGTTATCGAGTTCAAGCGAAGAAATTCATAGTTCTTGGTAAGCATATCAATTACTTCAAAACGTTCAGTTCATTGAACAAGACTATCAATTCCAAAGATTCAGTATTTGAACGTTAGATTTACAAATGAGCTAATTGGAATAGATCTGGAATCAAAAACCCTTGCTTATAGATAGCTTTGATGTTATAAATTCAAAAAGAACTAAAGAACATTATTGAATGAGAAAAAGATGAATAGATGATATTCGAGTTAAGAAATAAAGAAAAATGAATATACAGCAGAAGAGAATAAAATCTGAAATTTATAAAATGTGTTTGAACATACCTGCTGCTGATGGATCTCCTAATGGTCGTAAACTAGCACTCACAGCATCTTGGGGTGTTCCATAATACACAGAAAAGTCATGTAAAGCAGCACCAAGATCTTTACTTTTGTTGGAAACATCCTTAAACTTAATAATAATATGAATACATGAGATGATTCAAATGAAAGGCTGTTTCATGTCAGCTATGGATTAGATAATCCAACAAATCAGTATTACTGGATAATAGTAAATGATAAGTTAGTTGGGCGTTTGGTTTGAAAAATTTGATATTTCTTACAGATGGAAATGATAACGTTCTAGATGAGCACGAGCTAAAATCCGAAAGAGCGAATGCAAGATGCATGCCTGTGTATGTGGCTGTGCGTAAGGCCCCAGTCACTTCACAATCAAATTTCCATAATGAGTTTATGAGACGAAATATGGGCAGAAAAGTTAATTATTGGACCTCCTACAGTAGGGATGAGACTTAAAGAACAGACATAGATGAATACTGATTGAATTCATAGGTGTGAAAAACATGTATCACTTTGGCAGAGATCAAGCCAAATGTGAATTTGGAATTGTAACCACACGAGGGTACCATACTTAAACAATACAACATACCTGTGAAGATGGCTGACTATTCGTTGTAGTTGTAGTTGTTGATGTTGAATTGTCGATTGATTCACTCATGATACGTAAACGTACTGCTGGATTGTGGCTCTGACTAAAAAAGGTATGAGCACTGAACTGACTGGGCTGGGCTTCGGGTTTGGGCTGGGCCCCGGACGGACGGACGACGTACGAGAGAGAAATAAGAGAAGAAGAAGGAACTGGAGAGGGAGACAGAAAGAGAGAGTAAGGAAAACTAGAACAGGATAAGGGAGAGGGAAAGAGAGGGAGAGAGAAAGGAAAAATAGAAATAGAAAGGTTCACATACAAAGCTGGAGCAGAAGTTGTAAGCAACAGAATAGAAGTGGAAGTAAAACGAAGACATTGCCTACCATAGCGATGACGGAAAGAAGAAGAAAATGATGATATGGAAGTAACTGGACGAACAAACTAGGAAACTTTCTTTGCAAAAAATTCAGATCTGTGATTGTGACAGCACAGTTTTCTAACGAATGTTCTATTCCGCTTGAAAGAAGATCATCTAAGAGAGATCAAGAAAAATTTTACAGTAGAAGGAGTAAAAGAAATAAAGACGGACGCAGAGAGAATAAGAAAAAATATAACGAGAAATTATCAAAAGGAGATTTTGCCAAAAGCGAAGAGAGAAGCACAGAAAGAAGAGAGCGAAATACAACTAAGAAAGACGTAGAAACCTCAAGAGACGATCACATAATCAGAGATTCTACTATGGCCTCGAGGTATAGGCAGTTTCGAGAGAGAGCTAGAGAGAAAGGAACCATGGAGAGAACGAGACAGACTTTCATCCACATGGCACTACCGTATGCCATGCGTTTTGCTGCTCTTTACTAGCTGGTCGGAGGCCTTCCTCTCCTCCTCTCATCTACCCCTGTCTCTGAGCTTGTCTCCACCCACTTTTTCCACAGCTTGAGTTGAAGGCTGAGACAATTGCTGTGTGTCTCATATATTGGCATGGTCTCTAGGAGATAGCCACGCCTCCGCGGAGCTGCTTGATTGGCTCGCCTGATCCAATTATCAGCCACTCGGGCCTTTTTCCACAGAAAGTAGAAGGCAGACAAGTCTGTTCGATAAGCTTAGCCCTAGGGGCAGAAGGAGAAAAGATAGGGGCGAATGTGCCTGAGGAGAAGGGAGAGTGGGGAGTACTGATTCGGTTATGATAATGTGATGCTCTCATACATACACATTCATATAAGAAGCTAACTCGTGTAAGCATACTACATAAGAGCAACTAGCCTATAGCTGCCGAAAGCTTCATGATTTATTTTATAAAAAAAAACAATTTTTTTCTTTTTATCCAAATATCATTTGCAGTATTTGTTTATTATTTTTGTTTATAATCGTGAAAATTAGCTTAACATAAGAAAAAAAGAAAAAAAAAGAAATAAGTTAAATAGATTTAGGTAAAGTAATTCAATGAGCATTGTCTTCTTTTTCCAATTGTTCCTGCAATTCACTTCAGCATTCCATTTTTCTCCTTACCAGTCTGTCGGTGCCTTGTCTATGAAGCACGTTTCAAATCCTCTTTTTCTTCAAAAAAATGATATTTTTGTATTATTTTCTGTTATTCTAGCACCTAATATCTACTGCTGTCTCAAGTCTTCATAAACTCAACGTTTCCTTTCACGCAAACACCAGTGCTTGCCATTTTCGTTTGAAACTCACTTTTCAACCATGTGATCATATCTCAAACAAAGTTCTTGAAATTACTTCAAATACAGTACATTCAACTTCAGTTCATCTGGTACAGCCTGAATTAGTTCACTTGTCCTGATTGTCGATGTCGATGTCGATGATGGATGCCGCAACTATATTAATATTCTGATGTTGTGTATTTGTTGGAAGACAGAAAAGTCATATACAACATATAATGTCAAATGATTTGTTCTGCTTTGAACTTACTATATGTATGTATATAAGTATAATCTATTTAAAATATATAACATACATGCATATGTATAATACCATATACTACATGCTTGCATATGTATGCTAGAAGTAGTATATAGAAGGTTAGAGAATCAATATTAACCAAATGTCTTTTTACATATACAATGTACATGTATAGCTGAATATTAAAAAGATCCAAGACAGCCGGATGTTTCTTAATTTTTTGTCATCCAGATGAGTATCCTTTACACATACACACCATCTGAGCATGATCCGCCTTGTCAAGTGGCTCTCAGATTGCGCAAGCCAAAAGGCAAAAAGATATTGGAGCACAGTGATCGTCATCATGTTCACAGCCTTATTAGTATTCTCTAAGAGGTGAAGTGCTCGTCGATAGAATAATAATTCAATGAAAAACCTATACATTGAACCATCTTTCCGTCTAATATCCACTTTTATCCATTATGTCGCCTTTTTTTATCCACTTCTTATGTTTCTTTTATCTACTCATCTCATATGCAATTGTACATTGTTTTAGTGATTGTTTCTTTTTGCAAGGATTAACCTACACTTATGTGAAATTATATGAGATTAAAGGAATTATTATTATAAACATTCTAATAAAATTATGTAAATTCATCAACAAATAGTATAAATACCACCCAGTTAAATATTCTAACTGTTTGTACCTCATTTCATGAAAGATTATGTTTGCAGAATTTACTAATACTCTATATTATATCAAGTTTTCTCCAATTTCTACAATAAAGGCAAATCTATTATCGTATTCTATATTGTAAAGCTATATGAAAGGAATTGTAATCTGCATCTCTAATCATATATCCAATAAACAGTATTCGTATATTATTCCGCAAATTTTCAATGAAAAATGAAAGAAATAAGACGTTATCTTAACTATGCGTATATTGTAGATACTTATTCTACTTGTTCAGATTGGACGGTCACGATGGAGTTGTAGTTAATGAGACATAGACTAAGTTTCTTGAAAGATAATTAGCATGCAAAAAGAGGACATGTGTGTGGCTATTGTGGATGACTAGTCATCTAAGGATCTTCTTCTTCTGTTACCAGCATATAGCAACCAGCATAACCAACCATCAGCCAGTCAGTGACAGACCTTCTGATCAGTCCTTACCCTCCTGGAAAACCCTCTCTAAGACAGCATACTGGCCTCATCTTATTCTTCTTCTCCTCGTCGTCTAGCTAATTAGTCAATGAAGCGCGATTGTTCCCTCTTGGTTCTATTGTTGACTTTCATGCACAGAATGGCTGTCACACATCTGGGTATACTGTAGTGTTACATTATAGACACAAGATTTTCCAATGAATATTTATGATTAAAAAACAACTAAGGTAACAAATAAAAAACTGCGAAAAAACAAACAGATTCATAAAAATCTATTTATAATTCAAATTTTATATAATTGTTTTGATAATTATAAATATAAAGTTAAGCAAATTTAAGTAGTTTAGAAATATTTTTGTAATCTCTCTAAGTGACGTAATTTATTTTTTTTCCATTCTTTTCATTTGGATTTTGACATTTCGTCTTTTTTTAAATTTTTTCTCAATCACAAATTTATTCAAATAATTATCTCAAATGCCACGCAAAAGTTGTGTTGAATTGCAATTGAATAGAAACATTCATTCACGTCAACATACGTCACAACACGTGAAACTGTGAATTAATTTTTTTAAAAATTCGCGTGGTGAACGGTTGCTCATGTAAGTTTTATTTATTTTATTCATTTAACATATGTATATGATATTGTGATTATATTGTATATTGTATATTCATTATTTTATTTCATGATGATAAAGTTTATTTAGTCTCATTTTATATATTATAATACAATTCTAAAAATATTTTATTTTTTTACCCATTTGTTGCTTTTCTTTTCTTTAAATACGAACTTAAAGCATTATTCAATTATATTGCCTAGCTACAGACAAAATTAAATCAAAATGAAATTGAAATACATAGTATATAAATTGGATATTATTACCTGTTAAATACTTATTACACAGATTTATGAATATAGAAATATTCTAATTAAAAATATTAATAGCAGGGAAATAGTTTGAATGAAGAAACAGGAAATATAAAATTACTTATATTACTCAAGTTTATTCATAACTCATCCTCTCATGGGATCTTATAAATTGAAATCATTTTCGCTTACTCAAAATACGATCTAATTCAATCTTCAAGTAATCAAACTTAGAACACATTGCGCATCGTTATTACTACTACTACTACCAGAGTGTTATTTGAATTATTTGCTATGAAACGATTATTATTATAACTGAAACTTGGGAAAAGGAAATAAAAAATATCCATTTTTACTCAGAAAACTAAAATAAATAAATAAAAGAAAATAGAACCAAAGAAAGACTGATGATTTTTTGATATTTAGCCATCTTCCTTGCTTACAACTGAATGCCATTAAGATCTGTTGAAAGCAATATAATTGCTCAAATAAAGCTGTACATTGACTTTTCGATTTAAATTATTCACATTGAATAGTTGAAGCTAACCAGTAAATGTTGCTTTTGGTCATAGTTTAGAAATATCTGGTTAAATATCAACACATTTAAGTTCATCCTTATTCTTTTCTTTTATTATAAAGAGAAAGCAATCTGTATGTTGAGCTGACTGAACTAAAAGTTCAAAACTGCAAAATCGCAAATTATGTCCCTTCCAGTTAGCATGTTCCTTTATTTTTTTTTGTGAGCGTGGCTTTGATTTGTCGAATTATTCTCGTCCATCTAGCGCTATGTATTTTAGGATGACTATGTCATCTGGAGTTTGAAGCTACTTCGTTAAGACTCTATCCTTCTAACATTGAATTCTCTCTCACCCCATCTTTCCTCTATTTCTGACTCATACTAGATTTGATACCATACTGACCCTCCGTCTTCAACACATCTCAAACACTCGTTTTCTTATTTTCACACTTTCCAAGTATTTTGGTTTAGCATTCCCAACTAATTTTACCTCATTGTGAAATATTTTCTATTTCTATTTTTTTTCTTCATTCTTAGATATTATAGTTTTGGTATGATTAAATGGCCTCGACTGGTCCCCAATGGAGTTTATACCCATTATTAGCTATTATAGCATTCGTATGTTTTAAATATAACTTGAATAATCTTAGATTTCTTAATTTTAAGTGTGAATTTTCCTGTGGATTAGTACATCTAACATTTTGTCTTCCATTTTATTTTCTTCTATTACCAATTATAAATGGAGTTTTGGGTCTTCTGGCCTCTTTTCATGCAATTTTTCTCAGATACCCAAACAGGTAAATATCAATTTTCAAGTTTTTCTTAGATGATTCATTCCATTTAGATGCGATTTTGTGCTCCAACTTATCTGCACAGCATTCGCATTTTGGTTTGTTATAACATCATGTATGGAGTCGTATTGTTTAGGAGACTACAATCGTTAGTTTTAAGTTTATTATTCTAAAAAACTCATTGTGAGCTAGTTGACTCTTCAACGTTTGATACAAAGAAAAGAGAATGTTTCAAACTAACTTCTTCAGAGGAAGTGCAATCAACAGGCGATGGTGTTTGTTATGGACTTAAATATCGAACTAATTCTTTCGTTCTATCGTGTTTGGATTTCTTGGGACCTTTACAGCATTCCTTACTCCATAAACTTGGTTGGGAGCCAAAAGATAGAGACGGAATACGCTTTTTCATGGCATGTACATTGAGTGTATTATCTGTTATTCACTTATGTTGTACAACAGCTCTTACATTCTATAGTGCAATTGAAACAAAGTATTAGTTTTTATTATTTCAAAGATGAATACATGAAAATATTTAGAATTCGTTTATATTCCTATCATTATCAAGTTGTTGTTGGCATATTCGTGTTTTTTACAGGTATTTTTCATCTTAGGTAAGATTTTCATCTTCTAACTTTCAAATACATTTTCTTATATATTTTAGATATTGTTGCACATTCTTTTTTCTCGGTCTTCCTATTTTCATCGGAGGATATTCTGTTCTTCAAGGTATTCCAATTGTTTTAACTCTTTTAAAATTTAAAAACCTTAAATATCCAAATTTAATTTATCATTCAGGTTCTATAACTTGGAGAACTCGATGTCACGGCTCGTGGACTAGAGCTTTGAATATCGTAGGATCTGCTATATCTCTTATGCTTTTTGCTTCAACCTTATTTGGATTTTTTTGTTGGTTTCACAGGTAATAATAATATAATATTTCTAAAAAAATGTTTTTTTTATTTGAGAGGTCAATCTCCTCGCATGATAACGAGACATTGTCATTGGCGTCCAAAATCAGAAGAGTATTGCATACGTGTAATTCATTTCTCACTACCCTACATCGATTGGCTTCCAGAAGAAACGGATCGAGAAATTGCTGTTGTTCAGGTTTATAGATGATCAAGTAATATCTTTGATAAGTTTTTCTTTCAGATAGCAGTGTATTCATTTCTTTCAATACTTTCGTTATTGCAATTTTGTTTTTCAATGCGGTCTGCTTTTTCAACTAAACATGTTGCTCTATACTATTAACTTTTTCAGAAAAACAGTTCAGAAACTATATTTTATTTTATTCAATAAATATAAAAATTTTATTTCATTGTTTATTTTCTTTCACATATAGAAGAGAAAATTTTTCTCAAAAGGACGACAGCATTGAAGACTAATTTCTAAAGAACAAAGCACATCAATAGAAGAATCTCAGATAATTATATTATCTCAAACGTATTTCTCTTCTATTTTCAACTCTTTTTTGTGACAAATCTATCTATCACCACCAACTGAGAAATTTCTTAATTATGTATTTATGAGAGAAATAGATTTTCAGATATACATTCTCCTTAAGTATCAAGTACCATTCGTACTAACTCTAATGTAGGTTCAATATTTTAAAACTTCATAGCTTGTGACATAATAAAATATTTGAATAATTTTAATTTTCATAATACTTTTAAACAAATTTAATCTGAGAAAACAATATTTGAGATTGAAATTGAGTTTATCATCTTCAGTTTTTTTTTCATTAGAAAATACAACATCTAGAACATCTTCATCATAGAACAACATGAAATGTTAAACTAAAATTTCAATTATTCAAAGCCGTTAGGAAATGCTCTCGAAATATAAATGAAAAATCATTTCTTTATATGGGTCTAATCGTTTATGTGATTTCTTATTTTTCATCTCAAGGGTTCTTCGAATAAATTGAATGGTAATCCTTCTCGCTTTCACTGCTTGCTCTCTTGTTAGCAAGTAATAGGTCTATTTACAGCTTTTATTTCCATTACATATCCATATTTTTGTTGTTTTTTGTTTGAATTTCACAAAAAGCTTATGAAATCATGTTTTTAACGTTTTGCCACATGTTAATATAACAAAAATTTAAAAAAGAATTTTTCTAATGTTTCAAGTGAAATAAAATCATTTAATTAACTCATTTCTGATTTCAAATAATATTATTAATTATCTTTAGAATGGATTTTGAATTTCGTAGTTGTTGCTGTCATATATCAATTGCGGTAGCTGTGATGTGTACAATGGAAATAGCTGCTATCGTACTCACATATGTTACAAGTGATCTTATTCATCTAAATATTATTTAAATAATATTCATAATATAGATATTAGCCATCCATTGATGGTATGTCATGCTTATAACGTAAGTATTACGCAATCGTTAGCATCTGAGCCACAGATGACAGAACATCGTCTCTGTACAACGAATGGACCTCTTCTATTTTGGATAATGCTTCATCTTTTTACTGATGCAGCTGCCTTAGTAAGTTATACTACTATTTGTTTTTTTAAAGTTTTCATTTATTTATTTTTGATTAGGTTGCCATTCAAACTATTAAACATCAATTATTAATTCCTTATCTAATAACTACTGTAATGGATGTCCTAATGGCTTCTGCGTACATCTGCGTTCTCTTTTTTCAAATGATCTTGGGAGATAAGATTGATACAGTAAGTTTTGGCAGTAAGCAGTTTCTATTTCTATATATACATTTTTCTTTTAATCCACTTTTCAGTCACTTCCTATCTTCATGGTTTTCATTTTATTTTTCAAATTTTATGACTTAATCTGTGGACGTAGGCTGTATTGGTTTCTACAATGGCGATTCGATTCACGATTCACACCCCGATCTACAGTAATACGAGATGATGATCATTTTCAATTTTGAGTTTTAAATTAGGGAAATATACTGAAATATATGTATATTGATAATCAGTTTCATAAAACATTTTAAGATGTAATGTATAATCACCTCATTTTTTGCATATAAATAAATATATATTTAAATAAACAACTTTTATTTTGTTATAATTCATTTGTAATAGATAATATTTTTTAGAAAAATTTATATTATATATATGTATATATTGGTTTATACAATAAATAAGAGAAATTATATTTAACTACTATTTTCCAAATTAATTTGTATGTTCAACCTCTCACATGATTTTTCGTATTATTCTTTTCATATTTCATTAAGGAGTTAATGTCGAGAAATGCTTTATTCACTTGATTACAGACATTGAGTACATGTTTCGAGGTATTCAGTTGTGGAATCTTTGACGTTTGGTCAATCCATTGCTTGTTGCAATAGCTGCCCATGGGTCATTGGATGCAAATACAGAGCTTGGAGTTGTAGTTGTAGGTGTTGAAGCTAAATATTAAATGTTTAACTACATATTTCATAGTTGATGATACCAGAAGATTTGCGATGAGCAAGGGTAGTCATGGTCTGAACATCAGGTGTAGATGGCAGTCTTTCATAAACTGTGCCTTGGTTAAATCCATAACCAGTTATGACAGAAACAGATGAATCTGAAGGAGATGTAGCGGTTTCAGCTGGAATTTCTAGAAAGAAAAAAGTTTATTCTAAAGGGATTGTTTGAAGTTGTTTGAAAACCATATGTCGATGGTGCAGATTCAGTGACGGCCTTTTGAGTTTGAGGAACGAAAGGCTGACGATACATAATGTATGGATGTCCTCCAATGTTTTGAACAGATGTACCGTATCCCATAGGATACTCGGAATGTGAATTGCTAGTGGGCAATTGGTATAAAGCTCCATATTGAGCATTGTTAACTAAAATTGCATATTATTTTTCAAAATGACTTTTAAATTTACCTTGTTGTTGTTGTTGTTGTTGTTGTTGTTGTTGCTGCTGCTGTTGCTGCTGTTGTTGCTGGAAAATGTTTGGCATAGCGTTCATAAATCCAGTATTCCATGATTGAACGGGAAACATTCCATTTAAATCATTGGCGTACAAAACCGAAGAAGCTGGTGGAGCTGGGGCTGATACCGGAGAAACAGATGATATTGTAGCGGGGCGATGTTGAGCTGAATGGTATGCAGACAATGCAGGTCCTGTAGCAGCAGCAGATGGAGCTGGAGCACCATAAGCCGAAGAAGCGGGCTGAACGTTGCTGGTAGGTAGTTGAGCATAGCCAGCATTAGCCGAGACATGGTGATATGAAGTAAGTGCAAGAAGGAATGCAACACGAAGCATCTTGAAGCTGTTGGAAAACAAAAATTCAAATATAGAGCAGATGGTTAGTAGATGTTGTTTCTCCGTTTGACTGGATGAGTCAATCGGTTAACTTGTGGTATGATGCCTTGACAGTCTACCTTATATACGTTTGTCGACCAACTGGTACTGACGGAAGCTGAATATCGTATAATCGGATTAGTTCCATATAAGCCTTTGGCATATTTCTGAGGATTTTGAGCTTTTCATGGTCACAGGTTTTTGATATTTCGATACAATTTCCTTGAAAAGGTGTCGGAAGAAAAAGACTTAGAAGATATAGTGAGAAGTAGAACCCAGTTCTAAAAAAGAAAAAAGTTATTCCATCCTTTGAAACATTCTATCCAAAAAGTATAGAAGTATTTGCATATTTTTTCCAAAAAAAAAACACAAATCGTCCTAAATCCTTAAGCCTTGTAACTCGATTTCTGTTCATATCTTTCAGGATTTCTCAGATTGTTCAAACTATCGCTTCGAAACAAAGTTTTTGTACATTTCTCTTATTTTAATTAGTCACTAACTCTAACAGCTAGGCCAATTTTTATATATAATTGATTCTGGCAACTGTGAAGGTCGGGTTTCATTTCAACGGACATTGGCCATGCTTTTAAGGATTGCTTCGGACAAGTTTCTCGGTCGGTCAATTTTTCTGACTAGTTCTAAAGAAGAATTTGAAGTTTGAATGGCAATTTGAAGTTTTCTTGATTATAAAAAGGTAGTTCATACAAGAAAAAAAGTATTAATTCTTCTAACGAAAAGATGAAAATGCTAAAATCTTAAATTATTTTATAAATTAATAAAAATTTGAAATGTAATATGTATATTAATGAAATATTTGTTATTATTGGGCTTTACCCTATGAAATAAGTAAACGTTTTTCAAGTCAACCTAAGAGCTTAACGTGACCTTTCACGTTCAAGTGAAAAGTTCACGTACGCTTCGAGGACAAATAGTATTGAAGCATTAGTTTTTAATAGAATTCTCTCCTTCTTTCAAACTTAATTGCTGAAATCATCAATTTTTTTTTAATTTCATAGAATAATATGTAATATGCAATGCAAACATTTTATTTTTTGATTTTTTTTTCAAAACTTATGTTTTTATAAGAAATTAATGTTCGTTGACCATCTTCTCTTTTAATATTAAAAATAAATGATGTCATCATTAAATGTGAGTATCGTCCAGAGATGTAATTATCTGAACGTTGGTTTACTCATCGATGTTGTTCAAAATCATCCAGTTTTTCAAGAAGGCGTTCAAACGGTTGTTCCTGTTCCAATAATTTTTGGATTTCTCATATGTTTTCGAGCTAATTATCTAATTCACAACAAAAGGATTTTTGTCTTTATCTTTCTTCTTCTCAGTTTTATTTAACAGACAGTTCGTCAAAGATATTACGCAAGCTAAATCTAATCCTGTGAGCGTGAGGAAACAACTAAGTCCCACGTTAATGAAAATTAAAAGAAAAAAGTTTTGTGTTCAATTTGGAAAATCATGCTTTTGGTTTAATTATTGTCCAATACATTAGTTCTGCCAGAAATATATAAATAAACATTAAAATCATCTTCACATGTATTAAATCTGAGATCCAATACAAATATTCTGACATGAAAATTGCCTGGTTTGTAATATTTCCTATGTTCTTACACGAATACCGGTTTGAAGCTGTTCCTAACATCATCAACTTCCGAGTAAGTTCTGACAGGTTGCAGACCTCTCAATTGGCTTTTAGGATTTTCCAGACTTTCCCTCAGTGTGGTCAGTTCGTTCAGTAAACTTTACTTCTTGCATGGGGTGTCTGTGCGCTTAGCTATCTTGGCTAATTCAAACTTCTATTTCATCCTTTTTTTATATAAATCCTTCAATGTTTCATACACAATTCCAAATGTTCTTATGCTGTTCTTGAACGTTATGCAATTCTATCCGATGTCTCTTTCCCGCTTCTTTATTGAAATCCAGCCAATATTGCTCTTCACAAAACTAAAGAAGTGGAAAACGTGTTGAACGACAACTGTTGTCCGCTGGTCAAATGAACTTCGCCATTCTCCAGACAGGTCTTTATGCACCTGTAAGAGGCTACCTAATGTGATCGCTGACTACTTCAGACGGCGAATCATGTACTTTGCAACCTGTGAAGCTTTACGTGATGTGCTTCTTCATTCATTCTTCATCGCATTCATTCTTGGCGTTAGCTTCTTCATATCTCGTATGAAGACTTTTAAATTTTTTGAAATTAAGACTATGTATATCATTTTTATTTTTAGAATATTCCAGGATTTGAAATAACTTGAAATAATCATTATGGCACGATGGAGAGCTCCATTAGAAGAGCGATGGGCTAACATTATTGGAAAATATACTCTTTTCGTAGCTAAGTTAGAATAATTATTAATTCTAATACTTTGACGAATGGTTTCAGACACCCATGGTTCTTCATTTTATCTCCATTAGTGTTGTCGATCGCTCTCTCTATTGGAATTGTTAATCATTTTCATATTGTGAGAGGAGTTAAGTATCTTTACTCACCTATAGATGCTCAATGGAAAGCAGAAGAAGCAGTATTAGCTGAAAACTGGGCTGCCGATGACCAGCATTTCTATCCAGGTTTTAGAGACTCGTGAATTTTACTTTTTCATTGTTTTCAATAATTTAGGAAAAGATGTGACAAGACGTAGAGGACTATATCTCATATTAAAAACCAAAAATAGTGAAAATATTTTGAGTCCGGATCATTCATTAGATGTTATTAAAGTAATTATTGATTATATACCAAATTAGTTATTTTTCTCCAGGCAATAGATTGGGTTGTGAATACAACTTTCATTTCAACAGTTTCAAACCAAACATTTTCTTACAAAGATGTGTGTCTTCGTTTTCAGGTATATTTGAGAAAATTCTTTTCAATACTAAACATGTTTTTATTTGAGAATGAATGCTTTACAAACCAACATGTAAGACTTATTGCTGATATATTCGCACATGTAGATCAGGTATTTCCTCAAAAGGCATCAAGTCAAACTAAATATTCTTATAACTAGACGGCTATCAACGTGTCATATCCAACTTTTCGTACAAAATTTGCGACAGAGCCAATCGAATTGAGAAATGCATTAGGTAATGTAACTGTAGACAAGTTCGGACACTTATCTAAAGCTACTGCTTGGATGCTATTATACCAATTAAAAGGACAGACACCAGAAGTTAATAGTCTTTCATCGTAAGATTTATAGATGAAAATGTAAAGTAAAATAATGTTTTTAAAGAGAATTCGAGAACATAATAGCTGATCACATAAATAGAGGAAAAGTTCCAATTGGTCATCTGAGCTTATTTTACTTTCATTCGGATACATTTGATCAAGAACTATCAAGAGAAAATAAAAGAATAACACCGAAGTAAAACAAAATTTTTTTTTAAATCTTTTTTTAATTTTTTAGATTTGCTATTACATTTACGGTTTTAATTATATTTTCTATTATGTGTACATTCACAACAAAGTGGGCTACTATTCCTTCAAAATCTTTCATATCAAAAATCTTACCATTTACCAAGATTCCTGTAATTGATTGGGTTTGTTCTTCATATATATGAAAGTATAATTGACTAATTTTTATTTAAGACTGTCTCAAAACCATGGATGGGCATAGTTGGTGTTCTTTCAACTCTTTTGGCTATTGTATCATCCACTGGTTTATTACTAATATTTGATGTTCAATTTGTTGATATGTGTACAGTAATGCCTTTTCTAAGCTTAAGTTAGTTTTGGAATTATTTGTTCATTTGCCCAAAAAAACAAAAATTCTCTCTCTTTTTCATCTTTAAACTTATAGCAATCGGTATTGATGATACTTTCCTCATGCTAGCATCATGGCATGAGACGGACAGAAGCCTTCAGTGGGAAAAACGATTAGAACTAGCTATGAAACATGCTGCTGTTTCAATCTCAATTACATCTTTAACAGATACTTTAGCATTTTTGATAGGAGCTATGGCTCCACTGCCAGCGGTATCTTTAATTTAATTTATTTTATTCCATAAAGTATGATTTAGGTTATGTATTTTTGCTATTACTCGTCAGCTGCTATTTGCTTCATATTCCTATATTGTTTAACTATGTTCACAGCATTCTTATCATTACAAGCTCGTTGGGAAGATCAAAACCGTCACTGTGTTACAGGCTTTGAGACCAAACCGTTTTCGGAAAAAGGTTTGTGAATCAAACTTAATTCACAACGTAGTTCTTGAATGTTAAGAAAATGGCCAAATCAACCAGCTTCTTTTCACAATGGGATCTCGACCTGTAACGCTGATGTCTTATAATGAGAATAATAATAATAATAATAATAATACTATTAATGAAAATAGTGATACAATAATTATTCCAAAATATGATTTTCGGAAAGTGGGTGAGAAAATTTCAATGGCGCAAATGAAAGTAATGATTTTCAACAAGAGCGCTTCTCATTAAATCGGTTTCAGATACCCGACGAAAGAATGTGGTATCAAAAGTTTTTTGAAGATCGTTATGCCACATTTATTGCTCAACCATTGATGTCGTCAATATCTTTTGCCTTATTGTGCTCATATATTTTTTTCACATTTTTGGGAACACAACGATTAGTTGTGGGATTTGATGTATGAAAAATACCTTTTCAATTATTATAGCAAATATTATTTTAGCTCATAAACATTGTTCAAAAATCGTCCATTTCTAGAAGTTTTCTAGAAACAAGAGACATTTTATTTCCTGAAGATGTAACGGTCATGGATGTTGCTGTTATGAACCCTCCCAACATGGCAATTGTTGAGCAAAGAGAAGAATTCATGAAAGTTCTTAATCAATATGAAGTAAATACTTTCTCACTAACAATTTTATTATTAAATTTTAATTTAAGACAACATTCTGTTCAGTTGGAAGAATAAGTACAAAGTTTTGGTTTTTTGCTTACAAAGCTTACCTCGATGACTTAGGATTTGGGTCATCATGGGATGCGATGAGTACAGATGAAGAGGTAGAGAAACAACTTTTCCAAAACTTAACTTTCTAATTCAGCAATTCAATGAAAATCTACGAAGCTTTTTAATTTCGCAAGAGAAGTGGCAATACGATGTTCTTGAGTATCCAAATAAAACCATGAAAGCATTCCGTTTTTCAACAAAAATCATGAACATATCAGATGATGAACATGCTTATAATTGTGCAATGGAGATGAGGTATATTTAAGAAATACTATGTTATCATGTTTTTCTAATTTAAGACGAATTTCTAATGAAAACACTAACTTTAAACTAAGTACTTATACACCATTATGGAATATTGCTGATCAATTTGATATCATGTGGCCACAAACAATGCAAGATTTATACATTTCTATTCTGGTTATGATACCAGTATCACTTCTATTCATACCACAACCATTGTGTGCAATCGCCATAGCTTTAAACATTAGTATGTTGAAAGATTTATATAGTAAATTGTATGGTTTCAACTCAACACTGAATTCCAGCTTCCATTGCTTTTGGTGCTTTGGGTATGATGGCATGGATGGGAGTAAACTTAGATGCTACTTCTATGATAACCATTGCTATGAGTGTTGGGTTCTCCGTAGGTTAGGAAGCACAAGTCTATCTATATTTGTTCTATTGGCATTTAGATTTTGCTGCTCATGTCTCCTACGCGTATATGACTGCTGATGCAACTGAGGTTCCAGGAAAATGGTAAAACTACAAGACATATTATACTTCAAAATTGTCTTGAAAAACTCACTCTTGACGAAATATCTTCTTTTTCAGCCCAGCAGAAGTTCGGCTTTGTCGCACTTTAGGAACTGTAGGCTGGCCTGTAACCCAAGCATCCCTGTCGGTCCTTCTCGGAGTTTCTAGTTTGGCTTTTGTTGATAGTTATGTCGTTCAGACATGCTTTAAAACAGTTGTTCTAGTTATAACTTGTGGTAAGCATTAACTACAGGGAGATCTATACTGTATTATATTTTTAGGAACAACACATGCTCTTCTATTTTTGCCTTTAGTTCTTATGCATGTTCATAAAGCTTATCTAACAGTGAAAAAATTGAGAAGCAAATCAGTGACTACAAAGGAATCGAAATGACTTACAAGATCTTCGAAGATATATTTAATAATATAAATGTTTTTATTTCAAACATAAAGATTATACCAAAATAATATAAATGTGTAAATATAGTATATTTCTTTTAATTATTTTATCTTCTATCATACAAATAGGTAATCGATGATGGATATGAGTAATACGAATATGTTAACGGGTAGTAATATGAATAAGTTGGAACAACATACGAAGTTGCTGCTGAAGGCATTAACACGGCAGTATTCGTATATGCTGGTTTAGTGATAATGATAGCACCATTCGACATAGAACAGCATAAAAGTATCTAAAGAAACAAGAATAGTTGCTCAAAAGGTTGAGAAAAAAAACAGAAATTAAACAAACAAAACCTACAATTGTTAAATATGTGATCATCATTATTGAAATAATATTTTAAATTTAAAAGAGTATTCTTTCTATCAGTTTTTATATACAGAGAGCTAAATGAAACAAGTTCTAAAATATTACGATCAAATAGCATCATAACTCTTCGTTAACTGCTGTCATATCAGTGCACTTTTATTGATATTTACTTTATTTTAGAAGAAGATGGATGAAATCTTTTTTTGATTTGATTTAGACCTAATTTTGAATGATGTCTGTTTTTTTCCGATATTAAATACTTATATTTTAATAATACGCTTTGACTACGCAGGCTGCAATTTGTCGTGCTGGGCAATCGCGCTACAATGCGAAAACCTGCCCTAAGTATAACCTTGTTTGTTTCACCTTTTAATAACATTAATTTAAGCTTAATTTTTTATTTATTGTTACAAGTAGAATCAACTTTAGAAACAGCGAAATTTTTTTCAGGTACTCATGTTTTTGCGGGCCAGAGTTGCTCGTATTATTGTTAGGCAAAATTCTTCTTTAGCTGAGAAACTTCGACGAGCTTCTTCTGGCCAACTTTCTTTAGAAAAAGCTCAACAGCTATATGACGATAAAGCTCAACTTGATGCATCTGTATGTAACTAGGCATATATATTGATATTCTATTTGTTTTCAAGGGTGAACAATTTCGTGAGCCATTCTTAGCTCCTAAGCGAAAATTAAGGGGACAAATCCAAATTGAACAAGCTACTGGAAGAACAGCTCTTGTACAAAGGTCAGTTCTACTTGTAAGTCAATATTTTTCATAAGATATTTCCTTATAGAAGTCGCTTCGATATTCACGACAAGCTTTCTGTTCGACGTGATCGCAGTTCTGAAATTTCTCCTGACTCTGTAAGTTTTCATGGTAAATAAATTTAAGTATGCAAATTTTCAGGAATGGTCTGATGTATGGCCTGCTGCTAGAACTTTCAATGCTTCTGTAGTCCCTCTTCCTGTTCGCATGGGTTCACGTAGAGATCCTGATAAAAGAGCGCCATTTAAAAAACATGTATTGTTTTCATAGATCATTGTGAAGCTAATATATATATATTAAGGGTAACCTTGAACTGGTGAAAATTCCCAACTTCCTCCATTTAACACCGGCGGCAATTCAAAAACACTGTGAAGCTATTAAAAGTAAGAATTATTTTAGTAGGCTCTGTGATCTCTCATATTTCAGAGTTTTGCACTGAATACCCTAAAGAATTAGTAGAAGATAAACAACTTCTCAAGAAACAGTTTCCAATATCCGTATCATATAATTCTTATGTTCATCAAGGGACTAACATAAGGGACAACAGATCTCGTGTTGTAACTGTTACGGTGAGACTATTGGTTGTTAGATTTTTGTTAGTAACTTTTTCGTAATTATAGGTTCCCGTTTCATCTTTGAACCTAAATAGCCAAGAAAAAGAGAAACTAGTCAGATTGAGTGGACAACGTTACAATGAAGAAACAGATATTTTGACAATTATTACGGATAGGTACGCCAGTAATTACCACGGAAATTAAGTATAACTTTAGATGCCATACACGTCAACAAAATTTAGATTATGCCAACTATCTTTTGACCGCTTTATATCATGAATCCAAGGTGAGCTACTTTACAATTTTATTGGTATATTATATTTCAATTTTAGAAAGTTGAAGTATGGGAGAAAATGAAATCTAGAGACGATAATATGAAGGTAATAACAAAAAAGAGGTTTAATAATTCTAATGTTTTATATTTAGGTGGAATTTGAAGGATCTCCATGCCAAGAGAAAATTATTCATGCCATTCAAAAAACTCTCGAAAATTCAATGGTTAAATTCAAAGTTTCTTATAAATTCTTACCAAAATTTTAGAATTCCTCTGTGCAAAATGTAGGCTCCAATGCTTCAAAGGAACAAATTTCTTCTCATGAACGTGTACAAAAGTTTGGAGAAATGTATAATAAATACAGAAACGAAGTTATAATCAATTTTTTTTCCCGATACTTTTTTTTATTCAGAAGGAAACCGCTGATAGTACAAGAGAATACGCTAAACAAATTCGTGAATTGCTTGGTATTTCAAACTTTGAAAAGAAAAGCAGCACAGCTTAAAGATCTCTTGTTGTTTTATAGGTTTTTAGATTTGTTATTGTTAAGATTTTCATAAATAAAAGTATATTTCAAGTGAAAACTTTATTAACGCCCAAATGAAGCAAAATAAAACACAGGACGGTACAACAATAAATAAAATACGCGTACTAATCAAGTTATTAAATAATAAGTTTAAACCTTTACAGTGCTTGTGATATGGCACAATTCCTTATGAAAACAATCGATGGCGGAGTTAATAAGTATAACGCCTTACATGAACAAATATTAATCAACATGAGCCCGAATAATACGAAGGTTATTAATATCAATAAAATGATATCTAACACTGGTAATATTAATAATAGTTATTATTTAATTATAAAAATCTTGGTTAGTTCTCAAGAAAACTCATAAGTTAAGTTGAGCAACATGTCTAAAGATAGATTTACCAGTATCAGGAAATCTGCCCATTCTCTGCAGAATGACATAAGTATCATTGGCAGGTAAATCATTAGCAGTTGGCATTTCTGTGAACGGGCCGAGGTATCGTGTGAGCGATCTGTGCAGGAGTACATAACGATTTTAAAAAAAAAATTCTTACTTAGCAAAATATTGTCCAGGGCTAAGTCGACCACGGAGAACACGATTCCAAGAAGGTGGAATGGGCCGAACACCAGGTAGAAGTGACGGGGAGATTACTCCTTCCCGATCTGCTACAACTGGTTCTGGCTCTTCTCTGGATATTGGTGCAGGAGCTACCTCAGGATCAGATTGACCGGGAGCTCTTCCACGATGGATGACAGGGCTGTAAATAACAAAAGATAACTAATAAATTATATGGAATAAATACCTCATATCTTCATTAACAGCTCTTGACCACCCTGGAAGGAAGTCAGACTTGGGATCCTCAGGAATTGGGGAAGAGGAACGCATAACCTAAGACGGTAAACATCACAAATCGTAAAAATGAAAGTACTAAATACCTGAATATCAAATCTTCTAGATGGAGCCATAATAGGAAAATACAGCCAAATATACAGAGAAGGAACCGTTCACCGGGACTACCAAGCACAAGTGAATAGATATTTGTTATCCGAGTATTGGTAACAGTTATCCTTCTTTATTATACCAGAAAAGGCGCCAAAAACGAGGGCTAACGATCTAGGCATATTGCCACAGGTCAAACGTAGCAATGATAGTTTATGAAGTTTGAACCGATCTTGCCAAAGGGCTGATCACGTTTACCGGGAGTCAATTACCTCCAGTCAAAGTAAAACATTTCAGTAAATAAATATTTATTTACCTCGTTATATCACAATTGAGAAAACGTGATTGCACACAGATAATTGAAGTTTAAAACACAACCAAAAATTGAGATATGAAACATGTCAATGAAAAAAATGAGCAATTATGCAAAAAAACCGAAATGACTATTATAAGATTAAGATGATTAAATATCAGAATTATATTATTATGAAAAAGCTATAAAAACTTAATTCAGTAAATTGGGTTTCCCGTGTAGTTTCATAGCTAGATCTAATATATCGATTTATGAAAGAGGGGTAATGATTACTTGAAAGAACTTTAAATATAATTTATAGTGCTGTTGGTCGACTAGTATTACATTTAGAATTATAAGTTTGTTCAACCTCCTGTAGGCGGAGTTCTAGTTGGATCCTAACTTGTGCTAATCTTGCTCGCTCTTGTTCAAGTTCAGCATTCTGCATTTTTAGGGCTGCAATTCAAATTAATAATTATAAGAATGAGTAGAAACAAATGTTCACCTTTACACCGTAACTCCCATCGTTCAGCTCCAACCCCTTGAGAAGATTCAGCATCTAATCGCAAAAGCTCATCCAAATCACTTCCTAAAGATATATTGGGATAAAGAAAAAAATATTGACACTAACCCATCTCTTTTATGAATTTTTCAAGAAGATCTTTATCAACCATTTCTCTGTCAGTCTGTGTTTCAGCATTTTTCGACGATGTTCCTGGTGATGTGCGCTGTGGTACTGGAGGAGGGAGCACAGGAATAGGCCCTGAAAAATATTTTTAAATTATAATATTAATTGAATCAAATAATCATTAGTACCTGATAATGTGGGCCTCGCTGATAAGGGAGGCGCCACTGTATTCATCACTGAAGTGTCAGAGTCCCTTCGCTCTCCAGCAGGAAACATTGGAAAACTAATTCGAAAAATCATAAACCAATTTATGTGAAAATATACCTTTGTTGAGAATTTAAATTAACGGATTTTAAATCTAAGCTAGCACTTCTACCATGACCTTTCTGGACAGGCCGTGGAGGAGGTTGTGGAGGAGGGCCCGAAGGACTTTTCAACGATAATAATGGTACTACCGTAGCTAGATTGGCAATATAATTCACACGCTAAATTTGAAGATAGAACTCACGTTTAACAGCTGTAGGCCTTATATCTACTAGTAAAGGAGGAACATCAGAAAATTGCTTCAGAGCTATTTCTTCCTGAATCGGAAGATTAGTTTAGAATCCAGATATAACTAACTTTTTCACCAGAGCCATTATTTTTACTATCAGGCATTTCAAATTGATCCCATGAATTGCCCAAACTATTTTCTGAAAGTGAGACTTATAAGCCCTTAATAGTTAATTATATTCTTACTTTTTTCCTGAGCTAATGGTTGTACAGGCATTGACGTCTGATTTTGAACATTGTATGCTGGACTGATTTGTCCTTGCATCTGTGAGTTAGACCGGGATGGAGTGAATGGCGGTTTCACATGGGAAGGAAGCACACTGGGTATAGGCACCTCACCCTTGAATAAAATATATATTTGTAAAGGTCGATACACGTACTTTCACATGTAAAACTATTAAGTGCATTGCCATAGAAAATTCGTTAAGATCTAACCATCCATCCTCATTCACATCAGACAATGTCCATATTCTAAAATAACACTCAAGTTTATTAATTTTCAGAAAAGCTTGCCTGGATAATGATTCAGTATCTAAGCCACTTTTCCTAAAGAAGTCTACAACTTGCTTGTCAGCCCCATTCAAAGCAGCATTTGTTACGTCACCAACAGTTCCCTGTTCAGAAGAAATAACATATAGAATAAATGAAAAAATTTACTTGTGTCGATTTGAGCAGATGTCGGAAACATTTCAAGTAATAATCCCGTTGTTTTTCAGAAATTTCAAACAATTTGTTCTCACTTAAATAACTTATTTCTAGTGATAATAGAACTATAACGTAAGACGTACTATTCATAGACGTACGATTTACATCTGCGCGGACTAGAAATAATGTCGTTTACAGTCTTTTCAAAATCCACGTTTCCAAAATACTTCGGTTTTTCTCCCTGGTCTGTGCTCATCTAAACGAGTTAGTTATTAATATAATGTTCAAGAAGGACAACTGAAAATGGAATACAACCGCTGAGTACAAAATTATGAGAACAATGAAAATTCATCACGACTCATTTTTTAAGTGAAAATACCAGACCAACTGAATAAAATGATTAATAATTTCATGCACATATTGTGTTCACCTAGACGATTTGTACAAGTGCGTAATCAAGCTACTAATAGAGCGTGTTTGAAGTTAAATGGGTAAGTATTTCGATAAACACATAATCTAAAAATATTTAACGACTACATTGCTTTTGAATTTAAAAAAGAAATACTGACTGTTTTAGATATATAAACTATGCTTATGTTGCCGATGTTTCTAGGAAATATTGAGGAAAATGAACACATTTACTACTATTTGTTTGAATAAAAATATATAATTAGCTGAATGTGCTTCCTTTCTATACTTCATGCATTCTATAATTTTATTTTGAAATAAAACACATACTAAACATAATTTTATTCATAAAATATCTAAATTTTATTAAAAAATACAAAAAAAACATTAATTTTTTAAAGTACGCAATATTGCGTTAATCACCTCATGTTTATCCAGGGTACAGTCTCACTGAGACAACAAAAACGTTATTTGACAAGCGATTGACGGATTAGAACGAGTTTCGGATGCAAAAAGTCAATCTCCCAATTTTAAATAAGCTGTATAATCATTATTCTAAACGAATACCGGGCTGATTTGAAAACTATCAGAATCAATTAAGTTGACTTATTTCGGAGTTATCGAAATCTTTTATATTGCGCATACTCAAGCATGCCATCAATCATGAAAAATCTTTTAATCAAAAGAGCAATTAATAGCTTTCGGAATTATAATATTCTTCTTATCTTTATGGCTCTCGCTCTCTCTCTCCCTCCATTGCAGTTCCTCCTCCTCCAATAGAGAAAGATCGAAGGAGAACCCTACTTTCAGCTACTTCTTTCATTAGAGCTACTACTCTTTAAATAATAGTGTTCTCTTTTATTTAAAATATTCCACAAACTTTTATCCTTACTTAAGTTTGTGTTTTTTTAGAAAAAAGGATCAGGTGAAAGTATGCTATCAGCAGGAGTCCTGAGTCACGCTCTTGTAGTTACTGTCACAGTACTCCTCACTTCAGGAATTTGGCTTACGGTTTGAACTTTTTTTTTAATCCAATGAAGCGATTTTCATTCCAAACACGCTTTTTTTCAATAGCTATAAATTAAATCCGCACATAATCAAAAAAATTGACACCTTTTCTAATTGATAATTCTGAAAATGATATGATGGAATCAAAATACAAACGTTTTGCAAGCTACCGTATTCATTTTAAACAATTTAATGAACACAAGACTAATTACTAAATTATAAATTCCAGGCTTATTTTGCTGGTGTTAAACCATCAAAACCTGGTAATACTTACATAGATTATAATTATCAAGGATGTAATTCATCATCGTCAAAATGTCCTGAACTTCCCATGCCTCCTAAATGTGCTGATACTTGCGAGTGAGTTTAATAGCAATTCTGTCAAAAAATTCATTTTAAAGCATTATATAATTGAAATATTATAAATTCAAATGTTTTTTTTTAGATTTATGATATGTGAATCTATTCCCATGGGTTTGCAGTTCGATCCAAAATATCCAATTTTTAATAAAACAACAGATTGCTGGCTAAGACTTCTAAGTAGGAAATATTTTTAGTTAAATTCATTAATATAAAATGCTCAACATAGTATTACTCTAGCTTTTCTATCTTAAATGATTTCATTTTCCAAATAATATGCCATATATGCATTATTGCGGACATTGCTCTCATTGATAGAGAAGTTTGATGCACTTTTTTAGTTGCATTGACAGAATCTTTCAAAATTATAAACATGATTGAAGCGTGATAATGCTAGTTATCAACACGTGGAAAGTGTTCGTTATTACCCAAGAAGAATTAATTTGCCATGCTGTTTATATTCACATCACCATATCAAAAATTTATGACGGAAAAAAAAGTTATGTACAGAAAATGCCACGCATTTCACCCAGATTCCGAACAAATTTGCTATATTTTATGCTTTTTACGCCAGCAGAACATACTATATTTGCTTATCCTATTAGAAGTCAGTTGAATAATCGTCTGAAAACCAATGCTTCCACATATTCGGTGGCACTTGTTATCATCAGAAAGCTAATTCTGATAAGATTATAAGCTTAAAGACAGACGTAATCCCATATTTTCTCGCTACTGTTCAAAAGGAAACAAACGTGATAGGAGGTAGACACAAATTGTTAATGAACAAAAGGACAATCTATATTGACATCTAGCAATCAATCGTTGATCAACAGATTAAAGTTTAAAGATAGAAAATACAAAATTTGTTCTAAATATTTCACTAAGACTTCCAAAAACGTCATAGCTTGGACCACATTTTTGACATTAAAATTTCAAGCTGAAAAAGCAATATAATTTTAAGTAATGTCCATGAAAAAATACAGATTTCGTAGATGATAGAGTACATGTTCAGAGAAACATGTGCTTTTAATAATTTTTGGGGATTTTTATTACAGTCATTAAAAAGACAAAAAAGCAACTGTACTTCTTAGATACAATTAATTTCTTTTCTTTTTTCAGGGGAAGCACAACAAGAAGTTGTGATTGGCAGCTTTTACTGGTCATTATTAGTTCAAAATACTGGAGATAACTATACTTATGATCCATCCAACTCATCATTTGATGTGAGAAAAAGATTTTAGATACACAATAAGTTTTGATATTCTAGGGAAAGCAGGTGTATGATAACATTTTGGCAACAGCAAAGAGGGGAGTTGACATTAGAATTAGTCAAACATATGAGAAAGAAGGTACAGTTCCATAATGAACAACCAAAAACGATTTGTCTATATTAGGATACCCCGAAACTCAAGCTCTTGAACGAGATTCAAACGGCAAGATAAAGATTAGATCTCTTGATTTTACTCAATGGTACACATTGAACTTATTTAATTAAAGAAAGTTTCAATTTTTGTATAGGTATAGCGGAGGAATATTGCATACAAAATCCTGGGCTGTTGATGGTAAACATATTTATGTTGGAAGTGCTAATTTTGATTGGAGATCATTAAGACAAGTAAAATAATAGTTTGAAAATAATATTTATATTGTATGTTAAGGTCAAAGAGTTGGGAATAGCTGCTTTCAATTGTCCATGTTTAGGCGAAGATTTAACTAAAATATTAGATATATATTGGCAAATGGGTGCTCCAGGAGCAAAATTACCTGATCAGTAAATTTTTCTATAATGTTTCTGCGTTACTTTAACTACAAATTCAGATGGCCACAGCAATATTCAACTGGAATTAATCATGCATCCCCAATTTCTGTTCCTCAACAAAATGGCAATCAAGCTATATATTTTTCGGTAAATCAAATCTTAGTTTTTTACCCAATCGACAGAAACGTTCATAAAAACGGATATCAATTTATTTACTTTTTCAGGCTTCTCCTCCAGGTTTTCAATCATGTGGACGTGAAGATGATTTGGACGCTATGATCAAAGCTCTTGACGAAGCAAAAACGTCTGTGTCTCTTGCAGTAATGGATTATTCATCTTCTTCTTTATATCTTAAGCCAAACTAGTATTGAGAGTTTTTGAAAATATAGTCAGCAATACTGTTTCAGTTGGTCAGCAAAACTAGACGAAGCAATCAGACGAGCAGCTTTCGATCGTCAAGTTCATGTAAGCTTTGTTCATTTTTGTAGTTGTCAAAAATGCAGAAAATCGTAAAATAGAACATTGTAGGTCCGATTTATGATGTCACGCTGGCCTAGTACTCGAAAATCATTTTATACATATCTCCATTCGTTACAAGATCTCAATAGTCAACTTCCTTGTATATATGAAAGTAAGTTGCAAAAATTAAAAAATGGGAGAAAGGAGAAAACAAACTTTTTTATATTTTTCTTCTGTTTATTGAAAAAGAAAATAAGTATTTAATTCAAAGATATTTGAAATAATACCTTCAAGTCTCAACTATGTTTGCTTATGCACCATAGTCAATATTAATTGCAAGACTTTGACTTAGTCTTATGATAGAATATTAAATTCACAAACACTTTATATTCTGCAAATTTACTTTATTTTTGTCAGAAAAAAATAAAATTTTTTCTCAACTTTCAGATGGGCATTGTTCGAAACGTGGATCCATAGAAATTCGATTAATTCAAGTTCCTTTATTAGAAAATAACACTATTCCATTTGGCAGAGTATATCATAACAAATATTTTGTGACTGAATCAACGGCTTACGTTGGTAAGTTGAAACTTATTTTATTTGAAAACTGCACTGTAATCTTCTTCTACACAATTTTTAATGAATCCAAACGTCGAACACGTAGTTTAGAGTTATTTTGTTCAGGAACCTCAAACTGGACTCCAGATTATTGGGACAATACAGCTGGAATAGGAATAATCATTCGAGCTGATGACACAAGCAGTAGCTCTTATCTAGTTGCTAATTTCCAAAGTATTTTTGATAGAGATTGGAATTCAAACTATACGAAATCCATCACAAACTTCGATAATAATGGAAATCCCTTGAACAATACTCCAATTTTTTAAAAGGAAATTAAAAAGAAAAAAATGTATTACTTATAAAGAAACTAGAGAAAACTTTACAAATCCCTCTTTTTAAAATTTTCAAAATTTACTTAAACTCTCCCTCCTCTACTTCTCTAATATCGTCTTGCTAAAGCTCAGTATTGCCATAAGAAATCCGATATCTATTACAATTTAATATTTTTTTGTACATATCCGAGGAACTCATATTATTCTATTGTTGCTTTGTTTCAGAATTGTGAAATAAACTATGTCATTATTCATATACATATAATTATAAAAACAAATTATATTAAAGATTCAAATACATCATCAAAATGTCAAATTATACTATTTATATATTTATATTATGTATGATTTGAAGAGGATAATAGTACTGAAACTTTGAGACAAAAAAGAGATTTTGAGAATACCTCACTTCTCTCCCGCAAGTAACTCCATTGATATCCAAAATTGAAAATTATTTTTGTTTGGAGAATATCTGCTACTGTTTTAATAATATAATATTATATTTTTCATGAATCATAGAATTAAGTTTCAAAACTAATTGAATTGATGCATTTAGATATAAACCTTTATCGATTTATGCACTGAAAAACTTCATTTGATAAGAATAACAAATTGTATTGTTTTTATTCATATTATATAAGTTTCAATGAACTGTTTGATAAAATTGTAATTAAGAAATCAGAATCGCTCATTAATCTAATTAAATTGGTAAAAGAATAACCTTTGTAAATAATTAAATTAGATGAAATAATGCTTAATGTATTCCGATAACAGTAAAAACAAACAAATAAAGTATTAATTTTATATATTGGTAGTATTTTTTATTACGAAGATTATGAGTTTCACCCTATGTATCAAACTAATACTGATACTATTCTAAATTCCGTGTACCTGATCAGGAATGACACAAGCATGTAGCTAAGAACTGTTTGATTTTTTCTTTGAACAGATACTTTGCATTCAAGCTTTCGTTTCAGAAACATACGTTGGAGTTACACCCAAAGTTCATCGAGTATAAATATAAGCAGTAGCAATTGGATTTCATGATTCAAATTTAATTTTTTCGGGAAAAATTATAAAATGCTCATGTTTACATGTATATACATATTTCTTTTGAATACATTCAAAATGACGTGATATTGAAGTAAGCAATTGCAAAATTCCTATTTTCATTATGAGATTTGTTATATATTTTGCTTCTTCTGGTAAATCACCGTTAGTGGTTATCAAAAATGAACATGAATTAACAAAAAAAAATATTCAAAAAAAAAAAAAACAATTATAGCAATACCTTTTAAACTGCATCTTGATCTTTAACATATTTTAATTTTAAAACTCTTTTTTTTTTTACTGGGTGTGGCTCTTATCATCGAAAGTGACGTCTTTATAATAAGTGATGCTATTTAAGATTAGTTTTCTGTGATAATAGTTTTACTAAAATAATGATAAAAATAAATTATCCAACCGCCTTAAGTGAAGTATGAAGTATATCGAAAGTTTAAATTATTTCTGAACAATGTGTATGGATAGTTTCTTGCAGTCTCATATTCAACAATAACTGTCTATTTTATATAAATATGAACAAATATCTTATTATATTATATTCTGTATTACATATTATAAATAAACAATTTGGGCTCATCTGGAAATGTTGGTACCTCCATTCCATTATTATAGAATCTAAATTTTCCTCCTTTGGGTGTATGCCCCGAAACTAGAATATTTCTTCTACGTTGTTCCTGGTCGAATTAAGAAAAATCTCGAAACTTATATCAGAGAGTCTAAAAATATCAGAGAGGAAAGGCACAACTGTGATTTCCAACTGTTGGAAGTTTCATTTGGTCAGCAAAACTAGACGAAGTCATCAGACGAGCAGCTTATTTCATAGTACATTTAATAATTATTATTTAATCCAGAAAAATAACATATTGAAATAAGGACATGAACAATAATTAAAAGTTTAAAGAATAAATATTGAAACAGGAATGATTACAAATTTAATCATTTAACTTCTTAATTATAAAGGTTTATTAGAAGATAACGTAAAGCACAGCTGATAAACTCTACAATGACACAATCAAGGATTTAAGATAAGGAAATATGGTTAAAAGAGACAGAATGCCATCATTTTCAATACTGGAGAGGATGAAAGTTATCTCTGTATTTCTTGCTACGCTTGCTGCTGCTCAAGCACTGGTTTTTCCAATCCGTATTGTAAATCAGAATTCAGATGCTGCTCTTAGGTATTCTGTTGAACCAGTAAACATAATATTTAAACATTACTAATGTTTTAAAAATTTGATTTTAGGTGATCTTAACAAGCAACCTTTGGGTTACCCCTATTAGTATTGGAACTCCTCCCCAGACTTTTCAGTGTGCTGTATGTTTTAAAACTTTTTTGTTGAATAAGAGAAGACTTTTCAAGTTCAATGCAAACTTTATTTTTCTCCTCTAGAAGCTAATTCTGTGCCTTTAAGGTTGATACTACTTCTTCCATTCTTTGGGTTGCTGATTCAACTTGCCAAAATCCTTCTGACGTCTGCTCTTCAAGCGCCTGTTCTGGAGGTGAGTTGATTATTCTTAAATTGTTCAGCCATTTGTCCAATTTCAGTTTATTGCTACAGAGAATGTCCAGATATTCAATGTTGTACTCAAGTATTAAAAAACAAGGTTGAAGACGCAGATCCAACATCAACGCCAGCTCCTACAACAACTGGTACGGCTGGTACGACAGAATCTGTTACGATAGCTCCTACAACAACTGGTGCGGCTGGTACGACAGGATCAGCTCCTACAACAACTGGCATGAATGGTTCGACAGAATCTGTTACGATTACTGGCACAGCACCTACTACAACTCCAACAGTTACGAGTACCTGCTTTAACATGAAACAATTCAATGCGTGAGTTTAATCGATATTTCATTGAGATAACATCATTTGAAATTAAATTTCAGAAACTCATCTTATACGTTTAAAAAACACGATGGCGAATTTGTTTTCAATACTGGACTTGGAACGGTCCTCGGAGCAATAGGAGAGGATTTGGTCTTGTTGGGCAAAAATGACGTCAACAGAAGTGCTGTCAATGCTGGTTCTATGATATTTGGACGGGTGCGAAAAACAGAGTAGGAAGATAATATAACAAACTATAATTATAGGCTAATCATATTCCTAATGTCATCCAGAATGCTAAAGGAGTTGATGGTGTTCTTGGTCTGGCATTTGCTTCTAACAGTAAACAAGCAGTTCCCGCATTCTTTGATTCTGTTGTATCGACACGTATCATTATTACATTTTTCACTTTATTCCATTGAATAAATTCCAGATTCATTGTACAAACCTACAATTACTATCTGGCTCAAGGATCAAGGAGAAGCTAATGACAATGGAACCTCAGGAGTCATTTACTATGGCGGTTAGTTTTTCAAAATGTCCCATATATATATATATATATATATCTTTTGTAAATTTTACTATTAATTTGAAACATGACATTCGAAGAATACTATTAGATAACATTATGGTTTCAAGAATACAATTAGTTTTGAGCTATATTGTTTCATCTGTTGTAAAAGCAGTTAAAATGAGAACTTTTGCACATTAAAAGACTAAATTTCAATGAGCATTTCAAAACTGATTGGCATTTATTTATTTCTCTTCAGATGAAGACAAATTACATTGCAAAGGAGCACCAGCATACGTTTACTTGTCTTCTGCCACTAATTGGCAATTTACAGTTTCCGTTACGTACATCAATCACCAATATGCTCTTTCCAATGCCCAGGTAACATTTTGTGGAATAAGAAAGAATTTTAATCAAAACTTTAAAACATAAAAATAAATTGGATGAAAATGCTCTATGAACACGAGCTGGGCATTTTTACGACATTCCCTAAGGCCGTTTGAGAGTTCATGAAACAATTTGTTCTAAAGTCTAAAGAGCTATGCTTCGCTTTGTCCAGTCATTTCAATGTGACTAAAATTATTTTCTTTAAGCTTGTTAGCTTGCTGATTTCACGGCTTTTTCCTTTTCAGTAGAAACTGAAAAAAATAAAGCTTATTCAATTGGAAAGAATGAAAAATAACTATAATTTTTAAACTATAATTGAATAAAACCATACATGAAACAAATAAATTTTTAAGCTTTTATTTGTAGTCATCATAAAAATATTATGAAAAACTGAATTTTTAAATTAAATCTTTAAAACTCTAGGCTTTCATCGATACCACATCTCCATTTGTCACGGCTCCCAAGGTTGTCATCGACAAGCTTCTTAACGTACTTCAACCATATAATACCACTACTAGTTTCCCTTATTATGTTAGTTGTAATTCTAGATTCGATATTGAACTCTTCTTAGGAACTTCTACTCGTAAGAGCATTATAACGTTTTATTCTCAACTCTCGAGCATATTTTAGAGATTATGACTTATAAGAACCTTCTTGCTAAAGACATGCGTGGAAATTGCTATTTACTTTTGAAACAGGTCAGTATTTCTAACAAAATTCTTTGATATTTGAACAAAAACAGAAAGGTTGAAAAAAAGGTTTTCTGATTTGTTTGAAATGTTTTGGAATATTCAAACAGAAAAAACAAGCTGACATCAATTTTTCAGGCTGAACCCCGTGGAAACGACAGAGGAAATCGTTTTGAACTTGGAACACCTTTCCTTCGTGGAAGGTTTGTAATCTCTTATAAAGCAATGATAAAATATTCTTATATGAACATTAATTTTTTTTTAAATCAAAAATTGATGATAATTCATGTCATTTCAGATGCACCTTCCTCAATAACGAAAGTGAAAAAATTGGCTTCTCAGATGCTGTTCTTCATGGAATTTAGGAAATTGTTTGTATCTAACTTCTGTAAAACTAATAAACTGTATTAATATAAACTTTAAAATTTTTTTTCAAATTTTTATTGGTTTTTGTTTGAATTAATATTGGTCAAATTGTCGGATTGTAAAAGCGAGCTTCAATGTGATGAGCATCAAGATCACCGCTCATGGATTCACGCCATAAACGACGTCTCCAAGCTGGCCCATAACTGCCTGAAAAGAATAATAGTAAAAATCGTAATAATTATATAGCATAAGCTTTTGTTCGTTTTTTTGAAGAAAATATAAAAAATTCTCATAAGCTTATGATATAGTTTTTGTGAACCAAGACCCAAAAATAGAAAGAAAGAAATAGAAAAAAGTACTTTCCATTCTCAATCTTAGGCACTACTTTTAAAAAGAATTCATTTTATAGACTTTTTATGAGTTTTATATTTATACAAGTTGTGTGGTTTCTTTATATAAACTTACCAAAACTTCTGAATTGAGCAGTGGTCTCCTCAATTACAAATGATAACAAAAGAACAAGAAGTATAGCCGAACAAAAACGGAGCATTTTAATTCTAAATGTATATATTTAAGTAAAGAATTAGATTTACTAAAGAATTATTAAAGAATATTATGTAATAAAGATAACGTTTGAATAATAAGAAGAAAATGATATTTTGGGATATCCAATTAGTGTTTATATGCCGCCCACATGGAGTCGGATATTCGATAAAGCTCAAATACTTATTACATGAAAGGTCGATGGATTCTTGAAGATTTTGTGTATAACTAAACTACTAATTCATTTTTTCAAATTATTCAAATTAATTTTTCAAATTCTTCTCTCAGTTTTTATTTTACTACAGGTTGTCTGAGGATATATGTTATATTATCTTTTTAACCTAAAACTAATACTTGCAATGAAAAATGAAAAAAAAAACATAGACAAATGACGATTGATTTACAATTAAAAATGATTTAAAATAAGCTTAAGTAATGTATTAGTTGAAAAAGTCAAAGTGGATTGAAGAAATACAAGCTGCTTATAAATGGAACAAAATGACGAAAATGGGGCGGAGTCAGTAACAGGGGCCAACCATACAAGCTTGCGAGAGAATGAGATTAAGCTGAAATTATTCTGATTCATATTCACAACTACATATTTTGCACTCTGATCTTCAATCAAAAATTCTAGGTTAAGACGATTTATAGCAATTTAAATCGTGACGATGAATTTTAAATGTATGATATAAAAATATCTTAACTGACAAATCCTATAGTCTCTGATTTTTCATGCACGGTCATAACTCTTTAAATATTTCATATTAGGTTTAATTTAAAAAAAAAATTTGATCAAAGAAACAGGAAGAATAAGAGAAAAAGTACGTAATATCAACTATTTTTAAAAATTCAAGAAAAATATAAATTATCAACAAGTATTATAATAATAAGGAAAATTATATCTAAATGCAAATGATTAGATGCATTGGATATCAGCTTAAGTTAGTAAGGTTTTTATTCAAAATATTGAAACAAAAAAAATTAAAAAAGTTTATTTACTAATTATATATTAGGTAAACGCAATAAGATACTAACTATTTTTTAAAAAATATAGATAAAATCATATAATATAACAAAACTCATATCATATAACACATCTGGTCTATAGAAACATAAAATACTTAGAAAATGATATTCTTTGAGTAATACATCCTCCTCAAATCTCTTAGTATTTTCAAAAACAAACCTTTTTTTTATTTAGTACTGGGTTATTTAAAAAATTTCACAATTTTTGTATATAAATTATAACTTAAAAAAATAAATAATAAAAGATAAAAAATATTTCTTCAATTTTTTTTCCAAAATATGAGAAAAACCCGATTTTCTGACAATAACAAATAAATCAGTGTAACCGTTGAAGCTTTTGGATGATTTTCAGCTTAAACTCCTTGATAATATAATTATTTTTAATAATTATTCAAAATAATAATGAACTTATTTGACTGAATGAATTTTCATTCTTTTAATTAAAGTTCATTATGATGAAAAGTTAGTAATTGAATATAATTATCTGGTTATCTTATAGTTTATATTCATATAATGCTTGAAAGGGAAGCATAACAACAACTGAATTTGGCTTAGAATTTTGTAAAAAAAATTTCGTTTTACACTTTTCTAAGATCTTCCTTTTCTTTTTCAATTTCCTACTATTTTAATTTTAATCATGATCATCTGCATATTTTAGAAAATATAGAGTAAAATAGACACATTCACATTTATATTTGTATATGGCTTAACATATAGTGAAAAAGAATTGAATTTAATTAGTTTCACTTCTATAAATGAATAATTATTCTTAAGGGAGTAAATTGAATTTCACAAAAAAAGTGAAATAAGTCAGACAGGTTGGCAAGAATGAAACAATTACTTTAGTTGCTGATCTTTTCTCAGTAGATAATTGGAAAAAAGGCTTAGACTTCATTGAGCTGAGATCAATTGGGTATCATTAACTACATGATTTGATTGAATTTGCGATATATGTAGGTTTGTATGTATTTTCATCTTTCAACATTACAATTTTAAAAAATGCATTCATTTAGATAGAGATCCAAGTTATATATATACATGTATATACTTCTCAGACAATACGTACATATCATATAAATTTTTCAAATATGATTTACTTTCCATACATCATTGGATGTCCATACATTCCGCGTCCGTACATTCCCATACCGTGACCATACATACCATGTCCTCCGTACATGCCCATACCACGGCCATACATGCCATATGGACGCATAAATCCTGAAAAATCGTCAGTTTAATTTTAAAAAATAGATATGTGATATAAGATTGAATATACACTATTCAAACACTGCCAAACCTTAAAATATAATAGAACATTAACTAAATATTCAAAAATGAATAATATCTCATTCTAGTGCGTTTTCAAAGAAAAATATTCACATCCTTCTTTTTCGAACATTTTCAACACGGATGAGTGATTTGAGCAAAATATTCTATTTCTTTCACTCACATATAAGGAATATATGTAAAACTCTGCTTACCTCCCATCATACCATATGGATAAGCAGCAACAACTTGAAGGATGCAGAAGATAGCCAATAATACCAAAAGTTTAGACATTGTGTTTGAAAGGTTACTTGAGAGCAGAAGTCGAAATAAGACAGTCCGAAACGGTTTGTGTTAGGTCGTAGGTTGATTCAGGTCTTATATAGGAACTGATCACCTTGACTTGATTCACTAGAACCGCCTGAAGAAAGTTCATGCTCTCTATGATTCATAATGCTATATCATTTAGCGAACATGTCATACATATAGCTATCTTATTATTGTTCTTTGTCTAATACTTAATTGTATCTCTTTTCCTTTTCTCATTTTTAAAAAGTTGCTAAATCTTGTTTACTGTAACGTCCATTTTAATCTTTTTTTTGTTGTAAAAAATTACAATTAATTTTGAAAATTCTTTCAGCTTGAACAGTGAACATTTATTTCTCAATTTAAATCTTTTTCAAACTAAAAATAGGGAATTTCTCTAATTACATCATCCAAGTTTTAAAAAATTATTATGACAAATAACTTTTTAAAATTATTTTTTTTTGTAATAAATTATTGTTATAGTACAATATAACAATTAGTACAATTCCATTTTGTAAACTATTCGTGAATATTTCTTTAAATTTCATTGGTAATGATTCCACGTGGGTCTCACGTGTTTTATTTTTTATAAATCGCAGATTCAAGATCGGTTGCATCTCTTCTCTCATTCTTTCGCCTACCTATCACCTATCTGCTGAACCATTTCTCAAGTTTTTTTTCTCATTAATTTCTTTCTTTCCCTTCTAGTCTTAGTATCTTTAGTAGTGATATTTGGCTAAGTTGTTGAATATCTTTTTCATTTTATTATATCTTTCTGTCCCATATTTCCAAAACTCCATGAATCAAAAGATTAGTTGTCCAGTGAGTATCTCCTATTACATTTTTTTCGTAAATAAAGTGATGACGAAACAGGACTGTCTGAACGAGAAGATGGAAGACAAAAAATCAAAAATCTTTCAATGCCACGTGAGAAGAATTTTTAGAAAAACAGAATATTTATTAAATGAAGTACCTTTATATTTCAATGAAAATTCTTATAGATATTTGTGAACTGTATCGTTTGCCCAACATTAATTGTTTAAACTAAATTTAAAAAAAAACAAAACTGAAACCAATGTGGTATTATAGACTACTTTTCGATTCTTAGTCGTAATAAACGAAACCAACAAGTTACAGCTATGAAAGATTTTATTATTTTTATATTTTCATACAGAAACATGAGTATATCTTTAATTATGAGATCAGAGTTTCTACTTATTTTCCGAATCCGCGACTGTACCCCTTTGCATAACCATTTGCTTGTCCACTTGGAGCAAATCCATACACTTCAAAAATACAATTCAAGCATATTTTATGTTTTCATGGCATAAATTAAAATTTTAAGTTATATATACCTCCTCCGTATGTTCCGCTTCGTGTTCCACCACCTTGCCTAATACCTCCACCCATTCCAGGTACAAAGCGACGCGTTTTCAAGTTAACATCTCCGATTGCTGGAGCAGCCAAGAATGAATCAAATAGTCCTGAAAGATCTTATTGAAAAATTCAAAATTACAATTCTGTTCTATTAATATAATATCCACGTGGCTTGTTCTTGCTAAACAATAGAATTAAACTGGCCTTGTGCTTCAACCAAGGAGGAAACGCAAACACATATAACAAAAACTGTTACAACGGCTTTCATGTCTGAAAAAAGTAAAAACTATCGTAAATTAGCGGGAAATGTCGTAGAAAATGAGAGTTGACAAAGGTGGGAAAAGGATATGCTTGTCTGGTTTGAAAAGGAAGATACTACATACAAGTGAAGCTTTGAAAAAATTGTTCTCGTCAAGGATATTCTAAATAACAGAGGATTTATGAAAAATTCAAAGAGGCAACTGAAAAGAATATGATTTAGATAATGAAATGCAGAAGATGTAACATCATAAATGCAAATAAGTATGTCAGGAAGCTTCCTTTTTCACCATTAAGAGATAAAAAAATTTGGCAAAACGTTAATGAAGACGTTTATGAAAATCAATCAGAAAATTATAAGAGGCTTTTAAATATTCTCCCAGAATTAACAAGTTCTAGATACAAGCCTCAGAAAGATCAAGCTTTTATTGAACTTATTTTGATTAAAGGAATAACAAATGAAAAATAAGCTTAATAATGTATATCATAAGACACTTTAAAGAAGCTTCCTTCACACTCAGCCTAAGAATAAAAGGATAACCAAAATGAATGAGCAGAAGTATAAAGAATGCCAGCTAAAAGTATAGGAAAGATGATACTTAGATGAAAATCCTAAAAAATATATAAAAAATTGGTACACACATGAATTACACGATGAAACATGAATATCAATTAAACCATTTATGCTTACAAACAACATCGTTATAAGATGAAATAAGAAAAACAATTTTTCAACCCAAAACAAAACAAATCAAAGCTAGATACTATCTCCCAAAAGAGAAAACGTTTGAGCTCATAAGGACTGAACTTATCGTTTTCTATATGACAATTTAAATGAATGATTTGTCGTTAACAGATATTTGAAGCTGACATATTCAGTAGAGTAGAATCAGATTCATCATGTGATTCCTTTGCAACTTTTTTGACACTCCTCTTGCTCAAGGGAGTGGCGTTGTTTCTCTTGGATTCTTGCAATTACATATGAGGCTTTTTCAAATTTCAATTTCTTGACAAAAAACACACTGAGAATAGAACATCCTTTCGCATATTTCCTGAAGCTTCTTGTTTAGAAAGAACAAATCATTAGATGCTACTGTATAATTATAATAAGTCATACGTAGACAAATATATTCAAAAACATTTTAATAATTCAAACAAAATAAAGTTGTATATGCACAAATACTTTTAATTTATAACACCTGCCTTATATATAATTTGGTTCAAATGATAATTTTTTAAGTTTTTCTTTTAAAATTATTTTTAGCTTATATTATAGTCATCGATGAATAAACAGAAGAAATAATAAAGTAATGATTCTAAATACATAGATATGATTGGTATCATAAATGAATACGTATGCGTTCATATAATATTCATATCAACTTTACAAGCATTTTATTTTTTTGTGAAGTCATTGCTAACAAAATGGATGAAAGTCAACAATAAAGCTGAATGAAGGATGCTTCTGTTCAATAGAAGACAAAGTAATAGTATGAGTTACTTTCTTGGACAGTCATTATAGAAATGTCTTCACGGTTGACCTATACAACTAAACAAACGTAAAAGATATATGGCTAAGCATCATTGAAAGTTGACTGTCAAGCTTATATAGCTGCTTTAGAGAAGTCAGTTCAACTCCACGTCAATGAAAAAGGTCAAAAAACAACCATTGAATGATCAATTGAAACATTTATTATGATTACTATTTTAAATATTTTTTACTTTCTTATAGATATATGGAAATATTTTTTGTTTGATAAATACAATTGCCTTGTACTCCAAGATCTCAATTCTGAATTTGAAAAACAAATTGTGGTGAGAAACATTAAACGAAAATGTTAAATCATTTGCATGATTTTTTGACAAAACAATTTAGTAAACGATATTCAAATGTGATGCTTTGCCGAATTGAAATTAGTTTTAAAAGAAAATAAAAAAGGGTTTTTGAGAAATATATGGAAAATCAAAAGGTAATATGAAGACTTTTTTTATAATTGAAGTGTTACGGAAATTATTTTGATTTGTTTTTTCTGGCTGAAAACGGAAACAGCAATCATTATATATGTATGTATTGTAAAATAACGTCAAAAAATAATGGCATGGATGTTGAAGGATATGAGTATATATGTAAATAATGATTTTTCGATTTATTTTGCTTATTTTGATTTTGAAAAAGTTTCATTACTTTCTACGATCGCAAAAGAACAGATTTCTTTTCTCAATATGTAGCGAAAATACATTCCCTTTCATGATGATAATTAAGCCAACTTGACTTGTACAACTTCAAAGACATTCAAACTGTCTAGCAGATAACCCCAAATAAATTGGATGAGAATTGTAAAAGAGTGAAAGATAGAAATAGAGGGAGAAAGATTGGTTGAATGAAGAGATAAATGGAGATTGTCAAAGAAAAGAGATACAAGTGAAAGGAGAAGAAGCTCATCTAGCTGGCTATCCATTAACGTAAGTATTTTCACACAAATACAAAAAAATATAAATGAGAAACTAGCTATGTCTTAACCGGTATCCGAATAGGGTCAGACCGATCTGTTACCATCCTTACAAGTTATTATCCACCCCAGCATAAGCTATACCATTCGAATCTCTTTCTCCTACTCTTGACCCAACAGTTTCCGTAAAGGAATTTAAGTTAACTATTGTTTTTACTAACTATTTTCAATTATTTTATTTTATATATTCCTTTTTTCAATATTACTTTCTTTTCATTGAAAATAAAATCTGTGATTTTCATGAAGAATTTAAACTTGAAATTTCATATTTTAACATCTTTTCTCATAATTAACGCTTTACAAATCAAGTACTCTTAAGATTTATAAATTTGTCGCAAAACGCTCTTTTTGAATATCTTGAATAATCTTATTCACTTTTTCAAATGAAATTATTTCATTTTTTTGCAGATTGTAGTCAAATAATGCTAATTTCATATGGGATTGCATTACTTATATCCCAATTTACTGTAATACAAGGTGATTTTAATATTTTTCAAAATCATTATTTGTTTGCTTATTCAGTAACTTGTTCAAAACTGAAATTAATTACAAAAATTAGTTCAACTATAAATCACAATATTAATTACTTGTACATCAATAAAAATATTTGGCGAATTAAATTGAAACCTTTAAACAAAAATTTAATTAAATAATAGGAAAAAATTTTTTTCTCGTAATTAGTAAACATTTCTATATATTATGTTACTAGGTTTCTCCAGCTGTTCAACGTCATCTATAGGTTTTTGTCTACGTTCTCTTTTTGATGTTTGGGAGCACGTGAGGAATGTAGAAACCCATGCAGCAAATTTACTTTTCCCTGTTTGTTTAATGAAAAAAAAACTTTATTTTCTGATGTAATCATAATTTAAGGTTCCATTCTACACTCGGCAATCTATATTAATACTCTGTAATGAGTATATTGAAACTAAATCCAAGTGTTTTGTTGATGGAGAATTGGGGTTTGGTTTAATTTCTTGATTTTTGAGAAAGTTGTTTGCTTGGCGAACTTCGTATATAAAAAAAACTTACTAAAATATTTGAAAATTGTGGATTAAATATAAAAAAACTATAAACTGCAACTTGTTCTATTATTTTATCAAATATTTTAGATGTAGGCAGTCTCCCATGGTATCATTTGTTCAATCTCATCTTGATTTTTACTGTGGAACTCACTTCCCAATTTATTCAGGTGAATGAGAAAAAAACTTTTAAGATTATTGCAACAATTTTCTACAACATTTTTTGCATAAAATGTTTGTGGAAACGTATACTAAATTTTCAATGTTGAAGCTTTCTTTCAAAAGTTGTAAGGAAACTTAAAAACAAGTCTATTTGAGTTTTTTTTTTTTTGAAATTTCAAGTTCATGATTATTCAAAGAAATCAAAATATCTTTTTATTTGTAAGAAAAGTATGAAAATATTTGATTTTGGGATTTTATAACTAGTAGTGACACGCTCATACACCAAATTCATCATTATTTTGGTCTTGTTTGATTTAAAATTGTATTTTCAGAAAACTATGAATGTATTTCTGCAAATATTCTTCGCAATCGTCAATGCTACCAACATATATATGGAATACCAAATCCTATGAGTGATAAAGGTATTCAGAAGAATATGTTAGGAAGCACTGAATAATGGATTAAACTTGTAGATAAATGTGAAGGACTTCCAAAATATTTTGATTGTGTTAAAGACTCTCTGAAAACTGCATGTGGTGATGCAGCTTTAGCTCTTGTAGGATCTTCAATCAAAAGCTTTGGATGCGAACTTGACAAGGGTATCATGAGAATTTATATTTTATAACTGAATTTGTACATATAATTATCTTTTGTAGATCTCTTCGACATTTCTCAATTAAAAAAGTTAAATGAAAGTGGAAAATATACTCAACAATACTTAGAAGGTATGTTCTATACATTAATATTTTTCTCTCTTAAGGCATCATTATTTTCTTAAAGACTTCGTTCTCATGGAGAAGCCTGCTAATCTTGATGAGTTACGCAAATCAAAAGGTTAACGGTGACGTTATCGTCTTTTACTCTATAATGTTCAATTATGTCCTTCAGAACTCTCAGCTGAAACCCCTAATGAAACAACAGTGACAACTTCACAGTCCACGACTACGCCAGTTCCAAGCACTACAGAGAAGTTAATTGAGACAACAACGGCACAGCCAGTTGAAACATCATCTACACCATTTATTGCTGGAGCTGATTTTGATCAAACCTTCGAAACTTCCGAGGATCAATCTTCAGAAGATCAGCCTTTTGACTTTTCTTCATCTATGCTAGATGATCACAAAGCTATGCTACTAGACGAAACTCTCACAACACCAGAAATACTAACAACTGCAACAGAAAAAGTTGCAGAAACCACTTCAGTAGCTCCAGCCATTGTGTCAAATTCGTCCGAAATAGTGCAAGAAGCTCTTTTGAATTTGACAGCTCCCTTCGAATTGGATAATTCAACTGTACTAGAATCTACTACTCAATTAACAACACCATTTGATGATTCTGATATATGTACACCAGATAAAGAAGAAAAAATTAATGTTTGTTATCAACATTTGATTAGGTAAATCTATATTTAAACATATTTTCTTATATGTATTTGATTTTTAGACGCTTGGCTACCGTAACAACTCATCCTGATTCCTCTCAACAAATACGCTTCCCTGTTTTCAATGTTTCCTTGACAGAGGTTATCGCACTTTGTGGAGCTTATGAGGAAGCTACAACTTGCTCTGAAAAAAATCATCAAATATGCTATGATACGCAAATTGTGCAATTTTTCTCCGGACAATTGGAAACTCTGTGCTTCCGATTGAACTCAATGAAGCAAGAATATCAATGTATGCTCCAAACATTCAATGAGAATCCCGTAAGAATACTTTAAATATACCCGTGAACTTGACTTTTGTTCTTTAGAACTGTGTCAGATTTTTGAAATCTGATGATAACCAGGCCAAATGCGCAAATCAGCAAGAAGCTTTTGATTGTCTTCAATCTAGTGTCATCTGCCCAGAACAACAGCAAACTATTATTTTGATAAAAGAAATTATTCGTGGTTACGGATGCCGGGTCTATTTCAAACGTATTTTTAATTTGTTCAAAAATATTTTTTAAATTATTAACTTTTAGATTATTTAACCAAACCGCCTATTACACATCCCCCTACAACCCGTCGTACTCGTAGAACCACTACAGCCGCCCCAGTGACATCACCTTCCGATGTGGAAGGATCTGGTGAATCGACTGAAATAGACAGAGAATCGACAAATTCAACTTTATCGGATGATATTCCTAATGATAAGGATGAGATTACTAGTACACCAACGACTATCACCACGACGACAATAGCCCAGACGTCTCCACAGACGGAAGCTACGGAAACAACTTTGATGACGACAACAAATCCAACTACACTATCAACAACAGAACAAGTTCAAGACAATTCTAGAACCAAAAATCAACCCCGAGATAGAGCTGGCTTAGTTCGTGATTGCCCAAAGAAAGAATTGGATCAAGTTCATATATACATTTTAACTTTTTAACATTTCTCGTATTAAGGTGAGAGAATGTATGGCACCATTATTGGAAACATGGCTACGAATTCATTCAAAGAAACCTTTGTTATCTGAGGTACGTGCTTTGATTCAAGGAAAATCATTAATATTATAAGTTTGTTTAAAGATTACTTTCCCTGTATATTCGTATACACCTCGAGAAATGCTTGATTTATGCGATGGATATGCTAACCTATTTCTATGCTCAGGAGTTAACCAAATCAAAAGATGCTTGAAAGACCAATTGGTAAAACATCACTTATAAAAAAAATTTAAAATTTGATTTCGTTTTCTTCAGATTGAAGCAGCACAAGACTTCCTTGGATATCAATGTTCTCCTCCAAATCTGCCAACATTTATGAAATACTATCAATGTAGTTTTAAAATTATTATTATTTTACTTTACCTATTTTTTAGGCATTAAAAACGTTGATAGTTCATTCGGATGTTCAAGATTTATCCGGGGATCAGTTGCTACAACTCGCAAGGTTTTGATGTTTTTCAATATTCTTCAAAAATGTCTTTCTCTTCCAGCGTAAATGCGATGGATTCCATTTATACGTAAATTGTATGGTTCCATTAGTACAATCATCTTGTGGGCTGGATGCTATTCGTCAGTTTAATTTCACAGTAACACAATTCGGATGCAACCGACGACAAGTCTGAGCACGAGGCTGATTATCAACTTCTATTCTCAGCATAATTAAGCAATTTAACTCAAGTGCAATTCAAAGAAAATATTTACGATCATTCATATTTTTAGAGAAAAGAAACATCTAAAAAAAATATATATTTGACATTTGTATATATATATATATATATAGAAGTATGAGTATAAAATATTTTAAAATAATTTTTGTTTTAATCATGTATGTATAGTTAAGTTCTGAAACAATGTAGCTTCAAAAATCTTTTCTAGATTCACAGGTAGAAAATTTACACGTATGTATGCATATTTAATTTCTCTCACTAATTTTCCTATAACTGTGGATATAGAAAAATGTTTGATCTTTGTGAACTTCCAGTCCCTGTTTCAGTATACTGCCTACGTGGCTATAGTTTTCGCTTGTTTTCCAGAAAGATGTCTGTGAACGAAATAGGAGGAACAAGAGGTTAAAAGAGAAAAAAAAAGATTTAGATAAAGTGAAAAGAAAATGAAACACAGTGTCAGTTAAGGAGAGCACAAAGAGTTGAAGAAGATTGCGTTATCGAAAGAATCACCCGTAGACTGTCAAAAGAGCGACGAAAAAGATACAATCTATGCTAGAAGAGTTGTCTTCAGAAGCGAGCCTATACTCCAGTGTATTTCATGATTTTCTCGACACACATTCCAATCATCTTTTCAATTTGTATCCTGTTAAACTGTGTATGATTTCATTTTCTATTTCTTTAAAACAGGTAATTGGTTCTTTATATTCCTCTTTAATCAAACAAAATTCATATTATATTGAATAATTATGATGGATTTATAGTTGTTATTCAAATCTTGCGATAATCTTATTGGAATGATTTACTTAATGTCTTTGCTTATTCTTTTGAATATAGTATAGTTAGGTCTGGCATCATCTATAACAAAACAAGATTTCAATTTCTTCTTGTTTTTCTTTAAAATATATAGTTTCATGATTTCAATCACTCGTCTAGTCATCTGACCTCATTTTTTTCGAATCTTATTAATACCATTATAGACGAACAATGTGCAAACTTCGTATTATTTTCAAAAAGTTATTTAGCTTAAAATTTATTTTTTCTTTATGAAATATATAATTTTTCTTTAAATTTTTTATCTTATGATCACCGTTTTCTTCATTTATCCATGCCTTGTCACGAACCTTGTATAATTTTCTTTCATCTGATAACCGTCTACTGGACCACTAACTCTAACATAAACACGTAGACTAGAAAATATATCCTCAAAGAAGGATCGAACATCGTCGACTGGCTAGAACAAGGAAGGACATTTATTCTCTATATTAACCTGCTTAGATGGATATCGGAAAATATCCAATTCATCTACAACATACATATGTTTAGAGTTGCCATTTTGACCCCACTCTATTTCTCTTCCCTAACAATATTCGAATGTTTTCCTTCCAAACATTAGAATTTAATTACATTTTCAAATAAATATATAAGTATTCATTTCTGAAAATCTTTATCTCATTTTATGTTTCTTACTTACTGTTTTTATCTTTTCTTTTAACATTCTTCGGATTTATTGTTTGACTTTGCGATTCTGAACACTTTAATAGTATTTCATAAGTTTTGTCGGATATATCCTATCCTTTTACCTTCCGTTAACCTGATAACGAGAAGTAAAACGATTGAAAAATGCTTACTTTTGCTTTTACATTCATTTCTTCAATCTGTTAGAACATCAGATTCTTGAATATTATATTATTCTTGTTCAATTTAAATTAATTAAGCTTTACTACAATACATATTGCTTCTTATACATGGGTCTTGTTGGTGTTGCACTCTTTGTAGGAGTGGCAACATGGATATGTCACTTCCTATATACAAAAGTTAGTTAATTTATAGTACTTTTATTGAATTAACCTCCGTTATTTCACTTAAGTCCTCATTTTTCTCAGGCCAAATATATATATGACCGTTTATCGACCATGCAGGGTCCTGCTGCATTACCTGGAATTGGAAATCTTCTTCAATTCCATTTTAAACCTGAAGGTAACAGAACTAGTTTCATAGTTTATGAAAGAAAAAAAAAACAAAAAAAAAACTGAAATTTTAGAATTTTTCGAGCAAGCTCAAGGTATCGCTTACATGTTAAGAAGAGGAAATGAGCGTACTTGTCGTGTATGGTTAGGAGGTAGATTGAAATAAAATATTTCTAATAGATCACTTATATATTAAGGTCTTCCATTTGTTTTATTATATGGTCCTGATGAAATGGAAGCTGTTTTAGGAAGTCAAAAAATGTTGCATAAACCTGTTCATTATAGCTTTTTATCAGCTTGGATAGGGGAAGGTCTTTTGATTAGGTATAAACTCTCAAATATTTTACAATGACATTACTATACTTGAAAATCATATATTTTCATCTCGATAATCATTCATATGATTTAAGAAAAAAAAGAATTAATATAAGTTCTTAGTTTGCACTATCTCACCTAGTCTTAAATTTATATTTTAGAACGTATTTACACTATTCTTTATTTGATAGATTAAATATCATTTCATTAAAAAATATTATATAATGTCAAATATGTTCATAAATATTTAAAATATTAAGTGAACCAAAAAAATGGAGAGGCCGAAGAAAACTACTCACACCTACTTTCCATTATGATATTTTGAAAGATTTTGTGGAAGTTTATAATCGTCATGGAAATACCTTAGTAAACAAATTCAAAAAATTAAGTGAAGAAAATGTCTTTACAGAGATTTTCCATAAAGGTATACATTAGTTTAGATTAGTTTGTATTTAATTGAATTTTAGTTTCATATTGTACGTTGGACGTTATATGTGAAGCAGCTTTAGGAGTCTGTATTGATGCTCAGTTGAAACCAGACTCACCGTATCTTGAGTCGGTATTCAGGTAAGAAACAGAAAAAATTTAATATTTAAAATAAAAATGTAGGATGAAATATATTCTTCATCAGCGTATGGTTAAACCAATATATTATCCTGAATTTATATTCAATACCCTTGGAGCTGGAAAAGAACAAAAGAAACACGTGAAAATTCTACACGACTTTACAGGAAATGTAAGTCCTTTTTGAACTTATTAACTCTCGCTACATACACAACCATTCATTTGCTATGATGTTGAAAAAATAAAGTGACGCGATTTTCACGTTATTCATTGCAGGTAATTGCTGCACGCAAAAAAAAGGCTGAAGCAGCTGGAGGTGTTCAAAAACTTCTCGAACAAGAAACAGCTGAAGGTTTGCAGGTTGTTTCATGTTTTTCTGTTTCAGTTCAATACTTTAGGAAGGCGAAGAATGGCTTTCCTTGACTTAATGCTTGATATGAATGCTAAGGGTGATCTAGATATGGAAGGAATTCAAGAAGAAGTTGATACTTTCACGTTTGAGGTTCACCCAACATTATTCAACACCATTTTCAAGTATTCTATTGTTTTAAAGGGACACGATACAACTTCAGCAGCAATGAACTGGTTTTTGCATTTGATGGGAACAAACCCTGAAATTCAAGCCAACGTGCATCGTGAAATAGATGAAGTTATTAATCACATCCTATTTAAATCAAGCACATAATTATTCAGGTGATTGGAGAATTCGATCGTCCCATCACTTACGAAGATCTTGGGCGCTTCAAGTATTTGGAGGCTTGCATCAAAGAAACGCTTCGACTGTATCCGTCTGTACCAATAATCGCAAGACAATGCGTTGAAGATCTCCAAATAAGTTTGTGTTTATCCCATCTCGCTATTATTTAGTTAGCACGAACGCTTGAAAGAGACAGAATACAATATATCCAAACGATATATAAATTCTTTATTTTTAGAAGATCATATTTTACCTGCTGGTACTGCTGTAGTGATTGTTCCTTCCATGGTTCATAGGGATCCCAGATACTGGGATGATCCAGAGGTTTTAAATATATTTATATTATTTTTAGGCATTTCTTTCAGGCATTCCGACCGGAACGCTTTATAGATAATGATTTAAAGCATCCATATGCCTATATTCCGTTTTCAGCAGGAAGTAGAAACTGTATAGGTTCATTAAAAGTATTGCAAGCAAGCAAACAATAATTCAATTGTAGGACAACGATTTGCCATTATGGAAGAGAAGTGTATATTGGCATTGATAATGAAAAACTTACGAGTCGAATCCAAACTTCGTACCCATAAAATGAGAGTTGCAGCGGAATTAATTATTCGCCCATTACACGGTAATCATATCAAATTCCATACAAGGCAATACGGAGAATATGCCGCATAAATGTTCTCAATTCAGTTATTTGCTGGACTTATATTGTATTACACATATTATTTGTATTTACATTTCACATTTTTTATAATACTTTATGTAATATATTAAATATAGATATATTTCCCAGATGAATTTCGATTACGACATCTCAACAAAATCACCACGTTTTGTTATTGCATTTGATAATTTTAGAGGAACGTGATATGACAAAAAGTGACTCACTTCAAATAGGTAAATAAGATTAACAAGAAAACTAATCTGGGAATATGATTAAAGGTAATAAAGCTGCTGTACTATTGCTCCGCAATTGGTCCAGAAACAAAATTTGTCAGAAACAAAATAACGTTGTAAATAAATATATGAGCAATCAATTTGGGTGGCTGAAAATCACAGAAATTGAAGTTTAAGTATTCAAAATAGAGCTCACGTTGTTAATCGGTTGATAGCGGATTGTACATCATGGGGATTCGCCTGAGGATGAGCTATTCGTTTCAAAAGTTCTGCAATCAACTGATTGCATACACCGGGTGAAGCCTGTAAAACAATGGTTACTTTCTTTGAAGAATAAATGCTATGCTACCTGTTCAGCTTGTCGTAAAGCTCCTGCTAAGGAATCAAGCTCAGCTCGCGCATGGCGAGTTCTGGACAGTTTGTCCAAGGCAGGAAGAAAAGAACAATCCAACGCATTCTAAAAATATAAAAATTAAAACACTAAGATAATCATTTATTTACCTCTCTGCGAGGTTGTTTGACTGGTTCTTCATGTGGATATTGGTTTGAGGAGCGGTCATATCCCCTGTAATCGGACTGTGGTTTGTTCGATATTTCTCTCATTCCGCCATCGGATAATCTTAACTTATTTTGTACTTCACAACAATTGTAAAAATCATACCTGGAATCATGAGATCGAGCAGATCCTGATCGCGCTCGGTCAGCAGCCGCCCTTGTGGATGAAGAAGGTGATGAATGGTAAGATTGTTGATTTCTTATGAGTGACGCATTCTATATTTCTATATTTTAAAGGATATTTCATAAATTAACCTACAGGGCTGCTTGGAGGACTTCCTAGAGTGATAGTTGTTGGACCAGCGATTCCATGTGTGCGCGAAGTAGGAACAGAAACATGTGCCGAACTTTTACGTGAATTATCGTTCATATTTGCATTGCGAAGTTGCTCCGCAACAGCTAACACAGCAGGAGAATTCTGAATTAGCAATGTATTTAAAATATACGTAAAAAAAATTAAAACCTTCACAATAGTATCTCCAGGACTTGGGTCTCTTTGAATAGCAGGTCGTGTTCGCTCTCTTTGTCGTACAGTTTCATCTCTATAAAGTTAAATAATTAAAACTGAACATTCCACAATTTTACCTCTCTTTATCTTTAGGACCCCTTACAGTAGGATAGTCCCAACTGCTAGATCCAGTGCCACCATCAGAATCATCATCAACATCGCTATCAGATGAAACTCCAGTACGTGCCCTAAAAATGTTATTTTGCTCAATAAATGTGATAAATTCCAAACCTATATTCAGCAGCTCGTTCTATTAAATCAACTAATATACTATTTTTCTTAGCCTTTTTAATGAAAACGTGTTTAAGCAATTCACTTGCAGTTGGCCGCTGAAAAAATGAATAATAAATATGACTTACAATTAAACAAAAACAAACATTATCGGGATTCTTATTAAGGCATTGTTCAACAAAGCTTTGAAAAGCTCGGCTCCAGTGTCCTGTTAATTGTGGTGGGTCATTTTTGGGAATTAAAAACAAAACTGAAAACATAACAATCCGGCAAACATAAACGAAATGAATCATACCTCTCATTGGATGGAGATCACTATGAGGAGGTTCACCGTTAGCCAATTCTATGGCAGTAATTCCCAAAGACCAAATATCAGCCTAAAAGACAATAACGGTTTAAGTTAAGTATGACACAAAAACAACAGAGGTTAAACATCAAATACAAAGACAAAACAAACCTTGTAATCATAACTAGCTTGCTTGATAAGTTCGGGGGCCATCCAGAAAGGGGAACCAACAAAGGTAATGCGTTTTTTTACAGTTTCAGTAAGTTGACCGGCAACACCGAAATCAGCAACTTTAACATCTCCATGTTCCGAGACTAACACATTAGCAGCTGAACAAAAGACAAGTAAGACACAAGGAAATGCAAAAAACACAATAATAATGAATTTCAAAATTTAAATAGGAATAACACCGCACAGTAAGGGACAGAACGCTTTGTGAGAACACAGGAAAGATAAAATGATTAAGTTAAACCTTTTCATCATAAAGCCCCTGAGATATAACTTCAGGCGCCATAAAAAAAGGAGTCCCCACAAAAGTATTGGCCTTACATCCACTAATTGTTTCTAGACTTCGAGCTACACCAAAATCTCCTAACTTAATAGAAGAGCTGGAGGAATCAAGTAACACATTGGCACCTTCACTAACCCAAGTCATAACTAACGCTAGACGGAAACAACTAACCTTTGATATCACGATGAATCTTCTTTTCAGAATGCAAATACTCGAGACCTTTTAAAATTTCTCTCAGAATAACAGCTATATGACTTTCATCTAGTTTTCCCGCCTTTGTCAGATCTAAAGCTGAACCTCCTCCAAGGTATTCCATAATAATCCATAATTTTGCTCCCTTAAAAAACCATTAAATATTGAAGAATAAATGCTGTACCTTTAAGTAGCTTCCATAATATTTCGTTACATAAGGCGAATCACATTGACTGAGCACCTAAAACATATATTTAAATCATCGAATATACTTAAAACAATACTTGAATTTCTTGTTGGATATCTTCAATTTCATCCTCTGCTTGTTCCAAATCAATGATTTTTATAGCAACCACCTAATTTTGATCAGTAAAAATAAATCTAATTTCGAAAACATACTTGTCCATTCCGATTATCGATGCCCTTATAAACTTCGCCGAATGATCCTCGTCCGATCCTCTCCTGTCGTGTGAAAATTTGTTCGGGATCAAGTTTCTAAAAAAAATAATAAGAAATTTAAAATTATTCATGCTTACCTTGTTAAATGCTATCATTTTTATTTAAAACCTCATACACACAAAATAGAACCCCCTACTAAAAGAGAATTATAAATGTTACCGTCTTTCACGACCAAAGAATGGAATAAAGAAATAAAATAATTTAAAAAATAATCAACGATTTACTAAATTTTTAAAGGAATGAAACATTTGTAGAAAATGAATGGATTCCACAAGCATAACTCGAAATCTGATAAGTATTCAAAAACAGAAAAGAAGATCATAAATGTAAATATATTTTTGCTTTAATGAAAAAATGTAAATATCAAATTCTTTAGATTAGAAAAAGAAATAAATATTATGATTGAAAATGAGTGTGTCAGTACAGCCCTGTTCAATGCGGCCGCCGATAGTCATCAATCGATATTCAAACATTCCAACTAAGGGTGCGCAAGACTACGACAGCAGAATGTTTTGAGGTTCAAACGACATGAAAGCTATTTGCTGAACTTTCTAAACGCTTATTCGCCCACTTATATACGAAAGTTTGTTAAAATATTCAAATACACAAAATACTCAATCATATGTTTTTTTAATGACAGTAAGTCAGATACAAAAAAAAGAATAGTAAGACCTGCCTTTGCAAACTTGAACATTATGATTGTTGTAGCATATAATCCATATAAGATGGGATGAGAGGAAGGCGCGAAACACAACTAAAGACACGTGAAATGCTATAGTAAATAGAGGAACGCGAAGTCAAGAGAAGCAATATAGATCTTCAACAGATGCTTCGGACAACGTAGACAGATAACTCAACCAATCACCTTATTCCTTCTCTCATTTATTAAAATTTTAAGCACTCTTTCTGACTATATCTATTCAAACTAACCGTAGAATTAGAAATGACAATCGGAGAATTTGTTGTTTTTTTCAAGTTGACAGTAACAGTTGCAGATGGCGATTTGGATGAAGGATGAATTATTGTTTCTTTTTCTTCCGTTTCATGATCAGTCAATTCATAAGAAGAGGGTGCTGTAGCTAGACTTTTAAGTCCAGCACCATAATTAATAGGCAGATTAGTACGCATAAAATGATGATAGGGAATATAAGAATCATCTTGATCAGGTGAATATGTATTAGCAGTTTGAAGAACAAACTGATCTTTGCCTATAACGGGCATTTTAGGAATACTCAAACAGTCTGTAGTATACACACTGCGAGGTGCTGCGATTGGGACAGATGGAGTGTTCGGTAGATTAGTAGAATTAAAATTAGCGTTTGATTCACAGCTTACAAGTGACGTACTTTGTGAATAAACTCCGGATGATTCTGCGGAAGGGTTGACTCTGGGTGGGGTCTCACCAATAAGGGTTCCGCTCTCTGCATTAATGTTTTGATTACAGGTCGGACGAGGTTTCAATTGCATAGGGCGATGCTGATCAAATCGCTCAATTGCTTTTTGTACACTTGTTTTTCTACATATTGTGTCAGTATAACGATCATCAGATATCATTCTGAAAACAGCAATACAGAGCTAAAATAGTTAGAAGATAGCATATATGCCTATGATTCATATTATGAACTTGAATATTATACAAAAATTATGTGGATACTATATTGATCGGAAGAAACGCTTTGAACAAAGAGATAACGATAAGCATACTCATATGAGCAGAAATGGCAAAGAGAGTGTACATAAAAAAGAAATGCCTTTTTCTTAAGAAACTAAAATATTGATAATCGTTGAAGAACTTAAAGAAAACTGTGAGGAAACACGTCAACTTGCATCAAGAAAGACTAAAAAATGATTTGGTTAAGTGCGATATTCGCAAAACCTGATGAATTAAAAGTTGAGAGCAAGTTCAAAACATAGTAACAAAATAAAACTTGTTGCAATAGACAATCTAGTTGAGTGACCGTATCTTGTTGCTCTGTAGTAACAATAGTAAGCAGAAAAGTAAACAACTACGATTATTCTAACCAGCACGTCTTCAGGTTATATGCCGGCTAATTTCTCATTCGACCGTCAAAAATCTACCCCATGCAAATGTTTGTCAATTATAAAGAAAAGTTAGCAGAAAATCCGAAAATCAACCTCTAATAATCTATCAACCATTTTCTCTCGCACAATCCTAAAAACCAAAAACAAAACTCACTGAGCATCCTTCCATCATGAACGCAGAATATGGTTACGGAGCTTCCTAAAAATAGTAATATTTATAAAAAGTAGTAAAGCTAAGCAAAATTAAAATAAAGAGAATTATATACTTATGACGTCCTTATAATTGTTTATCAAATAACGATGAAAAGAGCAGGCACTCGAGATATAATACCCCAAGGTCAATTGAATTGAAAAAGTTGAGGAAGATCGCTCAATTTAAACGTTAAAAGAGCTCTCCAATCAATTTAGCAATTTTTTTCGTACTTGCAAGAGTTTCGCGTTTTTAGATTTATGTAAATGACTTTTTCATTCTACGTCAAAATGAGTCACGTAAAAAGCGCGCCAACTCATTTTTGAACTCTTTCCCTTTTAAATTAAATTAAAATTGAGATTGAAACAATCTTTGACGATATTTAAATGAAGCTTCGATCACTTTTACAAAAATACCTTAAACCGCTGAGAATGTGCGCAACCAAGTCATTGTTTCCAGTAAACAGAATGCGACATGAGGGATTACTGTGAAAGAATGCTTCAATCATTCCTTTTCTTGTTTCATACCTTTGAAAACATTCCTATTTTGAATGTATGTAGACCATGTTGTTCACCTATTTTGGGTACACTTATGAGAGTAAGTTAAAATTTATTAATGTATTTTAAACATTTAAATTATTTTCTGCTTTGTTCTACAGTAATCTGTCGTTCGAATTATTATGAACTAAGTTTAGATCCTTTTGCCGATATTACTGTAACCATGGAAGACGGATTTCCAAAATTACAACCACCTTGTTCAACAGAACCAGTAAAACGGTCTGTTCCAGAATTTATGTGAGATGATAATCTTAAATTGTATTTTACTGTTTACTCCTAGAAAAGAGCTGAAATGGCTTGTGATCATTCTTCAAGCAATAGTTATAGTCTCAATAGCTCTAATTCTATTCACACTTTTTTTACACCAACCGTTTGTAAGTATTTTTTGATAGAGCCTATAAAAAATTCTTCGGCCTATTAGACAAAAGCAACACATCCGATTGAAGATGACATCAATATTATGCCTAATGTTACTCCAGATGTTGCATACACAGAAACAATAGAAAAGAGTATAGCAGAATTGTTTTCTGGTGAGGAGGAAGAAGATAGTTCAAAAAGTATGATTTTCCTCCTCTTTGCCTTCACATTTTATACAGCGTTTTAAGGCAGAGAGGTAGAATACGACATTGATTTAAATTCTACTGAAGTTGCAGTATATAGCGATGACGTTGATTGTAGCATGCTGGGAAGGCATGAATATTATTACTTTTGACATTTAAACGACTCTAATATTAAGATCTATTCTCCTTCGAGGAGGTAATGCCATAGATTCTGCAATTGTAACCACATTTTGCACGTCGGCAGTTCTTCCACAACGATGCGGATTAGGAGGAGGTTTGATGGCTACCGTTTTAAAAAACGGAATATGCAAAACTGTTATAGCCAGGTAAGCTATTCTAAAAATAATTATAAACCAAATATTGAAAATCAATTTCACCTTTCCTTTTGAAAGGGAAACCACTGGAATAGCTGCGCAAGCTAGCAACTTTTCACGGCGACCAGTCGAAGCGATCGAAGGTCTGTTTGCTTTTTGTTGGGCTTTGAATGACTTCCCAATTTTTTAAGGACCAAAAGCAATTGGAATACCTGGCTTTCTTAGCGGCTTGTTCACCTTGTACCAGGATTACTCGTCAAAAAAATTGTCTTGGAAGCAACTGCTTTTACCTATCATAGAGATGTGTCGGTAAAGCAATATATCTATTTGTTTCCATGAAACTAAAATGCAGACGCGGAATACGAGTCAAAAAAGAACTGGCGAACGATTTGATCGACTTGAAAACAAAAATCTTACTTGATCCTTTTATGAGGTATTTAATCAATTCAAACCAAGTTGAATTTGGTTTTCTAGGGATACGTTCATTAATAAAGACACGCATGACACTTTGAAAGAAGGGGATATAATGTATTGCTCAAGTTTAGCCGACACAATGACAGAAATATCAGAGTACGAAGACGAAGGAGACAGCTTTTACAAAGGAGGAACAGTTGGCCAACAACTAATAAAAGAACTTCAGGATAAAGGTATTTTATCATTTTTTATTCTATTATTATTTTATAATTTATATGATATATTTATAGGAGGAATTTTAACCGCTGAGGATTTTGAAGATTATGTTTCGGAAAAGAAAGATGGTTTAACATCAAAAATCAACGAAGATGTATTAATGTGTGGGCCACAGTTCCCATCTGTATTTCTAAATATTCAACAAGCTATTCGAGCTTCAAAAGGTCTATTTTTCAAAATTATTACCATTCAAAACAATAATTTCAGAACACCCTGAATATATTCAAGATATTATTGGATTATCAAAAAAAGATTCAGAAATCGCAGGAGATTTATTATTTTCTTCTCGTTTAAAAGCCATATCAGAAATACTGCTTCAAGAGAATTCATCAAATTCTTTGATAGACAGATTGAAACGAGGTGAACGGAGTCCATCTGTGAGTTTATAACATATTCTCTTTTTAAACTTAAATGAGAACAGTATAAAAAACTAGTTTAGAAAGACGAGTTTAAAGATGCAGGTACATCAGTCTTAGTAATAGACGAAACAGGTCTAGCTGTCGCTATGAGTAGTTCTATTGGACAAAAGTAAAACAGAGATTAAATTGTAAAATTTAAAAAAAAAATATTTTTTTCAGATTTGGAAGTAAAATTTATAGTCGATATGGATTTTTTATGAATAATGCCATGGCATCTTTCGATCATAATAATTATGAAAGTATAGTAAGACTAGAAGACAGTGAGTTTCAGCAGAATTTTTAATTCATTTAATACTTAGCAAACTTAAATCCAAACTAAATTATTGTGATCATAGGACATTCAAATATTCTACAGCCAGGCAAATCACCAAGAAGTTTGTTAAGTCCGATAATTGGATATAACACAAATACAGTATGCCATATAATTTAAAAAAATAAAAAAGATATTAAAACTTTAGAGAAATATTTCATTCATTACCTCTGGAACGGATTTTTCATCTATAGTTCATTCCATTGTTTCAATATTTGATAAATCTGTACGAAATTTCAATTCCACAACACCCTTAATCTTCGTGAGAGCTCAAATCGCCGAGTTAATGTTCGGTTTATCATCGAACCTAGTTGGATATTGAATTATATTATTTTTATTTTATATAAAAATGTTTATATGCCATATATAATATTTATTAACTTGTATTATTTCATTATATGTAAGTAGTATTAACTATAAATATGATAAATATTTATTAAGCTACATAAGTATATGGAAGAAAAAAACATGTATTACATATTGCATATATTACAAATAGCTTCAAAAGGTTCATAAGGGAATTCTGTTTTCACATTTTCAAGAACATAAAATTTAGCTATGCTTTTCCCTATGCTACATTCATATAGTTAACGTTGTGTTTCACTTCATTGTGGCAATGTGAAAAGAGTTCAAGACCTTCAATTAATCTTTACGTTCAATAGACATTTTACCTATAGAGACTTTAAAAAGCTATAGCGAACAGCAGGTTTATTCAAACTTATGTCAGAGGTACAAATGCTCCCGTGAGATATGCGTCTCAAATTTATTTTATTTTTTCTAATAATTGTATTCGTATTAGCAGAAGATGATGAATTAGAGGTACAATACTTGATTGAAAAGCAATAATTCACATTTTTATTACAGGAAGGAAATGAATTAGGCGAACAATTTCAATGTAATTTCTGCATTCATTCGCGAAAAAAAAAAGATATGTTTGAAGAAGTTAATCAAAATCCGGACTGTATGAACAAGCTGAAATTTGGCTCAAGAACTGACATGCGACGAATTTGTGCTAGCCGTGAAAAATATTGCATGGTAGAAAAATATATAAATAATGTTTATAAGCACGTTTTATTCTAGTCCACAGTAACAAATTTGAATGGATTCTTTGTTCTAGTGGAAAGGGATTGCTCTGAGCAATGTGATGAAGGTATAAAACTAAAATAAAACTTTTCTATGTTTTTCGTTTTTCAGGATGTGAAGAAAGAGGTTACGGATTATTTTATACTGAATGTACAAGATGTTGTCAATCTACTTTATGTAATGACTGGGATGGAAAACATTATTATATGCCAAATAGTGAAGCACATGTTATTATATTATGGTTTTTCATGCTTGTATTAATAATTTTTTGACAAAAGAAGCTATATTTAACTGACAATTATTAATCAGCTTATATTAAGAATAATTTTATTTATTATATTTTTATAAATTTCTTGTGGATGGGCTCGGTATAATATTTTTTTAAATCTATACAAAGCTATTTTATTGAGAATAAAAGTGTCGTAAGTTGATTTTGGAGGACTTAGTGTTCTGAATAAGTCATTAACATATAATATTCGAAGTCCACGTGGCACGTAAATCAAGAAAAATAGTCGAAAGTAGAACTTCTTATTTCTCTTTGAACGATTGTACGAGTTGGTCGTCTTAAGAAATCGTGTTTAACAGCAAATTTTAATTAAAATGTGACAAATTAAAGATTGAGGTATTCATTTGTATTTTAGTTAATAGTTGGTTTTAAATTAACAAATCAAGTTATAAAATAACTTTATACTAAATTCTTTTACTTTTTATATTTGAAAAATTTGTAGCAAAGCAAATCCAAAAAATGGAAGCAAAGATATAAGGAATATCAACAAAATGCCACCCATATAGTTTTCATTTCGTTGTTCTTTAAAGAAAGGCTCATATCAAATCAAGTAATAAGGCTTTGTAGAACAAGATAGCTGGCGTCATCTACATGCGCTGTACACATCCTTATCAGGTACATGGAAGAAAAAGCCCGAAAATCATTGTTTTCATTGCATTCTTAAACATGTCTCTCTTTTCTAATTCTGAAATTATTACATTATATTTCAGTCAAATTGAATTAGTCTAGTTACCGACAACTATGAATGTTCCGCATCACGACTCGTTATATGATTTTTATGCTGCAGTAAGTTACAAGTAGCTTTTTTAGTAATCAATATCATTTTTTATTATTTGTTTCAAACCTTTATCAGTCTATTTCAATTTCAAAGTCACTTATTGATTTTGATTTACAAAGAATTCAGTTTCTATCACTTGGGTTAGTAAGGCGCTTAAGGAATCTTTAAAAAGTTTAACCTTTTTTCCTCATTCGTGTGATTTAAAATTCTAATATAACATAAATGCGCGCAATGCAAATCATTTGAGATGTCAAATGCTTCAGCTGATGTTCATTCTACTGGAAGTGCCATCTTACCAATTTATCTAGAGATGACATAACTCTTAGTAGAAAGTCTAAACTACATTTAACTCGTCTCTCCTGTGCCTACATGATTTATAAAACAAATAATACAAAGAACGTTTGATCTTTAGTATTTTTTGGAGAATTCTGGTTCATTTGGATTATTGATTGGTGCCTAATTAAAGTATGAATAGAGAGTTCCAGAGAAAACACACTCTGTCTTAATAGTGAGAGAGACTGTGAGAAACAACGAAAGGATGTAAATTTATATCATCAATATCCAATGCAATGTGACTTTAAATAGTTTTTTAATGGAATGTCTAACTTAACTTTTCCAACAAATTATGATATTGCGTACAATAACAAAGAAATTTAAATGCAATTGACTCATCACTATGCTGCATTTTAAGTTGTGAATTTGACATGGACTTCAATTCATTTTATCTTGTTGATAAATGGCCGCTCCCGTAATGTAAAGTATACTATTAGTGCCACCTAACATCAATTTTGTTGAAGCAACAATCAATACTCCTAATTTATAAGCGCATGTAAAAATGTAGAAAGTAGGAGGGAAGTGGTGAACGTATTAAGTTAAGATGAGAGACGAATAAGATGAAAGAAAATGTAGAGGAAAACGCGCGAGATGAACTGAAGGGTCCTATGCTACTATATTTCGAACGACATGTTGCTTCAGTTATATTGGCTGTTCTAATTTCAATGGCAATAGAAAACGAGCTGAAACTATGATCGAAATGTATCTCTATTTGTATGTCTTAGTATATAATATATATGTTAGAAATTTCTATTAGCTTCAGATACAAATGGAGAATTATGTTTCAGTTATAGTTTGTGAATATCTCCAGCTCTTTTTATAGCCATTTATCTATCTGTCTATCTATCCATACATTTATAAGAACATGACGATTGATCATAACAATGCTTTTGCAGATGCCATCGTTGTCATTTTCTGGCTCGAGGCATTCTCCATCCGAGGGTTATTCTTCGTCGTTCAGTGAAAGTTTATTTTTTGATAGCCGTAATCCATTTTCGTCATCATCAGCTCCACCTAAACCTCCAAGGTCAGTTTTCTTTTCTTATTTCATTTCTTTATTTTTTTTTAATTATTTACATTTTTTTGAATTTTTTATGGACTTTATATTCTTGAAGTATTAGTTGATATGTATGCGTATTTTCTCTATCTCTTAATTCGTTATTTCATTTCATTTAGCTCATCTATGAATTCCTTTCTTTTGCACTTCTCCCTCCTTCATTCATTTCCCGATGATAACTCTTTTTCTCTTCATGCATCAGAAGCTTTCAGATATTTAGAAGTCTGAGTAGTTGCCCACGTAATAGTAGACTACTCTTTGATTTTCTAGAAATTCATCCGGAAACTTCACCATTAGTAATTTTGTTTTGGCTTTATTCAATGATACAACTCACTTTGATTGTAAACATGTGTTCAAATTGCTTCGGATTTTACTTCGAACAGTACACAGCTAGAACTCTGTTGAATTCACACTTCATCCTTCATTTAACATTCTGTGTCTCGACATGCTTTATGAGAATATATTATACTTCTCTCTAAGATTGTTGTACATAATCAGCATAATTGTGAATTTTTTTGCATTTTCCTTTAGGGCATAATCATAAATCACATATAATCGAGGTTTGTACGTGAAAGAAAATATGATGTTTCTCCTTAATTCAAATACGAAAGTCCAGAAATGCTTCGTAGCATAGAACCGAAAGATGTATTGGGCGCGACAAAACAGAACCTTTTTATATGAAACAAAGCATTGACATATAGCATATATATGTATGTATCGAAAATTAAGAATGAGCCTGAATATTTTTTATCGCTTGTACGAAAAATTTGTAAATAAGCAATGACTTGCAGATGTTTTTATTTATATGTTTTTTCCATTCAACTATACGGTTTTTTTCCTATTTTTCATGTGGAATTTCTGATTCCCTGGCTTCCCATCGCATTTTTGGCTCATTTCTAAGCATTTTTAGGTCATCATCGTAGTTGTGTTTACACGAGACATGTAGAGTTACCCATCAACCTTCCATATTTAGGTACATGTCTACTTGCTTACATACCTTTTTCGTCAAAATATCTGCCAAATATCACTCAATGTTGGTCCACACATTTTCTTTCTTTTCCTACTTATTTGTTTTTCAATGCATAATTATGCATATAGATGGATAGCTATCATTTTAATCTTGCCTTTATTCTTTTATTTTCGAAACTTACGACATTATTTCTCCTAAAATTTTGGAAACTTTAGCCCAATTCGTCAACATGCCTCATATGAACCAAGTGGAAGTGTAAGCTAAACAATAACCTTTACTTTAGTATACGTCATTTTGCTGCTTATTTTAGCTACGTAATTTCTATAAAATAAGCAACAAAATTCATAAGTGCTAGAAGTGAAAAAAAGAAAAGAAAAGAGTTTGTGAAGAATTGGTTTAGTCCGCTCTCTCTATATGAAGTTCCCGTTTTGATATCCTAGTTACGGAGCTTTAACGTTTGCTATGGCTAACTGGTCAGCTCAGAAGTTGCTAACTAACCTTCTGCTCATGACCAGCTTGAATCGAGAATGTCTGCAATCTCTACATTTCATTCAATATTTCTCACGATCGATTCTGGCCAGCAGCTTTTACATAAGCTCGACCACACAGCCTGAGAGATAGAGAAAACTGGGTGAGTCTAGGGCATGCCGAGAGCATTCTTCGACAACCCTTTTTGCCTTTTATTTCTCTATTTTCTCTTCTCACTTAACATCCGTTCTCTTTGCTCCCTGTATAATCCTTTTTGCTCTCTCAATATCTCTTTTTGACCCATCGCCCCTTCTGCTATCCTGGTTATTCAAAGAAGTCGACGTGCCAACCTAGTAAGACAAGAATGGAATTCAATAAGTATTATTTTCTTTTCTTTGGTTAGCTCTTGTCAAGCTACTATCCACCATTTCTTTTATTTTATTTCTCACTCTTTCCTTTTGTCTTTTTCTTTTATGCTGTCACTTTATTATTTCTTTTCTTATTCATTTATTCTGTATGATTTTACTTTTATTACAAGAAATCTGAAGTAAGTGCTGTTCCACTAGATATTTGAAAGAGGTATTCTGAGACTATTATTTTGTTTAAATGAGTGAAGAAGATTAGCTTTCAAATTTGAAAGAAATTATGTTTTTAATAAAGTTATGGAAATATCCGGTTGGCTTGCATTTCATGGCGGGCAATTATGCCAATTAAAAGAATAGCTTTACCAGTGCTTTCAAATGTTGGTGACAACTGATTAAGACAACTACAAAATCAAATCATTGATCCATAGTTCATTAGCTGAGAATAATATCTCATTGTTCCTTCATGTCTTTACCAGTATGCCATTGTTTGATCTATTTAATGTTGAAGCAGCAGTGTCTGATGAAAGCCTCAAAATTTTCCAGATCAAGCGTCACTCTTCGTCATCGTATGCCTTCTTAGTCGCTAAACGAACAAACGAGTATGAGAATTTGAAAGCCTAAAGTCATATTGAGCTACCCAGTCTGAGCTAAATAGTCAAACCACTTAAGGTTATTAACCTATTTGCTAACTTCATCTATAATCATTTTGGGTTAGAGAAGTTGATGCTCAGCTATTACTTGAAACTTGAATTAATGAGCTTAACCTACAAGTCAAATACTGGTTTTTTTGCTAAACTTTTCCAATACCATAAACGTTTTAACACCACATGAATGGAAATGACACTAGTGCTCCCGTAGTGCAATGATTTTATTTTTCTGTTCATTTCTTAAAATTGCAATATGCTTATTAATTTCTTTCATTTGTAAAGAGTTTCTAATCAATAACATAGTTCATTTATATGCAAGTTGTGGACTAATTTAGAATTACCTTTTTATATCGAGCATGCTTGTAGTTTCTCCAAATTAAAGTATATAACCTATAATCGTTGAGCTTGTGCTGTTTTACATTTTGATTTTCTTACACAAGTATTTCTTGCATTACATATATCTAATGGTTTTCTATAGCCTTTTTTGCTTTTGGCGTTGCATAGTTATCTAGTTTCCTTTTTTTAACGCTTAATTCATTTTTTTCTGCCTAACGTATCAACAGCTACTATAACCTTGTTTTATGAGAAAGATAGATAGAAAGAAATCTTATATCTATATATCCGAAGGCAGCTAATTTTGCTTAGCTTTTTTTCCTATGATGATGAGAGAACGCTTGATTAATACGATTTTCTCAAAACACAAGCATGATTGATGAAGCTTAAAAATAAAGTTTACCACTCACACATAGCTGAAGAATTGCTCCAGGCACTGCAATTATTCTTAAATTCGAATGTTTTTGATTCATGTTCTTTGTGTTGTTTTAGACTATATAATTCCATCAACAATCGGAAACTAATAGTTTTATCGCGGTTTAAGTGTTACGCATAATGCTAGTTCTTGAACTGTGATGATTCCATGATAGACAAATTGCTTTTGGCCAATCATTTAAAACTTATATATCTATATACATATATATAGTTGATAGAAATGTATTATTAGATTGTAAATGTAATATACATATATGTATGTATAATTTTTCCACATCACTTTCTTATTTTCAATTTTTTTCTCGTCTTCTCTGAATTATATTCATAAACACGTCAGTTGGTTTGGCGATTAAAAAGCTTGTTAATGCCTTTAATCAACATCTCCAGGTTTATATTGACGAAGACAGCTATTTAATTACTTTTGCTTGTCAACCTATCCATTCCAAATGTATCATTTGAATTAAAACATTGGCATTTGATGTGGCTTTTCTTTAGTTGACTCCAACTCATGGTCAGTGTACAAGTCAAGCCATAATGGCTTTCAGTTAATTCAGTCTTCATTCATCTTCTCTTTTTTTCAATGTTTTTTGTTCATCACTCCAGTTTTAGCTCCTTTTTGTTTCACCCCCTCCTTTTGCTCAAAAAAGCTGGAAAAGAGAGAATGAAAAGTGGCAAGACTCATAGAAAACAAAAAAGATCATCAGTAGCTTAAAGTTGAATATCAGGGCAGCCATGCGCAACTCATCCGGCGCGGGATCCTCATCTGTTATACTTAGTCTTACTACTAGAATAGTTAACTTGGAAACCTCATATATCTCCAGTTCGGCTTTTGCATATTTTCTCATACGCTTCACCTGCCTTCTTTCATTAATGCTGTTCACCTGCTTGAAGGTATAACAAAAAATTTTCTAGTTATAAATATCTTATCATTAGGTTTTGTTACATTCGCTCTTTATTTTTATGTCTGCCATTCTCATCCCTTTTTTCTTTGTCTGCCTCTCCTCTTATTTTCCCTCTCTCATCTCTTTCATCTTATTCTTATAGATTTATATCTTTGTAGGATTTATCTTATATTACCTTGTGAAGTAACTCCTTATAACTTGAACATGCTTGTATAGTATTGGTTTTGCCTGCACAAACAGCGTGAGATTCACATAGATTTTGTTCAAATTTCGTATTCCAATCTAAATTTAACACAAATTTTCATTATATCTGCCGACATTTTATTCATATATATTTTTATTTATTCTTTGCTAACTAACAAATTTGTTTCGTCTGTATATGCGCCAATTATTTTAACTATATAATATAGATATCATGAATATCTATGAACTTATATTGTTATTGTTTCTTATTTTCCAGCATTTTTGCCTTTTATTTATGTTTTCTTTACAGTTGTCACTCTTATTTCAGCTTGCCTTCAATCTTCAATTCGTATAACGTTCAAACATAGAATAGCTCGTTTTTGAATTCAAATTCCCTAAAGGTCGACTTTTACTCACGTTCGGCTTTTCAACTGTCTTGATGTGCTTTCCTACTTGTAATAGTAGTAGAAGACTATGTAGCTCTGTCCTTTGAAACTTGAGCTCATATTGTCTATTCGAAAAATGCGTTTCATGTCTATACAAGGAAAAAGGCAATGTGCCAGCATTAGCTTGATCATCTATCTTACATCATGAACATAATACTACATAACATATCATCTGCCCTATCTCCTTAAAGTTGTTATTTCTCTTCAAAACCTATACTCAATTGAACAAAAATGTTTAGCTTTTTTCATGCACATACTTTACTCTCTCTCTTGTCTATATCATCATTGTTGCTTTCAAGTCTGCTTTCCGTCTGCATCTCTTCCGACATCATTCTTTTATCGTGTCGCATGTTTCATATTTTACTTTCAAAAACATCTTAACCCAATTTTTTGTATATTTTTATTTCAGTAAATCCTCCTACTTTTTGCTTTTACTTCATATTACTGCCATATGACTCTTTTTTTTCTATTAGAAGTGTGAACGAGCGGAAGCAATAAGTTATAAATGCTTTCTCCTTAAAACATAGATTCTTCTAAATTATTGAGATTATAAGATGATACAGAAAAATAGATGTTATACACAGAAAATATATTTTTGGAATTTAATTTATGAGAAATGTATTAAAAGCGAAATTGTTTCCGTATTTTTTGCTATAATTATGAATTTCTATTCAACAAACATACTCGTTCAGGTTTTGTTTAGACAGAAGGTAAGCGAGTGCTTGACTTGAGCTTATCTGATTCAATTACAAAACAAACTCTGTTTGAATTGAACATATATATATATATATATATTCATGGACGGAGTTATTTCAATAGATCTACAGCATTATTATTGTTGAAAAATCCTTGAATCCTTGTCATCATTTGTTTAAATATGTTTTGCCTGTTACTCACAAAATAGTTCCTTTATGGTATTTGCTATTTATTTATCGCGTACTTTGCGCATTAATCAGTCTCAAGGAAGTCGTAGGGTTTCAGCCCATACTGGCCATTACTCTTGTAGAAACATATGCAGTGTAATTGATTACATTCAACTTCAGTAGATAAATGATTTTTTTTTGAATTTTTGCTGTAGCCATTCAAGTCGAGCTTAACCAAATATATAGCTTAGTTAAGCGTGCATCATTGAAGCTGCATTTCATTTGAAATCGGAGGTAGCTTCAACCAATTCCAACTAGTTTCTCTGTGCTTTTTACTTCCTATCTCTCTTTTTTTGCGGTTTTAGATGAGAAATTCTTTTAAATTTAGAAGAATTTAATCGTTTTGCTCTGAAGCAGATAAACCGTCCAGCAAGTGACTCTGTTTAACAATTAAGACAATATGAACTTCCACGTTTTTTTGTTTCTCATTACTAGATTATAATACTATGATTTAAAGTGATTTCATTAGTTTGTTAAGTTCAATCTATTCATTTCAACTATTCTACACATGTCCTTCATTGAGCAAGTTTGCGAATTTAATTGTTTTTTTAAAGTATTATTGTATTCGATATAATTTTTTTCAGTATTACCAAAAATTTATTAAACAATTATCATCTATTTGCTCGATAATTATAAACAATTCTTATTTTTATGCATGATGGTTTGAGATCTTTATTTTGAATGATGTTCTCACGTTAAACATTCACACGCTGTGCATCAGAATAGTAATCTTACTAATAGAATACTAAGAATTCTGAGATTCGATATCTGTATTTTCCTGCTCTCATATTTTCATCTTTTTGTTCTCTTTTTCGTTTTTATATCTTCTACATTCTCATTCTAATTGATTGTTACACGCACGATGATATGCTATTTAGCGCGTTCAAACATCATGTTACCAATGAAAATCATGAATATACAACAAGTATGCTTCTTTTGTTGTTATTTCGGTTTATTTAGCCTTGTGGCTTTTTGATTAAATTGCACAAATTGCATAAGGAACTAGTAGCCTAAGGCACATACACACACCTACTCAGAAGCTCATATGCTTTTTCATTCTGCTGTACACATCATTGCAATAACTTGTCACCTCCATGTAAATCATCATGCTCTTACATCAACTTTTTGCGATTCATCGTTTTTTTTATCTTACATGAATTTGATGCTCGAAGAAAACATTCGATCAAAAGCTTGAAAATATGTAAAGCATGTCTTGCTGTAAGCTAGATAATTAGTATATCATTGCGATAATAATAATTAACTTTTATTAATAAAATCAAAATAATTTATTATGCTGTTTGGTTAGCTATCTCATAATATACTGATAAATGGTTCATATGTTCCATTATCTTGAACGACAAGTTTCAATTCGACTGTTTGCGCTACGTGTTCCTGTTTTCTTCTCGGTCACATTCAGTTTTTTTTCCAATTTCCGCTTGAGTTTAGAATGAGCTCCTAACAACAATAGATTGAACATGACTATAAGCTCATAACATTTTATCATTTTCATAGTCTTTCATTCAGTCATTCTTTTTGGCATTTTACTATTATGTCTTATTTTATGTCAAGATGAGCTTAGTAGACAACCTCATCTATATATAATATACAGTTTTGATCATATTATTTATTATTTCATTGTCTCTATTATCAAGTTCATACAGATTTAATTAAATTAGCCAATAACTATACATATATATATATATATATATATATATATAAATGTTCTCAATTCATCATGCATTCATTCTAATTTTGTTACTTCTAATCATATGCTAGTATTTGAAGAAGAGCAAAGAAAAAATTTTCTATGATCCTTTTTTAATTTTAAATATTATATAAACTGCATAATATATGCTATTTCATATGTAATGATATCATTGCTATCTATTGGTATTTGTTAACATTTTCTCTAAAATATCTGAGATTTGAGTTCAAAAATGTGATTTTTACTATAGAGTAAGTAAAACTTTACATTGAGGTAAAAAAGGAATATTCTTCACGACGTGTAGCTTGTTTATCTATTCATGAGCTAGCTACTTGCATAATTCCGTTGTGCATCCTTCTCTATCGTGTACAAGCATTGCCACATTTTTTACGCTCTTTTTATAAAAATCTTACCTTCCACCTTCGCTTTATCTTTTCTATTCTTTGTTATCAATTTGTTATTATATTTGCATAAGCTTTATATATATTAGGATACAGTTGCTAAAATCCTACACATGAACGGCAAGTTACATGGCTCCAACCTTTTCTTTGATCTTTTTCACTTTGTTCAGCTCAACTTACATTCTTCCGACTGCTATTCATTTCTTGATGCAGAAGATGAGAAAATAATTGTGAATTCTTATTGAATCAAACTTTTCTCAACATACTAATGGAAACTATTTTTTTTCTTAGTTTTTCCTCAAGCGATTTATTGTGAATCTTAGTGAGATAAGCTAAATGTCTACCTTGTATCATGCACTCCTCGTTATTCAGCTAAATAATCTTATTCGTTCGCCTTAGTTTTTCTATGTTACTCACAACTAGCAGTAGCAGTTTTGTTCTTAAATTGAAAAGTTTCACTAAACTTTTTTCTTGTTGGATAGTTCTTTTGTCTATTCAAACAAATGGAGGAAATAATGCTTGTTATGCTCATACTCTTCAGGGACTTATGTTCAGAACGGTTATGAGTTTCAATTTTTCCTTTCCTCCATCTCACATCTTGTCCCCCCCCCCATCTTTTGCTCTACTTTCACCTCCCACTCTATTTCTTTCAATTCACCCTATCCAATTCTCTATTTCCTAGTCCTTCTCGCTATCTCCCTCTCTCTCTTCTTCTGTTCCTCTCTCATATATCAATCTCTTCTTCTCACGTACTCGCCTTTTCAATCATATACTTCCACTCTGCTTCTTCATCATCTTCTTCCCACCTCCTCTGCACTTGTCATGCTTCAATTTTGCCAGTTTTCTATAAACGGCCATGCTTTGTCCTGTCTTCTTATTCGATACTCCCGCATTAATCCACCATTTGACTGCCCACATTTTCATTTTAAAAACTTTCTTCACTACTGCCATTAACTGAGTTTATTTGAATTGTAACAATCTTTGAAAATATTTAATGACTTGACCAGGAAATCGGTTTTTTCTTGTTTTAGTTTTTGAAAACTAAAATAATTGTTTATAGCTGTCATGAATAGTTTGGTAATAATTTAAACTTATTACTCTCGATTCTTATAGTTTAGTTTTTTAGCTAGGTATATTACTTCATGTTTGTCACCCGTTTTGGTCATTTTTTTTGACGTCTTATCTCTTTTTGCAAGATTAGTGTGAATTCATTTTTTTTGTTGCATTGAAATCGAAAATGAATTAATTTTGAAATTTTTCTAATTTATGAGCAATGATTGAAAATGCATTTCTTTTTGTCCCAGGTAGGATCATATTCTGCTTCAAATTTCATTTCCAAACAACCATTTTGAATATGTAGAGCTGTTTTCCTTTAAGAATTTTTCAATACTTAAAGCGCTGTTGAAATATGAGAGATACTGCTATGCAATAACTGAACTGGGGAATATTCATCATATATTTTTATAAAATGTTGTAGTGATTTTCTTCTTGATAATTGTTTTTTTTTCCTTTTTTTATTCTCATACTTATCTTTTCATATATTTCAGAGGATGTTACAATAGTTCAAATAATAAAAGAGGATACATTTATTTGGATCAAACGGTGGCGATGAATGGACTTACCTTTCATTTACAGGTAACATTCTTATTTAATTTTATATATTTTTTATTTATTTGCTTAATTGTTTTCCACAAACGATTATTTTTAAGTCCGGTGTTCACAAACGCTCTGTTACCATAGAAGGGCAAGAAATTTCTCTACGTGATTTGAGATCAGCTGCATTCAACTTTATTCAAGAAGTTGTAAGTTCATATATTTCAATATAACGCTTGTTTTGTTGGACAACTCATATTTTTACTTTTCAATCTTATATATTCTTTGACATATTTTCGTGTTTTCAGAACCCTGACCAGTCATGTTCAAACCTTCAAGACCATATTCTATTATATAAGCATGATTTGAGATCTATTAATATTCTTCAACTTATAACAACCAGCTCCGATATATCAGAAGGCACACTCGTAGAAGTAGTTATTAGCTGTAAGTTCCTTTCATGTCAGTTAATATCGTTTGTAAGATGATCAACGTGGAAAATTCTTAATTATCAAGACAATTTTCGACCTCAATCAAATAAGTTAATGATTGACATTTTTAACAAAAAAGCTATTTCTTATTACTAACCGAAAATGCAATAATAGCTACATGTAGCTTCAAATTATTAAGATTCTCAAAGAAATTAGTATAGAATTAGAAATATTAATGCGATTTGAGATAAATGAGTGAAAGAAGCTGAATGGATTGATGAAATGATGATTTAGTTATTCAGTATTAGTTAAGAGCATTCCTATACTTCTCTCTATCTATCTCGTGAAAAGTTGTAGAATAAGCTCAGAACGGACCAGCTTAGTAAAATGACAAGCATGGAATGTGTTTCATGTTAAGCTTCGTAAATTGCTTTATACGGCTAAAAGATCAGCCTCCAGCGATTTTGTGTTTTGTCGTATTTCAGTTTTTGTCAATTACTTTGCTTTCATTTGCTTAGCTTTGATCAATTTAACATTTATGTTATCTTAGCTATATGTCAAATAGTTATATAACAACTCGAATGGCGAACAATGATATAGAATAAGTTGACGATTTTGAATGAAAATGAGATAGATGGAAGGATCGGAGAGGAACCGAATGAGAGAGACAAAGAGTAAAGCGTAGGCAAGTAAAGAAATGATATTGGCTCATTTCTTGTTACCGAATATCCATCTCGTGTATGTTATCCTTTTCTGGCAAAGTATTGCGAATTTCATTCGATATCTTTAATTATCATTATCAACAGAAAATAGAAAATATATACATATAGTATATAGTATATATATATAGTATATAGTATATATATAGTATATATATATATATATATATATTATTCTATTCAATTTATTTATTATATATTTTTTTATTATATTACAAAAAAATCAATCAACACATCATTATTGTATAAATGAATAATCATTATCAGTAATGATGAAGTGTTTTAGTTCACACTCCCTCTCCAGTCTTAAGCGTTTCTATGAAGCCGTTTTTTGTTTCCGGGCTGCTTGTAATCAATTGAAATGTTTGTTGAAGAACCAAGCTTTATAATGAAAATGATTGCTTCTTGTTCAAAATTTTTGGCTTTTTCTTTCATCTTAGAAGGCATGAAACTCATTGGTTTCATGTTGTATTGCTAATTCTTTGTAGCATATCGCTCATCTTTGTTATCCTACTCTCACATATTGGAGGATTTTTAACACTTTAACCACCTTTTTGCCTGTTTACATTTTCAATTCAACATCTCGATGCATTCAATGCTTCAAATCTCTTCATGAGCTTAGCCATCTGGCTTTGCGAAAGAAGCCAGTTTACTTTCATACGTTTCGGTTTTTAATGAAAAAAGAAAGATTTTTGTTACGCTTTTGGCTATATACGGTTAATAAAATTTCATCTCATTTCAACTAAATGCTGTTAAAGTTCCAATTTAGTAGCCACATTATGACTCTTTTTTAAGAGTTGCGCACAATTTTCGTCCTAAAAATAAAAATTAGTTGTAGAATTAGTTTTTTTTTCACTGTCTGTTCATTTATTGGTATGTTAACTTTGCAACTTTTACTTACCTTCTACTCCTTAATACTAAATAATGCATCAGCCTCTCAAAATGTGAATCAGCCTCTTTCTTCTGTTTTTTTAGCGAAAATCAATTTTGGCTGTTTCTTAAATGGCTATTCATTCGTGTCCCTAATATATTTATTCGGTTCAAAGTGTTATTTCGTATCGTTGTGACCTAAAATGCATATGCTGCGTTTTTTGAATTTTTTTTTGAATTTTGCACAGTGAAACGGTTTATTTTTTCGGCTTTATATATTGTAAATACCTCGTAAAGGTGTGAAGCTTATCGCTATCGCTCATGGATTGTCTTCGCATTTTTCCAAATGAACAAAGGATTTCGTGAGCACATAGTCCGGTATAATCCAGCAAATTTGGATTTAATCGGCTACGCAAGAGATGTATAGTCAATATATCTGAACTCACTTCTATTAATGCTACATGCAAGCTCAACTAATCAGTGGTAAAAAATTTATTCGCCACTGATAAAAGTTGATATATAGTTACTAACCATATAGTTACTGCACATTATTTCAAACAAACGAATGTGCAAGATTTTCATTGTAGTCGGTTGAGTCTCATCAACAGATATACTTTCAGTTGGTCATCATGCGTTCCGTTTATTTTTTTTTTTTTTTTGAAATTTTATTGATAAGCTACAGCAGTAGCATAAAATATAGAAATTTCCTCTTTACATATAATTATAATTTTTATATAGTTCAGAAACATAGCTATATGACTCGTCTTTCATGATCTATTGAGCATTCAAACATTCTAATCAACTAGCACTTGTTCTCTTCTTTTTTCTTCCTTTTTTTTAGATAAAATGCCCTTTCATATATTTTTCTTCTTCTGTTCATTTCTCTTTTTATCTTTTTGCATTTTTTTATATCGTATCGTGCTACCTATTTTCTTGCCATTCTTACATCTTGACAAGCATCAAGCAGAGGCTGTTCTTTGCGAGCCTGTGGCTTAAGCTTGCCGGTTGTCTTGTGTCCTGTTCATCGATTCTGCCCGTGGGGGCTCAGCTCTCCCTCTCTCTCTCCGGCTTTGCAGCTCTCTCTTTCTCTATATAATAATCCTCTTTAGGAAGCCCCTCAGAGCCTGAAGGAAAGTAGGGGTTGGTTGTGAGGAAAGAAGAGAGATATAGAGTATGAGAGGAGGTGTACTGAGATCGCGAAAAGGAAAAAGAGAGATATACATACATATATACCGAAAGAAACAGAATAAGGGTGTTGAGCAAAAGATATTCAAAGTGAGAGTATTCATTTATATTTTCTATATCTAAATTTCATATTGCTTTTCACCCGGTCGAATCACGAACTTATTCTCGAAACCTTTGATTCATGTTCGCCGTTTTGAGGATATATCAGCATCCCACTTTATATTTGATCATCATTTTAAATGTGCATGAACGTGTATATGTGAGAAGAAGATTTCACTTCATATCTCAGATCTCCTTGCAGTTGTTCTAGCCTACAATACGCTACTGATCATAATTATTTTCAATATTCATGAGACGATGTATGTTGCAGACGTAAAATACATCATAGATTTCCTTAAATAAATCTTCCTTTTCAAGCTTCACGTCATCTACTCGTCATAGGTTGCCTTTATTTGGCCAATTTCCGGCTATTCTTAGCTTTTTGCATAACTCATTGCGACTAACCAGCGCTTATGATATGTTATACTCACATTCACCATTCACATATACATCTATAGGTATCTTGCAGTAGCTTAAGATAATCCAGAAATTATTCACAATTATTTATTTGTTCCTATGAAAAATTTGAGGCCACAATTATATTTTTTGTTTAAGCAATTTTTTTTGCCAGTCGTTCTCGTTCTATCTATGTTATCCACTCAGCTTCTCCCTTTTTTACTCAGAAATACTTCATTCTTTTTGGTATATTTAAAAGAATGCTAGATAGATATTGCCTGACTCTTAATTGTTTCGATGCTTAAGCTGTAACTAGCAGCTATGCTCCCATTTTCTGCCATTCATTTTCATTCACCAGATATAATCATGGCATTCTTCTGATATACATATACTAACATTCTCCTTGTGTTACCATGCTACGAAGGCTGTTTCTTATTGCTTTTGTTTTTCATATCATTAGCATTTAATCTCCCTATTTCCTATCTAATAAAAAGCAAATTACTACCTGATACTGAGTTATTGTCAAGCTAGAACCAATGATATAAGCTTGGTTTAAGTCTTACAACTTTTTTTTTCTTGGTTACACGTTTACTCTAACGCATTCTCAACACCAACTACAATTTTTTTCTTAACATGATTAGTAGTTAATCTTCCAAATTTGCTCCATTGTAGTAAATAACCTGTTTGTTGCCAATTGCTCTTGTAATTTACATTATGTTTCCTATGAGTCATATTAATCTAGGCCGTGATCTGGATTTCATATGCCGACGGCCAAATGTTCCAGTCCTAAATGCTCTAGCCCCTGTAGAGGCTTTAGTTTTGATATTAAACCGGATTGCAATCGTCGAACTATTATATTAGATGGTATGTAAGAGAATGTGTGTGTGTATATGTATATATCATACAGTTAAGTAACAGATTAAAAGCTTTAGCGAAAAGCTACAAAATGTGAGAAATATAGGATAAATCAATGAATAGCTAAAGATCATACAAAATAGTTGATTTAAGATAATTATTATATATATATATATATATATATATATATATATATATTATAATAGTATTAAAAGCTTCAAATATTAAAAGGAATTCTTTTCAGCTTGTCCACAACATGAAAGGCTCGTTGTTCATCCTCATACTTTATATGTACATTCATATAAAGCTCCCACGTTTTGCGATTTTTGCGGAGAACTATTGTTCGGATTAGTTAAGCAAGGTCTTAAATGCCAAGGTAAATCAAGAAAACTATTAGCATTATACTTTAGAAATACTTTTATTTCAATAATAAATATAATAAACATATATTAATGATATATAATTAGGATGTGGCTTGAACTATCATAAACGATGTGCCTCGAAAATTCCAAATAATTGCAATGGATCAAGGCAGCGACGACCAAGTGCTATCCCATTATCACCTACTAGCTCAAATATCATGAATGCCTTAACAGAACGAAGAGTATGAGCACAAAGCATGCCATCCGTTGCCTATTTTTAAATCTTTTATAGCAATCACGACGTGATTCATGCCTGGAAGCTTTGGATGCTGCTCGCCCTCAATCAACAATGGGAGGACAGTTAGCTCCTGATATCTACATAACCACAGATAATGATTGTGGGGATCCTGTTGGTGGAAATGTAGGTTTATTTTAGTAATCTAAACTAAAAAAAAAATTATTATATAATTTATATGATATATGATATATGATATGCTTAATTTATTTTTTAGTTTTTGCAAATGCCGCGTAAAGACAGATCATGTTCTTGGAGCGGACGACCTTTATGGATGGAAGTGGCAGAAGCTACTCGAGTGAAGGTAAACAATCTTAGATATGATAATGATATATTAAAAAGAAATACTATATTCAGGTTCCTCATACTTTCCAAGTACATAGTTATAAGAGGCCTACCATCTGTCAACATTGTAAAAAGTTATTAAAAGGCTTAATTCGTCAAGGTATTCAATGTCGAGGTGAGGATTTAACTTCTAATATTTATCATTCTGATATTACACTATTTTTACTTTCTTCATGTTTCATTCCGACAATTCATTGTGTTTAGATTGTAAATATAATTGTCATAAGAAGTGCAGTGAATTAGTTGCCAAGGATTGTCCTGGAAATGTTTCAAACCAATTCTTTCTGGGTACTTCTGATGATGGTAAGTTAGCTTTTTCATGTTATTCAAACGATTCGTCAATGGATATCGGGATTCGTAATTTGTATTGCATCTAAAATCATGTGAATTTTATATTCATTATTTCTGTTGTATGTTTATTTTGAATGAGAGATATGTGCAGGAATTATTTCCAACTTTTTTTTCGCTCAGAGAAATTGAATGTAAGCTTATATTGACGCATTATTCTGGATTGATCATCCTTTTTCTTGGATGTTTTATTGTTGTCACTCTTGCTATAGGTCGGTCTCTCTGTGGAAGTATGGAGAATCTAAGAATGTGTTCTGTTCCATACGAATCGGACCAATCCGGTATAGATAGCTTGTTCTAACCCTTTTATATATATTTCATTACTGACACATATCCACCCACCCACACACACACACACACTTGTATCCATTTAACACTCGTACTTCCGTAGTCCTTACTATGCATCAACGCTCACTATCTGGCTTCGTGCTAGTTGTCCTTGTGCACGTCTGTCCATGTTTTTGTTATTGTCGTTTCATCAAAAAAAAATAGGAAAAAATATTTTGATTTTCAGAACTATGCTTTAACAGTTAATATCATCAGATATACAAAATTAATTTATATATATATATTCTATTTTGCATGGTGAAAGGCATATATTTGATTGTTCGAAACAACCCTATACATACACTTACTATATGACTATGCAAATGGATTATGCATGAGGAGTATGTTAATTGAATTTAACGTTAAACTTTGACTTGAGTCAACGAAGAAGCTTTTTTATTTTGTCTATTTTAAAGTTCTGCTCATGCATGATTCAATTACAATTTTTACACCTTAAATCAGCTATTCGCAGTTATCCCAATAAGGAATTATATTAAAGTAAAAAAAATCAAAAAAGAAATATTTATTCCTTTGTTAAAAATTGCTTAGTAATTTCCTCTGTTTGAAATTACTTAACACCGCTTGTGTTTTCTTTACTTTGTTTCAATTTATATTAACTATTTTCGAGATATTAACCAAAATAGTTGACGTATGAATGTTGTTCTTTCCTTTTTATTTAAGTTCTACCCGTTTTTCCCATTCATAAAATGATCTATTCATATTCAGGAACAGCTGAAGATCGAGACGACGAACTTAGTCCGCGTTTGCATAAAAAAGCTCAAAATACCCCTAGTGCCCCTCTGCAAGGTTCTGATGGTATATTTGTGGCACAAAGCTCGCCAGAAGATGAAGTACTCAGTGCTGAAAGCCAGGTGTGCAGACGATACTATAATCATATAAAGCTTCAATTATAATCTCAAAATTCTGTTAACTATACTTTGCTCTTATAGAATATTCCTCTTATGCGAGTTATTATGTCGAAGAAGCAGACAAAACGAAAAAATGCGAAAGTATTGAAAGAAGGCTGGATAGTTCATTATACCAATCAAATGAATATGGTATATGATTGGATAATCATAACAAATCTTAACTATATTTTCAGAGAAAAAAGCATTATTGGCGTTTAGATACTAAAAGTATTATAATGTATCAAGATGAAACATCAACCAGATATTTTAAGGTTTGATTTCTTTTTCTCTTTTTCATCTCTACAGCTTATATTTTATTAATTTGCACTATAATTATATAATTGTATTTTATAGGAAATTCCTTTAAATGAAGTATTAGAACTAAAAAATATTGAACATGAACAAGTGAAGCGGACTGGAACACACTTTTTCGAAATTCGAACACAAGATTGTGTCTATTACATAGGTACGCTCTTTTTCATTTCATTCTTCTGTTTTTTTTTGTATATTTTTTTTTTCAAAAATATTGACCTCTCAGGTAAGTCATTGATGGTATTTATCGAGTAAAATTAAACAAATTATGTTTATGAAAATAAGTATTTTTATTAATTATTCAATATTTGATTATTTGATTTTATGACTGTTGCCCGCTTCAAAGCTAGTCTACTTGAAACTGTTTGTTTTTGTTCGTGTATACTTCGGCTATTTGGGGTACACATAATCATAACCATCGTCAGCATCATCACCTTGTGTTATGCTATTGTGCTTATGTACAAAGTCCGCAACGCCGTTGAAGATAACACTTTGGCGCCACCTTCAAGCAACTTCTCATACAGTTGTTGTTTTGCAACTATTTCTCATCATGTCTTCGGCGGTTAAAACTGCTTTGTGGTTGCTGTAATCTCTTCTGATTATTCATATTTCTTCTTCACGGCCATTTCTATTACTTTTTCTTCTTTACAATTTCTACAAGATCGATACAATACCAGCTAGCTATTCATATATGAGACTTTCTATTTCACATTTGCATAAGTCTTTCCTTTATTCTCTTCTGTTCTTATTTTCCATTTTCTTGTTCTCTTCTCAACATATATTATCGTCAGTTCTCAAATTTACACTTTTTACACCTTTATTCTTTCCTTTTTCCTCATCATTTCGATGACAAAATACATTTTTATATATCATCGTTATTATATAATTTTAATTAACCATTATAAATCAGCAATCTATATCCACCACAAAAAACAACAAGTACAAACTTCTTTTTGCTAAAATGAAATCAGAAGACTAACAGTTTTCAATTCTATTTTGATCACATTCATTTCCAAAATTAATTATGTAACTCTCATATGTTTGAGATTTTTTTTTGTTTATTAATTATTAGTTTATTATGTTTTGTAGGAATATATGAATCTAATGGTGATCATCATCATCATCATCATATGTTCATTGAAATTGTGTTCATAATCGTAAGAGATTCTCAGTTTTTTGACGTCACAAACATGTATTTTATGAATTTCGCATATTATCGTATTAAATTTATAAAAATCAGATAGTTTAGAGATAAAAAGAGTCTGTTCTGAATCCAGTCGAATGCTCAGAATACTAGAACTTTCTCATTGTTCAACTATCTATTCACTACACTGTATTTAGGTTATGTTAAGTAGTTTGTCTTTTTTCGTGTTACTGTAGAACAAAACAAAATTTTATATGTGACTTGCAGCTGCATTTCACATTTTATTTCCTTGGCGATAAGATCGGAAAGCATATAAACGAATTAAATGTTTTCAGCAAAAGATAGACTATAACTTCTGAGCTAATTTGAATTAGATTCAGCTTAAGCATTTAAATCGTTTGCTTATCCTTATCAATATTGTATTTTTCTTCAGTTCACCCATTAAGCTTTTTTTAATTTTTACATTCTCGATTGTAATCATCTTATCAAATTACTTGTATTTATCATCATTCTTTGCCTCATTATGATTAATACTGCTCCATCTATTAGATTTTATATCAAATCGAGCTAGAAATTTCCATATAACATTGGTTATTACATATATCTAAAATCTAGCTAGTAGAATAGATGGAATAAGATGCACTACCACGGAAACAGTTAGATTCTTAAATGAAGTACAGTGCTCTCGATCCGGTTTTTGATGATAATTTACAGGCTATTGGCTAACAAACACTTTGTCCAGATCTATTTCATTTGAGGGTCTTTCCATCTTTTATCTTGTTCTTCGTTCACTCTTGCATTTCCTATTAATATCTCTTAGTAAGAAGTTATATCGGCAAACAGGCTTTAATACCTAGATGCATAGCAAGAGTTCGACAAGATTTTTATCAAGACTTATAAATGGAATGTGAACTCTACAATGTCTGCTTCATTTACTCTCAATATTTGAAAGATCAAATTCTAAGAACACCAAGCCCTTTCTTATCTATTATGTATGATATGATTTTCATGTAAAATATTAATTGATATATAGAAACCGTTTTCCTCTTTATTTACTTTTCTTTTTCTCACTTGCTTGTTATACTTTTATTGTTATTCCAGTTAAACATTTCTTTGAGTCAGCTTATACAATTTGATCCTCATCAAGTGTATAACACTCTATTTCAACTATTTTTTTTATTTCTATCTCATAATTTGATTCATTTTACTTCCTCTGACTAAAATATATATCGATGCCAATACCAATACTAACGAATAATGACCGTTTCCACATCGTAATTATCCCTTTTTCGCTTCAACGTTCATTTTTTTCCTGCTGAAACTATATCTTGAAGTTCTTTGTAAACACGAACGTTCCAGCATAGTCTTGATTATATTCCTGTTCCACCGTGCCATTCTACTAAAGTTGTTAACGGAAAAAAGACAATTCCTGAGTTAACTATACCTATGTTTTAAACGAATTCTTTGGTAGAATTACACCAATCAGTCTATTTATCATGTCATCATCTCATTTGCTTTTTCAAACATTGATTTTTTCTTGCTGAAGAAGTTCAGACGATTGCCATCCCAGATCTCTCATAAGTCCGGGAAGAGATGCGTAACGTCTATGTGTGCATCAGCTTTTGTAATCTCGACTTCATATCTTTCTTGTTTTCTCTAACATTGCGAACGAGAAATTTTTGGTAAACGTACCCTCAAGGTTTGCATAAGAGACCCCGAGGGCATGAAAATTACCGTTCTTTCACGGACGTGATGTTTGCAAGATAGTTTGGAAGCAAATGAGGATCGGGAAAAGAAAACGGCTAAACCTGTTTGTTTCCGCCGGTTCTTTGGACTGCTGTTGCCTTGAGCGCTCTCAATCACCTCTACCAACAAGCCGTTTCTCCTCAGGTCCTGTCTACGTAACATCACTTCTCTGTTTCACTTCTCCGGTTGTCTGTGAATTCAATTTGAGACTAGGTATTGACAAGTAGTCAGGTCTAACACCCACACATGACGACATTCAACCGATTTGCATATAAGTATCATCTTTTCGTACGCCATATAAGCGCTAAAGTTTCTGCCCAGTTGTCCATATCGTCACATGCAATCTCTCCGTAATGTATCAACATCGAGTTTTTAATAACTTCTAAAGGATAGATGTCGTTGATCGTTTTTCTTTTAACATTTTATCTTTGTATTTAAAATAATTAATATTGTGTATGGTTAGCATCTATATATGTATCAATCGTTTTTTGAGCAATTTATATGGTTGGTGTTTGAACCTTCTAACTAGTTAACTTTGTTTTTCAAATTCTTTAGTTACGTATATACCTATGTATTTAGTTACATATAAACTAGTATTGACATAAACTGTAAGACAGTGATCCATCCACTTTTCTGCTTTTTCCTCATTCATATGAATTTTTTATCAGTTCAATCCAATGATCGGTTTGATTTTATTCCACGTTTATATTTATTCACTTGCTCATTTACTTCTCTTCTCTGCAGTTTGCCCCCCCCCCCAATCTGTGTAGTTCAGCTTTGATCTATATTTCCATTTTCTCAATTTATGCCACGGCAGTCAAATAGACATTCACGAGGTTTTGTCTGGGTATGCTTGTCCCCCTCCCAAGTCTATCCTTGATCCGATTATCGCTTTCATCTGCTTGACCAAATCGGGAAGTTCCATCTTAATTTTTTCTGTCAAAACTTTTGTTGACGTCATCTAGGTACGTGTCGAACTCATGAAAATATTAGTTTATTGTATAGTTTGCCACCAGAAAACATTCACAAGCTTGTTTGATCCTGCATTATTTTTTTTATGAAGTATACTAGAGTAAATCAATTTCAATCAAATTAGAAAGGCTTTTTATCGGCGGAAATCTTGCTTGAATTAGTATTGTCTTCTTTCTTGTTCATCCGGAGAGATAAAAGGAAAATAGTTTACAGTATCATTGTTGTTTGAATCCAATTTTTACTTTATAAAATAGCTATTTATAACATTTATTGAATGATCAAGTTAAAACTTGTTTCATATTCACAAATATGAAGAATATCTTAAGTTTCTGCTTTGGCTTACCTTATGTATGTCCACTCTTCCGACTAAAGATACGATAAATACGCGACGGGGGGGGGGGATCGCCTGTTGGAATGATGGAAGAAGAACAAGATCTCCTGGGCCCTGTGGCTTACAATTGGCCTGGATGAATCCATCTGATCGTTCACCTCGAACCAGTCTACACATAGAAAAAGCTTTTGCAGCACACCTGCTGCTTTAATAATTATCATACATTGATTTCTCTTTATATCAGCATTATCCGCATTGTTTATTTTTTGAATTTTTATTATATATTGTTTTGCTAAACAATGATTTCTTAACATTTCTAATTGTTGAATTATGCATGAATGTGTCGTATAAGACATTGTCAGCTGTTATATCATTACATCATTCAATTAAAAAAATATATGTGCATATATGTATATATGCGAAAGCACAGTTTGAAGTTCAAAGTCAAACATATTTAGACAGCATTCAAACTAACTGTTGCATATTTCTACCCTTTATCTGGTAGCAATCTTATGTTTTTCCTCTTGACAGAGTAAACGAATTGTGTTATCACCGTTTTGTTTGAGTTTCCCTGAAAAATATTCAATTCAAACCTGTGGAGTTTTTGCTTTTCCTATTTCATCTTCTTGTTTATTTTCAATTTCTTGTAACATAACTGTATTCAATGTCGAGGTAGAAGTTATACTAGTTCCGAAACAAAACAATTTTTCCGACAATAATTTTTCCTCTGGTGGTATGTTTACTCTTCTGAGTAAATACAAAAAAATTTGTTTTGAAATTCCAATATAATTGAAATAATCGTTTGAGATGTTTTCTCTCATCATTCGATTTCAATCTTTTACAAACCTTCTCATATTAATCGAAAGTTCAAAATAAATTTGACAATTTGCTGTAAATAGCTCGAAGTATTGTCCATTAATAGCTCACTTATCTATTTATTTTCTCTTCATTCAATCAAATGACTTTTGGCCATTTGAGGAACCTTTGTTTGAATCTAGTGTTAATATGAACATCTTATTGAGGTAACAATCAGAAACAGTTCATAAATTAATGTTTTACATTCTTATGTGTCCTTGATCATTCACTGATGACGTCAATAGTTTCTTGTATCATACATGAAAGTTAAATTTTTCTTCTTTCGGTTTTATTGTCTCATTCTCGACTTACATCATCGTTGCCTACTACACAACATTGTCACTGTTGTCGTCATTTCGCTCTCTTTTTGTGGTCTACAAGTGATAAGCAGCTACCAAGGCTAACTAGTCTAACCTAATTTCTAGCATTAATTTATTAGCATCTTTTCAAACTATTGTATGATTACTACAATCGCAAAAATACTCTCTCTCTCTCCATCGTCGTCGTTGTTGTTGATCAGGACACATGGTCGACAGCATTGACAACGCGGATAGCAACGAGACAATCACATAATTCTGGAATTGACGTTGTCGTGATCATCCGATCATCAGGCCGTACATCGAAACAGTTTAGTTTGACCATTTTTCTTTCGATGTGCTGATTACATATCTCTTAACTGCATTGAATTTCGTTCTTATGTCTAGTCCACTCTTCATTCCTTACTCTGACTAGCTATCTTCTGTTCATGTGTCTTTTCTGCTGCGCATGTCTTCTCTTTGTTCCGTAAAAGATGAAGTTGTCCTTTGAAGTACGTAAGACCACTAGCTGTACCTAAAATAAATTTCTTATTTCAATACAATCTGTAAAATCATGATAGCGTGATATTCCTTATATTCTTTTTCATATTTATTCACATTAGACTTCGCTATTCTTTTCTTTTACATTTCTTTTACATTTTTGATTCCCTGAATTGCTAGTATACCTTTAGTATGAAACATTCATGTGTAAGTATGAAAGTACGAATGAACAGTTGTTATTTTTTGATCCTTTTTCCTCTATCTCTTGATTTTTTGATCTTGAGATTGAAATTAATGGGAAATCTAACTGGTTCTTAAATTTTCAGTCATTTTTACTTTTCAAGTTTCTCTATCATATGTTTAGTATTATGTTTCTCAGCTGGTTCCCACCATCTCATTCCTTGTTCTTGTCTTTTGATTTCCTAGCTCTCCATCATTACTTATCTATCCGTTAATCTAGCTCGTTGAGTTGTTTAAATTTGTTAACAAAAACTCAAATGCTCTATAACACCTGCTAGAGCTGTCTTCTACACTAATGTTTCCGCGTTGCACTTGCAATTCAACCTGCAGCTAGGCCTACGTATTCGATAATCATATCAATAATCATGTCTTTACTATTTGATATATTTGACTACTCTCTATTATTCTCTAAATTCAGTAAGACCAAAATGCTCGTGGATTCTTCATTCCTAGCAGCATATGATTTTCCAATAGTACAGTTTTGTCCACGAAAGAAAGCTTATTTACTCGAAATCGACGATACACATCAAGTTCCATCAACAAGCCGAGGTCAATATTCCATTATCACTAATTTAATAAATATAAAATATAAGAGATTTTCTCGGAGTATGTCTATGTTTTTCATCATTTTATCTAACTATTTCAGCCGGTTCTCCATCTGAGGAAAATTCATTACATGTAGCACAATCATGGTCACAAGCTATCCAGGCTGCTTTAATGCCTGTAACTCCTCAATCAAGTACAGGACAAGTGGCTATGGCTAAGTTGAAAGTTCCAATTGAAGGTTAGTTCTAACTTTTATACATTCGGCGAAGTTTTTACATCTATCTCTCATAATCTGTCAATGTTATATTTTGACGAATATATCATCCATGTTTTCCTGAGATAATTGAAATTTTTAAGGTTTCCCTTTCTTATACTAATCTAGAAAAGTTCATATGTATTAGATCTATAGTATATATATATATATATATATATATATGAGATTAATAGTTTTGTTGAAGGGATGACGTACCCACAGAAACATTAACATAATTTTTGGTGCGAGCTTTTCCAAGTTGTTTGTTCAATAAGCTTCTTTGGAACTATTTTTTGTATTTATCACTTTTTCAGTTTGCTGTTCAAAGCTCACGTACATTTAAAATATCACCACAAGCCATTTAGATAAGTTGCTGATCACGTCATCTCTCATACTCATATACTCATAACTAAATGTGGAAATTACTTTTCATCTCTCTTTCTCGAACTTGGTCCAACAGATCAATTATATTCCATATTTTTAATTTTCCTGTGTAATTTCCACATCTGCTCTTTTAACTTTATTCATCTTCCTTGTTCTTTCTCTTTACGTATTTTCTTTTCTGCCATTCTGTCTTCATCTGCGGAATTTACCTCATTTATCTTTCTTTTTCGGTTTCATTATTCTGCTTTCTCTGTTCTCAATCCAATTTTTATCCTTTGTAACATTTTTCTCTTTTTTTTTTGCAAATTTTTTTGGATTAATAATTATTTTCTTCAACAGCTATTGTCGACAGTTTTTGTAGTTATTCATGATACGGTTTCGTTTTTAAAAAATTGCTTAAACTCTAACTGGACATTATATAATGCCTATAAATGCCTGTTTTGACTATATTTTAAAAATAGGAAGCAATTTCTAACTTACAAATTATATTTCCTTTCATCATTCTTTTTTTCCGCCTTCTCGTTCTCTCTTCCTCTTTCTCCCTCTCTCTTGCTCTCTCTTTCTATTGCTCTTTTTCTTTTCTCTATACTCATTGCCTTTTTCTTTCTCTTTTTGTTCTTTTTCATCTTTTATATATCTATCTCTCTTTTCTCGTTTTCTTTCTCGATTTATTTTTAATACCAAATGAGCACTCATATCTTCATATACGGAGCATACATTTAGCTGTTCTGTTTTCTATTTCACCCCCTCCTCCTTCGCTTTCCATCACATCATTCATATTTCCCTCCCACATTGCCTGAGACACTGAGCTAGAGCTAGAACTAGCTATTTTGGATCTCTATATTTCATAAACTTATACAATTTTACAAAGAAGTTATTCAAACTGTTCTGTTAATACCTCTACTATTAAATCTCTTCAATTTGTATTTTGTATATTTCTATCAACTTATCCTCTATATTCAGCTATATTAACACTCAAGTATATCAAAGGAAAACATCAAACGCTTTCATAATAAATTCAAAATATCAGCTATTTCCTTCTTTTTTCGGCACAAATTGCTTTCAATTTTACTGTTCTAAATATCGCCGACAACTATTGAATATGAGAAATAGATGGCTACCTCGACGACTTTTTTCCTTGAATAGTCGAAATGTGTATGCAAATATTCTAGGAGAGAAGGGCCATCTTGGATCAACTATTCAGAGTGAACAGGAATTTTCCCAATTATATCAGATATTTGCGGAAGAAGTAAGATACTTTCACTTATCACTTAATCATTGAGAAATTGAAATTTTTAAAATTCTTTCTGACTTTTTGCATCAAAAATTCCTCGAAGAACTTTTTCTTTCGTTAAACAAAATCGAGAACCTATTATTGTTTTAATAAACTATCATTGCAGGTTCTAGGATCCGGACAATTCGGTACCGTATATGGCGGTATTCATCGAAAGTCAGGAAAACATGTTGCTGTGAAATTGATTGATAAGCTCAAGTTTCCACCTAATAAGGAAGATTTATTACGAACGGAAGTTCTGATTCTTCAGGTAAATTGATTGATGAAGTCTTTGCAATAATTTATCTTCATCGTTTTCTTTATCATGCTCTTTGTTCAGAAGGTTAAACATCATGGTGTGGTGGAATTCCAGCAAATGCTGGAAACACCCGATAGAATATTTGTTGTTATGGAAAAGTTGAAGGTGAGAAAAGTTTTTTTTTTTAATTTTGATTTTTGAACTATATATATATATATAGCATAAATGATAAATGTATATGATCGATGTATTTAAGGGAGATATGCTTGAGATGATATTATCATCAGAAAAAGGACGTTTAAGCGAGCGAATAACTCAATTTCTTGTGGGACAGGTTTGTACTTCTATATCTAAAACTGAACTGTTAAAGAATTTAATCAATCTCAATTTTTTGTTTCAGATTCTTATTGCACTACGTTATCTACACAATTTAAATATTGTACATTGCGACTTGAAACCTGAAAATATTTTATTAACATCAAATTCAGATTTTCCTCAGGTTCGTATATAGATAGATTTATTTTTAACTATGCAAACATATAATATATCTATGTATGTATATATAACTATATATATAACTATATATAACTATATATGCACATATGTGTATGCAATTTTTTTTATAATATTTTATTGTTTGTAAGGATAATAGTACAGATTTATGATATCATATGTTTTCAGGTAAAATTATGCGATTTTGGCTTTGCTCGCATTATCGGAGAAAAATCATTCCGACGTAGTGTTGTGGGTACTCCAGCTTATCTAGCTCCAGAAGTTCTACGAAACAAGGGTTTCAATCGTTCTCTGGATATGTGGAGTGTAGGAGTTATTGTATACGTGAGGTAATTTTGTGTTTCAATTATATTTTCCTTTGATTTCCTATCATTGCATTCATTAATTTCATTTCTGTTTAGTCTTTCTGGCACATTCCCCTTCAACGAAGACGAGGATATACATGACCAGATTCAAAATGCTGAATTTATGTATCCTGCTAATCCATGGAAAGAAATTTCATCTACGGGTAAGTACATATAAATGAATACTTTTTTGTTTTTTTTCTCATATGTATATTCATATATATTTGTATATTTTTCTTATTTTAGCTATTGAATTTATAAATGGTCTTTTACAAGTGAAAATGAGCAAAAGGTTCACTGTTTCAAAAGCGTTGTCTCATATTTGGATGCAGGTGAAGTTTAAAATTGTAACTAAAAATTATAAAAATTATAATTTTTATTAATAAAATCCCAGTATATAAGCACATTTTAAACTTAAAAATAACTATAATATACGCCTGATAATAAGCTAATGCTCAATATTTTTAGGGATACGATTTATGGTCAGACTTGCGATTACTTGAAAAAAGCGTTGGTGAAAGATATCTTACTCACGAGAGTGATGACGCCCGATGGACTGACTACGAGCGAGAGCACAACGTGAAGCCTGTTTACGTGTAACAGAATTCGGGAAAGAAATACATGAATACGTTCTTGTCCCGATGATATAATCACATTTTCATATTTCTGAATTTTATATGTTCATAATCTTATACATGGTTAACTTTGCTGCCTCAACCGCATAAGCCATGTGATCTGGATCGCTATTCAAAATTCCCATCATCTTCATTACGGCTCTTTTCATTTAGCATGAGCAAAGGATATATGTTTGAGCATACTCTCGTTCATATATTCTTTTCTTATAATATCATTTCTATAAATATTTTTTCGTTTTTTTGCATTCTTCGTCTTTTTCTACTTTTTGTTTTCTTGTTATGTTTGCATATCATTTTGTGTAAACATGTTTCTTAGTCTATACCCAACGATCTCAACCTATTGCATCTGAACTATCTCCTCCTTTCTCCATTTTCATCTCTTTATATTACTTCACCCTTTTTTTACTTTCCTATTCTCTTTGTCTATGTTTCTTGTACATTGATCTTAGTCTTTATCTCTTTCTAGCACTTTAACTTGCCATCGAGAGATACTAATCCATATAAACAAAATACTTTTCTCTCTTTCCCATTCCCTTGTCTTTTTCATGATGCAATTATGAAGAATGACATTTTCGATGGCATGCAGCACTTTGTACAAAAAATATACTGAAGCTTTCAATAACTTAGATGAATTTTCTATTTCCTAGAAATAACCACTTCTTATCAACTGTTGTGTACTTGTTCCTTCTTATTTCACTTCATATCAGTCTTGAAAGATGTCCACAAAGACGAAATGTAGTATATATAAATACTATCACATATGAATTAGTATTTTATTAGTATTACAATCACCTTATTTCTGCATGAAGTTGGTGTATATCTCCGTCTTTTAAATGAACCACCCTGCCTGCCTAGATCTTATTTCAAAAGAATGGACAGATTCTTTTCGGAACTACTCTTGTTTTTATGTGCAGATCTATTTGATTATATAAAATATAAATATATATTTATTATTTTTTTTCTCATTCTTGCTTAGAACCTTTCTAAGTAAGCAAGCAAGTTACAGCTCACGACGGTCGCATTCATATTTAAATCAAGAGAAGGGAGCTGAATATATGAATAAGAGGTTATCGTCTTAAGAATTCAAAAGAAAAAAATTTTAATGTTTTTTTTTGCGTTGAATACATCATACTTTCCCAGACATAGGTTTGAACATTTTCCGGTTCAAAACAGCTATTTTCCGGCTACGAGTTTCCCAGATTTTCAACAATAATGACTCAGATGGGTATAAAGATGAAAAAGAAAGACAATGGATATCTGATGAATTCACATGACATTACTTTCACAAAAACATGACAAAATTTCTTTGTTAAAATTTCGTTTAATAATCATTAGCATACCCTAAATGAAGTTTGAATTGAAATTTGTTCAAAATTTTAGAAACCAGATTAGAAGAACACTTGCTGTAGATAATGCAATAATCGTATAATTATCTAAACGTCAAACTATTTACTAAGACTTCACCTTTTATCTATTTAATACTTTTTAAAGTCTTTATAAATTTATTTATTATTTATATATATATATAAGAATATTTAAAAATCTTCATAGTTACAGAGATAGGTTTAATGTGATCGAGTTAATAATATCTTGAAGATGTATTTGCACATTTTCCGGTTTCTCTGAAAGGATTAATAAACAACTTATATAATAATAATTTGAATGTTTTGCTGTATTAAAAAAAACATTTCGTCTAAGTTAAGAGAGGAGAAATCAAAAAAAAGTGTAAATCAAAAATGCGAACATGTAAACTAGGGAGGTCATTTTGTTTTTATCATATGTTTTTGTTTCTTTAGACACTAAAAGACATAATAAAAAGTTGAATTTTAGTATATTTCATTTACTTATTCATATGATCGTCCCAATAGTACGAATATTATAGTTTGCAGAGAAAAAAGTTAAATTTTGCTTTTCGAAAGCAAACTTTCAATAGTCTTCTAATATTTTTCTGTGATTATAGTTAAAAGGGATAACAAAAACAAAATTGAATATATGTTTTTACTACATAAAATAGTTAATACTATATTTTAATTCTCATTATATCTCTGACGAAAGGACATTATAAACAGTATAAACTAAATATAAACATATAATAAAACCAGGTCAATACTATACAATGCATACATCTTTCATCATAAAATATAAAATCATGAATTGGCTATCGATATCAGACATATGCCAGTCAGTCTTTCAGTATCAAATGAAATACTTTGTTTCTGCTATAATATGTTGAATTTTGGGTTTGTTGTCTTTTTAATCTTATTGTAGATTAAATAAAATATGACAATCGTTTCATCAAAAAAGCCCACGTGAACTGTAATTGCAATTCATTTTGATTGCAACTTTTACATTCTATCGTCGAAAATAGTAAGATTTCATCTGGAATATTAGATAATATTAACAGTCTAAGCGGCTTCTCAATTTTGTAATTCGAGTTATGAATGAAAGGAATTTTGATATTAACATCGTCCTTTATCGCTACTCTTTGTTCGATTATTAAATTGAATTTTTCGATCAACATTAATTATTTCAAGTGTTTTTAAAATTTGCTTAATGCGCAATCCATTTGATTATTAATTTTATTGATGTTTTGCTGAATATTTATTGGTCATTTCTTCCTAGATAGCTAATTTCTTCTGTTTATTTATCATAGCTTAAACCACTCCATCGCATAATTTTCGCGATTTCGCTGATTTGTTATCATTTCGTCCTGGCCGTTCCATTCTTTTCCTGCACTTGGAAACCACCTTATTTCGATTCCGATGAACTAGCTGCTGCTTATCCATATGCTTCAAATCCTTTTTGAAATGTTTATTCTATCTACCAAAAAGAATAAAAAAAAGTTTTTTATACGTTTTGAAAAGCATTGTTGTTTCAATTGATGTATTATAATCGATCTTCATATATCTCTATTTACTCTCATCAATTTCTCTTGTTCATCATCTGTTTTATGTAGTTTGAATACAAATGTCTCCACGTGTTTTTACATTTTTTTCATAATTCATTCACTTATTTTGATGTTCTACTTTCTTTCTTTTTTTGATTATAACAAAAAGACCGTGTTATCTTTATAAATGCTTAAAAGAACAATGATTGAATGAACAAAATTTGTACATAAAACAATTATTATATACATCTCTTTTCATCTTTCAATCGAAAGATACAGTTCATGCTTTTGTTTATCACGCGTTGGAAAAAAATTGAAAGGTCACCATGTCCATCTTCCACAACATCTCCAATCTTTTTTTAATATTTTCTTGTTTTGGTTGTGGTGTGAATCATGAAACCTCTGACAGTTTCTCGATGCTATACCTACTCCCTCCATCACTCCTTCAATCTTTTTTTCAATTTTATAGAGATGCTGTACGAAACATGTTGAAGAGAAAAAGAGAAGTAGAGAGAGGAAGAGAAAATAGAGGTTGGATGTAAGTGGAGGCGGAACCACACTCTGCAACATTTCACATTCCAATCTCGTACTTATTTTTCAATGCTTTTTCACTCATAAAATCGCATATATCTTCTTTCATTTTTCATAATTTCTGATTCTTACTTTTAAAAGAAAAAGATTAATCATCTCTTCTATCCCCTAATATTATTCAAATTTTCAGAGTTAATAAACAAGCTTTAAAATATGACTAGTGATGATCGAACTGTGCAATCTACTGAACTACTAAATCCCAGAGGTATTTTGGCACATTTCTATGTTTAGTCGTTGTTTTTCTTGTGAAATATTCCTTTCAACAAGCTTTATGGCTTAATAGACTCATCTTCAAAAAGATTGTTTCGGGATGCTTTCTTGCTAAAATTAGAAAAAACTGTATGAATTATCCTGATAAACAGCTTGACACTTTGATTCCAGTTAATGATCTCAATAGGATTATGAGAGAATATGCTCGAGTTAATCAAGAAATCACGGAAGCTCTGAACATGGGCAATTTACTGATCGATGAATTCCGTGCCGTTCATGTAACCGGTGATGTACAATCGTCCGATATTGGGAAACTATTTATGTCGTTTCAACAATATATTGCTGAAAAATTTGAAGAACTCGAATCAATTGCTGTGAAAGTTAATGACGTTTGATCGTGTGTAAGTAAGAGAACATTTGACTTGTTCATCACGAATTGTTTTTTTCTTCAGATGAATATGCTGATAGGATTCTCCTATTCAAAGAAAGGACAGCTTCATACATGAAAATCTTCAAAGCTTTTTGATTTTTATAGTGAAGGAGAAAAAAAATTATTGAGGAATCTGACTCATCACTGCATTGTGTCAGACCATTCAGTTTTTACTACTTATCTCATTGGGATTTTGATCGTTTTTTCTCATTTATATTGATCTTTCGTTCATAATAATATTATATTTGTATCATTAAAATTCAATGTATAAACCTGTATTTTTAAAAAATGGAACAAAACGCTGCAAGAAGTGTAAAAAATGTTAAATTGAAAGTATTTTCATTGCTCAAGTTGAAATTTCTTTTGTTGTTTTCTTTTTTTTTTATTTGTATATACATAATAATATTATTAAAATTCGTAAAGTAAATCATTTTATGAAAGATGAAAGGTAAATAAATTTGGTAGAACAAATTTCAAATTAACCGTTATTTTTAAAATTTCAATAAATTTATATATTTACGAAGTTGAAAATATATATTAAACACTGTATTATAATAATATAATTATTAAATTGGAATAATTTAAATCAAAAACGCTTTTTTTTATTTAAGAGATAAAATATTTGTTTATATGTTTATATTGTAATTGTAGTAATGAAATGAAACATTTATGTATTTTTTTAACATTTTCTTAAGGTCAAAGCCTTATCAAAGTCCTTTTAATGTAGCGGAAAGATTTTATGTTGTCATTTCTTGAGAAAATATATACAATTTGATCGAAAGATGTTCCATCAAGAAGAAAATTCAAATCTTTGGAAATGTGTTCACGTTAAGCTGAATTCTCTGGTTTTTGGGTTAAAAACTCAATGGACAGTTTGATTTTTTATCATGAACTTAACAAACAAATAAAATTCTTTGTGAGCAAACATATTAAGATAAGCTGCGAAGAAAGTTGTTTGCTGTAAAATGCCAGAAACTCTATACTTGGTGAACAGAATATTGAACGAATCAAATGTATTGTCATTGAAATAATAGTAAATTCATATTTGTTTTCTTTTGAAAGGAGCCAAAAACTGAAAATTGTTTCGTTAGCATCAAAGGTATTTGGCAAAAAGAGCTGAATCAATATAATGCTATTGTGTAAATATATATTGAATTGAAAGATTAGTCATTACATTAGGGCAATATGGTTATATGCTTCTTCTACTTCATCATAACAATCATACGTCTCTATTTCTCTCATTCTATCTTTATCACTTTAGAATCATTAATATCAATCAAATACTAAAATGAAAATAATACTTATGATATTCATATTTGCTCCCACAAGTTCCAATTGTGTCCTTAGCTTTTTCACAAAAAAGAACAATTTGTCGGTCACCACTGTCGATGTCGCAAATTCATCAGTTCTTTCTATTTTGCCCGGAGGCCAAGATCAATTCGATTTTCAAGATTCAATCCTATCACCCATCGTTTTTCATTTAGAGTACACATCCGTAAAGCTGCTTCAATTAAAGAATAATTAGTTAAACGAACATTGGCACATAGTAAATCATCAGAAACCATGTAAGCATTCACAAACTTATTGTGAAATTTCAATAAATATGTTTTTTATTCTACGCAACGTATGGGTGTTTGAGAAAAAAATTTCAAGATAACAGTTGATAATACGATTTCTATCGGTGAAAGCATTAATATCCAATCCATAGTATTAGTATTCGAGTTTAGCCATTTTTAAGGATTTTGTCGTCCAACGTCATCGTATAGTGGTTTCATCATAAAAGAATTAAGACAGTTGATGAGATATAATCTAAGTGGTATTCAAAGACAACACATTCTAGAAACAACATTATTGCCAACAGATAAAAAACTGCAAAATACGTTTAAATCTCAAAGTTATTTATTCAAATTTTGGCTAGGTCACCAGAATAGCTCTATGCCTTATCTTTGCTATGTCGGTCAGGTAGACATTTTCATGTCATTTATGAGCCCATTTGATGATGAGTACACCTGTTATCTGACAGTTTGCATGACACGCTTTTGAATTTTTTCTTTTTTTTAAAGGAAAATTATATTTGTTCTATATGAAGAATCATATAATCCAATTTTTACTTATGCTGCTAATGATAACATTCTATCTAAGGCTGAGAAAAGAGATCAAAACTTTAATAGAAATCGAATATTAAATTAATGATAAAGGTAATAAGAAAATAAAAGATAGAATGAGAGAGAGAGAGAGAGAATGAACTAAAAAGTATTTACCAGTTCGTATGATTTAGCTTAGCCTAGTTTAAAAAGGTAGGTTACGAGTGTAACAAGAGTTCATCGTCATCACCATTCTTATACAATCTACTAACCAATACCAAATTAGACGAAACTTTAATGTAGGTTAAAAACTGGATAACATGGTTTTACTCTTCGCACTCAAAGTACAAAATATAGCTGCTTATTAAAAGGTTCAACCTTGAATTTTGAAAGTTCTCTGAGACGAGATTACTAGTTGAAGTCAAAATTGATTCGCTGCACACTGTACGAATCAAAACATTTGCAGTCGTACATATGTATATGCATATCTATCCAAGTAAAATTTGACTAACAAATGAATTTCTAAAAAATAATCTGAAAATGATTAACAAAAGTTGGTAATGTCAGCCAGCAGTAAACTGAAGTAATAATGTGGAGTGATTAGTCCGTGGTTCATCGAAAGCAACATCTGTACTTCCTTAATCGAATGAGATGACATCAAGTTAGATTATATGATTGCTATAGAAATGATAATTAAAGTAGAGGAAGAACAATAAGAAGATGAGAAGAGGTTAGTGAATGGAATAGAGAATATACGCTATACAAAGGAATTTTAACTGATCTGGTTGGTTACTAACTTTTGGTGGAAACGATAATGATTCCTGATAGTTAATAGAGCATCGATGAAGACGGCGACAAATCTAAACCAGTTTGATAGATCCGTTTTTAATATTTATCAGCTATCGCGCATTGTCTCTCTCTTGATATATAATAGTCTATTTTAACTATGCAAACTTCAACTAACTATCTCCTCTTTATAATCATAAGCCGATCGTTCTGGGCTCATGGAACAAGACAGAAAATGATAAGATGGATACAAAGAAATTGAGAAGAAGAGAGAGTTCTTATATAGCTTTGAAATATAAAGAGAGAGAGAGAGAAGGGGAGACAGGGGGGAGAGAGGAAAAGGGAGACATTAAGAGGGAGAGAGAGTGTGCGCGACAGAGAGAGAGAGGGGAGTAGAAAAAAAGAGTCAGAGAGGAATAAAGATTTTTCAATTTGCTGATCATTCGTGCCCGAACACCTAACATGCATTCATATCTACCAGTATCCACGAACATAGCTTCATTACATCAATGACCGCACAGTTCTTGTTTAGTGAATGGTCAACAAATGTAGTGACGGACAGAATTGAATATGAAAGAAGGGATAGCAGGTGATTTCGATGGGAGTAGATAACGGGAACCCCTAACTGGGTCTCTCACTTTCGTTTCCATGTTCATCAGAGCTAGACTTATGCTATCACGTTTAAAAGAAGAGTAGGGTGCGGCTAGCAGAAAATGAAAGACAACAAGAGAAGGAGACAGAGAGAAAGATAGAAAAATTGCGAGGTGCATAGTTTGAAAGTAGGAAATTTAAGCCTAGAGAGACAAGTGATTGATATGACTTGATATTCATTATCTATTACTAGAACGAAGTAATGTACGAAATAGTTATCGGATAAACTTTTCCTATCTGGAACTTGGTCAATCATTCATAAATTAAGTATACCGTATTCAATACCAGAAGTATGACAATCAAGGTGTGAAACCTATCTGATTATTTGGAGCAAAGCATTTATTCTGCAAAAGGATCAATGACCGCTTTAAGCTACAATACAACTTTTAGTCCAAATCAATTGGATTATATTCAACATTTTTGTGAAAATCATTTCTTTTCTTCATAAGGCAAATGGTTTCAATTAAGAGAATAACCGTATTCATATAAGCGACAAAATCAGAACACTCAGCTGTTGAATTAACAGACTTTTTGTGAAATTAAAGCATCATTAAATTGAATTTAACGAAAAAATTAAGAGGAATAAGAGATCAAGAACAGCTAAATAGCCACGTGATGTAAATTTTTTCCTTTTTTTCTTAATTTCAACATAGAAAAATTCCAAAGATTCTTATAGTTATACGATTTTAGCTAAACTACGAATAATTTTGAAAGGCAAATACTTCACATATGTATCAATTTATTATATTTTAACTATAATAACTGATATATTATAGTTAAATCTTTTAAGATTCTGATATTAACTCTAAACATATTTTTGGTTCTCGAGTTGTTGATGCCAATGAGACTATCGAGAGAGAAAGCCATAATTCCAATTGTGAAGTCATGTCTACTTCTTGCATTTCTATTCTCGTTAAAAATCTCTCCAGTTTTCATAATATTTTTTGATGATAAGGAAAATAAGAGAAATTTCTCGACTTATCACCCGGATAACTTCATCTAGTTTTTTCTTCGTCTCTAGTCTCTCCCAATGTCTCGCACTAATTATGGACGGTGCACGGACCCGCCCCTTATCCGATCCTTTAAATGGTCGAAGGACTCAAAAGGCTGAGAGCGTCCCCACTCCTCCACAGTTCGTTTCTACTTAAGAAGCTTCTGTGGCTAAAAACACAAAAATGGAATCAGACGGCCGACTCAAGGCCTACAAATTCGTCGCATATGCGGCCGTCAGCTTCTCCATCGTTGCTGTTCTTTCCGTCGTCTTGACCCTGCCCATGGTCTACAACTACGTAAGCCATGTTCGCAGACAGATGCAACACGAAATCTCCTTCTGCAAGGTAAAATATTCTCTATTATATTTTTTCTTTATTTTTTACCCTTCACACTAAATTTTATATATTTTTCTTCTTTGAAATTTTTGCACACAAAGTTTTCCATCATTCGATTTTTAATTAAGACAATAGAAAAATATTTTATCTAATCCCAATCAATCATATAAAATACTGTTATATATATTTTCCTTTTGTAGGGCTCAGCCAAAGACATTTTTGCTGAAGTCAACTACATGAAGGGTCATGCTTCCGGTCCATCTGCCCCAGCCAACCGTACTGCTCGTCAATCTGGATACGGAGGACCAGAAGTTAACCCATCTCCAAACCTTCAATGCGAAGGATGTTGCCTCCCAGGACCTCCAGGACCAGCTGGAACCCCAGGAAAGCCAGGAAAGCCAGGACGTCCAGGAGCTCCAGGAACCCCAGGAATCCCAGGAAAGCCACCTACTGCCCCATGTGAGCCAACCACTCCACCACCATGCAAGCCATGCCCACAAGGACCACCAGGACCACCAGGACCACCAGGATCCCCAGGAGACCCAGGAGAGGCCGGAACCCCAGGACGCCCAGGAAATGACGGAACCGCCGGACTTCCAGGACCACGTGGACCCCCAGGACCACCAGGAGAGCCAGGACAGCCAGGACCACCAGGAGACTCCGGAGCCCCAGCCCAGAGCGAGCCACTTACCCCAGGAGCCCCAGGAGAACCAGGAGATGCTGGTACGCAACTTAATCACTTCAAAATTATGATTATGCTAACCCTCTCTGTTTTTTAGGACCACCAGGACCACCAGGACCACCAGGATCCCCAGGAAACGACGGACCACCAGGACCACCAGGACCAAAGGGAGGCCCAGGACCAGACGGACCAGCTGGAGTCGACGGACAAGCTGGACCACCAGGACCACCAGGACCACAGGGAACCCCAGGAGAGAAGGGAATCTGTCCAAAATATTGCGCTATCGATGGTGGAGTCTTCTTCGAGGACGGAACTCGTCGTTAAACAGCCATATTTCGGTAAATGGAATGAGCTCATTCCCTACAAGAGACTTAACTCTAACGATAATTTATTTTTATTTGTTCAATTCTTTTTCGCATACATTGCTCATCATATTTCTGTGCAATAACAGTCATAATAAACCTGTTGAACGGATTCGCTTCTTATTATTATATTCTTCTGAAACTATCCAATAACATAAGACAGCTCAGCCAATACATGCTCTTCTTTTCTTAAAATTCTTCATTCCAAAAGTGCAACACCAAAACTTGAAAATATGATTTCGTTACAAACACTGAAGCAAACTTTTTTCCTTTTATCCAAGCTTTTTAAATCCGACAGAAATTCTCTACTAATAAATAAACAGGAACTTGAAATGGAGATATCTTCAAATGGTCGGTAACTTATAATTTTAATCTAATTAATCTTTGCTTAATCATATATTTATCTTTTCTCTTCAATATCTTCAAGATAGGAAGAATCATTCCTTGAAAAATAAAATCCGATATAAAAAAGGAAGTTGAAACACGCTTTGTTCGTTATCAGCAGTGGACAGGAAAACGCTGTTAAAAATTTTTCGCGAACTCCTTTCAGTTTCCCTTTTCTCACTTTGACCGCTTTCTTCTATTCATGAAATCGTGGTATAGCGTAATGAGTTTACAAACAGCCAGATAACCAATAGAATAATTCTCCTTCTGCGATACTACTTCTAGGCTTATATCCCGCCCGGATCCTATACAATTATTCAATTAAGGTAAACGTTTGGGTATCTTCATTCTACGAACACGCAAGCATCATGAACTACATATACTGTTCATGTGTATCTGTTCGAAAGACGAAAGATTGATCCCATGAAACTATTAACAAAGGATAGAACGAATTTAGAAGGTATCATCTGAAAAATTATTCGGGCTGGTTATCAACCTGTTCTAAGAATGTGACGAAGCACAACAGGAACTGCTTCTCCAAATTTTTTCTTGAACTTTGGTACTAGTCTATTTTGTGAAAAAAAAATTGAAACGTATAATGATAGAAAATTATAAAATGAAATAAGTAACACAATTTTCAAATACAATTCATCGCTATTTACATCTTTCGCTCATTTAATGAATCGCAGCAGAATGATAAACAGAACCTTCAGCTGAAAAACAATCGCTCTTCTTGAAAGATTACAAGAAATGAAAACTAATTTAAACTTGCGTTGAATCAAATAAGCGATACCATTCTTCGAATGTTCAATATCGCAATATTTTAAGAATAAAATCTGCCTTCAAATTTTTATACTGCTCCATATAAACTAGTTAAAAGATACAAAACCCGATAAAACTATTTTTTTTAATTATAATACTCATTTGAACCAGTAAGAATTATGGCAAGTTGCTGCAGTTTTTCTAATATAAAGTCTCCATTTTAAATTTTGAATCTATTAGCTGCTTCAGAAGCGATCATCTTAGCAATTGCTAAGCTACTTGTAGCACCAGGTGAAGGAGCATTGCGAACATGCATAACACGAGATGAGAGCTGAAATCACTTTATAAATTATAGTAAATAGAGTATACGAACTTCTCCTTTTCCACTGTCAAAGACAAAATCGTCGACAAGATTGCCCTCGCTGTCCATAGCTTGGGCACGAACCCCAGCAGGGCCCCTATAAAAACTTAAGACAAAATTTTTAAAATATCAAATACCTGGTTACATCACTAAACTTGAGTTCAGGAATAAACCGTTGAAGCTGTTTCACCTAAAAATCATAATAAGAAAAACTTCATTAAGGAATTTAACCTGCGCTTGAATCCAAATGCCACGATACATTTCAGACATACCGAAAGTGAAATATTTTCCTACGAGCTTATGCATTCCACTTAAACGTTAAGTATTAACAAGAAATAATAAATAAAATACCTGTATGAAAGGGCATCATATAAATCTTTAATGGAAACATCGAAATAAGAATATCCCTCACGTTTATAGGCAAGTACTGCGTTTGGTCCGAGCCAAATATCACCGTTCATTCGTGGAGTAAAGTGAACCCCCAAAAAAGGGAATCTGGGATCAGGAACCTGTATAATTAAAATTGTAAAATTAATATATTCAATCACGTACTGGATAGATATTAGTATTAACCAGATGACATTTATCTCTTTTGAGTAGAAGATATTCGCCTCTTAAAAGAACTGAGATCAATAAAACTAAAATAACGTTATTACCGGAAAGGAACGATTTTTGGATCTGAACTACATCCACTGAGTTGGGCTACTCTATCGGCTTGTAATCCAGCACAAGCAATTAGCATTTTAGCATGAACGTTCGCCTTGAAGCATCAAAAAATTTACGTTTTTCTATTTTTTTTTTACTAATTTATCCGATGTTAATCGTATAGGATATTTAGGGTCGCCGGAATTTTCAATAGAATTTACTGGATACTTCAAGAAAACCTAAATATCTAGGTAAAGTTTATAGTGACTGTCAAAATTTTACGGAGCCTCCTCGTTTCTCGAAATCCTCAGCAAAATGTTTGCAAACATACCCCCAATCAACAATTCCAGTATGGGGTGACCACAATGCTTTTAAACCCTAGAAAAATAACTTAACAGTGCTGATTCAAATTAGTCGACTGGACTTGGCAGTGTGGTTCATAGTTCTTTATTTCATGTCCTTCAATCATCTTTATGTCACGACAATTATTTTTCTGAGCTCTTTCAAATAGTGCCTGAAATATTGGTCTATTATGTTCGCAAAAAAAAAAAACACCTCAAGCCGAGGCACTTCGATTGGTTCGACAGCTACTATTAGTTTTCCTGTTTTCTTATATGGTATATTGTTTTCATCAAAGAACTTATAAGCAAGTTCCATACCTAAAGTTATCAAAACTTATGAATTAAATACTACATACATACCCTCGACACATAATTTAGCTTTAAGGGATCCAGGGGTATAATAAATTCCAGCATGTATAACTCCACTGTTGTGTCCAGTTTGATGAGAAGCTAGATAATATGATATGAGCAGCTTCGCGTATTTTATAACTACCAAGTTTTTCCTCCTTCTCTAATACAGCAATCTTCAAGTTCGGATGATTGATTTGGAGTTGACGAGCTGTGGCACACCCAACTATGCCTCCACCAACAATAATTAGATCATATTCATGAGATTTGCTTTAATAATTCAGATAATTCCATTTTCAAGTTAATCCTTTGGTAACTTACGATGTATGGTTAGGGAAATTTGAGATAGATCTACTAATAGTTGTTCCATGTCCTAATACTTTTGTTGCTCCAAAACACCGAGACAACATTTTCTATAAGGTAATATTTATTTAGCTATAATAGACTAATCATATAAAGATATTCTGGAGCAACTGTTACAATGTCGTTTACTTATTGATATGAAGTTAGTTTGGAAAATATTGATTTTAGCTCCAGTTGGTGGTTAAAAGTTAATACACTACAAATGCAATGTTCAAAAGATCACACACCATTCTTCTTGCTTAAAAATATTTACAACATACGTAACATCCCGCTTTGATGAAAATATCTTGGTTCAATTCGTTTTAAATTAATATAATTGTTTTCATTAAGTACGCATGGATTTAGCTTACACACTTTCAGTATTTGTTTAAAAAAAAGTCTTGAACTGTTTTAGGTGATGTATTCCGTGAGCAGACTTATTCCACGAGTTTATACTGGTTTTTGTCGAGCACAGGCTACATATTCCACTAAAAACGATGGACTAGAAGTTAGAAGGTGAAACTCTTGATACTAGCTAACGTTATATAGTTGTTTTCAGAGCAAAACTTTTGTATCAAAGCAAGAAGAGAGGAATTTTAGAGAATGATATTATACTAGGAGATTTCGCTGAGAAAAACCTCCAGAACATGGACAAGGCTGCTTTAGATGATTATGATAAGGTAAGTAATCAGATTATACAGTAATCCTTTTTTTTTTCAGCTGATCAATGGGGATCACATGGAATGGGACTTGTTTTATTACCTCAGTGGGAAGAAATCACCGCCTGAAGATTTAGCAAGCTCTTCAATGTTCCAACAAATGAAAGCATTTGTAGATAAGAAAAGGGGATTGTAAAATTTTTGGTAAATTTATAGGAAAATCTATATATATAAATATATTATTTCGAATTTTTCTTAATTGAATTATTTTTGTGTGCATGTGAACAGAAAATGACAGGAAAGACTCAAAAGTTTGTTAGCTGATAGCGCGTTATCTTTTAGCTGACTTTTCTCCTCCACTCTTATGTAAATCACCATTTATGATCAATTTTCAGAATTATCACTTCTTTTTTTAACGCCAAGCTGGAAAGAACAGTTTGCACTTTGTTAGTTAATTTGTTTAACCAGCTGTAGCTTATTATAGGAGGGTTTAATTTGGTCATTCTGAAACTTATGAACATTTAAACTGATCTATAGACTTTATTACTTTTCCTTTCTACTTCGTAATATGAGCATATTTCATGGCAAGAACTGTTGAAAAATAATTTCACCATCCGGAATTCCTGTGTTATCTTAAGCCGGGCTGATTCTTAGTTTCTCTTTTCCTTAACCATTTTGCTGAATCATCTTATCCCGAAATTCCAGCTCAAATGTTAAAATTCTTATCATTGCTTTTACTTTTTCAAAGATTTTGAAGAAAGCGGAATTATTATATATTCTTTTTTCTGTTAGAAAACAACTCAAATTTGCTGATCACATTTCACGTAATGAAGATCCTATTCGGATTTTTCACCGTGTTACTGTGGACAAATGTTCAATCAGTTACTAATATTCATCAAAGCTATTCTGCCGAATCAGGAATAATGTATTCCCCTAATTACCCATCCAATTATGATAATGGGCAGAACTATATTATGTCTATTAAGGTAATGATTTTCAATTTTTTGAAATATTTAAAATGTGAATATGCTCATAAGTAGTAATAGACAAATTTATTATTCACATCACCGTCCTAAAGTTAAAACAACCACTAAAAGAAGACAATTTTTTGAAAAGAAATCGGCTTGAATTTTCTTCGTTTCTTTCATATGTGGTCTTATCGCGTTTTTGGAGGTAGCGTTTTTCTGATTGACGTAGAGTAGGTATAAAATGCTTGTTGCTTTTTAAAACATAACAACGAAATAAATTTTTTCTAGCATAACTTTTTCTATTTAGATGGCTTGTCTCTGTTATAAACGAAAGAAAGGGGCTTTAAAAGATTGAAACAGATATGTTTTATGTTTTGTCTAATACTCAGTTGGTTCATATTTGAACTCTGAAAATCCATTCAAATTGTATCAATAACTTCTAAAGTGTTAAAAGAAGTTGGAGCCATCATGTCTTGCTTGATAATTTTAGATAGTTTCACAGAAAACAAAGATAAGGATTTGATATCATATGACGTATATGTAGCTCTTTCAGATCGGGAAGATTGCATTTTTTTACATAAGAAATGACGATTAATAATTTAAGTCGTAGAAGTATTTTTATTTCTAAGCATGTTGGACATTTTGATCTTAACATCAATGTCACATCGTTCCATTTTGAATGGTTTTTTGATTATATGTAAGGCATTAATCATTGTGAGAAATCGGGAAATTATTGTAGTCACTTAGAACAGCTTATATAAAATATATTCTGACACACGTAATATTAATCTATGTGATTCATCATCAAATTGAATTTTTTATATGGCATATGCTAATTAAATAAGCAAATATGACATCGTTTCTTTTTTTGAAACTGTATTAAGCCGTTGCATAAAAGAAATAAAAAAGTGATTCGAAACATTCTCATTTTTTCTTTTCAGGTAAGACCTGGCTATTATGTGTTACTGACTTTTTTGGATTTTGAAACGGAAGATTGCTGTGACAGATTATATATTTGGGATGGAGACAGTATTAATGCAGTAAATATAGCAAAGTTGGCCGTTTAAGTTTCAGGAACAACATTTGATTTAATTTTTTAGTGTTTCTGGAATCCAAACTGGACGTAAATTTTCTTCTACTGGTAGCTCTATGACTCTTCTTTTTTATTCTGATCTGATGTATACCTATCGTGGTTTCGCAATTAAGTATGAACAAATCAAAGGTGAAACTTGAGTATTACAATCTTTAGCGAATATTAAATTGTGTTTTCAGTTAATAGTAGAATAGAAGCTTCTAATGCATGCGCACCCAACATCATTACTAATGTAGCAGGTTTCCTAACATCGCCTAACTGGCCAGGAAATTATCCCAACAATGTTTCATGTTCGTATAAATTGACAAGTTCGAAAAACAAGTATTAGACAATCTAAAGTTAATAATATACATATTATTATTTTAGAGTAATGATAACCTTTGTTTCTTTCCAAACAGAAGATTGTTGCGATAAGGTTTACATTTATGACGGATCCAGTGTAGATGCTCCAACCTTGGCTGTGTTAGTTTATGATAATTTGAATTTCAACATTCATAAAGAATATTTAGATTATCCGGTAATCTATCGTCATCCAATACAACATTTGTCTCCAGTGGAAAGGATATGTTCATATTCTTTAGCTCCGATTTCACTAATAACGCAATGGGATTCTCTGCGTTTTATTTATCAGTTGCATGAATTTCATTTGTAGCGATATCAGTGAAATGAAAGTATGAAACATTTATTTATATCTTTAAATACAATATTCATATATCCACGTCATTTTCCTCATTGACAGTATATTAAGCCATTTTTCAAAGATTTTTGCTGAAGAACTGGTAGGTACCGTCTTTACCCTCACAACTGAAAGAGGAAATAATTTTTAATCTCATTATTTTTATAATCTCACTGATAAGACTTGGTACCCTGAACAACTTTTCCGTTGAGTGGAATAACAGATGCAACTTCATCGACCTGTAATTAATAGTTTATTGAACTTGAATTTGTGAAAAATATGTTTTGTGCTCTTTGTTACCTTGCATCCAGTAATGCTCTGAATTCCATCTACACATTTTTTTTGGAAATGACCTTTCTCAATCCATTCTTCTCCTACAGTTTGAGTAAATTCAATATGATGTGGAAACATAGCGGATTCTTTAGTAACTCAAAAAACTGACCGTTATTCCTCTTATTTCCTTCGCTGTCACGGCAAGATCCCTCTCCTTTTACTGGACCAACAGAAACTTTACCATCGGGGTGTTCATAACATCCAAGAGTAATACCGTTAAACTTGAAAATATTTTGCATTTGATATTAATTTATTAAATATTGAAATTACATCTCGGGTGGCATTGGCTGGCACATTTCCTAAGGAAGTGATGCATTCAGTCAACGATACTTTTCCTTTGCTCTCACATGTAAAAGTAAAGGACCCCTTAGTCCATACCGATCCTGGAACCGTTAACATTGTCTTTCACAATAACTTGAGATAAGTTCATACCATATGGGTGGCCACCTGGGCAATCAGCTTTCTCTGGGATGCTCTGACGCAAGCTGATAGATCCAGGACTAGATTCGGAGCAAATCCATTCAACGTTATCAACGATGTTGGTTTTGTTAACTTCGACCTATTCAACATATCAATTTTGTGGTTTAAAACAACTTCCTACTTTTTGCCCGTTTGGTGTAATGCAAGCCTTAACTTCAAGCTTCCAAGCACCATTGTCTTCTATTATACAAGTCATAAGAAAAGCATTGTTTTCCGTCTATAATCATAAAACAACTTGAGATTTATTATTTGAAATGTTACCCATTCATCACCGTTTTTGTACGATTGTCCTCTGTGTTGGCATCCGAAAACGGAAGCAACAGCAATGAGAGATAGAAAAACGAACTTCATGCTGAAAAAAGAACTATAAGAGAGAACACACAAATTAGCCATTAATAAACACGAGAAGCACAAGGTTCTCTTAAGTCACAACTGTTTTTAATCTTTGGACAGTTCTGTTAAACTTATTAACAAAGAAGCTAACACAGTAGAGACTCAAACAAAACAAACGAAAAGCTCTCAACACATAAGCTGCTACATTGATATGCTCTAGAAATATTTCTAGCAGGCGATTCTTGATATGCTTGATGTTTGAAAGGCGGAGTTTGAGATGGATGATCAACAGTTGGTATAAGATATGTCGGGAAAAACAAAACAATGTAACAACGATTTTCTATCTTTATCAGATCAAGCCAATTTGAGTTTACAAGAACACATTCTCCCGCAGTTAAAGTTCACGCGTATTTAAAAACGGGGAACTAATACATCAACAGAATGATAACAAAGCTGTGGAAAAAAAGCAGTGATAGTACAGGCGTTAAGCTTAGTAGAAGCAGAATTTAAAATAAAATATCAATAAAAAGACTATATTCACAAACGTTAAAACTCGAATATACATTAAATATAATTCACAGCTATTATTACAGAGTACAGTAACGATTTCAGCTTAATAGCTTCATACGAATCTCGCAGAAAGGCTCTGATTGTTGGACTTCAATCTTTCTTTCTTTCAATAGTTCTGCAAAATTTCAATTATTCATCATACGAAGCTAGTTGAAAAAACCTAAAACACTTTGGAATGCGGCAGCTGCGGTTTTTCTTGAAGTGTTTCGGGCAGGAAACAGAGTTGAAAAAAATACACAGTCAGGTCCGACCTCATAGAGAACTCTGAATTAAAAAACGTGAGCTGAAAAAATATCATACTTACGTAATAATTCTATCTTTAGCAGTACGCCCGATTTTACTTCCGAAGAGTAACGACGTCTGGCGAATTGGAGTTCTAAATCACTACTAGATAATAAAACAAAGTTCAAAACATACATTAGAACACTGGTATTGGTGTTGTCGAATTTTTGCGATTCATTCCAGACTAAAAATTCTGTTGTATTGATAATTTGAGCTAAAAACATACTGTTAACATTACGAGAAATTTCTAAAGGGGTCATGGAATGATCCACAGGACCTTTACTCTGTTCCTGAATTGTTTGGATGTTTATAGCATTTCTAAATAGATATATGTATTATAAAATCGCAAGCTGATTTCAGTTACGGCTCCGGTGTCTCTCTTGCAAAGCAATATCCAGGAGACCGCATACTTTGAGAATTGATAACATTTTTTTGACTTTCCTAAATAGTTTTCAAGATTAGAATATTAAATAGAATCAAACCGGGTATTTTTGTGATGATTCAAAACGCCAAAAACTCTGAGATTTCCCTCTCTCTATATCTGACAAATGGTTAGTTTCATTAGATTCAAAAAACGTCCCAGGATTTTGTATTCTCGAATTGAAGAACTTGGTTAAGAAGGAATCTGAAATATAGAACTACACACATATCAAGTGGTTCAGAATTACTTTTCGGATACCAAGGAGGAACTACATTAAGTAGCTCTTCCGTACTCATAACAGATTTAGTTATTTTGGCTTTTGAAGGATTTGATATAGTGTCAGCGTAGTTATTGATATACTCACGCATCTCGCTCTGAAACCTAAATAAATAAAAAAAGGCAAATTACTCTAGTTTGCCTTTGTCAATTGCGTGTCTTCATCCACAATCAGCTGCCTTTTCCTTTTCACCGGCTGTCCGGACCGTCTTCGCTTGATTTGAATGGAGGACAATTCAAAATCACTGTTCGATTGCCCACTAGGTCTTCTTTTAGGTGTTTCACATATTGGCTTTATGATTGGAGAAGTATTCAGAGGAGATTCTTTTTCTCGGCTATTTCGGAAAGGTGTAAATATCTTCATCTTAAACATAAGAAATAAGATGAAAGTGTTTAACGGCAGCATACTGGTTCGAAGTCTAAATCAATTGGGTTATTTTGAATCATAGCTCCTTCTTGATTAGTTGGAAGCTCGATAAGCATGTTTTCATTTGACGTTTTTTCACTACTCACTTGAGCAGTAATTTCTTGAGAGTTAATACTTGATAAAGAACTATTAAAAGTTGTTTTACTGAACAATGATATTTCATCGTTGATTAGCTATAATGAATCAATTTCTTAAAGTCCATGGCATTAAGTTATACCTGCTTTGCACTAGGTGTGCAGATATCTTTTAAGCATTCTTTGTTTTTTCTAGCAAATGCACACCAGTCTTCTCCAGAACTAAACACAAATTAAAAAATTGGCTACAAAACAATCATACAGATTATTCAGACTTTGATCATCAATCGAATCAAAAATCAAGCGATCCTTATATTGGGTTTCCTTTAAAGTGATATCTTCCATTCTTGGTTTAGATATACCAAATAAAAGATCAGGTATATCTAACTGTAAATAACAAAAAATCAATATATAGTAATTGGTAACTTCTTACTGCCTTATGGAAGGTTTCGTCCAGATTGAGCTCAAGTTCTTCCAGTACTTTAGTAGCTTTAAGCTTGCGTCCACGTTTTGGAATTCTAAAGATTGTAATTAAAACTCATCATTAATATCTGAAAGAAAAAAATACTTTGATGAAGCTGCTGATGTTTTAATATTCTCAAAATTCGAAACACGGATGAAAGACTCATATGCTGTCTGCACATCGGCTGAACCTTTATATTTACAAATTACATTAAAAAAAAAAAACCTTCCAGATAAATTAACTTTCTATCCAGTACTAACACCAGTCCATAAACTAGTTGTGATGTTATGTACAGAGAAATTTTTTTAGTTGTCCTATGTTTTTCTACCGATGGTATAAGCTTTTCTAATTCAATACTGAAAATTGTAATTATAATGTCGCAAATAATACTTTTGAATAACCATGCTGAACGAATATCATAACAATCTATAGTGATTCTCGATAAATTTTCTATTTTTTTATTAGATCCGGTAGCCAAGAGCCATGGCACAGAAAACTGTCCTCCATTTCGTATTACAGTATCATAATCAAAGCTCATTTTCTGAAGAAGAAAAAATTTAATTAAAAAAAAAACCAAAAAAACTTCAAATAATTAGCCACGTTAACTAAGCGTCCTTTCCCTACATTTAATTAATTTGAATAAATTTGAATAATTTTGTTTAGTGCCAGTCAGGACCATTTTTTAAAATATAATATAATAAGATGGAAAGCGTTAGCTCAAAGTATTTACAGCAATATTTTTTCCATTTCCACCTTATCCATCTATTCCGCACTTAAAAAATTAATACAATGAAAAATATGTATGAACAAGATCTAATTAGAGAAAATATTATCGTTGCTTTTTTTCCTTTCAAGGCAATTAATACTAGTCAACGACTTTCATCATCATAGTTACGTGTCTACTTTCACTACCTTCTAATTCTCCCGTGAACTCTTTTCACTGGTGAAAGTAGTTATTTAGTTTGGCGGATGAAGTAGGTCATCGTAAGTAAAAACCAACGAATTACGCTAAAACATGCTTGTTCTTATAGCATTGAAAGTTTAATGGTACAGAATTTAGAATTGCTTCTTATGTACCATTTCATACTTCTTTAAAATAACCAACCACTTCCAAAGAGAGAATTAATAAAGTCATTTATTCCTTTTTTTGTTCCAAAAAACTACACATATTTTTGCTCTTCAATAGTTGTATGGCTTTTCTTCATAATTCTTTATCACTTTTACACAGCTTTAGATGTGGGTCAATGATCAGGATTACATAACGTGTTATGATTTTCCTTTTCGTAGAATGTCATCGTATTTCTGACTAGCACGAGAGAACTAAAGCCATTTATGAGATGACCTCAATCGTGTACAATAAGCGAACATTGAAAGAGAAAGATTGAGAGTGAGAGTGAGAGTACCGGGGTCTGGGTCTAAATTCTGATTTGAAATGAGAGTGAAACTAGGCAATTGGGTCAATCCAACGTCCGTCGGCGGCTCCCTCCACCGTCACCTTCGTCTCTGCCTGAACTACCTTCACGTTCATCGCAATCCCTGTAGTCCCTTTCATCCACTCCCTTTCTTTCCGATGACGACCATCAACGTGCAACCTCAGGTCAGCTCAAGCTTTAACGTTATTTTATTATATTTTACTTGCTTTAATGATAAAAGTATGTAGGAAATTTTTAATAAGTTAGTTGCTCACCCGAGGCTTCTAGTTGTCTCGATATTCTTCTTTTGGATACACATGTGTAAAATATGAAATATGCTTTGTTAAATCACCACTTTTCGCTTTCAGTAATAGTTGTTGAGAAATTTTAGTTGCAATTAGCCATCAAAATTATTATTTTTTAATGTTTTTTATAATGATTTCATTTCAGTCGATTCCTTTGGATTTGTCTCCTTTTAATTTACCATCTCAAATTATTCCCTCTATATCAAATTTTCATCCTGCCTTATACTCACTTGTTGAACTTCAAAAACAATATCAGGTACACCATTGTTTTAATTATTTTTAATATTATTTGTTTTCTTCAGACTTATAATGTTGATAAGGCTTACTGTTCATCTGAACATAATAATAATCTTCCCCCAATTCAAGTATGATATATATTTTAATTTCACAGAATACGCTGTATTGTGCTTTACAGATAGATTCATCAGGATCATCTTCTTGTTCTAAGTCTGACAGTGATTCTATTGCATCACCTCCACATCGTAATAATGTCATAGTGAAAGCAGAGTTCAAACGAAAAAAAGTTTGAAGAATATCTACCATTTTCAAGCAGTTAATATTTTTAGGAGTTAGTTAAAGATAATGCTTATTGGGAAAGAAGAAAAAAAAACAATGACGCAGCTAAAAGAAGTCGTGATCATAGAAGAATGAAAGTAAGTTTTTATTATTACAGTCAATAATAATTTCATTGCTAGTATTATTTTCGTTGACTTTGTAACTTGGAATAATCATCTATTCTTGATATCAAATTAATTTATTATTTTATGATAAAACTACTCTTATCATGATTCGCATGTAAAATTAGTCTCTTCAGGAAGACGAAATAGCTTCTCGGGCTGCCTGTTTGGAACAAGATAATATTCGCTTACGGTCTGAATTAGAACAATTACGAAACGAAACTGAAGCTCTCAGAAATATTATTGTGAACACATCCGCAAGCCAACAACTTAATATTAAGGTTATTTTACTCATTTACTAAATTTTTATCTTCGCTGTCTCTAGGTTCCAGTGCCGATACGCCCTAACCCTACGATACCAACATCTACAAACCTCCTCACAACTATGCCATCAGTGATCACTTCTAGTAGTAGTGCTCAACATCCAATACAATATCCTGATTCTACACATAGAAGTACCGTTCTCGTAACTAATTATTCAATTTCTACGTAAATGCTTTATATATGTACACTACTAATAACTATATATTTTATTCAAATACTATGTCCTGACGTTTTAATACTAACATCGGAATGAATATTTATATTCAATCAATATAGTTTTCTTTCACAAAACAATATCAAAAAAGGCCCACAGGTCTTATATCTTGCCAGTGGGGTTTTTTTGAGGAACAACAACAATATTTTACTACGAATATACTAGTTGACGGTTGACCACGCCTATATTTTCGCGCCACTATTATGCATAGATATTTGAGTTGAGCGCGTAATATATTTTAATTTGACTGTACAGGTATATTTTTTTATTATCGATTTGATGAGCAGATGCGCCAAATTTTATTTCCTAGTTGTAATGCAAGTAAATTATTCGGCAAGTTTTGAACTGTATATTGAGTTAATTTGCATCTTTGAATAAATGTGAATTTGATTTAAACTCTCATCTTTTAGCATTTTTCGTTCTTACATATATGTAGCATATATATATAAATAAATATATATATATATATATTTAACAAATTTAAACATTTTATAAAGTAATTTAGATATAATTCAAAATGAGTGAAGCTGCCGCTGAAACTGCCGTTGCTCCCGTTTTGGTATATTTTTGTATTTAATGTGAGAATTAATTTTTTTGCGAATTTGTTAGGATGACAAACCTCAGGAACCAATGGAGACTACTGAAACTCAAGAGCAACCCACATCTGAAGCTCCACCAGCTGAGGTAATGAATTCCACCGTCAACGTCGTTATTGATTTCTCCCTTAAGGCTGCCCCAGCTGCTGAGGACAAGCAAGCTGCTCCAGCTCCTGCTGCTGCCCCAGCTCCTGTTACTGCTCCATCTGCTGGAAATGTTTCTCGTCCCCATACCACTATGCCAACCAGACAATACTTAGATCAAACTGTAGTACCAATCCTTCTCCAGGTATATTCAATTTTTATTTTGAATTTTCATAACTTTAACTCAGGGTCTTGGAGCTCTCGCAAAGGACCGCCCAGAAAATCCTATTGAATATCTCGCCAATTTCTTGCTTAGAGAGAAAGAACGGTTTGCCCCTGCTACACAGGATTAATAAAATTATGTGTCGATTTTAACTAACCATTAACCCTGTGTAAAACCAAAAGTATGCTTTGGTATTTTTTTGTCCCTTGTTATGCTTGTGTTGTGTAACTTTGTTATTGCCTATATATTTCATGTTTCTCAGCGTAATATAAGGTGGATCTAAAAATAAAAGTTATTTAACAGTTTATTCAATTGAGCAATAGGTTTAATTACCTAGTATTTATAAAATCATTAATGCTCTATTTTCTAAGTGTATTTAACAGGATGGTGAAATTGTTCATTGGAAATTTGGCTGAAACTGTTGATTCCAACAAAATTAAAAAAGTTTTTCAACAGTTTACACAAGTAACTGAGTGTGATGTGGTTAAGAACTACGCTTTTATTGTGAGATCACTATTTTTTCCTTGTAATAATATCATGTTCAGCGTGTTCCTGATGACGATGTAAACGAAATCATTACCCGTCTTGATGGCTATATTATGGATGGGAAAGCTATACAGATTAAATTGTAAGATAGTAAACCAATTTGTTCATAAATTTGAATACAAACTAAGGTCTACATCTAAATTACGAGCAGTTCCTGGTTTAACTAGTGCCCACTGTCTACGTTGTGCTTCTACCACTCATCGTACTCCTCAATGTCCTCAAGATCCTCAGAATCAGTCCGTTTTCTTTAGCTTTCAATAGAGAAGACGTCCTTTTCAGAGTCAAAGAGACTATAAAAATTGATCTAACAAAGAGTTTAAAGCGTGAAGGAGAAGCAATGTATGTGTCATTGTACACTTTTGTAATTGGTTTAATTTATTTTAGATCTGGAGGTGAAACGAAGAAAACAATTTTATCTGATCAGGAAATACCTCGACCAGATGAACCGTATGTTATCGATATGGTTCTCGATAATCATTTGTTTTCAGTGAGTTACAACATTTGTACGATGAATACCGTCGTACTCGACAACAGTACACTTATTATCGCGATCTTCTAATTAAAGAAATTGAAGCTAAACGCGGTGTTGGAAATGTATATTCCGCTCAATCGAAGCCAACGATGACTTCTAACCAGTATTTTTTTACAGTTCTTTATTTAATTTTCAGGGCATCTTCTTATTTCTTAATATGCTCGCTCAAATTAATTTATCATAGATTTTTCGATATTGATGCTGTCGTTTAGCTCCATATATCTCATACTTTCTCATTCTCATTTGGTCGTTCCTATCATTAATATGTTTCGTATACCTTGTGATTGTTTCTTTCCTATCTTCTTATATTTTCGAATTCTTGGAATTGCTCATTTCTCGAATGCTGCGGAAGCGCGGTGGGTAACTCTCGGGGTTTCCGTTTTTACTATTCACTTTCGGGAAGTTGTCATCTTCAACATCGTTTATCGATTTCGTTTTATCAGTGTCATTTTTACTTAGTGTCGTTCGTGTTTCGAAAATGGTCGTGCCCTCGTCTCACTATGACGCTGTTTAATTTTTCTCAGTGAACATCTCTGTTCACGCTTGTAATACCCAAATTCAATTTCTGTTTTCAGACTTTCTTCCGCTCCTGTATCTTACATATCATCTTCTGGAAACCCTGTATCATATACAGTTCCTGCAGTATCCGGCTCTCATCCTTATGGCGGTGCTCTTAAGGTATGAAAGTTTACTTTAAGATGTCTATTAATTTTTCAATTTTTAGGCACCTTATGCTCCTTCCTTGAATGCTCCTTATGCTACATATAGCCCATCTACACAGGTTTGTTGTATTTTTGTGTTATCTAATTAATATTCCATAACAGACGGGTAATTCCACGACATCCGGGACTACTCCAACATACGTAACGTGAGTAAAAGTAGACGATTCAGATTTAATCGGATTATATTTTTAGAAACGTCCAGGCTAACAGTATGCCTTCTGTCTCTACAACACAAGTGTCTGCATCAGGTTCGTAAAGTTAATTCCACGAAGATAAATAATTTTTTTTAGTCGGACTGTCATCGTATGGCTCTTTAGGGGGGACGATTACAGCTGGGGTGGGTCAAATGGGATGAAACGCGTAGTCAAATTTGCATTTATAGGCAGGTTCTGTCGGAGGTGGACTTGTGAAATTGAATATGCAGTGATATTTGGAGTAATTATATAATTTTGAACGTTTACTTTGTAATTTGCAAGTTATTAGATGATACTACATGTCATTTGTACGCTAATGGAAACATATTTCCGATCTCAATGTTTGTATTTTAAACATTTAATAAAATCTTAAATATTTATTGATATTTACATAGAGGATCACCTCATGGAACTACATTAAGGGTACAATTTCTATATTTTTTTGTTAGTTGATCAAACTATTTGTAGTTCCTTAGTTAGTCATAGAATCAGAATGTGGCTATCTCGTGTAAATGGTTTGATAAACAGACAATCACTAGGTAAGACTATTCTTCTTAAAGCAGCATTGCTAGAACAACTCCAGCTACGATAAAAGCGCAGAGAGAAAGAACTGCCATACTGAGAAGTATCATTTTTAATCAATGAAATGTTCAAAACTCACATTATAACCAGCGAGTATAAAGCCAAATCATTGGAACTGAGGCCTTGGGGTGCCCTTCTATTAATAAAATATATGATAAAAAGCGAAAAAAAAACAAATAAACCTGTTGCGTATGCGAATTTCAGCTTCTTCTTTGGGGCACCTGTCAAGCTCCATGAGTTCGATAATGTTGTCTGTGCTTCTATCCATTGTTTGCTCTAGCGGGAAGCGCGGAAACGTCAAAAACTGTTACAAAGTTTTACAATGTTCAATTTGTAATATTTTTCTGAATGGGAATTCAATTGAAACAGTAATTTTCAATTGCTCAAGTCAAGCTTTTCAATCGCCCTAAATACTTCCTTTATTCTATCAAGTAACTTTGACATTTGCTTAAATCAAAGCGTGTTAAGGCAAAATTTCAAAGTTACTAAACAAATATTGAAATAGTGAAGATGAGTAAATATTAGAATTTACACGGGTCAGCTTCAAGCATGGAGATTTTATTTAAAAAAAAAGTGAAAACACAAAAAAAAGCTATACGTTTGCCATACATATGAAGACGCCATATACTACTACATTTAAGTAAACATTCCCAGACAGAGGTCATCATATGTTGCTTTACTTAGAAGAATCTCAAGAAATATTTATCCATGTAATAAAGCGATTTTAATTAATCTTTTTCTTTGTTTCAGGTCAAATTGTTCGTAGTTACCATGCTGCTGGATACCAGTATGGCCATCTTCCTGATCCTCCAAAATCTTCATTTCTTCCTGAAGGTTGAAATTTTTATCCGAAAAATACTTAATATTAGTTTGCAGGTGGAATGAGTCCTGAGGACAGTCAGAGAATTCACTTAGTAAATGCTTATAGAAGATATGGATATCTACAAGCTGATCTTGATCCATTAAACCTGAAAAAACCTCAAGAGTTGGTTCAAGAATCAAACATTATGTATGCTTTTTCTTTTTAGAGTATCTGAGTTGAACCCTGAGGTGTACGGGATTAATACGAGCGATGTTTTACCAGGAAAAGATTTGAGCATGAATGATTTAGCTGAGCAGTTGAAACTTATTTATTGTGGACCAATGGGTATTGAGTTTATGCATATCAATGTGAGTTCGTATACTTCACTATACAATATTGTACGAACCTTTTCAGAATTGGGAAGAAAGACAATGGCTATCTCAGAATTTTGAAAATGCTGTAGCAAGTGAGCTCACAAACGAAGAAAGAATTAAACTCGCTAAATTGATGATCCGATGTGAAGTAAAACAATTGAATATTTTTTCTTTTGTAAATCATAATTATGTTCTAGGATTTTGATCACTTCTTAGCCACCAAGTTTTCCACTTTGAAGAAGTATGGAAGTGAAGGGGCTGAAGCTATGTATGGGTTCTTCAGTGAGCTATTTGATACTGCTCCTGAACATAATATTGAACAAGTATTGTTGATTCTGATATAAATTTTTGGAATTCATACTTTAGATTTTCATCGGCATCGCTCATAGAGGAAGATTGAACTTATTGAACGAAATGATGCAGTTTCCCACGGTACAAATGTTTAGAAAGGTAAGCATGTGCACCTTGAAATTTTACTTAAAGAGTTTTAGATTCGAGGAAAAACGGAATTCCCTGAAGATGTTCAAGGATCAGGAGATGTACTGTCTCATCTCGGTAATTTCTCCACTTAGGATAACAATAAACTAGTTACAGTTTCTTCATTTGATCATACATCCAATGAAGGCAAAGTTCATATATCAATGCTTCCCAATCCTTCTCACCTTGAAGCTGTTAACCCAGTAGCCATGGGCAAAGCTAGAGCTCGTGCACGGTTCGTTTCAAGATTGTAAAAAATTTTCCAATCTTTTTATATTTAGTAGTTTGGGCGTAGGGGAATATAGTACTGATCGTGGTGCCCGTGTTGGAGATGGTGTTCTCTGTGCTTTGATTCATGGTGATGGGGCTTTCTCTGGACAGGTTTTTTTTATTTCAAAGAATTTTAGACTAATTTATTTCAAGGGAGTTACTTGGGAATCTCTGGCGTTGAGTAAGGCTCCTCACTTCCGTTTGGGTGGAACTGTTCATCTTATAACAAATAATCAAATTGCTTTTACTGCTGAATCTCACGTTGGAAGATCATCTACTCATTGCACAGGCTTGTTTAGTTGCAGATTCAGAAAAGCAATGAATTATTTTAGATATCGCCAAAGCATTCGAGTTCCCAGTCATTCATATCAATGGAGACCATCCAGAAGTAGAAATTACATAGATATTCTTTTCAAAAAGTTTTATATTTTTTAGGAAGTTGTAAAAGCTACTCGACTTGCTCTAGCTTACCGCCAAAAGTTCCGAAAGGACATCTTTATCAATCTTATCTGTTTCCGTAAATGGGGACATAACGAATTAGATGATCCCTCTTTTACCCAGCCTCTTATGTATAAAGTAATCTAATTTTTAAAAATTAACTTTTATTATTTAAATGTTTCAGCAAATCACTTCACGTCAGTCAGTTCCGCGTGAATATTGTGACTTTTTGATTGATGAAGGAGTTTTGACTGAAGAGGAAATCAAAAAAGAGAAAGAACAGCATACAGCTAAGCTTTTGGAAGACTTTAGAGCTGTAGATAGTAGTAAACCAGAGTAAAAATACTAGGAATTTGATTTTCTGATTTTAATACAATTTTAGAGTAAATCATCTTAATGGATATTGGAAGGGATTCAAACAAGCGCCTGCTGCCGTTGAAAAATGGGATACTGGAGTTGATACTAATCTTCTAAAATTTGTTGGGGCAGCTTCTGCTTCATTTCCTGAAAATTTTGTACATCTAAAATAATATGAACAAGCGTATGATTTAAATCTTTCAGAATGTTCATCCACATATAAAAAAAACTCATTGTGAAGCTCGTGTAAATAAGCTTGTAGCTGGTGAAGGATTAGACTGGGCTACAGCTGAGGTTTAAAATGTTCTGGAAATCTTGCATATGATTTGTTTTTAGTCATTGGCTTTTGGTTCTCTCATCATGGAGGGCAATGATATTAGAATCAGTGGTCAAGACGTTGGCCGTGGAACTTTCTGCAACAGGCATCCTTTTATATAATTGATGATTTTTATATTAATCATTTTAAGACATGCTATGCTTGTTGATCAATCTACAGATGCCAATTATATTCCTTTGAATCATATTACAGAAGATCAAAAAGGATTCATTGAGGTCGCTAATAACTTACTTTCGGAAGAAGCTATTTTGGGATTTGAATTTGGATATTCTCTTGACAATCCTAACAGGTTATGTATTTGGGAAGCTCAGTTTGGAGACTTCTTCAATGGAGCTCAAATTATGATTGATACCTTCATCGCTAGTGCTGAAAGTATTCATAATTGATATATGAAAACTAATCTTTTTGATTTAGGTAAGTGGCTAACTCAGTCAGGCTTGACCCTACTCCTTCCTCACGGTTTCGACGGAGCTGGACCAGAACACAGTAGTTGTAGAATGGAGAGGTAGTTTTTCCACTCTTCTAGAAAGACAACATAGTTTCAGATTCCTTCAACTCTGCGACTCTAAAGAAGATCAGATCCCCGTTGATGGAGAAAACGTGAACTTCCGTGTAGCTAACCCTACCACCAGTGCTCAGTACTTCCACCTTCTCCGGAAGCAGGTGTCGTGTTTTACACATGTTTAGAAGTCTAAAATATTTTTACAGGTGGTCCCTAAATATCGTAAGCCTTTGGTAGTAGTAGGTCCTAAAATTCTTCTTCGCCATCCCAAGGTTAGCATTATTATCAATAACAATACGTTTAGCACAGTTTTTGTTATCAAAAGATGTACAATTGTGGTTTAGTATTATTAAGCAATAATATTTTTAAAAAATCTAAGTACCGCTCTTTCAGGCAGCATCATCATTGGCCGAGCTCGCTCCTGGAACGTCTTTCAAGGAGGTTATTTCTGATGATACTTGTAATGCTCAGAACGTGAATAAGGTAATAAGATTTTATAAATATCTATATTTTTCTCATAATTCTTTTATTAAGATTATTTTTGTTTCTGGAAAGCACTGGATTGCTGTTGAGAAGGCTCGGGATGAACGTGGACTTAAAGATTCCGTAGCTATTGTTCGCTTGGAAAGTTTATGTCCATTCCCTGTTCAGGGACTTCAAGATACTTTGAAGAAATACCCCAAGGCTACAAGTAGGTTATTCCTGTTTGCATTTATTTTTACTTGACCCAACTTTTGTTCCCCCGTTATTTGCTCCCGGAAGAGGTAATAGTTAAATAACAGTAGTAGTAGGCTCTAGACAGGTGTACATAATGACCGTAACTAACCTTTTATCTGAAGATTAGGGATAACAATATCTTCCCTGAGATCAAAAAATGGCAGCTGTAACTAGAGGCATATCCGTTATTTCATTCGTATACTCTAGAAGCCATGTGGCAGGTGCAGCCATCATTGTCTTAGTTTAGAAGGTTCAAGGACTGCAACCTTGTTGTTTCTTCTCAATTGCCCTCTTCACAGTTCCACTATGTCATCATAGTATTAGACAATTAGAGATTACTGGACTTGATTGTGTTGCGAATCCCTGGTATGTACGATGTTTTTGCTACATTCTAAGCATTCGAAACTGTGGGTTTATGGGATTCTAATGGCCTTGACAAATTGGGTTGTTTAACTCAAATGTTTCATCTGCTCTTTTAACAGTTCTGACTAATGTGACTGTTGGATTAAAAATGAAATCTGAATATTTGTTGCCAATTATCTGAAATTTATCTGTCGGAATGAAGTTAACTGAAATAGGCGGTAGTGGATCAAAAGAAACTGTCCATTAAAAGACAATAATGGTGACACCTCTTATGAAAAGATTTGGTGAGAATGGAAGCAATTTTATTTGGTTCGAACTCGCTTTAACGATATTTCGCCGTGAGAATGAGCCTATTATGTCACCGGACAAACAGTTTTATATCTTTAAGTTTTTGGGTTTATCGTTTTAAGAATTCATCTCGAAAAATGAATTACTTTGCCATGTGTTTTAAAATTTTTCTTTGGAAATAGCTTAAAGAAAGTAACGAAATAAATGTAAACAAGTTGTATCATTATTAGCTAGCAATAGAATGGAAAATTAACGTTAACATTTTTTTAAGATTTCGTTTGGTCTCAGGAAGAACCCCGTAACGCCGGAGCTTGGTCATTTGTACGCCCCCGTTTCGAGAATGCTCTTGGTCTTACTGTGAGTATTTCTATATATATGGTTTTGTGTACATTAAAATTTTTTAGCCTAAATATGCTGGACGTAAAGAATTAGCCTGGACTGCGACTGCCATTGCTGAAATTCACGCAAAAGAATTTGAAGATGTCATTAATCAGACATTTGCCTAAAACTGTTATTCAGTTTTAAAAACAAAATCAGGAAATTATTATAGCATAGGTGCCTGTGAGGTTTTATAAACCTAAATAGTTATTGTTTTCAAATTTTATTTCTTTGAGGGATTCTTTTTACGGTTTTTTTTTGTATAAATGAAACAGCTCTATTTTGTATTCTAGTTTTTTAAGTTTCTCAGCATGATAAGAATAACTTCGAAGTTACGAGCATTTTAACCTTCAAAAAACGATGCGACAAGTACCTTTCTATTATCCTATTCATATGGAAATGGATGATCAGTTTTTGTTCTTTGGCGGTTAGAAGTCGAACAATGTCGATAGGAATTAACCGAATATCTTCGTTTTTAAACTGAAACAGCGATTAAGGAAAATTTACTGTGGAAATGTATTGAAATGTATGTCCAAGAGCCTGCATTGTTGGTTTCTTCGCGTAAAGCTTGTAATTGTGTCGTTGAGTTGTGCTGAGCATAATTTGATTATGGCCCATTCGCAGGCTTGAAACCCAGTCCATTTTAGGAAGAAGACCATATTATACGTAATTCGTAACCATTTCATCCCATAGGCTTGCTCTGCCATCCTTTCTTTCTGCCTATTAGTATGCAATAGTTTGCTGTTTCTAGTTATATATTCATGTTGAATTTTTTTGCAATCAACTTGTACCTTTTGTTCTAAAAAAATGATTCGGAAATAAAAAAAACTATATGAAAACATCTGGCTGACCTCCAGTGTAGTCGGTCTTCAATCCGTTTTTTATGGTCCTCCAAATTTCGTTTGTTGATTAATGAATACTAACGACAGTTCACTCGTTTTTCGTTCATTTCTTTCCTCGATTTTATTTCAAAAAGTTTATTTCCAACAAATTACATTCCTTCATATTATTAAATATAAAATTACATTGAACCTTCACTTCAAACGATTTTATTAACTTTTATACTAAATGCTTTGAACCCTCTATCTGAGAATCGGTCTCTTTAACAGGAAATGTGATTTCTTCTGAGACCTATTTTTCAACGCTTTAGCCAATTTCCTGATTCAACATCAGATAAACCGTAATAGTATGGCATCTGTTTTTAGTTTCCGGTATTTTAAATCTTATTTAGCTTAGTAGTAGATAGAGAGAAAGAAGAAACATAGTCGGCTTCTATTTAAGGCTTGTCATCTGGAAAGTATATTTGACCTGTAAAAAACATGAACTGATCGTGCTGGGTATCGTTCATCAATTTTTACAACATCTGGTCTTACTTTCTATAAGGTTTTCTATTATATTCATCAGTCTCCTCATTTTTTCGTAACTGGGATTTCTTTAAAATTTTTGCTTTTGAAGTATATTCTTCTATTCCATTCTTTTTCAGAAATTGCAAATCGTCAATTTTCGCGGTAGAGTATCGGTTCACTATTAGCTAACCATTTATCTCTTCAACTACCTGGGGAGGTCTATCCGACCTCGTCAATTCAATCACTGTCTCACTGTTCACCGAATTCGTATACTCTCTTTCATTCTTCTATCCTGTTGTCTATTTCTCCCTTTAGTACAACTCATGTATTATCCTTCAGTTCTGTTGAAGGTTTCCACAAATTTAGTATTTCGATCAAATATATATTAAATTAGATAGGTGTTTAGAAATTTTTTATGTTTTCAATAGTCCCCGGAAAATCTTTAACCCTATCCGATTTCTCCTGATAGTACAGCTGTTTTTGGTTAGCTCAATTAGCACTCTATAATACACCATAAAATCCAAAGTTAACTTGAGAATATAAGATGTTTATATACTAACAGATGATAACTCTTGACCGTTTCCACTCTGATTACGTAAATCCTATGGCCGTTATTTTAGAATGATGGATGTATGATCGCTTGACAAACATAAACACACCTGACCGATATCCAAACGATTACATACCGCTTAATCCTCAAATTAGGTTTCAATTTCAGCATTTTGAAAATGTGTGCAAAATCAGGATATATTCAAATATCATGAATATAAAATGCATCTATATATCATCATAAATATAAATCGTGTGACCATTTACGGTTTTTAGAGATCGTTTCTCGTGGTCATATTTCAATGGAATTCATGTAGCTTATTGACATCATTACTTAAGCTATATATTTAAGATATAAGGAACACCTGTCGTTTAACTATGATTCTTTTGTCCTTCTGTAAGTAGTTATGAATACCGTATTCTCATATTCTTCAGGGGTGTTTCCCATATGTTTTGTCGGAACATCATGTTCGTGTTGTGTGGACTACTAAGCATCTTCATTCTATTTTAAAATACACACACAAAAAAATAGAATCGAAAACTATTTAAAATACACAAACATACTTTTTTACCCATTTTTTTATCGCTTTGAATGCCGGATGGCCTTTTAACTTTTTGGATTACTTATCTAACGATACCATCTTATTTCTCCTTTTAGTCCTGCTTTTCACATTCCAGCTATTTAATCTATTTTACCCTACAAGTGTCACCCAGTTACTTCTGTATAATTCGGAATAAATAACGAACTCTCTTTGATTTTGTCGTCTCTCGTGCCAAACTCTGATCTCAGTTATATTTCTACATTCTTTAGATTATGCCTTTCTTTCTTCTTGGCCGATTTCAGCACCCATTCTTTGATTTTACTTTCTTTTTTCCTTTGGCAGAGGTTAACCGACTAAAATCTGTCTCCAAAGATGCCGATCAGCAAACGGACTTTTATATACTGCCAGAAAAATCCTTTTTGCAACTTCCTTTTTTTATTTTTCGAAAATTCGGTCTATACAACATTCTCAGTACTTCTCACAACTTTAACTGGGTTATCAAAAGTTTGAAAAAATATGTTTTTCTTTTCAGTGATTTTCCTCGCACTTTTAAGATCTGTCACTAGACATTCTATGTTGTTAGATTACAACATAGATAATGTTTATACAAAAAAAAAACTGAAAATCATTTAGGTTTTTGGCATTTCATGACTTGTTTAATTATTCTATTTTAAGATCCTATTTTATTTCAATTCGTTATAATCTTTTGATGTCGGTATCTTGCGTTTCACTCTTAGCATTGGCAACTCTTGCCACGGATTTCAGCGTATTGTTCTTACGGACTAACCTTAACATAGAGACAGGCTATGATGACAAGATTCTTCCTCATAGAAACTAACGTCTCAGATAAGAAGCAATTTATGTTACAATGGAGGAGATTTTTCAAAAATTTTCAACCGATTGGCAGACAGCACTTGTGCCACGCGTCAGTCGGATAGATTGACTGAACGAACAAGTGTCTCAGCTTTTCCTCCTCCACGAAACTCTTTCTCTTTTTCCTTCTTCCTCTTTAGCTCTTTATATCTTATCTTTTTTCTCACTATATCTCTTCATGTTTTCTCATCATACATATTTTAAAAATTTATCACTTCACTTTTGCAAGATATATTGCCCATAAATTGACACGTTCGCGTAAGAAAATTTCATTTTCGGAACGGTATCTATATGGAGCGGTTGAAATTTTGTTTATGTTCTGTACGTAATTAGAAATGTTTACAATACAGGAAATCTTCATGTTTAAGCATATTAATATAAAAAACATTTTATATTATTATCATTTCTTTGTTAACCTTTTAGCCTTCCTCTTCATTGTTTCAAACCATTTTAGATATTTGAGAGTGAACTTGTTTTTGAAGATAAAATGAAAATTGAAATATTAGATATCAAAAGAAAACTGCGGTAAATAAGCATTCATCCATTTCCTTTTTACACTTCTTGTCCAAATGTCATTTTGATAGTCAATAATACGACAATTCTACCGGACATATGTCTGATTGATCTTCATAGCCTAAATCAGCAAATCTTCATTTCTATCCAAACTTTAATTTTTTTTAGACATCGAAAATCCTCGAGCTATTCCTTTTTCTAAAAAATTATAGAAAAATCTATGGATAGAAGTGAGGGTTTCTTTATTTCTTTTGTCGGTTATGTAGCATCTGTTTGACACTGTACGCCGCCATCTTAATCTAAAAAAACTAAGTTCATTACCGGTCTTCGGTGGAAGGACGGTTGGCCTTCACTACACCTCACTCTTTCCGTTAAAGATGTGCTTTGTTTTTCTTAAAAAGGTTGAAAAAGTCACTATATCTCACTAAAAACCGTCACTTTCGAAATATGACAATGAGATTTTTCTGATTGAAGACTAAGGTAATTGAATGTGATCGGCAGAACGCTAACCCCGAAGGGCTAAGAACAAGCTCATGCAGATGGTGAATAGACATATATAGCATTCCCATATCGTCATTAATAAACAGCTGTCGTTCACTGAAAAAAAAGATTTTTTTTGCAGAAACAGAAGCTTCATAATATCCATAGATTTGTCTGTGGAAGATAATTCTCTTCTCATCCAAAAATCGCAATATTCTTACAAATTCATCTTGAATCGTCACCCTTAGGTACTACTATAGTAATGGCTAAAACACCATGCGTTATGCAGGATATTGGTTGACAAGTTGAGATTCCCAAGGGAACTAGACGTCAAACACAATGTGTTATGGAGGTTTGACTAACGTTATTCCGGGCCAAACTAATATTAAAGCGTTCTCAGTAAAGCAACAACTTCTAAACATGTTTCTTTCATCCTTCGAGATGACAGACAGACATGAAAATATCCATAAATGCCATTCTGCTTTGATGTGTGGCGTTCCCGATGCAGTTGATCCATCGAAAGATTCGGGAACAACGCTACTTCATAGCAAAATTCTTGAGGAAAATGAATTACTGTTTATTTCACACGAGAAGATGGGCGTAGCGTTGAAACCATCAAGAGATGACCTCGGATACTTTGGACCTCACAGTGTGGCGAGAAGCTGGCCTAACCAACTCATTATGTTGACATGACGAATGTCTACGTGTGAGAAGACTGATTTCATGAGGCATACAACCATCAAGAGAACTCCAACCTTGGTCATAAATTGTCTCATCTTCGTTGACTAAGATTCCGAAAAATGATTCTGTCTTCCATGTCTTAAATGGATTTGTTTCGGCAGCCGGCAAGCCCGTCCAGTAGAACAACCCCTTTTTCTAGCGGTCACGCCCTCTGTTTTTGGGAAATAGACGAAAAGCAGTGGAAGAACTTTTCAAACACTATGAGCAATATAGATAATGTAACTCAAGTACTATTCTAATTTACATCCTAACTCTCTGTTGCTATTTTACATTGCCCTTCATCCAAAAATCGAATTATACGTATTACTACTGATACTTCTCACATTGTACTGTAGTTAATAACAATTGATAAATCAATATCAGCTTGACGCCACAAATTTTTCATTTTCTGTTTCCGTATTCAATTCAACGGAGGTTCTTTCTCGTTTTGTAATCATCTCGTATTATCATCAACATCATCATCTTCAATGTCTTCTTAACCCAGGTCGACATAGTCACACCCGTGGGCTTTGGAAAACCGTTGAAGATGCTTCAGAGTATAACACGAAACTGAAATTCTTTTTTTATGTAACTCGAAAACTCTCTAAATATCGTCATGATTTAAGTTTGCAAAATATTTTTTTATTTTTTCTGCTACCATATCGTGTTTGGATGAATGCCGCCATATCAACGGAAACAGAGAATGCGATTCTTAGTTTCTCACCCAATTAACACAAACAGTTAGAACATAGCAGTTTAATCATAAGAGCATTTTAGACTTACTTAACTCTACGTGGTTATATGTATCTAAATAGTCTCATTTTCACATTTCTGTTTCTCCTGCTGAAAAATCTTCTTTCTCCTCTTATTCCATTTCTTGATCAGCTGTTATCTTTCTTAGTTAGAGTTTGGTCTCGTGTAATTCAGATATCACACATCTGCGAAATAGAGAAAGATAGCTGATCACCAACAATTTCAATAGCTATTTTCCTATTCTTCGTCTTTCTTACCTTCTTTTAGCTATTTTCTCCTCTTTCTCCTATCCACCTTCATAGATCAGCGTTCTTCTTTTCTTTTACTATCTATCTCTCTGTTTCTTCGTTCATATTTCTCTCGCACTGCTTCAACACATTCGCCACCCGGCTGTCTTATGGCAATTTCCAGCAGATTTATTACGCCAATACGGATGTCAACCTTGTCATTAACCACTTTAAGCTGGTCAAGTTGCAACTTGAGGAACTGCTGAAGCAACACTAACATCTTATTGCTTTTCCTAAAAAAATAGTCATGAAACTAAACCGAATATCATATTCTACAACATTCTGTGGCATAGATGACCAATTCAACCAGATTTTTTTTGCCGGCCACCCCCACATTCGATGTTTCTTTCTAATCCTATCAGCTCCGCTCCATTTGGTCTTGTTATTACGAGATAACTCCTTATCACCTTATTTCTTTTTCTTTTGGCCGTCCATTCGACCTTCCTTTTTCTTGGCCAGACAAAAGAAAATAGATAAGCATACCTCAATATTTTCTATATTTGTTTATTTTTGGTTTTCTTCTGTTTATCAGAAGTTTTTTACTATCAATTCTATATTAGTTACTATATCCTGATGCATTTCTTCTAACAACCTTTTCTTTGGCAGAAAAAAAATCTTAAATCGGCGACTGGCCCACAAGTTCTTTGAAAGCGTTTTTGTCTTCTTGGACCGCAGAGGGCTGCGTCCGACCCGTTTTTTTCTTGGATGAGAGGACAGTTCTCTTCTTCGTGACATTTGTATATAGGAACACATTTCGCTATTTCGTCTTCTTTGTCGGAAAATTTTTAAAAAATCGATGCTTTAGTCAATAAGCTTATTGTTATTTTCTATTATTTGATATAGTTTAGTCTATTAGCAATAATTTCTTGCTTTGAACTATCATTACTTGTTTTGAAGTTTTCAAACTAATTATCTGTCATTTAATATGCCGGCTAAATGTACATCAATGATGATTAAATATTTGTCAAAACTACATTAATTTGTCTATATATTTAGTTGTTCTATATTTTATAATTAGTACTAAAATTTCTATTTCGTAATGATATGATATTTTGCTATTAAATCCACCAAATCATTAGTTTGAGTTTATAGACTGAAATGAACATCCTAGCTTTATCTTATGTTCCTTTTATATTTTATGGATGCAGACAGTTTTTATGAGCATCGTATCAGTTAAATAAGCATAAACATTTAAAAATATGTCATGAGCAATTGAAATTCAATTGTCTTGGATGACAGCAATTTTTCTATTAATATGTTACATATTCAACAATGGGGTTTGCTGAATAGGTATTAAATGATTTTCATATTTCTCATCTCCAACTTGATTGATAATTCGGTCTAGGAGCTTTGCGTTCTCTCTAATATTCCCAGAATTTCCATATTGATTTTTTCAATAATAATCGTTGTCCGATAATCATATACGAGAATCATGTTGAATCTTGTAATCGTCAGTATTGAACCAATGAATTCGTGATCGAACATACATGGATTACTTGGTCTTGGTTTTCTATTACTTCACCTTGTCTTCCCCTCTTAACTAACCTTTCTTATGAATCATTACATGTATTTCTTTTTAAAATACAACTTGCAAGTGTTTCTGTAAGATAATAATAAGTTCTGAACAGGATTCTCATATATGTATTCGAATAGACAGATGAGATGAAAGATTTAAATGTGGAATGTGTGAGAACTAGTAAAGATACTTATGTTTGTGTTCATCAACTAACACAGCTCGTTTGCTTACCTTTCGAATGTTGTCATTCATCCGAACCTCTCCTATCTTCACTATCACAACTGTTTTGATTTTCGCATCTTCTTCTTACTCTTCTTCTACTACTTCATCAACGACCTCTTTTAGCTTCTACTTTACCGACAACCTATTTAAAGTATTTTTCTTGCCTTTGCTTTTCTTCTCATCGTTTTCTCTTTTTTTTCTATTTTACGATGATTTTTATGTAGTTTGCATCTTGTAATTATCATCAGAACATAGTCTTTATTTCTCTGAAATCTGTATTTGTTTTTTTCTTGTCATTTATGCCAGATGATGAACCATTACCATTCAGTCAAATTCTTTCGCATAACGGTCATCTGATATTCTATATTACAACTTTACTTTGTTCACAGCCTTTGTTCTAATTCACCTACCGAAGTAAAAATTTTAGGAGCAAGCATTGAGAAAAAGAAGAAAGATGAGATTACGTAGAACGAGTTTATTTTCTTTTTCAAAATAATTTTGTAACTTGTGAGAGTTCATTTTCAAGTTTGCAATGATCTCATAATTCAAAGTTGCAGTTACTCTTTGCAAGAATAAAGCCATATCGTCTGATTTCATGAACACTCTTCATATATGTCTCCACATTATGAACTCATTCTTATAGCTAAGTATCTCAGTAGCATTCAATTGTTCCCCAATCTCAAAACATCATTTGGTGCTCATTGTGCTTATATAGATATTTTGAAGATTCTTCTACACATCACATCACAAACAGAAATCACTCCATGTGTGAAAACTGAAACAACTACCATCACATGAAATCTTAATGACATTCTGATGTTCATGATTTTCCTCGTTATTTCAAATGGAATAATGGGCAAACGAATTTATTTTGCATATCGTTTCCAGTACTAAGTATCGTAGTCATCTTCAATATAAATCTGATGTTAACTATTTTTCATTCATACTTTATGCCTATCTACATGCTACAATCTTTGGACATATGTAAAGTGCTTATTTAGATGTTCCATGTATGGTGTAGTAGTTGCAGTAGTAGCAATAGCAGCAGCAGATTATGTATCCAACCATCTTCTACTATCTGGAGGTCATTCCAGAATGAGCATGGTCTCTCCGTTCAGCTATCTAATAGACCTTCATCCATATGCCAGTTCCATCTATGTGCACAGTCAGCTATAATTGGCTACCATTGAGACCCATCATTATATATTGAGAGACTGAAAGAGAGTGAACGGCTACGAGATCTTCAACTAACATAATCTCGTATACATGTATACATTAAGGAGTCATTCGTCTTACAGCTTTTCACAAGAGCATATCTGTTACTTGTATCCAACAGCAATCTCTTTAGTATTTTAACATTTTCTGGATTTTCCGCTTTGTGACACTATTCCTTTTCCATCTAAAATCTGAAAAATTCTATAACCTGTAGTAAGTTAAATGACATCTTTTAGTTCTTTTAAAATATATTTTTAAGAGTAGCGTAGAATATTCAGAAATTCATCGCAATTTTCACATTAAAATCAAATCTTCAGTTCTCTTTTTCGAATCGGCCTTACCTCTTTTTCTTTATTCACACAAAGCACATTAGTGAGATGAAATGATTGAGATATTAAGTAAAATACTTTCCTGATTACATCGAAAATCCTGACAATGATTCTCACGAGGCGAGGTCATTTACATTGTTATAACTGAGTTTTTAAATTTCTTTATTATGTTGTCTGAGCTATCAGTAGTCATTCGTCAAAATCTCATTGAAAACTTGCGGAAATGAAATTCTTACCGATATCCTTCTCCTGAAGAGAAACAGGCAATGAATCAGTATAGCCCCAAGGCGATTTGAAGTGAGGTTAAAGCCACAATGACTGACAAACGATGAAGGATATGTTGTCGGAGCTCCTCCCTTTGAACTAAGGACATACACCAATTCGTCTATTTATTCATCTTTGTCTTTCAGTTTCCTTTTCTCATTTTTCTTTTGAGTTCTTCTTGTTGTTTCTGTAAAGTTTACGTTTTAAGTTTGATAAGCTGTCGGTCACCAATTCCTTCACCATATGGTAAGCGTATGATCAAGTTCAGGCTTTTGTCTCTTAAACCTACAACATTATATATAAACTCTTAACTTGATTTGATTCTCCAATATCTAATGTACTTACCTATTTATTTCTATTTCAAAATTCTGATGAATCAATAATAGATAATCAATCATGAACTTTTCACCGCCTTTTTGCACTCTGCCTTCACCATTTGTATAATCAAAATTCCATAAAAGAGTCATTAATAAGTTTTATTCTTAACGTGTGAATCAGCATTCGGCTTAATGGCCGACATAGAAAGCTCAATAACAAAAAAAGCTGCATCAAGCTTCGATTATCTATATGTTTGATCTGATCAGTTATTGATTGAAATATTTCTTTTGTTAAGCCGCAAGTCCATTATTCGCTATTATTCTCTTACTTATCTGTTTATCATATACATAGCTCCAGAATAGTGAAGAAGTTGTTGTATCTTTTGATTATTCACGAAGATTTTGTATTGCATGTAATATGATTTCATTTTCTTCTTTTTATTCTCGACCTTCATTCAGTCTGACACTTTGAACTCAACTATAATACTGAAAACGAATCAGACCGTAGCAGTATTATTGCTTTATGAGCTTATGCGGGCACAGTTGTTCTTACGTATGAAACATGATCTCGTCATACGAAGTCCTTCAGATATTCTAACACATTCTATCTCTTATTCTTTCTTTCAGTTTTGTCAACTCGTATCCCTCTTTTACATCATTTTCATCGCCTGTCTTAGCATTGTTTCAATTATGAAAAGTGTCTCTTCACAATCTTTTCCCAGTTCATCCTTAAGGACAATTTGTTCTTTAATAATTTAACAACTCTTTTCTCATTTTGAAAAACTTAAAACAATCATTTTTAACGCCAGGGAGCCAAGAAAACTTTTTTGTTCTTTATCTAAAATTCTAGAACAAAAAACCGGAGAAAGATAGTTTTTTGTCTCCGATTTCACATGCACTCATCCATTCTGCTCATCAGCAGTCATATCTTTATTCCCTTATTCCATACATACATGTGTTTGGATCTTGGCACTATATATCATATAGTTTCATCCAATTAGTTGTTGAGTCCTCATACACAGGCTGTCGACACGTGCCTAATCCTGTTCTAAAATCCTCATTATCTTGTCGATCGTATATGCAATGTTTTCATTTGTCTGGTAATCGAACCTAATAAGAAGACTTAATGTTGATAATTTGATCCATACTGCCCTTAAATGAACATAGTTAATCATCTAACATTCCCATTGCATCTTCTTTGCGTAAGCAGGGAAGAAGAACCACGGAAGAATGGCCAAAGATAGACGGAAGGAAGAGAGCAAGAAAGAAGTTCACAATGAATGAGAGAGAAGAAAGTAAGAAACGGAGAGAGCACAGAAAATAAGGAAGCAACAGAGAGGGAGAGAGAAATAAAGAGCAAGTACAAAATTGGAAGAAAGGAGAAAACCCGGATGAACCCAGAACTCTATGCAGCACTTGGGTTGTTAGGGTCACTAGTTGATTGGCTGTCATTCTATTGCATTAAATTCAAAGAGTTGCAAATCGATGGAGCCAGACACAAATGAAGACGTGCCTGGAGTTCCTACGAACCTTCGTAAGGAAACTAACGCGCACGCTGGAAGATTCCAACTCGTATTCCACGACGTTGCGATCATATGGGTCAGTTTCAAAATGATGTTAGAGTCCATCTTATGCAGACGACATGGTCAAAGTAATTGCAACTATTTCAAATCCTCTAGAGATCGAATATCTTAGCTTTGAACTTCTCTATCCAAGCTCATCATCATCATCATCATCATCCTAAAGTGTTCCGTTCCATGGACTATCATAGCAGAAACTTAAGTGGACTGAAGAAATTCTAACCGTTTTCCAGTTTTATCTAGTAGACTATGGCCATCTGGCCGATTTATCCTTTTCTCCCAATCTTTCATTATTTCTCATCCTCTGCTTAAGACTATAAGTAAAATTCCGGATATTTGAATATCTCGGCCTCCGTCTTTGATATTCATCTGTATCATTTCTTCTTTTCCTGTTATCTCCGAATTTTCATTTCCGTTAAGCATTCGCCTTTTAGGCATTACTGTAATTTTGTATTTTATTTTAACTTGTCATTGAAACTTTGTTTGTACTTAATACTTGCTATGTCCTCGTATTTCATTTCACCTTGCTTGCTGAACTAATATCTCTGTCATCTTAGCATTTTTTCATTTTCTTAATCGTTTTCGCTCATTACTTGTTTCTATTTGTCCTTCACTTTTCTACAAAAAGTGAGATCTTTTACTTTCAGGTTCCATCCCTTACAGCACATCTTCTTGTGCTCTTTGGGTGAATGGAACGGGGTTCGCCCCATCGGCAACCGTCGTCTCCTCTTCGAACGAACAATCGAGTAAGTTTAGAATATTCTCATTTTTTGCTAAATTTAAAAAAAATTCAAATCTTTGGATACTGAATTTACCTAAAAACTCAATGACTAAATATATGAAGAAAAAACGACCGAACTAGAAAAGAAAAAAATTCTCTCAAGTTATTAGCATATGTTACGTGACTCACGTGAATTACTAAAAACGCTTCAAAAGTTATTATTTGCTGGTTTTTTTAGTTGATTGGTTGCTAAAATTAATGTATTTTATTTTCTAATATAATTGTTATTAAATTTAAGCTACGACTATGCGCATATGTTTCACCAGATGATATTCTTAGTGGACGAGTTCAACTTACAACTCCATGCGCAGGCACAAATCAACCTCAAATTCATATAGCCGGCAGTACGAAATCACATTCAAAATCAGCTTTTGAAAATGTCTTCAACACCGATAATAGCCAGGTTACTCCCGTCTTATTATTGTTTTTGCAATTATTATTTTAGAATGAAGTATCAACAGCATTATTGCCTGAACTTCTACATACATTCTTTAATGGAAATGACTGTTCATTTCTATCGTTTGGCGGAAAATCGAAAGGTTAGCCAGATTATAGTTTATTTCGTTGTTTATTTGTTTATAAACCAACCCTCCCCCCATCCATAACTATAACCTACTCATTGGGTTAATGTATTAAAGGCACACCTTACAGTCTATACTTATGACGTCATTGATCACGAATTTGCGGTTTTGTTTTAACAATGGGATTAGCAAGGTTTAATATATTCATGAGCAAGAAAGTGATTGACACTTGTTGCAGGCTATATATAATGCCCTTTAAGAAGGAAAAGGTAGAAAATAATAATAAAGAACCGCTTAAGTAGGAAACTCTTAGAATCCCTTAACTCCTAGTAAAGTTGACCCACGACTCATTGCTTGACAGGTCATGCCCGGATATGTATATGCGGCACACTTTCACAATCACATCCACTTTATGTAAATGAAAGGATTGACGATGTCTTGAGGAATTTTTTCCCGTTTTCATCGGTACAATTCCGGGTGTGAATATGTAAATTATCTCTAGTTTTGTGCTATCATTACTGTACTACAGTTTTCTTATACTATTATAGTATATTATATTAACTGTTCATATGGTATAATTAAATACTGATGATATTACCAATTGAATGGTTGAAAATGTGTGAAGAACCACCAAATATTTACTCGATTATAAGCTTGTAAGATGATGAAAGCTATGTGGTACAGTGTAGGTTAGAATAGAAGTGAGAGAATGATGACAATATTGAAAGACTGCCTAGTTCTTCAAATTTTACGATGACCGACGAGTCTCCAATTTCAAGAAAGGAGAAGTAGTAGGATGCGACTATGCAGAACATAAATATTAGGTTTTGACTCGACAGCTTTCAAGCCTTTTTCACTTAGAGAAAGGACAAGTCCTGGGGGGAGAAATAAAGAATCTCCTGAGAATTAAAGAATTGTTTCCGCTTTTTCAATGTTTGTTATTTATTTTTGCCCCTAACATATAACAAGTTGTTGCAAATTAAATATTCCGCAATTTATAAAACTACGAGAGAAAGAGAAATCAATGAAAATATTTCAAAATTATCATATTAGTTTTTGAAATTGAACATATGTTATTTAGGGAAATCTGCTTTACTATATGGCAATGGACCTGAATCTCCCGGTCTTATTCAAACTGCGGTGGAATCCGTATTCAATATGATTGAGGAATGCAGGTATTTTCAATTTTTCATATAAAAATTACTTAATTGTACTAATCAAGTTTTATAATATTCATACTATAGGTCTAAACGAACTGATGTCCGGTTACAGCTTAGGCTATCCGCACTTCACTATTCCCAAAGGGAAAACACCTTAACCGATCTACTTAGCACCTTTAATCCAGGTTTGTGACAGATATTCTATTGTTATTGTTGAATAATTTAATCATTGGTTATAATTGCAATCTTATCATATTTATCTTAGATCCACGCCGACACCCCGTTCGTATAGCTGAAGATAGCCGTTATGGTACGCTGGATATTGAGAATGAAAGTTTAATCAAAGTTGAATCTGCCGAACAAGCGCTATTTTATCTGAACAGTGTGATTGATCATCGATTAGTTGGTACGTTTTCTCAGAATACTTGATGTACAAACTTCATAACACTCGGGAATGTGAACATATCATATTGGTTGAGAATATAATATTGACACTATAGAAACATGATTGATGATGTATATTTCTAGAAGATGAGGAGACATATCGCTCAAATCATCTATTTATCTTCTTCTCCTTGTATGGATATAAAACGAATGGCGCCGAGCTGGAAGGTATGTATGCCGATCATGATAGTAAACTTGTCATTCGAGCAATAACATCATTATGACGATCATCACAATCTAAAAGGAATTATATTATATCTACGCTTGCAGGTGGCCGACGTCGTTTTTGCTTAGCAGATGTCGGAATTGGCGAACGTAATTCTCAAAAAGGCGAACTGACAATGCCCGTTATTGGAAGCATTCTTTTAGCATTATTTCAAGGACAAAAACATCTGCCTTCGAGGTATGTTATTAATTGATTGTAATATATATTATATATATATATATATATATATATTTATTTATTTATTTATTAAATCATAAGCATATTGCACTCTTCATGATTGTGCTTGAATTCCCGCATACCTTTTGAGATATTGTCAGACTCCTTGAGCTGGCTGATACAACACTTAACCATATTTGGCGAAACTGCCTTTCTTGTCCTCGATCATCCATCTTCTTTTATATTATTTTCATCTTTTATTTATTTCTATTCTTTCTTAATCATTTGCTCTCTTCCTTTCTTCCTCTCTACATGCTCTCAATATCTCTCAGCTCTTCTTATAATTGTTTCACACGCTCAAACAGCAGTCTTTACGACGTTTTACTGCCCAATTGCGTTATTTATCTTTGCGTTTTGAGCACACACGTGCCGTAGTCCGACCTCACGTATGATCATGCCGCCTGCCCGCCTACTTCTAGGTACTTCACGACCCCACCTTTCCAACCCACCCATGCTTGACCAACTAAGCCTTATACAGTTTATAATATATTCCTATGTGAGATCGATATAGGTGTTGTAGAATATTATTTGGGAATGGGGTGTTATCCTCATTCCGATTTCAAGCTCCGCCCATCTTCATTGCTCCAGACTGATCCGATTTCAGCTGACTGTAACAGGGACTCTGCCTCACAGTGGGAGATCCTTGTTCGCTTAGACTAATTAGGATTGTATACCACTCTTGTACGCACAAATCATTGCCACAAGAGTACAGATTGCTGTCCCATTTCTAGTCTGACCTAGCTACATGATATCAAATTCATTTCACAGTAATTATTCTTACGGCTAATTCTATTTCTATTTTACATTTCTTTTATATATTGCTTCCCAAAATTAATTTGACCTTCTGGTGCTGTTTCTTTTCGCCATCTTTTTTTGAAATACTGCTTACACGCTTAACACAATCTGACCTAGCTTATAATCTGTGTACACTTTGCTTCAATCGTCTAATTCATATCTTATTTCCTCAGAGGAATACTTTTTTTTCGGCGTATTTACTTCTGATTTGTATTTTATTTGTTTTTCATCGTCGTAGCCTTTTGCTTATTTCATTTCATCTCACACCTTCCTATCGGATCCTTCTTTTCTTTCTTTTCATCTCTTGCCTCGTTTGCATATTCTCACTTTCTCGCTCTTCTCATTTCGCGATCGTTCTTATATTTTGCTTAATTTTATTTTTTATATTTCCGTATATCTTCGTTCCCAGCCATTCATCATCTAAATCGTTATTTTCTGAGTTTCTTCTCTTGGTTATGCCTCGAGTGCCGCATAGGTAGTACCCCTAAAGTAGATAAATCGTTCAAATGGCACATGTCTCATTTTCCTAATCCTTTTCGAAGTCTTTCTGCTTGCCGCTTTTCCATTTTCTCCTGTTTTTAAAGGGGGTTGAAGCTTTGCCACCCAAGCAGCTCTTTCACGCCATCTTTCTTGGGGATTCTTAAAACTTGAACTTTCACACCTCTCGGTAACAGAAATAAAACATAAAACTCCCAACATGCTCATTAGTTACATATGATATGTGAACGCAATGTATGAACAGTGAGATATCTATATAATATGGGATAACACAGCTGTTTTTTGCCCTACAATAGTACATATCTGAGTTTTTATCTTTTTTTATTTTAATAATAAAAGCATACATCATATAGTTATTATTGAGATGCACACGTTGTTTTAATGCTATCGCCTTCATAATGATTTGAGCAAAAGACAGTCCGGTTCTATTGCTAGCTCAAATGCCTGCTGCATTCGATCTTGTTCTTTGTTTGAACTCATCTTCACGGCAATTAATTGATTATTTTCGGATGAATTGATAAAATACAATATTCATTGTAATATACAACCTATAAGTCAGCTATCAAAGAATTTGTTAACAGTCTGTTGTTTTGTCGGCTTGTTTTATTGTATGACAGATATAGCCAGCCGATTCACTATTAGGTGTTGTATCTGTTCTATTGGCTTTTTCCTTTGAATTGCTATGTTCTTTACCATTTCTATCGATACCCTTCATTTTTCTTACTGAATTCCATTTCTGGCGGCATTTCTCTTTCATCTTGTGCGCGGTAAGAAATTCATTAATCACAGAACTGACGAAAAGCATTAGGATTAATGATGTTTGCTTGGATCTGTATGTTTCAAATGGGTTTCACCTCAATTCTCACTATTTAATTCGTATACGATGTATTCTAATACTTATTCTTGAGTCACATACTTTGGTTACTACTGGCTAGTTCGTTAGTCAATTTATCTTTCTTATTCATTCTTGCCCGACTTCTTAGTCCCAGTTTCCGTAGCCTCGTCGCCACTTCGTTGTGTCGGCTTGTGTATAATCTGTCATCCGTGTACTCCCGGACAGAGGCTTGAATTGTGTCGTCCCTTGAGATCATTTAAATGAAATTCCTTTAGCAGGCTATGCTAAAGGCATCGTTTCCGGCTAAGGGTAGAAAATTCTGAACAAGTAGATGAAAAGATGATTACATAGTATGCTAGACATGATGTCTATGACGAGTGACGATAACACTTTCCGCCTGCGTTTAGGTTCTCGGGCATTCTTTCATCCGGGCACATCTATACCTTTTGATACTTTGCGGCATTTGAATAGAAACTTAAACAGACTTTTGTTCATTTTGCTGTGGTTTCGGCAGCCTGAACTCACTTATCCCGCCTGTTCAAACTTCTCACTTGTCAATTAATTATATATTCACAGTTCTTCAAGGTTGTGTTTTCTCGTTTCTGACGTTTCTCAAGTGAAGTCCGATGAGATTATATTTATTAATTGCTATTACTTGCTTTGATGTATTCTTAGTTACTATATATAAGTTTACCAGCTTTAATTATTAAATTGGATATCATGCCTCCTGTTTTCTATATTGTTTCTTCTGATAATATATATTACATTTGAACAAGTATAACTTAGAAGTATACTTCATTACCAAAAGTCTCAATCATGCTATTAATTAGGAAGTGACTTTCGATGAGAAGTTACATTGAATCTTCCGATTACCCTAGGCCATATATACTTTAGAACATCATCAAGTACTCACTCCTATTCATTAATGTCTCTATACTTATCTATCTCATCTTCACTTAGGCTTTGAAACTGTAGATTTAATGAACAACTTTATTGATTTCGTTCACTTTGCCCTTGGTGTGAACATGGTTAGACGATATGACCAATTAGTCTGTCCAAGTACTGCCATAAGGGTAACTCACCTCATTAAGCTTTTTTTCAGTGTCAACAACATTTCTTAACTTTCAAGGTCATTTATCTTTATATCCCATCTGAACATATTCTGATTAATTCTTACTCATCATCAATAATACATTTTTTTGCTATTTCTTTGAGTTTATTGAGTTAGGAACAGTTGTTAACAACGTCTTCTTCTATTCTGTCTTGAAGTTTAATGTTTAATTATATTATTTCAATTGAAATTGAGAAAGAATTGTGAGAAAATGATGTTCAATGCTGTTAAGTTTGTTTTTTCTCTCAAGTTTTTTCTCAATGTTATACTAGTAATTGATCTGCGTACATACTTATTGAAATTCCTTCATCTCTTCTCAAATTGTTCTCACTTAAAATACTTTTAAATATTGATAATAAGTGTTAACAGATTCTTTTTTTTCAGAGAAAATACACTGTGTCAGCTTATTCGCTGTGGTCTATATTGTTCACGGTTATCAACATTACTGTGTAGTTTCGCTTCAAAAACGGACGACAACGAGAATATTCTACAACTGGCGTCTAAATTGGCTCGATTTCGACGAAATCGTATTCACGTGGCTAAGGTAAGCGAAGCTGTATAAGTGTGCTATTAGGAATAATGTGAAGAGTCGGCAAAAGGTTTTTGAATAAAAACTGGATGAAAGCTCAGTATTCAGCATATCTTTATGCTACTCTCTTGTTCTCGCCTTCCGTTAATCTAATTCTCATCTTACCGGCAGTTCATTATGCCGACGTATACTGTCAAAGAATAGACTAATTTGAATAGCTTTTATGCATTGTTTTCTTTTCGTTTTCTCTGCTTTTAATTGGCTCAAGATCTTAACAAAATGAAAAGTATATATAAGTACCATATAAGGAAGAGGCAGAGCGAGAAGAAATGAAGTGGCTGTGCAAGCTTCTATTATGCTCGCCTAAAAGACCTGGCCCAACCTCTCATGACTAAACCAGAGTTGCTTTCATCTTTCCGGTAGAAGCAAGCTATAAGAGAATTGGTGATTTTTGAATAATATCCTTCTCATATGTCTTAGGTTAATCTCACTAAATACCATCTGCCCCAAAATGATATTTTTCTTATAATATTAGCGTATACACCCCCGCATCCTCACTGTCCCTGGAAAATGATCGCATGCGACAGTTACTTTAGCTTGTTTTTCCTTAAAATAGATAAATCATTGATTTTTGAACATTTTGCACGATATTTTTTATGAAGTATTGTTATTATAACAACAAAAACAAACATCTATCATATTTTTCGACTTCTATCACTCATTTCTCTCGTACTTCTATCTTTTTGCATCAAAAAAGTGTCAGATAAAGCGGTCAACCATGATGTACCCTTTCGGCTCGAGAACAGCAATTACTGGCTCTTCAGATTCGTGATGGACACTTCTCACTTGCTGGTCATCAAAATTTTCCCATTTTTGGCAATTCTTCTTCAATAAATCAGTCTTTCGACTCACAAATCATATATAATTTAATTTGACTTTTTTTTGCTTTTTTTGAGTTTATACAACTGATTGGTACTATTTCTCTCAAAATCATAAAAGCTGATAGTTTGGACATATTCATTCATCTTCATTTTCTTTTAAGTTATGCTTATTCGATATGCTTCACATATAATTAATCTCCAACATATGTATAAACCTATAGCATTTCGATGTGTCTGTTCAAACTATTATATTATATAAACTATGTATACAATATTGCTTGTTTCAGCCAACAACCGACAATTGTTCCTCTGTATCCGGCAGCAAACGCTCAGAGCTTGAAAGCGGAAGCGAGATGAGTACAGTGGATACGGTCATTTATATGGGGCCATCATCTGGAACATCATCTGGACCTCGTACACTTCATCGCTCACCTAAAATTATTCCTCCACGTAGTCCCAGTCAGAGTTCAAAGGTATGTATTAACCTTATTCTATATATTAAAAAAATTGTCATTGCTATGAATCAAATGTTGTTTCACAACTTGCCAACAGTATAAGGCTTGCCGATCAGGCGACATGTAATTAATCTAAAATCGTTTATATAACCCTTTACGGTCATCTGGGCGTTTTGGCAAAAAAAAGAATCCCGTTTTCTTCGTGGGTTTATTCAATTTTCCTGATTGATAGAGAGATACCCTGTTTTACTCATCCATCAAGTTCACTTACCACTTCTGAGCGTCAATGTCTAACAATAGCAACCTTTTTATATTTCGGTACATGAGCTGAACAGGCGTTAATCGAAAAATCTATAAACTTATTCTTTCTGATCTTTACATTGTTCTGATTGAGACAGAAAGAGTCTTATTTTATTCATAAAAGTGCGAGTTCAGTTCGTATAAGAAAAAAAAATGTTTTTTTTTTCTAAGATGTTCTCTTTAGTATTTGAACAACATCGACTATTATGAATACATTAATCATATACTTCCATTCCAAATATTTTTTTTTCTAATCTTAGGTGACTCAAACCTCTGACAGCTCAACTCGCACATGTTCAACATCTATTCCACCAATGTTACAGGTGTGACACTTTTATTAAACTATTTGAATAATTTTTAAAATCTTTATTATGATGAAGATGTATCTTTTGTAGCAGAATAATTGATTTAATTTATTATTACTATTCAGGGACACACGCCATTCTTGTCGGCCACCTTGAGACTTTATAACGATTTATGTTCTCCTCCTAGTACGTCGTATGACGTCAGCACCGCTTTTGGAGGAAAATGCAATGAGGTATAGTAAATGCTTTTATCATAAACTTAATTATTTGATCTTTTAGAATCGTGACGATTTTGGTATTACAATTGCTCCACCAAAGAAAGCTAAAAATCGGTATGTTCATAATGGTTATTTTTTAAATATTTTCAACTAAAATAATACCAAAAGTAAGTTTTGCTACTGAAAAGCAGGCTGGGAGGTTTGGAAAAAATGATCCCGATCATAGTTGATGAGTGACAAACGATCAGCTCAGTCGTTGAGCGACTGCTATTTCTCATTTTATGAGTGCAGCTGACTTATCAGGGGTGGAAAATTCCGACTGATCTGCTACTAGCTCTTCATCATTTCAATGAACTTAATCAATCTGGTCGGATAATGCCGCGTTTTATTTGAGTTCTGACACGTTCAATGCTAGACAGGTGCTGCAACTCGTTTTATGATATCCAACTTTCATTTGGTTCGTCAGGCTTAAGCGCGTTCAGTTGTCGAATCATATTTTTTCTATTTTTTTTGTTATTTAATTGTACTTTTTAATATTCACTATGTTTAGCGTAAGTATGGATGATGAGAAGCGGATGGCCATTATGGACTGGATCGAACAGTGCGATCATGGTAGCATCTGTTTTGAAGATGACCGCTTATTAGATGCCTCAGGTGTTCGGGTAAGATTTTGCTCTTTGAATGCAAATAATGAAATAAATAATATACAGGAATGTGTCATATTATCTCACCCGTTAGAAGATATAATTGAAATGGATGAAGAATCTTTGAAAGAATCTTTAAGGTATGTAAGATTATCAGTATAATTACTATAATACATTTTTCAGAAGTTTACGTGATTCTCACCCTCTTCGAATTTTAAGTAAAGAAGCACTTGATAAAGTCGAAAGTTTGAATGAGAAACCAGCATTGGTTAGAGGTTCAAACGGTTCCAATGGCTTTACCGGTCATAATTTACACGATTCTGATGAAGATGCGCTCGAAAAAGCCATGGAAGCTTCAGTGTCTTCTATGCGCTCTCACGAAATTCTTTCCCGACTTCACAACAATATAGTTGAATCTATGAAGCAGAATGGAGAAGCCATACAAGTAAGCGAAATTCAAATTATGAAAATTTTCAATCAACTTATGTTTATATATTACAAAAATAAGTTTATAGTCGAATAATTCTATAATTAGCTGTCAAAAAAAACGTTCTGTAGCAATGATTTGCTATTGTTTATGATTATTTTTTTCTAAACAAAATGAGAGCTAGATCAGCATAAATTAAGATGCAATTTTGAATTTTCACACATTTTCTATTTTTTTGAAATTTCAAACGTTTGAAATCTTCAAATAAAATACAATATTCTTTTTGAAAATCAGGTTCATTTTCATTTTTTCATTTTACTGAATATTTCTTTTGCTTTAACTTTCTCGCAGTCTCTAAATCTATCTTGCTGCCTCTCTCTCTCATCTTGCTTTTGGATTTGTATATATATATAGGCGGTATTCATAAACAAATCTGCAAACAATTGCAACACGATATCCGGATTGAATAATGAGCAGCTGAAATTGCACATATCTTCCTTCAAATACCGCTACATGAGGGGTGAACATGCATGTAGGATGAAAAGAAAATATTTATAAAGCTGCTGTTTACATAATTATGTTAATCAAGTTTGTGTTGTAGGGAATATCGTTGACAACGGGAACTCCAAGTGAGATGGATCTATATAGGCGAGCGAGCCAGCTCGAAGAATATGCTTTACAACGAGTAAAGGTAACTAAATACCTGAAGTTTGAATGCTTAGTTTTGACATGATTGTGTAGGAGATAGAAGACGAAAAGAATCAGAAGAAAAGTAAATTGTTGCTCAATTGTTGTCAAGCCAGTATGCTATCATCTGGCAGCACTGTCGTTGATGGACAGCTATTGGAGAAGAAACAGAAAGAGCGTGAGGAGGACGAGAAACGTCAGGAGCTTAAAGCTCGTAGGCAACAGTTAAAACTTGAAGAAAGTGAACTTCGCCGTGAACGCCAAATGATTGATAAGGTAAGCAGCAGTTGTTTTTCTTTGAAAATGTAGTAGAGCAAAATCTTTACCAATGTATTAAATTCCAGCAGCTGGATGGCAGGTCCTTACCTTCTGCTCTTATGCGACAAATCACATATCAGCTTCATAATTTAGCCGTGAATAAAAATAGGTATTAATATTTTGAAAATTCTAAGATTTCGTATCATGAAAAAAAGCTTCTGGTTACATTATTTTTGTTTTTTTAGTGCCAAAATGCGTGGAGCCTCTGATTCATTGCCATCAACACCAACAATTTCACATAAGAAACTCAATATTCCATGCAGGTACTTATATTATTTTATTCATATATCTATATCTTATTACAAAATGTAGTTCATTTTTATGAATTCCATTTTAGAACGCCATCGCTTACTAATTGCTCATCTCTTCTATCCAATGCTCAACCATCTACATCAATACCTAAAATCACGAAAAGAGAGGGTAGCCACTCCAGAAAGACAAGCAAATCTAGAGAAAAGCGAGATCGGCGTAATTCGGAAGATAAAGAAGAAATACGTTCCCCTTATGCTAAGGCAAGTTCAAAGATATTCAGTGAAAATATATGCTGACTAATATTTCTATGCAAATTATTTCTAAAATATCATGATGTAGCGAACAAAGTAACACTCTAATTCAATTGGTATCAATTGGGGTCTCAGTAATCTGGCTACTACTATATGAGATCATAATTAAGCTTCTGCCTGATGAATGTATGAGTAACTAGAAAGCCTAAAATCTTACAAAGGGGCTGAATTTCGAGATTTTAGATAGAATAGTTGTTGAGTATTATAGCACAGAACGGTCGCATTCCATACATTCGTTTATAAACTTCTTACAAATGCTTAATTAATCCAAATTTTTTCTAGGTCACAAGCCCTCGTTTGTGCAATGGACCATCTAGCAGCGGAAGAGGATCTGATGCTGGGGATGACTCTTCTGTTATACCAAAAAACAAGAAACGTCAAAGCTACTCTGCTTCTTCTGGTTATGAATCAGGTGCTGGCGATTATCATACATACAGTAAGAAGTTCCTATTCATATATCTTTACTAAATGCCCAATCATTTTCAGATAAAGATACACGTTTTGATAGATTTAGAGTATTTGATAAGGTAAATTAAATGACATCATTTTCATTTTTCAATATTAACTTTTTAGAAACTAAACCTTGGTCGTGAAGCTGATAATCTCAGGGAATCACAACGACAATTAAAAAAAGAATTGACTACTGCTAAACAGAGAATAGGACAAATTGATGATGCTCGGTTAGTTTACTGAACAACATTATACATCTTTCTTCTGTTTTTTTTTAAACTAAAGATGTATTACAGATTGATTTGCCATGAAACAAAAAATAGTGGCATCAGCCAGGCGACATTAGTGGACACACTGATGCAGGTTTGTTTTTTTTCTTTTTTTTTTTTAGAAAAAGTCCTGTGTACTTACTTGACAGAAAAAATGAACTTGTCTATCTGGTATATTAGAAATCCCAAAAAGTTTTTAATATATTTTATACTAATTCACATATCTAAACTATGCATGAAAAAAACTACTGACATATTAATTATATATATATACTATATACTATATACACATGTATATATTATATATTATATATACATACTAATAATAGACATAAAAAGAGCTGAGCAGTTTAGGCTGGATAAGCATGATTCAACTGTCCTACCATATAAGCGTTTGCTCTTAAAATCACAAAACTTTTTTCGATAAAAGCTTAGAATGAAAATTGGGTAACGTTTTTCAAAGTCATGTTTTCGTGTGCAAGTTTTGTCTTTGCTGCTTAACCAATATATGAACCCCACTGCGGATTAGAGTATTAGTATGCATTCGTTAACTGAACCTTGTTGCACTGATTTGTAGCAGAACAGAGCAGACTTTCTAAATTGAATTTCTAATATTTTCTAAATAATATATACAATTATGATGTAATCGTGGCAAAAATATCTTAAAATTATGTCCAGTATATATATTATGTCATTTAGTCTGATCTATTCTGTTGCCTATTGTTACCCGGTTTTACTTTATCAAATTTTCTACATCATACATCAATCCTCTAATAATCAAATTTAATAAATATATTTTCAGGAGAATCGAATACTCGAGAAACGTCTGGTAGCTTGTCAAAATCATATTATGCTGGTGACTTCTTTCCTGTGACCTCCTTCTAATCGTAATCCAGTTCCTTTGATAGTCAGAGATTCGAATATATATTCTATTAATAACATTTTTATATAATTTATATATATAAATCTATATACATATATACATATGAAGTCGTATTGCGTTTTGTGCAGCTCAATGTTTTATAAACGGATGGTGTGCATTGTCTGTATAAAGATTATATATTTAATTTTATCTTTGTTGTTTTGTTTACACTGATAATTCAATAACATTTACAAAAAATATAATTAAATATTATATATATATATATATATATATATATATATATATATATATATACATATATATATGTTGAGGTACGAGAACCAAAAGGTCGAAACGGAAATTTTTTCTATACATCCAATGAAACATCCATATACATCCAACTTCAAGCTCTGTTAGTTTTCTTTATACGGGTATATAGAGGTATGTATGCATATATAGCTATCTATCTCTTTATATCCATATCTATCTATATATATATATATAACATGCTTATGATAATGCAAAATACTATATGTATAAAACATCTGTTATCTTCTGGAACATATATAGATATATACACTAATTATCAAGTTATGACGATAAATGGACGTGTCATCATTGAAAAGACGGCAACCCGATGAAGAGCTAGCTTATTGGTTGACTGCTTCTGACATTTGTAATACCTAAGCGCATGACGAATTTTTTTTAAGAACTTTGGTTTAGATGGCAAATGATGCAATAATACTTGTTAATCGTATCTATCTGAACATTTTTTTTATTTTGCTCTAGTTCAGTAATTTTGAAAATTTGAAATTTTAACACTGGACATCTGACATATTCGTAAAATCTTTGCGTTTTTGGAGTGACGAACTTGTTTACTTCTATTAAAAATAGCTCACCATTAATGCAAAAAAACAAACTTTGAGGAAAAGATTGTTACGAAGGCTAGACAGATCAAATGCCCTACAATTAAAGTACAGGATTAAGAGAGAGTTCTCACTATAGATTCCTATTAGATAGGATTAGCATGTTAAAAGTTCAGAATGATCGGTGATCTGAAAAACTTTAGCTCACTTTGACCATTTCTTTCTAAGCTTCATCATCATCAACAAGTCTCGACGACAACGTCGTCCACAGCTCGTCATACTTCATTTTCAACTCAGTTAGTATTAGATCTATGCTTTTGAAGTATAATACGGAGCTATGGATGAGTTTCACGGTTGTTTCAAACATTATTAAGAGCAAAACCTAATGAAACGTATAGAAAAGACATAGAAATGAGCAACTGAAACTGATGTCATCCTTTTTGAAAAGTAAAGCACCATGTCATCATTTCATCTAAATAACTCTCATTCTCTCATTTGCTTACTATCCTTCTCTCTATCTCTTCATTTTCTTGTTTCTTTCATTTTTTCTCTTTCCCTTCCTTTTTTCTTATATCTCCCGCCTACTGTTGCTTGACTAATGGATTTCGATGCATAATAATAGTTCAATACCACAGCCTATTTAAACCCAATTCCTGACCACTGTAAGCCCATTTTCACATAATATGTTTGTATATGTACATATATCTGAATCCATGCAGTCTTCCTTCTACCTTTCTTCAAAATATATCTCCGTACCATATACATATAAATATATATATATATCTATATATATATATATATATATATATATATATATATACATATATATATGCATGTTTTTAGTTTTTTATGCTTATCACAGCAGAGATACACTTTTTCCTTATTTGCTTTAACTTTAGTTTATTTAGTAGCCCAATCACCTCTAGCATAAGTTCTGTCATATACATACATCCAACTGTAGGAGATTCATATATCTTTTATCCTGTTTTCCAAAAATATTCATTCACATCTATATTTAAATTTTCAAAATTTTCGTGTAGAATTTGTCTCAATTACGTTTGTTATTATATTTGTATCAAGGGAATATTTAAAACATTCAGAACTGTTTTTTTTTAATTCCCAGATACATTACGTCTTTTCATTATCTTTCTTTTTTTTTCTACATATCGTGCACAGTTTCACATTGCAACATTTGTAATACCACAATTTTTCGTTTTTCAATAATTTCGACAAATTTTTGTTTGAATTTCAAATCATTTTATATTATTCTGTCTATAACTAATCACTTATATCATTTAATATTATAAATAAAGTTATGATAACTAGTTTACGTTAACTATAAAACTTCAAAATTGAAATCTTTATTTATATTATATTAGTTCTTACCATGAATCGCAAAAATGACATCAATAGGCTTAATAGCTCAAAAATCATTAATGATTTTCGTTTTTCTAGTGTAATTATCTTCTAATTTCTTGCTCCAGGGTATTTCCCGCCTTAATATGTTTTCATTTTGACCTTGCTGTATGTTATACGCATCATACTTTATGAATCTTCTTCGAAATTAATCTTAATCATCAATTGAAAACTTGTAATCAGGAAAGAGGAAGTGATTTACTATATACATGTATTGGCTTTTCCGATTTTTATGCAATTGGTTGCGGGAGTTCCTAATAAGTACTCTATGTATAAACATAAATTTTCGTCATTATTTGTGAACAACGCAATGAAACCCCAAAAAATTACTAATATACTTATTCCTATTGTTAATTTGAATTGAGCAATTTATGGGTAACATAACTACTACTATTAATATATACACATATAGACCTCACCCTACTTCGATATCACTGGTATATGAGCCTAGATTTCAACCTGTTTAATAGAACATAGTAAAGAACCTTATATTGTGTTTGCATAATTGGTTTAATTAACACAGAGCTCATTTGACTAGAATTATATATTTTCTTTTTTTTACTAGCATTTTCGATCTTATATCTTCCAATTTGTAATTTATTAATTTCTCTCTCTTTTCTCTCTCTCTCTCTTTCTTTCGTTATAATCCTCCATATTTCTTCCTCCTTCTTCATCATTGACTTACTTTATCGGTCTTATAAACTCTTTCATCTACTCGTTTCCTTAGACCCAGAAAAGTGTAATATGATGATCATCATCATTTTTGCAGATACATATAAGATAATTCATGAGAGGAAACTCTTTATACTCTAGACCTCATAAATAGATTCAGGATGATGTCATGTTTAATTTTTCATTCGTATTTCCTACAAAGAATTTACCCTAGGAAGCAGATAAAGATAAATAACTGATTCTTCTACATTTTTACCAAAATTCTTACCGTTACTGTCACTCTTGTTGCTACTATTATCGTCATGTTTTTTAAGCTTCATAAATATAAATCTCCGCTCAGATTTTCTCAAACTAAAATTTATCAAAATTTCAGCTCAGATTTACAATAGCCAATTGAGTCTATTCTGTTTTCTAAGATAGCTATTCAAATTATTTTATATTATTGTACTTTTCCATCATTCCAGATCAGTACTCTTACACCTGAAAATAAAATGATTTTTGACAATATCATCTAATTAGCTGCAATATATATAGATAAATCATATCCTCTCTTTCACTTTATTTTTCTTTATCAAGATTGTACCACCCATGTTTAAAGTAGCTTTGAGCTTCTTTCACAACGGGTGATATCTAGTATAGAACAACATTCGGGTTCTTCCCAATTTCCTAATCCGTATTTTTCGACCCAAAGGCCTTATCCGTTTAATTTAATGCCAACATCAGATGCAGTAACTACGAGAATAATACAAGGAGTCCTTTTATATATTATAGATAGTACTTCACCCTGTTGATGCTTCTCTAAAACTTCATGGTCTTGTTAGATTTTGCTTTTCCTGTAACCACCCGCATCTTATTTTTCTTCCTCTTTACGTAATCATGCATATCTCTATAACTTATTGTCTAAATTTCGCTAGTCCATTGTTATAATATTACTTATTTATTAGTTTAAAACAAAAAAAGTTTAATGAAATTTTTTTCAGACTCACATCGAAAGCAAAAAAAAGCAGAATGAAAAGTCTGATTGTTCGAGTGGTTCTCATGTTGGTCTATGTTGCATATACTCTCGCTGTGCCTAGATATATGTGGCAAGATATGATTCCTTTCTCAGTTGGCGATCTTGATGTGAGTTAAATTAGAATATTAAGTTTTGATTGATATTTGATTGCCTTTTAAATGATTCGAAAATTGAACCATTTTCTAGAATCAAATGGATTTGACAATTCCTTTGAAGAGGAACATAGCAATTGGCAGAGGAGATTATCGTCCTGGAAAGTAATGAAGACTGTTACCAACTATTCTAGCTTTCAAACAAAATAGCCACATGTTAAACATATGGTATGAATAAAATCATCTTGATTATGTTTTTTCTTTTTTTAAAATAAAGTATACATTTATTGAATATTTATTTGAATAACAGCATAAAGTACTATGAAATATTAACAATTTATATGAAAATAAACGAGACAACAGAAACACTGATATTTTAAAAAGTTTTCCAAGGTTTCTGGATGTATCTGGTATATTCCTCACGAATTATATCGTCATCTGTATCGTTGATATTTACTGCGTTAACTAACAAATCTTCCAATGATTTCATAGTGAAAACCGGGAACTTCTTCTCCACATTCTTTCTTGATTTACTCAATGCTTCAGAATCTTTGAATAATCTACAAAAACTTTTTTTTTTCAGAAAAATGTGAAATAATTAATAAAGTAATAAAGTAATTATCTTCGAAACATTCTAAAAAATTAAAATTGTTATTACATGTTTGATTTTTTTTTCTATATTTTCTACATTTGAGCTTGACTTATGATTCACAGGAAACTAGTTATTTCACATACATGTATTCATTCATCATAAGCTTAGTTTTGCGTGAAAATTGATTAATTTCGCACTGACCTTCCTACTGCAACAGAGTGGTCAAGCCCAATAAAAGATTCTTCAAAAAGCCAATGATGTTGAGGTATATTTTTCTCACAGAATTTTGTTGACAAAATATCACAGCCCGAAAGTATATTAATGACACTAAGTAAGAGATCCAGCACAAACCTGGACCATAACTTTCATCAGGATTAACTTCGAAAGAAAACGATCTCAAATCATTCACAATACCAGTACCTGTGGCTTTCAACACGGATTCTTTCAGACACCATATACGATAAAATGCTCTCCATCTGTAAACAATAAGTTGGCTATTTCCAAGAGAAATAGAACAATTTTGATATTATTCTTCGAATTCAATAAAATGAAAAAAAAAATTTTTTGTTATGATATAATGTATTAGATAAAAACCTGTCAAGTTCCGTTTCAGGTTTTTTAATCGTTTCAAGCTCAATATCAGTAAAGAGTTTACTCATTTTCTCAATGTGCTCAAGAGATGAGCTATTCCTATCTTCATCTATTCTCATTACATCAACACCTGCGATGAGAAGTAATTGATTTGATTCGAAGTTGTTCATTAACTAACCTACTAAGCTTTTGCTGCATGTTGCTAAAACTACTAAGTCCCCTTGATGAGAAATATTGAAGTCTACGGTTGAATTGAATGAAATTGGTAACATTGGTTTCCCATGTTCTCCTGTAACAACTTCCACATCTTCCCATTTGCATTTGGTTTGATCAATAATAGAATTTCTAAATTTTCGTTTTTAAAATACAAGTTTTTGTGAGAATTTTAATTAAATTTATAACAAAAATATTAATAAACCTTATCAAAAGTTGCCCTATCACTGAAGCAAGAGAATCGTTTCGATAATGGAAGCGAGATTGTTTTGTGAATACCTCATTAGGAAGACATAAAAGTGCTTTTCTATAAAGCAATTCAAATTGAGAGAGCAGTTCAGTCTGAATAGATATTATACAAAACATAGCATAATAAAAATTATTGAGAAACCTTCTGTAGAGAAATTGCCCAACGCAGCCCCATTGCTTAAGATTGAGAACGAATAACACTTGAAATATGTCGCATAGTTTGAAAAATTATATCTAATTTGACATACACGCTTGAAATAAAGAATTGTATTGTTCAACCGAATTAGCTACCATTCTGAACAGACAAAATAAAACAGTTTATTACTAATATTGAAATGCAACAAAGAATGTAGGTCTTACAATTAGGAATAAATGACAATATTATAATTTCTCTCGAGAAGGGAAAACCACAATCGGTTAACCCTGGCAATTATGAAAAATATTTAAAGATACTTATATAGTATCTTTTCTAAACAACCTGTACTCGACTAGTAAATCACGATTCATATTACTTGAGCTTGGGTAAACCTAACTTTTTAGCTTCGCTCTCATAAATGAGCAATCGCCACATTTTCACCATGAATACCTCTGCATCATCATCCAAAATCTAGAACAAATTCAAGTTGAAAAAATTCCCCACAATGAAAAAAACTAACCATAGCAATATCTTTCAATATTACATCTGGGGCTGTTTTCCTGGTGATTTTCTCTAAAATGAAGTCGCAAAGTGCTGGTTCTTCCTCTCCTATAATTAGATTTCGTTAGAGGTCAAAAAAAAAGCCAACCTATAAATTCGTTAATTTTCTTTGAAACCCAAGGTCGCACCCTCTGATCAATCATAGGTTTATCCACAAACGTCCAGTCAATATTAAAGGCGAAAAGATCTTCTGAATAACAAACATTTAAAGTTAGAATTTTAAAAATGAATGAAACCTCTGCCTGTAGGTATCCTACTAATAAGGTCTTTAACCATTTTCTTTTTCTCTTCCTCAGTTAACGAAGCCATTCTATCTTCTTGTGTAATTTCGAATGGCTTTAATCGTTTTCTCTTATAAATGTTAGCATCATCATCTTCATCATCAACGCCTATAGATAAATAGAAATAGAATTTATTTAGCATATCAAAAATACCGAATACTCCATTTAATCTTTGTGTGAGATCACGTTTTGGTTGCTGTATAGCTACTGGTGATGAAGCTCCTAGTTTAACAGGTGCCACAGTATGGGGTGAGTTAGAATTAGCAATATCAACTAAAATCAAAAATACTAAAAAAAAAAGAAAAATAAATTTTTATACCAGTCCTCCATTTATCCTGTGGGTTCCCAGATTCTCCATTAAGATGATCATCATTACTTTTCTCATCATCATCACTATCACTACTACTGGAACTGCCCCCATCTTCACCTTGTCCAAGTTTATGATGAGGGTTCGGACTACCACTGTCTGCTCGAAGTCTTCGTAATTCTGCATCTTCCTATACATGCGTGATAAGATAATCAGTGATTGTTAACAATATATTACCTTTTCTTGATGTCTGCGTCTTGCTTCAGCATCGGCATCTTCGCCGCTTTTGTTTTCAGCAAGAATCTGTCTTTTAAGCTCTTCAATTTCATTCTGTTCCCGCAATCTGTCTTTGGCATCAGCTTCTCTTTCCTTTTCAAACTCGCGCCTACGTTGGAATAGAGACGAACTCCTTGAATAGACCAACTTAGAAAAGAATAGAAACTAATCAGCCTACTTGTAATACTTAGGATCGTCTCTTTCGTCATCATAATCCTCTAAGAAAGCTTTCAATTTTTTGGCTTCTTTCAGAATATTTTTCTTTCTGAATATACAAAATAGAGTGTTGCTTAAACTAAAATATGCAAACCTCTCCTTCTCTCTTCTTTCCTCTTTTTCATATATTTTAGCACGCTCTCTTTCTCTTTTTTCCCAATTTCTGAGTCTGACCATATATGCTGCTTCTTTCTCCTTGATTTGCTTTTTCAATAGCCTTCTCTCTCTTGCATCGTCGCTATCTTCAGAGTCACGGCTTCTGGACAAAGTAGTCGGTTTAACTTTTCGAAAAAAAAGTGTAACCTGCTAGAACTACGATCCCTTTTTTTGCGTCTAGGGGAATCTGAACGAGATCTTGAACGTGATGATGAGGATGAACCCGTGCTAGATGAAGATGAGCGCGAAGAGTTTGAAGATGAACGATGTCTCCGTCTTAATAGAACAAATTTTTAACACGCACCGAATGAAAACAATATACCTTCTTTTAGCGGATCTGCTTCTGCGGTGACGATCACGACTTCTGCTGCGGGATCTGGAACGTCTACGTCTGCGATCTTCATCCTGAAATTATATCACAAATCAGAAAAGATATACTTTCACGTTTAAAGAACAAATGGTCATCGAGGACAAGCTAACGATAATAACTAGCCTGTCTCCTTTTGAAAAAATATATCTATATACGTATAAATATATATGAAATCCTGAAACTGTTTAGGTAAAGAAATGACATTATACTGCATGCAAATAACGGGGACAACACATTAATTTTTTTTCGTTTTTGAAAAAAAGAGCCCTTATATAGGGAGAGGGTTATGCACAGACAGTAGACATTTAAATTTGGATACTCACTCGTTCCGTAATTTTCATAAGAAGAGATCACGTCTGAAAGAGAGGGTGGATATATGCTTGTCAAAATTTAAAAACAGCAACTGGAAAGGTGTGCAACCTGCATGGAAATTGGTATGTACTAGAGCTTCTATTGTAATAAAGTCAACAATCTCTACTGTAAGAAAAAGCTGTGAGGTGAAAGGTTGATAACCAAGTGCGAAACATAAAAGCATGCAAAAAACACAGGGGCATGGGACGTGCAAAAGAGTATAGGCAAATTAAGAAAAGAGACAGTTAGAAGCATAAAAGGCAATTAGCTAAAAGTGATTATGAGCACAAATTGAGAAGATCATGTGTCAACCCAGTGAAGAAGCAATTGGTTTTTGCACATACAGGACGGCCAGTGAGCACAGATAGTTTATTAGAGATCATTTCTTTGTTAAACATAGGAGAATAAACAACTTACCTTCAACTTTGCGGAAGATTTGCTACCTATAGAAAGAGATACTATACGTCGAAATAAGGCTAGTATCACATCAAAATCGCTTGCACGCAAATAAAAAATACCCGAGTACTAAACTATGCCTCACCTTTTTCTTGTCATCCTCCTTTCCTTCTTTCTTTAGTTTGCCATCTTTATCGGATAGTTCACCATCTTAAAAATTAAAAAAACTTATCAGCCAAATTTAAAAAATCTATACCTTCTGCCAACATAAGCAGCTCAGGATGATCACTCTCAATCCAGTTAAGAATTTTGAGACGAACCTATAAGACGGCATTATTATGAGAGAAAAGAACGGATTAAAAACGTACATCCTCATCCTTTTTCAGATCATCTTCATCGGCGGGAAGTTCTCCTTCTTTAATTTTGAGTGGTGGTTTTCCCAAATCCTTTCTGTGTTGAACAGCCCATGTTCGGAGCTCTTCTTTCACTTTATCTTCTGCCTGAAAATTCATTAATAGCAAACTTACTAGAAATTTGAAACCTACTTTAACAACTAATTTTTTATCTCCTATTTGGAATTCATTCAAAACCCTTAAAGCCCTTAATGTTCCCTCCGGCGACTCATAATCACAGAATCCGAAGGCTTGATATTTACCATTAGATCCTTGAATACGTTTCCAGTTTGTAACTGTACCACACTCCTTCAAAGATCTTTAGTAATAAAGTAATTTTATTTATAGAAAACCTGAAGCATTTGTTGCATGAACTCATTTGTACACTTCTCAGAAATATTTCCAATAAAAACCGTCGTAACAGGAGTAGATTTAGTAGGAGCTGGAGCTGCTTGCTAAAAAAAAAAATATTTTGAATCCTGAGATTTTGCGAATACCGCCGATGTTGGAAAAGGGCGAGAAAGTACAGGATTGAAATAAATGGATGGTTGGCTGAATCCACCTATAATTAAAAAATTAATACCAAATTAAAAATCATCCTTACCAAATTGGGGAGCGCCAAAACCTGGGCGAAATGCCATTTATTATAGTGGTTCTTACTATTTCCCCCTAAAATATTGTAACAACTTATACAAGAATATTTTAGAAAGAAAAGCATAAGGCTCAAGAAAAAAAATTATTGAATAGAAAAAGCATAAAAACAACTTAAGCTGCATGAGAATTCGCTGCATAGGGATGAAGAACGACGCTTAGCATAAGCGCTAGCAAAAGGAAGTCAATAGCGTGAAACGAATTTATTGATGTCTGGAGCCGACTCGAGCGTAAACGCCGTACGATTAAGCATAAATATGTTATATAGCACTTTGATTTATAATATTTCTAATGTAATAAATAAAAAAGGCATAATTTAATATAAATAAAATACATAAGACAAATAAATTAAAAAGCTAATTATTTTGTGTTTTTAATACGAATGTAGTAAAAACAATAGAGCTGTATGCTGTTTACAAAGAGAATTCGACTACCATGAGTCGCATGGCATGCTTCTGCAACGCGTGCGCGGTTTTACGTTTATTTTAAACCATTGAGCTATCATTTTATAATTAGAATGAAGCTTAACGCATATGAAATTTAGAAAAATAGTCAAAAACAACTGTAATAATATCTTTATTTTACAGTTATGGATGGAGATGATGAGAATGTCCTAAATGAGGATTTAGACGTTGGAGACAATTACAATGTAGAAGTAAAGGTTAGTTAGGTAGTTTCCTCAAATGTTATGAACTCTTTAAGCCTGAAATTATGTATCCTTATAAACGACAAAGAAATGTTGGAAGAAGAAATAGATGTCCTTACGGGTGTGGAAAGGTTTTAGCTCCTCGTACTATAGATTATCATCGAACTAATGGGGTAGTTGGTTATTTATTTAGAGAATAATAAGATTTTTTGTTTTCAGTGCCGAATAGGTGGCGAAGAGCCTTTAGGTGATACCACGAAAAAACGTAATTTCTGTTGTGGTGTGTGCTTTTCTGAATTCGTAACTAGAACTGGGTTCTTTCTCCATCTTAAAGTAAGTTCGATTGCTTAATTTTATTCTGATTGTCCTCTTATAGAATGAGCATGATGTTCAACCAACTATACATCAGCTAGTTTTCAAAAACAGAACTATGTTTGAGGTATAATGAAGTCGAAACATTAATTTAAGTTATTTTCTTAGCGTTTCATGCGTTGGATTGAAATGGAAGGAGGGGCACACTTTCGCTATAAATCAGGCTCGAAACGAAGAGCAAGTGGTCGGGGTATATTCATGGCATGTAATAGGTAATGTTTACTATTTATTCTTAGGTTAACACATATGGCTCAGGTCTGGCTTTGTTGGCACCAGCTCAGATGATCCTTTGAAAAATAGAACTGGACCTTATAGAACAGGATACACTTGTACAGCATTTATACATGGTACCGAGCATGCGAATGGGTAGGATCAAGTGTGAAATAGTTCTATTCTCTCTTTTCAGTTTGGTAGAGGTGGATGTATGTTGCGACCATTATGGACACGACGCTAGAATGCGATTACCGAACGTGGTTTGTAATAAATGGGAATAAGATACACTATAGTTTTATTTTTAGGTAAAGCAGCTAATCGCTCAAAAACAACTTCAAGATGAAAGCCCGCAAGAAATAATTGCTTACTTAAAACGCCAGTTCGGACCTTTTTCTCATGAAAATATCTATGCACAGCGTGTATGCTTAGTTGATATGGATGAACTAAGGACATTAATGATTTCTACTACAAAGAGGTATTGACTAATTTATTAGTTCTGTAACTATCTATCTGATGATTTGATAGATGGGCAGTTACTGGAATTCCAAATGATTGCGAATATTGGGAAGAAGAGTTATTGGACAGAGCAGGTATTGTTCGACAAGGTGCCCAGCGATTGCGGCAATCAGGGGAACCCACTACACAGGAGCTAGCTGAGCAAAACGTGTCTTTTTTCAAACTTGGTAAATTTTTCATTCATTATTGTTTTAGCACTGGCCACGTCCTAGAATTTTTGTCCCGAAAATGAGGACAGAGAATGGTTTTATTGAATTAAATGAGCTATGCAAAGCTTCCGCTGAAGCTCGTCGTATTGCTGGTCAAGCTGCAGCTATTCATCCGGTATTTGTTGTTCTAATAATTTGAAATTTAATGAGTGTCTTAGGAGCTTTATGATTATCCTATAACTGAAGAAACGAAGGCTCCTTTCAATATGCGACGTAGATCAATTGACGGTTTGCGAGGAGAAAATAGTCCAGAAGGTATTTGTTATAAGTTTCCGCGGTATAAAAGGTATTTGCAGGAGAAAACGAGCAGGATCTCGAAAATATGGAAGCTTTAGTTAGAAATGAGCAAATGGAATGTACGTTGCTATTGATAGAATGGTGTTTTTGAAACAATTTATTACTTTTGTTTAGCTGAATATAGAGACAAAACATTGTTAAGAAGGCAGTCTCTAATGAGCAGCATAGGAAGTGAATTGGAATTCATTGATCGAGTTGCACAGGTCCGTTCTGTTAACGTATGCTTCTTTATTTTTGTTTTTCAGTATGATTTGGAGAGTTTTTCCGATGGTCATTTGGTTTCTCTTTTAAATCATTTGAGGTCCATAAGGGGTGAAATAAGCACTGTTCTAGATGTACGACACGGAAGCAGTAAGATTTTCATATTTCATTTTTCATGCTTTTCATCATCTTTGATTCAGGTTTATCAAATTCTAATAACATGATTGATTATTCGGCTAATCAAAATCCACCTCATGTAAATCAACATACGAGTAATGAGCCTTATTCGGATCAAGTTTGTTTTTTCACTGTTAATTTTCCAATATATTAATTGAAGGTGACCATGAATGAGAAAGTAATCAAAGAAGAAGTTGTTGGCTTCGATGAGGTATAAAAAAAACAATTATTTTCGATCATTGTGATTTTTCTAGGATAGTTTAAATGAAGATGAAGCTATAGTTGCTGGTTCAGGATGTTTGGAATTTAATAGAGCTTTGTGGACTTAAAATGTTGTGTGATACTCAACTTACACTAGTTCTTTCACGGATTTATTAGTTTATGTACTTTGCAATGCCGGTATTTTCTGTTAAACAGTGCTGTCTGAATATGATCTCAATTTTTTCCAATGTTTTGTTCTATTTTCCTTTTCTGAGTTCAGCGGTTAGAACCGTTTATTTATCTCGTATTATTTTTTTATATTTTTTTAATGGAATTTTTTCTGTAGATGTCAGTTGGACGTCTAGCTCTGGAATTTGGCCGTTTGCTCAGTGTTCAAAGACCTCAGTTTTCTAGGGGTATAGTAACTAGTTCACGGGTTTTTGATAGTATTAGAGATGCCCAAAGACAAGGGACCAAAGTTCCATCATATCAACAAGTGAGTTTGCTTATGAAAGTTTTTCATTAGTTTATGTCGTAATTTGTAGGAAACTCTAGAGGGAACATCTGGTGCTAATATGCGCAGTACTGTGAACCTTAGTGGAATTGATTCTCGATTTCCCACTTCTGAAACTTTAAAGCAAGTACGGTGATAGCTCAATTAATTCTATTCATTACGCGATTTTAGGAATTCAATGGGATTGTTTACAATGAGCTTCCAATCGTATACATTAAAGCTACAAAAAATAATACTCTAGTCACAGTAACAGATCACAAGAATAATATGATCACATACACATCTTGTCGTCTAGAAGGATTCAAAAATGCTCGTAAAAAGACAACTATTGGTTTGGGATAAAAATTAATAAACGTATTCCAAAACTAAATTTCAGCTGGTCAGACCACAGGAGTTGCTGCTGGGCAAAGATTAGTAAGAAGAGGTATTAGAACTGTTAGAGTTCAGGTAAATGCTCTTTGTATGCTAACATTTTCAATATTTCATTTAGGTTAAAGGATTAGGTCCTGGAAGAATGACATGTATTAAAGGATTAACCGTGGCTGGAGTTGAAGTTGTTTCAATAACTGATCATACTCCTCTACCTGAACTAGGTCCACGCCCCAGAAAAATTAGAAGAGTGTAACCGTTGCTATGTTTTTCTTAGATTTTCTAGTTGTTTTACTGTTACATATTGTTTTGAAATAGTTTTTCTTTATGTTATTAATCATATCAAGGTAAAGTCTTGGAGCTATAATCTTTTTCACATTTTCTTCTTGACAAGTAATTGATCATCGATTGAAAGGAACGCCGTTCTGCTTTCCTGAATATTATGTATTCTGTGTTTTTCGTAATAGAAGCCGTTACCGTGGTCGATCCGGATCTTCACAGGATAACGGATGTGATTCTTCACTTGGCTCTTCCGCTTCTTCAACTGTTGAGGGCAATTGTTCAGGTATAAGGGATAATCTGATATTTAATCTTATTCATTAACAAGCAATAATATCTTACCGTGATCTAAAATGAACGGAGTTGTTTAGATCAATGTTTTGGCTTAAAGCTATTCTGTCTTCTAACTCCTCAAGTTCTTCTATCTCGTTCATGTCGTGTATGCTAGGCCGTGAAGGTGGAATTCGTCTTTGTACTAAAAAATATACTATTAATTTTCAACTTTCTCTTACTACTTGGCTGTTGCGTGATAGAAGAAGTGAAGGCTGAATCAAAGGATTTAGAAATTACAATCTGAAATTTGTTTTCTTAATTCGCTTGTTCATTAAACACATTAGAAACCTGACTACATTCACTGTCATCACTAGTAACTGTTGTGCAATTTGAAGATTTGCTTAAACCTGACTCTTCTCTTATTAAATCAGCAAGAACTATAATATATATAAATTATATTATTTTGAAGCATTAAGTCTTACTTAAAATGTCTCCATCTTCGGTATCCACCATACGCATAACGTCATCGATAGATAAAGAACGTGGTAAAAAGCGATATCTAGAGCTGGTATTAACTATATCAATGTATAACGTAATAAAATCTTACTTTGAATGAGAAACTGCTCTTACTAAACTAGAATTAGTACTTGTGTGTGAAGGAAATGATAAAACCGTTTGGCACGTTTTGTTTCCTTTGCTTCTATTGGCCATCATAGCTTGTACTGCTTCACGACTGAGCGAATGCAGAGAGGATGAAGTCCGAAAAACGCCTGTAAGTAATGAGAAGTAGGTATTTTTTAAATGAAAATGATTTTTCTAAGATACAGCTGCCTCCTTCTCCAAACTGATTTATAATAAAATTCTTACCAAGACTGCTTCCACGTCGCCGAACTTCAAGATAAGGAACTCCTTTTTGATCAATCGCTCTACCAGCTTCATAAGTACGCTCGAGTTTAGCCTGCAATCGATATATAAACATATATGTATTTGTTTTTAAAATGTAAAGAAATAACCTGTATCAGGTTAATACACATAGAAACCAGGGACAGTCCAATGAGGATCAAAAGAAATATGAGAAGAAGATATTTGGGTTGTGTTGGAGTAATATCTCCTAATCCGATTGTGCTGAAATTATAGATTATTGTTTCGTATTTCTGCTAATTTTACCTAAGTGATATGAAGAAAAAGTAAAAAGCAACAAAATAATCCCAATCATCCTCCCACAACAACACTGTAGCAGAGCAAATGAAAATCCAACCCACAACAACAAGTAAGGCAACGGGAATTGGTAGATTGAAGACATCAAGCTCTAAACAAAAGTTATGATTGAAACTGTTGATGCATTGAATGAAGAACACCTTTTTTATCCTCTTCATCCAATCGTCTAATCTCTTCCAAAGTTTGCTTTGTACAGTATCGGAAGATACGGCGACATCCTCGCTTTACCTGCCACCACGGCCAGTTCAGACCTTTCGTAAGTAATTTTCCTGCAACATTAATGAAAAATAAATAAATATTATTTGCAGAATAGTTCTTTTCAATATTCAGTACGCTTCAATCATAGTACTTTAAGAATGACCGTGAAATGGTATATTACCATATTGACATTGGGATGTTATATTATGCTAATTCTGTGTCCTTTTATGAGCATGGATTCAACAGCATTGTTTCAAGCTTATTTAACACTGCTTTTCCAAACAAGGCCATAAATCAGCCTTATTTATCGATCAATTTCCTTGATCATTATTGAATATCCATTTCAACAGTAAACATAAATATGGCACTTTGAACTTTTATGAAGCATGGAGATCAATGCCATAAGCTGAAAAAGCTACCAGTGCTATTCACGAACAGGAAATCAATAAGCCTCTTGTGCTCTTCCTAATGATAAATGAGCCTGCAATGCAACTTGGTTATCTCGACGGCTTCCGATCTCATTCTATACTTTACAAACGACATTTCGATTTGAATAAAGAGAAAAATGGCTGCAACTCGTCTGCTTGCCGATGTACCAAAGCATTCATTCATATATCTTTCAGTTCAAATTTTTTTCCTTCATATTTGAATGGGATTTTTGATATTCATTATTTTCTACAGTTTTTTTAGAACAAGCAAAGATCAGCAGCTCACCGAAATCGTCCAATATGGATAGAACTAAAGGAATACCAAAAATAGCATAAATCATAGTGAAAACACGTCCAGCTACTGTTGATGGATAGAGATGGCCATATCCAATTGTGGTGCATATTGTCTGAACCAATAAAGAAATCTTAAACAATAAGAAATGCTAAAAACCTGAGCATAAAGCATGGAATGCCAGAAATCCCAGGGAATTTTTTGATCTGTATATTTGATATCTAACTGTCTCTCATATCGCTTCATTTCACTAAGCAGTTTTTTAGTAACCTAAAATAGAACCATGTGAATTATTTCAAAAATATATATTACTTGCTCAGTTTGTTCTTGAGTTAAAAAGAACAAATATTCAGTATTATTAAACATTAATGGAATAATATCCTTAACAAATGTAGTTCGGTTTTCAGCTATTCTGAAATAGATCATCAAATTCAGTTGAGCCACTTAATTTTAATACTTTTGATTCCATATTAGTTCTTTTTCTGTGTCAAACTCAGCTTCACACATGTAAAATATTCCAGCACCCAAAAATTGATATAAGACAAGAATTGAAAAAAGCATAACATGTTTAAGACCATAATCATGATAGATCTGAAATAAATTTAAGTTTATAGAGATTTCAAAAAAGAGAGTTTTCAACTTTATTCAGCACTGTGACCCATCTTGGCACTTTACGAGCTCTAATATTTCTCTCTACTAGAGTTCCTACTGTTTGAGCCTATAATAAATTTAAAAATATCAACATTCTTATTATTCTTATTTGGATTTCATTTTCTTAAATATAATCCAATACCTTATTTCGGAAAGACTGTCGCGCTTTTTCGAGCCGCGACAGATTTGTCGCCGGTGATTTCCTCATTTTAACATTTCATCGTGCTTAAAACAATATAAAATAATATGTCATGTTCAAATGATTAAAAATAAAAATTGTGATTTTCTGAAAATCAAAAAATCATAAGAACATAGTTAATTAGTCTTGCCGGCAATGAAGAGAAAAATATTGTTTTATAAGAAAAGAGTTACAGGCGATAATGATATGGACCAGAAAAATAAAACTGACGTTTGCAATTTCTTGTTTACTTCAGCTCTTGTTCCTTTAAACTGCCTTTCCTTCTGGTGCTCGAATCTCTAGCCACTAGGGAATAAGGATTGCATCTGCCCTTTTGGCCTTTTTATCTCCATCTTCAGTCTCGTCCTGCTCTCTCTTTCTCGGCTTGTCTTCATGTCCACTTCTTATTCCATTATATACTATCTTTTGTCCCTTTCACATCTATCATAATTTCGGTTGTCTATAGTTCTATAAACTAAATCTTAACGTCCTCGGCTTTCTTTCAGATGCTGAAAGCGTTCGCATTCTAAGAAAGTCGGATGGTAGCAATATGTTTACTAGTGTTCAAAGAAATTTGTGAACACAGCACTAGATTATCAATAAACTTTGATTAAACTGTATTTCTTAATTTGAATTAAATATCAAGCTTTAAGAACATAAGAAAAAATATTTATTACCAGTCACAATGTTGGCGACCCGAATCATTAATCTAGGATAAATGTATATAGGTACTGTATAACAATAATAATATAAATATATGAATGTATATATAAATATATATATTAACACATGATAAATACAATATATAAAGAAAACATTGTAAAATGGAGCTCACATAAAGCTGCAGAAGGCGATAAGCAACATCATTCTGATATCAAAGGCACATGGATTTGATAATGGCAATTACTTATATGCTCATAGAGCAGTTTGTTTAGTAATTTTATATTTAAATTAGATTTTGAATTATTCATAATTAAAGCTCTAATTTTCGTTTAATAGGGAAATGTCGTTTAGGATAAACTCTTAAACGTTGTAAACGCTGAGCTTCATCGAACATTTTCTTCATCTTGTCAGTAGTTGGTGACATAGTTATATATAAGAATTCGTCAATTGTATTTTCAACAAATAGCGGAGTCATTTCACGTCTGAAAAATTCAAGTCTAAGTTTTTTAAGGAAATATCAAACTACCTGAGAGTATTCTCGACATCGTTTAATTGATTATATAGATCTCTAACAATAGGCTCAATCTGCTTCAAATACCTTCAAAATAAATAAATTATTATTCAATCCATAAAGATTTGTATTACCAATTTTGACTGAAATCATGACGCATACTATAAGGAGAAAGCCAACCCATGATATGATGATTTTTGCTTAATTCATCTTCTACGTGAGCAATTGTTTGACGAGCTACTCCTTGGAACATCTTGTACACTTGCGATCCTAAATTTTGAATTTTAAGAATAATTTTAAAAGTAAAGTTCAAAGAAAATAGTTAGAAAAATTTAAATCATATTAACCTGGGAAATCGCAAGTTGCACTAACTATATTCAAATCTTGAACATCGAATGATGAACAGCCTAACAGTTTACCTGCCTTTGTACGAGCTGTATTTGTGTTCTAAAAATATACAAAACTAAGTTCGATTTTAAAAAATTGAATATAATCATTTGAAGAATACTTACGACATTATCTCCTAATAAAGCTATTTGAATTTGTAATATCATTGATGGAGTTCCCATGGGAAGAATTTCACATAAAGCTGCCATATGATCATATCTAAGAAGAAATAAATGTTAAAAGAACATGTAGAAGTGATGAATGATACCTCTGCCAGCCTGTGATAATAATTCCCCCAAACTTCCTGAATTTCTTTTCTTGACTCTATAAATCAAGCAGAATATATTTTTTGTTTATATTTTATCAAAAAGAATTACTAATTTAGTATTTATCCAGGCACGATTATTTGCTTCATAATGTCGAATATCGATATATTTCGCGGATGGGAAGTTTGCCCCCTTGTATGCTGATGAAGCCCAAATTATAGGGAAATTGTCGGCTAGGGTTGAAAAACTCCAATCTATAATTTTTTATTGAGATGAGAGATCATGAAATTTTTCGTTCGAACCGTTCATGGTGACTATGTTTTCGGAATAATCCCAGACAACTGGCTGAATATATTTTGAAAGTTCCAATCGTTTGATAAGGCGACCATCAAAATCTTTGAGCATATCATGCCACGCCAAAACTCTTCAAATATGAGAAAATAGACAAAATGATTTGTATCAAACAAACGTTGTGTTAGTCATTGATTTCACATATTGAGCGATGCCCTTCAGATGACTAAGAGCTAATGTCTGTCGTCCACCATCCATGCCATGCTTGGCAATCCAATCTTTAGATTTTGTACAAACACCGAACTGAAGATAATACTATTATTTTTATACTATTCTATATTTACTGATCGCTATAACCTATATTGCAATCAAAGACACTGGAAAACGATATTTACCTCAAACGCTTCATCTGCTCCTATGTGGAAATAAGGAATTTCAAATTCGTTGTGAACATCGATAACTTGTTTCAATGCATCTTTCACTACTTGAACGCCTTCTTCATCTCCAAGACATAATACCTTAAAAAATTTGATTTAGATATTAAATTAATTCAAATTGCTTTGAAAACCTGAGGATAAGCTTCATTTTCACGCAAATGTTTGAACTCTTCTAATTTCAATATCCATTCTAAATGACCAAATGTTTGAACCAGTGGAATTATATCTAATCCCAAATTGCTAAAATAAGATATTTAGATACAGTTCTCCCGATTCCTTGTCTTACGTAGCCTCAGTTAAAATTTCGCGTACATCATCCATAGAATAGAAATCGGTACCTCTTGCCAGCTCCAATCTGCCTGTCCATGGAAACGTCTCTTCCCACTCAATAAGAACACCTGGAATCAATAAACTGGGAATACGAAAACGTCAACAATATAATAAATAGCTGAAAAAAACGAATCTCCCACCTGTAGCTCCAGCTTTAGCTATAAGCCCGAGAAGCTGTTTAAAATATGGAACTTTTGGGGCTGCTCCTTTTAAATCAAAGTGCACAATTACATTTTCATAAAACTCTTTCTAAATCAGGAGTAGGAGATGAAAACTAAAAAAGTTTACTACCTCTCTATTTTTCTTTGGTTTATGTCTAATATTGCTGACTTGCTTTTGAGGCTCAGGAATCTTGACTACTTCCTGAATAGAAATATCTATGCTCGTGCTGATTATTCAATGAAAAACTCACTGGTTGTTCTTTAACAAACGTAGGCAAGTTTTCAGCCTTTTCAAGGTTCTATAATTGAAATTACAATGAATAGAAGTAGAATAAAAGTATTCTAACCTCTTCATGATGATAACTTACTCCTCGTGGATGAGATGATGTTATTTGAATGAATATAACAAACAAGCAAACAACTAAAATACTTTTAAAGAAGATTCCCCATCCGCGTCGTCGTACAGAACGAATAGTTAACATGTTTTATGGAACCATTCAAATGATATCGGAAATAATAAATTATATTATAAATAAACAAGAAGTACAGATATTATTCAATTGAAGATTTCTAACTAAATATACAGATATGAAATATGATTATGTTTTCAACTGTTCTATATATATTTATAAAAGCGATGAATGAATGACAATTCAAAAAAGGATGATTGCATGATGAAAAATCATAATAATTAGACGAAAATGTTCTTTCTCTATTGAAAAAAAAGTTTTTATTAAAATCACGTCTACAAGAAGAAAAACTGCAGAAATCTAAAAAAATATTTTTGTTTTTCTGAAAAAAAAGAACTGCGAAATGTATAGTAAGTACAAAGATCTTTTATTCGTGGAAAATACACGATATGAATTCTCTTTCAATCCAAAAAGACTAAAAAATCAATCTGCTATATATGAGAAGCTTAAACTACTAATTACACCTTACACCACATATCTTATTTTTAAATGAATTTGTATGTATATAGATAAAATAATTCTTACATACATATAAGTATCTTGAAATATAAAGTTGTATAGTTAATTTCGATACCTATATCATTAAACAATACAATATTGATATAGCATGAAATTAGAAGAGTTGGTAATGATAGCAAGAGAAAGAGAGATAGAGAAAAAAAAACTTAATATGACCATATAAAAGAAAATTTGATTTGAAATGATAATAAGCGATATGTATGTATATAATAATAGAAAAAAACCAAACTCTACAATACGAATAGAAATTTATCGAGTTATATGGATTTCATATAAAAACAGATAAAATCCGATTGATAAAATGTGACCTGAAGCAAAGTAAAAGCAAAACAAAATTCTATAAAGAATGGTTTTACACTTTATAGCAGATACTAACAATGTTTCATCTATGATTTGGTAATATTTACAGAATGTAGAATAGAAATATTCGGATGATATAGAGGAAAGTCAAGGTTATACGTTCAATAGATCCTGAAACCGTGCCAACAGAGTAATTCAAAATTTATCGTGGATTTCTGGGGGAAGGTAGTTTGAAATAGAAAAAGGGAAAAAGAGGATGTTAGTTCTGTGGTAATGTATTATGAAATGGGTAAGAGCGGATGAGTGAAAAAAGGATAAGTAGATACACAGTCGTTTAATCAAATGGATAAAGCAAAAATACTTCGACATCAATAAAGAGATATTAGACAAGATGATTGTTCTGAAGATTGCCGGCTAGTTGAAGATATATAAAAGTCGAAAAAGAAAAGCGCAGTTCAGAAAATTTAATTTGCTAAGATGTGGGAAAGATAGATAAAAGTGTTAGTTTGTCTCTTATCTGAAAGGTCTTGTATGTAGTTAGTTACAACTAAAACAGAAATGAGATTTCAAATAGAAATTGTCTCCATGAAAATATCTTTCTGTAATAGTAGGTTATGTAAAATACAAAGTAATTGATGAATATAAGAACATTCAAAGATCCAGCTAACAATGACCTGTCATTATTGAACGAGAGATCAAAGACAACACGAAAATAAAAAAGAAAAGCAACTGGTGAATGCGAAATTTGGATGGGAGCCAATAAGCTTGTTTATGAAAGATTTCATGTAAATCCGAAGAAATGATTTGGTTATGAACCCACAAGTTAGTTTGTCAGAAACAAGGGATAGATTAGTTTAGATTGAGTTATTGAGTTAGACAAAGCACAGGGAGGCAATAGGAGGTAGAAATGAAAAAAAAAGACAAAAAAGAGTGAATAAAAGACTAAGAGATTTAACAAATATGAATAGTAAAATTGTTAGAAAGAGAGAGGAGATAGAGATGAATAGATAGAGAGATAGAGAGATAGATATATATATATATATAGAGAGAGAGATATAAAGAGATAGAAAGAGAGAGAGAGAGAGAGAGAGAGAGAGAGAGAGAGTAACAGCAAGAAAATGGGAGGAAATGTTGATATACTAAGAGTATTAATCGATAAGGTTATGCACTGATAAGGAGACAGTGTGGAGATGGTTAATGTTGACGAGTAGTGAACCTAAAAACTGTATAGGAAATTGATTCACAACAGGTTTCACAACACAGGAGGCTTACGGATTCAGAACAGAAGCAACATCATTGATCTGTTGCAGAAAAGTGTCATTAGCCATACGAGATCTGATCTTTGTTGTCGCTTTGCTATTATGATTATGGAACTCATATGCGAAAGAAGACCTAACACGCGGTCGATGATGTGAGAGTAAAAGAAAATGTATAGAAAACGTAAGAAAGAGAGGTGTACAACCGGTCAAAACTAAAGAGAGAAGAACAAGAATGAAAATTAGGATAAAGAGAAAAGGTTACAAACACACGATTTGTAGAGAATCGAAGAAATGTTTCCAACTAGATGCGGTTATGAACATATGTTCCTCTTTTTCAAAGAATTTGTCATTTATTTGCAGATGAAAATGACAAATTCTTGTTAGAAAAAAGGTGAAGAATATCTTGAGAAAGTTGCTACTAGGACTACAAAGTATATTGATATTTAGAAGATCAAACTATTATACAATCAGCAAAGGTTCAAATACAGCATTGAGCAATTGCCCGAATTGAACACAGAGCGTAACCAAGGTAACGAACATTGAAAGTGATCAGGAAACCTTTTGCCTGAATGTTGTGGAAGGAATGATCACAATTATCAATTAAGTGATAAAAGTTAATAGAGACTAATATAATATCACAATTTATATAATATTGATATAGATATGAATTGGTCTATAGAATTCATCTATGGAACAGATGGCAATATAGAGACTTTTGTGCAATAAACCTCAATGAGGCAACAGCTCGTTTAAACATTTGGATGTGAAAATTAAAGTTTCGAAGATATTAAGGAAATAAACGACATGAGAATGAGTATTTTGATTTCTATGACAATTTACGAAAAAAATCTACAATTATAGGATAAAGATGCGATAAATAGATAGAAAGAACATCAAAAGGACAGCATATTAGCGAAGATGTATTAAGAAACAGAATTTGTACAATTGAGGTAGGAAGAAAAAGTGGAGAAGGAATAAAGGAATTGGAAAAGTAGGAGATATTGCTAAGGTTGTTTGACCTCGAAAGTAAGAAAGAAAAGAAATAGATTATGACTTGGACAATGAGAGTCAGGAAGAAAATAAAGTATAAATTCGTCACTCTACATTTGGATTTATACCGCATTATTGAGATCAAATCCCAACTAAACGGATGAAGTAGTATAAATAAGTGAGGAAAGCATGGAAAAGCCAGAATATACTGGGAAAGTTTGACAGATATTTAAACAAAAATTTCCATGAGGCTTCCAATTAATTAGCAACCTATGTATGGCAGTACTGCATAATAAATCCAGACAAAAACAGCTATTTTAATAGAATAACATGTAGTAAAAGAAAAACTTTTACTAATGCTAACAGCTTCAATATCGGACAGTCACATTCATTCATGTTCAATAACAGAGATATATACGTGAACGAGAAACAAAGGCCATAAAAGGAAGATGCTCTCAGTTGTTCAACCATTATCAAATGTTCTGGCTTTGTTTCGAGGAAAACCCAAATTGAAGAGACCAATCAGCGACTCATTATTGAATTATAGGACATTTCATGAGAATGACAACTAAATAAATGAGATTTTGATGTTGACGGATTTATTTAACCATTTTTTAAGAAAGTTATTATTGTGACTGAATTTTTCAGAAATGCGGAAAATGGACTCAGCAAAGTAACACAGAAACAACTTGGATAAACACTAGTTTTTTTGTTATTCTGCTATATCTTACACTCTGTTTTTTCTCGGAAAAACTTTTAAAAAATGGCATACGTATATTCCAAACAAAGATCATAAGCTAACTCTTGGTGAAAGAATGCAAGAATAATTGAGTATATCTTTATGAATTTTCTAGTTTAAAGTCTACCAAGACAAAAACTTTTAATCGAGGTTGAAATCGAGTTAGTAGTTCGAATTAAAAAACTTCTATCGATCTGCTTTACGAAACTTCAGCATAACTAGCAGAGTAGAAAATCAGGCCGAGTGGTCTAGTGGTATGATTCTCGCTTAGGGTGCGAGAGGTCCCGGGATCGATCCCCGGCTCGGCCCCAACTTTTGCTTTTTTATGTTCGAACGGTTATCTTATCATTTTATAGTACAAAAGCTGTAGTACAATATGAATAATCGAAAAGTTACCATTATTCTAGAATAAAATATTATTTTCAAAAAATATCTCAACATAAATTGGATGTAAGCAGGGAAGAAACTGAGAAAAAGGTGTATGAGACTGATTCTACGAAGACAAATCCGTTTTCATCGCTAAAAATGTACTTTAAAAGGTCTTTTGTGTTTACGAGGTGATGCAGATTTAACAATTGGTATAAAAAGATAAAGAAATCATGAAATAGAAGAATGATTTCAGAGGTATAATAGTCGCAGATCTTTCTTTATAACGTATAGGGCAGTACAATTGCAGTACTGGTCTTAGAAACTGTATAAAATATAATATAAAATACGAAATAAAGGATAGTTTGTATAGATTGGTCATATTGATATCATGACAAATATTGTCTCGAAATTTTGTATGAGCAGCTGAAAAAACATAATAAAAGGAAAATATAATTACAAACTATAAAAGGATATGTCCAGGTTAATTAAAGCCTTTTAATAAATCTGATTGAATGAAAAATCGATTTCGAGCTGAAATATAAAGATAATAATAAAAAAAATCAAGACAAAAATGTTTCTCGCCATGTACGTGACGATCAAAACCGATGTGAGAGAGGACGTACTATACAAATAAAAGCAGTATTTATTGATTTGTTAGATTGACACAGAATCTTTTATGGAAAATATGAATGGGTTATAATATATCATATTTGAAAGGAAAAAAAAGATAATTGTTATAATTACAGAGAGATAAAAGCGTGTCAACTATACGGTAGGATTGATGAGGATAATTCAACTAATATAGAATCAAGAAAAAAAAAGCGAACAGTTTCTTTGTTGAATATTGGAAAAAAAGAAAAAAGGGAGATAAATAGAAAACAGACACAAATATTTTTTTCTGAAAAACAGAATTTCAAAGGTGTGCTACGACGTTTTCAAGCTCTCTCGCAATCACGTTCCTGCAACCTTCAACATGAAGTAGACGCAATTTAAATATCAATAACAACTTATCTAAATGAAGAATATTGTATTAGAATTAGAATTTTTTTTTCAAATCGAATTTGGAAAAAAACAGCATGTGATATACGAATATATGAAGTATATAAAATTACCAGTTAGACAGATCAAGTAAATATTTAAAATTTTCGAAAAAAAAAGAGCAGAAAAAAGTTTGAAATAAACAAAGAACGAACAACGAACACAAAATTATGAAATTTTTTAAATTATTGTTTGTTTACTATAAGTGAGCAGTTGAAATACTTAAATATAATTTTTACGTGTATTTTGAATCGAAAAACAACTTGAGCATATCAAAGAAAATAATTTATGCGACCAATAGAGCTTAAATTTTTACATGTGAAGGTAATTACAACTAATTTTTGTAGAAAACTTAAAAAATTTCATAGGAAAGATCCTTTTTTTCTATCGGAAGTACTGAATATTTCTTTTTTTTTTATCCAAATATATGATTTATGAATAATTCTTAACTTCATTTCATTATTTCTTTCTTATTGAAATTAGGCAATCTATTGATATTTATAAATATTTGTTACCTTCATACTCTTTAGGTAAATTTATTAAAATTATGAATGATTGAGTGACAAATGAAGACAATCAACAAGATGACCTATCGTATGTTAGAGACAGATGAGGTGACAATTGACTTATCTTGTCATCTATGATTTGGCTACTTTCCAGATAACAAATAGGTCATCATAGTTCTCATAAAAACAACAACATTTTAACCATTACAAACAGTTTAACTATAATATATTGCTCTATCTCGTTGTAAACAATGAACGAAAAAAACAAATTTGAGAACACTTTCTCAAAAAAAACTTTGACCTTGGTATTCATATACTTGATCCCCTTTAATAAAACGAAGTTACCTTTAAGCTCGATGCAGAAATAAACTAATAGAATATTTGTCGAAGGAAGCAATTGTAGCCTTTAAAGTAAATGATTTGCTCACCAGATTATCTTTATTTACTTATTAATATATAACAACCTACAGTTGAGCATATGCTTGTCTTTTTTCATTCAAATGTTTGTATTTAAATAATAAAATTTTATTTTAAATTATTTCCTAATTAACATAAATGTATTAATTAATACAAACATTAAATTGTCAAAAATACAAACGCAGACAATCATGTTCATAAAGCTAAGACTGTTATAAGCTAGATCTCTTGACCCTGGGATTGATTAATAGCACCGTTCGGCAAATAGACAAACTAACTGTCTTACAAGGTGGATTATAAGAATAAACAAAGCTAAACGAGTAGTTTTAAGTAAAGATGAGACTGACTTATCCTTCTACTAGCTTTTATCTATCTCCTCAATGTTTCTTTCCCTCATTAAATCCTTTTTTTTTACGATTTTTGCAGGATTGGTACTGTAATTTATAAAAAAAATAGTTCTTCAATGAATGAATTTTTTATTTTAAATATTTGTAGTCAATCTAAATTTACTAAATTTGTTTTATTTTATGTGATAAATGCTGTTTCTGAACATCAACATTGCAAAAATAGTTTCAGTTTGTCTAATTTCTTCAATTTGTTTCTTTTTGTTTCTTTTTGATTAATCACATGTTACATTTTATACATTGCTTTATATAATGTCAACTTAAGTTGTTCTAAGTTTTTCCTCGCAAATCATGATGATGTTAGTCAATCGGTAATCGATCATATCTGTTGAACTGACGGCTGGCGCCTGTCGTATGCGGTCCCCTTTCTCGTCCGGAAAGAACCTCCTCAGACATCGAACAGACATAAGTCTGAGCTCATCACATATCATAGATCCTATTTTTCATAAGATAAGATTTATTACTTTTTTTTCCATAATCTTGATATTTCAAATTTCTATTATCTTTTCTGAAATTATATTTGAGGTTTATCTATTCCATTATTTCTAGTATTTCAAGTTCGAATATTTTACCTCATCAAGGTGTCAAAATCAAATTTACAGTTGTTTATTATTTCGAATTTCAAAATATTTTTCAACGTGAAGCTCTTTGTGCAACCATTCGAAATTCCATCATTCTGCTACATATATAGCTTTGATGGATGGATGGCTGACGATCATTGTCGGTTTAGGATCTGAACCTCTATTGACAGCTGATGTAATTAAAATTGCTGGAGGCGTTAATAATGTCACCGCAAGAGCTTCATATGTCTCTTTTATTCTGTGTGGCATTTCGATGTATTGCAATAGTTTTGTACCTATTTCTGTTTCTATATTTATTTTCTTTTTTGTTCTCGTTCGATGTTTTGTCAAAAACTTATTTTTATTCTCAATTTCATATCATTGCTAGGACGGATGGACGAACTTTGCTTCATCAAAATCCCAAAGGTCTTATTGCTTATTCCTGAAGGCGAATTTCTTTCCTTAGCTTCAAAAACTTGAATTTATCTTTTATAATTCTTCAATAACGAACGATGCTTCTTTATCTTCTTCTACGTTTATGGCTGAACACCATATTGCTACTGTTCAGTAATAATGGCTACTTATTGCCGCAAACCATTAAACGATTTAATTATAATATATAGATAAGTACTTATATGAAGAAAACCAAAATTTTCTCATTCGACATCCATTAGGACATATTCAAGAAGCCAAAAAGGCATCTCTTTCTTTTTCTCTCGCTCTCTTAAAGACGGCAATGCATTGTTCTTCACATGGCTTCTGTCCATTTACTGACCTCCGTAAATTCTAAGCTTTTGCCTCTGCGTATGGGTCAGCTGGCTTGTAAACATCATTCAATTTGCATATTCTTATGCACTTATCCCAAATTAAGCTATTCATATTACCGATGTTCATTGGCTAATACAATGTCGTATTTAGTATTTCTTCAGCGAACTTCTTAGAGTGTCTGGTCAAATCTTCAGTAGAACTATGAAAAAGTTCACCGTTTGCTGTGCTAACATTGCTTTGCTAGAAATTAGATTATAAGAATCACTGTAACACGTCAGGGGAGATAACAACTTTTACAAATTTAAAATGATTTACTCCTTTCTCAGCTTTGGCTTTTGAATGATGCTTCAAGTTTTAATATTCAGCTCTGAATATTCCTATCGCATTTAACAATATTTCCTTCGATTTCTTTGTTATCTATTGAAGTTCTTTCACTTGCTTCTAATGGCTTTGATCAGTTCTGCAGATGGACGTTCGAATCTCAATGCAATCAGTCGCCTGTTCATACTCGAAGTGTCTTGACGTCGTTCGCCCATATGACCAGAGGGTAGACGACAACAAGGATAGAGAATGGAACTAAGGCATGAGAATCCACTTGATAATCATGGTCCACACTCATGCAGACTGCCTGTGCCACACATGGACAACAGATCGGAACAGAAGCATACGGAGAGAGAATGAGAATAAGAGAGTTATCCATATAGACGTTCATTAGGGCAGACTTATTGCTTCATACATGTGTGGCTTCTGTGCATCTAATTCCTAATTACATAATAGAATCTTCTGCTTCTCGACATAGCCCTCCTCCATTCTTACCAGTTGTCCTCCAGATTCTAAATTTCTCCTGTTCGCAACATATCTGTATGTTCTTATACATTTTTGAAATATTACGTTTGTTAGCTATCAGGCTTGAAAACAAGGGATCCAGCTCTTAGCTCTCTTATGGCTATTGCTTTTGCATTTTTATTAAGAATATCATATAGTATAGACTAGTTCCATATTTTTCAAATCAAACTATGCATTTCGAAATCTTGCTATTCCTCTCTCCTCTCCTCATCTATGCTACACTTTCTCTGCGTTCCAACGTCTAGCAGTGGCTACGATGTTCTCTTATTGCTGCTTATCTTCCATTTTTCCGTCAATCATCGCCGCTTCGAATTCAGATGGCCGGCCACAGATATGGACCGGACATGTGGCTTAAGTTGATGCCCTTAGGCTACTTTCATTTTATGCTAATTAAGTCCTTATGGCAGTAGTCAATAGCCGTGTGTCTAAAACTAAAATGATTCCACTAATGGAATATCCTTTTTCGTTTCGTCTTATTCTATTATTATGCTAAATCTACAGCTGGCAATGATGTTGCCCGAAATTCTTGTAACGCTTGAGTACTTCATTCCATATTTCTGGATCAGAAACACAGCTTTAAGCTCCGATAGTGATTCATCCAACAGCTTTCTCAAATCTTCCTACGTTATTGTCTATTTTAAGACTTTTTTCTACCCCTCGGAAAATCAACAGTTAGATTTTCCCTCATCTCAATTCTATTCATCACATTTTTTTCTTCGTATTGGTTCCTCACAAGCATTTCTTTCCGTTTCTCACTTATGTTACTTCTGTGATGAAGCCGACGGCTAACTGCGGCTGCTTTGTACCATCAGACCAGGTGCTCAGGTCTTTCCGGTTCCCGACCATGCGTCTTCTTTCACACCTATCGTAGTATCCTTTCATTAAGATGGGCTCCGGCAAAAGCATATTCTTAACCTATTGTTGCAGATCTATCACCTCATATTTTTCTTTTTTTGATTTTTTCTTTTTTTGTAAGGTGTGAACATGAATCTGAGCCGAGGTCAAGTTCAATTGACATGCATTAGCGGAGAGAGAGAATAACTATTTGCAACAATAGATGCATGAGCGGAAGTTTCAAAATAAATTTCTTCCAAATTGATCAATTCCGAAAATTTATAATTATAACTGTTTATGATATGGCTGATGATTAAATTTGGTCAATTGTTATGTTGTTGTCGGTCATATGTAGCGATTACATTTCATGTCACTCAAGCACGGCCATGACAACCCAACGTTCCCGACTGTACTGCCTACCTCGTTGTCTATGTTGTCCGTCAGTTTCTTTTTCTCTCTACCTCTTTCCTTTCTTCTAGTCTCTCTGAACATTCAATAAGAAAAGTAGAACTATCTTAAGATCATCTTCAACCATTTCTAACACCAGCCCTGGGTCATCATTCATTTCTATTCTAAATATGTATTCTTTTCAAGTTTCATATGCAAATTCATGTTTAATTTTCTGAATTGATCTTACTTAATAAATTTATTAAACAAAATAAGTATTAAAATCTCTTTAGTATCCCATTCATACAAATTTAAGATAAACTTAAGAATATTACCATAAAATTATGTATAATCATATTCATTCCTTCGCTTTTTTATTAAAAATCCATGAATATTTGCTGAATGCTTCGTATATTTTATTTATTTGTCTATACTATATATGTACAAATGTATATATACGTTTTTTCTAGATACTATATTATAGTAGATACCATATCAGTACTGTCCTTAGTCAGTTATCCACATCTCTTAACGCTTGATTAAGTCGATTCAGTCATCGAGGCTGGTCCTAGAACTTGTGCTTGACCAAATTGTGTTGCGATATGATCTAAAGTATCTCCATGAGTAGCCTAGGTTGTTCCATCAACCACGGACTGAGAAGGACACTCAGTCATACACCTTGCTGTCTTATTGTTAAGGCTAATTTGCTGCACAATTGGTTCTCAAAACTGTTACGTATCTCAAGGTTTTGCATACCTTCTGGGACCTAATCACATTCCCTTTTGTTTTATTTAATTATATTCTATTATATTTTGTTCTTTTATTACCTTGGCTCACTTTCATTCCACATTTTGTTTTCACTTATTGGCTTTCCGTCAGCCGGTCGTCGGCTTTCGATCTTCAAAAACCTGGCTACTAGGTCTATTCGTAAGACAAGATATATCTCAATCTCTAAATCTCCTCTTTTTACCTTACTCTGGTTCTGTTCTCTTAAATCTGGTAAGCTTTTGAAACGCGATATCAGCAAAGGCTGTAAGCTGTAACCCTTGAAGCCGGGCGACTGCTATCGTTCAGGTCGGCATACGGACAAAGCTAGAAGACGACACACAAGCAACCAGCCGTCAGGTTACGCTCAAGTTTTGAATATTCTATTCTAATGAATTGAACATTTGTTTTCCCAACATATTCAAAAAGTTTTTATCCATTTGAGTTCTCAATGCTGAGACTCAGACTTAAATATTCATGTTTATAAGGAATATATTATAATTTTAAATTTTTGAACTTTTTGCCATATTCGAAGATGCTAGGAATATATATTTATAATTTTTGTTAAATCTGATAGAAGGAAATGATCCTGTGCGAGAAGAGGTTAAATCAAATGAATATGCAAGTGATCTCTACTCATCTAGTACATTCATAGAACCGTAGAAGATCAGCCTTCTGTATCAATTGGAGGGCGGTGAAGTGCCTGTTCTTCTTTTCTTCATTTTGCTCTTCTTTCATTCAGGGATCATGTCATCTGGTCCAAGAACCTTCTTAGCTTAGACCCATTTGACCAACCCATCCACTCATCTCATGTGTGCCAATTATCAAGCTGTTTTCCCATCGTTACTCCTCACATTCTATTTCTAATGCTCATTAGTTTCTTCTATATTTGAATTTCTTCTCATTGATTTGTCATTTTTCTTTTTACGAGAATTGTTGATTCTGAAAATTCGGGCAATATGATTGAACACCTCAAACCTTGGCATGAAAAATCAAAATTACGTAAAAAACCACTGGTTAGTCTGGAAATCAAGTTCTCTATACATCATCTCTTTGTTTATGTTATGTTCTTATACCACAAACTACATATCGGTCAGGCTATATAGAAATACCAGGTTCATAAAATATTATAAAATTACTTTAGTAATTCCATTGTATTTTGTGATTCACAAATAATAGAAGATGTTTCACCATCTGTCTACATGTGCTCATCATGCTCACTTGTATAAGTAGAATAATACCCGGATTAACTGAATGATACTGCGATCATCCCTTCCCACAGTGATCACCTACAACGTCTGCTGGTCATTGTGTCTAAGCACTTACTCAGATTTGATCTTAATTATGCCTTTTTTGCCTCATTCTCTCCATAATACCCTTACTTAACAGCTTTTTATACGCTGACAGGCATTAAAGTAGTGGCTTAAGTTCGCACATTCCCTTGGATTCTATTATTATTGTCTTTTTACCAGCTGCAACTCTATTCAACGCTATTTAAAGTCACCGTTTGTTCTCGTTTAACAATATTTTGTTAGTTTACTTCTATAAGCTTGCCTAAAAATGCTTGAATTTACTATTTTTACATAGCCAAATTCATTTCGAAAGCAGCTTATTGCTTCGCTTTTTCATTAGTTTTTATGATGCCCCAAAGAGAGAAGAGGAAAACCCTATTCTCTTGTCATCTGTTACCCTCCTCCCGTTTCTACCACCACACAACATCCCAGCATTCTACTCCATTCGTTTAACAACAAACTTGGCAACATCACTTCCTCACTCTATATATCTCTTTGCTTCTTTCGTCAGTCTCATTTTCTCTATCTCTTCCGGAATTGATGTCAGAGAGTCAATGAATACTATACTAGGTGGATGTCATACATGTCATCTGTTATTCGACGACCTATCTCTAATATTCCAACTTTTTCCAACAGTTTTTAATCTTTTATATTGTCGATTCTTTACCATTTCATGTATTAAAACAATTTTGATATCTCGCACAAGTGCCATTCAGCTTTTCCATCCCTCATATGTTATAAAACTCGAAGGGAGTTTGAAATGAAACTCTATAAAAGTCTTTAAATGATTCTTGATTTTGGCTTTCTTTTTGTCTTCTCCTTTTATGACGTCTGAAACCGTGTCCGGCATTCTGATTTTCATACGTGAATGTAAATGTCCATCAGTCGATGTGTATTATGGTGCGCATGTCAAATGAAATCAACGTCCAGCCTTCTGTCTTGCCCACGACGCCACTCTCTTCTTCAAAATTCTGCAAATCACTTTGAATTCATGTTATTGCCAGTCAAAGTATTTTCGCCATCGACATCGAAATGATTCAGTTTTTTCCCAATTTTCTTAACCATCCTTATATGATATATTCGTTTTTTGTTCTGAGGAAAAGATACATGCATATACATTGGTACAAACATTCAAAATAATCTTTTTTCTTTAGTTTAAGCTTATTTTCGCTTAGTAGAAACCCTGTTGTGCTACTAAGTTCAAACGAAGTATAATTCAATGAAGATGGTGTTTGATTTTTGCTTAAACTATGCAAATTAGATAGGACGAATGAGGTTTTTATTTGAAATATCTTTCTCATATTCATGATTAAGAGATCTCACCCGGAAATTAGAAAGTAGAGACTTCTTTCCGTTTTTCTTATATCTGCAATACACTATAGTCATACATTGGGTATATATGCAGATTTCTCAAGAAAATTCTTTTCTTCATTGCTCTTAACCTTATCAAAATTATTTTATTTTCAAGACAATTTTAAAACTTGACTTAAAGAAAAGAAACTTATATAGCGATTATAATTTCTTGCGTAGAAATTCCTATCGTTTCTTCTTCTTATTTTTGGAAATCAACTCACATGTGTCTCTACGCACTATTACACGGTAGTAATGTTTGCTCTGACGAATAGTACCCCAGAAGGAGATACTTCACTCCTTTCATCTCTTGAATATAGGCATAGTTAGAGAGAAACATGTACATACAGAAAACACAGAGAGATTGAAAAGAAAAGTAAGCGATTGTCATAGAAAGAAAGTACTAGAAGGAAAGAGAGAGAGAAGTTGGTACAGACCAAACCGTTCAAGAGATGTCATTTCCACTAGAAGATGTTAGAACAATCTGCTATTTAACTTGCTTCTTCCTTTCAAAGTGTATAGTCAAACTTGAATTAACATTGATCTCAATGAAAAATGTTAAAAACTTTACTTTGATTTAACTTTTCGCATTCTTATCATCATCTTTACAATTGTATAGTTCAGTATTATGAATATTAAATAAAATTTAAATATGATCAAAATTCAAATTTGTATTGTCATTATTGTGATCATAAGTTAGAGAGATTTGTAGTTAGATGGCTAAGCCAGCTAAATAAAGCCAGATGACCTCGACTTGTGCATTTTCCCAATCCTCAGCCTATTCATCGGCATATGATCCTGTTAGTGGAACTTATACGCAAGATTCATCTGTAGTTTATCCGCTAGAGTCATGAATGTTGGTAGTAATAAGAAGTATATGAGAGAAAATAAGTGAAAAGAGAGAGACAGAGATAGAGATAGAAAGAGAGGGAGGCAATGAGGGGAATATAGAGAGAGAGAAAGAAAAAAAAAGTTTTGACTGATCAATGAACTAGAAAATCTCATATAACGGATTTTTCCATTTCCTGTCAATAATATTACTTTTTATTCGGACATTTTATTAAGTATTCTTCACGTGTTATTTGTTTTCAATTTTTTAATTTGGAAGTGTAAGCATTAATACCCAATCGTGTTCTTAATTTTTTCCTATCTTTCTAATTCAAAAGTAAAATCTTTTTTATAAAAAAAAGGATGTGGCCGTATTGTCCAGAAATGTAAAATGTCTTCATAGGCTCTTGACCATCACTGTTAAGAGGGTGTGCTGCCTTCCTACATTACATAATAACAGAGCATAGACCGATGTTACTATGTTTGTCTTCAACCTTCTGAAGCTCTTTGTTTTAGCCGAGACTTTGTTGATGTTTATATGCCCAAGTACCTCAGCGAAGTAACTCACTCGACCTTTGTCATTTCTTTTCAATTCAATATTCAGTTCAATTCCTATCATTATAGTTATTTATTTCTTTAAAAATAATTATTTATTCAATCAATTTTATTTTCTACTGATTCATAATATATAATTTTCATTTCACATCTCATATGGTATTCATACGTAGAGCTGCTACTCATCTAACTAGCTGCTGCTGTTTCATTTGGGTGAACATGCTAGCATAAAAGCTTAGACGTTTAGTAGTTATTTCATCAGCATTCTGTCAATTCATTTCATTACATTCTTAAAATTTCGTAGTTTCTCCTTTCATTCATTATCAAGTAATATTTTCAAAAAATATTCTTTCTGAGTATTTTTTTGAGCATTTTTCTCTGAAAAAGTTGTTGGTTTTCAAAAGAAAGTTGTTTAAATTCGAACTTTGAGAATGAAGCATCCGGACAAAACGTTTTGCTTCGCGTGCTATTCCATACTTTATCTATAGCTATTCTCTCACAGCATGTTGTCTATTGTTTTGCATAGAACAGTTTTATGTTCTTCCAAGTTTTATATTAAAGTATTCATTCAATCTTTTATTTATATTTTATTTATACATCTTATTGCCGTACTAATTATGTATCTTTCAGAATAATACTTCAAGTCTATTGTTTTATATACGATGAACATACATACATACATATGGTCACCTCTTGTCTTTATACTCATTACCAGTCATTATCCACGCAACTCCTATTCCTACAGATTGGATAAATCCACTCAAGCGATCAACAACTATTCCTACCCCTTCAACAACTAATTATATTCTTCAGATTAATTTTCTATTAACTGATCTGCATGCAATCTTTTACTTGAGACTCAACAAGGAATTCATCGTTGTCAACCTCATCCATTCACAACTTCCTCCACATCTCTGTTCTTCTTCTCTCTACAAAACAATTTAGCATTTCGTTCTTTCATTAGAACGATAAAGTATTCGTCTGCTAAATATGGAGATGTATTGTCTAACCAGTTGGTTCTTGTGGTCTATTTTACGGCTTCGAGCCGGCACTACCTCATCTCAATATTCTATGCGATTCCACGCTTGAACGGCACAAAGCTTTGATGCCCTCGGGCTATCTTTCTCGTATTCTACTCTCTTTCTCTGTATGTTTCAATGATCTACCTATTGCCTCAGTGGCATCCGATATCTCTGCTCTCTCCTCTAACCACGTAATCTATCAACTATAGAGGAATGACTGAATTCGTGAATAGGTAAATACTTGAGAACAAGTAAGAACCCCAATCCGTTTACTTTGTTAAATTTTCAAAATTTCAATTTAGTCGGTTTAATAGTTTCTCAAATCAATAGCTCACATTCAAACTATAATTATTAATATTATATAATTATGAAAGATAGAAGTTCACGGTTTTTCATCTTCCCTTTCTCGAAAATTTCTAAGAAATAATCAAAAGTTTGTGTCTTTTCTTCATTTCAAAGAAATGTATTTTCTTTATTTCCTTTGTAATGTCAGAGCTCGAAAATCCGATACTGGTCAAAATCATGTTCGTACTCTTTAATAATTCAAACCCCATTAGATTCATGAATCTGCATCTCTTTAAAGAGAGAAAGAGAGAAAGAAAGCTGATATTGAGTAGATATGAAAAAGTGAAACATCATAGTTTATATGAAAAAGACAAGAAAAAGAAGAAGATTATAATTACTTCAAGATGTTTATTACACATCTGTTAGAAAAACTATTTGTTGATTACAAATTTGTCTCATAATAATTAGAGAACTTATCAAGGAATGCAATCTATTTCAGACTAATTAGCTATATATGTATGTCCAGATGTTTTCTTTTCTATTCAATCTCTTTTCCAGTCATTTAACTAAAACCTTGTCACAACGATTTATAATGTTAGTTCTTGCGTAACTATACATATAGTGTTATATATTTATATTTATATATATACATGGTTTATACTACATCTGCTATAAGCATTTTAACAGCTTTCATATTACTTTAGCTTGTTCTTAAAAGGATCAAATATATATGAACTAAAGTTGTTCATATGCCAATGGCAGTGAAAGATTAACACCGTAGGCTGTCTTCACGCCTCAGCCTATATCATATCCGAGTTTTGTTTTGTTTATTCAAATATTATTTAGTTTGAACCAAGAACCTTTGTTCCTATTCTAGCTGTCCTTTGTTCATGTTTCTCATGCAGCCACTGGTGTCATGTTTGGCGCCATAGCTGGAAAGCTAGATCTTCACAGGTTCATTCAGTAGTTCAGTAATATGTAACACTTCGGAACAGTCTTAAAAATTTTTCTTCAAAACTCTATGAAAACTTGTCGTGACTCGCTGCATTTTAAACTTTTCTTCTCTCCTCACTATGTAATCCGTTCAACCTTTCCAAACTTTGATTCTTTCGGATGCCTATTCATGGCTTTTAAACTCTTTGTATTGTTCTTTCTCTTCGGCCATTCTGCCGATATTTCACCTTATTTTGTTCTTGAGGAATTTCTCTCAAGTTTTCAGGAATTGTCTGCACACACACAATGCTGTTTTTGGTGTATATCCAAGTTTTTTCGATCTCAAATACATTTTCTTTTTTTTTCTCTAAACTGTCCGGGGATTTGCCGTTTTACCTCAATCCAACCACTCGAAGTGCTTTCAAACACTCATGCGGAACCGTACTATGTGTCATCTTCTTCTCGCCTTTTCATCGGCTTTCAGCTCATTTTTCTTTATCTTTTCTTCTCCTCCCCCTTTTGAAATATCTTACCGTATTTACAATTTTATATTTTTAATAATAATTTTTTTTAAATGACCTAAATGATTGAAACATATAATTTTCGGTCAAAAAAAATTATATAATAGAGTACATAAAAATAACTTTAACTAGTAATTTTCATGGAATTCTTTATGCAATCTACATACATTATGCCTATAATTTCTTAGTAATTACAGCTAATGCTTGTTGACCTTTAAGCAGATAATAAGTTCAGCCTACTGACTATGCTCTAATGTATAATGCCAACACATTCTATTGTTTTCATTTTTGTCATAACCTGAGAAACCGAAAAAAAAGTTTAGGAGACATTCAATTCGACCTTCTTTAAACAGTTATAAGGAACAGCATCACATTACCTCTATTTAGTTCTGTTGAGAAAGTTGGTCAAACCTATTTTGTTTTAACTATACTATATATAGTATATAAACCTCCGTACGCAACTATCGGCATTGTTCACCATGGGGGGTCAAGCTGCACGATCATTATTTTCGGTTCCGTCTGCTGCTGCTCAACGGGACTCAGCTATTAGAGCTGATTCTAAGATCTCTTTTTTCTTTTTTTGGTCATCTTTTCTTTAAAAATACTTATTCATTCTTTTTGGTTTTCCTTATGGGACAGATAGATAATTACTAAAGTAGTGACCTACTGTTTATATCAAAGATTGTCACTTTGATTCAAAATGTATTCGTATATTTCTATTTCTCTCTCATATAATTAATGTTTTGTTGATTTTAAATGTTAAACATGAAGTAACTATGAAAGCATCTTTGAATTCATAATCCTTTATTACAAGGTGTGAAAGATGCAGAATGAGTAGCATCCGTTACCATAGTTACATAGCACTTTGTTCTCTTAACCTATATAAGTACACATGTATACGCATATAGTTGGAATAATTAAGCTTTTCCTATAAACATTTTACATGTTCAAAGCTATCCAAACAATATTACACATATGACATTGCTCTTTTGTGTATTTTTTTTGCTAAATATGGTGTTTTTATGAATTCTTGCCTTCAAATTAGACATCAATTCTCTTTATGTTTTGGTCATTCTCTATGAATAGCCTGAACGAAGTTAGTTGGAACACGATAAATTTGTTTTCGTTTTTGCCTTCTGTTCTTTCAGTTTTTTCCGAAATAGGGAATAGCATTTGGTTAGCTTGATCACGCTGTCCTATTTTCCTCTTTTTACGTTATTGTAGTAGATGACTTTTAGGTTTACTCGTATATATGTCATATATATCTGATAACCTTACTTATTCTCTTATAATATCTCTTAAACTATTCATATTAGTCTATATCCTTATACACTACGAAATACTCACTTAGCCTCGGCTACTGGCCTCTTGCATTCAACACACGTGTGAACATGATATGTCATAGTACTTATAAAGGTTCTTATTCCAAGGGCTATTATAAGCAAAATTTAAAGTTGATTGAGGTTTTAGGTACTTCCATCTTTCGAAATTGAAAATATAGTTTAGTCATCCTTAAATATTGAATTCTTGTAAAGAAGGCCATTCCTTTCTTTTCATCTTAGAAATATTGGAAGCTGGGTCTGTTTGGGCATATCAAATATCTTTTCAAGTTCAGTAAACTGTCTATAAACTATAATAACTATACTTTCTTTTAATTTTGCCGATAACTTTAACTATATCTCTTTGTTTTCTTTTCAACATTGAAAGCTCTTTCTAAACTGTTTCCCTTAACTACAGCAGATTCTATAAACTATTTTAAACCAATCCAAATTGAGAAGATGAGAAGAAAATATCCTTGTTAAACTTACGAGGAACTTGATGTCAAATATCTTTTTTTGATTCTCCGATCATTCCTCTGACAATGCTGTCTTCTTTGCAGTTTTTCCGTTCTTACAGTTGCAAAATACAAATACACAAATACTTCCTATCAGATTTCTTCTTGCTCTACTTAAATTTTCATTTCGAATTTTTGCTCTTTACAACCAGAGTACACGGAATTCCCATGCCTTCCTGTGGATCAAGCAAGCTTCTTACTATCTTGTTTGCCTTTGTCAATCTCACCGTATCTTCTCGGGGCCACTTACCTTGTGTTCCGGACATCCACCGTAAGCTCCACCTCCATTGTCCAGCTCGTCCACGTTTCCTTCTCCCTCAACCTCTAAGGCTCATTTGCGTTACTCCTCCTACTCTTCTCTTTACCCTCCTCCTCTCCCATCATTCTTCCATTTATGGTCATCAGTGTGTATTTTTGATCCAAAAAACATACAGCAATTCTGATCTCTCACATATTCTTCATTAGTCTCCTTATTTGTCTTTTAGTATCTTCTCACTTTGCCATTCGTATACACATCCTGCAACATTGGCTAGGTAAACAATTCTCGATGACTGTATTTGACTCCTCCTACTACAACTACTATCTTAGCTACTGCTATTCACGTAGACAACATTCTCATTTACCTTGTTCATATTTGGCTTTCTCTACATATGTATTCATATTCATATCTTTTATTCAAACTAGTTGTTCATCATGTTCTTCTAATTCACAAGAGTATATTTTTAAAAGTTTCGATCTCACTGTTGAAACTCTATTTACATTTGCCTATTTTCCTGTTCCATGTATTTTAGCTTCGTCTTCCGCTATGATATCAGTAGCATCAACAGATAAGAATTATGAAAGTGGAAAAAGAAATTGAGAAGAGAGCAAGGCAGGGGAACTGAGCAAGAAAGAGAAGGGGGGGGGGGCTGGTGAGGTAAATCCACTAAGAGAAAATGAGAGAAGGGCCGTGCATAGACCAGTCCTCTTCAGTCGACTATCAACAGTACGTCGTTCTCTAGTAGATCACTGGCTTTAACAATCTCTCTATCTTAATTTTTTTCTCTCATTCATTTTCTCTCTCCTGTTTTTATTAAATGTCTAATGAAATCCTCATCTATACATTGCTTGTCAATCTCATGTTCAAGACACGGATTTTCTGTTTTTCAAATAAAAAAAAAAATAACTACATTTTGAAAAGATAACCTTTTGAAATACTTTCATGGATTTTCTTTATTATATTTGATTATTCATTTTTCTTTTTATATAATTCCTCGTTTTTATATTCTTATTTAAATATTCATTTTTTTAGATTGAACCTTCGTATCAGAAAAAACAATGAACTTCCTATTTTGGCTGTTCATATTCGGTCTGAATGTTTTTTCTGCTCACAGTAAAGGATGTGAGCCAATTACTATACCTTTATGTCGTGGAATTGGATATAACATGACTTCATTCCCTAATAGTTACGGACATGAGAAACAGGAAGAAGCTGGACTTGAAGTACACCAATTTTATCCATTAGTTGAGGTAAAACATCTAACTATCTATAAAGGTTACTAATTGATTTGGCAATTTTAGGTAGGATGCTACCAACATTTGAAGTTTTTCCTCTGCACATTATATACACCTATCTGTCAAGATAATTACGATAAACCAATCCTTCCATGTATGGAACTTTGCTTAGAAGCTAAAAAAAGATGTAGTCCAATTATGCAAAGGTATATCTTACTTTATATCAACTAATTTACATTTTACCTTCTTAGATATGGATTCCGTTGGCCGGAAACATTATACTGCGATTCATTGCCACGTATGGCAGACCAGTTAACATCAGGAAATATCTGCGCTGCTCCTCCAGACACCCCGAAACAGATGAAAAAACAACCGCAACATTTGCCTGTTTTACCTCTCGATCAGGGTCCTATTGTTGTGGATATTGGAGATATCTCTGCTCCATCTAGCGACTGTGAATGCCGATGTGCTGCTCCATTCCAATCCGTTGCTAGTCGTCAAACGATGGTTGGAAATGTATCAGGATGTTCATACCCGTGCCATTCATCGCTATTGACTGAGAAGAACAAGCCTTTCTTAACCTCTTGGATGGGTGTTTGGTCTATCACCTGCTTCATATTATCTGCTTTCACCTTTCTCACTTTCCTCATCGAAACTGATCGTTTCCAATATCCTGAGAGACCAATCTTCATGTTGGCTTTCTGCCAGATGATGGTATCTGTTGGATTTATCATTCGAGTATTTGTCGGTCACGAGCAAATTGCTTGTGATCAATACCGTATCCGAGGCGTAGAAGATGGTAACAGCAGTGTTTGCCTTTTGGTAAGAATACTGTTTTTCTAAACATTTATCTTATATTATGCTTTTAAGGTATTTCTTCTCACATATTTCTTCGGGATGGCAGCATCTGTTTGGTGGGTGGTGTTATCACTTACATGGGTCTTAGCAGCTGCCTCAAAATGGTCATCTGAAGCAATTGCTTCCTATTCGTTCTACTTCCACATTCTCGGATGGCTTGTACCAGCTGGACAAACCGTTCTTGTTTTAATCTTCCACTCTATTGATGGAGATCCAGTAACTGGTATGTGTTATGTAGGAAATACTGATGTGATGGCTCTCCGCATTTTCGTTCTTGGTATGTTTTCATATGTTAATACTCAGCATATTCATTATCTTTTAGCTCCACTTGTTGTATACTTTGCTCTTGGTGTTCTCTTCTTGTTCGTCGGTTTCTTCAATTTATGGCGTATACGCAATGAAGTACAAAAGCAACACCCAGGACTTGACAATGCTTCTAAGCTCACTCAGCTCATGTCAAAAATCGGAATATTCTCTGTTCTTTACACTGTACCAGCCCTCTTTGTCATTCTTGCTTTATTCTACGAGCAACATAACCGTCAAGCATGGGAAGAATCAGCACTCTGTCCATGTGCTGCTAAGACAACATCATCACATGATATGACTTTGATATTAGCACTCATCAAGACAGCCTGTATGTGTGTTGTTGGATGGACCAGTGGTGTCTGGATTTGTAGTCGCAAGACACTTTCCTCATGGCTTAATCTTATCTGCTGTCTCGGTAAGTATATTTTGATAATTCTTCTCATATCTAGCAGAATAATCTAATAGACATTTCATTCATTTTTCTATTTTCCAGGTCGTCCAGTATCATCAACTAAGTATCAAGCAGCTGATATCTTATATGCCAAGAGCGATATATCGGCTCCCCCACACTTCTACAATACAGCACTCAGGCAAAATCATATCTATGGAGCTATTTCGAACAAGTTATAGGCATATGTAACATATGGTTCCTATTTTAAAATTATTCTTGATCATATCAAGATTAATATACGCATGATATACAATTAGTTTGAACATTTTTCAACAACACAAAACACCGATATTCCGGTCATCTAGTCGTTTTAACTTCATATGATTCTTTCTAACTCTCTGATAATATATAATATATCCTTTCATTATTCCAAAATCAAACTTTTATATATTTACAGTAAAGAGCTTGTCCACACATTGGTTATCATGTGATAGTTATTTCTTATACCAAATGTTGTTGTTTGTCATCATTATCTTTGAAATTTCGTTTTTTTATCTTTAAGATATAGCCTTTATGTACATATTCATGATTCTTCTATGAAATGATCTCAGGATGAAATCTAATTATTCAATCAAATATTGTAATTATCCACCTGACTGAGCTTAATTTTCCACAGCTTGACAAGATTATTCAGGGTATGCTTGTTCGAGAAATGTTTTCTTATAAATAAATGTATTTTATTAAATCATTAAGTATTATAATCTAATATGAATATAAATAGATTAATGAAAATTGAATCATAGAACGGTTGCTTGTGTAATATTAGACATGAAATGCAACTATAAAACTCAACTAAATCATCATGATCTGTGATTGATCATCTGTGAATGAATTGTTTGGAATTTATTTTTTTTATAATCAACTATGCATCTCATATACGTATATCACAATGAATATTGAAATTAAAAAACTATGCTTAAAACTGGCTGTTTCCGAAAAACACGTGGAAAAAGCAGAATACGTGATAGTGATATGGAATCAGCGAAAATATATATACGAAATGTTTCATATTAAAAAGTTCAAAAACGAATTTTTCGAAATTTTAAATTTCTCTATGAACCATATTCGTACCTATCTTATATTGAACAATGAAAACGGGTTTTTCCATTGTTGGTGAACCAACGTACGGGAATTAAAGGATTAAATCTGAGAAAAAATGAAAATGAGTATAAAAAGTTGAGAAAATCTATAGGAAACTGGATTATTGGAAGTTTTTATCAAAAAAGTAATTAATATTCTTCTCATTAAATATATATAAATATATATAGACATATAGATATATAGATAAAGAGATATTTTTAAGTAATAAAATTAAAAAAAAATTATTTTTATAGTAATTTACAAATAAAATTAAAAAATATAAACAAAAATAAATTGAAGAAAAATTAAAAAACATTGAAGAGAAATGCTTATTTCTTTTCAATTAAAACAAAAAACTGAAGAAATATCGTTAAACAGGATATAAATACTGTAAAGGCAGACTATTCAGATTTTTTATTAATTATAAATTTATTTAAAGAGTGTACAGGGAAGCTAATTAGCTATATATGATGATTAACTGTTATTATTATTTTTATTAAACTAACTGGAAATGAGTATATGCACAGGTGTAGTGTACTATGGTTCCGATAAGAAGAACCATAAGATCTTTATGAGGCTCTATGATAAAAAAAAGATGAAAATACGAGAGAATTATCGGTCTTGTAACATCTGTGATACTTTTCAGATAAGACACTCTACAACTGCGTTCTTCGATATTGTCCAAGGCTGTTCACCATTTGCAGGTGTGAAAGCTGCAGCTTCTGCAAAGCTATATAAAAACTATTGAATGACATGTAAATCTCCTCGAAATACAACCATTTTTTGAAATTCATGAGTTTCTTTTGTAGATTCTTACAAATTTTATTACAAATCCAATAAGATTGATAGCATTCGCCAATGATTCTGCGATGAACTTTTTATAGAATCAACTTTTTTTCATGAAAGTTTTAGCATATCCGATTCATAATTGATTAGAACAATGAATTTTGAATAAAATAATATATAGACAAATAGATTATTTGTAAAAGAAAGAAAGTAAGAAAAGTGAAAGTACTGATATGTTTTGATAATATTATAACAGGAAAGATGGCATATGAATTAGAACAAGAAATAATATAATTCTTTTTGGGTACTTTTGAATAGCTAAGAAGCTATAATCTTTGATCTTCTCACATATATTTTCAAATAAAAATAGTGAAAGATTCTGAAAATCTAGAATCATAAAAAAGCTTGAAATACATATAGTTACATCATAAAGAAAAATGAAAGTTGTTGCAATTAGAAGCGATACATGATACATTATGATCTAGTAGAATTTTGTACTAATTTTTAATTATTTCACCATTTACAAGACAAGAAAAGGTGAAAAATATTGGAAACATGAATAATTTTTGTTAAAAAAAAAAGGAAAATCGCTAAGCTTGAATGGTAAACTCTATCTTTTCGGGATTTGTGAGGATTATCTATCAAATATGGGAATTCTTATTCAGTTGAATTTAATAAACCTCCGATGATACAGGACAATGTTCTGATTCAAAGTTTCAAAAAAATGACTTCCTTAGCAAAAATTCTGCTAGATCCATTTATTCGGTATTGAACAAGCTAATCTTATAGAAAAAAAGAAGGCCTTCTACGAACTAGTGTCGCTTGGCGCCCCGAAACCTGCGTCAGGTTCCAGGTTCTTGCATACGCCCTGCAAGTATATAAGGCCACTGATTGCCCACAAGAACAAGCCACATCGAGCAGTTCGAGCTTTCCAAAGCATCAGCATTTCTTAAGAATTTACTGATCTATCAGAGAGTTTACAGAACCATGTAATCCATAAGGCTTTTAAACGTATATCTGACTTAGTTTGAATTTGTTATTCGTTCCACTTCCATTTCTGAAAAGAAAATCTGTAATAATCGTACTTCTTCTAAATCTTTTCACTTCGGCTTTATAATCAAGCCAACACGACTACCTTCACAACTATTCTTTCCTGAATTTTCTTGTATTTTCAAAGAACTACACATACATATTTCCTTTCCTTTACAAAGATTTTCTCAATATTCTTTCCACTAATATTAATTTTCTAAAATATTTTCTTCTAGACTTACTTTTCTTCAACATGCAATTCGTCATTGTCGCCCTTGCCCTTGTCGCTGGAAGCAACGCTTTCCTTTTCGGAGGTAGCGGATGCGGGTATGAAGCTTTCTTACCGTTTTTAGCAACTCACTTCGCTTATTTCAGAGGAGGATGCGGAGGATGCGGAGGAGGACTTTCACTTCCATCTCTTCCAGCTCTTCACCTTCCATCCCTTGGAGGAGGATGCGGAGGAGGATGCGGAGCTGCCCCAAGCCCATGTGGAGCCCCAGCCCCAGTTGCCGGTGGATGCGGAGCCGCCCCAGCTGCTTCTGGATGTGGAGGAGGGTACGAAATCCGCCTTATAAAATCTTCAAAACTGTACTGATATTTAGATTCGCTGCTCCAGCCCCAGCTCCAGTCTATAGCGCCCCAGTTCCAGCCCCAGCCCCAGTCTACAGCGCTCCAGCCCCAGCCCCAGTCTACAGCGCTCCAGCCCCAGCCCCAGTTTACAGCGCTCCAGCTCCAGCTCCAGTCTTCAGCGCTCCAGCCCCAGTTGCCGCTCCTGTATACACCCAACAAGTCTCTGCCCCAGTTGCCGCTCCAGTATACACCCAACAAGCCCCAGTAGCCGCTCCAGTATACGCCCCAGCTTCTGTTCAATCTGCTCCAGTCAGCTCTGGATTCGGAGGATACGCTTCTGCCCCAGTTGGAGCCGGAGCTGCCCCACTCCCAGTTTCCGGAGGATACGCCGCCCCAGTCCAATCCACCTTCGCTGAATCAGTTATCGCCCCAGCCGCTGCTCCAGCTCCAGCTCCAGTCTACCAACCAGCCGCTCAAGTCGCCGGAGGAGTAAGTTACCTAAATTGACTATCCTAACTATATTTCATAATTTTCAGAGCTACGTTGTCGGAAGAAAGTAAATTTACTTCATATTTCAAAGATTTATCCTATATGTACATTTCGTGAATAAACAGATTTTCACTTATTAATTTCTTAATTTACATTCAACGATCAACATGAAAAGCCTTGAAAATAATTTAAAAATGAACAATCACACTGAAATGACTTTGAATATTACAAGGATATTCAACATTTAATTCTCCTTATAAATTTTTATTTATTTTGAACTTTTTAGTCAATTTATACATATTATGTTCAAAATTGACTAAAAAGTTCAAAATAAAGTTCAACATATCTTATTCAATATCTTGTTATTCCTTCAAAAATAATCTGTCGAGTTTATAGATTTTTTCTTCATTGATCAAATTTAAATGAAAAAATTAGCATATGTTATATGTTCTATTCTTCTTGTAAAATTTATGTGATCAGTTGGATTTGTTACACGTTCAACATCCCCATCTGTTTTGTACATTGCATAGTTTATAAACTTATTATGTGATTATATAGTTATTAGTTCTATATAAATATCGGTGAACAAGAAAACTGGCTAAGACGTTGCGTGGCATGATTGCTATAGATTAACGTAAGAGGAAGTAACATATTTCATAAGAACAGCGGGAACTAGGTATAGGTCCATGGACTGTGACGATCGAAATACGTGAAAGATGGTGTGGTAATCTCAAAATCTATGGATATTTCAGAAGCTTGATGTCGGTATTTAGAAGTGACACTGGAGTGATGTAGGTGAGAAAGCTGGGTTTGAAGAGTTAGAAGTAATCAACTTCTGGAATAATATACGTTGAACAATATTAATCTGACCATCGGAGCAGATACTAAGGAATACACAAGTAGTAACCTGAAGTAATGAAAATCCCATGAGAATACTGAAGTTTGTTCGAATGAAATGATGAAGCAATTTATCTTCTTTTTTCTAAAATATTCATTTCTAATATATATATGTATATATATATATATATATTATTTTATTATTTATGTTTGTATACAATATAATCTTATTTAATCATTTTAATAATCTTAATAATCTTAATATAATAAAAATTCATGAAACAATATGTTATATATCTTTCATCAAATCTTATTAATTGACGTAGTTTTCGCAATCGAGCAGTTCAGCGTTGATGTTTGAAAAAGTGGTAAATGCGAAGAAATGTCGCAACCCTACAAAGACATTGAGCTTCACTTCCAGTTCATAATGACACCGGATACGGAATCTTTCTGCTTGTTCTTAAAAAAACTCGAAGGAAAGAATTTATCAATGAAAAAATTCTTAATAATTCTAACTGACTACGCATAGAAACCCTATGTCATCAACGTAATTGGTCACGATCAATGATACAGGACAATGTTCTGATTCAAAGTTTCAAAAAAATGACTTCCTTAGCAAAAATTCTGCTAGATCCATTTATTCGGTATTGAACAAGCTAATCTTATAGAAAAAAAGAAGGCCTTCTACGAACTAGTGTCGCTTGGCGCCCCGAAACCTGCGTCAGGTTCCAGGTTCTTGCATACGCCCTGCAAGTATATAAGGCCACTGATTGCCCACAAGAACAAGCCACATCGAGCAGTTCGAGCTTTCCAAAGCATCAGCATTTCTTAAGAATTTACTGATCTATCAGAGAGTTTACAGAACCATGTAATCCATAAGGCTTTTAAACGTATATCTGACTTAGTTTGAATTTGTTATTCGTTCCACTTCCATTTCTGAAAAGAAAATCTGTAATAATCGTACTTCTTCTAAATCTTTTCACTTCGGCTTTATAATCAAGCCAACACGACTACCTTCACAACTATTCTTTCCTGAATTTTCTTGTATTTTCAAAGAACTACACATACATATTTCCTTTCCTTTACAAAGATTTTCTCAATATTCTTTCCACTAATATTAATTTTCTAAAATATTTTCTTCTAGACTTACTTTTCTTCAACATGCAATTCGTCATTGTCGCCCTTGCCCTTGTCGCTGGAAGCAACGCTTTCCTTTTCGGAGGTAGCGGATGCGGGTATGAAGCTTTCTTACCGTTTTTAGCAACTCACTTCGCTTATTTCAGAGGAGGATGCGGAGGATGCGGAGGAGGACTTTCACTTCCATCTCTTCCAGCTCTTCACCTTCCATCCCTTGGAGGAGGATGCGGAGGAGGATGCGGAGCTGCCCCAAGCCCATGTGGAGCCCCAGCCCCAGTCGCCGGTGGATGCGGAGCCGCCCCAGCTGCTTCTGGATGTGGAGGAGGGTACGAAATCCGCCTTATAAAATCTTCAAAACTGTACTGATATTTAGATTCGCTGCTCCAGCCCCAGCTCCAGTCTATAGCGCCCCAGTTCCAGCCCCAGCCCCAGTCTACAGCGCTCCAGCCCCAGCCCCAGTCTACAGCGCTCCAGCTCCAGCTCCAGTCTACAGCGCTCCAGCTCCAGCTCCAGTCTTCAGCGCTCCAGCTCCAGTAGCCGCTCCAGTATACACCCAACAAGTCTCTGCCCCAGTTGCCGCTCCAGTATACACCCAACAAGCCCCAGTAGCCGCTCCAGTATACGCCCCAGCTTCTGTTCAATCTGCTCCAGTCAGCTCTGGATTCGGAGGATACGCTTCTGCCCCAGTTGGAGCCGGAGCTGCCCCACTCCCAGTTTCCGGAGGATACGCCGCCCCAGTCCAATCCACCTTCGCTGAATCAGTTATCGCCCCAGCCGCTGCTCCAGCTCCAGCTCCAGTCTACCAACCAGCCGCTCAAGTCGCCGGAGGAGTAAGTTACCTAAATTGACTATCCTAACTATATTTCATAATTTTCAGAGCTACGTTGTCGGAAGAAAGTAAATTTACTTCATATTTCAAAGATTTATCCTATATGTACATTTCGTGAATAAACAGATTTTCACTTATTAATTTCTTAATTTACATTCAACGATCAACATGAAAAGCCTTGAAAATAATTTAAAAATGAACAATCACACTGAAATGACTTTGAATATTACAAGGATATTCAACATTTAATTCTCCTTATAAATTTTTATTTATTTTGAACTTTTTAGTCAATTTATACATATTATGTTCAAAATTGACTAAAAAGTTCAAAATAAAGTTCAACATATCTTATTCAATATCTTGTTATTCCTTCAAAAATAATCTGTCGAGTTTATAGATATCTTAATGAAACAATATGTTATATATCTTTCATCAAATCTTATTAATTGGCGTAGTTTTCCCAGTCGAGCAGTTCAGCGTTGATGTTCAAAAGACTATTTATCCACGGTACGCTCCTGTTTGCCTCCTTTTATCGATCTTTAGAGAAGCATAGAAAAGGTTCTCTTATACTAACCTTTTTCTTTTCTACTCTCTTATCTTTTCAATGTTGAATATTATTCTCTGTTAGTCATTTCTATCTGTGTCCACAAACCGAGAAATGCTATATCCCTTTCTACTCGATATACCTCTTGTATGTCCATGTATCCCTGCCCCCTTCTTCTATTCTACTTCACCGGTCATCGTTCGACAGATAGATTGACTGTTCACATATAAGCTGCACATATTGATGCTGCTCCCTATCGACGTTTTTCAGAAGTAATATACTTCGATAGTTCAATTTCGACTGTATTTTCACTATGTGTAGATTCATTTGAAGTTTGTTTTTTGTTGTTTGAATATTATTCCCAAAATATTATAGAAAAATATTTTACGGTTGTAGTACTGTATTCTATACTTTTCTTCATAAGTTCTCTTATAAATATTCAAGATATAATACCTGAATTCACCCTCAGAAACGTGTTTTTTAACCTTGTGTCAGATAACCTAGAGAGGTCTATTTGCTAATCTGTAGAAAATCTAGCTGGTCATTTATGGGAACAAGCCACTTCCATGTCTATGCAAACATCATCAATGCATAATCTAAATTTTTCCGAACTCACAATATTTCATCACCTTCGCTATATTTCGAACTTTAATCGTATGTCCTGGTCAATTTATACCTTTTCTAGAACGAATTGTGCTGCTGGAATTCTTCAAACTAAGTTAAAGGACAGTTTAAGTTTTAAAAATGTTTCGAAGCATTCTATACACTCTGGTATTACTATCCTTCCCTTTATCAATTTGGCCATTACGAAGTAATTAAAAAAAAAAAGATTTTTGTCCAATTATCTTTCGACTTACAGATAAATGCTACAGCTGCGCTTCGACAAACATGAAATCGGTACTAATTTAATCTTACTTGTTTAAAAGAAGGAAAAAAACTGTTCTTTTCTTTTATTTGTCTTGGCATTTTAATTTTTTTTGTAGAACTTTCTAACAAAACAACGTGGTCCACCAAATAGATTAACGGAGCCAAGAACATTTGATAATAATTGTAATGGGGATACATGGATAATAAAGGTTAGTTGGTGGATTTTTTAAAAGTTAAATATTTATTTAATTCCTGAATTTCTTGTTTTTTATTAAATTTTAAAGAAATATATATAAGATCATGTGATGTACAGACATGTATGTATTTTATATTGGATATTGTGGAGTTTTCACATTGAAATATCTTTAGGAGCGTAGCACAGATGAATGTGATGGACCATGCTTCAAATGGCAACAAAGTTTGAATAATTCTGGTAATAATAATATTTCTATAATAATACTATTTTAATTATATTTTAGGCTCATATACTACTATGACATTTCGTGGATGTTATTCAAAATTCTATAATATGATGGATCCCAATACTATTCGTCCACCAAATCATTCATTTTGCACTGTTGGAGAGGTAAAACTAATAATATTCCTTTTTGAAATAAATTTTTATTGAAGGTACCATTAGCTTGTTTATCCGATGCTTCAGTAATTGAATATAGTTGTTGGTGTGATGGGGATTACTGTAATTATTCTTCAAAATTTTATTTTTCACTATTATCAACTATTATTCCTTTGATTTATATCTTTTTGTGAAGCATAGAAAATATTAACCTTTTTTTTTAATTTTTTTCTAGATATTTGCATAATTTGCTCAATACATTTCTGATCCTCAGTATTACAAATGACAGATAATTATTAATGCTTTAGTCAAATTTCATGAATTTGACCTTATTTCCCTTTGTGATATTTTTAACAAAAAATATGTTTAATTTAAAAAAAAAAAGCAAAATTTATTCAATGTACATAAATAATTTGATTGCAAAAATATTTTAATGTTAACTTCGAAACCCTAGCAATTTTTCTGATTCTGAGAGAAGTATTGAAGCATCTTGGAGTTGACGATCCGTTTCTGTTCCTTCATCATCATCATCACTTAAATCTTGAGCCCGTGATGCAGTTAAAGGTGATAATACTGTTTCTTCCTCATCTGAATGAGAGTAATATTCTGCTTCTACATTTACCTATAAAATATTTAAACTATTATATTGCTTATGAAGTATATAATACCTTTATGAAACGTGAAGACGATGGATCTTCTGCCTGTATAACAGCATTCAACCTTACAGCTAACATAGAGAATGATGGTCTTTGATTGGCAAAATGATGCCAATACTGTTTGATTAGTTGATACCTAAATAATATTAGAAAATATATATTTCTAAATGTAAACAGTACATATCTGATGAACAACATTCCGGCTTATCGAGCCTAAAACCTTTTTCCAATGCTGATTGTACCGCTCCTGTTTCTAAGTTATGATATGGAAGTCCTCCTATTGTTAAAATTTCCCATGCTACAACTCCAAAAGACCATCTATGTTTAAGAAACTCAGTATAATTTCGAATAAAATTTGAACAAAATCTTACACATCACTTCTACGTGTTGGAAATTCTCCTTTCAAAACTTCCAGAGCTGTCCAACGTATCATATCTTCTTGTATTGGCCACCTTCAATTTACAAAATAATGATCCTTTTTGAATTTTTGAATCAAAATAACCTTATTCCACACGATTCTTTTTGTGTTTGACCAAAATCTGTGATTTTAATTGAATGATCTTGTGTTACTAGAATATGCTTTGAATTTAAAGCTCCATGAACTAATGCTTGTGAACTTAGATAAACCTGAAAAGCATTAAAAATATATTTTTAAAGTTTTTTTTTTGAATTTTATTACCATTCCTGAACAAACTTGACTACACATACGATGAAGATCTCTTGTTGATAAAACCATATTGAAATCAACGTCAGATATATTAACTAAATCTCCGTTCAAATCAATTCCTTTTTCTTGTAACTAAATATTTGTTTTTTGAATATTAAAATTATAAAATATTTTACTTCAATCATATATTTTCTTCTTTTACTTAAATATCGTTTCAAATTTCCATATGCACAATATTCTGTCACCAATAATACACATTCTTGTAATGGAACAACTCCTGAAATTTGATTGATTGAAGAGAAGTTTTGGCAATTTTCGAAAACCGATAAGGCATGTAATACAAGGATGTCGTCCAACCATTTTTGTTCCTTCAATTTCATCGAAAATTCCTTTTCTTGATGCTTTATCAGCATAATCTCCAGCTTTTGCTGCTACTCTTCCCTTTTCATCAAGTATGACAGGCCCTTGTGCTGGTAGATAGTCTCGCTTCATGAAAGCTGAAATATTATATATTTGTAATTAAATTCAAATTATATGAATTAACCTAAATAAACCATTCCAAATCTACCATTTCCTAATAGCTGATCCCAGCAGACAGTTAAATGATTTTCATCAATTTGCCAAATATCACTAAAGAAGTTTCAATTCTGAGAAGAATCCAAATGCAAAATATTTACGTTTCTCGTTTTCTTTTTCGGAATCTTAGACGTCCAGTAACGCATTTATAAATTACTATAGTTAATAAAAACATAAAAAGAATAAATAACAGTAATGTATATCCAACTATAGTTCGAACACGTGGTGAAGAAAATGGTAATCTACCTAATGTTGCTGAAACAATATTATATAAACATTAATCTCAAATGTGAAAAACAAATATGTTTATAAAATCATTTGAAATAAAGGTTTACCAAATAAAAATTCTGCAGATATGCTGTTTCCAAGACCAGCAAGGGGAGGTAATTCATACATTGGACTCATCACCAAGCACAGTTGTACTCCATAACGATAATCTTCTAAGTTACTAAAGATAATTGAATAATCATTATCCTAAATGAAGAAAATTATTTTTTATTACTTTGATTTGTTTTTCTTACATAGACAGTACAATTCCTTTGTGGAAGACAAAAACGTTTTCTTTTAGCTCTAGATAACTTGATCACACAATGTTTTTCATGTAAATGATAAGTTTCTTCGCATGGACCTGAAAACATTTTGGTAAACGTTAACGTATGTAATGAATACTAACCAAAGAAAGCAATTAGATATTTGGCTTTGGGATATTCAGCAAGTTTTTTTTGTTTCAACTTTAGTTCCACATGAGCTTTCTTACCGTCGTCATGTTTTTGAAAATAATGATGATATCCTTTCATAACATGACATATCGTCTGATGATCAACTAAGAATATGTTATATTGTATAATTATTGTATTAAAATAAATTAAAAATTACTTTTTATAGCATTTGTACAAGAAGCCTCTAAAACTTTTTCGCAAGCAAAAGTAATATTTAAAGATTTATAACTAGTAAGAGGAATTAATTGTTTACAATCCCGATGATACAGACTTTTTATCTGAAAATTTGAAGAAAAATAAAAAAATAAAAACCTTTTAGATATTACCGTAAATTCATATGTTGATCTATATAGCATATTAATTTCATCAAATAGAAAAGTAGCTATAAGAGACCAGCTGTGATCTCTTCTAATATAATTAATAGCCTGCGATAAATTGTTTTATACTTATATGATATAGTTAATTACGCTTAATGTGGGTGGATTTCGTTCAAGGAATAAGCTGTCATGTGATGTTGGTATCCAATCAATTGCTATTGAAGATTCATTTTTCAAAATATCAAAAGTTGATAAGTCAGTAATATTAAAATCTAAAAAAATTAATAAGTTTAGCTTAAATTTATATTTATTGTAAATTACTTTTCATAGATATTTCTAAACTCATTTCTATTGTAGCATTTTTGCCTCGAATAGCTGTTCGACGCATCTTTCGGTATAATCCAATTGTCGTTGTTGGACGACAGGATGATTTCGGAACACAGGGGCATTGAGAAGAAAATGAGTATATAACTCCAAAAGAGAAACAAAAGAGAACGAACAGATAATTTTTCATGTGGGTGGACTGTAATTGTCTTTTCCAAAACTTAATTTTTCGATTTACAAAATGAAAATTAGTGTTGTTAAAATGCTAGAAAATAATCAATAAATTTGAATTTTTAATGTTTTTGACAGAAAATATTTAATTTTATAATCGTAATACAAATTGTAATCAATAATTAGAAACAAAATTAAAAGTTAATAAATCTGAATGAAATGCTCAGATTAATGCTGTATGGATGACGGCTGACCTAAACATTTCAAGAAATATTATTGCCGAGTTTTGTCTTCTGTTAGATAAACCGATAGAGATCTGCAACGAAATCGGAAACCCTGTGAAAATTGGAAGAAAGAGTAGTCGGACTGGATACTTTGACCCCTGAAGCCGGTTGTGCTCAAGAGCTTGAGGGTGGCAATCCAAATATGAAGCGAGCGAAAAGATGAAATTCTGAACGCTAAAGAGTAAGCTTCATTTTTTGAAATACCCAAGCCGGAATGTATAACTTCGAAGAAGCTTCTGTATTTGGTTGAAAATATTGATATGTGATATAGAGCATATCTCGAGTTCCACATATCCGAAAAGACGCAGTTTATACACGTTTCTGCTGGTATTTTTTCAACAGAAAAAGGAAAAGCTGAAAAAAAAACAATTATATTGACAAAATAAGGAAAATGTCTTGTGATCCTGAGAGCGAACTTCAAGTGGAATATCTAAGGTTTGTAATGCCTTCATGCAAACAGAAGCAGAAAACGAAAATATTTCTACTTGAGAGGGTTCTATTTCGTTTTTCGAAGACAATTCTGATTTAGAAATCACTTTGTTATGGACAGAATTTTTAAATTTTAAATTAGTATAGTACCATTCAACGTACATGCTGTTCCCTTGAACAGTATATCTCATTGTCTCTTCAGTTTTATTATTTTTTATTCAATGAACACATTGTATTAAATGATGAATAATAAATATGTAACTACATAACAACTATACAGATATTTTATGAAAAATAAAATAATTTATTCGAAAAAACCTAATTTATATTTTAACTTAAACTATATTATATAATCATAGAAGTCTATTTTATCTTTTTTATAGTTAAAAAATATAATTTTTAGTTTATACACATATATGTATATTCTCTTCAAGTATGTATGCTCATATATGTATATGTATGTATGTGTAGGTAGATGCAAAAGTCGATAACAAAACTGATAACAATATTTTTTGATTGAAAAATTTTAATATATCATCATCATTATTATTATTATTATAACTATATTTTTCACAATTTAAAACAAAATAAACATATTTCTTCTAAAACATGCAACTGATTCTAGTTGAAAAATGTTTTTTAAAATAATTCATATAGTTATTTCCAAAATTTATGATAATCAAATAATAATGTTATTTCTAACTAATATAACTAAAAAAAACATTATTCCATTGAATTTCGCAATTACATACATACTTCAGAATGTTTTGATTGAGTTCCTGATTGAGTTGAGCCAGACACATAAAAAAATGAATTTTGAGCATATTCAAGTACCCTCATATATTAGTAAGAATTAAAATCAGAAATCGTTGATGCACTTGTATCTCTACCATGCTTTTTTTAATTCCGAATTTGAAATTTCCTATAAACTTTGTAAAAAATATTCTACACTCTGTTCTCAACAATGCTATCCTAATAAGTATATGTATATGTATCATCAATAGGCTATTACATATATAAGTTAAAATACTCAAATATGATTTCAAAATTACTTCAAATAAGCTTTTTATTTCAATATACATATGTATAGACATACAAATGCATATATGTACATATGTTAAACAAAATATTTTGTCTATAAAACTCTAAAAGATATATTGAATTCAGATATCAACCGTTCTTCATAATAATTCGAATATACATAAATGACACTGTTTGGAAAAGTGAACTCACGTCAGTATGCTAATTCGAAAACAAATTCAAGAATTTCGTTGCACTATTACATCGAAATGAGCAGTTTTATGAATGAAAGATGCTCAAATATGATTTTAAAATTACGTCAAATAGCTAAAGCAAAATGTTAGAACTTTATTTCAACTTTAAGACTTTTCATATGAATATAATATAAATTTAGGAAAAAACAATGTTGCTGCATACAAGAAACATTGCAATCTTCATTCGTACTCATACATACATATCTATATATCTATGTTGTATCTTGTATATACAAGATACAAACAAATACATGTATGTTTATGTTTGCTCTTTAAAACTCATTATAATTAATTTTTGGAAGTTTTAATATTAAATCATATCAACGTTTTAAAGGAAAAGTTGACAAAAAAATATACGAAGCTTTTATTTGCCGTATCTATACGAGTGTCCATACGTGTCAAAAGATTCCATATAAGAGACACACAATGAAGAATATCCGATGCTGACATCATTCTACTAAATGTATCCAAGATTAGCAATTGTCCTCCTCATATCTGGAAGAATACTAGCGATTGGAATTTTAATTTAATAGAATTCTGAGAGAGCGGAAGAGATAGAAAGAGAGGGAAAGGGTCAAACAATGAGATTGTTATATAGAACGAAGAGAGAAAAAGTTTTTTTTCAATGAAATTGAGAGAGGGTGGACCAAATAGTAATTATTTCAGAAGAAGAAAGAAAAATATCTTATACTAATACTTTCATAAAGATAAACTCTCGAACTTCAATCAAACTTTATGAAAAAAAACTAGATGATAGATGATAGATCAATATGCACTATGTTATGAAAATATAATATATGAAAATTCTTCAATAGACTCTGTCCATCATTCTTCTTTCTACAAATCTATCTTGATCTTATGTAGCGAATGAATAAAATTTTTTACGTTCTCGTCGTTGTCGTATTCTTCTGAACCATGTCCTCGTGTATAAGCTTAAGCTCAAGGGGGCGTGTCAGTTTTACAGCTCGCTACATCTCCAACACCACGCTTGTTCCCTCCTACTCCTTCTCCTCCTCCTTTCCTCTTCTTCACACCAACACTAGCAAGTTTGGCAACCACAGAAAATATTTGGCAGTTATTTAGCAGCCAAAAGTAGCCAAACCCAGGCTGACGATTCATATTGACTGTTGGAATGTCATGCTGTGGCTCACGATTCTTTTCTTACTGACCACTGTAGCCTCGAGACCGCAATGTGAGTTTTAACAGACTTGACGTCATATCAAAGTGCTTCAGATTGCAATGCTCAAATTTAATAAATCTATTTCGCATATATTCTTATTCATATTCCCTTTTCATGTTTCTAATATATTTTCAAGTTATATATAAAAAATTTTTTTTTCGAAATTTCATTTCTGAAATTTAAACTTTTGATTGTAAATTGAGAGTTCTAAATTGAGTGCTTGTTGTAAAAGTGCTAAATTTAGATCAAAATATTGAGACGTGTCATGAGAAGTTCACCTCGAGAGCTCAATTTTATAAAAAAGTTAATTTACCGATTGAATAATATTGTTTATTCATTCAGATCGGCATCCGGGCTCTGTAGAAGAAATTCTACAATCCATAGAATTCTTTCAGCGACCCCTCCGAGCAGAAGAAGAACCTCCTAAGTAAGTTCATTCTTATTTATACAGTTCTCTCAAATATATTTTATATTTAAATGGACTAAATACATATTTTTCCTCAATGACAAGATGATGAAACCCCTCCCCTCTTTTTTCCTTATATCTTCACTACAATATACTTGATATTTCACGTCATTCTGTCTGGCCCCAAGGTTGTGGACAACATACTCTAGATGAAATTATTTGAAAAATACGTAAAATACTTCAGTATGCAATGAAAAAAACAACCACGAAATCCTGTAAACATCAGAAATGCTATATCCTTAACCATTCCTTTTTGTAGAAATTTTGCTGAAATAAATCACGTTTCATCAATTTCTAAGTTGATTAAGCATAAAAACAGTTTCAAACTTAATGAGGTTGAATTTTAATTAATTATATTCTCATTTTACGATAAGAATTTAGACTTCTATGAATATTGATAGAAAACAATTGAAACGTATTCTTTTTCTTTTGAAAAAAGGAAAAACACAAACATGCTCTTCTTCATGAAATTACTTTTGACTCCTTCACATCTAAGAGTTTAGTTATGATCACAGCGATAAGCACAGGAGATATATGATGAGAAGAATAAAAAAATTCTATGAAGTTAATTTGTTCTCAAAAATCAAAATTACGATAGCAAACGCTGAAGGCTATCATCTAGTTCACTTCCATCTTTGTAATGTCAGGTGTCAAGAATTAATTATTTTAACCAATATATCCCTCTGAAAAGACATTTTGTTGAACTTATAGAATCGTATTCCAGCATTCAGTTACATAAATAGTTTAACCACATTATCAAATACATATTCGTTTAATAATATTCATTATATATAAATACATATATGTAATAGATACTTTGCTGTTTTTCTTTCACTGTTTAATATATTTAAATTATTTTGTTAGGCATCCATATCAAAAATACCCATTATTTTAATTTTTCACTAAATATGTCTAATTTTTTTTCCAATTTGTAGTCATAAAATTTCTTTGAAAGCACTGGAACATAGTAAATGGAAATGTAAAGGGTTAAAGATGATAGTGACATATCATTCAATTTACATGATGACGTCTTTAACAGCTTTTTTTCCAAATACAAAGTATATTTTTTATATAATATATGATAAAGAGGGAGAGAGAGAGAGAGAGGTAGTATACATTTATGTATAATGACTGATGTCTCTAAATCCAGCCATAATTTCGTATATAAACTTATAATTATAATTTTGCTCATCAATTAATACGTTTCACTTTTATTTCTGCAAAATGTTAATTTTCTAACAAAATACTTTTTTTAGAATATTGACACATTTCCAAAAGGAACTAAAATAGTTTCAAAAAAAAAAAGAATTATGTAAAATAAATTACTAAAGTAATAAAACAAAGAGATCTGTTTTGTGATAAAACTAATTAACATCGTAAATATATTTTTTGATTTTTAAAATAAAATGACATCATTCCTCTAGCTATTTTTCTATAACTTGTAGTGCAAACGGAAATAACGCTGCTTGATATTTCAAAAAGTTGAAAGATTAAACCGCAGTTAGAACGCTGGGATAGAGTAATGAGGGTTATTGCTCAATAACCGCTGTAAATGTTATTTCTTAACCTTTAAGTATAACTATACCAAGGTATATTTTATACTTATTTTCAGAAAAAGATATATACGTATGCAGATATTTCCAATTCCTTCTTCTTTCTTTTTTGAATTTCACTGAATATATAAGTCTGATCCTTTGATAATTTGCAAAACTCTCATCCTTTTTAAGAACAAAATTCAGATTCTAACATTTTATGGGTTCAGGTGACCCGAATAGAGCATAATTTCATATGATTTGCTTAGAAAATCTAAAGATTGGATTAATTAAATATGAATTATATGGCGTGATTGTTAGTTTGTATCCACCACTATCATTCACATATACTCTCCATATCTCTTTATATCTCTCAATTTCGCTGTATCTATCACTCTCTACGCCTTAGAATAAACTTGAGAGAAATATAATTTGAGAACATGAAGAATACTGGGGGAATATACAAGAACAATGTCCATGATTTTGGTTTTCATTTCTTAATTTTGAATAATATAGTTCATTATGATATATGTACAATGATTTTTGACATCATAGCCAACGCTAAATCACTCATCTGTGAAGAATTTCATAATGAAATTTGTATGTATTCACCTCTATTTGACCTCATATCTTCCCTTTTTAAATAATTTAGAAACTTTGCTCACTAGTTCTATCATATGTAATCCTTAAAAATATTTTTGTGATCAGAAAATTGAAATGATTTCCTAATTGCTAATTTCCAGTTTCTTTAATCCATCAAACTAATCCACTGAGTGTACCTCACTTATAATTGTGATGTTCAAATTTAAAACAAAACAATCTTGGAGTAACTTTATTTTTTTTATTTTCAGACATGAAAAGCCGAGACCTTTACGTTTTGGGTGATCACGGTTGATGACGGATATTTGCAAATCAAAAATGAAATGCGAATAATAAATCGTGCTCAATGTTATTGTATCTTCGTTTTATAACATTATTTGATCACCTATTTGTATTTGTTCATTTGAATTTTCAAAATGTTGGGCCGAACCGGGATTTGAACCCGGGACCTCTCGCACCCAAAGCGAGAATCATACCCCTAGACCATTCGGCCACATAAACTATGTTTTATTTCCTAATTGCAAGTGCGCGAAACTATTAAAAGACACCAACTTTGCGATGTCAACAATCTCCTACGCGAAGACAGCGCGAAAAGTCAATAGAAAGCTGTCGCCTCTCCACAGTTGTTTTGAAACAATAGAAGCAGAAGAATGGTTTAATAATCTTATCACACAACTAATAGAACTTGTATATTTATTGAAACAAAAATTATAAAGTTTTTTTAAAAATTTAAAAAAGAAAACCGAGAATTGAAAAAAAAGCTTTAGTATTTTAAAAACAGTAGCTTTTTAGAGTTTTTTCAGAAATATGGTCCATGAGCAGCATGAGCTCCACCGTGGGCTTGGTTGATCCATCCATTGTTATGTCCAGCTTGGTCTTGCTTTCCGTATCCGTATCCGTACTTGGAAGCATCATACTCATTTCCGTATCCATTCTGAGAAGCAGCATTTTTGCCGTAGTGTGAATGTCCGTCAGCATGATCAGCGGAAGCAGCATTGTATCCCTTCTTGTACCCGGAACCAGATCCGTCAGCGGAATGGCGAGATAAGGCGTTTTGGCGATCATAACCTTGAAAACATCTCAGATTTAATTTATAATATAATAAGATATAAATTGCATAAGATATAAATCGAAATTATATAAACAGATAGAAGTAGAATATTGGTGCACTAACCCTCAGATCCATAATATCCTTTGGAGTAGCTTCCTTCAGGCCCAGATCCAGAAGTGAAATAAGAGTATTTCTTCATACCCTCAGCATCTACAATTGTTTGAATGATAATTGGCTTTCAAAACATTTAAATCGAATTAATGACTTATTCGAGGGTGCGTAAGGGCTTCTTAAGTACTCCTTTCAAGACACCTTAATAGTCTCGAAAGAAGAAAAGGGTCCAAATGTAATGAAGAAATGGCAGAGAAACTAACCAGCGGCATTACGAGCCCCTTCATCGTGATGAGCATCATCGTATCCCTCAGAAGCTCCGTTGTTGTAGTCCGAATGTCCATCAGCATATCCATTAGAGCCTTAATAATATAAATGATAAGAACTATTTTTTGCTATTTTTTGATCCGGACCATAATTTCCTGCATTATATCCTTGGTGACCAGCAGCTCTATCATAATTAGCTCCATCGTATCCGTAACCATACCCAGCTAAGGATCCATAGTAATCGTCATTGCTTTTACCCTGTATAAGGATTGAAGATGTGTTTCAAGAAAAATTGAAGTAATTACATATTTGGAATGATGATCACCATGATCATCATATCCTCCATAATAAGGAGGGAGGTAGCTTGCAGCAGCAACAGCAACAATGCAGGAAATGGCAAGGAAACGAGACATGTCTAGTAAATATATATATATATATATATATATATATATATATATATATATATATATATAATTATATGATTCGAAAAGAGAAATTCAAATACACTTAAGTATGAATCTTCACAAGTAAATGTTAATCAAAAGAAAGAATTAAAGAATATAAATGATTGATGAAGTGATGTATTTGTTGGAATCATGCTTGGTTTATATACTGACTGAAGTAAGTCAGGAATGTATGTTAGTACGTGGATCGCCTCATTGATCAGCAATTTTTTTGAATCGAAACAACTATTATGTAGTATTATGTAGTGGCTTCCTCCTGTCATTCTTCGAACTTTTTTATAAAAATAATAGTATTAGAAAAAAGTAGATTTATCTAACTATGCTGCCTTGAAATTCACTACTTCTGATTCGCTTTTTATGTTTTTAATTCTTGTCATATAGTACAATATGAATGCAATAATATTAGTTATTACGAAATAAATAAATATATATATATATATATTTATACTTTATACTTTATATACATAAGTATAATGATAATCTCATGTTTTCCTTAAAATCACATATTTTTGATTTTCGTGTGAAAAGTATTATTAGCCTTTTCTTTCAAACTTTAGATCTTATTGCAGTTAATGAATTTCAGAAAAAAAACTTTAATTCCTCAGCGTTTCCTCTTAGTTTAAACAATAGAGAAAACAACATCCTTGACAGCATCATCATCACCATCCAATTTCAGAAGAGGAGAAGCCAATCAGCTTTGCACGTCCCAAGTAAATTGGAACCTCTCCTAACCACTAATCTTTTTCCTTCTAAAACTTGCCGGCTGCTTCGCCATGAACGTTTTCCCTCATTGTTGTTACTCACACTAATAAAATCCTTTATTGATATTTTAATTTAAAATCTATTCAGACATGCATTTTTCTGGTATTTGGTTTTTTATTTTAATAATTGCCATTGAATCATTGGACTTGACCCCGAAATCACTGCGAAAACCTTTACTTACAGCTAAACGAGTCAATAAACAAAATATTACCATTGGATTAGTTTATCAAGTTTATAAATAAAAATTTATATGCCCTGTAATTTAAAATTTTACAGCATTACGCTAACCGATCGAAAGCTTACGAGAAGGCTTTTAAAGAAATTATCAGAAAAATAAATGAAGGAACTGCCGTTTCGTGAGTTCATTCCAAATATCTTCTTTTTTTTTCAAATCGAATTCATTTTGTAGATCATTGAGACGTTTACCAGAACGATTTAATTTTACCGGAGTTGATTGCATTCTACCAACTGGAGTGTTCTATGTTCGCGAAGTCATCGATTGCATCTGTAATCGTTTAGTAGAAAATCAGGTGTGTGTTAAACTAGGGACTCAAACCTAACAACAAAAAAGAATCATCAGTTAATTTTATTAAAGGTTTCTTTGATAATTTTTGCAACTGCTTCCGAGACATATGATTCAACAACTGCAGCCGAACAGTACTTTCTCACTATGGCCAGTTATACTGGTATACCCGTACTTGCATGGAATGCTGATAATTCTGGGTTTTCATTTGAAAAAGTTTACTCATAAATAATAATAACAAGGTTAACTTAATTTATTTCGATTTTCAGAATCTATCCTCTTATCGAATTCTTCAAATGGCTCCACCAATCGAGCATCAAATACGGTTATACTTCTTATTGATCTCAATGATTTTTCTTTATTTAGTGCTATGATAGCTTTACTTCAACGATATAATTGGTCGAAATTTGGAATTGTGACATCTGATATGGCTGGATCCGAGCAATTTATCAAAAGTGTTCGAGAAGAAATAGCTGATGCTAGTAATAAATCTGCTAAGTAGATTTGTTGCTTAATTTTTATTTTTTGAATTGTTATATTACAGATTTGAAATAATGTTTCATTGTCACTTACAAGTAAATAACTCAACAGATGTTTCGCTAAAGCTTCAAGATCTTAAACAAAGTCAAGCGAAAATAATTTTACTTTATTCAACTGCTGCTCAAGCTCGACTCATATTTGAGGTAAATGTGTAATTATATTCAATGTTTATATTCAATTAATATAATATAGCAAGCAATTCCTCTTGGTTTAACGAATGACAAATACTTATGGGTTGGAACACAATCAGTAAAAGGTACACAGACTTCGGTGACAGGAGAATATCAACCTGGAATGTTGAGTGTTAACTTTCACACAGGTAAAAAGCGCTTTTTATAATAAAATGTTTTCGAATTTCAAGTTTCAAACGCAATGTTTGCTCCCAGAGATGATATAATTCCACTAATTATACAATTAGCGCCTAAGGTGAGACAATAATCTCAATTTGTGAAAAAAAATTTTCAAATTTTTAGCTTTTTGGAGCGGCTTTACAGCAGGTCCCATCGAATATAACCGATTCTGTGCGTTCAAATTCTTCTTGCAAAAGAAATGTTGAGTCTAGCTGGGCAAATGGGGAATATATCTACAAGTATGACATAAAGAAAAATATTTTGAAAAAAGCTGGTAACAGGTTGATGAGACAATCATTCGTGAAAGGAAATCCTTTTCACGTTGATGATGGATATGATTCGTTTTTCTATGTTTTCAATAAGAATGGACGATTGAGAAATTCAGTATTACAAATTTCAAATTTGCGAAGAAATAATAAAGGAACTTTATACTGGGATAGAGTATGTTTGATGTTATTTTTTGTGATCGGATTTATATCGATAATGTTTTTTTGGGTGGGAACTTTTATTAGTAATGAATTAAAAATGGCAGATGTTGAGTGGCCAGGTGGTCGAGCAAATCCTCCAATGGGAACTGCAGACAAATTTCACGTGAAAGTAGGTTAAGATTTAGTTAAAAATCATTGAAGACTATATTGCAGGTTGTAACACTACATGAACCTCCATTCATAACAGTTTCTGATATAGATCCAGACACTGGCCGATGCCCAGGAAATCAAGGATCAATATGCGATTGGGGAGATGTTGAAATTGAAGACGAGTCAGGCAACAGAAGGTAAAACTGTAACATATGATAAATAAGTTAAAAGCTTTAGAAATGAAACATTGTGGAAATGCTGCTCTGGATACTGCGTTGACTTATTGAACAAGTTAGCAAGTGATATAGGATTTACCTATACCTTGTATAAAGTTCGAGATGAAAAATGGGGTTTAAAAACAGTATGTTCATGACAGTTTCACATATTTAATCTATCCGAATCTAATCCAAATTAGGAACATGGGTGGAATGGATTGATTGCAGATCTGATAAACAACAAAGCTGACATGTGTGTCACCTCATTAAAGTTAAACTCTGAGAGAGCAAGAGATATTGATTTCTCTTTACCTTTCTTAGAAACAGGAATTGCAATAATCGTCAAAATTCGTAGTGGAGTACTAAGTCCCACAGCATTTCTTGGTAAGAAAATTAATCAAAAATTTTAAAAAATGTTGATTTTTTTTTAATTTGATTCTTACTTATTGATAATGTCAGTTACGGACCTCAAAATATGATTTATTTTTAAAATTTAAAACGTGGGCCGAGCCGGGGATCGATCCCGGGACCTCTCGCACCCTAAGCGAGAATCATACCACTAGACCACTCGGCCTGAAGTTCCTTGGCAACCATGTTCAAGCCTTGCTGATACCGTTTCAAGTTCGAATTAGTTTTATATTAAGCTTTTGTTTCGTTCCGGGTTCTATATAACAAACAAAACATTACTTTTAAATGATATGAAAAGAATCAATCCAATAGAGAAAATATTCAATGCATATAGACAAAACTGATAAGAAAGGTGTTGGGAATCGCTGATATTCTTTAAACCATTATATTACATTTTAAGAGAAAATTTTAGAAGAATGAAACGGAGAAAACAATTGTTTTCAAGTTCTAACAACCTTATATTTTCGGATTGTATATGCTTATCAATGTTCAGAGCCATTTGAGTACTCCACGTGGGTTATTATTCTTTTTGTAAGCATACAAGGTGCTGCATTCTCAATTTTCATATTTGAATGGGTTTCACCATATTCTTTTAATATGCAAAAATATCCACCGCCTGGTCAGTTTTTTCATATATAATTTTTTTTAGACTACTATTCTAGATCACAAGTTTTCATTGTGTAGATCGTTTTGGTTAGTTTGGGCTACATTGTTCAGTGCTAGTGTTTCTACTGGTTTGTTGTATCTGTATTCATTATATGTTTTGTGATTTTATATGTACCAAAAAGCTCTGTTTCGAGATTCATGGCTCTTGTTTGGGCAGCTTTTGGATTGACATTTTTGGCTGTCTATACAGCAAACCTTGCTGCTTTCATGATAACTAGAGTACAATTTTACGATCTGAGTGGTATACATGATTCTATGGTAAGGTCGAGTACGTAGGTATAGTATATCCTATCCCCTTCCTTTAGTTAAGCCCACCCATAGCCAAGTAAATGCTATAGCGCCTACATTGCTTACTTTTTGACATCTTTTAAAGCAACATTCTTTTGGAACAAATTTTGCTTGCTAACTCAAGTTGAGCATTTCGTGACCCACATAATTAGCATATGATGTAAAAATAACTTTTTCCAAAAAGGCCGTCATATTTCTAGGCTTGAAAAACAGTTTCTTACTTCAAAAATCTTACATTAAAGATCACAAACAAGTAATTGTAATAGTTTTTAACATAAATTTGATAGATCTTTATTTCTCATAGGTGCCAAGATCCAAATTAATAGGTTTCTAAAGGTTCAGTATGCCTTCAGTAAAAGGTTGTGCTTTCGATGAGCCACACTTTTATATTTAAAGAATTTAGTCTTATTGTTATGGTTTGTTGTATTTACAAGCAGGGCTTCCATAATCAAATATTTCATTTAAATCTAAATCTAAACTATGAGTCATAAGGCTCTCAGAAAAAATGAACTTTGTGATTTTAGTTGACTTATCCGGCTGATCAAAATCCTCCATTTCGTTATGGAACTGTTGATGGGGGCAATACTCATGAGACCATGAAACGTAATTGGCAACAAATGCATGATTACGTGAAGAAAAATAATTTTTTTCGAATGAATATTTCTGCTGGAGTCGATGCTGTTAGAAATGAGTTCTTGTTTTTTTTTGCAATTCATAGTTATTATTGTTATTCAAGAGAACTAGATGCTTTTATATATGATGCCGTTGTCTTGGACTATTGGGCAGGAAAAGATGCCAATTGTGAACTTATGATGGTTTTTTAAAATACTGTTTGAATATTAATTAATCTCTCTATATTAGGTTGGAAAATGGGCAAGTATGACAGGATATGGCATTGGTTTTCCTAAAAATTCTCCATATACTGCGATGGTTAATCAATATATGCTACAATATCAACAAAAAGGTGAAAATTTACATTAACCAATTATATTAGTGTCTTTTCAGGTGATCTGGAACGCCTACAAAATTTCTGGTTAACGGGTGCTTGTTCACCGGATAGTCATGGGCAAACTCATTCAGCACCACTGGGAGTTGAAAATTTTCTGTCAGCTTTTTTTTTATTAGCAGGAGGAATTGTAATATTCATATATTTTTCTTGAAACAATTATAAAATTTAGATTATGGCAATGATTGTTTTAGGGTGTGAATATATTTATTGTAGACATATCAGAATGCCTCTTCAAAGGTTAGATCCAAATGGCTGGTGTGGCATTATCAGTATGGTTAGTTTCGAATGTTTCTTGTGTTTTCTAATATATGTATATCTGAATAATTATGAATAAACAACAGTTTTAATTAAACAAAATAATATATTCGAAATTGAAAATAAAATATAATTATAGTCAATGGGAAAGTCTTTAACACTACCAGAAGCTGTTGATCGGGTGCAAGAATGGAGATCACGAACACAATCATTAGCGAGTAATACATCTCCGATTCCGAGAAGAAAACACTTAGGATCGTAAGAAATATTCATGTAGAACTACTCAAAGGTTGTATTTCAGAACAATATTCAAACCTAAAATTTTAATAGAACAGCCTAATGCTAAGAGACAATTCCTCCAAGTTGAAAGTAATCTGTGAAAAGAATCTGATGCTAAGTATATTATAAACATCTTTCTGTATCTTTGTTAAGCTTCAAAACGATTATTGAAATGGTGTAGTCACGCATTGTTTTCACTGTTTGTTCTCCTCTCTACTTTATTCTCTCCCAGAATCTCCTCCTCTTTTCTCGTCTTCTCACTTCTGGCTTCTCTGTGGCACAATGAGCATAATTGATCGAACGCTACATGTCCCCAAGTTTTAAGTTTTAAACTTGTAATATTACATTTAAATATCATATTCGTAAGATTACATACTTGTCCATAATTATTTTTAACTGAATATTATTAACCTAATATCTATAGGTGAACACTCAAGCTTAAAATTAATTGAATTTCAAGAGAACTGCAACTATATACTAAGAAGAAGTACACTTCTCGAAACAAAATATTAAAACGTGGGCCGAGCCGGGGATCGATCCCGGGACCTCTCGCACCCTAAGCGAGAATCATACCACTAGACCACTCGGCCTGAAGTTCCTTGGCAACCATGTTCAAGCCTTGCTGATACCGTTTCAAGTTCGAATTAGTTTTATATTAAGCTTTTGTTTCGTTCCGGGTTCTATATAACAAACAAAACATTACTTTTAAATGATATGAAAAGAATCAATCCAATAGAGAAAATATTCAATGCATATAGACAAAACTGATAAGAAAGGTGTTGGGAATCGCTGATATTCTTTAAACCATTATATTACATTTTAAGAGAAAATTTTAGAAGAATGAAACGGAGAAAACAATTGTTTTCAAGTTCTAACAACCTTATATTTTCGGATTGTATATGCTTATCAATGTTCAGAGCCATTTGAGTACTCCACGTGGGTTATTATTCTTTTTGTAAGCATACAAGGTGCTGCATTCTCAATTTTCATATTTGAATGGGTTTCACCATATTCTTTTAATATGCAAAAATATCCACCGCCTGGTCAGTTTTTTCATATATAATTTTTTTTAGACTACTATTCTAGATCACAAGTTTTCATTGTGTAGATCGTTTTGGTTAGTTTGGGCTACATTGTTCAGTGCTAGTGTTTCTACTGGTTTGTTGTATCTGTATTCATTATATGTTTTGTGATTTTATATGTACCAAAAAGCTCTGTTTCGAGATTCATGGCTCTTGTTTGGGCAGCTTTTGGATTGACATTTTTGGCTGTCTATACAGCAAACCTTGCTGCTTTCATGATAACTAGAGTACAATTTTACGATCTGAGTGGTATACATGATTCTATGGTAAGGTCGAGTACGTAGGTATAGTATATCCTATCCCCTTCCTTTAGTTAAGCCCACCCATAGCCAAGTAAATGCTATAGCGCCTACATTGCTTACTTTTTGACATCTTTTAAAGCAACATTCTTTTGGAACAAATTTTGCTTGCTAACTCAAGTTGAGCATTTCGTGACCCACATAATTAGCATATGATGTAAAAATAATACACAGAACTTAGGTAATGAAATGTGTAGAATCTGAATATAGAATTAATATTTGGCTATGATCCATCTGTTTTCCGGAAAAAGGGTTTATACCGAGCCCATTCATAATAATGTTCACAAAATAAGTTTAGGTTGTGCACACGATGGGATCAGTAAATCCAACTTTATATTTATTCGACTGTAAGCTATATTGTTTACATTGACCTCACGTTACAAAAAAAAAATTTTTTTTTTGAATAGGGTAATAAGACCGTGGGAAAGGCGGGCTTTAAGTATTGGCGGGAACCGGGTTCTCAAGTCAATTCTATCAGTAAAACACTTCATATTTTTGTTTCGAGCCTCACGGTTGGTCGCTATGGCCCCTGCTCGCACTACCAAGAAGGGACAAGCCCCTGATCATGAGCCTGCCCCGAAAAGAGGCCGCTCATCCGTCTCGATCTCATCAGACGGCTCTTTGGAATCTTCACGACGTGATGGCCGTCTCACACCTACGGACTCAACCTAAGGCGATCACTCGGTAAACTCCCATGAAGAACTCGATCAAGTTCGACATGACTCCTCGGACGAGGACGACTTCGTGTCCATGCCACCAGAATCTCAAGGACCTAGAACCAGGCCTGTAGTCCGCCTCTCCGGTTCCGAACTTGCCGACTTTGAGCGTCTTGCCTCCGGTTGCTCCATGACGCACACCGAAAGAGCCGACATCTTATCTGAGCTTCCAATACTCGATTCTCCATTCGCCCGTCTACCATGCCTGGATGAGAAATACACCACCCACGTGGATAGCTCAGTCAAGCCATCAGTGAAGATCAGCGAGGCTGACATCAGGGCCTCTTACGAGAACACGCTCAATGCGCTCGCCGGCCTACGGATCATCAGGAAACTTGCGAAAATCGATAACAAGTCTCCGCTTTCCTCCAAACAACAGGCATACATCAACGTGACAGAAAGATTCCTCAGCGCCAATATCAAGACGGATTATACTCACCTCAGAGAGATCGCACTTCTTGAAATGAAGTACTCTCAGCCCATCAAGGCTATGCCTATTAATCTTTATTCTCAGGACTCAGTCCCGGAACTCTTCGAAAAGAAGCTAAGGGCAGAACTCTCGGCTTTCTCAGAACTCTCTAGAAACTCAAGAACCAATTCAAGTTCACGAGATCATCAACGTCCGTCATCGAACCAACGATCGGGACCATCAACACAACCCACCCACAAGGCTAACTCCTATAGCAGGTGCGTCCATTTTCGAGCAGGTGCTCTTTCGTCCCACCAAGACTTTTGGGGTTCCCTCTCTAAAGACCAGGATATCTTTCAGACGGTAAAAGGCTACCGCCTCCCTTTCGCAGGGAGTTAACCTAAGCGCCTTCTGTCAAATCTGACATCGTTACCGCAATCCCTTAGGTTTTATTACGGATCGATCCCCGGCTCGGCCCACGTTTTAACATTTTGTTGCGAGAAGTGTACTTCTTCTTCGTATTTAGTTTAAGTTCTCTTGAAATTCAATTGATTTTAAGCTTTAGTATTCACCTCTAGATATCAGATTAATAATATTCAGTTAAAAATATATATGGAAAAGTAGAAGGTTCATCGTAGTGAATGGATATTTCAGGCCGAGTGGTCTAGTGGTATGATTCTCGCTTAGGGTGCGAGAGGTCCCGGGATCGATCCCCGGCTTGGCCCACGTTTTAACATTTTGTTTCGAGAAGTGTACTTCTTCTTAGTATTTAGTGGAAGTTCTCTTGAAATTCAATTAATTTTAACCTTGAGTGTTCACCTATAGATATCAGATTAATAATATTCAGTTAAAAATAATTATGGAAAAGTAGGAGGTTCATCGTAGTGAATGGATATTTCAGGCCGAGTGGTCTAGTGGTATGATTCTCGCTTAGGGTGCGAGAGGTCCCGGGATCGATCCCCGGCTCGGCCCACGTTTTAACATTTTGTTTCGAGAAGTGTACTTCTTCTTAGTATTTAGTGGAAGTTCTCTTGAAATTCAATTAATTTTAACCTTGAGTGTTCAGCTATAGATATCAGATTAATAATATTCAGTTAAAAATAATTATGGAAAAGTAGGAGGTTCATCGTAGTGAATGGATATTTCAGGCCGAGTGGTCTAGTGGTATGATTCTCGCTTAGGGTGCGAGAGGATATCAGATTAATAATATTCAGTTAAAAATAATTATGGAAAAGTAGGAGGTTCATCGTAGTGAATGGATATTTCAGGCCGAGTGGTCTAGTGGTATGATTCTCGCTTAGGGTGCGAGAGGTCCCGGGATCGATCCCCGGCTCGGCCCACGTTTTAACATTTTGTTTCGAGAAGTGTACTTCTTCTTAGTATTTAGTGGAAGTTCTCTTGAAATTCAATTAATTTTAACCTTGAGTGTTCACCTATAGATATCAGATTAATAATATTCAGTTAAAAATAATTATGGAAAAGTAGGAGGTTCATCGTAGTGAATGGATATTTCAGGCCGAGTGGTCTAGTGGTATGATTCTCGCTTAGGGTGCGAGAGGTCCCGGGATCGATCCCCGGCTCGGCCCACGTTTTAACATTTTGTTTCGAGAAGTGTACTTCTTCTTAGTATTTAGTGGAAGTTCTCTTGAAATTCAATTAATTTTAACCTTGAGTGTTCACCTATAGATATCAGATTAATAATATTCAGTTAAAAATAATTATGGAAAAGTAGGAGGTTCATCGTAGTGAATGGATATTTCAGGCCGAGTGGTCTAGTGGTATGATTCTCGCTTAGGGTGCGAGAGGATATCAGATTAATAATATTCAGTTAAAAATAATTATGGAAAAGTAGGAGGTTCATCGTAGTGAATGGATATTTCAGGCCGAGTGGTCTAGTGGTATGATTCTCGCTTAGGGTGCGAGAGGTCCCGGGATCGATCCCCGGCTTGGCCCACGTTTTAACATTTTGTTTCGAGAAGTGTACTTCTTCTTAGTATTTAGTGGAAGTTATCTTGAAATTCAATTAATGTTGAGCTTTAGTATTCACCTATAGATATCAGATTAATAATATTCAGTTAAAAATAATCATGGAAAAGTAGGAGGTTCATCGTAGTGAATGGATATTTCAGGCCGAGTGGTCTAGTGGTATGATTCTCGCTTAGGGTGCGAGAGGTCCCGGGATCGATCCCCGGCTCGGCCCACGTTTTAACATTTTGTTTCGAGAAGTGTACTTCTTCTTAGTATTTAGTAGAAGTTCTCTTGAAATTCAATTAATTTTAAGCTTGAGTGTTCACCTATAGATATCAGATTAATAATATTCAGTTAAAAAAAACTATGGAAAAGTAGGACGTTCATCGTAGTGAATGGATATTTCAGGCCGAGTGGTCTAGTGGTATGATTCTCGCTTAGGGTGCGAGAGGTCCCGGGATCGATCCCCGGCTCGGCCCACATTTTAACATTTTGTTTCGAGAAGTGTACTTCTTCTTAGTATTTAGTAGAAGTTCTCTTGAAATTCAATTAATTTTAAGCTTGAGTGTTCACCTATAGATATCAGATTAATAATATTCAGTTAAAAAAAACTATGGAAAAGTAGGACGTTCATCGTAGTGAATGGATATTTCAGGCCGAGTGGTCTAGTGGTATGATTCTCGCTTAGGGTGCGAGAGGTCCCGGGATCGATCCCCGGCTCGGCCCACATTTTAACATTTTGTTTCGAGAAGTGTACTTCTTCTTCGTATTTAGTGGAAGTTATCTTGAAATTCAATTAATGTTGAGCTTTAGTATTCACCTATAGATATCAGATTAATAATATTCAGTTAAAAAAAACTATGGAAAAGTAGGACGTTCATCGTAGTGAATGGATATTTCAGGCCGAGTGGTCTAGTGGTATGATTCTCGCTTAGGGTGCGAGAGGTCCCGGGATCGATCCCCGGCTCGGCCCACATTTTAACATTTTGTTTCGAGAAGTGTACTTCTTCTTCGTATTTAGTGGAAGTTATCTTGAAATTCAATTAATGTTGAGCTTTAGTATTCACCTATAGATATCAGATTAATAATATTCAGTTAAAAATAATTATGGAAAAGTAGGAGGTTCATCGTAGTGAATGGATATTTCAGGCCGAGTGGTCTAGTGGTATGATTCTCGCTTAGGGTGCGAGAGGTCCCGGGATCGATCCCCGGCTCGGCCCACGTTTTAACATTTTGTTTCGAGAACTGTACTTCTTCTTTGTATTTAGTTGAAGTTCTCTTGAAATTCAATTAATGTTGAGCTTTAGTATTCACCTATAGATATCAGATTAATAATATTCAGTTAAAAATAATCATGGAAAAGTAGGAGGTTCATCGTAGTGAATGGATATTTCAGGCCGAGTGGTCTAGTGGTATGATTCTCGCTTAGGGTGCGAGAGGTCCCGGGGTCGATCCCCGGCTCGGCCCACGTTTTAACATTTTGTTTCGAGAAGTGTACTTCTTCTTCGTATTTAGTTGTAGTTCTCTTGAAATTCATTTAATTTTAAGCTTGAGTGTTCACCTATAGATATCAGATTAATAATATTCAGTTAAAAAAAACTATGGAAAAGTAGAAGGTTCATCGTAATAAATGGATATTTCAGGCCGAGTGGTCTAGTGGTATGATTCTCGCTTAGGGTGCGAGAGGTCCCGGGATCGATCCCCGGCTCGGCCCACGTTTTAACATTTTGTTTCGAGAAGTGTACTTCTTCTTCGTATTTAGTCGTTTCATTCGGAAATCAATACGTAGCAGGCGGGTTAGAATTAGACGACATGAGGCTGAGAGAGGACGACACGCCCTTCATATGGAACACAGACTTCAGCTTTGCCTTATGGAATGACTATGGATGGTTGGTCTTCCTTTCTTAGCTCTCTTTCACTTTATATCTTTATGTAGACTTATATAACTTATTGTAATCATGTAGACATAATAAACCTTTCTTTCTCGAGTCTTATGTTTATCCATTATGCTCTTTATCTACCGCTACATCTGGAATACTATCACACTCATCTTGTAGGCTTTATTGGTCTATAGGATCGACGTGAGAGCATAACGGAACGTGGAGGTTCCACCTCGAACATATTTTGATTTCTTGACTATTTTCTCTTATATTTCGTTATTTTCACTACAATTCATTGAATCTGAATTCTCTTATATCTCTAAACCATCTACTCCATGTCTTAACACAATACGGTGGGGCCAACAACGTTTAAAAGGGAACAGATGCAAGGACCACTCCTTTTGGAGATGGATATTTTAAATTTTTTGAAACTGAAGTTATATTTTCCCGGTTGTTCACAATTTTCTGTCTGTCTGAACTCAACAATTTTTATATCCTTGCTGTTAACATCGAATACTCTGTTACCCGAACTCGAAGCATTTTTTGAGGACCCTAGGATGAATTAGTGAACAAATTCACCCAAGGATAATTTTTTTTTTGAGATTTATGCCCACACTTTCTCCTTTTAAGGATTGATTTGGCTTCGAGGAAAGAATAGCCACGGTTATTTCTTTATTTTTGTGGATGAAACAATTTTGTGCACCAAATAGAGTTTATTTCATATTTTGCGATCAGGACTATTTTATTTTGCGTTACATTTCTGTTCAGACAACTTTTTGCCATTAACATCCAAAAATATTTTGATAACGCATTGAATTTACACGGGAAACCTCACCTAAATAGGAGGAATATTATGAAAAGTGAATTTTAAGATCGCTATAGTCCGAAAAATCCTGTACAATTTTACGAACTGAATTATTATTAGTGATTGTCTATCAGGTCGGGTTGGCTTAAGCATATCAGTTTGGATTTTCTCCCCTTACTATATGTCACCTTCCTCATACCGTTATTGTTGTTTTGAAGCATAAGACTCATTCCTAAACACCATAATTCTTTAAAAATAGTTATTGTAATTTTTAGTCATCTATTCCTAGCCATAATTCTAAAACTAGATTTCTGATCATGATGGGACTACGGTACTTATTCGTTTTCCAAATTGCTTCCTTAAAGAGTAATGCTATTACGAATGTACATTATGAAAACCGCTAAAATCCTTTGAACATTTACCAAAGTCCATTTTCGTGGCATTTTCGATCACTCGTGAGTCCAAGAAGATCAGAATCGTCAGAAAAAGAAAAAAAAATGGGAATAAGGACTAATGAGATTGCTCAGGCATCAATCAAGTGAGCACTGAACATTTTTTGAACATATACAAACTGGTTGAATTATATACATTTAAGAATATTAAATTGGAAAGCGAACAAAGTCCAAATTTTCATACGGTAGTAGGCGGATCTCTGTTGATGGCCACAACTCAGATTCATTCCTTAACGCCGACTATACAAACCAGTTACTCACAGCTTTCTCACCTCTTTTCCAAAATTCCTTATCCATAACACTCATTAACGTCTCAAAATCCCCCACGTTACTAAACACTCAAGGTTTTTCCAAACCAAGAGCGCTACCAAAGTGGATAAGCGATTCCGATCAGCTGTACCTCTCAGTACACGAACTGATTTTGATCTGCGAGACTCAGCTCCACTCACCAGAAGCCGAGCTCGCGCGCAGAGCATCGCTATAATCGAAGACGAGCAGAAAGCCGAGCACAGAACCGACAAATTCTTTACTCCTCGTGCAGGCACTTATTCACCTACTGAACGATTAAGCGACGAGGATTACGTACCACCAGGAGGAGAAGAAACATCCATCTTAGTGGAAGAACAAACACCAGTTACTGCTAAAAAGTCATCAACGTTGAAGGAAACATGGTACAACTCAAGAATCCATTTGGAAAAATTCAAGACGTACACAAAGACAATCTCAAACTTTTGCGATCAAATACAACGACTTATGACACGGACGACGACAGTAATATTGAGATCATAAAAGTCATAAATGGTAACGATAACTATGACTCTACTGAAGAAACAGAACCAGAAGACCCATCGGACCAAAGTTGGCTACCACCAAGAAGAAGACGATGAAAGAAATAATTTCGAGATTGATAAAATTATTGTAAAACTTTGTATCAACTCTCTTTTAAAAAACCAGAGCTATTAATATTATTATATCATTGAAAAACTTGAGTAAGACGAGATGTAAGCTAATAATCAAAAAGCATTTCAGTTTCAAAGCATATATGATTATAAAACTTCAATTTTTCAAAAAAAAAAAAAAAAAAAAAAAAAACATCAATTTCAAATAATTTCCCGTAAATAAAGAAGAAATGAAAGATAAGAGACATTATATAGCATATTCATCTGAGCAACAGTCCTTATCAAGTAGTTAATGATTCAATTCCGGAAATTATATGGGATTTAATTTTATTTTTTTATTATTACAATTCGCTTTGAATACGCTGAAGAAACATGCTAGCTCCATCGAAAATATAGCATGACTCTCGTTTCTCTATACTCAAAGAAGTTAGACATGCAGCGTCGTGCATAAAGAGCTATTTCGCGCACATTCGCTGACAAAATATAGCCCTGGTATTCTAAAAGGTTCTTTTATTACTTAATATTCATGTATTTTCAAATATTTTTTATTAAATTCTTTTCAGATAAAATTGTTTAACATTATATTGTAATTTATCTTTACTATTTTTATGTTAACATTGTAATTTTTATTTTTTAAATCTAAACCTTCTGCTACGATTGAAACAAGCCACATATTTTGCTATTCGCGAGGACGCGACATAAACTCGAAAAAATGGCACGTTCCATTCGGAAATCAATACGTAGCAGGCGGGTTAGAATTAGACGACATGAGGCTGAGAGAGGACGACACGCCTTTCATATGGAACACAGACTTCAGCTTTGCCTTATGGAATGACTATGGATGGTTGGTCTTCCTTTCTTAGCTCTCTTTCACTATATATCTTTATGTAGACTTATATAACTTATTGTAATCATGTAGACATAATAAACCTTTCTTTCTCGAGTCTTATGTTTATCCATTATGCTCTTTATCTACCGCAACATCTGGAATACTATCACACTCATCTTGTAGGCTTTATTGGTCTATAGGATCGACGTGAGAGCATAACGGAACGTAGTTGAAGTTCTCTTGAAATTCAATTAATTTTAAGCTTGAGTGTTCACCTATAGATATCAGATTAATAATATTCAGTTAAAAATAATTATGGAAACGTAGAAGGTTCATCGTAGTGAATGGATATTTCAGGCCGAGTGGTCTAGTGGTATGATTCTCGCTTAGGGTGCGAGAGGTCCCGGGATCGATCCCCGGCTCGGCCCACGTTTTAACATTTTGTTTCGAGAACTGTACTTCTTCTTTGTATTTAGTTGAAGTTCTCTTGAAATTCAATTAATGTTGAGCTTTAGTATTCACCTATAGATATCAGATTAATAATATGTAGTTAACAATAATTATGGAAAAGTAGAAGGTTCATCGTAGTGAATGGATAGTTCAGGCCGAGTGGTCTAGTGGTATGATTCTCGCTTAGGGTGCGAGAGGTCCCGGGATCGATCCCCGGCTCGGCCCACGTTTTAACATTTTGTTTCGAGAAGTGTACTTCTTCTTAGTATTTAATGGAAGTTCTCTTGAAATTCAATTAATTTTAAGCTTGAGTGTTCACCTATAGATATCAGATTAATAATATGTAGTTAACAATAATTATGGAAAAGTAGAAGGTTCATCGTAGTGAATAGATAGTTCAGGCCGAGTGGTCTAGTGGTATGATTCTCGCTTAGGGTGCGAGAGGTCCCGGGATCGATCCCCGGCTCGGCCCACGTTTTAACATTTTGTTTCGAGAACTGTACTTCTTCTTTGTATTTAAGTGAAGTTCTCTTGAAATTCAATTAATGTTGAGCTTTAGTATTCACCTATAGATATCAGATTAATAATATTCAGTTAAAAATAATCATGGAAAAGTAGGAGGTTCATCGTAGTGAATGGATATTTCAGGCCGAGTGGTCTAGTGGTATGATTCTCGCTTAGGGTGCGAGAGGTCCCGGGGTCGATCCCCGGCTCGGCCCACGTTTTAACATTTTGTTTCGAGAAGTGTACTTCTTCTTCGTATTTAGTTGAAGTTCTCTTGAAATTCAATTAATGTTGAGCTTTAGTATTCACCTATAGATATCAGATTAATAATATTCAGTTAAAAATAATCATGGAAAAGTAGGAGGTTCATCGTAGTGAATGGATATTTCAGGCCGAGTGGTCTAGTGGTATGATTCTCGCTTAGGGTGCGAGAGGTCCCGGGATCGATCCCCGGCTCGGCCCACGTTTTAACATTTTGTTTCGAGAACTGTACTTCTTCTTTGTATTTAAGTGAAGTTCTCTTGAAATTCAATTAATGTTGAGCTTTAGTATTCACCTATAGATATCAGATTAATAATATTCAGTTAAAAATAATCATGGAAAAGTAGGAGGTTCATCGTAGTGAATGGATATTTCAGGCCGAGTGGTCTAGTGGTATGATTCTCGCTTAGGGTGCGAGAGGTCCCGGGGTCGATCCCCGGCTCGGCCCACGTTTTAACATTTTGTTTCGAGAAGTGTACTTCTTCTTCGTATTTAGTTGTAGTTCTCTTGAAATTCATTTAATTTTAAGCTTGAGTGTTCACCTATAGATATCAGATTAATAATATTCAGTTAAAAAAAACTATGGAAAAGTAGAAGGTTCATCGTAATAAATGGATATTTCAGGCCGAGTGGTCTAGTGGTATGATTCTCGCTTAGGGTGCGAGAGGTCCCGGGATCGATCCCCGGCTCGGCCCACGTTTTAACATTTTGTTTCGAGAAGTGTACTTCTTCTTCGTATTTAGTCGTTTCATTCGGAAATCAATACGTAGCAGGCGGGTTAGAGTTAGACGACATGAGGCTGAGAGAGGACGACACGCCCTTCATATGGAACACAGACTTCAGCTTTGCCTTATGGAATGACTATGGATGGTTGGTCTTCCTTTCTTAGCTCTCTTTCACTATATATCTTTATGTAGACTTATATAACTTATTGTAATCATGTAGACATAATAAACCTTTCTTTCTCGAGTCTTATGTTTATCCATTATGCTCTTTATCTACCGCTACATCTGGAATACTATCACACTCATCTTGTAGGCTTTATTGGTCTATAGGATCGACGTGAGAGCATAACGGAACGTGGAGGTTCCACCTCGAACATATTTTGATTTCTTGACTATTTTCTCTTATATTTCGTTATTTTCACTACAATTCATTGAATCTGAATTCTCTTATATCTCTAAACCATCTACTCCATGTCTTAACACAATACGGTGGGGCCAACAACGTTTAAAAGGGAACAGATGCAAGGACCACTCCTTTTGGAGATGGATATTTTAAATTTTTTGAAACTGAAGTTATATTTTCCCGGTTGTTCACAATTTTCTGTCTGTCTGAACTCAACAATTTTTATATCCTTGCTGTTAACATCGAATACTCTGTTACCCGAACTCGAAGCATTTTTTGAGGACCCTAGGATGAATTAGTGAACAAATTCACCCAAGGATAATTTTTTTTTTGAGATTCATGCCCACACTTTCTCCTTTTAAGGATTGATTTGGCTTCGAGGAAAGAATAGCCACGGTTATTTCTTTATTTTTGTGGATGAAACAATTTTGTGCACCAAATAGAGTTTATTTCATATTTTGCGATCAGGACTATTTTATTTTGCGTTACATTTCTGTTCAGACAACTTTTTGCCATTAACATCCAAAAATATTTTGATAACGCATTGAATTTACACGGGAAACCTCACCTAAATAGGAGGAATATTATGAAAAGTGAATTTTAAGATCGCTATAGTCCGAAAAATCCTGTACAATTTTACGAACTGAATTATTATTAGTGATTGTCTATCAGGTCGGGTTGGCTTAAGCATATCAGTTTGGATTTTCTCCCCTTACTATATGTCACCTTCCTCATACCGTTATTGTTGTTTTGAAGCATAAGACTCATTCCTAAACACCATAATTCTTTAAAAATAGTTATTGTAATTTTTAGTCATCTATTCCTAGCCATAATTCTAAAACTAGATTTCTGATCATGATGGGACTACGGTACTCATTCGTTTTCCAAATTGCTTCCTTAAAGAGTAATGCTATTACGAATGTACATTATGAAAACCGCTAAAATCCTTTGAACATTTACCAAAGTCCATTTTCGTGGCATTTTCGATCACTCGTGAGTCCAAGAAGATCAGAATCGTCAGAAAAAGAAAAAAAAATGGGAATAAGGACTAATGAGATTGCTCAGGCATCAATCAAGTGAGCACTGAACATTTTTTGAACATATACAAACTGGTTGAATTATATACATTTAAGAATATTAAATTGGAAAGCGAACAAAGTCCAAATTTTCATACGGTAGTAGGCGGATCTCTGTTGATGGCCACAACTCAGATTCATTCCTTAACGCCGACTATACAAACCAGTTACTCACAGCTTTCTCACCTCTTTTCCAAAATTCCTTATCCATAACACTCATTAACGTCTCAAAATCCCCCACGTTACTAAACACTCAAGGTTTTTCCAAACCAAGAGCGCTACCAAAGTGGATAAGCGATTCCGATCAGCTGTACCTCTCAGTACACGAACTGATTTTGATCTGCGAGACTCAGCTCCACTCACCAGAAGCCGAGCTCGCGCGCAGAGCATCGCTATAATCGAAGACGAGCAGAAAGCCGAGCACAGAACCGACAAATTCTTTACTCCTCGTGCAGGCACTTATTCACCTACTGAACGATTAAGCGACGAGGATTACGTACCACCAGGAGGAGAAGAAACATCCATCTTAGTGGAAGAACAAACACCAGTTACTGCTAAAAAGTCATCAACGTTGAAGGAAACATGGTACAACTCAAGAATCCATTTGGAAAAATTCAAGACGTACACAAAGACAATCTCAAACTTTTGCGATCAAATACAACGACTTATGACACGGACGACGACAGTAATATTGAGATCATAAAAGTCATAAATGGTAACGATAACTATGACTCTACTGAAGAAACAGAACCAGAAGACCCATCGGACCAAAGTTGGCTACCACCAAGAAGAAGACGATGAAAGAAATAATTTCGAGATTGATAAAATTATTGTAAAACTTTGTATCAACTCTCTTTTAAAAAACCAGAGCTATTAATATTATTATATCATTGAAAAACTTGAGTAAGACGAGATGTAAGCTAATAATCAAAAAGCATTTCAGTTTCAAAGCATATATGATTATAAAACTTCAATTTTTCAAAAAAAAAAAAAAAAAAAAAAAAAACATCAATTTCAAATAATTTCCCGTAAATAAAGAAGAAATGAAAGATAAGAGACATTATATAGCATATTCATCTGAGCAACAGTCCTTATCAAGTAGTTAATGATTCAATTCCGGAAATTATATGGGATTTAATTTTATTTTTTTATTATTACAATTCGCTTTGAATACGCTGAAGAAACATGCTAGCTCCATCGAAAATATAGCATGACTCTCGTTTCTCTATACTCAAAGAAGTTAGACATGCAGCGTCGTGCATAAAGAGCTATTTCGCGCACATTCGCTGACAAAATATAGCCCTGGTATTCTAAAAGGTTCTTTTATTACTTAATATTCATGTATTTTCAAATATTTTTTATTAAATTCTTTTCAGATAAAATTGTTTAACATTATATTGTAATTTATCTTTACTATTTTTATGTTAACATTGTAATTTTTATTTTTTAAATCTAAACCTTCTGCTACGATTGAAACAAGCCACATATTTTGCTATTCGCGAGGACGCGACATAAACTCGAAAAAATGGCACGTTCCATTCGGAAATCAATACGTAGCAGGCGGGTTAGAATTAGACGACATGAGGCTGAGAGAGGACGACACGCCTTTCATATGGAACACAGACTTCAGCTTTGCCTTATGGAATGACTATGGATGGTTGGTCTTCCTTTCTTAGCTCTCTTTCACTATATATCTTTATGTAGACTTATATAACTTATTGTAATCATGTAGACATAATAAACCTTTCTTTCTCGAGTCTTATGTTTATCCATTATGCTCTTTATCTACCGCAACATCTGGAATACTATCACACTCATCTTGTAGGCTTTATTGGTCTATAGGATCGACGTGAGAGCATAACGGAACGTAGTTGAAGTTCTCTTGAAATTCAATTAATTTTAAGCTTGAGTGTTCATCTATAGATATCAGATTAATAATATTCAGTTAAAAATAATCATGGAAAATTAGGAGGTTCATCGTAGTGAATGGATATTTCAGGCCGAGTGGTCTAGTGGTATGATTCTCGCTTAGGGTGCGAGAGGTCCCGGGATCGATCCCCGGCTCGGCCCACGTTTTAACATTTTTTTTCGAGAAGTGTACTTCTTCTTCGTATTTAGTTGAAGTTCTCTTGAAATTCATTTAATTTTAAGCTTGAGTGTTCACCTATAGATATCAGATTAATAATATTCAGTTAAAAATAATCATGGAAAATTAGGAGGTTCATCGTAGTGAATGGATATTTCAGGCCGAGTGATCTAGTGGTATGATTCTCGCTTAGGGTGCGAGAGGTCCCGGGATCGATCCCCGGCTTGGCCCACATTTTAACATTTTGTTTCGAGAAGTGTACTTCTTCTTCGTATTTAGTGGAAGTTCTCTTGAAATTCAATTGATGTTGAGCTTTAGTATTCACCTATAGATATCAGATTAATAATATTCAGTTAAAAATATATATAGAAAAAAAGGAGGTTCATCGTAGTGAATGGATATTTCAGGCCGAGTGATCTAGTGGTATGATTCTCGCATAGGGTGCGAGAGGATATCAGATTAATAATATTCAGTTAAAAATAATTATGGAAAAGTAGGAGGTTCATCGTAGTGAATGGATATTTCAGGCCGAGTGGTCTAGTGGTATGATTCTCGCTTAGGGTGCGAGAGGTCCCGGGATCGATCCCCGGCTCGGCCCACGTTTTAACATTTTGTTTCGAGAAGTGTACTTCTTCATCGTATTTAGTTTAAGTTCTCTTGAAATTCAATTAATTTTAAGCTTGAGTGTTCACCTATAGATATCAGATTAATAATATTCAGTTAAAAATATATGTATATGGAAAAGTAGAAGGTTCATCGTAGTGAATGGATATTTCAGGCCGAGTGGTCTAGTGGTATGATTCTCGCTTAGGGTGCGAGAGGATATCAGATTAATAATATTCAGTTAAAAATAATTATGGAAAAGTAGGAGGTTCATCGTAGTGAATGGATATTTCAGGCCGAGTGGTCTAGTGGTATGATTCTCGCTTAGGGTGCGAGAGGTCCCGGGATCGATCCCCGGCTCGGCCCACATTTTAACATTTTGTTTCGAGAACTGTACTTCTTCTTCGTATTTAGTGGAAGTTCTCTTGAAATTCAATTGATGTTGAGCTTTAGTATTCACCTATAGATATCAGATTAATAATATTCAGTTAAAAATATATGTATATGGAAAAGTAGAAGGTTCATCGTAGTGAATGGATATTTCAGGCCGAGTGGTCTAGTGGTATGATTCTCGCTTAGGGTGCGAGAGGATATCAGATTAATAATATTCAGTTAAAAATAATTATGGAAAAGTAGGAGGTTCATCGTAGTGAATGGATATTTCAGGCCGAGTGGTCTAGTGGTATGATTCTCGCTTAGGGTGCGAGAGGTCCCGGGATCGATCCCCGGCTCGGCCCACGTTTTAACATTTTGTTTCGAGAAGTGTACTTCTTCTTAGTATCTAGTGGAAGTTCTCTTGAAGTTCAATTAATTTTAAGCTTTAGTATTCACCTCTAGATATCAGATTAATAATATTCAGTTAAAAATATATATGGAAAAGTAGAAGGTTCATCGTAGTGAATGGATATTTCAGGCCGAGTGGTCTAGTGGTATGATTCTCGCTTAGGGTGCGAGAGGTCCCGGGATCGATCCCCGGCTCGGCCCACGTTTTAACATTTTGTTTCGAGAAGTGTACTTCTTCTTAGTATCTAGTGGAAGTTCTCTTGAAGTTCAATTAATTTCAAGCTTTAGTATTCACCTATAGATTTCAGATTAATAATATTCAGTTAAAAATAAACATGGAAAAGTAGGAGGTTCATCGTAGTGAATGGATATTTCAGGCCGAGTGGTCTAGTGGTATGATTCTCGCTTAGGGTGCGAGAGGTCCCGGGATCGATCCCCGGCTCGGCCCACGTTTTAACATTTTGTTTCGAGAAGTGTACTTCTTCTTTGTATTCAGTTGAAGTTCTCTTGAAATTCAATTAATGTTGAGCTTTAGTATTCACCTATAGATATCAGATTAATAATATTCAGTTAAAAATAATTATGGAAAAGTAGGAGGTTCATCGTAGTGAATGGATATTTTAGGCCGAGTGGTCTAGTGGTATGATTCTCGCTTAGGGTGCGAGAGGTCCCGGGATCGATCCCCGGCTCGGCCCACGTTTTAACATTTTGTTTCGAGAAGTGTACTTCTTCTTAGTATTTAGTGGAAGTTCTCTTGAAATTCAATTAATTTTAACCTTGAGTGTTCACCTATAGATATCAGATTAATAATATTCAGTTGAAAATAATTATGTAAAAGTAGAAGGTTCATCGTAGTGAATGGATATTTCAGGCCGAGTGGTCTAGTGGTATGATTCTCGCTTAGGGTGCGAGAGGTCCCGGGATCGATCCCCGGCTCGGCCCACGTTTTAACATTTTGTTTCGAGAAGTGTACTTCTTCTTAGTATCTAGTGGAAGTTCTCTTGAAGTTCAATTAATTTCAAGCTTTAGTATTCACCTATAGATATCAGATTAATAATATTCAGTTAAAAATAAACATGGAAAAGTAGGAGGTTCATCGTAGTGAATGGATATTTCAGGCCGAGTGGTCTAGTGGTATGATTCTCGCTTAGGGTGCGAGAGGTCCCGGGATCGATCCCCGGCTCGGCCCACGTTTTAACATTTTGTTTCGAGAAGTGTACTTCTTCTTTGTATTCAGTTGAAGTTCTCTTGAAATTCAATTAATGTTGAGCTTTAGTATTCACCTATAGATATCAGATTAATAATATTCAGTTAAAAATAATTATGGAAAAGTAGGAGGTTCATCGTAGTGAATGGATATTTTAGGCCGAGTGGTGTAGTGGTATGATTCTCGCTTAGGGTGCGAGAGGTCCCGGGATCGATCCCCGGCTCGGCCCACGTTTTAACATTTTGTTTCGAGAAGTGTACTTCTTCTTAGTATTTAGTGGAAGTTCTCTTGAAATTCAATTAATTTTAACCTTGAGTGTTCACCTATAGATATCAGATTAATAATATTCAGTTGAAAATAATTATGTAAAAGTAGAAGGTTCATCGTAGTGAATGGATATTTCAGGCCGAGTGGTCTAGTGGTATGATTCTCGCTTAGGGTGCGAGAGGTCACGGGATCGATCCCCGGCTCGAACCACGTTTTAACATTTTGTTTCGAGAAGTGTACTTCTTCTTAGTGTTTATTGGAAGTTCTCTTGAAATTCAATTAATTTTAAGCTTGAGTGTTCACCTATAGATATCAGATTAATAATATTCAGTTAAAAATAAACATGGAAAAGTAGGAGGTTCATCGTAGTGAATGGATATTTCAGGCCGAGTGGTCTAGTGGTATGATTCTCGCTTAGGGTGCGAGAGGTCCCGGGATCGATCCCCGGCTCGGCCCACGTTTTAACATTTTGTTTCGAGAAGTGTACTTCTTCTTTGTATTCAGTTGAAGTTCTCTTGAAATTCAATTAATGTTGAGCTTTAGTATTCACCTATAGATATCAGATTAATAATATTCAGTTAAAAATAATCATGGAAAAGTAGGAGGTTCATCGTAGTGAATGGATATTTCAGGCCGAGTGGTCTAGTGGTATGATTCTCGCTTAGGGTGCGAGAGGTCCCGGGATCGATCCCCGGCTCGGCCCACGTTTTAACATTTTGTTTCGAGAAGTGTACTTCTTCTTCGTATTTAGTTGTAGTTCTCTTGAAATTCATTTAATTTTAAGCTTGAGTGTTCACCTATAGATATCAGATTAATAATATTCAGTTAAAAAAAACTATGGAAAAGTAGAAGGTTCATCGTAGTAAATGGATATTTCAGGCCGAGTGGTCTAGTGGTATGATTCTCGCTTAGGGTGCGAGAGGTCCCGGGATCGATCCCCGGCTCGGCCCACGTTTTAACATTTTTTTTCGAGAAGTGTACTTCTTCTTAGTATTTAGTGGAAGTTCTCTTGAAATTCAATTAATTTCAAGCTTTAGTATTCACCTATAGATATCAGATTAATAATATTCAGTTAAAAATAAACATGGAAAAGTAGGAGGTTCATCGTAGTGAATGGATATTTCAGGCCGAGTGGTCTAGTGGTATGATTCTCGCTTAGGGTGCGAGAGGTCCCGGGATCGATCCCCGGCTCGGCCCACGTTTTAACATTTTGTTTCGAGAAGTGTACTTCTTCTTTGTATTCAGTTGAAGTTCTCTTGAAATTCAATTAATGTTGAGCTTTAGTATTCACCTATAGATATCAGATTAATAATATTCAGTTAAAAATAATCATGGAAAAGTAGGAGGTTCATCGTAGTGAATGGATATTTCAGGCCGAGTGGTCTAGTGGTATGATTCTCGCTTAGGGTGCGAGAGGTCCCGGGATCGATCCCCGGCTCGGCCCACGTTTTAACATTTTGTTTCGAGAAGTGTACTTCTTCATCATATTTAGTTTAAGTTCTCTTGAAATTCAATTAATTTTAAGCTTGAGTGTTCACCTATAGATATCAGATTAATAATATTCAGTTAAAAATATATGTATATGGAAAAGTAGAAGGTTCATCGTAGTGAATGGATATTTCAGGCCGAGTGGTCTAGTGGTATGATTCTCGCTTAGGGTGCGAGAGGATATCAGATTAATAATATTCAGTTAAAAATAATTATGGAAAAGTAGGAGGTTCATCGTAGTGAATGGATATTTCAGGCCGAGTGGTCTAGTGGTATGATTCTCGCTTAGGGTGCGAGAGGTCCCGGGATCGATCCCCGGCTCGGCCCACGTTTTAACATTTTGTTTCGAGAAGTGTACTTCTTCATCATATTTAGTTTAAGTTCTCTTGAAATTCAATTAATTTTAAGCTTGAGTGTTCACCTATAGATATCAGATTAATAATATTCAGTTAAAAATATATGTATATGGAAAAGTAGAAGGTTCATCGTAGTGAATGGATATTTCAGGCCGAGTGGTCTAGTGGTATGATTCTCGCTTAGGGTGCGAGAGGTCCCGGGATCGATCCCCGGCTCGGCCCACGTTTTAACATTTTGTTTCGAGAAGTGTACTTCTTCTTTGTATTCAGTTGAAGTTCTCTTGAAATTCAATTAATGTTGAGCTTTAGTATTCACCTATAGATATCAGATTAATAATATTCAGTTAAAAATAATTATGGAAAAGTAGGAGGTTCATCGTAGTGAATGGATATTTCAGGCCGAGTGGTCTAGTGGTATGATTCTCGCTTAGGGTGCGAGAGGTCCCGGGATCGATCCCCGGCTCGGCCCACGTTTTAACATTTTGTTTCGAGAAGTGTACTTCTTCTTTGTATTCAGTTGAAGTTCTCTTGAAATTCAATTAATGTTGAGCTTTAGTATTCACCTATAGATATCAGATTAATAATATTCAGTTAAAAATAATCATGGAAAAGTAGGAGGTTCATCGTAGTGAATGGATATTTCAGGCCGAGTGGTCTAGTGGTATGATTCTCGCTTAGGGTGCGAGAGGTCCCGGGATCGATCCCCGGCTCGGCCCACGTTTTAACATTTTGTTTCGAGAAGTGTACTTCTTCTTAGTATCTAGTGGAAGTTCTCTTGAAGTTCAATTAATTTCAAGCTTTAGTATTCACCTATAGATATCAGATTAATAATATTCAGTTAAAAATAAACATGGAAAAGTAGGAGGTTCATCGTAGTGAATGGATATTTCAGGCCGAGTGGTCTAGTGGTATGATTCTCGCTTAGGGTGCGAGAGGTCCCGGGATCGATCCCCGGCTCGGCCCACGTTTTAACATTTTGTTTCGAGAAGTGTACTTCTTCTTTGTATTCAGTTGAAGTTCTCTTGAAATTCAATTAATGTTGAGCTTTAGTATTCACCTATAGATATCAGATTAATAATATTCAGTTAAAAATAATTATGGAAAAGTAGGAGGTTCATCGTAGTGAATGGATATTTTAGGCCGAGTGGTCTAGTGGTATGATTCTCGCTTAGGGTGCGAGAGGTCCCGGGATCGATCCCCGGCTCGGCCCACGTTTTAACATTTTGTTTCGAGAAGTGTACTTCTTCTTAGTATTTAGTGGAAGTTCTCTTGAAATTCAATTAATTTTAACCTTGAGTGTTCACCTATAGATATCAGATTAATAATATTCAGTTGAAAATAATTATGTAAAAGTAGAAGGTTCATCGTAGTGAATGGATATTTCAGGCCGAGTGGTCTAGTGGTATGATTCTCGCTTAGGGTGCGAGAGGTCCCGGGATCGATCCCCGGCTCGGCCCACGTTTTAACATTTTGTTTCGAGAAGTGTACTTCTTCTTAGTATCTAGTGGAAGTTCTCTTGAAGTTCAATTAATTTCAAGCTTTAGTATTCACCTATAGATATCAGATTAATAATATTCAGTTAAAAATAAACATGGAAAAGTAGGAGGTTCATCGTAGTGAATGGATATTTCAGGCCGAGTGGTCTAGTGGTATGATTCTCGCTTAGGGTGCGAGAGGTCCCGGGATCGATCCCCGGCTCGGCCCACGTTTTAACATTTTGTTTCGAGAAGTGTACTTCTTCTTTGTATTCAGTTGAAGTTCTCTTGAAATTCAATTAATGTTGAGCTTTAGTATTCACCTATAGATATCAGATTAATAATATTCAGTTAAAAATAATTATGGAAAAGTAGGAGGTTCATCGTAGTGAATGGATATTTTAGGCCGAGTGGTCTAGTGGTATGATTCTCGCTTAGGGTGCGAGAGGTCCCGGGATCGATCCCCGGCTCGGCCCACGTTTTAACATTTTGTTTCGAGAAGTGTACTTCTTCTTAGTATTTAGTGGAAGTTCTCTTGAAATTCAATTAATTTTAACCTTGAGTGTTCACCTATAGATATCAGATTAATAATATTCAGTTGAAAATAATTATGTAAAAGTAGAAGGTTCATCGTAGTGAATGGATATTTCAGGCCGAGTGGTCTAGTGGTATGATTCTCGCTTAGGGTGCGAGAGGTCCCGGGATCGATCCCCGGCTCGGCCCACGTTTTAACATTTTGTTTCGAGAAGTGTACTTCTTCTTAGTATCTAGTGGAAGTTCTCTTGAAGTTCAATTAATTTCAAGCTTTAGTATTCACCTATAGATATCAGATTAATAATATTCAGTTAAAAATAAACATGGAAAAGTAGGAGGTTCATCGTAGTGAATGGATATTTCAGGCCGAGTGGTCTAGTGGTATGATTCTCGCTTAGGGTGCGAGAGGTCCCGGGATCGATCCCCGGCTCGGCCCACGTTTTAACATTTTGTTTCGAGAAGTGTACTTCTTCTTTGTATTCAGTTGAAGTTCTCTTGAAATTCAATTAATGTTGAGCTTTAGTATTCACCTATAGATATCAGATTAATAATTTTCAGTTAAAAATAATTATGGAAAAGTAGGAGGTTCATCGTAGTGAATGGATATTTTAGGCCGAGTGGTCTAGTGGTATGATTCTCGCTTAGGGTGCGAGAGGTCCCGGGATCGATCCCCGGCTCGGCCCACGTTTTAACATTTTGTTTCGAGAAGTGTACTTCTTCTTAGTATTTAGTGGAAGTTCTCTTGAAATTCAATTAATTTTAACCTTGAGTGTTCACCTATAGATATCAGATTAATAATATTCAGTTGAAAATAATTATGTAAAAGTAGAAGGTTCATCGTAGTGAATGGATATTTCAGGCCGAGTGGTCTAGTGGTATGATTCTCGCTTAGGGTGCGAGAGGTCCCGGGATCGATCCCCGGCTCGGCCCACGTTTTAACATTTTGTTTCGAGAAGTGTACTTCTTCTTAGTATCTAGTGGAAGTTCTCTTGAAGTTCAATTAATTTCAAGCTTTAGTATTCACCTATAGATATCAGATTAATAATATTCAGTTAAAAATATATATGGAAAAGTAGGAGGTTCATCGTAGTGAATGGATATTTCAGGCCGAGTGGTCTAGTGGTATGATTCTCGCTTAGGGTGCGAGAGGTCCCGGGATCGATCCCCGGCTCGGCCCACGTTTTAACATTTTGTTTCGAGAAGTGTACTTCTTCTTTGTATTCAGTTGAAGTTCTCTTGAAATTCAATTAATGTTGAGCTTTAGTATTCACCTATAGATATCAGATTAATAATATTCAGTTAAAAATAATCATGGAAAAGTAGGAGGTTCATCGTAGTGAATGGATATTTCAGGCCGAGTGGTCTAGTGGTATGATTCTCGCTTAGGGTGCGAGAGGTCCCGGGATCGATCCCCGGCTCGGCCCACGTTTTAACATTTTGTTTCGAGAAGTGTACTTCTTCTTCGTATTTAGTTGTAGTTCTCTTGAAATTCATTTAATTTTAAGCTTGAGTGTTCACCTATAGATATCAGATTAATAATATTCAGTTAAAAAAAACTATGGAAAAGTAGAAGGTTCATCGTAGTAAATGGATATTTCAGGCCGAGTGGTCTAGTGGTATGATTCTCGCGTAGGGTGCGAGAGGTCCCGGGATCGATCCCCGGCTCGGCCCACGTTTTAACATTTTGTTTCGAGAAGTGTACTTCTTCTTAGTATTTAGTGGAAGTTCTCTTGAAATTCAATTAATTTCAAGCTTTAGTATTCACCTATAGATATCAGATTAATAATATTCAGTTAAAAATAAACATGGAAAAGTAGGAGGTTCATCGTAGTGAATGGATATTTCAGGCCGAGTGGTCTAGTGGTATGATTCTCGCTTAGGGTGCGAGAGGTCCCGGGGTCGATCCCCGGCTCGGCCCACGTTTTAACATTTTGTTTCGAGAAGTGTACTTCTTCTTAGTATTTAGTGGAAGTTCTCTTGAAATTCAATTAATTTTAACCTTGAGTGTTCACCTATAGATATCAGATTAATAATATTCAGTTGAAAATAATTATGTAAAAGTAGAAGGTTCATCGTAGTGAATGGATATTTCAGGCCGAGTGGTCTAGTGGTATGATTCTCGCTTAGGGTGCGAGAGGTCCCGGGATCGATCCCCGGCTCGGCCCACGTTTTAACATTTTGTTTCGAGAAGTGTACTTCTTCTTTGTATTCAGTTGAAGTTCTCTTGAAATTCAATTAATGTTGAGCTTTAGTATTCACCTATAGATATCAGATTAATAATATTCAGTTAAAAATAATCATGGAAAAGTAGGAGGTTCATCGTAGTGAATGGATATTTCAGGCCGAGTGGTCTAGTGGTATGATTCTCGCTTAGGGTGCGAGAGGTCCCGGGATCGATCCCCGGCTCGGCCCACGTTTTAACATTTTGTTTCGAGAAGTGTACTTCTTCTTCGTATTTAGTTGTAGTTCTCTTGAAATTCATTTAATTTTAAGCTTGAGTGTTCACCTATAGATATCAGATTAATAATATTCAGTTAAAAAAAACTATGGAAAAGTAGAAGGTTCATCGTAGTAAATGGATATTTCAGGCCGAGTGGTCTAGTGGTATGATTCTCGCTTAGGGTGCGAGAGGTCCCGGGATCGATCCCCGGCTCGGCCCACGTTTTAACATTTTGTTTCGAGAAGTGTACTTCTTCTTAGTATTTAATGGAAGTTCTCTTGAAATTCAATTAATTTTAACCTTGAGTGTTCACCTATAGATATCAGATTAATAATATTCAGTTGAAAATAATTATGTAAAAGTAGAAGGTTCATCGTAGTGAATGGATATTTCAGGCCGAGTGGTCTAGTGGTATGATTCTCGCTTAGGGTGCGAGAGGTCCCGGGATCGATCCCCGGCTCGGCCCACGTTTTAACATTTTGTTTCGAGAAGTGTACTTCTTCTTTGTATTCAGTTGAAGTTCTCTTGAAATTCAATTAATGTTGAGCTTTAGTATTCACCTATAGATATCAGATTAATAATATTCAGTTAAAAATAATCATGGAAAAGTAGGAGGTTCATCGTAGTGAATGGATATTTCAGGCCGAGTGGTCTAGTGGTATGATTCTCGCTTAGGGTGCGAGAGGTCCCGGGATCGATCCCCGGCTCGGCCCACGTTTTAACATTTTGTTTCGAGAAGTGTACTTCTTCTTCGTATTTAGTTGTAGTTCTCTTGAAATTCATTTAATTTTAAGCTTGAGTGTTCACCTATAGATATCAGATTAATAATATTCAGTTAAAAAAAACTATGGAAAAGTAGAAGGTTCATCGTAGTAAATGGATATTTCAGGCCGAGTGGTCTAGTGGAATGATTCTCGCTTAGGGTGCGAGAGGTCCCGGGATCGATCCCCGGCTCGGCCCACGTTTTAACATTTTGTTTCGAGAAGTGTACTTCTTCTTAGTATTTAGTGGAAGTTCTCTTGAAATTCAATTAATTTTAACCTTGAGTGTTCACCTATAGATATCAGATTAATAATATTCAGTTGAAAATAATTATGTAAAAGTAGAAGGTTCATCGTAGTGAATGGATATTTCAGGCCGAGTGGTCTAGTGGTATGATTCTCGCTTAGGGTGCGAGAGGTCCCGGGATCGATCCCCGGCTCGGCCCACGTTTTAACATTTTGTTTCGAGAAGTGTACTTCTTCTTAGTATTTAGTGGAAGTTCTCTTGAAGTTCAATTAATTTCAAGCTTTAGTATTCACCTATAGATATCAGATTAATAATATTCAGTTAAACATATATATGGAAAAGTAGGAGGTTCATCGTAGTGAATGGATATTTCAGGCCGAGTGGTCTAGTGGTATGATTCTCGCTTAGGGTGCGAGAGGTCCCGGGATCGATCCCCGGCTCGGCCCACGTTTTAACATTTTTTTTCGAGAAGTGTACTTCTTCTTAGTGTTTATTGGAAGTTCTCTTCAAATTCAATTAATTTTAAGCTTGAGTGTTCACCTATAGATATCAGATTAATAATATTCAGTTAAAAAAAACTATGGAAAAGTAGAAGGTTCATCGTAGTGAATGGATATTTCAGGCCGAGTGGTCTAGTGGTATGATTCTCGCTTATTGTGCGAGAGGTCCCGGGATCGATCCCCGGCTCGGCCCACGTTTTAACATTTTGTTTCGAGAAGTGTACTTCTTCTTAGTATTTAATGGAAGTTCTCTTGAAATTCAATTAATTTTAAGCTTGAGTGTTCACCTATAGATATCAGATTAATAATATGTAGTTAACAATAATTATGGAAAAGTAGAAGGTTCATCGTAGTGAATGGATAGTTCAGGCCGAGTGGTCTAGTGGTATGATTCTCGCTTAGGGTGCGAGAGGTCCCGGGATCGATCCCCGGCTCGGCCCACGTTTTAACATTTTGTTTCGAGAAGTGTACTTCTTCTTCGTATTTAGTTTAAGTTCTCTTGAAATTCATTTAATTTTAAGCTTGAGTGTTCACCTATAGATATCAGATTAATAATATTCAGTTAAAAAAAACTATGGAAAAGTAGGACGTTCATCGTAGTGAATGGATATTTCAGGCCGAGTGGTCTAGTGGTATGATTCTCGCTTAGGGTGCGAGAGGTCCCGGGATCGATCCCCGGCTCGGCCCACATTTTAACATTTTGTTTCGAGAAGTGTACTTCTTCTTCGTATTTAGTGGAAGTTATCTTGAAATTCAATTAATGTTGAGCTTTAGTATTCACCTATAGATATCAGATTAATAATATTCAGTTGAAAATAATTATGGAAACGTAGAAGGTTCATCGTAGTGAATGGATATTTCAGGCCGAGTGGTCTAGTGGTATGATTCTCGCTTAGGGTGCGAGAGGTCCCGGGATCGATCCCCGGCTCGGCCCACATTTTAACATTTTGTTTCGAGAAGTGTACTTCTTCTTAGTGTTTATTGGAAGTTCTCTTGAAATTCAATTAATGTTGAGCTTTAGTATTCACCTATAGATATCAGATTAATAATATTCAGTTAAAAATAATTATGGAAACGTAGAAGGTTCATCGTAGTGAATGGATATTTCAGGCCGAGTGGTCTAGTGGTATGATTCTCGCTTAGGGTGCGAGAGGTCCCGGGATCGATCCCCGGCTCGGCCCACGTTTTAACAATTTGTTTCGAGAAGTGTACTTCTTCTTCGTATTTAGTTTAAGTTCTCTTGAAATTCAATTAATTTTAAGCTTGAGTGTTCACCTATAGATATCAGATTAATAATATTCAGTTAAAAAAAACTATGGAAAAGTAGGACGTTCATCGTAGTGAATGGATATTTCAGGCCGAGTGGTCTAGTGGTATGATTCTCGCTTAGGGTGCGAGAGGTCCCGGGATCGATCCCCGGCTCGGCCCACATTTTAACATTTTGTTTCGAGAAGTGTACTTCTTCTTAGTGTTTATTGGAAGTTCTCTTGAAATTCAATTAATTTTAAGCTTGAGTGTTCACCTATAGATATCAGATTAATAATATTCAGTTAAAAATATATATGGAAAAGTAGGAGGTTCATCGTAGTGAATGGATATTTCAGGCCGAGTGGTCTAGTGGTATGATTCTCGCTTAGGGTGCGAGAGGTCCCGGGATCGATCCCCGGCTCGGCCCACGTTTTAACATTTTGTTTCGAGAAGTGTACTTCTTCTTAGTGTTTATTGGAAGTTCTCTTAAATTCAATTAATGTTGAGCTTTAGTATTCACCTATAGATATCAGATTAATAATATTCAGTTAAAAATAATTATGGAAAAGTAGGAGGTTCATCGTAGTGAATGGATATTTCAGGCCGAGTGGTCTAGTGGTATGATTCTCGCTTAGGGTGCGAGAGGTCCCGGGATCGATCCCCGGCTCGGCCCACATTTTAACATTTTGTTTCGAGAAGTGTACTTCTTCTTAGTGTTTATTGGAAGTTCTCTTGAAATTCAATTAATGTTGAGCTTTAGTATTCACCTATAGATATCAGATTAATAATATTCAGTTAAAAATAATTATGGAAAAGTAGAAGGTTCATCGTAGTGAATGGATATTTCAGGCCGAGTGGTCTAGTGGTATGATTCTCGCTTAGGGTGCGAGAGGTCCCGGGATCGATCCCCGGCTCGGCCCACGTTTTAACATTTTGTTTCGAGAAGTGTACTTCTTCTTCGTATTTAGTTTAAGTTCTCTTGAAATTCAATTAATTTTAAGCTTGAGTGTTCACCTATAGATATCAGATTAATAATATTCAGTTAAAAATAATTATGGAAACGTAGAAGGTTCATCGTAGTGAATGAATATTTCAGGCCGAGTGGTCTAGTGGTATGATTCTCGCTTAGGGTGCGAGAGGTCACGGAATCGATCCCCGGCTCGACCCACGTTTTAACATTTTGTTTCGAGAAGTGTACTTCTTCTTAGTGTTTATTGGAAGTTCTCTTGAAATTCAATTAATGTTGAGCTTGAGTGTTCACCTATAGATATCAGATTAATAATATTCAGTTAAAAATATATATGGAAAAGTAGGAGGTTCATCGTAGTGAATGGATATTTCAGGCCGAGTGGTCTAGTGGTATGATTCTCGCTTATTGTGCGAGAGGTCACGGAATCGATCCCCGGCTCGACCCACGTTTTAACATTTTGTTTCGAGAAGTGTATTTCTTCTTAGTGTTTATTGGAAGTTCTCTTGAAATTCAATTAATTTTAAGCTTGAGTGTTCACCTATAGATATCAGATTAATAATATTCAGTTAAAAATATATATGGAAAAGTAGGAGGTTCATCGTAGTGAATGGATATTTCAGGCCGAGTGGTCTAGTGGTATGATTCTCGCTTATTGTGCGAGAGGTCCCGGGATCGATCCCCGGCTCGGCCCACATTTCAACATTTTGTTTCGAGAAGTGTACTTCTTCTTAGTGTTTATTGGAAGTTCTCTTGAAATTCAATTAATTTTAAGCTTGAGTGTTCACCTATAGATATCAGATTAATAATATTCAGTTAAAAATATATATGGAAAAGTAGGAGGTTCATCGTAGTGAATGGATATTTCAGGCCGAGTGGTCTAGTGGTATGATTCTCGCTTAGGGTGCGAGAGGTCCCGGGATCGATCCCCGGCTCGGCCCACATTTTAACATTTTGTTTCGAGAAGTGTACTTCTTCTTTGTATTTAGTTTAAGTTCTCTTGAAATTCAATTAGTGTTGAGCTTTAGTATTCACCTATAGATATCAGATTAATAATATTCAGTTAAAAATAATTATGGAAACGTAGAAGGTTCATCGTAGTGAATGGATATTTCAGGCCGAGTGGTCTAGTGGTATGATTCTCGCTTAGGGTGCGAGAGGTCCCGGGATCGATCCCCGGCTCGGCCCACGTTTTAACATTTTTTTTCGAGAAGTGTACTTCTTCTTAGTATTTAGTGGAAGTTCTCTTGAAATTCAATTAATTTTAAGCTTTAGTATTCACCTATAGATATCAGATTAATAATATTCAGTTAAAAATAATTATGGAAACGTAGAAGGTTCATCGTAGTGAATGGATATTTCAGGCCGAGTGGTCTAGTGGTATGATTCTCGCTTAGGGTGCGAGAGGTCCCGGGATCGATCCCCGGCTCGGCCCACGTTTTAACATTTTGTTTCGAGAAGTGTACTTCTTCTTCGTATTTAGTTTAAGTTCTCTTGAAATTCAATTATTGTTGAGCTTTAGTATTCACCTATAGATATCAGATTAATAATATTCAGTTAAAAATAATTATGGAAACGTAGAAGGTTCATCGTAGTGAATGAATATTTCAGGCCGAGTGGTCTAGTGGTATGATTCTCGCTTAGGGTGCGAGAGGTCACGGAATCGATCCCCGGCTCGACCCACGTTTTAACATTTTGTTTCGAGAAGTGTACTTCTTCTTAGTGTTTATTGGAAGTTCTCTTGAAATTCAATTAATGTTGAGCTTGAGTGTTCACCTATAGATATCAGATTAATAATATTCAGTTAAAAATATATATGGAAAAGTAGGAGGTTCATCGTAGTGAATGGATATTTCAGGCCGAGTGGTCTAGTGGTATGATTCTCGCTTAGGGTGCGAGAGGTCCCGGGATCGATCCCCGGCTCGGCCCCTGTTTTAACATTTTGTTTCGAGAAGTGTACTTCTTCTTCGTATTTAGTTTAAGTTCTCTTGAAATTCAATTATTGTTGAGCTTTAGTATTCACCTATAGATATCAGATTAATAATATTCAGTTAAAAATAATTATGGAAACGTAGAAGGTTCATCGTAGTGAATGGATATTTCAGGCCGAGTGGTCTAGTGGTATGATTCTCGCTTAGGGTGCGAGAGGTCCCGGGATCGATCCCCGGCTCGGCCCACGTTTTAACATTTTGTTTCGAGAAGTGTACTTCTTCTTCGTATTTAGTTTAAGTTCTCTTGAAATTCAATTATTGTTGAGCTTTAGTATTCACCTATAGATATCAGATTAATAATATTCAGTTAAACATATATATGGAAACGTAGAAGGTTCATCGTAGTGAATGGATATTTCAGGCCGAGTGGTCTAGTGGTATGATTCTCGCTTAGGGTGCGAGAGGTCACGGGATCGATCCCCGGCTCGAACCACGTTTTAACATTTTGTTTCGAGAAGTGTACTTCTTCTTAGTGTTTATTGGAAGTTCTCTTGAAATTCAATTAATTTTAAGCTTGAGTGTTCACCTATAGATATCAGATTAATAATATTCAGTTAAAAATAATTATGGAAACGTAGAAGGTTCATCGTAGTGAATGGATATTTCAGGCCGAGTGGTCTAGTGGTATGATTCTCGCTTAGGGTGCGAGAGGTCCCGGGATCGATCCCCGGCTCGGCCCACGTTTTAACATTTTGTTTCGAGAAGTGTACTTCTTCTTCGTATTTAGTTTAAGTTCTCTTGAAATTCAATTATTGTTGAGCTTTAGTATTCACCTATAGATATCAGATTAATAATATTCAGTTAAAAATAATTATGGAAACGTAGAAGGTTCATCGTAGTGAATGAATATTTCAGGCCGAGTGGTCTAGTGGTATGATTCTCGCTTAGGGTGCGAGAGGTCACGGAATCGATCCCCGGCTCGACCCACGTTTTAACATTTTGTTTCGAGAAGTGTACTTCTTCTTAGTGTTTATTGGAAGTTCTCTTGAAATTCAATTAATGTTGAGCTTGAGTGTTCACCTATAGATATCAGATTAATAATATTCAGTTAAAAATATATATGGAAAAGTAGGAGGTTCATCGTAGTGAATGGATATTTCAGGCCGAGTGGTCTAGTGGTATGATTCTCGCTTAGGGTGCGAGAGGTCCCGGGATCGATCCCCGGCTCGGCCCCTGTTTTAACATTTTGTTTCGAGAAGTGTACTTCTTCTTCGTATTTAGTTTAAGTTCTCTTGAAATTCAATTATTGTTGAGCTTTAGTATTCACCTATAGATATCAGATTAATAATATTCAGTTAAAAATAATTATGGAAACGTAGAAGGTTCATCGTAGTGAATGGATATTTCAGGCCGAGTGGTCTAGTGGTATGATTCTCGCTTAGGGTGCGAGAGGTCCCGGGATCGATCCCCGGCTCGGCCCACGTTTTAACATTTTGTTTCGAGAAGTGTACTTCTTCTTCGTATTTAGTTTAAGTTCTCTTGAAATTCAATTATTGTTGAGCTTTAGTATTCACCTATAGATATCAGATTAATAATATTCAGTTAAAAATAATTATGGAAACGTAGAAGGTTCATCGTAGTGAATGAATATTTCAGGCCGAGTGGTCTAGTGGTATGATTCTCGCTTAGGGTGCGAGAGGTCACGGAATCGATCCCCGGCTCGAACCACGTTTTAACATTTTGTTTCGAGAAGTGTACTTCTTCTTAGTGTTTATTGGAAGTTCTCTTGAAATTCAATTAATTTTAAGCTTTAGTATTCACCTATAGATATCAGATTAATAATATTCAGTTAAAAATAATTATGGAAACGTAGAAGGTTCATCGTAGTGAATGAATATTTCAGGCCGAGTGGTCTAGTGGTATGATTCTCGCTTAGGGTGCGAGAGGTCCCGGGATCGATCCCCGGCTCGGCCCACGTTTTAACATTTTTTTTCGAGAAGTGTACTTCTTCTTAGTATTTAGTGGAAGTTCTCTTGAAATTCAATTAATTTTAAGCTTTAGTATTCACCTATAGATATCAGATTAATAATATTCAGTTAAAAATAATTATGGAAACGTAGAAGGTTCATCGTAGTGAATGGATATTTCAGGCCGAGTGGTCTAGTGGTATGATTCTCGCTTAGGGTGCGAGAGGTCCCGGGATCGATCCCCGGCTCGGCCCACGTTTTAACATTTTTTTTCGAGAAGTGTACTTCTTCTTAGTATTTAGTGGAAGTTCTCTTGAAATTCAATTAATTTTAAGCTTTAGTATTCACCTATAGATATCAGATTAATAATATTCAGTTAAAAATAATTATGGAAACGTAGAAGGTTCATCGTAGTGAATGGATATTTCAGGCCGAGTGGTCTAGTGGTATGATTCTCGCTTAGGGTGCGAGAGGTCACGGAATCGATCCCCGGCTCGACCCACGTTTTAACATTTTGTTTCGAGAAGTGTACTTCTTCTTAGTGTTTATTGGAAGTTCTCTTGAAATTCAATTAATTTTAAGCTTGAGTGTTCACCTATAGATATCAGATTAATAATATTCAGTTAAAAATAATTATGGAAACGTAGAGGGTTCATCGTAGTGAATGGATATTTCAGGCCGAGTGGTCTAGTGGTATGATTCTCGCTTATTGTGCGAGAGGTCCCGGGATCGATCCCCGGCTCGGCCCACATTTCAACATTTTGTTTCGAGAAGTGTACTTCTTCTTAGTGTTTATTGGAAGTTCTCTTGAAATTCAATTAATTTTAAGCTTGAGTGTTCACCTATAGATATCAGATTAATAATATTCAGTTAAAAATATATATGGAAAAGTAGGAGGTTCATCGTAGTGAATGGATATTTCAGGCCCAGTGGTCTAGTGGTATGATTCTCGCTTAGGGTGCGAGAGGTCCCGGGATCGATCCCCGGCTCGGCCCACATTTTAACATTTTGTTTCGAGAAGTGTACTTCTTCTTTGTATTTAGTTTAAGTTCTCTTGAAATTCAATTAGTGTTGAGCTTTAGTATTCACCTATAGATATCAGATTAATAATATTCAGTTAAAAATAATTATGGAAACGTAGAAGGTTCATCGTAGTGAATGGATATTTCAGGCCGAGTGGTCTAGTGGTATGATTCTCGCTTAGGGTGCGAGAGGTCCCGGGATCGATCCCCGGCTCGGCCCACGTTTTAACATTTTTTTTCGAGAAGTGTACTTCTTCTTAGTATTTAGTGGAAGTTCTCTTGAAATTCAATTAATTTTAAGCTTTAGTATTCACCTATAGATATCAGATTAATAATATTCAGTTAAAAATAATTATGGAAACGTAGAAGGTTCATCGTAGTGAATGGATATTTCAGGCCGAGTGGTCTAGTGGTATGATTCTCGCTTAGGGTGCGAGAGGTCCCGGGATCGATCCCCGGCTCGGCCCACGTTTTAACATTTTGTTTCGAGAAGTGTACTTCTTCTTCGTATTTAGTTTAAGTTCTCTTGAAATTCAATTATTGTTGAGCTTTAGTATTCACCTATAGATATCAGATTAATAATATTCAGTTAAACATATATATGGAAACGTAGAAGGTTCATCGTAGTGAATGGATATTTCAGGCCGAGTGGTCTAGTGGTATGATTCTCGCTTAGGGTGCGAGAGGTCACGGGATCGATCCCCGGCTCGAACCACGTTTTAACATTTTGTTTCGAGAAGTGTACTTCTTCTTAGTGTTTATTGGAAGTTCTCTTGAAATTCAATTAATTTTAAGCTTGAGTGTTCACCTATAGATATCAGATTAATAATATTCAGTTAAAAATAATTATGGAAACGTAGAAGGTTCATCGTAGTGAATGGATATTTCAGGCCGAGTGGTCTAGTGGTATGATTCTCGCTTAGGGTGCGAGAGGTCCCGGGATCGATCCCCGGCTCGGCCCACGTTTTAACATTTTGTTTCGAGAAGTGTACTTCTTCTTCGTATTTAGTTCAAGTTCTCTTGAAATTCAATTATTGTTGAGCTTTAGTATTCACCTATAGATATCAGATTAATAATATTCAGTTAAAAATAATTATGGAAACGTAGAAGGTTCATCGTAGTGAATGAATATTTCAGGCCGAGTGGTCTAGTGGTATGATTCTCGCTTAGGGTGCGAGAGGTCACGGAATCGATCCCCGGCTCGACCCACGTTTTAACATTTTGTTTCGAGAAGTGTACTTCTTCTTAGTGTTTATTGGAAGTTCTCTTGAAATTCAATTAATTTTAAGCTTGAGTGTTCACCTATAGATATCAGATTAATAATATTCAGTTAAAAATAATTATGGAAACGTAGAGGGTTCATCGTAGTGAATGGATATTTCAGGCCGAGTGGTCTAGTGGTATGATTCTCGCTTAGGGTGCGAGAGGTCCCGGGATCGATCCCCGGCTCGGCCCACATTTTAACATTTTGTTTCGAGAAGTGTACTTCTTCTTTGTATTTAGTTTAAGTTCTCTTGAAATTCAATTAGTGTTGAGCTTTAGTATTCACCTATAGATATCAGATTAATAATATTCAGTTAAAAATAATTATGGAAACGTAGAAGGTTCATCGTAGTGAATGGATATTTCAGGCCGAGTGGTCTAGTGGTATGATTCTCGCTTAGGGTGCGAGAGGTCCCGGGATCGATCCCCGGCTCGGCCCACGTTTTAACATTTTTTTTCGAGAAGTGTACTTCTTCTTAGTATTTAGTGGAAGTTCTCTTGAAATTCAATTAATTTTAAGCTTTAGTATTCACCTATAGATATCAGATTAATAATATTCAGTTAAAAATAATTATGGAAACGTAGAAGGTTCATCGTAGTGAATGGATATTTCAGGCCGAGTGGTCTAGTGGTATGATTCTCGCTTAGGGTGCGAGAGGTCCCGGGATCGATCCCCGGCTCGGCCCACGTTTTAACATTTTGTTTCGAGAAGTGTACTTCTTCTTCGTATTTAGTTTAAGTTCTCTTGAAATTCAATTATTGTTGAGCTTTAGTATTCACCTATAGATATCAGATTAATAATATTCAGTTAAAGATATATATGGAAACGTAGAAGGTTCATCGTAGTGAATGGATATTTCAGGCCGAGTGGTCTAGTGGTATGATTCTCGCTTAGGGTGCGAGAGGTCACGGGATCGATCCCCGGCTCGAACCACGTTTTAACATTTTGTTTCGAGAAGTGTACTTCTTCTTAGTGTTTATTGGAAGTTCTCTTGAAATTCAATTAATTTTAAGCTTGAGTGTTCACCTATAGATATCAGATTAATAATATTCAGTTAAAAATAATTATGGAAACGTAGAGGGTTCATCGTAGTGAATGGATATTTCAGGCCGAGTGGTCTAGTGGTATGATTCTCGCTTAGGGTGCGAGAGGTCCCGGGATCGATCCCCGGCTCGGCCCACGTTTTAACATTTTGTTTCGAGACGTGTACTTCTTCTTTGTATTTAGTTTAAGTTCTCTTGAAATTCAATTAATGTTGAGCTTTAGTATTCACCTATAGATATCAGATTAATAATATTCAATTAAAAATATATATGGAAAAGTAGAAGGTTCATCGTAGTGAATGGATATTTCAGGCCGAGTGGTCTAGTGGTATGATTCTCGCTTAGGGTGCGAGAGGTCCCGGGATCGATCCCCGGCTCGGCCCACGTTTTAACATTTTTTTTCGAGAAGTGTACTTCTTCTTAGTATTTAGTGGAAGTTCTCTTGAAATTCAATTAATTTTAAGCTTTAGTATTCACCTATAGATATCAGATTAATAATATTCAGTTAAAAATAATTATGGAAACGTAGAAGGTTCATCGTAGTGAATGGATATTTCAGGCCGAGTGGTCTAGTGGTATGATTCTCGCTTAGGGTGCGAGAGGTCCCGGGATCGATCCCCGGCTCGGCCCACGTTTTAACATTTTGTTTCGAGAAGTGTACTTCTTCTTCGTATTTAGTTTAAGTTCTCTTGAAATTCAATTATTGTTTAGCTTTAGTATTCACCTATAGATATCAGATTAATAATATTCAGTTAAACATATATATGGAAAAGTAGGAGGTTCATCGTAGTGAATGGATATTTCAGGCCGAGTGGTCTAGTGGTATGATTCTCGCTTAGGGTGCGAGAGGTCACCGGATCGATCCCCAGCTCGACCCACGTTTTAACATTTTGTTTCGAGAAGTGTACTTCTTCTTAGTGTTTATTGGAAGTTCTCTTGAAATTCAATTAATTTTAAGCTTGAGTGTTCACCTATAGATATCAGATTAATAATATTCAGTTAAAAATAATTATGGAAACGTAGAGGGTTCATCGTAGTGAATGGATATTTCAGGCCGAGTGGTCTAGTGGTATGATTCTCGCTTATTGTGCGAGAGGTCCCGGGATCGATCCCCGGCTCGGCCCACATTTCAACATTTTGTTTCGAGAAGTGTACTTCTTCTTAGTGTTTATTGGAAGTTCTCTTGAAATTCAATTAATTTTAAGCTTGAGTGTTCACCTATAGATATCGGATTAATAATATTCAGTTAAAAATATATATGGAAAAGTAGGAGGTTCATCGTAGTGAATGGATATTTCAGGCCCAGTGGTCTAGTGGTATGATTCTCGCTTAGGGTGCGAGAGGTCCCGGGATCGATCCCCGGCTCGGCCCACATTTTAACATTTTGTTTCGAGAAGTGTACTTCTTCTTTGTATTTAGTTTAAGTTCTCTTGAAATTCAATTAGTGTTGAGCTTTAGTATTCACCTATAGATATCAGATTAATAATATTCAGTTAAAAATAATTATGGAAACGTAGAAGGTTCATCGTAGTGAATGGATATTTCAGGCCGAGTGGTCTAGTGGTATGATTCTCGCTTAGGGTGCGAGAGGTCCCGGGATCGATCCCCGGCTCGGCCCACGTTTTAACATTTTTTTTCGAGAAGTGTACTTCTTCTTAGTATTTAGTGGAAGTTCTCTTGAAATTCAATTAATTTTAAGCTTTAGTATTCACCTATAGATATCAGATTAATAATATTCAGTTAAAAATAATTATGGAAACGTAGAAGGTTCATCGTAGTGAATGGATATTTCAGGCCGAGTGGTCTAGTGGTATGATTCTCGCTTAGGGTGCGAGAGGTCCCGGGATCGATCCCCGGCTCGGCCCACGTTTTAACATTTTGTTTCGAGAAGTGTACTTCTTCTTCGTATTTAGTTTAAGTTCTCTTGAAATTCAATTATTGTTGAGCTTTAGTATTCACCTATAGATATCAGATTAATAATATTCAGTTAAACATATATATGGAAACGTAGAAGGTTCATCGTAGTGAATGGATATTTCAGGCCGAGTGGTCTAGTGGTATGATTCTCGCTTAGGGTGCGAGAGGTCACGGGATCGATCCCCGGCTCGAACCACGTTTTAACATTTTGTTTCGAGAAGTGTACTTCTTCTTAGTGTTTATTGGAAGTTCTCTTGAAATTCAATTAATTTTAAGCTTGAGTGTTCACCTATAGATATCAGATTAATAATATTCAGTTAAAAATAATTATGGAAACGTAGAAGGTTCATCGTAGTGAATGGATATTTCAGGCCGAGTGGTCTAGTGGTATGATTCTCGCTTAGGGTGCGAGAGGTCCCGGGATCGATCCCCGGCTCGGCCCACGTTTTAACATTTTGTTTCGAGAAGTGTACTTCTTCTTCGTATTTAGTTCAAGTTCTCTTGAAATTCAATTATTGTTGAGCTTTAGTATTCACCTATAGATATCAGATTAATAATATTCAGTTAAAAATAATTATGGAAACGTAGAAGGTTCATCGTAGTGAATGAATATTTCAGGCCGAGTGGTCTAGTGGTATGATTCTCGCTTAGGGTGCGAGAGGTCACGGAATCGATCCCCGGCTCGACCCACGTTTTAACATTTTGTTTCGAGAAGTGTACTTCTTCTTAGTGTTTATTGGAAGTTCTCTTGAAATTCAATTAATTTTAAGCTTGAGTGTTCACCTATAGATATCAGATTAATAATATTCAGTTAAAAATAATTATGGAAACGTAGAGGGTTCATCGTAGTGAATGGATATTTCAGGCCGAGTGGTCTAGTGGTATGATTCTCGCTTAGGGTGCGAGAGGTCCCGGGATCGATCCCCGGCTCGGCCCACATTTTAACATTTTGTTTCGAGAAGTGTACTTCTTCTTTGTATTTAGTTTAAGTTCTCTTGAAATTCAATTAGTGTTGAGCTTTAGTATTCACCTATAGATATCAGATTAATAATATTCAGTTAAAAATAATTATGGAAACGTAGAAGGTTCATCGTAGTGAATGGATATTTCAGGCCGAGTGGTCTAGTGGTATGATTCTCGCTTAGGGTGCGAGAGGTCCCGGGATCGATCCCCGGCTCGGCCCACGTTTTAACATTTTTTTTCGAGAAGTGTACTTCTTCTTAGTATTTAGTGGAAGTTCTCTTGAAATTCAATTAATTTTAAGCTTTAGTATTCACCTATAGATATCAGATTAATAATATTCAGTTAAAAATAATTATGGAAACGTAGAAGGTTCATCGTAGTGAATGGATATTTCAGGCCGAGTGGTCTAGTGGTATGATTCTCGCTTAGGGTGCGAGAGGTCCCGGGATCGATCCCCGGCTCGGCCCACGTTTTAACATTTTGTTTCGAGAAGTGTACTTCTTCTTCGTATTTAGTTTAAGTTCTCTTGAAATTCAATTATTGTTGAGCTTTAGTATTCACCTATAGATATCAGATTAATAATATTCAGTTAAACATATATATGGAAACGTAGAAGGTTCATCGTAGTGAATGGATATTTCAGGCCGAGTGGTCTAGTGGTATGATTCTCGCTTAGGGTGCGAGAGGTCACGGGATCGATCCCCGGCTCGAACCACGTTTTAACATTTTGTTTCGAGAAGTGTACTTCTTCTTAGTGTTTATTGGAAGTTCTCTTGAAATTCAATTAATTTTAAGCTTGAGTGTTCACCTATAGATATCAGATTAATAATATTCAGTTAAAAATAATTATGGAAACGTAGAAGGTTCATCGTAGTGAATGGATATTTCAGGCCGAGTGGTCTAGTGGTATGATTCTCGCTTAGGGTGCGAGAGGTCCCGGGATCGATCCCCGGCTCGGCCCACGTTTTAACATTTTGTTTCGAGAAGTGTACTTCTTCTTCGTATTTAGTTTAAGTTCTCTTGAAATTCAATTATTGTTTAGCTTTAGTATTCACCTATAGATATCAGATTAATAATATTCAGTTAAACATATATATGGAAAAGTAGGAGGTTCATCGTAGTGAATGGATATTTCAGGCCGAGTGGTCTAGTGGTATGATTCTCGCTTAGGGTGCGAGAGGTCACCGGATCGATCCCCGGCTCGACCCACGTTTTAACATTTTGTTTCGAGAAGTGTACTTCTTCTTAGTGTTTATTGGAAGTTCTCTTGAAATTCAATTAATTTTAAGCTTGAGTGTTCACCTATAGATATCAGATTAATAATATTCAGTTAAAAATAATTATGGAAACGTAGAAGGTTCATCGTAGTGAATGGATATTTCAGGCCGAGTGGTCTAGTGGTATGATTCTCGCTTAGAGTGCGAGAGGTCACCGGATCGATCCCCGGCTCGACCCACGTTTTAACATTTTGTTTCGAGAAGTGTACTTCTTCTTAGTGTTTATTGGAAGTTCTCTTGAAATTCAATTAATGTGGAGCTTTAGTATTCACCTATAGATATCAGATTAATAATATTCAATTAAAAATATATATGGAAAAGTAGGAGGTTCATCGTAGTGAATGGATATTTCAGGCCGAGTGGTCTAGTGGTATGATTCTCGCTTAGGGTGCGAGAGGTCCCGGGATCGATCCCCGGCTCGGCCCACGTTTTAACATTTTGTTTCGAGAAGTGTACTTCTTCTTAGTATTTAATGGAAGTTCTCTTGAAATTCAATTAATTTTAAGCTTGAGTGTTCACCTATAGATATCAGATTAATAATATGTAGTTAAAAATAATTATGGAAAAGTAGGAGGTTCATCGTAGTGAATGGATATTTCAGGCCGAGTGGTCTAGTGGTATGATTCTCGCTTAGGGTGGGAGAGGTCCCGGGATCGATCCCCGGCTCGGCCCACGTTTTAACATTTTGTTTCGAGAAGTGTACTTCTTCTTCGTATTTAGTTTAAGTTCTCTTGAAATTCAATTAATTTTAAGCTTTAGTATTCACCTATAGATATCAGATTAATAATATTCAGTTAAAAATAATTATGGAAAAGTAGGAGGTTCATCGTAGTGAATGGATATTTCAGGCCGCGTTCCATTCGGAGACTCTATATATGTAACTGCAGGGTTAGAGCCAGACCGACTAGAGGAATGTGGAATGGCACCGCCTTCCCTCATGCCCCTATTCGGGAGTTCGCCCCTTTGCAAGCCCATGGACGGTTTGTATCTAACTTAGTTAATCTTATATATTAGTCTTTGTCTTGTAAATGTAGTTTACTTTATCCTTGTGTTATTGTATTGTAATGATATTGTATTGTGTATAATAAACCTATATATTTCCTTATCTTATGTAATCCTTATGCTCTGTTTCCATACCGCTACACTTATGGAATACTATACGCGTAGTTGAGCAGACTACAATGGTCTGTTCAATATACGTAGGAGCATAATGGAACGTGGGGGTTCCACCTCGAACTCATTTTTGTCGCAAAAACTCGCATAAAAAGTCTATATTTTGATATCTAAATTAAAATTTCCTCCACGGTTAGCAACATAATGAGGTCGCCAACTTGTATAAGGTGCAGGTACAAGGGATCTCTCTTTTAGAGAGCTAGGACTATATAATTTTGAATTTTTACCCGCTGTCCCCACTCATAAAACCGTCTGAGTGTCCACCCTTATAATATCGTATCCTGCACCGCTTCTCTTGCATTTTTTTTTGAGGACGTTTGGATCGAAATAGGGGACAATTTCACCAAACGAAATTTTGATTTCATTATTATTTGGCACCGAGGAGTTAGAATGAAATTTTGAAAGCGCACAAAGTTTAATATTTTATTGTGGTCAGGACTAGAGATTTGAAAGTTAAATTCAGGCGTAAAAGAGCATGCTAAGCCTAAATATTTTTGCGGGAGCCGTTATTCGGTTTTTATTTTTTTTTGATTGTGAGAATAGACCACACTAGTCCGAAAAATCCTGGCACAAATTTTATTGCCTGTCAGGTCATTTTGGCGAAAGCACATGGGCTACGGATGTTTTCTTCTCCGTAGAATGTGTCACCTTCCTCAGCTCATTTTTGTTGCTAACATCATAAGATATTCCCACACACCTACCGTAGTCTTCATATTGTAATATTCTATAAATTAGTAAAATGGTTTAAAGAAAAAAATTGCGTTTTATAAACGAGCTTTGGTCTCAGTCCATTAGTAAAATGAGCAATCTTTTTAAAATATTCTCGGAATCTCATTAGCATGCCAAAATCATTCCGGAAAAGAATCGCCCACGGCTTTTAATAATCAACGTGCACATGAGCCATTTTCCCAAGGCGCACGCACTCTTTCTTTATTAATAAGCTCGACCAAAGTTTGTGTTATGAAAAAAAAAAGAGAGAGAGAGAACAAATGAGTGAAATTAAGTATTTATTATATATAAAACAATTGTTAAAAGCCCCATTTAAAATGCAACTGTCTCACAAATTCTATAGGCTGTGAGATGGGCTCATTGCTAGGCTCTAAATACTGCGAATACACTGAATCCGCAGAGGTCCTTAGCAATAAGCCCATAGGAGACTGTTCATAAAACAAATAAATTTTAAACAAAATTTTAGACATATAATCATAAAAATCATGAGGCTTATGCTCATACCAATTCCAAGGGGATGCGATTAAATTGGGGTTTTCATACCAATGCGCGCACAAATCGGTGAGGCACCATCGCCCAATAGCTGCAACCTCATCCGCTATTTCTTGCATTAGGGAGAAATTCACTAATCCCCTCCCCAGATAATGCATTTTTAAATCCTCGATAAACTAAAATTTTTTTTTTATTATTAATATAACATGTTTCTTTGTTTTAACCAACCATCTTAATCATGTCTGGGTGAGGCCTATAAGCTAACACTTCGTCTTGATCATACAAGACGAGGTCAGCGTACAGCTTCCTCAAGACAAAAGTCATTTCCGATAGACCTTCATAAGCCATTCTTTGATTATTTTGTTTCAGCTCTACAAATATGAAGATTCTTATGCATAAAAAGGGGACATAAAACGACTGAAAATCTCTCTCAAACTTTCAAGAATTCAATTAGAGTAAAGTATTAAGATTGAGGCTAGAAAGAGCGAAGACCAACAAAATTTATAATTGATGAACATCTGTGAAAAAGAATAAAGAAAAGAGAATACGGTAGATAGGCGGAGCCAGATCTCAGGCCAAGATTTTAAAACTCTTTCTCATCTAATAACGATTCTCGGCGAAAGACGCCAAGTCTCAATCTTCAAACGTTTCTTACTTTCCCTATAACCGACCCGAATTTCTTGTCACTCATTCAACGTCAACATCCCCCATATAACGAAACACTCGCGGTTTTTCCAAACCAAGAGTGATTACAAAGTGGCACGAAGATACTCTTCGGCCGTCCCTGCTCTATACCCTTCTGAGTCCAGTGACGACATCGCAGTCGCCAGTCGAACCAGAAGCCGCACTCGACTCCTCAGTGTTCAGATTGAAGAGCCTGAACAAGAGGTAAAACCCAAAGTCGAGAAAACCTTCATTCCTCGAGAAGGCACGTATTCACCTCCGGACAACACCGAGGAGGACCCTGATTTCTATATTCAGGACTACAATATTCAAACTTCAGCTTCAACTCCAAAAGTACACTCTTTTAAAAGTAATAAGAAGATTCAAAAAATTCAAAAACCAAAACAAATAACCTCTAATACTTCACCAGCCACCCCCCACCTAAACTTATCAACTTTATCAGTTAATACTGATAACGATCTTGCATCTTCTTTTGAACTAACTCTAACACCGCAGGCATTTTCCACTCCGATAGAAAACTCACAAATTAATAAAACCTCATCTCTCACTATTCGCAAATCACCCTTATCAGTTATCACTGATAAGCTTGATTCGAAAAAGCTTGATTCTAAAAAGATTAATAAAAGAAAAACTAATACACCGCGTAGGCGCTCAACCTCTAATAATCCCGTAGAACCAAATCAGGAAATTACCGAAGTTTTGCCCTTATCACTAACTACTGATAAGTTCAAAAGTAAGAAATCTTTAACAGCTCGCTTAATAAAAGTTTTGAATTTGTCTCCAGGGGAGGTAACAACAGAACAAGTTGATAACTCTCTTCACGTATCCTCCAACCCAACCCTTAATAAGTCAGATAGCGCTATACCCAGCTCAAGCGTTTCAATACATTCGACGCCTCAGGCAACGAGTCGAGTTATCAAACTCCCAGGGAAGCGGTTCTCCTCAGCCGCCCCTACCATTAGTTATCCAACATCTGGTAACTCGAAAAAGGGAGGTAAGAATTTAACGGCGAGAAGCTCAGGCAGCAAAGGGATTACGTCATCTCACACATACCCTGAGGATATACCAACCATGACGGAGACACCACGTCTTCCGGGAGCTGGTAAATCTACCATTGCGCACGCATTAAGCTCACCTTATTGCCCCATATACGACGGAAGTCGTAACTTTAGAGATTTTGTGGCAAAGTTTAATACATTTTCTAACGCCTTAGGCTTAGTGATGCCCGAAAGACTAACTATTTTACCATTACTATTGAAAAATGATAGAGCAATTCGAGCAAAACCCAAAACTTTTGCAGAGGCTTTTTATAGTGCTCGCTGGGAGGAATCAATTGCAAACCAAGTAGCAGACCCTCAGGCGCTATTGGTTAACGCAATTGAAAGAACTTTCCCCCCGCGCAGAAACAATGGTGGGAGAGGTATGGCAAGAGGTTATCAATCTTTTAATAATAAAAATTATCAAAATTATAATAATTATAATAATTATCATTCAAACTTTCAAAACAATCAAAATTATCATAAATTTTCAAAAAATCAAAAAGGCTGGAATTTCCAAAACCCATTTGCTAGGAACCGCATTTTGGTGACCGCGGTCGAAATTATCAGAATCAAAATCAAAATGGGTATCAAAGAAGCCACAATGCATCACAAAATCAAGAAATGAGCAATAATAGACAGAGAAATAACAGTACCTTTAGGGGAAATAACAACAATAGAGGCAGAGGTAGAGGCTCAAGAGTAAATAATTTGACTCTGATATCTCCTTTGACTTTAGCCGTAGCTTTATCAGTAATCTTATCACTGGTTACAACAGCTGAAGCATACCAGCTATGTACTAAAGCTACTGGAGGAGCCCTTCTCCGTCCCCCTTCTCTCCGAAAATGCTTATTACCACCAATAAAGCATATCTTACGAACAAAAGTTCATCTTTATACAAGGAATCAAACGGCACATGAATGGGATGCATGGAGATGCTCCAAAGAAATTCATAAAATGTGTATCAGAGACCTTTTGTTCCTTAGAGATACCAATACAACGATAGCGAGAATTGAAAAGATACCAGCTGCAGAATGCAGACTGGCAGTGAGAGATAGAAGATGGAATTGGAGTGAATTAAAGAAGATCGACAGCATAACATATGCAACTGACGAGCCTTCCTTCTCGCCAGGCCGATTTTTTAATAATGAACTATGTAAAGAGAAAGCCAGATTGGTTATCGAAAGAGGGGTTATGACACGGATGCCAGATGAAACTATAATCTCCAATTTAATACTAAATACTGAAGGATGCTTAGCGCATCATGGAGAATGTGCATCAGATACCTCAATCATCATATGGGAGAAACAGCCTTATGAATATCGATGCAACTATATCGACATGAGTGAATATGATGCGATAATTGGAGACGGCATTATTCTGTTACCAACCACTCAATCAGCCCTTGTAATCGATCAAAAAGAGATACCGAAGCAAATATCTTCTTGTTTTAAACAGCCAATCTTCCACACCACAACTGGCAATTACATTCTCTTACCACAGTACCCAAATGACACCAATATCCATGTTTTAATAGAGAGAGAATATAAGAAACTTCCGGCGAAAAGAGATAAAAGAGCAATTGCGGAATGCACGGTTGAATTAAACAAGGAGTGGATACAAAAACAGGAAGATTTTGAAACTTTAATATTAAATATTTGTCCTTATCCTTTCTTACGACCGGTGATGAGTAATCCTGGTATTTATCAGATAATACCGCTTATAAAGGCCAGACGAGCTGTCAACCCTTCATATTCAATTATTGATTGGGTTTCAGCACATCCCGAGAAGTTTTATTTCTTCTTAAGAAGTCCCGTATATGATAAATCCATACAACGTTTCCTTCAAACATACGAAATACACAACCCTGAGGAAGCAATACTTTATTTTCTTGCGCAAAAGGAACTGGCAGCAACCACTCGCGGCGCTATACGGTATTTAACCTCACAACAATTATTAGAACAGATAGGTGACAGATTAACAGCACACGAATTTGACGAAAAACTACTAGAAAAGGACGGATCCTACCGTGAAAGAGCCGAAAGCATAGCGATGGAGCTAGCTTATACACCGGTAATATTTGAAAACAATCTGTCGGTACCATCAAGGCAAGAGGTTTTAAAATCCTTTGTGAACATGCCGCCTATCCGACCAACTTTAACAACTGACAATGCTGATGAGCGTATAGTACTTAGAAATACTCTTTACTTATACCATAACTTGATGACATTGCGAGTAATAAGGCCAAATAAAACAGCAGCAGCCGTAGATGATGAAAAGTTCCGACAATTAACAATCAATGTGCCAGATACCAACAAACTATATCGAGATAAAGATTCTAACTACGGTATATCGATAGGCCCCCACCCTCGCATTCAAACTCCAAGCGCGTATATTGAAACGTATACGTATATTGAAACACCGCCTTATCTGACTAGAAGACTGTCATTAACGACAACAACGGACAAACCCGCTTCACTAGTTCAGGAGACAACTATAAGCTATACGACTCGGATTCCGACGACAACCACAGTTGACACGACAACAGCCGTGATAACTACGACTCTCTCGCCAACAACATTAGCAACAGTCACTGACACGGCGTCACGAACCTTAAGGAAACAAAGAACATCATCTCCACCCGTAGAAACCAGAGAAATTCAGGCTCAGGCAACGTATACAGCGTCAAAAGTGAACAACGAAATACAATTCAACCTCAACGTATCTCGCAGAATAGCTCAAGATCATCTACAATATACAACAACACTCATACAAGAAGAGCTACAGAAACATTTTATGGAATCTTATGAATCCATATGTGAGATTCAAAATAGATACCTCGAGCTATGGCGTTCTATTTTACACATAGAACCTACAATAGCAATGAGGACTATTTTAGGAAGAGAGGATATTGCAGCCCGTTTCGTAGGCAGCGATATAGTTCATGTTCATATATGCCTACCTCTTCAACCTAAAGCTGTTTATCATAATCATAAGATCAATGATACATGCTATTTGGAAACACCAGTAATAACAGAAGATGAGAGATTATATTTTGCTGCTCCAGGATCAAGAGACTTATTAACACATGGAAAAGAGATAGATTGCGAACATGTACCAACAGATGTGTACTATCAAAATGGAGAATGGATAAATATAAATGGATCGGTTGAAGTAAAACCAATATCACTCTTTGATAAAGCGAAATACCACCAATTAACACCTTTAAAGTTCACAGGCGCTAACTTATACACCAATTTATCATTGAGAGTTTACTCAATGTCAACAGCTATTGCATATGGAGCAAGTTTAGCATCCATACGACAGAACCATGTTTTACATACTATTCACAACGATCCAAAAATTACGTCAGCCTTTAATCTTTTGAAAAAGGGCAGTGACTATATCTCTAAAGCAGCTGAGTTCACAACTTCCGCCTGGACTAGCGTAAAACAATTTCTAATAGGATCAATTGAGAGAACACTCATCTTCATAGGATCAATAGTCACGATTGCCGCAGTATTAATAATTCTTTTCGTTGTTGCTAAATTTTGGTTCTTCAGGGCCACTCCACTAACCGTAATGCATGTCCACGAAATAGATAATGAGCCCCCAGGCTATGAAGAAACATTGGAACTTGTAAGCCGCCCAGACCAACAGATGCCAGATAACATCATGAAGCAATACTATCCTGCTTTAGTAACATTTATTCCAATCGCAATACCATTTGTTGCTTCTATTGCATCAGCGGAAACAAAGTTACCATTAATATATATATCAGTTGAAGATAAACTGATTTTAGCTTTATGGGATTCAGGCTCATCAGTGTCATATGTTAGGCTCTCCACCCTCAAATATCTGAACATGGCCGAAAATGTCAAGAAGAGACATTTAGTAGCGATGGCAGCCAACAAGTCCACTTTCACATTTTATGGAAAGATAAATCTTGTAATTGAAATTGCCGGTTACGAGATCGAACACACCTTTTTGGTCTCAAACGATCATGACTGTCCTGCTCCCGCTTTAATTGGACTAGATTTCATGAAAGCGCTTAACAGCGAAAACATCGACGTTAGCCTTAAACCATCCAAGAAGAGGTTGGAGATTGATGCCATCCCATTAATAGGAAATGAATCTATTAAGCATACGGAGATAACTGTGAATATCATTAATTTAAGAACAAAAACATTAAAACCTGATGAAGAGGCACCTATCCCAATAAAGACAGATAAACCACTAGAATCTAACGAAGTGGTTGTCTTAGGGGATAGTGGAAGCGCATTAAAATCATTATATCCAACTGCGTTTCGTGATACCAGTGGAGTATATGTTATGTTCCGTAACGATACCGATGAAACAATAGCTATGGAAGCTAATTCAGTCATCGGACAGGCAATAATTGGAGAAATTCCGGCTTGTGAACCCTTTAAGCATAAGCCAATTCTACCATATGTTCCGCCAGAAGCCGATTGGGAGAGTAAACTACCATATTTTCCAAGAGACTTCATAAAAGATCTTGATCTAGAGAATGCTGATCTCACGAAAGAAGAAAAACATGAGCTTACAAAAATAATTGAAAGCAATCGTGAGGCATTTCTTAACGAGGACAGGAAAATAGGCTTATTCAAAGGTTCTATAGAGCATACCATACCATTGAGAACAGATATGGATATGCCAAAGCCGAGAATAACACGTATTCCCTTAGGAAAACAGGAAGAAATTGAAAAGCAAGTCAAAGAAATGCTTGAGCAAGGCATAATAGAGCCTTCTACATCTCTATTTAATAGCCCTGTAGTACTAGTTAAGAAGAAAGATGACACGTATAGGTTTGTGACAGATTTTCGAGCTTTAAATAATGTCACACGCAAGCAAGCTTATGTCATTCCAAGCATTTCTGACATAGTTGATTTGGCAGCAGGCGCTCAATTTTTCACAAACTTCGATTTAGTGTCAGGATTTTTTCAAATATCCTTGAGAAAATCAGATCGACCACTAACAGCATTTACGACCACATCCGGCACATACCAGTACAAACGGATGCCGATGGGCCTTTGTGGAGCCCCTCATACCTTTCAAACAGCAGTAAGGTATTTGCAAAGTAAATGTTCGTGTAAACTATTTGTTTACTTGGACGATCTATTAGTTATATCTGATACAAGAGAACAACATCTCAAAGATATCGATGATTTACTGCAAGCAGTAGAAGAATTGGGAATGAAGATAAAGCTTAAGAAATGCGCTTTTGCTCAACCAGAAGTGAAATTTCTAGGACTTATTGTAGGACGTCAAGGTATAAAACCTGACCCTCAAAAAGTCGCCGCCATACAAGATTATCCGGCACCAAAGAATGCAACAGGTGTACGAGCATTCTTGGGAATGGTTGGATTCTTTCGCAAATTCATGAAAGATTTTGCACGTATCGCAAGCCCTTTATACGATCTGACAAAGGCAGATACTGAATTCAAATGGGAAAACAAACATCAAGAAGCTTTAGACCTCCTTAAAAGAATTTTAATACAGGCACCCGTTTTAAGCCCACCTAAATCGGACCGCTTGTTTATAGTTGAAAGCGACGGTAGTAACATCGCCATAGGTGCTGTATTATTACAACCGGAAGATCCAAAACAACCTCTGAAAAATCTACACCCTATCGCATTTGCAAGCAGAAAACTAGTTAAAGCCGAACGTAACTACGCACCAATCGAGATAGAAGCATTAGGCCTTGTATATGCATTAAATCAATTCCGTACATACATTCTTGGAACTCATACTATATGTATTACGGACCATCGACCCCTTACCAGCTTAATGACACGCAGAGACTTATTTGGTCGTCTTGCGAAGTTCCAGCTGGTCATCCAAGAATATGATATTGAAATAAAATATCGCGCAGGCCAATTAAATAAAGTATGCGATGCTCTATCTCGATATATAGGTGAAGAAGCTAACGATGCTAAGCCGGAAACAAAGAAGAAGAAAATGGAAGAAATTCACATTAACGCCATAAATACACCAACAATAAAGGAAATTCAACTAAACACCCCTTGGATTAAACGGACGATAGCGGAGATTGAATATAGAGCACAAAAGAACATGACAGCTAATGACAGATATTGTGTCATAAATGACTTGCTCTATACAAAACCAACAGACAAAAAGCCACAACCACAAGAACACCCCATAATTGAGGAAATAATCAAAGTTTTTCATGAGGATCCTACAATTGCAGCACATCAAGGAATTATTAAAACAAAAGAAGCAATTCTAAGAAGATTCTATTGGACAAATATGCAGAACGACATTACTATATTCATCAAGAATTGCATTAAATGTGCTCAAAGAAAAAAAGATCCACATTCCATGACGGTACAACCAATAGGTCATTTTGAGATACCAAGCAAGCCATTTGAACGAGTCCACATGGACGTAATGGGACCATTTCCCCCTTCAAAAAGAAACTGTACCTACGTCATTACCATGCAAGACGCATTTACAAAATGGTCAACAACAATTGCTGTACCACAAATAACAACGGAAATCACAATTGACCGATTTCTAAGACATTTCGTTTACATTTTTGGACCACCCCATCGCTTGATCACCGATAGAGGTTCGAACTTTGTATCCAAAAAGTTCGAAGAAATGTGTACTAAACTTGGAATCAAACATGAACCAACACTACCACACCAAAAGAACTCAAATGGACAAGTGGAAAGACTTCACAGAACCCTCGAAGAAGGATTAACCCACTACTTAAAAAAGGACCTTAGTGACTGGGATACTGTATTACCAAAAATCACTTTTGCTATCAACAATATTCAGCACGCGACTACAGGAATTGCGCCATACATTGCATTATTTGGTAAAGAATGCAGAATGTCAATGGACGCTGAATTACCAGAAACGATCACCAAAATTCAAGAAATTTCTGAAGAATTACTCCAAAGAAGACCAGATATGGACAAGAGAGACAAAATAATAAAGAACCGCATAGCTAAAAATCAAGAAAATGCGAAAAAGAAGAAGGATAGAACGCAAAGAGCACACCATAGAGACATTCAACCGGGCGACATGGTGATGACGACCATAAAATCACACCAAATCGACCAAAAGCTTCGGAAAAGCTATGATGGACCATACGAAGTCATCAACGTAGAAGGATCAAAAGTTCAAATCAGAAATTCATCAGGAAAACTACAAGATATCCACAAAGATAACTTGAAAATCTTCTCTCCTGCTTCACAAAACATCTCTTACAACACTCGCGCAAGATTTCGAGAAAGTCAAGCAGAAGAAGATAGCGACATCGAAAGAATAGAAGTGATCAACAGGAACAACAAAGATAGCATAGATACAGAGCCAGAAAATGAAAATGAAGACGAAATATGGCTTCCGAGGAATGAAGAAGAATAACAACAAGATAATGCTACGTTATTTAAATTATTGTAACAAAATAACGATGAATTAGAAAAAAAAAAAAAAAAAAAAAATTAATGCTAAATAACATTCAAAATAAAAATAGCATTTAATAGAGATTGAGAAAGGAAAAATAAGGCAAATTCTAAACGAGGAGATGTTATGACTAATGGTTCCAAGTTACCGTAATCCTATGCGGACTAGAGGACATTTTGACAACCATCCGAGCTCCATGTGCCTCCCCAAATAAGATGAGATAAACACTGGTAGGCGTATAAACCACAATTTCATCTTAAGTGGTAGTCTCCATTAGTAATCAAGGATTCACTCTGGGAGACATATGGAGACACATTATTAAATCATAATCTCGGTTCAATTTAGAAATGAGTACTTCTTGAGACCATTAGTCAAAATAATAACATATTCCCATTCATTACTAGCCCCTTATTCTACAATCTCTATTAAGAAATGCTTGAATATTAAGATAATTAATTTATGAAATTAATAATATTCTAATTCATCGTCACTTCATATTATATTGAACCCTTCTTATAAATTATTGTAATTTTGTTTTATACTAATTAAAACTCTATCATACTATAGTTATTGTGAAGCTAAAACATTTAAACTTTAAAACTCAGTTACATATAAGCCCAAACTTTTGTTTAAAATATCGCGAGGTGCGACAATCTTTGAAAAAGGGCACGTTCCATTCGGAGACTCTATATATGTAACTGCAGGGTTAGAGCCAGACCGACTAGAGGAATGTGGAATGGCACCGCCTTCCCTCATGCCCCTATTCGGGAGTTCGCCCCTTTGCAAGCCCATGGACGGTTTGTATCTAACTTAGTTAATCTTATATATTAGTCTTTGTCTTGTAAATGTAGTTTACTTTATACTTGTGTTATTGTATTGTAATGATATTGTATTGTGTATAATAAACCTATATATTTCCTTATCTTATGTAATCCTTATGCTCTGTTTCCATACCGCTACACTTATGGAATACTATACGCGTAGTTGAGCAGACTACAATGGTCTGTTCAATATACGTAGGAGCATAATGGAACGGCCGAGTGGTCTAGTGGTATAATTCTCGCTTAGGGTGCGAGAGGTCCCGGGATCGATCCCCGGCTCGGCCCAGATTTTAACATTTTGTTTCGAGAAGTGTACTTCTTCTTCGTATTTAGTGGAAGTTCTCTTGAAATTCAATTAATTTTAAGCTTTAGTATTCACCTATAGATATCAGATTAATAATATTCATTTAAAAATATATATGGAAAAGTAGGAGGTTCATCGTAGTGAATGGATATTTCAGGCCGAGTGGTCTAGTGGTATGATTCTCGCTTAGGGTGCGAGAGGTCCCGGGATCGATCCCCGGCTCGGCCCACGTTTTAACATTTTTTTTCGAGAAGTGTACTTCTTCTTAGTATTTAGTGGAAGTTCTCTTGAAATTCAATTAATTTTAAGCTTTAGTATTCACCTATAGATATCAGATTAATAATATTCAGTTAAAAATATATATGGAAAAGTAGGAGGTTCATCGTAGTGAATGGATATTTCAGGCCGAGTGGTCTAGTGGTATAATTCTCGCTTAGGGTGCGAGAGGTCCCGGGATCGATCCCCGGCTCGGCCCACGTTTTAACATTTTTTTTCGAGAAGTGTACTTCTTCTTAGTATTTAGTGGAAGTTCTCTTGAAATTCAATTAATTTTAAGCTTGAGTGTTCACCTATAAATATCAGATTGATAATATTCAGTTAAAAATATATATGGAAAAGTAGGAGGTTCATCGTAGTGAATGGATATTTCAGGCCGAGTGGTCTAGTGGTATGATTCTCGCTTAGGGTGCGAGAGGTCCCAGGATCGATCCCCGGCTCGGCCCACATTTTAACATTTTGTTTCGAGAAGTGTACTTCTTCTTCGTATTTAGTGGAAGTTCTCTTGAAATTCAATTAATTTTAAGCTTGAGTGTTCACCTATAAATATCAGATTGATAATATTCAGTTAAAAATATATATGGAAAAGTAGGAGGTTCATCGTAGTGAATGGATATTTCAGGCCGAGTGGTCTAGTGGTATGATTCTCGCTTAGGGTGCGAGAGGTCCCGGGATCGATCCCCGGCTCGGCCCACATTTTAACATTTTATTTCGAGAAGTGTACTTCTTCTTCGTATTTAGTGGAAGTTCTCTTGAAATTCAATTAATGTTGAGCTTTAGTATTCACCTATAGATATCAGATTAATAATATTCAGTTAAAAATAATTATGGAAACGTAGAAGGTTCATCGTAGTGAATGGATATTTCAGGCCGAGTGGTCTAGTGGTATGATTCTCGCTTAGGGTGCGAGAGGTCCCGGGATCGATCCCCGGCTCGGCCCACGTTTTAACATTTTTTTTCGAGAAGTGTACTTCTTCTTAGTATTTAGTGGAAGTTCTCTTGAAATTCAATTAATTTTAAGCTTTAGTATTCACCTATAGATATCAGATTTGTCACATCTGCAAGCACATGGTAAACATGTGCGCGCTATTCAAATAGCGGGAGCCTGAACAAGCCCCGCCTACAACATGGGACACACATGACACTCTTGCTTCTGGCCTAACCCAGATAGGTTGTCTTTTAGCCATGTGAGTCTCATCTCTATATCATCTCTATATATAATCTATTTAATACTTTATCATATCTCTTTATATTCTTCCTTAATGTAATTCTTATATTGTATTTTCTTGTTATCTGATAATGAATCCTTTTCTCTTTAAGTATTTGTCGTAATAAGGAAATCGGGGCGTTCGGGTCTGCCTACCTAAGGAACAAGGTAGAAGTACATATATCTTCCGACCATGAAAAGACGGGAAGAAACAATATGTAACGTGGAGGTTCCACCTTGCTTACTTTACTGTTAATTTATTGACAGCAAGTTTACGAGACTTTTGGACTTAATTACCCAACAGTGAGGAGTAACCGAGCCGTGCACCATAATTTCCCCAAAAATTATTTTGGCTACCACTTCTCCTCCGCTCAACGAAAACTGGGAGGTGTCTGAGACGTTTGGGGAAACTATCAGACAATAGTTTTGACGAGCGTTACCTTTTTGTTATGCACGCGCGTGCTATTTTGATTCATTACTTTATGATGTGAATGTCCAGTGTGGCAACAGAGCTCACTTTCTAGCTGAGTTGTTTGGAAGCTGGAGGCTGTTGGGATAATTTTATTTACGATTTTTGATTTTGATTCACATCCAAGGGTTCATCAGGGTTCTACTCCTGTTAACTCTTTTCTTATTAGTTCAGAGATAATAAGAATATTTAAATTCCTACCCACCCAAGTCCACTCTACGTCTGCCAACGTTTCCTTTTTCCTATATTATTGACAGATTACTGAATTTAAATTCCTATATCAATCTTAAATTACCTTCTAAATCTTTTGAAATTAAATTAAAAATTATCTTAATTAAGATTTATTTTGAAATTCTTTCTACAAATCTTAATAAACTTTATAAAATTGAACTTAATATACGAGATGAGACATTTTTGTTTACTTTAAGCTTACTCACATTCAAATAGTTGGCCCACGCGTACCAGCTGTTCGGCATGTGTAGTCAATAACAGCTGTTAAAATTCAAAAGTTTTCAAACAGGCTTAAGGCACCATCTGTGATTCCTAATTTGTCTCTAAGCTGACATTAGTGATTATAATATTCAAATATCACGACAGACGGTCAATGGTTGTTTACCATAAGCGCTAACATCTGGTGTCGTGACACATGGCTGGAGGCGGAGCTTGAAGCTTCAACGATCCTCCTTCATCAGACGCCATTGTCACAAACGTTTTTACTGGAGTCTAGTTGCTTCCAGTACGCGCTCTTATATTCATCTAACTGTATTCACCAGCCACCATGTCGGACTCGGACATCAGCGAGGACAACAAAGATTAGGAACAAGGATCACCAGAGCCATACCTTTTGTATGTCACACAACAACAAAGAAGAATGAACAACGGTTAATGACTTAGTTATGATAAAAGTGAATTCTACTCGAAACAAACTAACACCTTCATTCGAAGGGCCTTATTTAGTTACAGCAGTTCAAAGATCTTTCGTCGTGGTTCAAACAGATAAAGGAAAAAGCAGAAGAGTACACAAGGACTTCGTCAAACCTTACCAACGGACAACATCTATTCCGGTTATCACAATTTCTTGAAGGTAGTTTTTTTTTTAACAAAATCAAATTGTTGAAATTTTTTTATTTTATTTTGTGCCATTTCTGATTGTACCACATCTTTGTTGTTGATTGATTTTCTCTGAGAAGTCTGCTATTGTTTTACAAGGTTTTGTTTTATTACTCCAACTCTCATTGAGTAGATTTTTTTTTCAACATTCTCTTGTGAATCATGCTATTTTTTATGCTTAATCATTACTTGTATTCACCTTATGGACATTAGTCATACGGGTTAAACGAGTTTTCATTTTTTTGTACAGAACGGGCTCGACCTATTCTCAGGGTAACACCGTACCTGTACTACTCAAGAAAATGAACGACTATATCACAGTCGAATGGTTTAGAAGCAAAGCTCTCGTTTGCAAGCATTTCACTACTCAAGTGAATGAAATAGAATCTACTCGATACTACATTTCGAATTCAACAAACTTGAAGAGACAATAGCTAAACTTTCAAATCGTATTGTATACATTTTTTTTATCCACTACACCATGATTTTTTTTTTCCAACATCCAACTATCTTAAAAAGTGAATTAATTTATTTTGTTTTTGAACGAGGACGTTCAACTTTTTAAGGTGGGGGGATGTCACATCTGCAAGCACATGGTAAACATGTGCGCGCTATTCAAATAGCGGGAGCCTGAACAAGCCCCGCCTACAACATGGGACACACATGACACTCTTGCTTCTGGCCTAACCCAGATAGGTTGTCTTTTAGCCATGTGAGTCTCATCTCTATATCATCTCTATATATAATCTATTTAATACTTTATTATATCTCTTTATATTCTTCCTTAATGTAATTCTTATATTGTATTTTCTTGTTATCTGATAATGAATCCTTTTCTCTTTAAGTATTTGTCGTAATAAGGAAATCGGGGCGTTCGGGTCTGCCTACCTAAGGAACAAGGTAGAAGTACATATATCTTCCGACCATGAAAAGACGGGAAGAAACAATATGTAACGGATTAATAATATTCAGTTAAAAATATATATGGAAAAGTAGGAGGTTCATCGTAGTGAATGGATATTTCAGGCCGAGTGGTCTAGTGGTATGATTCTCGCTTAGGGTGCGAGAGGTCCCGGGATCGATCCCCGGCTCGGCCCACATTTTAACATTTTGTTTCGAGAAGTGTACTTCTTCTTCGTATTTAGTGGAAGTTCTCTTGAAATTCAATTAATTTTAAGCTTGAGTGTTCACCTATAAATATCAGATTGATAATATTCAGTTAAAAATATATATGGAAAAGTAGGAGGTTCATCGTAGTGAATGGATATTTCAGGCCGAGTGGTCTAGTGGTATGATTCTCGCTTAGGGTGCGAGAGGTCCCGGGATCGATCCCCGGCTCGGCCCACATTTTAACATTTTATTTCGAGAAGTGTACTTCTTCTTCGTATTTAGTGGAAGTTCTCTTGAAATTCAATTAATGTTGAGCTTTAGTAATCACCTATAGATATCAGATTAATAATATTCAGTTAAAAATAATTATGGAAACGTAGAAGGTTCATCGTAGTGAATGGATATTTCAGGCCGAGTGGTCTAGTGGTATGATTCTCGCTTAGGGTGCGAGAGGTCCCGGGATCGATCCCCGGCTCGGCCCACGTTTTAACATTTTTTTTCGAGAAGTGTACTTCTTCTTAGTATTTAGTGGAAGTTCTCTTGAAATTCAATTAATTTTAAGCTTGAGTGTTCACCTATAAATATCAGATTGATAATATTCAGTTAAAAATATATATGGAAAAGTAGGAGGTTCATCGTAGTGAATGGATATTTCAGGCCGAGTGGTCTAGTGGTATGATTCTCGCTTAGGGTGCGAGAGGTCCCGGGATCGATCCCCGGCTCGGCCCACGTTTTAACATTTTTTTTCGAGAAGTGTACTTCTTCTTCGTATTTAGTGGAAGTTCTCTTGAAATTCAATTAATGTTGAGATTTAGTATTCACCTATAGATATCAGATTAATAATATTCAGTTAAAAATAATTATGGAAACGTAGAAGGTTCATCGTAGTGAATGGATATTTCAGGCCGAGTGGTCTAGTGGTATGATTCTCGCTTAGGGTGCGAGAGGTCCCGGGATCGATCCCCGGCTCGGCCCACGTTTTAACATTTTTTTTCGAGAAGTGTACTTCTTCTTAGTATTTAGTGGAAGTTCTCTTGAAATTCAATTAATTTTAAGCTTGAGTGTTCACCTATAAATATCAGATTGATAATATTCAGTTAAAAATATATATGGAAAAGTAGGAGGTTCATCGTAGTGAATGGATATTTCAGGCCGAGTGGTCTAGTGGTATGATTCTCGCTTAGGGTGCGAGAGGTCCCGGGATCGATCCCCGGCTCGGCCCACATTTTAACATTTTGTTTCGAGAAGTGTACTTCTTCTTAGTATTTAATGGAAGTTCTCTTGAAAATCAATTAATTTTAAGCTTGAGTGTTCACCTATAAATATCAGATTGATAATATTCAGTTAAAAATATATATGGAAAAGTAGGAGGTTCATCGTAGTGAATGGATATTTCAGGCCGAGTGGTCTAGTGGTATGATTCTCGCTTAGGGTGCGAGAGGTCCCGGGATCGATCCCCGGCTCGGCCCACGTTTTAACATTTTTTTTCGAGAAGTGTACTTCTTCTTCGTATTTAGTGGAAGTTCTCTTGAAATTCAATTAATGTTGAGCTTTAGTATTCACCTATAGATATCAGATTAATAATATTCAGTTAAAAATAATTATGGAAACGTAGAAGGTTCATCGTAGTGAATGGATATTTCAGGCCGAGTGGTCTAGTGGTATGATTCTCGCTTAGGGTGCGAGAGGTCCCGGGATCGATCCCCGGCTCGGCCCACGTTTTAACATTTTTTTTCGAGAAGTGTACTTCTTCTTAGTATTTAGTGGAAGTTCTCTTGAAATTCAATTAATTTTAAGCTTGAGTGTTCACCTATAAATATCAGATTGATAATATTCAGTTAAAAATATATATGGAAAAGTAGGAGGTTCATCGTAGTGAATGGATATTTCAGGCCGAGTGGTCTAGTGGTATGATTCTCGCTTAGGGTGCGAGAGGTCCCGGGATCGATCCCCGGCTCGGCCCACATTTTAACATTTTATTTCGAGAAGTGTACTTCTTCTTCGTATTTAGTGGAAGTTCTCTTGAAATTCAATTAATGTTGAGCTTTAGTAATCACCTATAGATATCAGATTAATAATATTCAGTTAAAAATAATTATGGAAACGTAGAAGGTTCATCGTAGTGAATGGATATTTCAGGCCGAGTGGTCTAGTGGTATGATTCTCGCTTAGGGTGCGAGAGGTCCCGGGATCGATCCCCGGCTCGGCCCACGTTTTAACATTTTTTTTCGAGAAGTGTACTTCTTCTTAGTATTTAGTGGAAGTTCTCTTGAAATTCAATTAATTTTAAGCTTGAGTGTTCACCTATAAATATCAGATTGATAATATTCAGTTAAAAATATATATGGAAAAGTAGGAGGTTCATCGTAGTGAATGGATATTTCAGGCCGAGTGGTCTAGTGGTATGATTCTCGCTTAGGGTGCGAGAGGTCCCGGGATCGATCCCCGGCTCGGCCCACGTTTTAACATTTTTTTTCGAGAAGTGTACTTCTTCTTCGTATTTAGTGGAAGTTCTCTTGAAATTCAATTAATGTTGAGATTTAGTATTCACCTATAGATATCAGATTAATAATATTCAGTTAAAAATAATTATGGAAACGTAGAAGGTTCATCGTAGTGAATGGATATTTCAGGCCGAGTGGTCTAGTGGTATGATTCTCGCTTAGGGTGCGAGAGGTCCCGGGATCGATCCCCGGCTCGGCCCACGTTTTAACATTTTTTTTCGAGAAGTGTACTTCTTCTTAGTATTTAGTGGAAGTTCTCTTGAAATTCAATTAATTGTAAGCTTGAGTGTTCACCTATAAATATCAGATTGATAATATTCAGTTAAAAATATATATGGAAAAGTAGGAGGTTCATCGTAGTGAATGGATATTTCAGGCCGAGTGGTCTAGTGGTATGATTCTCGCTTAGGGTGCGAGAGGTCCCGGGATCGATCCCCGGCTCGGCCCACATTTTAACATTTTGTTTCGAGAAGTGTACTTCTTCTTAGTATTTAATGGAAGTTCTCTTGAAAATCAATTAATTTTAAGCTTGAGTGTTCACCTATAAATATCAGATTGATAATATTCAGTTAAAAATATATATGGAAAAGTAGGAGGTTCATCGTAGTGAATGGATATTTCAGGCCGAGTGGTCTAGTGGTATGATTCTCGCTTAGGGTGCGAGAGGTCCCGGGATCGATCCCCGGCTCGGCCCACGTTTTAACATTTTTTTTCGAGAAGTGTACTTCTTCTTCGTATTTAGTGGAAGTTCTCTTGAAATTCAATTAATGTTGAGCTTTAGTATTCACCTATAGATATCAGATTAATAATATTCAGTTAAAAATAATTATGGAAACGTAGAAGGTTCATCGTAGTGAATGGATATTTCAGGCCGAGTGGTCTAGTGGTATGATTCTCGCTTAGGGTGCGAGAGGTCCCGGGATCGATCCCCGGCTCGGCCCACGTTTTAACATTTTTTTTCGAGAAGTGTACTTCTTCTTAGTATTTAGTGGAAGTTCTCTTGAAATTCAATTAATTTTAAGCTTGAGTGTTCACCTATAAATATCAGATTGATAATATTCAGTTAAAAATATATATGGAAAAGTAGGAGGTTCATCGTAGTGAATGGATATTTCAGGCCGAGTGGTCTAGTGGTATGATTCTCGCTTAGGGTGCGAGAGGTCCCGGGATCGATCCCCGGCTCGGCCCACATTTTAACATTTTGTTTCGAGAAGTGTACTTCTTCTTTGTATTTAGTTTAAGTTCTCTTGAAATTCAATTAATGTTGAGCTTTAGTATTCACCTATAGATATCAGATTAATAATATTCAATTAAAAATATATATGGAAAAGTAGAAGGTTCATCGTAGTGAATGGATATTTCAGGCCGAGTGGTCTAGTGGTATGATTCTCGCTTAGGGTGCGAGAGGTCCCGGGATCGATCCCCGGCTCGGCCCACGTTTTAACATTTTTTTTCGAGAAGTGTACTTCTTCTTAGTATTTAGTGGAAGTTCTCTTGAAATTCAATTAATTTTAAGCTTTAGTGTTCACCTATAGATATCAGATTAATAATATTCAGTTAAAAATATATATGGAAAAGTAGGAGGTTCATCGTAGTGAATGGATATTTCAGGCCGAGTGGTCTAGTGGTATGATTCTCGCTTAGGGTGCGAGAGGTCCCGGGATCGATCCCCGGCTCGGCCCACATTTTAACATTTTATTTCGAGAAGTGTACTTCTTCTTCGTATTTAGTGGAAGTTCTCTTGAAATTCAATTAATGTTGAGCTTTAGTATTCACCTATAGATATCAGATTAATAATATTCAGTTAAAAATAATTATGGAAACGTAGAAGGTTCATCGTAGTGAATGGATATTTCAGGCCGAGTGGTCTAGTGGTATGATTCTCGCTTAGGGTGCGAGAGGTCCCGGGATCGATCCCCGGCTCGGCCCACATTTTAACATTTTGTTCCGAGAAGTGTACTTATTCTTAGTATTTAGTTGAAGTTCTCTTGAAATTCAATCAATGTTGAGCTTTAGTATTCACCTATAGATATCAGATTAATAATATTCAGTTAAACATATATATGGAAAAGTAGGAGGTTCATCGTAGTGAATGGATGTTTCAGGCCGAGTGGTCTAGTGGTATGATTCTCGCTTAGGGTGCGAGAGGTCCCGGGATCGATCCCCGGCTCGGCCCACGTTTTAACATTTTTTTTCGAGAAGTGTACTTCTTCTTAGTATTTAGTGGAAGTTCTCTTGAAAATCAATTAATTTTAAGCTTGAGTGTCCACCTATAGATATCAGATTAATAATATTCAGTTAAAAATAATTATGGAAACGTAGAAGGTTCATCGTAGTGAATGGATATTTCAGGCCGAGTGGTCTAGTGGTATGATTCTCGCTTAGGGTGCGAGAGGTCCCGGGATCGATCCCCGGCTCGGCCCACGTTTTAACATTTTTTTTCGAGAAGTGTACTTCTTCTTCGTATTTAGTGGAAGTTCTCTTGAAATTCAATTAATGTTGAGCTTTAGTATTCACCTATAGATATCAGATTAATAATATTCAGTTAAAAATAATTATGGAAACGTAGAAGGTTCATCGTAGTGAATGGATATTTCAGGCCGAGTGGTCTAGTGGTATGATTCTCGCTTAGGGTGCGAGAGGTCCCGGGATCGATCCCCGGCTCGGCCCACGTTTTAACATTTTTTTTCGAGAAGTGTACTTCTTCTTAGTATTTAGTGGAAGTTCTCTTGAAATTCAATTAATTTTAAGCTTGAGTGTTCACCTATAAATATCAGATTGATAATATTCAGTTAAAAATATATATGGAAAAGTAGGAGGTTCATCGTAGTGAATGGATATTTCAGGCCGAGTGGTCTAGTGGTATGATTCTCGCTTAGGGTGCGAGAGGTCCCGGGATCGATCCCCGGCTCGGCCCACATTTTAACATTTTGTTTCGAGAAGTGTACTTCTTCTTAGTATTTAATGGAAGTTCTCTTGAAAATCAATTAATTTTAAGCTTGAGTGTTCACCTATAAATATCAGATTGATAATATTCAGTTAAAAATATATATGGAAAAGTAGGAGGTTCATCGTAGTGAATGGATATTTCAGGCCGAGTGGTCTAGTGGTATGATTCTCGCTTAGGGTGCGAGAGGTCCCGGGATCGATCCCCGGCTCGGCCCACGTTTTAACATTTTTTTCGAGAAGTGTACTTCTTCTTCGTATTTAGTGGAAGTTCTCTTGAAATTCAATTAATGTTGAGCTTTAGTATTCACCTATAGATATCAGATTAATAATATTCAGTTAAAAATAATTATGGAAACGTAGAAGGTTCATCGTAGTGAATGGATATTTCAGGCCGAGTGGTCTAGTGGTATGATTCTCGCTTAGGGTGCGAGAGGTCCCGGGATCGATCCCCGGCTCGGCCCACGTTTTAACATTTTTTTTCGAGAAGTGTACTTCTTCTTAGTATTTAGTGGAAGTTCTCTTGAAATTCAATTAATTTTAAGCTTGAGTGTTCACCTATAAATATCAGATTGATAATATTCAGTTAAAAATATATATGGAAAAGTAGGAGGTTCATCGTAGTGAATGGATATTTCAGGCCGAGTGGTCTAGTGGTATGATTCTCGCTTAGGGTGCGAGAGGTCCCGGGATCGATCCCCGGCTCGGCCCACATTTTAACATTTTGTTTCGAGAAGTGTACTTCTTCTTCGTATTTAGTGGAAGTTCTCTTGAAATTCAATTAATGTTGAGCTTTAGTATTCACCTATAGATATCAGATTAATAATATTCAGTTAAAAATAATTATGGAAACGTAGAAGGTTCATCGTAGTGAATGGATATTTCAGGCCGAGTGGTCTAGTGGTATGATTCTCGCTTAGGGTGCGAGAGGTCCCGGGATCGATCCCCGGCTCGGCCCACGTTTTAACATTTTTTTTCGAGAAGTGTACTTCTTCTTAGTATTTAGTGGAAGTTCTCTTGAAATTCAATTAATTTTAAGCTTTAGTATTCACCTATAGATATCAGATTAATAATATTCAGTTAAAAATAATTATGGAAACGTAGAAGGTTCATCGTAGTGAATGGATATTTCAGGCCGAGTGGTCTAGTGGTATGATTCTCGCTTAGGGTGCGAGAGGTCCCGGGATCGATCCCCGGCTCGGCCCACGTTTTAACATTTTTTTTCGAGAAGTGTACTTCTTCTTTGTATTTAGTTTAAGTTCTCTTGAAATTCAATTAATGTTGAGCTTTAGTATTCACCTATAGATATCAGATTAATAATATTCAATTAAAAATATATATGGAAAAGTAGAAGGTTCATCGTAGTGAATGGATATTTCTGGCCGAGTGGTCTAGTGGTATGATTCTCGCTTAGGGTGCGAGAGGTCCCGGGATCGATCCCCGGCTCGGCCCACGTTTTAACATTTTTTTTCGAGAAGTGTACTTCTTCTTAGTATTTAGTGGAAGTTCTCTTGAAATTCAATTAATTTTAAGCTTTAGTGTTCACCTATAGATATCAGATTAATAATATTCAGTTAAAAATATATATGGAAAAGTAGGAGGTTCATCGTAGTGAATGGATATTTCAGGCCGAGTGGTCTAGTGGTATGATTCTCGCTTAGGGTGCGAGAGGTCCCGGGATCGATCCCCGGCTCGGCCCACATTTTAACATTTTATTTCGAGAAGTGTACTTCTTCTTCGTATTTAGTGGAAGTTCTCTTGAAATTCAATTAATGTTGAGCTTTAGTATTCACCTATAGATATCAGATTAATAATATTCAGTTAAAAATAATTATGGAAACGTAGAAGGTTCATCGTAGTGAATGGATATTTCAGGCCGAGTGGTCTAGTGGTATGATTCTCGCTTAGGGTGCGAGAGGTCCCGGGATCGATCCCCGGCTCGGCCCACATTTTAACATTTTGTTCCGAGAAGTGTACTTATTCTTAGTATTTAGTTGAAGTTCTCTTGAAATTCAATCAATGTTGAGCTTTAGTATTCACCTATAGATATCAGATTAATAATATTCAGTTAAACATATATATGGAAAAGTAGGAGGTTCATCGTAGTGAATGGATGTTTTAGGCCGAGTGGTCTAGTGGTATGATTCTCGCTTAGGGTGCGAGAGGTCCCGGGATCGATCCCCGGCTCGGCCCACGTTTTAACATTTTTTTTCGAGAAGTGTACTTCTTCTTAGTATTTAGTGGAAGTTCTCTTGAAAATCAATTAATTTTAAGCTTGAGTGTTCACCTATAAATATCAGATTGATAATATTCAGTTAAAAATATATATGGAAAAGTAGGAGATTCATCGTAGTGAATGGATATTTCAGGCCGAGTGGTCTAGTGGTATGATTCTCGCTTAGGGTGCGAGAGGTCCCGGGATCGATCCCCGGTTCGGCCCACATTTTAACATTTTGTTTCGAGAAGTGTACTTCTTCTTTGTATTTAGTTTAAGTTCTCTTGAAATTCAATTAATTTTAAGCTTGAGTGTTCACCTATAAATATCAGATTGATAATATTCAGTTAAAAGTATATATGGAAAAGTAGGAGGTTCATCGTAGTGAATGGATATTTCAGGCCGAGTGGTCTAGTGGTATGATTCTCGCTTAGGGTGCGAGAGGTCCCGGGATCGATCCCCGGCTCGGCCCACGTTTTAACATTTTTTTTCGAGAAGTGTACTTCTTCTTCGTATTTAGTGGAAGTTCTCTTGAAATTCAATTAATGTTGAGCTTTAGTATTCACCTATAGATATCAGATTAATAATATTCAGTTAAAAATAATTATGGAAACGTAGAAGGTTCATCGTAGTGAATGGATATTTCAGGCCGAGTGGTCTAGTGGTATGATTCTCGCTTAGGGTGCGAGAGGTCCCGGGATCGATCCCCGGCTCGGCCCACGTTTTAACATTTTTTTTCGAGAAGTGTACTTCTTCTTAGTATTTAGTGGAAGTTCTCTTGAAATTCAATTAATTTTAAGCTTGAGTGTTCACCTATAAATATCAGATTGATAATATTCAGTTAAAAATATATATGGAAAAGTAGGAGGTTCATCGTAGTGAATGGATATTTCAGGCCGAGTGGTCTAGTGGTATGATTCTCGCTTAGGGTGCGAGAGGTCCCGGGATCGATCCCCGGCTCGGCCCACATTTTAACATTTTGTTTCGAGAAGTGTACTTCTTCTTCGTATTTAGTGGAAGTTCTCTTGAAATTCAATTAATGTTGAGCTTTAGTATTCACCTATAGATATCAGATTAATAATATTCAGTTAAAAATAATTATGGAAACGTAGAAGGTTCATCGTAGTGAATGGATATTTCAGGCCGAGTGGTCTAGTGGTATGATTCTCGCTTAGGGTGCGAGAGGTCCCGGGATCGATCCCCGGCTCGGCCCACGTTTTAACATTTTTTTTCGAGAAGTGTACTTCTTCTTAGTATTTAGTGGAAGTTCTCTTGAAATTCAATTAATTTTAAGCTTTAGTATTCACCTATAGATATCAGATTAATAATATTCAGTTAAAAATAATTATGGAAACGTAGAAGGTTCATCGTAGTGAATGGATATTTCAGGCCGAGTGGTCTAGTGGTATGATTCTCGCTTAGGGTGCGAGAGGTCCCGGGATCGATCCCCGGCTCGGCCCACGTTTTAACATTTTTTTTCGAGAAGTGTACTTCTTCTTTGTATTTAGTTTAAGTTCTCTTGAAATTCAATTAATGTTGAGCTTTAGTATTCACCTATAGATATCAGATTAATAATATTCAATTAAAAATATATATGGAAAAGTAGAAGGTTCATCGTAGTGAATGGATATTTCAGGCCGAGTGGTCTAGTGGTATGATTCTCGCTTAGGGTGCGAGAGGTCCCGGGATCGATCCCCGGCTCGGCCCACGTTTTAACATTTTTTTTCGAGAAGTGTACTTCTTCTTAGTATTTAGTGGAAGTTCTCTTGAAATTCAATTAATTTTAAGCTTTAGTATTCACCTATAGATATCAGATTAATAATATTCAGTTAAAAATAATTATGGAAACGTAGAAGGTTCATCGTAGTGAATGGATATTTCAGGCCGAGTGGTCTAGTGGTATGATTCTCGCTTAGGGTGCGAGAGGTCCCGGGATCGATCCCCGGCTCGGCCCACGTTTTAACATTTTTTTTCGAGAAGTGTACTTCTTCTTTGTATTTAGTTTAAGTTCTCTTGAAATTCAATTAATGTTGAGCTTTAGTATTCACCTATAGATATCAGATTAATAATATTCAATTAAAAATATATATGGAAAAGTAGAAGGTTCATCGTAGTGAATGGATATTTCTGGCCGAGTGGTCTAGTGGTATGATTCTCGCTTAGGGTGCGAGAGGTCCCGGGATCGATCCCCGGCTCGGCCCACGTTTTAACATTTTTTTTCGAGAAGTGTACTTCTTCTTAGTATTTAGTGGAAGTTCTCTTGAAATTCAATTAATTTTAAGCTTTAGTGTTCACCTATAGATATCAGATTAATAATATTCAGTTAAAAATATATATGGAAAAGTAGGAGGTTCATCGTAGTGAATGGATATTTCAGGCCGAGTGGTCTAGTGGTATGATTCTCGCTTAGGGTGCGAGAGGTCCCGGGATCGATCCCCGGCTCGGCCCACATTTTAACATTTTATTTCGAGAAGTGTACTTCTTCTTCGTATTTAGTGGAAGTTCTCTTGAAATTCAATTAATGTTGAGCTTTAGTATTCACCTATAGATATCAGATTAATAATATTCAGTTAAAAATAATTATGGAAACGTAGAAGGTTCATCGTAGTGAATGGATATTTCAGGCCGAGTGGTCTAGTGGTATGATTCTCGCTTAGGGTGCGAGAGGTCCCGGGATCGATCCCCGGCTCGGCCCACATTTTAACATTTTGTTCCGAGAAGTGTACTTATTCTTAGTATTTAGTTGAAGTTCTCTTGAAATTCAATCAATGTTGAGCTTTAGTATTCACCTATAGATATCAGATTAATAATATTCAGTTAAACATATATATGGAAAAGTAGGAGGTTCATCGTAGTGAATGGATGTTTCAGGCCGAGTGGTCTAGTGGTATGATTCTCGCTTAGGGTGCGAGAGGTCCCGGGATCGATCCCCGGCTCGGCCCACGTTTTAACATTTTTTTTCGAGAAGTGTACTTCTTCTTAGTATTTAGTGGAAGTTCTCTTGAAAATCAATTAATTTTAAGCTTGAGTGTTCACCTATAAATATCAGATTGATAATATTCAGTTAAAAATATATATGGAAAAGTAGGAGATTCATCGTAGTGAATGGATATTTCAGGCCGAGTGGTCTAGTGGTATGATTCTCGCTTAGGGTGCGAGAGGTCCCGGGATCGATCCCCGGTTCGGCCCACATTTTAACATTTTGTTTCGAGAAGTGTACTTCTTCTTTGTATTTAGTTTAAGTTCTCTTGAAATTCAATTAATTTTAAGCTTGAGTGTTCACCTATAAATATCAGATTGATAATATTCAGTTAAAAGTATATATGGAAAAGTAGGAGGTTCATCGTAGTGAATGGATATTTCAGGCCGAGTGGTCTAGTGGTATGATTCTCGCTTAGGGTGCGAGAGGTCCCGGGATCGATCCCCGGCTCGGCCCACGTTTTAACATTTTTTTTCGAGAAGTGTACTTCTTCTTCGTATTTAGTGGAAGTTCTCTTGAAATTCAATTAATGTTGAGCTTTAGTATTCACCTATAGATATCAGATTAATAATATTCAGTTAAAAATAATTATGGAAACGTAGAAGGTTCATCGTAGTGAATGGATATTTCAGGCCGAGTGGTCTAGTGGTATGATTCTCGCTTAGGGTGCGAGAGGTCCCGGGATCGATCCCCGGCTCGGCCCACGTTTTAACATTTTTTTTCGAGAAGTGTACTTCTTCTTAGTATTTAGTGGAAGTTCTCTTGAAATTCAATTAATTTTAAGCTTGAGTGTTCACCTATAAATATCAGATTGATAATATTCAGTTAAAAATATATATGGAAAAGTAGGAGGTTCATCGTAGTGAATGGATATTTCAGGCCGAGTGGTCTAGTGGTATGATTCTCGCTTAGGGTGCGAGAGGTCCCGGGATCGATCCCCGGCTCGGCCCACATTTTAACATTTTGTTTCGAGAAGTGTACTTCTTCTTCGTATTTAGTGGAAGTTCTCTTGAAATTCAATTAATGTTGAGCTTTAGTATTCACCTATAGATATCAGATTAATAATATTCAGTTAAAAATAATTATGGAAACGTAGAAGGTTCATCGTAGTGAATGGATATTTCAGGCCGAGTGGTCTAGTGGTATGATTCTCGCTTAGGGTGCGAGAGGTCCCGGGATCGATCCCCGGCTCGGCCCACGTTTTAACATTTTTTTTCGAGAAGTGTACTTCTTCTTAGTATTTAGTGGAAGTTCTCTTGAAATTCAATTAATTTTAAGCTTTAGTATTCACCTATAGATATCAGATTAATAATATTCAGTTAAAAATAATTATGGAAACGTAGAAGGTTCATCGTAGTGAATGGATATTTCAGGCCGAGTGGTCTAGTGGTATGATTCTCGCTTAGGGTGCGAGAGGTCCCGGGATCGATCCCCGGCTCGGCCCACGTTTTAACATTTTTTTTCGAGAAGTGTACTTCTTCTTTGTATTTAGTTTAAGTTCTCTTGAAATTCAATTAATGTTGAGCTTTAGTATTCACCTATAGATATCAGATTAATAATATTCAATTAAAAATATATATGGAAAAGTAGAAGGTTCATCGTAGTGAATGGATATTTCAGGCCGAGTGGTCTAGTGGTATGATTCTCGCTTAGGGTGCGAGAGGTCCCGGGATCGATCCCCGGCTCGGCCCACGTTTTAACATTTTTTTTCGAGAAGTGTACTTCTTCTTAGTATTTACTGGAAGTTCTCTTGAAATTCAATTAATTTTAAGCTTTAGTATTCACCTATAGATATCAGATTAATAATATTCAGTTAAAAATAATTATGGAAACGTAGAAGGTTCATCGTAATGAATGGATATTTCAGGCCGAGTGGTCTAGTGGTATGATTCTCGCTTAGGGTGCGAGAGGTCCCAGGATCGATCCCCGGCTCGGCCCACGTTTTAACATTTTTTTTCGAGAAGTGTACTTCTTCTTAGTATTTAGTGGAAGTTCTCTTGAAATTCAATTAATTTTAAGCTTGAGTGTTCACCTATAAATATCAGATTGATAATATTCAGTTAAAAATATATATGGAAAAGTAGGAGGTTCATCTTAGTGAATGAATATTTCAGGCCGAGTGGTCTAGTGGTATGATTCTCGCTTAGGGTGCGAGAGGTCCCGGGATCGATCCCCGGCTCGGCCCACGTTTTAACATTTTGTTTCGAGAAGTGTACTTCTTCTTAGTATTTAGTGGAAGTTCTCTTGAAATTCAATTAATTTTAAGCTTGAGTGTTCACCTATAAATATCAGATTGATAATATTCAGTTAAAAATATATATGGAAAAGTAGGAGGTTCATCTTAGTGAATGGATATTTCAGGCCGAGTGGTCTAGTGGTATGATTCTCGCTTAGGGTGCGAGAGGTCCCGGGATCGATCCCCGGCTCGGCCCACGTTTTAACATTTTGTTTCGAGTAGTGTACTTCTTCTTAGTGTTTATTGGAAGTTCTCTTGAAATTCAATTAATTTTAAGCTTTAGTATTCACCTATAGATATCAGATTAATAATATTCAGTTAAAAATAATTATGGAAACGTAGAAGGTTCATCGTAGTGAATGGATATTTCAGGCCGAGTGGTCTAGTGGTATGATTCTCGCTTAGGGTGCGAGAGGTCCCGGGATCGATCCCCGGCTCGGCCCACGTTTTAACATTTTGTTTCGAGAAGTGTACTTCTTCTTCGTATTTAGTTCAAGTTTTCTTGAAGTTCAATTATTGTTGAGCTTTAGTATTCACCTATAGATATCAGATTAATAATATTCAGTTAAACATATATATGGAAAAGTAGGAGGTTCATCGTAGTGAATGGATGTTTCAGGCCGAGTGGTCTAGTGGTATGATTCTCGCTTAGGGTGCGAGAGGTCCCAGGATCGATCCCCGGCTCGGCCCACGTTTTAACATTTTTTTTCGTGAAGTGTACTTCTTCTTAGTATTTAGTGGAAGTTCTCTTGAAATTCAATTAATTTTAAGCTTGAGTGTTCACCTATAAATATCAGATTGATAATATTCAGTTAAAAATATATATGGAAAAGTAGGAGGTTCATCTTAGTGAATGAATATTTCAGGCCGAGTGGTCTAGTGGTATGAATCTCGCTTAGGGTGCGAGAGGTCCCGGGATCGATCCCCGGCTCGGCCCACGTTTTAACATTTTGTTTCGAGAAGTGTACTTCTTCTTAGTATTTAGTGGAAGTTCTCTTGAAATTCAATTAATTTTAAGCTTGAGTGTTCACCTATAAATATCAGATTGATAATATTCAGTTAAAAATATATATGGAAAAGTAGGAGGTTCATCTTAGTGAATGAATATTTCAGGCCGAGTGGTCTAGTGGTATGATTCTCGCTTAGGGTGCGAGAGGTCCCGGGATCGATCCCCGGCTCGGCCCACGTTTTAACATTTTTTTTCGAGAAGTGTACTTCTTCTTAGTATTTAGTGCAAGTTCTCTTGAAATTCAATTAATTTTAAGCTTGAGTGTTCACCTATAAATATCAGATTGATAATATTCAGTTAAAAATATATATGGAAACGTAGAAGGTTCATCTTAGTGAATGGATATTTCAGGCCGAGTGGTCTAGTGGTATGATTCTCGCTTAGGGTGCGAGAGGTCCCGGGATCGATCCCCGGCTCGGCCCACGTTTTAACATTTTGTTTCGAGAAGTGTACTTCTTCTTAGTATTTAGTGCAAGTTCTCTTGAAATTTAATCAATGTGGAGCTTTAGTATTCACCTATAGATATCAGATTAATAATATTCAGTTAAAAATAATTATGGAAACGTAGAAGGTTCATCGTAGTGAATGGATATTTCAGGCCGAGTGGTCTAGTGGTATGATTCTCGCTTAGGGTGCGAGAGGTCCCGGGATCGATCCCCGGCTCGGCCCACGTTTTAACATTTTTTTTCGAGAAGTGTACTTCTTCTTAGTATTTAGTGCAAGTTCTCTTGAAATTTAATCAATGTGGAGCTTTAGTATTCACCTATAGATATCAGATTAATAATATTCAGTTAAAAATAATTATGGAAACGTAGAAGGTTCATCGTAGTGAATGGATATTTCAGGCCGAGTGGTCTAGTGGTATGATTCTCGCTTAGGGTGCGAGAGGTCCCGGGATCGATCCCCGGCTCGGCCCACGTTTTAACATTTTTTTTCGAGAAGTGTACTTCTTCTTAGTATTTAGTGCAAGTTCTCTTGAAATTCAATTAATTTTAAGCTTGAGTGTTCACCTATAAATATCAGATTGATAATATTCAGTTAAAAATATATATGGAAACGTAGAAGGTTCATCTTAGTGAATGGATATTTCAGGCCGAGTGGTCTAGTGGTATGATTCTCGCTTAGGGTGCGAGAGGTCCCGGGATCGATCCCCGGCTCGGCCCACGTTTTAACATTTTGTTTCGAGAAGTGTACTTCTTCTTAGTATTTAGTGCAAGTTCTCTTGAAATTTAATCAATGTGGAGCTTTAGTATTCACCTATAGATATCAGATTAATAATATTCAGTTAAAAATAATTATGGAAACGTAGAAGGTTCATCGTAGTGAATGGATATTTCAGGCCGAGTGGTCTAGTGGTATGATTCTCGCTTAGGGTGCGAGAGGTCCCGGGATCGATCCCCGGCTCGGCCCACGTTTTAACATTTTTTTTCGAGAAGTGTACTTCTTCTTAGTATTTAGTGCAAGTTCTCTTGAAATTCAATTAATTTTAAGCTTGAGTGTTCACCTATAAATATCAGATTGATAATATTCAGTTAAAAATATATATGGAAACGTAGAAGGTTCATCTTAGTGAATGGATATTTCAGGCCGAGTGGTCTAGTGGTATGATTCTCGCTTAGGGTGCGAGAGGTCCCGGGATCGATCCCCGGCTCGGCCCACGTTTTAACATTTTGTTTCGAGAAGTGTACTTCTTCTTAGTATTTAGTGCAAGTTCTCTTGAAATTTAATCAATGTGGAGCTTTAGTATTCACCTATAGATATCAGATTAATAATATTCAGTTAAAAATAATTATGGAAAAGTAGGAGGTTCATCGTAGTGAATGGATATTTCAGGCCGAGTGGTCTAGTGGATTGATTCTCGCTTAGGGTGCGAGAGGTCCCGGGATCGATCCCCGGCTCGGCCCACGTTTTAACATTTTTTTTCGAGAAGTGTACTTCTTCTTAGTATTTAGTTGAAGTTCTCTTGAAATTCAATCAATGTGGAGCTTTAGTATTCACCTATAGATATCAGATTAATAATATTCAGTTAAAAATAATTATGGAAAAGTAGGAGGTTCATCGTAGTGAATGGATATTTCAGGCCGAGTGGTCTAGTGGTATGATTCTCGCTTAGGGTGCGAGAGGTCCCGGGATCGATCCCCGGCTCGGCCCACGTTTTAACATTTTTTTTCGAGAAGTGTACTTCTTCTTAGTATTTAGTGGAAGTTCTCTTGAAATTCAATTAATTTTAAGCTTGAGTATTCACCTATAGATATCAGATTAATAATATGTAGTTAAAAATAATTATGGAAAAGTAGGAGGTTCATCGTAGTGAATGGATATTTCAGGCCGAGTGGTCTAGTGGTATGATTCTCGCTTAGGGTGCGAGAGGTCCCGGGATCGATCCCCGGCTCGGCCCACGTTTTAACATTTTTTTTCGAGAAGTGTACTTCTTCTTAGTATTTAGTGCAAGTTCTCTTGAAATTCAATTAATTTTAAGCTTGAGTGTTCACCTATAAATATCAGATTGATAATATTCAGTTAAAAATATATATGGAAACGTAGAAGGTTCATCGTAGTGAATGGATATTTCAGGCCGAGTGGTCTAGTGGTATGATTCTCGCTTAGGGTGCGAGAGGTCCCGGGATCGATCCCCGGCTCGGCCCACGTTTTAACATTTTTTTTCGAGAAGTGTACTTCTTCTTAGTGTTTATTGGAAGTTCTCTTGAAATTAAATTAATTTTAAGCTTTAGTATTCACCTATAGATATCAGATTAATAATATTCAGTTAAAAATAACGTTCCATTCGGAAATCAATACGTAGCAGGCGGGTTAGAATCAGACGACATGAGGCTGAGAGAGGACGACACGCCCTTCATATGGAACACAGACTTCAGCTTTGCCTTATGGAATGACTATGGATGGTTGGTCTTCCTTTCTTAGCTCTCTTTCACTTTATATCTTTATGTAGACTTATATAACTTATTGTAATCATGTAGACATAATAAACCTTTCTTTCTCGAGTCTTATGTTTATCCATTATGCTCTTTATCTACCGCTACATCTGGAATACTATCACACTCATCTTGTAGGCTTTATTGGTCTATAGGATCGACGTGAGAGCATAACGGAACGTGGAGGTTCCACCTCGAACATTTTATCTTGATTTCTTGACTATTTTCTCTTATATTTCGTTATTTTCAATATTTCATTGAATCTGAATTCTCTTATATCTCTAAACCATCTACTCCATGTCTTAACACAATACGGTGGGGCCAACAACGTTTAAAAGGGAACAGATGCAAGGACCACTCCTTTTGGAGATGGATATTTTATATTTTTTGAAACTGAAGTTATATTTTCCCGTTTGTTCACAATTTTCTGTCTGTCTGAACCCAACAATTTTTATATCCTTGCTGTTAACATCGAATACTCTGTTACCCGAACTCGAAGCATTTTTGAGGACCCTAGGATGAATTAGTGAACAAATTCACCCAAGGATAATTTTTATTGAGATTTATGCCCACACTTTCTCCTTTTAAGGATTGATTTTGGCTTCGAGGAAAGAATAGCCACGGTTATTTCTTTATTTTTGTGGATGAAACAATTTTGCGCACCAAATCGAGATTATTTCATATTTTGCGATCAGGACTATTTTATTTTGCGTTACATTTCTGTTCAGACAACTTTTTGCCATTAACATCCAAAAATATTTTGATAACGCATTGAATTTACACGGGAAACCTCACCTAAATGGGAGGAACATTATGAAAAGTGAATTTTAAGATCGCTATAGTCCGAAAAATCCTGTACAATTTTACGAACTGAATTATTATTAGTGATTGTCTATCAGGTCGTGTTGGCTTAAGCATATCAGTTTGGATTTTCTCCCCTTACTATATGTCACCTTCCTCATACCGTTATTGTTGGTTTGAAGCATAAGACTCATTCCTAAACACCATAATTCTTTAAATATAGTTATTGTAATCTTTAGTCATCTATTCCTAGCCATAATTTTAAAACTAGATTTCTGATCATGATGGGACTACGGTACTCATTCGTTTTCCAAATTGCTTCCTTAAAAGAGTAATGCTATTACGAATGTACATTATGAAAACCGCTAAAATCCTTTGAACATTTACCAAAGTCCATTTTCGTGGCATTTTCGATCACTCGTGAGTCCAAGAAGATCAGAATCGTCAGAAAAAGAACATGCTTTCTAATGATCGTTATTGTGTCATTGACAACATGTTATACACAAAACCAAGCAGAAAACGACCACACCCAGCTTTGATTTTACCAAGGGAAAGCAAGCTTATCAACAAGGTTATCGAAGAATTTCACGAAGACCCAGCAATTGGAGCACATCAAGGAATTAACAAAACTAAAGAAGCCATACTACGAAGATTTTGCTGGACAAATATGCAAACGGACATAGCAATTTTTGTGAAACAATGCGTTAAATGCGCACAAAGGAAGAAAGATCCTCACGCTATGACCGTTCAGCCTATGGGTCAATTTGAAATACCATCAAAACCATTTGAGAGAATACATATGGATATTATGGGACCATTCCCTACTTCAAAAAGAAACAACAATTATGTCCTAACAATACAAGATTCATTCTCCAAATGGGCGACAACCATCGCTATACCAACAATTGTCACCGATGTCATCATTGATAGATTCCTCAGGAATTTCGTATATATTTTTGGACCACCAAATCGTTTAATAACCGATCGTGGATCTAATTTTGTATCAAAGAAATTTGAAGAAATGTGTGAAAAACTTGGCATTAAACACGAGCCAACACTCCCTCATCAGAAAAACTCTAATGGACAAGTCGAAAGACTACACAGAACGCTAGAAGAAGGATTAACACACTATCTCAACGAAGACGTAACTGATTGGGACATGTATTTACCAAAAATTACTTTTGCGTTAAATACAATAACACACGCAACCACAGGAATCTCTCCATACATAGCATTATTTGGAAAAGAAAGTCGTATGAGATTAGACGAAGAATTATTCCCCGAGACATTACAACCAGAGATCTTGGAAGAAATTGAGAATACCGAATATATCAGAGGAGAAAGAAGAACCATCATTCAAGAAAATCTTGCAAAACATCAAGAAACCGCGAAGAGAAAACATGATGGACGACAACGAATAGAAGAAAGAGATATCCGAAAAGGAGACCAAGTTATGTTAGCAATTAAAGCGCATAAACCAGGTCAAAAGCTTCGCAAATCATATGATGGACCATTTGAAGTCATCAACGTTGAAGGAAACATGGTACAACTCAAGAATCCATTTGGAAAAATTCAAGACGTACACAAAGACAATCTCAAACTTTTTGAACGCAAAATGGAGCATACAATCGCTCAAAACACGCGATCAAATACAACGACTTATGACACGGACGACGACAGCGATATTGAGATCATAAAAGTCATAAATGGTAACGATAACTATGACTCTACTGAAGAAACAGAACCAGAAGACCCATCGGACCAAAATTGGCTACCACCAAGAAGAAGACGATGAAAGAAATAATTTCGAGATTGATAAAATTATTGTGTGTTGTATCAACTCTCTTTTAAAAAAAACCAGAGCTATTAATATTATTATATCATTGAAAAACTTGAGTAAGACGAGATGTAAGCTAATAATCAAAAAGCATTTCAGTTTCAAAGCATATATGATTATAAAACTTCATCAATTTCAAATAATTTCCCGTAAATAATGAAGAAATGAAAGATAAGAGACATTATATTGCATATTCATCTGAGCAACAGTCCTTATCAAGTAGTTAATGATTCAATTCCGGAAATTATATGGGATTTAGTTTAATTTTTTTTATTATTACAATTCGCTTTGAATACGCTGAAGAAACATGCTAGCTCCATCGATAATATAGCATGACTCTCGTTTCTCTATACTCAAACAAGTTAGACATGCAGCGTCGTGCCTAAAAAGCTATTTTGCGCACTCTCGCTGACAAAATATAGCCCTGGTATTCTAAAAGATTGTTTTATTCCTTAATATTCATGTATTTTCAAATAATTTTTATTAAATTCTTTTCAGATAATATTGTTTAACATTATATTGTAATTTATCTTTACTATTTTTATGTTAACATTGTAATTTTTATTTTTTAAAACTAAACCTTCTGCTACGATTGAAACAAGCCACATACTTTGCTATTCGCGAGGACGCGACATAAACTCGAAAAAATGGCACGTTCCATTCGGAAATCAATACGTAGCAGGCGGGTTAGAATCAGACGACATGAGGCTGAGAGAGGACGACACGCCCTTCATATGGAACACAGACTTCAGCTTTGCCTTATGGAATGACTATGGATGGTTGGTCTTCCTTTCTTAGCTCTCTTTCACTTTATATCTTTATGTAGACTTATATAACTTATTGTAATCATGTAGACATAATAAACCTTTCTTTCTCGAGTCTTATGTTTATCCATTATGCTCTTTATCTACCGCTACATCTGGAATACTATCACACTCATCTTGTAGGCTTTATTGGTCTATAGGATCGACGTGAGAGCATAACGGAACGATAATTATGGAAAAGTAGGAGGTTCATCGTAGTGAATGGATATTTCAGGCCGAGTGGTCTAGTGGTATGATTCTCGCTTAGGGTGCGAGAGGTCCCGGGATCGATCCCCGGCTCGGCCCATATTTTTACATTTTTTTTCGAGAAGTGTACTTCTTCTTAGTATTTAGTTGAAGTTCTCTTGAAATTCAATCAATGTGGGGCTTTAGTATTCACCTATAGATATCAGATTAATAATATTCAGTTAAAAATAATTATGGAAAAGTAGGAGGTTCATCGTAGTGAATGGATATTTCAGGCCGAGTGGTCTAGTGGATTGATTCTCGCTTAGGGTGCGAGAGGTCCCGGGATCGATCCCCGGCTCGGCCCACGTTTTAACATTTTTTTTCGAGAAGTGTACTTCTTCTTAGTATTTAGTTGAAGTTCTCTTGAAATTCAATCAATGTGGAGCTTTAGTATTCACCTATAGATATCAGATTAATAATATTCAGTTAAAAATAATTATGGAAAAGTAGGAGGTTCATCGTAGTGAATGGATATTTCAGGCCGAGTGGTCTAGTGGTATGATTCTCGCTTAGGGTGCGAGAGGTCCCGGGATCGATCCCCGGCTCGGCACACGTTTTAACATTTTTTTTCGAGAAGTGTACTTCTTCTTAGTATTTAGTGGAAGTTCTCTTGAAATTCAATTAATTTTAAGCTTGAGTATTCACCTATAGATATCAGATTAATAATATGTAGTTAAAAATAATTATGGAAAAGTAGGAGGTTCATCGTAGTGAATGGATATTTCAGGCCGAGTGGTCTAGTGGTATGATTCTCGCTTAGGGTGCGAGAGGTCCCGGGATCGATCCCCGGCTCGGCCCACGTTTTAACATTTTTTTTCGAGAAGTGTACTTCTTCTTAGTATTTAGTGCAAGTTCTCTTGAAAATCAATTAATTTTAAGCTTGAGTGTTCACCTATAAATATCAGATTGATAATATTCAGTTAAAAATATATATGGAAACGTAGAAGGTTCATCGTAGTGAATGGATATTTCAGGCCGAGTGGTCTAGTGGTATGATTCTCGCTTAGGGTGCGAGAGGTCCCGGGATCGATCCCCGGCTCGGCCCACGTTTTAACATTTTTTTTCGAGAAGTGTACTTCTTCTTAGTGTTTATTGGAAGTTCTCTTGAAATTAAATTAATTTTAAGCTTTAGTATTCACCTATAGATATCAGATTAATAATATTCAGTTAAAAATAATTATGGAAAAGTAGGAGGTTCATCGTAGTGAATGGATATTTCAGGCCGAGTGGTCTAGTGGTATGATTCTCGCTTAGGGTGCGAGAGGTCCCGGGATCGATCCCCGGCTCGGCCCACATTTTAACTTTTTTTTTCGAGAAGTGTACTTCTTCTTAGTATTTAGTTGAAGTTCTCTTGAAATTCAATCAATGTGGGGCTTTAGTATTCACCTATAGATATCAGATTAATAATATTCAGTTAAAAATAATTATGGAAAAGTAGGAGGTTTATCTTAGTGAATGGATATTTCAGGCCGAGTGGTCTAGTGGTATGATTCTCGCTTAGGGTGCGAGAGGTCCCGGGATCGATCCCCGGCTCGGCCCACGTTTTAACATTTTGTTTCGAGAAGTGTACTTCTTCTTAGTATTTAGTGGAAGTTCTCTTGAAATTCAATTAATTTTAAGCTTGAGTGTTCACCTATAAATATCAGATTGATAATATTCAGTTAAAAATATATATGGAAAAGTAGGAGGTTCATCTTAGTGAATGGATATTTCAGGCCGAGTGGTCTAGTGGTATGATTCTCGCTTAGGGTGCGAGAGGTCCCGGGATCGATCCCCGGCTCGGCCCACGTTTTAACATTTTGTTTCGAGTAGTGTACTTCTTCTTCGTATTTAGTGGAAGTTCTCTTGAAATTCAATTAATGTTGAGCTTTAGTATTCACCTATAGATATCAGATTAATAATATTCAGTTAAAAATAATTATGGAAACGTAGAAGGTTCATCGTAGTGAATGGATATTTCAGGCCGAGTGGTCTAGTGGTATGATTCTCGCTTAGGGTGCGAGAGGTCCCGGGATCGATCCCCGGCTCGGCCCACGTTTTAACATTTTGTTTCGAGAAGTGTACTTCTTTTTAGTATTTAGTGGAAGTTCTCTTGAAATTCAATTAATTTTAAGCTTGAGTGTTCACCTATAAATATCAGATTGATAATATTCAGTTAAAAATATATATGGAAAAGTAGGAGGTTCATCTTAGTGAATGGATATTTCAGGCCGAGTGGTCTAGTGGTATGATTCTCGCTTAGGGTGCGAGAGGTCCCGGGATCGATCCCCGGCTCGGCCCACGTTTTAACATTTTGTTTCGAGAAGTGTACTTCTTCTTAGTATTTAGTGGAAGTTCTCTTGAAATTCAATCAATGTGGAGCTTTAGTATTCACCTATAGATATCAGATTAATAATATTCAGTTAAAAAAAATTATGGAAAAGTAGGAGGTTCATCGTAGTGAATGGATATTTCAGGCCGAGTGGTCTAGTGGTATGATTCTCGCTTAGGGTGCGAGAGGTCCCGGGATCGATCCCCGGCTCGGCCCACGTTTTAACATTTTGTTTCGAGTAGTGTACTTCTTCTTCGTATTTAGTGGAAGTTCTCTTGAAATTCAATTAATGTTGAGCTTTAGTATTCACCTATAGATATCAGATTAATAATATTCAGTTAAAAATAATTATGGAAACGTAGAAGGTTCATCGTAGTGAATGGATATTTCAGGCCGAGTGGTCTAGTGGTATGATTCTCGCTTAGGGTGCGAGAGGTCCCGGGATCGATCCCCTGCTCGGCCCACGTTTTAACATTTTGTTTCGAGAAGTGTACTTCTTTTTAGTATTTAGTGGAAGTTCTCTTGAAATTCAATTAATTTTAAGCTTGAGTGTTCACCTATAAATATCAGATTGATAATATTCAGTTAAAAATATATATGGAAAAGTAGGAGGTTCATCTTAGTGAATGGATATTTCAGGCCGAGTGGTCTAGTGGTATGATTCTCGCTTAGGGTGCGAGAGGTCCCGGGATCGATCCCCGGCTCGGCCCACGTTTTAACATTTTGTTTCGAGAAGTGTACTTCTTCTTAGTATTTAGTGGAAGTTCTCTTGAAATTCAATCAATGTGGAGCTTTAGTATTCACCTATAGATATCAGATTAATAATATTCAGTTAAAAAAAATTATGGAAAAGTAGGAGGTTCATCGTAGTGAATGGATATTTCAGGCCGAGTGGTCTAGTGGATTGATTCTCGCTTAGGGTGCGAGAGGTCCCGGGATCGATCCCCGGCTCGGCCCACGTTTTAACATTTTTTTTCGAGAAGTGTACTTCTTCTTAGTATTTAGTTGAAGTTCTCTTGAAATTCAATCAATGTGGAGCTTTAGTATTCACCTATAGATATCAGATTAATAATATTCAGTTAAAAATAATTATGGAAAAGTAGGAGGTTCATCGTAGTGAATGGATATTTCAGGCCGAGTGGTCTAGTGGATTGATTCTCGCTTAGGGTGCGAGAGGTCCCGGGATCGATCCCCGGCTCGGCCCACGTTTTAACATTTTTTTTCGAGAAGTGTACTTCTTCTTAGTATTTAGTGGAAGTTCTCTTGAAATTCAATTAATTTTAAGCTTGAGTATTCACCTATAGATATCAGATTAATAATATGTAGTTAAAAATAATTATGGAAAAGTAGGAGGTTCATCGTAGTGAATGGATATTTCAGGCCGAGTGGTCTAGTGGTATGATTCTCGCTTAGGGTGCGAGAGGTCCCGGGATCGATCCCCGGCTCGGCCCACGTTTTAACATTTTTTTTCGAGAAGTGTACTTCTTCTTAGTATTTAGTGGAAGTTCTCTTGAAATTCAATTAATTTTAAGCTTGAGTATTCACCTATAGATATCAGATTAATAATAGGTAGTTAAAAATAATTATGGAAAAGTAGGAGGTTCATCGTAGTGAATGGATATTTCAGGCCGAGTGGTCTAGTGGTATGATTCTCGCTTAGGGTGCGAGAGGTCCCGGGATCGATCCCCGGCTCGGCTCACGTTTTAACATTTTTTTTCGAGATGTGTACTTCTTCTTAGTATTTAGTGGAAGTTCTCTTGAAATTCAATTAATTTTAAGCTTGAGTATTCACCTATAGATATCAGATTAATAATAGGTAGTTAAAAATAATTATGGAAAAGTAGGAGGTTCATCGTAGTGAATGGATATTTCAGGCCGAGTGGTCTAGTGGATTGATTCTCGCTTAGGGTGCGAGAGGTCCCGGGATCGATCCCCGGCTCGGCCCACGTTTTAACATTTTTTTTCGAGAAGTGTACTTCTTCTTAGTATTTAGTGGAAGTTCTCTTGAAATTCAATCAATGTTGAGCTTTAGTATTCACCTATAGATATCAGATTAATAATAGGTAGTTAAAAATAATTATGGAAAAGTAGGAGGTTCATCGTAGTGAATGGATATTTCAGGCCGAGTGGTCTAGTGGTATGATTCTCGCTTAGGGTGCGAGAGGTCCCGGGATCGATCCCCGGCTCGGCCCACGTTTTAACATTTTTTTTCGAGAAGTGTACTTCTTCTTAGTATTTAGTGCAAGTTCTCTTGAAATTCAATTAATTTTAAGCTTGAGTGTTCACCTATAAATATCAGATTAATAATATTCAGTTAAAAATAATTATGGAAAAGTAGGAGGTTCATCGTAGTGAATGGATATTTCAGGCCGAGTGGTCTAGTGGTATGATTCTCGCTTAGGGTGCGAGAGGTCCCGGGATCGATCCCCGGCTCGGCCCACGTTTTAACATTTTTTTTCGAGAAGTGTACTTCTTCTTAGTATTTAGTTGAAGTTCTCTTGAAATTCAATCAATGTTGAGCTTTAGTATTCACCTATAGATATCAGATTAATAATAGGTAGTTAAAAATAATTATGGAAAAGTAGGAGGTTCATCGTAGTGAATGGATATTTCAGGCCGAGTGGTCTAGTGGTATGATTCTCGCTTAGGGTGCGAGAGGTCCCGGGATCGATCCCCGGCTCGGCCCACGTTTTAACATTTTTTTTCGAGAAGTGTACTTCTTCTTAGTATTTAGTGGAAGTTCTCTTGAAATTCAATTAATTTTAAGCTTGAGTATTCACCTATAGATATCAGATTAATAATATTCAGTTAAAAATAATTATGGAAAAGTAGGAGGTTCATCGTAGTGAATGGATATTTCAGGCCGAGTGGTCTAGTGGTATGATTCTCGCTTAGGGTGCGAGAGGTCCCGGGATCGATCCCCGGCTCGGCCCACGTTTTAACATTTTTTTTCGAGAAGTGTACTTCTTCTTAGTATTTAGTTGAAGTTCTCTTGAAATTCAATCAATGTGGAGCTTTAGTATTCACCTATAGATATCAGATTAATAATATTCAGTTAAAAATAATTATGGAAAAGTAGGAGGTTCATCGTAGTGAATGGATATTTCAGGCCGAGTGGTCTAGTGGTATGATTCTCGCTTAGGGTGCGAGAGGTCCCGGGATCGATCCCCGGCTCGGCCCACGTTTTAACATTTTTTTTCGAGAAGTGTACTTCTTCTTAGTATTTAGTTGAAGTTCTCTTGAAATTCAATCAATGTTGAGCTTTAGTATTCACCTATAGATATCAGATTAATAATAGGTAGTTAAAAATAATTATGGAAAAGTAGGAGGTTCATCGTAGTGAATGGATATTTCAGGCCGAGTGGTCTAGTGGTATGATTCTCGCTTAGGGTGCGAGAGGTCCCGGGATCGATCCCCGGCTCGGCCCACGTTTTAACATTTTTTTTCGAGAAGTGTACTTCTTCTTAGTATTTAGTTGAAGTTCTCTTGAAATTCAATCAATGTGGAGCTTTAGTATTCACCTATAGATATCAGATTAATAATATTCAGTTAAAAATAATTATGGAAAAGTAGGAGGTTCATCGTAGTGAATGGATATTTCAGGCCGAGTGGTCTAGTGGATTGATTCTCGCTTAGGGTGCGAGAGGTCCCGGGATCGATCCCCGGCTCGGCCCACGTTTTAAAAATTTTTTTTCGAGAAGTGTACTTCTTTTTAGTATTTAGTTGAAGTTCTCTTGAAATTCAATCAATGTTGAGCTTTAGTATTCACCTATAGATATCAGATTAATAATATTCAGTTAAAAATAATTATGGAAAAGTAGGAGGTTCATCGTAGTGAATGGATATTTCAGGCCGAGTGGTCTAGTGGATTGATTCTCGCTTAGGGTGCGAGAGGTCCCGGGATCGATCCCCGGCTCGGCCCACGTTTTAACATTTTTTTTCGAGAAGTGTACTTCTTCTTAGTATTTAGTTGAAGTTCTCTTGAAATTCAATCAATGTGGAGCTTTAGTATTCACCTATAGATATCAGATTAATAATATTCAGTTAAAAATAATTATGGAAAAGTAGGAGGTTCATCGTAGTGAATGGATATTTCAGGCCGAGTGGTCTAGTGGTATGATTCTCGCTTAGGGTGCGAGAGGTCCCGGGATCGATCCCCGGCTCGGCCCACGTTTTAACATTTTTTTTCGAGAAGTGTACTTCTTCTTAGTATTTAGTGGAAGTTCTCTTGAAATTCAATCAATGTGGAGCTTTAGTATTCACCTATAGATATCAGATTAATAATATTCAGTTAAAAAAAATTATGGAAAAGTAGGAGGTTCATCGTAGTGAATGGATATTTCAGGCCGAGTGGTCTAGTGGTATGATTCTCGATTAGGGTGCGAGAGGTCCCGGGATCGATCCCCGGCTCGGCCCACGTTTTAACATTTTTTTTCGAGAAGTGTACTTCTTCTTAGTATTTAGTGGAAGTTCTCTTGAAATTCAATTAATTTTAAGCTTGAGTATTCACCTATAGATATCAGATTAATAATAGGTAGTTAAAAATAATTATGGAAAAGTAGGAGGTTCATCGTAGTGAATGGATATTTCAGGCCGAGTGGTCTAGTGGATTGATTCTCGCTTAGGGTGCGAGAGGTTCCGGGATCGATCCCCGGCTCGGCCCACGTTTTAACATTTTTTTTCGAGAAGTGTACTTCTTCTTAGTATTTAGTGGAAGTTCTCTTGAAATTCAATCAATGTTGAGCTTTAGTATTCACCTATAGATATCAGATTAATAATAGGTAGTTAAAAATAATTATGGAAAAGTAGGAGGTTCATCGTAGTGAATGGATATTTCAGGCCGAGTGGTCTAGTGGTATGATTCTCGCTTAGGGTGCGAGAGGTCCCGGGATCGATCCCCGGCTCGGCCCACGTTTTAACATTTTTTTTCGAGAAGTGTACTTCTTCTTAGTATTTAGTGCAAGTTCTCTTGAAATTCAATTAATTTTAAGCTTGAGTGTTCACCTATAAATATCAGATTAATAATATTCAGTTAAAAATAATTATGGAAAAGTAGGAGGTTCATCGTAGTGAATGGATATTTCAGGCCGAGTGGTCTAGTGGTATGATTCTCGCTTAGGGTGCGAGAGGTCCCGGGATCGATCCCCGGCTCGGCCCACGTTTTAACATTTTTTTCGAGAAGTGTACTTCTTCTTAGTATTTAGTTGAAGTTCTCTTGAAATTCAATCAATGTTGAGCTTTAGTATTCACCTATAGATATCAGATTAATAATAGGTAGTTAAAAATAATTATGGAAAAGTAGGAGGTTCATCGTAGTGAATGGATATTTCAGGCCGAGTGGTCTAGTGGTATGATTCTCGCTTAGGGTGCGAGAGGTCCCGGGATCGATCCCTGGCTCGGCCCACGTTTTAACATTTTTTTTCGAGAAGTGTACTTCTTCTTAGTATTTAGTGGAAGTTCTCTTGAAATTCAATTAATTTTAAGCTTGAGTATTCACCTATAGATATCAGATTAATAATATGTAGTTAAAAATAATTATGGAAAAGTAGGAGGTTCATCGTAGTGAATGGATATTTCAGGCCGAGTGGTCTAGTGGATCGATTCTCGCTTAGGGTGCGAGAGGTTCCGGGATCGATCCCCGGCTCGGCCCACGTTTTAACATTTTTTTTCGAGAAGTGTACTTCTTCTTAGTATTTAGTGGAAGTTCTCTTGAAATTCAATTAATTTTAAGCTTGAGTATTCACCTATAGATATCAGATTAATAATATGTAGTTAAAAATAATTATGGAAAAGTAGGAGGTTCATCGTAGTGAATGGATATTTCAGGCCGAGTGGTCTAGTGGATTGATTCTCGCTTAGGGTGCGAGAGGTTCCGGGATCGATCCCCGGCTCGGCCCACGTTTTAACATTTTTTTTCGAGAAGTGTACTTCTTCTTTGTATTTAGTGGAAGTTCTCTTGAAATTCAATCAATGTTGAGCTTTAGTATTCACCTATAGATATCAGATTAATAATATTCAGTTAAAAATAATTATGGAAAAGTAGGAGGTTCATCGTAGTGAATGGATATTTCAGGCCGAGTGGTCTAGTGGATTGATTCTCGCTTAGGGTGCGAGAGGTTCCGGGATCGATCCCCGGCTCGGCCCACGTTTTAACATTTTTTTTCGAGAAGTGTACTTCTTCTTAGTATTTAGTTGAAGTTCTCTTGAAATTCAATCAATGTTGAGCTTTAGTATTCACCTATAGATATCAGATTAATAATATTCAGTTAAAAATAATTATGGAAAAGTAGGAGGTTCATCGTAGTGAATGGATATTTCAGGCCGAGTGGTCTAGTGGTATGATTCTCGCTTAGGGTGCGAGAGGTCCCGGGATCGATCCCCGGCTCGGCCCACGTTTTAACATTTTTTTTCGAGAAGTGTACTTCTTCTTAGTATTTAGTGGAAGTTCTCTTGAAATTCAATTAATTTTAAGCTTGAGTATTCACCTATAGATATCAGATTAATAATATGTAGTTAAAAATAATTATGAAAAAGTAGGAGGTTCATCGTAGTGAATGGATATTTCAGGCCGAGTGGTCTAGTGGTATGATTCTCGCTTAGGGTGCGAGAGGTCCCGGGATCGATCCCCGGCTCGGCCCACGTTTTAACATTTTTTTCGAGAAGTGTACTTCTTCTTAGTATTTAGTGGAAGTTCTCTTGAAATTCAATTAATTTTAAGCTTGAGTATTCACCTATAGATATCAGATTAATAATAGGTAGTTAAAAATAATTATGGAAAAGTAGGAGGTTCATCGTAGTGAATGGATATTTCAGGCCGAGTGGTCTAGTGGTATGATTCTCGCTTAGGGTGCGAGAGGTCCCGGGATCGATCCCCGGCTCGGCTCACGTTTTAACATTTTTTTTCGAGATGTGTACTTCTTCTTAGTATTTAGTGGAAGTTCTCTTGAAATTCAATTAATTTTAAGCTTGAGTATTCACCTATAGATATCAGATTAATAATAGGTAGTTAAAAATAATTATGGAAAAGTAGGAGGTTCATCGTAGTGAATGGATATTTCAGGCCGAGTGGTCTAGTGGATTGATTCTCGCTTAGGGTGCGAGAGGTCCCGGGATCGATCCCCGGCTCGGCCCACGTTTTAACATTTTTTTTCGAGAAGTGTACTTCTTCTTAGTATTTAGTGGAAGTTCTCTTGAAATTCAATCAATGTTGAGCTTTAGTATTCACCTATAGATATCAGATTAATAATAGGTAGTTAAAAATAATTATGGAAAAGTAGGAGGTTCATCGTAGTGAATGGATATTTCAGGCCGAGTGGTCTAGTGGTATGATTCTCGCTTAGGGTGCGAGAGGTCCCGGGATCGATCCCCGGCTCGGCCCACGTTTTAACATTTTTTTTCGAGAAGTGTACTTCTTCTTAGTATTTAGTGCAAGTTCTCTTGAAATTCAATTAATTTTAAGCTTGAGTGTTCACCTATAAATATCAGATTAATAATATTCAGTTAAAAATAATTATGGAAAAGTAGGAGGTTCATCGTAGTGAATGGATATTTCAGGCCGAGTGGTCTAGTGGTATGATTCTCGCTTAGGGTGCGAGAGGTCCCGGGATCGATCCCCGGCTCGGCCCACGTTTTAACATTTTTTTTCGAGAAGTGTACTTCTTCTTAGTATTTAGTTGAAGTTCTCTTGAAATTCAATCAATGTTGAGCTTTAGTATTCACCTATAGATATCAGATTAATAATAGGTAGTTAAAAATAATTATGGAAAAGTAGGAGGTTCATCGTAGTGAATGGATATTTCAGGCCGAGTGGTCTAGTGGTATGATTCTCGCTTAGGGTGCGAGAGGTCCCGGGATCGATCCCCGGCTCGGCCCACGTTTTAACATTTTTTTTCGAGAAGTGTACTTCTTCTTAGTATTTAGTGGAAGTTCTCTTGAAATTCAATTAATTTTAAGCTTGAGTATTCACCTATAGATATCAGATTAATAATATGTAGTTAAAAATAATTATGGAAAAGTAGGAGGTTCATCGTAGTGAATGGATATTTCAGGCCGAGTGGTCTAGTGGATTGATTCTCGCTTAGGGTGCGAGAGGTCCCGGGATCGATCCCCGGCTCGGCCCACGTTTTAAAAATTTTTTTTCGAGAAGTGTACTTCTTTTTAGTATTTAGTTGAAGTTCTCTTGAAATTCAATCAATGTTGAGCTTTAGTATTCACCTATAGATATCAGATTAATAATATTCAGTTAAAAATAATTATGGAAAAGTAGGAGGTTCATCGTAGTGAATGGATATTTCAGGCCGAGTGGTCTAGTGGATTGATTCTCGCTTAGGGTGCGAGAGGTCCCGGGATCGATCCCCGGCTCGGCCCACGTTTTAACATTTTTTTTCGAGAAGTGTACTTCTTCTTAGTATTTAGTTGAAGTTCTCTTGAAATTCAATCAATGTGGAGCTTTAGTATTCACCTATAGATATCAGATTAATAATATTCAGTTAAAAATAATTATGGAAAAGTAGGAGGTTCATCGTAGTGAATGGATATTTCAGGCCGAGTGGTCTAGTGGTATGATTCTCGCTTAGGGTGCGAGAGGTCCCGGGATCGATCCCCGGCTCGGCCCACGTTTTAACATTTTTTTTCGAGAAGTGTACTTCTTCTTAGTATTTAGTTGAAGTTCTCTTGAAATTCAATCAATGTGGAGCTTTAGTATTCACCTATAGATATCAGATTAATAATATTCAGTTAAAAATAATTATGGAAAAGTAGGAGGTTCATCGTAGTGAATGGATATTTCAGGCCGAGTGGTCTAGTGGTATGATTCTCGATTAGGGTGCGAGAGGTCCCGGGATCGATCCCCGGCTCGGCCCACGTTTTAACATTTTTTTTCGAGAAGTGTACTTCTTCTTAGTATTTAGTGGAAGTTCTCTTGAAATTCAATTAATTTTAAGCTTGAGTATTCACCTATAGATATCAGATTAATAATAGGTAGTTAAAAATAATTATGGAAAAGTAGGAGGTTCATCGTAGTGAATGGATATTTCAGGCCGAGTGGTCTAGTGGATTGATTCTCGCTTAGGGTGCGAGAGGTTCCGGGATCGATCCCCGGCTCGGCCCACGTTTTAACATTTTTTTTCGAGAAGTGTACTTCTTCTTAGTATTTAGTGGAAGTTCTCTTGAAATTCAATCAATGTTGAGCTTTAGTATTCACCTATAGATATCAGATTAATAATAGGTAGTTAAAAATAATTATGGAAAAGTAGGAGGTTCATCGTAGTGAATGGATATTTCAGGCCGAGTGGTCTAGTGGTATGATTCTCGCTTAGGGTGCGAGAGGTCCCGGGATCGATCCCCGGCTCGGCCCACGTTTTAACATTTTTTTTCGAGAAGTGTACTTCTTCTTAGTATTTAGGGCAAGTTCTCTTGAAATTCAATTAATTTTAAGCTTGAGTGTTCACCTATAAATATCAGATTAATAATATTCAGTTAAAAATAATTATGGAAAAGTAGGAGGTTCATCGTAGTGAATGGATATTTCAGGCCGAGTGGTCTAGTGGTATGATTCTCGCTTAGGGTGCGAGAGGTCCCGGGATCGATCCCCGGCTCGGCCCACGTTTTAACATTTTTTTCGAGAAGTGTACTTCTTCTTAGTATTTAGTTGAAGTTCTCTTGAAATTCAATCAATGTTGAGCTTTAGTATTCACCTATAGATATCAGATTAATAATAGGTAGTTAAAAATAATTATGGAAAAGTAGGAGGTTCATCGTAGTGAATGGATATTTCAGGCCGAGTGGTCTAGTGGTATGATTCTCGCTTAGGGTGCGAGAGGTCCCGGGATCGATCCCTGGCTCGGCCCACGTTTTAACATTTTTTTTCGAGAAGTGTACTTCTTCTTAGTATTTAGTGGAAGTTCTCTTGAAATTCAATTAATTTTAAGCTTGAGTATTCACCTATAGATATCAGATTAATAATATGTAGTTAAAAATAATTATGGAAAAGTAGGAGGTTCATCGTAGTGAATGGATATTTCAGGCCGAGTGGTCTAGTGGATCGATTCTCGCTTAGGGTGCGAGAGGTTCCGGGATCGATCCCCGGCTCGGCCCACGTTTTAACATTTTTTTTCGAGAAGTGTACTTCTTCTTAGTATTTAGTGGAAGTTCTCTTGAAATTCAATTAATTTTAAGCTTGAGTATTCACCTATAGATATCAGATTAATAATATGTAGTTAAAAATAATTATGGAAAAGTAGGAGGTTCATCGTAGTGAATGGATATTTCAGGCCGAGTGGTCTAGTGGATTGATTCTCGCTTAGGGTGCGAGAGGTTCCGGGATCGATCCCCGGCTCGGCCCACGTTTTAACATTTTTTTTCGAGAAGTGTACTTCTTCTTTGTATTTAGTGGAAGTTCTCTTGAAATTCAATCAATGTTGAGCTTTAGTATTCACCTATAGATATCAGATTAATAATATTCAGTTAAAAATAATTATGGAAAAGTAGGAGGTTCATCGTAGTGAATGGATATTTCAGGCCGAGTGGTCTAGTGGATTGATTCTCGCTTAGGGTGCGAGAGGTTCCGGGATCGATCCCCGGCTCGGCCCACGTTTTAACATTTTTTTTCGAGAAGTGTACTTCTTCTTAGTATTTAGTTGAAGTTCTCTTGAAATTCAATCAATGTTGAGCTTTAGTATTCACCTATAGATATCAGATTAATAATATTCAGTTAAAAATAATTATGGAAAAGTAGGAGGTTCATCGTAGTGAATGGATATTTCAGGCCGAGTGGTCTAGTGGTATGATTCTCGCTTAGGGTGCGAGAGGTCCCGGGATCGATCCCCGGCTCGGCCCACGTTTTAACATTTTTTTTCGAGAAGTGTACTTCTTCTTAGTATTTAGTGGAAGTTCTCTTGAAATTCAATTAATTTTAAGCTTGAGTATTCACCTATAGATATCAGATTAATAATATGTAGTTAAAAATAATTATGGAAAAGTAGGAGGTTCATCGTAGTGAATGGATATTTCAGGCCGAGTGGTCTAGTGGATTGATTCTCGCTTAGGGTGCGAGAGGTCCCGGGATCGATCCCCGGCTCGGCCCACGTTTTAAAAATTTTTTTTCGAGAAGTGTACTTCTTTTTAGTATTTAGTTGAAGTTCTCTTGAAATTCAATCAATGTTGAGCTTTAGTATTCACCTATAGATATCAGATTAATAATATTCAGTTAAAAATAATTATGGAAAAGTAGGAGATTCATCGTAGTGAATGGATATTTCAGGCCGAGTGGTCTAGTGGATTGATTCTCGCTTAGGGTGCGAGAGGTCCCGGGATCGATCCCCGGCTCGGCCCACGTTTTAACATTTTTTTTCGAGAAGTGTACTTCTTCTTAGTATTTAGTTGAAGTTCTCTTGAAATTCAATCAATGTGGAGCTTTAGTATTCACCTATAGATATCAGATTAATAATATTCAGTTAAAAATAATTATGGAAAAGTAGGAGGTTCATCGTAGTGAATGGATATTTCAGGCCGAGTGGTCTAGTGGTATGATTCTCGCTTAGGGTGCGAGAGGTCCCGGGATCGATCCCCGGCTCGGCCCACGTTTTAACATTTTTTTTCGAGAAGTGTACTTCTTCTTAGTATTTAGTGCAAGTTCTCTTGAAATTCAATTAATTTTAAGCTTGAGTATTCACCTATAGATATCAGATTAATAATATGTAGTTAAAAATAATTATGGAAAAGTAGGAGGTTCATCGTAGTGAATGGATATTTCAGGCCGAATGGTCTAGTGGTATGATTCTCGCTTAGGGTGCGAGAGGTCCCGGGATCGATCCCCGGCTCGGCCCACGTTTTAACATTTTTTTTCGAGAAGTGTACTTCTTTTTAGTATTTAGTTGAAGTTCTCTTGAAATTCAATCAATGTTGAGCTTTAGTATTCACCTATAGATATCAGATTAATAATAGGTAGTTAAAAATAATTATGGAAAAGTAGGAGGTTCATCGTAGTGAATGGATATTTCAGGCCGAGTGGTCTAGTGGTATGATTCTCGCTTAGGGTGCGAGAGGTCCCGGGATCGATCCCCGGCTCGGCCCACGTTTTAACATTTTTTTTCGAGAAGTGTACTTCTTCTTAGTATTTAGTGGAAGTTCTCTTGAAATTCAATTAATTTTAAGCTTGAGTATTCACCTATAGATATCAGATTAATAATAGGTAGTTAAAAATAATTATGGAAAAGTAGGAGGTTCATCGTAGTGAATGGATATTTCAGGCCGAGTGGTCTAGTGGATTGATTCTCGCTTAGGGTGCGAGAGGTCCCGGGATCGATCCCCGGCTCGGCCCACGTTTTAACATTTTTTTTCGAGAAGTGTACTTTAGGTGAATACTAAAGCTTAAAATTAATTGAATTTCAAGAGAACTTCCACTAAATACTAGAAAAAAGTACACTTCTCGAAAAAAAATGTTAAAACGTGGGCCGAGCCGGGGATCGATCCCGGGACCTCTCGCACCCTAAGCGAGAATCATACCACTAGACCACTCGGCCTGAAATATCCATTCACAACGATGAACCTTCTACGTTTCCATAATTATTTTTAACTGAATATTATTAATCTGTGTTCCATACGTGTCCTATAAGTAGAGCGATTGACAACGTCAATCGCTTATAAAACGGAACATTATAAAAACAAATAGCTGACGCTACATTTGAGAAACAGGAATTCAATGCAATAATGAACGAACACTTTTTCATATTAAGTTTAATTAAAGAAAGCCCAATTCAAGCGGAACCAAGTTCCGCGGACCTGATATAACCACTTTTTATGCTCGTAAGGAAAACTATATAAGGTTTCCTTACGAGTCCTTTGGGCTGCGACTAGGAATCATTATGTAACTTTTATTATTGTAATTTGTATACTTTATCATGAATAAACCTTTCTCTCTATACTCTTTATCATTTATATTTGGAAGAAAAGAAAGTAATTCCATGTGGTTACCCAGCCGGAACCCTGGGGAACCACCATGGAACGTGGAGGTTCCACCGAGATTCGTCTATAACCGACGAATCTCTAAGAACCATATTTCGCTACATAAATTTAATTTTGTTGTCTTTCATACATCTAATTAAAGAATTATATTTCGATTATGCTATATGAATTTAATTTGAAATCTTTCTCTTCTTTATTTCATTCATTCAAAGAACTTTATTTTGATTTTGATTCATAAATTAATACTGAAATCTTATATACATTTATTTAAAAAGATATATTTTGAAACAACTCAATTTTGAAATTTTATATTTATTCATTTAAAAGAAACATTTCGATTTTTATCCATATTCTAAGATCTTTCATTCATTTTTGAGGAAAAACTTTGTTTATAACTATCATAAATTAATTTGAAATTCTTTTATATTTATTCATTTAAAGAAAGGTATTTCGATATTTTTTTTTCTGTCAATCTTTTCTTTTTCTGTTTTTTTTAATCAAAATCTATTCTATCTCTTATAAATTTTTGTTATAAAGTTTCAAACAATTTTTGAATCAAAAATGAATTAATTTCTTTCATGAATCATCACAAAATTCATTGTTTTATATATATTAAAATTCATTAATTTCTATTCTATCCTTTAAAATGTATTACTCCTTTATATATATATATATATATATATATATATATATATATATTTATGTACAAAACTATTCTATACTAGTACTATATTCCTACTATATTCCTACTATATTCCTATTTTATTTTTCTTTTATCTTCTTTTAAATTTTATCTTTTTCCCTCTCTTATTACTATTATTTTTTCTCTTCTTCCTAATATAACCCAGAAAACAGCCAAATAATTTTGAAATTTTTTATCTGAATCCCGAACCTAAGATTTACAATTTTGCATTTTGATCCTAAAAGTAGCCCGTGAGAAGCAATACCAGACTGTCTCGAGAACTGAGCGGAGGCAACCACTATTTTTGATATAAGACGTACGCATTCCTGATTTTGAAGATCCCTTTTTGGTCCTATTTTTGCAAGTTCGAAAATTACGACAGAATTAGTCGAGAATGAAAGTGTTAGAGTGGTCTCACCATGAAAAATCAGGGAAGCAGAATTTCGTTAAGGGAGCGATTTCTGTGATTTTTCATAGGCAAGAGAAGTCTGGGAAAGTGAATGTACGAGGCCTGAGCACCTAATCTTGTCGAAAGACTGAAAGGGAATACTGCTTAGATCACCGTCGTATATTTCACGCCTATTCGAGAGATGGGAACTTGATCCTAGAAAGGGCGCACCGGTCACAGGCCCGTGTATGTACCCGATTGAGCAATTCTCCGTTAGAAGATTCGCTGCAGGCTGGCCCCCTAGCAAGCGTCACGCATACAACCCCATATTGCCTCTCACGTTGTATATATATTTTTATAAGTTTCGCATCGTTGGTATAATAATTTCCTTTCCAGGAAAACCAACAAGATGACGGACTCGAAGAGTAAAAATCCTCCACAGGATAAAACAAATCCACAGAGCGCAGCCCCCCGTAATGATACGCACGTCGAGCCAGTACTCGAGCAGAATCAAAGAAAGAGAGGACCTCCAAATGTTTATGAGCCGGACACGAAGCGCCGACCTACTGCTGCAAAGAAACCACCCGCTATACCGGGTACCCCCGCGAAAAAAAAATAGGCACAACAGCTATCAAAACTTCTCGCCACGCTATTACTCTTAGTAAAATTAAAACGTCTATTAACAAACAAACTCCTAAACGCAATTCTAACGTTATCAAAAGCTCTAGCTATGTTAGCACAAATACTTCCCCTTGTAAAGATTATTCTCAAATATCATTTTCATACCCAAATACTGCTATTCTTTCTTCTCCTCTTCCTCGAAATTCACCAAACTATCAGAGAAAATAGAAGAAAACGCAAGAAAAGAATTGTATGAGGAACGGAAGAAGGAGCCACCCACAATTAAGAAATGGAGTTCAGCACTTAAATTGGCATTGGGATTAGAAGATAATTCTCCTACAACGCCAGCAAAGCCTTATCATGTGCCGATAAGGTATCACAGCACCATACCAGTAACAGAGCCGAAGAAGAGAGTTTCGAAGAGTCAGATCCCGGACCCAAACTTCGTGGCACCAACAGTACCAGTCATCCATAAGAAAAGACCGTCAATAGTTATTGGGACTACAAGTAAGAAGCTAGAACAATAGTAAAAATCCATAATTTCTATATAAAAATCACAAAAAGTATAATACCATTTTCATAATTTTCATCTAAACTTGAACCTATATATAATTTTTTTTTTCTCATTTAAGTAATACATAAAATTCTACACAAATTATTGTACATTTTTTATTTTTCACTCTCATAAAAATATTGTATTAATAACCAAAATTTCAAAATAAAATTATACATCATACTTGGAATCTTTCAAAAATCACTGCAAAGTTTTAATCAACAATCTTCATCACTTTTTCACCTAACTGGTCAGAAAGGAGGCGACAAAAAGGAAGGAACAGACCGACCTAGTTTTAAAAAGGATAAAAGGACAGAAAACAGCAACAAAGATAACAATGTCCACCCAACTTCCTGAAGCCGTCGAAATTCCCCTCATGGTGGCCAAAAAGAGATGGCTTTCAATTCAACTATTAGTAAGAGAATTGAAGCAGCTAGGCGCCAATACCATCACCAACCGCCCTAGGAAAGAGAAGATCCTGAAAGAGTTAGTTCAAGGACTAACAAGAGCGAAAACTAGTACTGAAACGCTCAAAATCCTATGTTACCAATACGACAAGGACCGACTGTCGGAGGTTGACCACTGCATAGGACCATGGACCAACATAGCAGGAGTCATCCAAGAAGCCATTGCTGAACTAAGGGACCAACTAGGTTATTCACCTAGTTGCGATTCACCAGAACAGCAGACACCAAACTGGATTATTGCCGAGACCCATTCGGCCTATCAAGAATGGAGCCTGCAACATTGCAGCGAACTGCCATCCATAGAGGCAAGAAAAAACATTATAAATGCTCTACAAATATTTCTGGCATCACCAGCAACCACCAAGGAAGAAATGGAAAGAAAAACGGATTTATGCAACAAGACTATGGATCTTCTCCACGACCTAGGATTATCACCATTACCAGAGATACACCAGTATTATGAAGAAGACTAAAAAGGACTTTTGAAAGATTCCCAGTATGATATATGATATATTATTTTGTAATTACATTGTTTTCCTTTATTTTTTCTCATAAAATTGTTCTGTATTATCAGTATTCTTTTATTTTTTGAAATATTTCATACAACTTTCACATTGCATGGAATTTCACTTTCTCGATGTAGCTGAGGTCAGCTACTTTTTCGGTATTAGGCATGTTCCATACGTGTCCTATAAGTAGAGCGATTGACAACGTCAATCGCTTATAAAACGGAACATTATAAAAACAAATAGCTGACGCTACATTTGAGAAACAGGAATTCAATGCAATAATGAACGAACACTTTTTCATATTAAGTTTAATTAAAGAAAGCCCAATTCAAGCGGAACCAAGTTCCGCGGACCTGATATAACCACTTTTTATGCTCGTAAGGAAAACTATATAAGGTTTCCTTACGAGTCCTTTGGGCTGCGACTAGGAATCATTATGTAACTTTTATTATTGTAATTTGTATACTTTATCATGAATAAACCTTTCTCTCTATACTCTTTATCATTTATATTTGGAAGAAAAGAAAGTAATTCCATGTGGTTACCCAGCCGGAACCCTGGGGAACCACCATGGAACGTCTGATATCTATAGGTGAATACTAAAGCTTAAAATTAATTGAATTTCAAGAGAACTTCTACTAAATACTAGAAAAAAGTACACTTCTCGAAAAAAAATGTTAAAACGTGGGCCGAGCCGGGGATCGATCCCGGGACCTCTCGCACCCTAAGCGAGAATCATACCACTAGACCACTCGGCCTGAAATATCCATTCACTACGATGAACCTTCTACGTTTCCATAATTATTTTTAACTGAATATTATTAATCTGATATCTATAGGTGAATACTAAAGCTTAAAATTAATTGAATTTCAAGAGAACTTTCACTAAATACTAAAAAAAAGTACACTTCTCGAAAAAAAATGTTAAAACGTGGGCCGAGCCGGGGATCGATCCCGGGACCTCTCGCACCCTAAGCGAGAATCATACCACTAGACCACTCGGCCTGAAATATCCATTCACTAAGATGAACCTCCTACTTTTCCATATATATTTTTAACTGAATATTATTAATCTGATATCTATAGGTGAATACTAAAGCTTAAAATTAATTGAATTTCAAGAGAACTTCCACTAAATACTAAGAAAAAGTACACTTCTCGAAAAAAAATGTTAAAACGTGGGCCGAGCCGGGGATCGATCCCGGGACCTCTCGCACCCTAAGCGAGAATCATACCACTAGACCACTCGGCCTGAAATATCCATTCACTAAGATGAACCTCCTACTTTTCCATATATATTTTTAACTGAATATTATTAATCTGATATTTATAGGTGAACACTCAAGCTTAAAATTAATTGAATTTCAAGAGAACTTAAACTAAATACGAAGAAGAAGTACACTTCTCGAAAAAAAATGTTAAAACGTGGGCCGAGCCGGGGATCGATCCCGGGACCTCTCGCACCCTAAGCGACAATCATACCAATAGACCACTCGGCCTGTAATATCCATTCACTACGATGAAAATTCTACTTTTCCATATATATTTTTAATTGAATATCATTAATCTGATATCTATAGGTGAATACTAAAGCTCAACATTAATTGAATTTCAAGAGAACTTAAACTAAATACGAAGAAGAAGTACACTTCTCGAAACAAAATGTTAAAACGTGGGCCGAGCCGGGGATCGATCCCGGGACCTCTCGCACCCTAAGCGAGAATCATACCACTAGACCACTCGGCCTGAAATATCCATTCACTACGATGAACCTTCTACGTTTCCATAATTATTTTTAACTGAATATTATTAATCTGATATCTATAGGTGAATACTAAAGCTTAAAATTAATTGAATTTCAAGAGAACTTTCACTAAATACTAAAAAAAAGTACACTTCTCGAAAAAAAATGTTAAAACGTGGGCCGAGCCGGGGATCGATCCCGGGACCTCTCGCACCCTAAGCGAGAATCATACCACTAGACCACTGGGCCTGAAATATCCATTCACTACGATGAACCTTCTACGTTTCCATAATTATTTTTAACTACATATTATTAATCTGATATCTAGAGGTGAATACTAAAGCTTAAAATTAATTGAATTTCAAGAGAACTTCCACTAAATACTAAGAAGAAGTACACTTCTCGAAAAAAAATGTTAAAACGTGGGCCGAGCCGGGGATCGATCCCGGGACCTCTCGCACCCTAAGCGAGAATCATACCACTAGACCACTCGGCCTGAAATATCCATTCACTACGATGAACCTTCTACGTTTCCATAATTATTTTTAACTGAATATTATTAATCTGATATCTATAGGTGAATACTAAAGCTTAAAATTAATTGAATTTCAAGAGAACTTTCACTAAATACTAAAAAAAAGTACACTTCTCGAAAAAAAATGTTAAAACGTGGGCCGAGCCGGGGATCGATCCCGGGACCTCTCGCACCCTAAGCGAGAATTATACCACTAGACCACTCGGCCTAAAATATCCATTCACTACGATGAACCTTCTACGTTTCCATAATTATTTTTAACTGAATATTATTAATCTGATATCTATAGGTGAATACTAAAGCTTAAAATTAATTGAATTTCAAGAGAACTTCCACTAAATACTAAGAAGAAGTACACTTCTCGAAAAAAAATGTTAAAACGTGGGCCGAGCCGGGGATCGATCCCGGGACCTCTCGCACCCTAAGCGAGAATCATACCACTAGACCACTCGGCCTGAAATATCCATTCACTACGATGAACCTTCTACGTTTCCATAATTATTTTTAACTGAATATTATTAATCTGATATCTATAGGTGAATACTAAAGCTTAAAATTAATTGAATTTCAAGAGAACTTTCACTAAATACTAAAAAAAAGTACACTTCTCGAAAAAAAATGTTAAAACGTGGGCCGAGCCGGGGATCGATCCCGGGACCTCTCGCACCCTAAGCGAGAATCATACCACTAGACCACTCGGCCTGAAATATCCATTCACTACGATGAACCTTCTACGTTTCCATAATTATTTTTAACTGAATATTATTAATCTGATATCTATAGGTGAATACTAAAGCTTAAAATTAATTGAATTTCAAGAGAACTTCCACTAAATACTAAGAAGAAGTACACTTCTCGAAAAAAAATGTTAAAACGTGGGCCGAGCCGGGGATCGATCCCGGGACCTCTCGCACCCTAAGCGAGAATCATACCACTAGACCACTCGGCCTGAAATATCTATTCACTACGATGAACCTTCTACGTTTCCATAATTATTTTTAACTGAATATTATTAATCTGATATCTATAGGTGAATACTAAAGCTTAAAATTAATTGAATTTCAAGAGAACTTCCACTAAATACTAAGAAAAAGTACACTTCTCGAAAAAAAATGTTAAAACGTGGGCCGAGCCGGGGATCGATCCCGGGACCTCTCGCACCCTAAGCGAGAATCATACCACTAGACCACTCGGCCTGAAATATCCATTCACTAAGATGAACCTCCTACTTTTCCATATATATTTTTAACTGAATATTATTAATCTGATATCTATAGGTGAATACTAAAGCTTAAAATTAATTGAATTTCAAGAGAACTTCCACTAAATACTAAGAAAAAGTACACTTCTCGAAAAAAAATGTTAAAACGTGGGCCGAGCCGGGGATCGATCCCGGGACCTCTCGCACCCTAAGCGAGAATCATACCACTAGACCACTCGGCCTGAAATATCCATTCACTAAGATGAACCTCCTACTTTTCCATATATATTTTTAACTGAATATTATTAATCTGATATTTATAGGTGAACACTCAAGCTTAAAATTAATTGAATTTCAAGAGAACTTAAACTAAATACGAAGAAGAAGTACACTTCTCGAAAAAAAATGTTAAAACGTGGGCCGAGCCGGGGATCGATCCCGGGACCTCTCGCACCCTAAGCGACAATCATACCAATAGACCACTCGGCCTGAAATATCCATTCACTACGATGAAAATTCTACTTTTCCATATATATTTTTAATTGAATATCATTAATCTGATATCTATAGGTGAATACTAAAGCTCAACATTAATTGAATTTCAAGAGAACTTAAACTAAATACGAAGAAGAAGTACACTTCTCGAAACAAAATGTTAAAACGTGGGCCGAGCCGGGGATCGATCCCGGGACCTCTCGCACCCTAAGCGAGAATCATACCACTAGACCACTCGGCCTGAAATATCCATTCACTACGATGAACCTTCTACGTTTCCATAATTATTTTTAACTGAATATTATTAATCTGATATCTATAGGTGAATACTAAAGCTTAAAATTAATTGAATTTCAAGAGAACTTCCACTAAATACTAAGAAGAAGTACACTTCTCGAAAAAAAATGTTAAAACGTGGGCCGAGCCGGGGATCGATCCCGGGACCTCTCGCACCCTAAGCGAGAATCATACCACTAGACCACTCGGCCTGAAATATCCATTCACTACGATGAACCTTCTACGTTTCCATAATTATTTTTAACTACATATTATTAATCTGATATCTATAGGTGAATACTAAAGCTTAAAATTAATTGAATTTCAAGAGAACTTTCACTAAATACTAAAAAAAAGTACACTTCTCGAAAAAAAATGTTTAACGTGGGCCGAGCCGGGGATCGATCCCGGGACCTCTCGCACCCTAAGCGAGAATCATACCACTAGACCACTCGGCCTGAAATATCCATTCACTACGATGAACCTTCTACGTTTCCATAATTATTTTTAACTACATATTATTAATCTGATATCTATAGGTGAATACTAAAGCTTAAAATTAATTGAATTTCAAGAGAACTTTCACTAAATACTAAAAAAAAGTACACTTCTCGAAAAAAAATGTTAAAACGTGGGCCGAGCCGGGGATCGATCCCGGGACCTCTCGCACCCTAAGCGAGAATTATACCACTAGACCACTCGGCCTGAAATATCCATTCACTACGATGAACCTTCTACGTTTCCATAATTATTTTTAACTGAATATTATTAATCTGATATCTATAGGTGAATACTAAAGCTTAAAATTAATTGAATTTCAAGAGAACTTCCACTAAATACTAAGAAGAAGTACACTTCTCGAAAAAAAATGTTAAAACGTGGGCCGAGCCGGGGATCGATCCCGGGACCTCTCGCACCCTAAGCGAGAATCATACCACTAGACCACTCGGCCTGAAATATCCATTCACTACGATGAACCTTCTACGTTTCCATAATTATTTTTAACTGAATATTATTAATCTGATATCTATAGGTGAATACTAAAGCTTAAAATTAATTGAATTTCAAGAGAACTTTCACTAAATACTAAAAAAAAGTACACTTCTCGAAAAAAAATGTTAAAACGTGGGCCGAGCCGGGGATCGATCCCGGGACCTCTCGCACCCTAAGCGAGAATCATACCACTAGACCACTCGGCCTGAAATATCCATTCACTACGATGAACCTCCTACTTTTCCATATATATTTTTAATTGAATATCATTAATCTGATATCTATAGGTGAATACTAAAGCTCAACATTAATTGAATTTCAAGAGAACTTAAACTAAATACGAAGAAGAAGTACACTTCTCGAAACAAAATGTTCAAACGTGGGCCGAGCCGGGGATCGATCCCGGAACCTCTCGCACCCTAAGCGAGAATCATACCACTAGACCACTCGGCCTGAAATATCCATTCACTACGATGAACCTTCTACGTTTCCATAATTATTTTTAACTGAATATTATTAATCTGATATCTATAGGTGAATACTAAAGCTTAAAATTAATTGAATTTCAAGAGAACTTTCACTAAATACTAAAAAAAAGTACACTTCTCGAAAAAAAATGTTAAAACGTGGGCCGAGCCGGGGATCGATCCCGGGACCTCTCGCACCCTAAGCGAGAATCATACCACTAGACCACTCGGCCTGAAATATCCATTCTTTACGATGAACCTTCTACGTTTCCATAATTTTTTTTAACTGAATATTATTAATCTGATATCTATAGGTGAATACTAAAGCTTAAAATTAATTGAATTTCAAGAGAACTTCCACTAAATACTAAGAAGAAGTACACTTCTCGAAACAAAATGTTGAAACGTGGGCCGAGCCGGGGATCGATCCCGGGACCTCTCGCACCCTAAGCGAGATTCATACCACTAGACCACTCGGCCTGAGATATCCATTCACTACGATGAACCTTCTACGTTTCCATAATTTTTTTTAACTGAATATTATTAATCTGATATCTATAGGTGAATACTAAAGCTTAAAATTAATTGAATTTCAAGAGAACTTCCACTAAATACTAAGAAGAAGTACACTTCTCGAAAAAAAATGTTAAAACGTGGGCCGAGCCGGGGATCGATCCCGGGACCTCTCGCACCCTAAGCGAGAATCATACCACTAGACCACTCGGCCTGAAATATCCATTCACTACGATGAACCTTCTACGTTTCCATAATTATTTTTAACTACATATTATTAATCTGATATCTAGAGGTGAATACTAAAGCTTAAAATTAATTGAATTTCAAGAGAACTTCCACTAAATACTAAGAAGAAGTACACTTCTCGAAAAAAAATGTTAAAACGTGGGCCGAGCCGGGGATCGATCCCGGGACCTCTCGCACCCTAAGCGAGAATCATACCACTAGACCACTCGGCCTGAAATATCCATTCACTACGATGAACCTTCTACGTTTCCATAATTATTTTTAACTGAATATTATTAATCTGATATCTATAGGTGAATACTAAAGCTTAAAATTAATTGAATTTCAAGAGAACTTTCACTAAATACTAAAAAAAAGTACACTTCTCGAAAAAAAATGTTAAAACGTGGGCCGAGCCGGGGATCGATCCCGGGACCTCTCGCACCCTAAGCGAGAATTATACCACTAGACCACTCGGCCTAAAATATCCATTCACTACGATGAACCTTCTACGTTTCCATAATTAATTTTAACTGAATATTATTAATCTGATATCTATAGGTGAATACTAAAGCTTAAAATTAATTGAATTTCAAGAGAACTTCCACTAAATACTAAGAAGAAGTACACTTCTCGAAAAAAAATGTTAAAACGTGGGCCGAGCCGGGGATCGATCCCGGGACCTCTCGCACCCTAAGCGAGAATCATACCACTAGACCACTCGGCCTGAAATATCCATTCACTACGATGAACCTCCTACTTTTCCATATATATTTTTAATTGAATATCATTAATCTGATATCTATAGGTGAATACTAAAGCTCAACATTAATTGAATTTCAAGAGAACTTAAACTAAATACGAAGAAGAAGTACACTTCTCGAAACAAAATGTTCAAACGTGGGCCGAGCCGGGGATCGATCCCGGAACCTCTCGCACCCTAAGCGAGAATCATACCACTAGACCACTCGGCCTGAAATATCTATTCACTACGATGAACCTTCTACGTTTCCATAATTATTTTTAACTGAATATTATTAATCTGATATCTATAGGTGAATACTAAAGCTTAAAATTAATTGAATTTCAAGAGAACTTCCACTAAATACTAGAAAAAAGTACACTTCTCGAAACAAAATGTTCAAACGTGGGCCGAGCCGGGGATCGATCCCGGGACCTCTCGCACCCTAAGCGAGATTCATACCACTAGACCACTCGGCCTGAAATATCCATTCTTTACGATGAACCTTCTACGTTTCCATAATTTTTTTTAACTGAATATTATTAATCTGATATCTATAGGTGAATACTAAAGCTTAAAATTAATTGAATTTCAAGAGAACTTCCACTAAATACTAAGAAGAAGTACACTTCTCGAAACAAAATGTTGAAACGTGGGCCGAGCCGGGGATCGATCCCGGGACCTCTCGCACCTTAAGCGAGATTCATACCACTAGACCACTCGGCCTGAGATATCCATTCACTACGATGAACCTTCTACGTTTCCATAATTTTTTTTAACTGAATATTATTAATCTGATATCTATAGGTGAATACTAAAGCTTAAAATTAATTGAATTTCAAGAGAACTTCCACTAAATACTAAGAAGAAGTACACTTCTCGAAAAAAAATGTTAAAACGTGGGCCGAGCCGGGGATCGATCCCGGGACCTCTCGCACCCTAAGCGAGAATCATACCACTAGACCACTCGGCCTGAAATATCCATTCACTACGATGAACCTTCTACGTTTCCATAATTATTTTTAACTACATATTATTAATCTGATATCTAGAGGTGAATACTAAAGCTTAAAATTAATTGAATTTCAAGAGAACTTCCACTAAATACTAAGAAGAAGTACACTTCTCGAAAAAAAATGTTGAAACGTGGGCGGAGCCGGGGATTGATCACGGGACCTCTCGCACCCTAAGCGAGAATCATACTACTAGACCACTCGGCCTGAGATATCCATTCACTACAATGAAACTCCTACTATTCCATATATATTTTTAACTGAATATTATTAATCTGATATCTATAGGTGAACCCTCAAGCTTAAAATTAATTGAATTTCAAGAGAACTTCAACTAAATACTAAGAAGAAGTACACTTCTCGAAAAAAAATGTTAAAACGTGGGCCGAGCCGGGGATTGATCCCGGGACCTCTCGCACCCTAAGTATCGCGAATGCGATTATTCATCATTCAATCGATGCAATCTCATCACGTTGGCAGATGAGATTCACGGGCACTCTGTTTTATACCACCGTCGCGGACGGTCGCTTTTCTCTCTTCTCGTTGCTGTCTTTATCTTATCACTCATCTAGTCTGAACCACCGTTCTATTCTTGTCCTTCCGTAAGACTATCTTTTGTCTCATTAGTGATGTATATCTAGTCTTATTACATTTCACTCTAGTCTTCTATGTACTTTATCTAGTCTTAGTATATATCTTCTGGGCCTTATATTCTGTATTATGTATATCTGAATAGCATATGAATGAATCTTTCTTCCTCTAATAGTCTTTCATGTTAACAGGGCATAGAATAGAAAGTGTGAACCTGGGAGGCTATTTGAAGAGCTTTCTATCTTCAAAATGGTGCATCGGCATCACTTTCTACTCTATGACCTTTCTATTGCGCTACTTTATCTTTTTTCTTTTTTTTCTTTAAGCCAGTCTGCTCGTTAATAGTGACTCGTTGGATGTCCTCTACAGTATAAGTTCAATGATCTAAATACTCTAAAGGAATCGTATGTCAGTACAACATAATTGGTTGTTAAATGTTGTCTAGATATCAGTGATAATTAAACATTATTTAAAATTTTGGTTGATACCATATTTTTGTACCACATGATTACAGAAAATAACATAGTGGGTTATTCGCTATATAAACTCTATTGGATTACCCAATGGCTACTTCCTTTAACTTGCCGGCAGTGACTCAGCTGGGATTGATCACCCCTTATTATGTTTCACAGAAGAATTTGCGAGAGTATGAGAAAAATGCAGACAAAGTACCAACAAACACATTTTATGGCAATCTTATTTCTACTGACTGAGGACAGTGAGAAACAATGATATGAATTACGCATTAGCAGAGCTACCGTCTAAAAAGGCTATTTATTAATTTATTATTTGATTTTGAGACCTTTTAATATCTTTCGTAACTTTCAATATTCATTGTAAACAATTTTGATTGACTTCGAGTGTAAAAGTTATTTTAACAATTGTGAATCAATTGAATAGGTGACTAAAAGGCATCTTAGACCAATTTCTCCTTGCTATATGAGTAATGCTGTCTGTTTCCTCATCTGTAAAGGAGTCAGTATCTTAGAGATCAACGATTATTTGTGTGGAAGGAGCCTATCAACAAGTAACGTCTGTTGACCTACTTGTTGATGTTTCTTTGGTACCCTTGCACTCTCGGTAGGTGTTGTTTATATAAAAATGCGAAAGAGTTCCGAGTTTTTAATATTTACGGCTTGTTTTATAGTTTTTGAATTTTTTTATTCATCCATTGTTTGTAAATCAATTGTTTCCAACCATATGAGTCATATGTAACGACCAACGGGTCAATGAGAAAGGTCAGAGTCCAAATCATGAAATTCATAAAATTTATATATTTTATCTTATATAAGATCATCACCCACGTCCTATAGGACAAAATACATTAACTATATTGTTAAAATCCTACGCAGTTGAAAATTTCTGTGAAAAATCACAAAACATCATAATATCCAATCCTACATAGATGAGATAATGATAAGACACGAAAGAGCTACGAATTATCATCCTACGCATGTTAAAGCATAAAATATAAATATCAGCAAAGGTTAAATGAGATATTTCCAACATTTTGCACCAAAAAGTCGATTTTAGCAAATATGTTGAAAAGATACGCGAAAAAAGACAAAAGATGTTGCCATCTGTTCATTGACCTGGTGCGGCGCCATTAGCACCACGCAAACATCTCTCACACATTATCTAGGTCACCATCGAATGACATGGAATATCAAAACATTTTAAAATGTTATGAGAAGTTAACCCACTGGTTTTGTTTCAAATCCATTAAATTATCTCATTTAATAATCTTACATATACTTTTTGCAGATCAGCTCCTCCCTCTTAACATCCCACACGGCCTAGCTGTCAGACAGGTCATTCATTCCGCCGCTACAACCAGCCACAGCACCTGACGCCATCTGCTAACCTATTCACCAGAGAAGGACAATCGACATCAAGGATCCTCAAGGAGAATCAAGTTAGTTTTCATTTGTTCGCATTAACACTTTAACCGCTTATTGAATTTGAATTGATACTCTCTGGTATCCTTTATACATTTACATTAAGTTGGTAAGTTATTTTATAATTTCAATTTGTTTTATTTTAATTTCATTATTTCACATTTGACAGTTTATATTTCATTCACATATGTTATACAATATCCTTTGTTCATCTGTCCAGAAATAAATCTTTTGTCTCAAATTACTCATCCTTTTCATACACATACTTTCTGATCAATCAAACTATAATATTTTGAATACTTTTTGGATATCCTTATTATATTTCAACCAATTAATATTAATATTGGTATTATATTTTTTGATAAAAAACAAGAGCATATTTAGTATCAAATTACTCAGAAAACTTTACTGAATTCATCAAAGCTAGTTTGCTCACATTTTTTGATCGATTTTGGGAAACTCAATTTTTTCTCTCTATTTCCTACAGTCATCTCTCAACTTGAATTGTTCTCTCATCTAGTGAATCATCCAATTTTTCTTTTTTTAACCAGAGAAAGATACTTATTGAATTATCTTTGCCTGAACAATCTCAAATTTTAAAAATTTAAAAATATACTAATTTAACTAACAAAAAAAAAAAATTATATATATATTCAAAAGATAAAACATACATAATTAAACGTAATTAAACGAAACAGTAACAACTACACGAAAAAAATAACAGTATAACTCTCCAAAGAAAAAACTGTTAACAAATATTCAACTAAATATTCATTGTACCTTCTAATAGTGAACTATTTGCTTATCCATATTACTTGCACATCTTTTCTTATCTTCACTTTTTTTTTCTCCTATTTATATTATACATATATTGTTAAATCAACTCATATTTATATTGTTATTCCTTCTATCGACAGCTATTATATTCGGACTTTAACTCAGTTGATTTTCAATAATCAATAAACAAATTAGCTAGATTAAACACAAAATTAACTTGAACATTAATATTTCTCTTCAAACAAAATGATTATGAGTCGTTCTTCTCCATCGGAAAAAGAAACTCGTAACCTGACTGCCTTAGCAAGACAGTTAAGTTGTTTAAAAAGAAATATAACTCACGCGTTGAAGTTGTTCAACACGGTGAAGGAGGACATCCTCCCGCACCATCAAGCATTGATGCGTATATATTATAAAGCCATCCCGGTTGGGGACGTCTTCCGATCACTACGAGATCAGTTAGACGAACATCGAGTGATGCTTGAGGCACGCACCCATGTGGACTACCCAGCAACTTGGTTGGAATTATACCAAGGTAGCTATAAAAGGATGTTGGCCAAATACCCTCAGACCATGAAAGCTCATGAAATCGACCAACTTGTCACCAAAAACATTGGCGAAGAACATCCGCCCACAGTTGCAAAACTGATCAAGGGCATTTTGGACTATTGCGATGAGAGAGATCTCATGGTGAACACAGGCGAAGTTGAGGAATATACTCAACTTATCCAACTTCGCCGAGATGAACTCGATGACTATCAGAGTTCATTTGACTCTACAGTACATGACTCAACAACATTGCAAAATGACATGAACAGAATGAAATACTCCAGAAAAAACTTAGAGATGAGTTTCTTTTCTGGAATACAAAAACATTTGAACATCACACCAGATAGAACACGACGACACAGAACACAAAGTACAAGTTCTGATGAAATCGGTTCCACACAAAGACAACCTACTCAAAAACGAGTGTACACTACTCGAGCGAACAATAGTGACGTTATGATCGCATCTCCTCAGCACGATATTTCAATGCTTGAACCAAACAGTAACTCCACTCTTTTGAACGATGATCTAATGCCGATATCAGAAAATGATCTTGTTCATTCTTTTAACAATCTGAGTACTGGTTCTAATAGCTTGGAAAGAGCTAGAGCGGATGCTGACAATGTTGGAACCCCACTTGGAGCAGCTAATAAGCGGAAAGCTCTCTCACCATTGAGACACGCGCACTACGATTCTCGACCAATTACAGTCGAACAACATACAAACAATGCTCCCAATCATTGGTCAACTATGCAACAGAACATAGCGTTACATATCGTTTCTTCCCGTCTTTTCATGGTCGGAAGATATATGTACTTCTACCTTGTTCCTTAGGTAGGCAGACCCGAACGCCCCGATTTCCTTATTAAGACAAATACTTAAAGAGAAAAGGATTCATTATCAGATAACAAGAAAATACAATATAAGAATTACATTAAGAAAGAATATAAAGAGATCTAATAAAGTATTAAATAGAGTATATATATAGATGATATAGAGATGAGACTCACATGACTATAAGACAACCTATCTGGGTTAGGCCAGAAGCAAGAGTGTCATGTGTGTCCCATGTTGTAGGCGGGGCTTGTTCAGGCTCCCGCTATTTGAATAGCGCGCACATGTTTACCATGTGCTTGCAGATGTGACATCCCCCCACCTTAAAAAGTTGAACGTCCTCGTTCAAAAACAAAATAAATTAATTCACTTTTTAAGATAGTTGGAAAAAAAAATCATGGTGTAGTGGATAAAAAAAAATGTATACAATACGATTTGAAAGTTTAGCTATTGTCTCTTCAAGTTTGTTGAATTCGAAATGTAGTCGAGTAGATTCTATTCCATTCACTTGAGTAGTGAAATGCTTGCAAACGAGAGCTTTGCTTCTAAACCATTCGACTGTGATATAGTCGTTCATTTTCTTGAGTTGTACAGGTACGGTGTTACCCTGAGAATAGGTCGAGCCCGTTCTGTACAAAAAAAATGAAAACTTGTTTAACCCGTATGACTAATGTCCATAAGGTGAATACAAGTAATGATTAAGCATAAAAAATAGCAAGATTCACAAGAGAATGTTGAAAAAATCTACTCAATGAGAGTTGAAGTAATAAAACAAACCCTTGTAAAACAATAGCAGACTTCTCAGAAAAAATCAATCAACAACAAAGAAGTGTTACAATCAGAAATGGCACAAAATAAAATAAAAAATTTCAACAATTTGATTTTGTTAAAAAAAACTACCTTCAAGAAATTGTGATAACCGGAATAGATGTTGTCCGTTGGTAAGGTTTGACGAAGTCCTTGTGTACTCTTCTGCTTTTTCATTTATCTGTTTGAACCACGACGAAAGATCTTTGAACTGCTGTAACTAAATAAGGCCCTTCGAATGAAGGTGTTAGTTTTTTTCGTGTAGAATTCACTTTTATCATAACTAAGTCATTAACCTGAATTTCTTTATTTTGTGTTCTATTTCGTGTATTGTACCGTTGTTCATTCTTCTTTGTTGTTGTGTGACATACAAAAGGTATGGCTCTGGTGATCCTTGTTCCTGATCTTTGTTGTCCTCGCTGATGTCCGAGTCCGACAGGGTGGCTGGTGAGTTAGATGAATATAAGAGCGTGGAAGCAACTAGACTCCAGTAAAAACGTTTGTGACAATGGCGTCTGATGAAGAAGGATCGTTGATAATTGGTAGTAAATTTTAGTCCAGTGGAGGAGTCTGATACAAAAGACAAATTATGCGAATAATACCATAAGTGGATGTACCGTTCCGGAACACCCAATCGGCCCATAAGACGTGTCTCATATTCCAGCGCGAGCGCACCTTGAGATTTATCATATTTCGATATGTCAATCTCTGTTGACTGTAAGGTTTGCACGATGTCCGGTGGCATGTCAGATGTTAGTTTATTCGCAAATTCATCCGGAGACAAGTCTGTGAGAATATTAATACCAGGGGTCAAGGATGATAATACCCGGTTCTTTATGGTATTCATAACCGCACAGAAAACTGCGTTAACGTCTTTTTCCGAGTAAACAATGGTTTGGAGAGCCGGGTACAAGTTAGCAGCATCCCTTGTTAAATTCGGCTTAGGCTGTCGTTTGATCGAAAATTTAAAGTTGTCCAAAGGTATCTGTTCCAGACTTTCAGTTGCCTCAATTTTCTCATAAGTAGACGACGGTTGTCGTTGAAACCGCTCGTCGATGTCTTGAGAATTTATTTCAAACGGTGTGGTGTCGATCGAGGGAAAAAACGAGGCAATGACCGAGTCAACCATCTCTTCAGCCACGACGTCTATATTACACATTAGCGTGAGTTCCGGAACACAAAAATTTCTCTTATTCGCAGCTAGCAGAGCCTCTCGGAAAGTCACGGGCCTAATCAAGGGAGTCGGCAGTTGAAACAATGGTGTCATATGGTCATATTTCTGCTGTTGAAATAGTCCTTTATCAGGTGTAAACTTCGCGTTAGACATAACAACTTCTAAATCTGAGTTATGCATGTCGTACGTGTCCATTATATTGTTGGTGAAACCGTCTCCCGGGAATAATTGATCTGCCAGTATTTGTATACCGATAAGATTCGCAGGTAATTTTATACAGGAAGACAACGGAATTGATGGTGATCCGATAGTGGACACTTCATTTTGCTCTAGACGGTCGACATTAGCAACACAATTGATGCTGAGAATATCCAAAGTCTTTGGTGACATAGTATTGAGATGCTCGGCACCTAGATAAAACACCTTCTTTCCTAGTTGATGACATTTTTTATTCAAAAATCTTGCGACCACAAGTTTGTGCACTGGTAATGATGATGGTAGACAAACGGTTAGATTTCCTCTAGACTGGTGCGATAAGTCTGTGGCGTACTGACGTATGGATGGTGCATTAGTTATACGATCGCTGTCGACGTCTATGGCGGAGTGCTTAGACGTTGGTCGTTGTAAAGACACACATTCAGATAAATATGTACTCCCTCCCCTCATCGTCGATAGAGCCTTCGGGTACTTTGTAAGTATAAATCTGCTAAGTATATCATCTGTGAAAGCAGTGAAGTACGTTAACGATGAAGTATGCCTAGAGATCGCCACAACAGCGTATGCCTGCCTCAAGTAAATCTCATCAGTCGGGATGGTAGACAGTCTAACTATCGCGATGAATCTAGATTGCATTCCTTGGTACTCATGCACCGTTTGTACCCCTGAGAAACCCTTTGATATTAATGTCTGCTTATCACTCTGCGTAAAGGTAAGGTATTTTGTGGTCTTAACCTTAGGAATCGAGTCACTACTAAGGATCTTTGTGATGAATAGTGACCGTGTTGTTGTGTTCGTCGGTCCAGCACACATACCATCAGATGTGGTGATACCCATGTCCGAATTAGCGGTGATATATAATGGGTTAAGAATTTCACAAACGTCCCTTGGGCATCTGTATGAGACGGATCTTGTTTCTCCGACCTTGAATACTCGAGATAGGTACCTATACTGCATAACAAATGTCGTGCCCAATGAATTTACAAATGGAATCTGGCATAGGACGTGGCACCTGAGAAATGAATACATAAGATGAGTGCTCCAGGGTGGACCATAATCGCCTCGTCAATAAATAGCTCATCGCACGTGAAACGTCGTTCGGGATGCATTAGGTATGATGTGATTGTACGAACACGTTTCTCATTCGGGGTTATCTTCCACCCAAGTCTTTCAACATAATCGTCCTTTCCGGCTCTTGTGGCGACCAAGACACATGACTCATCACTCTCAGATAATCTCTTCGCAATCTCTGTAGTTTTTCCGCATCCGGGGGCAGCTTGCACAACAAATATATCAGTAGGCACCAATAAATCACGGAAATCTGACACTTTCTTACGAATTTCGTCATCCAGAGCGAAGAGACAATAGTCACTTACGACAGATACTCCCGCAACCTCAGTGTCAATACTAATAAACTCCCCGTCATAAAACTTCACCCGGTAGTCGCGAATAGAACACGAAGCCGACGTGAGTGCACGCCCCGTCGAGGAGATGACAACATAGTTACCGGGTTCACGTGAAATCGTCTCACGAGCACGTTGATCTTCGTTATATATACGTAACACTCTGTTATGATTCGATACAGCGCTGGCATGGACAGCTGTGAGATAACGCATATATTCGTCGACGACTTCGGTCGGGGATGGGTAAGGTATTGATCCTCCGGTGGAGACTTCTTCTGCAGTCTTTTGTCGTTCTAAATGTGGTTCCTGAGGACCTGTCTGTGATTTACTCCTATAAAATTTATTCAGATAGTATCTATAAATCGAGTCATTTTCCTCTGCAGGATGTGTATTACATACGGTCTTATAGACTGGACGAATCCTGTGAGTAGATGAATTCACGTACACTGAGCGACAAATAACGAAGACAGTTGAAGCCATCAAAACGCGAAGAGTTGTCCTATAGGCGCAGGTGATGGGTGCGACAAAAACTTCAACAGATATCGAATGTCGTAGAGGAACTACTGGGTGTCCGCCGGTGAATCTAAGGAGTAAGTACGCAGGAAGTTGCGCTAAGGAATGTGCAAATGAGTACAAAGCGGCAGCAGCACCCGAGAAGACTCCAATAGTTCCGAAGGTATAAACCTGTCTCATAATGTAAAGAATGTTAATTCCGATGTTACAGGCTCCCGCTATTTGAATAGCGCGCACATGTTTACCATGTGCTTGCAGATGTGACAATAGCACGAAATTTTCTTGGATTTTGGGAGTTGTTCACAGCAGTTATTGATGTTCAACCCTTGTCAGAGATTGAAAAGTTTTCCATTTTGCTCGACAAACTTTCTGGTCCAGCTGAAGAATGTTTACTGTGCTTGCCACGCATTGATGAGAGTTACAGTAAGGCAAAGGCCATCCTCATGAAAAAGTACGTGAACCCCTCTATGTTAGACTCTAAACTATACGATTCACTGAGAGCCTTACCGGCAGCACAAGACAATAGTGCTTCGATACTACATACGATCCGCAAAGCTGATCAAATCATATCGATGAGGATACGATACAGTCCTAATGTAGATCACACAGGACTTCGCGTCATACTCTTCTCAAAATTACCTTGACACATCTATAACAGCATATACAAATTGAAACAGCATACTACAATCACGTCAATCATTGAATACATCACGGAAGTCGCGAAAGCATTGCAACTTGAAGAAGCCGATAAAAACGCAATGAGTCAGAAAAATAGCAATACTGTTCATATTGCAGCAGGACAACTACACACTAGTCGGCGAGAACAGTTCAATAACCAGAAGTGCAATCTCTGTCTTGGCAATCATTCTCCCACCAAATGTTATTCTATTCAATCGGTAGAAGAGAAGAAGAAGATAGCTGTATCCAAACAGCTATGCTTCAAATGTTTTTCAAAGACACACTCAGCCATTGGATGTCACGCACCGAATTGTCACCGCTGTGACAAAACACATCATGAGTCTCTGTGTCAACGCGATTCTCGATCCCGGAGTAATAGTAGGACTAGAACTCACTCGAAGGATAGGATGAATCGGCATCCACCACAAACGTACAAAGGTTTTGAGGCTAATACAACAAGATCACCTCATCGGAACAACGAAAACAACAGAAAAGACCGCAGTGCGTCTATGAGACACTCATCGAGAAGCAAATCACCCTCATATTCACGGAGCAGATCACCTTACCCACAACGAAAACAATACAGAGATCGCTCCCCACGCCAACATATCTCGACTGCTACTGCACTCACTTACCCTTACGACCACATTTCAAATACATCAGGACCAGTCAATGACAAGGCCTTTGAATTCAGAAGAAACCACGTCGGAGTAGTTAGTGTGACAGTATTTGATTGCCACGATAATCCACATCATGTATACGCCTTGTTGGATTCGGGTTCACAAGTAGCTATCGTACGTAGATAGTTGATCAACCGCTTGGGATTACCATTCGATGAAGATGTACGCATGAGAATGGAAACCGCGGGGGAACAATTTCTTCTTAAAGACACGCAAGCTATTATGATCTATCTCTACAATAACGATGGAGCGTGCATATCTGCCCCATGCGTTATAATGGATAAGTTTCTTTCAGCCATACAACCGTTAAGACTGACAAATGCCGACCAGCGTTTTATACGCCAGAACATTGGCTACTTATCTCGCAAATTGAATGATCCTATAGAGATTGATATCATCTTGGGCATTGCTGAGGTCCATGCGAGTACCATCTATGATGAACCAATTATGCAATTGCCAGATTGCAATCTAGTCGCTCACCCCACTTTCTTTGGATATACACTATCGGGAAGGTATGACTTAGATAACAACAACCCCACATACGCGGATAATGTAATCGCATGCACAACAAAAATAGATGACGATGTTGATCTCACAAAAATGTGGTCCATGGAATCTATTGGGATTCGAGACAACATATCAATCGAAGAAGAACAACAAGGGGTACTGAGCCAGTTCAATGAACAAGTAAGAAAGACATGGGAAGGCGTACACGTATCCTTTCCGTGGAAGGAAAACAAACACGCACTGGCCGATAACTACAGTATCGCATTAGCTAGACTGCGACAACAATTCAATCACGCAAAGAGCAATCCCGAGATGTGGGCAAAATACAATGAAATTTTTCAACAACAATTGGAGAGTAATATCATTGAAGACGCACAAATTCACCCTGATAGCTCCCCAACTTATTATATACCGCATCAAGCGGTAGTTAAGTTGTCGAGTAACACTACCAAAGTACGTATAGTACTTGATGCATCCTCTCATCGACGAGGAGAACTATCATTGAATGATGTTATACTACAGGGTCCCACAATCTTACCAAATCTAACAGGTCTATTGTTACGATGCAGGTTTGGAAGACGCCACTCGATTCCTTTGGATTCACGATCTTTCGTTACCACTTGAACAGGATAATATACGGGTGTTCCGATTTAACAGAGTACCATTCGGAGTCAATGCTTCTCCATTCCTCCTCGCTGGCGAAATTCAATTTGGGCTGAAATCCCATTTAGACACACAACTTACGAGTTGTATCATAGATAATCTTTATGTAGACAATCTCATTCTCACCTTTGATGAGACCTCACAAGGAGTAATGTTATACAAAAAGTGTAAGTCTGCGTTCAACGATATGAAGATGAACTTGAGAGAATTTTGTACTAATGACAAGAACACTATGAAATGCATTCCAAAACTGCAAAAAGTTTTGGGAATTTATTGGGGCTCACACCTAGACACATTCAGTCTTGCACTTCAAATGGATTATACAGGTAACAGTATAACCAAGCGACTTGTACTCAGTACAGCACACAAAACATTTGATCCAGTAGGATGGTTGAGTCTTTTAATCTTATTATCACGACACTTCGTACAAAAACTGTGGACACTCGGTTACGCATGGGATGAACCAATCTCTCCCGACCTTCAACGTGAATGGAAACAAATATGCAGTTCGGTTCATGGATACCGATACCACGTACCTCGAAACATTCGCAATGACCACGTGAACGAACTCTGCATTTTTGTAGATGCTAGTACTATCGGATACGGTGCGGTAGGATATCTACGTACACTAGACCAAAAATCTCATGTTACTAGTACGAGTACACTTCCTCATGGCGAAACAGCGATTAGCACCACAGAACAAAAGCAAATCACAGAAAACAGATAAAAATAAAATGCAACCGCTCACTATTCCTAGACTTGAACTACTTTCATTTTTTATCGGATGTCACATCATTGAGTTTCTGTTACAAGAAAGTAAATTGAACATATCGATCGTACGAATCTTCTCAGATTCGGAAATATCACTTGCGTGTGTATGCAAACCAAATCCTGATGCAGGAATATTCGTCGACAACCGAGTTAGATCGTGTCGCGTTATCATTGATAAAGTCAAAGACAGTTATAATTTCTTTATTTACCACGTCGATACAGACCACAACCCAGCTGATCACGCAACGCGTGGACTTACAAGGGAAAACATTGACAAATCCACATGGTTCACAGGACCGAAATTCTTACAAACGCACGACAAAGAATGGGAGATGACCAGACCCTATACTTATGTAGAGGACGACTCACAAGTACTGATCGCTAGTACCTCCATCACTACATTTGTCGACGATCCATCAATTTTCCGATATCAAAGCTCGCGATTAACATGTCTCATACGAACAACCGCATACGTACTTCGGTTTATACAACTCTTACAACAACGACGTCTACATCGCATCAACAACGACAACGAGATCGCTCTAAACCCTTCAACGATATCAGCTGAAGAATATAAGGAGGCAGAGAGAGTTACTTATATTGATGTACAGAGTACAGTAGATATAGAAGACAAGAGATGGAAACACCTTGGCCTCTATCACGATGAATTCGGTGTCATTCGATGCAAAGGTAGACTGGAACACATGGAAGCTGAAGAGGATTGTATACATCCTATTTTCATACCGGATAATCACCCATTTGCTTCTATCATGATAAGAGACATGCACACCAAACTTTTCCACGCCGGTGGTAATCATTTACGTTCCGAAATACGACGACGATTTTGGTTACCAAGACTTCCCCTTCATTCTAAGGGCCTTATTTAGTTACAGCAGTTCAAAGATCTTTCGTCGTGGTTCAAACAGATAAAGGAAAAAGCAGAAGAGTACACAAGGACTTCGTCAAACCTTACCAACGGACAACATCTATTCCGGTTATCACAATTTCTTGAAGGTAGTTTTTTTTAACAAAATCAAATTGTTGAAATTTTTTATTTTATTTTGTGCCATTTCTGATTGTAACACTTCTTTGTTGTTGATTGATTTTCTCTGAGAAGTCTGCTATTGTTTTACAAGGGTTTGTTTTATTACTTCAACTCTCATTGAGTAGATTTTTTCAACATTCTCTTGTGAATCTTGCTATTTTTTATGCTTAATCATTACTTGTATTCACCTTATGGACATTAGTCATACGGGTTAAACAAGTTTTTATTTTTTTTGTACAGAACGGGCTCGACCTATTCTCAGGGTAACACCGTACCTGTACAACTCAAGAAAATGAACGACTATATCACAGTCGAATGGTTTAGAAGCAAAGCTCTCGTTTGCAAGCATTTCACTACTCAAGTGAATGGAATAGAATCTACTCGATACTACATTTCGAATTCAACAAACTTGAAGAGACAATAGCTAAACTTTCAAATCGTATTGTATACATTTTTTTTATTCACTACACCATGATTTTTTTTTCCAACATCCAACTATCTTAAAAAGTGAATTAATTTATTTTGTTTTTGAACGAGGACGTTCAACTTTTTAAGGTGGGTGGATGTCACATCTGCAAGCACATGGTAAACATGTGCGCGATATTCAAATAGCGGGAGCCTGAACAAGCCCCGCCTACAACATGGGACACACATGGCACTCTTGCTTCTGGCCTAATCCAGATAGGTTGTCTTATAGTCATGTGAATCTCATCTCTATATCATCTATATATATACTCTATTTAATACTTTATTATATCTCTTTATATTCTTTCTTAATGTAATTCTTATATTGTATTTTCTTGTTATCTGATAATGAATCCTTTTCTCTTTGAGTATTTGTCTTAATAAGGAAATCGGGCCGTTCGGGTCTGCCTACCTAAGGAACAAGGTAGAAGTACATATATCTTCCGACCATGAAAAGGCGGGAAGAAACAATATGTAACGGATCAACAAAATACACAAAGACAATAATCATCAAGGCAAACATTTCACGCTTATTCAATTGAGACAAAAATTCTACATACCAAATATAACCGGTGTCATCAGACAAACATTGAAAAACTGTGTGACATGTAAAAGATTTCAATCACATCCTTATGAATTACCAGATATGCCATCGCTACCAAAAGATAGAGCGATTCTTACAAGAGCATTCTTTTCAACAGGGTGTGATCTTATGGGCCCCTTCACCCTTTGAAATGGGTCTAAAGTCCATATCTGTCTGTTTACATGCATGACAACTAGAGCAATTCATTTAGAGGTAGTCACCAATTAATCCACAGTTGATTTTATGAATGCATTCACTAGATTTATATCACGCCGAGGTACTCCAGAAATTATGCGTAGTGACTGCGCAGGAAACTTTATATTGAGCTCAAAAATATTAGAAACCCTTGAAAATACATCGGATTACAACGAAAGAAGCTTACTAAATACACTAGCACAACAAAAAATTAAATGGATATACAACACTCCATTATCACCCTGGAAAGGTGGATGTTGGGAACGTTTAGTAGGTGTAACCAAAGCTTCACTCAAAAAATGTTTCATTCCTAGTCGAATGTCCCTGGATGACTTACACACAGTCATTGTAAAAAAAGAAGCTATAATTAATACACGCCCACTCACCCATCCACACCCAGATAATTTAGATACTCTACCCATAAGGCCAATTGACTTTTTAACATCAGCCATAAAGTTTTCATTACCTGAAAACAACGCGGATACTCATATATTTGATATCCATAGCGATATTCAAACGATTCAATCAACAGAGCAAGCGCTAGCATCTAAATTTTGGAAACGATTTCAAGAGGAATATCTAACAAGCTTAAAAAATATATTTAAGCATAAACACCATAGAAAAAATCACACAAACATCTTCCCCCAACCAGATGAAATAGTATTGATACAAAATGACATGTTGCCCCGAGGAACATGGAAGCTTGGGCGCATCATAGAAACAATCACTAGTTCAGACGGCAACATACGTTCCGCAAAAGTAGTAACTAGTAATGGAAACATAATTAGCAGATCAATCAATCAGCTCTATCCTTTGGAGATAAGAAGCAACATACAGAACAACAGTACTCCAATAGAAAGTATACCCGAACAGAATCCCCATGAACCAATAGAACATGAAAGACATGAGGATAATAATATAAATAATACCGAACCCAATCATTACATTGAATATGAATCGGATAACTCTGAACATGACAATACATACACTCCAGAAGAAGAAAACAATGAGGAAATCACACATGGTCAAAATAAAAGTCAAACACAGGCTCGAAAATCGTTAAAACCAAAAACATCATTTGAGAAAGATAATGTCAGTGAGAAGGACAATATACAAGCCATTCCATTAAAAATGTCATATGCTCTACAACAAAGAAAGAACAAGATAAACCCTAAAATAGCAGCTGATATAATGAAGGCTCTCTCTTTACCTATTAAAATAACTTTGAGTCATGCTCAAGAAATGAATAACTGCCAGGACCATAACATGTTCACGAAAAAACTCATAGCAAATCCTCATTGTTCGCTAGAATTAGCAACATTGACTATCATAATAATCATAATGGCAGTTACACTCATAGTCTCTTGTCTTTGTCGCATAGTGTATAGCCAATACAAATATAAGACATGGTCAACGAATACTCGAAATATGCTTAATGTGCTTAATATTCAAAACAGAAATCAAGAAGTCCAAGAAGAAGAAGACCTCGAAATGGTCCAAAACACAACAGACAACAATGAAACTACAGATATGACACATATAAACACACGAGAAGACGGTAACAGAGAACAAGAAACCTCTCAAAACAATATTTATCCCACGCTAAACTTCACAAGAAAAACACCGAAATTCTCTATCCTCACCAGAGGATCTCAATCCTCCTTACCTTCATTATTTGCAATAATCTTAGTTGTATACATAGGAAACTCCCATTCTTGCTCCGATGTTCATGTACAACATTATGTTAACATACGTTGCGATCAAAACTTAGAGTGTTATCACGAATATAGTCAAGACATAATATTCTCTCCCGGAACAAAACAGTTATGTATCAACATAATACACTCTAATCATGAAATTGGCCAATTCAAAATAACTAAACTATACACGGAACATATCAAGGCCGAGTGGTCTAGTGGTATGATTCTCGCTTAGGGTGCGAGAGGTCCCGGGATCGATCCCCGGCTCGGCCCACGTTTTAACATTTTTTTTCGAGAAGTGTACTTCTTCTTAGTATTTAGTTGAAGTTCTCTTGAAATTCAATTAATTTTGAGCTTGAGTGTTCACCTATAGATATCACGTTCCATATTGGCTCCTAGGGTTCCGGCTAGGTAACCATATGGACTTTAATAGTGTGAATGCCATTGTAAAAGTAACAGAGATTAGAGAAAAGAAGTTTATTCAGAATATGGAATAACAATTATAAAAGCAAAATATAATAATAAGATAAATGAAACTACATGTTATGAGAAAGCCAACCTAGTTGCTTTCTCAGGGGTTTATATAGCAAAATATTAATTACAAATATAATTGAATTTATACAAAAAGTAGTTCAGGTCTAGTTTCTTATTGAATTCTATTAACCAAAAGTCGGTTGACGTTGTCAACCGCCTTCTTTATAAGACACGTATGGAACAATCAGATTAATAATATTCAGTTAAAAATAATTATGGAAAAGTAGGAGGTTCATCGTAGTGAATGAACATTTTAGGCCGAGTGGTCTGTCGGCGAATGCCTGACTAGAAATGAAATACAATAATTTAACCTAGAAAGATAACTCTTCTGAAACTCTAAACCATTGTCTAATAACCTTGTAATTGTATCATTAACCTCTTGCGCAACATTCTTAAAGGATATTGAACTTTTATCACCTCTATAGTTTACATTGACCTGACCTTTGTATTCAAATATCAAATATCACCTTCAAGCTAAATCATATATAAAGCCCAAGAAACCTTCACTCTCACTCTTAATTTAATTCTACCACTGAACTTATACCGATCTTATAATAAACCTTTCTCATTTAACCAACTGTTTGGATTCGCCACTAACTCATATTATCCCCATTAAACGGGGAACAACCGAGTATAGACGCTCGTCATTGGGAACATTAAAAACCCAAATTGGTGCAACGACCAAACCAGGTATTAATTGTTAGAAACTTTCTTATCATATTTTTTTCTCTTTTTCATACTTTCCATCTCACTCTTCTTCACATTTTCCTGACGATGAGACCGAACTAGCACTTACCGCACCGCATACAACCCTTTTTACATCACTGCGCATTTCGAAAACGAACATTAGCAAATTACTTTTGAAACCACCTCAACTTTCCATACCCACATTCAATGGAGATAACAAAACCTTTCCGACATTTTGGAGACAATTTAAAACGCTCATTCACCAAGACCCTGACCTCAATAATAGGCAAAAAAGCATTTATTTAGCTGAAGCTCTTAAAGGTTCAGCACGAGTTCATCTTGAAAATAAACCATTAGATGGCACTGCGTATGAACGTATTATATCTACTCTTAAAACCACTTACGCACCAAAACTAAAAGTTGACTACCGTATTCATGATGAACTGGTGAAATTACCTCCTGCAAAAAATGACCCCATGTCAGTTAGATCTCGCGTGAATGAAATCAGAGCACTTCTTGATCAGCTTGAGACTGATACACTTTATAATTCTCAAGACCCCGCTTGGGTCAAACTTATCACAACTAAATTTCCTATTGATATCATCAATATGCTCTGTTGGAGATCATCTAGGGCAACCTCTATAAAACAACTACTAAGAAACATTGAGGAAACGGCCGACTCAATGGAAAATTTTTCAATTTATTCTTCTAAATCTCCTTTTATCCCGCAATACCATGCTCAAACTAATTCAATTTCTCCCTTGAAACATAACTCACATATTACTGCTGTTACGAAAACCGAACGCCCATGCGTATTTTGTGACCAAAACGGACATCGATCCGCAAAATGTTTAACCATACATAATCCTCAACAGAGGAGAGACATAATAAAACAAAAAAACAGGTGCTGGATTTGTTTCAGTCCTACACACACTAGCACTAAGTGTACCTTTGATAAATGTAAAATATGTAATAGAGATCATCACCCATCTCTTTGTCTCCCTCCTGCTTTATCAAAATCATCTAATAAAAAAGCAACAATGGGTATCAATTGCTCTATTTCGCAATCAACTCACACTCCACCTTCGCCCGCATATCTTATGACTTCTAAAGTATCAATTTTTAACCCCCATACAGGTAAGTTCCACACCAAATTATTGTTTTTCGACCCTGGAGCAACTCAAAGCTTCATTTACGAGCCGGCAGCCAAAGAATGCCAGCTCAAAACTTTAAATTCCCAATTAATCACAGCAACCGGTTTCTCCGGGAGCTGTGAGGCATTTAATTCTTTAACGGTCGAAGCAAGTTTAAGAACTCCATTTGGAAAAAATATCATACTTACGCTCCTCACCTCACCCAAACCTCTCACAGGAAAACTAAAGAGCTGTCAACTTTCTCTAAAAGACAAAAAAGCTCTAGAACAATCTAATATAACCATTACTAACCAATTGGTGGATGGTGAATTATTCATTCCCGATATTTTGCTAGGTATGGATTGGTGTGATACAATCATACATGATACCAAACCTACTATACTTCCATCGGGATTGAAAGTCAAACATACCCAGATTGGACCCTGTATTTACGGTAAGCAAATACCGAACGATAATATCGCAGCCATAAATACTCTTATTGTTAACCCTGTGATACCAGAAGACGTTATGATTAAACAACTTTTTGAAATAGATAACTCGGGAATTTCTCCACACGAAGGAGCCTTGAACCGATCGGAGCTATTCTTCAATGAATATACTTCGCTAATAAAATTCGACAAGGGTTTTGTTATGGCTCCATTACCTCTTAAATCAAACGCCACAAAAATTCAATCCAATCGAAGCATGGCATTAGCCACTCTAAACAGATTACAGAAATCTCTCAAAGAGGAACATAACCAGCTACAACACTATCATCAAACCATTATGCGATATATAGAGGAAGGTGTGGTGGAACAAGTTCCACTTACTTCAGAGAACTCTTTGCTCTACTACATGCCGCATAGAGGGGTATGGAAGCCCAACAAGAGCAAACCGCTGAGGGTTGTGTTTAACGCTTCAGCAAAGCAAAAAGGCCAACTCTCATTAAATGATGTTACGGAAACAGGTGAAAGTTTTAACAATAAAATCATAGATATTCTGATAGGGATACGGATCAAAAAGTACTTCCTCATGTGCGATATTGAGGGTGCCTTCACCCAAATAAGGATAACTAATGATCATAAAGATCTCTGCCGCTTTCTCTGGTTACGCGATCCTCACAAAGGTACCACTCCAGATAACATTTTAGAATTAAGATTTAACCGACTGGCGTTTGGCATAACAGCCAGTCCGTCCATACTGAATATGTCACTCTACGCATTCTTGCAAAGCCTAGAGTCGCACTTAGTTCCGGAAACCCTACGGTACCTATATGTGGACAATATCTTCTACACGACAAACAGCTCAGAAGATTTACATAGCATATATGAAGAATCTAAGCAGATTTTTTCTCGAATATCTATGAACATAAGAGAGTATTATAGCAACTACACCAACTTCAACTCAACCGTACCAGACAAGGATAAACATCCAGATCTGAACCCAAAAATATTAGGCATTAAACATTATTCAGATAAAGACATTTTTTCGATAAACGGAGTAGCGGCTCCCCTTTTACTGCATTTCAAACTACTACTACGCCAAGTAATGAATGGGTCTATAGACTGGAAAGAACAAGTGCCAAGCGATGTGGTCAATAGCTGGAATACAGTCAGTAATAAAATAGGAACAGCTACGATTCAGATTCCACGAAAGCTGACAGATACATCAGAATGCCGAGAGATTTGGATATTTGTAGACGCTAGTGTACTAGCTATTGCTGCATGTGCCTTCTGCACATCACCTACAACACGGAGTCCCCTGGTCATGGGTAAGATTAAATTAGCTCCAAAAAACAGAACATTGACAATTCCACGTTTGGAAATGTCTGCGATTCTCATAGGTATGAAAATGGCCGAAACCATACACAACAATTTACCAACACATGAGGTCTCCATCAACATCGCTTCCGACAGCCAGATAGCTTTATCTTGGCTGTTCACTAAAAAGAATATACCTGTGTTCGTAAGCAATTTACGCCAGAATACTGACCAAATTGCAAGAAAATTAGAGCTAAAAGGAGCCAATATAACGTATCACTACGTGGACACGGATCATAATCCGGCAGACATAGGCACTAGAGGCACCACTGATATTGCCCTTCTTAAGGACAAATGGCTTTTTTCTCCTGGTTGGCTATTAAATAAGAACGATAGACCAGCAAAGGAATTCAGAGCACCCTTAGAAGAAGAAGAACCTTCAATGCTTATACTACCAGTCACCACAAACAATCCTGTATTAGACAATCTTTTAGGCAAACGCAACAAAACGCCAACATCATATTTATTAAAAGCAGCAACAACAGAATGGCAAGTATCCCAGTTTATTAACACAACCGCTGAGATACTGCTTATAAAAGAAGCTCAGACTCATCTTTCAAATTCATATAAAAAACAATTTCGATTAAAACAGGATGGGAATGGACTAATCTGCATACAGACTCGGTTCACCAATTCATCACTTCCAACAAAAACTAAGTTTCCATATCTTCTTCCCAAAAAATCTACTTTAGGTAAACTCATTCTTATGTTCCTACACAGGACGAATGGTCATGCCGGAGTTAGCCAATTACTGTACCTCTTTATGACAAGGTTCTTCATGACAGCGGCTAGACAAGTATGCAAATCAATAATAAAAAGATGTGTGCCATGTCAAAAGACTCTAAGTAACCCATTTTCAATAGAATACTTTGCCCCGTTACCGGAGGACAGAGTGACAACAGCCATGCCATTTAGACATACGGGCCTTGATTGCATAGGTCCCATAAAATTCAGAAAAAATCAGCATATATACGTTGTGATATTCACCTGCCTTACTATTAGAGCCGTCCATTTAGAACCAATTAATGACATGAGTTCGAACTCTTTTATCAATGCCTTCATTCGATTTGTAGCGCGGAGAGGTTTACCGCATGTTCTACGATCAGACAACGGGGCCAATTTCACTCATGCGGCCAAAATAATTCACACATTAGAGGAACATAGTAGGGAACACCAGACTAATTTTATCAACTATATACAAAATCACAATATCACATGGATATTAAACACTCCCAGCGCTCCCTGGACTGGTGGGGTTTGGGAGAGATTAGTTGCTATTACAAAGAATGCACTTGTGAAAACACTATCACTTAAGTTAATAGAAAAAGACCAACTAGTTACAGCAATAATTAAAATAGAAGGAATCATGAACTCACGGCCCATCACGTATACAGATTCCGAGAATTTTCACGAGAATCCACTAACGCCAGCAGATTTTTTAACTCATGGCTCCCCCATACTCATACCAGTTGATAATGTAGACAGTTTAGGTAACAGACTCGACCTACCCAACACGATCGCAAGCAACAAACAAGCGTTTGAAAATTTACAGAAAATCAAAATAATAGCCGAAGCATTCTGGAACACATGGTCACACGAATATCTTCTTACTTTAAGGCATGCACATGCATCAAGGAAAATGGGGCGCCATAACTTGCGACACCCATATCACAACGAAATAGTACTTGTAGAAGAGGACCATACAAATAGGAACAATTGGAATATGGCTAGGGTAATCGAACTAATTCATTCTTCAGACAAAGTAGTTCGGACCGCCAAGATAAAAACAGGTAGCGGTAAGATATTGACAAAACCAGTAGAGCGATTATACCCTTTAGAACTTTTTGATGAATTCACAGAAACTCAGCGAAAAACCGCACATATTAACCATGCCACCTATTCAACACACCCAAACACAAGGCATACAAATACGAATTTCTTGACTAATATCATGAAATTCTTATTATTAATACAACTATTTCTTGTCGCCACAGCTGAGCCATTATTCACCTGCTCATACTCTCATATACTATTTCCCGCACAAACAAAACCATCGACATTTTGTATTAATGGGGACTGTCATGATTTACCAGCCAACCAATCAAAAGATATTCAACTTCAAGTGTCTGTAATTCCAAAAACTACAGCAGTTACTCGCTACGACAAAGATAGGCGGCAATCTCAGATTTGTCATCTCCCCCACCCCTGCGATTTTCCTCCACCTGCGTTATTGCATATAATAGGCAACCCACATTGTAACCCTTTCTTAGCTATTTTGATAGCTCTTACTCCAATAATAGGCTGCGCTCTTTTTTGCATTATCGGGGGCCTAATCTATAAAAAATTAAAAACACACCGCCAACAGCACACAATTTCGTACATCCCTTCTCTCTTATTCGCAATCTTTTATCTCACATGCCAAGCGCAAGCTTGTGGATCCCCCAACGCGCACAAAAACATAGAATTCTTTTGCGACGATTTACACAATTGCACAAAAATAACCAACGAAGAAATTTCATTCAATCCCCTACAAAACTCTCTTTGCTCCTACATAAAATATCAAAACTCCACTATAGGCAAACTAGAAATTCAAATAATTCAGCAAAAATTTTTATGTCAAAAAGTTTCCCAAGGATTTACTCGCATTACTAACCTAACTATCCACTCCTCTCATAGATGCGCCGGTACAACTCACTGCCCATGGGGCACCGGATGCAATGATATCGGACAGGATACTTTCGTAGCCGAACTACATTCAGCTTACGAAAATCCTGGAAGAACCTTCTGCACCAGAGCCGGAGGAGGCCTATTCAACAGCTGTGGACTTCCTATAGAAGGATGCATTTTATTTAGGCCAACTTATCAGCCCGAAAACGAAGAAGTATACGAAGAAATTAAATGCATACAATGGAAACAGGAAGTGCAAGCAAAATTATTAATCACATACCTCAATAACACTCACCAATACGATATTTTCCTACAACCCTACCGAAAATATGAGTTTCACGGAATTTCATTACAGATTTCGTCGGTTACAACAAAAGCAACGACGGAACTATACAACAAAATTTTTCTCACATCTGAGACTAAAAGCTACATGATACCGGAACAAATAAAACCAGCGGTAATATGCAGCAATGCACGAATCGCAGCAGATAAGTTTAATGCATGCCACATACGAAAGCCTTGCCCATGTTTGGGGGCCGCAGCGCAGCTCTCTTGCAATTGCGATTCAGCAACACAAAGAGAACTGAAAAAATATAAACTTCCACAAATTAATACAAATTATAGAATCACAAAAGAAGCAGGAACAATAACTGTTTTATCACAAATGGAAGAATCAACGCTCACAATGGAAAACCCGCAATTTAGCATCGAAAGCTTATATACTAATAGACATCCTTGTTCTTCAGATTTTCAAATGTTAACAGGATGCTACAAATGCAGAGAAGGAACAACGCTGAATATTACATGTGAAACAAAGGACGAACTGAATGCCATTCTGAACTGCGACTCCTTTTCTACTACAATACGATGCTCTGACCAAAATCCCGCCACAACGGTCAAACTATATTTCAATGAACCCAAAGTACAAGAAAACTGTACTCTGACTTGCGGACGAGCAACAAAACAAATTATACAGCTAAGTACCAGACTACACTACATAAGCGACACTACCATTTTTTCAGAAGAATCGATCAAACTACATAATGGAACATCCGGACTATCATGGAATCTCCCGAATTTGGAACCGCTTTTCGACGTCATCCATGATAATTGGAAATGGATAGTACCTGCCGTAGCTGCAATCACTGCAGGTTCATACTTATTATACATAGCAGCCCCATTCCTTACATCATTACTTCTTCCTGCTATACTCTCTTATTGCTGTGTGAGAAACTCAAACCGCAACCCTCGCCCGGCAATGTCGGCGAATGCCTGACTAGAAATGAAATACAATAATTTAACCTAGAAACATAACTCTTCTGAAACTCTAAACCATTGTCTAATAACCTTGTAATTGTATCATTAACCTCTTGCGCAACATTCTTAAAGGATATTGAACTTTTATCACCTCTATAGTTTACATTGACCTGACCTTTGTATTCAAATATCAAATATCACCTTCAAGCTGAATCATATATAAAGCCCAAGAAACCTTCACTCTCACTCTTAATTTAATTCTACCACTGAACTTATACCGATCTTATAATAAACCTTTCTCATTTAACCAACTGTTCGGATTCGCCACTAACTCATATTATCCCCATTAAACGGGGAACAACCGAGTATAGACGCTCGTCATTGCGAACATTAAAAACCCAAATGGTCTAGTGGTATGATTATCGCTTAGGGTGCGAGAGGTCCCGGGATCGATCCCCGGCTCGGCCCATGTTTTAACATTTTTTTTCGAGAAGTGTACTTCTTCTTAGTATTTAGTTGAAGTTCTCTTGAAATTCAATTAATTTTGAGCTTGAGTGTTCACCTATAGATATCAGATTAATAATATTCAGTTGAAAATAACTATGTAAAAGTAGGAGGTTCATCGTAGTGAATAGATATTTTAGACTGAGTGGTCTAGTGGTATGATTCTCGCTTAGGGTGCGAGAGGTCCCGGGATCGATCCCCGGCTCGGCCCACGTTTTAACATTTTTTTTCGAGAAGTGTACTTCTTCTTATTATTTAGTTGAAGTTCTCTTGATTAGAATAAAGGAATAGATTTTGTGGTCTACAGCTGTGAGCATTTCTTTAGTGGAGTGATAATTGTTCGGATGAATGAGAACATCTTCAACGATGTGGTAAGGGAATTTGTTAAAGATCATAGCGGCACACATTTCGCGGGATACCGTAGCTCCGGCTGCTTCAATCTGATAAGTGCCTTGGTTTCCCCGAAGGTTTCCTTACATGATTTTGCATTATTGCTTGCAAATCTTAAATTGCGTAGTTGTGCTAAGAGAGAGTTTATATCGGAGAAATAATCTCCAAATTCACAAACTAATTCTTCTCGCATGAGCTCATAGTTTTGGGTAGAGGGTTCAATTCCTCTTATTGCTATTTGTGAATTGCCTTTAATGCTCTCGCAGAGCAGATTGACCTTTTCTAAGATCGTAAATTGTTCATTATCATGAACTAATCTATTGAAACGGCCCCAGAACGATTTGAAGTTCTTTGGTTTGCCATCAAATGTCGGTAGCGACATTGTTGGTTTTTGAATGTTAGTTTGTTGGGTGTGTAGGAAAGTTTTGATAAGTTCCAGAAAATGATCATTTGCTTTGCTCTCTGTTTCATTGTTTTCCGCTGAGCAATTGCTGTTGCTCTCAGATTCATTCTTATGCAGGGTTTTTCTCAGCTTTCTAAGTATGCGTTTGTTCGTTTAATGCTTATATTCCTTTTTCTTTCTTTTTGGTGTGACTTGACGTGGTCTAATGATTGCCACGATTTTTATCAAGTATGTTTTTTGCTCAAACACGCTTGGTTTGAGTTGTATCTTACCTGCCACGCGGGACTTAAAGCGGCTAAGATCTAAACTAGCCGATGCACCAATTTGTGGCGTTATACCGCAAGGGTAGAGAATGGTTTATGAGTAGAACACAAACGAATAAGTAGAAGAAGGTTTATTGATAAACTTAACAAGACAAGCACGGAATAAAATCACTGGCTGCGATCGTTGAAGATGTAAGAGTGCTTGTAATTTTTGGGCGGTTCTTGGCCTGAATTAAAGTGTTACTTACGCCACATGTGAACACATATGGTGTGCAAAATGTTTTAATGCAGATTCAAAGGAAGAAGATGAAGAAAGAAAAACAGAGAGAGAAAAAGAGAGAGAGATAGATAGATAGAGAGAAAAAGGGAGAGAGAGAGAAAAAGAAAGAAACAAAAAAGAAACAAACAAACGAAAACTTACTCGCTTATCGCGACACTGATATCCATAGGTGAATACTCAAGCTCAAAATTAATTGAATTTCGAGAGAACTTCAACTAAATAATAAGAAGAAGTACACTTCTCGAAAAAAAATGTTAAAACATGGGCCGAGCCGGGGATCGATCCCGGGACCTCTCGCACCCTAAGCGAGAATCATACCACTAGACCACTCGGCCTGAAATATCCATTCACTACGATGAAACTCCTACTTTTCCATATATATTTTTAACTGAATATTATTAATCTGATATCTATAGGTGAATACTAAAGCTCAACATTAATTGAATTTCAAGAGAACTTCCACTAGATACTAAGAAGAAGTACACTTCTCGAAACAAAATGTTAAAACGTGGGCCGAGCCGGGGATCGATCCCGGGACCTCTCGCACCCTAAGCGAGAATCATACCACTAGACCACTCGGCCTGAAATATCCATTCACTACGATGAACCTCCTACTTTTACATAATTATTTTCAACTGAATATTATTAATCTTAATCTAATCTTTATAAATAATTTTATTCTGGAATTATGAACTGATTTAGATCATATCTTTTCTTCTCCATTCCCTGGTAATCAGCTTTGTTGGTATGATCGCTGATGCAAATGAGGCAGGAAATAGAGCAGATATAGCTTTAAAGCTGACTGAAGCTGTCTATAGAAGAACAGAACTGGAAACCTTAAAAGATCGACAAGTAAATAGTTTTATATATTATATATCTTAGTATTCAAAAGTTAAATTATTTAACAAATGTTTTTGTTATTTCAGGAACAACTTTTACTATCAGTTATACCTGCATATTTAGCAGACAAAGTCTCTAAGTCAATTGTACAATCTAGTAGTGCAAATCGAATGAATTTCAAACATCATAAATTGTTTCATGATTTACATGTTCAAGTGCATGACAATGTCAGGTAAACAGAATTAATAATAATTTTGAATTATTATAAATCTATTTAAGTATTCTTTTTGCCGATATTGTTAATTTCACTGTGTTAGCTGCACAGTTAACTGCCAAAGATCTTGTTCGAACGCTCAATGAGTTGTACAGTAAATTCGATCGTGATGCTCAAGTATCTTTAAAGGAAATTCCGATGAAAACTACGCTTGTTTCAGAGATTGCAATGTATGCGAATTAAGTTTCTTGGTGATTGTTACTACTGTGTAAGTGGAATGCCGGTTAACCGACCAAATCATGCTGATATGTGTGTAGTTATGGGGCTCGAAATGATTAAAACTATTAAGTAATTTCTTATTTTTCAAATGTATCTGACAGCAATATTTGCAGGCAGATTCGTTTAGCAACAGGTGTTGATGTCAATATGAGAATAGGCGTTCATACTGGAAGTGTTTTATGTGGAATCTTAGGATTGCGTAAATGGCAATTCGATATCTGGAGTGACGATGTGACTTTGGCGAATCACATGGAATCAGCAGGAGTTCCTGGGTTTGACAGATATTTTCTTGTTCTCAGCACAACGTATATTACATTTAGAGCTGTGCATATTACTAAGACAACAAAAGATATGCTACTAGGGGATTACTGCATTGTTGATGCAAAGTAAGGTTCATCTGTGAGCAATTGCATCATTTTCGTTCAAATTCAGATCAGATGATCCGCACGTATTAGCTTATGGAGAAGCAACATATCATATCTTGCCCGATAAAACATCAATGATCGAAAGAACTGCTTCTATCTATAGGAATAGGTTCATTCAAACAGCGTTTTTAATTTTCGTGTGAGCTGTTTTCCAGGAGAAATATCGACTGTAGTCCTGATGAAAAGTCCACTTTATCACCATCTGCGGGACCGACGCAAGGAAGAAAAAGCATGAAAGCAAAGGTAAAACGTTGATTTATTTGCTGAAAAATTGTTTTTTTTTCTTTCGAGGTTTCAAAAATGGTTGAGTTTTGGGGTGCGGATGCGCCGTTTGCGAACTTCACGCGAAAAAAGTCTTCAACAAGCCACGATCCAAGCACAATCTTAGTGAGGAAGTGTTGTCAGCTGTGTTGACAACAACCTACGATCTATGATTTCAATCAGGAAAAAAAATATTTTCAGGATGAGACACCGCGAAGACCGCATTTCAGTAATACTATTCAATCAATGACCCTGATAGAAAATAATTTGACCAATTTCTCCTTGAATAAGTTGACCATTTTAAAGCTTTATGTTAACTTATATATTTTAATTTATAGCATTAATAATATTTTTAATTGTCGACATCCAAGAATACAGGTTTCCCCATATCTGCTATGGCCGTTCAGGTAATAATAATCTTATTTTATTAACCAATGCTTAATAGTAAACTTTAGTTCCAAAGCTACAATTTGCAACATATCTGATTGTATGCTTTTCCTTTTGCTAGCGTTACCTGCAGCTCTGTCTAACTCGCTGATCTCAAGACTGTATTGCCCGTATGCTTAATCTTGATTTTATATTAATTACTAATGCCATGTTAAGAACTGAAGTCCAACAAACCACAGGTCTTCAACAATTTTTTTCACTTCTCTTCCTACTTGTTCTGTGCCTTTTCGATCATTTCTGTCCCTATGCTCATGCTCTAATAACTAGCATTTCTTTCTTGGTGTCATCCTTTGTTACAATAGGACCACATGTAAGTTTTCATAATTTTCCAAAACAATCTTCTCACTTCGTCCAGATTACGATTGCAAAATCGGAGAATGTACAGCCCTTCACATCTTTGGTATTCCTCCCAGGTTTGATTGAATACAGAAGAATTTTCCAATATTTTTCACTTTCAGCCTGTGTTTCACATTTGACTTCTGTATTTTTATTATACCGTATACCATATTCATACCGATGCATTCTATTTTCAATTGATTATTTTCTTTTCGTTATACTGTTATCAGTGTTTCCAGTTTACCAAGCAAAACCTGACCAGAAGTACTTGAGGTAGTTTGATATCTCTTGATCTAAACTAAAAATTTTTATCAAAAAGTTTCAGCTATCAATTGACAACTGTATTGATCAATCTGACGTTTTTATTGGCTTTGCTGTTATTTTTGGATTGGATTGTGAGTCATGAGTACTATTCGAGGGAAAATCTTACATTTCCAACTTCAGACCAATTATGAACGAAAAGCTGAATCTGCTTGTCATGTATCTTTCCAAAACGAAGAGCGTGATGTTGAAACAATGCAAGATATCAACAAACTTTTGATTGAAAATATCCTCCCAAGTACGGTAGCTGAGAAATTCTTGGTTCCAGATCGGCCAATTGAGGTTCAGCTGAGGATTTTCTTGAATATTGCCATCTTTAACACACATCCTTTAAGGACTTATATGCTCGTCAACATGATAATGTTTGTGTTATGTTTGCATCGATTCCAAACTTCAAGGATTTTTGGTCTCAATGGGATACATCTAGAAAGCTAGAATGTTTACGATTACTTAATGAAATTGTTTGCGAGTTTGATAAGGTTGTACTTCAATAGATTTTCTTTTTTTGTACATTTTCTTTCAGTTATTATCAAAACCCAAGTTTTCTTCAATTGAGAAAATTAAAACTGTTGGCTCAACTTATATGGCAGCGTCTGGTTTGAATGAACAAGATTATGATTATGATGATTGTGTATGTTGCCTTGTCCTAGTCAAATTTTTTATTTCATAAACTTTAGGATTATATTGATGATAACAAGAATAGTGCTAGCAGTCGAGCAAACAACATGGCAAGTTTTAACTGTTTTCTATCATGAGAATTATTTTTGAAATCGTTATGCTTAAGGCTTTCCGAAATGCAACAGTTATGATTGAATTTGCTATGGCTATGTCTCAAATATTGGAACAACTTAATAGGGATTCTTTCCAAAACTTCGAGCTCCGAATCGGTATAATCTGGTGTTTTTGATTATTTTCATCTATCTCATATATTTGAAGGAATGAGTGTGGGATCACTTGTATCTGGAGTTATTGGTGCCCAGAAACCTCAATATGATATATGGGGAAATACTGTGAATATAGCAAGTCGAATGGATACCTATGGACAGCCAAGGAAAATTCATGTAAAGTTAAAACTAATTAGAAGTAGTAATGAATTGTATGTTAGGTAACGACTGATATGGGAGAAATATTGAGAAGAGGCGGTTTCAAAGTTACAAGTCGTGGGAAGATAAGCATAAAAGGAGTCAAAGTAAGTTAAAGACAACAAACACAAATATTTTATTTGTTTTACTATAGGAACCCATGGAAACATTTTTAATAGAAATTGATTCTAAAAGAAATTCAACAACATCAACTGTTACTTGATGATATTATATAAAAAAATATATATTGTAAATAAAATAAAATGTATTAAATACATATTCAAAAGTTTTTTTTTATAAAAATGAGAAATGAATCAGCAAATAGAAAACAAAATTTTTAAATGAGCCATGTAGATATATCAGGAAATAATTTGGCAATGACATCTGTTCAAGTGATAATAATAAAAAAACATTATGAAAAATGATTAAGATCATAGATCGTTAACTGATAACATATAATAGAAAAGCATAATCGATATATATTTTTTTCATAATATTTTTAGTATATAATTTGTTAATATGTTTTCTATATTTAACAATTTAAATCTTTTGTATTAACTACATGTATATTTAAACTTTTAATTTTTTTCACTACGAATCAAAAATAAAAATGTAATGAAAATGTAAGTATGAATAGAGACTGCTTGTGTATTCTGATGACCAAAACAAGTGAGCTTTTTGAGCAAAAAATTGAATCATTTTAATTCAAATTTAAATTTAAATTTGTTAAGATGAAAATCAATTCCAAATGTTAATAAGTGGGCTTAAACAAATATTTTATTAAAGTCTTCAAAACAAAATGTTTTGAGATGTTTCATCTCTATATTTCTTAACCACTTACTAACAGTATTGTGAAAGTAAGAGAAATCGCTGTTTCAAGTCTGATATTTCAACATTGTTTAAACTATTTCTTTTTCATATCATTGAGAATAATATGATTTTCCTTACTCATACCCTATACATGTCTAAATAAATGTATTTTTGTTCTTTTTTTTCTAATATAAATACAATTATGTATATAATATTTTTCAAACTTTAGTATCTATAGTTTAATAAAAAGGAATATAAATAATATCTGAATGTTAACGTGATATTTCTTCAGGTTAAACAATATTTCCTAGTTTTATTATTCTGTTCATATTTCATTTATATATTTATACATAGTTCCACAGGGTAAAACGATATTGGCAAATGTCTCATTTTTGATAAAACATCAAAAGAAGTTCAGTTTTATTTTACTTTTTCGTATAGGTAGGTCATTTATTTCCTCATTCCCATCGCTATATGTATGAATATTATATATTGAGACATTTTTATATGATCACATGCCAAGTTTTCTTGAAAGTATGTAGTTTATAACCTCTGCAGATCAAACTATATAAGGACAATATCAAATCAGCCTTTGATTCATTGTGTGTATCTACCTTCAATTTCATATTTCTATTATTATTCATCTTAGAATCCATTCATATTCATTACTCATAAGCTTAGAAAAAGGAATTATAATTTAATTATATTTTTCTTTCTTTTACTTTACAAATTACGTCATAATCATAATTAACGATAATATTGTTTGTTTTAGAAAAAATGTAGATATTTCTTACTTTTTCCAAAATTAAATTTTTTTATCGTTATGGCCTGACCTGTATGTTTCTTTTTTTAATATATTATATTTTGTTGTAGACCATCATGCAACAACGTTACTATTTTGAGCAGCCAGATCTTTCAGAGGAAGTTCTGACTTTGGAATCGATGTGTCATGAAGTTTTAGATTCCAGCGAAAATGTATATTGTTGTTTTTATTCGCTAAATTAATTTGATTTTGTTTTCAGGTCGTTTATACAAAGCCATCCTATCATAGAACTTGGCCAATCGTTTTGGATTTGAAACAAATAGTATATGTAAACAGGGCTGATATACATCGCATTTCTCCATTTTTAAATAAAACTATAACTAATCATATAATTGGAAAAGGTTCTTTACATATAATGTACAATGTTTAATCAAAAGCTTGGTCAGATGTTATGGAATTCGGTGTGTTACCTGATGTTCCTAGTTCTGATTTTCAAACTCTCCTTTCATCTTTATGTCCTACTAGATTTGGCCTCTATCCATTACCTATATCAAGTAAGTAGCTATTTTTTGGTTATATATATCACAATTTTAATAAATACATTTTTTAATTATTCATTAAAAAATTATTTAATCATATATTCCAGACGAAAATTTCGCCCTGCTCTTTCATTTTGGGAGAATTTATGAAATTCCATCTCTTATAAAGAGATGCCATCAATTTTTAATATCTTCCCGGTAATCTTTTTTTTTGATAATCTATCTTATTATCTTTTCTATTTCAGTTTTTCTACACAAAGTGTAGATACCCTTTTAAAGTGGTTTTCTATAGTTTCTACTGAATTTTCAGATACTGAATCTACGATTGAGTTTATGCGCAAAGAGGTTGGTGTACCATGAACTAATTGCATAATAATAAACTACCAAATTACAGATGGTTCTGGCAATTGTTTTAGCCCTTATGAATTATCCAGACTATGCTACTTTAGTAAAAACAATTTGCTTTTCTAATATGCCTTGCACGAATCTTTTAAAAAGTGTTTTGAAAAGGTATTGTTTCTTATTTTATTTTTATAAGATTGTCTGATCATTACGTTTTACAGAAGAAGTTTTATTTATCATCGTGCTGAATTTGTAAATGGATTAGCAACAAGCGGATATCACTGTTGTGCATCTTCCAACCGTGTGTCTCCTTCTTTTTGCGGTAAAATTATTTTGATATTAATTGATTAGTTAACCTAATTATGTCATACCTGCAGGTCTGTTTTGTACATCGTGTTCTTCTGTGGTTTGCTCGTCATGCAAGAACGATGTCTGCGGTTCTGCTCTGAGTGACCTTCTGGAATCTCTAAGCGGACGTCGTTCTGATGCTTCTAGTCCTGATTCCGGTTACAGTGATGCCAATAATGGCATTTGTTACTAAGTTTGTAATATATATATATACATATATCTGTTTTACAGCTTGTTTTATCGTAATTCAATTCATCGTTTTCAAATTGAGTTTAATCTCAAAACACTTTCATCTAGTTCTTTCTTACAATAATCTCTTGTCATATTTTTCTTTAAATTCTTAATAAGGTGATCTTGCTGAGCATTACCTTTAACAAGTTTAAATACTAATACTGGTATGAATTCAATGTTATTTCTTTATGCTTTAACCAAAAATTGCATTAATAAGTTGAAATATAATAAAATTTATTCAATTCAGTAGGATTTTTCTTTATACTTGGAGTTGCTATACATGTTGGCACCCTGAAAGAAATATTGCCACTAAACAACACATTAAAAAACAAATTAAACGAAACAATCGGATATATTACGATGGCATAGTTATCAGAGATTTATCTTTAAATATATAGAAAGGTCAGAAAAGATCAGGACAAGTGAAATAACAAGGACTGTCGGCTGAGCGGGGTTCTATTGGTCTGGAGGTCACCTGAACGACGCCAAAATGGGATGGGATGGACATCGAAGAAGGTGTCGTTCATCTTCTCTCACCCGTTTTCTTTATTTCTTTTTCTCCTGAGCTCTCTACTTTTCACTGTCTCAAGTTTACTGTCTCTTTCTATTCGTTTTCTTTCGTTCTCTCTCTTTTTAGCTTAGCCTTTCCCACGGCTCTTTCTCTTATATTTTCCCTCTCAGTCTATCTCTCATTCCTTCCTTTGAACGACTAGTATTCAATTGTCTGACTGTGTCCGTATCCAAATAGTCTTGTCTTCTTGAGGTCTTCTGGTCTTTTTCTCCAGATTCGTCTAATATTTCTCTCTTCCTATGACTAAATACATAAATGCACATCTACACCATCACATTTAGCACCTTCCGTTCAACTGTTCGTCTGTCAGCTCTTCATAATGAATACCGAGAGCAACAGCGACGACCAAGATGATCATCGGCTGTTCTATCGTTCGGGGTGGCAATTGTTCTCAACGATCGTCAAATTCTTTGCACTGTTATTCGTCTAGCTTTCGATCTATTTCCCCCCTTTCAGCTATATTTGGCTTTTTCGGAAAGTAGCAAAACCGAAAGCATCATTCATTCATTTTCTTGCTTTCATGTCTACACTGTTCCCACTGAATTCAGAACTACTAGGAAACTGTATGCAGACTATGTATGTATGATTTATCTGCATTCTAAAATAACTGCAAATCGTACGTGTGTATTGCAACGGCAATGAAAAACGAGCACACGTGAGTTGCAACGTCAAAGTTATTTTTAACGTGCAGGTTATGAATGCGGTTGCTATTTGTTTCATAATACTATTTTCAAGTTTTAATTTATTTCTGCACTATTGATGAAGTTGAAACTATTTTTTTGGAAACAAAACTCAGTTGATTTATAATTGAATTAAATAATATATTTATAAGTAATTTTGTATAATTATATAACGAAATAATTACATCAGCTTAATTCATATGAAATATTTCTAAACTAAAAGCTCCACCCAGGTCTTCATTTTGTAATTTATTACAAGCGTCATCGGGTAACCATGAGATACGTAAAAGCCACACACAAAAATATATGAAAGGAAAAGCAATTTATTTATATTAATATATATATATATATATATATAGCTTTTTCTCTTATTTATTCACTTTCGAATAACTTGTATTCTTGATTCTCTTTGAAATGTGTCTACATATTCTCAATTTTAATACGTCTTTCTTACAAACCTATTGTTAAACTCCTTTTCTCTCTAAATTATAACTTTTTATTCGAATTTTTTATTGAAAACCCTATTCGTTGACCTCAATTTTTCATCTTGAATACATATCCCTCACAGTCCGTCACAAAACATCAAAAACATTTTGCAACATTTTTACAAGTATCGTTTATCATTAATCATTCATTTCTCAAAAAAAATTTTCAACTCATTTTCGTACTATAATGTTATTTTCTATTCAAATATATAACTAACTAACAAATAAATAAATAAGTTGACAAACATGAACGGCTGACGAGAATAGCTGACCTGGTTTCGTGTTGTCGATCGGTTTGTTCTACTCTTTTCGCTTCGATCTTCGTTTGTTTAGTCGCCTCGAGTAGGATGACCCATATGGAATGCCACCCGTCATGCTCTTCGACTTTTTTTCGAAGAATACTTTATCAATGTTGATCTTATTGAACCTTACTTTTCAGATTAATTTATTTTATTTCTAATGTCTTTTGTACAAAACCTCAAACCATCTATTCTATGAATATTTATCTCTCTTGTCCTATCTGACAAACCGGAACAGGTATTGTATGCCTATATTGTAGTTTGTATTATGATTCTTGCGAGGTTGCTCTTCAATGATAAAACTACAGACAGGTATATCATATAGAAATGAGAAAGACATCTTGCAATAGTCGGATGACATATTCCGATTCTATCACAGGTTCATTAAAGATAATGCTATCCTTGTCAAGCCTATTATCCAATTGACATAGAGAAAAATATTTTTTTCCTAGTTCTTTATTAAATTTTTGGTTGTTTTCTCGTTGATGAAACAAAAAATTCTTCAAATTAGAAGATTTTTTCCAAAAGTTCTTTAATTATCTATGAATAAATGTGAAGAAAAAATATATGATAGACATTTTCACATATTTTCTGAGGATATGTCAATAAACTTTTGAGACAGAACAGTAAGATCAGTTCAATGCTACTGTTTTATGGCTGTGTTCCCATGTAACGTTGTGATTTCAATGATCTCCTATACAACAGACTGTTTTAGTATCTATCATCTCTATTTCCTACCAAAGTCACAATTTTTTCTGTTTAGCATGAAGATAAGATTTTAAAATGACACTGGTTGAGCTGTAAGGGGTTGAAGTTCAAGCTACGTATAGGAATGTCTTTTGCGAATTTTCAGAACGAGAAACGCTACTCATTGCTTTGATGGCTTCTCTGATGTCTATACTTTGCTTGAAAACGTAGATTTGTTTAATGACTGGCTTTGGGTGAATTGTCCTATCGGCATCATCATTATTATTTTTGTTCATCAAATCTTTTTTGGAACAGTTTGACGTAATTATATCCAAACCTTATATTTTGGATATTCTAATCTTAAACACTTTCAATTTTTCATATCATTGAAGCATTAATCATTTTCTATTCTCACATTAATTTCCTCAATTTTTATTTCAAAATATTATAAATCAATTTTTTAAATAGGAAAACATGGTGAGGGAGTTATAGAAACTTTGATAAGCTCTTCCTACGACAATTATATCCTGAATTCTTCTAAATTTAATTAGAAAACTCTCAGCGATTCCCGTTTTTTTGTTTCTCACAGGAAGAAACATTATATAAAGTAATGTTTCTTTTTCAATTTTATGTTCCAAATTGAAAAATGGGTCTTCTCTTTGGTTATTCTTCAAAAAATCTATTTTTTCTTTTTGTATTTGTATAAATTAATATCCATTGTATTTTCAGCTTTTTGATTATCCTTTCGTGTTATTATTTTTTCATATTCTGGTTGTATAATAAATGCAATGACTATTTTTTCATTTTTTTTCTCAAAGTTTTGACGAAAAAAAAAGGAATCAAATAGTTTCTCTCGTGTACATGTTTTTTTGGAAAGTATCAATAGGATTTCACTAAAAATATATGTCGACGTTATTTGTGTTTATTCTAATGATTCCATAATTGGAACATTTTGGAAATTCTACATAGTTACCTCGGAGACAAGATCAATAGAAGCTAATTTTGGAACATTCTTCTGTTGCCCCTTACTTTAGCAGTTTGACTTTTCTAAGCAATCAATTTTACTTTTTAATGAGTTAATGAAAATATTATTTTTTCTATTATTTTGTCTCATATTTTCTTTCTTGATCACATTTAATATTTAATAATATTCTCCACTACAGATGATTCTTGCGGGGATCCTCATTTTAGTGACATCGGCAATCTGCTGGTTCCTTATTCGTCGAATCTTTCTTGAGCGTTTCTATATTCCATACAAGAATAAATATGTGTTCATTACTGGATGTGACAGTGGTTTCGGACGATTATTGGCTCTAAGATTAGTTGAAATGGGAGTTAATGTATTTGCAGCTTGTTATACAGCAAAGTTAAGTTTTTCCAAATTATAGATTTTGAATTCACTGTAACTAAATACTCTAAATATATCTATATTATATTGATAATTCAAATCATGAACATTTGAAAAAATATGAAGTATGGGAGACTGATAGAAGTACTGAAAACCTTACTGCAGCTCTTACAGGTTTTTCCTCATGGAAAGACTTTGATCTGGATATGATTCATTTTCGCTCACCAATTTCAACCTCGTTGTGCTAAAGAACAAAACAAACATATTTCTATATATGCATCTTGACTTCTTTTAAATCCTCGAAAACTTAAAAAAGTCAGTTGGTTTCAACTAGATTTCCTTCAATAACATTGGAGAAGAACTATAACATGTCAACAATTTTTCCATTTTTTAATGAGATTTATAGAAAATTGAACGTTTAAACACAAATATTTTTTATATTTATTAGAATATTGGTAATTTTTGATCGGCAAATGATAGGAGTGTCATTCTTATCTTTCTAGACAGTGGATACGGTTGTTCATCTTGAAACGTTTCATTGAAATTGATGAAAAACAAAGATAATTATATGATTTATAAAACTATTTGAATTTTTTTGTTTCTTATGTCTCTCTTCTTTTTGATTTTTTACAGACTTATCAAAAATTATATTTTATGCTATCTATAAGATATGAGACTTTGAAAACTCGTTTAGAGGAAACTAGGTGATAGGTTTACAGTTATACGTTCATTTCAACTACTAGATGAAGGCTTTTCTACGAAAAAAAAAACTAGATCGGTTTTCTTATCTTATCGTTCGTATAAGCACATTCATCGTATCCGCCAATTCCCCCCCCCCCTTTATCTATTTCTCAAACGATTCTAAATTTGTCCTTACAATAGTTTCGATATATTGTACTTACCGAAACAGTTTTTTCACATTTCTGAAAAGATCAGTTTTAGTGAAATATTCATTTCTTTTGTTTTAGGGACTGGAATTACTTGAATCAGATGCAAACAAAGTTGGTGGAGCTAACATTTACACTTTGCAACTTGATGTTACAAGCGACTCAAGTGTAGAAAAAGCAAAAGAGTATGTTCAGAGCATTTTGAAAGAAAAAGATGCTCTACTACATGCTGTTGTTAATAATGCTGGAATATTCACAATTTATGGACCTGATGATTGGTGTTCAACAGATGAATATTTTAATTCGTTGAATGTTAACACATTAGGAGCTATAAGAGTTTCCCATGCATTTGTTCCATTGGTTAAAAAAAGCAAAGTAAGAATTAACTTAATTATAATTAATTCATTAAAATATAAAAGCATTAAAGTGATATTCCAGGGCAGAATTGTAACAATGGGATCAACAGCAGGACGTCTTCATGGATTATACGTTGGGCCATATGTTACTGCGAAATTCGCTGTTGAAGCCTATATGGACTGTCTCCGATTAGAACTGAAACCATTTGGAGTAACCGTGCATGTGCTAGAGCCAGGATGTTTCAAGACCGATTTGTTGAACGAACAAGCTCAGCATGCTAGGGTTGACAGTGTAACTTATGATGTATGGTTTCTCGGGTTTCAAAGCTTAACTTTAGACTTGGAGCCGTTTGCCAAATGAAGTTAAGGAAGAATATGGACAAGAATTTTTAGATAACTGTAAATTACTTGAAACAGATAATATTTTAATACAATTTGTTTCAGTTAAAACTGCTTGGCAGTTAGGAGTAAATATTGTAGCAAATCCAAACTTGATGTGGGTTGTATCTTGTTATGAGCATGCCTTATTCGCAGCATATGCAAGATTAAGGTAAGATTTGATACTAAGAATGTTATAAGTTTTCTAATCAAGTTCTAAAAGTTTTGTAATATATAATGTAAATAAAAAAAATAACAATTATAGATACGCTCCAGGATGGGATGCCATTTTCTGTTTTATACCATTAAGCATATTTCCTACTCAAATTCAGGTTATTACATATAATGAATTAACGTGAACGTTTCACCTTTCATTATTTATAGGATTGGGTTTTGAGTTTAATGTATTCAGCTCAACCAGGTCCATCCCTAATTCCTGACGTATTGAAGTAAGAAAAATACGATATCAATATCTTATAACATTCATATTTATTTTTTTAGGAAAGAAAAACTTAGAGCTAAAAAACCTCGTTTGCTTTCCTTTGTTTTACAATGTATTCAAATGGCTATAGTTTCTGTAGGCCTTATAGCGCTTTTAATTCGTTCAAGTATCTTCAGTGGAGATACAAATCGGGTTGTTATAAAACAAGCTAATAATACAGTATAGATATAAAATCTAAAAATAAGTATTGTTTTTTTATAATATTTTATTTAAATAATTTTTTAATTTCATTTATACATCATTTGTTTGCCAGCAAATTATATCACATGTAAGTATTAATATTATTATTTTTATTATTACTATAATTTATATATTAATTATTGATAACGGATAGATTAATTGATGTTTTTTTCATAGAAAAATCATTTTTTCTAAACTTTTACAACCTAATTAGATAATCACTGAATGAACTTTCTTGTTCTGTTTTTTTTTTGTTTTTTTTTTACTTCTCACGATTCAGTATTATTGTAAAACGCTTTTCTTTGATTTCATGTAGACCTAGTCTGAGAACTTTTTTCATCTCTTTGTACATTTATTTCTTAATAAAAACATTTTTTTAATCAATACAAGTTTAATTACAATGGTAGAAGGTTGGCAGAAGCTACTGCTCTTCCGACTTCATTCTCACATAACACAGTAAATTCACCTGAAAAAAAATTATTTATGGCACATAGATAAAAAGATAAAAGAAATTTTTGATGATATACCACCCCCCCCCAACAGATATTTGTAATTGAAAAAAGAGAAAAATTATTCTAACAGTTGAAGAGAGTGATCTTTTCGAACAAACCGTAGTGATGAGGTTGAACGTATGGAATAGTGAGACGGCAAACATCAGAAGTATCTTCAATGACAACGTCCGTGAAACGGAGTCTGTCTTCATTGAACAACCAACAAACCTAAAAATTTTTAGAATACTTTGAAATGATCAGCTTATAATGATTAAGAAAACCCACTTTTGGACGAGGACTACCTAATAATACACAATCAAAAACAGCTTTTCCACCAATATGTGTTCGTACATCCCCAAACACCTAGAAATTTACTAGTGTAAAACAAATCTTATTTACCAAAATTTTTATAAAATTCAGATATTTGTGTTTTTTCTTCTTATTATTTTACTTTCGAAAACAAGAATAGTTATTATTTGCTTAATGCTTTATCTAAGAAACAGAATTAGTCTGAGAAAATTTGTATAATGTCAATGTAGCTGCGGCAATAGCCGCCCACAGAGACGGTATGTCAACAAAAAATATTCTCGTCAGCATCTTCTTTTATAAAACAAAAGAGATGAATAAAAGTTGATCTTAAAATCGCAATGCTTCTACTGTTTTGAGCAAGTTTTATAATATAATCTTTTTCTGTACAAAATTTTTTTTAATGTCATACTAGGTGATTATAAATAAAATTTGATTATAACTTTTACCTTCAAAAATTCTGGAGCATAATTCCATGGATTTTGAGCATATTTATTTTTTGGAATCTCATATGATAGTTGATTAACTTGCTGAAAATTGGCCAATATATCGAAAATATATATAAATTATCTTCAGCTGTAAGTCTTTTTTGGAAATAAATATAATATTTACTTTCGTCAATGGGCTTTTCTGAGGTTGTGGTCTTACAAAACCTTCCATGCAATCCACATCTAAAGAGCTATAAGCTCGAGGTGGTGGTTGAGGAGAATACCTTGAATCCATTGGTATTGGTATTGTGAAAGGAAGCCTGTAAAAAAATTATTTTTAAAAAATATCATGATGAAGCACAATTTGTTAAATAGATTAATCAATATGATATTTAAATGTAATATTACAAGTTTAAAACTTAAAACTTGGGGACATGTAGCGTTCGATCAATTATGCTCATTGTGCCACAGAGAAGCCAGAAGTGAGAAGACGAGAAAAGAGGAGGAGATTCTGGGAGAGAATAAAGTAGAGAGGAGAACAAACAGTGAAAGCATTGCGTGACTACACCATTTCAATAATCGTTTTGAAGCTTAACAAAGATACAGAAAGATGTTTATAATATACTTAGCATCAGATTCTTTTCACAGATTACTTTCAACTTGGAGGAATTGTCTCTTAGCATTAGGCTGTTCTATTAAAATTTTAGGTTTGAATATTGTTCTGAAATACAACCTTTAAGTAGTTCTACATGAATATTTCTTACGATCCTAAGTGTTTTCTTCTCGGAATCGGAGATGTATTACTCGCTAATGATTGTGTTCGTCATCTTCGAGTTAACGATCTATGATCTTAATCATTTTTCATAATGTTTTTTTATTATTATCACTTGAACAGATGTCATTGCCAAATTATTTCCTGATATATCTACATGGCTCATTTAAAAATTTTGTTTTCTATTTGCTGATTCATTTCTCATTTTTATAAAAAAAAACTTTTGAATATGTATTTAATACATTTTATTTTATTTACAATATATATTTTTTTATATAATATCATCAAGTAACAGTTGATGTTGTTGAATTTCTTTTAGAATCAATTTCTATTAAAAATGTTTCCATGGGTTCCTATAGTAAAACAAATAAAATATTTGTGTTTGTTGTCTTTAACTTACTTTGACTCCTTTTATGCTTATCTTCCCACGACTTGTAACTTTGAAACCGCCTCTTCTCAATATTTCTCCCATATCAGTCGTTACCTAACATACAATTCATTACTACTTCTAATTATTTTTAACTTTACATGAATTTTCCTTGGCTGTCCATAGGTATCCATTCGACTTGCTATATTCACAGTATTTCCCCATATATCATATTGAGGTTTCTGGGCACCAATAACTCCAGATACAAGTGATCCCACACTCATTCCTTCAAATATATGAGATAGATGAAAATAATCAAAAACACCAGATTATACCGATTCGGAGCTCGAAGTTTTGGAAAGAATCCCTATTAAGTTGTTCCAATATTTGAGACATAGCCATAGCAAATTCAATCATAACTGTTGCATTTCGGAAAGCCTTAAGCATAACGATTTCAAAAATAATTCTCATGATAGAAAACAGTTAAAACTTGCCATGTTGTTTGCTCGACTGCTAGCACTATTCTTGTTATCATCAATATAATCCTAAAGTTTATGAAATAAAAAATTTGACTAGGACAAGGCAACATACACAATCATCATAATCATAATCTTGTTCATTCAAACCAGACGCTGCCATATAAGTTGAGCCAACAGTTTTAATTTTCTCAATTGAAGAAAACTTGGGTTTTGATAATAACTGAAAGAAAATGTACAAAAAAAGAAAATCTATTGAAGTACAACCTTATCAAACTCGCAAACAATTTCATTAAGTAATCGTAAACATTCTAGCTTTCTAGATGTATCCCATTGAGACCAAAAATCCTTGAAGTTTGGAATCGATGCAAACATAACACAAACATTATCATGTTGACGAGCATATAAGTCCTTAAAGGATGTGTGTTAAAGATGGCAATATTCAAGAAAATCCTCAGCTGAACCTCAATTGGCCGATCTGGAACCAAGAATTTCTCAGCTACCGTACTTGGGAGGATATTTTCAATCAAAAGTTTGTTGATATCTTGCATTGTTTCAACATCACGCTCTTCGTTTTGGAAAGATACATGACAAGCAGATTCAGCTTTTCGTTCATAATTGGTCTGAAGTTGGAAATGTAAGATTTTCCCTCGAATAGTACTCATGACTCACAATCCAATCCAAAAATAACAGCAAAGCCAATAAAAACGTCAGATTGATCAATACAGTTGTCAATTGATAGCTGAAACTTTTTGATAAAAATTTTTAGTTTAGATCAAGAGATATCAAACTACCTCAAGTACTTCTGGTCAGGTTTTGCTTGGTAAACTGGAAACACTGATAACAGTATAACGAAAAGAAAATAATCAATTGAAAATAGAATGCATCGGTATGAATATGGTATACGGTATAATAAAAATACAGAAGTCAAATGTGAAACACAGGCTGAAAGTGAAAAATATTGGAAAATTCTTCTGTATTCAATCAAACCTGGGAGGAATACCAAAGATGTGAAGGGCTGTACATTCTCCGATTTTGCAATCGTAATCTGGACGAAGTGAGAAGATTGTTTTGGAAAATTATGAAAACTTACATGTGGTCCTATTGTAACAAAGGATGACACCAAGAAAGAAATGCTAGTTATTAGAGCATGAGCATAGGGACAGAAATGATCGAAAAGGCACAGAACAAGTAGGAAGAGAAGTGAAAAAAATTGTTGAAGACCTGTGGTTTGTTGGACTTCAGTTCTTAACATGGCATTAGTAATTAATATAAAATCAAGATTAAGCATACGGGCAATACAGTCTTGAGATCAGCGAGTTAGACAGAGCTGCAGGTAACGCTAGCAAAAGGAAAAGCATACAATCAGATATGTTGCAAATTGTAGCTTTGGAACTAAAGTTTACTATTAAGCATTGGTTAATAAAATAAGATTATTATTACCTGAACGGCCATAGCAGATATGGGGAAACCTGTATTCTTGGATGTCGACAATTAAAAATATTATTAATGCTATAAATTAAAATATATAAGTTAACATAAAGCTTTAAAATGGTCAACTTATTCAAGGAGAAATTGGTCAAATTATTTTCTATCAGGGTCATTGATTGAATAGTATTACTGAAATGCGGTCTTCGCGGTGTCTCATCCTGAAAATATTTTTTTTCCTGATTGAAATCATAGATCGTAGGTTGTTGTCAACACAGCTGACAACACTTCCTCACTAAGATTGTGCTTGGATCGTGGCTTGTTGAAGACTTTTTTCGCGTGAAGTTCGCAAACGGCGCATCCGCACCCCAAAACTCAACCATTTTTGAAACCTCGAAAGAAAAAAAAACAATTTTTCAGCAAATAAATCAACGTTTTACCTTTGCTTTCATGCTTTTTCTTCCTTGCGTCGGTCCCGCAGATGGTGATAAAGTGGACTTTTCATCAGGACTACAGTCGATATTTCTCCTGGAAAACAGCTCACACGAAAATTAAAAACGCTGTTTGAATGAACCTATTCCTATAGATAGAAGCAGTTCTTTCGATCATTGATGTTTTATCGGGCAAGATATGATATGTTGCTTCTCCATAAGCTAATACGTGCGGATCATCTGATCTGAATTTGAACGAAAATGATGCAATTGCTCACAGATGAACCTTACTTTGCATCAACAATGCAGTAATCCCCTAGTAGCATATCTTTTGTTGTCTTAGTAATATGCACAGCTCTAAATGTAATATACGTTGTGCTGAGAACAAGAAAATATCTGTCAAACCCAGGAACTCCTGCTGATTCCATGTGATTCGCCAAAGTCACATCGTCACTCCAGATATCGAATTGCCATTTACGCAATCCTAAGATTCCACATAAAACACTTCCAGTATGAACGCCTATTCTCATATTGACATCAACACCTGTTGCTAAACGAATCTGCCTGCAAATATTGCTGTCAGATACATTTGAAAAATAAGAAATTACTTAATAGTTTTAATCATTTCGAGCCCCATAACTACACACATATCAGCATGATTTGGTCGGTTAACCGGCATTCCACTTACACAGTAGTAACAATCACCAAGAAACTTAATTCGCATACATTGCAATCTCTGAAACAAGCGTAGTTTTCATCGGAATTTCCTTTAAAGATACTTGAGCATCACGATCGAATTTACTGTACAACTCATTGAGCGTTCGAACAAGATCTTTGGCAGTTAACTGTGCAGCTAACACAGTGAAATTAACAATATCGGCAAAAAGAATACTTAAATAGATTTATAATAATTCAAAATTATTATTAATTCTGTTTACCTGACATTGTCATGCACTTGAACATGTAAATCATGAAACAATTTATGATGTTTGAAATTCATTCGATTTGCACTACTAGATTGTACAATTGACTTAGAGACTTTGTCTGCTAAATATGCAGGTATAACTGATAGTAAAAGTTGTTCCTGAAATAACAAAAACATTTGTTAAATAATTTAACTTTTGAATACTAAGATATATAATATATAAAACTATTTACTTGTCGATCTTTTAAGGTTTCCAGTTCTGTTCTTCTATAGACAGCTTCAGTCAGCTTTAAAGCTATATCTGCTCTATTTCCTGCCTCATTTGCATCAGCGATCATACCAACAAAGCTGATTACCAGGGAATGGAGAAGAAAAGATATGATCTAAATCAGTTCATAATTCCAGAATAAAATTATTTATAAAAGCTTCCAAGTAATCTCATATACTCTAATTTCTTTTACAATATCCCAATTAATCAATATGCTTGAGAATATTAATCATTTTTTAGTAATAGACAAGACAAGTTTAATAAATGACATTTGGAAGGCATTTGCAAGGCATATTCAACTAATTCATAAATCTTACCGAACATAAGAATGTCGAATCAGTTCTGATTGCTTCCCAATTGAAAAATAGTAAAAGCAAGAAGCTAGAAAATATCCAAGATAATGAGAGAGCCAAGAATAATCTACGATGACGTGGTAGTATAAAGAATTGAACAACTAAAATAGATAATAATAATATTCATTTTAAATTATATATTTAAACTAATGAATATATTTGCATAAATGATAATTTTCAACAAATAATGTAGATTGCCAGAAATCAGTTTATATCTTATATGTAAAATCTTTTTTTAAGTTTTGGTTGCGTTCAATATTCAATTTTTTTGAATATTAGCCAACTAATAAAAATCATCAAATATTTCACTACCTGATGCTATAGCCAAACTTGTATACATTGAACTGTGATCATATTCATGTAAATGAATTCTTTCCTAAAAATCACAAGACCATAATATCTACAGAACTATCAATTTCAACTCACCTTGCTAACAAATAAAGCGATTGGTAGATGTAATACCCAAACAAATGCAGGAAATAACATTGAAGTTAATAGTGATAATATGACGAGACCAAAGCCGCCACGCTTAACAATATTATAATTTACCTCAAAATAAATGAAATTTGTTTTTCCTAATTAGTAGTAAAAATTACATATATCTGTCTTTTTAAAAATAAAATATGCTCTCAAACTTATAATTCATATTTTTGTTTTAAAAATTAGTTGTAATCTTATTAAGTTTATAATTATTACCTGCTCGCGAAATCTGATAGAGAAGCATGCCAATATTAAATATACCACGAAAACTACTGAAAGTGAAAAGCATAGTGGACCCCAAGCTTTTACCTAAAAATGATTAAGAAAATCAATTTTTTCAAATGTTGAAACATTTTTAGTATTAGTTTTGCTTGATATATGAAAATCTTATGTCATAACGATATATTATACTTTGAAGCAAACAAATAAGGACACATATACTTGATACTCGTGTGAAAACTTTCAATGCATCTATGTGTGCAAGCTTTGGCTGTTAAACTTGATTTAAAGATTAGAAAATAAATGAAAAACAATTATTTCTTTAACATTTCTCACCGTTTTTTTATTTTCTTTTGAAGATTCGTTGTCTTCCTTGGCAATGACAAGAATCTGCAAAAAATATTTTGTTTATTTTACGTTGAAGCTTATACAAAGTGTATCAACCTCGCTAATTTCTGAAAAATAATAAACAACAAACAGTTGAGCTGCTGCATATATTAACATCCAAAAATGGATTGTATTTAAACGAGCACGATCTAATACTCTCCAGTGTCGTACCAAAACCGAACGAATTTCAGCTCTTGTGCTGTTGGCACATTCTACGACTGTAGTCATAAGTTACAACTCTTAATATAGATGTATATGTAATTAGAAAATCATTTTAAGAAAATAGAAAGCATACATAGACAAATTGAAATTAAAGTAAGTTAAGAATACATAATGGTTAACAAGAGTTAAAATTCAAAAGAAAATACAGAAATATGTGCCTCTTTTCTTGGTGAATTACGTTTAAAAAAACAAATTGGAACATTAGAGCTTGATAAGTGTTTATCCAACAAAAGCTGTTCGTATCTATGTGAAATGATCACAACTTCAAACATCAATCACTAGAATTCTTAATCAAGGAAACTAGAGAATTCAATAAACACTCATAGAAAACTTTTTTAAGTTGAAATGTTAGGAAATAAAACCTTAGTCATATTTGGTAAGATTGCTTTCTCACGACTCGAAGCCATAGTGCTCCGCCTTCGTCTGAAATAGATGAGTTGGCTAAGCTCCGATATATCTTCAATACATATGAATAGACATGATGGAAAGCTCAAAAAAATAATAGAGAGAAACAAAAAAAAGTTTATAAACGAATAAGCTGGTGGTGCATCTAGCTGTTTTTTCTAAAAAAAATGTTTACATTCATCTTTGCTTTTACACAATACAGAAGAGGTTAGAACACATTTAACAAGTTATATATTGAAATAGATTCCATTGTTTAAGTATAAGAAATACATAATACTAAAGGTTTTGTTTAATATATTAAATGTATAACTTCTAAAGATTCTGCATGATTGGTACATATGAATACGTCAATTGTATTTGAAGTAGAAAAATAATTATCATCCAGTATAAGGAGTCTAATCTCTGATTTTATTTCTAAAATGTCATCATGCTTCAGCACGTAATAAGCTTCCTAACCTTTAGTTTTCAAATTGAAATTCCTTCTTTTTTTCGATTTTCTAGCATAATGAAGCAGCATTTCTCTCTACATTGCTTTAGGGGAAATGTTGCATATTCAATTGATGATCACTTTGAAATATAAAGTTCGAGGAATTGGGTGAAAAGAAAATTTGAAAAGCAACAACCTAACAAACATATTCATTAAACATTGAAAAAAGAACTTTGTTTTAAATATAATATATAAAATATGAGAAAAAGGCCAAGGTGAAAAGCAATTATAACGTCTATTCGCATCTGACTTTCTACTATGCCATTTGAAAATCAAGAGCTGAAATTTGCAAATAAGATGCATGGCAGAGAATAAAAAATAAAAGTTTCTACTCGTTTTTCAACTTAATTGATCTTTTATGAAAGTATGCGATGAATCTCGTTCTTAGCTTAATTATCAATGGAAGAGAATAACTAAAATATAAAAATAGACGAATAGAAGACATTGGTAGAAAGCTTAATTAAAATTCTACCAAACGTTTATATGGAAAAGACGTCAAAGCAATAAAATCATAGAACACAACTGATGTTTCCAACTGAGAAGTCATCCTCTAGATTAGACGAGGACAGCTATTGAGTGATGAGAAGAAAGAGATGAGCCCTAGTCGTAATAGGTCCAGGCACCTTCTATGCCGAAAAAGGATTTAATCAGCTGACTGAATAAATGATCTATGACAACGTTTAAGCAATTCTGCTCATTTCAAATCAACGATACAATAATTGTATTGCAAAAGTTGTTGAGGTGAAGTTTATGGTATACACTGAATAGTTAATTTCGTCCATCAAAAGAAAAGGGACACATGTTCTGAACTTACAAACAAACCAAGATGAGCTAAACTCTATTACTTTCACATCAGATAGCCTGACATTTCGAAAAAAACAAATAGCAGTTAATGAAAGCTCTTTAGAAAAAAAAGAAGTTTTGCAAAAAAAACGTAAAGACTCAGATGTTCATACGAATTTTTGAAAATATTAGAAGAATGATTCCTTGAATCAGACTGAATTTTTTTAGTTAGAAAGAAGTATGTTCACGACGTGTGGTCATTTTTCATATTAGTTGACAATACTTCAATTTCCTAAGTAAAAGGGAAGTAGAATCAAAGATATTAGAGTGAGCGTGAGTGAGAGAGCATCTAAACAAGAACAAGAAGCAATGCAATAGACAAAATGAAAGTACTAGTGTTGACAGAGCATGGAAATACAACACAGCACATTGATGCTATCCATCCTGACTCTCTTCTTCTGCTTGAATCCTAATAAGGAAATTACTGCGAGACTCTATACCTTCTCAATCGAAGCACTCATATTGCTCAAGAAGCTGGCTAGGAAAAAGGAATGGCTCCTAAGTCAATTCGTTATTTGATTAGGTCAAAGCAGTAACAGGAACAAGAACGGCTGCCATCGTCATCTTCATCATCATGTACATCATTAGAAAGGAGGAGTTGCCTTACTAACCATGCTAGGTTATCTTCATTTTGAAAAGCAAGAAATGAAAAATAATGCAAGAAGTTGTTAAGCTTTAAGTTTGTTTTGTTTTCAGATATGAATAAACTTTTGAAGTTCAAATTCTCTAGAGATGAGTATGGCGACAAATTGGTTGATGGCTGTATGACATGTGAAAAAAACATTTGTTAAGGTTTCTCTGCCAGCAAATAATCAAAGCTGGCAAGGAAATGTATTTACAACTGCAGTGAATATGATGAAGTTCTCATATTAGCATAAAGACTTCTGTAAAGGAAACTCGAGGTTAAATTTCACGTAGAGTTTACTTTGTTATACTTTCATTTAAGAATCATTGCATTCAATATCAATGTATGAATTGTAACTTCTATTAATATCTTACTTTTTGAATCTTTGTTAGGTTTTCTACTTTAACATACTTTTATCTTCTCTCATTTGATCTCAATGAAGGTCTAAAAGTTTATTGGCGATGAAGAACATACATTCGCATAACTTCCTCTTTTAGGGTTTATCCAACTTCCTGGCCTCGTATGATCCATTATATCCATTTTCATAATTATTTTTGTCATTTATAAGGTTCTGCAACACTGCTTCTGATTTAATATTCTATCTAGCAACATCATCAGCGCTTTCAAAAATAATTTACTATAGTACACGTCTCATAGCATTCATTCAATACATTATCTGGAAAAAAAGGAAAATTTTGAAGGCGTAGAATGAGCGTGTGCCTTTCAGACAGTCATCTCATTCTCAATTTCATTTTTCCTGCAGCTCATAAAATACCAAAAAAAAAGAAAATTTAAGTGCAAGACTTAGAAATCAGAGGGAAAAGCATATGATATATACATTTGTACAACTAAAGCTAACTGCATATAAAACATTGATTTTACATCTAAGGACAACGTAATAATAGCAAGTAGGTTCAGAAACATATATAATGAATATCATATTTTTTATTATGAACTTATTCGGCAGAAAACAGAAAATTTGAAAACAAATTTTTATTCTCAGAAGGCTTATTAACTTTCTCAAGCGTTATAACAGATATTAGCTATACTTTGAAACAGAAAGATGACTCCTGTCATTTTCAGCCGTAGGAAGACTTCTGGTAATTCTTTTTGATTTAAGGCAATTGTTTTTACATTACCCACGATCTGCTGACATTTGAACTAATTTAGATGCTAAACAATTTTTTTTTATAGTAAACCTTGGAAATAATACATTTCATTGAAAATAAAAAAAAATAGATTTAAAAAGATCACAAAGTTTTAAAGATCATTGAGAATAGTGACATAATCACATGAACTATATACAAGAATACATTAGAATTGAGATTGCAGATACAGTAATATTATTAAGTCAAAAAAAAATTAATTTCTAAAAAACGGAAATAAGGTTGTATAAACAGAAATACACCCAAGATCAGATTGAGCAAATGTATATCTGAAAAGATAATATCGAATGTTAATATGGGCATAAGTAGTAAAACAATTAGCAATAAATATATTAAATATATAGTCATAGTATATTAAAGCCAAAAATACTTGTATGAACATGGAAGTTAAAATAGTAATGAAAATGGACACCATAATAGCACAAACTACATTTAAATCGCGGAGAGTCTGAAGACAGAAAAGAGCATGCAGAAGGAAAACTACTGCAATCAGAGCAGTTATCTGATAACCCGATTCGGAATCATAGATTCCCGAGATCACTGAAAAAAATGATATTATTAATTCTATTCTTTTATCATGACCACTTATGAAACTATTAATAATCTTAAAGAAAGAACAAACTATATAATCAACTCAATTAATGTGGTTGCCATAGCAACCTGATAACTAATATAAACTTTGATAGCCATCGTTTCTAAAATTCACAAAAAATCACCTAATATAATACATATCAAAGATATGACGAAAGCAAGTAGTAAAACCATGTTAATATGACGCTTCTGATGATACTTTTTAAGTAAAAATCCAGAGACAGTAAACAAAAAAACAGTCAACGGCAGAGGAAAACTATGCTCCTGTATGAAAGGGCGCACTCCGGGCGTCATATGAAGAATAAAACAGACTAAACATTTAAATTAAAGTTAATACACTAAAAAAATAAGGCACAGACCCAAGGAAATCAAAGCGAACTGGGCCCAAAGCAGACTATAAACTCTGCGAAGATAACGCATTCGGAACTTCAACGAGTGCGTTCCTGCTGGTGGTACACGAGGACTTTTTTCCATAGAATCAGATGAATCATCAGGGCCGATTAGTAACCTCACAGAGTCCAAGCCAGAGCCGAAAACCTTCGCCATGATTATCTGACTAACTAACAAACAATTGTAAAACTATTTTTTTAAATTGTGAACAAAAGTTACATATGAAGGTATTTTCAACATAATTTTATTAAAATAGAAAAACATTTTGAAAATATTTGGGTTTGAGCAAATCACTCATACTATTGATATACGATTGTGCTTGCTGCATAAGCTCGCACGGCATAACCCTATGCGTATAAAGTTTTACGTACCTCACATTTTTCATTAAACGGTTGTTTTTAATATTCTTTTGTAGCAGTAGACTTCAGCTTTATGTAAATTACCGTTTATATAAAAGTTGAAGATATTATTTTAATTACTATACCGTGCGTTTTAATAAATGTGCAACTCAGGATGTTAGCAGTGCGGGTGGGGTCACAATTGAGATTAGGTTCATGTAGGCTGGGAAATTTGATTTCGTATCGTTGCAGCAGCAACAGTCCACTTTCTAGGATAAAAGATTTTGTGTTCGCGGTCAGTAATAATAATATTGTCCCTAGAAATACATTTTGTTACGCTATTTCAGACAGATAAGGAAAACTTTCATGAAGATTTTGTAAAGAGAGCTCACGAATGGGATGGTATTGATAGACAACAGTATAAACTAATTTATAGAGATATAGGTTGTGCTCAGTACTTTAAATTTTTATTTTGCTTTTATAAAACACATTTTAGGAGCTTCTAGGTCTTTTTTTCTAGTTTCTACACTTCTTCCACTTTCATTTTTTGGAGCTTTATACATTATCTGGGATGTTGCAGCCCATAAAAAAAAAGATAGATCGGACACCGTTGTTCGGCTCCAAAAAGACGCTGAGGATGTAAGTTGAAGTCATTTATCATCGCTCAATTTCTTTGTATCAGCTGGGAGTTCTTATCGCTTTACCAGGGCTCGCTTTAGTTTTGGTAACTGCTTTAGTTTTACGAGTTCATCGTTGTCGTTTATTGAGGTTGAATAACGAGACTTTCGTAGTTGATAAAAATTCGTTTAGGATTTATCAGAATAGAAAAGATCTTGACGAATTCATAGCATTAGCTTCCAGAACAATTGTTGGACAGAAACAAGTATATTAATATAATTCTGAATATCAATATCAGTTTTTCTTTTAAGGTATTATTTGATCGTTCAGCTGCTACGGCATTTTATTATGGCGAAGATCAAGGTGAAATAATGCAAATGGTTTTACATTTTCTTTTTGGTAATATACAGGTTAGTTTTTTATGAATAGTATATTTTAATTTTTTCGTTATCTTTCCAATCAAATTTCTACTTATTTCTTATATTTAATAACTTTGTTTGAAAAGCCTGCATTTGCGGATATGATACCTTTTATAACTCTTTTAGAAGACATTCGTCCTGATTATCATACCACGAAAGTGTGAAAAAATATGCGATGTAAGGTCCCATTACTAAAGAGCTCTTTTTTTGCAGATTGAGTCCAAGAAATATATGGTGATGGATGACTGTTTCCGAGCTAACAACTTCCGATCTTATATGCTAAACGAGACTAGTGTTCCTCCAAGAATGGGAGGGCAAATCAGCTAAGTTTGCTCAAAATATTTATCTTTGTTGTTGTTGTTTGCAGATTTTCTTATACTGAATTTTTATTTTGTTATATACATGTTTTCTCTAAATACTGGTATTAGAATGTAGATAGAATAATTTGCCATAGGTTTTCAATAGAATTAATTTTTTGTTTTGACCCGTTGCTAGGTTCTCTACGAACTACATTGTGATAGAAATTAAACGCATGATAAATCTCCATTATTCTGCACCTGTGAATGTAAATTTGATTGTTGTTCTCAAGTTTCCTGCCGAATTTGTTCTTTCTCTTCGAGTTGAATCTGGGGAATGGGACCCAAAATTGTTGAATGCATCTCTCAACTCGTCAATCTCGTCTGATGTTAATTTCTATAACAAATATCAGAATCCGTTACGAGGTTGTCTTTACCTCCAATTCTTTTTTCTGGTGAGGACGAGACGTCCCAATAACTCGACCACTTAGCACATCCGAAAGGTCATAACAGAACTAAAAAATATGATGTTAATTTGTATGTTGACATTATTTAGCCCCACATTTTTGAAAACCTCATCGGAAATAAGCGCTTCTTCTTCTATAATTCTCACACAAGCTTGTTCCGTAGATGTTTCATAGAATCGTTGAGCTGAAAAATAGCTTTCGTATTATAATCATTTCGGGGAATTTACTATATGATGTGAGGCATCCAGCTAACTCATTGGCTGCGGGATTAAAATTTGTGGGAGGTTTCGCTCCTAAAATACGGTGTTAGCATGTAATAATATGATAATAGCAAAACCTATCATATTAGTTCTAGGAAATACATAAGCTGTTACATATCTTGGTTTCACGTTTTCTGTATCTTCTTCCCAATCTGGGCCTTCTGTTCTAATTGGTTGGGCTCTTGTAATGAACATATTGTGAGCTTGACCTTGCCCCGATAACAAATCACAACAACGGATAAGATTACTGTAACATCATCTTGATTTCTGGTATAATTAATGGTAAATTATACGTTTTAAATTTTTCATAATCTTCTTTGTGTTGTAATTGGAAAGCAAAAGCGTGGCATAACCAATTTGGTGGTTCTATTATATAAGCATTTAAACTTTCCAATTGAACAAATTTCTGAATAATTATAATTATTTAATATTTCAAAATAAAACATACTCTATTAACCAAATCCGTTTTATGGGGCCAATATAAGCTATGAAGGTGCAGATGATTAACGGAAGCCTTATAAATATCTTTCAGTATTTTATATAAATCAAATTATACCTGTCCTAGTAAACTGTTAAAAAGTATGTTGAAATCTTCTTCATCAACTAAAAGCATAACATCAGTTGCTAAACGTATAGCAGTTGAGGTCAAAACCTTAAAGTTGGCATATTTATATTAATATAATATATAGTCATATTGAATACCTGTGGTAAACATTTGTTTACAGCTGGAATAATGAGACTATGATCTCGTTCAAGAGGACTTGCATTGATAGCAACAACATGTCTGTCTAAAGGATCTGTACTAATTGGTTCATCTTCACATCTCAAGTAGAACAATATCTATAAAAAAATATAAAAGTCTTTTTCTCTGGAATTCCGATGACTTCTTTCTCGTGTAGCTTAGTAAAATTCCATCTCAGAGAGTTGAAGGGTTCTCTGATATGCTTGAATCTCATTGGTTTTCTTCGTAGTTCTCCTCTTTCGATATTTAACTGATAAAAAAAGGTAAAGAAGAGTATGTATGTATTAATCTGAGATCAGTTTATTTCATCTTCAATTCACCTGCATTGACATGTTGTATTTTCCTTTAACTTCTTTATAAATACATTTCAAGTTGTAGTTGAAGGCGTTATCTGATTTCGCCTTTTCCCAGCGTTCATGTAATAACGTTTTGAACTGAAAAAACAGATTTTGGAATTCTCAATTTAATCTCACTGTTGTTGTTGCTCCTGTATGATTCGTTTGCGAATTTTCCTTCAAATCGTAAACAAAATCATCTAATGAATAATGGAGAACGGGAATTGAAGACGCTATAGTCGAGAATTGAGCTGGCAGCTGCAACTGTTTTGTCCATAATTTTATTGCATTATTTTAATTTACCTGAATTGAAGATGCAGAACGTTGAGTTCTCTCAATGATTATGTCCAAGTTTTCCATAGTAATGAATCGTCAAAAATGAAACTGTTATTGCCGCAAGTGGAAATGAATAAGCTAAAAGCTTTTCCTATTCGGAAATCTAGAAATAGGTGCATTCGATAAATATGTTTTTTTCTGCGATTATAAACATAAAAAAGAAAATGTAATAAAGACTTCCATATTAAATTTAATAGTTAATTCTTCAATTCAGTCAGAAGCTGTTGTTTATATGTAAAATTTTGATATATCTTTATTCGAAACTCTACTTTCTTAGCATTCTATAAATACACAAATGTAATGACAGATCGAGGTTTCAGTTTCAATCATGCCTTACGAGTAATTTGTTTTTCGAAATATTTACATTTTCTGAAATAAGTTTGTAGATTTATGAAAGATTTATAAGAAGGCGACAAAATACACCAAATTTGAATATGGCTTGGCAATGTGGTGGAGCTACGAATGAGCAGTTAGTGAATAACTTGTACAGTACGTTTTTTCGAGATATACTTAGACAAAAGAAAATAGTTTGATGAAATATACATGTCAGCCTTATAGATGCTCGTATATTCACATGTGAACGGGTTCGTGAAGCCATGTTAGCAGTTGATCGGGGGGATTTCACTTCACAAGACCCATACAATGATTCGCCGCAGGGTATTGGTTATCAAGCTACTATCTCAGCACCACATATGGTATATGACTTAAAAATATTAAAAATACACAAATCACTTTATAGCATGCTTCGGCATTAGAAAATTTGAAAGATCATCTTATAGCAGGTGCAAAGGTTTTGGATGTTGGATCCGGTAGTGGGTACCTCAGTGTTTGCATGGCAATGATGGTAGGGAAGATCAATTTGAAAATTCAATGAGTATTGTATAAAACCAGAAATGACTTTTCTGATTCAGATTGGAGCAAATGGGAAGGTAATTGGAATAGAGCATATACCAGAGCTGGTGAAAAAAGCTTCGGACAACACAACCAAACGTTATCGCAACCTCATACAAACAAATAGAATTCAATACGTTGAGGTTTGTGAAACCCTTTATCTAATATACTTTTTGCCCTATCATGCAAGCAACCTAATCAAATGGCGTTTTGCGCTGAATTTTTAAATTTAGTGACAAGAAGTGTAATTTAGGCTGACGGACGACAAGGATACTCTAAGGGAGCTCCATATAACGTTATACACGTTGGCGCTGCAGCTGAGACGATTCCTCCCGCAGTAAGTTTTAGCTCAGCTATTAAGAGCAGACATTAGATAAATATAACATAAATATATTTGGCTTTAAGCTGATTGATCAATTGGCCGAAGGTGGGCGTATGCTTATTCCGGTTGGAAGAGAAAATGATGGACAAGTATATCAATGAATAACTTTTCTCATTTATAAAAATTTTTCAGGTTTTTCTGCAAATCGATAAGATAAATGGGTGCACAACAGAAAAAATCCTCGAGCATGTCATTTATGTTCCACTCACTAGTAGGGAACATCAGTTGGGCAGAGGTTTCTAATGCTATAGCTTATTCGCTTTGTGTTTTTTCCTTCTATTTGTGCTGTATATTGTATATTTTGATGAGTAATAAAGGCTGCAACCAAACTAACTATACATAACTAATCTATTAAGCATTTATAAATAGTTACCATAAAAAGCAAGGCATTCTCAAAAAAATAGAGATCGAAACAAGCAATGCATGAAACAGCTTCGAAAATCACAACGAAAGTAAAAATATTAGATTTCTTCCATATCATCAATTGCTAATTCAGGGAAATCTCCGCATTCAACATTAAAGGGACGAGCAAATCCACCATGTTTATCCATACATTGGAAATATCTAAAAAATTAAATAAATAATATAGGGTTAAGGCTTATGGCTTCAATATTGATGAAAAATGAAATTCATTAGTCATATGTTATATATATATATATATATATTAAGTCATAATATCATATTACGTCTGCATACCTTATTCCGCCGACTTGTCCATCATGCTTTCCATAAGGTTCATCATAGTTTATTCCAACCCATAGTCCTTCTTTAAACTTCGTCTCACCCAAAAATGTTACTACTCCCCGACGTTCCATTTGACCAGCAATTCTAACTTCACAACGAGAGCCAATCTGATAAAGTTAATTTTTTATTGTAGGAAAATTAAACGTACTGTAATTTTTTTGGCAGCTTCTTCATTGGCAGCTTTACCAGCATCATCAACAACTTGTGATTTCTGGTTAGCCATTTTCTTCTTAAACTCGCGTACACTGTCTGCAATAGCGAGAAATTAACCTTAAATTTTTAAATTTGCTGTTGCACCTGCTCTTTGAGAATATTTTTCTTCACTTATTTCATATTTCTCAACCATGCTGTCATCTTTTAGCTCTTCATTACTTCCCGTAGAGTCAACAGCATGAATTTTCATACCTTGGAAAAAAGAACGTTGAGATTTTCAATGATGTGTTGCTTACCAGACTTCACGCCAAGTTCGTCCAAAGTTTTAGAATCTCCAGTGAGTTCACTAATATGTTTACCGTCCTTGTCAAGCAGTTCTAACTTCAACTTACTAGCTTCTGCGCCAACAATAAGCTCAAGTTTTAACTACGATAAAAACATGAATATTTCAAGATACGAAAACTGAATTTACTTTGAAATCTTCCAAAGTCATACTGCCTGGATATCTTTTCTCATAGGGAAATTCGGTAACATTGGTCGAAATTAATATAGATAAGGCCATATTTCCTGTAATATAGTTTTTTAATAGTAATATCGAAAAGCGACATCGAACAATATGTGACAGTTATAACACTGCAGATAAAAGGGGAATACAATCTTCAAAATAAATATATTCTACATCAACTGAAAAAAAGATAGGTTATAAATATCAAATAAATGTTATCAGGAATTTTCACTAAAAAATCTTACAAACATCTATAATATAGAAATAAGAAAAAGTTTCACTTTAGAATTCTTATTATCCTATGTTTCATACGCAATTGCGGACATGTCGAACTGACAGGAGAACATGAATTAAAACAGATTAAAAACAAAAACAAAACTAAGTATTAGATATATAAAACTGAGTTGATTGTCTTTTAAATTTTGGCACTCAATACGAAGTTATTTCATTCGATGTCAATGAGAAGAGAAACACAAATCATAAAAAAAACTTTGCAATGCAATTCATGTTTTACCGATGAGATCATTTGAGTTCAAGAAAGCAACAGTTGTTATCCATGCATTGAATACAGAATGGTTTTTCGGGACCATGATCGATATAGTGTCCATGGTGACCATGTGAGGAAAAGCAAACCAATTAAGGACATCTGCTCCCGACATACATTAGGAAATAGAACACCCTATTGATCTTGCATGTTTTAAATCAATTGTATTATTTTACGTTCAAAAATTAAATGGTAATTTATTAATAAATTTATTGAGTATATGACAATTATTTTAGATATTTTATAAAATTTATATTATTATGTTCTCAATTGGAATGATAAAAATTGAGATTAAAGTCTGTATGGAATGCGACCATCTCCTCCTTTTCCACCCATATAAGCTAAAAAATGTATGAATAAGAAACTTAATTAAGAAACAGTGTTCTTACTTGGGGTATTTGGACAAGCATTTGCTGGAACGCATTTTCCTTGGTTGTTACGGAAGAAACCAGAGTTGCATACACAAGCTGGTGGATTGCAAATTTCAATGCATGCAACTGGTCCCTTAAAACCATATATGATCTATGAATATTAATTTTGTATACTAACCTTTCCAATGTGTTCACACTTGGCTTCACAAAGGTTACCACAATTGTTGACACTTTCATTTTCTGGGCAAGAAAGGTTAGTATATTTGTTTACATTTGGATCTGGAAGAATCATTTCATCACCGTAGCCATCTGAAATCGGATGATTAGAGAAGTATAAACTATGGTTTTCTACTTTGTTTGACACATTGATCAGCTGGAACACATGCTCCAGAGTTGTTACGGTAAAGTCCTTCCTTACAAGCACAGGCTGGAGGTCTGCAATCCTTTGTACATGCAACCATCTAAAAAATTAAATCATCATTAAGTTTTTAGAAATTTTAGATTACTTTATCTATGTAGTTGCAGTTTCCTTCACAATGATTACCGCATTTGTTAAGTACTTCATTGGCATCACAAACTGAAAAACGTGAATAAAATGGCCTGTAATGTTTTTAAATACCTGGAGTCTTGGGAGGGCATTGATCAGCAGGAACACATTCTCCATTATTATTACGGTAAAAGCCTTGATCACATCCACATGCTGCAGGTCGGCAGTCCAAAGTGCAAGCCCGTAGTTCACCTACGAATTCACAGGAGTTTTCGCAATGATTTCCGCAATGAAGTAAAACTTCATTAGGTCTGGAGCAAGCTGTAATAATTGAGTTTATAAATTCTTTCAATAGAATAACATTGATTTCTAATTACCTGGAGTTCTAGGTGGACAAATATCAGCAGTAACACAATCTCCATTAGCATTACGATAATATCCTTCTTTGCAGGCGCAAGCAGGAGGACGACAAACAGCAGGGCAAACGCGGAGCTAAAACTCGATAATATGTTAACATAAGATTTCAGAAATAATTGCATTAAATATCTTACTTCTCCGGCGTATTCACAGGTTCCTTCACATAGGTTTCCGCACTGATTGTACTCTTCGTTTGGTTTAGTACATACTGAAAAAAAAAGTTATTTCACGAATTAACGTCTCAGAGCCAGACTCTGGATATCACAATCACCGTCATCTCCAGAATTATATGATGGAAGGCACTTAGGTCCAGATGGGGATTCAACGCACTCTTGACCGGATGGGCAGTCAACGGTGGCACATGATGGATCAGCTAAAAGTTTGTTGTAAATTAAACATAAAGTAATAAAGTAAATTCTTACGTCTACGTGGTCCACATTCTGGTCCGGATGGAGTATCAGTACATATCCCAGCACATCTAATATTAGCGCAGGTGATAGATGGTTTAGGTACTCCTAAAAATTGTTTTGTTAAAAAACTCTATCCAAGCTGTTCAAACCATTTTTTGGACGGCATTCTGGTACTGGTGAACAAGGCATAGTGTAACAATGAACTTGAACTAAAACACATTCCTCGTGAGCTTCACAATTGCAGTCTGAAATAAAGAATTATATTGAGATTTATATTTATTTATAAAAATTCTTTTCTATGTTATTTTTACTAACTAAGATTTAGAGTATTGATATTTGTGTTTGTTCCACTGTTTGGGATACAGAGAGGACCAATAACTGTATCTTGGCATCGGTTTCCAGTTGCACAATTAGTAGTGGCACAAGTTAAAGTTGGTTTTGGAACTGAAACAGTTCACATTACTATGCATATTGTATAGTTAAAATAATATATAAAATATAATATTATTAAACTAACGAGTAGGAATGTTGCCAGAGTTTGTTCCTGGAACACACATAGCTCCAGTAGGAGTGTCGATACATCTGTGTCCAGAGCGACAATCGACTAGTTCACACTTAGTTCCTGATTTACAAGAATGAATAAATTGAAAATTGAAATATATTACCTTGGGAAATAGAGGTATTATCGGTGCTACTTCCAGGAACACACATAGCTCCAGTAGGAGTGTCGATACATCTGTGTCCAGAGCGACAATCGACTAATTCACACTTAGTTCCTGATTTACAAGAATGAATAAATTGAAAATTGAAATATATTACCTTGGGAAATAGGGGTATTATCGGTGCTACTTCCAGGAACACACATAGCTCCAGTTGGAGTGTCAATGCATTTGTGTCCAGAGCGGCAATCAACTAGCTCGCATTTGGCTCCTAATATGGAATTTTAAGTATCCATGATATAAAAAAACAATTACCTTGTGGCTTTGGTGATTCAGCCTTGTGTCCAAATCCGTTACGACGACCGTCTTCAACATTGTCTAAACATTATAATTTAAGATATAGGAGAACATAACAGGCATTTAGAACTGAAATACAACAATAACACAGTGCGCAGAAGACGAACCAGTGTAAATGAATGCAGGGATACATTTAGCTCCTTCTTTAGTTTGTCTACACAATGAATCACTGGGGCATGTTATACCGGCACATTGGCCAACTGAATCGGGAAAACATATCAGTAAAGTTAATTTTCTAATTATAAAGCTGGGTTTTGCTATATATGTGTTCGAAACCACAAGGCTTTATAACCTAGAACGAACCTAAACACAAGGGACCTCTAGGAGAATCTTTACACTTAAAGGAATCGGGACAAACAATATGAGCACAAGTGTAAGCTAGAAAACAGAAAGAACCAAACATGAAACGCAAACTTTAGAATAATTCTATAAAAACTTACGTGGTTGGAAATCAGAAAGAACTGTAAATAGAAAAATCCAAGATTCAGCTGTGGTATTTTGAATAGCAAACCTTGTTCAAATGGATTATAGTGTGGAACACATTCAGCACGATCCATGTAATCATAACAATTTCCTTTGCAAATTGACTTCAAGAAGCTGGCACAGAGTGCTAGAGGTTTCACGGCGATGCTATTTTTTGGACATTTTGATCGTGCAACACATTTTCCAGTTTGATCACGAGCAAAACCTGCCTTACATTGGCACTTAGGTGGTCCGCATACCGCTGGGCAAACCTTCAAATATACAATAAAAATTTTTTTTTTACTGCTAATGCTTACCATCATATCGTTAAAACATGAATCATTACATGAAGAGCATTCACTCCATTCCTCATTAAGTTTACATTCTAGAAAACAAAGTAAATATTTTTAAACAAAAATTCAAAGCTTACGGGCAAGAGGGACACATTGTGCTTGAGGGTTACATGGAAGGGTAAAACAGTTGACTTGGACGGCAACGCATTTTTGAGCACTTGTACAATCGCATCCAGCTGAAAATACGATATTTAAGGTATTTCAAAAGTAAGAACGATTATAAATACATAGTTTCGGTAAAATAGCTGGTCTTATATTATCAGCTAAGAGAACAGGAGCTGAAAATATAAAATATAAAGTATTATTATTTTGCCTAAATATACATCTGATTGGTCCGATTGTATAGAGGTTGGGCTCACAACGTGGTCCTGAGCTTGTTTCAACACAAGTTGTTGTAGCGGTACATTTTACGTGCAAGCATCCCTCTGAAAATAATATTCTTTATGTCATAGCTATCAGAGACAGAAAGTTGAAATGCAATTATCATCAACCAGTTCTGTTTAAAAATGCAACAAAGATGAGTATGAAAGAAGGTCACGTTGACGTCATACGTTAAGTGTTATTTTTGTACCCAAAGATTGAACCGGTTGAACTATGACGAATTATTTTTCATTAGGAAAGAAAGATTAAACTATTTGATCAAACGTACTAAGAATACGAATAGGTGTAGCAGTGACACGAAGGTTATCATCAAGAAGAACAGGCCCGATAGTGTACTGAGATTGCTCGCAAATCGGTCCGTTCTTTGTCTCAACGCAGACAGCTCCTGCGGAACATTTAACCGTATGGCATCCAGCTGATGAAAAATAGAAAATTTATTCAAATTAAGAGTAAATGTCTTACTTTGTCCAAGAGTAGCTCTGATGGGAGAAATTGTGGCATCGATTGGTGCAAATGTTCCTCTGATAGGTTTGACTGTTTCCCTGATAGGTTGGATTGTTTCTCTGACTGGTGATATCTGCTTGATTGGTATTATCTGCTTGGTTGGTACGTCACTTTGGAGAGAGCGTCCATACAAGCATTCAGCACGATCTCCATATTCCACACAAGTTGTAGCAATAGGACATTGAAGATGTTCACAATTATTAAGATGGTTTGGAACTCCTGGAGCTGGACGAACAGAACAAGCTTTGGACTATAGAAAACTGATATGAGTTGCATGATAGGTATGAAATCTTACGGGTACACAGATTCCGGAATGATCACGTACGAATCCGTTTCTGCATACACATTTTGCTGGTTTACATTCCAAAGTACAAATCTATAAATGTTTGCTTTTGTTTCAAATCAGATCTATTAATTATAATTATATGTTAACTTATTAGAAGAACTTTCATAAATTTAGGAATGTTGTTGTATGTATGAAAAATATAAGTGTTCTTGATAATTAAACTTACTGGGGAAGGATTAGAACAAGTTGGTTCACAAGTAGAACAGTCTGCATAAACTTCATTAGCAGAACACTCTGAAAGTAATCGTTTTGCAATCTGTTTATAAGGTTAGAAGGTCGATGTTGAATCGGTGAAAGAAAACTTTTTAAAAATTAGTAAAACATCTCTGACCTCTGATCTTTTTGCATTCAAGAACTGGAAGACATGGTGCTTTAGCACAAACAACGGCTCTGGCTACACACTTTTCTCCTGCGACACAGTTGCATTTAACTAAAAACAGAGTTTTATGGTTTTTTTATAAAATTTTATCTTAATTAAATTAAAAATATGATGTAGTACAGTACTTGGATTAACAGTTTTAACTTCTCCGTTCTTGACACAAGTAGCTCTTCCTCCGAAAGATTGGCAAGTTTCTCCAGATTTGCAAGAGGCTGAGGTGCAAGGGTCAATGGCTGGAATTGTTATCATTCAGGAATGATTAAGAAAAACGACAATATACCAATTCCATCAACACACACAGCATCTTCTCTTCCGTTTCCAGCACGACAGACTTGATTGTTTCTACAGAGTAATGTAGTACAAGACAAAGGTGGACGACAATGAGCATTAATTCCTTCTCCTTCGATGCAGCTTCAAGTAATCATTTTATAAGTTTTCCTGTTTCAAGTTTAATATTTCTTAAAACTTACATTTGATTATTTGGACAACGAACGGTCTCACAAGATCTAGCAACTACGCAACGAGCGTTATCCGCGACAATTTCGCATCTGAAATCACCAAGGAAAGTATTACAAACTTTTTACTTTGATTAGTTTAGTAAAATGGATTAGATCAAGGTTATTTTGGAATCAATTTGGAAAACTGTATCATTGATGTTATTGAACTGAAATTTTGCAGAAAATCCGTTGTTAATTAGTAAGAAATAATTTGCCGTGTAGATATATATGTAGTATACTAATTGTGGGTTTATACACTTTTCTATAATTAGAGTAAAGGATTCCCACCTTTGTCCAGATGGGCAGTTAAGTTCTTCACAAGTTCTATGAAGAATACATCGAGCAAGCCCAGCTTGAACTACGCACTTGTACCCAGCATAGCATTGCTTAGTTTCACAACTTGTTTCATCATCACGCAAAGCTGAAAATACGATAATTGTATATATTAAAAAAACATCAAAATCAATATTAATTGGAATTGGAGTTCATAATTATTACCAGCAACACAAGTTGGTCTATCAGCACATGGTGGGTTGTAACATTCAGATTCTGGAGTAGGTCTGAAGACACAACGCTGTCCAGCGGAGCACTTAGCGGTACAATTTTCCTCATTTCCTAATGAATATTTCAAACAGTGGCTTAAAGGAATAAACTTACCATTTCCGTAAGAAATCTCACATTTAGCATCTTTATCAGGGAAGTCGACGCATACAGTTCCCACTGCACAACTAGTTGAAGCACATGTGATTACTGGCTCGCAAGTAGCAGTCTACAATTGCATAATAGTTGAAGTTTATAAGTAACTAAAGTTACATTCGTATTATAAGATTCTACACATTTAAATCCAGCACTGCAGTTAGCGGCAGCACAAGGATCAACACACTCTGGTCCTTTAGGAGTTTCACGACACCTAAGTCCTGTATTGCACAAAGTATTAGCGCAGCTTATTCCTAAAGTCAAAATTTTCAAAAATAATTTTAAACGTTTTTGGAATTTTTCATTAACTAATAATTTTTCTGTGTACCACTAACCTGGAGCACAAGTGGCGTCATCGTTGGCATTGTCTTGGCACATGTACCCAGTGGGGCATGATGTAGTAGCACATGTGTGATATGGTCGACATGGCTTGTCCTAAGTTTAGTTTATTTACAGTTGAAAATATATTGTCTTACAGATCCCAAAGAAGCATCACAAATTTCCCCTACTGCACAAGTCACTGCACTGCAAACGTCATAGGATACACATTTTGGACCATTTGAAGTGTCAACGCATTTATCGCCAGGAATACACAAGATATCTCCACACGAAACAAGTGGGACTTAAAATAAAATAAAAATCTAAACTCGAATATCAGTTATCAATATACCGTCAGGAACGCATACTCCTTTTTCTCCACATGGTGGATTGTAACACTCAGAATCAGGAACAGGTCTAGACCTACATCTGTGACCGGCAGGGCAGATCCGATCACAAAACGCTTCTGGAAACAATTCAATATTTGATAGTGAATGAAAAAAATGAGCAATAAATTTATTAATGAAATTTATAGAAAATATTATAATGTACTAACCTGGTGTATGAGCTTCAGCTAGCAGTACCAGCACTGCTGTAGTGAAAACCTAGAAAAAAAAATATTTTTGATTAATAAATTCCACAGGGTAATGATATTGCCCAGAGTGGATACAATGACTAACAAGCAGCATATTTGAGCTGATTAGCAGACGGATAGATGATCAAACCCCGAAGCGAGTCTCCCAGCCAAATCTGAACAAATGCTCTGAAAACGAAGCAGTTGGGTCTTTATATAGACATTTCCAATCACGTTATAAATGACGAGGTCATTTGCCTAGTTTTGTAAAAAGAATCATAAAAATACTATTTCCTATGTTCTTATAAGGTTTTTAGAAGTTAGTGTGGTTGACGAAGCGTAAATTAGAAATGGTAAAACATCGTAATTTTTCTAGTAATAATCACAATTAACTACTACTCATATGTACATGTTCAAATAGTATATACACTTGTATATATTTTAAAATACACAAACTTAATTCATTCGATTTTCAGTTAAAATCTTAATTATAATCTGATATATAGATGAATTAATGTAAATTGAAATATAAACTTAAATAATATCAGAAAAGTGGAAGTTAGAACTGGGTTATATATGTTATTGAGTCATATGCCTGTTTCAACAATAAATAGGCCTATTTAAATGGAAAAAAATTGAACTGTTGTACTCACTAAGCGAATGAAAATGATGACTAAGCGCAACCAAAAAAAAATATAAAAAGTTCAATGTAGTCAATATTTATTCTTTCAGCGATATCAATTGTTATTATCTACTAATTTTTATTTAATTGGACGAGGATAACAGATAAATGATCAAAACAATTGTTCATTCATCAAATAAGCTATAAAAAATGATACAGCATTGATGAAACCACGAGTTGTGTTTAAGCTAAGACTTTTTCAAAAAATTATATGTTCGTTGATTCCTTTGAAAAACAAAGTTACACGTCATTGAAATTCAATAGGATTCAGCTTTGATATATTGTAAAGATTAAGATATATCAGAAAGGATTTCGAAAATTTTACACCAGCTTTAACATATCTATGCTTGATATGTATATATAAAATAGAAATTCTTATAATAGATTTTTTGAAATCTTATTAATATTAATATTTACAGAAATCGGGTATAATGAAATTATCCGAGAATTAGAAAGGTTTTCATTGAACTCGTAAGTATAACTTTGACTTATATAACATAGTTTAACGCTCAACATGTTCAAAATTATATCCTAACATAATTTAGAAAAGTTGGAAATAGATATAATCATGAAAACGTTTTAAGCATATGTTATAATTAAAACAATTGTTAAAACGACAGCAGTCAGACAGAGAAAGCTGAGCACGGCGAAAACCATTGACAATCGTTGATGGCGGCTTAAAATACTCTTTCTGAAAATGTTTGAACAACGTCATTTGTAAACATATACAATGTTTTACCGAAACTGGGAATCTTTTTTTTTCTTTTGTATTTTTGTTTTAGATGATTTAATTTGTTTTTTTTTCTTTAAACCTGTTGGCATTGTTACGGATAGTTCACTCGTACCTAATGCAGACGCAGGCGAATCAATCTTTTTTTCTTCTGAAAATATGTTTTCTTGCACTACTTTGACACAAACAACGTTCGAATTTGTTCAATAAAAAAAGTTCAAATAGTGATCATATACCAGATCGAATTGCTGATTGGATAGCTGATGGAGCGTGCGACTGTAATGAGTTCTTTTCTTCTTGCTCATCTTGAGTTTCTGAATATGGCTAAACAATGCCGAATAAAATCCAATTTCTTGAAGATTGAGTTAAGAAATAATGAAGTTGCGTACTTTATCATCCATTTCGACCGTTTGGTCCTGAATTGGTTTTAAAAATTAAATGAGCCACGTAGTCATACACGTGAAGTTAAATGCTCTTTCGTTTACATAGTTAAGTATGATGAGTATTATTGACTAACGCTATTGAAAAACCTGCTAAAATACTGGTTTCGAACCCTTTTTTTGAAAATTTGGTTTTTTAACAGTTTCTGAGAGTTTCTCTCTCAACCATTTTTATGCTTGAAAAGCAAAAAAAATTTATTTCACTTCCTTCTTTATTTATTTGTTCATATTTTGAATTTTATGAAATGCAACCTATCCTCTTTAGGGAAAAAGTAGAAATGATGATAAAACGTTTAATCATATTTTCACATTAAGTTTTGCCAAGTTTCCCAAGCTTTTGCTTTGAGATTTTACGATACGCTTCAACAAAAAAGATGCTGTTGATTCACCAATTTATTTGAAACGACAAAAAGAAACAATAAATATTATATAAATATATACAAATAAATCAAGATAAATACAATTTTAAGCAATTTGCCATATTCCACTATATTTTACAACACAAGTGTTATAACCACATAATGTTGGACAACATCTAAATAACAAAATATTTATTTTAGTTCCTTTATGTAAATCAAACAAACTAACTTTCGAGGGTGTAATGTACTTTGTGGGCATTCTTTATCCGAATGACACCATGATGTAGTTCTAACAGCTAAGCATTTAACATTTAAGGTATAAGGATCGGGACAAACTTCTACTTCATTTGCCCTAGATGAAAAGACTAAAATGATTTGTTTAAAATCAATAAAACTTCAGAAAGAAAAACCCATTCTGTTCAGATAGCTAGTTGGTTGAGATACTCCTACATGAATGCACATATTATAGTTGCATCCAGTAGGACAGCACATTGAAGCCATTGTAGACGATCCTCTACATTCCAAATCCGAATTACACCTTTAATATAGCGATTTTTTGAACTTTAATATCATTAAGTAGTATACCAGTTAACACCTCTAGTTTTTCTACAGTTAATGTTTAGACTAGTAACAGATGGGCAACTAAATATGATTAAATTCTGTAATACATTGATTTTCTCAAAATATTTTACCGTGCTCTGGAAGGATCGGTGCAGCAGCTGCCAGGTGTAATACCATTTGAGCAAATCATGCCTGATTCACATCTACTAGATGACATACAAGAGTGAAAATAGTGGCGGCACATAGGTAGAGCATCAAAACCTATAATAGAAAAAAACATTTTGAATTTGCGTTTCTCAAGATGAAGAAAATAGTTACGTGGGACAATTGGAGCTGATCTAGATATAATCTGAGGAGCAGGGGTGTGTCCACATTCAGGTTTTATAACTCCTAAAATATTTTTTTTTTTTGATTTTGGGATAAAAAAGCAAATGATACCTATTTTTTGATAATAATCACATAATGACAATGATCTGGAGGATACAACTAAAACTGCGCCAACAATGAGAAACAGCATTATTCTATGACAAGCAATTTGAATGACTATGTTCTCATGCAGGAAGAAAAGAAAAAAAATGAAATGAAACGAAATTCTCGAAGAAGATAGAACCTCAAGAAACGCTATTGGATAATACATATGCCATGAAGGTGAAGCTTGTCTGACCATTAGAATTTCATAAAGTTTTTGTCAATATTGACAAATGAAATGAACGGAAAAAACTGGCTATTTGAGGCAATTCTTTTTATTTTCAATAGAAAACGGTTAGAAGATAGTTTATGAGTTTAATAGACAACGATGATATAAGATGAGCAATATTCATGATAAATTTTAATACATAAAATATCAAGAAATGTTAAATCTTCTGGGACTGGAAAAGCTTGACTCAGTTTACATTTTTCAGCGATCTTGGCAATAGAAACTTGTCTAACCTGTTTAGAAAATTACTAGATTTGAAAAATTTCACAAATCTTGTCTTACGAATTACATTTGAAATGTTTATTCGTAGAAAAACTTGTCAAAATATAAACGAGAGTAAGTATTTGAAAAGAAGATCTTTATTTTCTTTTGCTTTAAACATTTTTCAAACGTATGAGATTGATTTTGAATTTTCTCTAAATTGGCATAAAAAATATTCTATTTACGGTAAAACATATTTATATAAGCTGAAAAACTTCAATGAAAGCAAAATTAGAAGAGACAAAGTCATGACACCCTCGAACGAGCTTGAACCAAAAACAAATATATCAAACGATGAGGTCAAGAAACGATAAATTCAATGAAAGAGAAACAGTTCGGAGAGAGATAGACTAGACCTCCGGCTGACAATCAGTTCCGCAGCTAATTTGATAGTAAGAAGCCGAAGAATGAGCCAGCCAATTAACCGGAAAGGCGGGGAGAAATTCTGGAGGTGAGAACAAGAATAAGCAAAATAAATAAGATTAACAGATAAATCGAGTGGTTTGAAACCTCCTGCAACCGGAAAAGTGCAATCGAGCCGTAACCAAGATGATGATGACCGGAAGAGACACAAAAAGCTAAATTGAATGCATAAATTATATATAATTTTGATATTTGCGAAAAGTGGGAAAGATCTGTAGTAAAATGATCAATCTTTTCCAAAAATTTGTTCTACTTTGAATCTTCTATCATAAAATTGTTTCGTTTGGAAGCAATTGGAAGATTTTGAAATGTTAGATAAACTGTCCTCCTGAAGGCATCAGGGTTTCTTTTGTAGTAGATGATCGGCAACCGGATGGAGGCTTACTATTCATGCGGATGTTTACTTTACCAAATGAAAAGACAGTGTAGTCTGTCTTGTTTCTACGAATTTCACGTGTTAAATATTCAGTATTTCCTTTTTCTTGATTTAATTAATATATATATATATCAAAGATGATACAAGTTTTTAATCATTTATATGACGGCTGTGATCATGATCTATTGAACTTCCACAACAAAGATCACAACCTAGTTTGGCACCTTCTTATTAAAAAATGTTTGTTTTTAATTTTATTCTGTTTAAAAACTGAAAATATCAATAGAGAAATCTTTCAAACGAATTTCAAAGAAAGAATCGCAAAAAAGTGAATCACAGGGTTTCTTTGAAAATCTCATAATGTGTTTTGTCAGCAACGCAGTCACAAACCATGTCAAGAAGGGAACCTACTGAAACTCTATATTGAATAGTTTTATTATACAGTGCACAGATTCTTCCTGATTTATACGGTAAGAGAGTGATGTCATTATGAGGACACCGTGGCGAATTTGGGAGCGAAACTAGCATCGTCCTTGGCACGTTTCCCTTGTTTTTCTACAATCTTCTACATGAAAATAAAAAAATCGCTGAGCGATTGTTGTTGCTTATTTATTCATTGCTTTCCGTAGTGTATAAAAGGGACACATCAGGTTCCTTTGAAGTCAATTGTCCGGCTACACGTCTCTATAGAATTTCACTGTATGAAAATGTCCAGTTTGCCGTTTCCGGAAAAAAGAACTGGTGTATTCAATAGTAAATGGTTTCAATTTATGTTCGATGTTCACCGATGATGTTTGAACTTTTCATAATTTTATGAAAGGAATCTGAAAAATATATTTCTTCTTTTAAAAAAATTTGAGTCTTTCTAACGTATTCCCAAATTTCCGAATTCTGATGGGAGTGTGTTTTAACAAGCCAGATATATTTCAGCTTAAAAGCAGGGAAGTGCCAAGTGCTTGTATTTAGACGTTACCGCCATTCAATGGCGATGAAGACAACACGGATGAGAACAATTGAGAATGATGACGGTCGGACCTATATATTTTGAAGGTGGCTCGCAACGAGAGAGAAAAGAATTTATTTGATTAAACAATTTAATGAATAAGAAGACAAAATTCGTTAGATGACCGGTCCTTCCCGAACGAGAATTTAGACCTTAAATCAAAGAACTTCTAGCTGCTCAATAGATTCTAGATCCGAATTACAACTTGACTGGTTGTATAGGTGGTAGGAAAACATGAAGATTAAGAACAAAAGTATAACTATTCATCTTAGATCATCTTTATAAACAAAAAAATAATTCAAGCATACAAATTGTATTGTAATAAATCAATGATAATTCTATTTACCTATACTATAAACTCCTGACGCCAAGTTGATACAAGTATTGTATGCACATGGTGTTGGACAACACAATCGTCGGACAGTAGAAATCTTTCCCTGACCAACTTTTCTACCAACCTTAAAAGTAATCAACAGAAATCTTTTATTTTATTATGCCTCTTCCTGCTGATTGAGTCTTCCTTACCTCACATTCGCTATCGTCTCTGCACCAATTTGTATGCTTTCGGTAATTTGATACACACTTCATTTGCATGGAATCGGGGTCCGGACAATCATTATTTGAGACGAATCGAATTGCTAAAACCAGGATTTATATTTTCGGACTAACTGTTTTTCATCATAATCTAAATTCGAATTTATAAAATCACCGTTGTCATGAACTATGCTATTAGTTTGTAGACACACATTGAAGCCACATCCTAAAAGAAAAATAGCCCTCATGCTCACAAGAATTTTTAATATGTATGATAAGTTAATATAAATGACTTAAGGTTTTACCTGTATCACAGCATAATTGATTGGAGGTTTTAGCACAATCTTCGTTAGTTGTACACCAACTTGTTGTTCTGGTATAGTAAAACTGTGGTTGGCAGACATATCCTAAGTCGGCTGTCTTAGGACACAATGGAACTAATCTAAAAAGTTATAAACATACGATTTGAATCAAATGATCATTATTCACCTCGGTTTTACATAGTTCACTGATGTATGAAGGCAACATCTTTTAGGAGAGAAATTACCTTCACAGCTGTATTTGGAGACACAACTATGATCATGCCGGCATTGCTGTAAACATGTTTTCAAATGTAATCAAGTAATTTTTTGTAGGGCACCTTGTACTCTGGACCATTACACATTTTCAGCTTGCTATCTTTACTGGGACGTAAGTGATTGTTTTGTAAAGATTGAGCACGACGTGATTCATCCTTCTCGATATTAAATATGATGGAAGCTAGTGGGCTCATTGTAGGTCCAACTGAAAAATCAAAATCAAAGCTTTCTTCTAAAGCATCAAAGATCACGGATTGGAAAGTTTTGGATACCTGTTATGTATTCCTCTAAAGAACAGTCTTGGCTAGTACGTCCAATCAATCGTAGATAGTCACACATTTTTAAAACTTGCAAAGAATATGGAAACATCAAGAATAAGATTAAACCATATTTTGGCATTCTTGGTTCCGATTATCGAGATTCAGCTTTATTGACTAACTATATCTTCGAATGACACGGAAAGCGGATGTTCTTAGTCTTGAATGTAATAGATATCAAGAGTAATATTTGTATTTATGGAGATAAAATAGAAAATCAGAATAATTTTAGCCCACTGCAAGCTTAATTTAAATTATGATGAGTTGTCGATACTGTTGTAAAAAAGCTCACACAGAACATCAGCAGAAAGTTTTAAGTTGCGTAGCTTCTTTTTGGCGAACAATTCGTTTAATTAAATCCGTTTTGAAGAAGCCTCTGTAGATTTCTTTTATCCTATTCATATCTCAAATTCCCTTAGAAAGAAACATTTCAATTGGGAGTGGGCGAGAGATAGTTAAAGCTTATGTTTAACTTCTTCATTGAGAACAACTTTGAAAAAGCCTAGGATCAACTCATTTCGATTATCTTGAAAAGAAAGAATGAACGATGTTATTGACATAGAGAAGCATTCATAGAAAAACTTGAATATAGAGCTCTATGGGCTTAAAATAAATTGTCTTCTGCATTAGATTATCAAAAAGGCCCCTATTAAAGTTGCATTGTTTCTTGATTAATGCGTGAATAACTATTGGTTTTTGAACAACTGAGAATTGTACCAAACAAAATCTATAAAATCTACAAAGTACAAATCGATTCAAAAAGTGTAGAAATATCTTTAAAATCAAAGATAAAGAAGTTGATAATTAGGGTATTATTCTTTTCCATATTGTCTTGCATCTTTCTAACCTTAGTTTGCTAAGTTGCTTGTTGTGAACCTGTTGTGCTTTTGTATTATTAAAGGGCACTGCTCTAAGCGCGCTCCATAACATCACGCGCGAATTAGCATATTTTGAATTTACGTGCGTTGTGTACAAAATTTATCCATATTTAAATTAATGAAATAAAATGGGTCGCATTATTAAAAAAGAGGTGTAAGTTTTTCTCTGTTTTTTATTTGTATTCTCGTTTTTGCCTTATCTTCAGTTCCAAGCCAATTATTAAAAAAGTCAGTAGTAATCAAATTACTAAACCGTTAAGTAAGGAAGAACTTATACAGCGTCGGCGCGAAACGCAAAAATTCTACTCGTATGATATTATACACTATTTGTTAAAATTAAAAAGAATATTCAGACAAATGTCACTAAATCGTGTTACAAAAGAGGTTTCTCCTGCGCGTTCAAAAATGCCTACTCCATCGTATGTTTCCACTAATAGCTTTCTATCTTAAGTTTTACACATGTTTCAGAGTTCCTAATAAAAATGTTGTCAATAGAGTATCAACGACCGTAAAGAAAACTGCCAAGGTAACTACTTTACCTGCACGCTCAGCAAGGTAATATTTATTTTTTTAAACTAATTCATGAATATTGTTACTTTAGCGCGAGTTCCCTCTCAAGAAAATCTGATAGATTGGCTGTAAAATCTTTGACGAAAAAAGAAACACCTCTTTCCTCGAAAAACAATTTTGAGTTTAAATCAAGTTCAACAAGTTTGCAAATGATTAAATCTGGAAATATTAATATTGGCAATACTGGTAGATTGAGCATGAAAGTAGGTTTTAAGTTGTCTAAGTCTAACGTTAAAATTGTTTACAGCAGCAAAACTGGAGGAAAGGGGAAGCACCAAGATTCTCTCTGTTACCATTAGGTATAAACGTTTTTGATAAAAATACGAGTGATGCAGATAAGCAAAAAGTTTGGTTTCTTTAGCATTATTAAATTATTTCATCTTTTTCTGGTATACGACTTTATGCGAAATCAAAATGGTGAAGACACCAGGAGAAGTTCAATTTGGGGAACTCCTGGAAGAAACAGGCTCGTTCGATTCCAAATTGAAGATGCCATCTCAGAAAACAATGAAAAATTCGAACAGGTATTTGAATGAAGTGTAATAGGTTTCTCTAATTTTATTTAGGAAATCCCACAATCTCCTATTGAATTAAATCCTGTTGTAGTTGTTTCTGAAAATAGTGCTATACCGGCTCCTCAATCTATACTGAAGAAAAAGGTTCGAACTCTATCATTTTCTTAAAATATATAGTGTTACAGAAGAGATTATCTAAAGCTTCTCAAGATTTTATCGCTCAGAGCTCAACAAAGAAGACAGTACGTTCTGTAGTTTCTGGTAAAATTAACACATATTGTAATATACGGTATACAATAATTTCAGATGAAAATAAAGCTCCTATAAAATTGATTCTTTCAAGTTCCGAGGAGTCTGGAAATGAGCAGGAGGAATTTGTGAAACCTGTAATTACTCCAAAGAGGAGAACTTTGACATTTTCCGATAGCTCGAAACCTATAGTAGCAAATGCTCATCAGTTTTACAGGTATTTATATTTATTTAAGTATTGAGAATGCATCTCTTTTCAGTATGATCATGGATAATCAATTCTTTTTCCAAGAGTTGAACAAAACTCAGTTAAATGAGATTAAACAAATGCTTAATTCTCATATGGATTCTTGATTTATTGTACAGTAAATTGTAGATTCAATTTTACTGCTGTCTTATGTAAGTTCAATCATTAGATCATTTTAAAAATTATTTTTTTCGAGTATACTAATTTTGTACACTACTTGCACAAACGTTTGTATATTTGCTCTACTCAATAAAACGTTTTGTATATGAATTATATAAAAAAAGCAAAAATAGCATATATTTTTTCAACGTTTTAAAGGAATATTGCTTTGCAGGTTTGGACGAAATTTTAACTGATAGAATGTATTATTTACTGGATTCAATTTAGATACACAATTTTCATCATATGTTTTGGCAGGAATTATTGTTAACATTTTCTGCTCAAATAGTTTATTGATATTGTAAAAAAAGTTTTTGTGGGTTGTATATATATATATTGTGGTTTTAACAGATCCTATGATTAACTTGTGTATAATATTGACAAGCTTTATTATTCTGAAAAGAGTTTATTTTAATCCGTTAATTTTACATTCTGGTATCTATTTTTTCTCCGTTTTCTTATCACCCTTCTCATTATGTATTATGAAAACAAAATGCAGCAACAACAGAAATTTTGAATATTGAGAAAATTGAAGCTTTTTCATGTATTTCCGCGTTCCTTTGCGTATTGGTCGTAGAATATTCATATATATAATATATGTATTCAGTATTCAATTACCTCTGCTTCTTACTTTTGTAAATATTTTTACCTCAATTGTATTTATGTCAAAGAGATAAATCCTTTTTCGCGTTATCGTCTTTCATTTTGTTGTTCTCTTTGGGGGAGTTTATACTTCAGATATTAATGATTTTCTAAAAAGATAAAAATTTAGTTGTATGATACCATTATCTAGATGTTTGACTAGATTCAGGTCAGTTCGACTGAGGAACTATGTTAATCCAGCTTATTTACAAGATAGGTATGTATTTCTTATGTTTTTCACACTCAGCTATAGGATTCAATGGATGCTATTATATTTCAGGATAGAACATAGAACAGAAGATGAAATTTTGCTACGAACCAAAGATTTTAGAGGAGTTGCCCCTAGGCATATAAGAGTATTTTTATTTGACTTCATTTTTTTAGCATTTATGGTCTTACAGAATTCGAAAAATATTACCCCCGATATTCATTTAGCACATATAAAGCACACATTGAAATCTAGTGGTAGAGTATCCAGTAGCTCATTTTTCAATAATGTGTTAAAAGAGATTGAAAATAATAATGGTTTTGTTTACAAATAAGTCTTAAAAAAAATTTTTTTAAGGAGTTTTACTATCAATTTTAACAAAGTTTTCTGAGCAGTGGGTACCAATGCTATTAATAAGCTGCGGAAATTCTATGTCCAATACTCATCGATCTACTAGAGAAATAATTTTAGATAGATTATGGAATGCTTTTTTGTACCACAGTTTGTTTTGTTTTGTTTTTTCTTCTAATATACGTTTTTGAGAGATACCTATATCAATATCGTCATATAATAATCGTTTACGGTCTATGCTGGATAACAAAATGTCTTTTTCCGTCGATGAAGAACTTTCAGTATTAACGGAAAAATTGTACTTTTAAAGTTTTCGTTTGGAATTTTTGATAAGTTCTACGAGTTATAGAAATTTAACAGCCAATCAAGAAACGTTTCAACTTTTACTGGAAAGGTTTTCTCATCTAGGTGATATTGATGCCTGTAGAAATTTGGTTTGTTTTAAACTATAATGAAATTCATTAATCTTCTCTTAGGTTTATGAAATGGCTAAAAACGGCTGTATTGTTGATTCAAAGTGTAACCAGTCTTTAGTCTATTGTTTTGCTCTTAGAGGGCATGATGCAAAAGCTGACTCTTTGGTTGAGGTTACAATCATTTTGAACACTATGAATTTGTTTTGCATATTCCAGCAAAGTAAATCCAAATACAATGAAGAAGCGCGAAATTTGGCAAATGGTGCATGCGCTAAAGCTGCGGCTTTCAGAGGGAATACTGCGAGGCTTCGACAGGTATCGCCGTTTGTTTTGACGATATATGATATTATTATTACAGATTCTTAGGCGTTCTGTTAATAAAGAAAAAAAACTCACCATCTCCTCTGATGATTTATTTGAAACAATATGGCTTCTTTCAGAAAATGGAGATAGACTGAATGAACAAAAGAACATAGTAATTATTGAACAAGTAATTTATTTACAAAGAACTATGCTAAAATCTGTTTGATATCTTTAGATTCTTAATGCGATGCCTCACTCTAAAGGATTTTTTCATCTTCTTGTAAGAGAAATTGAGCGACATATATCTCATGATCATTTTTATTCTGCTATATGCCTTTTGGAAGATGTCAAACGTGTTTCTGACTGTTTGAAAAATCAGCAAAGATCGAGTAAGTATAACTGTTTCTGAGCGTAATGTGTATTGTACTGTTAGAAATAATGGAACAACTTTTATCCCGGTTAAGCCATCAACTTATTCGTAATCAGGTTCCAATAAGCCAGGTATTAGATATTGCTCACAGAATCGTTGCTCTTTTCAAGAAAGAACCTGTTGGGTTAGGCTCTAAGATAGTTTCAATGGTAATTCAAGCATTTATAGATCTCGTTTTCATGATAATCTTCTCCATGCAGCACTAATGTACAAAGATCTTACTATAGATCAACGAATAGATTACTTAACTGCATTAGTTGACGTTGTTGATCACTCAAGAGAACGCCCACATATTATTTTACCTTTAATAGTTCTGTAGGTTTCGTACCTCCAGTTTTTTTATTCGATAATCACAGATCGCCAGATGTTATGGAACGGCTGAAGGTTATATTTCGATGTCATATTCTGGGATATAAAGATATATCTTCGCTTGGTAATGAGCTTATTAATCTAATTCTTCAGCCCATTTTTGGTAATTTTTCTGATTTTTATTTATTTGTTAGAACACTATTTCAGATTATTCATTGGCTGCTCGACGTGAAACAAAAATGCAGAAAAGTCATAAGATTCTTAAAAGCTTCAAAATACCTGATAATGTGATTTGGAATCTTTTTCATATCTGGTATAAACAAAGAGTTGATGAAGAAAGCAAGCTTCCAGTTGAACAACTTCAAGCACCAACTGCAAATGAGCTAAAAATGTATGCTGATTATAAACTATGAATATTGTCAGAAGAGAAATTTAATTTTTTTTCTTACAGTTGGCTTCGAGAGCAGTATTCTCCAATTTTCGAACAAGATAAAATAAATAATTCTTCAGTAAATAGAATTATGCCTACATATGATCGTTTAAAAGCTATAATAATTGATGAAAGGGTTTGTTAGAAATGAAAAGCATGAGGAAAAAAGAATCAATTCAGGATGCTGCAAAAGCTGTAACCTTTTTAAACCGATGTGGCTGGCCAGACGATACCAATTACGCCGAAATTGGATCACAATTGGTTGATCTTGTCTTGGACCTAGAAGACTGGCCTACAGTAACAAAAACCCTTTCCTCTTTGTATGTTTAACTGAGTTATATATTTCTTTTATTCTAATTTATAGGTCATCGCAAAGTGAATCATGGACGAAAACGCATGGAGAAAATTTTTCTCCACTTAAAAATAATCATTTGCTTTCAATTTTACGCCGTTTAGTTCAAGAAGAAGGAGAGTTCTCTATTAGACGACTGATTGAATTCTCATATGAACTCAAGGGGATGTTCCCGAATGGTAGGTATTAAAGATTAAATAAGACTTGAGCGCTGGTTTTTAGCTGTGGTCTCATACGACACATTTTTCGACACTCTTTATGAGTACAACAGGCTTTTTCATAAAATTTTCGAAGTTGGTTTTGTTTTTGTTCTCGACAGGATACCCGAATTTCCAGAAGTTGACTGAATTAGATGTGCCTAAGGTTGATGAGAGTATGGAACTCCTCCGAACTCTTATTAAATTGGATATATTATCGTTGCACGCGAATGAAACATTAACAACTGTGTTTGTTAATAATGTTATCAAAAAGTAAATGAATTTCACGAGTTTGGTTATTAGGTTTTTGATTATAGAATTGGTCTCGAGGAGGGAGTTAATACCTGGATGAAGTTTCAATCAAGTTTGTCCTGTTCTAACGCTATCGTAGCACTTATCCGACATTGCTTAAGTAGAAATGATGATTTATCTACCAAACGTGTTCAATACAGTATGTTTACCTATTGTTAATTAAATTTAAACTTTTGTTTAGTTCTGCATAAAGCTCAAAATTTCACATCTCAATCTCGGGTGCATACCCTATATTGTGCTGTCTTGTTGTCATCTAGAAAATATGAGGAAGCCGTTAAATATATCATTCAACATAAGGTATGCATTACTGCTCTTTTTGTATCATTACTTACTTTTTTTGTAGAATAACATTAATCCAAATGATTGTATATCATCTTTCAAATTAATGAACGCTTTAAAATTCAAAAGAGTAAGCCATTACATGAGTTTAAAATTTGAAATATTATTTAGCTGGATGAGGAGTTTGTGTATAATTTTATTGATTTGTTCTTAACACACTCAAGCATTATTAGCGACTGTTCCACAATTAAATCATTGCAAGTCGAATGTATTAGGATTTGTCGTAAGGCTCAAAATCCTTAAAATAATGAACACATTTTATTTTAAGAACTTCATGATGCTGGTCCACTGTCACTAAAAATTTATCAAAGATTTTTAAAAGCTGGCCTCGACCTTGAAGATGATGAAAAGAAAAAACTGTGGGAAGTTGTTGGAAAGCACGATGAATTCGCTAGGTAAATAAGTAACTTTTTTCGTAGCCATCTTTTTTTTTTCAGAAAATGGCTATATCTTCCCGATGGCATGCTCCGTCTAGGTGAAAATGATCCGATTAATCAGGAACGAGATACTTTTGAAATTCATAGTAAACTAAGAGCAGATATTGAAAGTATGTCATCATCGGATTCAAAAAAAGAAATAATTAGTTAAGATTTCATATCAAAATAGTTTATTAGAACATATTGTTATTTGTTACTTGTTGTTACTGAATCACACGGGTTTTGTATTAAAATTTATTTTATTTCTTCAACCCCTGATAAGTATGATAATAATCAAAATGTAAACATAACATAGTTTGCAATCTATTGGATTACTTAAACTTTCTTGTAACCCCATCAAATTTCTGTTCAGAAGACCTTGACTTTGTGTGTTGCAATTAGTAGTGTTGCAACAGCAAAATTCAGCTCTTGACAGATGCTCTAATTTAGCACCGGGATATCCATATTGAATTGAAGCAATAACATCTAACTAGAACGGCATCAGTTATCATTAAGCAGTATGTGAATAGCAGAACCTTTCCAACTTCAGAAAGTTGTGTGAAATCTTTACATGAATTGTCTAAGCTATATACGGCACACGCACTTCTCAGAGAACAAGATCTTTGAATGCCTTCACTTATTCTACCAGACATATTAACAGCAAGGTAATGAAAATAACAATCCTAAATTGTTTATTTCGTTTATTACATTGTCGTCATAACTTTGGACTGACAGTTTCGAAACGTGAACACTTTTTTGATCCAAGACCTAACAGATCATCAGTATCCATACAGGATAGTGCCTTGCCTGAACCAAGAAGACTAAGTAGAACAGCCGCGTAGCAATATATTCGAATCATTTATATGCTTGTTCTACGTTACACGTGTTATTACGTCAAAAAGAAGTAAACATTGCTTTGAATATCGTTAAGTTCAATAAAAACTATTTATTCTTATTTTCTTATGTAATCCAAATAATAGATATGATCCATACCAGTTTGAAATTGAAGCTAATTAAGATTTTAAAACATTAGCTATGTCTATTTAAGAATCAAAAATTCAATGAAACTTTGCCTCGCTGTTTTCTAAACTTTTTCCAAGTATTGTTTCAACTTTACTGTAGAAATCAAAAAGCTTCACCTACGGGCGGTCGGTCGAAGTTTTAACGACGCGCTATTGCGTATTGAAAATAATTGATCTGTAGCTTTTAAGTTTTAATATTATTTAATTTATGCCATTGAAAGCTATATGTATGTTTCCATCTTCTTTATGTGAGAAAAAAAAACAAATTTTTTATAACAAATGCAAGTGCGAAAGAAAATAATTTTACTAATCAGTATAAAATTTGTGCTTTATATCGTTGTTCAGACATCCTTTAGTATCCAGAAGATCCTTAATATTTTTTGAAATTTCATTTTCAATTTTGTATTACATAGTATTCCATAAATTTCAATTCTTCAGGTAATAAAATTATGAGCAGGTAGTCCACATATCTAATATGCAGAAGAATGTTTCGTTTTTGCATTAACGGAGCCTTTAGGTATTTTATAATAGTTGAATAATATTCATAGATATGTTAAAGATATTTCCAACAATACGGAGTGCGCCTCACTAGATTTCAATATAAACATAACGGATATCTTCTAAACAATCCTAAATCACAGGATAGGTATAGTACTGAACTTTTATTGTAATAGTATCTTATTTTAAGTCATTGGTTTATCAGGCAAGATGCCTCATTAGGTTCATATGAAAATGATCGCTTCTTCCCTGATATGTAATTAATAGAGTGGTGTTCTTATATATTAAATCCTATGTTCTAGTACTTCTTTTGACGATTTTGGAATTCTCTCTCTGGATCGCTCAAAGTCGTCTGAAACCGTTAGTACCCTTGGTGAAAAGTCTTTCATTGATAACTTGTTAAGGTAGTTAAAAACTCTTTCATTTTTCCATTTGTTCTTTAGAAATGATGCTTATAATGTATGTGATAGTGTTATTCCAACAACTGTTGATATCAAAGAAATGGGAGAAACTGGTGATGGTATAGAGCAGCTTGAGGTTTGTGATCTTACTGTTAGTATCTGTATTGCAACTTATTTTTAGATTCTCCTATCTGAAGGATATGATGTGTCGGCTGTTATAAATGATTTCCGTAGCTCACAGATCTCTGATATTCCTAGTCAGGAAAATGTTTTAAACAAAGAAGAAGTACAGGAGAATTCTGAGTAGGAGTCATCTGTAGTTTAATATATAACTATGCGTTTATAGTTCTCCATATCTACTACCGAAAGATATGAATCTGCCTTATAGATCACCAAGCTTCATTCCTTCAGAAAAATTATCTACTCGTGTATATTTGGGGAACAAACGAAGGTTAAATCGTATGGTAAATCCTTTGTCTTCCGGTATTTTTTCAACTTTTATATGTTTTGGTTCTAGTCGTTTGTTTTAGATTTCACCAACTCTTCCGAAACTGCTGTACATAGTGCTATACCTAAACGCATAGAAAATCAAGTTGCTATTCCTGAAAGATTTGATTCTGTCGAACGATATGAGAAATGCACGATCGAAGAAGTTCAAGCTGCTCTTAGAATCGAGGTATTTTCTTATTCTGAATAGTTCTCAGTTGCAATTGCAGGACATATCGCCTTTAAGAAATCTGCTTATGAGTAAACAATGGCCTGCAACAAGAGATATTAATTCTATTATTCCTATTGTGTTTGATTTCATTGTTAAATATTCGAAGGATACCGAGGAAGCTTTGATGTTTTTCCGTGACTTGTAAGTACTTGCTTACGTTTTATGAACTATTTTGTTGATTCAGTGCTGCATCCAATAGGAGGTCATTTGTTAGAGATGAAGCTGTTCTTGATTTAGCTTTTCGAGCCGTGAATGAAGGTGGAGTACCTTTGGCTACTCAGCTTCTCATTCAAGTCAGAAACATGTTTTTGACCAAAGCACGTAAGTATATTATCCGAAAACATCATATATCTTATCCTTCTTAGCCATGTCGGCCAATAATAAAGCTAAATCAAGATTGGTTAAATTATACAAATCATCATTTGAGAAAGGTAACTTTGCTAAATTATAGTGCACCAAAAAGCAATTTTGTTAAGGCTCGGTTGAAGAAGCTCAACTTTTAATGCAAACTCTTCTTGACAAGGGCTATTCGACAAATGTTCAACCATTCCTGCGCGTGGCTGCTCAATGTCTGATAGAGAAACAGTATGTTTTTAATAATTACATTCCTGATAATATTGTTCACTTTCAGGGAATCCTTTGGTTTGGTATTCGCAAATTGGTCGAAGTTAGCTTCCTCATATGGTGATATATCAGGGTCTGAATATGTGTTACAACATGCTCTATTAGATTCGGATGCAAAACAGTCTGCCCTAAAAATAGGCAAGATTTTTTTGTTATTTTAAAAATTGTGTTTTTCAATTGCAGGTGAAGTTCTGAAATTCACCAAACTGTATCGTCATCCGTTCAAGAGCATAGCTGATATAATTTGTGCTTATATTCGTTTTGGACAAATCAACAAAGCTTATGAGTTAATGTCCAAAGTATGTTATTTGATTTAGCTTGTTCTTCAGAAGTAATTTTAGTTGTCTATTTCTGGAAAGTATTACTATTTGCCAGTCGATCAATTTTTACAAGATGATGATGGATTAGCTCATATAGAAAATTTCGCTGGTTTGGTTTCTAAGTGTATGTATGGGGAGAAACGACGTGGTGGTTCCAAGAGCAAGGATACCTGTGTGGAGGTATGGTGCAGTACGTAAATCCTCGATTGTGGGCGGGGGTCCCTGGTTCGAATCCGAGGACGCGAATGTGATAGCAGGCGGATCGTTACTGATTTGCTTGTACTAAATAATTCGCAATAATAATGAATTGGAGTCAAACTTGCCTGATATTCGTGTCAGGTTGGCTCAAGAACCAATCAACAATAGTTTTTTTTTAGAATGTAACAGTAAGTACTGAATTAATGAAAGTACTTGATGCACATTGTGGTACTTCTTTTGCCACTCAGTCCTCTTTTGTTAGTCTCAAGAAGAAAAATAGCAAAAAGGAGCATAAGTGAGTTTTCTCTTCGAGTTTAGTATCAGGTATGTATTTATTTCAGGAAAATGCATCGTGTTGACGATGAACAGCTCCATAAACTTTCTCGTGATATCCAAGATGCATGGATCATTTTAGCAGGTATGCATATATATATTTTTGGCGGGTTGTAAATCATCGGATTTTTTCTTAGAATCTAATAAAAATTACGAATCAGCTCAAAGGTTGCTTACTTGGTGCCAAACACATCGTGTTGAAATTTCATCAAATCTTTCAAAAAGAGTATCTCAACTCAAATAGTACATATTAGAATAAAATGCTGACTAGAAACGTATATTTTCGATTAGGATTATCTTGTTATTCATATTGTTGTTAATTGTTATTTTATAGATTCATTGATAAATTTGTTAAATTTACTATATTTTGATATTGTGTGTTGGTTTCATTCCATATACCTGAACTAGTATAATTTGTATTTTAATGCTTTTTTATCTAGCTTGGCTTGCGATGCTTGGGCTGAGTAAGAGTGGTTTGAGACGGTGAAATTTTCTCTCAATATGTTTTCACAGTTCTCCTTTTCAGGTTAACACGTCAGAGAAGATTCTTCGCTGTTGCGACGAATGCTTCAGATTCTGCGGGCTCAGAAAATGTACCCAAAAAGCACCAGAATCACAAATCTTCTATTAATTTATCGGAAGAACATATAAGTCTTCAGAACAAATATAGAAAAAGTTTGGTAACGAAAGACTTAAAGACTATTCATGAGCTTATCGATGCGTAAGTGATTACCTATTATTTTTTTTAATTGTTTTGCTCTGAAGTGTCGAATGGAAAGATTCTGCTGTCATAGGAACCACTCTTAACTTTTCCATTAGTTTGCTTTCTAGTCCTTCGCAGAACATTGCTTCTCTTTCTGATAGAGAGTTGGGTGTGGTAATACTGTCTATTGTAGCTGTACATAATTCATGCCCATTAAGATTATTTCTATTTTTGGCGAAAAAGCCGATTCAACACCTCCTTCGAAACGATCTGAACATTTAAAAAATGCTATCGATATTTTAAATGAACGAGGTATATTGAAAGAAAATGCCTTTACTATAAAAAAACTTTTAGGTGCTGTATTGGGCCCTCTTGCTAAAAATGCTATTCTTCGTGCCAAACTTGATAATGGTGAAACAGTTAATGTGATTGAAACGCTTCAAGAATGGGAACAACTCGGCCTCAGTCCAAATGAAGAAACTTATCAAGTTTTAGCACGTTCTTATGCTCTGCAAGGAAATGTGCAAGGCGTGATGTAATTTTATGATTTAATGTTGAGCTAACGATATCGTTGAATTGTAGTAATATTATCAACCATGTGAAATCTTCTGGCTTAACTGTTAATGATGTCTTGATTGAAAGTATGCTGCATGTGGTGGCTAGGACAGGATCATTCGAGCAATCCCGCAAACTTTTAGTGGTGAGTATGGAACATTTTTTAAAATATTACTTAATAGTGATGTATAGAAGTTTTCCACTCCTGCAAATGATGTCAGACTTCGATGTGCTATTGCCAAGGCAGCATGTGCTCGTGGTGACTACAAGGAAGCAGTTGAAATTGTTACTGGTATTCCTTCAACTTCCAAGCCAAACATAGTGAATTTCAAGTCTATCGTATTTAGCAATTTTATATCATATTTAGATTGAAAATAACAAGAATATACTTGAACTGTATTTGGATTTGTTAGAGGCAGATCAAATCTCTTTATCCGAAGAGCTTAAATTATTCCTGACTACCATTCCTGATGGAAGTACACTAACAGAATGGCACCAAAACCCTAAAGTTATTGCCAGAATTCGTAAAAGTAGATATGAGGGCAAGATTTTACCTGCTTTGAATATGTACAGCATTGTGCATAGTGCCTACCGATCACCAAGAGTTGAGGACTTGCTTCGACAGTCTGCCTCCAGTTATTTCCATGGACCTGGAATAACCATGAAAGACGTAGACTTTATTACAAAACGACTTCATGAACAAGGATTAATTGGGTTTTTATCATTTTACAATTCTATAGATATATTGTTTTCATTCTAGTGACGCTGATATATTTTTACTTGATTCGAACTTACCAAGTTCTCTATTTATTCAGCATTTTAATAAAATCCGAAATAGTGATAAGATCTATTCTTACTTAGCTACGGAATCAAGCAAACGATACAAATTTGCTAAAAGACTCTGTCAACCTGTAAGTTTTATGATTGATGAAAAATGTACTGTCTATTTTGCAGTTGGTTGACGAGAACTCTAGCTCTGAGGAACGCGCATTGGCTTTAGCTAATGTAGGTATAACCTGCCTCTCACCTTCCAAAGAAATAAACGGTGCCGAGTTTTACAACTTACTTTACAAGCTTGGTGGCCACGGTAGTGTTCTTTTAAAAACTCTATTGCTATAACTTTTTATTTTTAGATATCAACCTTGTCATCAAAGCTATCCAGAAAGTACCCCAGAACTTCATACGTAAAGAATTTGCTACTGCTTTTGTTCAAAAGCTATTATCCGATTCAAGCGATGCCTTAGCAGATGAAAAGCTTAATCAGTTATTGCAAAGGTTTTTACATATAGCTGTATTCAAAAAATTTAAATGACTTTAAGTGGTGCTGTACGCTCTATAAATGCATCTCGTCTCTTCAAACAACTCGAAAAAAGAGTTTTGAATCGACGTCGTAATGAAGAAGAAGACCAGCAACAACTAAAAACTGTTGCATCTTTAATCGCTCTTGATTTTCCAGGTTTTTTCATTTTTCATTTAGACTTTACGTTTTTAACTGTAATATTCGGAATTATAAGTAGTTACCGAACCTTTTCTATTCGATTACGTGGGTGGAAACTTAATTGCAACCGCTCAAACTGCTAGAAGATTAAAAATAATTGTTACACGTATCTATGCAGACTAGAATTTTTTAGACACAAACACATGCATCCCAGCAATTGTTTTTACTTTTTATAATTTCAGAAGGAAGAGCCAAAGAACTGTATGCTGTCAATCATATTGTGAACTTACTCAAGAATGAATCTGTTGATGACGAAAGAGCTCGTATTCTGATCAGCTTTATGGAAAAAGAGGTTATATCCTTAAGATTCCAATTCAAACTGTTCGATGTTTCCAGGAAAGAATCGGCATACCATCGGCCTCGTTAGTGGAAGCACAGAAAACACTCCGTGATCTTAAGCAAGACGAAAAAGCTAACCTTTTATTCAAATTGAAGAGAAAAAATACAGTAAAATTCTTTTTCTTCTTTTTCTTCGTATATGAATCATTTAGACTCATTCGCGGTGGATGGATTCAAGCGTGGAGAAATTAGAGGAAGAGTGGCATAGAATACGGTCTGATCCTAAATTCTCCAAAGATGTTGTCTCTGCTCTTCATGATGTATTTTTCCGAAAGTTGCATACGGAAAAGGTTACAGCTTTTCCAATAATTCATCTTACACATATTATTCAGCCTGCCAACCACAAAATTATTTTGAAATATTTAAATACAGTTAAGAAATTGGAGAAGGGCATTCCTTCATCTACTATTCGTTTATGGCAAATGGGAATGATGTCTTCATTGGAAAAGAAAGACATGGATGCTGCTTTTGGCTTATGGGAAATTAGGTTTGTTATTCTTCGTATCAAAATGAAATACATGAGACTCTAGACCAACTAGCCAACCAACTTTGTCGGATCATGCTCTCTGCTATATTTCGACTTTGTTTGTCAATGGTGATATCGAAAAAGCGAACGTCATTTGTGAGGATCTTCGTGCATCAGCAGCAATTATTTCTAGTCGCTCACTTGAATCTGTAAGTTTTAAAATAAAAATTTAAAAGTTAAAAAAAAAAAAAAAATTTATAATTTAATCTTTAGGTTAGCAAATTATTAGATGGTACCCCTGTAGAAAAATTGAATACTTTGACGGAATACCTATCCAACAAATTTGGATTAAAGGCTGCTATTGCCCGTCGCATTGTTTATCATGTGAAGATCAATGAAATGAATCAGCTAATTGAGAGGTAAATTACTGATCATATGATTTTATACAAATAGTTATATTCTAGTGGCAAGTTAACAGAAGCTTTTGATATTGCTTGTGAAGAATCACAGATTACTGGAAGTCCTTTTGGGCATTTTGAGCTTTTTGCTGCTGCATTCAAGAAGTAACGTTTATTCAAAATGTGAATCCTCATGTTTCCGATTTAGTGGAGATGGAGCTTTAGCCAAAAATGTTCATAATTTGATTAGAAGTTACGTTGGCCAAAATAATGCGACTCTTGATACTGCATTGGCTTTCCTATTCGCTGGTCTAAATCAAGAAGCTATGAAGCTTTTCAGTGTAAATACCAACGCTTTCTAAATTTCAGTTTTTTTCTTTGTTTTAGAGTAAAGGTTTAACAATTACCTCTCGTAAACTTCGTCATTTTGTTAATCAATGTGTGAATGGAAATAAGGTAATTTTAAATTTAGTACCAGCTATTTACAATAAAACTTCCAGCCTGAGGTTCTTAAAGGTCTTTTTATGGGATTGAGTGAAGGTGAAAGAGCCTCAACTGTAGATTTAAACGATTTACTATTGGCCCTGTGTAAAATTTACTGTGAGTTGAATTTTTGTTCTTCTATCTTTCGAACCATAAATCATTGTCATGTTTTAGATAAGGCAAATGACTTAAATGCCATTGCTAACTTAGAGCAGGAAGTAATAAAGCGTTCCTTCCCTGTAGACGAAAAAATTAGAAATGTATTTGAAAGTGTTGAAAAGCAGGTTTGTGGTTTCGGATATTGAAAATTTCTGTTTTTCAAACTGTTACAAACTGCTAAGTAACTGGTGAACTTGCTTAATACTTTTGGGTTTCATTTCGGATCAATTGTTCGACAAGCTTTTTTTTTATACAAAAAAACGTAGTTTATGTTCCAGTTAGTTAACAGTTGTACCAGGAATTTTCTAAAAGGCTATTAATAACTTTTTTTCAGAGGAGGTCATCAAAGAAATAATCATCGTTAGTTGTTTTTGATATTGTATTGTACGAGTTTTGTTTTTTTATTGTTATAAGTGTTAAATTGAGATAAATATTTTATGATTTAGGAAGCTCTTAGATTGTTGAATAAAATTGTTGTTTTTTGTGCACATATTGTCGGTGCAAGTTTAATAAATATTCTTTAAAAATATTTTGCAATTCAGTTTTTTTCGTATTCTCTCAATTATAATACCGTAACTTTTTTCGATGTCGCTAAGAATCAATGAAATAAAAATTCAGATCTAATGGTTCTTTTCGGGTGTTCGGTGTTATTACGGAGATTGGTAATAACTTCATAGATCATATTATTGATATCAGAATAAATTTAGAGTCTTCGTCTTAACCATACAAATGCATTTAATTTTGGAGAGCTAGTTTTTTTAGCTAGACATGATCTGCCTAAAGCTTTAGAGAAGTTATCAGAAGCGAGGTCGCTATCCTTTTTGCGTTTTCTTAATATGCGCTATAATTCAGATTGGATCATGATATCCCAGATTGGGGAATGATTAAAATAGCCAGTCAAGGATTATCAACAACTCTTAAAATTGAGGAAGTTAATAAGCTTCTCCAATCGCATTATAACGATACAGGGGCAGGGAATAGGCTCGGTCAGATTTCTCTTATTCACTCGTAGATAAATCTGTATTCTAGCTAGGAAAGCCAATGTAACAGAAGATCAAGTCATTGCGGCTTTGAATCGTATTTTACAATCTCAAAATGGCCTAGAAAAGTCTATAAAATTTTATAAAATGCTCATTGATCTCAAGTTTTGCACAAATAAGGACAGGTTTATTTTACCAATTGTAGCATGTGCGTTAGAAAAGTAGGCTAAATTGCACTTTTGTTCTTGATTAGACTTGTGTTCTTTCAGAAATGGTCTGAATGAGACAGTTCATATTTTGAACGAACTTTTAGAGTTTGGTAGAGTGAAGTCATTGGCTATAACACTATGCACATTACAAAGAAGTTCATATAGTACATCTAATGAAAATGATAAAACAAAAGGTTTACTCTTGTTTATATAATTTATTACTAATTATATCAAAAATAGTTTTTGATTTTATAACTAAATATGCGAAGTCTTCAAAAGATTGGGTTGTTGGATTTGTTATGTTTGAAAATGGTCACGGCGTGAGATGGGCTGAAGATATCTATGTTAGTTATTATAACAAAGATTTGCTTTTTCAAAACAGTTTTTCATTTTCATTTTGCAAAATTTGTAGAGCCGAAAGATCAATTTAACAGCTGAAGGTGTTCGATACATGTGCATGCTGGCAAAGAGACTGAAATCAGTAAGTGCCAAGCTGTCAGATTTGATCTAATTTATTGAAATGCTGACGTTTTAACATCTTAATGTTTCAGACCGAGGCATTGAATGAAATGTTGAAGTTATCGTCATTGCTGAAATTGGATACTTCCGCCAAAGTTCAAATTTATGAACATCTCATTCAGATATACGGCAATTTGAAATTAGTTTATTCTTAAGCATTCTTTGAAACATTTTACAGGAAAGCGAGCTGAATTAAATGATTTAGAACGTATTGGTGAACAAATTGCATTAGAGGAAAACAGAGAAGAATATACTAAATCTCTTTATCAAATTAAGCATTTTTACAAGTAAGAGTTCATGTCTTTGTTCGTATGAGATGACTCAAGTTGTACTTATTCTTGACCTTTCCAGATGTGCCGATAGACAACCGAGTGAAAAACTTTTAAAGATTATTCGAGATATCTGATATAAAATTTGTGATATTTCCTGTGATAATTAATCATGAAAAATGTTTGAGAACTTTGAATTAGGTTGAAAAATGACCTCGCAAATGTGAAAAACTAGGAGTCAAAGCAATGTGACTTGAAGTATCTTTATCTTCTGCACTTTATACGAATTGACTACAGTTAATGACCAATGAAATGATCTATGAACAACCATTTATCAGAATGACAAATTCAGGAAAAGCCATAAACAGTAACATCTGGATTCTACGACAAAAAGTATTATGCAGACAAAGTAGCAAATGTAATCGCATGAGTTCACACTCTTTATCTTCCTATACATGTAAAAAGTCCTTCAGAAAAACTGTCCTTTGTGAACCATTAGAACACCCACTCCACCTACAAGAACGGAGGAAGTAAGGAGTGGAGTCGTTTGCGTCGACTAGGTCATATGCTCCACGCTTCGTATAGATGCAACCCAGTTGAACTAACTTGACCACAATTTTTGGTAAAGATGTTCGTTCTGAGAAATAACAAGTGAAAACTCTCTCAAGTCGACCTTATCTCTAATACTGTCTGCGAGACCGCGCCCGATTATTAGAAATCAGACCAGTGCGAGCAATTCTGTAGCGCCAACGTCGTCTGCACTTTCTGTATTACCGCCCCTCTTTCCGGTCTCGTGGTGTGCAACCCTGGACGGCAGTTATTCCCATTGAACCCCCCCCCCCTTGTCCTGATACCTATATAAAGAGCGACCAGACCCTAAGCTAGACACATCAGTCCTTTCTCCACTCCAGTCCTATCTCGGCTTTCCGAACGGAAGTCGACGAATCAAAGTTATCTCTGGAACATTCCTATCTCTTATACTAGAGTTTTAAACTCTCCGTTCAAGAAACATGCAGCTTTCTCGATTTAGTCTTGCTGTTCTATTTGTATTATTGGTAAGTTAGAAAAGAATATTCCTTTAACCAGTCTTCAAGCTTGATACTTCTATCTGAAATAAAGGACTTTATTCATTTCATTTCTTTTCAGGGCATCAACTATGTCCAAGCTGATGATAACACTTCGATCAGATCGAAACGTTTGGCTATTCATCCTTCTAGATGGAATATGAAGTTAGTTCTCTTATCATATCTCTCATTTTCTATTTTCTTTGCAAAAAATAGTTTTTTTTTAATTTTGCAATTTCAGTTTGTGGCCCAGTGGTGAAGTACCATACGATATTGCACCTCATTACACCTTGAGAGAACGTGAAGTTATCTTATCTGCTATGGCTGAATTTCACAAAGTCACTTGCATCCGATTCCGTCCTCGTAATGCAAACGATCGTTTCTATCTTCAAGTCAATAAATACTATAATTTGGAAAGGTATATCACACACAGCTGTTTCAGTTTTTTCCAATCTAATATTTTATCTTCAGATGCTTCTCCTACATCGGACGTCAAACCGGCTTCATGTTCCGTACTAGAGAAGGAAACTATGAAACCAGGTGAGCATTTGAAGGTCTTGAATGGAAATATATATAAAAATGCTGTATATTGACAAATGTTTGTTTCAGAATGAAATTGGACCCTACCTGCTTACTATACAATGGACGCGGTACTGTTATGCACGAGCTTATGCACATTCTCGGATTCTATCACGAACATCAAAGGTTGGTAATCAATCATTTTTGATGTTCATGTACAACATTTGTACCCTCTCCACAATTATCAGTCCTAAATTGCCAGGTTTGGCATATATTTTCGGCAATTAGTTTGAACTTGTTGAAAGTTTTGCAAAAGTCTACCAAAGTGCAAGTAATGCAGAAATTACACTATATTTCCAAAATTCAGTATTATCTAACCAAGGGATTCAACTAAAAATATAATACGAATTTGACCATTTATTTTGTTTTCTTCAGAGACGATCGTGATCCCAGAGTAGGCCGCTTGAGCAACCACTACAACTACAAGATCTATCCCAGATAGTACGTTTTCAGTAAAAAAATAGTATATACTAATTTTGACCATCTTTAGCTCCTCTTACTACATGGGAGCCTATGATCCAACTTCAATCATGCACTACAACTTCCCTGGAATTGTATATCCAAGAACTTACTTCTCACCATCTGATATCAACAGAATCAACAGCCTCTACAAATGCAAGGTAAATACATAAGTAACATATTTTTAAAAGAAAAACTATTGGCCACACATTACGGAGTAGCACTTTACTTTTGTTTTTCTAATCCCCAAAGAAGTCTTCATCTTACTAGGTTTCCTTGATATCTGAAGCATAATAGCGAGGACAAAAGAATGATAGATGGAGGGACAAAAAAAGAAAGAGAGAGTGAGAGGAGAATTCAATTGAAAGATTTTTCTTATCATCCCTTTCGTAGTATTTTTCTTCTATGAAACTTTAATTCTGAAAATACGTGCTTTGACCAATCTTCTCTCTTTATTTTGCACTTCATTTCCTGAAAATGGCCTATAACTATTGACGGGGGCCCACGATACAGCCTACGTAATCAGTTTCTTCCCGTACCCACTTGTCGATTTCGTTTTTAGAACTCTTTCTCTCGCAATACTCATGTTCAATATCTCCCAGACATATATGCTGTCTCTTACGGGTCTGTCTGGTGCAAAACTTGTTTTTTCTTGCGACCCTTTCCTCTACCGATGTAGTGTGACGTACCGACGTCAGTAGAGACCTGCACTTCGTTACCCCCCTGTCGTCAGGGTCATTTAATTCCAGTTCTTTTCCGGATACTGGTTGGATCCCACCTGAAATAGGATTGTTCAATCCTCAAGGCCACACCTCTGTTCCATTTTCGATTTTAACAATAACGAGCACATAAATTTCCATAACAAAACTATCTATGCACACACCTACTCACGATTTACAAGCATTTTAAACTTTTAGTTTTTAGAGCAACCTCGTTACCAAGCCAGTCGATCCTACGTTCGAAGAAGTCCGGTCTTCAGAGGATGAAGCTGTTTCCGATCCCAGCATCAACAACGAACTACGCAGGAAAAGAGTTTGAAGACACTACTGCTTCAAGTCTTATTGTTTTCTAGCTCCAACTTGACGCACAATGTTGTTTGTTGTTGTTGTTGTTTCATTATTTATGGACGCTGTTTTAACACTAATTATTATTTAATTTATATATATATATAGCATAATTCTGATTCTAGGCCAAAATATTTCTATGGTCAATTGTATGCACTGCTAATAGTTTTGGTTCTAAGTTCCTTATTTGATATTGATCTCTTTTCTTAAGTATCAATTGTGTATTGTAGCCATTCTTTCTTTTCTATGTACAGATTATATGAACAAAATTGTTCCAAAATAAAATATTAAAACCAATACAAAATGTTTTGATTTTTAATAATTTTAGGTGAAATATTTTTTTCTGGGAATTATACGATGAATGCTTGATCATATTTTCGAATCTATTTCTGAAAAAAAAGAAAAAAGAGAAAAACTGATAAAGAGAAAAAGCAACAACTAAAAATTTCTACTCTTAGTACAGCATGTACTTAGAAACTCTTTACTGTAGTTTCTATATGTGAATTGTTCATTTCAGATTTCGGTGGATCATAATTGCTTGACGATGGCTTGGCCTCATTGTAATAACTGGGCAACTTTCGCCTCCCCCACTCAGGTTTCCACTTGTACTCCATCCATTTTTATAGAACTTGAGTATATCTTAGTCTGTATTCGGAATTATTCTCACTCAACGTACCTCTTAGTTATTTGTGCCATTACAGCTTCATTTTCATGGTCATAAAGTATCATGGTATTTTATTTTCACATATTAATCAGATGAAAAATATTTATTTCAGATTTTTAGACAGACATTCTTTATTATTGTTGTATTACATGCACATGTAACCTCTTTCTTTATCGGCGGCGGCGGTGGATGTGGAGGAGGATGTGCTCCTTTCCGGCCACCGCCATGCCAATGCCCGAGTCTTCCACCAGTCCACTGTCCCTTTTCACTTCCACCACCCCCATTTCCACCTTCACAACCCTGTGGTTGTACTCGTCCGGTGAGCTTCAAACTTAAATTATACTGTTTTTGAGTTTGTAAGTTTGAACTATTTAGCCGGTAATTCTTCCGCCACATGCACCATGTGGTGTTTCGAATTCATATGCAAAACCAACCTCATATGGCGCTAGTATGATATTCAGTTGGTAATTATTATAATTATGCTATCTGCAGGCTATCCAGTAGCTCGAAACGATAAAGTTCCTGAATTTGTTCCAATACCAAAAGCAAGTTATCGAGAACCATGTAGGATTTTATTTGTCTGATCAATGTCTAAATTTTCTGGTTCAGATAATGATAGCTATAAAACAAAACCTAAATCGAGTACATCATACGATACTGCAGAGGTATAGTCAAAAAAAGAAACTCGATCAGAAAATTACTTCATTTTAAGGAATATTTATCGAAAGGAAGTTACAGACGAGCTTTAGCTTCTCAATCTATTGATACTAAATGCTCCAGTGAAATTTTGAAATCAATTATGAAGGAAGTAAGGATCAGATGATTTTTTTAGTTTTCAAAATATTTTAAATATTCATTTTTTCAGCAAATTTCATCAGATTCTCTAACACGTTCAAAAAAACAAATCGCCGATGAAGCTAAGTCTGTTTTTGGATATAATTTCGATGTTATATGCAGTTCATCACATTTCACTTATCTTATTGCAAGTAGTTTATATTGTGAACTAAAAGTACAGGGAGTAATTTGTTTAGCTTATCAGCATTGATAACTTATAAATTGACTTATTACTTATGTTTATATGTATATATAGTATATAGTATATATATATATATATATATTATAATATTCATGCAGCTGTGTCTACGTGTATGATGTCAAAATCTTAAATGCATATGTATAAATAGGAAATAAATTTAAAAATATAGATTAAAAATCAAAACTTGCAGCATATTTAATTTCTTATTCTTATAATTTTTCTGTATTTTTTCTTATGATCTACAATTATGTTAAATAACAAAGGAGGAGCTTAAACAATTTTTCAATTTATAAAATATTAAACCGTATAAACCGAATACTTTAAATTATAAATTAACTTCTACAAATATATTTTTAACTTTAAAACTTTGATAGTTGACGTTCTGAAATATAAAGGAAATGTACAACCGTATTGTTCAACCGCAACCCTGTTATATTGAACTTTCAATCTTTACGTGATAATTGCACGTAAAATATAGCATTCAAATTAGTTTAATTGGTTGATACATTATTCTAAACAATTAAATTTTGCAAAACATTGTTTCATTCAGATGAAAGAATATTTTAAAATTATTTCTTCTACATTTATACAAAGTATTCCATGATATGAATACAAAAATCATTCTTTAAGCAATCATTTACGTATATGTATGTATAAATAGGTATTAAAGGAGATAATTTGTTGAACATAGAACATACTACAATAACTTTTTTTCTCTTTAACTTATTGTCAATGAAGAAGAGAGTACTTAGAAGAAAGAATAATCCAAAAGAAGTTTATCGGATCAAAGAGCAATTCGTACAGCCTTATATAGTTACATGTATTTGATATTGATATTGCTATTCGGAATATCTATTTTTTATTTAAAATTCAGTTATTTTCTATTGTTATAATTAATAAATAGTTAATGATTTCGTTATGATTTATATAATATTCAATGAACTATCGTCATTTTTTTAACCGGGACCCATAGTTTAACTTAATCTTTGTTGAATATATTAAATAAAATTAAAATTACTAAGAAGTTTTCTCAGCTTCTCGAAAGTATAACGAATTATGACATTAATGAAAAAGGAACTACCATTAATCAAATTTTTGATTTTTCAATTTTAATTTTTTCTTTACTCATAATTTTGGAATAAATTTCAAAAAGTTAGACACAAACGTTACGACAAGTCAATTACGACATGTTTGTTGATGGAAATTCAATTACAATCCAATCTTTTGGATCTATTTGATAACTTTATTTCATTTATATTCTAAAGCATAATTTGATAGAAAACATTTTCAACATTATTACCTATATTAACACTATAAAAGCATATATTCTCAAATTTTGTTCAAAAAAAAGTTATATACTTCCATTACTCGTATCTTTTTTTTTTTCAAAAAAAAAATTATCAAAAGGCATATCCAACTATGTATTTTCTATTCATTTATTCTTTATGTTGGATTGAATTGAAGGTTGCTTCGATTTAATCCGAAAACAATACCCCCACTATTCCATAAAGTATTAGATTTATTACTTTTAATACTATATTCTGTCTCATATAACTATATTTTGGTCGAAACTTTTTTTTTGTTCTATGTTAAAACTCTTTTTTTTTATATTTGATTGTATTCTTATCAATATTCTTAGTATTTTTAAGTTAAATTATACTATAGTATATTTTTGAAAAATAACTAAGTAACAATAAGCACCTGTAATATGTTTTTCGCAGATTTTCTCAAATCCGAAAATTTCGTAGGTTTGAGAACAAAATAACTGACCGAAGTTCACATATTCATGTCTTTGTTGATCTAGCAGAGAAACATCATGTTTTTATTCTATTTGATTGTGTTTTCAATAACAGTAAGTAAATTTTTTTCAAATTTTATCCATTTTTGTAATATAAATTATGCGCAGTTTTTCAGATTTAAGTGATCACTATTCAAATTTTTTCATTTTTTTTATTCAGTAAAAGCTGAAATAATTTCCTTTTCGGCTTTTGTCTTGTAACTAGCATGTATACTTTCCTTTTATTCATTTAGTAAACTAATTTACAGAGATAAATTTTTATATTTATATATTTTTCTCTTACAAAAACATTTTCAAATCATTTTAACTTGACTACAATATTACAAATCATGTTGAACTACTTAATATCATTGAAGCTTACTGGCTTGAATGATTTATAGAAATGTCATATTCTCATTAAAATCCTACGTAATAGCTGGTCAGAAACTAACAATCAAATATCTCATTCTATTAATTTTTATGTATTTTTGTTCGTTGAATCAAAAAAATGATCACGGAATTATTAAATTTGGTGTTCTGTCTACATTTTTCTATGTATGCCTTTGTGATACTTCCTGAATTTAATTTCGATTCGTATAGTTGGTTTCTCATAATATTTTTAAATGCGAACAGCATGTGTGTTGTTTCAATCTCACTTCTTGTGAAAGTTGTAGCTATTTTTGAATATAGAAACCGTTTTTATAATTATCTTTCACCTTTTTTCAGTTCACTATCCCTAGCAATCATATTAATTTAAGTTATATTTACTGTTATTATTCAAAACACACATGAAATGGGCTGTGGTAAATCGAAAGTAGAAGACACAGATACTCCTGAAAAGATAAATGTTGAAAAAATTGAAGAAATCGCACCAAAAAAATCAAATTTGAAAGTACGTTTTGGAACTGGAAAAATTAAAGAAAAGAAAACATATTTGTATTTATATATTTTTCAGATATCAACACCCGAAAATAATAATGATAGCAGTCCAAATTTAAATAATAATAATAATAATATTGAAGAGGCAGATTCTTATTCAAATATTCGGCTACTTCTTTTAGGTAATTCTTTCATTTGTAATATCATGACATTCGTTTATTCGTGATTATAGGAGCGGCTGAATCTGGAAAAACAACATTATTGGAACAGATTCGCTTATTATATCAGCAGAACTATTCTGAAACGGAATTATTTCATAGAAAATCATTTACATATAATAATATTATGCAATCTATAAGAAATTTAATTCGATTGGTACAATCATCTCAGGGTCAATTTCATGATCCAGAAAATAAGGTTTTTTTATAAAATTAATATATTTTTGATATTTTGTTTAGATTTTTGCTGATTTAATTTTGGAAGAAGATGAATGTCAATATGGCTGTTTTCGTCCAGATATATCAAATGCAATAGCTAGTGTTTGGAATGATAAAACGGTTCAAGATTTATATAAATCAAGAAGTAGCATAAATCTCAATGATTCCGCTAAATAGTAAGCAATTCCGTTCAAGAGTCGTTTGTTCTTCAATCAGCATTTTACTAGTTTTCTGGACAGTCTCGATCGAATTAATAAATTTGATTATAAACCAACACCTCAGGATTTGATAATGATTTATGTTCCAACAATTGGTGTGCAAAATGTCGTTTTTCATACGAATAAGAAATCATTTCAGTCTGTTTTTACTATAATGAGAAGATTTATATTAAGAATATTTTAGATTATTTGATATAGGAGGCCAAAAAATTGATCGAAGAAAATGGGCAACAATGTATGATGGAATTGATGCTATATTCTTCTGTTTAGCTGTATCTGAATATGATCAAATGATGACAGAAGATATGAACACGGTAATAAACAAATTTATTATTATTTTCTTAATTTATAAATTTTTAATTTTTTCAGAATAGATTAGCAGATGGTTTGAATTTATTAAAGAAAATAAGCGAAGAAAAGAAATTTGAAAATATTCCATTATTTCTATTCTTGAATGAAATAGATGTCTTTTTAGAGAAACTTCCTATTTTTCCACTTAGTAACTACCAATCAGCATATCAAGGTTGGAATTATAAGACTTTTAATAATAATTTTATAAATTTAATTCACTTTCTAGGTAAATCTGACAACGACGCTTTAAATTTCATGGAACAATTAGCTCGAACAGCAGTAAGTTCCAGAGATCCTTCATTACTCTACGTATATAGAACAACTTGTATCGATACTAAGTCAATGTCAAAAGTTCTTGAAGATGCTTTCTCGAATATCTTAAAAGGAAAATAAGAATATTTCATTTTAGATTCAATTTTTTTAATTTTGTGATGTATCCTTTAAGTCATTTTAGCTTATTATTTCAAAGTGTTTGAGTTTTACATCTCAATTTTAATTTTTTAAAATTGATAATATTTTCTTGTCAAACATTTTATTAGTTATTACTATATCGTATTCTTTCACTTTTTCATCTTAAGCTATTAAAATGACTAGAATTAGAAGAATAAATAAAATAAAATAATTTAATTATTTTCTATAATTCTGTGTTTATTTGAATGAGAGATTTACGACAAGCTGGAACGGATGGAGGACAAAATAAAGTTGGCATCTTCATAGCTCCCGCGGCCTTTCTTCTAAAAAAAAAGGAAAAAAATTAAAAATTAAAAAATTAATTATATAACTAACCTTTTTTCATTATTATGTACCCAATCAGAACTTTTACTTATCCAAAATTCATCAACAGTATTTTCATTTTTATCAATAGAAATTTGCTCAACATGAATGTGTGTACGATTAGCAACAGTCATAATGGAATAACCATAATCATTGTTTCTGAAAATATAAAATCATAGACCTATACATGAATATACATATATATTTAAAATTAATTGTTTTCGTTCAATATACATATTGTTTATGAAAAAATAATTTTTGATTTTTAAATAAAAATCAAGAAAGATAGAACTGTTAATCTACCTGGCTGCACTCCAAGGCCATGGAGCTCCAAATGTAGCATTCGGAGAATGACAACCCTGTAAAGCCAATAATCAGTTTTTTATAATTGTAATATAATTTTTATTTATATATCATTTATTTCTTTATATGGTGTTGTTTAATATAAACTACTTACAGCACTTCCAGTGAGCACATAGACTGGTGCAGGAGAATTGTTCAAGTATTGACTCTAAATAAGTTTCTTTTATCTATTTATACACAATGTTTTTTTTTACTCCAGCCCAATATTTTCTATTAGCAATTGGCCAATTACGCTCATAGGCATGTTCGTGTCCCCAAAATCCGAGATCAACACCGTATTTCAGGTATAACTGTTCTAATCCAGGCATATCAAGCCATCCTTCACGAATCTAAAAATAAGCGTGAAGATTCTGTGAAAAAACGTTTTTTTTGTTAATTATGACGTTTTCACAGCGAAATTTCTATAGAAAGGTCACAGAAAACTGGAAGTGATGCCATTAAGGATCATGCAGAACAAGGAATATCATCATTAAAATTCACGTAACTAATATTGACATGTAAGTCTTTCTGATTCAATTTTGACAAAACTTTAAAAAAAAAAAATAAATTCTCAGGTAATCTGTATATTCAAAATCATAATAATCATAACAAACCAATCTATTTTCAAAGCTTTTACATTCAGCAGAATTATCGTTGCTGCAATAAAATGGACGATGCTGGAAAATAACAACCCACGGTGTGTACTTGCGATTGGCATTAGCTTTCTGAATTTTTTGAAGTATATGTATATACTTCTGGTTTTAATATTATTTTACCTTTAGTTCTTTATCTAACCAATTATATTGAGTTAAGACAGGCTCCATTCCATAATAATTGTAAGATCCATAGTTCTCAGTACTGACACCAACGTATTGAATTGGTCCAATACGGAAACTGAATAACCAGATTATCTTTAATAACTTTTTCTGTTTTTTTTTAATTGTTTTTTTTGAACTAAAAGTAATTTCCTTCACACCTATAGAATTGATTATCTCCGTAGCCATTACTGGGCATCCAAAAACGTTCACGGTAATGAGAAAAGTTTAATTTATCATCTTCATGATTACCAGCAATAACCATATATGGCATCTGAATGTATGATCTTATGATTACAGATCAAATTACAGACTATATAATAGCTCTCAGACATTGTTTACTTACAGTGGAGATTAAAGGTTCTAGTTGATTCATATAATCATCACCGTTTTTTCCCTTATCAGTATGCAGATCATACGAAATATCACCTTAGAAAAGATTAAGTATTGCAATTCTTTTGAAAAAATATGAAAGAGATGATGCAATGATCACTTACCAACATGGATTATGAAATCGAATTTTCCAGCTAAACCATTACGAATAATACTTTGTGTTGAATTTCCATGGAAAAATCCTAAATCTCCAAAAACACAAACCTGAAAATGCAATATTGAACATGTAAAGAACAGAAAAAACAAAACAAAATACCCTGTAGCTTGCTGGATTCATTGCTAATGTTTTGAAAGAGAATGAACGATCACCAATCTTATACCCTAAAATAAAATTGTAATCAATGATAAAAATATGTTATAACTTACAATATTTAGTTGAAGGTTTTAAATTTACCATTAAAGCTCGATGAACATATCTTGTTACTCCTTCATAAACCCATTTCTAGAAACAAAATTATCTTTGTGAAAGAAAATGATTTGATACTCACCTTGTTGGTTCCTTCACTCATTTTCATGTCAGAGTTTTGACCATAATAAACTATTGTTGTATCTTAGAAAGAATACAATATACATGCATAGCTCAAACAAAAATCTTGCCTTTCTCCATTGTTATCCAACTTACTCCCATCATGCTGTAATTTCCTTGGAATGAGAGATGCACTTGCTCCGGTGCAGCTTGAACTGCGATAGCACATGCCAAAACACATAGTGCCAGCCGCAACATTCTGAATTTGAGAAGAAATAAACATAAAACAAGAAAACCAAAAAGAAAAATCAAAGAAATCTTTAAAAAATTTGAAACTTTGAAATAAGAAATAGTATTGACTGAACAGTCTAGTACAATATAAATTGATTTGATCGCACTGAGCTTTAAACTCTTAATCATGATGTAAATCGGCTTAATTTAGTAGGAATAGAAATGATCATCTGCCTGTTCATTCCTAAGAAGTATTGAATGAACATATATAAACTTATATTAATGTATAAACAAAGAAATAATAGAGAATAAGTTCTTTATATTTGTATAACTTGATGATCAGTTCAACTAAAAAAAAAGAAAAGAAAAAAAATTGAAAAACAGAATATTGAATTGTCGGATATCTTTGTAAAGTTAAAATATATAAGAAACTTGTCTCAGAATCGTGCAGATGCACTTACAAAGGACAATGAAGTTACATATGGTTTCAGCTGTAACGCTCGAAGATAGTTTAGCTTATCTGCAACTTTCAACAATAAATGCTGAAATTGGAGGTCAAGTTATATCAAATGATGATTCACCACCTGGAGTAATATTGTCACGAAAGTTGATAACAAGTTCATATTTCATGTATTGTATGAATGTCAAATATTTATATAATTCGACCTAAATCTGATTGATATTCTATTTTAACATTTAAAACTTTGTAATTTATCATTTCTCTTACTTTTCTGACAGAAAAAAGTTTAATTTGAGAACGATAGTGTAGGTAAAAGTGACTGCCAATACTGAGTAAGCATCAAAAAACTTCAACATGAACAATCTCTCAGAGTAGATTACTCTGTATTTTCTACCTTTTTTTTGTCTAAATTAATGACAATGTTAGACTGAACTCAAAAAATCTTATTCAAGAAAAAGGAAAAAAAAGTTTGCTAATCGTTCATTGACATCATCGATGTTATGTCTCCAGTATCTCAAAAAATCTCGATGATTCATTATAGCTCCGTTCATTATTCCGACACGGTCTTTATTATTTCTCTATTCATCAAATTCTTGTCTTTAAAATGTGAAAAATTAAATTGCTTTCTTTACTTAACTGTTTTGCAGATATAGAATCTATTGAAATCTCCCAAACCTTCTGAATCCTCAGGTCAGCTGCAAATACTCTGTGGGCGGAGCCTAACCATATAGGACCAAATGGTTTTCATTTCTCATATTTGTCGTCTTTGCCTCCCAGTCCTCCTCATGCATACATCCATAGAAAGATTTTGTGCTATATTTTTTTTAATTCTAGTATTAGCTAAAACGGAAAGGGTTAGTTTATTGTTTTTTTAATTAATTTTTAATTTACAATTTTAATTCTTTTATTTTATTTTTTTATTTTAATATTCTTTAACTACTTTGATATCTTTATTTTAAAAGATTTTATTTCTTACAATTTTGTTCATTTTTTCTATTTAATTCTCCAAAAACCTCTTGAAAATTCTACAGTACTCTATAACCAAGAGGAAATCTGTGACTCAACTTCAAAAGCATTTCTTAGGCTTAACATGAAAATAACTTCAAATCGGATAAAAGTTTTTTGCACATCAATACGTGGTCATATATCTTGAAATTCTAAAAATTATAAATAAATTACACAATTGCCTCAAAATGATTTGAAAAAAACATTTCTACACAATTAATATTCACACATGTATATTTATTTCTTTTAAAACTAATTAAATCGTATTTAAACGTTTAATTTAGCACTATGAGGAAATTCTGCAGAAAAACATTTAGTATTTTGATTAGAAAAGGAGAAATGAAACAATAGATGTTGAACGATGAAGAGGAACACTTTCACCCCACATTGTCACTCATCTCTTGTTGCTATCGTATCATCACATTTGGTCTTGCAATTGATTGAAACTAATAAAGAAAAAAGAAAACTTCAAAGGATTGAGATTGAAAGAACTTGATCACCTCATTAAAGCTTTGTTTTCGCCAGACAAAACGTCTGATATTCAGAGCGGCATAGAATTTTGTCCCTATTCGGTCAGAAATTCTTCCGACACCTGTTGAACCAGATGTTAACGAATACAAACTAACATTGAGTCTGATTTGAGTCAAAAACTTTTTAGCCTTTGGATATACCAGCTGTAGAAAGTTGAGTTGATTCATAGTAGTTTCGATTGCGAACTGTGAAATACTTGGATTGAAGTTGTTGACACTAGAATTAGAAGCTATACAACTGTTCTTCCAGCAAAAAAATTGAATGATTTTCTTTTTCTCATTGAAATTCATTGAAAACAGTAGATTTTCATCCTCATTACTTATGCCAAGTATCTCTTAGTTCTGGTTAAATTGTTCCGAAAATTTTAAGATATAACCCCAAAGCGCCAATCAAAGCCATCTTGGTACAAGGTGTTAAGTGGCAACACTCTGATATATCTGTTTCCGACATTCTATTAATGCTTACGGCATTATCTCAAAAGCATAATAACCTTATTCCTCTTCATGACTATGTCGATATTAATACCTTCAACTATATGTATATAGTTAAGGTTTATATGGCATTGTTTATCTTATTCACGGTTTAGATAACATAAGATTTCCGTCCTTCAGAAGACAATACGCTTGCGCAATAGTTTGTCATGTAGTCCATGTTATTCCGACAAAATCTAAATGTACTTACATTGTCATCTCCATTTCCTTTATAGTTACTTAAGTAATTGAATACAACTAAAAAGGGAACAGTATTCTAGAATATTATATATAAATTAAATAAATCTATTGATTATAATTATATTTCAGGTAGTACCTGTGACTCATGTAGCTACATTTGAAATACAAAATTTAACTATCAAATGGTCAAATCATGAATGTTCGGACGCTGTCGAAGGTTATTTCATCTATATTTTCACCAATAATACCATTATTTCAGATTGCGTATATAAACTTCGAATATGCGGGGGAGTAAGCTTTCGAAAAGCTCCAATGAATAGAAATTGCCCATATCTATATCAGACATATGATATATCGTCCAATACATATCCGAATTCTTTAACTATTCCTATACGCATACGTTGGCCGGAAGTAAGCTTTATTCATTGTTTTAGAAATAGAAAATCATAAATTTTATCGTAAATGGGTCATCATCTGCCACCAGTAATAGCAGTCTCATTTCGGTGAAAGGGACTGAATGCCATCATAATTCTCAATACAGTAGTGTACAGGCTCTATGTTTTGAAAATATTTCAGACAATTTCCAATAATTTTGCAAAAAAATTGGTAATCTATGATTTTAGTTTTATTTTTAGAGAACATTCAGATATGTTCATATAAAAAGTGAAAAATGTTCGAAAATTAGTTAGCGTTCTATTAACATCTGTTTTGGCGCCGTTTTATTCATTTCAATATTTCTTTTAGATTTCAGTGGTCTCAGTGTATTTTCAAATATAGTTTTCATAATGAAAAGAAGAAAGAGACCTACTGATTTTATGCCTTTTTGATTTTTGCTTACATTTCTTCTTTGCATTATTGAAGTTATGCGGTACTTTTCTTTCAAGTATTCTCCTTTAATCCTACTTTTCTCACTTTTAAATATTTGTAGGCAAATACTATATCAAAGTATGGGAGATAGAGAACGAATGAAAGTTATTAACTGTTCTACGTTGTAAACAACGTAATGGACATTCAATCAAATTAAGAGATTGTAATCAGCATGATATATTCAGCTGTTGACCTACAACTTGAGCAGCTTGAACTAACGCCAGTTCATGTACTCAACACTTCTTAATGGCTCGCAGCTGTGATTGAACTCTGCGGGTTACGCAATTTTGTCAGAAAATTGTCAAAATTCGACTCGTAAATTTGGGATTAATAAGCCAATGATCAAGTCATCGAATGAGGATAGCGATTACTATATGGCGGTTGAGATTTGATGGAAAAGAGATGAGGAGACAGGGATCGAAAATAGTTGATGAAGAGGAAATGGATGACAGTTGATGTCTTTGAAATTCAACCAGAAATGACCTTCCATGATACATTTACTGAGAATGTCTGCCGGAATCTGACGAAATCATAATGATGAATTGAGCATGAAAGAAAGAAATATCGTCATCTGAGATAATGAAGATGTTCTATTCATAGCTATAGGAGATTTGTCTATATTTAGCAAATAAATTTCATTCATATTCCATTATGTCAGAATATATTTTGAAAATGAGATGAAGATTAATTATGAAAATAAAAATATATTATTCAAATCATTCTTAATATTGAACAAATAAAAATTAATTTTTTTTTTCAAATTATGAAGATATATTATAATGATTTTCTGTTTCAGACACCTTGGCATCTTACAATTAGTATTTTGAGGAATTATCATGATATTCTATTTGAATCATCTGCTTTTTATGAAAAACATACAGCATCTAATGATTGGGAAATTGTGAATTTGGTATTTTTATAATTTTTAATTCTTAATTGCTTTATATGAATTATAGAAAACATCGACTACTGATATCAAATTCAATTTCAAAATCGAATGTCAACCTTTCATGTTTGGACCTTCTTGTGCAACATACTGTAATGACAAACAGCCAGAGTAAGCTAATACAGTATTCAAACAAATATATTTTAATACTCTTTTACAGTCCTTTAGGTGGCCACTTCAAATGCTCCTCTTTAGGGGATCGTTTATGTGCTCCGAATTGGACAGGCTTAGGCTGTAATGAACCTATCTGTTATCAGAAATGTGTAGAAGGACAAGGCAATTGTACACTACCAAACGTTTGCAGGTAATTCTTTTAAAAATGAAATAATTGTCGTTTTGAACGACATATAGTTAAAGTAATAGTTTATACATGTATTGTACTTTAACTTTATTCAATCATGATAAACATGATCTAAAATAAAAAGAGAATAGAAAACGACAATTTTGTGAATTCACTCTATTCCGAGGAAAAAAATATTGACTTGAACAAAAAAAAAGAAAAAATGACCAGACTTTGTACTTTCTAAGTAAAATTTGGATTGTCTACTATTTCTAAAATGAATCAATTTAGATAATAAATTCTATTGTTTCCTTGTTTATCGAAAAATATTTTTGAAACTTCCTCTACGCTTTTCGTCTTTGATATTGAGAGATCGAATTGTTTTGTATCATCATGTGCTACCTACAACATTATCCGGAAAGAGAATTTTTCAAAATTCATAGAAAAACATTCGAAATCTCTGTTTAAATCTGTTTTTGGAGTGTAAAACTTTAATTTGAAAAACGAAAGATCATACAGATGATAGTGGCTTCAAGTAGGAAACTGAATTTTTTTTCGAATTTTCTATTCAAAGATGATTTTAGCAGATTAACTAATGATTCATATGAATAGTTCATCATAACCACATCCGTTTGCACTTTTCAATAAAACAAAAAATCTCAATTACATGATGTATAGAATATTTGAAAAAGAAAGTATTTGGAAATCTAATTGATGAAGAAATTTAGAAAAAGATTGAAGTCAACTGTTTTCCTAATTTTTTTTAATTTTTATAGTTGTAACCGTGGTTGGAAAGGAGCCTCATGTGATCAATGTGTGCCGCTCCGAGGCTGTCAACATGGGTACTGTAACCGACCCGGAGAATGCATATGCCATGAACATTGGACAGGACCAGCTTGCAACATGTAAGTCATTATATCTTATCTTTTCATTTTTACTTGTTTGGAAATGAAGGAAGCAACTGAACAAATCTTTCGAGAACTATAAGGAAAAACTTAGTTTTATCAATTTTCAGCGAAGTTGATTACTGTAGAAGACATGCTGGAATATGTTTAAATGGTGGAACATGCTCATCCGCAGGAATGGAAAATGGATATTACTGCAACTGTACAACTGAATTTGAAGGACAAAACTGCGAAATTCCGGTAAAACAATTGATTTTTCTGTTTGTTTTTTTAACAAAAAAGTCTTGTTTTTCAGAGAGATCCATGCAGCAGTATCGATTGTGGTAAAGGATTATGTGTTAATGAAGATGGTCATCCACGATGTTATTGTCCACCTGGAACATTCTGTACAGATTTAGATAAAACAGGAGATTTAGAAAGCAATTACATGCAAACATCAGGTGTGGACATATATTTAAGTGAAACATAAAGATGAATTTAATTCTTTTTTAGCTGCTGAATTCATTTGGTCACATACATTTTCATCTATTTTATCCTTACTTTGTCTTGTATTTGGTTTAATAAGTTTATTGGCTGGCTTTTATTATCTTCACAGAAAGGTGAATTTTTTTAGTTTCCCTTTTTAATTTTTACATTTTTGCAGAAATTGGCGCAGTCTGATAGCAGCATAGAAAGTATTGGCAGCATAGAATCAAGCTTTTCAAAGGAAAAGAGAACAGCATTGTGCGGTATGCCCTTCTTCTTCTTTTTTTCTTTCATCAGCATCTTTTCTCTTCTACAAAGCATTAGTTTTTTCTATTTCTTTCAGATGATTTGATGGAACCGCCCCCAAGCTACAGTCTACTGGATGTATCAGAGAAATCTCCATCACCACGAATATCAAGAGAATCCAGAAAATTTATATTTTCATCAACAACAGTGTAAATTTTTATTAGAAGAATTCAATGCTGACATAATTTTAGTTTTATTCCAAATTTTTTAAAAAATAATTTTTAAACTACCTCAAGCATATCTTGTCTAGCTTAGAGAATATAATTTGTAAAAATCAACGAAAGAGCTTATTTACTATATAATATTCCTCTTTTTCTTATTAAAAAGCATAATTTCTTATTGTTATTGTATTGTTTTTTTTTAATTTAAGTCAAATATTTCAACGATTTAATGGGTTAATGTACCTTAATCAACGGGTTTTTTTCAATACGTTAATTTAAACGATATCTACTCAGTGTTTTTGAAATATTTACTGTTAATTATTTATTGTATAATTTGATTTTTGTACAAAAAATACAATATTGTTTCATAAAACTAAAAATAAATTTGAAATTTGGCTTGTTTCTTACAATTCATAGAATAACATTTTTCATGGAATTCATTATATTGACAATAGAAGACGTCAAGAGAAAAAAGACATTAAAGGAAAAAACAATAAATTATCGAATTAAATGTCCTGAGGGAAAATAAAGTTGTAAGATGAAAAATTCTTTGAATTTCACCGAAATGAGGTAATACAGTTGATATTTGTGTTCCGACAAAGAAACATTGCGGTAACATAGACATAATTGCAATTTTGAAGTACAAATGTCTCAATTTCAATTATATGATAAAGCATTATGAATAAACAGAAAAAAAGCTGATATAATCATTAATACATTAATTAATATACATATAATTATATTATCAGACTTACATTTTATGGCTAATATGTACAATAAAAATTAGAGAGATTTTGGGAAGGAGGTGGGTTATTAGATGCTCACCTGTTGCCAGATTTTTCTAATTTTGATGTGTTTATGATGAGATTGATTAATAAATAAGACCTATTACATGTCATAATAGCGATAATATGATGATTAATGACAAATTCATCAAAACAGCTGGCATTTACAAGAAAATATTCACAAAAAAATGAAACAAATTGTTGATCTGAAGACATGCTCTATAAGGTTTTCTTCAGAACATTATATATTCTCAAACATGATTGCGTCATACTATTGTTCTTTAACATGTTAATATTGAATAATTAGTTCAAAGAATTGTGAAAATATTTTTATATAATATATAATTAGTAAAAATTTATATTCAATTATATTTAACGGCTATATGATCCTAATAAAATACTATTCAATTCACATAAACGATAGGTCAACCCAACATACATGCTGAGTGAAAAAATATCTGAAAAGAATAAATCTGACGATTCATATATCATATAATTTAAAGAAGAGAAAAGTTCTACTTAATTCTCTCGGTATTTCAGTATATCAATATCAATTGTCTAATATAATATAACAATTATAAATTTGTTTATTACATGAGGAAGTGTCTCATTATGCGATTTAGTGCTAACAAGGCTTCTGAAAAGTGAAAAGCTTCCTAGCGGTTTCTTTGATGAAGCAATAGGAGATGTCAGGCCAATCGGAAGCCTTTGAAGAAGCTGAGTAGAAAAATACGATGTGCAATCGCACATGGATACAGTTGCTTCTGACCTTAGATAGAGATTGTATTGCAGTTGTTTCTATGAACAAGCTAAGTGAAGATGAGAGAGAAAGAGATGAAGAAAATATCATCAGATACTATTGTACATATGTATATTTCTTCTTTTTATTTACTTAGATGTTTATTCAATAATAGTTGCAACTGTCAGCTGGTAAGTCGGCTTCTTTATAATAATGACGAACTAAAAAAGGAAATATTAGACATTACATATGGAAAAAAGGCGAATTGTGATAACTACAATGATGATCCTCACGAGTAATTCAATTTTTTTGATAAACAAACAAATTACATAGAAAAACATCTAAAATCTAAGTTTTCAGACAATTCTTCTCATATATTTCAGTAACTATCTTACAATATTCCACCCCATTAAGCATATACATCCACCTCTTTCGGAAATTGGAGTCACCTTCAGAAAAAAATTTTACCGCAAAAGGCTAACAATTGGCTTGGACACCACACATGAAAAAATATTAGAAAAACATTTAAACCGAAAGGATTTCTTGTCATACTACTCAACGCCTTATTGTCCTTGTCGATTTCTTTAGTTATTTTTTGTTGAAATTAGAAAGAAAATCATGTTCATCATTTCTCAAACTTTTAAAGCTTAACATTAACATATAACAAAGTATGCTGATACGAAGTTAGTTAACAAGTTGGCGGGTGGATGAAGGAATTTACAATTTTCCAGCTGACCTATAATCTTTGAGTAATGTGCGTGATGAGACTCCAACAATACTTATGATCTCATAAAACTCTTCTAAAGTAACTCTCATGATCGTCTTTGTCTTCTCTCATCCAAATCAACATAATCTCTTATTGTTCTTTTATATTCTTCTGATTCTACAACATATCTGACCGACAGCTTCTATACCTATGTGCTCTAGTAGCGGCAATTGCATAATCAAGTGCCTCTCCAAATGGCGCAACTTGTAGACTGTGTCGGATATGTTCAAAGCATGGAAGCCAATTAACCTGAAGCAATATACGGTATATGACCCTCAAAGCTTGCTCTAGGTGGTAAATGATCGGACCAAAAGAATCAATTACGGAAACTAAAATGAAAGGAATAGATTAAGATTTAGAGGATTACGGTCAGTATGTGATAGCTGTCAGAAAGCTATTTAGGTAATGCTTAGTCATCACATAGTATCATTGACATGAAAAGAAATTCTGAGAAGTGGTTGATTGACATAAAAAACTGAAAATTTCAAAGAAAGTTTAAGAAATATAGGACATTTCATTTTGATAATTTTGAAATAGTTTTATCTAAAAGACGGACATTCCTCATTATTCATTCAAAACATTTGATTGGCATATTTTAGATTACTCATCAACAGTTATTCGTGTTCGACATATAATATCTGAGAATATGACGAAATAATGAAATATCCTAAGTGAAGAAATTTTAAAAATATATACTTTTATAGTAAAAAAAACTTCAAAATAACCAAACTATTCTATATAATAACTAACTCAAAAATGAAATATCATCTAATGAGGCTTATACAACAAGTATAGAGTGAAAAGATTTGTAGGTCAAATTGTTATTTAATACAACTCATAAATCCATTATCTTCCTCATATCGTCATATCAAATTTCATTAAGACAGTTGTTTTTTGGATAAAATTAACTATGATTTATTAAAATATTAATAGTTAGTATATTATAATAAAGATTGTAACAGTTATTCAAATATAGTTTTTCTTAAAATAAAGTTTGTTCATGGTCAACATTTACCTCATTTCTTTCATTTTTATGGTAAATACAAGGTGTTCTCCTCTATCTTAATCCTAAAAAGATCTACTCATGAGATTAGACGACGTCTAGCTGTGCTTATTCAAGCAATAGACTCTGACAGAGTACGGTAATGAGTCAACAACCGGATGCAGGTGGCTGGCAATTAGTAGAGAAAACACTGAACCATTGAATCTTCCATTATTTCATAACAAGCTCATTCTAAATTAGCTTCTCCATTTCCTTTACCACCAATTCCTTAAATTAACTAAAATCTCGCTCATACGTGATGGAACACGTGGAATAGTTCTTCTCAAGAATCTCAAAATCCTACTTGAGATCATCTAAGTATGAATGGTAATTAATCCAACAAATTATTGAGTTTAATAGAATCTTAAAGATTAGTTTAAGACGTAATGAAGAAGCATAAGAGGATGTAGATAGGAGATGATGAGAGCGAGAGAGGGAGAGATAGAGATAGAGAGAGATAGAGAGAGAAAGAGAGAGAGAGAAGGAGTACAGTAGTTGAATATTTTCACTTTTTTCTTTTATTTTTCATATTCTTATATATTCTTATTCAATTTATTTTCAATAATAATGATTATAGCATTTTAGTTAAATTGATTCAAAAGGTGAAATTATTTTCTTTTTTCCTTACCATATGGCAATTTTATAGTTTGTTTCGAGCTTCTTACTAAACTACTTCCAATAAATATGTATTATATATAATGATAGAAAGAATAGTAAAAGAGATACAAAAGTATTTGGAATTGTATGAGAATTTGAATATATATGGAAACGTTAACGACTGTGACATCTCAATGGACGAAATCTTTTCAAGTATTTGTCAGTCTCATTATGAAGACAATTCAATGTATCTCCTTATAAGCTCTTAACAGATACTTTCTCATCAAATTCTTTTGTTTTTCCACAATAATGCTCTGACTGTGCCATGACATCCGGCTTATTGTTTCGTAGGCATCCGATTCCCACGCTGGCACGATAGGGGGCGGAGCTAACATCTACAAATGGGCGGAGCAGCTGATGGCTTGCGATGCTGTTTCATGGTTATTTCCACCTGCTAGCAGTCAACCAGCCGGTTTATTTTCTCCCAGCTTCGAAACCAATTAAGGAATCTATTCAAGCCTAGACTTGTATTCTGAACAAATGATTGTAAGTTCTTTTTTTTGGTTTTTTTCTGTTTTTTCAACATTTTCCCTTCGATCTTCTTGCATTTTCACGTAAACTGTTCATTTATATATTACATTTATTTATTGAAAATGACAAAATATGAATTAATTTTTCATAAAAAACGCAGAAAAAACATTGAAAATGAGTTTTTTCAATAAAATTTCCTTTTTTCCTTTTTTTAAATTTTGCTTATTCTTATGATACTTAATATTTTCAGATGTTCACAATACCTTCTACATACCGAGACAGTGGCTATAATAGTCCTTGCTCTCCATCCACTTCAACAAGCTTCGACACACCCGTACGAGCTCAAAGGTTCGCCGCCGCAATCCGACAAAAATTGGATTTTTCCTCATCATGGTCAGTCAGTACTGTCAGTGTGGCCACCCAAACAGGTGATTTATTCATTTTTATTGTTTTTAAAGGGTTTTTAATGGTTTTTCCTTTCATGTATCAGATCATAGACCTCCCTCTAATGAAATATTATAAAGATTTCATTAGATCTCATAACCATATAGTATAAATATAAACATCTAAAATATAAGATTTTCCTATTTCATTCTGCTATTCTTTTTATTTTACCGACTACTGTTATACACGGTTAATACTATGAAGAAAACAAAAGGCTGTATATAGCGTGCCAATATGCTTTTCATAGTCATTCGGTGAGATCTAAAAGAATTTTCGAAGCTAATCTCATAGTTATACAGTAGCTGCTATTTTGTTTATTCAACTCCTTTCTGCTCATCTTTCCGAAACTGTCTTCAGCTCGTTTTTTTAACGTAAAATCCACTTGTTCACCTATTCATGTGAAATGATGCGGAAATCAGCTGTAATATGAGTGAACCTGTCTTTAATAAGATGTTAAAAGCTGCCAATTAAGCTGACCTCTGGGTGTATTGTGCAGACGATTAGGAAGACCATTTAACCTTATTTTCTATTAATAAGACAGAGCAAATGACATCTATGCTCAAATCTCTATTTATTTATTTTTATCTTTGTTATTTCAGTATATTTGGATCCCATTTGCAAGCGGATAGCCAACCGTTTATCTCAATTAAGCGACGAATTCGATCAGGAATATTTCCAACCAATAGAAAAGGTAAATTTTAAAATTTCTATTCAAAATCTTCGCTAACTAATCCTATTAAATGAAAATTAGCATATTATGATTTGCATAATTAAGTAAAAGTTATGAAACCTATTCAAGCATAAAGTTTATATAGTTAATAATTTAGAACAATACGAGCTAGGATTAACTTAATACATAATAGCCTTATTAGGAGAATCATTACTAAACGATGTATCAATAATTTCAAAACATGTTGTATTCTATCAACTCTATCCCTTTCTCTTATAGCTTACCGATTCATTCAAACCATCTGCCTATTTCGTAGTTGTGTTCAAAACTCATTGACGCTGTCTCAAGCCTAGAACATGAACAACCACTGACCTTGGGCTTTGTTACTCGGCCATATTTTCTCCTTCTTGTCTACTGTTGACTAAATAACAAGTACCGGAAACACATGAAAGAATCTTTAGTATAGTTAGGCATAGTTAACCCTTTGATCGTATTGTTTTACTGAGAAAATACTTGAGATTTACTTGTAATATAGCGTATCCTCTCATACTTACGCCTATTGCTTTCAAGTTTCTTCATACAATATTACATAGATTACCGTACTTGATATATGACCTAAATGAAAATTATATTTACTATAAATATTTTATTAATATTTTATATTTTCAGGAATGCTCCAATGATTCTATCATATCAATTTTGGAAAATGTGATCAAGTTGTTATTGTTCTAACTTCTAAATCTACTATAGCTATCATACAAATCACATCTGTGCCAAAGGCTACATCTATCAACCAGCTCTTCTCTAAGTCATTCAAAGCAATTTGTGCAACATGATTTTTTGGGCCATTTTTGCCTAGTTATGTACATACAAAATAAATATATTCAATTTTACAATTTGTTTTCTTAAGTATTTTAAGATAAATATGGATAAGCTTGAGCTTAACCTTACATACATGATACAATTACTTAATATTTTCTTATTTGGATATTTATATATAGATTAATCTGTCAGTAACTATACTTGATACTCATTCTCAGCAGTCTGAATAAATAATCTGTGTAAGCTTTAGTTGAGAAGTCTGAAAAATGAGGAATATCCTTGTCACCTCGACTCCCACCTGTGTCAATATGCCACTACCAGCCTATCCCAGAATCCCATCATTTTACCAATATGTATATTGAAAATAATAGTTTATGAACAAATAAAGAAGTAATTAACTAATTTTTGATGATAAAACTGATTAATAAATCTTTTAAATATATACAGACAGACACAATTATGATATGTAATTCAAGATTTCATCACAATAATTCTTGAGGTAATTGAATCTTCAGCTGTTATGGCCGTATCTTCCTCGTCCTATACTCTCTACCTCATTTCAGACTGTTGTTCTGACACCTCTGTTTTGAGAGAGAAGATTAGCACCTGTGTGCAACACATGTCCTTATAATATGAACATATGTATATATGTTCGTACTGAAATCATCTAGAGTATCAAATTTACCGTAATCCAATAATACATCATTGCCTATTTCTGTTTCTATTAATCCATTTACATAAGTAACTATAGAATGTTCATAGCCATAGGCAACAACGAAAAAAAAGATTATGGATTACTGCATAATCTACTATAGATACATAGATGAATGTATCTCAACTGACATCTGGCAAATATGTCTATCATGAACTATTCTTTCAATCTCTCATTCAAAAACTCACACTCTCATGTCTCTCTTTTCCTTTTATCTAGTAAAGTGGTCAAGATTTGACATCAATCACCGTTTTTTGCTCTTCCTATGTCATGCTCATTGTACATTCGTCACTCTCAATCGCCTAATTCTTATTACGATTACACACAAAAACGCCTCAGGGGTTTTGCACCAGATGCCGTTCTCGAACAATCACATATGGAAATAGTCCTGTGCTTCAGCTCAACATATATCCACATAAGATCAACCAGCTGGTTATATAGCTATTTTCTAACAATAGTTTAGATTATAGAACACAATACTTTGTCATTTATTCTTCTTGAAAATCATTCATCGGCATCCTCAATGCCTTCTATATTCATGTGCATCTCTTCCGTTGATTTATTTTATTACAGATGTGAAGAAACAAATTTTCCTCAAAAATTTCACTTTCTATCCTATTTCTCGTAACCGCTTCTCATGTAGTACCTTACTGATATTTATGTTTCTTTAATTGTTTTCTCTAACAATTAGCAACATTTCATTTTGTAATTAATAGATCTTTCTTAAACCGGCATCTTAAATAGGCTACGATTTCGTGTGAAATAGTAAGAACTAATGGTATTTAAAGAAATTTCTTAAACAACTTCAATGTTCAAGACGGAAATCTCATATAAGGTTTACTTGTTAGTAAAGCAAATGAAAGTGCTACGGTATCACATTCATCAAATTTGACATAATGAATTTCATGTGTCGGGACTTACCGAAACAGCTCCTTTGACGATCATAAACTAAAAATTACGTTGCTTTCCATATTAAATCATCAGCTGTCTTGTAGGTTAGGATCATAAGTGTGCCGCCGCAGCGTAACATACCCTAGAGACATCATTACCGTAATCGTCAAGACAAGGCGCACACGACAGACGTTAATTCGAAAATAACGGCGCATGAGCTTTGTTCTTGCTCATTATAGTCATAAAGAATAAGAAAAACAGAAGAAATATGACCAAAAACAGTTAATTGGTTGTCTGATTACATAATTCAGACGAGTACCGTCAAACAACAACAATCAGTGAGTGACAGCAACAAAAACTTACCGAGCTTTAGTTGTATAGTGGAGAACATTTTCTTATAATAAGCGATGTAGTAGAGATCAGATTATACCATAATATTCAAGAAACTATTACTACTCTACTTTTCTTTTTTAAATATTATAGAAAATCCCTATATAGTCAGTTCTTCCCTTATGGTTGAAAAACGGACATTCGGTTTTTATGCCACACGTTACATTTCCGTTGAACCATATTTCATCGTTTTGCTCTTAATGGCTATAGGTTTGATCTATGACGGTACGTCGACAGCCGATTTCCATATTCAGCAACATGCCGCTCAGTTTCTTTGCCGATCTATTGTGTATAGGATTCGAATCTTGCATAATAAAGTGACAGATCGCATTACGCAAATTTTGTTTGTGTTTACAACAGCTTAGACCAGTTTTTATCCGAAAAATTATTTTTAAGGGCTTTCAATAAGTTTTATACAATTACATAATACCGGAAAGAAGAAAATGTGTGAATAGAGTTTATGGTTCAAATATTTTAAAAAGGAATTTTTTTTTGTATTTTTTTTTGAAATTGAAACATTAGACACATTACATAATCTAATATAAACTAATTAAATTGAATTTAGTCATCTAGAAACCATGAATATAATTGAGTAATAGGCAAACAATACATGCCTCGACGTCTACGTGACACACCTGTCTCCATTATCTGTAGACTAAATTCATTAGAATCATTACTATGAAGCTGAACCATTTTATAGCTCAATATAAGGATGCTTCCGGAAGGTCGTTCGGAAACGGACTTCCTAACTCTCGTTAATTTCGCGCATTCAACTGCAGAATTACGAGATATTATCCATACAGAGACAACCATAAGCAGTCTTGTTCAATTATGAACAACAACAGCGTTAGAACAATAATGGACGTCCTCACACCTGCATCTCGACAATGGAGTATAGAGAATGAAGAGAGTGCTAACAAGATAGAATGAGAAGTACTATATAGAGGATTAGATGGCCAATAGCTCTCATTATGATTTGCAAATTTCATATGGTGGCTCTTCAAAATATAATATTAATGATATCTAGAGTAATTAACTATGAACCAGCTTCATTTGTTTTTTTTTAAATCTTAATATTCGTTTAAACAAAAATATTCAGAAGTCAAATAAAAAAGAATTTGAAATATTCTGTGACTTCGAAAACATTCGAAACCGGAAATTGACTCTTGGGATCTGAAAATGATACAGGGATGTCCTTTTAGTAATATTAACGAGGAAAAAACCTTGAATAAACCTTAGAATACGAATAATGATGTATTATGCTGAGCATATAGGAAGATATCATGTTCCTATTTACTTATTTGTTTAAACAAATGATTGTTATTTGCCAATAAACGTGATTGTTAGTAGAAGGGCATCAAAATTGACACCTAATCATGCAATGTTATAACTCAAAAATACATAGTTCTGTTGTGCGCGAGAATGAGCATAATCTTAATACCACATCATAAAGTACTTCTTAAAATATCAATAATGAGGTCAGGAAGGTTAACGAAACTTTAATTTTGCTTATATTCTAATTAGCATAATTCACAACGAAAATTCTCCTTCAGTTTTTCAAACCATTTTCCATCTAAGCTTGAAGCAGAGCGGTTGATTTTTAGACAGTTCGACTGTGGAACTTATTTTCGGTAATTTTCGAAAAAAATTTTCCTTTCGCTCACGGTGTGGGATGTAAGTTAATATAGAAATATCTTTAGCTTGAGATGTATCAATATATCATTGATATTTGATTATCAAAATAAGGATTTGGCGCGAAAATCTTCGCAGGCATGATTTTGATGTAATCTTTTCATTTTTATCCTGGAGCAACCTAGAGATAGGTGACTTTTATTATTTTTTAAATTAATTTTTTAAATGTTTTTATTTAATAGTAATACTTTGGAATTATTCAATCAATATACGATTAAGACCTTTCAAGACCGCATTAACTGAAAAAGAGCTATTATTTTCTTTTTATATCTTATGTAGTATAATAATGTGTTAAATGTATTCTCACTGTATGTATACGTTTAGGTTTTTCATTATATTTATGTTTCAGAGGTTTCTATTTTACAAGTACTCATGACCAACGCTGAGTTTAACAGTACTGTGTTAGCTCCTGTATTTTTCCCTTCTGCTCTCTCTCCTTCCAAGATGGTAGAAGGTATGCGTTTTTTATAATTTCTATATTTAACTTTATGTTCAGAAAGCGTTAACAAATACGAATCAACATTTGCTGATAAAAGGAGTTGTTCGAAATCCTCAGGTATATTGCTGTTACATTAATTATTACAAAATTATTCATTTTAGATTTTCATAATAATTGTAAATGTTATAAGTGTGTAGATATAGATATGCGTATGTTTTTTTTTAATTTTTAGACAATTGGTTTTTATATTTCATTGCAGACCATTTGGCTCTCTCTCCGGAGGTATATAGAAAGCGGAACAAAGAAATTGCTCAACTTTTATACAGGAAAACAGAAGAATTTGATAAGACATACTTCAATTCAGGAGTTAAATTGTCTTCAGTAGGTTCTTTCAATTGTTTCCAAATTAATTACGTTTTTCAGCTCTGGGGATGTTTTGTGGACCTTTCAGCAAAAATTGTTTTAGATTATTTTCTATAATATTAGCATTTACAATTTTTAGATTCTGTACAATCATTCTTGTTGTTTTGCATTCCTTGTCTAATCTATTCGTCAATATTCGTATCTTTGTAAGATTCTCTATTTCAGATGTTCTATAGTTTTAATTCTAATACCGTGTTTGTATTTGCATCTTACAAATGTTTTAAGTTTCTTCCGGAAATGCTTTAGGAATATATGGTGCCTTGTTTCACTTTTTTAGTGATTTCATATCTTCATACGTCTACTGTCTTTCCTTCATCCAGCATGTAATAATTCGTCTTGCTAGGTTGAGCTGAAGTTTATACATTACCCTTCATTGAAATCCTTTGGTGAATGTTGGTTAGCTTTCTCATATGTACATAACATTGATATTATTTTAAAGATAATTAGTTCTTTATTCTGTATTATCCGTAGGATTGTGTTTTTGTTACCATTCGTTTAGTATTGTGAATTCTATGCGAAATTGAATAAAGTCTGCTTCGGCAAACTATGTTTTGTATGGTGCTCCTTCACGCTCGGTGTGTTTTATATTGGTCGCAAGCTGGATTTGAAATATCTTTATAAGTAGTAAATTCGATAGTTATATTAAGTATCAATGAGTTCTTTTATGAAATTATTATTTTTTCTGTTCAGCTCATGTTCTTTCGATATAAATTAAACCATAGCATATGTAGGAGATTTTGTGTTGATAATGTAAGCAGGTTAGAAAATGATTCTTGGTTTTATGTTCAATCATTTTGGTATTTAGATCATTCGATGTCGATTTAGTTAGTTCAAACTTCGCAAAAAGAACAGAATGGGCTTCAGCCAACTTTGGCAATTCAGGTAACGGCATATTTCATGATAAAGTCATGTAATATTGTTTCCAGGAGCTCCATTTCGTATGGTTCTTCCTCCGCCAAATGTTACCGGAAAGTTACATATTGGACATGCATTAACTGTAGTAGTTGAGGATTCAATTTGTAGGCATCATCGAGCGAAAGGAGGCGTTGTAATATTATATTTATTATGTGTTGCTTTATAAATCTTTAGGCTATATGGACACCTGGATTTGACCACGCTGGTATAGCTACTCAATCAGTTGTTGAAAGAGAGTTATGGAAGGCAGAAAAAAAATTACGACATGATTTGAGTCGGGATGAATTTATATCGGAATGCAAAGCTTTTTCGACCAAGTATTTTATATTGAAACATATATATTTCATTATTCTTTTAAGAAATGCTGAAGTGATATCGTCTCAATTGAAACGCATGGGTGCTACATTAGATTGGGAAAATTCGTACTACACTTTAGATGATGTAAGCCTTTATATTTATAACATTGAATTTATAATCACCGATTTGATAGAAATTCTCTTCTGCTGTAACGAGAGCCTTTGTCAGCCTTCATAAAGATAATAAAATATTCCGTGATAAAAGAATTGTTCAATGGTGTCCCCAGCTTCGAAGCTCTCTCTCTGATCAAGTAAGATAAGTTTTAAACTCAATTAGTGGGGAACAGAGTTAAGGAAGTTGAACGACTCGATGTGGGTTCTGGAGAAGTTCTAACGATTAAAAAATCTGAAGGAGGTAGTAGATCAGTTAAGGTTGGGGTGATGCATAAAGTGAAATATATGGTGAAGGATTCTCGTGACTGGTTAGCCAATTTGAAAATTCTTTTTATTTCAAATGTTTAGCTTAGAAGTGGGGACAACACGTCCTGAAACCTTATTTGCTGATGTTGCTCTAGCTGTGCATCCTTCCGATTCCAGATATTCAAAGTTTTATCTCGTAGTAATGCAATTACGTTTTGAAATTTTTTTAAGGTTTATTGGGAAGTTGGTGGAGCATCCTCTTATCGGTGGTCGCTTCATGCCTGTAATTGCTGATGAAAGCGTTAAAATGGATAAAGGAACCGGTAAAAGTTTAATAGCAATGCTTTCATGATTTTTCAAATTAAGGAGTTGTAAAAATTACTCCTCATCACGATGGTCTAGACTTTGCAATTGCTTCAAGACATTGGGACGAAATTTCTTCTGTTGATCTTTCTAGCAAAAATAGGTTAGTTTTTACTTTATCACTTAGGCTGTAAAGTTTTTAAAAGCTTTAATATTCACGTTAATTCTAATTTTACATTATTCATCTGTAATTAGGGTATGTATGAATGAAGATGGGAAATTGATTAACGTACCTGATGAGTTCTTATTGATGGACAGGTTCGATGCTCGAGAAAAGGCATCTATAGTATTTTTAAAAAATATATTCTATAATTCTTGAGGTGATTGAACATTTAACTGCTTCTAACCATTATGGAGGATGTTTAAAGCATGAAAATGCTCAGATAAGCATATGTTCCAGAACAGGTTATTCTTTTCTGTATGATATTATTTTAAAAATTTTCTATTTTTAGGAGATATTATCGAGCCCAGATTGACCGAGCAATGGTTTTTAGATACTAAAGATATGCACAAGGATGTTGAAGAAGCCTTGAAAAGAGGAGAAGTAACTATAATTTATTACAAACTTAATGAAATCCTTCAAAGATTAAAATTACTGCAAATTTCCATGAACAACGAATGATTGATTGGTTATCAAATGTTGAACCCTGGTGTTTAAGCCGTCAAGTTCTTTGGGGTCACCGTATTCCAGCCTATACCACGGATGGGTTTGTTATTATTTCTAACTGTGGGTTGAATACCTTTTCTTAGACTTAATTGGATTATATCAAATAGTTTGAACGAAGCTAAAGAAATACTCAAATCTGATAATGTGGTTCAAGATAATGATGTGCTTGATACGTGGTTCAGGTTAAGCACAATTTCGTTATTAATATATTACATGTCGCTTTGAATTTCAGTTCTTCTTTGGTCCCACTTGTTACTGCTGGATGGATGGATAATACTCTTGATAAAAATCAGCCACCGCTCCATGTCATGGAAACAGGATGGGATATTCTTGGTTTCTGGGTTATTCGTATGCTTATGCTAACTCAAAAGTATCAATCATCCTTTTTTCGTTGAAGTACATGTCTATTCAGATTATCTGGTCAAGTAGCATTCCCTCAAATAGTTTTGCATGGACTTGTTAGAGATTCCAATGGTCGAAAAATGAGGTTTGCTCTTTTCTTTATACTATTGCGTATTGTTTCTTAGCAAGTCTCTGGGCAATGTGATTGATCCCATGGATGTTTTGAATGGAATTTCGCAAGAGAATATGATTATTCGCTTGAATGAAAGCTCTCTGGGAGCAAAAGAAAAAGGTATATTGTATTTTATAGATTCTTATCTAGTTTGTTTCAGAAGCCAGCATTTCTGAGATGAAAAAAAAACATCCAGATGGAATTCCAAAGTTTGGAGCTGATGCTTTAAGGTTTGCTTTATTGCGTCACGATGTGCTTTCAATGGATGTCCCCATCAATATAGTAGAAACAGCTGGAGAAGTATGTGAAATCCATAATTATGAACAGAATTATCACATGCTGAAATAGGGTTATCGCTTCTGCAATAAAGTTTGGAATTTGATCCAATATGCTGAATCAGTGAACGACAAATGTAATTCAAGTAAAGAATTTGATACTGAACATCCTGCGGTAGTTTCACACTAACTTTGATTTTCTCAATATTTATTTTTTTAGGATTTGTGGATACTTTCGAGATTAGCTGCTGTTTTGAAGGAAGTTGATGAGCATATGATGAATCATTCACCTCATATTGCTTTCACTACATTACAGAATTTCATTTTGTCTAATATCTGTGATGTATATCTGGTTTGTGAATATCGTTCATAGACAATGTTTGAAAAATCTATACAGGAAGCTACAAAAAAAGATGTTTGGGATGAGTATTCTAAAAGAACTGAAGAAATCCGCTGTACATTGACTAGAGTGCTTCAACCTACTCTTGTACAACTATCTGTATTTATGCCATTTGTCTCTGAACATCTATACGAACGGTTATTTAAAAGAGAAAAAGGTTCAATATATTTTGATTTTATTAAGGTAAATATTGTTTTCCCCTATATCATCATCATCATATATCTTATAGGCTTCGTATTTTCAATTACACAGAGATACGGATCTGGAAAAAACTATGAACTTAGTTTTATCTATTGTAACAGCAACTCGTTCCGTTCGTCAGCGTCTACAAATGCCAGCTAAATTAGTTTTTGAAGGTTTGTAATGCTTTTCTCTCTCGTTAATTATTTGATTTTAGGAATTCTTTTCACAGATAAATATGAAATAGCTCAGATGAATAAAGTTATTTCGGACTTAGGAAATATAAAAATTACAAAAATTTGTGATCTCAATGATGAAGTTCCGGCAGGATTCATGCCATCTTGTCTACCAGGATTTGATGATCGCTTAGCATTGAAAATTGAGGTACTTTCCAACCCATGAACGATTTATATACAAATTATTATGTTTTATAGGCCGAGCACCAAAACGAATTTGTTGGAAGATTAGAAGGATTGCTAGCAAAGGCCGAAGAAAGACGAAAGCTTTTTGACTCGAAAGCAGAAAAATATGAGGAGATCGTCAAACGAGATGAAAAAGATGAAAAGGTTTGTTATTTGTTCATGTTTATCAATCTTATAACATATATGCGCAGGTTAAAAAGAATGTTTTGGAGAAATCAAAGAAGAAAGCGGCTCAAGCTAGAAAAGTTGCTCAATCAGCTGCAGTTGAAGCTGAACGAATAAAAGCATTACTATTAGAATTGAAGTTATAGTAGTTACTAATTATTATATTTCATTCGTGAATATAGAAAATTATTATTATTCATTATAGAGATTTTATTTTTGTTATATAGAAAAAACTGATTATGTTCAATAAATATATTCGATATGAAATATTTTTAAAGATCAAAATGGGTCTAAGACCTTGTACTTTATCATTCACAAAGTGATTCAAATATATATTATTGTTCAGAGATGGACAATATAGAAGGAACAGAATGGCTGGTGTTAATAGCTATGATGGTTAACTTGCTTATGGCCCCAGGTACAAAAGTTGAGGTATTGAAATAAGAAGCAATAATACATTTTCTAAAATATTTGAATTAATTCAGGAAAGTTTTAATGTTCAAGCTACTCATGACCTGATATATCACACATATGACATTTCAAGCGTTAGTTATTATTTCATTTAGCAGTAATCATATACTTCAGTATGATCATAATGATTTTCCTGGAGTTGTTCCTAGAACATTCGCGGGCCCCCTGTATCTGTCTGCTTTTGGCATTCCCATGAGACTCATCATGGCAATGTCTAACATTCCCAAGTTCTGGATGTTGTTCTTTAGTTAGTACTAGGTAATATTTTTAACTCTTATTCAAATTTCAGTACGTTTTATTCTTGGCACAACAACTGTGATAGCTTTTCTAAATTTTGCTCGTTGTATTCGAAAACATTTTGGCGAAGAATCTGCTACATTTCTGAGGTTTTTTTTCTTTTTCTATCTCACCAAACTTGTATGTTTTTCAGGATTATTATAGCCTCACAATTTCACTTTATGTTTTACTCTTCAAGAACTTTACCAAATACTTTTGCTTTAATTTGCGGTAAAAAATTGAATGTTTATATGTTCATCTTCTAAATTTTTCAATTTTAGTTTTGGTGGTTTATCAGAGAGTTTTGGATGAAAGATATCAATCGGCTGTTCGATGGGCTACTACTGCCACCATTCTGTTCAGGTTTTTGATCTTCAATAAAACTAAAAATTAATTTTAGGAATTTTCAGATGCGAACTTGTAGTTTTATTCGGACCTTTGTTCCTTCCAATTATCCTCAGTGGAAAACTTCCATTATTTGGTTCCGACGGTGCTCTCATAACCGGAATTAAATCCGCTGCAAAAGCTTTATGTAGGTTTCTAACTAAGTTCCGCTTGAATTTAAAAATGTTTAAGTTATCACTGTTCCAATAGATTCCCTTTTATGGGGTCGCCTGATTTGGCCAGAAGCCGAAGTAGCTTGGTTTAATATTCTTTTGAACAAAAGTCAAGAGTACGGGGTTTGAACTCAGATATGCTGTATCTACTTTAAAAGCAAAGTTTTCAGGTTCAACCATTCTTTTGGTATTTCTATAGCGCTCTTCCCCGTGCTTTATTAGCTTCAACTGTGTTGATTATAATTGGTCCATTAGTAGACAGACGTTTAACGGCCCTGCTTATTCCATCCATCTCTTTCATCTTTCTATATAGCTTTTTGCCACATAAGGAATTAAGGTGTATTAAATATGACCTTAAACCCTTAACTCAAATTTCAGATTTATAATCTATGCATTCCCCATGCTCAATGTATCAGCAGCTGTATTTTGTGCTCGAATGTAAGGGATTTAGTTTGATGCATTCAAAAATTTCCTTTGAAGGTACATCAATAGAAGTAAGTCTTGGTTACGTCTCTTCCTTTACTGGGGATGTGCCTTGCATATTATTGCCAACCTGCTAGCAACTTGTGTTTTCGTGTACACCGCCGCGAGAAACTACCCAGGAGGAGATGCTATTGGTCATCTACAGGTGTGAATTCTGTTTTTGAACTTTCATAGATGAATCTTTTTTACAGTGGACTCAGCGTATTGATGCTAATAAGCCAATTTCTATGTATATTGATAACGCATGTGCTCAAACTGGTGTTAACCGATTCATGCAACTCTATGATGCTTGGGAGTATGTAAAATTATATTATTTTTCCCAAACCTTTCCTTTAAAGGTATAACAAGACTGAAAACCTTAAACCTGAAGATATGGAGAGATTTGAGTTTCTACTTATTGGTACATACGGTACGAATTTGAAAGAGATGGTTATGGCAAACTATACTAAATGGCACAAAGTTATGTATGCTGTCCCAGCATTTCACAAATTCTCCTTCAGGTAGATTAAAGTTCAAAGTTATATGATCGTTTTGATATTTCTTTTTTTACAGAAAATCATCCCAATTCCCATATTATATTCCTGAATTGGTAATGAAGGAAAAAGTTGCCGCTCTTCGAAAAAAATACGATTAAGTTATTTTATTGAAATTTATTTTATAACTTTTCTATTTTTGTATTGAGTTTCATCGCTTATTTTGGGAAACATTCCGAACGATTAAACATGTCATCATATGATCTATTGTGTTTTACATGAACTGGCCCTCATATCAATGTAAAACTGTTAAAAGGTCAGAGATATCAAATTTTGTTTCTCACGATGGAATTATATTGAATTACGTGTTGTAGTTTATACTAATCTAACATGCATATGCAATTCTACAGTGAAGATTTATCTCTTTTAGTACGAAAGTTAATACTTTACCCCATCATATACAACCGCTTCTTATTTAGCCGACAATGTAAATGAGCAATTTACGCAACACCCCACAGCCAAGTCTGTTGGTCACAGTAATGTCATATTGAGCATATGGTTCGACTAGATTGAGAATGAAATATTTCAATATTCAACTTCCTTTTTTTGAATTTTCAATTTCATTTCAAAAATATGTTCTATTCAGCCTCACGGATATGATTTGTCCAATTGTCAAGAGATATTCATCCTCGCAATCAACTTAGGCTGCTCTTCTTTTTAATGAAACGGAGGAAGTTCCTCATTCATCTCATAGGTAATATCAAATATTTTTATGAAACTAATTTCATTACATATTTGAAATATCATTTCAATTTCATTATTGAGAGACTTGATTAAAGTGAAATTTGATATAAAACTAGAGAATATTGCGATTTATAGGATATTTTTAATTTTTTAAGTGGTCATGTTATTTGTGCTAATGAGCTTCATTAATACGGACATTTTTTGTCAGGTTCCGGTTGAGTTAGCTGTTTACATACATACATTTATTGGAAATTAATGAAGGCAGTTAATTTCAATGATCAAAGTTGAACCATGTAGGTAAAATATACATTTTTCTATATATAATTATAGGAATCATACATTTGAGATTAGGTTAAGTTTTGCTATAAACATTTACAATTTTTATTCTTTTTTTTTCATAAAATAATGAAAGAAAGTTTTCATGAGTCATATGCTCAGAATCAATGCAATTATAATTATATATCCTTATTATAAATGTAATTTTCTTTCAAATTTAACATTAATTATGCTATTCAGCAAGAATACAAGTCGTTCACCGCATACTATATGAAGTATTTCACAAATAAAAGAAACATATTCAACTTTCTTTAAACAATTAAATATTTCCAATTTTTGTTATCATACTCATATATAATACATTCATATTATGCATATATATTCTTTTTAATTCCTTTTTTACTGATGGCTCATACACAATTAATTCATCTAATAAGGTGTTCAACCGATCAGATGCTAAGAGGTCAATACCAGCTCAGCAGGATAGGTAACACCTGTCTTTAGAGCAATTAAGCTCAAATCTGCCGAAGTTATAATCCCCCCATGAGGAAACTCAGTCTCTGTTCCTAATATAAATGTCGTGTAATTCATAGGTTTCTCGCCCGACTGCTTATCTGGCATTTCCGATCTTATCTACGGTTCTGAGCAATTCCGCATCTGTACCCCCCACTGAAAGCAACGCCTCTTATAAGCTGTATCTTAATGTGAGCTATGAGCCAATATAAGCATCTCATTGCTGCAAATCCCTACGAAGTATTAGTACCTGTTTGATATTCATTGAGGTGACTGATTCTTCACCGTTGTATTTCCTTGGCATTATTTAGTCATGTGGAAGTCTCTGTGGATAAGACTGGCGGTTACAACTAGTAAATTTGTTTATTAACGAAATTCCTAAGAGAAATTAGCTATATGATAATATTATATAATTACTCTTGAGATGATTTATATGATATCTAAAATACTAAACGCTCTCTTGTGATGATTATCATATAATAAACAAAATTTTCTATTGACACATAAATAAAGTTCTGTCAATCTCGATTTATAATCTATCATTCGACAGTAAGTTTTTTTGCAAATTGTTCACATTTTCTAATTCCGAGTATAATTATTTGCAATAATTTTTATAATTTTTCGTATGACAATGTGTTATATTAGAATTGTATATTTTCAAATTTTCAATCGTATTTACGATATGAAAACATTGAATTCACATAAGGAAAGCAGTTCTAATTTGTACGGTTTGTCTCACCAAATTTCATTTTCCAAATTCGTTAAATTAATTTCCCTGGACATTATTTTGTATCTCTTCTCATCTAGCTATTGTTCTCTGTTTTTCTCACATTCTCATGTTTGCAACATTTGAGTCAAAGTAACAAAAACGTTGTGTAATCATATGAGTAATCAGCAATAACATTTTGCTCATAATCTAAGAATTTAGGTTATTCTTTCTTCTACCTTCAAAAATTATAAATTTTGGAAATGACATAAACGTCATATTCGATTATAGAACTTGGAACTTGACGTAGATTTATCTAGTTTTCATAGTCTTTCAACCACAAAGGTGATTCCCTATACATGATTTCTCAAAACTTACCATGTTTTTGAATACATTTGGTTGGATTGTATGATTGCTGCTACGAGTTCAATTTCAATATTTTCCATTGAATACATTGAGATTATATGATAGTTTCATCAAGCACAGCTTCTTTCGAAATAATTAAAATCATAAAGTATTTTAATTAATTATACAATTAAATTTTATTAAAAATCTATTCAAATATTAACTAACACGACTATTTTTATATATTGTTCCTTTTTTTTATTTCAGTAGCCTTTATGCTTTCTTTAATTATTCTTCAATTAAGTATTGATTGAGCTAATGAGTTCACAAAATATGTTAATTAAATCTTTCTATATATGGAAAATGATGACGTTTAATGAGCATTTTCTCAGTTTCCAATAAATAATTAAAAGGAATAAACATGAGATTCTTCTGCTTCTTCCTCATTCTCGTAATTATTTTATAAAAATAATCATTTCGTTTTCATTTTCTTTTTTCAACTGATTTAGTTTTTTTTTTTTGAAAAATATAATTTATTACTACTGTTTTAAAGCTTATTAATGTATTCTATTAATTTATATAAGATATAAATTAAATAGAAAAAAAACTAATTAAATTATAATGATAATGATAATTATATAATATAATTTCCTTTTTATAATTGCTACATTAGTTTTGATTTATCTCCTTTTGAATGATTAAGCAATGAGCTAACCAGCAATGTTCCAATTTTTCTTTGAATTTTGATTCTTTCGATATATGATATACGTGTAATACTATGCATGTATTATGAACCTAATTATGCCTAATTAAATTTATTTTTAAATAAAATATAATTAAATGTATTAATAAGTCCAATTTGTGATAAATAATATCATGATTACAAGAATTTTTCATTTTAATTTAGTCAATTTAATTGCATTGTTGCCCACATCATGAATAAATATAAAAAGAATATATGATTCATTTAGATTAATTAGAAACCCACGTGCATGTGAAATCAAAATTGCAACTCTTGATCCCCCATCTCTCTATCTTTCTCTTGCTTGCTCTCCCTCTCAGCTCATTTCTGTTTTCGAAGTCGTACAGAGAGGTTGTATATCATAATATTTGCCTAATTAGCTTCATTAATATTATTTCATTTGATTATAAACATTCACACACATATATATATATATATATATATATATGAAATATGAAAAATATGTATAAGTATGTATATATAGATAATATTATGATTCATTAAAGATTTATTTCATCATCTTTATGAATTGTATTTTGATTTATCACCTATTACTATATAAATATATGTATGATACTATATATATTTTAAACTTTTGTTTTAACCTAAATTTTATATGAACAATTCTAAATCATTTCATCGTCATTTCAATAACATTTCCAATTGTTGAGGCATTTAGTTTTTTTTCTCTGAGCCATCTCTTGCGAGTCATGCACATCATACCTGACTCAGTGTGATCGAAAAAGTAATCTGAACATAAATCATTCCTAACTCTCAGAAAAAAGTCAACTTCTTATTGTTTATCTTATTGAAAACCTGTCGGCTACTCATTTGAGAATTTTTTTTTCTTGCCTCATTGGTAGCAGATCTCCATTCTTTTTTTTTTGCAAAGAAAAACTATGAAAATAGAAATGTGAGTCAAGACACTGATCATACAATAAGTAGCATTTGCCGTTTTCTTCTATTTAACGTTCTTCCTTTTTCACACAATGACGATAAAATATGGAATATTTTGGATAGCAATGAAATAGTTTTTTTCTTGTTTTATCACTATTTAACGAGCTTTTAATTATTTTTTTAGTAAAAGAAAAAAATATTTCGAACTAATTGCTCTATTTTGCTATTTGGTATACATGAGATATGCTGTACAATGCTGTAACTTAAGTTGTGGACAGTTTTTTTTTACTGAAGGATACATCAATTCTATAGTGTGAACTTTGATATTTTCGTAATTTTGCCTATTTTTCTCGTGAATTGAATGTGTTGAATCTTCAATCTATCCCCTTTTTGGGCTAGAATTTTCATCATTTGATCCAAAGATCATCAAATTCTTGATGAGCAATGTTTAAGACTAAAATAGCAGATGTTACAACCTATTTCAGAATATCATAAAATTATAGTAAAATTTTATTTGCTCTAATGAAAATTCACGTGTAAATGACTCATACATATACAAAAATATTCGATGAAAGTTTTGAAAACACACTCTATGACATCATCTATGGTCAGCTTAATTATGTTTCATCCTTATTGCCCCATTAATATGTGCACGGAACGAAAGCAACATTTAACTTTCCTTTTATGTTTTTTCCGCTTTTCGAACTTTGCCATCATAAGCCATGTTCATTATTCAGAGCATGAGAACTGCAGTTGAATGCTGGACATAAGCTTAAGCTCAAACCTTCATTTAATCACTCGAAGTCATAAATTTGAAGTCGATTCAAATATAAAAGCTTTTGCTAATACTTAAGCTGAAACCAAAAAATTTTATTTTAAAGATCTAACGTTATTCGAAATCTGAATGTATTATTCCAATCTTCCAGCTATTCCGTAACATTAATGATCATTTTCCTTAATCAACAGCCAGCGCGAATCAATCGTCCGAACTTTATTCAATGGTGTTTCCTTGCAAATTCGAAGACGTAATTGAATAATCGCTATTATTAAAGATATTATAGATAAGGTTCTTTGATTTGTAAACAATTAATATATCAAATACAAAATTTGTTATCTCGATAGTATTCAATTTTACTATTTTACTTAGTTCTTATCTTATACTTATTCTATTCAACTTTTATCTTTTATCTTTGCTTCATTCTTTGTGGTTAATTAAATTTAAAAAAAAATTATATTATGTAATCTTTAATTAATTTATATAAATATATATTACGTATAGAAAATCTAATAATATACAATATGAAGTTTTTGCAAGTTTTCTTCCTCCAAATTCTCATTATTGTCTTCTATACTCTAATAAAATGTTCCTTGTTTTTTGATCATGCTGTTCAGCCATCTAATGAGCTTTTCTTGGATTTTTATTCGTTTCCACACATTCATGACTCATTGATAGCTTAAGACCATATCAAGGAGGCTTCTCTCTTCTCACCGGCATCATTGTTTGGTAAACTCTTATGGCTTCTTCACAATCCATTTGATCCATTTTACACCCTCAAGTATTTTACTATATAATATTTATATATATATATTTATATATATATATATATACATAGTTATGTATATGTATATAAATATAAATTTCAAGACAAGATATAATCATCATTACTTTAATGTTTTCAAATACAAGAAACAATTTGCGTAGTTTAACGTTTCGTTTTTTTATAATCTCCATTTTATCTTTCTTATTTATCTTGTCTTTGTTAGCACTTTTTCAGAAAAAAAACTAAACATACTTTTCAACTTTTATTTGTAAAATCTTTCAAATATTCAATACTTTATATGATTTGAGCACTTTTTTTGGATGTTTCTAAAATGGAATATGAGTTTCATTTGAACAGATGCATGTTCACAAACGCTTCAATAAACTTTGCAACCTTTTTCTTGAATTTAAACATAATAAACATTGTAATATTAATTTAGATCATAATTTCTTTTTTAGAATCATATTCATATTCTAATTTTTTCTTTTTTTAACTCAAATCTTATTAAATAAATAAATTTTGCTATTATTATCTGATCAACTTTTAATAATAGTTAAAATGATTCAGAATGAAAAAAATATATAGAATGATGATTTATTCCTATTTAACATTTTATTTTTATTTTATAAGCCATTTAATATCGGATAATCTTGCATTTTTTTTTTTTATCATATATCATGGTACTTTTCTTTGTTTTTTTCCATTTTTCACTAATCTTAATACCTTTTCTTTTAAATATCATAATATACGTATATCAAGATCCTTTTTATATAATTATCTCATGAATTATATCTTTTTCTTACGAAAAGGACTAAAGATGAACTTGAATAACTTGGTGACATTTCGATAAAAAATCTTTTATTATGATTTTTTTGATAGAATTTGTTTTTATCATGCAATATAATCACTTTTAATTACAAAAGACGTCGTAATCAGTATATATAGAAACTTTAGTTCACATAGTTTACACCTTATCTCAATTGCCATTTAATTCGAATTATCATTCCATCCAGGTAATGTGATGCAATGAACACTGCCTTATCTACAATGTGATAGTTGTCTGGATTTAGCATTTTGTAGTTAGCTAGTGAGCTTGTGTCATATAGTTTCTTTTATTGTAAAAAATTTTGATAAGATGACCACATGATTCTTCATTCTATTTCTGCCTATCTTTTATCTTTCTTGTCTGTCAACTGATATAATTTCTTTTAATTCTATTGAACTGATACTCCTTGTTGTAGATGTTTTTTTTGTTGACGTCATTTATCTCTTAGTTAGCATGTTGCTGTACTTCCGTGAACTTCATATTCATTTGTTGATATATTAGTCATAGGAACGGTTGTTCACAGATCTGACATTTTATTTCTCCGCCTTCACTTTCTCTCTCTCTCTCTCTTTCTTTCTTTTTCTCTATTTCTCTATCATTCTCTCACTCTCTTTATCAACATATTACTCTGTTTATCTTCCCGACTCTCTATTATTTCAATTCTAATTTCAGAGTTTCGTTATCTTCATATCTATTCTCATTCTTCTCTTCCTCCTCATTCTTTATTTTTTCTTTTATCTCATCTAGAATAATTACATTTTAACATTTTTCGTCACACAAAAGAAAAAAAATGTCTGCATTGCATTATTTTATGTTTATATAAACTATTCTTCTTAATATACACATAAAATTCATTCAAAATATAATTGCTAAATATTCTATATGATTACTTTTGAAAGATGATTGTAGTTTTTTGATCATTTTTCACTAGAATCTGAGACTCTAATTAGATTCATATCTCTTGTCTTTCCCACACTTAAATTTTAAAATTGAGTAAATTTACTAAAAGATTGAAACATTTTTTTATTTCTCTTATAACTATTATTCATCCTGAAAACTAATATTCTCACGAAATTAATTCTTGTGAACATTCAAAATTCTCATAATGTTTTAATTATGTTAACTTATGGAAATTATGACATACTATTGCTCTTTTTTTTCTGAAATCTTTCACAATATACTGTATGTATTCAACTGTTTGGTTTATCCATATTATATTTAGAAAAGTAATGGAATCACAGTCGTCGGATAATATTTCTAAAGAGACTAGGATCATGGAGACAACAGAAGAACCAGGAGCTAAGCGTATTAAGCTTTGCGAGCCAATTCCGGGTACTGCTGATATACTTCCTCTATCTCACCCAAATCAGGATAAATGTATTGCAGGTATAATTGAACTATTTATCAAAATAATGTCAAATAATCAGCTATAAACTCTACTTATTCTAGTTTTATGATAGTTTCATGAGAAAGTGTTGTCGTACTTTTGTAATTGTCATGTCCATGTTTGTTTTACGTATGCTTCACATATGTTGACCTCTGTCTACTTTCCTGCAGATTGAAACCATGCTGAAACAACAATTCATGATCTTTCCTCTAAATTTCAATTTCATTTTGAATTATTAGCAGACTATTGAATAAAGCATTTCGATATCAATAATTGAAGGAAATTTCATCAAACACCCTCAGGCTTTTTTCAGGTCCAACTATTTCTAATTCTGGTTCCTTAGTAAAAGATACACCTGCTACACCCACAGAAGAGAAATCAGTAGAAGAAGCATTTGAGAGTTATGGTTTAACACGTGAGCAAACAAAAGAATTAATAGTAAGTATTTCTTTAAATCGCTTTTTTTCATGAAGATAAAATATTTTATGTATTTTAATCATTAAAATGCTCAGCGATGATAAAACGGAATTATTCATATTCATTCTCGAAAATGTTTCTTATCTTAAAAAAGATGATGGAGATCTTATCTTTTTTTTTAACTTTTTTGCAAATGTCTTTCAAACTGAATAATATTTTAAAAAATCAATGACCTGTTTATCTGTCTAGAACTGGGTCTATGTTATCAAAATTATCATAAAGACACGTCAAATGATTATTCTAACAAACTTTCAATAAGAAAATTATTAGTTATAAACAATTTTAATGAGTTTTTTAATTAAAAATGAATGTTTTACAGATACAAATGAAAAAATCGGGCAATTATGATCTGAATGCATTCATAAAGAAGGTTCTGGATACACCCATTATAACAAGAGTTCCAATTCAAAAAGATAATGACTTAGCCAGTGATCAAGAAAGTCAAAAAGATCAAGAAGTTATAATATTAGATGAAAAATCATCTGAAAAGAAAGCTTCAAGTAAGCGTAAAGTGTCTATAAACTTTGTAATATTCTTTTTTTTCTAAGATATATCAACATCTGCTATTCGAACACAATTGATGGCACAAAAACAACCTCAACGTATGGATTGTTTGACACTATTTCAAATTTCTAATAACTTAAATTTCAGTCATACAATCTACAGACACCCAACAATTACAGCAGCCAGAAGAACAAAAGGTACGTAGTTAACGATTATTCCCTGAGGCATTAATTTGATTTAGGTTCCGGCATTAGCTGTAGTTCCACCCCTAGCTCAGATATCACTTAGAAACCAACATGAAGTAAAATTATCTCCACAGGTGAGAAGCTGTACCAATTCAATGATAAGACAAATTTCAATGCAACTGCTTAATTCATCATTGAAATTAAAATTTAGAAAAACATTTCAAATTCAAAAATGATTCATTGATACACTGTACTGTAATTTCTATTTATGAATTTCAGCAACATTCAATGAATAGGACGTTATTACCTCAGCATATGATTGCTTTATCTCCTCGACCTATGAAAGATTTACAATCGGAAGCATTACGTTTAAGACAGCAAGAAGTTCAAATCGAGCACAATCAAACAGCTCGGCAATCTTCATCTACTGCGCCTCTTTCTTATCTTCAACCATATTTTGCTATGAATCGAATGGCTAGACCATCCGGAGCCAATGAGCAACATTTTATGCAACATCTTAAGGTTGATAATCATATATTTAATTCTTACCTAGGAGCTGTTTTTCAGAACTCACAGACAATGAGGATGCAGCCTAACCAACAGCAAATTCAGAGAATATATCAATCAAATCCCCCTACTCAGCAATCTCCTACTAGCAGACCTGCACTGATTCCTGAGCTCTCTACATCTTCATTGCATGTACCGTCGCAGTCACAAACATCCGGTGTGCAAATGCAAGTCGTACCAACTATTTATACCTCGGCTAATTCGCATGTTGCTATAAATCCACAACTTCATGCTACTACTATGGCAAAATCGCCATCGGAAGTTCAAACGGCTCCATTACTTGCACAAGTGCAACCTATTCCGCAAACTATCAAATCACATACGCTACCTCAGATTCAGCAGCAAGTTCTAGTGCAACCCAGACTTGCATATCAAGTTCCGGCAAACCACCATGATATACTTCAAGCTCGTGCACAAGCTTTAGCTCAAATGCAGGCGCACAATCAAGCTCAAATGCAACAGATACAAGGACAACAAATTCCTATTCACCTACAAATTCAACAAGCTCATCTTCGACTGCATCAAGCTCAAGTCCAAGCAAAAGCTCAAGCACAATCCCAAGCTCAAATCCAATCTCCAGTTCAAACGCAAGCACAAGCTTTGGCTCAACTAGAGAATCATCAGGCTCAAATTCAAGCTCAAATGCAAGCACAAGCAAGAGCTCAGGTTGCTCACTCTCAAGCTCATGCTCAAGCCAGAGTTCAGGCCGTTCAGTCTCAAGCTCAAGCCCAAGCTCAAGCCCAAGCTCAAGCCCAAGCTCACGCCCAAGCTCACGCCCAAGCCCAAGCCCAAGCTCACGCCCAAGCCCAAGCTCAAGCCCAAGTCCAAGCTCAAGTGCATGCCCAAGCTCAAGCCCAAGCTCAAGCCCAAGCTCAAGCCCAAGCTCAAGCCCAAGCTCAAGCCCAAGCTCAAGCCCAAGCTCACGCCCAAGCTCAAGCTCAAGTTCAAGCCCAAGCTCAAGCTCAAGCCCATGCCCATGCCCAAGCTCATGCTCAAGCGCAAGCCCAAGCCCAAGCCCAAGCTCAGGCTCAAGCCCAAGCCCAAGCCCAAGCCCAAGCCCAAGCCCAAGCCCAAGCCCAAGCCCAAGCTCAAGCTCAAGCTCAAGCTCAAGCCCAAGCCCAAGCCCAGGTCCAAGCCCAAGCTCAGGTTCAAGCTCAAGCTCAAGCCCAAGTTCATTTCAATGCACGTGCAGCTCAAGCTCTGGCACATATTGAAAACCAAGCTCAAGTACAAGCCCAGATGCAAGCACAGAGAGCTCAAACCCAAGTCCAACTGGAAAATCAGGCTCGGCTTCAAGCTCAAATACAAGCACAGGCTAAAGTTCAAGCTCGTACCCAAATTGAATCTCAAGCTCAGAGCAAATTAAAAACAGGAGCGATGTTGCCTGTAAATAGTGAGAAAGGAACCACAAGTCCTACAGGATCAATTGAAAGGCTTCAAAAATCTACTGTACAAGCCCTATCACCACAATCACATGCACAAATGCTTGCTCAAGCCCAAGCCCAAACCCTTGCACAAGTAAAAGCACATGCTACATTCCAAGCACAGGTTGGTTAAAGATTAATGATTTTATAGTGAACATTTTTGTTTTTAAGATGATAGCCAATCAACAGAGAATTAAAGAAAGGAATTTACTCCAACAACAACAACAACAACAACAACAGCAACAAACAGTTAAATCATTGCCTACAACATCATCTTCGTCTGTTTCGAATATTGTAATTCAACCAACAACATCAATGATAGAATCACCAAAAGATATAGATAATTCGATAATAACCCGATATACTTGTTTGGATCCTGATTACTATATACTTCTTGAAGAAATGAGAGTAAGTTATTTATATTATTATGGATATTTACAAATATATATATTTAGCTAAGACAATTACAACAAGCTGTACAAGATGGTAGCAAACAGATTAATCCCACGGTAGCTAATTATTTTTTTCTTTTTAAAAACAAAATATTATTTTAGATGACAGTGTTACCATCTAATTATAATAATTCAGCTGTAAAGCAACCTGTTACAGTAGGAACAACGGTAAGGATGGAAGGAAATAAGTAAACATCATTTACATATTTATTGATACCATTCTTAATGGTTTCAATATGCCATTCATTGCTTTTTCCTATATTATTTACCTTTGTTTACTGCTTATACATGTTACTTATCCTTCAGCCTGATGTAACGGAAGCTCTTAGTCTCCCAAAATACTCTGCTCCTATTGTTGGTCAATCCGATCAAAGCATTTCTCGAAGCCTTTTACCTGGTCATCCATATGTTTTTCAAATGAAAGCATCGGACTGTGATACTCAACTCTTACCTGGGTTTGCTCGCTTGGTATGTTACAACTCAACCCAATACTCATATCAGTATTCACAGTCTAATTGTCTACAATATGTTGTAGAAATTATGAAAAAATGATATTAACAGTAACAAAAACGAATTGTATGTCCGTTGTTTTAGATCTAAACCGCCTCATCTATCCTACTACTCTTTACCCAAATATGGAGTTTCATGATCGAACAGAATTTGTTAGTTCTTAATATACAATTAGAATCATTTTGTAATTTTTTCAATTTAGAGCGTCTCTAAGTCATTTGAGCCCCAACAATCTTCTGAAGCTTTACTTTCGCCAATAAATGGAGTAACGGCTATAGAAACTGAAGCAAGACCTTATAACCAGTGGTCTGTAGTGACTATTTCTCTTCCTACAACATTACACGTCAAATGTAATTGTTTTCCGAAATAACGTTAAAGAAGAATTTTTTTAACAAAAAATATTCCAAAATATAAATTAAAATTAGCAGAGAATTTTTTTTTTTCAAACAAAAATTGTTGTTCGGTAGCCTAAAATATTAATATTTTGTTATTTGTATTGTTTTTTATTATATTCATTCCATGTTTCTGCTTAAATCTCCCTTTTTCTTTCATTACATTTAAACAAAAAATTTTTATTGAAATAATTGATCTCATTTGGTCCGAATATTGTTTTATTTTTTTTTATTTTTAGTATCCCCCAATTATTCATAATATTATATCAATATATTTCATTAATCTTTTATTTTATAACCATTACAAGAGGTTTAAGTAAATTTTATTTCTTTTTTTTTAATAATTTTTTTTGAAAATAATATATAGATAGATAGATATATGGATATAAGATATAGTGCATATATAAACGTTTTGAGAGGGACGAGATATGTAGCTCGGACTGAACTTTTGCAACTAACCTGCACTACTAAAGCGAAAGAGGGTGGGAAAAAGATAAAGAGAGATATAGAGATAGATGGATTAAAAGAAAAAGAGCAAGAGAAAGAAATAGAGAGCAAGAGAGAGAGAAAGAAATAGAGAGCAAGAGAGAGAGAGAGAGAGAGAGAGAGAGAGAGAGAGAGAGAGAGAGAGAGAGAGAGAGAGAGAGAGAAGAGAGAGAGAGAGAGAGAGAGAGAGAGAGAGAGAGAGAGAGAGAGGGAGAGAGAGAGAGAGAGAGAGAGAGAGAGGGAGAGATTTGCTCTATGTTCATTGAGAAGAGCACACACACTGCACAATCTCTTAGCCACACTCAAGCATGCAAGTTCTTCACGTGAGAAGCACATGAGGATGTGCAGACTGATTCAAATAAAGTTTTTTCTTTTCATATTTCCTCATCATAAATCGTTAAATGCGGAAAATATTGAAATAATAAACTCTTCAATGTATTTTAACTATTCTATTTAAAAGAAGAAAAAGTCCATATGTTTGAAGTAAATGGCTTATATGCTGAACTTTCATATATGCATATATGGAAATATGCTTCCATGTGACCATTTTATTGACATCTAATCCGTTTGACATCGGAAGCTTTCAAATTAATTATTACAAGATTATATTCTATATTGACATAATTTTCTGGTATTTTATGGTTTTTAGTTGATTTCTGATTAACCATCTATTCCATTTTTTTCTCTCACTTTTTCTTCTATATATACATAGACATATTCTTAACTCCCTTCATTTTTCTTTGAAAATTAGGAAAACTGAAGCATAGACATAGTATTCTTTTGTGTTTCAGGTACACTTGACTCACATTTTCTTTGTCAAAATAGCCTTTTTGCTTTTAATTAAACGAAGAAAGCTATGTTTAAGTTGCATGCCAATATTACTTGTTCCCTATTTGCCCTTTTTTGTTGCAATAAGTCTCATCCTAACACAAAATTCTTCTTTTTTTTTTGATTTTAAAGCATCCGATGACTCAATTTCATGTTTCATTTTTCATACAACATCTCGCTTTTAAAAAGTTCAAATTCCCATAAAAAAAAGGAAATTGAATAGATTTAAGAAGAATTTTAAAAATTACAATGATAGAATGAGCGTGTTTAAAGTATTTAAATTTTATCTAAAATATTTGACTATTCATCATAACTCCTTCATTAAACAATAAAAATATAATTTCTTATCAGATTTCTTCTAAATATAGATAAGAATATCCTTTTTCACGAAAAAATCTAATAGATTAAAGATCATTGGTGCTCTGCTAATTGAAATAAACAAGAAATTGATCATTAAACTCAGGAATTAGGTTCATATACTTAAAGCTGAAAAGATGAAATGTCCATACTTAGTACTTAAATGTCCCAGTTAAGCTATTCCAAGTTATACAAAGTTTTATTATTTTTTAATTTTCTGTGTCTTTATCTTTCTTCAAAGTTTCAAGTTTCATTTTGAATGAGCAGAGAGAAACGATGAGCATTTTCTAAAATTTCAATCTTCACGCATTTCCACATAATTTCATATATTCCTATATTGTTATCTTTTCCAAGAAAAATTTATAAAAATCTCAACAGATTATTCAAAAACGGAAAAAATCTCAGAAACTCAGAAATTGTGAAGTAAAAGTTATTATTTTCCATGGAATTGAGGATGATAAAAAGAAATTTTTTGCTTGAGGCTAATCGTCTCTCTCTTTTTACTTTGCCCAAGTATTACTTCTCCTCCCCTTCTTTCTCCTTTTCATTTTCTCTTTTTGTCTTAAATGTCTCTCCCTCTCCCAGCATTATTTTCTCTTTAAAGTTGCCTTGATCTCAGTTTTTCTTCAAATATCCAGCTTCTCTCGTTGTATTCATTCTCCAGCTTTTCTCTCCCCCCCTCTCTCTCTTTCTCTTTTTCTTCTTCCTCTCTCTTCATGTAGCCCCAATTCTTCACCATCATCGTCATATCATTTTAAAGTTTCAACTAAAACTCAAAAAGTAGTCCTTCGTTGTCTTCTTGTTGGTCTTTGGGGGCTCATACTCATTCTGTCTCCATCTTTTAGATTTTTTTGTTTTACTTTTCACAAAGTTATTACTCAATTTATCGAGATATGTATATTTCTTTTGAAAAACGATATAGATGATGAAGACGATGACGAAACATTCATAGGAAAGAGCCACATCCGTTATCCCCAGAACACGAATGTGCAAATGTAGTATGACGTCGTCGTCATCTTCGGCTACATCTTCATCGTCCTTGTCGCCGTTGTCTTCATAGCCATGGAAGCGTCATAGCCTCCGGATTGCATTAGGAGCTGCCGGGATAAAACTCTAATTCTATCAAAGACCGTCTGCTTCCAACTAGATGCTCCTGAAGCTCCAAAAATAGAAATAACATGTTCACCAGATTCTGGACAACAACCTCAGGCTGCGTTTTCAGTCGATTCATTTAATGTCGCTATGCATACCGTTGTTTTTTTCTTTTATTCCTTAGATTTTCTTTTTGAGTACGATTTATCACCACCCGGAATACGTATAGAGTTTCTGAGGAGGAATTAAGAGGTTGTATGCTTGAAAGGAAACTAAAAGGAAGGAGCTGGAAAGGAGATGAGGAAGTGAGAAAGCAATGAATTGATATTTTTAATTACGACTTAGTTAATAGTCATTGGAAAGATTTAGTCAACAAATCAACCCAAACAGAATCGAACATGTTCAAGCTTGATCAGGTGCTTGTTCGAGCTTTAGCTTACAATCAAACGACTTCAGTTTCCATTTTTACCAAGTCAATAACAAACAAATCTATGATTTATCTTTAACTCATGGAGAGATTCTATTGAAAAATTCTAAAATCTTCTATAAAGTACCTAAATATTTCCAAGTAGTGTATCCATGTTGAATTGAGATTTTTGGTTTTAGCAAACGAGTTGAAAGCAAATTAATTATGTTTGAAGTCAAAGGATCTGAAAAGATAATAACCTGAATCGGGAGTACAAACACAATATAATTACTTGAATATCCAAAAGCTTTCCTCTTGTGCTTCCGAACTCTTCGATGTCATCGTCTCAGTAGCGGAACGATTACGAATGTCCTTTATATAATAGGATCATTTCTTCATTACCCTTTCTGTCCTTAGCATCTTTTTTTTAAAATTTTCTAGTAATGAATTAGCTTGAGAAATTGAAAAAAAACACTAGGAAACCATTTATATAATGGAAAAAAAATGTATGAAGAAAAAGAAAAAAGAAAAAGAAAAAAAGAAATGATGAGAAAACTAATAGAACATTTCAAAAATTTAAAGAGAGAGAGAGATAGAGAGACAGAGAGAGAAAGAGAGAAAACAATATTAGAAAGAAATATCGTTTTGTCATTAGAAAGACATTTGTATGTAAGGGTTTACAAGGCTTTTGAAACATACAAATGTATTTGTTTAAGAGATATTATTGTCATTTTCTTCTTTACTTTGACCGTATTTAGCTGAAATATCAAAAAAGAAATCCATCACCTTTGGCTGTAATTACATCGATTTTTTATTTTTTTTTGTTTCAAAATATTTTTATTTTAATATTTTAAACTTATTTCATTTATTCTTAAAACTTAATAATATGAAAAATATACATTTATGTCTTTATATACTAGATGTAAGGGTTTTAACACCGTTTGCTATTGGTTCTTTAAGATTTTTTTCATTTTTCCCGGGAACATCCGGAGAAAGGCAACTTTAGTTGAAGATCAATCATGCCTAATCCATTTCTGTCTAAATTTACTATGTGCTTTCAAGCACATAAGAACAAGGAAGTTTGATAAACATTTCGGATATCTTATGTCGTTATGTTTTTTTTTTTTGGAGGAAGAAAATTCGAGCTTCCCGTATGCGCCCTCTATCAGCTATACATTTAACAAGAAATTTATTTTCTTGATCTTCTATATATCAATTTTTTAATTTTAGTTTTCTTTTTGGCTTTATTGCACTAAGAATATGTTTCAAAAACGTTTGCTCGAAAGGAATCGGGAGTCCATAAAATCTATTTTCATGCTCAACACATTCCATGATTGACAAGCTTCATAGTTCGTTTTTCTTTTAGTCCAACAAGACGTTCACAAACGTTTTCCTCCCTATCTTAACTCTGTCTGTATGTTGTTTCTCTCTGTCTATTTCTCTCTCTCTATCAGTCTCTCTCTTTCTCTCTCTCTCTCTCTCTCTCTCTCTCTCTCTCTCTCTCTCTCTCTCTCGTTGTCATTCTTTGGCATTCTCTTTTCTAGTTCTTCATCTAATTCTTGCAGTTCTATTTCCTATGATGGTTAGTCTTTCACCTCAGTCTTAAACTATTCTTCGCCTTTTTGTCTTCGATGGTTCACATGATGTTATTCTGATCTTTCTTCGGTTAATCCATCTTGTTGTTCTTGGTACTGAGCTCAGATCATCATCGGTCATTCCCTGTGTTTGTCTCTTCTCACTTCTATGTGTGGGCTGTGGCTACGACTTTCAACTGAATTCAAACCCAATAGCTTGAATTTTCATGATCTCATTTGCTTATTCATTTACTGAATCCACTCAATTCTGATCTTCCATATCTTCAGATTACATTGTGTCTTTTGAATTACCAATTCACTTAATAGAACAATAAACTAATTTTGAATATTCTGATTTTACAGAAGAACGGCATCCAGCAGTCTAATCTCCGTCAGTTTAATTTGTATTCGTTCTCTTCTATCTGCACCTTCGTTGTCATCTTCTTCATCAACATCGTCGTCTCTATTCCAGCAGTCGTCGCCTCTTCTTCGCCCTCTTCAGCTTCATCTTCATCGTCACCATCTTTGTCATTCTCATCATCGTATTTTCTCATAGTTACTCAGATTCTTTCATTAAACGACGTGTTCATTTCCTTCATAGCCTATTATTCCAACTATGGGCAACTCACAATCTGCTAGCCATCAACAGAAAAAGGAGAAGGTAAAAGCAAGTTAAGTTGCAAAAAACTTACATTTATGTGATCAATTGCTTGAAGTATTTCTACTAAAGTATCAGAATTTAATACCTTTTTCCCTTTTAATCATTTAATTATTTTATATTTTATATAATTTTAATAGCTAACTAATTTTTATGTATGCTTAGCATGAGTCATCAAAAGTTCAAAATACAAATTATAGTTTTAGACTTTCAAATAAAGAAAATTAATTTAATGAAAATAGAGAAAAACAAATTTATCATCAGAATGTATTTATTGAATATAATTTTTCTTCTAATATTTTTAGGTGGAAAAGCTATTTCGTCAGAATAATCGGTCCAACCGTAGCCGTAGTTTAGATGTAAGACAAGATCGACCTGTTCGACCTGTGGGAGCCAGTCATAGTGCTCGATACAGTAAAAGCCGATGTGTTAAATCAATGGATGACGGAGGTATTTTCTATTCTTTATTCCATCTCATAAACTCTTTTCCTGTTGTTTTGCCTTCAAAAATTTTATTTGTTTATCATGTATTCACTAGAATAGTCTCTACTCATCAAATTATTCCATTTTCTACTTTATTCTTAAGTTACATTACTTTTCACCAATTTGTTTGAGATATGTTAGTATATACACCCAAGAACAAATTACTATTTTCAGAAATTGTTAAGAACAAAATCAAATTTTAATTTCTTCTTTTCATTTAATTAATCCAAACTTTGATTTTAATCAATCAATTCATTACAATAGTTTCATATTTTTTTAGCTTTGATTTAATACTTTCTATGAAAAGTTGAAGAAATATGTTTTTACGTTTAACATGGCTTAGTCATGTCATAATTCTTCTACACCTACTCTCATGATTTATTTTAAGAATTTAAAGTCTAAACAAAAGATTTTTTAAAAAGACAAAATAATATTTATAAATATATATAAAAACTTAAAAAAGAAAAGAAAAAGAAAAACAATATTTATTATGATATCTATAAATTTTTTTCCATTTCTAAGACAGTTTTATAGCTTTAATGTTGCTGAAAATGAGCAGTTAAATTTTGAATTATTAGAAGAATCATCTGTATTGCTATGATACTCATGGGAAAAAAAGAGAAAGTCGTATGAAAAGTTAAAAGAGAAATAGTAAAAGTTTACATAAAAAAACAAAGAAAAAGAGGTAAAAATAGAAGAAAAAGATACTTAAAACGTTCTTATAATCTAGTCTGTTACTAGATTCATTTATGAAATATTTAAGTGATTTTGCAATCGGTCTACATGAAATCTTTTTTTTCTATTCGCTTAATTTTACACCATCTGACATATTAGTTGCTCATTCTACGAATAGTAATGAACCAAAAATTAAAAAAGAAAAAAAAGAGAACGAAATATGAAGAGAGTATCAGAGAATGATGATCGAAAATAGGAAAAATCACTTTGCTCTCAAGACAGAATAGATAAATGAGAGGTTTTAGAGAAAGATAGATTTTTGAGAAAGAGAGAAAGAGAGGTTAAGAACAAAGAAAGATATGGAGAGCAAAATAAGAAGAGAAATGAGCTTAAGATGGAATCTCATGTTACTAAATTTGGAATGAGGATGATGCAGCTAAGAGTTGTTCTCAGTATTGCCTGTTGGGAAAGGAATTGAAGGGAGTGAAACGGTTCCACACCGATGACCAACAAATTTGAGATGAATAAAAGCTAGAACAATCGTCTTATATATTCCTGCTCTTCGATAAGAATTTTGAAAACTTACATTTGAATTAAGCTTTTCTGCGAAAGAATTGCAAAGATTTTTTTGATAATTTTTTATATAAATTTACAACAAATAATATTTCGAGAAGTTTACCATATCATCCTATGAATTATTATAATTAATAATTAGATGACGTCATCTAACAATTAACTTTAGCAGGATGAGACAGGTTGAGATGTATAGTATACATGTATAGATACAAATAACCATGTACGAATATCGCAGATTGTTTACTTAATACATATTTGAATAGAAAAATACTAAAGAATTTATAATCTAAATAAGAATAATTATGAAAAAAAAACCAAATAACTTGTTATAATTTTATAAAATATTCATATAAATAAGATTAAAGATCATTATATTATATTTATCAATTTGAATATTTTCATGTTACTTATAATTTTTGTTTCAGCAAATGGATCTATTTCTGGATTAAGTATGGAAGAAAAACGAATGCTAGAAGTATTTTCTTTATATTTTTTTATTTTTTGAAATAATTATTTTACAGTTTTGTTGGTTTAAATGCTCACAGAGACAAGTTAAAAAATGTGCAGAAGATATATTTTTGGATATTTTACATACAGACGAAGAATTACTTACCTTATTTAAATTAGTTTTGTTAATTTATAATTAATATATTTAAGCTTTTCGTATTTCTAGGAAGGCACTCCAGCTAACAGATTAAAAGAAAATGAGTTTTTCAAATCACATACTGCTAATTTTGCTATTGTTTTAAATCTAGTTGTTACAAATCTTCAAGATAATTTTGAACAAGCTTGTGAAGCACTTCAAGTAAGTTCTTTTGTATTTTCTTTTTATCTTTTTGTTTTTTTCCTTTAATTTATACTATTAATTTATATTTTTATATAATTATTAAGATAATTGAATTTATAGACACTTGGTTCTCAACATATTAATCTACGTTCTCGTGGTTTTCAATCCATGTATTGGGATATATTCACAGATTGTTTTGAACGTAATCATCCACCATCTTTTCGAAAAGAAGAAGAACGAGAAGTGAGTAATGTTATATGAAATTCTTTTCTTTTCATTTCCTAAAAATAAATTAATTTGAATCTAATAAGGACAAAATAAAGATTTTCACTTTACAGGCATGGAGTCGAATGATCTTATTCATTCTATCGCAGATGAAAATTGGATATCAGAGAGCATTGTTGGAACAGAAAAAAGAAGAACAAAGACTTAGTGTTCCTCAAATCTTTTAATTTTTTTTGATCGTTTTGAGAATTTTCATTTGTTAATATCAGGATGTGAATATAATCCAGAATTTTAAATTTTAAATTATATTTTTACTACCTACATGTACATAAACTATGATTTCAAAGAAAATAAAATATATTTGTGATGATAAAGTATTAATTTTTAATTTTTTTTAAAATTTTTATTGAAATATTTTGGGATTGGGAGAATAAAATTTGAAGAACTTTTTGTTTTTCATGTTTTATAAAGTTTATTCATCATATACATATATGTATAGTATGTATATAAACACAATCGTATTGTTGTTTTCTTCATAACTGAATCAAAGGTTATTTTTTTATTTTTTTAAACTTTAATCTTGAACTTGTATTCCCTTAAGAACATATATATATAAACTAAAAAATATATGATATAACTATATAGTATGTTGTTATATGTATATATGAATAACAAAAACTTATTTTTTGTCCTTTTTTTTTCTTGTAACTTTGATGCAACTTCACCGCATTTGATGAACGAAATATAGGACAACCAACAGTGTCCTCAGTCTTTCTAATCTATTGAGGTTTTAATGTAGAAAATGAATCAAAGTTGAAATTCAAATTGTCAGAAAAAAAAAGAGAAATGTGAATTATTTATGGAATTTAAATGATCTCATCTTTTAACTATTGAACATACATACATATATAAATATTTCTACAACTAATTAAAATAAGAAAATTGCTGAAAGAAGTGCAGATACATGGATAGTTTTTGATTTTCTTTCTCAATTTCAGAATATTTTCCATAAAATGAACGCAAAAATTCATTTTTTTTATTTCTGAAAAGGACAAAGATATAACTTGAAGAGAAAATTTCATCTGAAATTAAGATTGTAAAATCGAAGTGTATAAAGCGATACTTTGACTTAATTTTTTATGGATATATTCAAAGTTTATTTGAAAAAACGTTGGCAGAAGTTTTACAAGGTACTTAAATGCCTTCTGATACTTGGAGTTCAAATGATTCTTTGTCAGATTGTTAACCATTTATTACCGAACGACAACATTTATGACATTTCGTAGCTCAGATTTCAACTATCAGAGGTTTATGAGATACATATTTGTTGAATATCGATGATCAAAAATCGATTATACAATTTAATTGTTAAATTTATTAATAAACTATATAATAATATATGAAATAGTTTATATATTTATTTAAAAATGTTAAAAACATATACAATTTAACAAAATTAGATAAAACCTATCTATAGTGAATTCGATTTGAAATGCAAGATTTGACCTTTAAAACTTTAATTCGTTTCTTTCTTCAAATTCAATTTAATTCAAAGAAAAAATCAGAACAAACAATATGAAAACGGATTATCTAAACGTAAATAATTCTTTTTTCAAAAGAAAACTTTATGGAAAATCCCAGTTTAATCACATAATGTTAAAAGAAAAAATTGGTTTTAGCATCATTTCATTGAATAAGCGTGTTGTATTTCAATTTAAAAAACTGTCGTATAACTATAATAAAATTAAAAAAATTGAAATTATTGGATAAATATATGTTTGAAAACAAAACAAAAAAAAGGGAATCTTTGAAATATTTTTTTTTATTTTAATTTATCATTTTGATATAAAATTATTATTCAACCGCATTGTTTGTCTGTTTTGTGAAAATGAAATTTCACGTAAATTTAGACGGAAATCTTTTAATCAACTTCAAGCTTCACGTTTTTTGAAAGTTTTTAAAAAGTTTCTTATATTTATAATTCATCAAATACTTCAAATTCTTTTTTTGAAACAAAGGCAATCAGAAAACGAGTTAGTTTAACCGTTCATTTCAAGCAAATTCTACACCTCAAAGTTGAAAATGGAAGATTCTTTCCATTCTCTCTGACGAGTTTGTCCTCTTGTTTCAACATTATTCTCTCATTTTCCTTTTTGTGACTGTTTCTCTCTCTTTTACTTAGTTATATGGCTATGTAATCGCCAAAACTGAAGCATCTACTTGTAGTCTCAATGTCCAAATGTCTTAAAAACGTCTTAAAAAGGTCTCAGCCCCACCCAGGAAATCAACCACTTTCCTTCAAAGGTATTGAAGAAGAAGAGTAAGGCAGTAGTAGACGTATTGAGCAGTAAGATACGGTCGTCAACTATTCTATTCCATTCAATTTCAAAGTTATGTGGGTTATATCTATTTTAGGTGAAGTTCTTCTATTTATAATTTGTTATAAACTATTTATTTATAGTTTTATTATGCTTTCCAAACTATGTTCTAGCTTTAGACTGTAAATCAGCCAACAGAGGAAGAATACAAGTAATTTTTCTTTTAACTTAAATTTATAAATTTTTATTTTAATTATCAAAAATTTTATATAAAATCTTAATGTTATAGTGGTATTTTGATCCATCTCATTGGACATGCTTTGCTTATCCAGTTGATTGTAATACAAATTTTAATGTTGAATTTAAACTTTATAATACCGAAGAAGAATGTACATTGAAGAATATGGGTTAGTAAAATATTTTAACTATACGTATAATAAAATTATAACTTATAGTTAGATTATGGAAAACATATACATTGAGTTGTGGTCCATATCAACGTATGGCAGTATATGAACGATCAAATGTTTGATTATACTTGAATTGAATTTTTAAAAAAAAAATTTTATTTAGGGTGATCATATTCCTTATATATTTTCTTCGTCATTATGTCATTCGGATTCTAGTTCAGATATATGTAATAATAATGAAACTTGTATGTCATTTAATGGTTTTGCTTATTGCTGTGGAAATACTGCTTTTCAAGGAAATGGGCCAAGTATCAATATATTCTTCTAATTATTATTCTATAATATTAATATTAAGCTAGAGGAATTTTTAATTTTACTGGTGTAGGAGGAAAATCCAAATATATTTTACAAAAAGCTTCAACAGAAGCTCCAGTACCAGCTCCAAGAGATTGTAATACTGATGGAGATCGAAAAGAAATAGAAGTAACAGCTTTCCTTCGTCTCATTTCTTTTATATTATTGTATTCTATAGTGGTACCCAAATGGTAAAATGATGTGTTTAAGTCGAAGAAAAGTTTGTTCAACACCCCAATTTGGAAGAGAAATAGTGAATGTTACATATAATACTCAACAAGAATGTATGGATGCTCATTTTCGTATGTTTTAGCTTTTTTTAATTTATAGAAAAATAAAATTTGTTATAGCTAATTGGAAGATGTCATATCGATTAACTTGTTCGCCAGGATACTCAGCCGCTAAACAGGATGCAGCACTTATCTTCAGGTAATATTTTGAATTCAAATTATATATGTATTGATTAATTTTTTTTGTTGTTATAACAAAAATCTTGAAACATTAGAAGAATATATACAAAAATTTCATTTGTTATTACCATAGACATTAAGATTTGTCAAGACATTGGGTGTATCTGATATGAAAATTGAGAAATTTATTCTTCCTCTTCTTCTTCTTCATATTCCTCTTCATATGCCTTGGCTTCAGCAGCCTGAAAAAGAGATTTTTTGAAAATTGTTTTCGTTTCAAATTTTGAAAAAATTATAATTTCTTTATGAAATTATTTTGAATTATTGAAAGCATACTTCTAATTCTTCCTGAATTTCATGGGCATATTTTGCTATCACCTTCTCGAACAAAGTGGGTGGAGGTGGAAGTCCAGGGAACACGGGGTAGGCATTTTTCTAAAAATGCCATGTTAGATATACTTCTGTAATTTGGAACATACAGTTTCAAAGACCATTCTGCGTTCCTTGAAGTTTCTTCTATCAATTTGACGATCATACTTGGAGGAAATTTGGACTTTTGGCTGAAAATATGATATTTCAAAAAAAATTCGTGTTGGTTATGCTAACTGGATATCTTCCGCCGGTATCATCTGGATTTTGTCCAGTCTTCAGGTTATTACGAGCAACTTGACGAGAACGTTCATTCAACTCACGAAGCTGAAACAAATATTAAATAGATTTTACTCAAAGTTAAAAACTAACATCGTATTCTTGTCTTTCGTGTCTCTTCTCTTGATCGTATTTCTCAGCCTCGAGCTTACAAATTCTCTGATGAAGCTCTTTGATCTTGGCCTTGAGTTCTGATGCAGCAAAAGCACTGCTCACGGGAATGCTTTTCTCGATAGTTTGTATGATAGCCTTGAAAAAAATTATAATTGTCTTTAAAAAGCTCATTTCACTTACTCTCTTGGCTTCTTCTTGCTGTTCCTTGGTCATACCCATTTCTTGTTTAGCTTGAACAATATTTCCAAATTTGTCTCCCTTGTCAGATTTACGTTCAATGACAAAGTTTCTAAAAAAAAGATTTGAAAATGATTTATGAGTTTAGCACCCTACCTTCCTCCTTGGCCAGCTGGAACTCCGAAAGCAGCTTCAGCTTTCTTCTTCTTTTCTTCCTCCTTCTTCTTCTTTTCCTCTTCCATTTTCTGTCTGCGAGCTTCCTATGAAATAATTATTTTAAATATAAAAGAAACTTTAAGTTCTAACCTCCTCATATCGTCTTTTCTCTTCTTCAGCCTTTTTCTTCTCTTGAGCTTCACGTTCTTCTTGCTCTCTTTCCTGACGACGCTTCTCCTGCTTCTCCTTCAGCTTGCGAAGCTCTTCCTCTTCCTAATAAATAGCAATTGTTAACATACGTTATGTTTTTTTATATATTTCTACCTTTCCTCTTTCCATCTTTCTTCTCTCTTCGTAATCCATCAGTTTGGCCTCATCGTCATTATCGTGACGCTTCTTGGCAGCCTACAGCATACTTGTGTAAACGTATTCATCTTCAAAACCTACCAGCATGGCTTTTTCAGCTTCATTGAGATCTTCTCCACCTTCACGAGCAGCACTGAAATTTCTAAATTTTAATTATAAGTAATCTCGTTCTTCTGTTAAGAGTTGTAGCTTAAACGTTAGCGATGCAATTCATTGATTAGGTTGTATGTGGAATGTAGCGTAACTGTAATGTTTCAAGCTGTTCAAAGCATGATTATCTAATTATTAAGCCTTAACAATGTTTTTAATTAGTAATTATTATGAAAAAAGACAGTTAAGCTGTTTCTTTACTTCTTTTGCAAAAGATGAAAGGGTTGATTATTTGAGAATTATCAAAAATTCTTGTTTTCTTCTCCGTAGTTTTGAGAAATCAAGATATTTCTAAGCCAGGTTGAGACATAGCGATGATTCCCATCGACTTGAAGCTCTCGAACTGTATGGCAGAAGAAAGATCAGAACAAACATGCAAGGAGAGAGGAAAACATACAAAGCGGACAGAAGATTCGCACTCTCTGAGTTCTCTGAATTCCTCTCTCGTAATCATTCTTTTTCTTTAACCCTCTTGCTTGTTTCCTTTTTTAATTCTTAATCTCTTTTTCTCTCTTTTTCTTCAACATATGTTATTTCTCATCCCTCTCGCTCCGTCTCTCTCTCTCATGCTTTCTCTCGATCTTTCTCAATCTTTTAAAATTGTTATCATGAATAATTAATAGCAAAAAAGTAATTTTATAGGAGAAGCAGGTTAAAAAGCGTAAAAAGGCAAAGGGAATGGGTAACATTAAATAATGCTTAGACTACGGTATCTAAGATGAAAAAAATGCGTGTCGATATAGTGCGGGTGCTGAACGAAATGTGTGTGCTCACCGTCGTGGAGGACTGCAAATAAGAACCTACAGACTATCAGCTTAAGCTTCAAAGCTTGAGCTCATAAAAGGATAAGAATCCATTAAAATAATTCTTCTTATTAAATACTATACAAATTTGTGCAAATTATAATAAGTGATAACTAATTTGGGAGTGAAAGATTTGAAAAATAAAAATATATTTTGAAAAATAAAATAAAAATGTTGTAACTTAAAAACGTACGCTTCTTCTTCTTCCTCTTCCTCTTCTTCTTCTTCTTCCTCAGCTGGATCTTCTACTACTTCTTCAACCTCAGCCTCGGCTTCTTCCTCGATCTCCTCCTCTTCCTCGTACTCGGAACTGAAAGTTTCAAGTTTTTGATTAATAGTTTTCTCTTATAAATCCAAATATTCAAATTCTTATAAATGATTGAAACAGAATACTCACTATTCCTCGTCGGACATGGCTTTGGCTGAAAAAAAAACCAAATCAAAATTCCAAAAAAAATACGAAAATATAAGAAAAATTTATGAGAAAGTCATGCTTTTTCACAAAAAAATTAACAAAGTCAGCTTCTTGCTGATAAACTCTTAGAAAATTGGAAGAGCAACTGAACAGAATCTGCAACAAAGCTTAGTGTAGACTGTTGAGAGCTGACTGTTTCATATGCGTAGGCCGACTGAAGCAGGACAGTGAAGGACGGAAGATAAGAGAGATATAAGAAAAAGAGGTAAGAGTGATAGAAGAAATGAAAGAGGAAGTGTGGAAGATGAACGAGTGAAGCTCAGACTGAATGAAAGAATTATGAGGTTCGAGACAGGCTTCACTCCTCCCCGTATCCCCTCCTCCTCCACTTCGTTCTCGACGTCGTATACGAAGGCGATATGTTGAGTGCTCCGCACTGTTTGTTTTTCTAGATCTGCCAGAATCTGAATCTCACCTCATGAAACATTTCTTCGAAAAATCTCTCAGGATTAAGCTCTTTCTAATTATCTTTCATACTTAAAATCTCTCACACATCTACACTATTCGAACAGTTTATATCTTCCAATCCACTTTCTCTCCTTTACTATCGTATTGGTCTCTAATCTTCGCCATGCCAATGGAACTTCTTCTAATCGTGTTCTTCTCTCATCCAGTAGCTGGATATGATTGGGATGTCTCTTCTGTGTTCAGGGGAATAATTGAATTTAGTTTCAATAGAAAAATGAATATAAATTATATTTTTATCAATCTATATATACACATATCACATACAAAAGCATTTATTTTTAATTTTCAGTAAAGATAAATGTGGTTCTATGCATCATTCAGATGTTTGTAATAGAGATGAATATTGTGCTTACAAGAGTTCTTCACCATTTGCTTTCTGCTGTAAGCGAAGTTCAGATTCCTGTACGTTTCTGAATCTTTTTTTAAAAAAATTATATTTGTCATCATTCTAGATGTGATCTCATATGTTGTTTATGGAAAAAATTATCGAAGACGTATCAGACGTCAAGCTGCAACAGTTGAAATTTAACATTTTCTTGAGTAAACATATGTTTTTTTTATAATTGTGAATATATTTCTTTCTAATTTTATTATTATTTTTTAAATTAAAATATAAAAATTATTATCGAATCCGTTTATTTGTGTGAGCGCGAGATCATTTCAACGAACGTACGTGGAACGATACCGAAAAAAAGAAAAAAAACTTATAAAAATGAAAACAAAGAAGAAAAAAAAGAAAACACAACTACATACAGACATATATAGTCAAATAATAAGCTTAGAACCTATAAATACAACACCGGAATTCTTATTTCCTTAGAAGTAAAGGAAGGCTTTCATTAAATGTTTCCTACAGAAGAGAAAAAAACATTTTTTTTCAATATGAATAGTTAAATCTCAAAGTTAAATCCGGTTATTACGTACAAATTCTATTGAAATATGAATATTATTATATTTTTTTATAATTTAAATAATTTTTTTTGTTTGAAAACAAGAAATATGCAAGATATGTATGCCATATAGATATCTCAGAACAGATAAAGTTAAGCTTTTTTCTTAAATCAAAAAGCTTTTTTGATTAAAAAGATGGAAAAATAAAAAAATTTAATTGAACAACCAGAAGAGAGCTGGTCGAGGTGATTGAGGTTGTTGGCGTGGTGGTATTTGTACTAAAGGCTGAATACATTTACAATCATGAAGGAAAATATTTCCGAAGTCGTGACATCGTCCACACCTGTAATTAGGAAATTCTCATAGTTTTCTTCAATTTTTTTTGCATTTATCATAACAATAATATTATTATTTAATACTAACCATCCTAAAGAAAATACATCTTTACATGTATTTGTAAGCCAATCAAAACTACAACCAAGTTGCTCCAATGATGAGTTGGCTGCTTGACCGTTAATTACCTAAATAGACCAAATATATAAAAAAATATATTTAATATGTCTTAATAATGATCTAAACTCAATACTTACCTCAAACCGGTTTTCTGGTTGCGGAGGTGGTGGAGGTGGCGGTGGTGGAGCTATAGGTGGAGTAATTGGTGTTCCTAGACCATTTGCAAGATTATTTGGCACAAGCTGAAAGAATCGAACAAATTAATATATAGTCTTGAATTATATTCTCACAGCAGTTGGAAGATTAGCTGGTGGCGGTAACATTGGTGGACTCAGATTTCCAATTCCTGTTAATTGAGGAAGTTGGCCCGTTAACTAAAATTTGCGTTATGTACTATATTACTTGATTATTTCAACAAACTTGAGGTGGAGGCCCAGCAGTTTGTACATCTTTAGTTGCACCCGGTTGTGGAACTTGTGGTACTGGAAGGAAGAGCTGACCAGCTTGTTGAAGTGGCGATGGTTGTGGAGGAGGTAAAGGAGGAGGCATACCACTCAAACCAATGTTTGGAATTATACGATTAGGAATAACTGGTTGATTCTTAAATATAATTTTTTAATAAAATTGGATTTGAAGAGCAGAACAACTACATTAGTAGCTTGTCCAATAACTGTTTGAGCAAATGTTCTTGTTGTTGATGGTGCACGAGATAAGAGCATTGGCTGTACAAAAGCTGGAGGTGGTTGCTTGAATTCATGTCGCTCTTCTGTTATAGATGATACAATAGGCTGATTCTAGAAAAACAATTATATTGATTATATGATGAATATATGTATTTTTACTTTAGCTGGTGAAGCTGTTGTTGGAATAGGCATTGGAGTTGTTTTCTGAATAATAATATCTTCTGTTTTAACAGCTACAGTTGTTCTTTCCATGCTTCTAGCATACTGCAAATAAATATTTAAATTTTATAAAATAATATCAAATAAACCTCATTAGCTTCTGTCATTGTCAGATTATCTTCAGATAATTTATTTCCATGATGTTTATCCTCATCATAATTATAAGATATAATTTGAACAGATTCTGAAATATATAAGAAAATCGTTTTTAATTTCCATCAATAAAACGTTTAAACAACTTTTTCCGTGAAGTTCAGCATATTTAGATAGTTACGTGAAACATTTGAACGTCAGAAATAACCGTAAACTCTCATTTTATTTCGAAAAACGAAAATGAACGGTTGAATGTTTTTCATTTTTTTCAGTTTTTATAGAAATTCAAACGATGTTTAAGAAATTTTCTTATAAATTCAATAAATTATCAGATGTTTACCTGGTTTTTGAACTGCTAACTCATGAATAGGTACAGCTTGTGCTCTCTTTGTAAATCTACCAGAAGCTCTATATAACCTAGGTTCATCTATAATAATTTTAATAAATAAAATTAGAAAATACAAATATTAAACCACTGCTGAACGATGCAATATGTTGAACATTTCTGAATACTCTTGATCTTAAAGGTCTCGAATAAGATGGAAATGTAGGCGAACTTCGTAGAATTCGTCTATATGCTGGGTATGAAGCTGCTTCTACATATATTTGGCCATTATATGCCTTTTCTTGTGCAAAACTCTAAAATATTGAATAAGGAATACTTAACAGTGATTAATCAAAATATACATTTCCAGCTGCTTCGATTTGGCATACAAGCCATGCCACAAGGAATATCCTCATTGAGTGGGCTGAAAACCCCTGAAACAAATAAGAAAATTTGAATAGTAAATAGAAAATATAAGAAGAAATTAAAGAGAAAACAATGATGCCATATATGTACGTGAAGGTTTAAAATATAAACACAAATAAGCTGAAAATGAAGCCGGTTCGATGAATGACAAGGAAATATCTTCGGTCGTCGGAGGTGGGGGGGGAGTCGATGCAATGAAGAAGGGGTTGGGGGATTCAAAATTGGTTCAAACTTGAATGTTCTCATATGGTTGGACGATCAATTTAGAGACAATTCCATATATTTAAATTCATATCACTGAGAACAGAGAGAGGAACTTAGACAAGGCTTAGGACTAAATGGGCCAAGGCAGGCTTTGGAGTGGTGCATCACATTTCTCGAGGATAGAGCGAGATTTCAAACGTGAATCTATGTTTCCGTTTTCATATTTGGCCTTTGTTTTTATGTATAACTAATTAAATAATTCTATATGTAATGAGAATAAAAATGAAAAAAAAGAAAGTTAATATAATTAGAATGATCATAAGAGATGATGCCAATTCTGAATCTCTTCAGTTTTGATGATCCTGACCCTTGAATAGCCACTTAACTAAGTTTTCAGAATATTATAAGATAAATTGATGTTACTTAAACAATAAAAAAGGTGATTTGTGACAAAAACTGTAAGAGAAGCTTCAGACTTGAATTGCTGAGGCGGAGAAAATTCTTTGATGTCGCAAACTGCTGAAAATAGCTCTTAGTCTTAGTCCAAAGATATGGCCGAAGCGAAGATTAACGGCCAGTATGGCTTCAATATCGGGAGAAAAAAGTCTGAATAGTCAAAAATCGAATAGATTTTCATTATAATTATTTAAGAAAAGTATATAATTAGTAATATTATATGAAAAAGGTTAAAATATTTATAAAAAATGAAAATTTAAAGGAAAATACTAAACAAATTAAAATAAAATATGAAGAATTAACAAAGATATTTGAAATAATATCTAATGAGAATTCATTTAACATAAAGGCATGAACATGCTACGGTTAGCATGGGAAACTTCCTGTAAATTCAACTCGCGACTATGAAGTTTTTCTTCTGATCATCGAAACTGACAACCAAATTTGAAAGGAAAAGCATCCATATCTGAGAGTTTGATCATTCGCATTGAGAATTACACCGTAATTCAAAGGCGTTAGAAAACTGTTGTAACATGATATGTGAGAGGATTCTTGATTCGTTTCCTTTTATTCATACTTACAGTTGTTTATGTCTAGAAAGCTGATTTAACCTTTCTTCGATGATTTTCAGAAGGACATTCATTACGAAATAAGTGTAATATCAAAAGAATATTTGTAGTTAACCTCTTTATTGTCAAAAGGAATCTTTGCCAAAGGCAACAGTATAGTCTTATAAGATCAAACTTCAAATAGGCTAGTATGAGTAATCTTCAATTGGCAAAAACAATATATTTTAATTTTTTTTTACATCAAATGACTAATCTTACAAGAAAATCCATGTGTTCCATTTGAGGCGAATGAAAGATTGAAATTTCGTCCAAAATTTCACCGTAAATGAGATAACAGGAAGATCGAAATAAATGATGATTCTAATGTTTCTTCTATTTGGAATTACGATATGAATTCTAACTGATCGAAATTCGAAATTTCAAATAAATATTCGTGGAATATAAACAAGAAAAAGTAAGAAAATTGAATGAATAAGCAATTGCATTCATAAAATCTTTGAAGTGTTTCACTTTTTTGAAGAAAAAAAGAATGAAATCCATTAAATTTACTAGATATATGTATTAGGAGTTAATAGAGAATATGAGAAAAGACTAGATGAATACTAGGATATCCGGATAGAATGCACCTTGTCGTAGACAGGTAATCTGATGTTTGACGTCAACGTCAACGATTCTGTTGGCCTCAGTTACAATTGTATGTAACGTGAAACAGCTCTGGAGGAACATTAGAATGAAGATCGAAGATGGAGGCAAAAGAAATGAAGTCGATGGGATGTTGAATGATTCGTCTTATTTAGCCAAACGAGATCGACGTCAAAAGTGCGAAGAAGATGGTCTACGAACAAATCAGCTGCGTCTAAGATGTCTTTCTATGTTGGGTTCTAACTCTGAATTCTGTGTCACCAATCCATTTGTCTTTCACTTCGGTCTCTCAGTATCTTTTGCCTTCTTCAAACGCTTGGAACGGATTCAGGTCAATCGGCGATTGCCTTTTGGGGTAAGGTTCAGCACTAGTTTTCCTATTGTTACGCAACTCGAGAAAAATATAGTGGAAATCGAGAGGAACTCTAAGCGATATCCAGTACGAACACAAGCAGAGAACATCAGTAATTTCATTCAAATTCAGACCATAGCACGTGGCGTCGATTAACATTCATCATTATAGAATTCAATGTTTGACTTCAATCCTTCAATAATATTATTCTTATATCGTTAGATTCATGCATATAGACCTACTTCAATCAGGAAAATTCTCTTTTTTTTTCTAAAATATCGTCGAAAATGAGAAGAAGTTGAAGTAGATGTAAGGTTAGCAAACAAAACAAAAACTTTTAATCTTTTGGATATCTTGAATTTTTAATGATAATGCTATAATGAATCTTTAATATTCTCATTCAAATAACATTGAATAGTAAAAAAACAAGTTTTTTATAAGCTGGAACATGACTTCAAAGTTGATATTCTTATTCAAAAACCTTTAAGAACTTTTAACAACTGTTTAAGCAACAGAGCACCCAAAATTTCTTTTTATTAGAGGAAAAGTCTTATAATTGATAGTGAATTATCTTTGCCATTAAAAAATAAAAACAAAAAAAAATTATATAAGTTAATTATAAATATAATTAAAGATATTATATAATTAATTTAAATACAAAATAAATTTCTAAATAATATGTATATTATAAATATATAAAGTATATGTAATATGTATATAAATCAAAAAAAAGAATCTCTCAATGAGATTCATATAAGATCTTAAAACTTTAAAAGGAATAAACTAGATTCTTTGTTGTTAAAAACAACAGAATTAACTATTAGATATGGATGAGGAATAACTGTTGAAGGCAAATGAGATTGGATGAGAAAGAGAAACTGTGAGGAGGATAACCAGATTTCAACATGAATAACTTGTGGTAATGCCATTGTGCAGAAACAGCTTAAAAGAATAGTCGTTTTAAAACTTGTATAAGTTTTGCTTTCATTTAAAAACTTTAAGATTAATTATTTTTGATCTACTTATAAGAAAGAAACAAGATAATAGAAATGAGAAGAATTTGTTATTAATCTCATAATAATAATAATAATAATAATTAATTATAATTAATTATAATTAATTATAATTAATTATAAATTATTATAGTTTAATCTAACTATATATGTATAAACAATATATAAATAATATATTTTAATAAACAAATATCCAAACAGGTACATATGTATTGTCTATACATTGCTATGAGGTGTGACGACCAAAGAAATCATACTTATAACTTGCTTTATCTTGAATATGTCTTTTTACATATATTTATATATATGTTATTATGATTAAACCTGTATTTATTCAAAATATTTTTCTGTTTACAAGTATATTTATATGTATATATTCTTTCTAATAAGATTTTATGTGAAAATACATACATATATACATATCAATCTATAAATCTATCTATTTATATTATAATTAGTTATAATAAAATAATTATTAGGGAACAGTTATAAAAAATATTTTTAATATTCATTATAATCGAAAAACATATACATATATGTATTAAGATTGACTTTAAATATTATTTTTTCCATATATTATAGATATAAGCACCGTTTTCAAGATCAATTCAAAAGTTCTTTCACTGCTATGTCGAATCACTCTTTGTTTTTCAATCGCCTTTCTCTTAAAGTTTTTCTAATATCTAGAACTTGTTTGAAATATGTATGTATATGTACATTTTAGCCTTATCTTCACCTATCTCGTCTCAATTCTAAACACTACTTTTACATTTTGCAGCGTTTATCCTTTAACCACTTCTAAAAATCTTTTCGATTCCTTCGTTCTCAAACATTCAACCTAATCACCCATTCCTTCTACTAATGCTACCCTAACCATTTCTATGATCTAACAAACCATTAAGTCCTGTTCTTCTCTCTCTTTCTCTCTCAATCTCATGAATTTCAGTGTTTATCGTAGTTTATCGAGCATGCTTCTATCTCACTTCTTTCATTTCAAGACAATTAAAAAGGATATAGAAATAAGAATGAGATGTTGAAATCATAGAAACTGATAGGAATACATAACGTCGTTAACCTGAGACAAGAAAATCTAAACATATTATTCTTGTATATCAAATTAACTTTTATTTAAAAAAAAAAGAAAGAAAAAGATATTTATATACTTTTATAATTTAAAAAGAAATAATTAATGAATTATGTATTTGAATTATAAAAAAATAAATTTATGAGAAAAGAAGTTAAATAAGGAAATAGAGATGTTCTTTCGAAAGATATTTTATAATCAAACTTATATAAACTGCAAGACGGGAATATTTTTAATAAAAAAAGAAACACAAAAAAACGAAATGATTGAATATCATTCATTTCTCAAACAGACAAGAATATTCTCATAAGTGCAGATAAAGCTTGAAGCAATATAGCTTTATCATTAAACATTATATGAGATCTCATGATTAATAGCTAAATAGAGGTGATAATAACAAGATTTTTTTCATAACTCTCCGTTTTTTCATGATAATGGTGATTGAAGCAGAAAATGTTTATAATGAGAAGGAAAAAGTTTGATAGACAAGATTCTGATTGGACACACCCGAGCTTGCTTGCCATCCTCAGCGGGATATCATATGTATTGATATCGGCTTTTCCTTTATGATTTTCAAATTTTTATCCAAAAATAGATCAGAAAAGTAGAAAGATATTATGAATATGAAACTAAAACTCTAATATAAATTAGAAATAAATATAATAACTACCAAAGTAAGATCACCGTCAATGATTAGTCCTCTTGGTCAAAAAAAACTTTTTAAATGAGCGAAAGATAAGAGTAAAAACATGTTTTTTCTAAGAACAACAAGCTAGGAACTTGAGATTTAATAAAGAAAAGATGAAAAGTAAATATGAATTGAACTAGCAATCATAGTTTTTCTACGTAATATCTGATATTAATTGAATAATATAGAAGAAACTAGTAGAAACTAAGTATTTAGAATCATAGTATATCATATAAAGCATAGTTAATCCATATATGCAATGCAAATGAACTGAGATCTATATAAATTTGTGAAAAAAATCGTAAAATCAGATTTGTTTCAGTTTGGGTCTGATTGCCCTTTGGTATGTAAAGCACGAACTTTCTAGAAACAGGTTGCTGAGCCCTTGGCAAAGGTATGGAACTGACCGCCAAAAGACCCGATCCTTCTATGATGTTGGAAGGAGTCCGAAAAGCAGAGGTCTGAGATGGGATAGAACGACGGAGAGGTTGGATATAAACGAGAGAAAGAAGCAAGGAGTGCTATGGAAGGAGGGGGGGGGGTGGTGATTTCGATGACTTGATCACCATCAGTTTCAACAAGCTATGGATTGAAAAAGAGAAAGAGATATAGAGGTAATGGAGGAGAGAAAAGAAAAGAATGACTTCATCTAGTTGTTCTGTTATCATTACGATGTCTAATGAAGATGATGACTACATGAACAACAATTTCAAAGCTCGATTATCTTTTTCCAGATGGTAATGAACATACACAGAGATCAGGTGTAGAAATAATTTTATGGCTAATCGCAAAATTATAAATATGTATGTATGTATATATACATTGTTATAGAAAGATGAATGATAACACAGATATTTTTCAAAATCATAGATGATAATGGTGAAAAACATTGTGATTAAACAACATAATTAATGCTAATGATAAATTTTTATAAAAGTTTTCAAGTTTTATTCAGCAAATTCCTCATTATATGAAGCTTGATTATGCTGCAGATTTTGTTTCAATGTGTGAAAAACTGTAGATGATTTCATGACTGTAAATTTGATCTGGACTAATTGCAATTGATGGAAAATTGCTCTGAAATTGAAGAATATTTATTGAAATATTGAAAAAACAGATATTTTTCTTAAAGAAAATACTGAATAAACTTACATAGTTCACGGCAGCTGTGTGATATTGAGGCTCGATGGCTAAGCCAGCATTAGCACAGTAAACTTGGTTCTTCTTTCCAATCGTATTCAGATATTTGCCTCCGTATAGGTGAATGACCGGATACGAGGATGATATATTGAGCTGAATGCCGGATTTTGCCGATTTAAGGCTGTAAGTTTCAGAGATTAGACGGAAAACTATAAGAATGTGATGCAAACCACAAGATGCTATTTCCAGGAATTCGTGTACGATCTACAACAAGATCATGATCAACATCCACAACACCGTTTTCATCAACTAATTCAGATAAAAGCTTTTCACTTGAAAAGTCTAAATGTGTCCCTTTTAGCATTAATTGAGCTCCTAAATATAGAAAAACTGAAATTTTCGAAAAGCAAGTCTCAGCAAGTACCGTACCTGTTGGGCAACAACTATCATCTATTGGTAAATATTCATGAGCATTCACTCGTAATGAATGATCACGAATTGTTTCCTAAATGAATATCAATGTTATTTTTTTAATTTTTAAAAAATAAAATTTACACTTCCATCTAAATTCCAATAAGAATGGTTTGTTAGATTTAACACTCCAGCCTTTTTACAAGTTGCAAAATGTTCCACAACTAATTGATTACGATCATTGATTGTATACGTGACCTGTAAATTTTTTGTTTAAAATGAGACATTTATCCTAAAATCGAAATGAGCCATGAAATGAAAAAAAAAAGGTTTTTTTTAACACAAAGGACCTCAATGGTAGCATCACCAGGTAGATTATCAATACTTTCATCAATTTCAATTCGAAATGTACAGGATGTATTACTGCATCGAGCAATTTCCCATTCTTTCTGGAAGTAAAAAAAGGAATTTTAAACAAAAAAAATGTAAATTTTCCATTTAATCGTACCAATGCAATACCATTTTGACCACTATGCAAGAAGTGTGGAGGATTGTTGATGGGCAGATTATATTCTTTTCCTTGAAAAGTAAAATGACCATTTCGAATTCTATTACATACACGTCCAACTGTTCGTCCCAAATAAGCAACATCCTTGTGATAACCTAAATTGATAGAAATTATAATAAAAGAAGTAAATGAAATAATATTTATATTAAAAATTACTTTTAAAAAAAAACAATATAATTTAAATATAAATCTATACATAAAATTAATCGATTTTTCAAAATAGATTATCAAACTTTTAGAAGCTTATTGATAATAAATATTTATTTAATATTAAAATTATAACATAATTGTATTAAAAATCAAAGATAAATCATTAAATTAAAAAAATAAAAGAACTTACTTGATTTCGAATCAAAACCAAGTACACAATCAACTATATTTCCTTGGATATCCGGAAATAAAACAGATACCAATGTAGCTCCATATGATGAAAGTTTTACAGATAATCCTTCATCATTACATAATTCAATGAAATTATCTTTCATTCTTTATATTTTAATTTTCTAAAATAATTTTTATTTGTTTTTATTCTGAAAATTGAAAGAATTTAATTATAAAATATACAAATTTAAATTTTAAAAAATAATAAAAGAAAGAAAAAAAATATTTTTATATTATTAAATAAAGTATTTTCATATCAAATAATATTAGTAAAGTACAAAACAAAAAAATCAATAAATTCATTTACAAAAAAAAATTGTATTATACATGTTCATAGTATACATACATATATCATGTTATCATTAATTATAAATTTTATTTATTTTAGATTGATTATTATGAAAATTTATCTTTAAAAATAATTTTAATTTTAATTTTTAAATATTATTAAATATAAATATATATAATTTGAAAATACTATATTCATATAAGATTGAAGTGTGTATCACAATACCTGGAACACATACTATTTCACGTGGCTGATATTTGCAAATTGATAAGAATGTTTCCTTTGTTATGTTTTTCAGAAAGTCAATTAACCAATTTGAATCATTTTTAGAATTTTGGTTATTATGTTGTTTGATTTTCCATTAGATATCTGGAATTTTTCCCTAAAGTATCAATGTACTTCCAAGATATAACTTTAAGCTTCTTGTTTTTCAGAAAATGATGTATAACCCCTTTGGTATGATCTATATGATAACTTTTCAAGTTTAGTTGGAACATTTGTCGTTTTCATAAAGCTTGTTATCCAATAGCCAATGACATCAACATACATCGTCTTGTCTTCAGCTACAAAACCATGACATTAAACTCTGTGATATAGGTGAAAGGAATTGATGAAAACAGATTCCAAAGAATGAAGCCGACAGGGCGACGAGATTTACACACAGGTAGGAAAACATAGATTCTTTATTCCATCATTCCAAAGGTAGAGAATATATGAAAATTGAGAGAGAGAGAGAGAGAGAGAGAGAGAGAGAGAGAGAGAGAGAGAGAGAGAGAGAGAAAGATAACCGTATGACTACAAAGAATATAGATAGAAAATCGTAACCCCAATTTCAAAAATGCGCTCAGTAGTGCTGCTGATGTGCCTGTATGTCTTCTATGTGTATGTGTCTTTCCTTATCTGGGTCAGTAGGCAAGATGAAGATGTTAGATGTACAGAAGAGGACTACGAGCCAGCTACTAAGGCTAGCGCTAGCCGGTCGAATCATCTCATCACCTCTACCTCTCTCTCTCTCTCTCTCTCTCTCTCTCTCTCTCTCTCTCTCTCTCTCTCTCTCTCTCTCTCTTACACATATTTTTTATATTTCTATCCCTTTCCATCTACAGGGCTATATCATCTGTTCCTGTGTTTTCTCTATCAGTAATGATTTTCGCTTAGTCTTACCAATTCGGTTTACCTTCCTCATCCCTCTAACTTTACTTGTCTCTATAAAAAGAAGAAGAAAAACGATGATGATTTCTTTCTATCTTACTTTGTCGTCGTTTTCTCAGTTAAATCAGAGCTACGGATAGTAAAGAGACTGTCTCTGCGGGCCTTGACCGCGAAAAAACGGTCATCATGATGGGTGAAAGCGCATCAAATACCAGATGGACATACATGGATCACTAGCTATTCCAGACAGTTTTAATCCCTATTCAAAACTTTAAGCTTATTCAAGCGTAACCAGTAGTTGATGCAAAATATTTATTTTACAAACTTTATTTTATAAAAATGAAACACAGAAAAATACCAAAATCTGAATGATTTCCGAAAAAAAACTCGATCCAACAATATTTGGATTTGTAAAAAGATTTCAGGTTAAACCTACAAATGAAACGATTTGAAATGCCCATTACAAATTATTTAATGGATTTATTCTTTTGATAAAATGAAATTTAAAATAAAAATGTTTCATTTTCTTTGTAAAAGAGAAAAAACTTTCTGTGTTTATTGCTATCATCTACATATCATCTTAATATAAGAGTAGTATAAAGAAATGGATCAGTTTAAGTAGTGTTTTACCTACAAAATTCTTAGGAAATAAAAAAAATCGGAAGTTATCGTATTCACATTTCAATCATTAACTACTTTTAATGCACTTTTTGTTCTTTAACAACTGAAGACAAAAAAATAGTGAGAGATTGAAAAGAAAGAGAGTAATCGTGAGACATAAGATCAACAACGAAAGAGTTGAGTAGAGATGAAGAAGACGTTCCAAAATCGGTCTACATTATTTCGATGTGAAGATGTCGTTGTCCATCGTCTTTTTGACAATGTTCATGGCCGTATCAGCTTATCTCTGCTGACCTCCTCTTCTACAACGTTGTCGCCATCGTTGAATTTATCCGAGCATGATGACAACAACGTAGATGTCAATGGAGTAGGAGTACCACTGCATCATCATCAGCGTTATATCATTGGGGGGATTACAGTTTAGTTTACAATGATAGTTTTCAATGACTGGGTGTTCAACATCGGAAAATGATGAAAGAGGAAAATGTGTCAATTATCAGTTGTTGATTGGTGTCTTGGCCAAAGTCAATGTTACTTTTTTCCAAAAAAATGATTGAAATGCAGGTCGTCCTATCAACTGAAACTTGTATTCTGTTCATGATTTCATCTTCTTCTAAACTAATTATTATAGAAATTTTAAGAAAAAATTTGCAATCTTTTGCAAGCCGGAATCATTTTTTCCTAATTTAAAATCTAAAAACTTCATAAGAAAATACATAGAAAAACAACAAATTATATGAATAAAGAGAAGAAAACAGAAAAAGAAACTCAGCTTGATTTCATTAAAACGATGTTTTCCTTTTACGTAAAATTAATCCGTTACCTCGCTTTTTAATCAAATTCATATAAGATTTTTAAGATTTTGATTTAAGATTTAAAATTTAAAATTTGAGATTGAAGATTTAAGATTTGAGATATAACTATAATATTTATTTATTTTATTCTAAATATTAGAAAATTACTGTAATTGTTGATACCAGATTCATGTTGACTTATCAACGTATTCTAATGAAGTTTGCGTTAAATTTCCGACAATGATCTTAAAAACTTGGGATTTTCTCATAAACGGTTTAATGTATTCTGAATGACTATTTGATTTCATTTTGTAACCTTTCCTCTTCTTTGTAATTTCCATCATTACGCTTGAAAAGTGCATTAGCTAGGTCACAAATACCTAGGTATGTGGGAGGGTGAAATTGTGATATCTTCCAGCCTTCTGTGAAACTAGGTCGATGCTGCTGCCGTCTCAGCCAAAGGCGGGAGAGGTTGTTCCATCAGAAATTTGTCGCATTTTCACATTTGTCTTCATACCAGACACTCTGTTACTCAATACCTTATCTGACAGTGTGAGATTGTCAACACATTCCAAAGTCTTGATTTGTAACGTCGCCATCATCTTAATCCATTATGGAATTTACTTCTTTATTTTTTCATGGTTGTTCTTGCTTGCGATTCCTTCAAACCCTCTGCTAAGCTTCAAAGTGTTTGATCTGCTTAAAACAAACTTTGTCATGTTGAAATCGTTGATATTCTCTTAATAGATTTGATGATGCTTTGAATTCAATCGTTCTAAGCAATTTTTCAGCTCTATAGAAGGGTAATGGGCGTGAATACTTAAGGGTCAGACAGCTAGTACAACCCATCAATAGCAACGACGGTGATACGATTGCTGATTCGACCTAGATTATTTTGGAAAAATCTCTGTCAACAGATCAACAAATCACATTTTCTTCTTTCCACATTCTTTATTTCTCTTCAGTGAGCTCTGTGATTCCAATCGAGGCTTCTCCAATTGTCTGAATCATCATCCAAAAAACCTGTACATTCCCGTACATTTCGTTAATTTTTATCCTTCCTGTTCCATACCACCTTACTTGTGCTTAGCTACTAGCCCAATATCTCATTCAATTTTCTTGAAAACCTATTTCTTCTTAATCACTTCTTATTTTTTCTAATTGATCGTCCTTAAGTGACCAAAAAATACTTTTTTTGTCCGAAATTTAGCTCATCTTGATAGAAATCTTCACCGGAACCCACAAATGTTTTTCGGCTTTCTCGAACTATTCCCATTTCTCTTATATTTCGCAATAGATTCATTTAACTTAAATCTCGAATTCAGTGTATCTCGATTCCACGTCGAGGTTTCCAAGTGCGACTCCGCGACGTGGAATTCATACGATCCCGTCAAAGCTTCATTCTTAGATTATCTGGCGAACTCTTCGTCTTCTTTATTTCCTCTTCAAGTGCGTTCAATGATTTTCAGTTGTATGCTCCCTCTTTCAAGCCCGAAAGATCCGTCTTGAATTGAAAGCTGTTTTTCAATGCTAAATATTTCTCTTATCATTTTGAAGACAATTGGGATCATTGTTTTAAAACAAAAAAAAATGAGAGAAGATCGCTAAGGTTTCGTAACAGTGACCTAGTTGACTAATTTGCGATACACATAAGATATACTGACAGTTCTTTCATTTTTGTCATTTTGACCTTGTATAAGTGAGATAAGCTTCTCTAGCTTATTCGCATGATTTAATCATTCTAGTTAATATAACTTTAATAAGAAATTTATGAGGAAATAATACAGTTTTACGATTTTCTAGATACATACTCATGAATTGTAGAAAGATTATATTACTTTTAACTATTCTGTTCATAAATAGCAATTAGTAAACATAAATTATATATTTTTAAATAAAATAGTTTAAAACATATAGTTTAAATCAAGTTTGTAAGCAACTTGGTGAAATTTTTAAACGACGAACATTAATATTTTTTTAAAATAATATTTCATCATGATTTCTTGTTAATTCATCTAGTTTGTCCTTAGTGACCTACAATTGCTTATCTAAGATTTTTTTGTTTCTCTCTCTTTCTCTCGTTCATTTTCTTAAATTCTCTCTCTCTCTCTCTCTCTCTCTCTCTCTCTCTCTCTCTCTCTCTCTCTCTCTCTCTCTCTCTCTCTCTCTTTCCCTCTCGGAATGTTACCGACGTATTAATCTTTCTTGATCTGAACCAGCCGATTCACCAGAGTTTAGCTTACCTATGTATATTTATATATGATATGCTGTAACTAGACAAGAAATGATCCTCATTATCAAACAAGACAAAAAGAAATTTGTCAATTAATTTCCTTGTTAAAGAGATTGAAATGAATAATTTCTTGAAGAATATTGTCATTGTTCACATCATCGTTTGACGAAGATTAAGATGATAATGCTGTTTGCGCATTCAACTTATAAAGAAGACACCCAAGTGACTCATGAAGCTGTCGATACCATTTGTTGAGACAGTACATAGCTCTGTATTTTTCGTTCTGATGCTGTTCTCTTGCATGGTTGACATCATCACCATCAGAATTTTAAAGATTAGAGTCTCACCGAGAGGTTGTGTGTGGGCTAAAGAAATCTAGCGCCAGTAAGTTGGTTATGCTAGGGTCAAGGCTGCCATAGCCGGTTAGATCTTTTCCAGATAACAAACACCTCGCTGGCTAGATCATATCCTTATCTTCTTATTTGGAACTATGTTCTCCGTTATGTATATGGATCATTTAAAACAATTCTCTTTTTATAGCTGTGTATTATCTATCATCCCTCGTTCTAATATCTCTTGTATTATTATCTCTCTCTCTCTGTCTCTTCCTCTCAATCATCTTGTGGATGTCCTTATTCTTATTCTCTCCATATCTTCTTTCATTACCTTTTCTTCCAAAATAATAAAAATAAAGAAACATCAGTTATAGAGATTGAGAGAAAGACAGTAGCCAAGACTAAACATGACCTTTTCTCTTATACCGTAAAGGACAGCCGACTGATCCTGGAACATATCTTCCAGACCCAACTCTTTCCTCACTCTCAATCACTATTTCTCATCTCTTTCTCTTTCTCTCTGTTTCTCTTTCTCTCAAAAATTTCTCAACCGAGTGGCATTGTATCAGTCAGTCGTGCTGGTCCGCCGTCCACGGAGCCGGTCCTCTGGCCGGACCATTCTACTTGTTTCAGTTCGTCATTTAGCATCTTAACCAGTTTGACCCTCCAGTTATTGCTATTTGCATTTGAGACAGCTTTTAGATGACGTTACAGACAAATCGTATGAATCTTCAGATTCAATACTAATCCCATCCCGTATGGTCATGCATCAAAACTTTTATTCTGAACGCGTCATCCTTCATTTGTTTCTTACACATCTTCAGATGTTTCTGATGCGCTCATCCTCTTTTCTTCAAACTGTCGTTCTCTCTACAACGATCTCATTTGTGTCACTTTTGTCACCTCCGGAATCGCTTTGACGCGCTCCAATTAGTCTTCTCAGACGACTTCAACCTATAACTCTTGTATGCTTTCCCTCTCAGTTTCTGTCATCCGATACAGAAACAATATCTATGAATGAAAATTAACGCAAAAAAACTTCTTTTCTCAATTCACAGTGTTTGTTGTATTCTAGACTGACCAGCTTAGAAGGTATACTTGTTGTCCACAGAAGGTTGAATTCAATTAAACCGTCTTACATGACGTCGTCATATCTAGATGATCCAGACACGACTATAACCTCTAATCTTGTAGAACTAAAAAAATGTTTTAAATCAGGCTTTAACTTGAACAAACTTTTTCATTCATGATCCTGCTTACATTTTCTCTGATAGTTCAGCCAGCGTACATGCTGTCAGCAATCGTACATGAAGAATGTTCGCTGAGTTAGCTCATCTAGCATTCTGAATTCCTATTGTTTTCGATAAACGTTTAACATTACTATTATCATTTTATATCAAAATTTAGATTATATACTAGCAATAAGCTTATTATAACAATTTGCCGAACATTATAAAAGATATTTGTGTAGCCTCATTTCCTTCTAAGGGCATGACATACATTCAACCGTAATATTCTTTCTCGTTTCTCGCTTATTCATGCTCTTCACCTGTCTTCATCGTTGACTATTTTGAAAGAACATCACAGTTTTTAGTTTTTTTTTCTGTTGAAAAAACGTGTTCATATACATATGTATATCCTCAACAACTCATCTTGTCTCTTACTCTCTATTGCTAAGTTCTACTATACTAGTCATCGTCAATTCTTTTGAATAATTCTTTACTTCCTATTTACCTCATTGTTTCTTTCTATACTCTATACCAATTATAATCTTTTTTTTTCTCTTTCATTCATATTAGGGAACGGTCTAATAATTTTCTTCGTTCGTTCGAGGTCTCCTTCCTTAAATCTTCAGAACATTTGTCTTTTCATTATCTTTTATTCATTATCTTTAGTTTTATAACCTTGGACATTCTATTCTTCAATTTTGAACACATCGCTCTATTACTCTATTTCACAAGTCTTATCTACCACAAAAACAAAAAAAAATTTTCCCCGTCTATCCGTCTGATCTTGACATCTTCGTCAATTTTTCTTGGCTAAACTCCCCCTTTTTTTTGGAAAAAATTAACACTTTCGCAATGTATTCATCTCACATATTTTTTTGAAGAAAAAAAACCCAAAAAGAAAGGGAGAACGATAAAGAGAAACTCTCCCTCTGGTTCTGACCCGTAGCCCATAGCCCAAATTGCTTCGAAAATTGTCTTCTATTTGAGTTTTCTAAAGTACCAGGTCATGTTTGGTACAATAGTAGTTTGACCCTGTATCTTCTACCAAGCTTTTCTACTTTATATTTTAAAATAATTTTTCTGAAATTAGTTCTTGAATGTTATTTTTTGTTTTTTTTTTCTCTTCAATATTACTCTCTTGTTCATTTATTTTTATTTTTAGTTTCAGATCCACACATGAGGCGCTGGATAGCGCTTCTTCTCGCACTTGTGGCTGTAGCACATGGTAAGATCTAGTTAATTTTTATAAAAATTATAAACTATTTTCTATTTTAGCCACTGTCGATCCCTGTAAACGTCAGCCATTCAGAGGGAGATGTCCTTCCGTAGAAGGAGCTCCACCAAAACGCAGTCAATTTGTTCTTAGATACTATGCAAGAAACGGAGAATGTGTCAGTTATCCATACGGTATGTATCTTCTTTTTCTTCTTTTCAAATATAATTTCAAATAAATCAAATCTTCAATAATGCTTCTAAGCTTAATCCATTCATCTCGAACATTTTTTTCACAATATAATCAATTAGCGTAGTATAAACGATTATTTATACAACCTGAAGATGTAAGTGGAAATATCAAGTTTGAGCTTAATTGCTGAAAGAAAGAAGATTTATAATGCAAATTCTAGCGATTTTTCGTTTTCATCACTCTGTCATGAACTCTTTTTTCCTCTATACCGAATTATCTTATGCGCATCATTTGACAACGAGACGACAACGTTTGAAGAAGGAAATCTGGGTTACTAGGCGATTTTTGCCGATTTGATGTTTTCTTGAAGAACAAGCAAACGATATCGTTTTTCGGTTAAATGACGATGACCGGTTGAATAAAACGATTGATTATCATGTGAGAACATCTATCGAACATTCCCTTTCAATACCTTCTTATAGGTTTATCGTTTTGTCTTGAAAAGCATATGAGATTAGAAAGATATATGAGAAATCCATCATTTGATTCAGAGAAAACTTGAATTTTCTTTTTCAGGACACTGTGCTTCTGACTCGACTGAACCTCAATTGTATAGATACAAGGAAGAGTGCGAGGATGCTTGCATCACTTCACCACCAGCCAATCTAGGATCTCCTAAGGACGGTTTCGATCAAACTTATGGAACTCTTGCCCCAACTAAAGAAACAGAAGCTGCAACTACTGTTGAAGAGGTAAGCAACAAGCACGATTAATTGAAAAGCACCTTTATGGCATGATTTATCTCATATTTCTCATTAATATTGTTTTACTTGCTCTATTTTCTTTTGGAGAACACACTAAATTTCTATTCAAATGAAATTGCATGAATTCATCATAGGCACCATCCACCACAAGATCCACCACTACCACAACCACCACTACCACAACCACAACTACCACAACTCAAGCTCCAACCACTGAGGCTCCCACCACGGAAGCTCCTACCACCGAAGCTCCCACTACTAAAGCCCCAACCACTGAAGCTCCAACCACTGAAGCTCCAACCACTGAAGCTCCAACCACCAAAGCCCCAACCACTGTAGCACCAACCACTGTAGCCCCAACGACTGTTGCTGCAACAACCGAAGCTACAACAACTGAAGCTCCTACGACCGAAGCTCCAACTACCCCAAAAACTGAAGTTCCTTCCACTGAAGCCGTAGTTGAGATCAAAACTACCCCAAGCACTACCCCAACTACTACTGAAGCAGTAACTGAGATTCAAACCACGGAAGCTCTCAAGGAATCTACTGAAACATCGACTGAAGATATCACTCCAGAGGCTACTTTAACCACTTCCTCTGAATCTGATGAATCATCAACTGAATCAACTACCGAAGAAACTTCAGCTGAAACTGTTGTATCGCATGTTGAAACTTCATCTAGCACTGAAACACCACTTGTTGAAAAGAAGATTGAAAAACTTCCTGTTCTTCAGAGAGTTGAAGCTACTTCCCCAACAACAACTACCACTACAACCACATCAACTACTGAAGCTCTTCCAAATACTCCAGCTCCACGCACCGGTAAGAAAAGCGTACACAATGCTTATCAACATTCTCTTTTTCAGATTGCGAACGCCGTCGTGCTGCCGCTTCTTCTTCTAAGATTCGCGGAGGATTTGTTCCAGTTTGCAAAGGAAATGGAGGTTTTGAGCCACTTCAGTGTGAACTTGATGGCCGTCAATGTTTCTGCGTAGACGATAATGGAATTGAAATTGCTAACAGTCGTACTCATAACGGCGTAAAGCCAGATTGTGCTAGTAAGTTAACATGTTCTCTTCTTCGTAATTCAAGTTTGTGTGTTTTGCAGTGATTGAGGCTGCTGTTCGTCCACGTGTTCAGGAATGTACTGGCGATTTCGAACGCGGACCATGTGCTTCTCATATGGAGCGTTGGCATTACGCTGAAGCTGAGCAAAAGTGCAAACAGTTCTCTTATTCTGGATGTGGAGGAAATGGAAATAACTATGAAACTGAAAGAGACTGCATGAACCGTTGTGCCCCATTGAGTTCAGCTCCTAAGTGTGCCAAGGGAGAGCCATTACTCAGCAAACAAGGATCTGTTATCAACTGTGCCAAGACTGAATGCCCATCTGGATACAAGTGCAATGTCGGTCAAACCGTTAGTATCTGTTGCCCAGAAGCTGAGAAGAACGGTAAATCATTGAGTTTTGTAAATTATTTATTTTATAATTTCAGTCGGACTTCAACAAATTGCTCCTGTTGGAGATGTTTGTAAGCTTGACAAAGAACGTGGTCCATGTGATAAGTATGAACTTCGATTCTACTTCAATGCTGAAACCAAGGAATGCAAGTATTTCTTCTGGGGAGGATGTGAAGGAAACGGAAACAACTTCGAGACCATTGAATCTTGCGAAACCACTTGTGGAATTGCCAAGAGTAATACTTAGATATTAAAATTGTGATTTTACGCACCTCGAATTTAGGCCGTGGAACTACCCGTCATCCAACTCCAAGAACTACTCAAGGATTCAGAATCAACCAGAACGGTGATAGAACTGAGCCAACAACTGTTTCGTAAGTTTAAACATGATTGAAAGAATAGTTGAAAGAGTATGTTTCTAGTACCACTCCATCTACAACTGTAACTACTCCTCGCCATCACCAAGCTCCTACCGCTACTACTCATGCCCCAACCCCACGTACTACCAGACGTCCAACTACTGAAGCTCCAACTGACGACGATGATGTTATCGTTTCCAATAGAAACAACAACTTCCAATCTCACCCAGTTGCTCCAGTTAACCCAGCTATACTTCTGGAAGGTAGTGATCTGTCTGAAGCTGCTGCCGACGGTAATTCGCTTTCTGTAACACACTTACCACCATTTTCACGCTGCCTAAGCGCACATCACTTTTCTTAAACTTTCCTAACTTCATATAAGAAGAACTGAATAATACTTTTCATTTTCGAATATAAAACTATTTCTCTAGGAATTCAATAGAAATAGAAATATATTATATAAGTAGCTAATTGAATCTTATGCTAGTTTCATTAAAGCTCAAGAAGATGATCTATCTCTTCTATTTCTTCAAAGTCAGATTGTGGAAAAGAAAACCTTGGTTTGCAAACAATTCAAAATCTCTTCTTTTTTCCAATTTAACCTAATACTAATTATATTTCTTATAATAATATAATCTTTGCTCTAAAATATAAGCTCTTTTGTCCTTTGTATTCAACTTTTTCAAAGTCAAATGTAATATACTACTTCACAAAGCACATATGCACTATATTCACTTACATATATATTTCTAATCATAATTTAAACATATATAACTTATTTATAATATATTTAGTTAACCGTTGTGTACATCCACGTGATACAGGATCATGCGGTGGACAATTTGTTAGATGGTATTGGGATGAAGAAAGAAAGGTAAGGGAAAATAAAAGAAAAACATATAAAACACAACCGCGCAAATCAATTTGTCTGAACAAAATGAATAGTCACGTGAAAATTCTGTGAACTCATTAGCATAATATTGAATAATTAATTTAATATTATGTGTTACTTCTATATATAACATATTCAATAAACTTTAAATTCTGATTTTATTTCAGACTTGTGATGTTTTCACTTATTCCGGATGTCAAGGAAATGGAAATAACTTTGCCAGCCGCGAAGAATGTCTTGCTATCTGCCACAAAGAAAGTAAGTAAAACCATATAAACTATATGAACTATATTTATATATTCATATATAATTATTTTCTTTATTCTGAATAACTTCAGATGCACCTGACTTTGCCAATGTCTGCCATCATGATGTTGATGCCGGAGAATGCAACGGTGTCTTCCAACGCTTCGCTTTCGATTCTGAATCCGGAGAGTGCCGTCCATTCACATATGGAGGATGCGGTGGAAACGGAAATAACTTCGCTACAATGGTTGAATGCCGCAGCAGATGTCAAGTTAAAGTTCAAGCTGTTGCCCCTGTCCCATCCAAGCCACTTGTTGTTCCAACTAATCTCTGTGACCATAACATTGATGTTGGAGAGTGTACTGGTGTATTCGTTCGTTTTGGATTTGACAAGGAAAGCAACGATTGTCGTCAATTCACATATGGAGGATGCGGAGGAAATGGAAACAACTTTGCTTCGATCTTGGAATGCCGCAATGTTTGCGTCAAGAAGGCTTGCCCACAAGTTAGCGCTACTTGCGATATGTCTCGTTGCCAGATTGTTGAAGACCAAAACGGTTGTCCATTCTGTAGCTGCTCTCCTGTTAAGCAACCACTTCCACCAGTTCCAACTCACTGTCCATTAATTGACGAAACTTCTTGCCGCGAACCATGTCTTCTTATCAATAACCGACGTGGATGTCAAGAGTGTGTCTGTCCAAAGCCAACTCATACTACCAACGCTCCTCTTCCACCTACTGAGCAATCTATTTTCGGTAGCCCACCCGGACATCAAGGACGTACTCCATCAACTCCAGTTAACATTGGACCTCCATCTTCTGCTACTCATATTGCCCCACCATCACCTAACTCTATTGTCAGAGCTCGTATGTTAACAACTAATAATTTAAATTTTCTAATATCAATTCTATTCAGACGATGTAAAGACTGTTGCTACAGCTCAAAAAACATCCGAAATTGAGAATAGCCGTCCATTCATTCCACCAACCTTGAATGCTGAGCTTAACGAGAAATGTCTTCAACCAGTTGTAAGTACAACTTTTATCTTTCAACAACTCTTAACTCTTTAAATATCATTTTTAAGGAGGTTGGACCATGTAAGAACTTTGTTGATCGTTGGTTCTTCTCTAGCGATGATGGAACTTGTCGTCCATTCAAATACGGAGGTTGTGCTGGAAACCGTAACCACTTCTTCACTCAAAAGGAATGCGAGATTCACTGTGCCCGTTTCTTACGTAAGTCACTTCTACAATTACTTTCCGTTTTCCTATTCTTCTCCTTATTTTTTTACCTGAAAGCCGGACATACATAGCTGAAAATCATTATAAACCTATGTATTTTCATTTTCTATGAGATAATTTCATCTCCGGCTTTCATGGTACTAACTAGGCGATTTCAGTTGCATGAGTGGCTTTTTGGTTGTTGTTGCAGATTTTATGTTACACAATTGCGTTGCAAAAACAAAAAAATGCTTATAAAAAGATAAAGACTAATTCAAAACTAACCATGATGAATGAAAAGAAAGAGAAACTTCTCTCCCTCCCACACCTCCTCCCAATATATTAACTCTGCATGTTCTGTATGTGTGCTTCTGGCACCATAAACCCATATGTGTTTGAAAATAAGAATAAGGAATGAAAGAGCAGCTTTATCTACTATTCTATACTTTAAGTTTACACCTGATTCAGTTATCTGATAGTTCAAGTGTTGTTATTACGCGAATGTCTTCTATACTACAAGTTCTATTCGTCTGCTAGATGTTAGCTTCAGCTTCGTCTTTCTTTCTGTTTCCAAGCTTTATCTGTTGTATGTTCATACTTGTTGCTCTTGTTACCTGAAAAGGAACAAGACCTCAAGCACTCAGACCACAGTCGAATCAGCACAACTAGGCAGCTTTTTAGGTTCGCTTACAAGCGAGAACTCCGCCAATTCTCATGTGCATGACAGTCTTCCATCCCTCAAAAACTGGGTGTATCATGTGGAAGCAACTCACCGTCCTTTGCCTGAACAACCACATCTCACGACACCACAACCTGTACCAGCTCCAGTTTATACAACCGTCAGATCGATAGATCAGATTTCGATTGTTTCGGATTCTAACACTCCTGCCTTCACTTCTCCACATCAACCTGTTCGCCAGCCTAACTTTGAGCTACCTTTTGAGATCCCATCACGACTAAGAGCTCAAGCTGCAACTAATTTCAATAATGTCGGTCAAGGAGAGCTTCAAAATTTCCCAGAAACCTATGAAGTTAAAAACACCTTGATCAAGAAACAAGCTCATTCCGTTCCAACATTGGATAACGTTGATAAGATTCAACCAGTTCCAAGACTTCAGCAAAATACTCAAGTTCACGAAGAGCAACATAGACCACAAGGAGAAAGACCACTACCACATCCAACCAGACAAATAATTCAAATTCATCACATCAACCACAAAGTTGCTCCAGCAGAAACTTCTCAGATTGTACAAGAAAAACGACCAAATCCCCAGTTTTCTACTCCAAAACAACATAATCATACACCACAAGAATTCGAGAGTACAACTCATGTTAGAGTTCCAATACCCTCTAACATTCCAAGAGAGCAAGAAACTGAAGTCGTACAAACAACTCGTCCAAGAATCAATGTTGAAGCACCAAATACTCCCGTATCAGTTAACAGCCATATTGGACATCGTCAAACGATTCATTCTGAACCTCGTCGACCAATCCCTCGTCGTCAGGAAGGCGCAAACTTGGAACAAGCACAATACCCAATTCCTCTCAACCGTCCAGCTGCTCCAACTTATCCCATGTCTCATGTCGATAATTACGATCCATCTCGTAATCCTAATCTTGAAGGGTTATCTCCACCAGTTGATCCAACTTACTTCACGTACAATTCTCAAAATCTCGGAGGTAGACGTCAGTTTGCTGTTAACAGCATACCTTTTGATCGTCGTCCACCACCACCACCGCCAGTTCCTCAAACCAACTTCGCTCCAAGACCAGTACAGCAAAACCAGCAAAACATACCTCCTATTGTAAGGCAACAACCCAGCAATCGTGCTGCTGCTCCAAGAGTTGGACCAATTCCAAACAAAAATCGTCCTCCCCAGCAGCCTCGCGATGAAGTTGATCTCCCTGTTGTTACAAGAAACCAGCCTACTACTCACGTCGAACAAGCCAATCAACAAGAGAGGTTGATTCCTTTCCAACAGCCAGTTCACGTTGTTGCTCCTCCACAAGAAAAAGCAACAACTCAGTTCGTACCGATGAGGCCAACACATCTCCGATTGGATACCGAGAACAAACCAGAACAGAAAAGGATCCAAAAACCACATACTCAGGAACCGGTTAGACAACAAAGCAATCCACCACAAGAACATCCTCGTCAAGACAAAAATACAGCATGGAACCAAGGAGTTCGTAATGCTGTTAATGTTCCACAGCCTGCATCTACTGTTGAACGTCTTGCTCAATCAAACACTATTCCTGGAATCCGAATCAATAGAACTCAGACAATCGATTTGACAATAAATGCACGACAATCATCACCAAACATGGATGAATTCCATCAACGATCAAAGGAATTCCAAAAGCACGTGCTGCCATTCATGGATGCAGCTCGCAGTGCTTTTGAGAGTTACCGTAACGGAACACCTATCACAAAGAAAGCCTTCATGCATGAACAACAACAGTTCCCATCCAATGCTCCACAACTCGTTGTACCTGATCAGAGACCACGTAAGCTTCACGAATTATCTGATTCTGTTGATATGCCCTTGTTTATGCTTCCACCACCACAGCATCATTCAGCACTACCATCACAAAATGCACATTCAGATTCTTTAAATACAAAACTAGCACGTCCTTTGGACTCTTTACCAGCACGAAATACTAGCCTGAATGCACGTCGCACGTTATCTAACTTACCACTTGACAATTTCCCAGCTGCAATGCAGCAAATTAACCAAACCCTACAGGCTCTCTTGCCTTCAGAATCTAATCCGAATGTCGTGTCTAACAACCGAGTACCGCAAGCATCGGTAGTCATTGCATCAACAACTAGAAAGCCAATCGCAGCAATGACTTTGTTCAACCCTTCACCAACTCCTTCCGATCGCCATATTCAGGCAATCATTCGTGATATGCTTACAGAAGAACCAGACAGCCTCTCATCCGAAGAAGAAGAGTTCAACGAGGACGAAGAAGAAGCTACCTTCGCTGGACGTCGACGGCCAATTGTTGCTGGTGTCAGCCAGCACTCTGAACCCGTTCCATTGCCTGTAGATAACTACAAGTCCCCTGATCCAGTACTTCGTGGAAACCTTCCATCTCCTTATGGTAAGAAGGAGAACACGGCTCTGCCTGTTCTCCAAGCAAGCACTCTGGAAGTCATGACACCATCTGGCTCCGCCAGTCATCCCGCTATTATCACCACACAGGGATATAAGATTTCCACCACGACTGCTTCCACCACTACCTCCACGAAGACACCTTCCACCACTACAACAGAGTCTTCTACCTCTACTGCCTATGTTACTGAACCAGCACGCACTCAGACCCCTTCTAGCACTCCTTCTGCCTCTACAATCACATCTGTCAGTTCCACTTCATCACCTGTTTCTCCAGATGCTTCAACCTCTACTTCTGCTCCAGTTACTTCAACTACAAAAGCCACGCCAACCACTGTTGTCGTCACAAGCACTACGAGCACAACAAGCACCACGAGCACAACTGCTGCTCCAACCACTACTGAAGCGCTGGAGAAGCTTCAGCTCCCAATCGACAAAGAGATTGTGGAATCATCTAAATTTTCCAACGAAAAGGTTTTAAAGATTACTGATGAAGAACAGACCTTTGAAGAAACCGCAGTCGAAGAGAGCGAAGAGGAAAAGATTGATGAGCACAAATCAGCTTTGAAAAAGGTTGAAATCGGAATTAAGCACCGTATCTCTGTCACCGCATCAACTTCTATTCCTGTCTCTTCCACTACAACCACAACCACAACCACTCCCACAACCACTACTTCTACTTCTACTTCTACTTCTACTTCTACCACTTCCACTACCACAGCTGCTCCAGTTAAGGAAGAGCAAAATGAAGACGAAGAAGAGGAAGAGGAAATTCAAGATGTGCATGTTGCACAAACTGTTGTTCCAACCACCGTCACAACTCCAGTTATCACCAGAGCTGCACGACTCAGCACCACAACTGTGGCCAGCACGACGGCTCAAGTTTCTACTTCTACTTCTACTTCTACCACAGCCTCTCCTTCTACAACTACTGCACAAGCTACTCAGCTCAACTCTGACGAATCTGATTCAGATGAGGTAGCTGCACCAGCCGCTATCCCAATCAATGCTGCCGGAGTATCACACTTCGAGCCTAAGCATGAAGATGAAGTACTTAACCCTGATCTCAGCGTTGGCCGTGAGCCAATCCCAACTGGACCAGTCGGAATCGGAAGAAACCTCGAGCCACTTGATCTTGATGGACTCGGTAGTTTAAATTTATCAGTAAATATAAAATAAAAATTATTTCCAGAAGAGCCAACTACCATTGTTCCAGCTAAAAAGGCAACCGGATTCACTGCAGTAGCTCCACCAGCTCCACCAGCTCCAGCCCAAATAAACCCCAGCGTTCACACACTTCGCTCAGATTCATTTGACTCTCATGTTGTTTGCGCCTTATCACCAGAGACTGGACCATGTACTAACTACGTTCAAAGATGGTTAGTCATTTGTTTATTTTGAATTTTCGATAATTTAATGAATTTTATTCAGGTTCTTCAACGCTCAAAGTCTTCAATGCGAGCAATTCTCTTTCGGTTCCTGCGGTGGAAATCAAAACAACTTCGCCGACAGAACAACTTGCGAGCTTAAATGCATGAGCGGTAAGTTAGATTTAAAAAAACTCATAATTTTGAAAACCTCATATGATTTTTCTTTATTTTCAGCTCAAGGACCAGTTACTTCTCAAGTTCCAGAACGTTGCTCATACGATAAGGATCCAGGAGTCGGACATGGATACAACGTCAAGTGGTACTTCAACATGAAGAATTTACGCTGTGAGCAATTCGTCTATGAAGGACAAGGAGGAAACAGCAACCAATTCGAAACTTTGAGTGATTGTGAAAGATTCTGCGTTCCTCAGCCACGCAGTCCTTCCGCTAGCAAGCCAGCTGTTGCTCTTCCAACATCAACTACTACTCTCGCTACTGCTGCTCCTACTACCGCTCCAACCACTCCAGCTGCTCCAACCACCAAGATTCCAGCTTCTCATTCTCTACGTCCTCTCCCAGAACAGCCAATCAATATTGCTATCAATGAAGACGAAAACATCGAAGACATCGATAACACCGAAGACTATGATAGTTCAGAGGAAGACGAACATAGCCTCCCATCTCCATCCATCGTTGCGACCGGCCCAACTGCTCCACAAGGACTTCCAGAAGTTGCCCCAACTACTGATATCAAGCCACCAGCTCACGCCGCTAAGACTGTAACTCAGGAAGATGTTGAAGCCGAGACTATCAAGGAACATAATGCTAACAAAGATAAGAACTACAAAGCAGAACCAATTGCTTTCCAAGATCCATCATCCGTAGATGAAAGCCTTCCTCGTGTAGGACCAAGTCCACCAATGAAAGTTGATTACCAAACTGGACAAGTTGTAAGTTTATATATGCAAATGCTATGTTCAACATAATTTTCTTCAGAACCCAGTTGCCAGTGGAATTAAGATTTTCCCAGAAGGACGTATCGCTGTTGATAAGACCAGTACGTTCTAATCATTGTCTTAACGAACATATGCTATTTTACTTCAGAGTTTACCGAAGAAGATGGAGCCGCTCGTCAGAACCTTCCATCCTGCCCTAATAGTCTTCAAGAAATGAGATATGCTGATGGACGCCCAGTTATGTGCTTGCCAGGAAAGAACCAATGTCCAGACAAATCTGTCTGCTACTTCAATGGAATCGACTTCTTCTGCTGTCCAAATATTGAAGATCCATATGATAAGCATGTCTTTGGAGGATATGATGGTGAAGAAACCAAGCACGGTTACAAAATCTTTGGACCACTTCGTGTTCGCCGTTTGATGGATGAAGTTCCTCTTAGAACTAAGAGACAGACTACTATTGACCGTGCATTCAACACAGTTCCAGTTAGCTTTAGCATTGATTCCGTGATTGCCCCACTTAGATTTGATGGTATATAAGATTTATTGTAGTATTAATCATATATTTATATTATTTTTAGCTGAAAAGCCACGTGCTATCAGTCGTGCTGCTCGTATGCGCAAGCCCTCTGCTCCACAACACGGTAATCCAATGTGCCTTCTTCCTTTAGCTAAGGGAGAATGCGAGGAAGCTCATCTCAGGTATAATTCATGTTAGATTCAATTTCATAAACTTAATTATTCAGATACTATTATGACCGTGAGAGTGATTCCTGTCGCCTCTTCCACTATTCTGGCTGCGAAGGCAACGCCAACAACTTCGGATCCCTTGAAGACTGTCAACGTCTTTGTGTCCTCTCCGGACAGCCAGTTGTTCGTGCCCATAACACCGCTGTAACTCACGATATTGCCAAGCCAGTCATCCCAGCTGGACAATGCCCATCAGGAGCTCCACTTGGTGGAAATGCTCCAGTTCTTTGTGGAAGTTCAACCGACTCTATTGGATGCCCTGAAGGATTTTACTGCCGCGCTGGCCCACCAGACGTTTGCTGCCCAGGACCAAACCCAGCAGGTTAAATTTATTTATATTGAACACTGTTAAATAATTATATTTTAAGAGCAAAAGAAGGAAGTTAGATTTGCACCAGAAACCCCTAAGGCTCATAGCCCACGTGGTTTCCGCAATGAACTTCTTACTTCAACCCCTATCTTCATGTGCCCTGATGCTTCTGATCCATTAATGGGAGAGAACCAAAAGCCACTTGTTTGTGGAGCTGGATTTGACGGAGTACAGATGTGTCCAAAGGGATATTATTGTGCTATCGACAATGTTAGCGGAAGTAAGTCAAATATATTATCTTAATAAGGCAAATCTTAAACTCCAACCGATTATAGGCAGATTATGCTGTTCCCTTCTTGGAAATGCTGAAAGAATTCCAAACCAACAAGTTAATGCTCCATACTTCGGAAGACGTGTTTCTAATCCTGGAGAAGTAATCGAGCGTGGATCTCTTCCAGTTGATCAGGTTACTGATGCTCCAGCCCCAAGAGCTATTCCTTCCGTCGATTTCGCCGGAATTGATGCTGTTGCTGAAAACACCAAGCCAGTTCACCCACCTGTTTCCGAGTCATCTGAAGAATATGAAGATGATGAAGAAGAGACTCCAGAGCATCTCCTTATGAAGCCACTAGGCCGTCATGAGAAGCTCCAACAATCTGGTAAGTGTTCATATATCACTTCAAATTCATTATTTCAATATTATAGCCGCTGCTGAATCTCCAAAGGCTAGTGATCTCGAATCAGAAGTTGTTAATATTGATATGCCAACTGACGCTCCAGTAGTCGTAGAAGAGGTCATCGAACCCAAAATTAACACCGCTGAAAAGTCCATCTGCCATATGAAGCCAACCGAGGGACGTGCTTGCCGTGAAGACGAGAAGCCTCCAAGAACCAACCTTCAATACTTCTACTCTGCTAAGGACAATCGTTGCAAACTCTATTTCTACAGGTAAGGATGATCCTCATTTGATTTTGTCACCAAAGAACTAACTGAAATAAAATTAAAATTTTCAGAGGATGCGGTGGAAACGAGAACCGATTTGAACGAAAAGCTGATTGCGAAGCTCTCTGTGTGGTAAGCATTTGAAAATCTTTTTTTTTAAGATTTCTTTGAATTATTTGACATTTTCTCATCATATTCATTTCAGAATTAATTTGAGTTCACTAGATTTCCTTCTAATGCCTATCACGAGTATGTCCGCTTTCTCAGTTACAGAAACATCAGCTTATTATAATTAGCATAATACTTTTTTTAAATTAATTTTAATTAATTGTTTTCTTATTATTTGAATAGTTTTCAAACAAAAAACCAACCATTCCATAAGCGCACTGGCTTCAAAATTATCAAATTTAGTTCTTTGCCTGCGGCGCTTTACAAATCGTGTACCAAAAATTGTTCTTTGAGTTCCTTGTTTGCATAAGTTATTTTTTTTAATTAATTCTAATAAGATAGATTAATAATATCTAATTTTCCTCAAAATTCTATGTGCAATTTTTGTTTTTCATATGATAAATCATTTGAAAGCTATATTATATAATATATTTGATTACAACTGGATCACATTGCAACATCAAACTTAAATTGAAATAATACTCTATATATTCTTATTTTTTTTCTTTTTTCATCTCAATATTAATTAAAATAATAGAAAAATATTTATTTTAAAAATACTAAATAGATATTTAATAGCATGATATACATGTATACATATGACTAGAAATGTTTGAAAGATAACCCGGAATAATTACAGATACGAATCGAATTTCAAGAATATTTTCTATGAACAATAGAAAGTAATCTAATTAATTGAATAGTTTATGTAGCTAATGGACGTCTATCGTCTACTGAATCAACCTGTAAATCTGTTGATCCAGCAGCGGAATTAGATCCACTGTTATCCTCAACTTCTAAATATGATTATGAAATATCAAATCATATATCAAATATTACCGGGATCAGCATAATTTTCATTGTTGTATGACAACGTGTTTCGTTCTTGATTTTTCAATATTTTAGCCTGTTTCCATTGAGGTCTCATCAAATAATGAATAGTACTAGAAATAATTTTGAAATATCAAGAAAGATTTGAGTAAATTTCACTTACCATTGTCCAAAGACGACAACTACTTGGATAATAGCACCAACAAAGAATACAAAGCCTGGCCACCAATCCATAGTTAAATTGAATAAGGAATTAAAAATAAGGGATGAGATAATTGGACATATGGCAAGAAGTATAGAACAAACTAAAAATATATGAGTTGGCTTGTGTACATGTGTCTTTAACCTACCAGTCAACAATCTAGCTGTTTGTTCTTTTGGAACCATGCGAGGTAAGAAAGATCTATACCCAGGAGCAATACCACCGGTGATCAAAGCAAGACCAGCAGCTGAAATGATTGTTAACAATATTTCTCATTGATCTCATTGATCTCTTACTTATGAAGATTTCCTGAGTTGTATTAGCAAGAGATACAAGAAAGAATGAAGTAGCAGAAGCTGAGATCGCGAATATTATCATTATGCTATCTTTTCCCAACCAGTGAACTAGTGTTAAAGCCAGAGGACCTAAGATTTTTTTTTAATTTTTAAATAAAAAAAGAAAATTTACATAAAACCATTCCAAGAGAGAATAAAGATCCACGAATAAGAGAGTAATAACTGAATGTAGCATCATTCCATGAGAATGGAGGACGTTTTAGCAACAAGAATAAGATAGACATATCTATAATCATATGTTATTAAATTATATTCAATAACAAAGATGTAAACCTAATGAGAGGAATTCGACAAAAACGAAGAAAAGTGAGAGAATCAGGCACATTCGAGTCCATCCAGGACGCTTCTCTGTGATGACTTCAACAAGAGACATGACATAACCTGGCTTTTGTGGAGTTTCAATTATATTGATCTCTTGTGAATTTTCTGAAACAAATGAAATATTAGACAAAACGAAAATATTTTGCAATACCATCTAACTGATTATAGCCAAATCCTTCTTTTTGTGGGAAATGGGTTTCTCTAACAAAAAGTAAGGTGTAAATAAACGCTAACGAAACTGCTGCTAGTTCTAAATTGGAAAATTTATTAGAACTCACATCAGACATGTTTTTCTTACGTAATACAGAAGCTTGAACATAGCTTGCACTGTGCTTCTCAACCGAAATTAAAGCTGGTACAGCTATTAAGCTTACAACCAATGTACCCATCAAACTTCCGAAAGATTGAAGAAAAGATGCAACTCCAATACGTAATGGAACTGTGGATGAACCCTTAATTCAAATAAGGTATAAGCCAAGTTTTAATTAAGTTTCTTCATTATTATATGTTAATAGTTGTAACTTACAGGCTTAAGTTTATGTCTGCAATCATCTGTTACAATTGCTAAGGATGTAGCAAATATCGATGAAAGTCCGCCAGTCAAACCTGAATTGATGTTTTTAATCATAAAACTTTAGATATTACAATGATACCTGTGCAAAATTCTCCAATAAAATACCAAATATATATATTCCAACTTTCATAGGTCAAACTAGCCATTAGTTGACAGATATTATAAACAACAAAACCAGACATTGAAAACAATAAAGGCATCTTACGTCCTACAAAAAAAAAATTTTTTTTCATATTATTCTTATCTACCAAACCGTATTTATCTGACCATGTACCTATCATAGGAGCAATGAGCAATGTTGGAATCCCACTACATACTTGTAACCAAATTTTCATACTGGATATATCACGTTCAACTAAATCTTGCAATGTTCCATTATTTGTTGTAAGTTGAGCACATATAGCTGTTATATTTTCATTTGCATTCTCCTTAAAACATCAAATACTTTGTTAATATTAATAAAAGGAAATGCTTCAAAACTATAGAGAAAGTTGAAATTTGTATTAAAAACTTTTTCGAGTCCAAATCTAAGTTACTTTTCAGGAAGGGAATAAGAAATGTAGAGAAGAGATGGAAGAGAGTGATCGAAAGGGAGGGGGGGGGGGTTGAAAACAAATTCTTTTCTCTTTTAACAGTTTTTTTAAATTTTTTTGACGTGACATACTATGATCACGTATTTATTCATACACCTAATACTTTATAATTTCTTCACAAACCTGCAATTGTCCAGCTATCTCTACACATCTCGCCCAATATGTGAAAAGAGGTTGTGATGTTAATAGCAGGCCAGTTGAGATGGATAAGAGCCACATAACAGGCTCAACATTCACAAATCCACTGAAAACAAAAATATAAAGAAAAGCTATTCAGAGAAAATAAAATTATAAAATCTCATTTCTTTCTTTTTCATTTTGACTTGCAATAGGGTCTAATATCAAATGGCTTAACCTCGTAAGGCGTGCATAAAAAAATCTTGCCCTGCCAATATAGCCTCGATGTCTTCCCATTTCAAGCTATACTGAATTAATTTTAAAATAAAAGTATAATTATAATAAAGAACGATAGAGCTCAGCATAATAATAACAATTATTTTAAAATAGTTTCATATATTAAAAGATAATTTTAAAAAAGAATGATTTACTAAAGAGAAGAATGGCCCCATTTGAGTCGATATGAGACGACATGCTATGGCCGAAGCCTTCTCCACACTGGAAGCACAACAACAAAATTCTTGTCGAATTCATTTGAAATTCCATTTTAGTCATACAAAGAAATAAAAAGGCGTTAAACGAATATATTAAATAAACTGTCTTTTCTTTAATATTTTCGTTTATATAAAAGAAATGTTTGCAAGTAAAGCTGTTTTAAAAAAAAAAAGAAAAACTTCTTTGTAGTAGCAGATTAAGCAGAGAGTAAGATATAATTATAATCATCAGTATATTTGTTTGAAAGAAGATTTTCATTAGAACATATTAGATATGACCTTGAAGTAGAAGAAAAAAACAAATATTAATAAAGAAAAAGAAAAAAAACGGAAAGATAACCAAATAGAAAATTTTAATGTAAATGTTGCCTTCGCTTTGAATATTTTAAAATTTTAGTAAAAGAAAGAATGTTTTAACGGAATGAAAACTCGTATGAAATAAGGGTAAGTGAGAACCAGACATGAATAACAGAGGACTAAATAGTGAAAAGAGAAAGTGAAAGAAAAAGATAATTAAAATAAGAGAGAAAGAAGGAAAAATGGAGGTTGGGAAAAGGGAAAATGAGAATGAACATGAAAAGAGAGATAGTTAGTTTTGACAGAATTTTTAAATATATCTCATCATTGCTATTTAATACTAAATATATTGTATTTTATATCTTCATTCAAATTGTAATTAATAAGAAAATGAATATTCAATACCAATAAATATATTTTTTCTTAAAGTTTTCAGGAAAAATATTTTTTTTAGAAATGCTTAATTCACTCACCAGCATCGCTTCTTATTTTCTGGAGTTTCATCTCTATTCATGTTGGGGCCAGTCAATCGTTGAAGAAAGCTTCTCCGCCTATCCTGAAACATAAATCAGAATATATGACAACTAAAAGAAAGAAAAATAACTGAAAACCATTGCTGAAGAAAGTGGATTGAAATACTTATACCTTAGCATAATTAGCTAAGTTTTATCAATACTTATTTACATATAGTTAAAACAATTTTTTTCCGAATTTTGAGGAGACAAAACATATAATTCACATTTTCTATAGTTCATTCGACTATTTATTCTCCTGATTGAATGACTCTTCAAAACAATAAAATATCAGAAGCACTAAACATACTTCACTTTTCATTTTTTTTTCTTTTTTTTTTGGAAAAAAATTTAAAAAAAAAGAAACTAACTCGTGATTCCACCATTGCTCAATTTCGTTGACTAGACAGATAGGGAATTGCTTTCGGTTAATATCGGAAAATCAAGTGACCACAGCTACTTATCTGGTCAAGATGATCATAAGTTCTAATCAGCGAGTCTCTCCTCCCCCAGCTTTCAAAGTTCTAGATAGCACATGAATTTTAGGGTGTTTTGGCTAGCAAAAGACACTATTTTATCAGAAAAGTAGATATAGCTTTAATCATGTTTTTTCTACAATTTTCTAGACTATTACGATAGTTACAGTACGAGATTGACATTTGATATTAATTCGAATTCAATAAACAATAATATTTTCAATATAATAAAATGAATTATATATTCAAAATATTATTGAATGGCAATATTCCAAAAGAAGAGTGAATGAATAATAAAGAACGATTGAATCTTATAAACTATATGTAAATGAATTGAAAGTTTATCTTATAAACTCTATTTATAATCCAAACATCCCAATAAGTACTTTTGATTTATATTTCAACATACTATACTATACTATACAAGTAATTCTATGATAGAATATGAATAGAAAATAGAAAATACACATTTATATGAGTTTTGAACGAGTGACACAACACTTCTCAGTCATGTGACTGTCATCTGTTTGCCGTAAGAGACTGTTAGATCTTTCAGATGGGGCAGAAAGAATGACTTGAACAGGAAATCGACCATGTATTCAGACACATGCAATGCGACAATGATTGTTATAGGACGAGTTTGCGATAATTATGCGAATTAAACAGTTTTTGGGGAAGTTTATCTATGATCTTTGCTTTCCACTTAAAGATATACACATGTTTTGCCCAAAATAAGCTTCCGACTTTAAATTGCATACGAAGAAAATGCTTACCTCATTAAATAACAGTCTTGTATCATCTGTGATAACAGACATACTGATTTCTGATCGAAGTGTTGCATGTTCCAAATTTCCGTATCCATCAGGCATAGGATCTTGTTCATCAAAACTACCTGAAGTTTGAAAAAAGGATATTTATAAAGTTTCAGATAACATGAGTTTAAAATAAAACAAAATAACTTACATCTATATGCTTATTAAATTTGTTGAATAATAATTATGTCAAAAAGAACAACCGTTCGCATTACTCCTATACCAAGAAATAATCTCGAAAAGTTATATTCACGTGAAATTTTACGTGATAAAGGAATGTCACGTTTAAAAATAATATTTGGCATATTCTTATACATTCTAGATAGTTAATGAAACAAAAAAGCTTACCTCCGAAAATTTGATTATCTGTCGGTCCTATGGCATCATCATCATAGTAATAGTGACCTGGTTGAGATAATTGATAATTAGGATGAGAAAATCTTCGATTCGACATATTTGAGCATTGAGCTAAGTATGCAACATGCCACAATCGTAAGTAACTATACAATTGAAGGAGGTTGGCGTTTCCTGGTCAGATGAGAACCAATGATAACCCAAGATAATAAAGTATTGTAGAAACGGGTAAAGTTAACTTTTAGTAGCTTCAAACAAATTTTTGAATTCCAAAATTATGCTAGTGTGTTATCAATTTTCCATAGCTATCTTTGTATACATGATAAGAAGAGAACTTCAAAGCGTCTCCAGCTCAATGTTGAAAATATGGTGAAAGTTCATTCACAACGACATGATCAACCCAGTACATTATGAAAAAATCTTGCATAGGAACACAACTAATACAAGCTATCACATCAACTGAAAAGATCATCATCTGAACATGACAGATCAAACAATAAATTACAATCAAACAATATTTAAAAATTACTGGTAATCTAAAACCCATGAAGCAGTACTAGAAAAATAATAAAGCAGTCACACTACCGGGACATTTTTAAACAACGAGGGAAATTTCTAAGAATTTTTGTAAAACACATTTCAGGTAATCATTTGGGAACGCAGGTAAGGAGTATAGTTCAACTTAATCAGTCTTAGGAAGGTACTCTGCGTCCTCTTACCGTATTTCAGAAAGATATAGTGATTTCGTAGGATTGAATTATAGATACTAATGGCTTTCTGATAGTCAATGTTTTCATATCACGATCATAAGTGAACTGTAGAGTTTCAGTTGGATCAGAAGAGCGAATGATCTGAAAATGTCAAATTATAACAGTATTGAAAGTTTAAATTGCAAACCGAAATCTCACGAGGCTCTGTGAGTAATCCTCGAACCTCGATCTTCTCTATCCAGTTCAAGGCCTCGAATGATCCACCGGTTGGAGCTCCAATAATAGAAGCTTTTTTACCAGAATCAGTTCTGAAAAACTATATTTAGAACAGTTAAAAAAATAAACTTTACCGGAATTCGACGGAAGCACTAGCATATTTGTTTTGTTGGTAATCGTGAGTTGTTCCATCATCAATGTACAAACTTCCTTTGGCATTTCCAGCTTGGTCAAGGGCGACAAAAAGAGTGAATGGATCCTAAACCAGATTTCAATACAACAATTTCAAAAATTAGAGCACCTTAAGCATAAGTGACGAAGCTCTTCTAATACGTTGCCAAGTTGGAACAATGGTTCCTCCTCGTTGGAAAACAGGGATTGAATCAATTGGAACATCAATGTAGTGAGATCCATGTGCTTTTGTTTTACCGGACTCCCAATCATACCACTTAGTATTCTGAATAAAGGTTTGACATGGATAAGATTTAAAAGGATTACTTGTTCAACACCAGCAGGCAGTACAACATTAGCATTGTAAGTATCTTTGTCGACGATAGGATGAACAAGGAGAGCATTTCCAACCATGTAAGACTAGAATACCACAGATTAAAACATGAAACTTTGATTAGAAAACTTGCCCTCTCTTCCTCAAGGAATTTCTCATCTTCAGGGAATTCATACCAAATTGGGCGCATTACTGGATCACCAGAAAGAGCGTGTTGACGGAACAAGGAATACCTATATAAGAAATATTCAACAAATGCCTTATGGCTTTTCTCACCAATATGGAAGAAGGGCATATCTTCTTCTCAGAGCAGCTCTGATACGGATTCTGGTATCATCAGAAAAGACCCAGGGTTCACGTCTTTTAGTATCAATATGAGCATGAGCTCTGAAAAAAATATTCATAAAAATAGTTTAAAAAAAGATCCAAACCTGAAAAATGGCTGAAAAGCTCCAGCCTGATACCATCTGGTCAATAACTGCTCGTCAGGGTTACCGAAAAACCCTCCAACATCAGCTCCAACAAATGGATTACCAGCAACAGAGAGAGAGAGAATCATAGGGATAGAAATAGCTAAGTGGCCCCAATCAGCAGTGTTATCACCAGTCCAAATGGCAGCAGTACGTTGAGTTCCAATAAATCCAGATCTGAATATAATCAACATTTGCGATAATTCATACTTAGAACATACCTGGTCAGAAGGAAAGGTCTATCACGCCCTCCAGTTCTGTGTAATTGGCCTTCAAAAGTTGCAGAGTGATAATATAATCCATACATGTTGTGAATCTTAAATAATGAATATTTGGAATAAATCTGCTGAAGCTAACTCACTTCACGGTGTTCAATATTTCCATAATGAATAGAATCTCTATCCATAGTGATTTCTGGTCCACTGAATACCTAAATGAATGATTCATGTATAAAATTTCATTAACAAAAAAACATACAGATGGCTCATTCATATCGTTCCATGTGAAAAGATTGGGTGAAGATCCAGTATACTTGTCAAAAGAGAATTGGTTAATCCAATACTTGCGAGTCTTGAATAGAGCATTGTCATATGAGATTTTAAAGAATATTTACCTCAGGATGGAGGAAATCCAAATATTCAGAGGCTCCAGGCCAGCAATGACCTTCAAAGTCAGTTGTTCCATCAGCTTTCTTGACAAATAACCCTAAGAATAAATTCAGCATAATACAATAAACATATTAAAGCTTACCTAAATCCTTAGCATCCTTATAGACATAGTATCCGTCATCTTTCTTAATATGGGGATCGATAATAGTAACCATTTTACGTCCCTACAATCAAAATATATCATATAATTCTTGTACAGGTGTGTCGTACTCGAGCAGCAACTTTGTTAACCATGTCAGTTGGATTTGGGAACTTATTCTTGTCCCATGTGAAATATTTTTTGCCATCAGTATGCTCAATATCAAGCCAGATAACATCCATTGGCATATCATACTCATCGAACTTCTCATTAACCTAAAGGAAACCAAAGATTTCATTTCCATTATTTTTTGTTGATTACTTGAGCAACATCTTGTTCATCGTTGTAATTCCATCTGCACTGATGATACGAAATGGCAAACATTGGTGGTAGTGGAGTAACCTAGATTAAAACTTCAATGAATTGTGTTCGTATATTTATGCTAACTCCAGTAATTTCAGCCAATCCACTTTGAACCTTTTGAGGAGTTGGACCAGTAAAGAAGAAAATATCAACAAGACCACTTTCAGACATAAAATGGGCATCAAAGTGGGGTACCGTATCCCCCGATACAACTTTGTCCATCAAGGATCGGAACATACCCTTCGATGACGCCGAAGAGCTAGTATCAACCCAAGTTTCAGCTGCATTGAGCCTGAAAAAACAAAACACTATGCTATCCCCAAAACTTGAAAATAGTTGTATGAGTTCGCTCATTAATTCAAGAGCTAGTATCAATTTTACCATTATATTCGTCATTCATATCAGTCCAACTGATATCAATGCCTAACAATCGAAAATCGATATATGTAATAATGATTATATAAAGAAATGTCCTACTAACGCACCACAAAGCCCCAACAGTTCTATTCGATTTATGGGCAACAATGTATGGAACAGCCACATACAGAGCCATAGGATTATTGAGCTCATATTCGAATACATCCAAATTGAAAAGCCTACAATTTCAATTGTAGATGTAATTTTTAAACTGCGAAATACCTGTATGGATCAGTGTTTCCTACTGTGCTTTTGAGAGCAAAAGCATCAGCATGCTCGGGAAGACCGTAAGCTGTGCGGAAACCGATGAAAGAAACATCAACCTAAGGATAATTTAATAAAAATATATATTGAAAAAAAGAAAAAAAACATACTCCAACACTACTAGAACCGAATGGTTTGCTATCCTTAAAGCTCTTGAAAGTTTCTTCCCAGAAGTTTTCTGGGTATTCTTTGTCATCTTCGCGAACACGATACTCCTCAACCTAAAATTAAGTTTATGATAAAAAATAAATGAATGCTTAGAAAAACCTTAAGCTTTCCATCTCTATTAATTTGACCAACCAATTCATCGAATTCATTGTAAATATCAATAACAAAGGGAGTATAGTTAACAATAACCTTTAAAAAAATATAAGAATGAAATACAAAAGAACAAGAATACCTTAGTTTTTTTGTCAGCAGTAACAAGAGTTGCGGACTTGTCTCCGATTTCAACCGATGAGAATTTAACCTAAATCGAGAAAATCAACTAAAATAAAAATATTTCGCTTTACCTGCTTGGGTTCACCATTCAGAGCAAAGTTAGGCACGAAACGCTTACGAATGGCAGCTTCAGTTTCATCAATTTGTACTCTGACAGAGTTCTTAAAAGATATTGGTAAATATAAAATGTTCAAAAAAGTAACAACCTCTAATCCATAAATGCGAAGAGCTAAAGTATTATCATTGTTTTGAAGCTTTCCTTGAACAAGACTATCTGATGACTTAACAAGAGATTGACTGACAACAGCATAGCCCGTATTTTCCTAAAAACAAATAAGTTTACAAACTTTTTTTCCAACTCACAGTCAAGGCACGATGTCTTTTACAAAATCCAGATTGTTCACATGTCTTAAAATCCTGACGGTTAACTGCCAAACAAAAATGTATTAGAAATATGAATAAAACGCCCGTTTTCATGATGGATAACCACCTAAACCCAAGGTATTATCTATAAAAATATATTAAACTTAGTTATTATTGGCACACGAACTACAGAGAAGTAATATATAGCATATTTCAAGCACATATAACAAGGGTATACAAACTATGTAAAGCACACCGGTGTTCGTGCATTCAAAAATGGGCGAGCCACACGTCAGCATAGCCTTATCTACCGTATACGAAAAATCGGATGTTTGCCAAAAACATTTTGGACAAGATGAAAGAAAAAAAATAAACTCAGGGCCGAAAATGAAATAGTTATGATTAACCTTTTTTTACGAATGTAGACTGATATATAAATTTGAAATAAATAATTATACTTGCCTACAATAATTGATTGAATCTGATATTACGATGCACTACACTAGATTTGAATACAAACTGTTTCTTTAGAATTGTTTATGATGTTTTCTTTTCTGAATAGAGTGCACACTTATGTACATGACTATTCGAACAACTAATCGATAAAAGATAGGCTTTTAACATTTATCATAAATTTCTGGGAAGAGATTCTTTCTCAAGTTAACAAATAGGGTTATTCACATAACATTGTCCTTCATTCAATGTTGATTCGTAGGTGAATCCACAGAAAGAAATACACGTTATATTTCTGGTTTATTCTTTATCATTCTTTAGTTATGCGCAAAAAATTGGTATCATCATGTTGAAAGTGAATAAATATAAATGGAAGCTCGTATAATATTATAAGAATACAACCGTTCACACCATCTGATGAATTTGAAATGCACATAATGCCACGTTAAACAAATCTTTTACGTGAGATGTTTGTTTTGATATTCTAAATACCTTCTACTTCACCAAAGTTCTTGGATGAACATCAATGTAAATATTGTACCTTTTGAATTTCAAAATATTCTCTGTATTCATTTTTTCATCTCGAAATTAACGGGAAAGTGGTTAGATCGACGGTTAAATCGTGGATGGATATGTAGAGCTTCAAGACGGTTGTCCATTGTGTTTGCCCTGCACTCAGATAGAGTTCTCAGTCCAGATGGAGTTCTTCTGTCTCGTATGTTTGGACAGTTTCAGAATATCTCATGAAAATATTTTCATTATGTTTTCAATGTATGTATGAAACAGTTCTGGCTGCTTGTTCGTGCTTCCATATGACTTTCGTTTTAAAGAAATTTTGTTAATTAATTAATTATTTTAACTTCATTTATCTACTGTTATCAAACATATTGAGTATATCCTTATGTATGAGTTTATTATTTTTTTAAATTTCCTTATTACAACGTGTTCTTGATGAAACTTCATTTCCCTTTGTCCCTGCAAACTGAAAACATTTGTGCTCCAGAAGCAGAAATGACTATTTTTTACACCAAAATCTTTTGTGCAGCTCAGTTATTTCAGTGATCCTCAACTGAAAGCAATATAATCCTATCTACTTATACTATACATCACATAAAACTGTGACAATGCTCACAAATGCTGTCAGATTCTAACAGGTTGTTCAACCATTATTATAAATACCTCTTCTTCATTTTAACTGATGTAAGCATTTTTATAAGAAAACTTATAAAGAAAACAGGAAGAGAAAAACATGCTTCAGGACTAGTTCACTACGATCCAAGCAACTGCTGATCGAAGGTGCCAATTGCTCAGTGCACCTGAGCTACACATCTATTATATTATTTCACAAGTTAAAAAACATACCTCTCCATCATTTTTTATACTTTTTAAAAAAAATTAATATACATTCATAATGAATAAGTTTTGAGTTGTGAATAACGATGTATCTTATATCCAATATACTGATAATTCTATTATGTTAATATCATCTGAATCTGTTTTTGAAAGTTAACCTATATGCAATCCATCTTCATAAATAAAGAAGACAATTATTCTTAAAGACCCTTTACTCAATCCTCAGCTGGTCAGTTCAGGTTTTCTGTTCTGTTCTGCTGTAATGGTTCAATGGCTACATCTGACTCGTACGCTTATTTTCTGCAAAGAGCAACTGATGAAACTGCTGACCACTCACATCAGTCTGATTTAATTCAAATGATGCAAGAATCATTTCTTTCTTTTTCTTTCCTCTTTGCTCGTCTGTGAATTGCTCTCTCTCTCTCTCTCTCTCTCTCTCTCTCTCTCTCTCTCTTGCGTAAAACATTTTCAGATGTATCTCTGAATATCATTATTCAAATAGTCGGAATCATCTTTCAACATTTCAGTTAACATCATGGGTTATTCATCTAAATTACTATCAAATAAATTATACGACATGACTTATCCACAAACTTCAGCTTTTTACTTTATGTCATTACGATTCTTTTCATTTCCCTCAAGTTTAGCTATTGAGCCTGAGCTTGAAAGTTTGTTCAAAATTATAAAAAAACTTCATCGTTCTTATCCGATTCACGCCATTATCCAACTGACACTATTTACTTTTCGTTCACAAATCGCGTGAAATACGTGAACTTCTTGCTGTTCTGTTAATTCTGCTTAGCTTGAGCATTTTAAAATATGTTTCTTCATTTATTTCATATTCAGACAAACTATTCAATATGATTGGAACACCTACATTAAGACGGCCTTTAGAAAGGAAAAGCAGTTTCATTGATGAGCCAGTATTTGATCGAGGTTAAACATCTTTTATTTAATAATATATAAAACTAATATACTAATATATGGCTAAGTTCAAACATATTTTTATATTTAGGGCGTAGATCAAGCATAGAACAACTATCAAAGGCTTCTCCCTTTGGTCAAATGCTTGAAAATGTAATGAGTTTAATAAATTATTATTTTTATCTTATAGTATTTAAAGGTGAAGAAACTTGCAAATTCGAAAGGTTTATGGGATGATGAGATGCAACGTGACTTGCCAAAGAAATGGGAAAAGCACGGAGATATGATTGTTTTCCCTCAAAACTCCTTTACACACGTTAATTGGCGATATATTGGTATTTGCTAATAGTTTACTCTATTACCTTGCTATCTAGGCAGAGAATTATGGAAAGTGGTTGCTGATTCGTTGAAAATCAATAGACTTGGACGGAAACGTCTAATTGCTAATGATTCTGATAGAACTCCTCATGTTGACATCTTACATGGAGATCATGGTTGGGTAGAATACATTGATGAAAGAGGAATCAAGTAAGTATTTTAGTTTTTGACATATGTTAAGTGTATTGATATTGTAATGACTCATATGTGAGTATGTTTATCATTTTTATTCCAAGTAGCTCAATATCCAGTTGTTTTTTTTATATAAAATACTTATTGTATTTTTAATTGTAGATATAACTATGATGCTTCAAAAAGAGTTTTCAACAATTCAAAAAATCGTGAGATGCAACGGATTGCAGCATGGGATTGTCATGGGGATATTATAGTAGATATGTATGCAGGTAATTTCTATTAATTATAATACACAAATTAGCAAAATATTTAAAACTTTAAAGGTCTTGGATATTACACGTTTCCATTCTTGCTTTCTTGTCATGCAAAAAAAGTTTATGCTGTGGATTGGGATGAGGATATGGTTGAATCATTGCTTAGATCGGCAACAGCAAATGATGTTATGGACCGCATTGAAATTATTCAAGGAGATGCTCGAAGAGTTTGCTTCTATTGTCAATTAATGAATATTATTTTCCGTTTTCAGTCAACTCCTCAAGGTATAGCTGATCGAGTTTATTTGGGATTACTACCGTCATGCAGAGCTCATTGGCTAACAGCTTGTAAAGCTTTGAAAGTAAGAAAGATATTTAAGCATAATGTATGATATTCATGACAATTAAGGCGGAAGGAGGTATTCTTCATATCAATGATATAATACAAATTGGAAAGAAAAAGATTGCAAGAAGAGAAATTACAAAGAAGTTTGTGTTTCATTTTTCATTTGAATTAATTTTCCCTTCAATTAAAGACCATTAGCAAAACTTCCTTCAGTTGGTGAAGAAAGTTCGTCAAAAGAAAAAGAAAATGAACCAGAATCATCAAAGATAGTTATACCTGAAGGTATCAAGTTGAATATTTGTTTAATAATTCATTTTTTTCAGAATCGGAAAAGATAGAACCAAGTCAAGAAGAAACTTCAGAAGAAGGACAGACATTGCAAAGAAAATTCTCTCGATCAGCTTCAATAGTTGAGGAAATGGAAAACCGATCATTCCCAGAACCCACAGTAAATATTTTCATAATTCTTTAAATATGTGATCGTGTAATTTTTAGATTTTGAGAGAATTCGAAGAAGGTAGTTGGAAAAAACTTGACGCCTGCTATAAGGAATATGCTATGGATTGTGCCATAAAGTGAGTAAATTGTTTTCGAGATTAAAACAAAAGAAAATCTTTATTTGCAGTTGTACACGCTTTTTGAACAATATAAATTTATGTGATATGATGTATAAAGTTGCTATTTTGAATATAACCAGGTACAATTTATTTCTTTTTTTAATGTTTTTAAAGTTTGAAATGTTTTAGATATGGTAGTTCAAACACAAAATCTGATCATATTGTACTTGATTTATTATGTTGTCGTGAAGGAGATTCTATAGAAAAATTAGCTGCAAGAATATTAAATACAAATTTATCTTCATAAATTAATTTATTTGAATTATTATATGATTCTCAGTTATCCTTACACATACATATGCCTCATAATACTACTTGTCAGTTAAAAAACCAAATGTATATTTGTGAAATAATATAAATATATTTTCATACATTCATGTGTCAAACTTAATATTTGAAAATCAATTAGTTGTGAACAGAGCTTGTTTTCCAATCAGGTTTTTTCTTTTTTTCAACGTCTGATGTTATTTGAATGACTGGTAAGCTCTGAAGAAACGGATTCAGAAAAAAGCGTTTAAGTACACTCTGTATACCTGACGTCGGAAAAATACATCCGTGCGATGCTTTGGTGGCTCACATATATCATCTTTGAAATCAGTAATAGATGATCTATCTTCACTTTCTTAATTGAATTTTCATTTCCATCATGCTTACGAGGACTCTGACTGTTAGCTAACCTGGTTCAAGTTCTGTCAGTGTAGGTGCTGGCTCAAAATTGATTCTGGATAATATTGAAGCTCGATGTCTGAATTATCAGGTTCATATTACAAATGATGTTTGTGGCAGAACCTTCGATCTGCTTTTGGGCTCAGGGAAGAGCTTTGAGAAAAGGAATTACGTAATTCTCTATTTGCATCGATGAGCTCAGTCGTCATGAAGATATCATCGGGATCCCTCGTTGAAGAAGCATCTCTAGAACACGAGAAGTACTCAAAGCACGTACTCCAGTTTATCATTCCTTGCTCTCTCTCCCACTCACTCTTGTAAAACGATTCGATTCGATTAGCACCTTATTTTGATAATCAATCACCTCAAATATTTTAAGAAACGTATCCTTGATCTTCTATTTTGATATTTGAATATTCTGTTTGAATAGCAATATCCAACAGAACACATTGATAAAACTAGAAAAAACGCTGAAAACAAGAAAATATTTATCTTAAACAACATACATCACTAGAAACCTAAAAAGAATCCATTTAAGAGAAAGAATCCGATAAGCATAAGCTGACTGGAAGACGGATAATTCTTATCGTATATGAATGCACTGATCATTACCTCCTTAAATTATTTATTAAAGATTTATTTTAAAAAATTTTTAACTTCTTTGTTTGTGTAACCACTAAGTTTTTGGCATCCACCTTCTTCTCCACAATTGTCTATACCATCACATAGCTGATAACGATTCAGACATACAGGAGGGCATTCATCTATACGATATCTACTTCTCATTTTTAAAGAAAAATGATCTTACTAGCATCAGAACAAAGAAAGTTATGACATTGAAATGTATCTCTTGAACAAGGAATAACTTCTGTGAATATCAAACGAGACCGAAATATCAGATTCATTGGAATTTCCAATGTAAGCGGCGCTGTCATAAGACGATAACTCTAGATTAAAAGTCATTGAAAATATTTTAAAATTTGGTTAAATCATACTTTCTTATCCATTCGAACGATGTACGATCGATTTTGTTCATGAATGATTATTTCATTTGATTTTGTTGGCTGTCGTTTTGCGAAATGAAGAAAAGTTGCAACCGAAACTATTCAAAAATGGAATTTTTTCTTTCTCTTCTGGAAGCCTACCAATAAAACTGGACGATCTACTTGATGGGTTTAAAGTTATTAAGCAAGTTCGAGTTGGTGTTAAACGATGAGAGGTTTGAAAATCATTTGTCGAAATTTTCAACACTGAATTCACAGTGATATTTCTAAAATTTTGAATGAATGATTGAACAAAACTTCACGAATATCTTACCCTTCTAATGGACAAAGAGCTGTTGTATATTTTGAAAAACAAATAAGAAAAGTTAATAAAGCAAGAAGAAACATAGAATAACTAGAGCAGTGTCAAGGCTTCATATAGTTTCTGAAGTGATGCTCCTGCTATCGTGGTAATATCTGAAATTTCTGCTTTGAAGTGATCATTTTCAATATAAATCTCATCATCATATTCAATTTCCTATAAGTAGCTTCATGCCTTTTAATAATTTTTTATTATTCTCAGAATGAACAAAGAATAAACTATAATAACCAGGGTACATATGTATATAAGTAAGTAAATAAATTTTTTTTTAGTTTTCTGAAGAAAGAAAACAGTGAAATTGAGTTTATGTTTGTTTATAATCTCAGAAGATCAGTCACTATTCTTATCTAATTAATTTCTATTAAAAAGTCGAAGTTGCAGCTCCTTGATTATCAAAATATATTTCATCTGGCTGTAAGTTTCTTGGCACACGGGCACGAGGTTTTTCTCTACCACCCAAAGCAACCTGAAAGTTAAAAATATAAAATTTGTAAGGAAACAATGATTGTTGTTCTTTAGGTCATGTGAAATGCTGAAGTATACGAATTAACTATTTAATTCGATTCTATTACTTATTTTACATTTGAAATAATTTCTAATGTATTTTCAAAAACAATTTTTAAAAAAAGTATAAATACCTCTAAATCAATATCAGGATAAATCAAATCAACATGTGCAAACTTTTGATTTTCCAATAATTCTTTGGACAAACTACGTGCATTCAAATCAGAATGTTCATACCAATGATGACGAATATCTTAATCGGATAGGTTAGAGAACTGTCAATTATCATTACGATTGAAATTTTTTTTTTGAAGAACACGTACTTCCGGTTTGATCTTTCACAGAAATTTTGACTTTTGCGAATTCAATATCCGAGTATCTAATTAACAGAACTGATCTTGGAATATTACGTAAAATACATTCAGCATCTTCTTTGCTGCAGAAACCATAAATCAATCTAAGAAGAATAATAATTTAATTGTAATTGAGAAAATCAAAAGACTAACATACCCATCATACCACATGCTATAAAGATATTTATTTGTAATTTCAGCTAATTTGAAGAACCAATCGAAAAATGGAACAAGCTTCCATTCTCCATCAGTGGACGATGCTTTCTTCAACTGGTAATCTTCAGCAACTGACAACTTAAAAAACCTTGCAGTCAATTAATTCAATTAAGAAATACCTTCATGAAATTTTCCAAAATTATAAAACCTTGATTATTCGGCTTTAATCTATTGATTAAATGTTGCTTTGTCTACAAAAAACAACAAACAATGTAATAATATAAACAAAAAAATTGCAAACCTGCATAGCAAACATTCTAGGCTGTACAACTGCTGGACCATCTGAATTTTTTTGTGGAGTCTCTACTATCGCCTAAGAGTATTTTTTTTATTTTCAATTTTTTAATTGTTTTTTGAACTTGAAATTTCATCTCCAAAGCATCAGCCATCTCAGCACAAGATACAACGTTAGGAATATCAGAAAGCGGATGACGAACCTGAATAAGCAAATAGTATTGAAATAAATAAGAAAGGAAAAATTTATTTGAAAATATTATTGAAATAACATACCAAATCAGCGAAAGATCTTTCTAAAAACAGTCGGGCTTCTACATCAGACTTAGGCCCAACTAAAACAGCAAAGGGTAATGAAACCTTAAGAAATACTGTGAACCAAATATAAATTTTCAAAGAAATATAACCTTTTTTCCTACTAATTCCATTCCACAGCTAGTACGTAACCGAATACTGTAACACAAGCAATATCTTCTGGTAGCCACAGAGTCTCGGCGAAGTTGAACTTTCTTAGCCACCCTCTGAACAAGTTATACAGTAAATAATGAAAAGTTTTAATGATCTTACCATATCGTCAAATTTAGCTCGAAGCCCTCTTGTATCTTTCTTCAAAAACGTCGTTTTTTGAGGTTCAATACAAAATTCTTCAGATTCAAATCTATGAAACGAAAACTATTAGATTAGAAATCTTGAGAGACTTCTTACATATCCAAATAAGCATTATTCAAAAGTTGTTTAGCAGTTTCCTCTGTTATTAAATAGCATTGAACTTCTTGAGATTCTCCTAAAGACTCAATTCCAAAAGCTTGTCCACCCAAAACTCTAAAAAAAACAAAAAGCTCTTATAACATAAGAAATTAAATCATCTCAACAATTATTTACCTTATTTCAGTATTGAACCAGAATCTACTTCTTCGATGATTTTCTGCCTCTCCACATTTTACTACCACGGAAGGTGGCTGTCTGCTAACTATTATTGAGTAGTAAAGAAAATAATGAGCCATATTACGAAATTTGTTGTAGGCCTTCAATAATACAAAGTAAAAAAGGAAAAGAAGTTAATTCTTCAACAAACCTCGTCAATTTGGGGTGAATGAAAATATTGTTTCAAGTAAGTTAAGCCGGATAGCGTTTGCTGAAGCAATTCTCCAAAATATTCAAATCTTAGATAAACTTTTAAAATTTACAAGCATTATAAATATCATACTGTAAATGAATAGTATCTAATTGCTTGTAATGAAGTTGTTGTGTCCATAATGTACCTATACTGACCTGAAAAATTGAATATGTGAATGCAACCGAACACGCGTTCCTTGACTTATACAATGAAATTTAAGTGAATTATATTTTTCACGTGAAAAATGTAGCTATGAGTATGTTTATCAAATAATTTACATAATTTTTATTTAAAAAAATATTAAATTTCTTATCATATCTGTATAATTCATATTAATCAGTCTGTATTCATTTCTATGTCATTGCACCAAAATACCTAATAATGCGATAGTCATCAGAATATTTACGTTTGACGTATTAAAAGCATTAAAGTTCATGACGTTTTAAAAAATAAAATAAAAATTTAAAAATAAACTCAAAAACCTTTTGTTGTTTCATTGCCCATGATAACAAAACATTGCCCATTAGATGTTGTTTTTCCTCCTCATAAACAGCATATAAATTCTCCAAAGTTGTTACAATTTTCTAAACAAATATACATTACAAACATATCTGACGTCAATGAAAGATAAGGTCATATTTGAATGTTCTATTTGATTACCTGCATAAATGCTGGTTGATTCATCTGTGGTACGTTACCAGCAAGTAATGCATCAACATCTTCTTTAAATATCTGATCCATATTAGGTAAAGCATAATTGCTCGAAACTTAACAAACCTGATATACTTCGGCACTTTGGTTATGGCGGCACACGAAGTTGCCATCGACGGCCGGTTCGGAGGGAGAGAAAGCTGATGAACTTTCCATATCCACATCCGAAAGGCCGCCAGTTATAGACATTTTTGTTTCTAAAATATTGAACCACCACGTAAATTTACTTAAAGATTGTCACAAACACAACAATTATTTCAATAACCACAAGACATTAACAATTCAAATCACAAGTTGAAAATTTGTATTCGGATAGGATGAACAAATCCATACAGTTGAATCTAATAAATTTGTCATAAACAAATTATTCTGTCTCAAAATAGGAAAAGGCTACAATCAATAGTAGCAGGTTCCTGGGGGTCACGGGGACAGCGGTGAAGGTAGTGATGTGGTGAAAGTCGATGTCACTTTGAGAGAAGACCTAGAACCCGTCTCGACGATGCATCTTATCGCTTCCTTCGCGATGGCAAACCGGACACTTAGTCATCAAGACTACATTTGTAAAGTGAAACCATATAACGAAAAACAAAAGTTTCGGTCCCGAATGAGTCTCGAACCATCAACCTTTCAGTTAAACTCGGAAGTCAAAGTTAAATCGTTAACTTTAAACCTCTCGAAATAGACTATTGAACTGAAGGACTTAGTCAATCCGTTAATATGAGAAATAACTCATGGTATTAGCCTTCTCTATTCGAAAGAACACTTATGATAAATTGGATTCCCTGCGTTTGTTCCCATTTTCCTTACAAAAACATACTGATTAAGAAAAAAAGTGCAATGAAACAGCATAAACAAGCCTCTTCCCACTGGCAAATAATCTGCTATTGGAGACTCGTTAAAAGCAGGCTCCTACAGCAACATTCTCAGTTAAAACCAAATAAGCATGCAGACAGCATTATTACGCTTCGTCCTACTATTTTTTATTTTACAAGTTATAATTGATTCAATGTTAATTGAATGCAGGTACTCTTTATACTCTTTAGTTATATCTAATTCAAATTTCTTCTATATCTAGATCTGTTAAGCCATATGAAGAACCAAGACCCCGTGTCTATCGCAGCGAAGAACTTTCACAATATTTCCCTGATTATGATATCTTTATTCCTTAAACATGATGCTTCTTATTCAACATAATGTTGCCATTGATCTGGATATTAAAACCAATAACAAAGCTATTAATGAAATAATAATAAACATTATAAAACTTTGCCAGTTTCAATTAATGCTACGGCTTCGGAAAAATTGTCCACGCAATTCCGCTTAGTATGTGGTATTTTTAGCTCATCACCTTCAAACAGAAAATGATAATAACGATTCAAAGAAGTACAAATTGCACTTACCGTCTTGATATTTACCAGTTTTCACTAAAATACCCTTCATTCCAGAATCAATTGCTCCAAGAATATCATCCGCAACATCATCGCCTTTAAATTTTGGTTAAGAATATTAACTAAGTTAAGCAATTGCCTATCATAACTGTATTTTCTATGTCAATATCATCGCCCAACGTTTTGATACCCATTTCGAAAAATGTTTTGCTCGGCTTACCTACAACGGTGGCCTAAAAGACTCAATAAAATGAAAATGAAATACAAATAAACTAGTAGAACCTGTTTTCCTGAAGAGAACTCAAGTGCTGTAACAAAAGGACCAGGTCCGAGAGCCAAACCATCACTTCTTTTATAGTACTTAGCCTTATGAATGGCAATTAATTGCGATTTTTCTTAAAAAACTTTTTCGAATAATATTATATATTTTTTTAAAACCTTCTAAAAGAAGCTTGAAAGCTTCGTTCATACGCTCAAAATTAAATTCCGAAGGTGCTAAGCCTACTACCACACTGTTGGGTTCCGAGCAATCAACACCTGACGAAAATTATTTGATTAATGATTAACTTGATCCAGGTTACCTGCAAAATCCTCCAATGCTTCCGGTTCAAGAAAAAGCAATGGCCTCAACTTCCTCTCTGTTACAAGCCTAGGAATCAAATATCGAGATCTATCAAGAAACAAGATGATATATCTAACCTCTGAGCTGCTAACAAAGAAGTAAAAATTTCATTTTTTTCAATTGAAAACCCACACTTAGTTAGACGATTATGTAAAACATTTGTAGATTCCTGAAGATCATGCTAAATATTCTAACATCAGCTTTAAAGATTAAACCTTGGTCGTGTTAGTTATAAATTTTACAGGAAATATCTTTCTTAATCGCTGAAGTGCTTCAATAGCTCCCACTGTGACTTGATCCTCGATATGTAATGTTCCAGATAAGTCAATAAGAACGGCAGCCCTACGTGCAACAGCCATCTATACCCAATATAATAATGTTAATAAAATGTTGTTATAACGCATAACATGACAAATATGCATAGATATTCTAAAAATAGGTCTACTTCTGACATATTTATATACAAAAATACACGCAAAAAAAGATCATAAGTGCTAATATATGTGATCGCCAACAATAAAAAGATATTCAAAACATCTTTACACGCAAGTAGTTTTCTATATTATTACGTCAAAAATAGTTCGATGCATAGCTACAAGATGATAATATTTACAGAAACATAAGTTAGTTTGTTAGTACGAGCTGGGAACCATTTGAGACAGGGTTAAACCCTGGGTGGCTAACCACTTATTTCCACGAGAGCAAATTACATCTGCTAATCTATCTCGAATCATAATGAAAGCTCGTTTGAATTCTAATCCATCTCCACGAGATCTGAAGGCAAAAAGAATCAGAAGAACGATGTTAAGAACAAACCTTCTAATATCAACCATTACTTTACGTATACCTCCTTCTACCATTTCAATGACAGATATTATAAACGAGATTTCGCGATATGTAACCAATATCTGCAACTTCTTATAAGGCAATTAACAATTTTGAAAAATACATGACAAGGGGGCTGATCTTTAGCGGCAAAACCGCAATCTTCACAAGCAGCGAAAAGTCGAGTGACTATTTCTATTTTGGATAGTACGACACAGAAACGTGTCATACGACGAACCAAGTTTTGAAGAGGATCCTGTAAGCATAGATAATCACGGAAACTTGATGAGCACCTTACCATTACTTGTGAAGAATCGGAAATTTGACTATTTGTCAACAATAGGTTTTCGATGGATTCAGGTTGAGAGAATGAAATGTTTTGAGCAGATATATCCACAATAGTATTCATTGTGTTGGTAATATCGAAAACGGGTTGTGATACAGTATCTCTGAAAAGAAAGGTTTCTGTTTAACATATTTGAAATTTTAATCATACTCGAAATCCAACATAACTTTTCTTCTCTTAGCAGAAGGTACATTCATGCTTTCTAAAAACAAACTGAAAAAAAAACATAATTCGGTCATAATACCTGGACGTAATGTGCACCACGGATGATTACGAATTCGTTCAAGATCAGCTCGGCTTTTGGGACTTTCGGTAAGAATTATTCTAAGAAGAGCTAAAGAGAGATTAATACAACACTAGAAAACATACACAAAGCTTTAGTATCCATCTTCTTCCAAGGATTAAGTGTTAAACTTGTGCTACTGATCCAACCTTGATATGGAGCAATATTTCTAAACAAACAAAGAAAAAATAAAAAAAGAATGTGAAGATTACTTCTTGGGAGCATCCCAAGGTAGTTCGCCAGCTAGTAATGTTACAAGTACAACTCCACATGACCAAACGTCAGCGGGTGGTCCCCTGTTAATAAATGGTTTGCATGGAAAGCATAATTTTGCTTAGTTACCTGTAAGTCCCATGTAAAACTTCAGGAGCTACATAAGGCAAAGTACCGCATGAAGCGTTTAGTTTTCTTTCCTTTCCATTATGACGGAAAACAGTTGCCATGCCGAAATCAGAAATTTTTAAAACATCTGAAAAACCAAATCGGTAAACCAGAAATTATAAGAATTAACCTCTCTTAGTAAGAAGTAAATTTTCAGGTTTAATATCTCTATGGGCAATTCCATGAGAATGAATGAAAGATAATCCTTCCAAAAGCTGTAAGAAGTAGAATTGAGCTCTTTGAACTGGAAGACCAACATCAGGTTCTAAAAAGACCAAATAAAATAAGGAAAATAATAAATTGTGAACCAATTTGATCAAAAATCTCTCCTCCATCTGCGTATTCGAGGAATATTTGAAATTGGTACAAACTGTGATCCATTCTAATTCCAATGCATCGAATAACGTTATCATGACCTTCTTTTGATAATCTGTTTTGAATAAGAGCCTGAAAACAAAGAGTCTTAACAATTTCTTCTAATATTAAAAACCTCTTTCTTGAATTCATTTACTAAATTTCCATGTTTTCCTAAATCCAAGCATTTCATAGCAACAGCAAATGTGGGATTCTTTGAATCTACTACCAATTTCACTTCACCAAAAGCACCTGAAACATATACAGGTAACACATAAACAAGGTACGAAGGTGAACCTTCTCCCAGAGTTCTGACTATTTGAAAATCCAAGCTGGAACTCAAATAAGGCTGATAATTTTGAGATTGTGTGGTACTTACTGCCTGAACACAATTATTTGTGCTATACTAGTTAGTGAAAAAGTACCTGAGAAGGGCAATTAGGAGATGCAGCTACCTCCATCATTTGCTTATTGTAGTTGCAAATATTCTTTAAAGATAAACTTAATAAGATTATTCTCTAAAGAATTGAGAGGTCGAAACTTTCTGTTTGCCGCCAGATACCGCATTACGTACAGGACAATACAGTACACCATTAATTAAAACAATTTGGTGAAGTATTACTTGATTCAGTCAGTTTTTCTTATATTTCAGCTATATTAAAATGTATTAAGTAGTTAAATATGATTAAATTATAAGACTAATTTCTATATTTTACTTTGTATTTCCTTTTTTTATAATTATAAGTCTGCGAAATGTCGTTATGCTAGTATTTCAACTGTGCCAAGTTAAAAACAAAATTCAAGCACTGAAAACCTCCATCGGTTCAACGAAAAATTTTCCAGGAACAGAGAAACACATCAAAGACAAAGCAGCTGATGAGGTTGTGAAGCAAAACCGGTTTAGGATGCGCTATGTAACAAGCTTGCACACTGAGATTATTCCTTTATTTAGACACTTTTATCTTACGAACCTTTTGTTTTTTGTAAATTGAGGAGGAACATCATTATGTTTTATTATATAAAGAGCGGGTGACTTTTTGCTTGCAAGCTTTGCAATTTGTTATGTTTAAAAAAGAACTTTAATTCAATTCAAGCAATGCTTTTTTCTTTGCTGAACCCCGAGTTTGAAAGTAGGAAATTCAAAGGCGACGACATTTTTCTGGTTAATAGAAAGATAGAAAGATAGAAATAATTGAAATAAATATAGAATGAAAAACCGTTTGTGAAAATCATGAAGTACTCAACTTTCCTGTTGTGCAATAGATATCCGGATGGTACTCACTGAACCATTTGAATTGAAAATATTTGACAGTGAACTCTAGAGGTCGCTTTGTTTGTCTTCTATTCTACAAAAATTACCCAGCAATGACCGCTTCGCCCTCTGAAACCTTTTATCTCTCTTGTATTCGCCTTCTGTTTGCTGTTTGAAAGGCTTGCATTTGGTTTGGTACTCTATTTCCGGTGCTTGTTTAACTTCCCATCTCCCTTTGCTGTGCTGCCTTAAGGCAAGATTCCTGACTCCACTCTGAACCTGCTCATTTACAAAATTTCTTCTTTCTTGTGCTCATACTCTCATTCATAGCATTCTTCTCTCCCGAATCATGTCAAGCAATATTTCTCTCCTTTTATGTACATTAATGACCTTCATAAGAAAAATCCGGTATCCACTTCAAGTCAATGCTCCAAATCTAAAAATACAAATCTCGAGTGTCAAATAAGATAATCCAAATAGGAAAATGGCATCATTTTCCACAGGATGCTGTTCAAAAGATATGGAGAGATGGTAAACTACCGGATTCATTTGGAGAGGAGTTCAAGAAAAAAATTGCAAAAACTACCTAAAATATTTTTGAAATAAGCCACGTCGAATTAAGTGTGTTGCAAAACGGGCAAACTATTTGACAGATTTCTTGGGGCAAAAAACGATCGTGATAGTAAAAAGCTGCGAGCAATTTTATGAATTTTGACATAAAAAAGACTTTTCTCTATTTTAATATGAAACACTTGGTTTCAATCAAATGTAATGTGCGTATTTCTTGGATTCACCTTAACAAACTAGATCCATCACAAACAAACAGAAAATGTAAGTTGAACATGTGTTCGTTCTTATGGATTAGCAGAAAATTATTTTTTGTTTCTACTAAGGAAAAGATGTTTAATCTATCAGCTTCACTTATTAACATGGATGGTCAACAAACATCGGCAACTAGTCTAAAAACATTCCGTTTTCGGTCCGAAAATGTATTAAAACCATGCCTTCTGCAGCAAAGAAGAAAAACAAAAAAACCAGACCAGAACATGATAATCATATAATCAACCACGATGATGATGAAAAGTGATGATTACATCAAACTAGGTAAACACACTAAGATTCTATTATCAGCATGAAGGAATTCGCTTTTACCATCTGCATAAGCAAAAAATATGAAGGCTTTTTAGCATTATGATGTTTCCATCTCATAATCTTGGAATGTTTTCTTCTTTTTTTCTATAGCAACTAAACCAACTCAAAACAATGAAACCGAACAATATAACTTTGAAATCTGTATATGATTGCATGGACAAGTACTTGAAATTCTTTTTTTCTTCCAAAAGAAAAATAAAATAATCAGGTGATATAAGATACGATACAGAATCAAGACTTTTTTCTTTACAGTCGGATTACAAACAATTTTAAATTACAAAGGAAAACAGATTTATTCGTGTACGTCAAATTAGAAGAATTAAAATGTTCAGGGATGTAATGTTTCTGAGATCGTAGCAGAGAAAAAAAAATTATTCATTAAGCTATATTTAAATATGAATATAGTGATGTATATATTAAACATATGTAGATTGTCATACCGACGTCATTGTTGGAAGACCTATCAACTTCAAGAACAAAGTGATGTTGATTTCGCTCATTGTGTTGTCATTTTTCTATCTTTCACAGGCTTGAGAAAATTATATTTCTTCAGATTTCAAAACAGAAGCCTGTATCTTATTGGCTTTTTATTCTTCTTTTTCATCTCTTTCTCTTTTAATTCTTAATATGAAATGCATAGTGATCTTGCCTAGAACAACGGTATGATGATTTTGTATTTGTTGTTTCAATTCATCTATTTGATCTGAGCACACAATCGCTTCTCCCTATTCGCTTTGACTATCTTCTCTCTTCCCTCTCACTCCCACATCTTTTATTCTCTGATTCGATTGATTCTTATGTCTTCTTATGTCTTCTTACGCTTTCTGTGAACCTTTAACCCACTTCTCCCTCATGTATGTATGAGCTACCGCTCTCTTTCTTCTCTCTGTTTTGTTCATATTGTCTGTCGATGACTTACCAAACTCCAGACTCCCTTAGACACCTCACATCTCTCAATTTCGCATGCTTCTCAACACTGTTCATCCTAAACTTTCTCTTCTCCCCATCGGCTCTGTTTTCTTCGCTGTCCTGAAGCCAGCCCAGCAACTCCGTACAGGGCCACTGACCCCGCCCTTGTGCCCTCAGGTGATATTTAAGGATTCTGCTTGTCCTTTCTTCGCTAAACAGCCTAAACTCAAGCTTCAGAAGCAGTCTTCTATTTCTTACAGTCAATATGTCTCTCCGGATAGTTTCTGTTATAGCCATTATGGTACGTTTACAATAAATATCTAACAATTATAATTATATAATAATATCATCTAATAATACGATTTTCAGGCTCTTTCTATTAATGCTCTCGATTTGTGTGAATACTACCAAAGAATTGGAAAACTTCATGAGCATCCAGAATGTGCACCTCGTGGACGCCCAGAAGAAGAAATTGATATTTATGTGCCTGAGATTACCACAACTGAAGCTCCACGCATCGGGTTCTGCTCCAGGTGTGTAAAATTTTGCAGTTAATTGCAAATTTTTTTTATTTACAGTTCTGCTGCTTTGATTCAATGTACAGCTGATAGCATTACATGTCCCTTGTCAGGCCAAATATGTATTCAATCTGACGGAGAAAAGTGTTGTCAAATCGTTACTGCTGGTGAGTTAACTGTTCATTCCGTTAACTATAGACGTTTTATCTCTGAAAAAAAAGAATATATTGCTTTTGAGTACATTTCATCATTTCTTTGATTTGAGAACTATAGAGACCAGGTTTCTGAATTAGACTTCAAATAGATCAAACTGTTTGACAATGAAAAAAGAAAGCAAAAATTGCATCTTTAATGAGAACAAAAGCTTTGAGAGCAACGGTCATGGTCTTCCGTTTTTCTAATTGATCTCAATTCTGGAAATGAAATGTTGACCTCCGGGGTATCGCGAGGTTGCTCATAGATCAGCTGGTGCACCCTCCAGGTACAGCTCATACTCTCGCGGTTGTCCAGCATAGCGCTTTTCCAAAACAAATATTATCATTCGAGACCAACAAAAGCTCAAAGAATTCTAGACCCGCTAGATTAGTTGTGCGAAACTCTTATTTGAGCATGATCCTATCTCTTCTTTTCTTTAATAATACCATAAGCAGGTCAGAACGGTATCAAGTGAACTCAGTCAAGCAATCCTCTTTTGGGACAGAGCAAGATATCTAGTTTCTGAGCAGCAGCATGAATATGAAATAAGCAGGCCAGCTTGAAACTGAACCTGCTTTTCAAAGCATTTTAATCTTCTTTCCTCAGGGTACACTTGGCCTTGAAAACAAAATATTTTATAAAAGATGTGAAACTCAAATATTTGACTCAAATTTCTGCAGGTATCCCAGCATCTCAAATCAACTCCAAAGTTGGAGACTGCCCACGACCTCTTGGAATTTCAGTTCTTCAGGTTTCGTTATGCTTTCTTTTTATTCATATCTTAATTGCTGCAGGACAACACATTAGGATGCTGGATGGATTCAAACTGTCCAGGAATTCAGAAATGTTGTGTAGAGCCTAACCCAGTTACAAACTCTGCTACCCGTATCTGTCGTGACCCTGTCGGAATTTCAAGTATGTTTCATTGAAACATTATAAAACTATTCCTCCCTGTGTGACTTTCACCTACCCATGCCACCCATTCCTTGAAATTTTGCACAAAAGATTGTACTTGAGTTTTCAAAAATGAAAACAGCAAATTATTGCTATTAGCGTACAAAATCAATCGTTTGTGTTTTGTGTCTCAAATTATACGAACTTGTTTTGAGCCATACCTATAATCCCAAAATTGAAACATAAACCTTGAAACTGTGGAGCTTCAGCTCTATTTTTTGGTTCATGCTTTCAATGAAACTTCCCTTCAAAAACCTTTATCAATATTGTCTGAATGTTGCACTGTGGACCTGTAGCCATGTTCGCAGGCACCTCCATCTGTAACCTGGCTTTGGCCGTTGGAAGCTGTACCGCACCATCTGTTCGATACTACTACGATTCATCATCCGGACGTTGTAATCAATTCATGTATTCTGGATGTGGAGGAAATGCCAACAACTTCCAATCTTTAGATAGTTGTCACACTACATGTGGTAATAGCGGTATGTTCCATGTTCATTAAATCCTTTAAACCTTTTATGTTAGCTTCTATTCATTCTTTAGTTATTTAGTAATTTATAAATTTAAATATTACTAAATATCATCCATATCATTTTAGGAATCAAGAAAACACCACAATGCCCACCTGATGCTAACACAGGCTTGAACTGTCTTTTCGCTCATGCTGATGCTTGTAACACAGACAGCGATTGTTTGGGACGTGAAAACACTGTAAGTTTTAAATTTTCATCGGCTTAACTTCCTACAGTAATTACTGAATTTCATAACTATGTTACAGGTCCAGCCATCATGTTGTATGACTACTTGCGGTTACAAGATCTGCTATCAATATTAAATAATTTATTTCAAACGACCTTTCTTATTTAAATTTAATTTCTAAATTAATTCTTTAATTATTGTTTATATCATATGTTTTATACTTAATTATATTGACTTTAAGGCCAATTCTTTCGAAAATTGCCAAAATCTCGCCAGGGAGATGGATTTGAATATCGGGAAAAACGTTTAAGTTCCGATATTCACCATTCTCCGGTTGAATATGATTATCTATTATCTATTACTTATTATATTTCTATATTGATAATTTGAACTGTCTGTACATACTGCCAGTTGTTGATTGTACGAAGATTCATAAATTATTTATTTCATTTTGAAAAGTCAATATCATCAAATCCTTTTTGAAAATCCAATTCAACATACATGTTTCAAACAAATAAAATCTTCAAAATATTTTTTAAAGTTTATATTCAATAAGAAGCATATACATACAAATGTATGTATATGTATGTATACACATACATATGACATGAACTCAATCGGATCACCTATCCATTTGGCAAATATGAAATCATACTGCTAGGTAATCCGATAACTCCATTTATTCTTTCAATATACACGACAAGCTATCAAACTTTTTTATTTCAATTACCTTTCAAAGATAATAAGTTTGACATGATGTTCGATTGATTATTTGATATTTTGATTATATACGTATGTATATATAGATATATATAGATAAACAGAAGATTATAATACAAAACAAAAAAAAAGAATGAAAACTCTGAAAGATACATACAGATACATATAGATACATACATATATATGTATGTAGAAATAATTATAAATAATAAAATTAATTATTTCTTATATTATATATTATGTATAAAAAAATCTAAAATCTATATATATACATATAAATCAAAAAAAATTAAATAAATAGAAGTCTATAGCAAAGAAACAAGAACGTATTCATTTTTGGGAGTGTTATTCACTTATAGGTTAATGATCTATGTACATACTTATATACAGATAGAAACAGTTTTATTCAATATAAAACATTAAAAAACAATAAATAGGACAAATTTCATTAGAAAATGGGAAAAACAACTTAAATTTATAGTTTTAATATTATATATCCACGATCTTTGTTCAATAATCACCTTCTTTTCCTACGTTGCCAATGCGTTCATGATTATGTAACTTAATCTAAACCGAATTACGTATTCGACCTCAATATTCTTGCTATTTTTGGCTCAAAAACATGCAAAAGTTCTGGAAAAACAAAAAAAATTAACAGTTTTGCTTGATTGTCTTCTTCAATGATCCAAAATGGTTGTCTTAAGCAAAAATCAATCTGAACAATAATATCAAAATTTAATTTCAATTTAATATAAAAAATTATTTCCAAAACTCATTGATTAGTTATAATTGATTTTTCAAATAATTTATGATAGTATTGTAGCTATTTTAACTATTTATTTCTCAAGAAATAGATAGATATATAGGATATATGTATGAATTTGGTTTGAAATCGTAATATTTTGTATTATACTGATATGGGTATTGTGGTTGAGATGCAAATTTTGTTCAAAATTTTGTATTTCAAAATCTAATACTGGATAGGAAAATATGATTTTGGATTTCAATATTTTTCTTTTAATTATCAGGTACCTAATCACACTTAGCAGAAAAGTGATAGTCTGACTCAGACATTGATTTTTCATTTCATGTTCACAACTGAAATCCAGTTTTTCCTAATTTTCTAACGCTTTAATAATAATTATACTAGATTTTAGCTTTAATTTACTTCACTTATAAAGCTTACTTGTAGGCTTTTCCGTCCCGCCCACATGTGCTGCTCACAGATTTAGAGAAGGAGAGAGAGAGAACGAATTATCACTAGATCTCCGCAATATACTCCCTCCTCCTTCGATTAGCTCCACCCTTCATATACGGGGCTGAGCTACCAATTCAGCTGCTGAGAGAGATTGTTCCAAAATGCCACTTTAGATACGTTTTTATGAACAACATATACAAATTTCTTTCTTTCTTTTGCTCTTAAGAACGGAGATTTCACTATTTCTAATCTTTCTTTTCAGTTTTATTTTTTTTTCTCATTTGAAATTGACAGCACATCGAAACATCTAGTGATCAACGGGTTCATGGTAGTATGCCCTTAACCAGGGCCGTCATGCATAAGCTACAGTTTGCTCGAGGTATTGGGCAAAGAGAGATGTTACGAGCTAATACATTACCTAGTATTACACGTGCTAAAGTAAGTTTTCTTCATCTTATAGTATTTCTTATTTTAAACTTATTTCATATTTTTGGCTATTACAAATTATATTCTTCGTTCTATCTGGCGTTTTCTTAAGATTTTTATTATTTAACTTTTATATAAAAATCTTCAATTGTATTTGAAATCTGAATCAAAAACTTGCTTTTTTCTTTCTGCCTTAATATTTACATTTAACATATTATGTGCATATGTATACCTACCGTATATAAATATTCAGAATTTTTGACGTCATCAGTAACTGAGAATTTAAAATTTTAACTTCATATTGTTAGTAAAGTAGGCAAGAACGTGAAATATTATCAAGTTTTCATAGTTTGAACATATTTTTCCAACAAATTTTTTGTTTTTTTGGAAAGAAATATTCTCCTACCTTTTCATATTTATACATTTCTTTTGGTATAGTTATATATCGATTACGAAGGGAATCCCATTTGTTCCGCTTAATCCCGGACCAAGAGAAGGAGGGATCTTGAGATAAGAGAGATGGTGTGTGAAAGAAATGGAAAAAGGATGTACCACAAGAAACCATGAGAAATAGAGAAATATATTTAGACGAGAAGAAGTAGAGATATTAGAACAATATTCAGTAGTAACATTACTGATCTCAGTACTATCGTTATCAATTCTTGTTTTATGCCTGGATCTACTTAATCCGTCAATATGAAATCCGTTGCATGACGAGAATGGATATAGTTGACAATGGCTACGTTAACGTCCAGAATAAAATCCAAAAATCCAACTTAAATCTTTTTAAAACTGGTTCCAAACGGTGGCCTGTAGGTTCATAGCGTCAAATTATAAAACTCTACATGAATCTCTCTTTTACTTCCCGATATAAGCTTCAGACGATAATTCATAAAATTCACTCTTTTCCCAAATACGCCTATTGTTGCGATTTCCGCTTGACAGCTTCATTCCTGTCCTTTTCAATATCTATTGGCCATCGAGGTCCAAAGCACCTTCGTTGCCGTCGTTGTCGTCGCCTCTGCTGTCCTTGCCAACATAGTTGCCGTGTTGAGTTTCATTGCCGATATGCATGAGCTTGGATTCCAGCTAGAATTATTATAGTCACAAGACTACAAAATGAACAAGAAAGGGTGGCTGGTAGGAAAAAAAGCTTTTTTTTCATTTACGAAAAGTGATGGCCATGAGACTGTGTCCCTCAATTTGGGAAAAAGGGTGCAGCTGATTTGAGAGTGAACTATGTGATTTATTCATGAAATTGATTATAATTCCTTTTGTATTTATCATTTTTACGCGAAAAAAACGCAGGCAATTCTATAAATGTTAGAAATTTCGTTTTCTTTTAAATTTTTACATGAAATAAAAAGTTTTTTGGATTATCATTCAGCATATATTAATATTCAAATCATATAATCTATATTTAAGCTAAGTGAGACATAAATAAGATAAAGCTAATCACTTGATGAAAAGCGATTGAATTCTATTATCTGAGCGAGAAAGCGAAATGTCTATAATTTTTTTTATGAAAATAACAATTAAATGTTTCAAAAATAACGAAAAACTCCAACTATTGTAGTAGATAGTATGTCGAATAAATATTTATTGAATTATATATATTTGGCTCAACTAAAATAGACAAAAAGATTAAATATATTGGAATAAAAATAATATTACATTTAAATGGATAACTTATATGATAAACAAAAAGAATAATGAAGTTAATCTTTTTATAATTTTCTAGGTAGGATGCTTCGCCCGCCTTCATATTTATGAAGAAAACGCTCGATTAATTCTGATCTCCCTACTATTAGTTATATATTTGACTTGTGGAGCTTTTCTTTTTCACAATTTGGAATGGGAAAATGAACAAAAAGAACGAAAAGAGGTAAGATAATTTATGTAATTATTATAAAATAAAATACATTAGATTATACACATAGTTAACTTTTTTTCTTATTTTTCTCATTTTTACTAATTTGTATCTTGATCCTTAACATTTGCTTGCTTGATCCATATTTAATCGTATTGAGATATCAGACGATTTTTTTTGTTTAACCTCCATTTTTCTTGATTCTTTTTCATCAATTCTCTTTTGAAGTTTGGCCATAAGTTGGATTTCAAAACAGAACAAAGCTTTAATCAGTTATGTTTTCAAAATTAGTAAGCTGGTACCCTAATCCCTGAAAAAATGCTTCCTTTGGCGTCGTTCAGCTATTTTTGTTTTATTAATCCATACTCAGTATATTCTTCATTACTTACCGAGTTATTAGCTTCTTATCACTTAAATCATTTTCTCTATTCCTATTATCCTTTTTTTTCTTAAGATGATCGTCATTTATTTGAATTTAATAGTAAGAAATTGAAAAATCGGATTAAATACCTCTTCCTCCTCCTTTTCTAGTAATTATTTCCATTCTACTGAAGAAGAGTCTAACTTTTTCATTGAAAAAACATGAAAATTGTCCTTCAAAATTGAAATGATTACTGCCTTTTGCAATTTTAATGAATATCGAAACCAATTTTAAAAATAGATAAAATAAATCTAAAAATATTTCAAAGAATAATATTGAATAATCGTACTTTCTTCAATTTTTTGATTCTTTGATAATATTCGGAAATACACCCTTTACTATTTTCATGAGAAATTTCAGCTTCTAATCAGTTAGGCAAAGAAAATCTCACGATTAAGCAATTCTTTTTCAACTAATTCTTTAAACAATAGTTTGAAAAAAAAAAGAAAAAAAAAATAATAAGTTATTATTATATTAGATAATAAATTCATTATTAAAACTTCCTATTAAACTAATACAAAGAATATAATCTTAATTTTATTAAAGAAAGCATAGTACAATAAATGAAATATGAAAACTTTTGATATATAATATATGATATATGATTTCCACAAAGTTATGTTTAATAAAAAACTTTTTTTTAGTCAATTAACCCAAATAAGCTAAATGTTGCTCAAAGGCAAGTATCGTGTTGTTATGACAACTACATCATATGAAAGGGGAAGAGCTTAAATTGTTTGGAAAAAAAAGAAGGAAAATAGATGTCACACACTAGAAGTATATAACGAAATTGATGATTTTATTCATAAAGCTAGGTTAACTTTTTGAATGAAGTTCATAGAAAGCTAGATCAAATTAGTTAATTTCATAAAATTCTTTGTGATCCATAATTATCTTTGTTTAATTTAATTTGTATAGGAAAATAAGACAAAATTGAAATATCCGTTTCATATATTATATAGTAATTGAGAATATTTCCTTTAATATTATTGAAAAATATTTTAAAATTCCTAATTTTCAAATAAAACTCAGTTTATAATACTTTTTCAGTTTGATACTCGCTTACATTCATTCCGAAAGAAATATTGCGGCAATAATACCAAGGTAATTTGATAATAGAAAATTCTGATGAAAATGAACAAGGTTTCATATAAATTTTCTAGGATTGTGATTTCCATGACCTTATAGAATTAATTGGTGAAGCTAATTCTATTGGTATTTTCAATCCAAGGCCGCGTTTTGATTTATATGGATCTCTATTTTTTTCTGGAACCGTTGTATCAACTATTGGTTAGTGAAGTTTCTGTAGTAATATTAGTTTTACATAATAATATTCAATTAGACTATCATTGTTAGCCTCTGTTGATTGCAATCTTATTTCTTTTAGGCTTCGGATCTTCTACACCAAGAACAGGGGTTGGACGACTTTGCACTATTATCTACGGGCTCATAGGATGTACCGGATGTGTTCTATTCTTTAATTTATTTCTCGAACGTTTCATCACGTTGCTTTCTTACCTATTAAGGTAAACTTTTTTTTATAAGTTTAATTATTTACAAAGAACAGACGATGAAATTTAAAATGCAATAACGTGAAACGTGAAATGTTAATTGGTTGATTGAAGTTGATCGACAACCACTGTTAATTTATATGATAATATATGTAATGAGCGGTTGCATATTTCTAAAATATCTTCAACATTTGAATTATTTTATATATTCTATATCATTCTATAACAATCCATTTCAGATATCTCCATGAAAGAAAACTCAGAAAACGAGCAGCTGATTGTGCTGCAGATGTCAAGCCAGTAACTCTACTTTTGAATAATGAATATATAGATTCAGCTAGGTATTTCATATTTTTCACACAATTTATTAAACTCACCAATGATTTTTCAGCTCGTGCGAAGATGGGGGTGCAGATCCTTGGCGGCCGTCCGTGTATAAAGTTTTTTTCTGCATTGCAACGTAATGAACAAAATTATATTTTTGCAAAAATTATGAAAGATTACAGAATTTGTGCTATAACACTTACTGGTCCAGCACTTGTCTATTCAATAGTAGAAGGATGGCCTTATATAGATGCGTTATATTTTTGTTTCACGAGGTATGAGCTCTTCTGAATACTAAGAGACAAAGCATTTTTACTTAAATTTCTTCAGTTTTGCCACAATTGGATTTGGAGATTATGTATCCAATTTGAAAGATGTAGACATGAGCACTGAGCTTTATCGGTAAGAATATCATATAGTTAGTATATATATTAAAAGTTATTATTGTTCAGGTTCATTAATTTCTTCTTACTTACATTTGGTGCTTGTATCTTTTACTGTCTTTTCAATGTATCTTCTATTGTTGTCAGGTATTCTATAAATAATTGTTTTATTATTATTGTTATTTAATCCTTTGTTATCTTTTTGTTTTTTTCTCCATAGTTTCGTAATCCTTTTTTTGCAGACAACTGCTGAACTGGATGATCAAAAAAATGGATATTAAGATTGAGAGCGGATCATTTTGTGGTCGGAAAAAACAAAGATATTACGGTTTAGGACTTAGACCACCTCGAGGTTTTCAAAATCAACTCATTCTCCGATTTGTTTCAATGACTTCTATTTCTAGGATATGAGTGTCCATCATCTAGATGCTCAATGGATGCTACTGAAGGCTTGTTATCGTTGAAAGAATTTTTAATGAACCAACAAAGCTCTGTTCTATTGTTACAACGACAGCTTATTGCGGTAAATATTTGATTTTATCGGTTTTCTTTTCTCAAATATACCATCAAATACTCATATCTATAACTGTAATGTTGCAGAGTGCATCAAAAAATTCGAAAGAGCCTGAGCAACCAAAAATATCGGCAACTCGAGTTGGTCCAATGGGTATATTAGATGAAAAATTTGGTGATGAACAATAGCAATCTTTAATTTTTAATGAAGGTTTGTTTCGTTAATTTCTATTTTTTTCGTTTATAAACTAAATATTTTATTTGAATATATAGTTTCACAAAGAGTTTAATGCCATGTTGTTTGGTAAAATCTATTTTCGATTGCTCAGAAAAAGTGCAATTCCTTTTGACGAGTAATCGTATATCATCCTTTTTTGAAAGTTTGAATTTCGTAGATGTAAGTGATTTTCAAAAAAAAAACTTGAATGATGAACTAAAAAATAATTTAAAAGTTCAAAATCTGTAATTTTTATATATTATATAAACTTATATTAAAACTTTCAGATGCATATAGTATGTACATCCGTGTAGGTTCTTATCCGATGGCAAATGCAGATATTATAAAGTTGGAAATAGGTTTAATCTGATGTATTATCAAAACCAAAAGGATATCAAAGCTTTTTCTACTTCTTCTTTTTTTCTTATTTAGTTTTCTGCAGAATGTATGAACAAGACTTAACATTTAATAGAAAGTTCATTTTCATGAATTCAAGCCCAGTGAAATCTTTACTTTTTTAAATATTTTTTGAGAAGTTTTTTGTAATAACAATAATTGCCAAAGCAATATAATTTTATATTAATTCTGGTTAATCTTCTTTTGAACACCTACATCTGAAACTTTATAATATTTTTGTTTGAAATGAAGGAAAAAGATTATAAAGCGCCTTTCGATGAGATTTTTGGTAATCCTAAAATGCCTTATATTTGCTCCTATATTGCTCTTGTGCTAGTATCCGAATAACTAAATGACGTGTATGAAATATTATTCTTATTAATATATATTGTTGTATATTGTATATACATTTTAATTTATAGAAAAACACCGGTTAATTGAGCTATGTTTATATATTTTTTAGTTTTTTTTTACTTTATTTGTAGCTCTCATACTTTTAATGAATATGATGATCTGAATCGTTGGGTAATAAAACTTGTATTTGAGCTGAACGTTGACGAGCAATTCAAAATCATTGAAAAAGAGCCAGATTTTCAGTTTGAGCAGCTATAGAAAAAAGATCAGAAGGTAGAGAAAATTGAAACGATAAATATGAGAAAAAAAAACTAAATTTGCGGAGAGGCAAAAGAAAAAATATTTTTTGATTCTCTCCCCGCAATTCAAACTTGTAATTGCTCGCTCAAAATTGAGCAGGTGCTAGAATAAGGGATGCTCGTAAACTTCAAATAGATTTCTTACAAATTTTAATAGAAGCTTCATCATTTCAGAGCAATAAAAATAAAAATTCATAGAAATAATCAGATAAATTTATATATCAATATAATAGATTACTACAATAAAATATCAATATATTACAAATAAAGAGTGATCAAGCATATTAAAAAAAATATTTTGAAGTATGTTGCGAGCTTAAACCTCAACCTTTTCCTGTTCGCTTTTGACAATCCCTTCCGCCTTTTCGGCGACAGCTGTCAATCGAGTACAAATTTCTTCCATCTCAAATAGGTAAAGATAAGCTCTATTCTTCTTCAATTTAATGAAAATCAAATCATACCTGAATTCTACGCGTCTTCTCTTCTTCTAAACGTTTCTTGTTTTCTTCAGTTGAAGCTTTAATTATTTCAGTTTTCTTAATTTGAGCTTCCAAGACTTCTTCCATCATTTCCATAATTTCAGCCACCTCATCGTCATTCATTGTTTCTCTGAATTGTTTGTTCACTATTGAAAAAAAGCTGATTAAATTGAACCTATCATTTTCAAGGGTGGTCATGATATCCTCTAACGATGGCTCTGAATCACCAACACCAGCCTTAAAAAACATTTTTCTAAAGTCAAGATTAATATGCTATTTAATACCGTAGCTAACGAAGCCATAATCTCTTCAGCAGGCATATTCTAACTATAAAATTAAATAAAAAATAAAAATATTGAACGAATACAAAGTTTAAGAAAGTTGAATAAAATCTGAAAATTGACATTAGTCTACTGAAGAAGAAAAGCAGAACGACTGAAGAAGCTCAAACAAACCGGACTGGTCGTCTCAGTGGGCGGCAAGTCCTCGAGAGCACTGGCTAAGCTAAACGAAATCCGCAGATCTAGCCTAGCGTTAAGGACTAGACTAGCGGTTGAACTGAGATTCAACTCATATTATTTTTTATGTGGTTTGGATTTTCAAAGATGGGTTGGTCGTCCGATTTCGGAAATAAAAGAACAAAGAAGGGATTTCTATGTTTACTTGAAGTAAACAAAAAAGACAACAATAAATAACTTATCAACAGCCACAAATTGTACAACAAGATTCACGAATGGGAACAAGCATTTTAAGGGTTATGAAAAAATGAATAAGAATAGTTTGTCCGCTGACTAATCAATCAGAATCAGAATCAGAGCCAGATGTCCCGTCAGAGTCAACAAGAGGTTTCTTAGCGTTGTTATCATCACTATCAGAATCACCGGAAGAAGAACTCTTGAAAAATATAAGTGTTGTACTATGAATAAAACATATGACATACCTTAGAACTGGCATCACTATCTGATCCCTTTCGAACAGGGGCTTTTTCCGGTTGACTTCGCTCACTTGCTTCAGATTTGGCATCAGCTTCTTCTAGAAAGATTATTACTAAATAAAAAGAGAATTTCTTATTCAAACCATCTTGCTCCATTTCCTCTTCTTCCTTCTGTTCTTCAGGATGTAATAACATTTGCAATCTAGCAGTCATTCGAGATACTTCAACGTCAGTAGGATCACGATAACTAATTTGCAACGTCGTATTAGGCTAAAACAAATGCATTTGTATTTGGGAAACAATCAGAATAAATTACTTTAGGAACTCCAGCAGGTCTGCGTCTTCTTACAAGACGAACACGAGTTTCCAATTCGTTATAATGAACAGTGCCATCCTTTTCATAAAGCATAAAATGATCTTTTTCATAATCATGACTAGCATTGGTTTTAACAACCCAAGTGTATTCTCTATTAAGTCCAAATTCATAACTTAAATAAAATGATGTTTCAAATCGGATTTTCTGGTTAACATACACAAATCCTTCTTCGAATGGCCGACTAGCTTCGCGGTCCTCCATTTTCTTCTGAAGTGCTTCAACTGTAGGTGAGAAGTGAGCGACATATTGATCTCCTTCCGCAGATTGCATACCCCTATGAAAAAAAATTAAACACAAAAGACAAGCGGATGCACACTTGATAACAGAGTTCTCCATTCCAATTCGTCTGAGAGATTCGGGTAAAACAACATAAGATGGATCAGCATCAAACATAACTTGGGCGAGATCATATTTCCAGAGCTAAAAATAGAAGTAACAAAATAAATAAAAAATGAATAAATTTACATCAAAGTCAGGGAATATAGGCATTTCTTCAACAGCAACAACACCTTTTTTACTATGATGACTCTTAATCGGTTCTTTAACCTAAATACAAACTTTAAGAAATTTTCTGGAAACATTCAAAATATACATCTTCAAATGTTTTACTGATAGCGTCAATCTGACTTTGCCTGTCTCGATACAGATTTTCATTATCCATTTGTTTCTTAAGATGATATCCAACTTTAGTTTCTTGCCTAAGATTAAAAAAATGTAAAACAAAATTTAAAGAATAAAAACCTATCGCTGGAAACACCAAATCTGTTAAATTCAGAAGAGATATACTCTGTTTTACGCATCCATGGTACAACTTTGGAATGCTGAGCAGATCTAAAAGAAATTTATGAGGAAAAAACTTGTGAAACTAAAACCTTCTACTAGACAAATTATTGGATGATTCATCTTCTAATAAAATTATATCCTTTTCGTTCACCTAGAAAGTCGGTTTACTTGAACTTGAATACGAATAATATTTTAAATTAGTACCTCCCATTTTTTCCGCATATTATCGTCTACTCTATATGTTTCAGGATCTACTAAGTCTATATTAACTCCCATATCCATTTCACATTGTACATCAAATTTATACTCCTTCTCCAACATTGTTGGGTTATAGTCAATAAATCTTCAAAGCACACTTGTCAAAGATAAACAACAATAAATACCTGTTAATTGGAACAAAAGGACAGGCTAAAAACTTCCCATCAAAAGGAAGATCTGGGAGAGTGTTGGTAAATTTTGGCTTGCAAATAAAATCTACTTTGGTCCTCAAATAAAAGAAAATATAAAGTAAATCAAGCTTGAAACCTACTGAGGAGGAACATTCTCGCGTGTTTGTCCAGGAGATTTTGGTTTGGACATCTGAAATACGAATTTCCAAAATAAAGCGAACTAAACGACAATATAAGAAGAAAAAGCTTCATATCTTTATTATTCATTTTGAAAAAATCAAGATATTCAATGCCCCAAGAACGTGCCTTGCTATTTGCGCAAATGCAGTGCATCGAGGATGATCTCAAAATATAATGAGCATTGGTAAAACGGGTCCTTCTTTGGAATATGATCATTTAATAAAAACTTATTACAAAACTACTTGTAAAATGGAATTATACTAATACAACTAGCTTAATTTTCATACTTACGGAAGACGCTTTCTTGTGTTCTTAATTTTGTTTTCATTACAGTATGTTTCATCATGAAACAACACAGTATATAAATAGTTTTGAGTAAATTCCATACCTCGCCAATAATTTACATAGTAGTAGAAAAAATGGTAAATCTCTATAATTAGAGAAATTTGCCGATATTTGTTTATTGTGGTTCTCAACACTGCTATAAATTCTTCTTAATCTCAGACTTTCCTATAATTATCGAATATCTAAAGTATTCTTAATTTGGAATTGTTCTCTGAAGCTTTTCCATTTAATACAAGAAAAAAATGGTAAATTGAATTTAGAATACATAATATCAGAAATTTTCTGTCGTCATGTATTGGAGATTGGAACGGACGAACATTAACTTTGAAAATTTTACAAGATAACATAATACAAATTTGAAAAATTAAAAAGAATAGTTTTAATCTAAATCTTTTTATTAATTGATTTATGTGTTATAGTCTGTTTTATTGAAGCCGAATAAGCAATAATTCCAAATTATACTTTATTACGGGTTCAATAAAATCATTTTAACTAGTCGGTGGCGCGAAGCGGTTGAGTATAATTTATTGAGTATAGAAAGTCTGAATCAGTGTTTCCTTCTTATGATAAGCGAGAACATAAAGCAGGATAAAACATTGAAACTATTATTGCACATTGAACATCATCATTTATTTAAAATATATAGGTATTTTGAAGTATTTAAAATATATTGGCTAGAATGACAAATGCTAGAGTGAATACAACGGAAAATTTGGCTGTATACACATCATTGCAAAACTCCTTAAAAAACATTTTAAACTGAAGTCAAATGAAATATCTCACCTTCTCGCAGATACAAGTTGCCACTTGTGAATTATAACTCTTCAAAGTACTGCCTAACTTGCATTCTTTCTAATGGAATAATCTTTCAATATACGTATATTTATGTAATTTTTACCTGTCGTTGTCCTTCAAAGCCTGGGGTCACACATCCTTTCTCTAATACCGCATCAGTCTGTAAAAACAAAAATGAGTTTAAAGAGTTTAAGAATTGTATGGTACATCACTATCATTAAAAAATATAATTCGTGCGTAGCAAGATGTCAATGATGGGCAATCATAAGAATCAAAGTTGCCTGAAATTAATAATTTATTATTATATCAACTAATATGAAATATCTAACCATTTTGTTTTAATAAACGTCTTCCTCCAAAGCAAGATATAGAATAACTAAAGGTTATTGTGGAAACTATTAAAGTACAAATAAAAATGTGGTAGTTTGTAATATGCATTTTGGTTACAATGATTTCGAAGCATCAATTTATCCCTTTCAACTTATAACGATCCGGTTAGATTAAAGATGGATTTTCAAAGTTTTATCAACATTTTTGCCATAATAGTTGGAGTTTGGCAATAATAAATCAGGTTTACTAGAAAACATAGTAATATATCAATTAGCTACTTTTTAAAAAGTTCAGATCTAAAGATGTTAAGACATTTTTCATAATATCAGAAAATTTTAAAATATTTACTTTAATTTGTACATAAAAACAAAATTATTTATATCTGATGAAGCCTGAACAACATAGAAAAATTAGTACTTTTTTGTCATAAAGTCTAAGACATGTTCTTTAAGTGTAAATTATAAAAGGGGGGGGGGGGGACTGGGTTAAAACCTTGTATCCCTTAATGGAGAGCATTGGTTAGATTATTAAGGAGAACTTGAGTCAGCAGAAGCGCTTTATGAATGGGTCTAAGTCTAACATATCAGAAGATATGAAGTACTGCTCGAGTCTTAAGCTTAGGCTTATCCACTGCCTAGAGTTTTCGGAGACACAGGCTACTTTGTTGTATTAAAAAACAAACATTTTTTTTGATATCAATAAATATTATATAATATACTTTCAAGAACATTAATATTAAAGAACTTTTTACTCAGAAAACTTATTTTAAAAATTCAGGCCAAATTAAAAAAAAGAAAGGAGGGGGCGGCATAAGACCGATAAGAGCCTATTATTGTATTCAGTTTTTGTTTTATAATAAAATAAAATTCTTAGATAGATAATTTTATTTATTTGCTGAAGAGATAGAAATTTCGAAATTCGAATAGGAAATCTCTAATTTGATTTCATGTGATCTCCTTTCCTGGTTCAAATAATTACTGACCTCGTGCAATTAATTTTCAGAGTTTTCTCAGCCTGAGACGTCAGAAATGATTACAGAAAAATTTTCACAAAGATGATTCCCTATGTGAGAAAAGATATATTTCTGTTTCTTTCTCAAAGATTTCGGAAATGCCTTGAAACAACCGAACCAAGAGTTGTAAATTTGATAGATCTTGATGTTTTGTCTCAAATATTTTGATATACAAGATAGTGATTTGTAGATTTTTTGTTATTATATCATAAATGTCTCCGAAAATATCAAAGTGTTCTCATTGTATAGCTTATAATCATTTAATATCTTGAAAAGAAATAAATTAATTAAATCATTCATATATACTAAGAAGATATTAAGTTTGAAAAGCATTTTGATGCTTTTCATATCAAGACAATCTTTTCTTTATCATCAAATATCTTTCGATCTTTTTTATTATTTTTCTTTATAAAATCAGATATGTATTTCTATGCATATATCATATAAGAATATTGTAGCAGATAAGTTGTATTGTTCATTTTAAACATACATATATAACTAACTAATCCTTCGATTTCATATATTATATACTCAATATTATCATTAAGTATTAGTCAAATCTTACTTCTATTCTAAAGTTTAATACTTAATATGATTTATAATTCACTAATCATTTAATATATGTATTATTTTTATATTTGTTTAGTTTATTGGATGACTTCAGCTACCATAATTTGAATACTTGATCATCTGTTATCAGTTTTAATTTACAAATTTTTTTTTTGGAATAATTAGTTTTTTTTTCTAATTTATTAAATTTTCCATATAATCTTATGAATCTTGTTTTAAACAAAAAAAAAATCCTTTTTAGAAAATTTTCTTTTGTCTATCTTTATGTTAGATTTGTCGTCAAATCACTATAGTTCATAAGTATATTTTATATTGTAGTTATAAAAATATGTGAATAAGTTAGAAAACTAGATAAAATGTTCTAATTTGACCCAATTTCCAATAAAGAAAGCATAAGAATATTCAAAATGATTAATTTTGAAGAACATGAATATATGAAATATATATGTTTTTGCTTTCATTTTTATTAAAATTTCCACTTCTCTGAATCGTTGATTTCTCTTTTTTTAAAAGTTATAACATATACTGTTCTTGCGTAAAAGAATAACATAGGAAACAAGTAGTTTACAAAAAAAATTTCATGTTTTGTGTCGTTTTTGTTATTTTGTTGTTATTGTTTATTGTAGAAAGAAGAACACAAAATAGATATATATTTATATACATATGTATATTAAACATGTAAACTTTCAAACGTTTAAATTTACAATATGTACATAAGTATTGCAAGTCTTGATTATAATTCCAACAATGAAATATTGGAAAACATTTGTTCAACTGACCTTTCAATTGACATGAATTATAGATTTTTTTACAATTTATAAATGAAATTTGCGACAATTTTCATAATTATAATATGAGAAGCATGTATATATATATATATATATATATATATATATACGAATAAATTCTTTTTATATGAAATGAAAAGTCATTGTCGGTGTCTTAGAAATCTTGGGAATCTTGGGTGAGAACTATAGAAAAATATCTCAATCAACGATTAAGTATGTAAATAATTATGGAATGATCTTGTTCCTTGAAATGCAACTGTTCCTGGCGTTTGTTAAATGAAAACTAATTAACTTTTGCGTAATAATCGATATCTAATATACTAAATTAGCATATCAGCTGATTATTACGTCGACAAATAAATTAAAAGAAATAGCTGTTTTATTTCCATATCAGCTATATATATATATAAGTATATATGTGTGTATATTTATTTTTATATATACTATACTATATATGGAAAAATAAATGTATAGATTTCGATAATTCGCAAGAAATTCCAAAAATACTTATTATAGATTGTGAAAGTTTACATATTACTGCAAAATATGATGCATTTAGGTTTGATTAAATACTAAATACTGGTTGCTATAATATTTCAAATTGTTCGTCTAGTTAGTATGAGTCAACTGTTTTTTAGGATATTTAATGAAAACCATGCATATGTTCACTTTCAGACATACATCCGTAAATTTTCATGTTTTCCCATTCTCATAATGAGATAAGGTAGCAGTTTCCCGGACAACCCGTACACGACACACTTCGTTCTTTGATATGAACAAGCTATAACTTTCCTTTCACCTTTCATTTCTCATTCTCTACCTTCCCACTCATTTTCATCTAATCTCTTCTAACTCCTCCCTTCTTTTCTTGTTTATCTCCTCTCTCCTTATCTATTTTATCTCTCCTTCTTCTCTCCCTCTCTGTCATTCGTTCACTCTTTCATTTCCACCTCCTCATCAACATCATTTGAAAGGCTAACCTTCTTTTGACGAGATTTTAAGATCGAACTCGTGTTAAAATTCAGAATTAATACACTCCGTTGAAAGATCAAGTTCTCGAATTAGTTGAATTGATACCTACTTCAATCAAAACACCATCTGAAATCCTTTCCCTACTCTCGGTTTATAATGAAGTATTATTCTTTTTAATATTCTTCAGAACTTATTAGTATTCACATAGCTCATGCAAAGCAAATTTGTGAAAATTTTGCTTAACATTGAAACATTATGATATTGAATTAATATCAACCGTTCACAAATTTTATTTCTCCTAGAGCTCAATGTAAACCGAAAATGAAGATCGTGAAATGCATGTAGAAAGCACTATTCAGAAGGTCTACTAAGTCATTTAGTTTTTCTTAGAATACCTGAAATTTATGAAAATCAGGTAAACTGTAGTATTCGTATTCTCAAACAGAATACACTCACAACAATAAGCACTGAAGATTTAGTGTTGATCATATCGTAACCACCAAACACCAAACCTACAGTGTTCTTCCTGTAGTCATCAGATATTTCTTTCCTTCATTCTACACTTTCATTCCCGATCGAATACGTTTCGTTTGGTCATGTTTTTTTTTCATATTATTTCCTATTTCTCTATTTGATAAAATTCCTTGTGAGACTAATTTTAACTGATTTCAAACAATTGTTAGCTGATTACTTGCGCGTCGTTGCCCTGGGTAGCGATAGCCGAAGACGGCAGGGCCCCACCTATTATCATCGATTGCATATGAAGCATGGGTTCGAGCTTACCTACAAAGCCTAACTACTTAATTCTGTCTCAGCTCTGCTTGTCTCTCCAATCTATCAAACTATCTCGATACCCTTCTGTCTGCATGCAAGGGTATTGTGCAGTACATCTATCATCACTTGACATATTTTTCAAGACTTCTTTGCCATTGTCATATATTGTTTATTTGAATCATAATTAGTTAAACATTACTTTTGAGGCTCAAAAACAAGTTTAAGTTTGAATAATACAACAATCACCTTTATCTCTGTTTCTTCTGAAGATTTCTTTTTAACAGTTCATTGACTAGATACAATCTATCTTAGCCATCTACAGTACTTTCTTAAATCCAGCAGAAACATTTCTTTTGAGAACTCCCTTCATATCTTATGATATACGTATACTCATATAAATATCAAGGTATAGCCAAATGCTAAACAAAATTAAATTTTGTTATAAATTTTTGTCAAAAACAATACATTCAACGCACTCATTTGCTTTTGTACATTACTGTTGTGTGTATATAGAAAAAAGAATTCAAGTATGATTTCAAACTATACTTCCGTCCTTCTGTTGAAATTTCCTCAAAATTTTATAAATAATCCGTGAATGAGATAAATGTCATTTGACCAAACTTTACAGTTTTTTTGTGTTATTATATATATGTATATAGTATACATAATAATACGAAAAACCCAGTAAATAAATATGCCATCTCAAAAAATATTTATATTAATTTGAAAAAAAAATCCTCATATCAACATTATATTTTAGATTAATGTAACATACAAGAACATTATATACCAACAAAAACATAAAATTTGTTCTTTTTACTTCATCCAATTCATAATGTGATTACAAAAATATTTTAATTGCTAGTTTGAGAAATAGAAAACTATTTTTTCTTACCAAAACCGAAAATATTCTTTCTTTTCTTTTTTTCAATGGCAATGGTATTATTAAATCGTTTCTATATGATATTCAAAAATACTAAATGCTTTTGATATTATCAAACATCCATTTTTGTTTTTGTTTCTTTTACTGTTTTCTTTTTGTCAAAATAATCTCAAAAATTCATAACCATTCACAAACTCGTTGGAAATTAACTGTTTTATAAAGGTTCAAAAACAAGTTTACAAGAAATAGTTGAGCACAGATTATCAGTATATTTGATGTTTTGTATTAAAATATTTTGAAATATTGAGGTAACATCATGATCATTCATTTCAGTTACATAAAATAATATTAGAAAAAGTTAAAACAGTATAATAATATTTACTAAAAAAACTTCATACTCATTGTTAGTGGTGCAGATATATTTTCAACAAAAAAAAACCCTTTCTCAGCTATGTATGTACATGCGACTTGTTTTATAGTTTTATATAGTTAAAAAAAGAAAAAAAAGGAAGGAAAAAGAATAATGTGACATGAAGAGGAAAAGAAAGGAAATGTAAAACATTCATTTCATGTGAAAATTTTTTCACTGTTTTTTGTCGTTTTTCTTCTCAACATTGTAATTTCGTTCATAAAAATCCGTGTTTTATTTTGGAAACAATTATAAATATATATATATATATATACAATTATAGTTAATTTGTCTGATTTAATCGACAGAATCGTATATAGAAAATTCACAGCTCCTCCTCAACTCTCAACGAAGTTTTGTTTTTGTCTTGATTACAAGCTGACGTAACTGTGTGTAACCCAATTATCTATAATCGTTTTTTCTTAATTCTTTTTATGAATAGTTCAATAATATTGTATGTATATGTCAAATTATAATACCAATGAAAGAAAAGAGAAAGGGTATATATGTATGTATAAGAGATAGAGAGAGAGAGAGAAAGAGAGAGAGAGAGAGAGAGAGAGAGAGAAAGAGAGAGAGAAAGAGAGAGAGAGAAAAAGAGAGAAAGAGAGAGTGAGTGACAGGATAGAGAATGAAGAAATCAAAAGAATTCTATATTCACATCGAGATAATTTCATATAATTTGTTTTAATTTATTCTTGATTATTGTTTTTTTTTGGCTGCTCATAAATATACTATCTTTTTCTATTTCATAGTATAACATATTATAATATAACATGCGGATCTTATCAAGTATTTCAAGTTTAATAAAGCTCATCATATATTACTAATAATTAATTGTTAATCATAAATCTATTGGGAGTCAATTTTAATTGATTTTATTATTATATTAAAAATTATTTATAAACAATATTTCTAATATTAATAAAACAACTTGTTTACACGTTGTTTTATTGGGTTTTTTTTTCATATTTTATATTTTTTATATTTTTATTTCTTAAACTGTCCCATCATCTTTTTCTCAAATTCTACCGTATTCTGATCAAATCTACTTCTAGTAAAACTATACCTTATATAGTATTCTGGATTACGAATAATCAGCTTATCTCTCAGACGTTCTCCATTCAATCTAATTCCTTTCCCTTGTATATGCTGTCAGTCTCTCGTTTTGTCACCTTCTTTCTTCTATCTATCTCAGTTGTCTTTCTGCTCTCCAGGATTTTGCGATATCACTACACGACATTTCGGAATATCCTCATTACCTGGACTCAAGCTATTTATTGAAAACTAATTGAAAAAGTCTTTTATATATTTTTCTTCTTGTATAGATATGTATAGATACATATATGCATTCTACCAAGAAAAGCTTAAATATCTTAACTGAATTTTCCCGATAAAGTAATCCTAACAAATGAAAGTTTCTCACATTTTTGAGATTTTATTTCAAGTTATAAATATATATATATATATATATATATATATATATATATATATATATATATATATATATATATATACATATATATAAATGATAATATCACTTAAAAGTTATAATTTAGCTTAATGCTCCAATTTATCGAAGATAATAACCAAAATAGAATTTTTTTCTGAATACTCTCCAAAAAAGAAATTTACTTTCTTGTAACTACATGTACTTTTCAAGTTTTACTTGAAAATATGTATATGATGTAATACTGCCCAGAAAAGTATAATTGATGTATTGATCGTTACTGAGACTTAAATTTCAGATATGCTACTCTATATTAGAAAAATTGAAATAATCAAAACAATTCGAAAATCGCAAATAGGCTACATTCTACTAATCATCGGTTCTCTTGACGATTAGCAATTTGTGCTCAAATTATTATAATAATTATAAACTTATAAATGTTTTATTTTAGTATATATCTAACTTAATAGTTCTATTCTAAAAATTATAAATACTAAAAGAAATGTTTGTTAATATAAGCATGTACTTCATTCTCAGTTATAACTTATTATATTAAGTTAGTTGTTTGAATGTAGTCCAATTTACAACTATCATAATTGAATACTTATGAGTTTTTACCAACAAATGAATCTGGATTATAGGTATTTCTGTTGCTTTTTGCTTTTATAATATATTTCATTAAATTGATTGTATTTTTAGAAAACGAAGCAGTAGAAAACAGTTCCAATTTCATTTCTCTCGAATTGTTTCTTTTTCGTTAATTCAGCTCGCATTTTTTTTGTTTTCTTTTTTTTTATTTCTCAATAATCATTAATCGAAGTCCAATTTTCAGCCTACATACATGCATACATATGTATATATACGTTTTCTTTTTTAGATTATACATTTATTTTTTCTGTTCCACCTCTTTTCTTTTTTTTTTTTGATTCAATTCTTCTCCTTTACTTAATTCTTTACCTTTTCAGATAAGGATAACAATGCAATAGTTGTATACTGCAGGTTGGTAAATTCGTCTTCTATCTTTATTCTTTCAATCTCTTTCTTTCCAATCCAATAATCCTTAAAGAAAAAGCTTGAAAAGGGTGACATTCAAAAGTTTAGATCTTGTTAAATTAATTTTTACAACTTTCTTTTCTTCTTTTACATATATATGCTTAGTATATACATATTCTATGGATATACATGTAATTTGAAAAGTAAAGTACATGCAAATGCTTGGTACTGTCCTTAACAGGAATAATGGGATGGCTTGATTCCCATAGTCAGCATGCATGAAGTTTCGATACAGCGAAAACTTGAAATTATTCAGATTTTGTTTTTTTCATTTTTTTAGATTTGAACTCGGTATTGTTATTGTACAACATACAACCATATTTCTTATTTCTGTCCAGCTTTCTGAGAATTTATTTCTTTGATTTTGATATTGAGTGCTAATAAACTCAGAACAACTTTAGAAATGGGGAACTGTCAGAGTCAAGAATCTGCCGAAGGAGCAGCTCGAAATAAAGAAATCGAAAAACAAATTAATCAAGATAAACGAACAGCCAGCAGCATCGTGAAGCTTTTATTATTAGGTAATTCTTTTATCGGACAGTTCAATAAACCATATGACTAAGATCAACTTTTTCGTTGAATAATTCATTTGATAGTGGAAATAGAAAAAATGGATAATTTTCTTTTTGTTACAGGTGCTGGAGAATGCGGCAAGTCGACAGTTTTGAAGCAGATGCAGTATGTTTTCTTTTCATATGTTATGAAGTATTTCAAACTAATTTTTGAAAAAAAATTTTCGTTCATAACTATACGTAATATTTTCTTTCTTATCAATATATAATCTCATGGGAACGCTTGAAGATTTAGGTGAAGGTAGAGAGAAAAGATTAAGCAGATCTACTGATCTCATTCATTCAAAATATTATATGTGAAAATAAATGTAAAATCTTATTTCATTTTTTATAGAATTTTGCATAGTAATGGTTTCACAGAAGATGAAACTAATGAGAAGAGAGCTATTGTTTACAGTAATACTGTGTCATCCATGTGCACTATACTTAAAGCCATGGATAACATTTTACATATTCCTTTAGAAAATTCTGAAAAAGAGGTATGTGTGTTAATGCTATTAGCTTTATATATTTTATATTTTATAGAAAGAAAAGAAAATAGTTTTACGAGTTCAAGAAATGGGAGAAGAACAGGAACCATTAACAGATGAAGTATCCAAGGCTATCATAAGTCTTTGGTAAGTACCCGAACTCATTTTCTTAATCTCTTTCTTGTGATAATTGAAGTTCTTTGTCCTTTTCATGAAATACTTCTTCTAGTTTGAAAATTTAGGGCAGATCCAGGTGTGAAGAAAGCATTTGAGATGCGGAGTGAATATCAATTAACGGATTCTGCTAAATAGTATGTTTTTCTTCAAATTTCTCCAAATCCATTATTTAACTCTTATGATCTAATGAGTATGTTCTTTGATTTATTTGTTGGATAGTTCAAACTTTTCATTTTCTTTTGCTAATTATCATAAAAATGATGTATAGAATATTCTTACTCAGGTAAACTTCAAAGTATCAAATTATTTGTTATTATACATCAGGGATAGATGAATCTAACGGTTCTCGGGTTCGGATATTCTTGAAAAAAAAGAATTTATTCCGTACTGGAGTAATTTGAAAACCCTTTAGTACCTATATTCGATCTGATTATCCGACTAACCGCTGACCGTGATTGGGGTAACCACCTGTCTCTGATATACATTAATTAATATAAATTAAAAAATACGCATCAATTTTGCTTTTCCTGCTAAATCCTCTTGAAGAGCTATATTATTTTTAATTTTCGAAATGTTCCTTTTTCAGTTTTCTCGATTCATGCGCTAGAATTAGTGAGCCAGGCTACCGACCTTCAGAGCAAGATATTCTATATTCAAGAGTGGCCACAACTGGTGTTGTAGAAGTCAAATTCAAAATCAAAGAGTTGGACTTCAGGTTTGTCTGCATGCTACTACTTATTCAATAGAAATCATAAGAAATAGTTGATCTTATAAGTGAACATCGACCAAATAGCTTATACATATCAAATGATTCAATTAGTTTTATATTACATATATTGTCTTTTCAATGAAATATAAAATGACGCGATAAAAACTTGTGAACGTTTCTGCAATCATTATGTATTAGAACACTTATTTCAATTCTTAAAACTATGAAGTGAGATAGGAAATTTTCTTTCTTCTTTCGATATTCCGAATCTATTTATATAATATCTAATAAGTTGTTGAAGTTTGATTATATCCACCGAATAATCAAAGATTTTGCACAAAATATTTGCTTAAACCTGTGAGAAAAAACAAATGAGAAAACACCGAACATTTCTATTGACGTCCCAAAAGTCTGCACTTGCCACATTACTAAAATCCTATTTTCTGAGTATAGTATAGCCAGATAATAATTTTACATAAAAACATAATCTTTAAAAAAAATTAAATTAAAGCTGTATTTCAGAGTTTTTGACGTAGGAGGTCAGCGTTCAGAACGTAGAAAATGGATTCACTGTTTCGATAATGTCGAATCTATTATTTTCATTACAGCTATTAGTGAATATGATCAAGTCTTATTTGAAGATGAAACAACGGTATAACATTTTCATTAATTTTTTGTGTGAAAACCATGTTTTCATTTAAGAATCGAATGATAGAATCCATGCAACTGTTCAACTCAATTTGTAACAGCACGTGGTTCGTATCAACAGCCATGATTCTGTTCTTGAACAAAAAAGATTTATTTATGGAGAAGATACAAAGGGTGAATATAACGACAGCTTTCCCTGATTATGAAGGTACGTTTCTGAATTATTTTGTATTTAGTAGCTCATAGCTCATGGTCATATGATATTACTGTTGAGTACTTATTTTTACTTATTACTTATATAATTATAACAGTATAATTCAATCATATGTAAAAATGCAAAATGTTGCAACTTTCTCACCAGTATTTAGATAGAATATAACTATTTACAACATTTACAGGAGGACAGAACTATGATGAAGCTGTTGCATTTATCAAAATGAAATTCGCTGAATTAAATTTGAATCCAGATAAAAAAACTATATACATGCATGAAACTTGCGCAACAGATACAAATCAGGTTGGATAGTATCTTCATTGTCTAAAACGTTCTGCTTATTTCAGGTACAACTTGTAATTTCCAGCGTCATTGATACAATTATTCAAAAGAATTTACAAAAAGCTGGAATGATGTAAATTACGGCAGTACTTTTATATTATTCTTTTTTTCAATTATGTATGATTTATATTTAATATTGTACTGTAGGATTCCTCAATAAGTCCTCAATACATATTCTCAAGTAATTTTCTCTCTTACTTTATCAATTGAACAAAACAATCTCATAAACAACTTCTCTTCATATTAATATAATATTCTATATTTCTCCAGTTGAAAATCATACATGCCCAGTCATTCTTGAACGCAAAATTTGCTCAAGAACCACTTATCTCTTTTGAAGATTTGCATATTACAGCAGTGTTTCCTGTTTCTTGTATAGTATTTCACAAACAGCAGATTATTGTAGAGTCAGAAAACAATATACAAGCCTTTTCTTACAAGATACTTATTTAACTATGAACATATATTTTATAATTTTTCTCCATAAATTCATTCCAGCTATTATACGCACTGCCACTGGATTTCCTTTTTATGAAATGATGATTGAATCAATAAATTGAATTGCTTTTTATACCCCAGTCATAGTAAATACTAGAGCTGTGTAGTGATTATGCTAGCTAAATACGTCCTGCATCCTTTGTAAACAAACACAAACAGTTGTATTATTGAACAGATTAAAAGTAACAACATATTTCGAGGAATGCATATGAAAAAAAGGTAATGTAATCATTGAACATGATTATATTATAACCAGAGATCATCATATTATATTGGGTGAAGAGGAATTGCTTTCATTTTTCAAAGCAATTCCTCACAAGAAGACATAATCATTATTAAACATATTTTCATCAACCTGATTCCTCCCCGTCAGCTTTAGCTCAATGTATAAATTAAGCACTCGCGGATATCTAATTTAGCAGTGAATTATTATTCAATAAATTGGTTTTTTGAGATAAGCTGTTTTTTTTTGTTTAGAAAAATTTTATTGTCTCAAGTTTGGGGGACACTTTTTATATTTCGAATGAGTTTCATAAGAACAACAACATTAACAAACAGAAACAGATAACAACAACAAAAACAGACAAACAAAAGCTATTTAAAAATTTTCAATTACTTTATAAAACGGCGAGTTTTTGTAAATTTGAATTTTCTTTTCCATTTGTTTAGGTGTATATTGGAACAAATTTTTGGAGTCACGAGACATAGCCTAAAAATACAAAAAATAAAAATTAATACAATAAAGTTATTTTTCTGACTTTGTAATCGTCTTCATAGCGGGCAATCATATAAATACATAATTCCACATCACGATGAGGCAAAACAGGGGAGGTGTCCTAAATATGTAAGAATTAAAAAACTGAATAGACCGTTGAACATACTTTTGCTTGATTTCTCTCTTCTTCCTCAACCCGTCGCTTCTCCAATGTTTCTATAACATCTTTAGCCTGAAATGCATATATGATAAATTTCATGAAATATGATTAGTTAACGTGTGTAATATACGGAATAGGGAGTACCTTTAAATTTTCTTTCTTCTTATACTTCCTAGCATATTCTTCACGAGGAGCATATCCATCAAAAGGAATATTGCCTTCAATAGGAACCGCATCGACAATACTTCTCTGAATATATTATAGTTAATACAGAACTCAAATTATATTAGTACATGTGGTTGGATAATTGGAATGATATCATTAGGATTAAAAGCAAGACCCATATCTCTTAAATTTTCCTTTGGAGTTTTTCTTGTGTCCCATGCTTGTTTTATGATATTCCTAAATATATTAATACCATGCAATTAAAAAAAAAAACATACTCATCACTTTTGCATGCCTTTTTACGAAGCTCCTTTCTTGTATAAGCAGTCTTCCTATTTTTTAGGTTAGCACGAAACTTTGGTTTTGTTCTTTTAACGGATCTAGTGGATCTAGGCATATCTATAAATAAAAAACAATTAAAAATACTTTACAACGAGATAAAATAATAAGTAAATTAAAGCAGGAAAGAAAAATAGGATAAATGTTTATCAAAGAGTATAGGTATATTTAATTGCGCTATTTACAACGAATTTTGCTCCAATGCTAAATAGTTCTGTGTTATCTATAATTCTCGTATTTTTTAATGCTCTATGCTTTCGAGCATCTATAAGTTTCCAAAAATATATATTTTATACTATTAAATAATTTCGATATATTTCTATCAATAATACCGACATGATATAATTGAAACGGGTTACATTTGTATATAAATGGCTCATCTGAAAAAAAAGTTTACATTTGATGATCCTGAAGATAGTTATTGGAATGAAAGTGGATCAAACAGTTCTTCCTTATTTGATGATTTGCCATCAAAGCAAGTGAGTTCAATCTTCTTATCAAATCTAGTGAATGACTGTTTTTAGTGGGCGGCTCGGGCTGCCGTTGACAGTTTATTTGATGCAACCAAAGAAGCACAGGTAGAGAAACCTAAATCTAAGGATACTCCAACAACGTTGAACTCCAACAATTTTGAAGGGTTATACAAAATATTCAATTAAATCACAATAACAATACTTTAGATGCAGTTCTGGACCTAGTAGGGATAAACTTGTTGATGAAATAATTCATACACGAACTGCAGCTTTAAAACTTGATGTAGAAAACATTCCTTATTAAATAGTATTGTGTTAATTGTTTAGGATGCTTCCCCAAGGGGGGGTGCTCCATCTGTTGTATCAGAATGTAGTGTTAGCAGTTTGCCAAGTGATGCTCATCGTCTTGATTTGGACTACTCTCGGCTTCGTGCGGAACATAGAAAATTACAGAGATATTTGGAGGTTTACTGTTTTTCAATAATATTCTCATGTTCTATAATTATTTAGACTGTTCGTCATGAGCGTTTTAGAGCTGTTGATGTTCGAGAAGCAGTACGGCGGCTGTTAAAAGGAGAGCCTGTTTCTTTGGAATACTATCGGTCTAAAAATGAGAAAATTGAGCTTCTCGAGGCTGCGATAAATATTGTTGATGGAAATGTTATACAAACAGTTCAGTTATTTCTTCTTTAATTAATATGTAATATTAAATTGCAGGTTATATTATTTCTTCAACAAACTTTGACTGATTCCCTGTTTCGTGAAATTCTTCTGCGAAAGCCTGAAGCAGCCGAGGAGTATATAGTTTATTTAAAACAAGTTCGTGATTATAACGAACTCGTCAATACACTTTTGTAAGATTATTTTTCTTAAATATGTGTTGAAATTTAATTTCAGTGCTCTTGGTAGAAATGCAGATGCTGCTATGGTTGAGTTTTCTGCTGCTATTAAGAACAAAGAAATCAACCAAAAGGTTCCAAACATATAATTGCAGAAACAATGGTAAATTTAGGTACAAGCATTGAAGAAATGCACAAGAAGTGCATTCAGTGATCCTCTACTATGTGCTGAAGCAGGGCTCGTGAATGATTACATCGCTTTACTTGAAAGACAAATTCCTATGGAAGTTAGTGTTATGTATAATCTAAAAATGCTTATCTTTTTTAGATTGAAGATTCTCAATCGAAATCAGAGAGTTTCAAGCTTTTCCCCAAGCTTTCACCGCTTGTTGGGTCTTCAGCTTTATCAACTATGCATTACTCCTGCTTGTATCATTACGACTTACCATTCAATTCGCTTGCTTCCCCTAGCAACTTGAAAGAATGCCTCCATCTTTCTGAAAAGGAACATATTTGGATTGCTATAAGTGCTTTAGCTAGTCAAAGTCGATGGCCTGATATAGAGCGTGTTCTACAACCAAAAAATTTGATAGGAGCTCTACAGAGTAGAGGTTAAAAATATCTGCTTCTATGTTTTCCTTATTTTTTTATAGGTATAATGAATTCTAAACTCTCTTGTCCATTTTCGTGGGCTAATCTTATGTATATATTGCATAACTCTAAAGTTTCACCACCGAAGGATGTAAGTAATAAAATGCACTGTACAAAAATTGCTTTTAATTTTCAGTTTTGTGGACGAATTTTAAAAGCTGTCCAAGATCAGGATTTGAGGCTAAAATTAGCTGACAAGTACAATATTACTGACGTTTGTTATTTGATCCACATTTATTTTACCTTCTACTTTATAGACTGTGATAGAATGTTTAGTTTCGCAGAAAGATAGGCAAAAATTAGTGAAGTATTCAACCACTTTAACACCTTATACACCTGAAGCTTATAAAGCTGCAGCTGCTCTGAAAAATACTGTAAGGAAGTCTAATGAATTAATATTCTCAAGTTATTTTTAGAGCACGAAATGGAAAAATTGATCCCCAATAGCTTTCTGTTTGTTTCACTTAATCAAACTTCGTATGTCATTTCTGGATTCAAAGCTGTGATGAAATATGCCATAAAATATATTATTAAAGCATAATCTATATTCAAATGTTATTTATTAAAACAATTTAGTTTCAAGTTTTGAATGGTCATAGTTTTACGCTTGCAGTTAGAAATAAAGTTTCACGTGACACGTTTTTTTGTACGTAAACTTAATTTTTATTAGTATAAGTTGAATTACGTTCATCGGTAGTTCATCGTTTATTTAAAAAATGGGTAGACCTTCATCTGGCGTAAGTGTAAAATATTTTTATTTAAAAAGAGAAAATATTATTACAGACAAAAAGATCATCATCTAGCCAATCTGGCAATACATCTAAAGTTAATCTTTCTATTTATTCAATAATTCAATATTTGAGATTTTAGGGGAGCACCGGAAAGACGAGTAAAACTAACAAAGTTACATCTTCATCTAGCAATAATGGAATGACTGGATTCACTGGCATAACTTCTAAAGCTAGTACCAAAACTTCATCCGGATTAAGCAAAACGTCTGGAACAACGGGAACACTCACAACAACGTCAGGCACTATGCAGTATCTTCCGAAAACAATGATCAGATCTATATAAATAATTGTAGATCGTCAAAATACAGTGGGGCAAAAAAACGAGCAACAGTGGTAAAAGGTTTAATCAAATGTTGCCGTTTAACATTTTTGTTAAACGCTGTCATGTTTTTCACAGTCTATTCCAGTAGGATGGTAACCGATATCGACTTTAGAGTTCAGCGTTAAACTGATCTATTTTCTTCTGTCTGTGTTTTTGTTCCGTTTAGTAAATATCAATTTTTTCTGTAACAAATCTTTTCAGTTTTACGAGTATTACGGAAAACGTAAAAGATTTCTTACCTTATTAACGAGCTTTAACGCAGAATATAGCTTCTTCTTCTCCATAGTTTTCTGCTAAAATGCTTAGCGACATCTTTCAACATCAGTTCTAATTCTGATAATAGTCTTAATAAAAAATAAAAATATAAATTGTAGAAACGGTAATAGCATTAGACATGAATATTCTATTATTTCAGAAAATATACAGAGAGCGACAGACAAAATGATCGTAGTATGAAGATGTTGTTCTATACAGGAAGTAATGAGGAAAGATTTCTTTATATAGTTTTCCTAGCTGTCATTGAGCAATCGGAAAGATGACAGGTTCACTCAGACAATACCTACTGCTTCCGTTCGGCTCTTGTCAGAGCTGCTTCCTTTTTTGTGTACAATCAGGGCGCGCCAGCACCTGATGTCTAGAAGTGTCTTGACAACCAAATGTCAACGTCATTTCTTTCGTGAGATTGAGTTTCAAATCCAATAATAGATAATATACGAGTGACAGTCAAGAATAAAGCAATTTTTAAAAAAATGACCTTTTAACGTTTATTTCTTTACTACATACAAAAATGAGGAATTATCTGATAATCTTTTAACTTCGAAAATAATCACTCATAAAATATAAAATAACTTTAGAATACCTGAACTTTATAGTTAATGTTTAATATTTTAACTATTCGGAAAATAGATTTTTCCTCTTTAATTAATCAAATAGATATCAACTTCAAATGCAAATATTATCTGCTCGTAAACAAGCTATCTTTTACAGCTATGTATCTAAAGTAAAATTTGAGATTTTCAATTCAAGTTTTGGTAAACTGACTGTATGCTAATTTATTACATGACTCAGTATTGCTTTTCTATGTTCATACTTCACGCACAGGATGCGGCTGTATTTAGGAGTACTGTTCTTATACTCGACCCAAGCGTCTCAGGATCCCTATTTTAATTTTCTTGATCGTATAAGCTAGTTTAATTACATTATAAATTTTTTATTTTACAATATCAAAACTTCAGATGCTGACTGCATTGAGAAAAGTAAGATGTCTACATATAACTACATTGGGAACAGAGATTTTGATTTAGCGAACAGGTTTGATATGAATAAAGCTTATCCTAATTCGATATTTAATGTAATCTGCAGACCATGCATTGTCTGGAACTCATTTCTAAAGTCCTGGAACATTGTTGGAAAGTACTAATATAGCTTGTGACTATTTTATAATAGACTCCTTGTTTTTAGTGTTTCTCTAGAGCTAATGGCGACACATAGCAAATGCCGGCAAGTTCGTCTAGAAAACCTGAGATCTTATTTTCGAAACTCTGCCCAAGAAACATTATCAGGCTTAAAAGGACCTTGGTGCATTGTTGATCTTACAGTAAGTTTGAAAATATCGATAGCTATTTATAATACTGACACATAAACTAAAATAAAAACATTCCAGCCTAGTAGAGGATATATGGCTTCTCCGTGCTTTAGCCAGTGCACTTTTTTCACTAAGCATGCACCAAAAGAGAAAAGTTAGTTATCTGTTTTAATGTTACACATTTGTATAAGAGATATGAGATTGTTTCATATTTGTTACAGAACAAACAAGTTATGGGCTTGCCTTGCCACTTATTAACTATAATCGAGCTCTAATCGATCCTATTGAACGGTATTTTAAGTCTTATGAATGGGGAGATCCCACATATTATGCATGGGTACGATTTATTACATATATACCATATTCATAGTTTAAATATTAACTTGTTAATCTTCAGAGACCGTCTAGTGATCAATTATCTGCTGAATATTTACGAATCCGAAATCAGGTTGTTTTGTTTTTTTTTGTATAAAACTGATCATTCTATTAGATCTTCTACGGCGCTATACTATCTTTGACTATCATAATCGTATGGATCATTTTATGCTTTAATCTGCGCAAAAAAGCCCTTGCCTCAAGGAGACGGAGAGAAAGGGCTTTAGAAGTATGTTTAGGTAGATTGAATCATCATATTTTAACAATCTTTAGTGTATTTTCAATGAAAAAAGTCATATGTTGCGAGGCGTTTTCTTTCGACCAGCCCCGAATTAATAAGATATGAGGGACTCATATCGTTTGGATTTTATCACATATTTATCCCTTGTTTCAAATAAATAAGTTACTACTTGTTAAATATGTGAAAAAAATGCTTATTCTCTGATTTCATAACTGAATATATTTTCTGGAAGCAAATAGATTAAGTTCTGAAGATGCTTTTGTTAGATTGTTGTATGTGTACTGTATGAGACACAAAAACTATTTATCTTTCTATGACTATGCATAATATCCTTGTTGGTCAAATAATACATGACCGACGGTCTTGAGCAAAACATGCATTCAGCGGCATAGCAAAAGACTTTGCGAAAGTAATATTTTTTTTGAATGAATTAATACAATATTCAACAATACCTTTAACCTGTATAATTTTTTTTCTTATTTTAGGCATATTAATCACACTAATCAACTTATGATCGGCTGGCTGTTTGTTGCTTTACTTTCAGGTTCGTCAAAAACAGATTATAAAGTTGTTATTTTTTCAGAATCCTGGTGTAATATTTGGTCATACAGGATAGGAGAAGGAGCTGTACCTTATCAGAAACCGCCCGCGTATAATCCTTGTACATATCCACAAGTATGATTTATCTGTAACAAGCTTTAAAATGTTATTATGATTTATTCAGCAAGTTTATTATTGTTATGTGAACTATTTGGAAAAATATGGTATACGACCGATTGATGGTCAACTACCTTACTTCTCTCAACTTGAGAAAGTATTAAGATATGATCTGGACTTTGTGAATATTTGCCGGTGGGAAAATTAAAGATCATAAGTATTAACATTTTTTTACAGAGACTTTGATGATCTATCAAACTGTTTAGGAACTTCTGATACATGTATCTCTGTGGAAACATTCTCTCTTTTTACCATGAGGTTTACTTATTATGAATTCACATTTTATATTTCTTTAGAGAAGCAAACTTTCCGGAAGCTATTGCATATCTTCAAAATCATGCAGCTGTGGAATACGAATGCGGACCAGGACGTGCAGGTAAGAAGAGTATTAGTAAAGTCATATTATATCTTTGCAGCATTTATTTCTAATTCTCAATGTATCACAACTAATTTCCGTATGGCAACATTACCGGAACAGATGCATCAATGTATGAAGTTGGACATTGCACAAAATTGCGAGTAAGTACTGACATATATAAAGGAGATCCCAAAATTTTTATTTTTGGAAATATTAATTTTAAAATTATGTTATCCGGCGTACTTCAATTATAAATCTCCTTTTTAAAAATCTATTTCTATTTCCGCACATTTAAGCTTGGCAAGACAGATGGTCGACTGTGTGAAAAGCTCAATGACAGCTCAATGTGGAATTGTAGCTGGATCAGCTACGTGCGGGGCAGCAACAAACATTCTTCGTTTAGAAAATGATGTTGACGGATTCTGTATCTTGGATTTAACTCATCAATGTAATTCATCAGTTGAGAAAATCCATTTGTATATATTCATATTTTTCTTATTTCCTTCAATACTGACCGCTTAAGTGACATCTCAATTCCATATTTGTATCATTTTCTGTAAACTATATTGTAAATATCTTCCCAATTCTAATAAACATATAAGGAAAGTCAAAACATTTCAAAAGATAAGAAAACCATAATCGATTTATCTTGCATGGCCAACCCTATTCACATGATTGACCTATGATATCAACAATTTGTTTGCAGTCGCCACTCTGTTGCTAACGAAGAACCATGTCTATTAACTTTAATTTCTCAAATAAAAAAATTTTAATCACAGGTGCAAGTCAAGGTAAGTTAGAATATTTAAAATTATATGTTTTCAAGCATCTAGGTATTGGAAGAGAATTGGCATTGCACCTGGCGCAAGCCGGAGGTCATGTTTTCGCATTAGCCCGCAATGAGATAGCTTTAGACGAGCTTTGCAAAGAAGTGCAGTTTAAGATATATCTTATCTTATGATGAGCAAAGATATTTCAGAATAATAACATCCAAAAAATTGTATGCGACTTGTGTGATTCAGAGCATGTCATTAAAAATATTTTGAAACCTTTTCATCCTTTTGACCACCTTATAAACAACGCAGGAATCGCAATTTTGGAGAAATTTGGTGGAATTGAAATGGATTCTTTTAACAGGTTCTGAAAAATGGCAAACAGTTAAATAATTTTTTTAATCAGAACTTTTAATGTCAATGTAAGAGCACCTCTTCTATTGTCTCAAGTCGTCAGTGAACAAATGATTCTTAATTCCATTCCTGGAACAATCGTCAATATCTCATCCCAAGCTTCTCTTAAACCACTCTCTGATCACACAACCTACTGTAATTCAAACCCAAGCAAGCAATGAAAAATAAACTTCAAATCTAGGCTCCAGTAAAGCTGCTCTAGATATGATCACGCGATGTATGGCCAAGGAACTAGGTGAAAAGGGAATTCGCGTGAATTCGGTAAATCCAACAGTTGTTATGACAGAAATGGGCAGAAAGGCATAATTTATATGATGATAATATTAATAAAAATCATATTCAGAACTGGAGTGATCCTAGAAAAGCTAGTACTTTACTGGACTCCATGGCAATTAAAAATTTTGCAGGTAAAATCGAAATTAAGCCTTAATAAAACCCACTCTTTCAGAAGTTACAGATGTTGTGAATTCCGTTATGTTCTTACTATCCGATGGTTCACGCATGACGACTGGATCAGTTTTTCCAGTTGATGGTGGTTTCACAACACAATAAAGCATATTAATCATAAGCAAATGTCATACCTCTGATTAAAGAAATATAACACAGTGTCGTTAAAAACAATTACAAATCAAATGAATCGAAACATAAAGCTAGCTTAAAATTATATTTTAGAAACTCTAACAAGCAATTCTTGAACATTAATACATATTTTCAACAAGCGGATGTTTCATTGGCGCATTAAAGGTTCACATCCTAACATGTGCCAATATTTTCTTTTTCCCGCCAAATGGTATATTAGTATGGAATTCTTCGTTTTCTCTATCTATTTCAAATTGTTTTCGTACTTAAAATGCTAAATTTTGTTCTCTACAGATGAATGTCGGACCTGAAAAGTTGTTTGAAAAAATTTTATCACACGACAACGTCTTCTATGTTCACCAGCAATTTACAGATCCTGATTTAACTAGAGAAGACCGTTTGAAAATTTTGTTAGACCTTTTTCAAAATAATCAGCGATTATTTCTGCAGAGGTATTTTCTAATAAAGTTAGCTGCGTTATCTCATTTTTTTAGCTTAGGTATGAACAATATATAGAACCAGCAGATTGTTCGATTTTCGAAAATCTGAGGGTTGATCAAGATGTTGCACTGATTCTTAATCGCGTGGAAAGAAAGAAAGAAAAAAACCCAAAGATTGAAGTTAATTAATTTTTAAAAGTTTTATTAGGTGTTTCTCGCTTCAGATTCGTAATCGTAGATATATTGCTCTCCAAAAATTAAAGAATACCGAATATTTCACAGACAAGAAGATGCGCGAAAGAGAACCGTACTTGTACGATGTGATGATTGGACGTTTTTTGGATAAAACAGGTTTTTCTATATTTAAGAAATTTAAATATGTATATTTAAGAATCTTTGAAGTTGCGACCCACAGTTGATTGTAGTACCCGTTCTGGTTGGTCTGGTCTACTCTCTGAATTCGAAATGGAAGAGGAAATCGCACAGAGACGTAATGCACAAAAAGTATATTACGAGGGAAAAGATGTATGGAATTGAAATTTCGTTTCATCTTCAATAAGATAATGTTTCAGGATGATGACTCCGAAAAATACAAACGTTTTTTTGCCCATGTTCAAAATGCTATGGAAAATGAACAGGAAAATGAGCCGATGGAAAATGTGTCAGAATTGAAAGAAGAGATAGAACGCATAAGCCAAGAGGTTCTAAATTCACGAAGTTCTAAATTGAAATTGAATATTTAGGAAGCACAGGCTATGGGAACTGGTGGGGAAGAACGCCCAGATGTGCTTAGAGATGAATTTACGTCATACATGTATGAACGTTTTCTTGATGGTAAAGACTCTCCGTAAGTCTTAAATGAAGAAAATATACATTATTACTTCTCTTTCAGATTTTTCGATTATTCTACTGTTGATGGTGCCGAAAATGATGCTTATGATGATATTAAAACGAGAGATGAAGAAGAAGAGTGGTTTAACGATGATTAATTCTTTTTCTAACTTGATGTACATCATCTTATTATTTGATGCATATCATCTTATAATGTATATAGTATTTTCCTGTTATTTTGTGTTTATTTAAATGGTTTTTCTATTACGACCATCCATACCTAGTTTTTTAAAATTTTTATTTAATCATTTCACTGTTTTAGGGTAGGATTTTAGATATGAATAAGCCAGAGGGAGTTAAGTGGTATTATCATGGTCCTGATAATAAGGTTCACGGTAAATATTTTATTGTGTAAATATTAAGTATCTATTGTGCTTTAGGCCCCTACCATGCCAAGGAGATGCTCATGTGGACGCAGACGGGTTATTTCAAAGAAAATCTTCTGATTCGAACTGAGCATGAGGATGTTTTCCGAACTTTAGGAGAATGGAACCGCTTGGCAGGCGGAAAAGTTAGTGTCATTAAATAAATGTTATTTAAATATCTGATTTAGTTGCCATTCTTATTACCTGTATTATCAATGGATCATATGTTAGCTACATTATCTCAACCAGCAACTCCCATGATGATGGTGCCCCCGGGATTGGCTCCTCCATTTCCTCCACCAATGAGGTATTTGCATTAAATGCTCAAGATTTTTTGTATCTGCATCATTTTAGATATCCCAATGGAGCTTACATGAATATGCCCCCAAATGTTGTACCCTCAAGTCAACCACCATCAGAGCCTATTGATGCTGGCAGTTTATGTCACACCCCTGATAGCGACCAAGAATTGAACCATCAAGTAACTTTATTTTCAATATTTTTATAAATATATCTGTCAGTTCATTTCTCAGGAAACCTTAAACGGTGGTGTTCATAGGCATGCAGCGGTGATGACAGCACCGCAAACAAAATCTATAGGCTGTGGTACTGAGACCACAATGAAAAACGCTGAATGCCAAACGACACCTATAATCGTTAGTTTTTTATTATTTTTGCTTTTTTACATACCTGGTTTCAGTTGAACAGTAAGGATGCTGCTCGTTTGCTCTCAGAGATGCTTGGGCAGAAAGTTCACGTCACCTAATTTGTTATTTTTCTGAATTTTTTAAAGGTTTTGAGCTTTTTTATTTCATTTTACACTTTTTTTTCTCATATTTGATATGTTTCAATGTCTGTTGGAAAATATTTCATTTGACTACCTTTGCACATTCTTCGTACGATATTATACGGCGATATTTTTTGTGATCTTGATACCAATCCTTAGCACATTTTCATATGCACTTTTTTACATTTTCTATTCCTGGATTAGTTGTTCTTGATCTTTGTCATTGCCGGTTTAATCTCTATCCTACGAGTCCTAGTGACTGATGCTTGTTCCATGTGCGTTTAAGAACTAATCCAATATAAAAGTTAATAGTTAATGTTGTTTTGCCAGTATATATGAAAAACAAAAGCCGTCTATCACAACAAAATAAAAACAGGATCATATTCAACCGATTCTTAGCATGTTAAAAATAAAATGAGTGATATTCACGTGTGGATGCCGTGACATTTCAACACTGTTGGTTGTCACGGGTAATTCGAAAATTTTAAGCGAGGTATAACGTGTCAAAGAAATATTATGAGAAATTGAAGGTTGAAAACATACTATTGTATCCCAGAGAATGTGTGCTTCTAGCGCAGTGGTATGCGTCAATCTTTCTAGTTTAAACATGCCTGGTTCGATATCCGTTAGGTGCATTCTACCACAGTTCACGACTCAATATTGATTGGGAACTATTTCACGAATGCGATAGTAATAAGATCGTTCGAAGACCCCCTGATTACTATTCAGTCTGAGGGGTTCAAAACGTCTCTACACTTTTTAAACCCTCTCAGTTAAAAATAAGAATTATATTTTACGCTTTGGGAACACTTAGTTTTCTGTAGTCATTAAGTTTTAGTTTTTTTCTCGTTGTCATTCACAACTTACAGGTGTATTTATATGGCGACACTTTTTCAAAACAACAATGTTTACATCGACTAGAGGCAAAATGTACATGATTTTTTCAACATTGAACATCTACATCAAATGGCTTCAGGCGGAACCAACTTTTCTAATCCTCGATAACTTAATTCGACTCTGCTAGTGTAGTCGGGAATCATGATATCGATTTTAGTTGAATAGAACATTAATGCTCCCGAACCTCAACATAAAGCTACAATAATATGACAGTTCAGAAAACAAATAGCATTGTTCATTTGTATAAAATAATTAGTTAATCATTTGCTTTTTAAGAAGTTTATGGAAAACTAGCTGTCAAGGAAAAACATTAATAAAATATTTTACTTAAACAACGTTGTGTACTATTAAACCAGGGTAAGACAATTCTCGCTTTGAAATCGGGCAGTGAATATTACCACACTAATAAAAGACTAGGAGAACGAGAAGTGAGGCATTGGGTCCAAGAAACAAAAAAATCTACTGGAAGAGGGTCGGTGTGCTTTAAAAAGAAGAGAGCTATTTAGTATATATATATTTATATATATAGCATGAACGCCATAAAACACGCATACACGAAGAGATGTTCATGATCTATTAAATATATTACACAATGAAAACGTCAGTAAGAGGTAAAAACGTACGACAGCCAATAAAGACTAATATATTAAGAATACCGGAGTTTCAGACAAATACGAAAGCAACGTTACATTAAATAAGTGCTATATGGACTAAAACACTACTTCTAGTTTGTTTTACGTATTACCAAAGAAGCAATCGTCACAAGCTCCTCATATGAACAACAAACTTTGAGGCGTCCATGATTATGGAAGTCTGCTTATATGTAAATAGTAGAAGCTATATCGCAGTTAACCGGATTTGAATGGCTAAAAAATAATTTTGCGCTTTTTTTGTGAGCTTTCCCATCACATGTCAAAAATCTTACTTGGAAGACGCAAGGAGAGGACGAGAGTAAATAAAACGTACAGACACAAATAGGGCGATAACTCCTTGTAAGACATTTACAAGACCTATTTTTTGGCAGAAGGACTCGTTCCACCAGTGCTACCAGTACTAGCTTTCTTGCTAATTGCAGGAGATTTTTCGCCTTCCTTGGTGGTTGCTCCAGTAGAACTGCTATCAGTTTTTGGCTAAAAAAAACAATTACTTCAATATTGTTAACCGTGATTACCTTCATAAAATGAGACAAGGGGGTATTAGGGAAAATTTTGGGGGGCTGATATGGAGGATTTTCGGGATCCAAATTCAATTGATCCAGTCGTTTCCACAAATCTTCTCTATCTTTCTCGCGCTTTCTTTCTCTGCAAAAAATCTCAGTGATTTAACATAATAAAAGAATACAAACTTTTGTCTTTCAATTTTATAGGTTCCAGTCAACTCGTCGAACAGTTTTCCATTCATTTCCATAAATGTCTTCAACACATTATAAACCAAAGCTACAATTGTTTGATTCCAATGCTCTTTCGAGATACGATAAAGTGCAGGGAACATAACTGGCATAACCTTAAGAATAGAACAATATTGAGATTATTTATAACGAACTACCTGAGTACTTGTATCTTCGATAAGGGAGAGTATGTACTCATTATTCCAGAAGTATAGTGCTCGCTCAGCAACCTGAATAGTCATTTAGAGAGAATTTCAAAACTGTATAAAATACCTGGAAGTGGGGACTGCTAACACACTTCGCTAACTGTCGGAATAAGGGGTCAATGATTTTTTTGAACTGCTCGGGTTCAATAATATCAAGGATCTCTTCCACCTCTCCCAAGAACATAACTTCCTAAAATCAAAAAATATATACGAAAGCAATTCAATTTACCTTGCTAGAGCAGGTTCGAGGCCAGAATTTGAGCAATGAGTCGAAAACTTGAGGAGTAAGAGATGAATCCTTTTCTATGAATTGAACAACACAATATGCCAACTGAAAAAAAATGAAGATTACAGTAAATTTGTTTCGTAGTTACTTGAGCATGATACAACGATAAGCACTTTGGTTTATGTAGAGGAAGCAGCACTTTTACAAGGAATATTTTATGTTCTTGTTTCAAAGGCAAGGCGAAGCCATTGATTATACTAAAATAAAGAAATGAAAAAGTGAGAAAGCATTATACGTACCTTCCAAGAATTTCCAATAATTCACCAACTCCATTGAAAGAATCCGTCTCATATACAAATCTGAAACACAAAATATTTGTACAGTCGAAAAAATATGGCTAAAAACTTACGAAAGGAACATGTTATTAATTTGCTTTCGGATAAAAGCACGTAATCCCAAAAATTTGCCATAGATTCTATGAAGAACAGTTTTCAAAAAGTCGCGTTCTCGGGGATCTTCCGAGTCGAAAAGATCCAACAACTGAAGAAAACAAGTTTCAAACAACTATAAGAAAAAAACTCACGTTTAGAACGAAGCGCTGATCAATGAATCGTTTTCCTATCGAAGCTTGAAAATCTGGAGACTCGAGGAAACGTAGAAACAATTCATACACCAACTGAAAACCAGAATATTATCAAAAATAAGGATTATTTGCCATGTTTAGCTAACTGTTATTGATTGTACTTTCAATTAGAAAAAATTGGCAAAATCTTTAACAGCTGCCAGCAATCTCTTCAATCTAACAGAAGCAACGCTGCCAGAACTATTTACGATTGAGAGAGTGCAGAGCGTGAGAGAACCGCTGCAGGGTATACGATCACGCATGTGTTAGCTGACTGCTCAAGCAATTGGATTAGCTTAGTGAACAGGAGTGCAAAGAAGTAAATAGAAAGAAACAAAGACAACTTAAACACAGTCCGAATAAATAACTGATAAAAATTCACCTGAAGGTGTGGCCAAGACACTTCGAGTGTAGGCTCATCCTCTTCTGGATCAAATTCAGAGATATCGGAAGGAGGAAGAACACGGAAAATATTTTTAGACACCATTTTTATCACCTGTAGTAATTATTATAACAACATTAGCTTTAATTAATATTACCTCTGGGTAAATGCTCTCAACAATAGCACCCTTTGTGGTAGTAATGTGATCAATCAATTCGTTCAAAGCTGCTCTTTTAATCTAAGAATGAAAATAAAATTTATAAAAATAGATATCCTAACCTCTTTGCTTTTGAGCTGGGCAACAGGATCATAAAAATCGAAAATTTTTTGGCATTGAACCAGCTTTTGAACGACAAGATTTGTTTGTTCATTTTGTGGTGTATCTAAAATAAGTACTTATATGACTTTTCAGAAAAACTATTAAGAAAGCTATACCTTTGATGTTAGGGAGTTGGACAAGTTCAGGTTCATTATCGGGGTGATAGCGACTGCTATTTACCATTCTTCTAAAATGAAAATTAAGTTTCCAAATAAATCTCATTTAAAGTACCTTCTTCTACTAGTACCACGCTTACTGAACGGGTCAATTTTGTCTACAAATTGGTTAGCGGTGGCGGATAGCTGTCCTCCGCCCGTTGCCGCTCCCTTAAATATTTTTTTAGAAAAACTGATACTTCTTAAAAAATAAATTGTTTCAACAATATTCTAACCTGTGTTTTAGGAGGTGGTACTTGATGAGGAGCACCTCCGGTAAGACTATGGCCTGACAAGGACATTGCAGCCACACAGAGGTTAATCCAAAAGAAATACGGCTGATTTCACTAAGAAAAGAACAGCTACAGATGAACAATTAAATAAACAAAAAAAACAAAAATTATAACCTTCAAGCTTTAATAGAGTCTAATAAAATAATAAATGAGATAGAAGAATTATAAGTAAAATAAAATTAAAATGAGTAGAAATCAGAGGATGAGCAAAGTGCCCCGCCGCCATTCAACGTTATTTTCCTGTACCACCTTTAACTGTCTGGGCTCTCCAAAACAAACTGCTCTCTCTTTCATTTTCTTCTCTGAACCACTGTGCAGACGCTCACATTGGTCGCGTTGCGGTTTGGCATTGTCAATGGAGCGCATGTTCCTGATAGTGTGTTAATGCGCAGTCATTGATTTTTCGAAGTGTGCGGCTCAATTACCATCATTTTATTAATTTATTGCTTTATATACTATTTTCTACTATTCTTTTTTCTTTATTTTTCTTATAGTGTAGTGCTATATGGTTGCTATTTGTTTTATTATATTTATCAAGGAAACATGTATTATTCAGCATTTATAGTTAATTATCTTTTACTATATTCAGAATGACTACTGCTCATAGACCTACGTTTAATCCAGCTAGAGGAGGAATGGGACGTGGAGAGGGAGATCTCTCCAAGTTGTCCCAACAGTACTCTTCGAAGGATATGCCTTCGCATACATCATTAAAATACAGAATGCCTGGACAAGGAACCGAGGAAGAAATCCGTCGCAAGGTATTGTAAGAATTAAAATCACGTTAAATTAAATTATTTTACAGGATCTCCGCCGTGAACTTGAAGATAAAGAAAAAACTGCGATCCGTGATAGAAAGTCTAAAGATTCTAGCAGTGCCAAGAAGCCAAGATTAGAAGAAATTTCACAAGGAACCACAATTGATGCTGATGAGCCTTATGACGAAGTATGTTGTATTCAATAAACAGTATCTCATGCTCAATTTTAGCCGGATTCAGATGAAGATTCAGATGATGATGAAGATGATACAGCTGCATTGATGGCTGAATTAGAAAGAATTAAGAAAGAAAGAGCAGCAGAAAAAGCAGAAAAGGAAGATAAGGATAGAGAACGGGAGGTATAACTGTTCTATCTTGAAATCTATTTTTAAGCTCTAATCTTGTAGGAAAATATTAGAATGGAAAATATATTAAGTGGTAATCCCCTTCTGAATGAGAATAAAGAATCAGAAGAGTTCAAAGTAAAAAGGAGATGGGATGACGATGTAGTCTTTAAAAATTGTGCCAAAGGTATGATAATGCGTTTGTTCTCTATTTTTTACATTGACTTTAAGGAATTGATGAAAGGAAAAAGGAATCAGCTTTTATCAACGATGCTATTCGATCAGAGTTTCATCGCAAGTTTATGGACAAGTATATTAAATAAAATGATCATTCACTTTTGTTTATCTATTCACTGTTGTGTTTGAAATAATGTTCAAGACCTCCTCGTTCCTGGTCTCATCTGTATTGATTTCGAAATGATTCATCCGTTTAAATTGAATAAAACGGCACGTATAAGCGAACTCTTTTATTTCTCAAAAGTTGCAACCTTTAAATACATATTACATAAATATGTATGCACTGTTTAAAGTACGTGTGGATGGGTCCGCTGTGCCTACCTGTGCTTCCTGTGTAATAGATAAAGAAATACAAATTCTTATCGTACTTAGCAGCTATTGGCTCTCAGTTAATGATACGATTAGCCTACAACCGCTAATGGCAATATTTATTATTCTTCGTTTTTTTTCAATTTATCAGATATACAAAAAAAAGATAGTAAAATTCAATTATTTCATGTAAGGAATTGTAAAATGTGTTTATCGATTGAAGCAATTGTTTGTTTTTTTGTCTAAAATTATACCATTTCTTATCATTCCAGAGGAGGATTGAGCCTGACCAATGGCGCATCGTATATCTAGGAAGTTAATTGTATTTATTGTTACTTTCTGCAGGTTTAAAAGAGTATATATTTTTTAATACATTTCTTTTGAAGTTATGGCCTATACCACTCAAGCAGAAAAACTTTGAGTGGTGTTAAATCATCCGTAAAAGAAGATTGGCTAAGCAATTCTACTCATCCAGTAAGTGTTTATTGAATTGTAGTTGTCTTTTGTTTTTTATTCTATTTACAATCATTCAAATTGTTATGATATGTATGCTAAGTTATGGTTTGATCGCCGATAAAAAATACGACTACCTTATGATTTGCGCATAACAAAACATGAGTACTTGAATTATCATAATGTTCTGCCAGATACAATAGTGATTATAGACTCATTCTTAACTGTTAAATTTTATGTTCTAAAATTAGCTTTTCAGCCGTTTTTTCAAAATGAAAACGATGCAAAAAACTTTCTCGGTGCTTTGGACGCTATCTTCATGGCTTTTTATGCAGGGGTGAAATATTTTTTTCTGGATCAGTTTTGTTATATTGTTTTTTCAGGCTTTATTTTTCTGGGGATGGCTTGGCGATCGGTTCAATCCAAAAAAAGTTGTTGCTGCAGGAATGATAGGGTCAGCTGTGACAGTAAGTAATATATCTTTATATGATCGATAGTGAAACATATACGAAGTGATAACAAACTATATATGAATGTTTTTGAACACTTTTTTACATTTGAAAGTTTGATTATATGATTACGTTCGGCCACTCTCCGCCTTTTTAGTATTCCATATAACATGAGCATGCAAATGTTTTTCACGTATCACGTGAATGTCTAACTGTTGCTTTCGGTGAAAAATAGTAATACTCTCAAAACTGAATACAATTGAAAATAAAAACAAAAGAAAGATTTTTAATTTTTAGTTAACTTTATTTGGTGCTTTCCCTAAATGGATGTCCTTCTACAGTGTTCCATATTATATATTTATGTACATCTTGTTTGGTATAGTACAAGCGTGTGGATGGCCAAGTGAAATTGCTATTATGGTCAGTTGATGCAAGAACATTCGCTATACTTGAAAATTGCAGGCTAATTGGTTTGGTGCATCCAACAGAGGATTTATTATGGGTGTTTGGGCAGCTTGTCAGCCTGTAGGAAACATTTTTGGTTCAATGTTGACAGCTATTATCTTACCGTTAGGATACGAGGTATTTTTTAACTATGATTTTCATTTTATGGCCTGACTCTTAGTATACATTTGTTGTTAATTCTGCACTGATATATGTCGGAGCCTTAGTTGTACTTTTTGGAATTGATAGCAGACCAGATCCTGATTATCATGAAATAGATTATGAAACAGGTCATGAGAGGTAATGACAATTGTGATTTTGACAATAATTAAGAATCTTATTTTAGAACAACTACTGTTGAATCTGAGGGAGAACCAATAGGATTTTTAAGAGCTATTCTCTTACCTGGGGTTTTAGCTGTAATTTTAAAATAATATCTCTGATTTGAAAAAAATTATTTTTTTCTTCTAGTATTGCTTATGTAATGCTTGTCTCAAATTGGTCAATTATGCATTTTTCTTCTGGTTACCGCTATACCTTACAGATGCATATCATTGGTCTGAAGCCCAAGTTTATTCTATTTAATATAATTTATATTCATTAGTATACATTACAGGCTGATCAGTTAAGTATCTGGTATGATGTAGGTGGAATTATAGGAAGTGTCGCAGGAGGATATATTTCCGTATATGACAAATTTATCTACTTGCTTCGAAGCATTTTGTTTTAGGATAAAATGGGATGTAGAACTCCGTTGATTGTGGCAATGCTTGTCTGTTCTTTAGGTGCACTAATGGTTTATGCTGATATAGGTTTGTTTTTGGTTATAAATCTATGTGTTGTACGTTTGAGTTTAGGTGCTAATATGCTTTTGAATGCCTTAGTAATGACGGTTGTAGGAATAACTATTTCTGGACCATATAACTTAATTGTTGGTTCAATTTCTATAGATTTAGGTTCTCAACCTATCTTAGCTGGAAATTCTCAGGTTAGTCCTAATTAGGATATAGCATATAGATTTATTCAGGCAATGTCGACGGTTTCGGGATTACTGGATGGAACGGGATCTACTGGCAGTGCTTTAGGACAAATTCTAATACCCATAGTTCAAAATTCATTGGGATGGAAGACTGTATTCTACCTTTTCATATCTTTGGTTATCACCTCATTTGAATTTTGTTTATTTTACTTTGACAATTTAGAATGGAATTGCGATCCTTTGTATTTTGAAGAGATGCATACTGGATCTTAAGTCTCTTAGACGTTATCCAACCGAGCAGACTCCTTTGCTCACCGAAGAGAACGATCATGAAGACTAACATTAATATAACTTTTGGGGATAGTTCAATTAAAATTGTCTGTGATTTTTTGGAAATTTAGTTAATGTACGATGCTGATATTTGTATTTATACTGGAGATTTTAAACCATATTTTAACACTTGCCTACCATTCATTGTTTCTTTATATAATATATTGAAATTGTAGGCTTTCTAATACGGTTGATATAAATTTTGTATTTTGTGATTCTTATTACAAGCTAACTGTGAGTCTATGTTCACAACATTCTCTTTGTTTATAATGAATCTCGTCGACATCCTTTGAGCTGCCGCCTGTTGAGGTTAAATGACCACGCCTCTATTTGGTTGCAACTTCAGTTCTTAAGATTCAACGTGATCAGAGATTTTTTTCTCATTCTGTCAACCAACCTTATAACCTTTGAATGAAAAAAACTCTTAGACATCTCTGATAAAAAATCATCTCTTGTGCTATCTCAAGAGACTGAAGAGTTTTCTGTTATGATTCAGATTCATTGTCGTCCTTCTATGTGATTGTGTGTTATGTATGTGTGTTATGTGTATGTGTGCGCATGAGTGAAAATTTTGGCAGTCCAGTCCTATTTTGGTCATTTTGATCTGATATTCAAACAGTATGTCAGAAACCCTGTCATATTGCTATCACAATCGTTTTTCCACTAAAGTCTTTCTCATACAAATCTGCTGAAGCTGCTCGTGGTTCTGACAGATAAAAATCATTTACTGACAGGTAGTCATGATCCTCAGTAGACATTTTCATATCTTCTTTGGCATTGCCAAATAGATAATATACTGGACTGAGAATAGTAAGAGATGTGCCAGACTGTTTGGCCTGCCCAGTTTGGATGAACTATGTCTGAAGGTCAATCCCACTATCACATACTCAAAAAGTTCATTCTTTCTATGTTTAGTTTTTTTTATAGGTTTCTTTTTCAAATTTTATGTGTTTTATGGCTTTTCTTCTATTATATTGTTGAGAAATGTTGCTTTATGTTTTTTCCTCTTGAAAGAATAAGTATTACAGATGTTTTATCCAAGCTGTAGTTTTCAACCAACTTCGCAAACGTTTGAAAATCATCCAACCGTAATTTTTTATTTTTTTGCATTAGTTTATAGTTTCTATTTTTACAGAATTGGGAATCATATCAGTATGATTCTCAGCGTAATGCTGCTTCACATATCAACTATATTAATAACATAACTCTAGAGTCTAAAACAAATTTTTCTGTCGGAAATCCTTATTCTTCTACGCCTCAAGCAACCAATGAATTTCCTTTCACTTGGAATTATGGATCGATTCCTGTAAGTTTAAGAAATTGTAGGATTATATATTTTTTCTTCTCAATAGAATGAAAAATCACCTTCTTCGCCTGTATCCTGCTCATCAACTTCTGGAAGCGAATTTTCGGACGATAGTCGAGCATCTCGATATCGGCTTCGTTGGACAACTCCTTCTGAATGTCTTTCTGCTTACTCTACTAATCAAGAAAACACGAAAGATGTTCTACAGTGCTTTCCAAAGCCTGCACTATATGGAAATGAATACTGGATACCACCATGTCCTACAGCACAAGAAGTCAAAAAAGAATCTCCTGAGTTGTCTGTATTTCCAAAGCCAAATTCTGTAGAGCATGACTTTCATCTTGTATCTCAAAATATCAAAAAAGACAATCTGTTTTGGTTGCCACCTCAAGTAATATATCCAACAGTTTAATTTTTAAAAGTATTTTCAATTTTAGGTGAATGATCCTCCTTCAGCTAGAAACATAAGAGCTCGAAAAAAACAAACAAAGCGTGACAAACTTGCTCTTGAAAAAAGTCGTATTCATCGATGTAGTGTTTCAGGTATTTTTAAAAATATTATCCCAACATGTAGAAATTTTAATTTAAATCAGGTTGTACCAAGACTTACACGAAAAGTTCTCATCTCAAAGCTCACGAGCTAACTCATACAGGCATGTTTAACTTTATAAATTTCAAAAATTCAATCAGAATTGTATGCTGAAGCTCGATCTTCCGCTATAAGTCTTGTCCTTATATGAACAATCTTTTGCATTTGCCGCATCGTTCACACAGTACCCACTTTGTCATCTACCAGCTTTCAAGTGGAAACTTGATGCTTTCAAGACGAATATTCGCACGCGGTAGCTTCTTTAGAATGTCATTATGGTTATCCTAAGGAATGATTAATATGTTCATTCATCATACTTCTATAAACAGAAACAAGTAATTCGATATGTTAGATAAGTAGATGAGAAGAACTATAACAATACCGTAATCTTGCTACAGTCTTTTATGGCAAACATAGCTAATTGACCGATAGCCGACTTATCTACGCCGACCGGATATGTCCTCGACGAGCCGTACAACGAAAACAGAGCCGGCTGACCTCAAACTTTTAGTTTTCCGCATTTTATTAGGCTGTAAAGTTGGTAATTAGAAGTTGAATCGACTGATGCAATTGATCTTTTGCGATTATTATTTTGGTGATAATTGCATATATTCTTTCTCTTTACCTTTTAAGTTCGAAACATGCGAAACTAATGTATTTGATCAAAGCGAATTTGAAGTACCGAGTACAAGCTACAGAAGGTCGGACAAATGTTTTTTTGAATAAGTTGCAAAATCTTCTGTGAAATGTATTATTATTATTGTATGTGCCTTGGGGAAATAATCTGCTGTTCAAGCTGACAATCACTAAAAGCAATCATAATAAGGCACAATGTTTGTCAAATTCTTTTCATCCTAGTCCTTGAAGAGCTAGAAAATCTGACTCAATGTCCAAATAAATGACACCAAATAAATGTTCTAGATGTTCTTTTCTAGCGACAATTGTTGTCTATTTAAAAAAAAATGTCAAAAGAATAAACTAATTATCTGTTTTTTATAGGCGAGAAGCCACACGTGTGCAAATTTCCAGGATGTCATTGGCGATTCGCTCGATCGGACGAACTTATCCGTCACTATAGGTAATAGTTTTTTTTAAAGAGGAACTTCATTGTTTTATTTTCAGAAAACATATCGGAGCCAAACCGTACAAATGCCCCGATTGTCATAGATGTTTTGGTCGAAGTGATCATTTACAGGTATGATAAAAAAAAACATAAATTTTCCCAAAAACAATATTTGTTATGATTAGTGGAGCAAATGTTATAGTCAAGACCCCGATCATCTTGTTTATTTACAGTTGCATATGAAAAGACATGAGCCGCCTGCACTTCCGGATCTTAGTCCCGACGACATCGATATGTTTGTCTCCTTAACCGTCTAAGACTGATCGCATTATTACAATTCATATATTCTTAACTATAAGCTTTAACCATTTTTATTTTTGAGAAATATTAAGCATAGAATCTGTACATAATATTGTTTTTATTTTTATGCTGTATCTTTATTTATAACATAATTGTGCAGAGACATGCTGTTTCATTTCATATACAGCCCTGAAAAAATGTCTTTTTTAACTGTATCCGATTTCCTGTCAGAATCCTATAATTAATAGTTATTCGTTTTTTTTTGATTTAGAAAGTTGTCTCATTCATCTTTTTTTTGTTATTATCGGAGTAACTAACCTAGTAAACCTGTCCCTCAGTTGCAGTACGCGGTGCCAATCAAGGCAGAATTTTTTTACCAGACGCTTTCACAGATGTTATAATGTTTAATATATACACATATATATAATATATTTTTATGACTTTTTTTTCACCATTTTTTTTTCAAAAAATAAAGATACTTATGTAATTTATTAATTGTTTCATAGATATGTTTCATAGATTCTCGAATTATACAATGAAGAACTTGTATGGGTTCAAAAAGCATAGAGAAAAGGTAGACTTGAAGACAAATTGAATCATCTCAAATACGTCATTGAACGTTTTTCTTAAACATTTGCTTCATAATCAACTGACGTTTCCGTTATTCTGAGTATGATCTTATAACTGAAAGTGACAGTTCGTGGTTGATTCTTCAATTTTTCAACCTTAATTTTGATGTATTAGACCACTCGATATTCCGTATCTCTATTTCAACACGTAAATATGTTATCTTGGCACAAAACATACAATGGCATATTGTAATAGAAACATTAGCGAAGAAAAAAGAAAAAAAGAGCAGGAGAAAGTGTATATATTGAGAGAAACGAGACAGTTTCTTTTCTTGTTCTTTTTATTCAGTTCGACCAATTTCTGTGCGTCCTTTACGTCATCACTGTATTTTCTTGTCATGGCATCAATAGTTTAAACTCGTTAACTGAACCACGCCTCCAGGCTATTTTGTCCTCCACCGGATTGCTTTTTCGAAGTCCTCGCAACAGAACTTCTAATGCTAGCACTATATAAGGAAGACTAGACAGTGAGGAGGGCATTGTTCAATTTTTCATTCGAGTCGCTCTACAGGTTGCGGATCTTAAGAGAAATTAAAATGTGACTGAGTGGTCACTTTTAATTTTTCTTAGTAAACTAAATTAAAATTTATATTATTTCTTAGATGATGTATTTATATATGTTAATTCTTACGCTTGTTTGAAATTTCATTTTATAGTATGACACTGTGCTACGGTCTTCTAATACTTGTATCATTTCTCGCAATTGTTCCTGAATCCACTGATCAGGTAATTGTTTTCAGCTGATGTTAAAAGAAAAAATATTAATAAATACGTTTATCGGAATGTGAATGCAACCGAATTGGTTCAATTTCAAAAGTGAAATGAATTTGAATTATAACGTACGCGCGTGAACCACCACCTAATATTCTAATATTCATCTTTCTTAAAAGTTTCTCAAGCTCCCACTGAGTATAATCTTCTACAATAAGATTAAACCAATTATTTCAACTTGTTTATTTAAACTAAACTAGATATAAAGTATCTAGAAATATAACTCTATGTTCTTTCAACCGGTTGATATTAAGCCTTATCTTTCTCAAATTTTGTTTTAGCGGATTATCTGAGATTTTCTAAGAGTATACAATTACTATTCAAAGCATTATTAAACATCTTCTAACCTAGGTCTGTATGATATCATGAAACATGACTTTACTATCACATATGTATGTAAAAAGTATTTTCTCTACTTCCAATACTTCGTTTTTCTCTTCTCCAAGGAAGCAATTTTGCTATAGAAGATTACTAATACATGTTTAATTTTCCAATAAAAGTGATAACATAAATAGAAAAACCTTGAATGTCTTCCAGCCGGTTATAAACCTTAGAGAGACAATGCCATAGAAAGGAAAAAAAGTTTGGACAGTCATTCGATTCGAGATAAAGAAAAGTGAAAGAGAAAAACGAACAAATACGAGAAAGGTGACCGCGAGAAATGTTGAATAATACCTTGTCAGAATAGTTTATTCATTAAAGAGAATTAAACAACATTAGATTCAATGAGTAACTATTTCCAGTGTGCAACAAATGGACTTTGTGGATATGGTCCATCATGCGGACCTGTTTATCAACCACCCCCAAGCTGCGGCTGTGCCCAAAGAGGATATTCATGTGGTAGCTATGGTTGCTACAGGTACCTTGATGATCATTTGCTTCATTTCTAACATCGAGTTACAGACATCGCGTTCGGGGAACAAAAAGTTTCCAACCTCATCGCTCTCGTGCTCGTGTCAGTACATCCTTGGAGAATGACCGTGAACTTTTAAGGGAAAGGTGAGTAAAAAACAAAAAACAATTATGCAGAAAACATCTTTTCACTTGCAAAGGTGCTAAGTTTGCTCATAATAGTGAAAGTTATTAATAGGTTAAAGTTGTATTACAACAATCGTTTTTCCTAAAGTATCAATCCTAAAGTAAAATGAGATAGCCCCTTTCAGCATAGTTTCTATGGATAAAGATGATAGCACCGAAGGTTTAAAAAAGTTTGTATGACAGCTTAATTTAGTTTCACTTAAATGAATATTCCCTTAGTTCTGAAGCTTGTTTAGCTAATATTTATGTTTTTTTTTTGTCGGCGCTAATTTCAATACTCTCAGTTATATGCTTTTGGAATGATAAATGAAATGTAATATTTCAGAGCTATGCATGAACGAATTCGTAAAGATGAGCCTTTGGACAGTGAAGAAGAAATTCTCCTTGTGTCCAGATCAGTTTCCGAAAACAGACACCGCAGGGGACCAATTGTGAGTTCAATGCAGTTTTCTGGAAAGAGTACCCTTCTTTTGATAGGATCCAAACAGAGCTTTCTACGAGTGTTGTATGGACAGAAAATTGCCTGATGCTTGTTTGGCCAAATGTAATTTCAATGCATACACTAAACAATCTGTACGTTTCATTAAAGTATTTCATATTTCTTAAATATATAAATATATATAAGAAATATGATAAACATTCTTTGGGAGTGATTTCATTTTTATTACAGCTTACGGCTATGTACTTCCGACAAGATCCATGTCCTTTAGCTGCTATGAAGGAAATGCAATTTTGTGCCGCTCAGGGAAGGTGAGAACTTTTAGCAATCTTCAATCCACTCTAATGAGTGTTTACTATATATCAACACTTTGAAATATTAAAACTGAAAATGTTAATGTAGAGACCATCGCGATTGCTGTGCTCGAAATGGAGTAACTACAACTTTGGCTGGACCTAAATGTCTGATGTTCTGCGACCAAAGACTAGGTAACGTATATGAATATATTCCCAACTAAATTTCTCCTCCAAAAAATCTCTCAATATTCTATCATTTTCTTAGCTATGCGAGAACAGATGAAATTTGATAAGAAATTAAAATGATAGAATTGACAAGAGTCCATATTTTCCATATTGAATAACATATTTATCACACACCAATCAATGAAATCGTTACAGGTCATGAGCAACGACTTGACACGTCTTTCGTTCCATGTTTCGATCGTTTTGAAAGCATGAAGACTTGCTTCTGGCATGATTTGACTAGATTCTACAAAGCTTAAGCATTATTAGTTCATGAATTGTTCTTGAACTAGATATGTTTATTAAGAATGATACGTTTGTACAAAAGCTTGAAGTAGGAGGTAAAAGCATGTATATGTTCATAACATATCATGAATTTCAACCTCAAATAACTAATAGTATTATATTATTTAAACTAATGATAATTTTGTGTTTTTATAAGAATAGTGACTAATACTTCTCACTTATTGTCATTATCTAGATTATTAATTGTATCTAAACTGTATATAATTATAAATTTTGTCCATTATTGCCTATTTTTAATAAATGATATTATGGTTCAATAGTATCTATCTATTCATATATTCAATTTCTCTTTTCCAGTTTTTATTAAATTGAACATAGATGATCTATTCATACTAATTCAATCCATGAAAATATCCTATATGGATTTTCAATTTTTGATTACACAGAACTGCGTTTTTCGCAATAGTGCTCTTCAAATAAAACAGAAATTGTTTTATCACATTGAACAATTGAAGCAAATTTTTGCCTATTTTTCTTATTAAAGCTCAGTCAAGCACATGTCTCTGGCATCAAGTGCTTGGCTTGGAACATTCCCTAATGGACAGTTAAGAGAAGAGAATTTCCGAAATACTTGAGATTGCTTCTCTTTTTCTTAGTTAAGCTCTTCTTGTTTTGTTTTTTCTTTATTCCTCTGGCAAATCTCTCGTTTTTCTCAGTTTTCTTTTCAAGTGCGTAGTAGCTTTTCCATTTTCCATTTTTTCTTTTTGAATATTAATTCCTTTTTCAAAATTTTACTAATTACATAGGAATTTTTTGAAAAATGTCTTTCTTTTCTGATTTCGCAACCAATTCATTTTATTTTAATTGTTTTATGAAAGAAATCAGTGTATACATCTAAACTGTTCAATGTGGTTTCAGATTTAGCAGTTTGATCTAGATTCTCCCTTATTCTCTTTGTATATGTGTATGTTATGCTCAATTTTTATTTCATTGCAACTCTATTCTTTTCAGTTCATCTTCAGCACACCTTGTTTCTCTTTCTCACTCTATTTCTTTCTTTCAATATTTCTCTACCTATCTATGTTTCTATCTATCGCTAGTCATTTCACTATTTGTTCACATCGTGTCCTCATACATATACAAGCCTTTGCTGTTATGTAATACAAAACATAAGAAGCACTATATGCATCACCAACTTAGATTTGTTTTTTTCCATTTAAATTATTTCTTCTAACTATACCATTTATATTGCAAAAAAAAACAGTTCTATTGTCTAAGAAAGCCAACCGCTTGAGCACACCACCTTCTCGTAAACTTAAATGATTGTTCAATATATTTTCATAATACTAATTGTATCCGTAAATTTCACTAAACCTGATGATACACATGCATAATTCTTAAATTGTATTTTTCATTTTGTCCTCAAAGATATTTTGATTTCTAGTTTGCTTCAATAAGAGGTAGGCAAAAGATTTTCAAATTTAATATATTATAATATGAGAGTGTCTGTTTGTCTGTTGATTTGAAGAACCGACAACGACAGCTTGTCTCAGCTGAAACTGTGAACAAGTTGTAATATATGCAAATATTGTTTTATAAAAGATAAGAAGTTTATTTCATTTCATATATCATCATCTTATATCTTTTCTAGTGTTTAGTTTGATTAAACATAATGGGTTCATCGCTCACATAAATATTCACGTAAGGAAAACGAATTATTGATCGATAACGTCGATATGTTAAATGAAAAGTGTATTCACATGTTCAAAATTTCTCTCTATCTCATCCTAACCTTTATATATTTCCATAACTTTCTCTCTCTATCTCTATCTAAAACATGTTCCTTCTCTTCCTGTTCCTTCCTCTCTATTTTCTCTCTCCTCTCGCTCTTAGTTTCAATTCATCCCACACCTACATTCATTTATTCTGCCGTTTCTGCACAATATCGTTGTCGTTCTGGAGACGATTAAGATAAGGATATAATATAGAGACACATACAAATGAAATGAGGTCCTAACTAAAGACGGGCAAGTCAGTCATTCTATACAATTGTAAAGAAGAAACTGTCCTTTATTCCTTTTCTTCTCTTTCCCAATATTTCGTGAGTCATTCTTCCGACTTTCACCCGTTCTATTACCGCAGTTAGCAATGCCAATGTTAAAAGCAACAAAATTATTGTTGACTCGCCTTCCTGTTTGAAGCGATACACACTTGCTCTCCTAAACTTTTTGGATGCAATAATGCACATTGCATGCTACTAGGTTCATAGAAGCTGTCGCGTTAAGCAGTTTCTATTCATCGTTCATTCTTTATTCGACCTATTATAGTTTCACTCAGCTTATTGGGAGAGAAAGAAGAATGGGAGAAACCGAGGTACAGAGAGTATTGAAGAGTAGCATAGAGGAGTGGTAGAGAGCAAGCATGACCGCTTCAGTCAAGATCAAGAAGTTTAGTTTAGTCACACATTTAGAAATTTTAATTTCAGTCTCTCTCTCTCTCTCTTTATATATCCGTCCATTCATCCTACAATTTGCACTCCTTGGCTACTATTTTCAATCCTTTTTCTTTCTCTCACCCCCCCCCCCCCTTCTCTCTCTCTCTTTTTATATATATAAATATATCTGAAAGGAGTTTCTTATATTTTATTTTTTGTTCCTTTTATGTATAAAAAGAATATTATGACATTATTATACTGCTTTTCATTGACCTCTGTGCGATTTTCACTTCGTATTATGAAAAAAGTCAATGAACTGGAGCTCAATACATGCATTAGGAAACCATGAAAGTCTCATCTTGCTAGATCTTCGTCAGCAACAATATATCCCGAGGGAAGGCTTCGTTCGATTTCTTGTTTGACTTCAAGGCGTTTTTTCATGTTTTCTTTTGCTCAGTATCTTTTTCACTAGTTTGATTATTTATAAAACGTTAGATTTTATAATATATATATATATATATATATATCTTATAAAAGTTTTTATATAAAAAAAATTATGCGATAGCTAAATATTCGAACAAAAATAAAAATCAGAAGTTCATGCTCTCCAGTTGTTATTAAGTTTGCTTGTTACAAATCGGAATTGGCCCGTCGACGCGTAACTTCTGCTATTTTTCTTTCTTAAAAAGCTGGAAAGTCAATATTGACTGCAAATTGTTCTTTCCTTTTTTTTGGCTCTAGTTAATCAACAGAACATGGAACATAAAATCATTGATTAAGGTATGTGAAATGAAGTTTCAGGTTTTCTATTTTAAAATAAATTCATCGTTTTACTATTATTTACATCATCATTCATCTTTTATATTTATCTCTTACTAGTAAGTTCACATCTTTGTGTTTAGTAACTACTTCTACTCACTCATTTTACAATTCGATTTCATTCTTGAATTGATTATGAAAAGCAGTTTCAGAAAAAATAGTCGATTCTATTCCATGTCAATTTCAAAAGGAAGTGACCGCTAAAATCACATTTCAACGACAAGCTCGTCAAATTTTCTGCTCCCACAGCTTTAATGTGTAGATTAGGAAAGACATTCATCTTTGTGTGACATTTTTTAGTTGACCACACACAAACAAGATCTTAAAGTCGTATCTATAACACATTTTTGTCTTCTACTCAAGAGCAACGATCAAGCTTTCCGATAATGTAACTAATTAAATGATGATAGACAACTTACTTTTCTTATTTGCAAATCGAAAGCAGCATTATATAATATTCAACTTTTATTTTTCAAGCATTTAGTCAATGTATATATTCACAACAAACAATGGGATAGAACATCACATAGTCCTCCAATAACTTATATATGTATGCATGATTTAGTCAGCCAAAAAGGTGTGAATTCCATAATCAGTTTAGTTTTTTGACTTTGCTCATCATTTTTTCATGTGAAGATGCCTTCAACCAAGAAAAATCCAAGAGTATGCTACGTCTTTCTTCTATGCTTTTGAATGAGCTAATTAATATAAAAGATATCACTTTATGCATGTATTCTTATATATATTTCAAACTCCTCCCTATTTATATTAAGATATGGATATACTTTCATTATTAATGACATCCATGCAAGGAATAAATGAGTTTCATTAGCATTTTACGTGAATCCGTGAAGGCAGCTTTCTGTTGAACTAGTGCAAGCACATAAAACGGTTGATTCTAACTTTATATTTTATATTTTTATATCTGTGTTTATGATATTCTTATTACTTCTATGTTTGTTTCAAAGCATTGTTAATGTTTGGTTTTAAAATGATAAGAACAAAAATACTGTTATTTTATTTTGTCTCTTTTTTATGAAAATATTCAATTTTTTCATATGCACTACAAATGCTTAAGCCTTCTTTGTACATTGATATCGTCATGTTAATTATTTTGATATTATTTCAGGTTGCTTTCCATAATCTTTCAGCTCTGTTCAGAAGTAGTCATGTGATATGCCCGCTTCTGCAAATCCATGCAAATATCTAATTTACTATCCGTTTTCACCTCTTACTATAGCAAAAACGCATAATATCGTGAGTTTTTTCTCGGCTTTTCTTTCGTCTATCGCTAAATATTTCAGATCTTATATATAATTTGTCTAATAATATGGCACGACACTCTCCCTAACGAAGGAAATTTCCTCGTTGCTGTTCCTATTTTAAATATATTATCAATAGCTATTGCTTTCTTATCGTTATGGTTTATGGTTCAAAAGTTTTACTGGAAAAAACTAGTAAGAATAAATAAAAGTATATCATTAATATAAAATACTTCCAGGAAGTTGCCCTCGATATCAGTGCCTTGCTTTTTTCAATTCTTTCATTGCTCATTTCTTTATTAAATATGAATTTGGATCTAACAATTCACGTACGTTTTTGAATAGCAATCATGAATAATGTTTTTCCTTTTTAAAGATTGTGCAGGTACTTACTATGACTTCATGGATTTTCTGTATTATTTGGTCATATTTCCACACATTCAATAATGTTTCAAATCTATTTATTAGTGAATGGGGAGAAGCTACAACAGATATCGAAATAGAAGCACTTGAGGATCATTTCTAGTTCAAAATTTGTCATTGGACGATAGTACAGGGTTGTAGATGTTTTATTAATTATTTTATGATTATGCTATTTATTTATTGTCCATTGAAATAAAAATGAACTCATAAACAATTTTTTGTTTGTTTTCTACATTCATAGTTAGTGAAAATGGCAGAAAGCCTGCTATAAATTTAAATTTGATATATTCAAATTTTTATGTCTTATGCCGATCTAAGCATTTAGCTGATTTTAAAAATTATTGATTGATTTTCTCCTACTTAGCTTAGGCTTTGTTTATCAAAATTTAAAGTATAATTTGTTCTTCGTATTTTAAAATTGATACAATTTTCAGAATGTTCTTCAGTTACGATCATTTAATAAAATCAAATGGTAAATTTCATCTTGTGTGGATGGCAGCTTTCTGTGATAAAAAACATATAAGCAGACGATTAGCCTTGTCAGTCTCTATTCCAGATATTTGGTAATAACTTTGCCATCACCCTTTGCATGTGTTACGACTTTACTTCAGCCATGAATTAATGGAAATGTGTCCTACAAGTCTTGGAACATATAAAGAATTGAGGTGTAAATTCTCACTATATTTACATTCCCAGTTATTATATGGTACTACTATTATGTTAGAAAGACAATTGCATTTTATGGATCGTTAGTTAACAAGTTTGAATATGAAACTTATATATTTTTTCTAGTTGATATAAAAGCATCTCTCGAGAAGATCAGAAAGATATCGTTCCATGACGCAAACAAAATTTTAGCCGAAAAGAAAGATGTAGTTGAGAAAGATGTAGATTTATATTCTGAGATCGATGATGAAGAGCCGGTATAAAATTAAAAGGTTATTATTCATGAGTATTTTCTCATTAGACTTTTGATCAAGCTCTTTTTGAACACAACGCCGATGATATCAATCTCCAAAATAGTGTTTTATTCACTAAACTCGACACCATTTCTGAATTTCCAGGATTCGTCCCGTAAGAAATATATAAATCATTCTCCGTAAGTTTTTTGTTTTAGAAGCCCCGATTGGACAACAGATCGAGAGAGTAAAAGTAAGGACACTGTATCAGATATTTCTCATCTCACCAATGTAAGTTTGTTCATTCAGTTAAGAAAATAACTTTATTAGATTTCTTTTCCACATGAAGCCTCTTTGCTTTCTACTTTTTCAAATATTTTTGACGATTTCAATGTTGATGTGAAAGTACTACCAAGTATGTGTGTTAACTTATTAAATGTTTCAATTAATGTTTTCAGTGAATCAATTTATCAACGATGTAAGTTTTATAGTTTTAACGAAAATTTGTTATATTTTTGAAGCGAACATCCGATGTTCCGATGGATGAACCTCCTCCGGAAGAAAATGCAAATATTCCACATCCTGAAGAACCGAACTTCGATCCTTTTGTCCAACTTTCTATCGAGCCTTGTCCAGAGCTACCACTAATAGAATCTTTTCCCGGTGCCTTGAAGGAAGATGAGCTTTTTGCACCTCTAAGCGCTGAACTTCAAGCTCCGCTTCCCATAACTGATGTTGAAGATCTACCTCTCGAACAGCTTCAAGATATTGTACCACCAGCAGAACCTCAGCATCCTAATGAAGAGATCTGTTTTGAACTGGAGCCATTGACCCTTAGTCAAAAAAGAAAAATTGTAATGTTTTTCAAACTTATATCATTATTTTTTGATTAAGACACTGGAAGAACGTCTATGTAATCGTGCAAAAAGAAAATTCATATCTAAAATTGACCCAAGTATCATGGTAAAACGCTTTTTATTTATCTATTCGATTTTTGAAATAAACAGATATCGGATGAAGAAATGAAGCAGAATTTAGAAGACTATTCCGATACCATGATGAAGAGAGAAAAGCCTTGTAGTCAAAAATATCCGAGTGCAAATGAACTTCTATCTCTCATACCTCCCAATTATCCAAAAGGTTACTATTTTTTAAACAACAGTTTTAAGCTTCATTATAGCATTGCATCATCTTTTCCGTAGAGCTCAACGTAAATATGATGAAACACTCGAATTCGAACAGGTTACTTGTTAATATTTATCTTTTAAATTTTTATTTAAGGATGAAAATTTTGTACTACCTGCATTGGAATTCGATGTTCAACCTCCTCTTGAACGCGATAATCTCGAAGAAATGGAGAGCGAACCAGATTTCTGGCGCACTCCAGGGCATGCCAGTATTTTCGATTCGTTAGTTTAATGATGGCCATATTCTTATCTTTGCAGTTATTTTTCAGTTTTGGCGTAACTTTCCCTGGATACACCGAAGTATTTCCTTTGTATCTATTCCTAATATATTGTTAATTTTAAAGATATTGAGAGATGAAGGTCTTGACCACGATGATTACTACAATAGATATCCCACGAATGAGACTGACGACACGTTGGAAGCACAACGTCGACGAACCAGATCCTCAGCAATGAGTATTTTTCATATTTTGAATATTATATCACTGTATTATTGCAGCTGAGAGACCTTCAACGGCTCTTGAAGACGTTTTACTAGATCCCAACGAAGAGACTTATCCGGTATCCCGTCATGCTCGATGTACCTTGGTTATCCAAGGAAGGTTAGTGTAGTCTACAACAATAAAGTTGTACTGTATATTTAGAATCACCCAAGAGCGAGAAGAGCTGCTTCAGCGAATCGAATTGTAAGTGTTGGTTTTTATAAGCGTTTGCTAACTATATTGCAGTGAGGTCGAGAAAGCATTCCACAATGGAAATGTCTTGAATTTTTCTACCGTTTTTCCAAAATCCGAAAGTACAAGTAAAACAGCTGCTTTAGGATTTTCATGTTTATTAGGTAAGAGGATATCCTGAAAATTTTGAATTTCCTTAATTATGCAGAACTTCTGAGAACAAAAAATTGGATTGCTACCCAAGATGAACCATTTGCTGATATTATAATATCGAATGACACAGAGTTGTTATAATTATTAACTCAACTGTAATATATAAATATTAATTAACAAAAAATACTATATTTCGATTGCTTACGCTCTGTGCTATAACGTTTTTTATGCTTTATTCCCTTGCTACTTCTGTAAAATAAATTAAATTGTTGTAGTGCTCTATTTTGATGTCTTAAATAAAATGTACAGGATATATTCTGGGAATAGTTGAAGTTAATGTTAAAATAGTAAAATTATACGAAGCCAAGTATTTGTTTGTTGGTGCCTAATTTTATATTGGTTGTAGATATTAATTAAACTATAAAGTGTTTAATATTTTAAATACAGTAAATGTTATAAAATTATTCATGCAAACAATGGTAATATATTATAATCAAACTAATCATGCTTTATATTATATAAAGATTATAATATTAATAAAAATTAATTGTTCGCATGCTCACTCAAACAGAATGTTTTTCAAGTATCTCCAAATCATTCCCCGAATGTAATACTAGTGAAAATTGAAAAATTAACGGTATATCGTGCTCAATTATTAATAATATTTCACTGTAGTTTTTAAAGCATTGAACTTGATTTATTTGGTGAAATTTTTTTTGTTGCAAATCATATTGTTATAGAAGGTCTTTAAGCGCGCTCCAATCGCAAAAAAATACGGTGTGTTCGGTATATTTTAGAAGACGAATTGTTCAAACTATTCGAATTCAAAGCAACAATTCAATCTGTTTTTTGATTTTAAAGCTAAAATTCGAATATTTTATTTTTTTTCTTGAAGATGAGCGACGACGAGGGCCCAGTTGCTGAAAATAAGCCGTTAAGGCTTCCCAAAAAAGCCCAGCGTGTTAAAAATAAGGTAATTTTTGAATTTCGACGCTGAAAAAAGAAATGCTACTTATATAGGCGCCCGCTGAAGTTCAAATTACTGCAGAACAACTTCTCCGAGAAGCTAAGGAACGTGAATTAGAACTTCTTCCTCCTCCTCCAAAACCTAAGGTATGTGATTTTTTTTTCTTATGTTATGTAATTTGATTCAGATCACAGATCCTGGAGAGCTTGCAGAATACCAAAGAAAGAAAAGAAAAGAGTTTGAAGATGGTATTCGTAAGAATAGGTATGCTTTCGTTTGTATTACAGCTTAAAAACCTTTTCAGAATGCAAATTGCCAATTGGATAAAGTACGGAAAATGGGAAGAATCCATAGGAGAAGTTCAAAGGTATGTAAGCAATATTTTATAATTTATAATTAATCTCTTAAGGTCTCGCTCGGTATTCGAACGTGCTCTAGATGTTGATCATAGATCAATTACTATTTGGTTACAATATGCTGAAATGGAAATGAGGTTTTCTTCAAAGTAATTAGTATTTTTAATGTTGGTGTTTTTAGATCAAAGCAGATAAATCATGCCAGAAATGTGTTTGATAGAGCAGTCACAATCTTACCTCGTGCTATGCAATTTTGGCTTAAATATTCATATATGGAAGAAGTTGTTGGTAATTTACCAGGAGCAAGACAGGTTTTGTGTACAGGCTTTCATCACTGTTTATCAACATTTTAGGTATTTGAAAGATGGATGGAGTGGGCTCCACCCGAGCAAGCCTGGCAGACATATATTAATTTTGAAATAAGGTTTTCTCGTTTTTTAGTTTTTTAAACATTTTCATTTATTCAGATATAAGGAAATTGATCGTGCTCGAACCATTTATCAAAAGTTTTTACATGTTCATGGAACAAATATTCAGAATTGGATAAAATATTCTCGTTTCGAAGAAAAGAATGGTTATGTGGGCAATGCTCGAGCTGTAAGTCATACAATAAGTAAAGACACTTATTCTCAATCATCTTAGTCATATGAACGTGGAATGGAATATTTCGGTGAAGACAATATTGAGGAAGCATTACTTATAGCATTCGCTCAATTTGAAGAGAGACAGAAAGAACACGAAAGAGCTCGCGTGATTTACAAGTAAGTTGGAACTTAGTTGTATAGATATTTTAATATTTTATTTCTATTCTATAATTATGGTATTAAAAATTTATTTGTTCAAAATAACATATCGATACTAAGGGTTGAATAGTTGTCAAAAAATGAAACACCAATATGCCACAATCACTATCTTTTTTCAGATATGGCCTCGATAATTTGCCATCCCATCGTACAGCTGAAATATTCAAACATTACTCTATTCATGAAAAAAAGTATGGTGAACGTGCTGGAATAGAAAACGTCATTGTTAGCAAAAGAAGAACTCAATACGAACAGGTACAGTTCCTAATACTAATATTTTTTATTTTTTTAACTTTTAGCAAGTAACCGAAAATGCGTTTAACTATGATGCTTGGTTTGATTACCTACGTTTGCTTGAAAATGAGGAATGTCCCAGAGAAGAGGTTGAAGATTGCTATGAACGAGCCGTTTCTAACATCCCACCCCATATGGTAAATCAGATTTTGATCGATAATGCATTATCACAATTCATTGAAGGAAAAGCGACATTGGAGAAGATACATATATTTATGGATCAATTATGCTTTATACGAAGAACTAACATGCAATGATCCTGTAAAAACGAGACAGGTTTGTTATATAGTAAACTATTTGAAATAATTAAAATATTATTATTTAGATATACAAGTATTGTTTGGAAATAATCCCACATAAAAGATTCACATTTGCAAAAATATGGATAATGTTTAGTCAGTTTGAAATACGACAAAAAAATCTACAAGAAGCTAGAAAAATTATGGTTAGTTTCTTTTGTTCATTCAAATTTAACATTTAATTCTGCGTTTCTAGGGTAATGCAATAGGAAAGTGCCCAACGGACAAACTGTTCCGTTGTTACATTGAGTTAGAGTTACAACTTCGAGAGTTTGATCGTTGTCGTATGCTGTATCAGAAATTCTTGGAACATTCGCCTGAAAATAGTTCAACTTGGATAAAGGTCTGCGATTTAGAGTAAAATTTACAGCTAATTATGGTTGTTCAGTTTGCCGAGATGGAATCATGCTTAGGTGATACAGATCGTGCAAGAGCTTTATTTGATATTGCTATCAATCGTCCAGCTTTGGATATGCCAGAGGTGAATTCATTTTTTTCAATACAATTAGTTCTAGTCTGAATTTTAGATTTTGTGGAAGGCTTACATAGACTTCGAAATAAAAATTGATGAATTCGATAGAGCAAGAGAACTATATGAAGCTCTTCTGCAAAGAACTAATCACATTAAGGCATGTTTTTTATGGTATTAACGTAACATAGTACTTGACTTCAGGTATGGATATCATTAGCCGAATTTGAACTATCAAATGGCAATCATGAATTAGCTAGAAAGGTACTATTATGAATAAATAATATTTTGTAACTAATGTTGTTCAGATATTTGAACGAGCGAACACAGCTCTCGAGAGAGCTGAAAAGGAAGAGCGGCTCATGTTATTAGAAGCATGGCTTTCATCTGAGAAAAATATTGGAGACGAATCACAAATTGAAAGGTATGTTGCCATACTATTTAAAAAATATTTTTTACCCTTTGTAGTGTTTCTAAAATGATGCCTCGTCGTGTTAAAAAAAGGAGACAAATACAAACTGAAGATGGTGTGGATGCTGGATGGGAAGAGTATTATGATTACATTTTCCCACAAGATCAAGGTTTGAATTAATTTTTACTTTTTTTATTAACTTAATTATTTATAGCTGCTCAAGGATCGTTCAAACTTTTGGAAGCTGCTGCTCGTTGGAAGAAACAAAGAGAACAGCAAGCTATGGTATGGTTTTGTTGAGGTAGTTGACAAGTATAATTTACGTCTTAGGAAGCGGAAAAAGCTGTTGATGATAGGGATGAGGAAAAAGCAGCTGATTCAGGTGACGAAGATGTTAAAAATCGAGAAGGTTCTTTTATAAATATTGTCTAAGTATAATGATTTCATTTCAGGTGATAGTGATACTGATCTTGATGACAGTTCTAGCTCAAGCTCAAGTTCAGATTCCGGATCTAGTTCCGGGTCTTCGTCATCCTCGGACAGTGATTCTGATGAGAAATAATTCTTTCTAACTCAAAGTCGTGGTCTCGCAAGGTGTATTTATGTTCTTGTTGATTTTGAAATCACTTGTTATTCATTCAATCAGCTGAATAAATAATTTAAATTCAGTAGAATTTCTATATGTTAATTTAGTTTGATCTACCATATATCTGGTGGGGCATCAAATCTTCATTTGTATTTATGACACTTTAGGTTGCTAAGAATGCGTTTTGGTTTTTTTTGATTTAACTGTAAACAAACATGGTTCCGAGATTAAATGCTGGTGCGGTAGGTGTTATCTTATTCTCTTTTACCATCTTTATCAATACAAAACAAGCGTGAATTTATTTATTTGTCAGCAACAAGGTATCTTTTTGAACTCGATCAAACTTTATTTATTAGTAGTATTAATTTCATTTTTCATACTGTTTTAACCTTTATAAAACGAGTGATCTTGTGGATTTCGTGTTGATAATCCTCTGACGCGTGGCGTTTGATGAGAACAGATTGAATTCAACATAAATTCCTTTATATTAAAAAAGAAATGCGATTCACGTTCCTGGCAGATTTTCTAAAATCAGAAAGCGTGAGTGCTTTTACCATTTTTTTTCAAAGTTTTTCTCTTGGTCTCATGTGAACTAGATAACTATCGCTGCATACATGAATGGTCTTGCGATTTTGGATATTTGATAAAATCTAATCCAGATCTATGAGTCGCTCTTCATTGCATTGTTTTCTGTCGCTCTCGTTTGGATAAGTAATAGAACGATTCAAATCTTAGTTCCTCACCCATCTTTCTCCAAGCGATTTATAGAATCTGCGAAGGTTTAGTCTCATTCTCCTGCGCTGTTCTTAGGGGTAAAGCCAATAATGGTACTCGATATTGACTACTTCGGTAATATACCTGCTTTTGCTAATTTTGTTGTTGAGTATTTCAATTCGGTAAGATACTGCATACTACTTGGGTTTTCTATTTTATTTTTTAAACATTTTGTTATTGACTTAATTGCATCTCTTTAGGCTAGGGAGCTGTCTCCTGATGAGTTGCCTTGGCCGTTGAAGTTTATTCTGATTGTGCTGGGATATTCCACTGTTGTTGCCCCTGTTGCTATATTTATTTATTTTTATAAAAAGCGAATTGAAGGTTTTATCAGTTCGCATGCTTGCTAGAAATTACTTTTCAAAAAATTTCAGAAACTAACCCTAATTATGTACCAAGATCGTATTGGGCCCGCTTTGTTCACCTTTTTTCTGTTGGTGATCCTCAGAATAGAGGTTTTGAAACTTTAGCTGTACGTTATTTATTTGAGGAAATAATTAGTATATATTATGTTTCAGCCTAATTGTTCCCATTCAAAAAATGATGAAAATGAAAATAAAAACAAAATGATTAGAGATTTTGTACTTCTTATGTTTTATTTTGCTGGTATTCAGGTATTAATCAAATTGTTTTATATATATATTTTTTTCAATATTGAAGGTTACTTTGGTATTAATGGGATTTCTCCAGGAGAGAATTATAACTCAGGGATATTCACGGTTTGATGATATTTCTGTGGTTAGTTTTCAAAATATTGATAAATATTCTTGTATTGTTTTAAGTTTGAGAAATTTGGGGATGCTCAGTTTTTGGTTTTCTGTAATAGAATTATTGCTCTTTTTGTATGCTTCATTGTGCTTTACAGTAGCTGGGGGAGGTAAGTTCACTGCTGAACCTAATTTATTTGAATCATTTTACTTTATTATTATTATTCAGACAACCACCTCATGTTCCACCTCTCTACGTACATTCATATACATCATTTTCGAATACCATGTCGTCGTGGTGTCAATATGAGGCATTAAAATATGTTTCATTTCCAACACAGGTAATACAAATCCTCTATGGCAGATAGATAGTAACAATATTTAGACTATATGTAAAGCTTCAAAAGTAGTTGCAACAATGTTTATGGGTAGAGTTGTTCGAGGACAAAGGTAGATTTAAAATATTCTATAATTCCTAAAAATATAACTAACAATTTCTGAAATGGAATCAATTAGTCAAACAAGAACATTAAAAAATGAAAATATTTTTATTACTTTATTCTTCCGAATTTTATTTATATCTAAGATTTGCTAATTTTTATTAATGAATTCAATTTAGATATACCTGGGCTGAATATGGATTAGGCACAACTATTGCCGTTGGTGCCAGTCTTTTTCTATTGAGTACTGGTGGAACAGTTCAAGATGAGACATCAACATCGGTATGTTAGGGCATATTATCTCTTTTTAATTCTTAATTCTAGATATCTGGTTTGATTCTCATGGCTGGCTATCTAATTTTTGATGCTTTCACACTTAACTGGCAAAAATCCTTATTTGATCTGAAACCACGAGTATCAAAATATCAGGTGAAATAAGTTGAGAGAATGTCATATAAAACAGCAATTTTTCAGATGATGTTAGGAGTTAACATCTTTTCAGCAATTCTTTGTTTAGTTTCACTTGTTGAACAAGGAACTCTATTCACATCCATGAAGTTTTTACAAGAACACACGCATGTTTCTTCTGATATCTTCTTTTTGAGTCTTTCCGGTGCTACAGGACAGGTATTATTATCTTATTATTCAAATTTGTATTTAATGTTTTCTTAGCTTTTCATCTACTCAACAATAGAAAAGTTTGGTCCTATTGTATTTGCTGTAATCATGACCATTAGACAAGTTTGCTTAATTGACATAAACACCCACCAACCATCATCTATTTTCAGATGCTCTCTATTCTATTATCTTCTATTTATTACAGTCATCCAATGACTATTTGGGCTACTGTTGGATTCTTGGTTGTCTTCGGAGCTTTATTCATCGATATTTACCGTAGATACTTTGAAAAAAGATCCACTAAATCCGAGATGCAGAAATCACAAGCTTAGATACTGTATCATGCTTTGTGCTATAGTATTCAATATATTGTTATCATATTTTAATAGGTTGAAATAATTATGCAAAAGCTGTGATTTATCCAAACAGTACTCATTACATACGCAATCAAGGATTGTCATACGGGATATTATAAAGTGATGCAGATTTCTTAAATAAATTTTTTACAATTCTTATGATAATGTCAACATCAGATAACTCAAGGGATGGTGAGCATCGTGAAGCTGTAAGCAAACAACGTATATCGATTTGATTATTAGTTAAAAAGAAATTACGTATAATCATTTGAACTATTACTAGTTGTTGATTTGGTAATATCCACTATTGACATTTGTTATTTAGATGATTCATCTTGGGTACAATAGTATACGACCATTATCAGAATGCTTAATGCGGAGGGGGTGACCATATACATATAGTCATACATGTTTTGCTTTTTTTCCCGATTCGAATCGATATGTTATTGCCTTATAATTCAAACTTTCCAACTAAATCTTTCCTTTCTATAAATTTCCTTGTAACTTTTAATGTTTCATCACTCTAAACATAGCGGCTCCTCACATTATTGGAAGTTTGCTTCTCATATTGTTGTTCATTATTCTGCTTAGAATTCATGTTCTATATAACACAAAGCTTCCTCTACAGCTGACATCGAGGTTCTTTGTGAGATAGGTGTGTTGGGACTAAATTCGATTCGTTAAATCCAACTGAGCGTCTAAGACAGTTCAGCAGTGTCAACCCTCTCGTTTTCCCGCTTCCTCTTCGTCTCTCTATGCGTTGAAGACTGCCACTTTCTCTCTAGCTACTGTGTTAAGTCTCTGTCAACTCTCTGAAGTTCAACTTGATGTCTCATCTCTCTATTTCTTTTTCACGTACGTCTATCTTCAGTGATATTTACAGGACAGCCGGGAACTAGTTGCTCGCTTCTTCACCTTCTTCTTCTTCATCATCATAGTCTTCTCCGTCCTTTCTCCCTTTCTTTCTCATTCTCCATTGGTGCTACCATCGTGTGGTAGCCTATCATCGTCTTAAATTTTGATTTTCCAATCATCGTTATCATGGCCATCGGTCAATATCAGCTGTTACCAACAGTTCTGATCACCTTGACAATATTCTGTCAACTATCACAAGCGGTACGTTATACAAGCTGACCACAATGCTGGTACATTTATCTTTTTTAAAAATCTATAAAGTACTTGAAATAAGATATAAATTGTGGCTTTTGCTGTTTTCAGATTTTCATCGTTTCTGTTTATTTCCTTTACGTACAATTTGAGTACTTTCAAAATAAATTTCTTTTTGTTTTTATAACTTTCATAACCTTTACTGAAATATTTTTCAACTGTATTTGAATAGATTTCATCTTAGGTTGTACAATGTCCAGCAAATAGTTTTGGACATAAGCTTGAATGTGCATTTGAATGTTGTGAATCTTTTGAAGGAAATGACCAGGTACTTTTTAAGTTTTTTTATTTTATTTGAAAATTATTTCTTCAAACAATTGCTGTAAGCTTTAGTGTCACTACTAAAGCTACTAAACAAACAAAGGTGCCAAAAACTTTTCTTCGAGGAAGTTTCAAAATGAACTATTAATAGGGAATTATAATCATACAGATTTCAATTCTATTTGATGATTCTATCAATATTTTCCTTAAATTCGTATCTTAGGGTCATTATTGCTGTGGAGTAGAAGAAAAAAATCTTCAACAACGAGGAGTCGAAAGACGATCTGAACGATTTGTAGCATATGGCAACACTTTCCAGTTAGTTTCTTATTCAAGTTTATTAAATTGAAAAAATTTATTTGGAAAGATATTTGAGTATTAGGAATATTTTAAAAATAAAGTAATAAAAGTCTTTTGAAATCTTTTGAATAGTCTATCTGTTCCTCTTCTCGGCATCTCTTCATTGTAATCCGTCCTGAACAATTCTGTGTACTTTTCGTGCTTGACAAACTTGCCGGCGGAATCACGCAAAAGAGATAAATTGAAAAAAAAAAATGAGCCAAGAATTATGAATATGAATGAGGAAATGTTTGGGTAAACATAATTGTATTTCAGAGTTGATTATACATTATTAGTTATTGGAATGATTGTATCAATAATCCTTTCAATTCTGTGCTCATTCTTCTGTTGTTTACTGTGCAATGGATGTTGGCTTCACAGGTATTTAACAATTTTTGAAGAAAAACTTTGAAAATATTGTATCCTTTAAGTACTTAATCTTTGTTTTTAGGAGACGTAATCCTCAAATGTATGAAAGTGTAAATGAACGAGGGTGGTATCCTATTTGCTGTAAGTTAAAGATTATTTTTTCATTGTAAAAATCAAAAGAAATATCTTCGACAAACATACTCGTAATGCAAATCGATGACTGATTATTGATTTTGATTGTTGTTTTTCATCGATTCCCATGTTTTTCAAAAGATTTCCTTTTATGAATTCTCTCTCTCCGTATGTATGCATGCCTACCCTTTCTTGAATTTTTTCTTTTTTTCTTGTTTTCTATCATTCTCGCTCTCTATTTCTTCATGACCACACCCATTTCAAGAAATGGGTTAACATTGGTCAATGTAGGAAAACGACAAAAATCAGAACAGAGGGTGACTGGAACAAAGAAAATTCATTATTCTTTTGAAGAAAATGATGTCTTATTTCCTGAAAAATGTGTTCTTTCTACTGTCTTTCTCCTCATTTGATTTCATGAACTCGCCCAAAAAAAAAAATTAATTTTGTGTTAACAGCAATCAGGGATCCAGTTATCATGTTTATAGTCAAAGAAAGGCAACAATGATAGGTAATATGTGCAAAATGTAAACTAGATAACTTAAAATTTTTAAAAATATACAATTAAATTCACTAAAATATACTGATATTTGATGTCAGGTGGATTTGGAATTCCTCTCGGAACTGTTGTTTTCTCTACTCATCCTCCTCATTATCGTGACGACAGCGAAATGTACCATGGATCGTCAACATCTAGTCTTCCATCTTCGAAACAAAGGTTGGCGATTTTTAAAAACTTTCCAAATATGTGTTACGTCATCAGAATCGTACGTCTTTTTGAAATCTATACAATATATATAAAAGGCAACGATAATCTTTCTTGAAATAAAAGTCGGAGTTTATTTCTTTGAGTGGATATGTCCTTAGAAAGATCGAATCGAAGAACGCACGTGTTACTCTGATATCAATGCTGGCCATCTTTGAAGTTCAACGTTGCTGTCGTTGATTGACGGAACACATAGGGATTCACATACTTATTTGAAAATGAAAACCCAAACACTTGTTAAACGATACATAATAGATTGTTTGTTTCAGAGTAAGATTCAACCCAGACGGTACTCCACGAGGTGTTTTGAAGAATGGCCATGATGCTCAATACCGAGATTAAGCATAATTCATATTAAATCATAGAAATATAATGAAATGCTTGGACATCAAACGTCTTCTGTATATATTTATAACATTTTTAATTCTTTTTGCAAATTGAAGACTAAAACTTTTTAAGTAAACAAAGTTGCTTAAAAGCAATGAACTTTTTTAAAAGATAGTGTAGTAGGAGTTCAAAAAAGTTCTCAAACATCGTCATTGTAAGCATAATGTTTCATCTACTCTACACGGTTTTTCATACTTTAAATATTTTTGTTCTCTCATATGTCATATTACGCTTATGTTTGATATTTCTTCAAATAAAATCTTTAATTTCAACATGTTTCTTGATGCTCGTTAGGTTACTTGTCGGTCACATAGAACAGCTCATTCATCTTACTACTTAACTGTTCTTTTTTCTCATTAATTTTCCAGAGAAACGGAAAGGCATTAAGATATCTCACTTGTGATTGAAGCGTCTTCCTCCAATTTTGGATTTGCTTTCGAAATTTCGTTTTTTTCACAATTCAAATTACATGAAATTACATGAAATTACATAGATATCGCATTTGTTTATTATTTAAAAAACATGATTCATTACTGAAGCTTCAAGTACTTTCTTTTTTGTTTTATTTATTAAAATATTCTTCTTATTTTGGCTGACAAAATCTTGTTCCGTTATAATCAACTTAATGAATAAAATTATTTTTTTTTTACAAATTTTAAATATCTCATTCTATAATACACTGACTTGTTACAATGAAAACAAACAATTTATTTTAAACAAAAAACTAAAATACACAGTTGTTTTCTTATAAAATATTTTAACAGTTAAATAAAAATCAAGAAAAGTGGTCAATGTCTTTGATGGAAGTAGAATTTCTTTTCTTTCTACTCGTCCCTTCTCTAATAGCTGTCTATGTCGGATGACAGATTCGTTTCAATATGGGCAAAGACTCATCAGTTAACTTACGAGTATTTCCAAATCCGTATTAATTTTCATTCACTTCTTTCTCTCTCTCTCTCTCTCTCTCTCTCTCTCTCTCTCTCTCTCTCTCTCTCTATCACTCTCCCTTACTCTTTCTTTCTCTTTATCTGTTAGTGAAGAATAGAAAAAGAGATAAAAGTCAGGTCGGAACTTAATAGGCTTCTACTAAATTAGTACATTAAACCAAGATTTAAAGAGATTTCATTGCCCCCCGCTACAGGCATTCTCTCCTCTTAGCTTTTCTCTTTCTCTCTCCTACTTTTTCATTTTTATAGAGTTCATATCCTTTGAATCTGTTGAAATGTACAGACATCAGTTTTTTTGTAATAATGAATTCATATAATTTATTATGAATTTCAAAAACTCCATCCTCTCCACCCCCTGAAGACTCATAATACGCATTTTCACTCCTTATGTCCACATATTTTTCTGTCTCTCTCAGTAATTTTTCAAATAAGTTAGCTTAAATGGTTTGAAAGACCTATTCCGTCATATTAATTCTTTCCAAACAGAACTATTTCTGTTTTAAATTTCATTTCTTCCTTATTTGTTTGAAAAAAAAAATTTTAAACGATCTGGGAAGCATTACCTTACATCATTAAGACAATATTTTTTGAGAAGCAGTAATCGTTCTGACACCTGGACCGGAGTTTAGAATGTGAACTCATTGTTGCCTGACACATACACTTTCCGGATTTGAAGTTTGATATTTAAGCAAATTTTTGTTCATATGCTGCTTTAACTTAGAACCATTTACAATGTCTTCTTTTGCTTCTGGTAATTGCTTTCTATTATTTGTCCTCAGTTAAACCACGCCTCCAATGCGGCTTTCTGGCATTCTGGCTGTCGTCGTTGTCCTCTTTGCTTTGAAGCCTCGTTTCTCTCTCAAGCACAACAGACTGGACTCCGGCTCCCTTCTTGATTGTAAAGCTTTAGATTTTTGATCTGAAAATTTATATTAAAATTTAAGAGAATACTAATTTTCTAAATAAAAAGTTTGCAGCATTAAGTTTATGATTTCCCAACATATTCTCAACATTTAAAAATTCGATGCTGGTTTACATAGTTATATTCTTGGAGAATTTTGTTTATGTTCCTATTGTTAGGCAATCCTTCTGGTCTATTATTAGGAAACAATTTTGAGAGCATTGCAATGACAGACAACCTCTCCTTTGAATGTAAAAAAATATAAAAAGAAAGTTAGGAAAAAACAAAATTATTTATTTATTCATATTTTGACATTTTAGAATATACTAATATTTAATCGGATTTTCATCTTATTTCTACTTCAACACCTATTTTAGTTTTAAGAAGTTACATACACATACACATACGATGCTATGTATACTACCCTTTCACCATTTTGTAAATAGTTTACATTAATTTTCATTTTTACTAATACTTCTATACGAATCGGTTGTATTTATGTGTATATGTATATTCATATATTATAATATATAATGTATAATTATATAAATAAATATAAGAATATTTATTTTTCACTTTCTATTTTATTTAAAATGTTTAATTGATGATAATGATGTTTCTACACCAGATTATATTATCAATCTTTTACATTTTATTCATTTCATCACACAATTTTATATTATTTAAAGCAGCTGCGTTCAAATGTTAATTGGATGAGTTGGAAATATCAGTGACAATAGCTTTTTTCTTTTCGGCTCATTCATCCTTTTAAACTATGAATTTGAAATGGAATGTACATAGGTTTGCATGTTATCATCATCATATACTCCGCCTCCTAAACAGTTGGCTTCAAGAACAATGGAAAATCAAAGTCATCGTGTTCTAATCCATTTTGTTCTGACAATCTTAGCTTGTATATCTACACACCTGTTACATTATATTCTTTCTTAATCACAATATGTCTCAATTCTTATTATATAGATATACATATGTATACACATGTATTTATGTTTAAAAAAGCCAATTTTTCAATAATTTCTTTATTCATTTCTCTTTCCAATCGTTTAAAAGCATTTGAAAAACACGTATATATGAATGTATATATAAGCTATTTTGATTTTCTAATTGAAAAGTTCTGTGTAGCTTGGCAAACTTTACTTTTTTTGAATATATTAGATTCAGATTTAGGAGAAAAAAACATTTCTTAAGTTATAAAGCGAAAAATTTTATGTAGAACATACATATTCATTCATCCATTTATATTTTAAAACTTTTTATTGATCCTAATAAAAGCTAATAAGGTTCTTAACCATGTATAGTATACTATATATTCATATATATTTATTTGGAAAACGAAAACGAATACGACTTCTGAAAGTTGATAAGAAGAAATTTCAATCAAGTGAAAATTGCAAATGAAAATTATACGAAAAAAAATGAATTTTTTTGGCTATTTGAAGAGAGAGGAAGTAAGAGGTGGATGTGACAAGTTTTCTGTTCGAACAGAAGTGTCCAGTGTATATGTACAACTGTTATTCAATTTGGATGCTCTTATATAAACAACATAATTATAACTTTCTATATTATTATTTTAAAACTTAAATCTATTTGAGATCGACAACTGAAGATTAAGAGACATCCGAGTGGCTTTCATGCAAACAAAAGATAACTAATTCGTTCTAATAGTCTCCGCACATTGTTTTCTTCAAATTTTTAGTTTCTAAATACTTTCTGCCACTGGAAAGCCGTTCAAATAAGTCTCTCAGATTAGAATAAGAAGATGGTTAGAAGTGAGAGAGAAAAAAAGAGAGAGAGAGAGAGGGAAGATAGAAAGGGAAAGAGTATGTTTAAATGAAAAGAGTACTATTTCTCGATCGTCATAACTCTTCTTAGTTGAATATATTTCTGGTTGCTCAAGCTTTCCTAACTATATTAATTATTTTTGACAATTTGCTGCTGTTTTCTATTTGATTTTTCTTGTCTTTGATCATTGAATATAGAAATTTTTTTTAATCGAAACATACAATCTTTATAATGAGTTCTTTAAATTGACAGAACTACTTTATTTGTGAAATATAGCATCAACGAAATCGAGAATGTTGTCTTTCTACCTGATTTATGACAACTTTAATCCAACTATTGAACAAGTGGCATTTCTAACAGTACAGATGCGATGTGCGGTTGTTCATAGTTTTATTTTTAAATTTATCTTTAGATTTCATAGTTATCTTACTGATTTACATTTTTTTTTAATTTTTATGAGACGTAACTGATTGATCAGAAGTCTTTTGTGGCTTTATCCCACAAGTTTCCCACATTCGTCATAGTGCTTCCGACCAGAAGTATTAGAACGTAGACCGAGTGCAGCCTTATTTCAAAAGAAAACGAGTCAGCTTAGAGAAAGTGTGAACGAGTAGAGAGGTAAAGCGAGTATGGCGAAAAAGTCGTTAAAAGGGTTCAAAAGAGAAGATTGGAAGTGCTAAAAGAATAGAAATGAAGAGAGTTCTTCTATAGCAGTCAAAGCCAATTTTCGAGTTTTTGTCAGATTTATTCGAAACAATACAACATTTCACCCTATCATACTATATGGATGCTTTATGTTTAATAGCAAGTTATAAAAAAAAATAATTTAATGACAAATAGATTTAGAATTTCTTTGATTTTAATTAATTCAACTAGTTTTAGTGTGTATTTTCATAAAATTCAATATTATTCTATAGCATTAACTTTAAATAAAATGTATTTTAAAATGAATAAAGTCATATAGTTGAAAGCGGATAAAAATTATTGAAGAGACAGCAGTTATACTGTGAGAGACTTAGACAGATAAAGATGAGCCATCAGAAGGGTTGTAGATTGAAGAGCATCAAGACAGCCTCTTTCAATTCATTACTTTTTCCCTCAAATTTATCATTCACCATTCTTCCCCGAGGCATTTCCTTGTTCAACTATCGGGTACTATTCACATCTTGCTTAAGTACCGCGTTCGTTAGACAACAGACGCTCTGCCTGTTACATATTTCTTATGTAGGCGTCGGCATCGTCGTCATACTCTTCGGAATCCCCACGTGTATTGAATGTTCTATATACCCTGAAGCAATAACTTGTTGTTGACCCCCACGAGATTTATTGCTCAGCATTGATATGCCTGAAGCCAAATGAATTCCCTGTAGTTGGTGAAGATTAAGTAGTCGAAAGGCTGAAAACACTATTCGTATTTCAGAACTTTTCGTTCGAATCAAAGTAGCCGAACTAAATGGAAGGCTTGCATGAGAATAAGAAGCTATATCTATCGGAACATTTTTTCCCATTGCAATGTAGAACAGATGGTTCAAAGAAAGAAATATTAGAGATAAGTATATATATATATATAGAAAGAGAGAGAAAGAAAAAAAAGAGGAAAAAGGGAGACAGTTAAACACATTGTCATGGGCAACTCTAGTTTATTTGCTATTCGACATCGAAAAAAATCGAATGAACCTCTGTATTCATGTGTTTATTAAAAGAAAAATATTGTTTGAACCATTGAAGTCTAATTAAATTTTTCAACCTTTATTCAAACTGTTTATTCTTTTCAACCAAATATTCGAAAGAATTGTTGTGCTTCTGATCTCAACGTCTTAAACCACTCTCCATTCCATCCCCCCCCTTCATCATTTTCTTCACTCATTTCTTGAAAATCTTTGTATAAACCTGGAAACTTTCTCAAAATCTATTTTGGTTTCTCTACTTTACTAACTAATTGTATACTGAATATTTAAAGAAAATGAAGAAGAATTTAATTAGTCCACATTTTGTGGATCGTATTTGATTATCGTTGAAAACTTCTTGGTTTTCTTTTACTTATTTACCATATCTCGAATGAGACACACAATGAAATATGTGTTTCAATGTTAAGTAAGAGTGATTAGATTTCAAATAGAAACCGCATATTGAAAAATAGAGAGAGAGAGAGTGAGAGAGAGACAGAAAGAGAGAGAGAGAAAGAAAAATATGTAGAAGAACAGGAAGAACATTACTTCAGGGTGTCAAATCCACATGGGTACTATCCCATGGGATCACTCGAAGTGAAAAGGATTGAGGGTCAGTACAACAAATGAAAAGAATAGAATTTGCATTCAACTCGTATGGACCAGCGTTCACACACTTTTCCTTTTTCTATTTAAGCAAATCTCTACGATCTCTCTTTCTCTCTCTCTCTTTCTCTCTCTCTCTCTCTCTCTCTCTCTCTCTCTCCCTTATTCTTTCAAGTATATACAAGTATGAATACATAGTTGTGTCATCTTGTTCTTCTTACTTGTTACTTTCCTGATTCTATTTTATCAGATTTCTTGATAATTGTACTTACACATCTCATTTTGTCTCAAATATCTTTAAAGCTTCTGAAGAATCTCTGATTCTTTATAATTGAATTTTTGAAATCATACGACTTAATCATACTGTATATTTGAAAGCTTGTTTTACCCATATAAAGCCATGAATATATTTTTTCTTTGAAGCTTCATTTCTCTCTCTCTCTCCTTTCTTTTTTTCTTTTCACACGTTCTTAGAAATTACTAAGTTTTTTTCTTGTAAAGTTGTCTCTTTTAAGCTTAAAATATTCTTTAGAATAATAATTTCAACTATTTTTTTATGTTTAACCAATGAATTCATTAGCTTTTTACAATTGTTTGTGCTTTCTTTTATCGAGATAAAAGTTATATCCGCAGGAGGCAAATGAAGAATGTTGTCCGATGAATCTGAATCTAATCTAATCAAAGGACCCGAAATTCGTTAAGACAATTCCTGGTCCTCCTCCAACCAGAGTATGGCTCCATTCATCGTCAGACTGATGACATTTCTTTTGAGCTTTCAGATACTCAACATCTTCATCTCTCTTTCATTCTCTTTTAGATTCCTCTCATAGCGTGAACGTTGTTCAAGAAGTACCTTTCAGAAGACCGATGAGTAACCTATAATCAGAGATTAACACTCACTTATCTACTTTCATTATATTATAATTAAAATAGTTTCACCAAAAAAATATTCCAAAAAGAAGTTTGAAGAAAAAAATAATTTTGTCAAGTTTTCCGACTTTTCAATGTCAATTCTATAGCTGAGGTTCAGTAGAGCAGTCAGATTGTGAGCCGTACAAGTGAATTAAGTAGTATGAGAGTTTCGACGAGTTTCGTAAGGCTCCACCCCGGAAAGGAAAGATTCCTTCAGAAAGATTAGTTTTCTTTATTTCCAAGTTTAAACTGAAAGTACTTGTCTTATCAATAAAGTAACTTATTCTGTGATTGCTCAATCTCTTCGTTTGTGGTCATCTTCCTCAAGCTGAAACATCATGTGACGTACCATTTCATGGATGTATCATATTCACTTTTTATGGTTTTTGAACTATTTGTTCATAATATTATATAAAAAGATTAAAAAAACAACAAGATGGGCATATTGTAAGAAGCTTCATAGATGTCTTGTGTATTGGGATGTATATGACGAGTCTTTCTTATTCTTGATTAACCAAGCTACAATTCCCTTTTAATCAAAACATTTTAAACCACGTGCATCATAAAAGCAATTTTCTCTCAGAAATTGTGCGTTTCAATCTGAAAATTGAAAAAAAAAGTTCAAAACCGAACCATAAATTCATTTGAGAGTTCAAGATTGATCATACTGATCTGAATTAAAGAAGTATCTTATTTGAATGAACATTTATTTATGCAGTTTTTCTTCTTTCACAGATTTATCTATCTCTTCATGTGTCTGCCATTTATTGTCTCTTTAGCAATTGAATTTAGACGACATCCGACTGCGAAAAGAGATGAAACATGTCTCATTTCAACTGCTATTCTATTCTTTTCAGGCCATCTGACACATTTAGTTATGCTTAGATTTACTTGTTTTTTTTGTTGCTTTGTTAGTATAAACAATATATTCAGTTTGACTTTCTTCCTTTTTTTCTTTAAATTATTCTATAATTTCACCGATTTTATATGTTCCTCCACTTCAAAAATCTGGGTAGTTACTTTCAGAAGAAAGTTTGGATGTCTCACATCCAAATTATCTTCACTTACCAGTTTTTACTATAAATTTCATTTTCACAATGACCACTTGAATTTTCGGATTTTTTTCCTCTTTTCCTCATTTCTTCGTATATATGTGTTTTAAAGAATTATTTTAAATCATTTATTTATTCTATTTCAGCCTAATGAAGTGTCGATGTGGCTAGTATGGCTGTGCTTTGCGATGGGATCAGCTCTCGCTTACATCGAGGAGCCATACCAAAATCCATATAGACGTATGTTTAGCTAGTTAGCATAAAATATATTTAAAATAATTTTATAATTCTATTGTATATATGAAGTTATAAGTTTCCTTTAACACGAGAGACATGTCATAGTTTGAAATTAAAATCATGAAAGATGTAAAATAGAAAAGATCATGAAGTACAAATGAATGTATGGACTTCTTGTTCTTCTTCCCGGTAGCACATCTTCTTGCTCGAGCACTTGAAGTAGAGCTCTTCTGCTCTTCTTTGACCTATTGTCTTAAACTCTCTTCACAATTTCAATCATTTGTTCTTTTTACTTTCATAACTTTCAATATGCTTTTCATTTCTATATAATCTTTCAAATTCATTTTATGTTTCTACATCATATTCTACATAGATGTTTATGAAAATATTTTATTTCATTCATTTTCTTCTGTCTGCTATGTGTAATCTGCTTCTGTAATTCAGAATCCTCTAACTTTTTCTGTTCAATTTATGAATTTCTTATCCATTGACATGCATTCCTCGACGTAACTTAAGTTTCTTTGCAACTTCGCTATCTGAATTGAAAAAAAAACTTTCAAGTTTTCTAAAACTAATTTCCTTTCCAGCTAACTTCAGGTTTCTACGCAGATTTACAAATTTTTGGTTATTTATTGGTATTGTTGATTTTGAATGAAAAATAAAAGAAAATAGTCCTATTACCTTGTACGAGAATCTCGTTAAAACGTGTCCTTAGATACAAAAAGAAAAAGCTTTTTTTATGTTTTTGTCCTTTTTAGAGCTTCTTCTCAATGGACCTTTCAATTGTACAGACGTTTTTTTCTATTTTTCTTAATGATCATCGTACAGCATTTAAGAATGAACGGCCAGAAAAAAGCTAAAAAGCAAAAAAAAAAATAACGAAAATTGGAAAAGCTAAAGCATTAGTTTGAATCATTTTTCTTAAAAATCATTTTAATTATAATTATAAAATCAATTTGTTCTGATTTATATTTATTTATTGAATAATGAATTATCGGAACAATTGTTCATTAGGATCTTCTTTAAGATTTGGATATAAGATAAGAAGTTACTATTGTAAAGTCACCGTTGAAAATTGCTCATTTCTTCCTCTTTTTTTCACTTATATACACACATATATTCTTCTATCTTTTCCTAAAGTACTTAGTTGTTTCATTTTCTTTTGTATATTCCTTTCCTTTAAAATTTCCGAATGATTTTCTATATATTACATCTTTGTGTGTGAATCTTTTGAATGAAATTTAGATGAAAATTAATGAAATCATTGTTGTATTCACGATCCAGACGACCAAATTGTTGTCACCTTCCAGAAGCCTGAAAGCGTTGGGTGTCTGACTTCATCCTTTATTCGCCGTCATTCAGCTGTCGAAAGCTGGAGCTCTTCAATCATTTGTTTTAGATAGATTTCTCCAATTTTCTTTTACACTTGCACACTGAAGCTTTTATCCTCTCATGCTTTCGGACAGGTGATTGGAAACTCTGTCCTCTTCATTGTGTCATCATTTTCACACCTCTCTTTTCAACCATCATCGTCATCATCATATTCAATCATTCTCTCTTTCTCTCTTGTAATTTCAGCTCAGAACCTTACTCTCCTCATATCTTTCTCTTTCTCTATAGGTATATGTCCTCCTTATCTCTCTTTCTATTTCTTTTCCAATCTATAATCATTTAACATGTTCTATTTTGCTTGAAAATTTCAAGCGAACAATTTTTGAAATTCGTATATACTATGTTATCTTCAATTTGTCTACTTGATTTTTCTTATTTCACTACGTTCTATACTATTTTTATTAAAATCATCTTATACATTTTTATTTGGCATTCCTAGTTCTATTCATTTATGGAAATCCTTCTGTCTATCCCATTCCATCATTGCCTCAGGATATAGAAGGTATAAAGTCTCGTGGGTAAACGCCCAGCCAATACCATACTGAGCTTAGCCTGAGGCAGAGGATGCCAACTACGTCGTCTTCAGTTGTTCGTAATTCACCCAACCAAACGGCTCTGTCTTTTCTTCCTCCTTTTCTTTTTCTTATTCTTCAATATCCATCATCATCACCCTTTATTTCAAGCCGACCGTACAGCAACACATCGTTTCTAGTGCCGATGTGCATGTGTCCTTCCGATTCCTGAGAAAAATGATGACAGCCATCTGTACTCTCCAGCTAAATTGGGTCCATCGGGAATCAAGCTGGAACTATTTACTAAATTAGGAAATACGTTCTTCCTTGTTTTTCTTATATAGCAATCATGTAAAGTCAAAATGATTTTATAGCATATATCTCTTAAATAATCTAGTAAACCTATTTTAGAATCTAAAATAAAAAAAGTTTCCTGACCATCAGCTTCAAAGCTTTTCTCCCAAAAAAAGGAGTAATTGCCAAATATCCGTCTTTCTTTCCCTTTGCTAACACTATAATTCAACTCAGATATGAGTTTCTTCTATTAAATCTAATTCGAACTTCTTCTATTTCTTTTTCCTCACATTATTTTGTTTCTGACAATGCAATCAAATTGCCTTATTGTCTTTTGCATCTTCTTGGCTCCCTGTTCTCCACCAAATTTACGGATTTAGCCGATCCTTCTTGCTTTTCTTCTGTTTATTTCATCATTCATAGATTTCTTCGATATTATATTCCAGTTCTTATGTTTTAAAACATTTTTTCAAAGAAACAAAAACAACAACAAACGATTTGCTCTTTATTAAGTGACTTCATTGTCGTCCAGTTTACATGGACAATTAGAGACATGTGTGGTCATGACTATTATTGTCTTCGTGCTTTTCCTTCTAGGACCTGTAATAGCGTCTGTTAACCGTCCATATACCATATATGATGGTACAATAACTAAAAGCGGTAAATAATCATAAAATATACTAAAAATTATTTTATTATTTCCAAAAAAAATAATTTTAAAGAAAAAATTGAGAATTTTCAATTGATTAAAGATTTTGTTTATATGTTATGTCATTCAAACAAAACAACAATTATCTGAAATAAATGTGTAAAATTCAAGTAAACTTGTTGAGAAAATTCAAAAGTATTTTGATGAAAATTATATTTTTTCTATTTTTTCAGATACAGCTCGTTGTTTCTCATGTATGTCTAAATTATATGAAGCGGTTTGGCCAGCATTATCTCATATTTATAAAAAACCGAAGAATTTCACTGGTAAGATTTTTCTTTTTTAAGAATTAATATTTAAAAAATATAATATTTTTGACATTTGATTTTACTTTTAAATGACTAAAATGATGATTTTGTATATTACGAGAATGAGAAGACATTTTTTCTGCTTTAAAAATCCAATAAAGAAAAGCATAAAATTGGATAATAAACTAGAAATGTTCAATTTTGGATTTTTTTTAAAGACGACTGTGATGATGAGCATCTAATGGATGGTCGTGTAGATGTTGTACATTGCTCAACAATATGTGTTTCTATGTATGAACAACCTAATATAGCAGGTAAATACATTAAATATATCATATAATTAATTTTCTTATCATAAAGGTGTCCGAATAAGAGGACATATACGAGGTTGTATGAGTGAAGTTCTTTTAAATGGTTTTAATACTACTATTGTCAATTGGTATCGTTGGATGCATAGGGATTCCTGTAGACCATATAGGTACGTATCATACTATAAGTATATTTTCAAATTATTTTAATTTAAAAATTATATATTATACATATAATTAAAGATTTATTGATTCATTTCATTATAGGAAAAAAGATCTCTTCAAACTAACTGATCAGACAAATGATGATTCAACTATTGATGTCTGCACTTGCTATTCAGATTATTGCAATGGTAATTCATCATCCGTATATTCATTTCCTTTTCTATTTCTTATTTCTTTAATAATATATCGAAGTTCATGGAGCTAATAGAAGTTTTATCTCGATATTCGTAGATGTTGCTCATCTTCTATGTCAATTCTGTGTTTTTTCAATTTTTATTTTGCTTTATTCTTATTTCATCTATAATAAGTAATATCTTTTAAAACATTTTCAATATTTCTTTCTTTTTCCTTGAAAATTTGATTAATCAAATTATCTTTTTTTTCCATAGTAATACGGGTTCATACAAATTTATGTATTCTTTATACGTGAAAATATGTTTTTTTTCCTGTTTAAACATTTGTCTCAAAGCTATATGATGCTCAAGATATGGATAGTTTATTCAATTTCTTATGTTATATAGATAAACTATCATTTATTTATATTATTATGTAATATTATATAAAAATAATAATTAAAACAAATGATATAAGTTTATAAAAAAAAACAAATATTTTATACAAATATAAATACATTAAAGGCACTTTTCAATTTTAAAATAAAACAAATTCAATTTAGTATATTGGGCCACCATATTTCTGTTGTTCGTCATGTTGATCTCCTAAAATATAAAAAGATGATTTGTTACTTATCAAATTTGAAAACAGACTTGTTGTTTTCAAAGCCCTTAACAGGTAAAAATGAACTATTAACGATAATAGAGTCACAGTTATTACAAGAGAAATAGATAAAGCTAAAGATATTTTTGAAATACAAATACTCTCTGGATTTTCTATTTCATTAAGATTAGAAATTCCAGGTTGACCCAATCCTCTTGTAGGTGAAATTATTTCAGATTGACCTTAATTATAATTAAATTTGTATTTTAATTATATTATATAAATTACCTTTATAAGGTATATCAAGTATATCAACTGAAGGTGCTGAAACATCTAATTCAATATTATGATGTTTAAGATCACGTGCTTGTCTATATCTGAAAAAATATTTTTTCAATATTAGATGAAAAATTCGAATTATAACCGATTTTTCATAGTTTTTGCTTCATTTTTCATAATTTCTTTAGTGAAATCATCATTTTCCTATAAAAATAATTAAAATATTTGAATAAGTGCTGTAAATCAGTTTTACTTCTGGATCATCTGGTAGAGCTGATGGTGGTCTTGGAAAATCTGATGTTATCTCATTAGAGTAGTCATCACAGTAATTTTGTGGAATCTACAAAAAAAACCAACAAAATATTTTAAGAAATGCCCTTTTTTATGAATAAAAATGAATTTTTTTATATTTTAATACTTACAGGACATTCAGAATTTGGATCTTCTTTAACATATAATCGTATCATACATGAGAAATAGACTGTAGGTTGATCAGCAAATTTGAAAACACTTGAAAGTTGTCCAGCACTCAATTCAGTTGAAGAATAATTAAGATTATGTAGCAAAAATTCATCTAAGCTACATCTATAATTATAAATAATTAATTATATTTTGAAAGATATATCTTGTTTACCCCCGTTCATCTAATAACATTTGAGTAATTCCTTGTCCATTATCAGCTGTACATGAATGAACTGTCATACAATACATATTTTCCATTCGTCTAACATTACAAGTCCATCTGAAAATTATTGTTTTTCCTTATAAACTATATCATTTAAATATTTATTTACTTATGATAAACATCTTCACCAACAGTAGCATATTTGACAGCACGGCCATTAGAACCTCCTGTTAAAACCTTTCAAAAGTTTGAATTTTTATATGAAATTTTGAAAAAAAAATTAAATTACTTCATATTTACATGTTGGAACATGTTCTTCATCTAATTGTTCACTATTTTGTGGTAATTCAGTTGGTGCAATAGTACTATAAACAAGAAATAAACAAGAAATAAACAAATAAAAATGTTTGAAACTTACCTAACATCCAAACTTTTTGTTACTTCTAAATCAGATTCTGTATATTGACATTGAACTTTGAATGATCGATCATCTTTAGTAAGAAATACTTGATGAAACATTAGAATAACAGTAGTTTCAAGAAGAATTCCTGGAGGATTTAACTATAAGAAAATAGAAAATAAAAAAATAATTATATGAATAAGGAAACCGTTCTGTGTCTACGTATACCACAATCAGAAATAGGCGTCGATAGAGATACCATATAAGATGAATTGAGGTTTATACTTCGATTAGTTTTACAATCATCATGATCATAATAACCCTAAGAAACATAATTAACTTAACAAGCATATTTAACAAACTTTAGTATAAACTTGTCCATGAAAAGGCTTAGTGGTTGCAATCATGATGTCAATTGTATGAACACCACAAGCAACAGTTGGTAAACCTTAAGAAGAAAATGAAATAATTTAAAAAAATGAAAGATACATACCAACAACATCATTATTTTCATGAATAGTTTTCATAAAACATTGAATAGAAGATATTGAAAATATTAAAATAATTAATAATTTCATTTGATTTTCAGGAAATGTCTTGAATCCACCAACTCTTACGAGAAACTGAAACTGAAACTGAAGTGGAAAGTAACAGTTTGTTAAAGACTGGTATTATAAGTGAAAAACGAGAATATGTTGTCACGAATTTACATGTAAAGCAAACAGATTGTTAGGATGAACGGGAGTAGCCATGCCTGTGGCTACTACATAGGCGGATTCACCTATCCGTTAGCCATCTCTCTTCTACATCTCATTCTTTCTCCAAATCTACCTCATTGGTTTGCTGTTTGTATAGCTGTTGAATAGTGGATAGTAGAAAATCTTATAAAAAGTTAGAAACAGAGAAGAAATTGGAAAATCAAGGCGAGTACAATCCGCATCCGACGATCCTATGATGATGACAGCAGTACAGTAATTAGCAGGTTTTGTGACTGTAGAGAGAATCTTCATGTTACAAATTGTCCAGCGGAAGGTACTTGAATCCAGCAAAATGACGAAATTTGGTGAAAATCTTTAAATTTTAAGCATCATCCAGGCTAATCATCTAATATACAAGAAATTCTAGTTAAATTAGATTTGTACTTGAAGCTGCATGAAGGTTCAGCAGGATATAGGATGGTCATTTGATTTTTCAAACAAATAAAACTTGAAAAAGATGTCATTCAATAAAAGAAAAATATTCAATTCAATAATATTCATTTTGAAAGAATAATTAACTGTGAGTCCAAGTTAAACTAAAACTATTTGAAACAAATGATTTAAGAGTTATTAGATTTAAGCTTTGTAAATGAAATATTTTTGTGAATGGAGAATATGTTGTTTTCTGTGTATTAACGAAAATCTGGAAAAAAAAGAATTTAAATCCTCTTATCTTATCTTCTATCTTACCTGTGTTCCATTCAATTTGAAACTATTAAAATATGGAAAATATGGATATCCAAAGAATTCAATTATGTTTATTGGTGGAATTGAAATAGAATTCTATAAAAATATTTAATTAAAATAGAAAATTTAACAAATAAGTTTACCGAATTTCCAGATTTTGGTGTTCCAGTTAAATAACCTGACGTTGAATTATATCCGAATGTCAAATCCCATTGAAGACTTAAATTATTAAATTTATAAATTTATAATTATATAAATTAACCTAGGATGAGATTCAATATCAGTTATTACATCATCTCCTGAATCCCAATATAGTGATCCAGATGAAGTATTATTCAATAAAACAGCTACTTTCAATGATAATGGAGTAAGACGAGTTTCTGTTAATGTTAAAGATGCTTCTGAATGAGTAGCTATGATATGTCCACCTAAATATATAATTTATAATAATCAATTATTATAATAAAACCTTTATAGAAATGTGGTAATGTATCATTTGCTATAAGAATGTCTTGATAATATACTGAATCAACAGCAATTCCATATCGATTTCCAAAAGCGTAATACCACGAACCTAATGGAAAATATGTTCGAACTGTTTTTGCTCCCTTAAAATTGATATTTTATTTCAAAAAACAGTAATAGAGATATATTCAAACTTACAGCTTCAGTAATAGGAACTACCATAATAGCTGAACCCCAAAAAAATTGATAATCAATCTCAATTGATTGTAAATCAGCTGGATATTCAAAAAATAATGGTCTCATTACTGTACCTCCAAAACGAGCAACATTATAATGAAGACTAAAATATTATTTTTGAAATTATTTTATTTTAAAAATAAAAAAAATTACTTATATAGATAAGGAAGATATTTATATTTAGTTGTAAGAGAAGATGAAGCAGCTTTTTGAATAGAATCATAAATGAAAATGTTTTTTCTTCCTTCACTTTTGACATCATGATTAAATCTAAATAAAGATAATTTAATTTAAAAAAAATTGGAATCATCTATTAAGTCTTATGTATATAGATTTTGAATTTTTATAAAAAAAACCTTGACAAGCTGTGGAATGATCCTAACTGGAACCACCGACGACATAAATCTTCCGTAAATGCTCCAGATGATCCGCAGATGTCAGAGCCAACAAAAGGAATTCCAAACATATTGAATGCAAGAACACCTTTCTCATCATTAATAGTTAGAAAAAAATAAAGAAAACGCTTTTACAACCTGTTATTGAACTTAAAAGATCATCCCATGTTGCAGTATTTCCATCTAGCCAATGTCCACCATAAGAACCAGAAGAAACAAATGTAGAACTGCAAAAAAAGGTTGTTTTATCTTATTTTTAATTTTTTTGAAATATGTTTGTAATTAAACTTATTTATGAATTTTCTTTAAAAATACTGTTCAATCTCAGATTTAACCAGATGAGATGTACAAGAATTTTGCTATTTTCTTAAATATTTGTTCTTTTCTTTTTTTTTCAAATTATACAACTTCCTTTAAAAATGTTTAAACTTTACCGTGAAATAACCATTGGACGTTTATTCAGATTAGACTTGAAAGCTTTATGAGTTGCTATTGATTGAGATATTCCATATAAGTTTCTTGTATCATAAAAAGTGCTAAAGGTTCGTGAAGTTCTACCTTCCATACATAAGCTTAATTCAGATATTGCATTTGTTCCAGAATATTCCTATGTTGCAAAAATAAAAAATAATCAAGATAATTAAAACGAAGATGAACCTGTAGCTTATATGGAGGAGTATCCAAATCATTTTTCTTAGGACATTCTAATACTTTTCCCATATTTAACGGTTCATTTCTATTCAATGTTATTCCGTCAAAATCAATCTAAAATTAGTTTTGTTTATAAATATTTTTCTAAAATTTCTTATTTATTTATGTATTTACACATTATTTATTTATTTATATTATTAAAATTATTTTAAAATTTTAAAAACTACTTTTGACAGTTCTTCCCCTTCTTTTTCATAAACTTTCGTTTTCATTTCATTCGTTTACCATCATTCGCGATCTAATAGGAGAAAAACGCGTCCGTTGAATGTGCACGGATGGCCGAGCGGTCTAAGGCGCCAGACTCAAGAGTAGTTCTCTTACCACGGGATAGTGGCTGGGTGTTCTGGTCCTCGAATGAGGGCGTGGGTTCAAATCCCACTCCGTGCAGTAACTTTTGCAATTTTCAAAATTGTTTAAAATTGTTCTTTTTTCATTCAAAGTTATAAAAAATGAATAAATTTTGAACAAAAATTAATTTTCAAACCTTTTTATGAAAGTTTTCAATTTCATTGCCCCACCATTGTTGAGTTCTTCCGAGTGGATCTAAAAAGTCTATGAAAGCTACAGCTTCTTTACTGAATCCACCACCTAACATAGTCTAAAACATAATTAAATAATCGGAAATTATAATTTTTAATTACCGGAGTTCCCTTTGTAGTCGGATATTTATCATTTATTTTAGGTGGTTTAGTTGAATCTGGCCATGTAACTAATGTTGCATCCTAAACATACATAGACAGATATTCAAAATATTTTAAAAACAACTTTTGAAATCGCTTCTTTTAGTTGTTGTGAATTTGCAGGTAATACAGGATCAAATTCCAATGAAGTTTTAATATTTTGATTTTTTAATTTTTGGACATAAGAAGGTAAACCATTCCAGTTCTTAAATAATATTTTGGTCATAAATTTTATATAAAACATACTTTATTTATTGTAAATGATGTAAAATCATCTTGATATTCATGATTCACATTCATTACATCTAAATGATTTGTAAAATTCATAATTTTTGATAAAGAAGTTTGTAATGATTGATATGTTGTAGCTGTTTCTCCATACTGAAAATGCTTAATTATGCTCGATGATGTTAAAACTCTCAAACTTGAAATCCAAATGCCCAGTATGGTTGTAAAGTTGGTAATCCAATATAAGAATGATATTGTCTAATAACTTCTTCTGGTGTAGGTCCTGGGAAGAAAGCCATTTCTAACTGTCCGCTAATTGTACGATATGTCAAAATTGGCCCTAATACAACTTCCTTAATTAAAATTGATATAAATTAATTTTAAAAATAAATATTTACTTGTGGAGCAGAGTTGAAGAATAAAACTCCATGAGCTTTACCATCTTTTTCTAAACAAAGGTAAAACGGATGAGTTCCAAACAAGTTTTTGGTTGGTTTTTTCGGATCAATTTTAGGGTCATTCATCATAGTATATGCAGTATATACACTAGTATCATGCTAAACAACAACAAAACTGAAAATATTTTTAAGAAAGAAACTCACTCGAAGTGTTTTGGATTTATGTTCTCCTAAACCATAAATATTTCTTGATGGTAAGAATGATGAAATTTCAATAAATTGCGGAGAATAGAAAAATCCTCCAAATGAAGTATCAAAGATAATATTTCCAGTTGATTTTCTTCGAATAATGAAAGCATAATCAGATGTACCAACAACACTTGCCGACATATATTCTAACTTTTCAGTAGAAGATATACCTTTTCGAGGTATTGATATAGATGGTTTATAACTGAATTAATTATTTTCAATGTTGTTTCTACAAACGATTCTCACGATTGTGGTGATGAGATAATGATTTGAAGTGTATCTTCAATTGCTCTCCAACTTTCATTCAAATATTTTTCCCCGTTTTGGAACCCATTTTGAACATCTAGAAATAGATTTTTATTAATTTTAAATAATATTTTTTATAGAATTATATAACCATACTATTAAATTTTAATAAAATATTTGGTGATCCTTGTAAATCAGTAACATATGCTGACCTTCTAGGCCGAGAACAGTATGGAAAATTCTGTGGATTTCCCTTCTAAACAAAAAAAAACTAAACTTCTTTAATGCGATTTTAATCGGTTTTTGATAAAAATAGAATATTTTCTTGCATGAGCAAAACTCTAAATGATAATTTTATTAATTTATCAAGATTTGTAACATTTTATTATAATTATAAATATATTATTAATATATTATTAATATAATTTAATTAAAAATTATAACAAAAAAACAAACTGGAGGACTTTTCCATGTACATGCTCTTTCATGACAACCAATTTCTCCTATACCATCAGGTCCACAATCAATATAGAATTCTTCAGCTTTCACAATTAATAGAATAGAAATAAAATACAAAATATACAAATGAAATGATGAGAATGATGATATTATCATTTTCTAAATATTTTAATTATAATTTTAAATTTTTATTATAATAACTATATATTGTAAAGAATATAATTAGTTGAAAATTATATTTTTGAACAAAGGAAATCACCTAATTTAGTGAGTTCGTGCTTAAAGACTGATGAAAAACCTCTGATATCAGTAAGCTATAAACGTTTTCATATGATCACCAATTAAAAAGTGAGAATAACTGATAAATTCCTTGATAAATACATACATTGATATGATAATTTTTTAAAAATCTAACGTTTGTTTTTGCATATTAATATTATATTCTTTTAATATATTATAATTCAATTAATTATTTAATATTTTTATTAAAAATATTATGTTTTATATAAAGTTTCTAATAAATTTGTATTTTTTCAGACAAATCTTGTTAATGATGAGTAATCTCTTTTCAATAAAATTAATACTTTGATTGAATTGTAGACTGTGAAAAACTATTTGGCAACTACGAGAAGCAACCGTTCATCAGATATCGGAAAATTAAAATAAATGTTTTTGACGTGAAAAGTATCACGTGGAAATTTGAATGTTATCAATGATTATACAGTATATTTGTTGTATAAATATGTTTATTTCTTATATTTTTAATTTTTTTTGTTGAACCCTCTGGGCAAGGGCAGATGCTGAAAGTTGGGGCTTACGAATTAATTTGAAGTAAGAAAAAGCTTTTCAAGTGGAGATGGATATCAGCCGTCCATCAATTAGTGCCATCAGTTCTCATCATTACTTTCAGTCAGATATAGCTTCTTCAAATTTCTTTCTTAATGATAAAAGAAGAGAAGCAAGAAGATACTGGAAGAAACATAAAGAGTATTGGAAAGAAACTTAAAGTAAATACAATCATCATACTTTCAAATCTTCATTCTTCCCTTTAAAATATCGTTGTCACATCTCATTTTCTTTTTAACATTTCCATCTATTTCTAACTTCTATCTTTCAAATCTTTTCTACACTCTTCTTACTATTCTGTATATAACATTAGTCTCTTCCTAAATCACAATATATCGCTTCTGTCTGCCTAACCTTTAGCATCTCTTTCAAGTCATTCTCATACCTCATTCTCTTCATAGCTCATCTGCCGTTCGTTGTGAGATGCGTCAGGTGTCATTTAACAGCTTTAGTCTTCAATTTCGTACGGCTTTTTCCTCATCCCTGAATTTCCGTGGCCTCGTGCCATCTCCCTTCAAAGTCATTGAGATATCCAGAGAAATATAGACGATAAGAGATAATAAAGAAGAGTTCTTTTCTTTAGTCAATGGATGAAAGACATTCTCAAACTTCGTTTGTGTCCTTCCCTCAATAATCGCTTTACCACCAAATTTTTTATAATTTTCAACATAAAAATTCAAAATTTCAGTTAATAATCTCTACTAGATTACCGATATAAACTATATTATGTTGAAATCCAATATAACTATAATACAAGATTATAAACTATATTCCATAAAAGATATAATTGAAAGTTCAACAACATATTGTTGCTTAATACTGTAATATTATGTTGTTTTTCGAAACAAATCTGAATGCTTTTCTCAACCACAATATCATCTTTTCCTGGTTTTTCTTTCATTTTTTGTTATTTGAGCTTCTTATACACTTTGAGTTCATCAGCTATTACTTACTATTGTTTTTCTTTAAAACTTCCTATAGTTGCAAATTTCATATATACAACTCAAGAACCAAAAAAATATTTTTTGAAACATTTGCCGAAGAACTTTATTGCAGAGAACTTTGTTTTCTATTCTCTCAGCAGATTATACTATCATAGGTTTTTTTTCTAAATAAAATAACATACTCAATGAATTCCGAATGATCAGCATCATCGTTTATGAACAAATCAGATTACTGATTCCAGTTCTCTTGCACCGAAAATGTCAGAATTTTATCTTTTTTTCTCTATTTCTCTAATAAATATAATGTTATCATAATATCTTTGTATCTTATATTGAGAAATACAATTTTGGTAGTACTACGTAAACGACTACCCGGTTTAGCACTACCAGTAGAACCAATAGGTTTTCGAAATCATTCTGGATCATCTCCCATTTTTGGAATTTTATTTTTTCCCCCTTAATCTTAAGTCCTCATTTGCATTAAATATCCAATTCATTTTGCAAATGATTTTGCTGATCATTGATACAGTATCAAACATTGGTCTCATGGGATTGGTTGGTTCTTCTTAATTTAATCAACTCCCATACCAATATCATTACAAAAATAAGATTAAGTTCAATTTGTATATTAAAGTTATTATTATTGATCAATTTCATAACTCATAACCAATTATTATTATTATTATTATTTTATATAATTATATTGATTACTTGTAACGAATGTAGGAAAATCAATCAAAATTTTTGAGGAACGATGAGTGTTGTGATGGAAACAAGGCTGGTTCAGGTTGTCCTAATCACCCGCAGTGAAGTTTATGAGCAAAACAAGCCGTCATGACATGTGTCTTCTCACGTCATCATCGTAGTCTTCCTCGTACTTCTGAAGCTGCTCTTTACTGCGACAAATTTTTAAAATATTTGCCATCTTTTGAATATTTGACGCATTTCTTATATTTTCTGCGACTATTCCTTCACATCGAAAGATTTCAAGAGAAATATCATCATGGATCTGCCACCTCACAGCGTGCCACAGTCTCCAGCTGAACCTAGTTCACCTAATCACTTGGAAGAAGTAATTTCAGATTTTAAAACAATCAGTTTTGATACCGACTATCCTACTTGTCAAATCGAACAAGCCATCTCAGATGTTAAAGGTATACATTTTATTTATTTTTTTTACTAAAATTATAAATATTTTTTTAAATATTTAAAGAATTAATATTAAAATTTAAAAAAATTATATCTGAGAGCTTAAAATTGTATATAAGAAACAAATATTACATGACAATCAAATCATAAAATCAAATAATATGTTTTTTCTTTTTCAATTTTATAATCTACTTAGAGAGTCCTACAGTAAAAGGTGAAAATATGATCTTAGAAATCTCACAAAGCCAAAAAAGTAGTCAGGTTAGTTATAAATTTACTTTTCTATCTTTCTATAAATCTAACTATATATAGAATTGATATTAATCAATATTTAATTAATTTTATATAAAATAATGTAAAAAAATATTTATTTTGAATTATCTATTAATCATATGTATAAATAGAATAAGGTATTTGTTTCTTTTAACTCATTCTCATTTGATTGACATATATTTTGTGGCATAATTGACCTCTTAACTATACATTTTAATATGTAATCTCAAGTATTAAATATACAAAAAATATGAAACAGTAATAGTATTTATTATTATTTGAAATTCGTTTTTTTTTTTGTTTGTTTTGATATCAAAAAAACGAAGAAAGAAAGAGATTTCGGCTAATGTTGTTTAACTATTCACTCTTTAACAGCTCAATACAACTAGTATACACAAATATTATGTTATATTTTCTTCTGTCTAGACAGTTGTCAGAGAAAAAAAAATATTTTTTAACTTTTTTTTTCTTTGTTCAATTACTTGAACAGAGTATAGCAAAAGATTTTTTTTGAGATAATGAATAAGAGTTAGAGATAGTCATTCCAACTCTACATCTCATCTCTCTATATTTCTCTCTCTCTCTCTCTCTCTCTATCTCTCTCTCTCTCTTTCTTATTCTCTTTTACTTTTCTAACAGAATGAAACATTTTATAAGAAAATATGTATTACTTATTGACTTGATTTCTATATTTATTTGTTTTTCTCTAACTATCTATTAAACTTTCTTCAATCTCAAACAGAGAAAATATATTCAAAGTAGATTGTTTTCTTCTATTACTTCTAATAGTTTTATATTTAAATATCGTGTATTATAGGTAACTGCAAAACCTCCACCATTTGAAATTCCGGAACATAAGGTCTTGTAGTTTCTATCATCTATAACATGAGAAAACAACTTTTAGATATTTCCTATCTTTTTTTTTATCTTTTCATCTTATTATTTCTTATATATTTTAATTTCTATTAATACTTTCTCTTTTACTTTCTCTTTCTTTTCATCATTTTCAGTTGTATATTTCATTTATTTCTCTCTTTAGGATATGAATATAGTGGATAAACTTCGATCAAAACTGAACATTGGAAATGAACTTTACAGAGCAACTCTTGCTGAGTTATTCTGTACTGGATTCTTATTGGTATACATATAGTTAACTAACTATGTATCTATTTATATATTTTATTAAGTTTGCTGGTACATCTGTAAATGCTCAATTTGTTCTATCTAAAAGAAGAAATAATGATTGGATTGGAGTTTCTGTTGGATGGGGACTTGTTCTCATGTTCGCTGTTCTTATGGGTCAAAGAATTTCAGGTAACAGATTATTTCTGTTCATTTTAAAGCCAAGAAAGAGAATAGGACAAAAGTGACAACACATTTATCTTTCAAACATTGTTAAGAAATAGTTCCACTGATACAATTGAACAACTGAAGATATATGGATATTTAAGAGGAACCATTAACTTTCTCTCTCTCTCCCTCTCTCTTTCATTCTCTCCACCTTTTTATCTTTTTTTTGATTTTATCTTGCCAATATTCTAACTAAAAATCTCTTCTTTTTCATTTTACTGTCTTTGAAAGAAAAAATTTCACACTTTAGTCATATTTCAATTTCTGACAAATTAATATTAGTTAGAACATTGTAATCATTAATCATGCAAATGACATATATCATTTTCGAAAACTACAACAAAACATTTTTCATTTCATTATAGTTTCTTCAAAAAAAAATTTAAAAATAGGAATAATAAACATTCCAAAAATAGATTTGTTTCTTCAAAAATAGAAGACATCACTCTTATTTCAGGAGCTCATCTCAATCCAGCCGTTTCGTTTTTTCAACTTACTCAGGGCAAGATTAATGCTCTCAGATTCATTCTTTTTGCCATTGCTCAGAATGTCGGAGCTTTCTTCGGTGCTATGCTTACATACATAGTCTATTACGGTAATATATATACATATAAGATTTCTTAAATATAAATTCTAATGAAATTCATGACGATATCATGAAAATTATTTGAAAAAAGCAATATTTCTAATGATTTTTAATAATTATGTTCAAATTCAGAGGCCATCAACTCGTATGATAATGGACTTCGTAATGTTACTGGACCAGCTGCTACAGCTCACATTTTTGCCACTTATCCAGCTTCATATCTCAGTACTTTGGGGGGAATTATTGACCAAGTAAACTATTTTAATTAAAAATGATACAAAGAAAATTATTAAATATCTTTCTTCAGGTTGTTGGAACTGCTGTGCTTTGTATGGGAATTGCTGCTATTACTGATAGAAGAAACCGTATCCCACCATTCCTTCAGGTAATTATTTCAAATTTCAGTTAAATAAAGGAAATTCAAATTTGTAATAAAATTTTAATCTTCTTATCATTTTAAATATGAAATATATATATATATATATACATATATGTAAATTATTCGGTTTCAGCCTGCTTTCATCGGAAGTCTTTTAGCTCTTCTCGGAATGTTTGTTGCTATGAATGCTGGTTAGTTTTAACTAAATTAGATTTAAAAAAATATATAAAATATGCACATAACATCATCTTTACCATCATTTCTATCATAAATTGATATGCAAAACGTTTTGTAAGGTTATGCTGTTAATCCTGCCCGTGATTTCGGACCCAGACTGTTCACTCTTATTGCCGGATATGGATGGAAAGTTTTCAGGTACAGTTTCAACTAATCTCATAGCATAATGAGATATTACGGTATTCTAGTTATCGTTCATACAAATGGTTTTTGGTGCCAATTATCTGTCCAATGATTGGAGCTCTCTTGGGAGCATGGCTTTACGAGTTTTTCATTGGTTTCCATATTCCTGATGATCCTGAAACCACCTATATTCATCGAGTAAATTTATAAATTAAATATAAAATAAATTATATTGAAAGAATAAATTTAAGATTTTGGATGATCGTAACCCTGATGGCCAATTACGTGAAGTTCATCTAGTTGAAACTAAGCCGTAAGAGTTTATGAATGAAATTTCAAATAATTTTCGTTTATAGATATAGCGAATCAGAAAAAATTAAAGAAATCAATGGCGAACAAACAACTCCAACTCAATATAGAAACATGTAATTGAAGATTAGATATCTTTTGAATTAAGTGGATTACGATAAACAAGAGAACTTTATAATAAATCTCAAAATGTCTGTAAAAAGAATTTTCAATTGTATTTGAAGATTTTTATATATTTTTTTTTATTTTTCGAAAGAACAGAAAAAATGCTTTTTATTAAAACTTGGTTACTTTTTTTTCTTTTAAATATTTGTGTATAATTATATTTGGTTTAAAATTATAAAATCATTTTAAAATTGACAAAAATCTGTTCTTAGATTATATTGAATTAATGAAAATTTGAAATAAAATAAATAAATTGGTGTATATACTATATGTAGAAAATGAATTAAGTAATATTTGAAATATATAAGATTTATAAACAAAAACATCATATAATATAAGATTATTAACTAAACATAACTATATGATATAATTAAGGAAAATAAATGAAAAAGAAAATATTTTATTGTAACACAGACTATCTGAAAGATCCAAATGAATTATATTATACTTATTGGATGTATAAGCCATAAAATAGAATTTAAAGAATGAAAGTTGATACTGTAATGATCAGTATTTGAATCAAACTATAAATATTCAACAACAAATATTTTTATATCAAGAGGGCGTTAACCAACACTATATTTATCATTTTATTGGATATGATGACATTAACCTAAAATTACTATTTTCAGAAATGAATTGTAGCTCTTCCGGTATGATTAAAAACCATTGGTCGGTGACATTGAAGCGGGTTCTCTTGCTCAAGCAGCAGTATATACTACATAATAGCATGATGCTCCGTTCTATTCTTTAATCTTTATCATGAAATAGGAAAGGTAAATTAATCTAAAAGATGATAAGCGTATCAACACTCTTAGAGTACTTCACGGGTGGTATATTAATGAAGTTCCAGTGCACATTCTCATCACATCCTAACTCTTCAATGAAGCTTCTTTTGATTGTAGCTTTTGCTCAAGTTGTTCTACATCATGCTGTTGCTGCTGCGGACGAAGTAAACTATATACCTTTTTCAGTATTAATTATTCATAAACTTTAATAATAATGTTTGCATTTCACGTGAACACGTGAAGATCGTAACAACAGTTATTTCTAAATTATGAAATAAGAAAATCGGTTGCATGAATTTCAAATCTAATTTTCATCTTTAATCTTCAGTAAATTGTTATTTCAGATAGCTACAGGATATATGTTTTCGGATATAAGTAGTGTTGAACGAGACGTTATGATTCTGGATAATATGTGTCTTTCATCCAATAATATCAAAGGAGTATTCTTGAAGTAATATTTGATTTCTTATTCAAGATATAACTTTGATTTACAGTGTTTATAATTCTTCTAATAATGAATATAACGCTGGATACATAACTTCAATTTATAAATGTAAGATAATACTTTCAAATATAAATATTATAGTTAATAATAATTATATTTAAGCTATGAACGACATCTTTCTTCTTATTTCTCCAAGTATAACTAGTTACGATAAAACTGATTTATTCTCAAAAATTTATAAAACTTTATCTCCATATGGTTATACAACTAACTTTTTCTGGATTGACGTAAGAAAATCAGAAAAACAATATGGATAGTATAAATTGAAATTTCAGCCACAGTATCTCAAAGGTGAAAATGATATGCAATTTATTCAAAACGTTGCTCAAGTTAGTATATCTGATTATCAAGTTTATAACAAATATGTTTAGACAAGCAATGTTAAATTTGGAATTAAAACAACAACAGATTTCTGGTTAAATACAATGAATAATCTTGTAATTGACAATAATGTTCCTTTGTGGTATATTCTTATAAATATTTATAAAATATAATTTACCAATTTTAGGGTATCTGACTTGAAGTCATTTGATGATTACAAACCTATTGGTGGCTGGAAAGCTCCTGTTGTCATTTCTTCTGGCTATATCCAAGAGGATTGTCTCACAAAATCAGAGAAGAACAAATACGAAACGTAAGAATTGAATTTTAAATTAAATTAATGTTATGTTTTAGTGTTCAATATAAGAGACAAGATATATTACCTTATGCTTTGGTTCCTGAGAACAAATCCACTTAGATCATTAGTACTTCAATCATCAGTTTCACCTCTGTATGTATCAAGTGAATGTACTATTTAAAGAATAAATATTCATGAATATTATTATTTCTTAGATTACAACATATTCTATCTATTTTTCCTATTTTTAGCAAAAAATATGTATCAAGTTTAACTGATTTACTAATTAAATATAAATTGGGATACTATACAGAAACATTTTTGAAAGCTCAATTTCTTTTGAATTTAAAATGTGTTTGTTAGGTTTGTAGGTTTCATGAACTAGACCGACTTTTCACAAACCTGAAATCCGAGGTTGTTATCTACACAGAGTTCATATGAAACACGATCACCTATGTATCTGAACCCAATCCTCACATCGGTTCTTAACGACTTTGGATTGTTTTGTTGAATTATTTAAGTTAACTATCGGATGGGATAGCTTGGGCTAAGCAGCTTGAAGCTGAATTGAAAACGGTTCCGTTATTCTGCAAAGCATTACAGGATAAGGTCCTCGAAAGTCAAGTGAGGATGGGCTTGGTTCATGTAAAAGTGATAATACTTGATAGCACGATCGAGAAGCAAGGCGCAAAAACAGAGTCAAAAGAAAACTTCAGAGATCATATTAAAGAATATTCAGATACTGGCTTGGCTACTTGAGCTCAACTTACATCAAATAAGGAATGAAGAATCTATCGATATCGGAACGTCAAAACCAGTAAAAGAGAGAAAAAAGAAAACAAAAATGACTCTTATGAATATGTAAAGTGCTAAATGAATTAGTATTTAGTCTAGAAAAAATATTTTATATTAATGAAATCAAACTCAGCATGGTATATCCTATTAGTTTTATTTTAAAATAATGATTCTTTATTCAGAATATTTGCTGATTTCCATGAACTAAATATATGGAGCTGGTACTCCAAGCGCTAACTGGGAAGAAGGTCTTTTCTTCATTATACCTTACCAGCGGGTTATCGAATATATATATTAAGAAACAGGACAGGAAAAAAACACGATTTTCAACTACTAGAAACGCTTACCAATCTTACGGTTTGGCATAACAAATTGGTTGGCAATCTTCCAACACATGGTGGATGTTATCTTGAATGCAATATTTCTAGCGGAAGACGGGTACATTCATACTCAAATGATATGTGGAGAATAAGCAAGGGAAAGGAAGTCGAAAACTTAGAAACTCATTACCCCATAACTAACTTGAAATATAAACAAAAACTTGAGAGCTTCATAGTAAGGGTATAGATTGCAAACTAACAAGTCTTGTTCATTCATTGAAGAGCAGGAACTCAGAACCAGAAATGTGTGTGAAGAAGCTCTGAGTTTTATGATTATTGTATTACTCATGTCAAGGCTACTGTAAGAGAGTAGTTCCATGATATTATAAATATAAAATTAAGAAGAAGATTCATTTTGACTGCCGATGGAGCCGAAATATTCCAATATATCAAACCTCATGTACCTGGCGAGCTAGTAGAAAAAAAATGTATAAAACCCAAAAATTAACACGAAGACTCTCATATTTGGAAAAGATGACAACAAGAAGTCCGGAGGCAGGAACGCTTTCGATAACAGTGTAGAAGAGAATGACTGAGAAAAGCTGAAGAGAGTTCAATAGTTCAGATCTGTAGGCGATTAGGTGATTTTATTGTTTTTCTTATCAAAAAGTATTTCAAAGACAACATTTTGTTTTATTAATATATTATATTATTGTCGGAGAAACAATTAAATTTTGTGTCACAACATTACAATGCAAATTTTTCTTAAAAATATTTGTAAACATAACACAAAAAATGTTGTCAATATGATCCACAACCATTTCCATCATTAGTTTATGATGAAGAAGCCTTCTGAATTGAGGAGGTAAAAGGAGATCCAGTTTATAGATTATCAGGAGCGTTGTAACCGCTTCTGAGCCGCGAAATGGGTTAAACTTATAAGATTTTCTTAGTTTTCCCCACATAGTTTGGCTAGAACCAATCTCAGATAGAGAGATATTTTGCTCATCTTATTCTATTCCTAATCAAAACGTTTCTATGATACTTCAGGCAAACCAACTTTTTTGGATTTTAGATGGAATGTTTTAAACGTAGTAGAGCAAGTTGAATATTGATTTTAAAACATTTTTTTTAGAAAGGAAATTTGTAAATTGAAGGGAAATGAGAGTTAAAGATTATTAAAAGAATAGTTTGGAAGTTTAAAATAAAGTTTAAATAAATAATTTTTACTCAGTTTACTCTTATATAGTCTTGTTAGTATCATAGTTCTTGTTTCAACTAAACAGTTTTGTTTTTAATTTCACTAATTTCTATGTTTTTTTCTCTATAATCTTAACATATCTAACAACTGTTTATGAAATGTTCTTACATATTCTAATAGAGAAGGAAACAGATGAAAATCTGTTAATGCTAAATCAGAAGAGTAAGGTGAATGATCAAGAGTATTCCATGGAGTCTCTATGAATTTCTATTCTCTCTCGTTTTTCTACACAAACAATTCATATACAAGCATGGTGCTAGTGTACACAAAGTTTACAAAACATACTATATGAATCAGATAAAATTGTCAAAAAATGTCTTAACGCCTTACAGAATATAAAATATGTTAAATTCTGTTAAATACAAGAATAATTTGAGTAAATTTTCATTTCAAAATAACAAATCCTGAAATGATAAATGAAGGAAAAGCACGTTCTTTTACATTGCACATATCTAATCTGTTTCAGATTATACAATGAAATATATATTTTATTATCTGAGTTTTCTATAATAATACGTCAACAAGACTGTAGTAGATATTAAAAAATCAAAAATATAATCAGAAATTATTACAAATTTTATGTTTATGATCGATGCTCTCAAGAACTGAGTCTATGTTGGGTGTATGTGGTTTTTAGTTCAATTTCCTTGTTTGCTCTCAATCTCGTTGAGCCTCAAAGTTGTTGGGAAGATATACAAAAGTGCTATCAAAACCATTAAAAATGAAGTTTTGCCTATCTTTATTTCTGAAAATACGTGACAACTTCAATACAAAATTTCTGTGGGTGAGATGAAACGTCATTTTAAATAAGCAATCATAAATCAATGACATCAATTTAGCTCAGATAAGACTTTTATGGATCAACTTTGAAAAAGTTTGAGGATGTCTTTCATATATAAACACAAGCTGATCTTGAAGTAGTATCATACTCTCTTACATTTTATTTATTTTAATTATTTTAAGACATCAAGATGTTGAGAACTGTAGGACTTCTATGTCTAACAATTAGTTTTGCTATTTGTGCTCCAGTTGATGACTTGTCAGTTAAAGCTTTTGTTGTTGATGCAACAGTTGATGTTAATATTGCTCCATCATTAGATTGTTTGAAGAATGAGAAATATCAAGTTGGATTCCTCAAGTAACTTCTTTTTTTTTTGATTTCAACGTTCTTTTTCATTATTTCAGTATTTATGAAAATGATCATTTCGTTGATTCCAGTGCTAAATGGATTAAGCCAATGTCTAACCGTTCGTATCGATTTAGAAAATATAAATTTGAAATTTTGAATTTCAGAAGGTTTCAAGACTCAGTTCATAATTCGACCAAAATATGATTCATCTGAAGATGCTGCAGCTAATATTATTAAATTGGTTAAAAATAGAATGTCATCAGCTTATAATACTGATGTGAAATTCCTTTGGTTAGATGTATGAAAGTGTTTTTTTTTGTTTTTTTAAACTTTATTTTGAAGACTAAATACCTTTCTCAAAGCTCTTCTGCTAATATTAATTTCATTACTTCATTGGAATCTATGGGAAAAGTAAGTTTTAACATAAATTAATATAATTTACATATTATAAAATAGGTTAACAAGATAAAACTTGGAATGATTACATCAAAATCCAATTGGGAAAGTTATGAAGGAGATTGGAACGGTCCAGCTGCTTATGATGAGCCTCTTTGGTATACATTTCGAATTTTATTTTTAATTTTATTCTGCTTAAACCTTTAATTATAATATTTTAAATTTTGATTTAAGGTGTACTGATGCTGGAGTAACATCTAATTCATTTGTATCATTCGGTGATTGGAATTCACCTACCGTAATCAATGGAAAGTCTCAATCTACTTGTTTCACACGTGGAGGAGCCAAAATGACTGTCCCAGAGTAAGTTTTTATATTTTATTAAGAATTTTTTTTATAATAATATAAAATTTTTTAATTTAATTTAAAAGTTTTTTATAAAAACTAATTTAGTGCCCTGTGTAAACGTTCTTTGATCGCTTAAAGAAGTATATGGTATCATCATTAACTGAAATACATTAATTATTTACTGTACTTCATTATTAAAATAAAGTTATTAATCTATTTTATATTTTATATATAAATATATAATTATACAACTATTATAAAATATATAAAAATCTATTTTAATATAGATAATCAATTTTAAATTGAAATCAACAAACAAATGTACTAGAGCCTATAATGCAAATATATTATTATATTATTAATCCTTTAACCTTTTATAATTTAAAGATAAAATATTTTAATTATAATATTAAATTTTAATTTTCATATAAATAGTTTAATATTTCAATAATTTCAATATTTTATGAAAACATTAAAGTTTTCTTATCATTAAAATAGATTATTAATTATATATTAATCTTATATCGTATATCTTTTTTTGGAATGCTTTAGGGGGGAGGAGACAAACTATCAATGTACTACTAGATAATTCATATTTTAGTTTTTTGTTTAAAATATTTTTTTTTATAAAAAATTTTTAAGCTTTTCTATTATTCTTTGTTAATCCATTTTAAATTTTATTTACTTTTTCAATTATATTTTTGTATATATATATATATATACTTCTATAATCCAATTAACATTATCAGATAGAATAATCTTCTGATTATGTAGTTGAATCAGCTAAAAATTAAAAAGATGTATAAGCTATTCTATAAATAATATTTTTGGCCAATATTAAAAATGATCAAAGGACCGAAAAAGATCGTTAATTTGTTCTGAAATACAAATAAAATCTATAAAATTTTAATTTATTTTAAAAGATTTTATTTGAAATATTAATAAATATATGTATGTATGTATGTATCATACAAAGATTATATAGAAAAAGTATTATTAATCCAATTTTCACTGCTTAAGTTTAAGATTTGGGTGGGGTTTTTATCAATAATAATATATCAATTTTTAATTCCTTTTAATATTGGTATCAGTGACTAAATGATAAGAAGGTTCATATAGAACGTCATTATATATTTTTTGAAATCTGATTAATCATTCGATAAGAATTATAAGAATTTAAAATTTTAATTGAAATAATCTAAGTTAAATATATTAAAACTTTTAACAGTTTTAATAAAAAATAATTAAAACAAAGTTATTTTTAAAGTTTTATGAAAAAAACTTTTTCAAAACTTTGTAAAACATTTAAAATACAAAAATGAAGATTAATTAATGAATAAACAGTACTTATATGACTTCTAATCTTCCAAGCGACTAGTTGTAAAGAAGGAAATATTTCAATATTCTGATGTAACAAAACAGATAAATCTGGGAAATTATTATAAATTTAGTATAAAAGTTTTTTTTTGATGATATTACTGAATAAAATAAATGATTCGAAATAAGATAAGGTTCGAAATATATCTTTATGTCTTCACAGGGGTGGATGATATCAAGAAACGTCATTATACGGTACATATATATAAATGATTTTCGAGTTTGAAGATAGCATTATCGTCATTCTTTTTCTTTGATAATCTCCTTTTTACTTTTATATTTTTACATATTATTAATTAATTTAATTAATATATATATATATAGAAACTATGAAAACAATATTATTATTGTTTTTGTTTGTTGGTTTCACAACATTTGTACAACCAAATCCTGAAACTGGTACACAAAGATTGGTAAGATATTAATTATTTAAAAAAAAAAATAAATAAAAATATATTAAAGCAAGAAGATATTGGTAGAGGTTTTGTAGTTACTTCTGATGTTAAAGCTGATCATATACCAAATGCTGTTGATTGTTTAGCAGATGACTATGACGGTGGATTTATATAGTTAATATTTAAATTTTTTAAAATTTAATTTATAACAAAATAATTTCAGTGTTTATGAAAATAATACATTTCTTAATAATAGTATACAATGGATAGCAACAATGCAAAAAGATTATATTGGTATTTAAAATATTTAAAGAAAATTGTATTTTAAATCTAAAAGTTTAGCTTATTCTATTCAATATGTAATAAAACCACGATATGATGCTTCTGCAGATGCTGCTACAAATATTATTGGAACTATTATTAATAAGATTAAAATAGCAGCTAATGCTGATATTAAGCTTATTTGGGTTGATGTATGTGAACTAAATATATTTTTAAAATTAATTTTTTAAAATTTATAGATTGGTTTCATTAATCAACAACAAGTAGCAGATAATGTTAATTTCTTATCAAAATTACAAACAGCTGCAACAACTAAGAATATCAAACTTGGAATCATCACATCAAAATCTCAATGGAAAAATCAAACAAATGATTGGAGTGGTCCAGCTTTAAGCAATGATCCTCTTTGGTAATTATTTAGAAAATTAAATTTGTAAATATTCAAATTTAAATTTATAGGTTTACTGATAGGGATACTAGTTTCGGTGAATTTGTGCCAATGGCCGGTTGGCAATCAACAGCAGTTATCAATGGTGTTAATGCTCGAATGTGCTTTACTGAAAATGGTGATGTAAACTTCAGACAAGAGTAAATTAATTAATTTTCTTCAAAAACAATTAATTTTCAATTAATTTAGTGTTTTATACAAACGTTCAGTGATTAATACAGAAGGATCCACAGGAACACCAACAACTAATATACCAACAACAGTTCAAGATATGGTTAATATTTATTATTATTATTATTTATATAAATAATAATATTATTTTAGGATAAATATAATTATGGTTATTCTGTTTATGCAAAATCAAATGCTTATTGGATTGCATTCAGAGATGAATTAGAGTGTTATAAAACACAAGGAAAAGCTTTCTTCCTCTAGTAATTTGAAATTATTTTTTAAAAATTTTTTAAATTTTAACTTTAAGTATTTATGATGGTGATGGTGTACTTGATCAAGTAATGCATTTACTTCCACTTATAATTAAAGGTTTGTTAATATTTCAGAAAAATTGTTTTTAAAAATTAAAAAATTTAGCTAAAATGGATATTCAAATAGTTATTATGCCACGTACAGTAGAACTGGCTGATAAGGTATACATCAAAGTTATGGAAGCATTTGATTCATATGGATTCAAACCAACTAGTATTTGGCTTGATGTAATGATATCATGTTATAAGTATAATTATATTAATTATATTAATTTCAGACATATTATTATTATTTTCAAAGTCCTGATATGAACATAGAGTTCTGTGAGACACTTAGTCAATTGTTTAGCGTATGTTTGATGAATTTTAAGTTTTTTCAAATTATTTTCTTATCATCATTACAGTTAAACGGAATTAAAATGAATTATATTACTAATACAAGAACATGGATTGAATATCTTGGAGATTGGCAATTACCGGCTCTTAATGGTTCCATTTTATGGTTATTACAAACTTTTCTTTTAAATAAAATACTTAAACTCAATATTTAGGGATGATCAAGAAATTTTAAAAGAACAAGAATTCAATGAATTCGGAGGATGGACTGAAGTTTCAGCTTATACTACTTTCGAAGTGCGTACATGTCGTCAAAATGATGATCAATATCAGGCTAGAGTCTTACAGTATGTTTTACTTTTAACTTTTGAAAAACAAAATTATAATTTAAGAGTTATATATAAACCATATCGACTTGATTTCAATTATACATACAATCCTTCTACACCAATTCCATATATTACAAGTCCTGCACCAACATCTACTTCGAAATTACCTACTACTTCTACTACAAAAACACCTATTACTACACCAGCAGACGTATATATTCTAATATTTAAATATTTTTCTAAATATATTTTATTTTTAAGAAACAAGCATCAGGTGTATTAATTTCTGCTGATTCTCCTGTTGCTGTAACTACAACAGATCTTGCTAACTGTTTCAAAGCTGATGGAGATAGCGCAGTTTTCCTTTAGTATGTTCATTAACTATATTTATCTATTTAGTTTATATTATTTTAGTATTTATACTAACAATCAGGTCAATACTATACTATCAAAGAATGCTTTTGATCTTCAAAATGGTAAATTTGTTTTATTTTTGTTTTAAAATATTTGAAAACAATTTATGTTTTAGCTGGATTCAATGTTCAATTTATCATTCAACCAAGCTTTTTGGTAAATGCTACAGATGTTATTAACAATGTTACAACAACTTTAAATGAATTAAACTTATCTATTGATTATTTGTGGATTGATGTATGTTTTTAAAATTATTTTTTATTTTAAAATATTAATTTTAGACTGCATTCATTTCTAATGATGTATCAGTAAATAAGATGTTCTTAGGTGATATTCTTATGGCTACTTTGGTATGTTTTCAATTATTTTTAATTCAATCTTTTAACATTTTTTTTTCTTTGAAAATTAAAAAAAAATCTAGTTTTTACTCCGAAAACATATAATTACAATTAAGTTCTTATAGAAGCAAAATATCACTGTTGGAATTCAAACATCCCAAATCCAATGGACATATGGTTTTGGTAATTACGGAACTTTTTCCGCAATGGGGGCACTTCTTTGGTAAATATTTATTATAATTATATATATTATATTTCATATTTTAGGGATAGAAGTTCTCAAAGTTTTGGCAGCTTTAACTCATACGGTGGATGGTCAAGACCTACTGTATTAAGCTCAAATCTTTCACCAACATGCAGTTTTAATCAAATCAATATGATTTTAACAAAGTATATTACTTGTTTTTCTTTTTTTTTATTTTATTTTTCTTTCAGAGTTTCATATCTAAGTGATTTCTTACGTTTTGTTCCTTTAACTACTGCCCAGCCTAATGTATCAAGTACTCCATCTACAGTTCCAACAACAAGTAATGTGACTTTACCAACTGGAGGATCAACAATGGGATCAACAACTACTAAAGTTCCATTAACAACTTCAACAGCAGCTTCAAGCTTATTTTCATTGAGCATTTTTGTTTCAGCTTTATTGAGTGTCATGTCTTAAATATTATATGATAGTATATTATAAAATTATAAATAAAATAAGGTCTCAATGAGGGTCATGTTTAACTTCCTAGTCTGAATATATATGATAATGCTTGAAGTTTATTCAGGCTTTTTCTAAATTATGCCCTAATTCAGTGATTTGTCAATTGCTGAGAAGGCTCAAATCAACGCGTGTTCAATCGCGCTTTGAAGCCATAAAGCAATTGCTGAGAATCTTCAGGTCTACTTTGAATTATTATATTATTTTGTTTTGAAACATCAAATGCTAAAAGTGGATAGTAACACCTTCTTAAATAAAAATATAATCCTTCACACGTTTATGATAACTATTTCTGAATTCTTTAGCAAAATAATATTTTTGACTGCATTGTAAATTTAGCAAAATCAAACTATAGACACTCATATGGCTATCTTTCTGAATTTAATTCAACATTTTTCTAATCCACAACTATTAAATTTACTATCATTTAGATAATTATTATCTCTAGAAATTTGAAAAGCTATTACAATATATTTTATTTTATTATACTTTAGTTCTGAATTTCCATGTAAACTCTCTATTACCATTGGAAATATTATAACTTTTAAATTATTTAAAAATAAAAATAATTTGAATTAATTTATTACTTTCATGAAAATTCATCAGTCGTATTTGCATCTTCAAACTCGGAATAATCTTAATGATTATCCATTGTAATTTATTAAAAACAATTTTTGCTGTATCATCTGTGATGATGATGTAACGTTTATGCTTATGGTATTCTGAATATATACTTCACTTCAAATGCAACATTGAATCTTTCTAATGATAATCTTATTAAACAAACAATTCTTAATCCACATTCTTTTACTTTTCTTTGTTTCTTTATCATTAATAGGTTTAAATGTTTGGATTTAAATGCAATCAATTCAATTTGTAATCGAAACGTTCTCGAAAGTGAAAATTCTTCTTTGAATTTTCGAACAACTTTCTTATTCTCAATTGAATACAATGGATGATTTTTCGGACATTAAACTGTTAGTATTTTGATAATAAACCATATGGGTACTTGTAATAGCAGTAATTAATAATTGTTATTCTTCTGTTGTTGAATTCACAAGTGAATCCAAAGGAGATCCTTTTAATTTTCTGCTTCACATGTAAAGAGAACACGCATACTATCGACACATCACAGATAATTTCCAAAAGCAATAGATCCATGATAAAGGGAAATGCAACACTATGAAGTGTAAGATCTTTAGAAATGAAGAAAAGATACAAGTTGGATCAGGATTTTAAAAAGAAAAAGATGAATCTTCTTCAGATAAATCATTAGACAAAAAATCTGAAATTCTTTTAGATGAAACATATTACTCACCATTCAGTGGATTTTATGGTATAAATGAGTTAACAAGACTGACGAAGAAACCTATCGAAGAGGTCAAAGAATTTCTGAATCAGCAGGATGTCTATACTCTTCACAAGCCAGCTCGAGTGGGGGAACTGAACTAGAGCCAAATAAATAAATAAATGAATAATATTATAATTTAATTTTTATAAATTAAAAAAATGATTCATATACATATGTATAGATATAGAATCTATGAATATAAAAGTTGTTAGTTTCGTTGTTATCCGATTGTGAATCATCATCATCATCATCATCGTCATCATCATCATCCAGTATCTAGTATTATCCTTAACTATTCAATTCAATATATAACTTCAAATATTAAAATACTAGTTATTCTATTAAACATCTAGTGACAGTTGAAATTTAATGTTTTAAATCGAACTATTTGGCTTTATTATATAGTTAAAAAGTTCTATTTGCAAGACAAATTTTACTTTTTGTTTTGTTAAAAAATACAAAAAAATTGTCTTTTTAATAGAATTTAACGTTATAACTTATTGGAATAAATCTTTAATATTAATTATAATTTCATTTTTCTTTATAATTTATATATAATTATAAGTATTGTTGTATGTATGGTGACCTTATAACAACCATATAGGATATGTGTTGATATTTCATTAACAATTAGCTATTCAGAATGAAGCTGATGATGTTCCGGTGTTCTATATATGAATAGTTCACTAATCTTCGTCTTTTTGACTGTCTTTCCTTCTTTAATTACTAGAGGAACGCATACTCCCTATTTACTTCATCTCATGCATGCTCCCTTCCCTTAGCCTCTATCTCTCTTTTCGTTTCCGCTCTATCTTATTCGCTCTTCTTTCTTTTCAGTTCATTCTTTCTCAGCTCATTCTCTTCTCTCTCTCTGTCTTTCTCTTCTTTTCTATAGTTTTCATCGCAGATAGATATAAGAAGTATGGTTGATTGCTATAAAGCCTTATATAGATTCATACAATAGTATATTCAATAGGCAATACAACTGTATAAACCTCTTGTCCTCTTGTATTTCTTTTATCCCTGCCGTTCAATCCAAAAGATGACTTCCCTTCAATCCTCACGACACACATACTTCGACCTCGCATTCTAATTTCAATTGACCAACTGGCAACTAATGCTTATTCTCAATCACATTACTGTCTATAATAATATATTTTCTTCTTTTTTTTGTAAAATAATTATCGAAAAATGGGTTTTGATGTACTAGTTTCATTGGCCGTTTATCCTTATCTATCGAAATGTGAAACAAAAAAAATGAAATTAAATGAATCATAATAGCTGTAAAACCAGTTGAATCATATTGCTAATATCTTTTTCCTTTTTTAATTACCCGGATAACAATACTGTGGTTTGGAAATAACTTTTCTATAGTTCTAGGTACATTTAAACTAAATTGTATCTTTTGTGTGATGAATGACATTGTTTTGGAAATAAAATTCAAACTTCTGGAACAATCTATAACTATTATTCAACTAAAAAATATATAATAACTATGTATATAATAAGAATTTATTTATTTTATTATAAATATTTTAAATATTTGTAAATGTAAAATAATAAAAAAGAAAATCCATGTATAGATAAATAGATAGATGTATGTCTGTATGTATGTATGTGGGTTGTACATGATCCTATTCATAAAATTATAATATATAATCAACATAATATATTTTAATCAAATATTAACTATAAATATATTTTATTTAACTTTCTAATTATAAAAGAATAGTTGTTTAACATGGATATGAACACAAATCTATTCCCTATTCAATTCTTTCTGTTTGGTTACCTTGAAAAGAGTATTACAGACGGTCATTTCTACTGTTCTTCTTGTCCTCATCATCTCTTTTACCTCTGCCTCTTTCAATTTTCTCTGTTCTTGTTCTCTTTAATCCATATTATATATCTCTCTCTAACTAATTTCTTTTCTGACATTTTCTCTTTATATCCTCATATTCACCTTTTTTCTTTTGCGAAGCGTTCATCCTCATTTCATCCAGCCTCATGTAATTATCTTCTGTATGACAATTAGACTCACGTAACTAGCCTTCAGAACATATATATGCTGAATCTAAAGGCTTGAAATATGCATTTGCAGAATTTTTCATTTGAAAACTTCAATTTTCTCCATTTTTATTTTAAAAATATTTTCTGACATCTTTTTTTTCCTATTTTTAATCTTTTTCCTTTTTAACTAAAATCTGGGAAGTTGAAGAGAAATAAACTTTCTAAATCTCTTGTTATTTCTTATTTATCTCACTTTTTTCAAACCAGAAATTCCTTTCATTTTCAATCGAATGATTTTTTTTGGATGAGTCTTCACCATTTTCCGAACTGCATCTCCAACCGTGTCTAATCTCCCAGTGAATCCATCCTAACTATTATAACTATATATTTTGCAAATACTAAATGTATATAGTATACTATATTATATAACTTGTTCCATTTATATACATCTTTTTATTATATTTAATATCCTATTCTATAACTTATTCTCTTAAAGTATTCTATTTAGTAACAATATCCTCAATTATATGTTTGAATCTCAATGTTTATTAATTCTTTTTCTATAAGATATTTATTCTAATATACTAAATATATACTTATATACTTATACATAAGTATAGTAAATATAATTATATAAGACTTCTTCATAGCTAACTCTTTCAAGATGATGTATTACCAACTTGTTCTTCATCAAACTCCACTTAGGAATTATCAATTCAAGAGTTTCATCATTGTTAGACACAAAATTGCGATTTTAGCTCTTCGTTGTATTGAATGCTCATATAAGGTTCATTAGTCGATGTGTGAAGCTTGTGGACCAAGTTGTTCAATCACTATTCACGCCTGTTCGCGTCCTTATTCGCCTTTTGATGGCATGAATAAGCCATGTGAACATCACTACATCTTGAACTGCATTTAGTACTTTATTCGAAAACTCCTTAATCATTCCACAACTTTAAAGAAAAATAAACATTTTTCAAGTTAAGATCTAATTATATTTTATTTATTTGGATATATCTTAATTTTAATTTAAAACATATAGTTAATATAAATTTGAAAAATATAAAACCAAATGCTCTTTACATTCAAAAATAATATTTCTTCTGAAAATTCATATAAATTTCTTGTAATTTCACGTGATTCTTGTATATTATGATGCTAATTCTAAACTTCTTTCTAGAATATTTCACTTTAACTATGCTCTTCTTCAAAGCTTCATCAAATTCAAAAGCTTCACAGTGTCATTTGAGTAATTAATGAAATTAGCTGTTAACGAGCATTTTCTCTTTGAATTCATTTATCTTTTTTATAATTTTTGATTGAAAAATAATATTCTTTAATAGTTTTAAACAGATTAACTATATATATATACATAGTATATATTAATCTTTTATATCTTTTTTTTATCAAATATTATACGAAAATTTATATAATTTGTTCATTAAAAGATATAATTTCAAAAGAATGAATGTTAAATTATCTGAAATTCGAAAATCAAGTGCGCTTAAAAGCTTGATGAGGTTGAATTAAGTAGCTAAAACTGATTGAAATGGATGGAGCTATTGAAGTTAGTCCTTCAAACGGTTATCCGTCTCATTCACTCTTCGTTCCTTTTTCCGAATCTTGAATTCATCTATAAGTATTCTAATAAGTTCACACAGTACAATATTCATAATAACCTTGTAACTTAAGCTTTAAACTATATATATATAGTTAATATTTTAATTTAAAAATTATAAATATATAGTATATGGTATTAACATATTCATAGATATACTACATATACATACATGTATGTCCTTGAAATTGAATCTTTTAATTACATTATATGACTAGTTTTTCTTATTTTCTATCAATGAAAATATTATTATTTTTATTATATAAGAATATATTAACAAATTTTTATGTTCATCTACACAGATATTAAAATGATTTTATGTGAAAATAGATGCTTCATATATTCTCTATATCATCAATATTAATTCTTTAGAAAATATAGGTTTTTTTTAATTTTGGTTAAATTTCAAATAATCAATATAGTTAAATTAATTTTTAAAATATTCTTTTTTTTTCCTATAAATTTTAAAAAATGTTTTTGATTGTGGCTACACACATGACTTAGCATAATTCAAGTTTTGAACGGAATTCTCACTCTTTCTCTCTCTATCTCTCTCCCTTTCTTGCTCTCCTTCCATCTGTTGAACTTTTCGTCTTCTCTTTTTTCCATTAAAGAGTTTGAAAAAGTTTTACATCCTAACAGAATATTCTCAAACTATTTTTTGATCTAAAATTTAAAGTTTCATCTTGCTATTGACTGTTAGACATGTATGTATTAGTATATTTGAAAAATGACTTGTATATTCATCTCTTTTCTATAATTGAAATGCACAATGTTGGTATTTGAACTAACCACATACACATCTCTTCATCGACCTTCTCACAACTAACATCAACAACTTTCTTTCGTTTGTCTTGTTTTTATATTTTTATCCAATCTTCCTTTTCTCATTTCTGATCGTTATTGTTTCTCTATATTTCTCTTTCTCTCTCTCAATCTCTCTCTCTCTCTCTCTCTCTCTCTCTCTCTCTCTCTCTCTCTCTCTCTCTCTCTCTCTCTCTCTCTCTTATTCCCTTATTCATTGCGCATTCTATGAGCGCACAAAATTCATCTGAGGTTCAACATTATTCGATATGCTGATGTCCATATAAGCCTAGAATGACCCTCAATCCGATGATCGGTCTGGTTTTGGCATCGAAACTGTCATCTGATCATCTACTTAGCTGTATTAACTATGCAAATTATTCGTCTATAGCTGTATCTTTTGATCTTATTCCAGATACAATATATGGACTTTTCTCCAACTTTATATTTTTCTCATATTTTTTGCCATTCTAGTTAATATATATCATATTTTAGTCATTTTTTTCATTTCTTCTCTATTTCAGATATTAAATGTCATTGATGTTACTTCTGTTAGTGGCTTTTGCTCCATCCTATGCCAGTTCAATTCAATGCTACTCGGGTAGTCAGTTGCAGGTTTGTCTTTTTCAATTTATCTTCAAAAATATTTTGTTTTTAAGGTGTTAGATTGTCCATCACTAAGTTGTATTAAGCAGACCTTAGGACTAGATACGGTAAGTACAAACGATTAGTATAGATTTTTTCTTTTTTTCCCATAACTATATCATATTTCTTTACTTGTTCATGTTCTTTATTTTAGTTTTCTCATACGTTGCATTTCCTTGAAATGTCAACTTAAATTTTTCATAATCTTCTTTATATTCACCTTCAAATAAGGTTTATTGTCCTTTTTTCTTCTAGGTAATCCCTATTCAATCAAATTTTTGAATCTTTTTATGCCTCCGAAAAAAAATAATCGCATTTTCCATATTCAATTCATCCAAAACTTAAAAAAAAAAAAAGAATTTTCTTCAAATATTATTTTTTATTTCTTTTTAGGTAAGATATTGTGATGGATCTGGTGTTGCATCTGTATGTGAAACATATCGTACCTTTGAAACATGTAAGATGATTCCACATTTGGGTTTCATATGCTGTTGCTCAGGAAATCTCTGTAATTCAAGCAATTCATACTTATCGTCATTTGTTTTACTTATTCCACCACTTTTATATCTTATTATCACTAACTATATCGTATAGATTAGATGTTTTAACTTTCCACTGAGCCGTATAATCATCAAATTTCAAAAAAAAAATTTTTTTTTCACATATTAATATATAAATTCAATATACATATACATATATATCTATAAAAAATATCTTTTTAGCTGTATGCGACGATTTTTTTTTCCTAAAACACCGCAAAACTTCAAAAATATTTAATTTACATTTAAATTTTTTGTGACATTATTATCTTTAATATATAATAATAATACTAATAATAATCTTATATATACATATATTTTGTTTTTTGAAATGTCTGTATATTCTCGAAAAACCCGATGACAATCGATTATTTCCTTCTTAGTTCTTTGAATTTCCCTGTGAGCTTGTGTTTGTATTTTCTTCGAAAATTGTGCTTTCGGGTTTTGCACCCAAAATCTATGTTTATAAGCTCAACAGAATTGTGTATTCTATTCTTTTAAAAGAAAAATATGTAAATAAATATTTGTTTTTTTAATTTTATTTTATAATATTGATTGATTTTATAACAAATTATTTAATTTAATGAATTCAGTGAAATAACAATGACTCATGTGATATAACCCTTCTTCAAGTTTACAGATTTAGTTTAACATTTTGAGGAAAAAATTCAAAAAAATGATATTTGCTAAGAACATTTGAACATTTAATTTCTTATTTTAATGACTCACAGTTGCATCAATTATTTTAACAAACGAAATGAGTAACATCATTAACAAGAAGATATAAAGATTTTTCAATCAACATCTCAATATATATATTTTTTAATTTTCTTATATTATGTGAAATATAAAAAATTAGCATAATTATCATATTATTACGTGAAAAAAATTGACGTTAATGAGAAACATTAGTGATGATCATTTAATTGATATACTTGCTTTCTCTGAGAACGGTTGTGTTCTTCTGTCCTTAAACCACTTGCCATCCCTTCTTCTTCATCTTTGCTTCTCTTCTATCTCTCAATATTCTTATATATTCATTTCAATCTTTATAAAAATGTTTTTCTCTCATTTCTCTTTATAAATCTTAATCAATCACTATAACACAAAATTAGAAAATAAGGGAAATATATGCCATTTGTTACATATAGTTAACGTTTAGAAAACATTTATATCTTTATTCATATACATATCTATTTATCTATTCAATATTCATACTATTTTCATTAAATATCTTCCTTTACTGTTTCTTTCTCTTATTTCTTCGATCATTTGAACAATTTGAGTAAACAACAGGCAAAATAGATAGAAGATACACATACGATGAGCACTTATTCTCAATGTTCTTGCTACCAGCCGAATATGATTTATGGTCAACCTGTCAATTCAAACTATTCCTAATCAAGTATAGAATGCTTTGAAAGTATTATTTTGCTTTTTTTTCTGTAAATATGATATATATATATATATCATATAATAGATTATATGTATATGAGGTTAACATATATTTGGCAAGTTAAAGCATGTTCATTCAATCTCATTCTGCAGCTTCTTCGTCCATCTTTCGATCTCACTCTCGTCTAAGCTTATCTTCATTCTACCATATTTCTCTTACACTTTCTACTCTCTTATTTCAATATAGTGTTCAGGCTTCTTCTCTTTATGTATATTTCTCTTATGATTTCTTCGATCTTTCATGCAGATTGTATTGAATGTTAAAAAGCCATGTCGTATGGGACAGTCCCCTGAGATTTCATGCTTTCATGTCATGCTGGAAAAGGAAGCATTACGAAGAAACTAGGAATTGTTGCAAAAACAAAGTTCATCTATAGTTTTTCATAGTTTAATTTTAAGTGCAGTTACACGTGTTTATTGAATACGAAAATTCTTTTTCTTTAAAAACGAAAACAATTATTGAAAATATCTTATGATTTTCTCGTTGATTAGAAGTATTAAAAATTATTTTTTTAAAGTTAGATATGTCTATATATAACTAATTTTGAAATAATTATGTTTTAAATCAAATAAAGAAACATAATACTTTCATTTTTTATATTTTGTTTTTCTTGGAATATTTATTTCAAAATAGATTAGTTTTTCTGGATTTTAAGTTTTGTAATATTTCATTTCAAATTTTATATAATTAATAATAAAATATTTTATAAAAAAATTTTAAAAATAAAATAATTATTTAATTTTTGTATAAAGCTTCTATATTAGAAAATATTTTCTTTTTAATATGAATTTTAACCTATTTCTGTTCAAAATTACAAAAAGTTTTTACACTTTTCCAGTATCTTTTGCAAACCTTCAAGAACATTTTTAAAAAGCTCTTCTATATAGAATCATTTTAAATTTTTTATTTTTATTTATATATAATATCATATATTACTAAAAATAAATAAATTATAATATATATATTAGAACTTGAAATTAATTTTTTTATTTATTTTGAATAAAAATTTTTTAAAAATATGAGATCATTGAAATCTGTAGATAATTGATAATCTATTCTTATAAAAGGAGAAGCTGCACTTCTATTCAAGTATTTCCTTGTGTGAAAACCCTTTAAGGCTTTCTCATTCTTGTAAGACATCTGAGTCCCTTAGGGCTCATCCACATGCAATTTCTTCGTCAGCTTCTCCTAGAGACAATGCACATATATTATAGTTTCAGATCTTATGAAGAAAAATCCTTTTGAATGATATGTATATTTGCATATAATTTATATTTAATTATATTAATATAATTAATACAAATATTCTTTCAATATTTCATATATATGTATGTATTTCTATAAATTTTAGTATATAAATTTTCTTTTTTTAATAAATTTATTTGTAAATTTATAATTTGAAACCATTATTTGAATAATTTTCTATTCTACATCTAATTAAAATTAAAAATTTCTCATATTTTTATTATTATTATTAGTTAACTTATTGTAATCTTTGAAATAAAAAGTATAGCAAGCTTCTAATTGATTTTGATTTTCCAAATCATTTAGAAAATTTATGTTTGAACTTTATTTCCAACATCAACAAGTACATTCAATGAATCAGTGCATGCTTCTTCCTCTATTTTTTTTTTGAAAATAAAGATGAACATGCAGAAGAAGCATCGTGTGTGCTTTGAACTCAAATTTTTTTTTTGGCGCATTGAACTCAAAAGTTCATCTTCTCAATCTATATAGTTCTGTTACTTTCGGACACTCATCCATTCTTCTTCTTTAGTCTTACACATCAAAAATAAGAAAACGATGCTTTAAGTCATACGAGACACCTGAGTTCCAACTGACCTGACCTGGCCTTCTCTTCCTTCTATCCCTTTAAGTTTGCTAGCTCGATTTCGGCAATTCCTTCGAAGAACAACACCAACTGTTCAATCAGATATGAAGAAAAAGTTTCAGAATTCCAATAAATTGACAATTTTTTGAAAAAATTAATAGAAACAATAAAAGATTTTTATATTAACTATATGTATAGATTAACTTTTTATTATTCATATTTTTGAAAATATTTTAACATACAGCAAATGATCATGTTTAGAAATTCGTATGAAGCTGAAAATTTATATTTTTTTTCTTTTTCGTCTTGTTTAAAATAAATATTTGTACATAAATCATAGTATATACTAATATATAGTTTATTCTTTCAAATATTATAATAAATGAAATGTTTTCTCAATCAATATTCTTATATTAAAAATTATTTTTTTTATTTCTTTCATTTTATTCTTAATTTTATTTTTATAGCTGAGAAATTATCTCACCGTCAGGAAGAAACAATAGTTTGTCAAAATCCTGACGGTTTTCAATCTGACTCATAAGATATCAGTAATCAATAACAACAACATCAACAACAACAGTCAACAAACAACATCATTCCCTCAAAAACAGTTTTAGGAACACGAGAGATTTTTGAATAATAGAACAACAACATGGAAAATCCTTTGATTGGAATTCCCTCTGAGGTAAATTCACTTTACTTTTTACTTTTTGTTTCTCCACTCATACTGATCTATGTAGATGACCTTCTGATATTCGTGTGCCGACTGTCCGGTCGGCATCCTCATATCCTTAGTGGTCTGTATTATGTCCTATGAGAGCCTACAGATTTTTTTTGGAAACGAAAGTAAAAGGATCTTCTTCTCATATATATACTCATTTTTGAAATATCTATGTAGAGGTCATTAGAGAGAGAGAGAGAAAGAGGGAAAAAGACAAAGAGAGTAAGAGAGAAAGAGAGTACGAGAGAAAAATAATTTTGTGAATGGGGTGTGAGACTTAATCTTTAACTATTCATCTCAATTGAATACTGTCTAATATTGTCATATACATCGTTGAATCACAACTGTTTCTCTCTTGCTCTCTTTCTCTTCCATCCTCCTCTCTCTATCTATATCTCTTCCTTTTATGCTCACTCACTCTTATCCCTTCAATCCGTCTTCCTCTTATCCTCTCTCTTCATTCAATCTCCTCGTTCGAGCTCGTTTCCCGCTTTATGCCTATCTTCTGATACCGCTATCCGGGCATTCTGTCCATTCCGGCTTTCTTTACATCCGCTAATCTCTCTTACCCTCATACTGGCTCAACCTCCCCGATCTCTCTCTCTCTATATCTCTCTTTCTCTCTCGCTCTCTTTTTTTCCTCTCTCTGTCTATGAATCAATCTAGCAACCCATATATTCCACTGGGCTTCATCAATCTATGCATCTCTGCATGACTCATGTGTCGATATTCGGAAATGAATCCAAAAAAATTTAATCTACTGAAGCTCTTCATGAAATAAATTCTTTTCTTATCCTATTTACCAGTCCCTCCATCCTCACTCAATGTTGTCATGAAAAAGGTTCTTCATGTTACTAAACTATTTTTACTTATATTTCTATTTATTCAAACATTAGTTCGCTCTGTCCAAACATCACACATTTCAACTTTTCTTTCATTTTCTCATGCTCAACCCTATTTTCAATTACTCAACGGATTTAAAACGCTGTAGTCGTTTCAATTTTCCGTGTATGTTCATGAACTAGCATACGCCTCCTATCTATAACTGAATTACAAATTATTTTTTTGTTGAATTTGTTTTGATTTCGTACCATTACATGCTTTTCTCACTTTCCCCTAATATTTTGATCTTCAACCTGCTTTACAGCAGGAAGAGGTTGAAGAGAAAATCGAAATATCTCCAGAAATTCTGAGAAGCAAAAACCATTCGCTTCGTGCATCCGTCTGTATACTTGACTTTGTTTGCGAGTTTTGTGCCGAAATCGCACTGACTGAGCCGGTTTCCCAACGACAACGACGGCAACGACCAGGACGTCGACAACAGAAATAGTGATTGCCGTGGTTGTCAACCACGTCGTCACTTCGCATTCTCCTCCTTCTAATATCGAAAATTGCTTTTAACACACTTCAACTAAACACATTGTCCATCATCAAGCACTAACATTGAAAGGAAAAAAAACTGATGAATGTACTAAACTTTCATTTCATTCCTTCTTTGTTCTTCCAAAATTCAAATCTAACAAACACTTGCTCTTCCTTTCTATTTCCTTCCGTACAATCGTCATCATTGCTAGATCGTCTGATGACTTCTAATCGTCAGTTTGAAATTCTTTTAGTCGTCTCACTCATTTTAGCTGCTTTATGTATTTCCTTCGTGGGTTTTCTATTCCTCATCCTCTGCTTCTTCTATTTCCCTTAATTCAGTCTACTTTGGTCTCAGTTTCCTTTTCCTTTCTTTCGACAATGCAATCGGTTAAAACAACATACATATATCTTTTTTTCAAAAAAATATATATTTTTTATATAAAAATAGTAAATGTTTTCATATAATTATAATAATTAAGAAATATAATCATTCTAAATCCTCATAAAGTTATTTCATATACATAGTATATGATATGTATTTACGTATCAATCACTAACTTACCATTTGTCTTAATTCCTAAATTTTTATAATTTTTTCTTTATCAAACTTATATATTTTTAAATTCTACTTAAGCATATTCAATTCATTTATAGCTTATGTTTGTAAATCATAACATATACATCATATAACTAACTATAACTAACTATATGTATATATTATTATAAATACAATTTTATCTTTCTTTTATAACTTTTTTTTCCAAATTTTGATTTCTATTTAAAACATTAAAAATCTAGTTTTTAGTATATATATACTACATACTATATGTATATTATATACGTATAATTTATATTATTTGGGATTTTTCAAACGTAAATTACTGTCAAATTCAATTAGATTCTGTTCAATTCATTCGCTTTCAATTTGAAATTGGATTCAAAAATTATTTTTTTTCACTATTATTGATTATCAGTTATTTTACTGTAATTCTTTTGTATATAATGCTTAATTTGCATAATTTTACGTGAAACACGTGAATGTTTATTAAATCTTTCGTTTACATTCTTGAGAATAGTTATCATATTGAAGTACTTGTATAGCTTCTCGCAAAGTTGCAGAAATCTGTAGCTTTTTCCCATAGATGAAATAGCCAAATGAGATAGTTAGAACAAGTAAGAGACATTGAGAAAAGAACGAAGCTTTTACCATATTTGATTACTACCCATCTAAGCTATCCCTTCGTCGTTGAGTAAATTAACTTCTCTATGACTATTTAGCTAAACCTATTTCCAAACCATCTTACTTATTATCATCTTTTACTCTTTCACTATCTTTTTGCCCAACTTGTTTTTAGTCATTTTTACTTTGTTTTCAATAAATTAACTGTTTTAGGAAACAGTTAGAAACCTACTTTTTTGAAACTTTTTACCCACATTTAAAGTTTTACATGTTCTTTCTTGTTACATCTTCATTACTTTGAAATGGAGAACTCTGACGGATAGACAAACTTCTCAACTTCACAGTCATTTTCATCGTTTTGTCTCTCCTATTCAGACTCATCTCTCATCTCAGGCTTCCTGCGGTAGGAAAACGTGCCAAGGTCGTAAAAATCGAAACGTTTTCCTTCAAACTAACGTCGTTATCGAACAAGTAGCCCCAGACATTTGTCATTTTCGTCAACCAAAAAGTTGTCATCAATGTTAATTTCCATATTCTAGCTTTTCCTATTGCCATAGTCAAATTTTCATTTATTATACTTTATTTTTTGCAATTTTTGAACATATTTATCTTAATATCATATAATGTTCTTTACTTAATCTATAATATTTAAAGTTGTATAGTTAAAAATTCAAAATTTATATTCAATTTATTCGTTTTATTATCATAAATGATCTTTATGAAATGAAGTCATGCCATTCATTAGTCATCTAACAACGTTCTTCTGCTTTGCATCATCTTATTTGGAACACAAATTTATTTTCTACAAATATAATTTTGTTTTTGAAATTTTAGATTATATGTATATATACTCTTATACTATATATATATATATATATATATATATAGTATTATATTCTTATTTATATTTTATATATTCTTATTTAACTATATCATTAGTTATAATATTCATATTCTTAATTTATATCTTATTTTTTCTTCTTATTATTAATACTGCTGAGAGATTCATGTAATAGTTTAAACACCCTTAAATGGAACCAGCAGTACAATGTCATCCCAATGGCACCAATGATGTCGTCGTCGTCGACGTCTATTTATTGATTGCGACCTCTATGTCCGGCCAGAAGATGACGCGCCTCGTTTATTATTGCCGATGGTTGGTATAGGATTGGCTTGGGCTCTACTCCTCTTCTTTCTCTCTTTTTTACTTCCACTTTCGTTTCCGTTTTCTTTTCTCTCTATCCTCCTGTATGACATTCTTTCATATGGATATACTTTGTTCAGTTTCACTTACTGCTCCCTTTCTTCCTTCAGCTTTTCATTATTTTTTTGGAATTGTTAATTATTTTCTTTTCATTGTAAAGTCATTTTTCTTTATTTTATTCATTTTTATAATCTTTTACTATTTCTATATTTTATGAAAAGAAATATATACATACATATACTATATATAAGGTCATTTCTCTAAAATCTTTTAAAAATTAATTATTTTTAAAGTTTTTATTAAGTTTATTAGAATCAAAATTTTAAATTAAACAACATATGTAGTTGTATGTATGTATGTATATACTATACTTTTTTATTATTGCATTTCATAGTTATCCTCATAGGTGAGTTATTTTAGTTTTTTTTCCTGTTTTCCTCTTTAACCAAATATATTTATTTCTGGAAGTATTAATATTACTATATATATTGAGTATATCTCTATTTCATTATTGATTTAATTGATTTTTATTTGTTTCGTATGACAACTGAAACTCTTTTTTTCTTGTTAATATGGGAACAGTTAATTTTCAATGCATTGATATTGGCATTTCTCTCTTTCTTTCTCTCTCTCTCTCTTTCTCTCTCTCTCTCTCTCTCTCTGTCTCTTCTGACTCAATTCTAGCGTTGGACACCTATCTATACTTCTCATGTACACACACACACATATAGGTCTCCATGTCAGTTTTCTATATTTAAATTTCTTTCGATACCTTCAACATGAATTGATTTTCTATTCTATTGGTTATTCCGTTCAAAAATGTTTTTTTTTCTCAACTGATTGACCTTTCTTTTCAATTCTCATTGTTCTATTGCTCTCGTCTGACATCAGTTTGAAACATTTGGTCTGAAAGCGATGTAAGCCATCTGTTTTATATGACTATAATAGACCTACGATGTTTAAATTTTATAAATACATATAGTAATGTATAACATATTGTTATGTGTAATTTCTTTTTTTTTTGAATTTTTGCAATTTTGCCGACCTTTTTCTGTCCATTCTCAATATTGAGAGGTTTCATACGCCTTGTTGCCCATGCATGGTCCTTTCTTTTGTATTTTCAGCGTAAATGTCTAGATTCCAGTTCTGAGCTGAGTTTTCTATCGAGTTTCTTTCGTTTTAATTTTTTTAAACCTTTGACTGTGTCATCATTTCCTTTCGAGAAAGTCCTCTATCTTTTTTGCGTGATCTTCTTGTATGGGACCATAGGCCAAGCGCGGACTTCTTTACTTTTATCCAAAATTTCTGGTCTTTTAGCTGTCCAGCTGTGTGAGGAGATAGCCAAAATAATAGGAAAACGACATAGATTATATGGTGAGAATAGAAGAGAGGGAGGTAAATTGTGAAGGCATATATAACAGTTATAAAGTATGAAAAGAAGAGAGAGAGAGAGAGAGAGAGAAAAAGAGAGAGAGTATGAAAGTAACAGAGAAGAAAGAGAAAACCTTGGATTACTCATTGTCAACATGACTCAACTGTTTCCTCTTCGCCTTGTACACGTATAAAGTGTGTGTAGGTCCTAACAATCTTTTTTTTATATGTATATCTTCCATATTTGTCTTCATCTCTTTTGTCAAATATTAATCGAATTCTGGATTTTTTGTTGCCTTTGTATAGTCATGTATAATATTATACTAAACTATATGGCATTTGCTAGTTTTCTCTAAAACATCTTCCATCATAGCATTAACGATGAGCAACGCTCAGCCCACTCTTTCCCGTTTTCGCCGTTCGTTCTGTGTGTCAAATCGTTTCTAATGTTCTTGTAAACTGCCAGCTTAGTTTTTCCTTTCTCATTCTCTAATTCTCTTCTCCTATTAGACTCTATATTCATTTTTTGTAAATCTCCTCCAAGTTTTTGTATCCACTTCTCCGTTATACCATCGTCTTAAAACAAAGTTGTCGAGTTGGATACTTATGTATCGGTCATATCCGTCTCCTTCATCAAACTTATTGAGAGCTACGATGGCAAGAGAGAGAGAGAGAAAACTCAGATGATCTATGACAACGGCATCAGTTTCACTTGTCCTCATTGCATACATTATGATCTTGTTCGATTACATGTTCACTCCATTTTAAACTCACAACTTGCTGTATTAGATTTTGTTTTATTTTCGTTGATTGCAGAGAATATTCAAATAGCCAATGTTCACACAAATTGTTTTTTCTACTTTTTTTTGCCTGAGGGTTTGTTGGTTGAAAGTGCATAAGAAAAAAATGAGTCGTATATGAGAGAAATAGTGTTGATATAATGGAGTTTATGAAGAAAAATATTGGAAATAGATGGAGGAAGGGTGGTGGACAACGAGGAGTTAAGAACCGAAGATGTATGAAAAGACTATGAATGAAAGAGAGGCAAAAGCAATAGCCTAAAGCGAAAAAAGAGGGAAAGAACGCATTCAGTCAGTGTACGAGACAGGAAAAAGGGCTGGAAGCTTTAGGGGGGAGGGGAGAGAAATCGATTTTCTGCCGCTGGCGTGCTGAATGAGAAGAGAATGCTATAATAGAGAAGGAGCAAGGGTAGGGGGTGAGACGAGCCGTAAGACAGAGAAAGCTTGGTCTAGCTTTTTCTAGCGCTTTTCTCATCTCTCTCTAGCCTTCATTATCTCTAGTTCCCTCTCTTTGGTTATAGCAACTGAATGGCCGGCTAGTTGGCTTTGAGCTCCGGCGATCAGAGAAAGCTTGGCTTCAACAGGCTATGAGATGAAGAAAAGAAAACGAGGAAGAGGAGAATCAGATAAGCGAGAGGAAAAGAGAGTGAGTGGGTCTCGCTTGGCAAGCCGCGGCTGCTACGCTACTGCTGTCGCTTCTTCTTCTTCTTCGGTTTCTGCTGGTAATCTGCTAGCCACTGGTCTCACATCAGCACATCAGTTGCGGAACAGACTTCTGTCCCTTATTCCTCTATTCGTTTTCGAGATATTTCTTTTCTCTTTTTATTCCCTTCTTCTCCCTCTCTCTCTCCCTCTCTTTCTCTCTCTCTCTCATCTTTTTCTTTAACAATTTTCTCTTTTAAATTTTTCTTTTCTTTTACTTTTTTCGTTCAGCTAATTTTCTGTTTGATGACGATATTTAACTTGCGTTATCATTTTGTTTTATTGTATACAGAATTTCTATTCAATCTCTTTGCTTTTTATCTTTTCTTCCATTTTCTCATTTGCCGACTGATCAGGTTGTTGGTTTCTCTGTGCCTCTTTCCAACTTTGCTCGCTCATCTTCTTCTGTTACTTCGTTGTATTACATGCTTTATTGATTCTTCCATATTATGGTTTTGAAGGTTGTTTTTGATAGCCAAATGATTGAATATGAAACTATTACCAGCAGCTTAAGCAATCCATACACATGTCCTACTAACTAGGATTATTGGCCCAGACGACATTACTAACGGTCTGTGTGTCAGTGACTCTGCTGCCATCTGGCTGCTGATGGTCCTGATGTATAGGCCTGACAACATCCTTCTCTCCGTCCTCTATTTTCTGCATCTCTCTCTCTCTCTCTATTTCTTTCTCCCTCTCATCCACTTAATCTCAACATCTCTCATTATTCTATTCTTCTGTTGCTATCTCACTTGCCCTTATTTCAATCGTCCAGTAGAATGTCGCCTGCCCTTCGTATTTTCTCAGAAATTTGCCGGAATTACTGTCCTGTTGACTGCTATCTATTCTAATTAGACGAGCTGTCTGTCGTAATGTCGTTGTCATACCGCGTTTTCATCATTAGCCCATGCCCGTCATCATCACCATCTTCCTTTTTGTTCAGCCAGTCACCGTCATTTTCGTTTACCTTCTAGCTGCATGTATCTTGCCTCCGTGTGCTTGATTTCATGAACCTGCTGTTCCTGCTGTCCTTTTTCTTCTCCGTTGTTATCCGTTTAGATATTCATGTATCGTTTGACTGTTCAATCGCGTTTTTCTTCCGTAGCCGTCTTACGAGCCTAGGTCGCCTCATTCAAGCTGCTGGTCATTTAAATGATGTCGTTATATGTCATCCATGTTAACCAGCTTTCTGGATATCTCTATAAACGCAATTGACACCCCCCCCCACTGCAATCCTACGAGAGACGAGCGATATTCGAATCTACGGGAAGCATTGATTTTGCTACAAACACTTAGATTCTTCTTTTGTTTTGTTTTTTCTAAAAACTTGAAACTCAAATTTTATTGTTTGTAGCTAACATTACAGCTGACTTTTTATAATAGCTTTATAGAGAATTTGTTTTTATATGCATTTCATACTTCAAATTTCAAATCTCCTTTTATTTCTCTGAATAAATGGTCAGTTATTAAGAATTCTCCTAGGCATAATCCTACAATATTCTCAAGATTCTGATAGAATTAAGAGACAAAAATAGAGTTTTTTGGTGAAGCCTCTATATCTCTTAACTCGAAAAATGACCAATGACCCACATAGCCTAATGCCCTTCCGAGGTTCAAGCCATAGAAGGACAGAGACCAGCTAGTCTTTTACTGCAACAACTACCAATCGTTGATGTGGATCGATTCTTCTTGTGTGTCTTGTAGTCTCTCTCTTTTCCTCTCTCTTACCCTCCCCAATAGCAGATAGAATGGGCATAAGCTCCGTCTCTGTGTCTATCCAGCTTGCTGTTCGTTCCTTCTTCAAACACAAGCTGTATAAGGCAATATGATCAAATTGAACCATCGCTTTCATTACCTTAACGATGTAACTTCTTTCTTTTCGCTTTACTATTCTTAACCTGCTTTTTCCTTTTCCCAATAGTATTCTCGGTTCTATTTATTTCTTTCAAATTGCTTTCAAAGCCATATATGTATTTTGAAATGTTCTATTGAAGTTGTTACTCTTCTTGAAAGCTTCCTCTTCTGAACAACTGTAAAACTAGTATGTATTGAGCTTTTAATCATTTTTCAAGTGTTTTGTAATCAAATTCACAGCTGAAATCGGGTACATAGACACTTTTTTTCATATTTTAAAGCATAGACTAAGCAATCTAGTTCTATTATTCTCTATTATATTGTATTCTATCAACGCTTATTAGGTCTTCATCACCTCGTTTTTACACCTATCCCTTCCTTTACTTCCTCCCACTCTCTCTCTATCTCTCTATCTCTCTCTCTCTCTCTCTCTCTCTCTCTCTCTCTCTCTCTCTCTCTCTCTCTTCCTTTCCCTCTCTTCGCTTATTTTTTAACGAAATTCTGCTTTAACCTACTTTACTTGATCAATTAAATCTATTTTCTATTACAATTGAGACATCACTAGCCAACTGGCTTAACATTTTTTGGCTATAAATCGATTTACCCACTCTGCGTTCAATTGGCGTTCACATCGACCAGAACAAATTGGTAAATCAACAATCAAAACCATTTTAGTTTTGAAAAATATAACATTGATTGTTTCTTATAATCTTTAACCCATTATATCTTTTCTTTATAACTTTTTTTTTATAAAATATATATTGAATTAGTAGCAATTTTCATTGTTTCTTCTGAAATATTTTATTTATTTTTCATATTGCCTTGATATTTCGGTCTAAAACTATTAAACAATTGTATTGTTAGAGAATTAGAAAAAATTGATGAAAATGAATAAAGAGTACAGCCAACGGTTTCGCAAATATGACACGCATCCATAATGGACGTTTTCTAGTTGTTGGAATTATTGAAACTGTATGTAACTTTCAATATCATTCCATTCTCTCTCTCTCTTTCTCTTTCTCTATCTCTCTCTACCTATATATATATTTCTCTCTCCTTTACTATATCTCTAACATTTCTCTTATGTTTCTACTCTCTATACTCAACTGATTCATTTTCTCATAGCGTATAGTAGCTCAACAATGTTTTGTGCCATTTATTGATTTTGTATTCAGAATCTGTAATCATTATAGCCATCCCAGAGTATATGTTGTCTGGCTACTACTATATTCTCATTCAATCATACATATTTTTTCAATAAATATATATATTGTCTCTATAACCATGCTTGATGAGAACCCTAGGTGATTTCATGGTTGTTGTGTTGTTTGTTGACCAAGGTTCTACTGATTCTAGTGATGGTAGTTATACCTTCGCAATGACTATTCACTTCTGTTCAATCAAGGATCAGCCTATTCTTTTGTGCTCCAAACTATTCTTGTTTATGATTTTTCTTGCACTTCATTCAATCTCTCAGGATATTTGTGTTTAGAACTTCTTGTATCTGATGATCAAACAAACGAAGAACTTAGCCAGTTGACTTAGTTCTTTCACGTCCATCCGTCCTCTTGTTCTCATTTTGCTTGTGTCTTCTCACTTTTCTGCCATTCGCCTTTGCTCTGATACATGCACAATTTGTCTTGTCCAGTTAATCCGTCCATTCTCTCTGTCCTCTCTTCTATTCTCCGTACTTTGTTTCATTCATGCATTCATCACGTTTTCTCTTCTTTTTATGGTTTTCTGGGAGGGATTTTGTCAAGGCAAGAGACAATCGATTCAATGCAACCCTTCCGGCTCGCGGTCTCTTCTAGAGTTTGTGCTCGCAAAACTCTTTGGCCATATTGGTCCTTCTTTTTTCCATTTTCATTCTTGTAGTATGTCTCCTTCTTTTCTTTTCTCTTCATCTATCTAAAAGATTTTGATGAAACTAATTATGATCTTCAGTTATGTTTAGCTAATTTCTCTAATAGTCTCATATCTAACTGGTTTTGATTGTACTTTTTTCCTTAAAACTTTATCGACTTATCCAGCTAAATAAAGCAATTTCTTTCGCATATTTTTATTATCCAAATCTTTCTTTTTCCTCTTCGACTTGAGCATTTTTCTTTTTTTTTTCTTTTTCTTTTATTTGTTTTCATTTGCTTTGTTGACAATCTGATTACTTAGGTTAATGACAAATGGCTTTTAAGATATTTTCTCTTTAACCTCTGATCGATGTAATAGAAAAATCATCGAAATCTTTGATAATATCCAATTATTTTAAGTAATAAATACTTAATAACATTAATTTTTACATTTATTTTTAGTTCTTCTATCTGTGTCGGATTTTCTTTTCAATCTTCTACCTTTCAAACAGCCTATCTTTGCCCTTTCCTTGTTTAAGCTTCTCCATCTGCCATACTCTCTACCTTCTATTTGCTTTCGTATTTCTTGAGCGTCTCTTCTTACACGAAGGTTTCTTGTACAACTCAATGGTACTCAACGTACCAAATAGGGCAAAAGGCCTTTCGTATTGCCATTGGAGCATTTTTTTGTTTTCTCATCTAACTACACTTATTCGATTGCAACCAAACTCTGATCAATCATACACCCATTTCTCTCTACAAAGATCGCAACTCTTTCATCACTTTTTTCCTTTATCGATAGATTTTCTCATTCATTTCGTGTAATTTTCTTTTTTTTTTTCAAACTATTTTTTCATTTTTTTGATTTAAGGCGTCAGCGATGACGACAGACATCGCTGTACGGGGCCATGCTGACTATGGCGGTGGAGGTATGAATGATGAGGAATACGACGAAAATTCATCAGCTCGACTTTTCGAGCGTAGTCGTATCAAGGCCTTAGCAGGTTAGTATATTATAATTTATAATTTATTTTTGTATTATATTGAATTGATCTAATTATCCATTCTTTAATTTTTACTAGTTTCGGTTTGATATACATTAGGAAGTGTTGAACGTTGATAGTTTTGTCCAGTATTTGTTGATTTTCTAAGTTGCTCTCTAGTATAGAGATCGTATTTTAGCCGCTGACACATTTCGTTTTGTGTTCAAAAGTTTGTTAATTAGTGAAAAGCTCTTTTTAAAAAGACTCTGCAAGTGCTCTCGAAAAGTTCTGCATTTCTTTTTTTCTTTCTTTGTGCTAATTCGGGAAGTGAAATAAACAAATGACACTTAAATAGGAAAAAATCGATATCTTGAGAGAATGTAAAACACAATCTAGAGCTTGCCTTCAGTCTTGCACAGCACCAGCTTTTTCTCATTCATTTCAATGAGATCCATTGGAATATAAAACAGAATGGAAAGTATGGTAGACTGCATTATAGTCCATTTTTGAACATATAAATAGCATATCAGATGTAAAATATGGGTTTCTTTCTATTTTTATGTTGCAAAAATTAATTTCATTTTCATAAAAAAACTCTTAAAAAAACATTTAAATACATTTATATAAATAATTAATTTATATAATTATTTTGTATTTTTTTTTGTTATTAAAGAATAATAATGAATATTATTATTGTAATATTCATATAATTTGACTAATTGTTCTGAGATTGAAAGGTTTTTCGTTTTTTTCTTTTGTAATAGCGCTTAGCCGTATAGGTTTCAAGAGAATTTTGTTGTTGTATTAGGGGGTTTTCACATAAATTAATTGAATTACTATTAGTAAATGTAATTACATCGGTTGAATCATCATCAGATTCTTATGTTTTATAATTAACTTCAGCTTCTAAAATGATTGTTTTTTCAATTTTTAATCAAATGAATAGATTATTGGTAATAGTTATGTAATAATAACTTTGCCAATTTTTCATATCATCCTTCAAGGGTGCATCATCGCACCTGTCAGCTCAAATGACGCTGTTTCACCTTGTCAAGGAGTAGATAAGAAAATATTGGCTGTAGCATTCTCCCTCTCTATGCCAAGGAAAAAGGTGGCTGGCAAAACCTCAGGCAAAAAGCGGCCTGTAGGTGCACAACAGTCGACGTCAGACCTTCCGATTTCCGATAGTAGTACTGTGCTAGCTACAGAATCTGATGAAGCGCTACTTTCACCTGCTATTACTCAGGAGCCACTTGAAATATCGTCGGCTGGTATTGGTGACATTTCTCCACCAACAGTGTCACCTGTGGATGCTGTTGAAGAGACTTCTACTGATCCCAGGCCAATTACTCTAAATGTGGTTATTGATGAAAATCTACAATCCGTCTCAGTGCAGGGTATTCGTGAGAATTACCTCGGACAACTATTGTCACCTTCGATTTTATCGAGCACAGTTAGTCCTGCTTCTGAGGCATGTCCAAGTCCAGGACTCTATCCCGGTTCTGTAGCCTCACTTAATGAAGCTCGACGTAAATATATTTCTGATCCATCACATACTGACCATATTGAATGTCCTTCTGCTGTTACTCTGGATTCTGAGATAGGTCGAAGCAATATTAGTATGGATTATAGAATCAAACGTTTAAAAGGTATATTTTTATAAATTTCAACGTCATTATCTATATATATTAATATTAATATTAATCTTTTACTCATTACTGTTATTCAGAATTACAATGAAGTAAATATTTTGTTCTAAATGATTAATAACCTATGTGTAAAGATATAGCTCTATTGATTGTTTAGAATTGCTTTTTCTCGTCCTTATAGTGTTGTCGTGGGCGATAAGGGAGGGCAGAAGACATGATTATTGCGAGTGTTCAGCATCCTTTGACACAAACGTGTAAATTGTCAAAGATGATACTAAAAACTTCTTAAGAACTAAATAAGTAGAATAGAATTGAGAGAGAGAGAGGAGATAGAGAGAGAAAGAGTGAGAGAGAGAGGGAGATAGAGAGGAAGAGAGAGAAAGTATTATAAGGAAAAAAATAATAATTATATAGTGAATGATATTGATAGGAACGGATTGTTTCTTATGTGTTCAATTGAAATGATTTGAATTATGAAATTACATTGATGAAAGATCTTTATGTATCCGTTCATGAACATTTTCCTTTTATAGTGCCGCTATAACTGTGCTTCCATCATATAAGGTTAGCATTTAAAAGTTGGAAGATAAATTTTGATTTTGACTATTTGTTTCTCATTTTCTGTCCTTTTTTTGGTTTTAAAACAAACTAAACATTGTAAAACTTTATCTATATTTGCTTATATTTGGTTTACATGTTAGTTAAATGCAGATGGGAAATATATTACGCCATATGCATTAGTTTGAATGAAAATTGTTTGAGAACGAATGTAATAGCAAATCGAAGAATTTAATGAAATCAAGATTCTTTTTCTATATAATCGTTATTCGTATTATATAATAGAATATAAAACGTTATAATCAAGTAATGAGAGACGAATTATCTTAATAAGGCTCTAGTCGTTATAAAACTTTTTTAAAGTTAAAAGAATGGATTTTCACATCAATTTGTACATGAAATGTTCTTGATTTTTCTTTAATTTTACTTTTATCTATAGATGAACGTGAGAACGTACAAAAGAAAACGTTCACGAAATGGGTCAACTCACACTTGGTCAGGGTGAGCTGCAAGGTTCAAGATCTCTATATGGATTTAAGAGATGGCAAGTACTTACTTAAATTGTTGGAAGTTTTATCGGGAGAACGCTTGGTTAGTTACAACATTTTCCTTATCAACTTATGATTTATTGCTTTTAGCCAAAACCTACTAGAGGTAAAATGCGTATTCATTGCTTGGAAAATGTAGAAAAAGCATTGAATTTCCTCCGCGAACAGCATGTACATCTTGAAAATCTGGGTTCCCACGATATTGTTGATGGAAGCCCACGTCTTACCCTAGGTCTCATTTGGACCATTATTCTTCGATTCCAGGTACTTTATCAGTATTTTGAAGATATTCACCTTGGTATTGCTTATAGATTCAAGATATCACCTTCGAGGATGCTGATAACCATGAGACACGCAGTGCTAAGGAAGCTTTACTTCTTTGGTGTCAAATGAAAACTGCTGGTTATCCGAATGTCAATGTCCGAAACTTCACAACTAGGTATAATCTGATCTATTTCTTTCTTGTAAAACCATATTCAATCTTACAGTTGGCGTGACGGTTTGGCATTTAATGCCCTTATCCACAAACATAGGTGCGATTTGGTTGATTATGAGAATCTGCAGAAGTCTAATGCCCTCTTCAATTTGCAAAATGCATTTGATGTTGCTGAGCAACAACTTGGTCTTTCAAAGTTTTTGGATGCTGAAGGTATAATGATGTAAATCATATGAATCAAATGTATATTTGGATCATTTTCAGATATCAATGTCGATCAGCCTGACGAGAAATCTATTATTACCTATGTTGTCACATACTATCACTATTTCAATAAGATGAAACATGAGAACATCCAAGGAAAACGTATTGGAAAAGTTATTAACGAACTTATGGAAAATGAAGAACGAATTAACAAATATGAAACGATCTCCTCAGATCTATTAGATTGGATTAAGCAGACTATTGAGAAACTTAACGATAGAACATTCTCTAATTCACTTCAAGGAGTTCAAGAACAATTAGCTCAATTCAACACATATAGAACACAAGAAAAGCCTCCCAAGTAAAAAATTTTATTATATTAATGATTATGCTAACTATTATTTTATTTTTTAGATTTGAGGAAAAAGGTGAACTTGAAGTTCTATTATTCACTCTTCAGTCAGCTATGAGAGCTAATAATCAAAGACCTTATGTTCCACGTGAAGGAAAACTAATTGGAGATATCAATCGAGTAAGTTTTCATTGTATTCAATTTTATTATAATTTGTTTATCTAGGCTTGGGAAGCTCTTGAGAAAGCCGAACACGAGCGTGAACTTGCCCTCAAAGAGGAACTAATCCGTCAAGAAAAGCTGGAACAGCTTGCCGCCCGTTTCAACAGAAAGGCTGAGATGAGAGAAACATGGCTGACTGAAAACCAACGGCTTGTTAGCCAAGATAACTTCGGATCTGATCTGGCTAGTGTTGAGGCTGCTACCAAGAAGCATGAAGCCATTGAAACTGATATATACGCTTATGAAGAGCGTGTCCAAGCTGTTATTGCCGTTGCTGGAGAACTTGAAGCTGAGAATTACCATGCTATGGCTGATATTAATGCCCGAAAGGATAACGTTGTCCAATTATGGAATTATTTAGTTCAACTTTTACTGGCCCGACGTGTCCGCCTAGAGCTTTCCATGGCTATTCAACGTGTGTTCCACGATATGCTTCTTACCCTCGATCTCATGGATGATATCAAGTCTCGTCTCTTATCCGACGATCTTGGAGTTCATCTTATGGATGTTGAAGATCTTCTCCAGAAGCATTCTCTCCTTGAGTCTGATATTAATATCATCGGAGATCGTGTACGTAACGCTGTTGGCCAAGCCGAACGTTTCAAGTCACCTGAAGGACCTGATGGCAGCAAGTACTTCCCAGTCGAGCCTTCAGTTGTTGAAGAGCGCTCGTCTATTCTCCAATCCCGTTATCAAGAACTTTTGGAGTTGGCTGCTCAACGCAAGCACCGTTTGGAAGACAATCGCCGTCTTTGCCAATTCTGGTGGGATGTCGCTGAGTTGGAACAAGGCATCAAGGAGCAAGAACAAGTTCTTTCTTCCTCAGATACCGGAAAGGACATTGTTACAGTCTCTCATCTCTTGGCTAAGCATAAGAATGCAGAGAACAACTTGGCTCAACTTGAGAAGAGTCTGGATAACCTTGATAAGGACGGACACACACTTGTTCAAGAAAACATTCCTGGATCTGATAACATTCCTCCAAGACTTGATCAAATTCGAGAGTACATTGGCAAGCTCAAAGATCTCGCTGTCTTGCGACGCAACCGCCTATCCGGTGGAGTGGATTACTATCAATTCTTCACTGATGCTGATGATGTTGATGCTTACTTACTCGATACTCTTCGTGTTGTCAGCTCAGATGATGTTGGTAAAGACGAAGGAACTGTTCAACTTCTTCTTCGTAAACACGATGATGTTAGTGAGGAGCTTCAAGTCTTCGACGAGCACATCAAGCAGCTCTACCAAAAAGTCGATGCTTTACCTGTTGATGCCCGTGAACACCCAGATATCCGGGATCGTTTGGATATGACTTTGAAACGTAAGACCGATTTGGAAAATCTTGCTCAACTCCGAAAGCAACGCCTTATCGATGCTTTATCTCTCTACAAACTGTATGCTGATGCCGACAGCGTTGAAGCATGGATCGATGAGAAGGGTAAACTTCTTGCTACTCTTGTTCCTGGCCAAGATTTAGAAGAAGTCGAGATCATGAAGCACCGTTTCGAGACTTTAGAGCAAGACATGAACAACCAAGAAGCAAAGGTTGCCACTGTCAACGAGTTGGCCCGTCAACTTCTTCATGTCGAACATCCCAACTCCGAGGACATCCTGCATCGTCAAAACAAGCTCAATGCACGCTGGGCTCAACTCCGCGATATGGTGGATCAGAAACGTGCCGAGTTGGATCGTGCTCACCGTCTCGAGACTTTCCGTATCGATTGCCAAGAAACTGTTACCTGGATCGAAGACAAGACACGTGTTTTGGAGGATTCCGACGCTCTTACCAACGATTTGTCTGGTGTTATGAAGCTTCAACGTCGTCTATCCATGATGGAGCGCGATTTGGGAGCTATCCAAGCCAAACTCGACTCTCTTCACAAAGAGGCTGACTCTATCGAGCGTGAACGTCCATCTGAAGCTCATGCTATCCGCGAAGATATCAAGCGTATTCATCACGTAAGTATTTTCAATTCAATATTGGTTTTTATGTTATTTCTTTTTAGGTTTGGGATATCCTCAACAAGAAGGTGCGTGAGCATGAAGCTAAGCTCGATGAAGCTGGAGATCTCCAACGATTCCTCCGCGATTTGGATCACTTCCAAGCCTGGCTCACTGCCACCCAACGTCAAGTTGCTTCTGAAGACGAACCCCAATCATTGGCTGAAGCTGAACAACTTCTTAACCAGCATGCTTCTATCCGTGAGGAAATCGATGGATATGCCGAGGATTACCGCAAGATGCGAGCTATGGGCGATCGCGTAACCCAAGATCAAACCGATCCTCAGTACATGTTCTTACGTCAACGTCTTGTTGGTCTTCAAGAAGGATGGGATGAGTTGCAATCCATGTGGAATAACCGTCAACACTTGCTCAGCCAAGGACTCAACCTTCAAATGTTCCTTCGTGATGCTAAGCAAGCCGAAGTTATGCTGTCTCAACAAGAGAACTTTATGACCAAGGATGAAGTCCCAAGTAGCTTGGAGCAAGCCGAGAATGTTCTCAAGAGATTCCAGGTAATATCGTTTTGAATAACTTTTTTTTAATTTTAATCTTACAGGATTTCATGACAACTATGGATGCCAACGACGAGAAAATTCGTGCCGTCGGTATGTTTGGAGATCAGCTTTGCCAAGACGGTCACTATGCTGCCGATAAGATCCACAAGAAGGCTCGTAACATCGAAGAACGCCGTGAAGCAAACCGCGACAAGGCTAAGGATATGCTTGCTAAACTTAAAGATGCTCAATCTCTTCAACAATTCTTGTCTGATTGCGAAGAATTGCGTGAATGGATCGAGGAGAAGATGATCCGTGCCCAAGACGAGACCTACAGAGATGCCAAGACCATCACCTCCAAATTTGTTCGCCACCAAGCCTTCCAAAGTGAGCTTCAAGCTAACAAGGAACGCTTGGATCAGCTCCGCCAAGCTGCCATCCACCTTGAGGAAGATAAACCTGAGTTCCAAGGAACCATTGATCCTCAGATCTGCGAATTGGCTACCCAATGGGAACAATTGGAGAAAACTACTGTAGAGAAGGGACAAAAGTTGTTCGATGCCAACCGTCAACAACTTTATGTTCAATCTATTGCTGATATGAAGGAATGGGCTACTCAACTCGAAAAGGAAATGGTCCGCGACGATCCTGCTGCCGACCTCACTACCGTAAACGTGGCTATGCAGAAGCAGCATCTCATCGAGACCGAGATGATCAAGAAGGCTCAGCACATCGACGAACTCAAGGAAATGGAACCTCAATTGGAAGAGATGCATCCAGATGAGTTGGAAGACATCCGTGCTCACCGTTTGGCCATCCAAGAACAACTCCAACGTCTCCAAGCGCCACTCGAAGACCGTCGTCGTCATTTGGAACGCAAGAAGGCTGCATTCCAATTTGGTCGCGATGTCGACGACGAATTGGATTGGATCCAAGATCGTCTGTTGGCTTCTCGCAACACCCAGCTTGGAGAGAGTCTTCCAGATTGTCACAGGTAACTAGATAAACTAGCAAGAACACCTAATTACATGCCTTTTCAGACTACAAAAGAATGCTCAATTACTATCCAACGAAATCGACAACCACGAGCTCTGGATCAACAGAATTTGCGACAACGGACGTGCCCTTATCGAAGGCGGCCATGAAAATTCTGGTGCCTTCCAACTTCGTATTGCTGAACTCAACAATGCATGGCAGGAGTTGAAGGATGCTCTTAGGGAGCGCAAAGCCAAGTACGTTTACTTTCATGAAATGAAGATGTGCACTTTGATTTTGATGGTTTGCATCAAAGAAATTAAGTGTAGTTAGCTTAAAGAATGATGAATGATGATGATTCTAATGTATATTTCATTTAATTCTATTTGTTCTTCTCGTCATTATCATCTTTTCTTCATGTATTCATATTGATTTCATCTGACAACATTGAAAGAATATTTGTGAATACAATAAGAATGAAATGTTAAAGTTATCATCATCATCATCATCATCAGTGTACAAGATATCATTAGTGTTGAAATGAAATATAACAAATCATGATTTGATTTGTTTCTTATCATAACTACTGACCCTATTCCGGTTTTTTACTTTTTTTTGTTCTTTTCAACCATCTCCCCTCCCAACGTTCTAAATTCGTTTATATTCTATTCCTATAGAAGAATTCAAACTGTTAAGAAACAAGGTTCGAAGTCAAAAACTTTTTAATTGCTTTTTCTCAAACCTAGGCTTATTTATCTTTTTTCAGTCTTGCTGAATCTGAGAAGGCTCACCAATTCTTGTATGATTGTGGTGAGGCTGAGGCTTGGATGAGTGAGCAGGAACTCTACATGATGCAAGATGAACGTGGCAAAGACGAATTTTCTACCAAGAATCAAATCAAGAAGCACGAACGTCTTCAGCAAGAGATTGACAAATTCGCTGACACCATCCGCGATTTGGCCAACAAAGCTCAGAAGTTTGTTGATGAGAAGAGTCCATTGAGTGATCAAATCATCCTCCGACAAGCCCAAATCGAGAAGTTGTATGCTGGACTTCAAGATCTATCCAAGGAACGCAAGAAGAGACTCGAAGAAACTCTTGAACTTTATGCTCTTCATCGTGAAATTGATGACTTATTGCAATGGATCGCCGATAAGGAGGTAGGATTATATCAAATATTCATGATTATACTTACATTGTTTCAATCTATTTAGGTTGTTGCTGGAAGTCAAGAAAATGGACAGGATTACGAACATGTACAGATGCTTCAAGAACGATTCCAACAATTTGCCCGAGATACCGAAGTTATTGGAGCTGATCGGGTTGCCAAGGCTAATGACGGTTGCGATGCAGTATGTTTCGAACATCTTTTTCTCTTTTCTAATATGAATCATTTCAGTTAATTGCTGCTGGACACACTGATGCCCCAACCATTGCTCTCTGGAAAGACAGTCTCAATGAGGCCTGGGAAAATCTCCTGGAACTTATCGACACTCGCGCCCAGATGCTGGAATCCAGCCGCCTTCTTCATAAGTTCTTCCACGATTGTCGCGACTGTCTTTCTCGCATCATCGAGAAGACACACAGCATGCCTGAAGAACTTGGACGCGACTCTTCCAGCGTGGGAGCCTTGGCTCGCAAGCATGCCAATTTCCTTACCGACATCGAAGCCATTGGAGAACAAGTTGCTCAAATCGAACGAGATGCTGGTTCCCTCCGAGATGGATATGCAGGAGAAAAGGCTATGGAAATTGCCACCCGTGAAAGTGAAGTTGTCAAGGCCTGGAGACATCTTAGAGCCAGCTGTGACGTCCGTACCTCTCGCTTACACGATACCAACGACTTATTCCGTTTCATTAACATGGTCCGCGACTTGTTATTGTGGATGGATGAGGTTAAGAGAGAGATGAGCACCCAAGAACGACCGAAAGACGTCAGTGGTGTTGAATTGCTTATGAACAACCATCAAAGCCTCAAGGTATATCTTATATAAGTTACAATATTTTTCTAATTTTTTAATTTTAGGCTGAAATTGATGCCCGTGAAGAGAATTTCAACAACTGTATTTCTCTTGGACGTGACCTGTTGAACAGGCGGCACTATGCTTCAACTGAGATCGAAAAGAAGCTGATCAAATTGACAACCGAAAGAGCCGAAATGATGAGACGATGGGAAGACCGTTGGGAATATCTTCAACTCAGTAAGTGGAAGATCGTTTTTTCCATGCTTGAGCACATTTCTCGTTAATAATATAAAAAATTTCAGTTCTCGAGGTTTACCAGTTCGCTCGCGATGCTGCTGTTGCCGAGGCTTGGCTTATGGCTCAAGAACCATATCTTCTATCTCGTGAATACGGTAGAAACCTTGAAGAGACAATTGCTTTCATCAAGAAGCACGAAGCCTTCGAGAAGTCTGCCCAAGCACAAGAAGAAAGATTCTTGGCACTAGAGAAATTGACCACCGTAAGTTGATACACATTTCCTTGAACATTTAACAATTAATGTGTCGATAACTAGTATAACTAGATAACATTATTCAAAAATTTTTTTGACTTATGTTGATCCTCTTGAGTTAGTCTTTCTATTGTTTGCTTAATCGTCATTTTGCGGCATTCGCGACACGTTTTAGTGAGATGTTTATAAGATTTACGCTGTACTTATATATTCTTTTGAAAACATTGGGTTTCAGTACGAATTGAAAGAACGACAACGGGAAGAAGAAGAGACCCATCCTCGTGGATACGTAGGCTCCCCCTCCAGATCTCAGCCCCACGAAACCACCTTTGCAACGGATCAAGACGGTACGTCCATTTCATTATTACCTACTATCCATTCCCATATCTTTTACCTGCAAAGTAAAGCAGAATAACCTACCGTACTCTTTGTGACAATAGCTTTTTTTTGAAATGATATTGTGTTATGCTTATCGTTGTTAGTTGAATAGTTAATCGAAAAGGACATAATTTACTTCATCATCATCATCATCATCATCATCATCACTCTGCATGAATTTGATTTGCTGTGTAGTACCTTTGTCGTTTTTACAGAATTCAATATGACCCTAAGCAGTATGGATAGTGGAGCAGCTAAATCAAGTACATTGGGTCAGGCTTTAATCTTAACAGTTTATTATTTTTCTGATTTGGATGTAACATGTCTAATGGTTCACCCTTAGCTTGTTTAATCACAAAATCTTTTTTTTTTGAAATAGTGTCAGTTTTGTCTTGTTAGTGTTGTGTTGTTTAGATCGTAGTCGGTTATCATCGGAGCCTTCCGGCTGGAGGATGAGTCTTGCTCGAACTGCCAAGTTTGATTCCAAGGATGCTCGTGGTATGAATATGTTTTTGATAGTCGTTTTTATGCATAAGCTATTGTCTCCTTTGTTAATTCAATGTGTTTTAAGTGAAATTTATTCAATTTTCAAGAAAATATTCAATATAATTCTTATTATTTTATAATTTTAGGCACTAAATCCGGAGATGCGTTCGAAGGTGTTTTAATACGAAAACATACCTATGAAGCATTAGACCGTAAATCTGCTAACCGATCGTGGGAGAAGTTGTTTGCCGTCTTACGGGGTAGTGAACTTTCCTTCTTCAAGGATTCCAAACATAGGTAAGTCATTTTATATTAAAATTCTCGCAATCATTCAGAGATTTGTGTGTGAATCAACATTTTCTGTGTTGAGCCACTCAAATCAACTCAAAAAATACGAAATAAGCATCTGGTGTTTACAGAGATGATGGAGCAACGTTCCACAACGAGCCCGCTCTTTCATTGGCCGGTTGTTCTGTCACCATAGCTCAAGACTATTCAAAGAAGAAGAACGTGTTGTCTTTACGACTACCAGTTGGAGCCGAATTCCTCTTGCAATGTGCTGACGATGTAAGTCCTTGTTTTTAACCTTTTCGGCTAATCAGTGGTCAATGATTTATATAAACATTGAATGTATTTTCATTTTCATTTTTTCAGAACGATCTTCAACGATGGTTAACCGAATTACAAGTCGCTACAGGTCAGTCACAACTTGAGGAGGCTTCCAGATCTCAGACACTACCTGAGGGATCACAAGCAAAGGCGAAGAAGGGTGGCTTCTTCTCTAGGAGTAAGAAGTAAATCCAACTATAAAATCCAACTCAGTGAATCAACCAGAGAGTCGTCCCTTAGTCTCAATATAACGTGATTATTATTCTATTTTATTATTCTGAATGCTTAAGTGAAAAAAATAAAATAAAGAATTGTTATAAATTTCAATAAGTTTTGTATTTTTTATAAAACGCAAACCAGACTAGGTGATTTCGAAAATTGTAAATGCACTTTAATAAAAATTTGAAAATTTTCCTTGTCTTTAGTTTTTTTTATTCTTAATTATACTAATTATGTTGAATAATAATATTAAGATAAAGATATACAAGGGTGTCTAGTGGGTGTACGAGTCTGAGGTTCATCGCGAAAGACTGTAAACTAAAGTCTAAACATCTAAATTCAAGAAGAAAAAAGAGAATATATTATTATTTATTATTAAAAATTTATATTTTCTTTTAAGAAAAATAAGAAAAAGTATATTAAAACAAAAAAAAACAATTGAAATCCGTAATAATATAATTGATATGTTATAATATATGATATGATTAATATAATTAATTAATTAATGATTATATAAATAAAAATGTTGAAATATTTTCAAAATTAATTAATATAATTAATTATAAAATATTAAAAATTTTAATGAAAAAATAAAATTATAATTAAAGTAATATTAATATAATCCACATCCTTTAAGTTTTGATGAAATTATTGTATCCAAAACACTATCGAGTACAAATTGAACCTGCAAATACAAAAACAAAATAAAATTAATAACAATAAAAATATTTTTTTCTTTGGATAACCTTCTTTACATCCTTTAGCTTATGTTGGAGAATAGTGCATATACTATATACATATGTATATGCTCAAAGTTGGGCATACAAACTTGAAACTTTTCATATGAAATCTCAACCTCAAGCTAATTTAAAGTTATTAATTTTGATATATTGAAACGATTATTACTCATATAGATCTATTAATACATTTTCTAATTAAATCTTTTGTTTTCTTCAGTTTTTAAAAAAGAAAATTAATTAAAAATGAGAACCTGCTCAGTATCTGTTGCACAAGTATGATGACAATATATAGATTTATCTGGGTTTGCATTAGCTTCAATATACTTTCGTTCTATATATGACGAAGCTTCATCGTATGTTTCTGAGCCTTAATCAGATTCATTACAAGAATGAACAAAATGATTCTGTTCTTTACCATTATAATTAGGAAAAGCTAATTTTAATGATTTTGAAGCACCAATTTTCTGCTTGAATAGATCTTTTTTATTCAAAAATAATATAACAGACGTATTAATAAAATATTTGTTGTTAATAACTTGTCGAAAAAGTTGTAATGATTCTTGCATTCGATTCTATAAGATAATGATTTTTAAAAAATAAAAATTTAATTGGAAACATACTGTAGTATTATCTTCCATTAAAACTTGATCATATTCACTTAATGAAGCAACATAGATTAATGCTTTAACATCATCGAAACAATGAATCCATTTTTTTCTTTGAGATCTCTGGCCACCAACATCAAAAACTCTAAAAATCAGATATGAATAACAATTAGATATTTAAAAAATACTATTTTATAAAATTAATATTATATTTACTATATATCATAAATAAATATGTATATATGTAGTTTTGTCTTGATATACAAATAATATACAAAATAGCCAATAAAGGTAGCAGAAAACACAGAAAAATTAGTAAAAAACAAATTAAAAAAGTAATTTTTTTAATATTCATTTCGGTTATTACCTCCAAATTTTATTTTTCATAATAAAAGAAACAGCAATAACACCCATTGTTGCCATTCGAACATGTAAAATATCTTGTTCTGTTGGTATATAATCAGAATCATGTATTCGATCAAGATTATCAAAAAAACTAAAAATGAAAAGTAAATACAAAAAAAACCAAAGAAATATATGAAAATACTATTTAGCTGAATCATGTAAATAATATTCATCTCTCCTTATATAAGCTGTTTGAACTCCTTCATCATTCCATAAATGTTTAATAGCTCTTAAGATTATATGATATACATACGTATGTTTTATATAATTTTAAAATATTTAAAAAAAAGAAAACTAACAGATACATAGTTTCAGTTAATGGTTGATCTTCAACTTTTGTTTCAATAATTTTATTTATATATAAAGCATGAACCTTAATATTTTAAATTTTAAAAATTTCAAATTTCAAATCAAAAACCTCATTTTCAGGTAATTGAAATTTGATATTTAACATTTCCATTCCTTCTAAGATAGAACCCATACATTGAACTAAATTTACAGTTATATTGGAACGTCCCAAATTAATATCTTCTTGTGTAAAACCATTATCATGTATTATTCTTAAAATATAATTATTTCAATATTCAATTAATATAAAACTAACTTCATTTGTTTTAATATTGTACTTTTCCCACTGTCACCAGCACCTTAAATATTAATTATTATTAATTAAATATATTTATTTTTAATTTTAATTAAATTAAAAAAGAAATATATATATATATTACCCAAAAGTAATAATCTTATAACTGAATCTTCTTTTTTCCTATCTGAGTCAATAACAGCATTAATCTTTCGATTACGTTTATACATCTCAGCTTGAGCTGAATCACAGTTACCCATTTCTATAACATTATCAGAACTAAGTATGTTTCACATTTAAAAATATTAAAAAATTATCCTTAAACGAAAAAAAAAAACATTTTTTTCATAAAAATTCGATTATTTTCCTGATTGAAATGTTGAAAGAAAAGTTTTTTTATAGGTTATTAATATTTAATTATTAGTAATATAATATATAATTTAAAAGAATATAAATTAATTTTTTTAATATAAAAATAAATTTCGAATATATATTTGAAGAATAAAAGGAAAAATCTCTTCTTTGTAACATTTATGAATAACTCTCAAACGTTTTCAAACGGAAACAAAAAATTATAATTATTCTTTTAAAAAAATTAAAAAATAAAAGAAAATAAGCAAATAAATAATTCTTTCTTATAGAATTCTAAAAGAAAAAGTAATATTTTCAAAAGAAATTGCAAATAATGAATTGATAAGTATAAAGAATCTGAGATTAAAATTCATTTACATAGATGTATGTACATATACGTATTTTATAATATTATTTTAGAAAATACACATTTTTTTTTAAAAAAGAAAAAATAATTTTATAAATATAATTTATAATAAATAATAATAAATATATTAATTTAATCAACAATATTCATTTTATTCAGAACATCTTTCTACATGAACTCACTATAGGTATAGTAAAATATATCATACGACGAAGTATTCGTTGCTTGGCTACCAAATTAAGTTGAAAATTTGACCAACAGTTCTCTCTCCCTCTCAATCTCTCTCTCACAAACCCTCTCTCTCAATCCCTCTCTCTAAATCTCTCTCTATTATCCATTTTTTCGCTCATTCTCTGTCATATATGTATGTATGTATATATGCATAAATATAATATACATATAGTATAGTATATACATATGATATATACATTCGTATATCTTTTTTTCTTATTTTCTCTCAATTTACTTTCTTCTTAATCATATTCTTTTTCTTATTTAATTTCAATGGAATTACTTGATAAATAAATAATTTTAGTGATCAAACAATTGATTTATGATTTACAATTCAAAATACATTTATATAATCAAATATTATATAATTATACTTATAATAATTATAATTTTCACATATTTTTATTTAATTTTTGTAATTTAAAGTAATTATATTACTTTAATTTATTTTTTTTATGTTTTTTATATATTAACTTCAGATTAATTTCAGGAAATCATGCTAAAAATATGTTTGATGACGCAATCATATAAAATTAATTAAATACATTTCTTACTACGTTTTTTATAATTTAATTTATAAATATTTATAAACTTTATATTGTTTTTTTTTAATTTTATATCATCTTAAGCATTTAGCATGTCAATATTTGTAGATACAAGCATACATATGTACATAGATTCAATTTTTAAAATATTTATTATTATTAAGAAGAACAGTTTTTAATTTTTATTATTATTTTAAAATAAGAATAAATTTTATTTCCAAATGTTTTATTAAACTCAATATTATTTCGAATAATACATTCAAAACTTCAATTTTCTATATGAAGTTACAATAATCATAATATTTCCTGTGAAAATATATTTTAGTACGACATTTTCAAATTATATAAATGATTATTAAAAATAATTTATGTATTTCAAATATTATCTAATAAATCTTTCTATTTATCTATCTTTCTATCTATGTATCTTTGAAAAAAATGTAATAAATGTGAGTAGAAATGATAAAAATAAAAAAAAAAGAAACATTGAGTAATAAAGAGAGAGATAGAGAGAGAGAAATGAAAAAGATTAAAAGAATACGTGGGAGGTTAGGGAAATGGTGAGATAGGAGTTGAAATTACATTGAAAAGAATATGTATATGGTCAGATAAACTTGAAAATGAAAAAGGTGTTTAGTCTTTAACATCTTATCTCATGTTATCTTATGACGATTCTCACATGAATGTACACATATACATACATGTATGAATGATTACATACAATACATACATTTTACTATTTCTATTATTAACTTTATTTTAATTTATTATTTTATTAAAAATAATTATATTATTACTAATATGTTTATATATATATTTTTATAATTAAATATAAAAGTTTTATATTAAATTTAAAGATAAATTAAAAAATAATATTATTATGGAATACTTAATTCTATAACACTATCATATTTGTTTATTTGTTTACTTGTTTATTTATTAAGTTATATAATAAATAAGTGATAAGATAGGTCATATATTGTTCTTAGTTTATAATCAACTTCTTCTGTTTTCAATCTCTATATAATATATAAAATTTATAATTTATAATATACTTTTAATATATATATATATATATATATTATAATTTATTTATATTTTAGTAATATAATGAATCGAAATGATTCTTCTGATGTACCTGAAGAAGAAAAATATGAAATTGTGAACTCTGAGTATGTTAAATATTTCTTTTTTTGATTTCAATATCATTATATGTACATTCCTTTCTATATATTATTATTATTATAGATCAACACGTGCTAGTTCTAGTGCTCGAAATTTTACCAAGAAGGTATTAACTTTAAATTCTTTCAATAAACTTTCAATAGACGATAAGAATATTAACTACATTTATAATTTTAATATTTTCACTCTTTGATATGATATCAGACATAAAAATGATATTAACGAAAGTGATTGTATTTCAATACATTCCTTATTCTACAGAACAAATCTTTAAAAATATCATTTTATTCTTCTTTAACTTTCATTTATTCTCCAACTATTTTACAGAGTAAAGCTCCTGTGTTGCCCATGCCTTCGCATCCAACCGAAAGTTCTGATTCAACACCTCTACCTCAACGTGTCAGTCGACCCGAGAGTTCTAGGCAAAACCAGTTTGATTTAAAGTAAGTTTTCTATATTTATCTATCAAATTATATTTAATTTACAATATAATTAAGTTGAAAAAAGATTTTAATCCCGGAAATAGATTATATTCATATCTAGCATGATGTGTACAATTGATTGATATGATTTTTATAGATATAATATGACGTCAACCTTAATATTCATTGAACTTTTTATGATTTTTTACATATTTCTTATCAAATTTAATATTTTATCTCTTTTTTTTTCATATTTAACATCCAATTATTCACTAACTTAACTGAAATATATACAAAGTCATCAGATTTTTATTTATTTTCACGTTTAAGCAAACAAAATGTTATCACCTCATATACAGTCCTGTGAATCTTAAAAAAACATTCTTTTTCAGTTTTGATACAGGAAACAAAGTCATTGAAACCGTTATTGATATTGATGACAGGGATGAATTAAATATTAATAAAGCTTTGAATGTATGTTCTAAACCTACAATCTTAGAAATCGTTATGTTTAGGCACCATTCTCAGAAATATATGCTGAACCTGGTCCAGACTATCATAGTATTGCATGTGTTTGGACAAATAGTTTCAGAGTAAAATCATTCACTTTTACAAATAATTAACTGTTTATATATTTATTTTAGGTTTTTCAAATTACCCGTGTTTATTGCTATAAAGCTTTAAGCTTAATTTTGGGAATACCGCTTGCATTCATTTTTGGATTAATTTTTGCTTCTACCGTCTTTTTCGCAGTATGGATTGGACGAGTAAGAACAACTATTTATTCTTCCATTCAAATATAATTTTCAGCCCTTAATGCGTTTAACCCGTATGGCACTAGCTCAAGTATTCCAACTTACAGCATTAATAGCTATTTATGCTGTTAGACCATTCTTCTATGCAATGGGTGCATGCTTCAGTTCAGCTCGAGTTCATTACAGTAGTGGTGAACCAATAACTGAGCCATGGTATCCAGAAGAAAAGCCATAAATGAAATGAAATGAATCATGATGATGTAAACATTCACTACAATACATTTAAACTTTTTTTTTCATTTTATATTATTATTATTATAAAAATATATTATTAATTCTTATTAAATAATTAAATTGTATAAGAAACGTTCATGTTTATTGACGTGTTGTTTTCATTTCCTTAATTTTTATCTGATAACCACATGAGTGCGGTTGTATTCAATTCACTTGTTTCGAAAAACAAAATTAAAAAAATACAAAATAAAAACAAAGTTATAACAAAAGGTAATATTATATATATTTATATATATATATATATATATATATATATATATATATATATATAATATTTGTATAAAATATAGAAATAAAAGATTAAAAAGATTTTTTCTCTCCAAATTATTAATACTATACGAATAATATTACATGATTATTCGTTTTTTTTTGTGTGTCTTCACATCATATTATTTTTTTTTCTTTATTTATATTTTATTATATAATATATGTTTATAAAATTTATTTATTTTGATTTGATGACACCTGTCTATATTATCCAAATATCAATAATATCCACACGAATTTGATGATTTATCTGTCTGTCTACTAATCAAACTATTTATAAGTATATAGAATATCTTCTTTTCAATTATTTTTATTATATTTCTCATCTACTTATCCACTTAAATATACTTTTAGAAATTTAAAAATCAGTAGATCAATAACTAATCGTATACAGAGATTTAATATATTCAATTATATGATTTGTTGAATATTTTAACTTTATTCAAGTAGAACAATTAGAAATTTGAATAAGATCTCTCGAGGTGATCTTATATAGAAAGTATACATGTAGCCTTGGGAAAGGCCAATAGAGGTCAAACAATATTATACTACAACCTTTTTTTTTGCTTTACCTACCAACTTTTTTAGGATATTGTAAAACAAATTTATTAAGGTCAACCTTACTTTCAATATCATATCGTTTTTTTTTCTTTTAAAACTTTTTTTTATGAGAAATACAAATTGAGCGGTAAGATTGAAAGATGAACATCGTATAGTATTAGCTTTCACGGACGTGTTACATGACAGACCTTGCTCGTCAATATCAACCTGATCCCCCCCAATCTATTTCAATTTTTTTTCGAAATAATACGAAACTCGTTTGGAGGAATATATTGTGGTATCAATTGAACATAAAGATTAAAGAATAAATTTTCTTTATAATATAAGAGAAAGAAAAAATTATTTGAATGTTTAAAACTGTTGTTACCTAGTCAAGTACGGAAACGGAAATAACAAATATCTATATAAGATATTTCTTTAAAGATAATAAATCAAGATGAATACATAATACATATCTATAAACAAAACAAAAAATATCAAATAAATCTCAATTACATATAGTATTTAGATTTTATCAATAATTTGAATCTTTTTTCTCACTGTTTTATATGTGTAAATTGCTTCTTGTCGGCATATATTGCTGATGTCACATCAAAAAGAACTGACAATACCGCAACTTAAGATGTGAAGAAGTAAGAAGACAGGTTAGATGTCATCTATCTTCATCCCTTGCGTCATGCTTATCTTTGCCACTTATGTGAACCAAAATATTAAAAATATTTTCTCAATATCATATGGATAATTAAATTAATTTCTTTGTCGGAAATATTTCATATAGCTAAATTGCCAATGATGCAATATCATATCAGGATTTATAGAATAAACTGTATTTAATTGTATTTAATAAGTGTATAGTTAGATCTCAATCCTCGTGTTAGGTCAGACAATGCTCAATGCAAGTTTCTTGCCGTTGGTGAAATCTTGACAAACAGTTAATTAGTTTATTTATATAATTAATATAATACGATTTAACATTCCCTATAGCTAATAATTTAAACTTAACTATATTCACATAGTTATACTGATTTGAAATAATACGATTACTTACTTATTTTTTTTCTTGACCTGTGAAAATTTATAATCTATTCATAATAAGTGCATAGTTAGTAAAAAAACTTGAATGTCTAACTATGCTGGTCGTTATATACACAACGATTAAGATGTTAACTATACAATACTATAACAATGAATATTTAGTATATTCTATTGTTACAAAGAAAATGAATAAATGGCATGGGAACAAGTATGAATGATGCTCCTCTGGTCAGAAAAGAAAGATTTTTTTTTTGAATTTTTAGACTCCTATATATTCATGGCTATCACATCAATCTCATCGTATATCTCTATCTTTTTTTTTCAATATTTCTTTCATATAAACTGTATATATTGAATGTATTGAAATGATGTGCAATCTGATTTGCTTTACGATTCACAGCAAATTTGAGGCAGGTCATTCTGCTCTTAATACGATGTTCATGACCTTCATCCTTCATGTTTCTTGAAGAAAAGAATAAAATATAAAAAAAGACACAAATATATTTTATATTAATATGGATGAATCATGCTGTGAGAACTCTTGTAAGATAAGATACATGTACCCATTGCTCTTCCAATCTCCCCCTTCTCTCTCTCTCTCCCTTTCTTGCTCTCTTCAATTTAATCAAACTACATCATGTTATATATTATATATAAATTAATATCTAATAGTATATATTTGTTTTTTTCTAATTTATATTTATTATCTACTTATATAAATATTTTTTTACTTAATTTAAGATAAAATCATATATTTGATCCAATGTTTTATGTTTATGTAACATCTCTATGTATATTCATTGATGAATATATCAAATTTAAACGGTTATTCATTGTTATGTGTATATCAAGCTTATCAAAGAAAAAGCCGAATCTTTCAAATAGAAAGATACATAAAAGGATAATGGCTGGTTAATAGTTGAAAGAGATATTGTGACAGACAGAGGCTCGTTCAGATAGCGGACAGGCTCAGATGGCATGGTAAGTGAGGTCAGCTGCGGACACATAGAGAGAGGAAAAAAGATAGGAAAGGAGAGGGAAAAGAAATGAATAGATAGGATGGGTTGAAAGGGAAATGAGTTAAGCCAAGCAAAGCAAAGCTATTTGTACAGGTTATTAACGGTCGGTGGAGCTGTCTTTTGTGATGGCTAGAGGTCTAACACTCTCATTCTATATCATTCTATCTAACATAAAATGCTTTTTGAGACTTGTCTCAGATCATTTGTAATAGGAATCAAATTAAATGCTATTTGTGTGTCTGATGACCTAAACGAGTCTCACGTAAAGAGCAACTCAGATCGTATACGGTGCTGGCACTTATTATCCGCTCAACAAATACAACAAGAAAATTGGATAGTCATCATAAGCAACATAGACCTATGAATATAGTCATTTCTTGTATTTCTTACAATCTTATTCTGTTTTTTTCAAAAATTAATATCAAAGAATGATTTAACAATCCTTTCATATACACATCGACAACTATTTATCATTTCACGTCATTTTCACGTGAAGTTAATATTGGAATAAAAATTTTTATTTTTCAATTCGAATAGCAAAGTGATCGGTTGCAAAGATGAGAGAGAGCTATACTATACATACATTCAATTATGTTTTTCAATACCTTTATGCATAACGATCTTTTTGATTTTAAATGAAAAAATAATCTTTTACTATATCTTTAAAGAATTATTTTGATGATCCGATCAATTTAGATATAAGTAGAGTAATGTATTATATAAAGAAAAACTAAATATTTTCATAGATTTCCGATGCAACGATTTTTTTGTGTTTTTCGAAAAAATATTTATATTTCTTCATTAATTTAATAAAAAAATAACCATTTTCCTTATAAAGAATTACAATATCTTTCATCTATGTATATATTTTTTCTTTTATTCTTAAGTACTTCTTACTTCTCTTTTATATTTATTCACTTAATTTTCTTTTTATTTTACCACTTTTCATTTCTTTTTTTTTCTTTTAAAATAGTCTCAAAGTCATATTGTTCTTTCCGACCTTTCTTTCATTTTTCTTTCTTTCTTTATCTTCTTTCTTTCTCAATTCTTGTATATATTGGTTGTTGATGTATCGGCAATATCAACTCAATTGTCTACACACCTTTTTAAGTGGATTGGCACACTTGTCTATTTTCTTATAAGTAAATAACATTTATTGTTATATGGTTATTCATATAAATATATATAAATATACATATATACATATATATAATTTCATTTTTAATTTGATTTTCAAATCAAAAAGAATCGACCAACTTCTTCATTCTCTGTTCCCACCCTTATCGGAAAAGTAATGGAACTCCACCTTTTATATTTCTAATGAAATAATAAAATTATCTAATTAAAAGTTCATTTTAATATAGTTATTTTTGAAATTACTCTTCAATTACTTGCATTTTCTCGTTTTCAAAATCTCAAAGGTAATCCGCGATCATTGATTCCATCCGTAGCGATTTTGCTCATGACGTCAATAGTCACATCCTTCATGTACTTTCTCTTATGAAAAGAGTTTAGTATTTGTTATCTGAATATCTACTTTTCAACTTAAAACTGATTTCAATTCATTGAAATCTTATAAAGATCATCTTATATCAATAATTTTCAACTCTGTTTTCAATCAGATATATAAAACTAGTTTATAATCTATTTCAGAGAAATTCCGTTAATCCTAGCTCATATACATAGTTAGCTAGTTTACCTTTTCGTTCTGAACTTTTTTAAACCTAATAATGGTTTCATATTGATTTATGCTCACTACAGCTTCGTATTTGCCCGATTCAATCATAATCATCAATTTTTCCAATTCTTCCTCCTCCTCTCTCCCTCTCTCTCTTTCCCTCTCCTTACCTCTCTCTTTCTCTCTTTATATCTGTTTTATTCAGTCACGTTTGACTCACTTCTGTTTGCTTCTTCGTCCAACAGGACAATGCTGACATAACTGTCTGTACACGTCATCTAGTTCAATGTTAATGCATTTGCCGAATGAAACTAAGATGCATGTTTTCATATCCTGTGGGCTTAAGATTGTCGGTATGTCTTCTGTTTCATCTATAACTTGTTGTGTTATATCTATTCTATTGTATATGATGTATAATACAATGAATAGAATTGCAAAGTACTATCTTTCAATGATTGTACATCATAATCATCATTTTGATTATCAGCACACATGTATTCAAGTAATTTATTTTAAATGATAATATGAATATATAATTTATATTTTTAATATTTCAAAGAGTTTTTTCAAAGTTTTCTTTCATTTCAATCCATTATTCATATTTATTTCGTTTTATCTTTTTTTCCTTTTCAAGACTTTTTTGTCGTTAACTCGTTAAGATGGTCGCAGACACTGTGTTCTTCACCGTCCAGCCACGTGTACCAATTTGTGTATTCGTCGCCCCGTTGTCGACTTTTTTCTTTCGCTCTTTCAACTTACTTTGGAATTTGTTCGAATTCTTTTCATAGCCACTCTCTACCTCACGTACCCCTCTCTCTCTCTCTCTCTCTCTCTCTCTCTCTCTCTCTCTCTCTCTCTCTCTCTCTCTCTCTCTCTCTCTCTCTCTCTCTCTCTCTCTCTCTCTCTCTCTCTCTCCATTGACAACTGTTCGATCTAATGTATGTGTGCATTACGTGGCAATGCATCTGAAGCAAACGATTCATTCTACAATACCACGTACAATGAGTTTGTGAATGCCACGACTTCCCCAGCTGCAACAGTGGTTGTTGATGCTAACCAACGATCTCTCATCTATTGTAGAATATCCATGTGGTCCGCGCTGCAAAACCCTTCACATTCATCAATTTTATTTAATTCTATTCGTTTATATTTAGCACCAAATATACAAAAACATGAATGATTTTAATGAAATTCAATCAATTAACTATGTATTATATACAGTTTGAATAAAATTTATTTTTTATAATCAGTAAATCACATCGTATATCTACTATCATATTACATATTTATAATATTATAAATATTTAAAATATGTCATTCTATCTTGTCCTTTCTCTCTCTCTCTCACTTTTTCTCTCTCTATCTCTATCTCTCTCTATTTTTATCTATAAATCATATTTAATATAGTTTATGATAATGATTATTCATTACCAGCTCCACCCAATAGCACAATTTCTTATCCAAGATCGTCTCGAATCTAGAGAGCGAGACTATGAGCGAGAGAGTAAGGAAATATGAGAAACATACAGATTGAGAGTTAGAAGAGGATCACCATGTATGATCGTTAGGTTTGATTACGACCTAACGACCTCAGGTCACTCCTCCCACCTTTGGCCATGACAGCAGCTCCGCCCCTCAAGCTATCAGTAGGAGTAGTTGGTTGTCTTAAGAACAGTTGTAGCTGTTTCTCCTCATCAATTCAACTGTTTCATTCTACATAATTTCAATCACATCCATGTGTGTTCTTCAAAATGAAGAAGTATGAAGCATTTCTTTGAGAACAGAGCGCCACCTGCGTTAGCGATGATTCACTGAAAGAATTCGCACTTGTTTCTGAGTTTCAAACCATATTTGATCGAATTCCCCCTTCCCCTTTCTATCTTCAAACCAATTTCTTTAATTATATGTATAGTTAGAACTACTAATTTATGTCTATGTAGCATTTATATACATATGTATTTGCCAATTGATGTTTCGGCTGTCGATTTGCAATACAACTCGACATTCTCATATTAGGAGTTGTCAGTGCGACGACAACCACATTTTGGCGCACCTTGACCTTCGTTCCATTGTTTTTAGGAAATCTATTCATGGTATAATGATGGTGCTGCCGTCGATACTGTATAATTTCACATCATTAACTGAGAAGTTTCCGCCTTTTTTCATTTATTCCACAACAGACTGTCGGAATCGGCTTTCCTTCATGCTATTCTCTTTCTCTATTCCATTCGTCTACCAACCATGTCTGTTCTTTTTCTCTATTTCAATGATGGATCCCATTGTATCTTTTTTTTTCATTTCCTTGCTCTCAGACGAATATTTCTTCTTCAACTCCTTTTCTTCTATGTTCATCATTATTTCCATTTTTCTGATTTTTCGTTTAGCGAATTCATGCCGACATCATCAGCCGTCAATTGGATTGAGAGTGCTGTGTGTCTGGTAGAATAGCAAGTCTAGACCGTTGTGTCTGTCTTCAATCTTTTTCTCTTATTTTGCCGGCAGGATAGTGCCAGACTTTTGCTATAATGTCTTCCAGTATTTCACTTTCTTGACCCAGTTATAAGATGAACATTTTCATAATTTTCTCTTTGATGTGTCTCATTCGTTTTGAGTTATATCTTTTCATATTCTCTCACATATTTTGTTTTTAATCCTTCTTCTTCAAAACTAATTCGAATTATTTTTTTCAGATCAAGTGGAAGACCACTGTAAGCTCAGCCGATACACTCATCGTCGGCTAAGTAATTGAAAAAAATGTAAAAGAAGAGAAAGTTGTAGATTAAAGTATCATATGGTGAGTCATACAGTATTTCATTATAGTATTGACCCTTTTTGACTATAATCCGATTTATTTCTCTTTTATTGTATTTTCACAGCTTGTCTAACTATTTTTCGTTGGTTAGAGTTGATATGTAAGAAAAGAAGGCGTGAACATCAGACATAAATTTGAATGATAGTTGTATTCCTTGAACAGGTTTCAAACCTTGTCGTCCATTCTTTTCAATGGAACGGCTTAATATGAATATACCAAAAAACATATCTCATCTTATTTGATACTTCTCATTGTGATTTTCGAGGAAAAAAAACAGATGAATTATCATTTATGTCAATTTATTAATTACTTTACATCCGAAAAAAGAGAGAGAGAAAAAGTTTGAAGTTAAAAGATAAGAATCTTAGTCTTATGAAGGTCAATAAACTCTCACCCCCCAACCCCCCTTCAGTCCAGAAATTGATGAGGCCAAGGTAGCTCTTAAATGAATCAAATTGTAGTTCTAATTAATCTGATTTCATCCATGTACATCATAACTCATATGTTTTGGCTCTGAATGATGCCCTTCACCTTTCCCTCTATTTCTCTCTCTCTCTCTCTCTCCCTCTCTCTTCTTCAATCCCTCTTTATATTATTTAACCTGTCAATATCTAATGTTTATATATATATAATTATATTATTTTATTATTTCAGAATATAATAATTGCATTCGTCATCATATAACATCAACTATTCAATATCTATATATTTTCATTTCTTTCAACATATTGTTCTACAGATTTCTCTTTAGAGGTGAGTAATAATATGTTTTAATATACATATATAGTTTATTATACACATAAATAGCTGAATTTGTCTTGAAAATCCTCATTTTCTCTATTTTTCAGACTTCTAAAATGGGAACAAGGTCACACTTCAGCAGACCAGAGTTATCCACTTGCTCAACAACACTTTGGGATATAAGACCTGAACTGGTACACCATCTTACAACATCTATTACCAGGAAACCATTCTGAATATTCATCTATATTCTATGATTCGTCATGTTTTATGATGATGACAGAATGGCAAAAATCAAATAATATCCTATTTCATCCTCAACAATTTAAAAAATCATTTATTCATTCCAATATTATTATTAATCATTCCAAACTCAAAAAAAACGAAATATATATTAGTAATTTATTATAATTATTACATATCATTAGAAGAAATTGAGGAAAAAAATTAAAAAATAATGCCTTATCTGGCCAAGATATTTTCAAAAATTTCAATTATTGTCATATATTTATTAAAAAAAAATTATAAGAAGGTCCTAGTCTAATAACTATTTTCTTTTATTTTTTACTTGAAAAATGAGAGAAAATGTTATTTTACATATAAAATTTTCTTTTGTAAACTAAATTTATTAATTTCCTTTTTTGTAATTTTTTTTGGTTTTTCTAATTATGCATAGCATTGTTAGTTGTCGACCAACACGTCAGCAGCGCCTGTGATTGATGTACAGTCTTCTTGGTAGAAGAAAACCCTTTTTTATAGTTATTTATTTCATTATAATCATTTTATTATTATATATAATATACATATATACATATAATATATATATATAAATATATGTATATTTGTATTATTCATTTTATTCATTCATATCTCTAGTTCTTTTTTTCTTTTTCTTTTTGATATTTTGTATGATGCAGCGCCTCACCACAAGTGCCTTATGTGCTGTACATACATACTACTATTATCTTTATATTTTGTATTTTATTATTACAAATAAACTCTTTTTTTGATTAAAAAAGGATAAAAGATGATTTAAGAACTTAACAAACAAACAAAGAAAATAATCGAAGTTCATATATGTACATATGTATGTATAGATGTAGATATAACATCATAATGTCTATACAAATAGTATGGAAACTATTTTAATTATAAAGTTTCAATAAAAGTATTTTAAATTACAAAGAATATTATATATTTTCTGAAAAATAATTTTAAAAAAAGGTTTTAAGATAATAAAAATTTATTTATATGTATGAATATATGTATTAAAGTTGGACAAAATTCCAAAATATTCAACTGCTACTGTAGTCGATTATGAATTTTGAAAATTATCGACTTTTGACTGAAATCGACTTGATCAATATACTAATTTATTGAATTTTAACTTAGTCGACTTTCAATTCTAGTCGATAATCTATATATTCGATTTTGGAATTATATCCAACTTTAATATATGTCTACTAATATAAACTATTATAAACTAATATAATTAAATATTTCTATCTACAAAAAATAATATTATAAACATATAATTTTGAATATAAAATACAACATGTATAACTGATGAAATATAATTTCAAATAGAAAGCAGAGATTGATCAAGTGAAGAAATGGTATTGAGATTTTTTCCCGTAATTAAGAGTGAAGGCATTACTAATAACGTAATTATAAAAATTTTGTTTAATTCAAAGAAAATTTTGAAATAAACATTAATGAAATGAAAAATGGAACGTTTAGATGTTGTTGTTGTTCTTTCTGGTTTGTTTTTTATCTTATTAACTTTCAGATTACCATTCAATTTGAATATTCTCATAGAGATGTCGCCTATTGGAATAGCATGTACCCGAATTTTCACAAAGCTCCAACAGTTCATGAATAACCTGAGCAATTTGTTTTAATATATTTTATAATTATAATTATGATCACCTTATCAAGTTGTTGCTTAGTATGAGCTGCAGAAATACAGAAACGGATACGAGCTTCTGTCATTTCGGTGGCTGGGTATGAGACAACTACAACACCAACACCACGATTTAGCATTTCACGTCCGAAGAATCTAGAAAAACATTTTTTTTTAAAATTAATTTAATTATTTAAATTCATACCCGCATTTAGCTGGATAGTATGTCATAACTGGCACAACAGGACTATCATCACTACCATAAACAACAATACCAGCTTGTTTAAGCTTAAGTCGGAAATATCGAGAATTGCGAGCCAATCGTTCAATTCGAAGAGCGCCTGAAAATAAAAAAAAAATAACTAAATGTTTATTAAATGCAATTCAAACCATCATTTGTTCCATCTTTACCCATAATAATAGACATTGAAGTTATGACTTGTTGGGCAACTGGAGCAGACATTGGAGCACTATAGTAGCATGTATGAGAATATTGACGTAAATGATCAATCACTTTCTAAATTATAAAAATTATAAAAAAAATTAATTTTAAGACCAAGTATCACCTTAGATCCAGCTATATATCCACCAGCCGATCCAAAACTTTTAGTAAATGTTCCCATCATGATATCAACATCAGTAGTTTTACAACCCCAATATTCAACAACTCCACGTCCAGTTTGTCCCATAGCTCCTGAAAATGTTGTTTTAACATAAGGTTGTAAGTTATATTCTTTGATTACCAATAGAATGAGCTTCATCCAAATATAGATATGTTTTATATTTCTTTTTTATTTCAATAATCTTTGGTAATGGGCAAATTGATCCTTCCATAGAATAAATACCTATTAATATATTTTTTAAATTAATTAAATTAAAAAACTTTAACTGATTTACCTTCAATAACAATAATAATTTTTCCATATTGCTTTTTTGTTTTTGGATTACCATCACGTAAAGCTTCAACTATAATTTGTTCCAAATGTTCAACATCTGAAATTGATTACACTATCATGACCATTTGCCAACAGTTTATGTAATAATTTGTTTTTCTTCGTTGACAATCATGTTTGGCTTACCATTATGACGAAATACTTTGATAACAGCCCCGGAAAGTCTGCATCCCAGAATTAGAGAAGTATGATTTCGTTGATCAGATATCAAAAGAGTATTCTAAAACAATTAACAAACATTATCAAAACTGAAATGAAGTGGTGTGATACCTTATCAGCTAAAGCTGTGATATTCATCGAATTAGTTGCAAAACCCATACTACAACATATAGCGTCTTCTAATCCTAAGAATTCAGCAACAAGTTGTTCAAGATCGCGTTGATGAGTGGGTGTTCCTTAAAAGCAAAATAGTTTTATATTTCCCTAGAGATCAAGTTGCTAACCAAGTTCTTTAATAGTTGAACATTGAGAAATACCAAATTTCTCAATAGCTGCGATTGCACCATCAGCACATGGTCCAGAAGCTTGAGCGAATCCCAAATAGTTATAAGAGCTTACATTAACAACTTTAGATCGAGTTCCAGGAAATCTAAATATAGCATTTATCAACAGAACTTTCTGAATTTATTTTCCTTTTGTTTGATTTTGTTCTAACAGGTCTTAAAGTTTCTGTTTAACACTGTTTTTACAATATTTAACTATGTTAACTATGTTAGTTAAAAGCATATTCATATGATTGTACTTACGAGAAAGTCCAGTTATTATCATGAGTAACACGATCTAACAGCTCAACTGTTGATCCTGGCACAGTAGCAATCGGACGCTCAAACACATCTCTAATGCTTAAAGTAAATGAAGATTGTTTTTAAAATATTACACAAAACGTTAAATTACCGAATATACATCCTACGTTGATAAAGAGCATCAAAATCGGAATACAGAGGTACAAAATCCTGCAAATGTTGCACTTAAGTTCAATTTTTCCAGACAAGCTATTATTCACAAAAACTTTGAAAATATTGTGCAAACAAACCTTATGTTTCTCAATTTCTTTTGTTCCTTTATCTTCTTCTAATCCTAGAACAACTAAAAAATGACGGAAATAGGCAGATGCGATCAGAATAAGCCAAGCGATGTAGATAGTTACAGCTCGAATCATGCTGAGCTGAAACTTTCAAGTAGAAACATCTTGTCCGATATATTGAGATCATACCTCCTCAAACTCATTAGGGCTTCGGTTATTAACGTCTCCATAGATATCGTGAGTTACTGCTGGTTTCAAAGGCTCCCTCTCATCCTTTTTAGGCACCGCAGCATGATGTATCTAGAAGAAATTAAATAAATATCTTTATTCAATTTCTTATATTTAAAAAGAAAATAAGAAAATATTTCATGTCAAGTGAAATACTATATATTAATTTCAATTTCATAGTTTGATTGCTAAATTAAAAATAAATAAATAAATTCGAAAACAAATAAATACGAAAGTTTCTAATGTATTAATTGAAAATTCTGAATATTTTAACTTACAATCGGAGAAGGTATCTTAGAAATCACAGCTGCTGCAGCTCGGACTTCATCACCTTTTGATTTCTGAACTGCTTTCCGGCTGAAGATTTTCATTTATTCAATGATATTTAGAATAATCTTACTTTTCAACTTTAACTAAAAGTTTTTCTTCAACTATTTCATTCTGTGGTTTATGAATAATATTTGTATCAATCTATAAAGATTTTTATCAAATTATTCTTATATATGTATTCTCTTGTTAACATACCAAAAGAGATTTTGCACTCTCCAAATGCAATGGAAAGTTTTGATAAACCGGAGAACGGCGAACACTTACAACTTCGACCTCAACGTCGTGAACCATCTTCAATAGATAAAATATAATAAAAGAAAGAAAATAATAAAGTTTTATAGAGAAAATAATTAAAATAAGATAGACACTGATATCTAAGAAAGAAAATAATCAAGTGTTTATACTAAAGCTTTTGATGAATGAATCACTATGATAAATATTTTAAATATAAAAAAAGTTAAAAATATGACAAGAATAACGTATGAATAGATGTTTCCATCTTATCAAAGTACTCGATGAATCTGTCAATGTATCACTTATCAACATATAGTTAATGATTCACATCGGTTTTCAATATGATACAACAAAAACATTTAACCATTTTTGAATAAGTTTAATAAAAGTTTTTTCTTAATTTCATTGAATTTTTCATTATTAAAGTTCAAAATTTATCAAAAAAAAATAAATTTTAAACTGTTTACTTGTATTAAGAACTAGGTTTGGGTAGAAAATGTATAATCTTCGCAATGGCATCGCACACCAAGTCTTGTTGGTTCTCCAGACAACGAATAGCATTTTATGAATGAATTGGCTAAGAAGTTTGAAATGGCTGTGAGTATAGCGTAAGATGTTTTTAACGGCAAATGAGAAAAATTGAAACAAGCTGGAATCTAGTTGTTCGTCAGTCATACATACAGTTGTGTAGCATTTTGTATAATAAAGGAGTGAACTCGAGGTACTTTGAGCTGATTGGGCAGCTAAAAAGCAAACAGAAGGGTAGAGAGAAAATTGAGGAGAGAAAAGGCTGAAGACGAAAACCGGCTGTTAACAGAATCTAGAAGTAGATGATGACGACGACGACATGTTGGAGAAGGATGGCGCGATTGTAGTTATTCGTATCTCAGTTGTAGGAAACAGAGCATGTCGAAAACCTTAAAAACGACTGTTTGAAATGGAAGAGCCAAGGTATGGGCTGAGTGGACTGAACGTTTCGGAGTTCAAAAGACTAAAAGCCTAGATGATCGCGAGCCGAGAGAGAATGAAAAAGTCAGAGAAATTAAGAAACAATAGGGCTTCAGGCTTGTAAGCTAATATGTAGCAAACTATCAAAAATGTTAATAAAATCAGTGAATAATATTGTTTTTCTGTTGTTGTTTTTTTTTTGGATTTCAAAAGTAAAATGCTGCATTTTAAAAATTATATTTAAAGGAAAATTATTTTAATTTCTTCAGTTGGTTCATCAACAGTTGATAAAATCTTATCAATTGAACAATAAATTTGCAAGGGCAACAAACAAAATTTTTGACGTTATATATTGAATAGTAGCTACTGAAATAAAAAAGAAAACTGAAGTAATATCATATAAACGTTTATCAAAGAAAAAAATTAATATTAGACTTTACGTCTAATAAAAGTTTAAAAAAATCATAAAAATAGTACGGAAATTAGATGATTTTCAATAATTGTTTAGTCGATTCACTTAATTTTAGTTATGCTCCAATATCGTAAGGTTGCAAAATCAATAGTGCAATGTATTAGGATTCCTATTATGATATGGTACATATTCTATATTTGAGAGAAGAAGAGAAAGCTTATAAATGGAAGAGAAGATGATGAGAGAGAGAGAGAGAGAGAGAGAGAGAGAGAGAGAGAGAAAGATACAAAGAGAGAAGTCCGACTAGATAGAAAACGACAGACAGGAGAGTGAGTAATGGAGCTATCAAAGAAAAGAAAGAGTAAAAGAGTAAGCACCTATGAGAGTATGTAAATGAGCAAATAAGAGTGAGTGTAGACGTCTAGTGATTGGAAACACTCTCATTTCATAAATTTTCTTAAAAACCTTTGATTTTTAACTGAAATTTTCTAATCAATTAAAAAAAATGAAGATAAAAAATGATTTTTTGTGGCTCTTGTACTTTATATATCTTCATTTGCTCTCCAAAGTTTTCCTATACGTGAGTTGTTAGCTGTCTTATTCATTATAATAAACATTAAAACGTTTATTTCTTGCCTATCATCAAGCTATTACGACATTTTGTGCAAAGTTATAGAGATAGTTTGATTGAATGACTCATACATACAATCCATAACCGGAATATTGTAAACAGAGCATAGAAACAATTAAAAAATGGAGGAACTTAGGAAAAGAACGTATTCAACAAAGAGAGAGAGATGAAGTGAAGGTGAGAGAGAGAGAGAGAGATCAAGCTAGCAAACGGCTTCTCTTCATATGTTTAACAGGCAGGGATGAATGAAGTCCGAGAGATGAACAATGAGCATCACGTAGGTCTTTCACCATATTGTCTGTTCTTTGAAGCCCAAAATGTTTGGGATTTCCATAGAAACCATTTCATATAATAAGCGCTGAAAGGAAAATAAAGCGACAATTCAGTGGGTCAGTAAAGCAGGAAATAAGCATAAATGAGATAAATGTATGAGATATAGCTTTGATTGATTATTTTCAAAAATAAATGAAATGAGAGTAAATCACAGATAAGGACATCAAAGGTGAGGAGAATTACAACCGATCATCACATTTGCATTGTTTGAAACAAAGCAAACACTCACGTGAAAACCATGCACTTGTAGCGAAATTAAAGACGAAAAGAAAGTACTTTATTTGTAGTAAGGAAATGGATGAATTTAATGTTTTATACCTAGAGAGATAGAGAGAGATATATGTATAGAGAGAGATATGTACAGAGAGAGAGAGAGATGTATAGAGAGAGAGAGAGAGAGAGAGATAGAGAGAGAGCAACAATATAATGTACATGTATAGATACATACCGATTGAACACAATAGTACAGTTAATACATAAAGGAGAAGAAGTAAATAAAACTTAATTCTTAAATAAATTTTCAAAGTTAAACTATATGTATCTAAGATGTATTATAACACCTTTAACCGAAAATTCTACGAAGAGTTTGAAACAAAAATATTTTAAAGAAAAGACGCTTTGATAAACAAATCATCATCATCGTTTTGTGCTTTCCCTTCTTCTCTCAATTCTTTTAACATTCTTATCCTTCTTTTCTGAAGTTCTAGAAAGATAGAGAGAGAGGAGGGAAAAGGAAGAGAGACAGCAATAAATAGAGAGAAAAAAAAGGAAACAACGTTTGAAAGAACGAGCAAAGGACAGAGCATATTATAGAATTCTGGAACTTTGTGTATGTGTGCTTAGACACTTTTCTGTGTAGACGTTTGTCATCTAAAAAAACGAAACAACTTTATGAAATAGTTACTTTATGATAGAAATATGCTATTGTATATGAATGCGATGGTTAAAAAACCGAATAAATAATGTTATTATACCGTATAGTGTTGTTTACATTTTTCTGAAAAAGGCTTTGAGCTTTTCATGTAAATTTTGGAATAAAATTTGGATCAAACACATCATAATCACATTGTTTGTTGTTAAACTATTAAACATAAATATTAATATAGTTTATTGATATTTGAATTCAGCTTTATCATATTAATATCAAAAGGATTTGTTGTTTCATTTAATAATCTACATATGTATTATATATCATCATATAAACTATCAAAAGCTTTTATATAGAGATATATGAAACATCTCTTTTCGATTTAGTTTTAATTACCTTTTATACTCATGATAGATAACATACAAACTAATGAAATAAAATAAAAATGATAAGAATATCATGAAATTGAGGCATAAAACTCTCGAAAGAACACACGAAAAGTAAAAATTCAATAGTTTTACACAAGTAGTACAATCAGACTACATCACGATCAATCATTATTCCGGTATAGTAAATGATAAGAATTATATAAGTTTTGATATGAGATAATCTATGATTTCAATGTTTGTTGTAAACGGTTATATATTTTTTTCGATAAAAACTAAAAGTTATCTTGTTTCAAATTGACATCCACGTCCTCTCCAACTTCTTCTGAAGACCATGAGGACTGGGTGGTCATGTCAATATTTGAAAATTACAAAAGGGACATGTAAATATTTGAGAAATCGTTGTCTCTATTCAACTTCCAGCTCTCTTCGTTTGACTTTTAAAACTTCCGTTTAACTTTCTGAGCATATTATAAGTTTCATGATATATTCATGAACATATAAATTTTTTTTTCAAAGTTTTAAATGATATATAATACAAAGTTTTAAGACAAAGTAGGAAGCTTTTCGTAAGACATATAGAGTATGAATCATTTATTTGAATTTCTTCTAAATTAACAAAATCACGATGAGATACTTCTAAAGTTTACGGTCAGAAAGTAAATATTAATTCAAAAAAGTTTAAAAAATTGGAATGAAAATGTTTAAGAAATACAAAATAGATTTGAAATATGACATAAGATAAAACAAATAGTTTCATCAATTAAACATTATATCTTAGTTGAATATGCTAAATATATGTTATAATTAATATTAAAAAATAATATAGTTATTCATATTTGTATTACAAAATAGTTTATATATTTACAAAGGACTTAGATAATCTGGTTAACCCGCTATAACCACACAGTTCTAGACATCGAGCGTGCTCGTTTTCTATAAAAAAAAAACAAAAATATGAAAAATATTCTATTCTCTATCTATGAATTAATAGAAAATATGTATTAACTTACATTAAGTAATTGAGTTTTTACTTCAATGGTTCCATTCTCAGAAGGTTTTTCGGAAGATTGTATTCCTTTAGTATTTATTCCATTTAATTCTACTTCTTCTTCTTCTTCTTCTTCATCAATTAATTTTAGACCTTTAGCCCAATAAATTACCCAAAGATCAGATAATAATGAAAAAACTCTCAATCCTCCATATACTACATGTAAACTAAAACAAAAAGAAAAGTACACGCATTAGACATCAAAGAACACTACCGTATCCTAAGATCATCGGTATCGTATATAGGACAAGCTCCTGTTTTTCCACAAATATTTTGCCACATTACACAGCTCATATCAAACATTTTTCCCCAAAAAATCGGTGATGGTAATGTAGCTGAAAGATATCAGGCTTATTAAGTATATTTATAATTATAATTACCTAATAAGCTGACAAGAAGTCCATTAAAACCTAACGATATACTACGATGTTCAGGTGGAACAGCTCTTAATATTAATTTTATATATAAATATATAATTTATATGTATAAACCTTAATATAATTAACATTCCTGGTACAACTCCTAGACCACCAAAGAGTGCTCCTATAGCTTGATGATAGAAATATCTTTTAAATTGATCATAACAATGATCTATAAATAAATAATTATATATAATTAAAATATAATATTTTACCATTTTCACAATTATCACGACTAACTTCTAAATCTTCTGTTCCAGCACATAAACAGTCACCAAAAGCCACAGAATCATTTTTAATCAAATATGGACTCTTAAAGAATAATTATATTTTATTTGTTTTGAACAATTTTTTTTTATTTTAAAAACTTACTTGAAGAGGACATCCAGCATGACATGGAGAATAAAAAACTTCACCTCTATAATATATAAATATAATCATATTATATTATATTAATTATATAAAATAATAATAATTAACCTTTAAAAACCTTTAATTAAAATAATTTTTATACTAACCTAGTGTTACATACTGGATAAAATGGCATTTGATCACACATGCAATCAGGTCTACATGATGGGAAAGTGAAATTGCTACTTCTGAAATTAAAATGTGAATATTAAGATTTTTCAAAAAATAAAATGTTTATATAAGGAGCAATCGTTATCATGCTTGATAAGATATAAATGTAAACATAATGTATAGATTATACTAATTATATATTAAAACTTACTGAGCTTGTTCATTAATTAAGTTAATTACTGATTTACATCCAACTGCTCCATTCAAGAATGATAACAAGGCAGCTACGGCTGAGCATATTGCAACCCAAGTTGCTGCTTTACGACCTATGTAAATCATTTATTTTATATTAATTATTTACAAGAAAAAGCAAAAGACTTAATCTCACATACCTTGTAAACGGAATTTTTTCATCGCAATACTACCAAACATAACTCCACAAGCAAATCCGACAATACCAGTTCCAGCTGAAAGCGGTAATGAAACTTAATGAAAGAAATTCTATTTAGCTTGTTATTACCTTGCCATTTCTGAATTTGATGCTGTGGTACACCAAATTGAAGTTCAAGATATTTACCAAGAAAAACGAAAAATCTGAAACAAATACTTCTATTTTGAATAAATTGTTTTCATATTTTACCCTTTGAATGCAAGAACATCCACAATACGACCTAACATAGCACCAACAAAGATAGGATTACGGAATAAAGCTTTGACTGTTACCACAAATTCTAAAAAATTATAAGTTTTTCTCCAATTTTCAAACAAAATTCAAAGAATTACCATCAATTTTTTCTTTAACAGTTGCATGATCATCATTCTTAACATGACGATCTCTCAAATTCAATTTTTTGGTCTTTTTACGCGGAGCTTCACTAAACAATGAAATCTTATTATATGTTTATAATAATTTTAATTACATCATTGCTTGTCCTTCAATAGGCATTACATCATTAGATCCATCATCTTCATCCAAATCATCAGATGGGAAGAAGAATAAAGCTACAGATGGGAAAAACAGAACACACCTGTAATATACAGTTCATTCATAAATTCTTTACTAATTACTTACCCAAAGATGAGGAAACCTAACCACCAACATCCGATCCACATTGGATCTTGTGGCCTCAATCCTTCTGGGGCTGAAAAGATCAATTTGAGAAAAAAAACTTTGATCTAAGAACTTACGACTAAAAGTATAATAAATAGAATTCAGTTTACTACCAACCAATAATCCAATTACAGGTCCAAGAATTTTAACAAAAAACATACAAGCTGTAATATTATTTGTTTTTACTTTTTTATAATTATAATATTCTAACCAAAATATAAAGGTAAATTATTCTTTTTCACATTATCATCCATAAGAGGCAAACCCAGTGAAAATGGCATTGTTCTGATAAATTAAAAATAAATTTGTCTCAAATTTGAAAATACCTTCCAACTCCCAAAACTAATAAACCACCAAAAATCATATAAAACGGTCCCATACCCTGTTTTTCTTGTTTACATTCATCAACAATATGCTGAAAGATTAGTTTATATTCTTCAAAAATTTCATTTAGAACTCACATCTTGTCTCAATTTGTTGATAGATGAATGACAAAAAGCATAAGGAAGTGAAGATACGATACGAACTAATGATATCTCATCAGGTGTTACCTCATAAACATTTTCAAATTCAGCCTGAAAAGCATGACATGAGCATGAAATTCTTTTATAATAAAAAGTTTTAAGGATATGAGAAACTTACTCTAATAGCTTGACAGACGTGAGATTTTTCATTATGAGAACAATATGCTTTATATCTTGGATAAATTTCAGAAGAACTCTAAATAAAATTAATTATAAAAAATTAAAAAGCAATATTCAACCATGTTTGGTACAAGAGGAATTTCATTATTCTTATCTAAATACTTGATGGAATCCAAAAACCATTGATCGGGATCATGAGTGAATGTAGCATTAAGGGCATATCTACAGAATTTATATAAATTATATTTTATAATAATATTTTTATATTTTACTTCATAATTTCAAAAGGAATGTCTGGCTTAATGTACGTATCATTCACATCAAATCTTTCAACTGGGAATAGAAAATTCGATGAAGCAATCATAATATTAGCCAGTGAGATGAGAATACAACCTCCACCTATCCATCTGGCACGATTTCCCTAAATTTTTAAATTTTTGGGTTTTGTTAAATATTTCACACTCATACTTTTCCTCCAAAATAGCTTGTAAACACAACCACAGGAATATAGGCAAAATCTCCAGCTGATACCATAGTACCACTCAACTTCGACGGAATTTGAAATTGTTTTTCAATGTAAGTAACGGCACTGAAATGAAAATATTACAAAACCGTATTTGTGTATTGCAACAACTTTAATTCCAACTTGATGTTCTATCTTAACTTAATCATATAAGTAGGTCATTGATTTATATATTATATTATAGTTATCATGAGTTTTGTTTCATAGTGAAGCTGACCACAATGAGAAATCATATTTATAACTAATATTTTACTCAAAAAATCATTTGAAAATTTGAACTATTATTTTCTAAAGAGATAAAAAAAAGATTTTTGATAAAAAGATTTACATGCTTGATAAGCGATTAAAACTCTGAGAGGTTTTTGCTTGTTTGTGTTCCAAATACGTATCTGTATCTATCTTATGTCTTTCATATTGTATACACATCTAAGCACACAATACAATACATTAAATATCTTCCGAAAAGAACATAAAAACTTTTAAATATGCTTGTTAATGGAGTAATTATAATGATACTATCAGATATCGTAGAGTACATATTACAGAAGCTTAATGGAATAAACTTACGCAGTCATATAAAACCCTCCGATTGATTCGAGGAAATATACTGTACCGAACACCAGAAAAAATAGTTTAATCTGAAAAAAAAAATAAAACAATACTATTTGAAATATTTTTGTTATAAGTATGTAGTGCTGTCAATTAATTTTCACATAATCTGTAGTACCGTAATGGCCAGAAAGAAACTTTTTAAGATAAATGAATGACTTACCTTCGTACTGATATTCATGACGAAACTTTGACTTCGAGCTTTTTGACAGGAAGCTAAAAGCGAAGAAAGAAATAAATTCCGTTAAGAATAGTATAGTATACCAGTATATCAGTTCCAAAAATGAAATCAAAACAAGAGAAATATAGTGTCAGGAGAAAGAACCTGTTCAGTGCCAATCAATCCAAGAGTCTTATCGAAATACCTAGTAGAGGTTGATAACAAGCTCATTTCGTTTGCTGCAATGATTTCATATTATCATCCAGGTCACATCTTTAAATCATAACAACAGACTAAAAGGATTAATTTATAAGATCACAAAACTTTAAGAATATAATTAAATATAATGTTTTATTATGTTTACAAGAATTAAATAGAAGATTTTGCACATATTTTGTATTACTTAATATGAAAATATTGTGAAATGAATGAAAAATAATAATATTTAATATGGTTTATATTAATAAGATTTTATATATAAGTAAAGTACAATATATAACAATTCAACTTTATATTGTTTTTTCATTTTATTTATTATTTTTTTTAGAAAATAACTGATTAATCAATTAATATATAATTATTATCATATGCTAATTTTAGTATAATTCATATCATAAATAAACAATCAATAAATATTATTACATGTCAATTGTTTAATTACTATCTGACTTTACTGGTTGCATTCATAATATTATATTCAAAAAATCTATTTTTATTCCTTTTTTTATATTTAAAACTTCAAATTTACTTTATTAATAATTGTATGATAATATACTTTTTATGTTTATTTTAAGATTTTCAAATAAATTTGATGAAATTAGCACAAAAAGCAATTTCATTCGAAAAACAGTTTCAATGCTGCATTGTCAAAGCCTGTATGTTGATTATTGAGTCCATTTGTTCTGTCATACGAATGTCACCACGTCTTATTTAAACCAACAATAATCACGAATTTGACAAAGAAATCGAAACCTTTTTGTAGAGATATTATGCAGAGATGGTACGGCTAAAGAAGAAAACATAAAAAGAATGAAAAGAGAGAAAGAAAATAAAAAGATTTGAGAGAGAACAGAAATATAGGCGGGAGGAGATAAACAGACCGAACAAATGGAGCTTAGATGTATGAAAGAACTGTCCATCCATTCCCTTCAGCCAACCAATCCAGTATCTTCCCTGTCTGCTCCACCGTTTTGACATCAGTTTCAATTTTCTTGATCATCTGAGTTTAACACATCCCTCTCTTCTGTTTCAGCTGCTTGGTCGTCTGAAGCATAGCTCTTCAATAGCGATGTTACTTCCATTATTTCTGCTGATTAATACTTATATCTCAGTACTTCATGGCTTTATGCCTGAACCTGATTTAACTAATTCTATTTATAATCCAAGAGGTGGTATTGAACCTATAGATTATGATAACGAGGGATCTAATAGTAAGTTAATTTCTAAAAAAATATTCAATCTATCAATTTGAAAAACAATTACGTTTTCAATATTATAGCATTCTCTTATTCTATTTTAAAAAATATTCTATGAAAAATGATTGAAGTTAAAAAAATGAGTTGAATAATCTTTTTTTCGAAAGTAATTTTCAATCTGTAACTTTAGCCCTTGTTGAACTTGAAAAAAGTTCTGAAAATGTGGAAGAGCCGTCAATGAGTCCATACCGTAAAATGACTTTCCGGCGAAGAAATATCAACAGTGGAAGCTTTTTAGGGTAAATAAAAAATTGATCTTTTCACACATTTTCTGTTTTGTTCATTATGGAATCTTCTGTATCTTTATAGTTCTTCCGGGTTATCTCCGTTTTCTCGAATGGCTTATAAATCAGCATATGGATCTAATAGAGGATCTTCATTTTATCGAAACAGGTATGAGTTCAAGAATTTGATCGAATAATATTTTTAAATTTTCTTAAATTGCTATTACGTATCTGTACATTGATAGATTGTCAAATTACGGTGGTTCTATGGGAACATTCCCTACTTCTTTTTCATCTATTGGTGGTAATCAAAGATTAATTTATATTAGTATATTTAAATTTTAAGACTCATACAATCCAAGAAAAACTTTCCAAAGTGGCTTATTACGTGGGAACTCCAGAAATATGGGATACTATGGAAGCCTTAATGCAATGCGTAACAAATACAAATCAAGACCATTAGACTCTTATTCCAAAAGTTGTTAAAGAACAAATACAGAGGAAATATTTGTATATTCAGATGCTTATGGCACAAATGATTTAATGAGCAGCTTTTCGACTATGCCAAACGAGTATGGAGCTAAGCCTTTCATTCCAAGCCTTGGAAATGCTGGGTCCTTCATTCCTTCAGTTCCAGATCAAAGTAAAGCGCCGTTCACTATATCATGAACACAACCCGTTATTTTCAGACCGTTTCCCTTCTAATGTCGATTACATGTCACCTTTTGACGGTCGTTTAGCCGCCTCTCTAAGGCGGGAAAGTGATCCGTTCAAATCACAGATTTCTTCAAACAATTGGTCAGGAACGGTAGGCTTATCACTAATCTTCCGAAATGTTAATCTATTATTTTTTAAGTTCCGAAGTCCGTCTGAACGAGATGAAGCAATCTTGGATGGGTATGCAGATGCAAGCAAGAAAGTGGCCAAACTTTAAAGTTAACATATTGTACAGACATATATTTTCATATTTATTAAGATAATTTATTTTTCTACATAAATAGAAAAAATGAGTACACAAAACATCAGGTGTGAAACACCTAGAAACCAGTAAAAAGGGGAAATTAAAGACCCAGGTGTAAACACCGTATGGAACATATTAAGAACCGGAAATATTCGAGGAACATTTGTATGTATAAAAAAAGAAAACATGCACACTATATACCCTGAATCACGACAAGTAACCCTAAAGTTAGTCTCGCCCATTAAAATCAAATTGCGAGAAAACTAAAGAGTTCACTGAATTTTTGTCAAACGTCCAAAAAAGGACAAAGCTTTAAACATTTAGAATACAATAACTTTAAGATCGTACAAAACTTAAGAAGCAGCACTGACAGGGTTGGGGGTAGCGGCAGCAGCCTGGGGTCCCTTTAAAGGTAAAACAATACGTGGCTTAACCATTGATGAAGTGCGGGCTGAGGAATCTTTATGAACTTCATATCTGCAACTGAAATTTGTTATTTTCATGTTCTTTATCAAATGTCACCTGAGTGGTTCACTATCAGGAATGCCGAGCTTAGCTTTGAGTACATAACCAATTCTTGTGTTCACATCATCCTTAGTAGCATCACGGGTCCAAAGGGAGACCTTAGAAAGTTAAGTATAAAGTAAAATATGACATGTGTAAGCCACCTTGTCTCCTTTTTGGCGAACATTAACTACAGCGCCGCAGATATATTCTCCTAAGTCCTCAAATTGCTCTCCGATAATAGCCATCAAAAGTTCCATCCAATAATGATCAAGAAGTTGGGCACGTCTCTGTAAAACACCAGCTTTGTGAAGGATTTAACAATTGGAATACCTGCTTGTCAACAACAACGAGCCAACGTCCTCCTTTAACATTACTCTCGTCCTCCCACATTGGCTTGATTCCCTTCAACAGCTCAATATAGAAATATCACACTTTACAAAATACCTCTTTAAAAAGATAATAATCAGAACCCCAGTTCAATCCGCTGGCAGTTTGAATATGATTGTATAAGGCCCAGAAGTCTTCAACAGATTCAAAAACTGATACCATCTTTAACGAAATGGTGAAACAAGAATATTATTTGCACTCAAACCTTTAAACACTCTTCCCAATCCTTGTTACGGTCATTTTTCAAATACCATAAAGCCCAACGAGATTGAAGAGGATGTTTAATCAATAATTCCTTAGATAATCCAACGACTTCAGTCGATTTCTGCTCATTCTACCATAAGTAATGGATAAAATTAAAAATTAAAACAAAGCTTACTTCAACATTTGATTCATTTGGTTCAGATGAGCTCGACTTATTAGCGCTCATTTTAAAAGATTTAAAAAATTAACTTCACCAAATAAAGATAAAACTAAGGTAAATTTAGCGTTCGCTAGAAGCGCACTGTTTCAAATGAATAGTTTCCCGAAAGAACGAACCCATGCCGGGCTTTATTTTTAAGGCATTCGTGCTGGGACCAAATCTAAGTTTAATTTCTGCCTTATGCTAAATATGTATATGTAAAAGCGTTACATATAAAAATGAATTAAATTAAACAAATTGAAAAAGAAATAAATAATGCAAAAATTAGAGGTTAAAAAAGAGTATAGAATTTAAATTGAGAAATTTCAAATTAATATTAAATGCTTAAAATGATATCATTCATGCTATAATTTTTCTTATTATTTTTGTATGTTTTAGTATATTGTGAAGTTATTGAAAGATTATAATCAAAATAGTTAAAATAACATCTACTATGGCTAATTTGAATGCACGATTTTTTGTGCAAACATAAGGGCACACTTGCTTAAAACAATTGGAAGTTATTAATAAAATTATAAAATCAAAAAGGGGCAAGGCTGAAAAACGCGTGAGGACTGTAACGTACGAATAGTTCTAAGAAATTCTGTTAACGATGCATTTTTCCAATTATGTTCAATATCTAATGTTTTACACTGATTTGACTGAAGGGATTTCCCTCAATGTACAGTATTTACCTCGAAATGAATTCTCGCCTGAGATATTAAACCATTGAACTATTTATTAATTAGTTCGGAATAAATTCGTCTGTTTATCCTGTCCTCATGTCCGTTTAGGTGGTTTATTTTCATAACATTATTTCAAAAATTATTAAATTACGAATACAAATCTCTTTAACAAAATATTCAAAAATATTCAATTTGGAAATCAGTTTATTCATGTTTCAATGATAAGTTTTGCATTTTTTACCAATTTCCCTAGCTATTATACATCATTGCATATGGTAATGATATTCTTGATCAGCGGTAAGATATAATTAAAGGACTGAACTAATCGGAGTCCTAGCACGAAATCTCGGAGGCCCTCTGTCGCATCGGCCGTATGTTCTTATATTATGTGACACATAGAAAAGAAACAGCAAAATATTAAATAAATACTAGTGTTCAACGGTCAGCTTCCATATGTGATTCTTTATTTTACTTTCAATGCCAAGAAACTTTGATATTTTAGAAAAATATTTATGGTGATTTCTAATTATATCATGAATTGGAAATTTTAAAGAATGCAAATGTTAGAAAAAAGTTGTATTCAAGTTTCTCATCACATTTCAATCAAAAATTCAAGATTTATCGATTGTTCGCGTTTTCACGTAAATATAATTTTTTGTTTGGTCTTCTACTGAACGGTTGCTTACTGAATTCAAGTAGTTTTCCATTTTTCAACTAAGCTGTTTGTATCTATATCACTTCGACTAAAATAAATATCTTAACAGAAAAAGATAGCTTTAGGAAAATAATGTTGAAATATTGCTGTCTCTATTGAGTACTAAGAAAACTCATCTTTAAAATTTTCAAATGTTTTCTTTAAACAAAATGAGCAGTTACAGAGATTGAATATGAACTTTTGACTTCTATGTGCGTACAGTTTTTAAAGTACTTTTCGACTTAAAGTTGTAGTTCCTTGTAGCATTTTTTTCCTTTACATCTATATTAATTGTTTAAAAGTTGGTAAAAACGGATTCCTTGATTTCTAATCATCGAAATTTTGTTTCTCGTTTTGTAATTGAATAAATAAGAACATTATAAGCTTAACCATGTGGGTGGTTAATAAGTTTTCTTTGAACAAAATGGAAGTACTGCGTTCAAAGTGTTATTAATAGGTTTTGACACAATTCCTTAAAATTCGATTCTTAAATTATGTTTTAAGTCGTTTGAAGTTGCTCTGGGCTGCTTTTCCTTTCGTCTAATTGAATGACGTTTGCAATTTCTTCATCTGCCTACATACAAACATCCTGATTCACCTTTAGTGAAATCTTTCTTTCATTTTCTATTTTAAAATTTTTGTTCGAAAATTCTAAATTGTTTAAAATTCTTAGGCAATTTCCGTCACTTTTTTTAGCTTCTTATCCCATTAGTTACTTTTGAAATAAGCTGTTTAGTAAGATTTGTGATGTTCCGCCTTTCTTTATATATCGTGCATTGAATTACTATTTTTATATTTATCTCTGAAACATAAATTTTTGTCTTTCCTCAAACTTGAATAACCTAGCATCATTTAGTAATTTTCCGGAAAAAAAGACCAAAAATACAAATAAATTATTCACCAATTTAATATTTTGCCAAATGTTTCTTCTCTCGCGTGTCTCTTGTTTGTAAAATGCTTTTGTTCGTGTCAAAAATTATTATAATGGCCTGTTAGAAATAGTTTTTTTGGCTTTTGATTTTTTAAAAAAGAAATAAATAAAAAAAAGTATAATACAAACCCTAATCAAAGTGTAGTAATTCAAAGCTAGTCCCCAACGTTTTTCTAATCTCCTCTAGCATTATATCCAAACCACAACCATTGTTATATGGTAGTTTCTAATAATAATAATAACCAACATTTGTCTTTTCGGAGCTCTGTACATCATGTTCTTCGTTTTTGAAATTCTGCTCCTTTTCTATTCTGTCCTCTATACTATATCTTGTTCTTTCTTTATTTTTTTCTTTAAGCTACAACAGTATTTCTATATATATTAGATTATAAAATAAATTTTTCTTGATGATCGTAACAACCATGAATAATATTCTGTTTTAGACAGAAAAAACTACAACACCAATTAACCTTTAGCGTAGTCGTAATAATATTTTAATTCTCTTGGGCGAAATAGTACAATTTGGGCCATTTGTCTTTCTTTTAGGAATAAAAATGTTTTAAAGTATTTTTACTTTCAAACATATTTAACGAACTGTCTCATCTCATGCTCGATGTCCTCTATGTCTTCGTCAATTGAGCTAGTTGAAACACAGAATAAACTAACTGCTTATTACTTCATCAAATTCATAAATGATATTAACTCATTGACTAGTTTCGAGGCAGGCTGCTGCTTTTCAGCATTTCTCATATCAACCACCATATTTGAACTTTATAGGAAACCGCTAGTTTTAACATTTGTAAGCTCTGTTTGTCTTTTTTGGTCAATAGTGATCAAATTTAGCAATCTTTGACTGTGGCATTTTAGCTTTTTCTCATAATTACTTTTATTTCCACTGTCAGACTGCAGTAGATTCCGGGGTTTCCGATGAAGCTAACTAGTTTTACAATAGGTCATTAAAGTTTTTCCTGGCATTCCGACGAAAAATAGCACTATTTCTCTATACTAACAGCGATAGGATAAAAAAATTCTATGAGCTAGCTGTCTAGGCAGAGAAGCGTCACAAACCTCTGATAGAGCGAAATAGAGTGAAGGATGCAAGATGAATAAGAGAGGAAAATATAGAGAAAGAAAAGGGGAGAATAAGAGAGAGAGAGATGGAAAGAGGGTGGCAAAGAGAGGGAAAGAGGAAATAAGAGAGTATAGAGAATGGTAAAAGGAGAAAAGAGGGATGGGCAACAAACGAACGTAAAAAAAACTTATTTCTAGCCAATTCTGTCTGTCTCCCTCTTTTCTTAGTATGTATTCCGCTGATGTCGTATTTTCTTGTTAACATGTTTAGAAAGCAAGCTAAATAAAATGTCAAAAAATATATTCTTTGCTAACTCTTGGAATACGGTTTCCAACATTTACTTTTATATTAACTTATGTATCAATTATACAATCTTACTTGCTTTTATCTGTTCATGAGCTATACCTTTTGGAAGCAAGAGATGAAAAAAAAAGAGATTTTTTCGTTTGGCTTTGTTCAGTTAGAAAACTGAAAAAAGTCAAAATATTTTTCCTGATCATCAATTTTTTATTTTCTAATCATACTGAACTAACATACCTTTTCATTGACTTTGTTTTGTTTATCCTGATTTTCTCTTTTCGGTTCAGCATTAGCTTTCTAGGCTTTTTAGGTCCTATTCGGTTTTCCGCACTAGAGATTGTGGCAAGAAATTTTAAAGAAAAGCGAAATACATTAAGCTTTAAGCAGATGACTGAATTCATCCAACTTTAGGTCTGTCGTCGTCTTCGTCATCGTCTGGCCATCTCCCCTCTCTCACTTAGCCCCATAAACCACTTAGCTTTTCGTTTGAGTCCCATCGGTTTTCCACAAGACAAAACATTGAACGGATTATGTTTATTTCGCTGACTTGCCAAGCTTCTATTTGGATCTAAAACTTCTCAAAAGAAAACTATACAGTAATGGTCAGCAAACAAATTTTATTTTTATGAAATGTTGAAAACCAAAAAAAACTGCTCACAAAATTCAAAAAAGGAGATTAATGTAATACTCATTTCCCTTTTGCTTCCTGTGTTGATGACCATTCTACAAACCGACTTCTCCTGCTCTCCCTTTCTCTCTCCTCTCGTATTCCTTGTCATCGTTCAACAGCATCCCGCATCAGCAGAATCCATAGCCGTCATCATCTGGCAGCTTCCTTTCCGGACTTAATTTCCAGAAATGTCGCTTTCTTTCATGTTTGTGTGTCATGATCTGCCTTCCACACATATGCATGTAGTTCATTCTATCCTTTTATGAAGCCCGGATCCTCGAGCTCTTTTCCTCAGTCTCTTTTTCTTTTATAATCTTTTTGTCTAATTCTATCGCTTTTCATATATAATTCGTTCATTTCTACTCAAAGTTATGAATATGCTTCAAGTATTGATTCATTTCATCAAATGAACTAGTGAAGTTTACATCATATTTTATCAATCTCCTTTTATTCTTCCCTGCTCCTCCTCTTTCGTCGTTGTCGTCATCATCAGTCTTCCCGTTCTTTTTAAAGCCAAGTTTGTCAGAGAAAAAAAGAAGATATATGTATAGATAAAAATATACATACATGTATATAAATAATATAAAATATAAATGTATATATACATATTTTTTTCATTTTAATACGAAGAGATATAAGAAAAAGAATAAGATATATAGAGGGCAAGAGAGAAAGAGACAGCGCGAGATGGAAAGATGAAGAGAAAAAGAGGGCGAAGAGTGAAACTTGGAGAATGCAGGGACACAGAGAGAGAGGTCCTCATATCAATGCGATCGGATGGTGTAGGCCTGGGCCTCTAGACTTGAGGCTGCTTGCCTGACTGGCTGAGCTTGCATGGGCCCATATCCGTATGCAGTCGTCTCCCCTATCGCCTGGGCTTTCGCATTGATTTTCCGTGCAGGGCCAATGAGCGCCGATGGCAAATTCCATTCTATCCACCATCTGAGGGAAACGGATTCCATCAACGCAGTCAAAGTAACCACTTCCACCGGAGGCTTTCTACTAACCTTAGCTTTGCTTTTTTCGGCAAAAGCTTGATCAAAATTGTTCCAAGCAGGACTATATATGAAGGTTTCCATCAGTCATCAGAACAATTGACTTGAATATGTTACCCAGAGTGAGGTGGGAGGGAAACATATAGAGAAAGGGAAAGAGGGAGGGAAGAAAACGGCAGGGAGATATGGGTGGAGAGGGTATGGAGAGAGAGAGGGGGGGGAGAAAAAGACGGGGGGAGAGATGTATCAGTCGTTCAGCAGTGAAGGCTCAGCCTATTGATTGCAGACATGCCTGCCTCCTAATGGTCGTACTCCGTTTTCTCTGTCTCTCTTCAACTTTCTCTTTCTCTGTCTCTTACTCTCTTTCCCTCTCATTGGATTAGTTGGTCGTCCTGTAGAAACAGAGAAAAATACTGACTGCATTCTACAAAGGCATGGATATTAAAAAAGTAAGCGAGAGAGTGAGAGTTATTTAATTCTAATAAGAACTTCTGTTATGCTTTTACTAACTTGCTTGCCAGATGGTTGACGCTGCTGACAGGCCCAAATTTGTCTTGTTCTTTCTAACTATTGTGATTTTGCTGCTTTCTTCACTGATATCTCAATCTTCTTAGTCGTGTTTCGCGTTATCTCCGTAGTCCTTGTGGGAAAGATGGCGTTGAGAAGCTACCTTCTAAGTCTTCGCGTGGTTTAAAGATTGCAACATGCTGTCATTCAATATCATTGAATCAGCAATCGATTTCTTCTTTTTCTTCTTCATTTCTTCTAATTTTACTTCACTGATTATTTCACTAGAAAAGATTATTGACTTTATATTAGAAAATAATATTTTTTTCTATTTGAACATACCTAAAACTCTAGAAATTAGACAAAAGATTTGCTAAAGTTTTTTCAACCAATCCAATTGTATACAGTCCGTCCTATTTCGGACAGCCAAACACATTTCTCCCTCCATTGTTGAAAGTAAAATAATGTGGCATAATATATCGTTTATATTTACGTTCTGTATTTATTTATTTTGTATTTAACAATAATTTCAATTATCAACATTCCTTATTTATTTTATTTTTCAACTATTTTAACTTTATTATATATTTCCTACATGTAACAATATGAATTGTCAAAAATTGCTTTTCCTACTTTGTTCCTCTGTCTCTCTTCGTTTTCTCGTTTAATTCGTTTTTAATTCTCTTTCTGCCAAAATATATTTCCATTTTCATATTCCAAAAATGTATTTGTTGACCCACTTTCGATTCTTTTAATGTTTTATACAATTCCTTATCATTTGCTAAATGATGATCGTTGCTTCTAAATATTTTTATTTTACAGTTTGCTTTTTTCCTCTTCTCTACCAATATTTCATTATCGTTCTAGTCATCTTATTTTGGAATATTTTTTCTTAAACCTTTTCTCTATCTTTCTCTTTAAAACAATTCGTCGATGTTACTATATTTCAACAATTATCCTATTTTTCTTTTTTAATTAATATACAATAGCAGTCCACCCCACTATCGGTCTCTCTTTCCTTCTCTCCCACTCTCTCTCTCTTTTTATTTCTCTCTGCAGTTTTGTTGCTCATATAATATATTTCTATTTTATTTAAATTTCGTACATGTGTTATCAACATCTGTACGAATCTTTTTTCAAAAGTTCAATACTATTTTAAGTTTAATTCCAAAGATCGACTAAATAAAATCGCACTTTGTTGACTTTAACGGTCAATCAACATACCGAATATAGTATTTATCTGACATATCTGTTCAATAATCCACATGTTTCCATTTGTATTACTATACTGATCAAGATCAATGTTTTCTTCTTAATTAACAAACATTACGTATTTTGCGTACATCATCTAAGCTTCACATAATGTATTCTTCTGATTATAACAAGCTGCTGTATTATATCGTTATCCATTCAAAAAAGCCTAATATTTATTTGATTTCCGTCTTTACTAGTTAATTCGGATTAGTCATGTTTTTCTCACCATTGAAAACAGGTATTATGTTTTTTGATCTAATACTATTCGAGATTTTTATAATGGGAACATTAGCCAAACATCAAATAATTTTAAAGATAGGTAGAGGGAAAAGAAAGGTTTGATATAGAGCACAGCTGCTTAATGACAAAGCTCAATTGATTTCCCCAACCTTGCTCTTTTACTCGATCATTCATACCATTCTCTGTTTTCACCAAAATGTTATTAATTGCATCGTATTTGATACATATACATACATATATATACATATCCTCATGTGAAGGATCTCGGATTTTCTATACTTCTGTATTTGTTTTTTCAATATTAGTTCACCACAGTTATTTGTGAGCACATGTGCTTTTTCGCTGAGATTGTTTGTTAATCCTTTCATTTCTTTCGTTTCTTTTGCTCGTTTTCTTTTCAACCTCGTTCGTTTTCTTAAAGAATTTAGAAGTTGTCGAGGATGTCAATGAACCGTTGGCAGATATCCTCTTCGACTTAAAAGATATCTGGCAGAACATATTTTTACGTAAATTTGAGATGAACTTTTTATTTTTTGGAACTAAACTGTATGAATCAGATAATAGGATTAATATTTAAACGTTATTCTTCCCAGAACGACAATATGATTTGTAATATTCTTGGGCTCGTGAAGCTAGTTGTTGAATACTGTTTCGTTTTCACTGGTTCCTACATTGTTTTAAATATCAATCCGTAATATAATTTCTCTCCCTTCCATTTATTTTGGTTAGATTTACTTGTTTATCCATTTTATTCGCATTGATTATGTTTGAACGTACCCATATGTTTATAAGCTCGCGTGAATATCGTGCGAACTCTGTTGCTGACGTCGAGCGTTCACGTTTTCGTCCCCGTATGCATTTTAATTAAAGTTAATCTTGCGAACGGTTGTGTATAATTCGTCCCTACTAACTTTCTCAAAATATTATTTTATTATCATCTTCGTTTTTTTCTGCGTTACATTTTTTTCTGATAATGTTTTTATGTTTCAACTCACAAAGAGTCTTTCTGTTGTTCGGGGGGTTTTGTTTTTTCCGGCATTCCATTCTCTCGACTTCTTTGTATACGCTTTATTCCCATCTTACAAGCTTTCTATTTCTTCACACATCTTCTCTTTTGGTTCTCTTTATTTCTTTTTAGCCATCTATTTAGTTCTCAAATCCTTTTTCTACTAAAGTGATTGTTTTTATTAAATTTTTACTGTCTTTTCCGTTTAATTACTCTTAGTTAAGCTTTCCGGTTTTGCTCTGGGTTTAACTTACAGTTTTCAAACGTTTCACCGATCCTTTCTTTCCGGACGCTACCCTAAATTTATCAAAACTTTTGTATTTTTATAGAAAAATGGCATTTCCCCCACCTTCCTATCTGACTGAAATTCCTATCATATAATTCATCTGCCACAAAATCCTATACTTTGAAATCTCCAATTGTTCTAGAGATGTTATTTTCTTCGCACTCACTAATTCATGTTACTAACAATATATTTTACCTGAGGTATCCAGATTAGCTTCCAAGTGTTGTTTCATTGAACAGGCATGCTCTGGCATCCTGGATAAAACGAACACAGGGATACACTACTTGAGCTCTCCATCATTTAACATCTGGTGCATATGCTTCACCAGATTCGTTTAAACTCCTTTTTACACTTTTTATATTTATGTGTAGCTTGTCCCTCTTCACATATATATTCTCTCTTTAATCAAGCAATAATTCATATACTAGAATATAGATAATGATCTTTTATTATACGTTCATGATCTTTCTTTTAGATTAAACGAAAGGTTCTCGTTCTTGTGCATTTTACTTCACATGTGAACATTCTTCATAAAGTCACTTTTGTAACTACACAATACATCCTTTCTATCCCAAGCCTCTTCGAATTTTGTTAAAATGATCTCCTATATAACGACTCACGTTTTCTAAACCAAAACGAAAAGTCTTTATTTATGAGAATTCTAGCATATTCCCAACATCAATAGCTCATGTATACTCACTAGTGTATTTTTGTATATCTATTATTCCATATTTCTGCATTTTACATTATTGTTAACATTTTCAAACTATTTTATGGCTTTATGACTGTACATATTATAAAATTTCTGAGACTAATACTATGTTATTGCTGAAATGGTACGTGGAATTTGGCATACTAGACCTTATCATGTCAACCATTGTCTTATCAATTTGTGTCGCTTTTCTTCGGTAGCTAATCCTTTTAAATCATACTAATCTTATATATATATTCGTCTATTTTCTCTCCCAATTAATCATTGTTTGAATTTATGATCAATAGATTCGACTTTAAGCTGGTAACATCGTGCTTCTGTCTGCACTCTCCTCCGTTCCACGCTTATTGAAGTTGCAAACTATTAATTGTAGAACTATCTCAATTTTTGAATCGTTCCATCTTTGTTTCATTCGATAGATGCTTTAATTTTACATTATTTTCAGTGCCGGAATAGGGCAATGTTATAGATCGTTTGATAGAGACGGATTGATTAACTGAAATTCCTTTATAAGGCGCGGCCCAATGGCCAAGGAGTTTACATTCAACTGGCGTCCTAACATTCATCCTCTTTTATTAGAGGGATCCTTGTTTGATAGGCTCGAAGATGTGGTTTGTTTCATAAGTTTCATTATATATCGTATATTTTCTTTCAATAGGAACTCCAAAACGAAGCAAAAAATCTTGTTAGAGTTGACGAATTTGGATTTTTCATTCAAATTTTGATAGATGGTCGCGATGCAGTTGTCATTGATATGTCCCAGGTATGTTCAAAACAAAGTAATTGTATTCATCAAGTATATGATTCAGGTATGGGAAGCAAGGCGGTACGGTAGTCCGGCAACATGGAAGGCGGAAACAGATCCATCACCTAGAACGACTAAAGAAAATTTTGAAGAACGTATTGTTTGGATTACTTACGGCGAGGATATAGTTAACGTGAAAAGCGTATGTCTAATAGCTGATACTATGGAAATATCTAGGGTATGTATTATAAGTTATCTTTAACACCTTTTCTATTCATGAATTTTAGACTTGGCGCCACGCGCTTAATGATATTTTGAGACAAGCAAAAGCTCGACATGTTTGTCCAACAACAAATTTTCTGAAATAGTACGTTTTCCTATTATTTTCTAACGATAATGATGGCTAGAAATTTGCTATTTGTTCACAATACAGCAAGTCGTCAATACATTGGTGTCTTTCGTGAACTGCATGCTAGTTCATTTATGAATTTGTAAATATACTGATCGGTTGCATACTGCATACTGCTCATATAGTAGTCGTGAATGTTTTATCTGTTTATTCAACTGATATTCATTCAAAGTACTAACGATATATTCTTTCAAGCTGCTTTTAACAGATTATGCTCAATATTTAGGAAAATTATAACTGAATTTTATTTTCAGTTGGAAATGGCTCACCTTAAGTGTATCAGATCGAAGGAAGATTCCAACGAAACATCTAATCAAAACGTTTTCTTCTGGAAAATCCGAAAAGATGGTCCAAAAGTGCCTTGCTGATCTTGGTTTAGGAGGAGAAAAAGTATGTTTTAATTTGATATTGGTTTGTATGCTTGTGATGCGTTGTGTGGATTTTTTTCGGATGCTGTGTAGTTATCACGAATACTCTTTTCGTGATTTTGTGCATGGTTATACATTATTCTAATGCTGTATGCATGTGTTGTGATATATTTTATCCAAACAGACGTTCGAGAAGAAATTGAAGGATTTATTTTTGAATGTTGTAAATCTGTTGTGATTGTGTGTTTATAGTATTCAGTACCACGGGTAATCAATCGTTCAATGGGAAGGAAACTACGTAATTTCTACAAATGCAGAAGTCGTCGGAAGCGAAAGGTGGTTTTGTTGTAGCATGTAAATGATCGCATTAGCTTTGTAATGATTCTTTTGATCGTTTTTAAAAGAATTGAAAACTTTCCTCCAATTTTGTGACAATTTTTTCATTCAAGAGTTATGTATACATGACACTTGTAATATATTATGTTTCTTCTGTTCTAATATACTTATAATGTATTGTTATGATTTAGGATAAGGAGGAAATTGATGTTGAAACACTCACATTCGACAGATTCCAACGCCTATTATACAAGATCTGTCCTCGAAATGATGTTCAAGAGTTATTCGTTAAATTGTAAGATTTCCTTTTTTTCCCTTCATATAACTATATTCTTTAAAGATCTGGACAAAAAGAGTTTCTAACTACTGAACGATTAGTTGTATTTCTTAATGAAGAACAACGTGATCCTCGGCTTAATGAAATTTTATTTCCTTTCTACGATAATGCAAAAACTCAGGCTTTGGTCAATAAATATGAAACAGATTCAAATTATCTTGAATCAGGTATTATATAAGGAAGTATTTTGTTTAAAAATAGTTAAATTACAGGCAAAATGTCTGGTGAAGCTTTCTTAAAATACTTGATGTCTGATGAGAATTCTGTTGTTTTTCTTGATCGCGTTGATCTTTTCCAAGATATGGATCATCCTTTATGTCACTATTATATTAACAGGTTTTCAACTGTTACAACATTGTTTTTCTTATACTTTTTTTCAGTTCCCATAATACTTATCTGACGGGTAGACAGTATGGTGGTAAATCTTCTTCCGATATTTATAGACAGGTCTTTCCTGTACATACGATAATCGTTTAAATCATATTTCTTATAGGTTTTGCTATCTGGATGTCGTTGTATTGAATTAGATTGCTGGGATGGTACTGGCGACAATAAAGGAGAGCCTATCATAACCCATGGAAAAGCTATGTGCACTGATGTGTTTTTCAAGGTTTCATTTCGAAAACGTATTCTTCATAACTTTAGTAATTTAGGATGTTTTATATCAAATTCGTGATACCGCATTTGCTAGATCCGATTACCCTGTAATTTTGTCGTTTGAAAATCATTGTTCCAAATCAAATCAATTGAAAATGGCACGATACTGCATGGATATATTTGGTGATATGCTGTTAGCTAAGCCATTCGATGAATTTCCGGTTTGAATAGTTACTTTATTTTTTTAATTACTGTTTTTTACAGCTTGAACCTGGCGCTCCTTTGCCTTCACCTAACCGTTTAAAACGGAAAATTTTAATAAAGAATAAAAGATTAAAACCTGAGATAGAAAAGCATCAACTGGAACAATTTCTTCGTGAAGGAAAACTGGATGAAGAAGACGAATTTCAAGAAACCCCTGAAGTTGTTGGGGAAGATGTAGTTATGCCACGTAAGTATTTTTTATTTTTTGTCCCTGTGTCCTCTAATCCAGACGATTTTTGGTTTAGTTGTTTTCATTGGCTTGTATTTTCGAAGCATTGCTTTTTTTATTTTGATTCAAGCAAATTGCCTGTTTAACCGTTAATTTAGCTTCCGAATCTTGATTAACATTTTTTGCTGATTTTTATTCACAGTTTGAGATAATGCACCTTTCCGCGTGTTTGAACTTTCGCAACTCCTTTTCTAGAATTGTCTTTTCAATATTTATCAACTGGAATGGTGCATGCGTCTCCAACATTTTTGCTAATGATCTAATCCACCACTTACTCTTTTACCAAATTTATCACCCAGTACTAACCTAGTGTAACTAACCTGTCAAAATTCGTGGACAGAGGGTGTGGTACTTGGCCCTGGCCTTTACCATACATGCTAGCTTCTTTATAGCCGACGACGACATTTCGGATGAAGACGATCCGTCCGTACAATCATCAGACAATGTTATCCGAGGGCCACCAATTGAAAGCACACCTTTGCTATCTCCATCTGATCGAATCCAGAAGCTGTCCTTCCGATCGCCAAAGTTTTCGTTACGAGGAATCTCAACAAAACGACGGCAATCACCCATAGGTCTGTCCCTAGCTGGTTGATCAAAAAGCCTGAAATAGGGCTTATCGTAATTAATTTCCGCTTGAAATTTGTTATCGTCACCGTTTTGCTGTGCTTCTGTTCTGTCCTATGTGCATGATTGAGTATCCTATTATTTCATCTATCTTCCCTTCATATACACATATACATGAGTATATTTCTGACTATCTATCTGTTTATCGTTGTGCTTACTTTTCAGTTGGAGATCAACGTGCTCATCCAGAAGACGTTGCCGGGGTACCGCCCGTTCCAGCAAAAACCGGTAAGACTGTACGCTTCTATTCTTTTCCTTACCTTTCTATAATTTCCTTACCACGTACATATATGGATGAGGCGCAACTCAGCAATATTCTCTTAGTAGGAATCGAGCATGATAATATCCTGGAACTATGTTTTCCAAATTTTATTTTTCTTGAAGCATGAATCAAACAGTCTGAAGTGTTTAACAACACATACATATTTTCTGTTTACATTCCCGAATGCATTGTGTTCCTATCAAGCTGTTTTGTGCCATTAATTGTATTTAATTACTTCAATAACTTATTCTTTCCAGGAGAACCTTCGAAAGAAAACGATGAAGCTCATCCGGAACTTCAGAAGACCAACTTCATTTCGAAAAACCTTAAATCCTTGGGATTTTCGAAAAAACAGGTGTGTTACTTGCGTTTGATGAAAAAACGATATAAAGGCATTGAGTATGTTGTGTTAGGGATTGAAAATGTAAAACAGCTTTCTGCACAATTCTAACATATTGCACAGAATTTTTGCTAACCTATGATAATCATATCATATGTATATTGGATGTTCAAATTGAATCTAACTCTGAAATCTAAACAGGAACTGGTTGCTTTTGAACGAGGAGGGGCTGATAAACGATCTTTTCGTCGTACAGCTAAAGAAGATCATTCCGATTCTGCAGCTCTACTTGATCTGCCCCGTACAACTTCTACAAAGGGCAAGAAGAAGGCCCGTATTAACAGTATTATTCATCATACTGGCTATTTCATTAGAGGAGTTCCGTGGTTCATCATGGCCAAATTTGCCAATGATGCTATAAACTCATACTGAAATGCTCTAATGAAATAGCACAGAAATATTATTTTTGGTTTATCTTTTTTGATTAATTTGCTCGGGCTCCGCTATAAGCACGTTCAATCTGCACGGCCTACGCACTTTCGCCAATCCGTTTCTTTTTTCCCGCAAACGTTTCCCCCCTTTTTGATTAACTTATCCTTCATATATTAATTTAGTTATCTTGTTGCGTTGCACGACCCGCCTTAGCATTTTCATTTTGAAGCTTATGCTTGCTTTTGTTGAACATCATGAAAATATTTATTTTTAGGCTGTTTTAACTAAAGAAGAAGAAGAACGCATCTTTGCTGAATATCACTACACTGGAGCAACAACTAATATTCATCCTTTACTTTCTTCTCTTATCAATTATACTCATCCTGTAAAATTCAGTGGTTTTGATGTAGCAGACAGTATGTTTGACTCCTTTGTTCTTAATTGACTTTCATTTTAGATAATAATTTACATTTCCACATGTCATCCTTTTCCGAATCCACTGGATTAGGTTACCTGAAAGCATCTGCTCCAGAGTTTGTGAATTACAACAAAAGACAATTGAGTCGTATCTATCCCAAAGGAGCTCGTGTTGATTCTAGTAATTTTTTGCCACAGGTATCAAAGAAACATAAAGATTCTCCAGTTTCTTTTACTTTTTTTAGATTTTCTGGAATGCTGGCTGTCAAATGGTATCATTGAATTATCAAACTCCTGATATCTATATGCAACTAAATATGGGAAAATTCGAGTACAACGGTGGATCAGGATATTTATTAAAGCCTGACTTCATGAGACGGCCTGATAGAACTTTTGATCCATTCTCTGAATCTCCTGTTGATGGTGTTATTGCTGCTCATTGTAGTGTTAGAGTAAGGTTATTGTTTTTTATTCGAGTATACGCAAGTTATTAAGGTTATCGGAGCACAATTTCTTACTGAAAGGAAAATTGGCACATATGTTGAAGTTGAAATGTATGGATTACCCACTGATACGATTAGAAAGGAACATAAAACTAAAGTAGTAGCTGGAAATGGTCTAAACCCCGTATACAACGAAGATCCTTTTGTCTTTAGAAAAGTATTTTTTTTTCTATTCAGTTCGTTGTTAAAATATTCATATTTAGGTGGTTCTGCCAGAATTAGCTGTTCTAAGATTTGCTGCTTTTGACGAAAATGGAAAACAACTAGGTCAGCGTATTTTACCTTTGGATGGATTACAAGCCGGCTTCCGACATATTTCACTTCGAAATGAAACTAATCAGGTTATTTTGAATAATTGTTATCAATAAATTTTAAATTTTAGTCAACTATGCTTGTTCCGACTATATTTGTTCATATTGTTCTGAAAACGTACGTGCCCGATGAATTAAGTGGTATGTTTTTCTTCAGTTTTTTCTCGACATTAAATGTGTTTCACAGGTCTTGTCGATGCTCTTGCCGACCCACGAGCTTATTTGTCCGAGCAGAAGAAGAGAGAAGAAGCTTTGGCTAATATGGGCGTTGATGATAACGATATAGCTGAAGTGCCTATCACTAAGCCTAAAACAAAGCTTCTGCAAAAATCGAATGGATCTGCAGCCAATCTCTTAAATGAGTATGACTTGATTTTCTTTCTCTTTAAAATTTTCTCTTTCAGTAAGGAAAATCCACCCGTATCAGCTAGATCGGAGCCGGCAGGTCCTTCGATGCCAATGAAAACATATGCTGAGCCTGGATTAGACAAGTTCAAGGTTCACATTTAAGAAAACCTTTTTCAAATATTTTGAAATTAAAAAATAGGGAACTTCCATATCTGCTTCATTAAAACGTACTCTTCAAAGAAATCGGGGAGGAAGTGGTGCTTTATCTGCACCTCCTCCCATGAGCCGAGAAGCAAATGCTTCAGTTAGAAGAAAAGATGATAAACTTCAGGTTATAAGCCTGCTTTCCATTTAACTTTTTTGTAAACCTGCTTGAAATCATTTTCAATCAAAACTATCCGCGCATGTACCATTTTTGATAATGAACAGCAAGCCTTGTAATTTTTTGAAGCTCCCCTACGTTACAACTTTTAGGTTGATCCTATCGAAATTGAAGATCTGAGGAAAGACAAGCAGTTTGCTAAGCTACAGAAGAAAATTCAGAAAGATGAGGAAGATTTAAAGAAGAAACATCAGAAGCAGAGAGATTCCATTCAAAAACAGCAGGTATTTCTTTTTTATATTCCTAAAAATGTTTCTCAAACTTGAAATATGTGGGGTGATAGAAAAATTATATACTGCAGCCACGACGAGCTTCAATAGTCTGGATTGTGAGTTTTCAAAGCAAATATCTTGGCTTAATACCGTGTCATTGTTTATACTAAAAGTAGTTGCATGATTTTGTGTCCCAATCGATAAGATAAGTTAACAACAATCAAACGTTTTATAGAATAAGATGACTTTTTTAAAAACCATAAGAAAGCCAGCTCTACTAAAACTTTTTTTTATATTTGCTAATTCTACTACCGTTCATATCCGAATGAAAAAACAATTGTTTGTTGATATCATTACACTCGGAGTATAAAATACGAGAACTGTATACTCATTCGAATGCAGAGGAATATTTAAAGCATATTTATAGTAAGGACCTGAAGTATTCAAAATATAATCGTTCGGGTCACAAACTCATGCAACCACGCAATACTAAAATATTGTGAAGATAATGGTTTAAATACTCATTTAAAAAGCTTTTAAACAAACTTATGCCATTACATAATACTAAAATGTGTAATAATAATGGTTTTTGTCATATTTTTTTTAAAAACATTGTTTCTAGCCAAAGTTTTTGTCTATTATTTTAATTGCCAAAGTGTGCCTTTATGTGACAATCTGTAGTGAGCTTTTGTGAAATCTTTTCCACATAAGTTTTTTTAAGCAAACAAATGTGGATAAGTTAATAACACATAACCGACGGTCAACAAAAAAAGATAAAGGATCCAGAAAGTCTGTGTCTGAAAGAGGAGGAGGTGATGGTGGTACTAGTTCTGATATTGCTACAAATGATAAAGTATGTTTTTATTAACAGTATAGTTAAAATAAATAATTTTACAGGTTCGTTCGCTAGTTAATAGTCAAACTGATGAATGGTCTGCCATGATTAAAAAGCATGAAGTAGAGGAGTTTGAAATGAGGAAATCTCATGTAAAAGAGCAATACGATTTGCTAAAGTATGTAGTTTGTAAAATTTTTGATTATTTTATTGAATTTTCTCAGGAAATTGCTGAGTGATGCACAAAAAGCTCAAATGCAGGCACTAAAGTTACGATTGGAAGCTGAAACAAAGGAGCTGAAGCAGAATCAGACCAAAAAAAGTATTGAAGACGCAAGAGTAATTCAAATGGTAAGGTTTAATACTTTTTGATTTTTTTTCAATTAACGTCATACAGGATAAGAGTATAAAAACAAAAGCTGAACGAGATCGACGAGTGAAAGAACAAAATGATAAGAATTTGAAAATGTTTGTAGAAGAACGAAGACGTCTTGCCATGAAGTAAGAGATTTAAATAACATTTTTAACACACACGTTGATGATTTACAGAGCTGAAAAGCATGAAGAACAATTAGCTAAACGTCATAGCGATCAAGCTGATCAATTAGAACGGGAGTTTGATCGGGCAAAGGAGCAAGAAGAAGCTTTGTTCCGAGAAGATCAACTAGCGTCGCAGCCATCTTCTGTTGTTTGAATGGGTTTTTATTTATGTAAACAGTCATTGTTGCCAGAAATCCTTCTATGCCAAGTTTGATAGTTCCGACTTGAAAAAAGCTATTTTGACCGCCTTCTTAAAAAACTAAAGCCACATTAAAAGTCTGTGATTTAGAAGACATTCGTTGCTCACCTATATGGTCTCTTCTTAATTTATTTTTTCTTTTTGTTATTTGTATTTCAGAAAAAAACTATGAATATGTTTTGTGATACCTTCAGATAAAATAACAAAATTCTAGATTGACTAACCTTTATGCTTGTATATGAGACATACTTTATAATAACTTCATTTTACTACTCGTATTAAAGCCCCCCCCAACCCCCTGAAATACAACCAAATATTTTACAGCCTCTAATATACCCCATCCTCTAGAGACTTAGTTTGTATTATTTGATATTCTCCGGTGTATATTAAATTCCTTTGTATTTATAATTTTCATTCCCCATTCTCTTCTAATAATCACTTGATAGAGGAAAATAGATCATCTCAGTTAATCATTCCCTATTAGATCAACGATCTACTTAAACTCCTCAAAGTTTCGTAGGAATTATTTTGTAATCAGGTATCTTTTTTTTGCAACAGAGATTTTATTTGTTTCATAACACGGTTCTTATTTTTGTATAGATTTAAATATATTCTATATTGACCCGTTGTCGCATTTGTATAAAAAGCATCATTCGATCTATAATACGGAATTTTCAAATGCAAACTATAAATAATGAAAACACATCTCTATTGGTTTCGATGGGATCAACAAAGTTTTCATATTTTTCACTTTTTTTAATACAAGGCAAAACCAAAATTAAAAATTGGTGAAGAGAAGCAATTTGAGCAGATATTTCAACAATCATGCAAAGCCTACCCTTGAGCATCCATCTTTCGTGCATTCAAAGCCTGGAGGACAGCAGAAATCCGTATCAGGGCAACAAATTCCTGATGGGAACGGACAACATCCTAAACTTGATTAACACTATATATTCACACCCTTTTCAACATCATATACCGTGTTCTCCATTGGCAAAGACACAGCAAGTCGCATAATTAGGACAAGCAAACATATCTTTTGGATCACAAAGATTAGGAGCGTCTTCTATCTGAACTGCATATTGAATGTCTAAAAGGAAAAATTACCCTTATATCTAATTAATATTAAAAAAATAGAAAAACTTTATGAGAACAATCATTATCTTAAAAAACTTTACTCACAGAGGAATAGACAAATCAGAATTTTCATCCGACAATTAGTAGTTGACCGAATAAATCAATATACTTATATGGCAGCTGATAAATATTGAACAGAAGGAATTAATTTTCTTATCATTTAAGGATTATTAAGAGAAAATAGGAATAATAGACAATCAGAAGACCACAATCCGACTAGCAATACTATCTTCTTTTTTTTTACTTATAGAAAATTAAGTAGTTTTATAAAAATATTTGAAATTTTGTAAACATTTGTAGTTTTAAAGAATTGTTGACATATCATATTGTAAATCGAACCAAAGGAACATAAATCCCATAAGGAAGAAAAAGAGGAATGAAGTTACAATATACATTATTAGTGAAGTTCCACTGGCAAGAGATGTAAACGATATTAAACCTGCACAGAAGCAGCAGATAAGTCCATATGAAATCCATTTAAGTGATGTGTATCGGAAATATTCATCCTAAAATTGTATTAACAATAAAGAATAACATGTTAGTTGTATTATTTTACCGTTGTACCCCGTCTTTTATGACGACGAACTTTACATTCTCTGTGTTTCAGTGGTTTTTTCACTCTACGAGGAACATCTCTCACTGCTTCTTCTGCAGCATCCCAATTGTGGGGACCAAACATTCGGTAAATATATGGAACATTTGGTCCCATAAATAGTCTCATTCCAAATCGTGGATCTTTCAAAGCTATCTAATATGAAAGAAGTAAGATGGACAATCTTTTGGCAACAAAAACCTTCCAAACATCTGGTTTACAACCAATGATTTCTGCTATTTCGTCCATATATTTGATATAATCAACCTAAGTAACATTTGGATAATAGAAAAACATTAAAAAAAACCTGAATTGTATGTTTTTCACTTTTGAAATATCGCCTTTCAATTTGCTTTTGTTTTATTTCAATATCCTCTATTCTTCTTTCCGGTCCTGGTAGTTTTTGGCAGCCACTGAAAACTCTGGCAACCCATCGAGACTAAAAATGAAAACTTTTTACTGTTTTCTATTACATAAATAAAATTTATTTTACATGAGATTACACATATAAAATGATATCAATAAAAATACATTCATTATATTATTGTTAACTATTGTTGGCAAACAGCACGTGATTATTTTGACAAATTTTCGATCTGTGAAAATATCACCAACCTGTATTTCAGCGATAGGTGCAACACTTCCAATCGGTTGTATCAACCCAATTATAGCTAAATCGTTTCTTTCAGGAGGAAACACAAATTTATAAAGGTTCACTTTATGATTCTAAAATTATATTTTAAAACATTGAGAGTATACTGAAAAAAACTTCGATTGGAATGATTCCTTCAGGAAGGAACGGGAAATTAAAAGTATAGCCCGTACAATGTATCAATATATCACACTCAACTTCTTTACCATTAGTGAGAATTATACTGTTTTCAGTAAGTTCTTGAATATCTTCCTAAATCATTTTTTTCGAAATGTCGTTATTTTCTAGTAGATACCCCAATCGTAATATAGCCAGCTGAGATCAAGTTAGCCAAACTATCGTTTACAGTTGGATGCTGTTGAAAAAACCTACAATTAATATTTTGATTTGAACTATAATGGAAGAAAAAAGAATATTTGGTCTAACCTATGACTAGGTCGAAGACCGTATATGTCATGGTCCATACGTTGTTGTAACCTATGTTCCATAAAATCATTCGCTACAACCCAAGGGATTGTGTCCATTATCCAATTGTAGTATCTTAATACAATATACTATTCATATTTTCATATTTCTTCTGATTAACCTTGTCATAAACAAAGTATCATATGGCATACCACCTTCAGCTACTCGATTAAAGATCCATGTTCCTCGTCGAGTAGAAACAGTAACCTAAAAAATTATTTTAACAGTTGTACTCTGCTGTTTCAATTGACACACTTACAGATTTAGAGATTTTCGCTATATCAACAGCAATATCCAAAGCGGAATTTCCTATTCCTAATACAACAACATTTTTATTTTCAAATCCATGGAAGTTTCGATATTCACGAGCATGCATAATTTTTCCTTTAAACTTATCCATATCTGTAATCAATATACGATTGATGGAACGTTTCTGACAGACATTTGTTTTACTTTTGAGTGTAGCGTATTGTGGAGTAGAATGATGTCCTGTGCATATCATCAGCTTGTCGAATTCTTCTGTACTTCCAGTATTAAGATATACAACCCAACGACCATTATCTGCTTTCTCCACCTATTCACCAAGAATTTACTATATTTACCTAAATTATAACTTACTTTATTTACAACCGTATTGAAGACAATATGTTTCAAAAGATCAAATTTTTCAGCATACATATGAAGATATTTATTAACGTAGGAGTGATGCATAAAGTTAGAATAATCCTCAGGAGGTGGAAAGTCTGAATAAGCCATCATTTCTTTTGATGTATTCACAACAGTTGATTCCATAACTGTTGAAGTAATCTATAATTTGAATGAAATATTAAATTTTTAACTGTATAACAACGTCAGGATCATTAGGACGATAATTCCAAAGACCTCCAATTTGATTTGTTTTCTCGTAGCACACTACTTCCAAGCCTTCCTCAAGGCAGGACTTGATGCTCGGAAGTCCACAAGCACCAGCCCCAATTACACACACTCTCATAATCTGAATGATTCAATGAAAACTATGTTAAAATATATTTGAAAACGTAGAGAATATACAAAACACAGATAACATATAGCCAATAGACTACGTGCATTGATTTGACGGTCGCTGGGGACGTCGAAGGTTGACCTCATTCTAAGGATTTCCATTGATCAGTGTCTTTGAAACTTGGAACAACACTGTTGGATGTACTCTGGACCACAGACGGAACGATAGTGATTAAAGAAAGAGAGAACGAAAGATTTTATTAGTAAAAACGAGTTTATGACATCTATGAATACACGAATTGTATAAAAGCATTTAAAGGAGTTTTCTCAAAATCGGCATCTAACAACGGAATATTGTTTTTCGATACTGTTTTGTCTGTGTCAGATTCAGCCAAATTAATATTGATATGTTTCTTTATGTCTTCCAAACACCACTCCCGGTTGGTGTTGTTTGATCTAATAACCGCATGTAAAGCTGAAGGGCAATTTTCTTCAATAACCGCTCTATGTTCCTGGTTAGGTATCATGAATCTACTCGCAGCATTGCCCGAGAGCATTGAACGAGAAACACTCTGAAACAACTCACAATAATGATCGAGTATTTTCTAAAAACTACCGTAGCGGCGAATGAAGTAGCGAATATAGAAAGAAGAGAGACAGTATATACAACCGATAGCATTCCTAGTATAGCGATGAAGTCTTTAATAATTTCACAACATTTTGAAGTATCCAATAATAGGAATAATTCATTGTATGTTGAGAAATCATGTTTCTTCAGTGAATTAGCAGCTACCCACTTCTCTACAGAATTTAACCACGTTTCAAAATCCTCATTCTTTACGTTCACATTCCAATCCTAATATATTTGATTTAATTAATTTGATGAACAATTTGAATAACCAAGTTCTTGATAAAAGCCCATTCCAAGTTGTTCACATGATCAGTAGAAATATTCATAGCTTCAGCCCATTCACAGTTGGTTGCTCTATCTACACAATCAGCATCATGTAAAAATTTAGAAGCGAGAATCAGAGCAGGAAGGTATAAATCGGTTGGTTCAGAAGCCTCAAAAAATGCCTATAAAACATCTGTTTAGGTTTCCTCAAACTCAAGTGTTATACTTTATCCTTAATCCTCAAACGGTCTAAGTACACCATTGCGACTACCATAGTGCATGGGTCAGCGAGTCCTGCGCGAGAAATGTTAGAAGAGCTTTGCAAATCCATATAATCATAAGGTGAATGAGAATCAAAGTAGTCCACGATCATCTCTGTAAGAATTAGGTTACTGATGTTTTCAGCTTTAATTACCTGTAAGAGGACCATTCAACGTATGGGCATCACGTTGCCCAAAGTTTAATGTTCTTTTCATTCTTTTCCGTACTTGGCGGAAGCTCGAAAACATCGGAGCCATCTAAAAGTAAACAAAAGATAATTTTTGTCATCAAATTTACTTGTATATAAATAAAAACAAGAAAATGTGTTATATAGGTAGAACAATTATTTTCATAAATAAAATAGCTTCTTTAGATCTGAAATATAAAAAAACATTTACAGATAAGAATAAAAATAAAAATTTTCTGTATCACATGTCCGTATTTAATTCTAAAAATTTCAACTAGGGAATGAATGAGTTTTTATTACTAATTTTCCTTTCAATTTACTGCTTTCAATTAGTTGTATTTATTAATACTAATTGCTATTAGTTGAGCTATAACAGTAGATGAGCAATTAATAGTAAATTATATTAGTTATTACAAAGATTTCTGGCAACATGCCAACAGCTGCATATCGCTTGGCCCCTTTTTCCCGTTGTTTTGAGTTGACGCGCAGCGGCTAGCGTTGCGTGCGCGCGACAAGCGAACGCGGCGTCTTAGTTTGTCGCGGGATCTTTTGCGTTTTTTTACGTTTTCAAATGTTATTGCTTCAACCAAACATTTAAATAAGCTATTAAGTTGGGTATTTAAATTATTTTTTTCCTCAATTTTTTAAATTTATTTCTAATTTTTAATTATATTCTTTATTTAAAATGTTATTATTATTTCTCTCAAAATTTATTTGCCTTTGTACTATACTTTTTTCAATATTTGGAATAGTTCAATTTTTTTTAGCTTTCAACATGTCTGGTGAAGCCGTAGCAACTACCACTGATCAGGGTGAGAAGCCAATTACTGAAAGCAAGGAATCAACTGAAAATATTTCCTCACCCAGCCGAGAATCAGCTATTGGTATTTGCTTTTGGGTGATTTTGAAAGTATATTTGTGGGTTTAGAGGGAAAGGTAGCCGATGCTGCAGAAACCGAGGCTACTGTTGCAAACGGTGAGGCCAACGGTAATCCTGAGGAATCAAAAGCAGAGAAAGTGGCAGAGCCTACTGGAGCGGCTGAACCTATTGCTGCAGAGCCCTCAGAATCGGCCGAGGCTAAAGCTGCGGCTGAACCAGAAGAGTCTGCTGAAAGTGTAGAAGAAGTAATAGAGAAAAAGGTATGCTGGTAATGCGTAAGTTCTACTAATAATAATGTTTGTAGGAAATTTCAATGGATACCACTGGACCAGCTGAAGCATCTGAAGCTGGGGAGCCTGCAGCTGCTGCTGCCCCCCAGGATGTGGAAAAGAAGGAAGATGAATCTGAAAAATGGGAAGTTATTGATGATGACGAAGTGAAGAAGGTGAATTATATATTTTATTAATCCATTAAAATAAATGCTGTATAGGCTAAAGAAGCTGAAGAGCAACAAAAAGCTAAGGAAGCTGAGGCCGCCCAGAAAGCCGAGGAAGCTAAGAAGGCAGAGGAAGCCAAAAAGGTTGAAGAAGCTAAAAAGGCTGAAGAAGCTAAAAAGGCTGAAGAAGCTAAAAAGGCTGAAGAAGCTAAAAAGGCTGAAGAAGCTAAGAAGGCTGAAGAAGCTAAGAAGGCCGAAGAAGCCAAGAAGGCTGAAGAAGCTAAGAAAGTTGAGCAAGCTAAGAAAGTTGAGCAAGCTAAGAAAGAAGCTGAAGAAGCCAAGAAGGCTGAGCAAGCCAAGAAAGCCGAAGAAGCCAAGAAAGCTGAGCAAGCTAAGAAAGATGCTGAAGAAGCCAAGAAAGCTGAGCAAGCCAAGAAAGCCGAAGAAGCCAAGAAAGCTGAACAGGCAAAGAAAGCTGAGCAAGCTAAGAAGGCCGAAGAAGCTAAGAAAGCCGAACAAGCTAAGAAAGCTGAGAAAGCCGAACAAGCCAAGAAAGCCGAGGAAGCTAAGAAAGCTGAAGAAGCTAAAAAGGCTGAATCTGATGCTGCTGCTAAGGATGAGGAGAAGGTATGCTTTTTTCTCTTTATTTACTCTATTAGTTCTTTTGTTCAAATATACTATTGTAGTCTGAAACTAAGGAAAAATCACCCGCTAAAGATGATGATGAGGTTTGTTTGCATTAACAGTTTCGAGTGTTGAATCAATAATTTTTAGGATGACGATGAAGCCATGCATATTGATGAAAAAGAAGAAACAGAATCCGAGGATTCTAACGCTGTTGCTGAGGAGAAAGCTGCTCCTGTAGAAACAGTCAGTCCTGCTAGGGGACGCGGAAGAGGTAAATAACTTTTTCAATCTTTGAAGGGAATATGATCTTAATTTTAAGGTCGTGGAAGAGGAAGAGCATCGGCTGTAGTAACTCGCACTCCAAAAACTCCACGTGTTCAAACAGAAACTGATGTAGTTATTATTAACATATTATATCATAAATGACTTTGTTTAGCGTGAATCGATTGCATCCACAAGACCCCGTCGTTCAACTTCTCAACGAGTTGATTATGCCAATCCTGATACCTCTACTGTTTTAGCTGAAGTTGATGATGAGATTCCAGGAAAATTATTCAAGGTATGCAACCACCTCAAACAACTGGGCTACGTTTTATCTATAGGGCGCACGTGGACGTGGTCGTGGACGTGGTAGAGGACGCGGTAGAAGCGGAAGAAACTCAGACTCCGATAGTGATCATCCTGTTAGCGACGATGATGATGTAAAAATACTTTATGCGGATCTAATTCTTATATTAATTTTTTTAGGAGTTTGGAAAAAAGAAGAAAGCTGCTGGAAGAGGTCGTGGACGTGGTCGTGGTAGAGGCCGTGGACGAGGCCGCGGTAAAACTACCGGATCTACTCGTCATGATGTATGCAAGGTGTAAAACAATATTTTTAATGAATTATAATTAAGGAATCCGAGGAGGAAGAGGAAGTGGTGTTTGATGACTCTAAGAGTGATGGAGATGAAGGTAGTGATGAAGAGGTAATGTATGTTCGTATGAAAAATATTAATATATCGTATTCACAGGCTTTGCCAACAAAAAGACGCGCGGCTGAGAACACTGTTCCTCCTAAAAAAAGGGCTAAATGCTCAGACTAAGTCATCATATGTTCTGATTTTGATTAACTCCCAATTTTTAAAATTTAATTATATTAATATTCTTTGCTAACATTTGCCAATGCCAGTGTTGTCTAGTTTGTCTCTGCTTTGCATTTTATGCGTCTCAAAGGCTGCTAGGTTCTTATAATTTTGTACATATTTAATAGGAACATTCTCATTTTAATGCCTGTATCATAACGTTCTCTTGTGCTCTATGTGTACTAATTATGGTAACGACTAGTTAATTAATGAACTCATTGTTATATTCAAACGGATCATCAATCTATGGATCATCTCCTGTTTTTTTAAACAGTATTGTTGTTAAATAATAAATAAATTGTTGTGCTCTATATAAGGCCTTTTTGAAGAAAAATGAATATTGTAATCAATGTGATGTGGTTTGTGTCCATAGTAGTTTACAATCTATATCGGTATAAAAACTTGTAATAATCGTTACCTGGATAAAATCGTTAAGTGGTCGACAAATCAGTCTAGTTCGATTAGTGGCCAAAGGTGTTTCGTCAGTATGGGTAAGAGGGTGCCTATATATGCGGTCAGTTTTATTTAATTTTTTCTTTGTAAATCTAAAGAGAGGAAAAAGGGTGTTTCTTAGCAACGGCAGCCGAATTAATAATGAATCGAAAGGCGCCGCCTCTCTTGGGTGGGAAGCATCGATTGTCCTCTATCTAATTTATACTTAGCGCTTTTGCTCTGAAGCGTTCCCCTTGTGGTCATGATTCCTATTGGAGAGGTATGTATAAATATATATGTGTATAAGAAGATTGAAATTTCAAGTTGATTTCAATTTATATTTCTTCAATGCAATACTAAACTTCAAATTATTTTGAGCATTGTTACGGCAGACTCATAGAAAAGTTATTTTGAATATTACTACTAATAGAAAATTTTAATTTGTCTCTATAGCACTAATATTGTCATCGATTTGAAAAATGCATGAATATAGTTGATTTCAATCATTTACTGAATCTCAGGAACAAAATATTTCATTTAACTAATTTCTCTCAAATGATTGAGGGAAAAATGACTTTCTGGATGGCTTTTAATGTATTGATTTTAGACACAAGATGGTCGAGCCGATATGACCAATTTCGAGATGGACTTATTTGACACCAGAATGAGCAATTATAAATCTGATAAAGATGATGAACAGTGTTGCAGGTAAAGTTCGAATTCGAATACCCTTTTAGTATAACTGAGTATAATACATACTAGAATATTCGAACATGCTGAGGGAGGGGGGAATGGGTAAAAATGTAGCAAGCAACATAATGGCGTGATAGCCAAAGAAAGACCGCTGCCTGTTGATTTTTCAGTTTTCGAATTTTAAGTGTTTTTGTTTTTTCATCATTTCTTTTTCCAATTAAATAGATATTTAAAACCCAAAGTCATTGTTATATCCAATTTCAATGCTATAGCTTTTAATGGGTTGAGGAAGCTCAACCATTTCTGCTTTCATTTCTTTGTTTCATTTCTTAAAATCACCATCATTTCAAGCAGTAAATGGTATTACCAAGAAAATCCGATTTCGATGCTATTCGAGAACATTACCTTTATACCTCTCGAATATATGCAAGTGAAAATGATGAGTGTAGGTTCTCCTGTAGGTCAGAGCAACTTTACCTCTTTATTCATCAAATGTCTATCTAAACTATTTGCAGTTCTTCCCGAAATCGTGTCATAAAGCCTGCTTGCCTGCCTATAACGGTCATATCTCTCTTCATTATCACGCTTGTCTTTCTCCCTTTATTCAATGAGGAAGATCTCGAGGCTCCCGCTAAACTAGCTTCCTATTGTGACGCTTCATGTAACTTAGAGCTCGTCGAATCAATTCCTACGGGTCTCAAATTCGAATCTGGAGATATTCATAATAGAACTCACTTAGCATGGATTGTAAGTGTTAAAACTTCATTTGCGTTTATGTTCATTTCTTTTATTTAGGATTTGATTGATAATGCAGAGCGCTACATAGATATAGCTGCTCTATATTGGAACCTCAATGAATCGGATTATACAACATCGATATATGGCAAATCTGTTTTTCAATCTTTGATTAATGCTGGTCGCAGAGGCGTTAAGGTATTTTGCATAATTTATGAGCGACATAAAATTTCTTGTTATTTAAGATTCGAATTGCCCAAGATATTTCCAATGGATTATCAACTAATGAGGATTCCAAATATCTTCAAGAACATAATTTAGCTCAGGCATTTATGATTTTCTTTCAATTTTAGAGTTATAACTTATAGGTACGAACGCTGAATTTCAGCAGACTGGTTGGCTCTGGTGTCCTTCATACAAAATTCATTATTGCCGACTTGCATAGCATTTATCTCGGATCTGCTAACATGGATTGGAAATCTTTAGCTGAAGTCTCAGAATTTAAAATTACTTGTCGCACGAATACTACTTGTTTTCAGGTAAAAGAGTTGGGAATAACAGCTAGACAATGCCCATGCCTGGCTACCGATTTGTTCAAGATTTTCGCAGTTTATTGGAGATTGGGAGAAGTAATATTTCTTTCTTTGTTTACTGTGTTATAATATCATTCTTAAGGATGCTAAAATTCCTGACAAATGGCCAATTTCATATAGAACGACATTCAACAAGGAAACTCCAATGCCTTTATTGATTAATAATCAAACATCCTCAGTGTTTATTTCAGTAAAATTGAACAACAATTGAAATAAGTTTAAAAATATTGATTACAGAGTGCTCCTTCTGCTTTCAATCCAAAAGGCCGTGAGCATGATCTTGATGCTATTAAATATGTTATTGAGAAATCAGAAGAGTTTGTATATGTTGCTGTAATGGACTTTATACCTCAAACATTATATATGAAACAAAATAGGTAATATGAAAAAAGTGATTTCAAAACAATAGAAAGCATTTAGATATTGGCCGGCTCTTGATGATTCTCTTCGATCAGCTGCTTTTAATGGCAAGCATGTTCGTCTTTTGATTAGTAATTGGACTCATTCGAGGCCATCTGAAGTGGTGTACTTACGAAGCCTTATCGCTATTAACCCTGCTCTCAAGAAAGGCTCTATAAAAGTTGTACGTATTTCTTTCTAAATCCCTGGGGGATTTTATTGTTTTTTTTTTTAGAAGCTATTTACTGTACCAGCGACTTCTGAGCAAAGTAAAATACCATTCGCTAGAGTTAATCATAATAAATACATGGTAACTGATCAACATGGTTTTGTTGGTAAGATTTGCCGATCAAATGCACATTTCCACTGATTTCAATTTTCAGGAACTTCAAATTGGGCTGGTGACTATTTTATCACAACCGCTGGTGTTGGTTTCATCATAGAAAGCACTGGACAGAATAATTTAAGAGAACAGCTTCAAAATGTATTCGAAAGGGATTGGAATTCTCCTTACGCTGAGGAACTTCTCTAACTCGATATATTCATCAAATTTTTATGTTCATTTGTATATTAAATTAAAGAACTAGAAGTTCATAATACTCACTCAAAATTATCGTTGCGGCGGGTGCAATAACCATTACAAATAGTTTTTGTGAATAAACATATCGTCTAAAATTCTTCATATTTGGCTAATAAATGATTTGATCTAGTTTTGTTGATGAACTTAGAAAGAATCAAAACGGAATTCCGATAGCTTTCCTGATTTTGTCAAGATTACGAGCTGTTCAGTTGCATGCCAATTGTTATCCATTGGTATTGATTGTGAATTTATATTTTTTTATAACTGCTGCTCAAATCAAATAGTCGTGCTTTTGAAAATATTAATAAACTCCGAAGTTTAGTTATACTACCAAATAAGATTCTTTTAATAAATTAATTTTGTTAGAATATTTTGGTTTTGAAATTATCTCGAACAAGTAGTACAATAGTTACGAAAAATTATCGAAATTCACTAATAATGAATAGGTATGTCAAAAATATGAGATCATTACTTTTAGAATATTTTTAAATGAAAACTTTGTAGATTTGATAGATGTCAATAATTATCGAATTTTACTATATCCAGTTCAAAAAATTACATAATTTTCTGAAAACTCATGTATATCAATATAAAATTAGTAGCGCATGAAACTCTTGACGTGTATAAATATTATACGTAACAGCTCATCAACTTTTTACGTACAAATTAATGTTATTTGAATATTTAAGTTTTTTAAAATAATAACCTTTATTTTAGTTATGTACTTATGGACCCTAGCTATAAACGCGGGCCTAAGTGGCTTAGCAGCTTTTATATGCGTCCGATTAATCAAAGAATACATCCCTATATTTATACAGAGAAAAATGTCTGGAAATGATCAGTGCAAAGTAAAACTCCGAAGAAACGAGGATATTATTTATTAAAATTCTGTTTCAGGTTAGTAATGATCCTGTTCCGGAACCTATGGGCGTTATCTGTGCTGCAGTTTATCTGATCATTATGTTTTTATTTATACCCATTCCTTTTGTTGAATGGATTGGATTTGAGTAATATCCAGAGTATCTCGAGTTTTACCAAACTCTTTGTTTATAGATCTTCTTTTCCTCATGCAAAATTCTTAGCTTTTCTCTCCGCTTTGATTTCAATTTGTACGGCTATTCTACTAGGCTTTGCGGATGATGTTCTTGATCTTCGTTGGAGACATAAGCTTCTTTTCCCGACACTCTCATCTCTTCCTGTACTAATGGTATATTATGTTCAAGGTTTACCTAGTGTGTTTGATAAATGTACAATCATATTTTGTAGGAAACTCAACAACTGTTGCAATTCCATCAATTTTCCGTAATCTTTTGATTCAATTAGCACCTCACTTTGGTGATATTGAGACGTTCCCGCACTCCATTAATATTTCTTTCCTTTATTATATTTTTATGGGAATGGTTATTGTTTTTTGCACTAATGCAATCAACATCTTAGCAGGTTTTTTGAACTTTTCTTTTTGTGTTATTTTACTTGTTGTAGGAATTAACGGATTAGAAAGTGGCCAATCTCTTGTAATAGCTGCTGGAGTTGCACTGTTCAACTTGATTCAAGTATGATTATGATTTAGACTTCTGAAACAGTGAGTATTCCAGCTGATCAGATTAGATTTCAATTCGTGGGATCAACTTTTATCATTATATTTCTTATTGCCATTCATCGCTTGTAACTCGGTACTATTTTATTTTAACAAAGTAAGTTGCTGCTTTGGTAATTTTTTTGACTAATGTTTGTAGTACCCTGCTAAAGTTTTTGTTGGCGATACCTTCTGCTATTGGGCTGGAATGACATTAGCTGTTGTTTCAATTTTAGGCCATTTCAGCAAGACATTGATGCTTTTCTTAATACCACAAGTTAATTTTGGAATTTTACCGTATTCTAATATTGATTTAGATTACTAATTTCTTATTTTCTATTCCTCAATTATTCCATTGGGTGCCTTGTCCACGACACCGTCTTCCTAAATTTGATCCTAAAGCTGATAAAGTTGGTTATACTTTCTATAATATTTTTGATTATACATTTATAGGTGGGTATGAGTTATTCTACTTTTAAAATTACGGATCTCAAAGTTTTGGGTAGAATAGCCTTAAAAGTGTTCAGATTAGTGGGATTATTGCATTATAGAGAGTTTGAGAAGGATGGAGAAAAGTAAGTTTTTTATAATTTTCTTTCTTGTTTAAGAAAATATTTTTTTCAGATGGGTTGAAATTAATAATTTGACTATCATAAATGTGATTTTATACTATTCTGGCCCTATCCATGAGAGTAGTCTCACTAATATCCTTCTAGTTATTCAAGTTTTAACTGTTGGTTTTGCTTTCTTTGTTAGGTTCTATTTAGCCGGTGTTTTCTACGACGTTGTAAACTAGAAATTTATGGAAAAAGTTTTTCTTTTTGGTTTACTTGCCAGATCTTAACTATTCTATAGTTTTAAATGTTTGTTTCATTTCTTTCCTACTTGTCAGGTTTTCTTTCTTGATGTCTAGTTTCATTTTTATCGAATTTATACTTATTGGAGTTTTTACGGTTAGATTTTAATTCATTAGGGTATAAATATTGCTTTTTTGCTATTTAATAATTAGAACGTATTGAAACTTCAGGGCTTTTTGTCTAATATATGTTACTTTACTTTATATATTTTACTGTTTTAAAATGAAAAATTTTAGTAATTCGAAATAAATCATAGATTTGTGAATTTCTATCGCTGACAATAATATAAAAATTTCACCTCAAAATCTTATTCATAATGAGTGGTTGTATTTCAATTAAAAATATTTTGAAAACAAAATATTTGGCATTCATTGTGAAAAATCCGAAACCAGGCGTAACCCAAGATAACACCTGATGATCTTTGTAAAGAAGAGCAATTAATTTAGATGACATCACACCTATAATCTGGAGTTGTTGATCAACTTTAATACTTCCGCCAAAGTTTCATCGCATTCATAAAGATCTACGTATATATGTATTTCTTCTTAAAAAAATGATTAATAACTTAATCCTTCATTAAATAATTGATACATAATGACAAATATTATTTGACAGTTGTGCACTATTCTCACTGGAAATGATTTATGCAACTGTTGTATTTCATAATGAAAAGTTGCCACGTAAATATGGTACGACTATGGAAATAATGGTAATTTCCGGAATTATTTATTTAGCAGGAATATGAATCACATGACAAGATAACATTCAAAGTGGATAGACAACGCCTGAAATCTTTCAAAATAAAGTTGTATTTGATTAGATTTTTATAGCCAATTTAATACTATAATATATAAAATCTATATATATTCTAAAATATTTATATGAAAAATATATTTTCTAGAGAAAAGAATAAGAACAACGAGTTGTAGTCGCCATCCCAAGAAAAATTTCAAAAATTCAAAACAGCCACTGTCTTTCATTTACAAACATTGATAATGAGGAATTATGCAGTAAAAACATATAAACGAGAAAACGTTTTTAGGGTAAAAATGTAATTACCAAGGGATGTCGTGGCAGTTTGTGATAAGATTCTGAGCTAAAATATCACAAGACATTGAATGAAGTGATCATTGTTTAACTTTATCTCGAAAGATCTAAATAGAAAGAATAGCTCAGTTGAACAAGTTCAGATCATTAAATTCTTATCAGAACATTGTATATACACGTGACAACAAAATTAATTGTTCTTCAAAAATAAGTTCATAAACAAGAAATGTTCAAGTTAATTTCATCAAGCTTATGCATAACTTTGGTTCATATAGTATACATTGGTCTATTTGGAAATATCTCATTGGTCAAACTCAATGATGAGCGAAACATTTGAAAATCGTAAAAGTGTTATGGCAACCTAATAATGATGTAAGCTTTGAAGCTTTTACTTCACTATAAAAGAAGTGAAAATCATATAAAAATTGTGAAATATATATTTCTTACATATTTAAAATTTTTTATCTTAGCTATTTTTAAATTCAGTTTATTGGAATAGAATAATTGTTTATCTTGTTCAATTCATATAAATGGCAGAACATCATATTACATAGTTGATAACAAAGAATTGCATAAGACATTCTATGAGGTAGTAAACTGAAGATAAGAAGCACAACGTCATAAAAATAATTTGAGGAATATATAAGCCCTGAATACAGCAATCTAGTTACAACTGGGACATGCCACAACATTCTCGGTTTCGTAACAAATCTTCACCACGTATTTCAATCAAGCATCTGAGTAAGTTTTTCTTTAAATTGGGCTAGTATTATGTTGAAATTTGCAGAAAAAATATTTTCTGAGCATGCTGATCCTATTTCCAACACTCTTAATCGCAAAGCGATTCAGAATGTCTTGAAAGAAGTTCAAAAAAATCAAAAGCATCCATTGACTTATCATATTCATGGGGACGAGACTGATTTTCTAGGTGAGTAATATAACAAGATAACCCTCTGATTGCCATGTTTTCAGGATTTCTCCATGCTATCAGCCCATCCAACTCTCATCACTATAACAGTGCTAATCGCAAGTTGAAAAACAAAGTAAAACATTCATCTAGCTCCTCTTCAAGTTCTTCGTCGAGCTCCTCTTCCAGTTCTTCTTCTGATTCCGAGGTAGACCTTAAGCATGCTCTTACCAAACACGGTAAACACGGACATGGTCACAAACACCACAAGAAGCACCATGGCCACAAGCACCTGAAGCATCATAACAAAGATTCTTCGTCTAGCTCATCTTCAAGCTCCTCTTCGAGTTCTTCATCGAGCTCTTCCAGTTCTTCTTCTGATTCCGATGTAGAGCTTAAGCATGCTCTTACCAAACACGGTAAACACGGACATGGTCACAAACACCACAAGAAGCATCATGGCCACAAGAAGCACCTGAAGCATCACAAAAAAGATTCTTCGTCTAGCTCCTCTTCAAGTTCTTCGTCGAGCTCCTCTTCCAGTTCTTCTTCTGATTCTGAAGAAGAGCTTAAGCATGCTCATACTAAACACGGTGAACACGACCATGGTCACAAACACCACAAGAAGCATCATGGCCACAAGAAGCACCTGAAGCATCACAAAAAAGATTCTTCGTCTAGCTCCTCTTCAAGTTCTTCGTCGAGCTCCTCTTCCAGTTCTTCTTCTGATTCCGAAGAAGAGCTTAAGCATGCTCATACTAAACACGACGAACACGACCATGGTCACAAACACCACAAGAAGCATCATGGCCACAAGAAGCACCTGAAGCATCACAAAAAAGATTCTTCGTCTAGCTCCTCTTCAAGTTCTTCGTCGAGCTCCTCTTCCAGTTCTTCTTCTGATTCCGAAGAAGAGCTTAAGCATGCTCATACCAAACACGGTGAACACGACCATGGTCACAAACACCACAAGAAGCATCATGGCCACAAGAAGCACCTGAAGCATCACAAAAAAGATTCTTCGTCTAGCTCCTCTTCAAGTTCTTCGTCGAGCTCCTCTTCCAGTTCTTCTTCTGATTCCGAAGAAGAGCTTAAGCATGCTCATACCAAACACGGTGAACACGACCATGGTCACAAACACCACAAGAAGCATCATGGCCACAAGAAGCACCTGAAGCATCACAAAAAAGATTCTTCGTCTAGCTCCTCTTCAAGTTCTTCGTCGAGCTCCTCTTCCAGTTCTTCTTCTGATTCCGAAGAAGAGCTTAAGCATGCTCATACTAAACACGGTGAACACGGACATGGTCACAAACACCACAAGAAGCATCATGGCCACAAGAAGCACCTGAAGCATCAGAAGAAAGATTCTTCGTCTAGCTCCTCTTCAAGCTCTTCGTCGAGCTCCTCTTCCAGTTCTTCTTCTGATTCCGAAGAAGAGCTTAAGCATGCTCATACTAAACACGGCGAACACGGACATGGTCACAAACACCACAAGAAGCACCATGGTCACAAGCACCTGAAGCATCAGAAGAAAGATTCTTCGTCTAGCTCCTCTTCAAGCTCCTCTTCGAGTTCTTCATCGAGCTCTTCATCGAGCTCTTCCAGTTCTTCTTCTGATTCCGAGGTAGAGCTTAATCATGCTCATACCAAACACGGTGAACATGGACATGGTCACAAACACCACAAGAAGCATCATGGCCACAAGAAGCACCTGAAGCATCAGAAGAAAGATTCTTCGTCTAGCTCCTCTTCAAGCTCTTCGTCGAGCTCCTCTTCCAGTTCTTCTTCTGATTCCGAAGAAGAGCTTAAGCATGCTCATACTAAACACGGCGAACACGGACATGGTCACAAACACCACAAGAAGCATCATGTCCACAAGCATCTGAAGCATCAGAAGAAAGATTCTTCGTCTAGCTCCTCTTCAAGCTCCTCTTCGAGTTCTTCATCGAGCTCTTCATCGAGCTCTTCCAGTTCTTCTTCTGATTCCGAGGTAGAGCTTAAGCAAGGTTATAGCAAATACGGACATGGTCACAAACACCAGAAGAAAGATTCTTCGTCTAGCTCCTCTTCCAGCTCTTCGTCTGATTCTGAAGAAGAGCTTAAACATGCACGTAACAAGCACAGTGGACATGCATATAAACACCACAAGAAGCACCACCAACCTAGCCACCACAGACACCACAGCCATCACGGACATGGAGTTCATGAGCATGGCCACCACGGACACCACAGCCATCACGGACATGGAGTTTATGAGTATGGTCACCACGGACACCACGGACACCACGGACACCACAGCCATCACGGACATGGAGTTCATGAGCATGGCCACCACAAACACCATAGCCATGACGGACATGGAGTTCATGAGCATGGCCACCACGGACACCACAGCCGTCATGGACATGGAGTTCACGAACATGGCCACCACGGACACCACAGCCATCACGGACATGGAGTTCATGAACATGGCCACCACGGACATGGAGTTCATGACCATGGCCACCACGGACACCACGGACACCACGGACACCACAGCTATCACGGACATGGAGGTCATGACCATGGCCATCACGGACACCACAGCCATCACGGACATGGAGTTCATGAGCATGGTCACCACAAGCACCAAAGCCATCACGGACATGGAGTTCATGAGCACGGACACCACGGACACCACAGCCATCACGGACATGGAGTTCATGAGCATGGCCACCACGGACACCACAGCCATCACGGACATGGAGTTCATGAGCATGGCCACCACAAACACCATAGCCATGACGGACATGGAGTTCATGAGCACGGACACCACGGACACCACAGCCATCATGGACATGGAGGTCATGACCATGGCCATCACGGACACCACAGCCATCACGGACATGGAGTTCATGAGCATGGTCACCACAAGCACCAAAGCCATCACGGACATGGAGTTCATGAGCACGGACACCACGGACACCACAGCCATCACGGACATGGAGTTCATGAGCATGACCATCACGGGCACGGAGTTCATGATCATGGTCACCACAAGCACCATAGCCATCACGGACATGGAGTTTATGAGCAAGGACACCACGGACACCACAGCCATCATGGACATGGAGTTCATGACCATGGTCACCACAAGCACCATAGCCATCACGGACATGGAGTTTATGAGCAAGGACACCACGGACACCACAGCCATCACGGACATGGAGTTCATAAACATGGCCATCACGGACACCACGGTCATCACGGACATGGAGCTTATGAGCATGGTCACCACGGACACCACAGCCATCACAAACATGGAGTTCATGAGCATGGCCACCACGGACACCACGGCCACCACGGACATCACAGCTACCACGGACATGGAGTTCATGACCATGGTCATCACGGACACCACAGCCATCATGGACATGGAGTTCATGAACATGGCCACCACGGACACCACAGCCATCACGGACATGGAGTTCATGAGCATGGCCATCACGGACATGGAGTTCATGAGCATGGTCACCACAAGCACCATAGTCATCACGGACATGGAGTTCATGAGCATGGCCACCACGGACACCACGGCCACCACGGACATCACAGCTACCACGGACATGGAGTTCATAACCATGGTCATCACGGACACCACAGCCATCATGGACATGGAGTTCATGAACATGGCCACCACGGACACCACAGCCATCACGGACATGGAATTCATGAGCATGACCATCACGGACATGGAGTTCATGAGCATGGTCACCACAAGCACCATAGCCATCACGGACATGGAGTTCATGAGCACGGACACCACGGACACCACAGCCATCATGGACATGGAGTTCATGAACATGGCCACCACGGACATGGAGTTCATGACCATGGCCACCACGGACACCACGGCCACCACGGACATCACAGCTACCACGGACATGGAGTTTATGACCATGGCCATCACGGACACCACAGCCATCACGGACATGGAGTTCATGAGCACGGACACCACGGACACCACGGACACCACGGACACCACAGCCATCATGGACATGGAGTTCATGACCATGGCCATCACGGACACCACAGCCATCACGGACATCACAGCTACCACGGACATGGAGTTCATGACCATGGTCATCACGGACATGGAGTTCATGACCATGGCCACCACGGACACCACGGCCACCACGGACATCACAGCTACCACGGACATGGAGTTCATGACCATGGCCATCACGGACACCACAGCCATCACGGACATGGAGTTCATGAGCACGGACACCACGGACACCACAGCCATCACGGACATGGAGTTCATGAACATGGCCACCACGGACACCACAGCCATCACGGACTTATTTGTAGCGGATATCGTAGCTATGATCGTCATGGAATTAATGACGATGGATATCACAGCGATGGAAATCTTGTATACCTCGATATCAATGGGAAGCATAAACAGCATAAACACCGAAAAGTGAATGATCATCTTAACTCTTCTCATAAAAATAGAAGTCATGCGCATAAGCATCGTTCGAGCCAGCATAAGAAAGATGACCATGTCCACAAGAACAAGAGCAAAGGTGCGAAACTACATTCTAAACCAGCAAGATTAGAGAGTCCTCAAGAAGATCGCCTTCTAAAGCAGCATGACCACAATGGAAATAACGAACATAGTGATGTTAATGAGGATAATCAAAAGGTTTAAAAGTACTAGGTCTAATTGCTTAGACGAATAGATGTATAAATTTGTAAAAAATAGTAAATAAATTGTTCAATTAAGATTTTCATTTTGAAAATTATCACAAAGAGAAAACAAATTAATAAAAAAACTTCATTAAACAAACTGAAGTGTAAAAAACAAGGAGATTGATACAACAATAAAGAAATTATACGAATAATTTACGCTGAAATCATCGGGTTATTTTCAAACTGGATCGAAAAAAAAAGGTCCCTGTCATAATACTCCAGAACAAAACATCTATGTCATTTCTAATTAATACAATAAAGATAACATGAAACGTGTTTAACAACGATCAAACTTCAACAATGACCTATAGCTTGCTATAGTTTTAGGCAAACCTGAACAAATTGTTGGCGTATCTCATAGGAGGAATAGATGGATGTGGAACATTACTAAACATGGTGAACCGGGGCTGAAATAAATCTTACATATACTCATTTTTTTCAAATATTTACCTTGAGTTGACCTCCTATAAGAGTTATGAATGCGCCTTTGTTGCCCATCTGATCACAGTAATTAGGAGCAGAGAACACTGTTATGCATTTTCCATTATGATGCTCTTCATATCCATCTGGTTTAACTTCATGACTTCTAGAACGGATTTTTAAGAATTAAAAATTGAGTTGATAATCTACCTTATAACATAATCGATATCATTCAATTCACACCAAGCTTCAGTAACATCAGGACCAAATTGACATCCTACTCCTCGTTTAGAACTTACTCGTCCAGGAATATTCTGAGGATCGGACCTATAAATCGAGTTATATGTTTTGAGTTATAGCTGTTTTCACAAACCATAATAAATCGCACATAATTCCACTATCAGGTGGTTGCCGGATTCTATCGGTTTTTCGAATATCATCAAGAGTTACGCCATCTTCTTTGAATAATCCTCCGTGGCAAACCTTGAATTCAAAAATAGTTACAATTCAAATGATATTAAACTTACAAAAACTTTTTTATTTATCAAATGGCATAAAGGCAGAAGACAGAAGATTTCGGTAAAGAATTCACTCATTTCGTTGCCGTATTTTTGCTTAACTTCTCCTTCAAATCCATACATCTAAAACAGAATTTTTTATATTGGATTAACAACACTTATTTGTTTTAAAATGTTTTAAGAATAACGATATTATTCAAATTCAAAATATTTAAATTATATAGAAAATTAACCACTTCTTATCATTCTTATTATGTTCCAAAATTAGCAAATTACCTTATTCATAACATCACTTTCGTGATTTCCACGAGAGAGATAAAAGTGATCAGGATAAAGCAGCTTGTACCCGAAAAGAGTCAAAATAGTTTCCACACTAAATGAGCCTCGATCAACGAAATCGCCATTAAAAAGCTAAATTGAAAAAAAATTAATTAACGAGTGGTAGAACAGTTACATATGGATTAGATTGGCTAGGAACGCCGTTAAGCTCGAATATATTACAGAGATCATAAAACTGTCCGTGAACATCTCCACAAACTGTGAATTTCTGACCAGTTGGAACCTGAACAGAATTTAAGATTGAAAAATTTTCTTATCAAAAACTGACATTGATGTCGACCAAGGTTGTTTGGGTTTCCAAGTATTTATATAACTTTTGAAGAATAAACAAAGCGTATTTCTTGTGCAACTTCTTTTGAGTTTTCAAAGATTCCATAAGTTCGATCATGAAATCAGCAGTAATTTCCTTATCAATATGGACGCCATCATAGCCAGATTCAATTGCTTAAAGATACCTCATACTGAATAGAAAATTGAAATAAGACATACTGATAGATTCAATATCAAGATCGCGCAGTTTATTCACAGTAGCATGTTCAACAGCAATAGCTTTTTCAAATGCTATCCTTCTTACTATCTTCTGACACTCGTCATGTTTTTTCTTCGCATCAGGATCATTTGGGCAGGCTTTGACTACAGCAGCATAGTCTTGTAGAGCTTTCTTAAACCGTCCTAAAGCCATATTGGCAGTGGCTCTCCGGAAATAGGCCTAAAGACCCTTATAAGAATCAGCTTTAAAGAAGTTCGAAACCTTAACATAACTTGGATTTAGATCAATAGCTTCATCAGCGTCTTCTAACGCACTACCATAAAGCTCCTTTTTCAGATAAGCCATACTTCTGAATAACTTTTGTGTTACGAACAAGCTATTCTCATGACAAACCTATTGGCATAAAGAACAGCGCTTGGATCATATTCGATAGCCATAGTATACAACTCAATAGCAACATCGAAAGCTTGGTCTAAAATGATTTTCGATCGTAGTTTGCTAACCCATACCCAATACCTTTGAAGAATTGATTAGCTTCTTCTTTTATTTTATTTGCCTTCTCAGTGTCATTCCATTGCTTTTCTTCAATTTGCTCCAACACTGTTGCTACAACATCGTCAACCGATGTAGTCATCTGAGAGAATATTTGCAAATTTCAAATTAGACGGAATTATAGCAGTATTGGAGGCGTACAAACGCATACAATAAGTACATAAAACCATATTTATTAGATAAAACATTCACTTTTTAAGAATTAAACCAATCCAAAAAATTTTTTTCAACTTAAACCTTCAAAACTGAGCGAAGACTGAAAGAAGAAATATTAATAAGCTGATCATTAAATATTCGGAAACCTTTCTCCGGAATGTAAAACATCAAAAGCAGTATTGATCTCATCCAAAGAGAAACGATGAGTAACAAAAGGATCAAGAGGGAGCTTGCCTTTAAGATAATCATCGACAAGGCCGGGTACGGAATCGACACTTTTCCATCCTGAAATATTCATTGAATCTTTTATATGCAATTATTCAACCTCCGAAAGCAGTCCCCTTCCAAGTTCTACCAGTAACCAATTGGAATGGACGAGTGGAAATTTCTTGGCCAGCACCAGCAACTCCAATAATACAAGAAACACCCCATCCTTTATGAGCAGCTTCCAAGGCTTGTCTCTAAAAATAATAAAAAGTTATAAAGAAAATATATACAAACAATTTTACTATACCATTGTGTGAACATTGCCAACGCACTCAAACGTGTAGTCAAATCCACCATCGAATTTCTCAACAAGCCATCCCTGGAAAGTTTTTCCTTCTGGACAATCCTTGGGATTGATAGTTTCTGTTGCACCAAACTTCAAAGCTTAAAAAGCACCCTATTACCATCTTATTCAAGCATAACTCACCAGTCTCAAGTTTACTCTGCAAAAGGTCGATAGCAACAATTTTTTTGGCACCTGCGGCAACTGCGCCCATAATAACAGCCAAACCAACAGCTCCCAAACCCCAAACAGCAACAGTACTTCCCGATTCAACCTTAAAAAGAATATGAAAACAAAATTTTTAATAATGCTCTAACTTTGCATGTATTAAGAACAGCTCCATATCCAGTGGAAACGCCACAGCCTAACAAGCATGCTTTATCGAGTGGGCAAGTAGGATCAATCTAAATTCCGATTACTATACAAAAACGAATTGCGATAAACCTTAGTCAAAGAAATATCAGCAACGACAGTGTACTCAGAAAATGTGGAACAGCCCATGAAATGGAAAAGTGGCTTGCCATTGCAAGTAAAACGACTAGTTCCATCAGGCATATATCCTTGTCCTTGTGTAATTCTAAGAACAAAAATATATATTTCATAGAAATTAGAATCTTACCGAATTTTCTGACAAAGATTTGTCTTAGGATTCAAGCAGTATTCGCATTCTTTACATTGGGGTACATAAAGAGGGACAACATGATCTCCTTCAAAAAAAAACATTAAATTGCAAAAAAGAAAGATTAAACGAACCAGCTTTGAAGTTTGTTACTCCAGGGCCAACACTTTCAACAACTCCGGCTCCTTCATGACCCAAAATAACAGGGAAAAGTCCTTCTGGATCATGCCCATCCAAAGTGTAAGAATCAGTATGACAGACAGCAGTATGAAGGATCGAAAGAAAAGAAATAACAGGCTTCTAACGTAGCTTGGGTACATACCTTCACACGAACTTCATGAGCTTGAGGAGGAGCAACCTCAACGGTTTCTAAAGACAAAGGTTTTTTTGCCTCCCAAGCAACAGCGGCTTTGCAAGTGATAACCTGATAAAAAAAAGTTAAATGAGCTCCGAAGATTGTTTTAACTACCTTTCCTTCTGTAGACATTTCTTACACTTTCTGAAAAAAAAAGAAATAAAATGAACTGAGTAGAATGTTGACCTAATAGGCAACCCAAGCGTTCTACGTCAACACAAAATGATAGAAAATTGGAGCGATAAGCCACCACCTAGATCAATATGGCCATAGAACGATAAGAAAAATTTTAATACAACAAGATTTGAGTAACAATAATAATTATTTCAAGATAACCAGAACATGAAAACAAGAAAGTAACAACAACAATAACAACAAAATTATCGTTTTAATAAAACAACCCACTCAAAATGACTTGTTTGAGGAAACATGTCTACAGGTTGAATATACTCTATAACGAAAGGTTTTCCGTCGTATTTCTTCGACCTAAACACAAAAGGGCAAAAATTACAAAGAATTAACGGTGAAAACTCACGTAGGACGACAAAAATCAACAATGTTCTTCATGGCAGCATTTGGATCACATGAAACAAAAACTAATCGTTCAAGTGATGACATCTATATATACATTATTGATAAAAACAAAAAAAACAAATAGTAAACAGACCTCACGGCAACCAAGAACAACTTTTTCATGAAGCCCAGCTCTAGGTGGGTCTAAAATACCCACTACTTCAGAAGATGTCAGTGAAAACCCAGGTGGTAAATAATAACGTAAGGATTTGAAAACATCCTCAGCTTTCCCAGCAATATATCGACATCTGTAACACATTTTTTTACCAAAAGAAACTTTGACATTTTAACTTGTCTTCAGGAATGCCGTTCATTTCGCGATTAATTTTTGCATCTTCTACGGCAGAAGTTATCATCTCAATTCCAATACAACAAACCTAAAATAAAACTTGGTAATATACTAAAAACTACACAATACTAATACTTACTTTATCAGTTCCATAAGATTTCATTAAACACTGACCAATAGTACCAGTTCCACAGCAAACATCTAGAAGAATAGTACTTTTGGAATCCTAAAATCATAAATTAATATTTTCATAACTAAATGACCAGACCTCAGCCACAACATTTTCAGAGCTACTTTCTTCTAATCTTGGTTTTTTACAATCTACACCTTCTTTATCCATATCGTTTTCCGTTGAAGTGGTCAAGGAAGTAGTGATTTGGCATGCTTCTCCTAAATTGAAAAATTAGAAAAAGCATTTTAAGAAGAAATACCAATAGTAGAATACAAAACCGAAGCTGCTTGACTATTGGTTTGGAAAAATGCAGATGGAGAAACTCGGAATCTGCAATCCATTAATGATTCATAAATGAACGGAGTACCTGAAAAAGAAATTATATGAAAATAAATATTGTATACAGTAAAATCTTCGCACCTCCCAAGTGTTCATATTCGCTAGCATCACTACAATGCTCAATAGACTGCCAGAATATAGATGTAACACGAAATCCTTTTTCTGTGAAATTCGAAGTATTTAGGAATCTAAAGGCTTGATTTCAGGTTAGTTCAGATAAACCGTTTCTTGCCTATCGATGACTTCTTTCTTCATTGCCTTTTCTTTTTCCAAATCAAACGGGAAAACACTTATAATCATCATAACATCTCCCCCAAATTCACGAACAGTTAAAAGGCGCCAGACTCCAGTTTTTGCCGCCTCGTTTAAAGGTGCCAAACCTTCAATAATATATGATTTTTTTTTAATGAAAGAAAATACCTGTTTCCAAAATAAAACTCTTGAATTCTTTAACAATAGCTTTAGTTTGATTTGTAATATTATCAACATCATCGACAGGTATAACATAATGCTGATTTTTCGCGTATCGACCACCCACAAAACCAACGCAAACCTTAAAATTAGAAAACATAGATTTCCAAGTTTCTAAGAAGCTAAGAATCAAAGTTGTTACCTCGCCAGTAATAGTCAAACCACAAGTAAATTCACATTTATTTCTATACTCTTTTATTTTTGGAGAAGGTTTAATCTGGAAAAAAAGAGCCATCATGAAATCATCAGTTTGTAAACAAACGTTTCGAAGAATATTTTTCATTTTAGGAACATCGTTTACATTAGCTCTTCGTAATTGACTTAATAGTTTTTCTACCAATCTATAAACGTTTATGTGAATACAACTAGAGAGAAATCTTACTGAGAACTAGATTTGTCTTTAATTTTTAACTGTTCTTCATAAGGCTCATCAGCAAGTGGTGTAACACTTTGTCTAGCGGTCTTTACCACAGGAATACTCATCCCTACATCCTAGATATATGGTATATTTTTAACTATCTTTCTCATCTTTCTCACCGATAAATTAGGAGTCGATGTGAATTTTTTGACCTCTGTTAAAGCAAGTTTTGCAACTAGCTTTGTTTTCTTTAACTCAAAGCCATTCAGAAGCTGTTATAAATTTTATAAGTATATAGAAATATTTCAAAAGAAACCTTAATTGCCACCTCAGCTTCTTCTGGAGTATCAAATGAAATATATGCATTATCCTTCATTTGCCTAACCTTTTTAGCTTTACCATTCAAATTCCTATAATTCGGATAATCTATTTTGATGAACACACTTAACTTACTTTTCTAAAAATTTCTTGAACTGTTTAAATCCCAGCATCTTAGGCAGATTTGTGATATGAACCCGATCTTTATCATATTTGTCTTCGCTTGAAAGTTCTTTGCCAGTTTCTTCAGTGTTGTTTGTTGATATTTCAGTTTCTTCTTCACTCATATTCTATAAGAATGCGATCTTTGTTGAGAAAACAAAGTTTCTTGCACAAAAGAATGAAAGTAATTTACTAAAATATGGGATGTGCTTTGATTTGTTGCAATCAAACTCATAATACGCTAACAAAAAAATTCTGAAAAAGTTCACGCAATACGTATGTCTAACTCTTTTGAAAGTTTTATAGTGACATAACCATAGCTGCACGGAGTAATTAGTTTTTCTTATCTTGTATGTTTACTAAACTCTTAAAAGCCGTATTTTATAAAACATTCTATGGTACAATCATAATACATATAATTATAATTTATAATCAACTTGGGAATTTTAACATAGGAATATTTAACTTGAAATAAAAACAAATATTAAGATTTATTTAATTTTTAGAAAGGTTCTGGTCCTGCAACGATTCTTCGGTAGATGGCAAACGGGCGTTTCCATTTTTATTCCATAGCATGTGCAAGGAATTTTACTTTATTTTTATTATAATTTTTTAATGTAAAATCTTAAAAATATGATTTAATATTTCAAACATCAAAGCCGTAATATTTAACTAATTGCTAGTGTCATTTGTACTAGTTTTAAACATTTTAATCTTAGATGTCACATCCTCGACACCCCAACAGTGTTGTTATCACTCCACCAACTCAAACTGTTTCTCCTCTTATCCGTTTTGGAAGATGGAGTGCTCTCGGACTTGGAGTAGTTTGGGGTAAAAATTTTCTTATTTTGTTTGTATAAATTCTAAAATAGGAGCCTATCGCCTCCGCCAAATTCGTGAGTATCATGCTGATATCAGAGAGTGGGAACACGAGAAGGCTGTTGCCAAGGCTGCCGAGGCTGCTCAACAGAAGAAGTGGCTCGCTAAGGAAGAGATGAAATATCTCATGAAGGTTTTATTTTTTCATTTTTCCTCTTCTAATTCAAAGCATTTAAGGTTGTTAACATCCCATTTGAGGAAGGAGTCGCTCAATTTGGAGTTGAAGATCTTTATAGAGAATAATCTTCTAGATGCCTAATTGGTAGAATAAGAATAAATATCTTGCTTATTGGTTTATTATTCTCTTGAACATGGTTTATCCGCATTGCTACTTTCCGAATAGCTTCTAAACGTTTTGCTTTATATTTTTTGTAGAGTAATGGAAGGGGGTGAAAGCAGTACTAAAAGCTGTGGAAGCTTGAATGATTTACTGGAATGTCCCATCTGCTATCTCCCGTTTGTCAGGCCTTTACAGTTATCTTGCGGACATTCTTTTTGTTCAGCCTGCGTTGATAGATTGGTATTGCAAAGTAAAACTTATTTGCTGAACAAAATTCTCAGGCTGAAACAACGAGGGGAATAGCCCCTGGACCTGGAGGAAGATTGGTGGATGAGCTTCATGTACTAGCGAATCCTTATCCTTTGGCTGATAACATTCAACGAATATTTGTAAGGGATTTGATTAAGCGTAGAAAGTATATGTAATTTTAGCGCGAATTTCCTATAATGGATCAAGGGAATCCAATAAATAACAATAATAATAACAACAATAATAATAATAATAATAATAATAACGGAAATGAATATGCTGGTGGTCTCGGCGGTATGGCGAATGCTGCTAATAATATGAATAGGGTAACTTCATCGCTAGTTTCTGTTTATTGTTTTTTTAAGTTTCGACCATTGCCCCTTGTTCCACCCGCCATGGTGCCACCACTGAGATTTGAACGAGATGATTTAAATGATATGTTTTTCGGAAATAGAGTTTATAACAATCGTGGCCGTAAGTTACTAATATTTTACCAATTATTAATTTAATATATAGGGCACCGTAATCTGAATCCAGGTTTTAACTTGCTGCCTTTAGCTCCACCGTTCTACAGACTTTACGATGACAACAATGTTGCTGGAGATGTTTATCCTTATGGGGGTGTTAGAATTCGTTGTCCTGAATGTCGAAAAACTACTCAAATTCCTAATGGTGGTCTTCCAGTGAATTATCGGTTGCAAGGTTTTTAAAACAAAATATTATTAAAACATTGCAAAATTTTCAGATATGATTACACGATGTTCGCTTACTGCTGACAAAAAGGTATTTAAAATTAATTTTCAATTCATTAATGAAAATGTTAAGGAAGAGAAATATTCTCCCGGAAACGGTGTTCGTTGTCGGCATTGCAACGAATCTGTTAAAACTGGAATATATTTTGCATGTTGTGACTGTCAAAGTCAAGATGTGGTAATTAAAACAACAAAACTAGTTTTTTTCAAATATTTTTTTCAGCAACAGTTATGTCCAACGTGTGCACTGCGAAATCATAATGGCCATAAAATTGAAGAAAGAAGAATTTTAACTAAAGAAGATAGAGAGGTAACTTTCAGGCTCCTAAAAATCTCGAAGCCTCTACTTTTAGTTTGCAAAATGCGAAATCGATAGATATACCGCTGATGCCACGTCCTCTATTGATACTATGGTAGAAAAAGTTCAAAATTTTTCCAAGAATTCCCTCGTTGATCTCAGACAGGTAGAATTCTTTGAATGTTTCAAATAATTTGTGTCTAATTTCCTATTTTTTCCAGTTTTTAAATGATAATTTTAATCCATTTTGGCAAATATCAAATGCTGTCGACAATATGGGTAGTACAGTCACGAAAAGTGATTTGGATCTCAAAGTTGAAAAAGCTAAAATGTTAGCTGACAGATATAAATCCGTATGTTTTATCGTAATACCATCGAAACTAAATTTATATTCTTATTTAAGATGATAGATGAGGTGGATAAGGCTATGATTACACACAAATCATCTCTTAAATCTGTTTTTGACTCTTTTTCGTCGTTCATTCGACAGGAACGTATTTCTCTTGTCCGAATAAAACAAGAAGTTGAGGAACCTGAAGATGTTGTATGCATAACTGTAAGATTATTCCTAATTATTGAAAACTATTTCAATTTTAGAATGTTACACAACAATCTGATCTCGGAACGAGCAGTGCGAGTAGCAGTGGCAGCGGTCCATATAATAGATCGTCTCCAAACGTAAAACCAGTGCCATTGATTAAAAAAAGAAAAGTTGAAAAAGCTCCTGGAATATCCGAAGGAATGAATACCTCTGGCGATAGAATGCGGGATCGATACAATTATACGCTCCAACGTCATCGAGTAATTACTAACTATTCCTCATTATAATTACTAGCTATTCCTCATTATCTAATTTCTTTTATAGAGTATTCGAAGTGGTGATCGATTTCTTCTAGAGGCTAGATCGAATTTATCTAATGGGGAAAATGAAATTGTAGAGCCTATACGAGTTCAAGCAGAACGAGTAAGCTCAAAATTTCTATTAAATTGTATATTTTTTGTTTAAGCTTATCATAACACCCAGAAGAAAATCTCAACGAGAAATACGCCGAGAACGGGAAGATTCGAAACCTTCCGTTAGTTCTAACGTATCCAGTATACGAAGACGTGATATCCCAACAATCAGTAATATTAATCACAGTAATAACCTTAATAATATCCCTGGAGCGGTTTTTGTCGATACTTCTACTGGAGAGATCCGTATAGAAAACTCAGGTAACGTTGATGAGCCGGTTTTGCCCATTTTACCTGCTGATGAAATCCCTCCAGCAGAAGCTAATGAGGAGGTTGAAAGCTCGTGATAGGCGTTCCATTTCTTATCTTCCAAAAATCAATCATCTCAAAAAATGTTTTAATTTCATTTAAATTTAAATTTAGTATTCATAGATATTCATTTATATACATTTATATATCAATGATTCCTGTTGATTTTGTTAGAGCTTGCAAATATGGATAATCATATTTTGTACAGATGTTTGTTTATGTTTGCAGTTGTAAATTTTGTATAAATTCATTACCTGTTCTTATTTTCTAATTTATAAATTTCATTTTATAGAAAGTTTTTCTAATAGAAATATCTATGTACTATGTATCTTATTGTTCTCGATCTCAATCTCAAATGGCATAAAATTTTTTTTCATGAGCTATATGTCCACAAAGATTTTCATACTGATTTAATTTCGTAATTTATTCCATTAACATTTGTTAGTTCCCTATTAGTATTACTAGCTTAACAATACATCTTACTTGTCAGTATTACAAATAATTCAAAAATTACTGTCAACATGAATTTTGTAAGCTGCAATCAATTTCTTTCATCAACAGTTTTCAATACCTTTTAAACTTTTGTTTAATCCACGTAATTTTTCTTAAATAATATGATATCAACTCAAACTTTTGTTGTTTATTCAAAATTAGTTCATTATTAGTTCTCACAATGATTCATATTCCACAACATTCTAACTTCAATAGAATGATTTCATATTATTCTTTAGACCTAAACGTAAACACCATCTAAAATGAATCTTCTGTCCTTATGACGTCATTGCTATCTATGCTTCGATTTTTACCCCCCTCACATAGCTGTGCATTCGTTATAAAACTCATTTTAAATTGCACTATTTGAACTTTTGTATAGTCACATTGAGATTGTAATAGGACAAAATACAGTGACTTCTTATACGTATTATACTCGTTCTTTTCAAACTGTTTTCAATATAGGCAACTTAGATGGTAACCCTAGTGATATCTCACTTTATAAGAGATCTAAAATCTTCATAGAAAAAGAAATATTGAACTTTATGATAGCAATCTGTAACTGAAACCCACCTAGATGCACATATGTGAATTATAAGACAATATTTGATATTAATTTAAGTATAGTGTAGAAAACTTGACATGTGGGTTTTATCATAAAATGTTCTGCTGTGTCAGTTTTCAATGGATGTTATCTGAACTTAAGGTTTTCCATTAAATCATACTTATTTTTGAATATTTGTATATATTTCAAATATCAATGTTTTGTTATGTATTTTTCTATAATTGTAATTATATTAATTTTCATTCTATATTGATGTTATAGTCATCCAAGTATGCTTAGCCGTGTTTGCTTGACGTCATGTTCAACATGGAAAAAATCTTTGCCTCTTATTACACCAGGTACATAGTATCAAAAATCAAAGCTATTAGCGATAGTTGTTTAGCCAGATTCCTATCACAAAAGCTTGTTCCACTATCTAGCATCAACAAGGACGATTTGGGAAACAGAATATTGTTATGCAAGGAGACTTTGCCTCCTGGCTCAGCAAAAACTCCCCATGATGTTTTGGGTACTGCAGTATTTGCCGCTAAGGTTATAAACCAGATTCTAAAAAGATGAAGATGTAACAACTTTTAAGATTTTGTCTTTATCATCATCGGTGGTCGGATCTGTTATGGTGCCAGTACTTTCTAATTATATGTGGACGGCAGCAGCTGAGAGACCTACTATGATGATGTTCACTATAGGTATTAAAAATCGGGATGTGTAAGAAAAAGAGAGAGAGAATGAAAGCTTGTTCTAGAAATTTGTACTTTCAATTCTTCTTTTTTAAGTTGCGAATGCCTTTCTCGTCCTGCTATCATTCACCCCTGTATTGCTCCACTTCTTGGCAAAACGTTTCCCTGTGGAGCTGTATTACAATCATCAAACAAAGGTGTCATATCTAAATGTACCGAAAATGAACTGTGTTCTTTTGTTTCAGACCTTTACATCTGTACATTATGACTTCTTCATTAGAAAGAAAGCTCGCCGTTTTACAGCAGCTGAGGTGGTCGACGCCCAGAAAGCGCCTGAACTTAAGAAGGTACACAACGTCACATACCTAAGATTCATTCAAAAGCTTCAAATAGCTTTATTGGTTTAATTTTTTTAGATTTGGATTCCTCTAGCTACAGCGTTTGTGCACCAGCAGCCTCTCCTTATCTCCTTAGATAAGAATAATTATATTGACCAGCTGGCATTTGATGAATTAACAAAAAATATTGAAATTCCAAAAAATCATGATTAAGTTCAGAAACATCATTTGTCTTTAATAGGAAGGAGACTTATTTTTGAATTGTTTATTTGAAGCGGGTATCCAGTTTTCTATTGACGTTGTTGTACAATTCTTCTAGTTCTGAATAGGTTAATCTAGATAGATAGGTTTTTACATTTTGAAAATTCTTGTTGACACTAATTAAAGTATTTTGAAAAAATATTAAAGCTATTTATTGTTTTCATGAAAGGATATATTGTTGAGAATTATAAAACAATTTTGAACCCGTTTAAAAAAAACTATGAGATGATAATAGACGAATAAATTAGTACAAATTTGAGAATCACAAAGAGTAAGAAGAACTAATTCTATGAATTCTAGTGTTTAACCCACTCCTAATTATGATAGACTGTCTTCCCTCACATATAACTGTCATTTGGTCAGATATCAAAACCTTAAGTAAGACAAAATTGAAGAATTCTATTCAGATGTCACGAACCTGTACGCGTTCTCCAAATTTTGACAGATCGACCGCATCGAGAACTATGACTCCGGTTTTAGGCAATGATTCCTTGAAACTGAATTAAGATTTTCTCTATTATTTACTGCAGATTCCTACTCATTGAAAATGAGACACGATCGGTCATCTTTAGTGATCGAGCAATCTTGCTGAACAATAAGATTCACATTTTTTCCCTGCAAACAATTTCTATGACAAGTAGAAAAAATGATATGGGCACCTCAATAACGATATCAACGGCTTCGCATACAAACAATGGAGCGTCAGCTGACATGCAAACGACCCTATTGAAACATTGAGCAGTTGAACATAGTAGCGGAGTCCAACCAGATTTAATCTGAATCGGAACGATCAAATTAGATGTACATGTAGTTTCCACACAAACCTGATACGAAAATGAGCAGTTCCGGCTTACGTTCTTCGTATCAGGAATATAAGTTATTTTGATGGGCCCATTTGTACAAAGCTGAATAAATGAGAAAATTTAAAAAACATATTTAATTTCATATATTAACCTCGTAAGAATCTTTGGTGAACGTTGGTCTGATCATCTTCCAAACCAGACCAGCAAGTTAAAGGAAAGAATAAAGAATAAACGGCAAGAATTGACGCTAATTTGAATCAACGTGGGGAAATTCTTGCATATGAATACAAACTTAATAAAGATACACAAACAATACTCAATAACATAAGACATAACAGGAAATATTGAGATTATATGATATCACTGCGATATGGAATAGGAATATTTGATTTAGTAGTTATTCGTGTGGAAAATATTAGCTAATTTGAAATAATGCTCTTGTCGGCCCCAGTCGAGAACCTTTTGATACGGTTCGGTGCCTTCTGAATATCAACGTTTAACTCGAAGTTCAACCTTGATTTAATAAACGAAAAATTTTATTAACCTGTATTAGTTCCGTTCTTAGCTGAACCTTCGAGCTTAATCAAACTGGAAGAATTTCGAACAATATCTGTAATAAGTAATTTCATAAGCAAAAAAAACTCAAGCGAAATAACCTGGTGACGGAATTTCAATATTCATGGTCGGAGAAAGAACTTTGGAATAGTGGAAAGAATCTTTAACAGCAACACCCCAACAAGGGAGCTCTTCGATGAGGTCCATGCTGCAACAACAATCACGTAATACACAACTAGCATGCAGCAAAAAAGTAGCACGAATTCAAAAATCAACGAAAAACAGGGAAATATGCAATGAGAAGTATAGTAAGAATAATAAAACAAATGTTAAAACTGCATCATACATCAAAAGAATGATGTAACATGACACGATTTACTAGAGAATACCAAAACAACGACAAACATAAATTCAAATCAAATGTTTAGGGCACCCCTCGCCCAGTATACATCGTCTTTATATACTAACAAGGACAAAACCTGACAGTCCAGGTCTTAAGCTGAATGAGCGAGGCGGAACCCACGAGATTGGTCGGTCTATTGAAGTGAGAGAAACAATTAAGAAACGTCACGTATTGAGAGTAGGCTCTGACTACATGTTGTTAGTGAAACAGAGACCTTGTTCTCTGATCTGTCGGCATGAAGGAACATCGCCAGTATAAGATTGTGGCTTGCAATCATAGCGTTCACTTGGAGTAAAACATGTTTGAATAACATTACTACATATCAACTACAAATTATTTAAATAAAAGCATACATACTATAAAAAAGAGGATGTTCTGAGTGGGACTATAAAATACGTGAATATAAATTTCGACAACATGGGGAAATGGTGTGTAAAGAAACACAAGACTGAAAAAGTCTTCATATCAGACCACTATGACGGACCACATGATAACGTGTAATTCATCAGGTCAAAAGATTAGTTCGGAAGTGATGCAATTGCACCTACAGCTTTGAATAATGTGAAGTATTGAAGAAATTCCTTTTAGAATTGAATAAGACTGTTGCGCGAAAAAAAAATTCATAGTGAAAAAAAAGGGTTGTTCAAAACGTTATATGTCGACAAATATACAAATGTTTTAATTGTTTAAAAAAAGTAATTTTTCTTTCAAAACAAAAAAAAAGAAGACAAAATTGTTGTATCAAACGAAGAAAAAACATACTAGCACCACTTTCGAGCACATGCAATTGCTTAGAAAATGACGCGACGCGGAGTTCACGTAGCGTCTTTTTCTATCGTGTCGCTCATTTTGAATGTCACGCCTGCATAGATTGGTTAGTTTCAAGCGCAGCTTCTGTTAATTAGATGGTTTGAATGGATAAATTGATTTCGTAAATAAGTAAGGAAGATGTATAAAAAGGAAAGCTTGATTTTAAAATTGAATTTAAAGAGAGAGAGCAAGCTTATAATTTTTAGTTCTAATTATCATTGTAGTTATAGCTAATGTTTTTTTTGTTCATTATTAACTAGTCAAATAAATCAGCTCATTTATAATTGTTCATAATGGAATCTTGGAATATGTGTTTTGTTTTTTACTTTAAAGGTGTTCTTGATGTCTTGATAACTCGATTTTGTTTTTATTATCGTGGACAGAATTTTTAAAATCTTACTTGGTATACTATTGGTTTCCAATATTTCCCTATCCATTGGAACAAGCAATTGTTTCAGAGGCAGTTAGATGCAGAAGATCAATAATAGACGTCAGAGAAATGAGTTTAAATGAAGCCTCTTATGAAAAGATCTTTTTTCAGTATTTATCTGACATTCTCCGATGTCTAATTGGTCTGTATTCCATTTCCTCTCTGCCGTGCTAGTTTAGCTCATTGTGTGCTTCTGTTTTGTCAAAAATTAGTGACCATCTGGTTGCTTTTACCCCGAGCGCTCTCCTTATATAAGAAAGGGTTTTGTGGGAAAGGGAGGGGGTGTGTTGTTCCTGTTGTGCTCATCATCCCGACTATGTTTTGAATGAAAATGTTTCGAGTTTGTTCAAGTTCTCTCTGTTTCTATATTCGTTTTTTGAACGCTGAGAGTGTATCAAGGAAGGAAATGTTTCTCTAAATTCTTTTTTTCCAACCAAATGTGTAAACATATTTGCAGAGAGTTCTGTGCAAAAAAACTAGTGAAGAAAAACATATCAGTAAAGATTATTGTGAAACGTTGAATGAGGGAAACTTAAGAAAAATAATAACGATTAGTATTCCATGATACTTAGTCTTATATATGCTTTAAAAATGTTCAAGTATCCTGCGGCTGCATCTGCAGTCCAGTAATGGCGATCGATTTTCTGGTGACCGCGCCGCCGAGGGCAACCCTCTGTCATTGGCATTCTCGAATAGGGAATGGACACCAAAGCTGATGCTCAAGCAGTCTATTTAGCTTGCAAACCCAGAAACAATAACTTATTATTTATATTTTCATGTTGCTTTATTCTTCTTTAAGTTATTATAACTGGCTTTATCTTCCTCAATGAAATTTCCTTTACATGCGCTCTACGCCCGCATTATGGTTGTTTCTGGAATAAAATTGTGTTTACTCCCCCCTATTGTTGAAAATAGGTCTCCCCGGACTGCATTGATTATGTGAGTTCAGACCATGTATGACGGTAGGAACAACTGAGGCCGCTTTTCAAAAGGTTTCAAGGTAACCAAAGCTATTTTCACGCGAATATTAAACAAATTATTGTGTCCAATACGTTTTCTCATGAATTTTTTGACATACTCTACTCAATGAGTCAGCTGCTCAATACACCACGTCGCTTCCTTCTGTCAGCTGCTGACTTTCTTTCATAATAAAATTCAATAAACACTACAAGTACTAGCGAAGTTCATGTTGTCTCGTGACGGAGTAAATAACTATCCAGGAGGACTGTTAAAAATTTGAAAATTGCATTGTTGAACCTTACATCCTATCGACGTACTGCATTGATTATCTTCCTATTTAATTGAGCTCAATTTTTAAATCATTATTATTTTTCTGTTGTTTTTTTATCTACGTTTTTGCTCTTTTTTTTGTGGATTTTGTCATGATTAAGTCTGCTCTTTCCAGCCTTTTTGATTTGAAGTTAGGATTATTAACTCATTTGCTAAGGTAAGTAGAAAATTCGTTACGTTTTATTTTGTTTTTTAAGTTCTGAACTTGTATAGCAATGGATTCTCCTTCCGATCTTTCACCTAATGCACCTCCTACAGGATTTGAAGACTCTACTGCCTTCTTTTCACATGTACAGGTATTCTATCCCTTTTTTAAACAACATCAATCAATTTCTTATTTGTTAAGGGCATCCCACCTGCAAATGATCAAAAATCAGCTGATGGATCTGTAGACTCCAGTGGCTATGAGAAAGTTAGTACAGTTTTTATGCAATAAGCATATTATTATATACTTGATCTCAAAATGAAATAATTCTTTTAAGGTTGATCATGATGTTCTAGAGGAATATGGTAATCAATTTGCAAATCAAATGCAGCAATCCATCTTTGGACAATTACCTGAAGATCCTTTTGTAAGTTTATTCTTTTTTTATCAGTTTTTTTGCTTTTCAAGATATGACTAATGATTGTCATGAAGAGATTTGCTAACACGTAGTAAATTGTTCGTATTGTGCAAACACATTATGAAACTCGTACACGTTGTCCCACTTCATGTTCGTTCCTCTATTGTTTTTCAAATTATAATGCTTTTTTTCAACTAACTTTTCGAGAGGCTTTTATTTGTTGATCAGTAAGTTTTTTTGATAGTTGCTCGCCTTCTGCCACGATTTTCATTCGAAAATTTCGCATTTATGTATTGAAAACAGCCTATCGATGTTTCGTCTTTCCTTTATGAGATCTGTTGCAACTGCTCAAGTTACATATCGATCTGCCAGCTACCTACCTATATGCGGGCAGTATACAATAATGTTCCACGAGGTGTCTTTCCTCATATGTACATAAATCCTTAGGATTTTTATGATCATTTTCCCTTGCTCAAATATTATATAATCTTATTTTTAAATTTAATAGAGCGAACTTGATATAAAACCACGTATTATGTTCATATTATTTCATTTTTGATGCTGTAACATTTTCTATAAATTCCCTTTTTATGCTAAAGAGACTGTGGGTGTTACTTAGTCATCGCTTTAACTTATAAATAAATGATTTCATTCCTATCATTATATAACTTGATAGTTTGTTAGATTAGTCTTTTTAGTTTTTTCCCCTTTGGCTTTTTTCAAATTCTTTCATTTATTTGAGCTAAGCCACTAAGACAGCGTGTCATATTTTTTCATAATCATTTGAAAATTTTAGACAACTTTTAACAAATATCTACTCCCAACTTTTATATCTAACCTAATACGCTATAATTTTTAGAAAAACGAAATGTCGGTTCCCGAAGAAGCTGGCAATACCGTGAAAATCGATGACGTCCCATTATCTACTGAGCGTGATGCAGCGGACGAGCGTTCTGGTATGTACTTCCATCTGCTATTTCCCTCATCGCTTCATCTTATTGCTATAATTGCAACCAAATGTGGTCTTAATTTGGTCGAAACATTTCGAAATGAGAATTATTCGAAGTATTAGAGGAAATTTTAGAAATATTGTTCATAGCCATTTTAATGCAAAAGAAAAGACATGTGAGATATAAAGATATAAAAAGTTTGCACTAAGCAACATTTTGAAAACTAATAAAAACTATTGGTTCAGCATAGAAAACTTTTGACTTTATCTGTTTCATGCTTAATCCATTCCTTTTCCAAAAATTTGTTGTTTATATAGAAATTTATTTTTTCTTTATATTTCAGTACATACTGATTCATTACCATTTGAACACAACGATGTTGATGATTTGGTAAGATTTAGTTTTCTTTATATTATTTTTTCATGAATATTTCATTTTAGCGTTCTGGGCTTGAAGAATCATCTCAAGCCCTTGTAAAAGAAGCCGTTAAGAAAGCTGAGGCTGTTCTCACTGATGGTAAGTTTATGCTTTAGTGCTTTGGCATGAAATATTCACATTCCCAGATCTCTTGGGATCTGAGCAATTTGTTCCCGAACCACCATCTCATGCTGCTGAACTTATACCTACGCTAAATTCTACTGAAATCAGCTCTCACGACGTATGATGGCTAACAGTTCTTTTGTACAAAATTTCATATATAGGTAGATGATCTTGTTCAATTCCAAGAAAGTGATCAATTCCCTGATATTGTTTCGAATTTGAGCTCTAAACCAGCTAATGATGGTAAGCTGTTTCATTTTAATCTAGACCAATATAGTTCAAACAGATCACCATCATGTTGACGTTCCATCTCTCGATGATGAGCCGCACTTTGATAGTCAAACTCCTGAGGAAGTACCCTATGAGCGTTCCGGCCCACTGACCATTCCGGAACTTTCTGAGGTTAGACAATAATTAAATCTCATTGTTATGCTCTAATTCTAGAAGCTTGAATCTCTTATCGAGCCAATTAACGATGTTCCTATTCCTGAGCCAGTTAATGAACCGTGAGTATCCTTGCATATTTAATAGAATTTGGCATTGTCGTGCTAAAAATCATTCAATTAAGAAAATATCTAAACGAATTTCAGAACGCATGATCACAGTTTCCGAATTCCAACTCCACCTCGTGTGCACATTGATACGGAACAACCAAGCTTGAACTTCCATTCTCCACCCTCACCTCCCACTCCTGAGCCAAGTATCCTGTTTAAGCTTTGCGTTTCAAATTCTTTAAAATTTTAAAGTTATCCAACACCGTTCTGCTGCTCCTGTTGCTCCTGCTGCTCCTCCTGCTCCTCCTGTTAGAACTTTTACTAAATCAAATGGAGATGCATGGTTCGATTTCAAGTCCATTGATCCTAAAGGTTTGTTCGTATCTATTGCGTGGACTTTTGCACTAGGAATTAGTAGTCTGCAGTACAGACAAAGAGTAACAACAACTAGCTTGAAAGGACTAATGCTTATTGGTCCCTGCCCTTTAGCCTTGGCTTGTTGCCAGCTGTCGATATCTAGGGCCACAAATAGTCCTCTGGTCACATGAGCCGCATAGGCTCCGTTTATGCTAATCAGGGTGGTGCGTGAGCACAACATGGACGTATTGTCTCTACTAGAAGAGAAAATGTGATCGATACGAGAATGGGTGGATTGGTTGGTCATGCAGTTGAGGGGGAAAGAGTCATCCGGCTGGACCTCCAACGGCTTAAGCCTTAATATAGAATGTGGCCGGGAGAACCAGCATGCCATTTATAGCTAGCTAACTGCTGGTTTCATCTCCCTCTCTTCCACAAAAATAAGGAACACACCCATTTTTCTGTTTCTTACATTTTTATATACATTGTTATTGCTGAATTAGCATGCGAAAGTTGCACGGCTTTGTAAATATTTCCTACAAACAGCTTGTATTTAGTATTCTAATCTGATTTTTAAATATCTATCCTTCAGTGCTTTTGGTTTTCTCTTAGTTTAACCTATATTGAAGATACTCTAATTGGAGTGGCACAAATTGAACTACGCCAGCAGTTAATTTTGTTGTCCAAGATCGAATTTGGCTGAATTCGAAGGGGGGGCTGTGTGCCAACGCCGGCTTCATGTCTTCGATTTTTCTATTCGACTGCCAAGCGTTTCGACATGTGACCACTTATAATGTTGTTCTCTCTATATGTATGCTGAAGTTTTGTCATCTTCAATTTCTGCTCAGTTGTCGCCATATTCCAAGACAATGGTTGGAGCTATTTCTAAATTCGTATTTTTTGCTCAACCTTTTTTCGCGCGTCTGCTGTTAGTTATTTCATATGTTCGGACCTATCTCTGTGTGTATTAGAGTATAACTAACACATTGCCTTTTGTGTCAAAACCTGCTTAGCCAGCCTCCAAAACGAATTTCCAACTTGACAATTACTGTGCGCACTCAGTAATATGTGTTTCTGCAATATGCCGTTGCCGCCAAGAGGATATTTTGCAGAGGACATTTAAATTTTGCCGGACATGCCCCTGTCTACTTTCCTTGTATCTAATGTAAGAGTATCGAATACAATTCCGTTCAAAATTTTCGTATTTCTTCAAAACATTGATTGACGTCTTGCGCTTTATTTCATTTGTTCCGTTTTCCTCTCCGTCATGTTATAAGTGATTTTTCAATCTGTTATCTCGTTCTCGCCGAGAAAACTATCAAATGATTCAGATATTGTAAAACGTCATGAGTAAGGCTGGCGCTGTAGGACGTGGGCTTTATACGGTCTTGGCCTTTTTAGTACAATCGGTTTTCCGAGTTGGGTTAAATGTTTCATTGGTGGCCTCGGTTTGTATGACTATTTATGCTGTTGGTTGCTTTTCTAAAGAAGCAATTAAACAACGAAAAGAAGGTTAGTTTTTTGGAATATGGTATATCGGTTTCGTTTGGTGGCATAAGCGCAAAATTCATCTGACTATTGCTCATTTGGTAATTATCGCTGTGTAATTGGCTGCGAAGAGCATATGGGCTCTGTGTCGTATTGTAGCATAGAGTCCTTTAATAAATATATATATAAATATATATATCCCTCTGTAAGTGAAATATATGATAAACAAGAAAAAAAACCGGGAAGTGTGCTTCTGATTTTTTCCATTTTCCTTTAGTTTAATATAAAACATTTACATTCTCCCCAATTTTTTTCCTCTCTATTTGTCGTTTATGTGCAGAAGCAATCTACTTTTACAAATTAATAATAAGTATTGTATGAATAAAAGTGAACTAGTATACTTTTGAACCAAAAACAAGCAGATAAGGCATCAGTTTGCTTTTCCATGAATATTTTGCTTACAGTCGGAAACCGTATTTAGTAAATACTTGTGTTACTGATAAAAAATGACATGAATCGCTAGCCGCGTTGGAACTAACACTGAACTGCAAAGGCAGTAGTGGTCAGAGCTAGGTCACATTTGGTTTGTTGGAGATAAAATAGCGCTGGGAAAGATGGAGACGCAGGCGACGTACAGCGTACGATGAAGAGATACAGAAGACATTTGTTTTCATTGTCGTCGTCACTGTCTATAGACATGAAGAGTCTCCCTCTTTTTCGCTCTCTTTCTTTACCTCTCGCTATCTTTATTTATCTCTCTCTATCTCTCTTAGTTGATCAACGATAGGGACGCAGTGTGGGCTGTATGTGAGTTTCGTTGGATAACCAACCATTCTTTACGAACCTTTGCGTCTCGTCGTCGTCAGCTCGTTGCTCCCGTAGTCTTCTGATCGGATCCCTATTCCTAAATAATGGCCCAGCCCAAGTTCAGAAAGGTTGTCAAGACTTATGAACCAGCTAAGGACTTCCCTGGAAAAGGTAGTAACCGATTTATCTTTCTCATTGTATTGCATTGCCGCAAAGTATTTCATTAATCTTAGACACTGCTCTCTTTTTTTTCCTGAAAAAATTGACTTTATGAGAAATATGTTTATTGAGTACTTGCTAGTTCATTTGGTGTATGTTCGTTTTACTAAAGATAAAGGAAAAGCTAAGTATACAAAAATGAAGGTATAGGACTAAACGTTTATTTGATTTGGAGCTTCGTTGACCGTTACTTGGGTAGTACTAGTCTTCAATCGGCACTTGTACTTGCCATATATATATACATTAGCTGGTATTGTTGGCTTCTCTTTTTGACTTCTATCTCTCATTGTCGTATTAAAAGAACTATATAAGCAGGAAATGGGCGATTGAGTGAATGACCGATGGTGACCGGGGTAAAGGGGGAAATTGGAAATCTTTGTGGCTTTTGTGATTTTCGACATGCATTTATGATTCGTATATTTAGTTCTCGAGCTGATCTACTGGAGAGACCCTAAGAAGAGCGCCGTAGCCTTGTCCCTTGTTCTTATCGCTATCTTTGTCCTCGGAAAGTAAGTTATATAGTTATAATATAATTGGATGGATAGTAATACTTTCAATACAGATACCCTATCCTTTCTGTTATTTCCTACACTGGATTGGCTGTTCTATCTGCCACCTTGGGATTCCGTGTGTTCAAGGCTGTCGAGGCTCAAATTAAGAAAACTGGAGGAGAAAACCCATTCCAGTATGATTTTATAAGAACGATAAACTAGCAAAATTGAAACTTTAGGGAGTATCTTGCTAAGGATCTCACCCTTCCCCAAGAACGTGTTCATGCTCAAGTTGATGTTCTCGTAGAGCATGCTTCTTGCCTTGCTAATCAAGCCAAGAAAGTCGTCTTTGTTGAGAGCATTGTTGATAGCGTAAAGGTAAGCATTAATCTTCCTAATCTGTGCACATCAGTGATTTTTCAGTTCGGACTTCTCCTCTGGTCTCTTACATACATCGCTTCATGGTTCTCCGGATTCGCTCTTGTTGTACTTGGTTAGTTAAAACTAATTGAAAATTAAATAATTCTTGTCTTAAGCCGTACTTGGAGTCTTCTCCGTCCCAATCTTCTATGAGACATACAAGGAGCCCATTGATGCTCAGCTCGCCGTGATCTCTGGACACATTAACAATGTTTCACAATTGTAGGTTTTTAATCAGAATATGAATCATATGGATATACTTTCCAGATTGGAAGAGAAGCTTCCTTTCCTTAAGAAGGCTGAGGTCGCAGCTAAGAAGGATGAATAAACTAATCATTTTATCGTAGAATATTTACCGCTATTTCGCATTGAAAATCATTGAAGTGCTCCGCTTTTTGTTAAAACTTGATATAGTCATTCAATCTTATCGATTCTAGCTTAACTGTTTCGGCCACATGGTTTTAAAATTGCTAAATTTTCTATGCAGCTTTTGAACGTTTTCTAATAAAATTCGACAGAATCTGCCTGCATAACATCTTTCTAACGATGCAAGATATTATACCAGCATTTGTTGCTGATTTTAATTCCATGCATCTAGTCAAGGCACTGTTCGTGTCCTACCAAGTAGGGTTTTTGCCTTAAGAGGTTGGCCAGTTAAGCTTGTTCTTAAAACTCTTGGAAAGTTTTTGTCAATCTTACCGAATTTTGTCTGAGTAACTAACTGCCTCTACATATTATTGTGTTTGCAATTGTTTTCATTTTTGTATTCGCATTAAACATTTTCTCTCAAATAGCTAGATCAAATCACGTAAAAATCAAGGAAAAGCTTTCAATCTTATATAAAACAATGATAATAATTGTTTAGCAACTGATCAGTTTTCTAAGGGTCAAAGTTTTCAAAAAGTTTTTAGCACCCAACATATAGTTTTCTAATTGAATTTTTTGAGATGCTATCTCTTGTTATTAAGAAGATTTCTAATCTTTTTTTTTCTTCGAAGGAACTTCATTGCCCTCTATTAAACTTATATATAGTGGGCAAGGTCGTTGCCGCTAAGGATAGGTGACCATTCTATTGATTCGATCAATTTCTAACTTATCCTCTTAAGAATGTCTTTCTTATTTCCAAAGTTCAATTATTTTCAAAGGAACTGGATATGACGAACATCTACGTGATAGGAATTGAAATTTGGTGATTTATTACAATACATACAAGTAGTTTTCTCAGATATATCTTAATATTAAAGATAAAATATTAATAAAACTTAAAGAAGATTAAACTATTTAAGGAATAATTAGAAATTTAATCGACAAAAGTCTGATGTCACCATGTGTTGAGTAGTATTATAATCGGATAGGCTTCCGCCACATATACATATACACACTTGATCTATTCTTGCTTCATCCATAACAATCCGTAATAGAATATCTTATCTTTATCATCCTCTTTTTTTTGTCTAACAGCTTTGTTCTTCTTTGTAATATTTTCCTCATCTTATTTTACCTTTTAGGCCAAAAATCCATATAAATGTATATAGTATATATGTAAATATTCGAATTATATACATATATGTGTATTCTGTATTTCTATCAATACATAGTAATACTATTAGTTTTTTTCAATTTTCTCTCTATCTTCCATTTAAAGTCGAGAAAAAATTAGAAAGGAATTGTTTTCATCCTTTTTCCCCCTTTCTAGTCTTCTAAACTTCCTATTTCTTCATTTTTTGGCTTTTTGTTTAGCCTCTAACTCGAACTACACACTTTGATTTTTTGGAATTCTATCTGTCCTACAGTTTGATAAAAACATAATAAAGTAAAAAAAAAGTACATCAATTAATTCTTTTTATTCATTTACTTAGTTTACTCTAATTCCGTGTTTTTGAGTTAAAATATTGTCTTTTTTTTCCACAATCGTACCTTTTAACTTATCTATGGTTTTATCAACTTTGAATAATTATTTTTGAAATATAACAATAATGGTTTATATGACGTTTATATATCCTAATTATTGAATATGTTGTTTTGTCTCATTAAATTGAAGACAAGGCACAACTTTCTTTAGAGCTGAAAACATTACAACCAATCTACCGTACACAATCACCTAACTTCATCAGAATTTCATGTTTTCACTGTTTTTATCAACTTTTTTTGGTTGTATAAGTAACATTTTTGCAAAAAACTATTGAGATTTCTTTAATGAAACATTTTTTTTCATATTTCTGATTATATTTTTAGATTGAAATATCTAAATATTATCATTCGAAAAAGAGTGTTGTTTATCATTTTGTTTACATCAGATTTTATCTTTGTATAATGGAGATTCATTTCCTTCCGTGTCTACCTTCTATTCGTATCGTTTTTCTATTTATTTCTTCATTCTCTTTACATTTTTTTTGAGAATACAGTTTGATTGCAACTATGGATTCAATACTTGATATGACTAATACAACTGCACCAACAGTTACGGTATGTTTCATACATCATTTAATTTTGTTTTGTTAAAATACTCGTAAACTATATAACATCAAGATGAAAATATTATACTTTAAAATTAAAATGTCCTTTATATCAAGAGAGAATGAGAAAGATTGGAGAGAAAGAGGTTTCAAGGAACAGAGTTTACCTTTATTATTCATAAACACGTGAATTTCACATAATTTACATATTTTATTTTCCACATTTTTTCAGTAATAAACGGTTGTGTCAAAATGTATTTTTAATCTTAAATTTATTTTTTATGAAGTATTACAATCTTAACTCATTTTTTGTTACTTTTCAATATTTTTTTAAGGCTTATAGCTTTTAGATTTAAAGTAAATTGGGAGTCATTTTAAAATTATTATTATGTTCTTTGATTTAAGAAATAATATAACACATAATATTATTACTTTTGATTATATACATGCATACTAACGTGTTGAATGTTATGACGAAAGATGATCATTGAGCTATTCTCCCCTGTCTTAGTCTCTTACCTTTTAGATTTTCCAGCTCATTTCCCTGATTTCTTTCCGCCCAATCAACTAATACATTGAGAGTTTTCCAACATTTTAATAAACTTAAAAGTTTTTTGAGAGAAATGAATACATCATTTTATCTATATCCATTTACAAATATATATAATGTAATTGATTTTCTTATTTTACATCCAAATGTCTTCAAAATTAATTAAAACAAAATTAGATTTTTCATCTCTATTATATTCTTATAGCTTTCTCCAGCCTTATTTATGTTTGATATGTTCAGTAAATTGACATATTATATTCAAAAGCCTATTCATTAGATCTAATATATGACATAATCTGTATAAAATATATGATTGGAAGGTTAGAATAGAGATTATATCTTATATGCAACTATAAACAAAAAGAATCGTTAATGAACAATGATGACTAATAATTCAGCTTTTCTGTATCGCTGTAACCTGTTCTCTTCTGCTTCTCAATCCGTTTGCACCATCCGTTCGTTTTGTCCGTTCGAGAATAACCATGACAACCTCGTGAGAAAAGGATTAACGCGAACATGAGTAGGGAATCTGCTGGAAGCTTTTTACTTCCAAATCCTTTCTATTGCCCTCTCTCTCTATCTCTCTCTTTCTCTCTCCCTCTCTCTCTCTCTCTTTCTCTCTTTCTCTCTCTCTCTCTTCTGTTTTCACGCTCACTCTGACTCTCTTATTATCTCATCATTGTGTAGGTAAATATTATATTCTTGACCGTATATGGATAACAAATGCTTCACATTGGAAAATAACTAGTTAAGGGACTGAGGGGTTTACTATTCTAAAATTTGATATAAACATGCAACACTACAATTCGTCAGAATAAGTCAAGAAAAAAGGTTGTTATGTGGAAAAATATTAAAAAAAAATCAAAAATTGAATTAGAGATTTGAAAATTAACAACTTTCTTTTATAATATTGAAAATTTAATAATATATATAGATATGTATAGATATTCAAAAAATGTTATTTACTATAACTTAATAGAAAATGAATTTAACGTTTGTATTGTGATTCAACCTTCACAATGCTTTGAGCATTTCAAAGATGTTGAGCAAAGCAAATGAGATATGAGCTTAAACTTACTCAGTATTATATTTCCAGTAAGTTGAGAGGCTAATGCGTTTGAAACGTATTTATTGGAATTACTAATGAAGGCAAAGTCATTACAACAGATCAAATGGTTTTTAGAATTATTCTGAAGAAATGCTGAAACAGCCTTTGATCTATGTATATGGATGTATAAATGAGAAGAGAAAATGTTTGAATAGAATGAAGCTGGTTGCTGGTAGATGTCATTTGTACTTTGACACGAACCTCTTCGCAACACGAAAAAAATTAAATAAGAGTCTAAAGAATTATATGATGAAACATTGAATTATGGTAAAATTACTACAATAGGAGTAAAAAATAATTATGAGTTTACATTTACATTATATTCAAATCTAGGTTTATAAGGAAGTCTATATGGGAAATCGAGAGAATATATGTGAGAGAGAGAGAGAGAGAGAGAGAGAGAGAGAGAGGGAGAGAGAGAGAGAGAGAGAGATAGACTGAGAGAATAACAAATTTATTTCATTTCAATATTATCATTACAAATATATATAAATCTATGTTATGATAACAAAATAATTTTTGTTTTGAAGTTTATTTAAATTTACAAACATCAATTTGTATAAATACATACATAGATTCCGTTGTTTTTATATCTGTAATTAGTATCTGATCTCTAGGAAACCAAGTCTTTTCACATGAACTTTCTGAATTAGAGCTATACAAGTTCAGGGTGTGGAAGATGTGACATCTGACTGGAACAGCGCATATCAAGTGAAAATCTGTGGAACTAAGCATGAAAAAACAGAAAATGAAAATGGCTTTCTCGCTAAATAATTATCGTAAAGCTGCTATTCATTTTCTATTTTTATCATTTTAACATCTCATGTACTACGTATTCAATTGAGTAGTATGAGAAATCTGACTAAGAATTTATTAGAAATTAGAAATGTTAAGCACATTCTATGTCATAAACGTGTGAAACTGCTTCCATCCATCATACAGAATTATATTAACGCATAAATACAATTTTTGATAAAAATTTCATGAATTGCAAATACTTTATTCATCAATTTCGATTACATCTAATCGAACCTAATTCACAATTTTTATTTGAAATAGAGATTTAACTAATGTTTTGTTTAAATAATATTTTATTATATATTTAATAAGATTTGTTTAAAAAATTTATACTAAATACAAATTATTATGTTTAAACTTTAAGTTCACATTTTCCATTATACTTTATTTACAATTATTAATATTCCTTAATTCTTTGTTCATTTTCAAACATTTTACATAAATATTTAAGTGTTACGTGAATATTAAATAAGATAATCCATTACACGTATACACGTCACAATCCATTTTTTCAAAATAAAACTGACATGAACGGTTGTTTTCCTTTGAAATCAAAAGAATGCTCATTCTTCTTGTCTTATTAACTGTCTATATTTAATTTTTTTTTAATTTATTGCTCAAATTTTCAAGTTTTAAACAAAAAATTTGAATAGGCAATCTTTCAAAAATGAACTTGGCCCTCTGCTAATTATGAGAAAGATTTCATCAGCAAAGCTGAAAATGAAAATCAAATGCTGTAGAGCAAAGGAACAAAGAACCCCCGAAGCTCTGAAGACGTGTGAGAAACAACCTCAGAATAAATATGAATAACAATATCTTACTTCTCTTCTATTTATCCCTTTGTTTAGAGTGGTACTTTAAGTTTAAGCTTAAACCTTTCCGTTATAGAATGTAGTATATTTAAATAATTACATCATTTTTCATTTAATTGAATATTATACTTTAAAAAATAAATATTTATAAAATTTATAAATGATCGCTCTGTAGGATTGATGATTTCTTCTGTTTCTGTAAGAATTGCTAACTTGATATGGGGGATTTTGCGAATTTTTTAGTTGATGCTTAACTAGCTATGCACTCTCGCATGTGAAGTCTCATTTTGGAGAAAATACCGATTTGAAAAGCGGAAAGTATAATTCACTTCTTTGCCCAAAATTTCTCGAATAACTATTTTCATTTTAATAAAATCCCAGTGAAAACTCATAGAATAGAATAGATTGAGTAAATTTTGAAAGAGTTTGAGAGAGATGAAGAGAACGAATGAGTTTTGTGCAGTTACAGAGAAAGCTAAGGAAAACAAATCTCCGCCGGGTATTAATAGAAGAAGACTCAATTTCCGCTTGATTGCAAAGGTCCCCCACCTTTTTCAATGAGAATAAGCTTATGCCTCAACGATTCGAACTCCAAGCTAGTATTCAATAAAACCTTAGATAGTCACTTTAGTGTTCATTTCATCTGTTTCTTTTCTCTTCACCTTTTTTCACTTTTTTTTGAAAACTAGTGATATATAAATGAATTTCGTAGTTCATTGATTTATAAGACGTCATGTGTTTCCAATATTTTATTTTGAAAAATACTTTACTAAATCGAAATAAAACTTAAATTTCTCCATGAACCACAACTATCAAGACTAAAAGAGGGAAACAGCAAAAGAGGGAAGCAGTTAGAGCAAAGTGGCATCCTTGGAAGTATGCATGGAGTGAAGTAAACTCATCGGATTTGGCATCTGGACTAGATCTTATATTCATTTACATGTCGTCTTGTCAATCCTATTCGAACTATTAACTATTGCTTCCAGCCTCCTACTTACTCTTTCTTCTAATTCTCTATTCTTTTTACAGAATCTATTAAAGCTTTATTTTGCATCTTCTAAAGCTTTTTTACACCGCCCTAAACGTTCTCATGAGTTTGGTCTGAATTCTTGATGTTCTATTCAAGTCTTTTCTTCTCGCTTCCTGTGAGCTTATCCTATTTCTCTCTTTCTCTCTCAAAAAAAAATCTTTATTCTTATCAGAAATTGTATTTATTCTGTTTTTTTTTGTAGGAAAAGCATTGTCATTCTTTTTTCTTCTTTTTTTATCAATTATTTAGAGTCTATTCTATTTTTTTTTTTGAAAAAAAATGTTCCATTCGATTACATATATAATTAATTTTATTGGAATTTTTGTTTAACATTCTTCTAATAATCTTCTTTTTCTAACTATTTTAAACCTGAAAATTGTATTATAGTTAAACTACAGGTGTTTTTTGTTTGCAAAAATTCAATTTCTTTTTGGTTGAGTTAAGAAGCACCAATAACCTGAAGCTAAACATAAACTCTCTCTTACTTTCTTTCTCTATCTCTCTTGCTTTTTACTTTTATCCTTTTTGTTAAAATCTTCTCTTTTCTGCTATCGTTGTCTTTTGTCTGTCATCTTACAAGCCTTATTTAACATTGTGAAGAAAATATTCAGTCAAGCATATAGAAACATGCAGAAATGTGCGCTTAATTCATCTCATTTACTATGTCCATAGACGTTTTCGCTCAGCTTCTCCGGATGTTTACTCTATTTTAGTACATGAAGAGTAAGAAAAAGAAGTTCAGTTAAGAAAAATAAAGGACACTTACTCAAACGTTGGCGAAACCGACAATTAAAGAAGCATGAAGGAACTAAAAGCTTTTAATTGTTTTTTGACTTATAATGTCTTGGTCTCTTTAATTTCTCATTTTCGTGCTTTCTTCACTCTTGTCAGTAATTTTCTACCTTTCAAACAGAATAAAACGTCTGCTGTCGAATAATTTCAGCCACATATTTATGTTTTCGTCTCAGAATATTTGAAATGAGCCTGGGCTAGTAAGATAGAGAAATACCAGAGAGGAAAGACAGAGCTAATATCAAAGATAGAGTAGAGAAGCTAGGCAAAGCAAGCAGAAGAACTATCACAAAAACTGAGAAAATGAAAGAAGAAAAGCAATGTTGCTCTTTATACAAACAATTTTTATATTTATATGTTTTACTAATTTTATTTTTTTTCTTTGTGCTTTTCTTTTTTTATTTTTAAACTATAAGCTTATATTCTAAGAAATTAAAACTTTTTTTTTCTTTCAATATTTACTTTTTGATGTTCAAACACATATTAACTCCAGATTTCTATATTTTTTCTTCTATATTAAGAAAATTATATGAATATTTTTGCAATATATCTGCATTCCGCTCCAACTTTTCTTGTACATATCCTCTCCTCTCTCTCTTTTTCTATCCTGCTTCTTTTTTTTTCATTCTATCCTGCTCTTATTATCTTTTGCTATTCGTCAATCTCTCTTAGTTATAAGGAAATTTCTTCAAAAATAATATTTCTTACAACTCGGAATACTGCTAAGCTACATTCATGTGAGCATATGGTGATGTTGTCCTATAAAAGCGTAAACGACTCAACTTTTTCTTGAAAAATTGCTTACTTAAGCCGTTTCACGAGCTTTTTCTACATTATGATTTGCATTTTTTCTTTTTTTTTTATTTAAATTTTTATTATAACTTTTCCTAAGATAATTAAAAAAACATGTGACGTTGTTGATGAGCATCATCATGATCATTTGATGAAGTAGTAAGATGGAAATAATCATTAAAAAACGAGTCCAGCTAATTATACTGAATATTATGTTTATGTTTCTGCTTAACTATTTCTAAAGATTTCCATCGCTTTTCCTACGTCTATACGAATTACTCATACTACTTACTTACTTCTTTTTTTCAAATTCTAACAGCTTTTTCTATTGAGTCATATACTGAAATATGCATATACACTACTGACTTATATTTTAGAAAAAAAGACGCCAACCATTTGTACTTTTCATTTTTTTCCAAATTCAAATAGAAAAATGGGCAGAATTAAAAAAAATTACATTGAAAGATGAAAAAAAAAAGATTATAAAACAAGTTTTTCTTCGCTAAAATATATGAAAATAAGAAGTTATTTTAAAGAATTATATGTAGCTCCTAGTCAGTCATTATCTTTTCTTTTTTTTTTTTCATCTTCCATCTAAAATTGAACTTTGAAGATTATATCAAGAATATAGTTACACATTCTCTATACATAACAAGTACAAATCCATATTTTCATACACAGTCACATACATATAGTTAACTTTACTATTACTAACTATAAAGGTAAGTAAGCACGCATAGTTAAAATAATTAGTTGATATTAGTATCGCTCATTCTATAGAAAAATGATGCAATGATGGAGAAGAGTGACAAAACTGCGAACGAGAGAGAATGGGTGAAAACCACAATAAGAAAGGGGAGAGAAACAGTCAATATGAACAAAATAATTTAAATTTTTTTCTTTTCTTCTTCTTCATCAGCAAATCTTTCTAATCACTCGCTGAATATGCTCCTTGTTGACTTGAAGCCACTAATTATATTATTTATACATATATTTCTCGTTGAATTCCGAATGTATATATACACATACATATTCTTGCTTCCTTTTAGCAATTCAGCTCATCTTATATCTCATCATTTTTTTCTTCCTCATCACTTAAATACTTATTTATCTAAATTGTTAAAATAAATTTTTTTTTAAATGGTAGTGCATAAGTGAAATAAGCACCCCAGCTGGTTCGACATCTGCTCGATAAAGTTATTTCATTCCAGTTTCTCTTTGAAAAATATGTTTTTCGGAATTCAAAACAATGAACTACTTTTTTGACAAAGCTAACACTCGAATTTTATTATCTAAACTAAGCTTATTCCAATTGGCTTTTCAAACTTTTACTAATTCAAACAAATGATACATAATTTACGTGATAATTATTCACGTGAATATCACGTAAGGATGCGACTTTATTTGATTTAATTGTAATCTTAATGAGTGGTTGTATATACATTTGTTAATGCTCGTGCATTCATTATGTAGTAAAGATTTTACTTTTCCTCTTTATTTCGTATGAAAAATCAAAGTTTTGCTTTTTTGCAGCATTATTGTTTATTATTTTTCATTTTCATTATCATTATTTTGCTTCATCTTAATTAGAACAAGCATGAAATTATCATTTCTCTTCTTATCCTATACGAACTATTCTCTTCTTTTTTTTTGTTTAAAATTGAATCAATGAGTATTTGATTCGTCAACTACATTCATGTATAATTATTATTTTTTCAACTTTTGCTTCTATAGCAACATTTCAAGCAGTACAGTATTTATGAAAATATCATATAATTTCCGTTTGAAATAAAGAAAAATAACATTATGCTATCTAAACTTCATAATTTTCCCTATTTACAGATGAAAATGAATTCTGATACGTTGGATATCACTGATTTTAATTTTAATTTTGATTTGAATGACGATGAAAGGAATCGAAGTCTAATTGCAGCTATATATCGAAGTGTTCAAGATGGAAAGTAAGTATATTATATTAAAATAAATTATCATTAATCATAATATATTTCATTTTGTATTGATTTATAATACAAATAAACTAGAAAGTAATATTTTCACTTTATTCCTAAATAAGTATTAAGATGAATTATCTTTAATATAATTTTTAAAAATTTATATTTATTAATAGATTTCAATATTTTTCCTTTCAGTTTCATGGGTTTAATAGTTTTAACTGTAATTGTTTCCGTCATTGTTCTCGTTATTGTCATATGCTATCTAATGATGCGATTTATGCATAGAGCTCTTAGTGGAAGTGAATCAAAAGGCCCATATTGTAAGTATTTTGGAACATTCTAAATCTTTTTTTGAGTAAAATCATTTATTTTTAATATATTATACGAAAACTTTTATTTTGATTGAAATTCAAAACTTTGATCTTATCTATTCCGGATATACAGCGAAAACGTGAGAATATTGCTCTGGGCTGTGCCCTGACCCATATGCCATGAAATATGAAATATTTTAGTGACTATTTGAAAAATATATCGAATCTAAACACTTTCCCACACCTTTTATCCAAATTCTCTTTTAAATTTCAGCTTCGCCTTATTCAAATATGGTTATTCATTCCAAAAGAGTTTATGAGATTCAAGCGGAAGAAGGCTGCTTCTCAGGATCAGAGTCAGAACCAACTGAACCTAAAGAACAACCGGCCACCCCAATAGCACCGAAAGAAGAGGAAAAATCACCAAGAGCTTCACTACGTCGACCCGAAACTGGTGATTTAAGACAGATACGGACAGAAACTCCAGCAAATGATGATCCAAGGCAAATGATTAGAAAGAAAGAAAAAAAAGTGAGTGATATTTACATTTCCAACTGCCAAAAAAAATTTTTATTTACGAAAAATAAATAAAAAAAGATGAAAATGAACGGTGTAAATCAAATTACCGTAGCCTGAAGTAACTGGAAAACGTTATCATCTGACGCAAAATTAACAAAAAATGAGCATTAGAGATCAGACTTCAACGAGATATTTTGTCAACAAATCTTTCATTTTGTGTACTCCTTTCTATGTTTATTCTGACCTTTTAAAACTAGACCAATGATAGAAATTTATTTATAATAAAAAAAATCCTTTTTCTAAATATTTTCTATGAAAAAAAATTAAAAATATGGGAACTTTTGAATGGCTTTTGGACAATATTCTTATAAACTTCATGTACAGACATTGCTTTATAATAACTAAATATTCTTATTACAGCTTCACAAAGATTCAGTTTGTGGATTCATGTTTCGACAACAGCATCAAAGTCTACCTAATATGGTTTAACTTCGAAATAAACATATGTATATCATATGAATTATGAAAACTTTTAACATTAATATTTTTTCTTTAAAAAAGAAAAAATTTCGCGTGTGTCTTTCTCCAATTGTTTCTTATTTTAACGTAAAAATCAACTCAGATTATACACGAACGATACAGTTAACAATTGGCAATTATTACGGATATTTTGTTGTATATTATGTTTTCACTCAAAAAAGTTTAATAGTTGTGCCTAAAAACATGTCTCTATTTTTGTAAAAAAATAAAAATAAAGATTACAAGAATTAGAAGTTGTTTAAGCTATACATACATATTTATATATCAGTTACAAACAAAGTAAACTTTATAAAAAAACAAAAGGTTAAAACAATTGAAGAAGTGCATGTATAAGTGATCAGATTGAAGGATTTGCAACAGTTTTTAGAGATGAACGTAATTTTTTTGAGGTCGAATACTCAAGTGAAGGCACTTCACCTAACGTAACGTTTGTATTTCGTATCAGTGACGGAGTTTATTTGTAAAGCCTTACTTCATATATCCACCAACATCTTGGTTTCCTCGAATTAATTAACAACTTTTCTCTTATTTCTCATTTATACTTCTAAACATTTTTACATTACTTTTGTTCATGAAAATAATAAACTATATTAACCATATATAATGTATCCAAATGACCTGGTAAGAAACAAATGTTGGGATGATATCCTATAATCTGTCAACATCAAAACAAAATATTGTTTTTTTCTAAAGTGTGCTCTGTTGCCAATTATCCTTTCTAGAATTAAATAAAGCATAATTTCAAAGCATCATCATATCAGAAATATGTTTCAAATTTTAAAGACAGATATGTTACTTTTATATTTTTCCAATTTTCCACAAAGTTTATATTTTTATGTTTTTGTGGCCTTTCATATGCGCTAGCACTCACAACTTGAATAGTACCCTTAGCTTGAGCTTAATGTTTCAGGAAAAGTTAAATTTACTTCTACATGTACGCTCAAAATAACGATGCCTGAGCTTTCTCTCATACTAGAGCCTAGGTAATCTACGATCTTCCGCCTAATAATATTAATGGTTCAAACAATCCATTTCAGTTACTTCCCTTTGTCACCAATTGACTGAGTTAGTTTCCTTTTTCTAATTTCTGAATTTTTCCCATAAACATAAAATCAGTTTGACTTATTCTAATACTGGGCGCGGTTATCACACACAGCCAATATGTCTTGAAATAGTTTTTGGCCTACCTCAAAATCCAAACATCTTTTGAATTTGGTGCCGGGCTACCTTTGGGGGGGGGGGGGGAGATCTACTGTGTTTTGTTTTATCGGCCTCGTTCGACATCTTTTGTTCATATTCTCTCTCATATTGTTAATATTTCTCATTTTACAGTATGATATTTTCTTGTTTTTGTGTGCTTTGATAAGGATTTATTGAGGGAATGGATGGAGATATAGATGATGCTACGAATATTCGTAGCTGTTTTAAAACTTCTCCCACACATTGATCGTCTGATGATGATTACCGTCCACGACTACTACGCCAGCGACAACGAGCCTATAAAAGCCCCATAGTAGTGAGGAGAGGCACTACCGAAGGACGTTAATTGAATTAGAAGATGGCGTGATCACACGTAGGCACTCTTCTCTTTCCTTCGGAATGATTATTCTATTGTTACATGAGTTAATACTGTATCCACCTCTGTCTATTTCGCTTCATTTACTTTTTGTGAAAATCTCTATAGGACATCAGTCATCGTCGTTTTTTTTTGTCCAGCTTTCCATTTACGTCGAGTCTTTATATCTTCGAACTTTATGACTTCGGCCCCTGTAGAATGCACCTCTTTATTTTCAAGGCTATACATTTTGTTCTTGCCGATTTTCCACGTTGTTCCTTTTGTTTTTTCTTTAATTTCATTCAAATATTCATATTTTATATATTCAGGACATGTTTGTTCGTTGTGCCTCTCTCTTGTGGTTACTGTCCCTTGTGCCTTGGGCAAATTCTCTTCAATTTGAGGATTGGCACTGTGGGGCCGAAGAGGCTTCCCGTAACATCTCTTATCAGACAATTATGGAGGAATGCCCTTCTTTTGCCGGTAGGTCCACTTTAGCACTTCCTTGATATGTTACCGAGCTCTGTTCACCGCAGTTGATCTTTGAGCTTTCTCAACCTGTTAAATTAGAGTATCTATTACTTTCGTGTGACGTACGAGAAAAAGTGTCAGATGTTTTGTTTTGAGTTAATGTTTGCAGCTTTTTTGAAAACTTTCTTAAAAATATCTGTCTTTGGCAAAATGTTGTATGATTTAGTCGAGTTGAATCATTGTTGTGTTGTACACGATGATTGCTATGTTAAACAGTTTGGTCAAGGAAAATGTGATGACGATTTCTGTGAATGTAACAAGGTTTACATTAAATATCAAGATATTTTGTTCATTCTTATATTATCAGAGAGTATTGAATCGAACAGGTGGTCAAAAGTGTCAAAGTCATGCCAGTATGGTTTGTATCTTAATGCCTTTCTTTGGTATGGCAGCCTATGAAGCTAGCGTAAATTACACAGGTTTTTTGAAATTAATTATGAATATTAAATCAATTTTCATTAATTTAGAGCCAGAAGATTTGCCTAAGTACATCCCTAATTGGCCTGTTCTATCTACAGAGTATTCTACTCTATATGACGATTGTCCGCAAGTAAACAGTAGGTTTTTAATGTTCGAATTTCATTAAAAAATTTTGATTTACACTTTATTTTTGTCAAATTCAGGCACTATTGCCTCGTGTTCAATTCAACTTGATGAATGTGAATATGGTATTATTGAATGTGCTGAGCAGTTGTGTTATTGCTTGAATAACGCTTATATGTAAGTTTTAAAGCTTAGAGTTATAATGTAAAAATAGTTTATCACAACTTAATGATTTTCAGAGTTGATAACTCAACATCTTGTCTGTCATCTACTTCGAATATATGTTCTGTAGTCATACGGGGTATTATCTCTATTTTCCATGATTCATATTCCAAACTATTTTCAGAAAGCCACAATCTTTTCAGTCTACGCTTTAGAGTTCGAAAGTCAATCGTTATTATTATGGTAAAAATATATAATTTTTCTCATAAGACATCTGACATTAATTTTCTTTTTAGTCTGCTTTCACGATGTTGTGTGTTGTATTCTTAGTTGGTTACGGAATCATGTTAAGGATCAGGAAAATCAGTTTTGCAAGTGAATTCAAATATACAGCCGTTTGAAAAGTTCCATTGTCTCTGCTCAAAAAGTAACTGAAATAATATAATTTTTTTATATTTATTTTGCCTTTCGTAAAGCGGATACTGATCTCTAAATGTTTTCATGATAGAAGTCTTAAAAAACTTTAACCGTGATTAATATCTATATCTGCTTCTCCATAATATTACTTTTTTCGGGATTTTCTAAGAAAAAAACATTTATGTGATGATTTAATGTGATATGATCGATTTGTATTCTCTTAACTTCTTTGATCTTCTCCATATCTAAAGCTTAAGTTTTGATTCCCTCGTCTCTTATGCATTCGTCGGAAAAGATTAATTCTTCTTTTTCTTATATTTTTTGGTTTTCTAGCTCATCCTTTTCCATCTTTTAACTTAGTTTGCATTACTGTTTCATATGCTATTGACTTCTCGTAATAATTCTTCATAGATCCTTTTGTATTTGTGTTAATAAAAAATTTTTTTTCCTTGTTTTCCATATTTATTTACAAATAGTGATGGAATTTTCGACAACACTTTAGAAGCTTCATACATGTACAGATCGCTTTGAAAACCCTGCGTCCAAGGCCGAAGGAGGAGCAATAAGGCCCAAACTATCAAGACCAAGTTTGCTCATCTCCGATTTGATCATTCGCTCTAATTCGTATCCTAATTTTATCTTAAAAAGGTCATAAATTAGAAAAAACTTCTATCTATATATAGCGTACCTGATTAGCAAGAAAGGCCGACAATGCAATCCAGGCTTCAGCTGTTATAGGACAAAGACTCTGGAAAAAAAAACAATGAAGTGAAATAATTAAGTAAAAGTAGAAGAAACGTAGTTTTCTTTTTTTGAAATTAATTGGAATAACAAGTATAGAATATGTCGGATTTTGTATAGTTTTTAAAAATACCTTATGGTCTCGGCAGTTCAGAGAAGCACAAGAGTTACAGGATTTCTGGGGTGAGCAGCAGCTTCCAGATGTGGAATGCTCTGAATGATTATGGTGATGATGATGATGGTGATGGTGATGATGATGATTCTGCTGCTGTTGATGTTGATGGCGATGATGTTGTTCATGTTCTTGCTTGGTTTCTTCAAGCAAAGTTTCCATTTGACTTTCACTATTTCGACTAACAATCGTTCGTTCGTGAGAAATCATATCACTACTCGATGCACATAATCTCTGTAATCGAACCATTAATTTATCGAGAAAACTATTTTCTTCAACACAATCAGGGTGTTAATACTCGACTTAGAACTTACCAACGAAGATTTTTCAGAATCCAAGCCACTTGTAGAATTGTCTCCCACATCTAGACGACATTGTGTCTTCTATAATGAATCGAAATCAGCTTTTGATGACATTTGTACCGAATTTCTAATATTTGCAGTTCAAACAAATAACCTTTTTTCCAACATCTGACAAATATCTCACCTCTATTTCCAAATGATCAGCTTCTTGTAGGTTTGCTGCTGCCCTATTCAATGAGTTTGCTAGACGCTCGAAGTAGAGAGCAGATACACGTTTTGAGTTTGTTGCATATGATGCTCCAAAATCCCTTGAAAGCATATGATTTAGTATGAATTTGCTTTTTTTGGTGAAAACCTTAGTACATCACACGCAGCTGATGGATCTCGTAGCCGTCTCATACATTCAACCAAAGCTGTATTGAATCTCTAGAACATAACAAGAATTATAAATGTAAAAAAACAAACAAAAAGCCAAAACAGTTTGGTTTAGAGTCAATAATTCTTTCCATGAACTTTAAATTTTTAATTTATAACAGAAAAAGTTGTTATAAGTTTGTATTTTCATATACTTCCTTGTTCATATGTGTTATGTTTATATATTTAAATATTCGAGCATTTTGAACTTTTTATCAAATGCGTTCATATAAGTTGAAAGTATTCTTTAACTTCCTCCCTCTCATTCATGCCGTGATATGTAGCTAAAATCAGATCCCATGGGATTGTGCTACTTGATTTATGCTTTGCTCACTGTTTTGTCTTAAATTCCCATTCTTTTTCTTTTTTTCCTCTGATCTGTATGTTTTTATGACCACAAGCAATGAATGCATTCAATAGTTATTGACCTCAGATAATTTCGTGAAGCTCATGAACTAAGCTTTAAAGGCACAAAATATGGAAACAAACGACTTTTTATAAGAATATTTTTCAACTTGAAGACATGTATATGTTACAATTTTCAAGAAAAAAAAATTGAAAAATTTGAGTATTTTTTTGTTTAAAACATGATCAATAAGATAGCCAATTTTGTTCAATTCAAATATTTCATTTAAATATAATTCTATAGTTGCTAAAGTTTTGCAAAGCAGAAACTTGAAATAACAGAGCAGCAGGTCAAATGTTTAGAAAACCTCCTACGTTTTTCTATTTTGAACAAAACAGACGAAAAAAAAGCAAAATACTATGATGATAAGATTGTGGTTAACAAAGATCAACGGATTCTTCATCTCTTGTTTTTGAATCATTATGAAAATATTTCGTTGTCCTCCTACATCGTTTACAATATGCCTTGAGGGCGTTTATAGATAATGAAGCCAGATTAGAAAAATATGCAACAATTCTGTGTATGCCAGTTAGTCATGTTCCGAATACAACCGTTTCCACTCGCATCCGTTATGTAAAAATGGCGAACGGGGAAAAGAAAGTGTCTTTCACGTAACGTCAAAGTCATGTAACATTTGAATATTCAAATATTTTTTTGGCATATAAACTACGATAACTATATTTGAAAGTATAAACAAAATATTTTATAGTTATAAGAGCTTATAATCAATTTTCATGACAAAAAAACATAAAGTTTGAAAGTTGTTAATGTTACTACGTTAACCCATTTTGAAAGATTAACGACTAGCTTTTTGTCAAATTTCAAAGAAAAAAAACATTTGTTTAAAATACCTGAACGTGAATTTTGAAGTTGATATGATTCATCCAGTTCGGTTCATCCTTGAGATCAATATAGGATAGATATTGTGGATTTTCTTGGAAGACCGTTTCAAACATTAGTCGTCCAATTTCATAGACAGTACCTAAATATGGTAAAACATATTAATTATTCTTTAATATATAATTATAATTTTATTAATTTTAAAATGTTTTTTAATCAGTTTTTAAATATAAAGTTGACAACCTCGATCCATTCGATTCCATTTTCGAGTAAGCAAAGCTTTTTGATGTAACGTCAAGCCCGTTGTCATACAAACAGCTTTGCGCGATGCTCTGCAAAAATGAAAATCTTTCAGTTCGTTTAGAAGTAGAAAGTGAAGTGAAACTTAAAAATAATATTTTAATCTCAAAGATCTATAGAAATTAAATAAATGTTTAAGAAAATGAATGATGTATTACCTATCTCTAACTCGGCATGTTTTAGAGCGTCGGAATGGTTCACCTGGTCCTGTCTGTTCATTTCGTCTAAAAAAACAGAATTTTCAACTGTTATTAATTAATTTTTTTATTATTTAAATGTTAAAAGTATAAATCATTGACATCATGTTGTTATCTATTGAATAACAAATTATAAGTTGTTTGATTGCATGTTACATATCTTTAAATCAGTTTTTAATCTTAAGTTTAACTTTCAATTTTCGTTTGTAACATGTTTGAAGAAACGAAAATGATTACTCATAAGTTCACCATATCATGTTACATACTTTACAGAGGATACGGTACATGAGGTGATCGGATGATATCATCTAGGGTCAAATCTTCAGTTTTTTCTTGAATTCTCATCACGTGATTTGTGGTTTATGATCTCAATGCAAAAATGACAAGCATTTGTCAGATATAACCAAAGAAAATCCTTTTTTCACCATCTTGATCTCAAACTTTCGAATGTACAAGCTCTCTGTCAAACACATGGAAACACGTGTCATCTGAGCGATTGTAATTGATTAAGAGAAGTAATGCAGCATTTTTGAAATTCTTTACACTCGCCGAAATTAATGAAAACTTGTGAGAAGAAACTTTAAAATGTCACCTTGTTGAGCCACTTCGTCGTGATAATATAGGAGATTGTGAATGATTTCGACGAGGAGGTGTTTTCATGGATCCCGATCGTGAGATTGAGGAATCGACGGATTCAGAATTTCCCATATTTAGTTGGGTTTGAAGAATACACAATGAGATAAATACAGAATGAGTCGTGGCCTACTCTATGTGGAGCTGAAAAGAGAAACGAATAACTTTATGATGATGAACTGACGATGAACGATGCGAATGATAACAGGAGAAGACTGAGCTGTGGTAAACGAGAATTTTAACTTGAAGAATAAGAGTTCAGAGAAGAAGCTATAGAAAAGAGAAACAAAGAGCAATAATAAGAAAATGATAAAACTGTGTTGTTAGCGGAGGACATTTCGCGATGAAGGCTATGTTTCTGAAATTCCGGGAGGTCAAGATATCCATATTATGAAATTATTCCCTTAGGACATTTCATTCCGACATTTCGTTGCTGACAAAATATGGTTTCGAAAAAGAGCATCACGTCGATAAGCTGAACACAGAGTATGAGAGAAAAATCTGGATTGGTGACGGGATTGCCACATAGAACTAAGAAAATCTTACACACCCTCCTCTTGTGGCTCAGTCCTAGTGTGGCATGCTTGCAGGGAATCCGTCGGGATTACTTCGGAAAACAACAAGTTTTTCTCTGTATCTCTCTGTTTCAAAACGTAAAAGAAATGTTCGGCTGGTTTACTTAGTAATGTTTTTGGACTAGAAAAGAGCGCAAAGAGAAACAAAAAGGATAATTAGGAGAATAGAATAAAGAAAAAGCTTGAGCAACAATGGTGATGACGACGGCACAGATTAAATCTGTGAATTAAAGTATCTAATGAAATAGAGAATTAAATAAAAGTTGTTGGAATTGGTTGAAAGCATGTGTGTTTATTAAATTAAAAAAACTTTGAATGTATACTAGATATCTCATAATATCTAATAATTTAGAATAATTTAAAGGAGAAATATGTGAACTCATTATCACAGTTTGAGAGAAAGAGTGAGGGAAAGGTGGGAGATCACAACATGAATGCAAGAGAAAACAATGAAATGAAATGAAGGTGGATAACGTGAGAGAGAGAGAACAAGGGGCTGTAAAAACCAGAAGGAAGAAAAATAGAAAAGAATGAGCAAGCTAACCTTCGTTGCTCCCCCCCCCCACCTCGGGTCCAGGCAAGTGGCACGATGATGACAGGTGAAGCAGCTGTTATGAAAACGAAAAAAAACTATGCAAGATCATATTGCGGACATGTCTGACTTGGATTTATCTGTTCCCTCTCTCTCTTCATTTCTCTCTATCCCTCTCTCTTCATTCCTTACTTTCCATTTCTCTCCATTTCTTTTGTAATCTCTACCTCTGATACTCACTTCATGTATCTCTCTACCTATGAACGAATGATCTCACCCTTTTGCTCTTTCTCCAGTTTCAATTTCAAACTGTTCCGTCCGTTCAAGCATTCATTTTGAACACAAACTTTTTCTTTGTAGAACAAGAGAAATTACAAAAAAAAGATTATAAGTAACTGCTCAGAAGCTAAACAACAATTTTTATTTTTTTTTTAATAAAAAAAATATGAAACTATATATACATACATACATCGTCATGTTTTCTTTTAAAATTATGTACTTTTTAGATGATTGTGAAACAAAAAAAATTAAAATTAGACATATGACAAGAAAGGGAAAATCATACTTGTCACTGTCAGTTTTACTAAATGTATGAAAATAAATAAAAATTTTTAAAAACACTTTGAAGAAGGGTTATGAATAGTGAAAACAATATAGCTTAAACTATTATATATGTATATACTATATGTATACATACATACATGTATTTCTTTATCTTTTCTTCTTTTTTTTTACTTTTTTGTACTCAAGTTTACAATTAAAGTTCAAAGTTTCAATTATGATTTTACATGTTTGTTAGATTAGATGTAATTTATTTGATCGTTATAACATCTTAATGAATGAATAATACAAACTATAATAGCAAAATTAACCATATGAAAGAAAAATTTGTATTTTCTCAAGGTTATAAATCAGAATGTACTAAATTAAGAAATAAAAATGATAGTTATCTTAAATGTCCTTGAATGAATATGCTTGATTAAGTTTGTTAAAGTTTCTTTGAATAAAAATTAAAAATTAAAATGTTTTACTTTCACATTGTGATTGAACTTTCTTTTTAAACTTCTGTACAAATAGCTTCCCTTGGGTGACCTTTCAGACCAATAACGAGTTCAAGAAGACTAACACAATTCTTCCAGATAATACTTTCTATCAGCTCTTCTTTTCCTCTTTTTCACTATTTTTTTCCTTTTCCAGCAATTTTATGAGTAAAAGCTCGATAAATCTCCCGAGATTGTCTAGTCCAACCTACAGAAATATGTGAGGATATCTTCACTTCCTTAGATTTCAAAGTCTGCATTCTAGCAGAATTCTAAGAGTCTAAAGCTTTACTTTGCACTTCTCATTGATATTGCGGAAGTATTTTATCAAATATTAGAACTATAAACGCTAAGACACCTTACACCCTATTCAGCAAATCCAGCATTTCAAGCATTTTTCCAAATCAAAATGATAATTTTCCTCAGTTTAAGCATTTTTTAATTTTGAGGTGTTTAGGATGACAGAGAGTTTAAAACATTTTTCACCCAAAATAGAGTATTTTCCATCAATTTTTGTTTTTTTATGTGTTTTCATTTAATTATTGTTCTAATATTATTTTAATTTGCTCAATTTGCTCTTAAAAAGTTCAAAATTTCAGGATTTCAACGATTGTCTCATATACGAGTCATCATTTGTGCTTTACTTTAGATGTCAATTTATGCTGATTTTGAATGCAACAATAAAAAAATCTCGAGAAGAAATATATTGAGTTTAAAAGGAGAAAAGAGAACCAAAAATATGACAAAGCATATTCCATCAAGATATATGTATGATTGTAGTTGATTCTTCTACTAAACTAATTTATGAAGTTCTATATAGGTCCTGGTGAAGATCCATAATTGAACACTTAAAGAACAGGAAATTATAGACTTTAAAAATTGAATGAAATGTCTCATTTGTGATGTTAGTTTTGAATAATTCAAAGAACATAAGAATTCAAAATGATGAGAAATAAAGGTGTCAAGAAGAGAATTGAAATTCAAAAATATGAAAGATTATACACTCATTTACATGATCAATGATGTACTTCTATCTAGAATAAGAGATGAGATGGTTAATGATGTTAAAAGATATATAAAAGCTGATAATAAGTATATTCACTATGAAAAAACAAAAAAAATCCATTAAGGTCTATAGGATGGAATCAAGAAATTGTGTAATACTTTAGATGATAAAAAGAAATATATTATTCACCACAGAAACTTATTGAAATGTTTAGAACTAAGAATGAAAATCAGTAAGATTCATCGTGTAATTACTTTCAAAAGGAAGTGAATATATCAATCTAAATACGAATCTTCTTCGAAAACAAGCTAAAAATGATTTTGAAAAAGATTTCTCTCAAGTTAATGAATAACTGAGATATCGGAAAAACTATTGAAGATATTAGAGGTCGAGTTGATATTAGAATTATTTTAGGAGCAAATGATTCAACTATTCAGAGAATATTATGATCTTAAACCTAATTATAATAGAAGTATTACTATTAATGATGAACAACTTGTTCTTGTAGAAATAGAGAAGACTAAGTTTTCATCATTCTAAATCTTAATAAGTATTTGATATAAAGAAATATGGATATTGAAGATTAAAACTAGTCGTTTATTAAGATACTGATTTTCTTATACTAAACATATTCTTGTGGATTAATCATTGAGAAATTATTTCAATTTGAACAGAGAATATCCAGAAAATCATCCTTTGTATAATAAAAAAAAAATAAAAAAGTTGTAGAAATGTTCAAAGAAGAATCTAAAGGTTTGATTATGACTGAAATAAACCAAAACAATACGATTATAAAACTTTTGATGATGAAAAGCTTAAGAAAAACGAAGAAATCAAGAAAGGACAGTCTCTTAAAAAAAATAATTGTAAGAAAAAAACAATATTGTATTCTTGAGTTTCTAAAGATATGAAAGAACAACTTTCTGGAAATCTGATGTTTTCAATAACTTTAGTAAAAATAAGTAATAATAACCACAATGATTAGTTCCGAATTTTTAAATTTGAAATGTGGAGAGTTGTATTTTATCTTTCTCTTTTGAAGTTTTCAAATACTATTGAAGTTCTAATGGTGGATCTAATCCAAATGAGTCGAAGTAACAACACTCCTTACTCTTCTTGGAATAACATACCCAATGAGTACCTTACTCGAGTGTAAATTCACAATACCTACTTTACTTGAATGTATTTTATTTGGTAAAGTGTCACGCATGAAGATGCCTTGGAAATATTTTATATTGAACTCACTCCCAAGCTCTTGTAGGTCAAGATTTGTCAAAGGCTTTAGATCTCCATTGAATATCATTTAAGATTTTAAGATTATTTTCATTTATGATACCTAAAGTAAAGCACAAATGATGATTCGTATATGAGACAATCGTTGAAATCCTGAAATTTTGAACTTTTTAAGAGCAAATTGAGCAAATTAAAATAATATTAGAACAATAATTAAATGAAAACACATAAAAAAACAAAAATTGATGGAAAATACTCTATTTTGGGTGAAAAATGTTTTAAACTCTCTGTCATCCTAAGCACCTCAAAATTAAAAAATGCTTAAACTGAGGAAAATTATCATTTTGATTTGGAAAAATGCTTGAAATGCTGGATTTGCTGAATAGGGTGTAAGGTGTCTTAGCGTTTATAGTTCTAATATTTGATAAAATACTTCCGCAATATCAATGAGAAGTGCAAAGTAAAGCTTTAGACTCTTAGAATTCTGCTAGAATGCAGACTTTGAAATCTAAGGAAGTGAAGATATCCTCACATATTTCTGTAGGTTGGACTAGACAATCTCGGGAGATTTATCGAGCTTTTACTCATAAAATTGCTGGAAAAGGAAAAAAATAGTGAAAAAGAGGAAAAGAAGAGCTGATAGAAAGTATTATCTGGAAGAATTGTGTTAGTCTTCTTGAACTCGTTATTGGTCTGAAAGGTCACCCAAGGGAAGCTATTTGTACAGAAGTTTAAAAAGAAAGTTCAATCACAATGTGAAAGTAAAACATTTTAATTTATCCTTATTTGAAAGTAGAAATGATGAAAACAATTATAAATAATAGAATATGAAACAAGAAGAGATCATAATGAACTTCAAACATGTATAGTTTATGGTAAAACTATAAATAATTTAAAGGAAAATATTTTTTAAAAGAGTTTGGAATAATATGAAACATACCTTTTAATATTTTATTCAAATTTAATTTTTATTTTCGTTTCAAAGCTTAAACATATTTTCCAGATGAGTTGGTTTTGAAGCAATTTTCCGATAAAATCGTTTGACTTTTGACTTCAACTCACATATATAGTAATATATTAAAATGGAATCAATACAACATGAAGTTGCACATCTTCAGGTATTCTTAAATTAATTTTTTTAAAATTAAAATAAAAATATTTTTGTATATAGTTTATATAAATTATTTTATTGTTTTATAAAAAATTTTATAACATAATAAGGTAAAAATGATAAAATATGAATATTGTGAAAGAGAATTTTCTAGAAAATCTTGGAAGATACTTGAGAACATAGAATAAACTTTAAAAGATTCCACTTTTTCAACCAACTTATATTTAAAATTGAATTTGTAGATGACCAGTTTGAGGTCCGAGATAATCAGATTTCTAAAGTTTACGAAAGAAGAATCGAATAATCATTTTTATTTTTCAATGAAAATTTACTTTAAAAATCTATTTTTTGAAACTTTCCGTTGTTTTTTTTAAAAAAATTTCCAAAAAGGAAGATATTCAATAGCATTGGTCGGATTTTATGAATTTTATGACCATATCTCCAATAAAAAAAGGTTTCTTTATTTGAGGAAAAAGGGAAAAAAGAGATTTTTTTTCAAAAATTTAAAAACACGAAACCATTTGGAAAAATAATCTTTCATTCAGTAAATCTTCTTTTCTAGGATCGTATAGCTGTGCTCATAGTTGAAAATGAAGAAATTTCTCATAGATTAGAAAGCTTTACACTTAATTCTAATGAAATTATTAATTATTTGAAGAAAAAAGTAGAAGATCAGGACGATGATGTGAGTTATAAGTATAATTTTTATATAATTTTTATAATTTAATAGATAGCACGATTAGAAGAAACAATGGATTATCGAGAAAGTCAAATACGTAATCGTTATGAAATGGAAGCTAATAGGCTTAAAGATGAACAAGAAAAATGGGAAAAAGAAAAATTAGATCTAATAGCTCAAGTTGCCATCATAAGTATATTATTCTTTATATTTATTATAAAATATAATCATGAGCAACTTGATTTTTAAAACTTTTTTATACACTAATATGTGGTAAAGTTGTAGAAAATATATGCATTTCCATATCTCAGAAACGCAATTGGGCTTACATCAACGAATGTGCTTCGAACTGGCGGAACTGACAGAAAAAAACAATCAACTGAAATTGTCTTTAAACCGAAAGGTTAATAATAATAATTTTTGAAAAGGAAAAAAATAAAAAAAAGATTTTTAGATTGAGGACATTGAAAAACAGAAAGCGGATTTTGAAATAGAACGAAAGCGAATGAAAGATATGTATGTAATATAAGGATAACAAATATTTTTGGAAAAAAAAAACAGAAAAAATAAATAAATTTTTAGATTTTAATCAAATTCCTTTATAATTTGAATTATATAGATTACGAATAGAAATGAGAAATAATTTGATGATAGAGATGGAAGATATGAGATCAGAACTTGAGCTACAAAAGGAAACTGCAATTAAAACAAATAGAAAAGTAAGAAAAGTTCTATTTCAAAGAAATTCATCTAGATTTACAGATTATTGAAAAACTTGAAGAGCATATAGCTGAGAAAAGCCTTCAATTTCAAGCCATTGAAGAGAAGAAAAGCCAATTACAGGAAATAATAAAAGACCGAGAAGACAGAAATAATATTCTGGTCGAAGAAAATACAAAAATCAGAAAATTATTAGAAAAATCCGGAAAATCAGTTGAGAAATTAATCAACTTAATAGCTTGATTGTGAGACTTTAGGCTGAGAAACAACTCCGAGATGCTCATCGACAAGCTGAAGATGCGGAAAAACGAAGATTGCGGGCTATTCAGGAATCGAAAGAGATAATAAATCAGCTCAAATCTGAGGTAATAGCCTCTTGGGAACTTGAAATCAGGATAAATTTCCCAAAAAAATTAAGATTGAAGAAAATTTGAAAATTGAAATTCAAACACATATTTTGCATTTCCATTAAAGTTAAAATATTCAAGATGTTTAGCTGAACAAGTTATATCAATATCTTCTTTTGACGTCATTTGGTTTGAAGGAAAAAAAAGATGAAAATATTGTGAGAATTGAAGAAAAATAGAAATGTATATGTTTTTCAGATAAAAGAACTAGAAGAAAAATTTATAAAAAAGACAAAACTTTGTGAATCATATGAGAAAGTTGTTTTAAAAGAACAGGTAATTATATATAATATTTATAAATTGTTTATAAATTTTATTACAGAGTCGTCGAGAAGCTATACTACTTGCACATGCTTCTCAGAATGAAAAACTTAAACAATTGAAAGAATTTCTTTTAATTTGTTTAAAGGATCAAAATAATCCTAGTGATGATGTAATTGGAGAAGATCGTCATGCTATATTTTCCAAATTATCTCTTATTATCAGTCAAATACCTATAGTAAAATAATTTAAATCTATATATACTATATATATACATAATGATGAATTAGTGTAGAATTAGAACTAATGAAATCACATTAGCAGCGGAATCGCTTTTTTCTTAATTTTCTGTTTTTATAGGATTAAGCATTACTTGCATTGCGTTAAAATGACCTATCCAATTTTGTTAATGATTAAAGATTAAAGTTATTATTGATTATAATAAAATGAATTAAAAGTCTAATTGTTTATTAAAAACAAAAAATATCACAGACAAATGTTAAATAATAATTACAAACAAGCACTTAAAAAAGCACTTCAGGAAATATTATGAGGCCGTTTCTGGAAATTAAAATGAACTGATGAGGAAAACGTTCAACCAGAGAACTATGATATGAAATTTACACGAATCCATTTCAGGAAAACCGGTCAATAAAATTTTTAAACATTTTTAGTAGTATTAGAAAGTGAAAATATGACTAGAATAAAAAAATTGCTTTAAATGTATGAGCAGGAAGGATTTCCAAATTATGCTAATCCTTATTAAATTTATTTTAAATTAATCGGCAAACTTGTTGCAAATGAAGACAACTGGGCAATGATAACGTCTCCAATGGGAATTCAGAATACACAAAAGGCCGGGTATCGAACGGAGTAATATAAGTAGTTCCAGGAAGAATAAAAGTTTTCTGAAACAAAATAAATGTAAAAAGTTTTTTTTTCGAACTAACTTGTTCATCTTCGCTAACTCCAGCTGCATCTTCTCGTTCTTTCAACTTTTTAGCCAATATGACTAAGAACTCCGGGTCAACAGGACTCTCCTCGAAATCTTGTCCAGGAGAATAATGTGTTAAAATAGCGACAACCTTAAAGAAATTCTATCGTATGAATGGTTCAAAAAAACAGGACAACCTGTCGGGGTTTCAACTTGCTTGTCATCTCTCCACACAGGGTATCCAAGTTAGATTCATCTTTTCTACTCTATAAAGGAAAACTTGATCAATATCTTAAAGCATGCAAAACCTGAAGCAAGTGACAAGCTTGAACTAAGGGATCAAAAGATTCCCGATGATGAGCCAACCCCTTGGAATTGAGCCAAGATTGCACTTCAGTGACGTTATGTCTGAACAAAAAAGTATTTTAAACTATTGTAAGCATAAATACTTACTTGATTTGTATAGCTTTCTCGAAATTGCATAAATCTTTGCGGTACATCAATTGATTAAGAGCTAACGCTGATATCCATTGAGACATCTGAGCAAAAACTTGGGATAACAGGATTTGATCGGCTCCATAAACAGAAAGTTTGGCGTGAATGAAATTCAACTATAAATAGATTTCTTCAGTATAAAGCATCATGCAAGAACAGTTTATAAAGACTACTAAAATCCTTACGAAATCAATTAAATCATCCAGCCCCTTCTTTGGTGTGTCTTTGCTGGCTTGGCGACTAAGTTGTTGTTTTACACCAGCAGACATGAGATCTGACGTACTCTCGTGTTGAAGAATTCCGGGCCCTAACGAACAAAGGAATGATTAAAATTTGAAAAAACGCAAAAAAATTACCGATTTTGGGGATGAGAACCGGTTCAATAGCCTTCTTCATCAAGTTTTGATAACAATCTTCAACACGAGCTTTAAGCTGTTCACGTATAGGTGACACGTCGAACGATTTAAGTCTTTGAGCATTTTGCTTGGAATTATTTGCGGCACACCACTCCTTAAACAGCAAAATTAAAAGAATAAATGGCTTGCCAATTTACCTTTTCAGCCCCATCCCCGCTAAATTGACGGAGAAGATTGAGTAGCCTCCACGTATTCACAAACCATACCGACAACACATCCATATCGCTCGAACGCTAAATATTCATGAGTATGAACAAGTATTTTGTGCATTAAAAAGAGAAATAGACTATATATTATTGATGAAATCAATAAAACTTACCGCGATTGTATCTTTGAGTAAAATATGGACCGTAGAAAAGAGACCGGTGAGTGCCGTTTCGTCGTTGGCGTGGTCATAATAACGGAAAGCTGTCAGTAATAAGTATGATGGGAAGCACTTTGTTAATAATCGAGCTAATCTAGGTTTTAGATCTGAAAAAAAATCCAAAACTTCAGTAAGAACAACAAAATATAACGCACCAGAGAAGAGAATTCTTGAGAATTCAGGAACGTTGAATACTTCTAATAATGCTGAATGTTCAACGCCCTCCTTGCTTAACGTTTCCAAACGTATTATCTCAGAATCAGAAGTATGATCTAAAAATAATAAGAGATGAGGAACACAATGTCACTAGCCACACAGATAAATAGTTTGGGCAAATAGAATAGATGCGATTGGAAAGGAGAACGGAATGAGAGAACACTACATGCAACTACTAGACGGAGAGCAGAAATTTTACGATTTCGGGTTAGTTTATTTCTCTAACAAGTTCTAGTTGATGTTAACATGATAAAACATTGCAATTAGTAGTACATGCATTTTTTGTAAAGAAAAACAGCGGAATGTTCATAGCTGTACAAGACAAAGCATTTTGTTCAAGTATAGAATGAGAAAATATTTTTATCGAGAGGTAGGATGCATTCATAGTAGATGTGACTTCGAAAATTTCTCTGTCTGGCCAAGTTTCATCCAAATTCAATAGTTCGAAATAGTTTGGGTGATGTTGAGGGAAAGAAGAACATGCTTGTTCGAACAGAATCTAGTACGTGCAGAAACACGGGGACTATACAACAGATTAAAGGTGGACACAATTAAAGTGACTGAACTTGGAGGAGAGAAAGAGAAACGAAAGTCGTAGGAAACGTAATTCTCCCGCAGAAAGGCGTAAAAAGAATCAAGCGAAATTGCCGATAAATGCAGGGATTCAATTGGTCTGAGTTCATTAAAAAAGAGGAATAATATAAAATCGTTTAGGTATTACGTTTAACAAAATTGGAGCTAGCATTAACAAAATTTAACTGCAACGAACAGTTGAGCAAAAACAAGGAAGCTCCATTGAAACATATTTTAATTCTGTCAACTGAGAGATGGAAAAGCATCGAAACAACATATACAACAATAACGAGCAACACAAGTAGCAACCTTTGAGTTTGTAAATAGAAACAAGGACAGCAGTAGTTACAGAGAAAGAACGTGGGTATTAAAAATCTTTTTTCAGTATAAGGTATTGGATAACATTTTTATATACATTTCTGATTAGCTCACATCAATTCGCCTGAGCAATTTGACAGAGCGATTTTTTAAAAAAATAACCAACAAAACGTTTTAGAAAGGTCATGGTTTTCTTTTTTTCTCAATGATTTTAATTTGATACAAAAAAACGGATAACCATTGTAAAAGTGTGTATCAAAAAAAAATATTAAAAATATCTATATATCAATATAAAATTTTCTCTCCGAAACTCTCTGTTTTAACAGAGGTAGTCTCAACGTGACTGAGTTCAACTCAGACTATTTCTTAAAATTTAAATTAAAAAACTAAAATAGAGCCACATTTGAAATAAAGTAGCTTAACAACACAGCAGGGAAGATACATGTGAATAAAATACTAAAAGCACATGCAATTGAAATTACAGCTGGTAAAGTGAAGGTAAGAACGGGATGAAAATGAAACAGCACGAATTAAGAACCAACCGAGAGAGAATCCCAATCCGCCAGTGTAGCCACGAAGTTGAGCTCTAGCTTCAGCTAATTCTTCAGAGTTTCGAACTAATTTATCACTTAGAGCCTGAAATAGAGCATAAGATACAGTGTGAACATCACAACAAACCAAATTTTCAGAAGCTAAATGATTCAAATGTCCATGTATTCCTTTTATATTTTCATCCATCGAACATTCGGAAGGTCTCTGTAATGCTCAATTGTCATGAATCTGATATAAAATTTACGAAACAATTCAAAATTCATTTTTTTTGTGCAGGCTACCTTACTAGTATGAGTGCTACTATGAGCTGCTTCACCCTCCATGTCATCTTCAAATGTCATACAATAATAATTTGACGCAGAGCGATTCATTGTTTGTAGGGAACACATACAGCGATTAATTACTAATATAATTCCGAGTCTAACTGAATATTGATACGTAAAAATGGCTTGAAAGACCAATGACGATGAAAAAAGAAGCAGGTAGAACAAGGGATAACCAACTAGGGGAGGCCTTCATTCACAATCGATGTTTTGGCTATTCGTCACGACATGACAAACGATAGCCGACGACATAGGCGACAGCCAATTCAACATCGACTATGTCCGAAGGAGGCAGTTTTTGGAAATACTGAGAGTTCTTGAATTTCAATCGATGGGTACAATGACAAGTTGGTACTGACAGCTCTTATGAAAAGAAAATAGAGAAAAGGAGAATAAGAAAAGTTGTCTATTCAAATTCAATAATAATACCATCAAAGGTAGGTAGAGAATATTTAAACTAAAAATCAAAAATACCTAATATTCGATAGTGAAATATAAAAGTAAGCAAAATTAACAGGCAAGTCGGGTGGCGCAACAAATGGGGTCATAATATCCGGACAAAACCGGTATAATAGACCGGATTACAACAACATTAAAGGCTGAGAAGAGTCTCCACTTTGAATTATAAAGTACTTCGCGCGTATGCGAAAAATAATTTAAGCTAAAGATACATGTGTGCAAATGCGAATGTGGCATGGATGCTTTCGTATTATTGGTAAGCATTCCCTGTTGAACGTTGCTATGACAACAGTAACGAGAATTCAAAGTGACCACAGCTTGAGATGGGTCACTGGATATATATATATATACATATATACATATAGATTGGCAAATTATGATAATTTTAAAGAAAGATGGGAAATAATGAATAATTCAGAACTTTATAATTGTAGATAATATAGAACAGAGAGGAAGAGATAAAAGAAAAAAGAGACAGAGTAGCTGTGAACGCGCTGGTTCATCCAAGGACGTAAATAACAACCATAGATATTGGATGAATATATAGCAGATCATAAAAATGATCAGTAATCGAAGCGGGCAAGATCCATTTCTTTGAGTCGATGTTATTGCAGGCTTATCAGAAAACGTACATTTCCAAATAGAGATGCTACTAATGCTGAAGACGTTAAATAAGCCGCACCACTAACAGTAGCTAATACAAATATGAAGATATGGAGGCGGAGGGAATATTGAACCACCTGCCACACATATCCGCAATTCGAGTGATATACAGAGCAAAATAGAGAGGTGAGAGAATGATATGAATGGGAGCATCATCTAATTTGGCAATATTCAGAACAAGTCTACTGACATGAGCGCCAACTGTAGTTGGTAAAGTCACCAGGGACATACACCAGTCACCAGAAATATGAAGTCAAGTAGAATAGGTCTATGGAGGCCTCTCATTCATGCATAAATCCACGAAGTTAATGCGTAAAAAGAAACAATTGTTCGCAGTCAGAATAACTGCTCTTGGCTTCATTTTATTCAATATCAGCGCAGGCGTTATAGTGTAACTGCAACTACGCCAAGTAATTGGTGAGGTTAATTACGTTTGCTTCAAACAAACATGATAGAGCAATGATAATCAAAATTGTCAACAATAATTGACATAAAACAAATATGTTTCTGATAAAAATCGCGGAACAGACAGTTCAAAGCCGATTGATTTCAATGGATACATGCCAATCGACGGCGAAAAAACTGGAAGACGAACGACTGCAGCCAGTTCACGCTTGCTAGTTTCATATCCCATTTTGAAACTTATGAGTCATAAATAAATCATGTTACTTCGCTAAAGGCAATAAAAAATGCATATATAACCTTATTTTACCAAATTAAATTACTTTAAAATAAGTTCAAAAGAAAGAAAACTTACGAATGGAAGAACAGCCTCGTTGAGTCGCTTTTCAAGCTTTTCTATTTCTTTATTTCTTTCAGTCACAACACGACTTAGGTTCCTACGAAAGAAGATAGTATGAAGGCATAAAAGAGATTACTTACTCAACAAGCGACTTCAGTTGACGACATTGACGTTCGGTGCACAATTCTTCATCCAAATCAGTGCTACCATCCTTTAAAATAATCATTAAAATAATTAAAAGAAATTCATAAAAAAACCTCAGAGTGATTTTCACTCCAATGACCTGAGTCTGGCCGTGGTGATCCTGAATTTCCAGATTGTCGTTCAAACCTACTAGTAAGCATAGCTCGTAGTTCGACAGATTCTTCGCGACACCTATATTAGTAGATAAGTTATAATTCAGAAAGGGAGTAGGTTACCGTTCATTGTCTTCTATTAGCCTATCAAATAATAATTGGATGTTCATATGCTCTAAGCCAGCAGTTGTTTTCTCAGCGATTAGACGTTCGAATTCAACTTTCAATCGTCCATAAGCAGTTTCAATTTCCTGAACCATTAATGAAAACTTGAACTACTTTACTTTTTCTACCTGAAGGCGATGAGATTCAAAAGCTCTAAGAGAAGTTCTTTTGTCTAAGGAATCAACCATTTGAGCTGCTTCCATTAAACATTTCAGACGCTCATTTTCTCTCTGATATTGCTCAAATCTGAAATTATACTACATATAAGACTAACAACAATTTCGGACATACTTCATGGTTAATTCACTAATCATCTGTTTTTGTCGAATAATGAGAGCCATCTCGTCAATGTCTCCAGAGCCACTGTTGAGAGCAAATGATAATCCAGTGTTATTCAATAGCATATTCTTGCTATCACCTTTTGAGGATTCTAAAAAAATTTATGCACCAATACTAATTAAGAGATAACATACCGGATTCTCTCACACTGCCGACACGACTAAATGCGGGTGAAGCCAGCAAATTAGCGTTCTGTAGAAGCTGTTCTCGCATTTGAGCAACTTCGCTTTCTGCTTGAATTCTGCTGCTAGACTCTAAGAAGACAAATGTGCAAAGTTATGCTTGAGAATGTTTACAAAAAACATTCTGATACCAACCAGAGTTTAACTGCTGTTGCATTCTTTTATTTTCTTCCTCTAGTTGCTTAATTCGAGACATCGAAGAAGTAATTTCATCAGTCATTGTCTGTATCTGCTTCGAACTTTCACCTTGAAGCTATAAAAAAAAGGAATCACTGAATTACTAAACAAGATATACCAATTCAATGCGACTTTGCAACTCATGCATCTTTGTTTCCAGCTCGCCCTTTTGAGCTTCTTTAACATCGCATTCAGTTTCTAAACGTTCAACTTCCAGTTCCAGTTCTTCCCTACGGTTTTTGTCGGCCAGAAGAGCAGGTCTATAACAAAACTGATTTTACATATTTAAAAGTAAAATCACACCTTTCACATTCTAGAGTAGACATCTGATTTTTTATTGAAGCCAAAGAATCAGCAACTATGATCAATTTCTTCTTCTCAGTATTCTGAAATATTATGAATATTAAAAACGAACAGAAAATTAAAATTTAAAAACTGTTTTTTTGATTATAGATTATGGTTAGTTATATAAATACTTAATTAGATAGATGAATGACATTTGTATTACAAGCAATTTAAATTCGTTATTCTCTCAAAAATCAAATAACTAATTGCATTTCTCCTCATAAAATAGAATAATGAAATAAAAAAAATATATGTATCATTCAGAAAATGTTAAATCGGCTTTCAATTGTGCAGTCTTGTAATCCCGCGGGGTAGACATGACCCCATCAAGCAACGCCTAGATGTCAAGTCAAATGGTCAGTTAACGGCAGAAAATATAGAAATTCCATAACTTTAGAAAAAAATTTTTTTTTCAATACAGAGGAAAGAAAACTATATTGATAGCAAGAAACTAAGGGACTAGAAACAATCCATGTTAGTTTTCATTAGAGAATAGGAAGTAGTAGAACACTATGATGGAGAAATAAATTCATCCTTTTAAGCATTAATCAGAAAAACAGATAAGAGGATAAAGGAAAGAAACTCACCGCAGAATCCAGTTTGATTTGTAACTCAATAATCTTGTTTTCTAAACCAGTATTCAATTTTTGAAGATGATCAACAGAGCGTGCTTCGATCTATAATAAAGGAAAATATATTCTCGAACTTAAAAGTAAATAACCTTCAGTTCACGTAGTCGTCGTTTAGCTAACCATCTACGAACACAAGATTGGACAAGAACAATCTTCTTAGCGCGCTTAATTTGCTCTCGCCGAACCATGTAACCACGCCAGAACTTTTGGATAGTCACTGCAGACAACTCATATCGCATCTAAATGAAAGAAGATATTAATCTTAACATGATTAAGAGAGAAACCTTTTCGAATTCTCTTCGCACCACAGATCCACGGTAATGAGCTTGGATAGCTATCGCTGATTTCTTAATCTGCTGGAATTTCTTCACAGCCAAATGCCTCCTTGAAATATATAGATACATAGAAAATCACCGTATTGTTTACAAACCTAACAGCAGTCTGGATGGTAACAGCAGCTCTAAACATTTGAAGAAACTTCAAACGTCTATAAACCAAATAAGCTCTTGTAGCAGCCTGAAGAAAAAAGAATGATCATAACTTTGAATGCAACTCAAAATAGAATCCACTGGAACGGACAACGATAATATGGAACCCCAAGGGGGGTGTCCTCTTCGTCAGCCTCTTTTTATTCCCTTTTTGCATGAAAAGTTGAACTAATTGGAATCACCAAGAGTTATAAAGCTCTTCAGTAAGTTTCCATAACACGTTCCCACGTTCACAATATTCAACAAAACAAGTAAATGTTACCTGTATAAGCCTAACGTTCTGCTTATACTCTTCATAATATTTCCGTGCTATGTAACCTCTCCAACGAGCTTGTATTACTGTTGCAGATATACTGAGAGTTTCGATGCGTATTCGTTCTAACAACGCAACCTTCAATATTTTATATATCATGAATCTATACAATTTTTGTTCGAATACCTGGCCAGTACGGAAGAAAATCTTCGTTTTTCCCAAAGCGAATTTGTCAGACTTAAACCAATTTTTTAAAGAGAAATTTTCAATAAATTAGTACCTCCAAACACTTTTCACAAGCTTTTTCAGCAAAAATTCTCGGTTTATCTCTCCACAATGCTTTCCCTTCAGGGAAAAGCACCCGATACCGTCTGCCGAATTCTTCATAAGGCCACCTAAGAAGAGTAAGATGTTTGTTGTCTATATCGTTCTTAAGTATACCTCGATGGGAAACCAGCTGCAGAAATTCTCACCGTTTCCAAAACTCCGCATGCTCTTAACTGTTGAATAGCTCGTTTAGGTTCAAAATAATATCTAGAGAGGTAAGAATAGAACAAATAAGAGAGTATAAAACATACTTTTCTTTCACATCATTCGGTTTGATACAGCGGACATAGTGTGGGCGAGTAGTACACAGTACTTCCATCAATTCTTTCAATGAATCACGGAACTAAAAGAAATAACTAAGTTATAGATTGCATTTGTATATAAACTTACTTGACTGGCCACAGTTTTTTTAACCAAACGTTTACCTCCGGCTGAATTATCGATAACACAGTGAGGGCCAAGTATTTCAAGAAGAAATTGGAACTGGAATAACTCGTGTCTTCAAATTACAATTTTTATTCTCACCTTAGAATTCCCAATAACTTCCAAAAGTTGCTCGCTTACAGTATCTCTATTTTTTTCTAAAAATCCAGCAGTGCGGTAAGAAACCTACAAAAAATATTTTTAAAATAGCCCAACAGAGAAAAGGCATACATCTGCAGCAAAATGTTTGACTATGAAATCTTTGCTCTTAATTCTGGGTAAAGCAAGTTGAGGATTCTTTTTGAGAGTAGGACAGTTTGTCATTTGATTCAGCCAACCATCGTCAGATCCTCGAACAACCTGTAAAATAATGTTTTAAAATTTGGGGTTATTAGATACAATGTGTATTACCTTGCATTGTTCATCTAAATAATCAATGAGACCTGGCCGTCCTTCGATCAAATCGATGGCAGGCTGATTGTCGTAGAACTCAATTCGAACCCATGCTATTTCTTCCCTTTCGTATTCTTCTTGCTCCAGTTTGAATACATGCTGGAATAAATATATAAGAACTGTATTGAAAAAGAAATTTGCCTGATTGAATTGTTGTTGCAGTTTTTCATTAGCATAGTTGATGCAAAACTGTTCAAAGCTGTTAACTTCAAACGTTTCAAAACTGAAAAAAAAGAATAACTTAAAAATATGGCAATAAAGACTTACCCATATATATCAAGAACACCCACAAACTTTTCATTTCTTCTAACCTTTTTTTCTTTAGGCATGAGTGCGTCGTTCATTTTATCTACTAGCCATCCGAATACACAAGCATAAATCAATTTAGATAAAGCATCTCGAGATCTTATGGCCTTCAAATTAAGAATTATAACAGTGCATATATCATTATTAATATTACATCAGATTTACTTAATCCTTTTCTTACAACCTCTCCGGCAGCTCTAATTTCTCTGACTGTAAGCCAGAGCTGGAGTTCGCTTACTGGGATTCCATAGAGCTCGGAACAAAGACGATGAAGTTCTTGATGATTTTCTGCCTAGAATAATTGCTTTAGGAACATACGGATATCGAAAAATAACCGATATAGAACAATTATCGTCCACATCAGTAAATTGAATGTTTCCCAATAACAATATTCCAGCTAAAACTCTCATGATATCTTGTTGCACATGTTCATTAAAGCCCAATTTGGAGAATGCCTAACAACAAATTACTAAAAGAAATCCTATATCTATTTATAACCTTAATAGTTTCATCAAAATCTTTCTTATCATCAACCCCAGGTATCCGACTATCTCCACCTTGTGCTGTATACCAGTATGATTCACAAGGACCTAAGAATGAATCATGCTTAAGTAAACTATAAATCAGAATAATACACACCTAACTGAAGATTTTTTATTATAGAATGATCCCGTGATCGGCACATTTGATAAAAAATATGATAATTACGTTCATTCCTAGTCTAAAAGTCATAATATAAGCAAATTATTAACAATATAAATGTTACCTGAAACACAAGTCTACTTTTTTCAAGCAAATATGTTTTCATTTCAGCACCAGATATGGCAAATCGATCTCCGAAATTAATTTGAATATATTTTCCAAAACGCGAAGAATTATCATTTCTTAAAAACAAAATATATTCGAAATATTGCACAGAAATTTACCTTATAGTTTTAGCATTTCCAATAGCTTCCATAATAGGATTGGTAGCTAGAACACGCTCTTCAATTCCCATGGAGCCTTTTCTAGAGCTCGCAATAGAAGCGAAATATCTATAATTCCTCGTAAGAGTTACCGTTATAAATTACATTGAAACCTCATCACAAATTTCGCAGAAACTGTTTTACCAGCACCAGATTCACCACTTACTATGATTGATTGGCATTTACCAAATTCAGATAAATCAAAGAAAGCCTAATAAATGAATAAAAATAAAAAAAGTCCTATAACAATACTAACTTCTTCAGCTACAGCATATATATGAGGATCTAGATCACGAACTTGCTTTCCAACTCCTCGATATACCTTGAAAAAGGAAAATATGTATAGTCACAATTTCTTTAACAAACCTGAATGACATCGTCACCATACAGATGTGAGCAATCTGCATATGGATTGATAGCTACAAGTACTATCCCACAGTATGTATATATATTTTCTCGATCAACAAATCGAAAATGCAAGTTATGCAGAACTATAACAAGATAATAGAAAACATAAGAATATTATATGTACCGGCAGGTTCATGAAGGTATGATAAAGCAGTAAGATCATCTTTCCCTAACAAAATAGATGGATTTCTTAAGAAAGGCAATTGATCTAGAGAAGTTATAGGATATTCAACGTGCTAAAAATAAAAATAAGAAAATCACCAGCACCAGAAATATAAATTTACCTGATCATTTTCTAGCCGGATCTTCACTGACTTTGACTGGAATGTTATGTCTTCCTCCAATTCTCCGCCAATCCATACCAGCTCTGGATGTCGATGCCAGACTCGTGCATTTTTCTAAGAATATGATTGAATAATAGAGAGCTTTATGAAAGACGAACCTTATAATTTTCAAGAGGAAAGATATGTCCTCTTCCTAGCGTACCGTTATTATCCATAAAATGTTTCACCTAACACATCAACTAAAAATAAAAGTAAAATAATAAATATATAAACGATGAATAATATTTTTACGATACCACGTCACAGTTCAGTATGAAACACATATACTATATTTGATTAGGCCATGATAAGAATTTGAAATTTTGTAATCATGATCAGTAAATAAAAAGCAACTATAAGATAACAACAAAATTTTCGAATAAATTAACTACGGGTTGTACAAACAAGGAGACTTTGGTGTAACATCAACGACAACGAATACGAACAGGATAGCTAATCAATCAAAGCATCTCAAATTCTATTTAAAAGGTATAATCAGTTATGCACACAAGTACACTTGTAATGAGGAAGGATATTTAATGATGACAAGTCATTTGAAAGAGAATATACGCGTGCTATATTTTTTTCATGGTATATTGTGGAATATATAATTAATATTCAAAATTTGTTGTGAGAAGGGGGCGAGGACTAGTAAAACGCAATAAAACGAAAAGAATCGACTTCTATGCTAGGAATAAATCAGAAGGAGACCATTCGCGCAGCTGAAGATGTCACGAAAAAAAGATATAAAACAGTGACCATAAATAAGAAAGTGCATTTTCATCTCGCGTATATGGTACGCATGAAATTTCATACGATATCACTGAACTTTAACAGGCGATAGACAACGATGAGATAGATAATAAACAGAACAAATGTTCAATTGAACAGACAAAACGGAATGGAACTGTCGGTCCGTGACCCGAAACCCATGAGTGGAGAGGATTACACGAAACACAAAGCACTAAAACGACCAAGTCCGAATGTCGTTTTCAAAACACAGAAACCTATTGACGAGGCATACTCCAGTTATTTTGAAAAAAAAAGTGATCCATTACTTACGGATATTCAGATGAGAGAAGCAAAAAAAATTGAAATTTAGGTGCTTAGGAACAACAGGCAAAGAACTAATGCTGTGATACAAAACGTAAATAGAGAGAGCGCACTTCAGAGCTAAAAATAGGATAATTTCGCTGAAAGAACGAAAAAATGAGGCTAACACTTTAATCGTTTAGTGCAGGTATGAATAAGAAAAAAAATATAATGAACAGTCCAACCGGTTGCAATAGGGAGCAAAGTAAAAATAAGTACGTGAAATATGGATCATTAGCATATCGAGAGCATAACAAAAAAAAAATAAAAGCATAAATGGCCTTCTGAATATACAAAGAAGATTTTTGAGTTCACAATGACAAAAAAGGTATACGCGAAGAACAAGAGACACTTGTAGGAATCGTGCTACATAGCTAAAGAGTTATGAGAGATCTAGAACTAAGAGAATACTAAGAGAGCTACTGTCATGGTCTCCAGTAAACGACATGCAAATTATCGCGTTACATTCAGATGACTTTACCATACCAGTTTATAGGTTTCGCAGATTGTATATCAAATCGAATTAGAGAAAAGGGAGAAAATGCAAGGACACTCAAACACTCAATGTAAATGATCTCATATACAAAATTCCTGCCTGATTTATTAATTTTAGAGTGTTTTGAAATGGTATGTTTGAAATAGGAGTCCTGGATAGAAAGACAGAAAGCAAGATTGCAAAGAAATCAGAAAACGCAAGAGAAAGAGAAGAACGAAAGCTTCATCAGCTTAGTACAATAGGACCTATGTTGTCTAGCTCAAACAGTCGGTCAGCAGCTGGACGACGGCGAAGAAAACGAATTGTCGACTGCTCATTCGTCAATTCTCGTAGAGGAGATTAAGAAGCAAAAGTGAAGTGGTCACAAAAACATATGACAATGACTTTCACGAAGATCGGCTGTTCCTGCTTCAAATAGTTGACAATGTACGTGCTAGTTTGCTCAAATGATATTACCTTACATATAAATTGAAAATACATAATATAAAAATGGAAGTAGCATAGTATAGTATTGAAAAACTTTGCCAGACAGGTTGTTCATTGTAGAGTTTTGTTAGCAAGTGACAGAAAGATGACTACCAAGCCATCTAGGTAAACGAGAAGGATGAGAGGAGACATGTTTACACAACAATCAATTCATCTAGGGCAATGGTCAGAAAGCTGTCGGGCTGCTAGCTAGCATACCAAAAAGAGAAAGTTAGAGAAGAAACCAGGAGACGATGATGCAAAGACGATGAATGGCTATATATTATGAAAGCAAGCAAAAAGAATATAGTAGTAGTGTGAGGAACGCTAAAAAGAGGGACGATCATTCAACTATAGATGAAGTGAGGAAGAGTAGTAGATTCATTTTATATGTCCTTTTACTGCAACATAAATAGAAAAACCAACAAAACGAATGAGAGTGAAACACTTTGAATGTGAGAAGTTTTATGCTCGACAAAAATTTTAAAATCTTCAAAATGTATAAAGAAACTTATACTTAGTTATAAGAACAAACATCTGACTAATAGAAAATCTTTAGCATACTGAGGTTTATTGATTGATTGACAAAGACTATTTATGGTGTAAAATAAATATCTCTTCCAAGGGTTCGAGAACAGTTCAAAAAAGGCGCCAGTTGGTTAAATTATTTAAGATATATCTATTCTCAATTCAACAAAATGAAAAATAAAAACAAGGCTTTCACTAAAAGAAAAACTAGTGGTAAGGAAAAAAAAGGTGAATCAACAGTTTGGATATTAAATATTTTGAGAGGCTAATACTATTTTTCATGTATGGAAATTGGCTTTATTTTTTGGCAGCGAACGGGTTAAAGAGAAAACTCAATCATGCTAGTATTACTATGTTAATATTATGAAAAAAATAGTTGATGTTATACTCTATGTAACATCAAACCTTCCAACAAAATAAATGAAAAATGATATTAAAAGCTATCTTGGTTTTTATATGAAGACGAACGTTCCTCTTTACCTGAAATAGTCAATAAGGTTGTGCAGATGGACATACATCAATAGAGGGAAGCCGAGTCGAAGAAAACCGCGGGTAAGATGAAGGTTGACCAGAATAGGGATAGAGTATTTAAAGAATATAGTGTGTACACTTTAGAGGGAGAGAGAGAGAAAGAGAGAGAGTTGCGAAACACCTGGTTGTCCTTAGTAGAATAATTGCCTTATACATGGATATTCTTTAAAAATAATGATTGAAAGAATAATAATTGAGGATGTTTCATAGAGTTCCTGACATACAAGTAAATCTGGGGAAAGTAATTAAAATACTGAACCGGTTTCAAATTCTTTCTTTCTTTTTTTGGAGGGAAAAATGGGCCATATAAAGATATTTATAAGAATCAATAACATTTATTTGTATTTGAAAACAAAAAGAAAACATTAAAAAAAATAAATATGACTAAGAACAGTATTTTTATTGATTATTTTGTTATTGAACATCATTACACTTGATAATGCTTAATGATAGTTCAAGATTGATTTGATACTGGATATAATAGATATACTATACTGTAAAGAATATAAACAATCAAAACAAAAAGAAAAACTGGAATAACCATATAATCATTGTGAATATGAATATTTTTAATAATTGACAAAACCGTTTAATAATTGTATGATTGACGGTTTTTGAGGAGAATATGACTTTGAGTATTTTCCAGTTAAATCGAAATCAATTTTAACGAAAGAAATTGAATATTCTTTTCGTTTTATGAAACATTTTTTTGAATTTGAAGGTGACAATTTCACATTTTGAATTTTAAATCGCTGGTCATTAAGAAGTTATCAGATATGTCCGGCTTTTCCAAGGATGTCTGCGAACTGAGAACAAACCGGTTTCATCAGGACTTTGTACTTATTTCTGATTTTTTTTATAAAACTGCTTTACTACAAAGGTTATATGTATTGGAAATATATATTTGAAAGAATACAATATATATATGAATATATCTACGTAGATACATAATATATGTATAATCTTTAAAAGTATAATTATCTTTTTTATCAAATGCTTTTCTGATTTTTCATGTTTTAATAGAATTGAAGTAATTTATAAAAATAAATGAATATATTATGATACATATAGTATAGTATATATATAACCAATCTACTTACTTATATACTGTATAATCAATCAATATCAGAAAAATTTCTTTTTATAATAAAAATATTTATTTAATAAAAAAAAACATAAAAAACATACAAATAATACAATACTAAAGAATGATATACATGTATATGTATATTTTAAGCTTAAACATTAAAGATTACAATAATTTATGGAATATAAAAGTATTTGAATCACAAATAATTAATGAATATCAAAATATTACAATTGATTTAAGGAAAGATTTGCAAATTTAAAGTTATTATTTCTTTAAATACGGTACTATAAATAGTATTTATTCAAATTTTTGTACTCAAAGATATCGAAGAAAATGTTAAACGAGTCTAAATCTTTTTTTTTTTCAATTATATAGATAATATATTATTTTTGATTTTTACCTTTCGCATTCCTTTTAATAAAATATCATAAACATCTTTTCGTAGAGAAATATTTAATATTAAATAAAGATAACAAGGTAAACCTATTTATTAATTTTATATATAAATATAAATATAAATAAACAAACCAGTTACAAGTACATAAAGTATTTGAGCTGCTAAAAATACTGGAAATGGAAGTTTTGTTATATTTTGTATGATAACATAGCAAAATGCTGTACTAAAATAGAATATAGATAGAATTGTTATTTGAAGAATCATCTTAAAAAAATAATAATTAACATATATATATATATATATATATAATTCTATTTACAGCTCTGTTTTGAAAATGACACAATTTATTGGCTTTTTGAAAAGCTTCATGTAGTCGTCGTGCGAATCCTAAGTATAAAATACTTGTAATACCAACAATACCATAATTATTAATCATTAACATATAGTTAGTGTACTGAAATTATTAGAAAAGTTAAGGTTTTCAGTTAATTTAGGTAAAACTTCATTATGGCGATCTGGATAAATCATTGGATCGCTTGAGCCAGCACCGTAAAATGAGGATGGTATTGGTGGTGGAAAAAACATACATCCTATTGTACCATATAAACAACAACAAAATATTAAAAAATATATTTTCGATGTAGAAAATATATTTTTCAAGAATATTATACTAAAATTAATTATAAAATTAATATATACATACAGTCATGGGCGATGACAATCGGACACCCCTATCTTAGAGGTTCCAGAACACACTATTCAAATTACAAAAAAAAGGTTTTGTAGTTTATGTGAAAAGATAAAAAGGCTTCCAGTGGGTGTCCGAGGTTTTGTTAGAAAGAATTATATAAAACATACTCTGATAATTCAACAATTCGTTGTATAACTAATAATAAGCATACGGTTGATGAAGTTATATAACTAGCTGAAATTTATTCATTCATATTTAAATTTAAATTTAAGGATATTCACTATACTTGATTAGTTATTATAGAAACATTTTTCTTACATTATGCAAAATCTATATAAATATTAATTGTAAACAACTTACTAAATCCACCTGCTCCAGTTAAATAGAAAATATTAGGAAAATCACAGAATGTAACTCCTGTTACAAAAATAGTTCCTAAAGTTTATATATAATGTATGTATATATCTGTATATATATATATATAAATCAGTTACCATAAATTATAGATCCAAATATTATAGAACCTGTATCAAAAAAAGTTAAAAAAGCCATTAGTTTATAACATGATTGCATCCAATGTTTTGGTAAAAGCATAGCTCTTATACATAAAATATTTAAAATCTACATATACATTAATATAAATTAAAAATTGAAAAAAAAATTACAAGAGATACAAATCCAAATATAATTGAAAACCATCCCCATATAGGTCTTCGATATCGTGGATTCACCAGTTGTTGCTCAGGTGTTAAAGCACTAAAATGATTGAAAATTGTTCGAATTAATCAAAAATAAAAGAATAACCTGCAGTTATATAGTTCATGATCAGTAATAGTAAAAGTTGAAATATATTTATTCATTATCTATAAAAATAATTTTAAAAATTACTGGAATAGCAATGAAAATAGAGATAAGTTATCTGTATTATTGAAGAAATAATATGTAGTAGTTTAAGTAAAGAGGAGGGATTTAATGTTTATGAAAGTAATCGTTGATATTCTATCTTTTGTACTTTTATTGTAAAATCAGTAGATATATATAAAATATAATTATATATTTAATTATATAGATAATAATTATATTAAATAATTATAAAAAAAATGATATAAATGTATTTATTTGTAAAATAAATAAGATATTATACTGAAAATGTTTTTGGCATAGCTTTTGGTTATAAGGAACGAATGATAAATGTTGTAATTATGTTGAAAATGAATGAAAAAGAAAGAAAAAAGTTGGAAAAAGTTGGAAAAAGAAAAAAGAAAAGTTGATGTTCTAATTATGAATTTTATATATAAAAAGATAAATTATATCGTTATAGATATAGATAATTGAATCATAAGAGTTTCCTATCTTTCTTCTCATTTTGTATATTGTATGTGTGCATTTGAAAGTGGAATGTTTAACCGGGGCACTCATCGCTTCTTAGTTCACCTCTCTGTATCTGTATTTCTTCTGTTGTACACCAATCAACTTTCTCATACACCACAATATCTCATCAGTTTCTCTCTATCCTTCCTCTTTGCATTAACTCCTTCGTATGTTTCAGATATACCGTCTGTAACCTCCTCCCTTTCGTATTTTCTATCACGACGTTCTCCCAAGTATGTTCAGCATTTTCTAGTTTATTCTAAGCTTCTGTCTGAAACGTATCTAGCATATTCTATATAAGCTAATTGTTATATTTATATTTTAATATTTGAAATGGCAGAAGATAACTATGTAAGTTTATTGGTTTAATGAACTCTTACCTACCCACATGTTCTCAATTCTATAAAACTATTCTATAATTCTAGTTAATTTATGAAAATCTACGCATATTCCGAGAGATTTCTAAAAATAGGAGTTTCATGTTGCAACATAAACAATGAAATCATTTGAAAGTACAAAAATCGTATGTTAATATGAATATACATATGATGAATGTACAATCTGAATCAAAAATGTGTTTGATGTGTAATGACGATATATGATAATTAATATATAAATAATTATATTTTAACTTAAATTAAAGGAAAGATCTTCATAATCTTCAAAAACTATCTAGTTTCAACTAATTGTGTTTTGTGTTTCTCTTACACTTTTTGTCAAAAACTTTGCTGATTGGACGAAAACTTCTTGAGCTGTCCGACGAAGGGATGCGACCGTCTGAAGAGTGTCAATAGCCACTGACGTTGCATCATTATAAGAAGATTCTTTTTTTCTTTCTTTGGATTAAGTAAACTTTCGTTTAATTGAAAAAAAAAACATAGTATGAGATTGAATGAATGTGTGAAGGAAGGATGGAGCAGCTGAATTGAAGTTAAATTTGGTTTATTCAGGCCCTTGTAGTAGATCCACCAGATGATGCCTTATCTATAGGAGATTATGATATTGAAACTGGACTACGTTCATCTACGAGACGTTTGATTCATAACTTTGAAGAAGAACCTCAAAGATCTACCGCAGCAGCTTCAATAAAGAAAAGTATTCGAAGTTCTATTCGAAAAACGTAGGGTCATAGGTTATTTCTAACCCATTTTCAACGATGATTTTCACAATCTATTTCATATTTTAGAAAATATTATTGTGATCCATTAGTAAAGGCAATCAAGTATGTATTGAATAAATCAAAATTACTTATAGTTATAACTATTTATTCTGTTTTTGGGGCTTGGTTGTTTACAACATTAGAGGTATTTCAATGATATATTTCATTTTCTTTTAAATTCTTTTTAGGTTCCACATGATTTAGCTATGAAAGAAGAACAATATCATGCTAGATTAATAGCAAGAGAAGTTATGATTCTTAAGTAAATTAAATATTTTTCAATATATTTCAACCTATTCTCAATATTTTCAGTCTTAGAGCTATTTTTTATTCTCAAAAAGAAGATCGTGAAGAAAGATGGAAAGATGCTATAAAGCAATTTGAGAAAGATTTAAGCTTAGATGAACCAAGTCTAGATACTGATTGGACGTTTTGGATGGCATTTCTGTATGCTGGAACTATTTACACGACAATTGGTTAGATTATTCTTAAACTTATAGTAAAACTTGATATCTTTATTAAGGTTATGGTAACATTGCATGTAAAACTAAAGCAGGTCAAATAGCAACATTACTTTATGCTTTTATTGGAATACCAATTATGATTATTATTCTTAATGACTTAGGAGATTTTTTATTACATATATTGGAATGGTTAGCAAATACAACAAGTGATGGTTTACTCTTTTTAGGTTTTTTTAAATTTTTCAATAAATAATTTTATTCAAATAAAATATAATTTAGGAGTTAGATGGGGAATGCTTACATTAGAAGAAAATTCTAAAAGAAGAAAACGTTTCTTAGCTTTTCGAGCTAAATTAGTTAAGAAAGGAATTATAAGTTCATCATCATCATTTTCAATTGAAACTGTATATTATATTATTTATTATAATTATTATAATTATTTTTTATTTAAAGAGATCTATAACAGATTTTCAAGCAGGAAATAAACAAAATGATGAAGTGAAACCAGATCCACCAGTGTTTTCAGCTGTTTTTGGTAATTATTTTGTAATTTATTAATTAAAGTTTGAACTCAATTTTGTATTTATTTTTTCAGAAAGTAAAAGAAAAAAAGTTAAAATACAGTAATTCATATTAAAATATTCAATAATTATTTTAATTTTTAGCAACTTTTGGTTGGATTTTCTTAGCTGCTCGTGTATTTTGTATTTGGGAAGAATGGTCGTACTTTACTAGTATTTATTTCATTTTCATATCTTGTAGTACAATAGGTATAACATTCATTATAATTATTGATATTTATTGATTCATCATCAGGCTTGGGTGATGTTGTACCTGCACATCCAGAATACATGATTCTAGCATTTGGTGTTGTAATGGTTGGATTGTCATTGGTTACAGTATGTATCAATGTTGTTCAAGCTAAAATTGAACTCATGTATATGGAGTTGCTGCAAAAAATTTTAAAAGTAATCAAACTACTCTTCAATTTGACTAGTCTTTACAACCTTAGGATTACATCGCTGCAATGGAAAATGGAGATGCTAATGCTGCACAGGATATGATGGCAGGCTTCTCAGGAGCTGCCAAGTTTTTACTTCCGTTCATCAGCAAAAACCAAGGAGCTAAGGTGATGACACAGTTCAGAGAAGATTGTGTAGCTCAGGTAAAATTTTTTTTTGAGTTTTTCGACAACTATTTTCCTTTTTCTTAAGGGTATTGAACCTCCAGCTGTATTAGTTGATATCAATCCAAATACCGGTAAACCAGCATTTGCTAGTGCTCCAAAAGAAGATTATAAAGATTATATTGAACATGTAACTATATTGTCTATATTATATATAAATTAATATATATAATTTAGGCTGATGAAAGAAGACAAGAGGAAAGAAAGGTTGAAGAATCAAGGTTATTATCAAGAGTTCCTCAATCAGAAGAACCACGCCGTCATATTACAACTCAAAGTTTAGGAATTCAAGTGAATCAATTGATAATCTTTATTTGAATAATATTTTCTTATTCAGGCAATGATGGATTCATCACCGTTACAAGAAGTAAAGAAAGTTTCCTTGGATTTTGGACTTCAAGTTACTCCAGAATATTCTGATGAGGAATGTCAAACATCTGATTGTGAAAGTGTAGATGAAGGAATACAAGTATATTCATATATTATATTAATAATAAATAAAATAATTTAAGACATGGCCATCAATGGAATCTATTTCTGTACAATACGATGCAATTGAAACGATTGTAATCACTTATCTAAACTATTTATATCTTATTCATTACAATTTTTATTTTAGGATTCTGTTGCTCAATATGATATCATAGAAGAGAAACCTATTCTGTGTGATACAGCAGTTCAACCAGATGTTTCAAGCATATATCTATTTGATGAAGACTATGGATCAGATGAATCATCAGATGATTCTCATACTGATTTCGAAGACACTGATATTGAACCACATTCCGATCATTTAACTGTAGCTGTAAGATTGTTTTAGATTATAACTTCAACATATATCTTACTATAGGTACCGACATTCCATTCTCTTCGAAAATCAATCTCTATAGATTCTCAAGAGACTGTTATTCATGTAAGCCCTACTGGATCACCTACGACATCGAGGAAAAAAGCTTTACAAAAACGATTATTATTAAGAAATGAAAGAAGAAAGAAACGTGAATTACGATTAGAGCATTCAAAACAAAATCTAAGATACATGAGATGTTCAGCTGTTCAAGTAAGTTGCTTGTGTGTATATTATCAAAGCTTTCTTAATAAACGGTTTTAGACCGAGATACAAACAGAAGATTCAAACGTACAAGTGGAATATTCCACACAATCTACTGAAAGCCAGTATGACTTGATTACTAGTTGTGAGGTATTTACACAACACTTCACTGAAACAAGAGGACGGCGATGCCAAACAAAGCTAACATGGTGAATCATTTCAATGATAATTATTACCTTCATGAGGATGTACTTTCAGTCTTAGTGCATCGAATAGAACATCCGAAAGTCATCCAAGACGTGTAAGTGCTCGACGACGCCAAGGAATTCGAAACAGTCAACAGAGATCAATTACTTCATCAACAGATGCCGTGGAATCAGTTTCATCTATGGAAGGTTTGAATCAGCAGTCATCATACTCAATCAATATTTCATTTAGATCGTTTATTCCGATCTGTATCTACAGACATCTCGAATAGAAATTCATCAGAATCTCAATCACCTCTGTATCAAGCAATTCCTGAAGAGCATGCATATCAACATAGTTCACATCAGATGAGTCCTGATGATTACATGAATTGGGAAAACTCACAGCAGGCTGTTGTTCCATATAGTCCAGGAATTCATTTAACACAAGCAGCAGCAGGAAATATTCAAAGTCCTACTACAATGAATACTGAAACCGGAGAAGTAGCTGAGGTTTCATTAATTTAAAATATAATTTATGAAACAAAAATATTTTTATAATTCAGATTAGTTTGAATATATCACTTGTTAGTAGAGCAGTTGATGAAAATGGTCGTTATATAGATGATTTCGATCTTGAATATGATGATGATGATGTGTTTGAATCTGACGATGATATAGCTCATGTATTTTAATTTCAAAAATCTTTTTTTTTTAAATACAAATGTTCTATTTATAGGAAGATCTAGAAGAATTTACTGTATCCATGTCAACTCAAACAGAGTTAACACATGAAGAAATGTATAATTCAGAATTAGAAGTATTACGAAAATCATTGGAAATTGAAATAAGAGAACAGATAGAAGAACAATTAGCTGAAGAAGCTTTAAATAGTCAAGCTGATAGAATTGAATGTTCAATTCAAACTAATAGTTCATCATTTTACGCTATACAATATGTAATTATATATATATATATATATATATATATATATATTTATATATATTTATATTAAATATTTAGGCCGGATTGCCAACTATATTGGAAAGATCAATTGAAGATAATTCATCATTGTGCTCAACTCCTGATCCAACCAATTATCATTTCTTAGCTGATAGTATATGTCAAACAAATGCTATTGATATTTCAACAAATACATGTCAGGTAATATAATATAATATAATTATATTATATTAATTATAAATTAAAGACTGAATCTGTTTTCATTCTCGATTCTTGTCCAACTTTTGGTGATCGAGATATTCAAACTTCCTTTGATGCCGTAGATGCTGAAATTCAAACGAATCGAGACGAAACAATCGATGATGAAACTCAAACACTTCGAGAAGAAGCTGATAATGAAACTCAGACAATCGATACAACTATGTCCGAATGTTATTGTCAAACTGATGAGGATTTGAATGTTGTTGAAACATTCAATGTTGATGTACAAACCTTTATTTCATCTTCTGATATACCAACACAAACTATTATAACTTCATTAAATGAACAAATGGATAATGGAACTCAAGCAAATATGCTTGATTTCTCATCAAATGCTCAAATACAGACATTACTAACATATTCTGGAAATGCAACAGATATTGAGATTCAAACTGTTATATCAAATGTTTTAGGTTTTGTGACTAGAATTAGACCTTATTTTCAAAAAATATAATTGCAGATAATTCGAAAAATATTGAAACTCAAACTTCTACTCCAGGGATTAAAGCAACATCCTCTCAAACTCCTCGTATAACACCCTTAGATAGACAAATTCAAACGGAACATCCAAGAAGAGATCAAAAACGATGTCAAACTGACGTGGTATCTTCTAATTTTTTTCATAAAAATGAGATTACAATGTTGAAATTTCAGTTTCCTCCGATTGTTGATTGTAGAAGTTTTGCTGTTGATGCTACACCATCAGTACAAGATTCAGAAAGTCAGCCAGAAGTCAGCATGTTGACTATTTCAGAAGAAGTACAGTTGATTATTCGAAATTCTTCTAATATTACGAATTACAGGATATTCCATGTTCACAGTTGCCACCTGATATGAGATTCAACATTGAAAGAGGAACATGCATGGAAGAAAAGCGTTTGAAATCAGTTGAATCACAAGTGTGAACATTATTGATTAAATTTTATAAAAATTGCTATTAAGAGTCCTATATTGGAAACAGAAGTTGTTGGAATTCAAGTAATGCCTAGTCTAACTACATCTCATACTCAGTATACATATGTATCTTTGAGTGATGATTTTACTCAAACTGATATTTATATGAAATCAAAAAGTACACAGGTACCTTTCAAAGTTTTAAATTTATTTTAAAAATATTCTTAAAAACTTACAAGATAAGATATATGTATCAAAGAAAACTATTCAAATTTTGAACCATAGGGCATATTGGCTGTTTGTGAAATGTCAGATCACGAAGCTCAAACGATGATTGAACAGCAAGACAGATATCTTGATTGTGATGATTTGAACGATTCCGTTGGAAATATCACGAGTTCAACAGTTAATCTATGGAGTGATTTCGATAGAATAGCTGAAGGTTTACTTTGTCAAACAGATAAGGTTAATGCTGAAAGTCAAACGTATCTGGATAAAGAACAGATCGAAAAGCTTATCACCTTGCAAGTCTTGGCATCCAAGGAGATTGAAGACAGAACGGTATCAGATCTGACATATGCAGAAAAGGATGATTCGGCTTGCAAAAGCACTCCTACAGCTTTGAAAGAAAGAAAAAAGAAACCCTCCTCTGTAACATGTGATGCCACATTAAAGGAAGTCGATGAAGCTGAGGGAGAGAAGGCAAAAACATTGCCACTTCGCAAAAAGAAGAAGAAAATAGTAAATGTTAAAAAGGAAGAAGCAGAAGTTCAAGCTGTCGTAGATACACGAACACTTGGAGTAGGTCAAGAAGGACGGGATAATTGGAGAGAGGTAGTCTATATTCCATACATGCATAGCACAGAATGAGCACAATCAGCAACTGTTAAGCACTTGCACTATATGGATGTTTCATGTACAACCACCACCACGTACATTACTTTTAGAAATTTCACCACAGAGCATGACTTCTACATCTTTTCTTTTTCTTTGGCTTGTATGGGTTAATCTATAATCCAATTATCTTTACATTTCTTATGCACAACAACTATTTCAATTTGTCATTTCATATCTTAAATCTTGATTTAGGTTTATTTGGCTGAATTAGATCAAGAACGTCGTCAACGTATGCTTGATATTGGCATTCAAACAGGTGTTTTGGCACGGGTTCAGCATATGTACGGAAGGCGTGATCATGGAAGTACAGAATCTGAAGTGGGAAGCAATAGACTGTTAGTAACTGATATTCGTTGTTCAGGTCTCAACAAGTGATAATCCTCGGGTGAATCTCAGAAAAACTGAATCTTCAGAGTATTTACGGTAGCTAAACAACACCATTATCGTATTATTTTGTGAATTTCAGTAGCCAAGAATCATTAGCACGCACCAATTCCGTGATGTCTATAGCGGAATCTTTTGGTGGAGATGAAAGCTCTCCAGGACCTTCTAAGCCAACATCAAGGTACATACAATATACACATATGAATATCATAATTCAAACTAAACCTATAGATCATCATCATTCAAACGAACAAAAAGAACCCGTGATCTTCATCAAGATGCTCGAGAGCAAACTGTAGATATGAGGGATACGATCAAGATATTGAAATAATTATTTTCAGGTTGCTGATTTAAGGTCAAGATTTGAAGAATCAGATAGAAGGCCCCGACGAAACCGTTCATCTTCAAATGAAAGATGAGTTATTTCTACGACGAATAGAATACAATTTTCACGAATTTTTTATAAGAAAAATTAATAAAAAAAGGAAAAACGCTTTCAATTACTTCATATGTAAACGTATTTCCTGTGGAAATAAATCTGTTTGATTTAAATTAAACAGAGATTAAATAAAGAATTATTATTATTATTATATAAATAAAATTATAATTATATTTACATGAGCAGAAAAAAAAATTAATAATAATATAAAATATAATAAATAGCTATATATAGATAATAGCTAAGAATAATAAAAAATAAAAAATAATAATTTTGATTTAAACTTATTTCATTCGGATATGACAACGCTGTTATCATTGATATCCTTTTCTTTATCTCTGAATGATGATTGTTTTCGAATTGATGAACGGAATCCTCGTTTAGAACGACGTAAAGATCTATAAATAAAATATAAATTATATTATAATAATTAATAAATTTAATTAAAAGAAAAGAAAAGAAAAATTAAATTATTATTCTTTTTTTAAAATTAAGATCATGCTGTAATATTAGGTAAAATAATAGAAGAAAGGATAGGGGAAAATAGAAGAAAATGTTATATGATTGGACCTTCTGGTAAATGGGATATAAGTTCCTTCATTATCCGAATCTTTTTCTTTTTCTACAACTGGTTGGTCTGTCATTGTTCTGTTGATTAAATATATATATTAATATATATATATATATATATATATATATAAATGAATTTAAAAATATTTTTTATAAATTATTGAAAATGGTAAAAATATGAAAAATCTTACTTTCGAGCATATATGGCTTGTCGCATAATTCCTGTTCGATTGGCTTCCAATTTTGCTTCTTCTGCACATTGCTCAAAGAATTCTGAATATCTATGTAAATGATGTGAACAATTGTAATTTATAAAGTAAACCTCTGAGTTTATGTACATCAGGCATTATATGCTCTTGAAGTTCTGTCATCTGGGCTCCTGTCATCTTGAGAGCCATTTCTAAATGTTCTAATGCTTTCTCAGCTGCCTGCAAGATGATTTTCATTATAATTAATATTAAAGTTGATTTACTTGTAGTTGTCGTTCTGCACCCATACGAGCAATTACTTGTTCACGTAATTCAGTCTCTGTTAATTCTTTTTGTTCATTTACTTCCTAATAAAATTATTTTTTTTTATAAATTTGAAAGAAAAAACCTTTAAATTTATTAGTAAATCTTTTGTTTGTTGTGTATAATATTGTCTTTCTTTCTCTAAATCATCAGTTTTCGTTTCATTTAATCGAAGTCTAAATGATTTTCGTTGACAGAAAAAAACTTTTTGTTTCCAAACTTACAAATGCTCAATCTTATCTTTTTCCGTTTGAATACAGTTGGTTTTCGTTTCAATTTCAAGCAAACGATTCTTAAGTTGACATGTAGTTGTCGATAGATTCTGCTTTTCCAGTAGAAACTGTTCCCTTTCTCTCAAAATGGATTGCATTTGTTCTTGAATTTTTTCTTTTTCAATATTCAAAGACTAAAAAAATAAATTAATAATAGTATTATTAACTATAACAAAAAAAAACCTCCATATTAGCTTGAAGAAACTCTGTTTTAGAATTTAATGATAACTTTTCTTGTTCTAATGTCTTTTTCATTTCACTTGTTAATTTTAATTCACTATAATTATTATTTTTAATTTGTAAATAATATATTTAAACATACTTTTTAACATTTTGAAGATCATCACGTAATTTCTTTAATGTTTTTATAAGTTTTTCACGTTCTTCTTCAAGTTCTTCTTTAACTCTAGATAATTCCTAAAGATTACTTTAATTATCATAATTATATGTTATATTCATGTAATCATCTAAAAACAAGAAAAAGATTTCGTACATCTGCTCGATCATGTTCCTTTTGACGTTCTCTGGCCTCTTTCTCAAGTCGTTCTTCATATCCTTTCTTCTCTTCATTCAACATAACTCCTCTAGTTTCCAATTCGCGAATCATTGTCTCACCATTTATAGTATTCTTATATGATCTATAAATATATAATTTATATAATTAATAATAAAATATCTTAAAACATACACTTTTGTGGCTGTACGTAAAGCTTTCAACCACATTTCTTGGCTTTTAGCATCACTGGCAGCAACAATGATTGCTGATGGAAGTTGAGGATGTGCAATCAGAAGGCAATGCTTCTTACCAACATCACCACCACAAACAATAGAACATCCAATTAAAGGAATTATTCCCTAAAATTAAAAATAAGCCATCTTGATTCAACAAGTTTGTTAGAATTCACCTTAGGATGCAAATCAATTCGACGAGTTTTCTCAAAGCTTTTCTTGAAACGAGAAGCATAATAAATCAAAAAGCATTCTTTAAGTAAGAAAAATCTACAAAAACAAAGAAATGAAGTTATTGAAAGAAATAATTTTCTGTTTAAAAACCTTTTAGTCCATTTTGCTGGACGATTTTTCTTCTTATATTTCTTCAATAACTGTCCATAGCATTGCACACCAAGAACTGGTCCAAGCTCTTCATAATGGCCTTCTTCAGGAGTCAAATCATAAGGATTATCTTTTTTTCGACTAACACCAAGATTTGAAAACTAAATATTTGAGTTATAATAAAAATATTTAAATATTTATATAATTACTTGAAATGATAAACTTCTTAAAATTCCTTTTTTTTCTTTTTGATTAGCAGGTGGTGGAGGTCCAATTTTTTTATCTTTAACAGTTGATACTGGAGCAACTTTTTTGGAATCCACTTTGCCTGTGGTCATCCTGTTCTAGGAATTTTATAATAAAATTTAACAAAAAAAAGAAAACAAAAACTATGAAAATTATAAAAAATAAATAAAATTTAATAGAAAATGTTATAAATATAAATAATTCTTAAAATATATTCAATATAAATGACTAAATCACATATGATGATGAAGGATAAGATATGTCTGAACGGACACATTGGAGGTTGGCCGCTGGCCCACTCTCTCATACCATTGTGACAGTCTCAAAACACGACAACACTAGAAGCTTGATGTTGAGCGCATTCCGGAACGGATTTCCGGCTTTTTTCGATGCAGAAACCTTTTTTTAGCTCCGAAATTCAAGCTCAGGATTGGTTTAAATAGGAAAAACGAATCTACAAATCTAGAATGTAAGCTGTCATGAGACAATCTTTGATTATGGATCCAATAGAAGAAATGAATTTTAAATGAGTGGAGTAGAGGGGATGGAAGAACCCAGATTAAAATGGAAATTAAGGGGAATAGAGGAACGGAGAATATAAAAGATAAAGATAAAGCAAATGAAAGAGAATGTAAAGGTGAAATGACAATAATCAGCAAATGGCTAGAAGTGAAATAACCTGTGAATATTAGAATGACCTAATATATAGAATTTAGAAATGTTTATGTCCTTTTCCTTATAAGGGATACTGAAACATGACTTGCCTCTGTCTCCTCTCTTCGATATGGAGAAGGGTTGGGAGGGTAAGGGTAGAGTGAAGGAGAAAAGATAACCCGAAAAGAGAAACTATTACGATCTGCATAGAATTAGTCAAAATTTCGTGAATCAAAGACAACGAGCAAGACAGATATGATGAAGAAGATGAAGAAGAATAAGTGAGAAGTGATGAAATAGAGATAAAGATGTTAATAACGATATTGAGACATCTTCTTATCCATTTGTTAGAAAATATAAATTTCTCATTCCATAACATAATCCTCTTCATTTCATATATTCTTTTTCATATCTCTTGTCTATTCTATATGAACCTATCAAACTCAGACAATAAATTTTGAAATTTCAATAATTTTCTATATATGATCAGCATTCTTTAATGGATTTAATATGAAGAGCCAAGTCATTTGACATGAATGAAAAGACAATTTCAAGAAGATTTTAATATTTTAAAATAAAAGATTAAAAGAGATCAATATATACATCAATCAATACATATAATAATTTAAATTATTTCATAAAAATTATAATAAATCATATCATATAAATCATATTATACACATATCGAGGTATGAAATGAGTAACTGCTTTTTTTTTAATTTCATTTCATTTTCAAATATTTAACAAAGAAAAAAAGAAAATATTATATAATATATGTCTTGATGTGTATATATAATATATTAAGAATAGGTTGTATAAATCTTCTATTTATTTCTTTAAGATCAACAAAGTTTTGACATTTTGACACCAAGATCTCGCGGAGCTCTGCTTGACTTCCACAACCGCAACTTTCACTAATGAATCAGCTTTAAATTTGGAAAATTACAATTGAAAGAAAGAAAATATAATATAGATAGATATAGATTTTTATATAAATTCTAAATATATAAGTTATTATCATTGATAATAGTTTATAATAAAGTTTTTGTTAATCTAAGCTTACTTTGTAAATCACTTATCGATGGTATATTACTTAGGTCATGACACTTGTTTTTTGTTTTAAAAGCAGATGTTATGAAGCCCCAACAGCAAGATATTAACCTAGGAAACGTGACATTCACACGTGAGACTAATACTATTTCATTCTAAGTAGACATGTAATGCGGTTGTTTCTTTATCTTCCTCTACAACATTTTCTTTATCTCTCTTTCTCTCTCTCCCTCACTCCTTTTATTTCTCTCATTCTTTCTATATCTATATATTATACCTTTCAAACTCTCTATATTTCATATGACACTATGTAATCTCTAATCGACCTCTGTATTCGTCTGAAACGATAGAGGTCACTTATAGTCCTCCTTCTTTCACTTATTCCATACTTACTTCATCCATTCCAAGCAGCATACTATGCAATTTTCTGACCCTATCAACTATAACTATATAATTATTTGTTTTTATTATTATTATTCTTAATTATTTATATTATTTTTTTCAAAAAATATTTTAAATTTATAATCTTTTTCATATCTTTATTATCATTTTTAACTATATTTAACTATATGTATCATACTTTTTCTAATATACATATTCATATTTTATTTTCCTTTTCCTTTTTTTCTTCAAAATCTATAATATTTTTTTATTTTTCAAACCTATGCCCTTCTTATATTGATTAAACATAAAGAAAAATAGAAGAAAGTATTGTTCTATATATCCTCCATATGTTACGTTATAATGACTTTTCTCCTTTAGATTCAGTTTAAACTGAATGAAATACTTTTTTTTCTTCATAAATTATTTTCTTCTTTCATCTTCTTATTGGTTTTTTTTTCATTTTAACATTTGAAATAATCATTTTCAGGGGTATATTGAATCATTTCACTTAGAGCATGATGATGACAAGAAGACGACGAAAGGTAAAACTTCTTTTCTTATCGTATTCTAAACATTTCTTCAGGCGGCTTGTGCTGAATCTGGTAGTCCAGTAACAAATGAAACTCAGGAAATCAAATCGAAGAAAGCACGTGAAGAGTCTGCTGTAGAGAGAACTTCTGACTCTTCACCTATATCAGATGCTTCGGATTTGATGGAACGCATGAGCTTAAGCAATGAATCAGTCCGGTCGAAACCAACTTCACCTCCACCGGAGCTAGAATTTCAAGGACACGAGCCTACAACACCCCATATTCCACAGCCAAATCACCAATTCATTCATCAAGTTATAAACTTTCATGACATTGATATTGATCAGTTCTTGCACGGCTCGGAGCTAAATTTTCTGGACAATATTGAGTCATCAGCAGAGCTTGCCGCTCCAGTGTTATCGCCTGTAGTTGATCCAATCAACGTCAGTCCAAATAGCTCTCGATGTATTACACCTCCACCAAGATTAGATTCACCTAATATTAAAGCCGAAGAAGTTTTTGAAACTCCTGAAAAGATAAATATAACTGAAGTTACTACAAAGGTGTCTAATGAATCTCCATTGTCTTCATCATCATCTCATAATGATCAAAGTCCTCCTCCGTTACTTCCATACGCTCTAACATACGCAGCAAGCTCAAAAAATCCAACTTCATCATCAGATGATGACGATCATAATCCGAAATCATTTGAAAAAACGTCGAAAACATCTTGGAAAGCTTTGAAGGATCTCGGTAAAACCGTAGCAAAAACCTTAACATCGAAATTATCAACAACATCTGATCCACTAACACCTCCACAACCAATATCAATAAAGGTCTATCTTCTTTTTTTCATATCTATTTATGAAATTTTTGTTTCAGATTTCAAAGAAAAAAGGAAGAAAACCAAAAACTTTTCGAGGACGAAATGCTAAGTTGAAAGAAGAATCAAGAAAAAAAGATGTTGAGATTGAAAATGAAGAGAAGAAAGTTCGTCAAGGGGTTAGTTGAAAAGAAAATTTATAATTTGCATATAATTTATTACGTTTAAGTATATGCCAATGCTAGAATATCATGGCCGAAGTATGCGGAGAGTAAGTTTTGCCGAGAAATTGAAGGTGAATAATTTGTTTTTAGAAATGTTTCATGCTGGGACTAACGCCCAGTGACGTTAATGATATTCGATTAACCATTATTGATTTAATGCAAAAAGTTGTAGATCTGCCACCTATTCAAGTAAAAAAGGTTATTAGAGTTTTAGAAACTAATTTAAATATCAAAATTATTAATTTAAAAATAATTTTTATAAGGCAATCTATACGTATATCTTTAAATTATTTCTATTTACAGCAACGAGCTAGAAAGGTTGTAGATACAACTCGAGACTTCTTCCTTCGTTCTCGTCCGGGTCGTAACAATCTTTCGGATATGACACAGAAAGAAATTGAAGAAACAACTACAGAACAAAGCATAAAGAAGGAGGATTGTTAAAGAATTTTTGCTCAAATAGAATAATATGGGTTTTTAACTGTTAAATGATACTCAATTTGTATTTTTTTTATAAAAAAAACATCTTTTTTCATATATTTGTATATAATTATAATAAAATATATTATATCTTTTACTTTTATAATAATATTAATGATATAATAAACAGGATAGGATTATAAGAATTAGGTTGTATATCAGGCAATTCCTTAATTGATTAGAAAAAACTGGTATAACTTTCCAAAAACATGAAAAAGCTCATTTATCATTAAACATCTTTAGAAGTAAACATCTTTTAGTTTTTATTTTCTGTTATTTAAATGTAATAACATTCTAACCTTTTCTATATCTTTTATACAAAAACATTTTTTTTTCATTAGATTACTTGAAAATTTTCATAAAATTTTATAAAATTCTTCATACATTATTTTAAAATTATTTTTATTTGAAATAAATTTTTTATAAAGAAATACTATCTTTTTTTTCCTTTACGGTAAAAAAATAATCGTTAGGTTTAGTTGGTCGCGTACTCTCTTAATCTCATCCTCTCTATCCTGACCCATTTTCAGACTTGGCCTTGTTCCTGTAACGCTCGTAACCACAAACTATTCACGTTTCTTCTCTTCTTATTATTAATCTACATCTTTTTTTTAAATAAAACTATTCATATAGTTTAGAATTATTTTTTATTTTATTTAATTTTTAGAATTATCATGCCCATTTCACCAGAAGATCTGGAGAGAATCAAACAATTGCGTGAATTGGTCAAGGACCAGGTAGGATTCAAAGATTATATTCCAATCGATATTCCATTCTAAATTATCTTGAATCTAGATTTTTGAATATAAAAATAATGAAATTTCAACCTTTTTTATTTTAAAATTAAAGATTTTCATTTAAGATTACCCCATATTATGATACGGATTTCAACCTTCTCAGATGGTTAAAGGTTATTAAAGCTAAAATATTTAAATATTTGAATTTTTTATTTTTCAGGGTCATGATAATGATTTGAAAGTCATTGTTCCAAAACTTGTAAGCCATTTGAAATTAAGAAGTTCTGACTGGCAATTGGATAAAGTTGCTGATGCTCCTCGTGATCACCAAGTTCATGATCACTGGAAAGTAGGTTTAAAACTTTTTTTATCATGTATTATATTAATTATATTATATTTACATAAATATTTACTATATTATAGTCAGGACTAACTGGACCAGCTGTTTTAACTAAAAATGTTATTGTAAATATTGAACAATCAGGAAATAATGATTATTGGGGATTACTTAAAACATATCCAATCAATGATGTTTTAAGGTAATTATAATTTAAAAATTAAAATTAATTTATATGATTTTTAAAAAATATTTGATTTAGAGCACGTGTGTATGATTTGGAAAGTATGCTTAGAGCTGTAATGAAAATGGAAGAAGAAACAGGTAGATCTATATAGAATTATGCTAATTATGCTAATTATATAAGAAAAAATTTACAAAAATATAAATTTAAGGAGAACAATGTTCAATTTTATATATAATGGATTTATCTGGAATAGTTATGGATCGTCATACAATTACCTTGATGACTGGTGGCTTATCTGCTATTAGTGCTTTCATGTCTGAGCATTATGTTGAATTGGTTCATTCATTTGTTTTAGTGAATGTTCCAACCTTCATATCAGCAATTTGGTAAGTTTTTTCATCAAATTCAATTTCTATAATCAGAATAATACGCATAAATAAAAAAAGTTTGGCAGAAAAGTTGTTGCAAAAAATCAAAATTCTTAAATATTGATGATTTTTTGAATATAATATACATAGTATTAAAATAAAAATCCTTTTTCTTTTTCATATTCATTATAACTACTTATTCATTTATATATTTTAAATTATTATTCTTACATTCTATAAGTATATTATATATAATTAAAGTTTTAATATATAAATTATATAATTTTTGATTATTAAAAAATTCAAACTATTAGAAAATAAATGATACATAATTAGCATAATTTAACACGTCGTACGTCGTACAAGTTCTCATTTATTTTTTAAGAATTCTAAATAAACGGTTGTTTTTGAATTTCTTATAAAATAATTTTCTAAATAAATTTGTTTGAAGTATTTATTTACTATATTTTAGGTCAATTGCTAAGCCTTTACTTCCGGAAAGAACTCGTCTGAAGGTTAACATCCTAGGTGGTAGCTGGCGTGAAGATATTCAGAAGATTGCAGTTCCCTCTACTTTACCTTCATATTGGAATTTAGAAGGAGAAAAAGGGGTATATTATACATTACTGATACAGATAATTTATTTGTCTTATTACTATTTTTCAGCCATTTACTGCCAATGTTGAAATTGGATTACCATTTCCGGAATCGGAATATTACAAGAATGGTGTTGCACAAGGATCTCAAGTGCTTTCGGTACCAGCAGGAAAAACTGGATACTTTGATATTGCAGTGAAAAAGGTATAATTGTAATTTGAAAAAAGTTTAAAATATCAGGGAATGGAGAGATTTTGGATATGACTGAATTGATCTTTAATCAGTTAATCAGCTATCTATGTATTCGTTTGTTCACGTTTTCTACTGAATATAAGCGTTTCTCATATGATATATTATATTAAATGTTCATTGTGATTCAATGAATTTGAAAAAAAAAGAAGGAGGACGGACATCAGAATATGAAAACGATCTTGATATTCATAACAACGTATGAAATATATAAAACTACATATGTATAAAAGTACCAAAAGTTTATCCAGAAGTACTGTTTCGAAAAAAAGCTGAAATTGAATAATAAACATTGAATATATTACTTAAAAATCTAAAAATAAAAATGTTCTTTATGAAAACATCAAACTTTTTACATTTTAAATTAATATATTAAACGATAATTTGATAATTAATATATTTCTTTTATTATAAATTAACATATAAATATAGCTACTTATACATTTAATTTTCAGAATTCAAAGCTTCGTTGGGAAATTCATGCCAGTGGTCATTTTGCATTCTGCATCTACAAACTTGACGCAGCCATAGGAGATGATTACTCCAAACTTGAACGAGCTTATCCATTGTTTAGTGTGAGATTTTTAATCATTTTTCAATTTCTCACTAGTTTCTATGTTAAAATTCAATTTTTTATACTAAAAAATATTCTAAATTCTAATAGCGCTCACATAAATCTATATGTGAAATTCTCGGAAACATATTTGAAAATTCTGATAACCTGAAACAGATTCGCTTGAATTGAAGCCAATTTATTAGAGAATATAGATTATCTATTATATATATAAATTTAAATTTAAATAATAGACATGATAGCATTTTGCTTTCAGAAGGTACCAGGACCAACTTTTGTGCCATGTATTGATGAGATTCCATGTATGGAAGATGCAAACTATCGGTTTTGGTTTGGAAATGAACATGCATGGTTACATACACTCAAAATTTCTCATTTAATTACAAATACTTAACCATGTATTTTATATAATTTTATGTGTTTTTTTTATAAAAAATGAAGAAAGAACAATATGAAGAATAAATTTATTCTTTACGAGTTTGCTGACTACCCGTCATATACAACATTGACTATAAAGTATTTAACTATAATATATAATCAAATCGGACACATAATAAAGAAATTTTTGAGTAAAATGAAAAAAAAAAAGTTTTCTATATTATTGAAATAAAATAAAAAAGAAATTCTTAAATGTTTTCATAAGTGAATATTCATAACACATTTGATATATTAGTATATATATTATATGTATAATATATATATTTAATGATAAAATAAGTCAACAAAAGAAAATGAAAACAAATATGAATTGATATAGTTAAAGATACTAATAATCTTCTTCTTCTTTTTTTTAATTGTAAAAGAGAGAGAGAGAGAGAAAAAGAGAGAGAGAGAAAGAGAGAAAGAAAAATCTCTTCGTTTTATTTCTTTTGGCAACTCTTTTCATCAAGAAAATTTTAAAAAATAACACAAAACATAGTGAGCAATACAGTATATGGCGTTGGATTAGATACAAATAAATTTCTTAAAACATTACATAAATTTTAATTTTTCTTTTTGATAAAATGAAATATCCTTTCTTAAAAAATAAAAATCTTAAAATTGCCATGATTTCCCGATGTGAAGCATTTTCAAATTTACTAAGGTTATTCTATAGGCGCAATGACGTCATCGCCTTTTTTTGTACATCTATTTGGACTAGCTTGTGTATCTAGTCTATTAGCTGATGTACTAGTTGGTAGTTCCGGATAATTTGTTATTTGGCTGTAACTTGGAGGTGAAGGGTATGGAGGTGGTGCTGCTATTCCGGGTATTCCCTGAAACGAAAGTAGAAAAATGTTCAATCAATGTGAAAGCATGACAAACCTGAAACCGGCGTGGATCTCGCATAGAGGCTAGAGGTGATCCGTTATTAACTGAATAGGGAGGTACATATACAGGGTAACTGAAGTCTGTTACCGACATAACTTCTGAATAATAACCTGAAATATATCAAATAAGAGAGGAAATTTGAAAATTATAATGTTTGAAATGAGATTTCGTATAGATAAAGTTGAGAAAAGTGCTATATATTGATAAATAAGTTAATAAAAGTACAAACTTGGTGGTGGAATGTATGGCTCTGTACTGGCAGTATTATTTCCACAACTTGCTTGACTACTATGTTGAGCTTCACTCGAGTGATTTACTATAGCAGGTATAGTTACACTAGTTGTACTTGGATTTGATCTTTGTCGAATGGTTGACCAATGATTATGTGAAGATCTGGAAAAAAAATAATTCGGAAATTGAAGTAATTATATATAAATATAATAAAATATAATTGAATTTTATGAAAAATAAATGAGAAATTGCTTATATATTTTACAGAAATTTTACATATTATTTAATAGAATTCAATTTAATTTTAGAGAAAGAAAAAAAACAAATTTATTGATTATATTCTTTAGAATATAAAAGGAATATAGAAATTTGTACTATTAACTATATAATCTATTTTATCTTTTATCTTTTCAAATAGGTTAATTCTATTGAAATTTATAGATCATATAGTTCTAATGTATTGATGTAAAACTTCTTTTGAATCAAAACGATATGACGTATATTCATTTATTTTTATTTTCAGATATCTCATTCTCAATCTAAAATTAGATAATTAAGTAGGAGTTAGAAATAAAAAAAGAAAAGGCTTCAATTTTTGAATTCCAAAATCTTGTTTTGTTCTCTATCTCTCTATGTTTATAACTATTTCTCATTTTTACCTCTCAACCTCTATCTCATCTTCAGATTCTAAATCTTAAAATTATAAAAATAAATAAAGTTGCAAACGATTTTGTGTGAGTTATAAACTTACTTTGCAAGAAAACAAGATCGAAGAATTATAATTAATATAAAAACAGCAGCAAAGAGAATAAAGGGCACAATGACGAAAAGAGAGTTTGCTATTCCAAGTTCCAACATACCCACATCATCTAACAATTCACCAATCTGTATCTGTCGTATGTTTTATTTACAAACAGACCAAATAAACTGAAAAGGAAAATAACGTTTATTATAGATAAAAACAATGAAAATCAACAAAAACTACAAGCTATATGACGCACATAAACATGTTGAAATGATAGCTGTTGCTATAACTAGATATTTAAGTTGAAAAAGTTCTAAGAAACATGAAAAATGCTCCGCATTGTCAACAACGTCAACGATGTGTGAAAGCTGACGCTTTTTGCCATATTTTCATGATTTTTGGAGGAAATAAACTTATTACTTGAATGAAATCATAAATGACAAGGTTAGTACATTATGAACTAGTTCACAATGAGATAGTTGAGGAAGCAGGTAATTGAATTGAATGGTCAAATAGCTTAATAGAATAATTGAAAATAGAATATACTGTTGATATGTATGTATGTACATGTGGATATACTATACTATATATTATGTAAATATAGATAAAAGAATGAGTCATAATCAAGAGAAAAGTAAGAATATGAGATAATTGAAAAAGTAAAATAATTTGAAAAGAAAATTAGCTCAAAAGAAATAGAAAGTTAAATTGAAATTTTTAAAAAAATGTTTAAGATTAAGACATTCTTATTATTCTTGTAATGAATATACATATTATATTAAAAAATAGTAATTACTAATTGTAAAATGGATTTGAAAATATAAAAATTTAAAAAATACATATAGACCTGTGTACGTGTGCATAAACCGGCCACAAATCGTATTCAGAAGAGAACGAACATAAATTTTTTGCTCAAAAACTGTTTTGTCTTCATCAACTTCTAGTCAATATCATCTAATTTTTTTTCTTTTTCTCTCTTTCGACTTCTAATTTTTTGCTGAAAAAAAGGAAAAAATTAGCAACATTTTGATTTTAAAATCTTTGAACAACAATAGAATGAAATGAATTATATGAGTTATAAAAATAAAATGATGTACATTTATATGAAGACAGACAAAATAATTTTAGATTTATTAATATTTAATAATATAATTTTTATAAATTTATATAAAAAATAGAATATCTATCTATATACATATAAATAATTTTAAATAAATACAAATATTACCTAGAACTACTATTGAAATACGACAGACAGTTAGAGTAGTACTGTCATTAAAAATAAAAAAAATATATATATTTCAAAACATAAAGATCATTATAATATTGTAATAAGTTCATTAATATTATATATATATATATATATTCTTATTTATATACAATGTTATTTTTTGTTTCTCTCTCTCTCTCTATCTCATAAGACAAGCCAACTATTAACTATAAATTAATAATAAGTATTATTGATATGAACTATTCCATAAGAACAGAAAAAAACTGTACATATAGAAATATAGAAATTATAGAAAATTTGAATTTTTTTTTGAATAAAATAAAGATTTGATGGTGGTAGTAGTGTACGAACTAAACTAATTGAATACTGTAGCTAATACGAATGATGATTTCACTCATTTTAACAGAAAATATAGTAACAACAGCAACATAGCTGATATAGAATATCATAAAAAAAAAGTTCAAACGTAATTCAGTCTTTTCATATTGCTCGTTCACACTTTTTTCATTCATTTTGACTGCTTATTGCTTCTGTGTGAGCTTACCGGGTGCTCTCAACGCCCCAGCAATCAGGCTCTTTTCGCCATCTCCAAGGAAACGCCAGCCAATTGTCACAATAATAATGGCAGTCTGAGTGAAAATCAGTGATATTTTACTTATTCACATGCACATATTGTATTAGAATTTTAGAAAAAAATATATAGAAAATATAATTCTTATATTAAAGTTATAGCCACAACTATGTATATTGAATAGTATAATGAAAAGAAAATATGTTCAAATGAAAGATAAAGAGGTAAAGGGTAAAAGAGAAAATGATAGAAACAGTATTTCTTTGATTATTGGGTATAACAATTCAAATGGAATTGATTATATACAAAAGTTAGAAGAAAAGAGCAATAGTTGGTGAATGAAAAACAAAATCTTGCAGATAGAATGGCTACTTTCAAGGCATCTGGTAAATACTTCGATGGAGTTACAACATCTCTTGCTACGTAACACATGTGATTAGCAAGCTTTCACAACTTTTTTTTTCTTTTGAAATGAGATGAAATTTCTAATTGTGAGATTTCGAACTAATGTTTTTCGTATAAATATTTCTATTTTATTGAAAAGAAATGATTCAAAAATACAAAAGAATGAGTAGTAATGCGATAAAGAAGGTTCAAATGGTATTTTCTTTCTTGTTTTTTGTTGGAAAAATTTTATTAAAATAGGGAATAATTATAATAAATTGTAATTAAAACAATAAATATTCTATAAAGTTTATATTATGAAAATAACCGGATTAAACATATTGCATTAGAATAATGAATGATGTGAATAGATTAGACCAGATGGGTCTTCCTCCTTTTCTGACAACAAATACGAAAATAGATGTAGATATGCTATAAACGGAAATCAGTATATTTCTTACGTCAATTCATAAATATATTTATACATATAGATATATATATATATAGATAGATAGATAGATAGATGTATATGTGTGTATGAGTTACTAATCATCAGAATAATAATTTAAAAGAAAATACAAAAGAAAGAATAAAAGAATCCATAAAACAAGAAAAACAATAGTAAAAGAACATCATAAGATAATGAAAAAAGTATTTTGATGATTATATTCAAACAAATACTTTGATTAACAATGGATAATGTCAATTATTTTATACGTAAAAAGCATAAACATTTGAAAAATGAATGATTTCAGTTTACGTCAGTAGAATTCAGAGTTCAATTTCGTGTATGTAAAGATAAAAATAGATATATACATACATGTTTATTTCTATTTATATATAATCATTATTTTTATTTTTGATGAATTATAAAGAAAAATTTGAAATTTATAAGAGAAAAGTTGAAAAAAAAGAAAAACGTTCAACCGAATGCTTCTGATAAAGTTTGGTGGAAAAATAATGTTAAAGCTAGAATGTACTTGACGGACGATTGAAACATCTTTCGTTGATAAATCTAATTTGAGAGTTAATGTGTATCTAGAAAGATATATATCCACAGATTAGAAAAGGAGGTTGTAGTTCTAAGAAAATGAAATGAAATCTGGAATTGTCTTAAAAAACTTTTTTCTTTGCTATTGAACATGAAGATTGAAAATAAAGTTTTTTGAAATGTTATACAGAACATATGATAAGCAAGTTTTGATTTTAAACATAATTGCATAGTTTGATATCTGTTTACAATATTCATTATAAAATAATAGTTTGAAGCACGAAAAAATTATATCAACCCCTCTCTCTCTCTCTCTCTCTCTCTCTCTCTCTCTCTCTCTCTCTCTCTCTCTCTCTCTCTCTCTCTCTCTCTCACTCCCTCCCTCCCTCTCTCTCTCTCCCTCCCCCTCTCTCTCTCTCTCTCTCTCTCACTCTCTCTCTCTCTCTCTCCCTCCCCCTCTCTATCTCTCTCTCTCTCTCTCTCTCTCAATCTCAATCTCTCTCTCTCTCAATCTCAATCTCTCTCTCTGGCTTTCTCTCTTTCCGTCACTTTGCTCTGATTATTATCATTTTTTTCTGATAATAACAGAATTGAAGTTTCAGAAGAAATTTTGTTTCTTAAAATTGCTTATAGAAAAATATATAGAAAAGCAATTGAATATATTGAAATGTAAAGCTAATGATGAAGCATATTTTATATTGAAAATTATATAATAATATGATCAAGTCTGAAATGATGTAATATATAGGAAGAACACTTCAAACAACTTAAATTTTCTATTAATCTTTAGCGCTGACGTCATTAAAAGTTAGAGGTTCATCATCTATATCTTATAAATAATGATTAAGTAAGGCTATGTATATCAATTATATCATATAATTAATTGTTAAAATAAAAGAAGAAGGCAACGTTAATAATAGTTTTAACTTGAAATTTAAAAAAAAATTTAGTTTTAGTTGATCTTTCAATGATCTCATTTTATCATATCTCAATTTTGATTTCAAAATAGGAAAATTATAATAAACTGTTAATAACTACAATAAGTATGTGATGAAAAGAACACAATAATCAACTGTGCAAAGTAACTTCAGAATACTTCAGAATCTTCAACTTCAGAATCACATGAAATTTTTAAAAATATTTAATGTAATAGATCAAATAAAAGAAATAGGAGATGATCGATTATTTTATTAATAGAATAATTGAAAGAATAGGCTGATTTTGATGTTTGGGACTGAAAACTGAAAAAAATCTGTTTCTTCTTGTTCAACAATACAGCCGTTGTGTATATCATGTCTGAAAAACAGAGAGGAAATATTTCTGTCTTCTTTCCATAATGGCTACAAACAATGAAAATTAGTTGGCTAAACGTAATGAGCATGTGATACTTTCAGTTATTTATTCAATAATATTCTATATAAATACATATATATTATATATAATAAATTTTTGTTAATTATAATATTGGATATATGATCATCAATCACATTGAAAAGTAATTGATATTAATGATAATGAAGAATATCATTTATTCAAAATATTATAATTTTATAAAATATTTGTATATTATAAATCAATATTAGAATTTATTTATTTATTTTTCATGAATTGCTCGGATAAATGAACATACATGATTTTGAAATTTCGTTTCAACCTTAAATTCATATTAACTTGTGCCTTATGATTTTGACATTTCAAGAAATAAAATGATTTTAATGTACTAAAGATTAAAATATAAAATATTTCAAAGTTTTTTTTATAAAAAATAATAAAAATTTATATTTATAAACTAGAAATGATTTATAGATTGAACTTTTGTACAAAATAATTTTTATGTTATTAAACATTTTTATATTTTCTTAATTATTTATTATAAACTACATACTTATATATATATATATATACATTCTATTATATAAAAATGATAATAAATATTCCAAGAAAAATTAAAAACTACAAAAATTGAAAAAAAAATTTTTGTATTGCCTCTGCAAATGTGTTAATTTGCTACAGAACTTGGAAAATCTCATGAAAAAACGATGTTATTATGTCTATTACTACTAGATGACCATGGAACATGTATGTATAATTCACAAATTATTATTATTAATATAAATTATATTTATAAAATATTAAACTATATACTATGTGTGTATTTGTATATTCTATTCAAATATAGACCCATTAATTTAACCAAAAAATAAATTAATAAACCACGCACATCTTTTTTTTTTTTTAGATATATTTAAAATAATTTTATATTTCTATTCATAGTATATTAATAATATATTTATATATATATATATATATATAATTATTTATATAATTTTATAAATTATATCAAATTCATTTTTATTAACGATTTATGTATATAAGATATATTATATAAATCTCAAATTCTATGAATTATATTCTAAAGTTAATATATATATATATATATATATATAGATATAGATATAATAGTTAATAAACCTATTTCAATTTTGAATCTTATTTCAATCAACGTATTACATACATTGTATATGCTAATATCACGTGAAACGTGGAAACGTTATTACATATACTTACTTACTATTATTATATGAAAGTAAGCACAAATAATAATGTTGCATTCAATTTCATTTATTATTTAAAAACAAAAAACTTTATTTATTATATTTATTTTTATTTATATACATAACAGATAAAATATTATTAATTTTAATTAGAAAGTACATATAACATCCATTACTACATGCTTATAACCTTTTTTTTTTGTTCTTAAAACTAAAAGTTATACTAATTAAGTCATGCTTAAGAAGTAAATAGCTATTGTCGTAAATATTTTTTGTATTCATGGTCACATCACATATAAAAAAAGATGAATGTCCAATTTTGACCAACGACTTCATCTACAAATAGGGGAAACTAAGCGTTTAACGAAAAAAAAACACAATTGCTCTATAGGTTTTCTTCTTTTCTATTTTCAGCAAGCTACTAACTTGATGTTAAGCTTTCTTCTATCCACAAGAACCATCTTAATTAAGTCTCCTCTAGTCAATCTCCTGTCCAAAATGACCTATTTCTCTCTCTCTCTCATCCCCCTCTCACTCCGTTACTTACTTCCAAGTTGCGCTCTAGCCATACACATATACATATACACACCCTTCTTTAACTTTTCCATTTCCAGCATCTTTCTCACATTTTCGTCATTCGAAAGGAAATAACAAAGTCTGATACTCGAGTCCTGAGCAGAATTTTCCTAGAAATGCCGGCAAAAAGCTCTTGTATTGTATAGGCCCGTCCGTTCAGTTGTCCTTGTACAAACATATATATATATATATATTATATGTAATATATATATATATATATATATACAATACAAAAACCATAATTTTATTTCTTTTTATTCCATAATTTTTAATTTTAAAAAAATAATATTTTAATATGAAACTATTAATATACTTTATAGAAGTAATAATATTATATATTGACTTAACTATATGAATATACATTGGTCATGTTATTTTTTTTTATTTTTTACAGCTTTCTCTGTCTTCAAATAATGACTGATGTTTAGATAGGGTGAGATTTGAATAGCAAACTCCCTAAGGTATCGTGCATCTCATTTAGCTTTAAGCATCAGAAGATCAACAGGGTAGTTGTTCTTTCTACTTATACTAAGACTCATTTATAACAAAAAAAAACTAAAATATAAAAATTAAATTTTACATTTAATGATTTCGTTGAATCTTTAATCCTAATTGTAGTTGAATGGTTAAAAAACTTTTTACTGAATATGAGTTCGCCTTGAGTTCAGTCATTAATCTTTGGAATAAGAGCCTTCTGAAGAATTGGTTTCTGAATATTTTCATATGTGCCGCTGTATCTTTATTTTTTTTTTGAAATTTTCAATTCTTGATCGAATTTTCTCATAATTGTCCTTGAAGAAAATCACTTTAAACAAGGATTTAACACAAAAAACACAACATATTCTCTTCCCTTACTGCCACTTTTCGTTGATTTTTCATTTGACATCTTGAAAGTTAATTTCAAAATACCAAATTCTTAGTAAACAATGAATGTTTATTTTTGAAAAAAAAAGAAAAAAGATCTTCAGTTTCCCTTTTTTTCCATTTTTGGTTTATTTTAAAATATTTCAGTTAGATATAAGTTAGTTTTTAGTTTCTTTCAGCATATAACTCTCCAATATAAATATTCTTCAACCTTGTTTTCCGTTTCGTAATTGAATATCATCAGATGTAGAGTGGCTTTCAGTCTTGTTGCAACATGGAACCTTCTTTTTCATGTCCAGCTTCATATTCTTCTACTTCTTGCTCTGCTACAAAGTATTTTTATAAATCATATGCTTATACATCTATAGATATAGAGAAACCTGAATATAGTTAAAAATACAATTAACTATGCTTTATCCAAACAATAAATTTAATTTTTTTCAATCTTTGTGACATCTTATTTCATCCAATTTCTTCTTCATACTTAATTTTTCATAAATTTTACCTATTTAAATATAATATATTTAACATAATATTAATATTTTATTCTTAAAAATAACCTTTAAATCATTTTTTTTGCAAAATTTCTCATGTTATATTAGAAATATTAACCATATAAGCAAAATATTTAAAACATATTTGATATATTAACTATTCGACACTACTTCTTATATGAAAATGTTTTATTCTTTTCTCAATTTATATGAATATTAATTCAAAAAACCTTCATAAAAAGATATTTTATCACATGTCTTAATCATTTTTCAATTTATGGCTTTGTTAAAGTACCACTAGACTATAGACGATTGAAAGAAATATTTTGTATAATAACCTTCTTTCAATTTTATTTATAAGAAATCATTTAATTTATTTTATATGAATAGAAATTTTGTTCTTTTTTCCAAATAGTTCTTTTCCATATAAACTACAACCAGAAAATGTTTAAACTCACAAATCAGAAACCAACTTGAGCTTATGTTCAATGTCGATGCTTTAAATCTGACAAAAGTTGCAACTTTCAGTAAAGATGGTAAAGCATCTCATTTTTCGTATTTTAGTGTCACATAACCTCTATAAATCATATTTTTCATATTCAATAATAGTCAAACTTTACATATCTCCCTAAGGAAACGTTCTTTGTGAGTTTTTTTTTAAATATATACATATAATATATTGGAATATTCATGTTAAATATTCATTTTATAATATTATATATACAACATACTTATATTCAATTTTTTTTACTTTCTTAGTTGAAATAACCAACCAGAATTGCTAGTCTATATCTCTCCATATGTGCTTTCCAGTAGTTGTGTTGAGTGTATCAGTATATTTACGATTCTGATGAAGATTGATGGAGTGGACGTGAAATAACTAAGAAAAGAGCAGAAGATGATTCAAAAGAAAAAATTAAAATTTAGAAATTGTTAAAATGAATGAGAAATATATTGATATTTACATGAGAATATGGATATCTATGTAGTATATCTCATAGTAAATCTTAAGTATTACAAAGTCTTCTAATCTTCTGTTTCAAACATAGTATGATCTTCAAGCAAACATTACTAAATATATTCTGGAACTCAAGCAGATGTTGTACGAAATGCAAAAATGAAATGAGCAAAGAGGTCAAAAGTTTGATTAGCAGGAACGAAGAAGCCCACCAACTCATTTTCTCCCACGCGTCTTCTGTTTAACTCTTCAGTCTATGAGCTATAGGATATAGCTTCTGAACAAGACAAAAACTTCTTTTCCACAGTTTACCCTATTTTTTTACTTTTTTTTGGTCAAAAAAATTTTTTTTTTGAAAATTTGTCTTCATTCAACGACAGATATACTTTGAATTGAAAATGGAGACAGGAAAGAAAGAAAAAGTAAGGAGGGAAAAGATATTATATATTCTAACCAATTTCCGATTATTCACACTTACCTTATACTTACATCCTTTCGTGAACTTTTCATTCATTTTCTTTTATTTTTTGAGAAAAAAATGTCATTGATGTATGTATATGTATGTACTTTACTATAATAATAATAATAATAATAAATATAATCAAAAATCATTGATTAACAATGATTTATACGAAAACTTACATTTGGACAATCTTTTGAAGCCTTACAAGCATGATAAAGATCATTTCTGCATATACGAATAGCAATGTTGTATGTATTATTTCAACATTATATTCTTTTATTTTTGGTTGTATAAAATCAAATAAAATACATCAATTAAACTATTTAAATAAGAATAATTATCTAATTATTCGTATATATTATATACATTTATCTTATATTTGTTTATACAATATTATTTTATTTATTGTTTTGTTTTGTTTTATTTAATTCTAAACTTTCTTAGTTAGTACTTTAATCCAAGAATAATAAAGTTTAAGCTTCAGTAAATGTCAAAAAGCTGTCAAAATAGAGAAAGATTCATATACATATGAAGTATCTTAAACATTTATTTTCAATACTTTTCTTTATCCCATCTATCCATCAGTTTAACCAATTATTTCTATACTTAGAATAGAAATATTAAACCAGTTGAATATTTTTTTTTCAAAAAAAAAAACGAAGAAATATTGAACAGAAGAAGAAGAAAAAAACAAAAAAAACTTTTTACTCTTCTTAGTCATGCACAGCAATCCTCCCATTTTTCTGATTTCAGCTGAGCATGCTAAAGTTGGCTTTTTGCTATTTTCATGACAACTATGAAACCATTGAAGACGAAGATTTCGTGCGCAAGAACGGAATCTGAAGACATAGTATAGTATTTGAGCTAATGTATGTAGATGTATAGATGTATTTAAAGAAAAAAAAGGAAAAATTGTATTACATCGTAAAGAAAAATAGTTATTTCACTTTCATCGATCTATCTATCTATCCATTATCTCTTATATGTATTTCTATATTCATATTTCCCTCTTCTTTGTATTTCTTCTTCTCCTTGTCTTTCATTCTATTTCCTACTATCTCTTTCACCTTCTCGCCCAGTTTCTAATTCAATTTTTCTGCTTGGATCCTCTAAATTGTCCCCAGAGAACATAACCATCTAATTTCATTTGCTCACTTTACCACCAAATGAACCTACTTTTCATTCTTTCCTTTTCTTCTTTCTTTCATATTCTTTACTCTATTACTCTATCTATGTTCATAAAATGGTTTTCAACTTTAGAAACCAAAATTTGTCCGAGAACGGCTTAAAGAACAACTGAACAGTCATTGTTCTCTTAAGTATTTTACATGATTAAGGACAAATTACATAAACTCAAGCCTAAAATTTGGAATATTATTGAGGTTCTCCAAAACTAAAAGCATTTCTTCCAGTTTTCAACTTAACTTTGTGTTCTTTTCCAAATAAAACTTTGAACATCCATTATAGAAATGGAAATAAAAATTAATAAACAATCATAATTTCTCTTTATTCCAATTTCTCTTCTTCTTTGATGTTGAGAAGATTATATTTTTTTCTTCAGCCAATAAATCAAAAAACAAGATAAGCCACCCATTCCATGCATTTCCAATTCTCATTTTTCTCTTTTAATCGTTTAGCTCATAGTTTTTCATAAAAATGTTGTCGTTGTTTAGAGAAATATTGAATAATTTCTTTAATTTATTTGTAAATCGAACGTATATATTAAATATTTTAAAGAATTTGAATTAATTCTTTTAGAAGAATAATGCTGAAGAAAATAATCTATTGTTTTCTGTTCATAACTCATTCTACTTTATCATCTAGAATACTTGACAGTCCAATAATTATTGAGAGACCATCATCATCTCATATTGAATGGAATGAATTAATACTTGAATATAATCCAGATTCATCGCCAATTCCTAATATTACTGTAAGTTTTTATTCTTTTTTCATCTTAACTATATGTTATGGTTTATTCCACTTTTTAGATTTCGTTGCAAATCTCAATGACTGCTTTCAAATATAATCCAAATGATCATACTATGCATGTTATTATGGAAATCAATCAAAATTGGATTGATCATCGTTTAGTTTTTCATGGAGAAAAGCAAATCCCGGTAAGCTATTATCTCAAGTTTTTATAATAAAATGAACTTCGTTCCTTGTCTATGCAACACATTCGGTTGGGATTAGATCTTGATCCTAGTATGACGTAACAAGAAATGACATAGCTTCTTTCTCTCTCTCTCTCTCTCTCTCTCTCTGAAGCTAAAATATAATTTTATTGTTTTTAATAACTATAATCTTCATTTCATTCATATATATCATATAATTTCTCTTAAAATTTTTTATGAAAATGAAATAAAAGTTCAATTGAACTGTTATGAAGAAATATACTTTTTTCACTTTGTTTTTGCACAATTTTTTGATTATTATTACGATTTACAAGAGTTATGTGAAAAAATATATATTAAGATATATAATTATAATAATAATAATTATTATTATTATTTAAAATATTCATTTATAGATTCCTGAAAGTATACGAATTTGGCAACCAGATACAATAATACATAATTCTGTAACTGATATAATTCGCAAGAAATCTCTATTTCTCAGTCCTAATGGTTCTGTACAAATGGTGGAACGACGTGATGCTGATGTAATATGTGAAACAAAGGTTCTAACATATTTTGAAAAAAAACTAATTTTAATTTGAAATTTATTTCTTCAGTGCTTACTAGCCTTCAGAAGCTTTGCTCATCGTGGTGCTGATTCAATTAGCTATCAGTTAGAATCTTTCATTCCATCAACTAATGATACTAAACAATCAATTTCTAAGAAGATTAACAGTGAAATTTTAAATCGTTCATATTCCATATTAGTATATGAATTACATAATAAGAAAGAAACACAATATAGTTTTATAAACCCATCTATACAAACTATTACAGAAGATTTAATGAAAATGGAAATTAATCTAAATAATAGTAATAATAGTAATAGTAATAATAACACCATATCTTGATTATCAGCCTTTTTAACCGATATTTATTGCTCAATTTTTGTATTTAATATGTTAAAATAAATAAATAATAATATTGAAATTCTTTAATAAACAAAACAAAAATGAATTTTATATATTGACAACCAAAGAGATCAAAGAGAAAATTTATAATTATATAAGAATGACTTAATGAAATTGAGCAGAATTCGAAGAAAAAACAGATTGATAAATACAAAATTTTTTTTTAAAAAATTTAAAAATAATTATACGACCCAGTTTTGTGAAGAAGACCAGTCATAAGGCAATAAGATTTGTTTTATTGAAAAAAACATATTTTTCTACGAAGACACGACTGTGAATAAACCCGCATTTTTTTGTGTTTTTTTTTGTTTCGAATGGCTTTAGAGAGAAAGAGGGAGAGAGAAAGAAGGAGGAAGGGAGAAAGAAGGAGGGAGAGAGAAAGAGGGAGAGAGAAAGAGGGAGAGACAGAGAAAACAAATTTAGCTGAGATTATTCAACAAATAACTTGATCCTAGGTTGTTACTATATGAATATGGCAATTATTCGAATCAGAGTTTTCTTGAAATTTGTCTGTTTCTTTGAAATATTCATGTTGCTTAGCCTATGTTATTCATATATTCTTATACTTCTACTGAGAGATAGTCAGCCGAATAGCATATCGAGGGTGTACTAGACGGTGTCGTTGATACTGTTGTTGCTGCGGATGCAGCTGCAGCTGAAGAAGTGGATGACGATAATGTTGGAGTATTTGGTATCATCGCTGAGTTGAAGGATGATGACGATGTTGAGCTAGAAGAAGAGATTCCTCCAGTTAATCCGGCTGGAGGGCTGATTGGCATCTTAATAGCTATCTCATAAGGTGGTGGAGGATTGCGGGGAATCCCACAAATCCACATATCTTCCGCGATTGATTCACTCAACATATTTTCTGAAAGAATAAATATAAAGAATGATTAATGTATATATATATTCTCTAGAAATTTTTTTTACAGATTGATAAATGAATAAGAACATTGTAAAATACATTTGTTCAAACAGAAATTTAATACAATTGTAAGAACATCACAAGAATTTTAATGCCCTTGTACAGACTTTTGACTATTTTTTCCATAAAAATGTTATAAACGTTTCAAAATGGTATTTGATCTTTTAAATTTAACGATTTAGAGAAACCGTAAAAACATGTTTCAAAAGCAATTCATAACTTCTATTTAGGTGTCTCTTCAAACTTGTGTAATGCTAAATCTTATATATTCAAAATAAAAATTTTTTCTTCTATTTGATAAAGACTCAAGTAACAAGTTTTTCATAAATTACAACTATAAATATATATAATTAAGTAAAAGTAAAATTATTTTGCCCTTCCATATATGTTAATCCTATCACTAATTTGTTAAATTTATTTTGTTTTTTTGGTAAATTTATTTGAAAGTTAAGCTTTTAAAAGGTTAAAACACTTACCAGCGTTATTGCTTTGTTGTTGTTGTGCCCTATCTACATATTGACTATAAATTCGGCACCCAAAGGTGAATATGAAAACCATAAAGAAAATGCCAATAGTTAGACCGGCAGCAACACCTCCACTAACTGATGTTGAAGCTGGTTCTGAAATAGAAAATTATATAAAAGAAAATATAAAAGAAACATCTTAGAAACATACTTTCATGATAATCATTAACATAGTAACGATCCCATGTTACTGGACGAAATGAATGATATGGCCATAGTGATTGCATCTGAAAACAAAAATATAATTTAAAGACAACTGAATAAAATAATATAAATATCAAATCAGAAATAGTAAAGAATTTCTAAGTAAAATAGTAAATTATACAAATAAAAAATTGTAAAAAGGATCACTTTTACATTGTCTTTGTCTCTTGCATTGAACAAAAATACAAAAAAGACTAGTTCAGGTAACGAATTAAAGATTTGAAAGAACAAAGTTCAATGAGAATAGTCAATGTTACTTTTATAATATATATACATGTATATATATATATATATATATATATATAACTATATATATATAATATATAAGAAATGAAATCAGAAGATAAGGTTATAATATAGATTTTTGAGAAATATTCCAATAGAAGTAAGTAAAACCATCATAATATTATATAATTCGTTTACATATTTTAATTATATTAATCTAAACTAGGACAGAATAAGTTCAATTACTTTAGATATAGGATATGAATTTGGATTGACTGTAAACAATACTAGAATAAAGTTTTTAGGACATTGAAGGAGATAGAAGAATGAATACATACACATCTACTATAGTATATGGTATTACATATGTAGAAATGTACATGTACATGTATTCTTTGGTGTAAAAAATATGATATTACAAAGTTTAATTATATATATATATATATAGTTATAAAGTATTAACATTAATTTTATATAAAATATTAATTAATAGAATTGAGGAAAATATTAATTATAATTAGTTATATGTCCAGATTTATAGAATAGCAGTACTTTTATAATATTAACGGAGAGGACATAATGTGCAGAATCAAGCATTTTATTGTGTCGATGTTGAGTGCAAAGTTCGGACTAGGCAAGTTCATCAAGATACCCTATACAGTTGGAATATTGGTTTCAGATGAGATCAAACTATTATGATCTTTGTTTTCAGTCCAGATTATTATTATAAGTTGTATGATATTAGTGTAATTACACGAAAAAGAATTAGTTAATGAGAGAGGTAATAGTTGTTCCGATGATGATGATGTTGATGATGATGATGGTATAACATGTTGTCGTTTTAGTTTTCATCAAAAATGGCAGTTGACACATCTTTTCGCTTTTCAACTAACCAAATACAGGCCCAAGGAAGATGACAACAAAAAGCTGGTGCCGAGGACAAGATGTGGAAGTAGTTGCTTTCAAAATGAAAGATGAAATGCTAATGAAATTTTTTTTCAAATTTCACTTTAATGGATAGACTGGGTGGTAATATTGGAGAACGACATGGTGGGTAAGTAGCAACAGGGCAATGGACCAGGTAGATTAAAATATTAAGAAAAGGGGAAGAAGGAAGAGAAGAAGCAACAATAGCTATCATGAATCATGTTGGGGGTCAGACATTCTCTTCTCTATTACGGCATGGTCGTCCGATAAGCATCGAAGGCGTCTGCCACACTGTCACATCATGCCCAACGATGACAGTTTGTTCCCCGAGGTCATGTAAAACTTTTCATTTCGAGAATAAGACAAGAGGTGAAGAATAAGAATAGCTTATGAATGAGATAGTGTTATGACGTAGTTCGAATGAGAAGAATAAGGTAACGGTCAAACTGAAATGTGACAATGTGGATGTATTGATGTGCAAGAAAGGGACAAATTCATTTGAAGATTAAGCATTGATTATAAAATTTTGTGAATTCAATGAATGCAAAAGAAAGGAAATGAAGAATTAAATGAAATTTTTCTGAGAAAGGCCAAGAAAGGAAGATGCTAAGATGATACATGAAGAAAACTTGAGTTGAGTTGAAATTAGTAGAGAAGCGATGGATGGAATGAACACATGTTCCATTGAAAGGTCGACTGAGGTCATGAAGGATATCCTTCAATGAGAATATGAGGCAAGAAAAGAATAAAGAAAACCTTGCTTAAGAGAGAGGAAGAGGGGCGAAATCGCGATTTAAGAATAACGAAGAGAACTGTCGCCTTCACTGACGAAGAAGCGGTGAACGACCATGATGACGCCTCCTCATCTGGTTAGAGTAGTTATAGGGTCTGTGGTAGACGGAGGGAAAGCACTGCCAGAACAAAGACAAAGCATCAGCGTGTAGCGACCTTGGGCACACGCACGAAAGCAGAGGTGACTCGAGAAAGGTTACAACCAACAAAATGAATTATTACACAAAATATAATAGACAAAAGAACGACAAAATTTGTATTGAATTGTCAACCGATCCTGAACTGCCAAATTCACAGGATAAAGAGACAATACATAGAAATAAACACAAAAAAAAACAAAATGAAGCTTGAAGTTGCAACGCGAAAGCAAAGTTTTTAGATTTGAATCGAATGTCATGAAATGAAGATCATACAGGCGTAAAAGGAATAATCTATCATTTGCGGATGAATGGTGATAAAGCTTTAAAGCTTATATAAAATGTGCAATTTCAAATATTTTTTCTGAATATTAGCCAAGTTAGACAACGAAATTAAATATTCTAAACAATTATTTATTTGCCAACTGATTATTCTTTCTTTTTTATAGAATTGTTTTAAGGTTTCTTTACTAAAAAAGAAAGGTGCAATGTTTGAACGATAATGCTGATGTGATATACGGAGACGCCAATGACGACATGGTCTAAAACGTTAAGAATAGAAAAACAGGAACATCAACGAGGCCCAGGTATGACACTATTGTTGGTGTTTTGTCAATATATTATGTAATTATAGCCTGAACTATGGGGAATACATATATGTAGATTCAGGAAGAAACATAGACACAATAAAAAAAGAAACCAAAGTTGCTTTCTTCTAACTAGAAACGATAAGAAGCCGAGAATGACAAGAAAGCGGAAAGAGATAGATAGATAGATAGATGGATAGATAGAGAGAGAGAGAGAGAGAGAGAGAGAGAGAGGGGGGAGAGAGAGAGAGAGAGAGAGAGAGAGAGAGAGAGAGAGAGAGAGAGAGAGAGAGAGAGAGAGAGAGAGAGAGAGGAGGAAGAAATAGGCGTCAAAAAAGCAATAGAAAGCGAGTTTAGATTATCGCACAACCGTTTGATCCTGTCAAGAAATGAAAAAATGACAATGTATTTGAATACGTGTATTTTCACGTATTACATATGTAAATATATAGAAATAAACAAGAATATACACACATATATACAGAAAGGTCTAAAGAAAAAAGGAAAAGAGGAAAACGAACGATGTTAAAATAATTTTTTTCTTTGATATTTAGAAAATATTTGATTGAATAAAGTTGTTTAATTAAATATTTCTTTTATATTAGTTAAAAGCAATGTGATTGCCTTAAGAAACAGTTAGAAAACATTAAAGCATTTCTCACTGGGATGATCCGAATATTTTTCCTACAGATGAAAAGCTCAAATTCGGAGATCATACATCAATTGTGCAATAAGAGTTTTTGTGAATAAAAGTAGATAAAGACCACATAGCAAATCAATGTAAAAGCAAAAGTGAGATTGAGCAAGGAAATGAAATTCAAATTTATTATCAATTTTCAAAGTCTATGCATAGATGAAGAATCATTTTTTAGATTCTACGAATTCTATGAAAATTTTATAGATTTTCATAAGAAATGGTAATGATATACATATACTTAATAGTTCTTTGTGAAGATGTTTAAGGTTTTGATAATAAGAGTATCGACAGAGTAGAAACAAGAAAGCGCATAATGAACAACGACATGTTTAAGAAAACAAGAACAAACATTAGAAAATGAAACTGAAAATGGCAAATGAATGAAAGAAAGGAGCAAAAATAGAAGAAAAAGAAGAATTAAAAGGTTTGAATATTGAAGAGCCGCCTGAGCTAGGAATGTTTATTGGAAGCTTATATAGGATGATGATAAAGTATGTAGGGAAATTATGGGAAAACGGGGTACTAATTCAAATGAGAGGAAGTTCTTGAGACGACATTCCTCTTTTCTCTATCTTCTCAATGTCATATATATGTACCTTTATGAGTTGTTTCTTCCAACCTTTGAAGTTGTTAGTTAGGAAAGAGATGAAAAACAAGTAAAACATATCAAATTTTCTGCCATAATGTCTTATTTACTGTCTGCTTCGCCGCACAGACTGACGAAGTTCCCACTCCAGTAGCCTTTACTTCTCTTACAAACTGCCTATAGCATTCTCTTTCGTTGTTACTTCCTATTACTTGCTCTTTCTCTCTAAATACCCTTGTTCTGTCCTTTTATATATCAAAGTAATTCTTTAATTTTCAATCATTTTAATACGCTATGATCCAGGTAACTGATCTGTTCATCAAAATGAACCATTTTAAAGATCACAACTGCAGTATAGCGTAATAAACGATCAAAGTTTTCCTAGGAGGTTACCGGATTATTTTGAAAATAATAACATGTGAGGCAATAGTTCCGATAAACGTTCATCTGCTCTTAAATGGTACTATCATCATGTTATAACAGGATAGTAATCAAGTATTAAAACGAATTAACTAGATTATAGAAAAAACATAGAAAGATGTTTGATTTTTGACAAAAATCATCTACATTTAAAAAAAAACCTTAAGAACTCAAAATTTCAAAATGTAGAAAGATAAAATTCAAATTTATATCAAAATAAATATTTTTGAAAAAATGAACATAATCTGAGCACCGAGTGTTCAACAATGATCAGACAATATACAACAATATTTTTTTACAAAAAAAATTGCCCAAAGTACTGCTTGAACTTTGACAAGAGGAATTGTGCGTTTGAGAGTAATCATACGTTCATAACAATGCTACAGAAATAAACTCAATATTTCCAAATAATACGAAAAAATCATAACAAGGGAATAGACTAGAAATCCTTGGCATACAATAAACACATGATGCCTTCGATTTGATGGGAAAAAAATTGAACGGAGACTTATAGAACAAAAGGAAATTTTAGGCATTTTGCAGTCGAAAGTATGCTAGAGACGAACATGTTCCCATTTGATGTAGCCTGCGAGACAGAAATTAGAAGAGAGAAAAACTGAGAAACAATAGCATAAACAACAGATAATTGATTTCATTGTGAAACTACCAGGCAGAAGAATTAACAGCAGAATCCGTCGATTTAAATTTAAGTTCCTTTTCTGAATGCGTCTTAAGCCGATATTTCCATTAAGGAACGAATTTTCTGACCTTCGCGTGCTCTCCTGGAGCCAACTATAATTCGTATTATTCGTGCTGTTGGTTGTTTTTTTCTCGAATTTGAAACAAAGAAAAATACAACATCTGTTTAGAAAATGTTTGTGGAAGTTTCAGTTGGTACTAAATACAAGGAGAAACAATTCGAGATACAATTGCTGTGAATTTCGTATCAAATTCATGACTAACACTGTTCTTGATTTGTGTAAACTTACGTAAACAAAATACATAAACAAAATAATATCATTTTGTATAATTCAATATCAAGAAACTATTTACAAATAAATATTCACAAGTTTTTTTCTAGTAGTTCTAGCAATGTATACTACAATTGGCGCATAAGTTTATGTGACAGTTATGTGATAAGTCAGGTGATCTACATGGTATTTCATTTCTTCATGTGTAAGAGGCAATATCGGTTGCATTTCATCTACGTATTCATTATCATTCTTACATCATGATCAATGATAAATTTCATAATATTGATTTTCCATAGTACAAATAAAACTTTTGTTCATTTTTCAAGTAGAAAAGGATAGCTGACGGTAATTTGGACAAAAATATTGATGAAGTTGAAAAAAGTAGTTGAAACCAGGCAGAAAATTTAATAGTAATTTCTCTCATTTATATAATAATTTTTGCTTTGTACGTATGATTCGTTCTCCAGACATGAGATTTCGTCTTGCAGATTTGAAATAAATTATATTCAGAATCTGTGAAATCCGTTCAGAACCTTGATTAAGTAACCGAATTTTAGCTGTAAGGGTTTTACGGTCCAACTACCGGAATCGTCATTATTGATATCGGAGCGCACAGTGTACTGCAAGCAGACCGGTTGTAGTCTTTTTATTTTTACAATTTCTTCATTTGGATCGTCTTTGAAACACCATTTTCAATGGAAGCAGAAGCTTTGTACGATTTCGAAAATACAGACGAGGAGGAACTACGATTTTCTAAAGGAGCTATACTGAAGGTAGGTCCATTTTAGTAGTTTTCAGATTTCACTTATATTATTGTTTATTATGGTTATATTTCTTTGATGTTCTCTCAGATTTTAAATACTGATGACAGTAATTGGTATTTTGCTGAAATTAAAGGCCGGGAAGGGTTTGTACCAGTTAATTATATAAAGTAATCCTTTCCTTCTTTTCAAATCCATAATAAAAATTTAATTGATCATTTTCATGTATGAAAAACCTTCGTGGTATGTAGATAAAGTCGATGGTCAAACTGTTTTTGAGCAACTTTTACGATATCAAACAGGAACTTTTCTTTGTAGGTATTTTCTGGAGCTAGACAGAGAATTAACCAAAGTGGGTTGTTCCATTTAGGCCCTCACGTTCGTTTCCCGGAGAATTTGCTCTCTCGGTCGTAAATTCCGAATTAAAAATCACTCATTTCCGCATTTTTAAAAACGCAGGTTCTTTATAATTTTTTCAAGTTTCTCAAAAAAAAGAGATTATAGGCTATTACAACATATGGAAAGAGAAATTCACTTCTTTAAATCAATTAGTAGCTTATTACAAACGTCATGCTCTGATTAAATGTGATGTTCCCCTTATATTGACTAAAGCTATGGAGTCAGGTGAACCAAGTGCCTCAACATCATTCAGTTCAACAAGAAATCAAGTATCAAAAAAATTATACTAGAATTAGTTTTTTTTTCGAATATTGCAGGCAAATGAGGAAAACGAAGATGATGACGAAGTATTTGAAAAATAATAATAGAGATTTGTGTAGATATAAAATTGAATGTTTCCATGAAATGTATAATAATTTTAATTCGAATGTTTTCCACGTGAGCAGCCAGGTAATCAGCGTAGCTCTCATATCTTGTTGTGTTCATTGCCAGAACGGTTGCTTTTTGAATATTCAATCTTCTTTTATTCTTTTTATAGAGAAAAAATATATGTGTTTAATGTAATTAAAAGATTTTTTTCTCGAAAACATGTACTTGATTTTTAAATTCGAAAAACTTAACTAAATAAATTTATCTTTTCCATTCAAAACTATTTTAAACCAAAAAAAGAAGATTAACTGAAAATCTGCTATATTCACATTACAAATGGCAGGAACGCAAGCATTGAAAGCTAGAGTCAGACAGCCAGCGTGTTTCTTTTTCACTCACGATGTCAATGTACAACATATTCGTTAATCTTCTTTGCGTTTTCGGATTTCTTTCTTTTAACGTCCAATATTTATATTTTGTATTGGTACTAAATTACCTCTTACAGTTTTAATTTATTTGGCTAGTTTGATGGCTTTCTGAATTAGAACAATTTTGGGTTAGAAACCAAAGTCATGGTTCCCAAGGAAAAAAAGGAGAAGAAAAGAAGTGAAAAAGAGAACAGTGACGAGAAAACAAAGGTAGACCGTAAATGTTGGATCTTTTCATAAATATATATATAATTTGTTTTTAGAGAAGAAGTTCGCTAGTAGATAGTTCTTCGCCCTCAACTTCTTCCACTAGTAGCAGTGTTGATAGTGACGAAAATAGCTCAGGTACTGCTGAGAGCAAAAGCACCATGACTTCCATTGATTTGCCTAGTTGCCCAACTTTGCCTACAGACCCCAGTTTGGTATGTTTAAATTTTGATAATTTTGATAATTTCCTTCTTGTTTTTCGCTTAAACCTTATACCGTGCTTCTTTCAGTATCGAACAGTGTGTACTGACATCCCTCCTAACATAGGCCAAGATATTGGATTCACAAGTCTCTCAAATCAATTTCCTGTAAGTTTATAGTTTATATCGATTTTTCAATGTTGTACTATTGATTTAAGTTGAATAATACGCAACCCTCTCCTCCCATTTCCGATGATTCAAAAAAGAATAAATCCTCGAACAAAAAGAAGCAAGACAAAAGAGATAAAAAGGAAAAGAAGGAAAACACTTCTTTGCGAAATTCATTAGAAACTTCAAAAATGGTAATCTGTGCAAAATTTCCTTAACATACATGGGCTTTGTTCAGCGTACACAAGATCAGCATGCTATGAGACGTGAAGTAGCAGAGCTTTTAAAGCTAAATCCACAACAACCCACATCTCCATCAAGTTATTCTAAAGGTTTTCCGTGAGTTTATTGATGTATTTCAAGCATTCCTATCATGATTTGTTTTTAGAAATACGAAAAAATCTGATAATCAAGATAAACTCGCTGCCACAATTGGATTTGGCATTGCCGCTACGGGTATTTATGACAGAATCCCAGAAATGACTGGATGTAGACAGGATAAAAGCGTAGTATTTCGAGGAGTTACTTATTCAGAATATGTTGGAGAGAAACGCGTTAATTGGAGATCAGCTTATGAAGAAGTTTAGCTATTACTTTTTACAAATTTGATCCTATTCTACTTAGACATATATCAAAGAGAAAGAACAGTATGGTCAAATGAAAGTTGATTGGGAAGCTGTGGGAGCTCAACGTAAAAAGTTGAAAGCTGTATGTTAAGATATCCATTTTATTTCTTTTAATTTTTGTTATGTCAGATAGTCAATAGACTTGCCAAAAACAAATGGATTCGTGATTTCCTTCATCTAGTTTTGGATGGAAAAATTAAAAAGGTATTTTTTTATATTTTATTTATTTCGGCATTGATATCTAAAATTATATTTTTAATCAATAATTTTAAATTATTCTTTCCTTCTTTATATAAATTTCTCACCTGCTGCACCATGAGAACAACATAAATTATCATTAATTAATTATATGAAATTTAATAATATGTTTCTTAAGGTATGGAAAAGAATAGAAATTGTTCAACGTGTATTGAAAGAACATGAAGGTGAACATCCTTATCGTAGCATGGGAAGTACTGCCATGCTTGAATTAGTTATGCAGGTATGAATCAATTAATTTATGCCTAAGTTAGGTTTCTTTTCTAGGTATTAGTGCAAATGTTAATTGAGCCCGACGACGGTTTTAATTTGCTCATGTATTTGGTTACACATTCATTCCCTGAATGTATTCTTAATGATAAAAAAGAGCCTCCTACGGCTCCTTGTTTTCATAGAAATCATAGTGATTGCATGTAAATATTGCCATAATTAATATTATTTTATTACTCTATAATAGGCTGGCTGAGCTTATTTTGTCTTCCCTACCTCCTTTATCTCAACGCCGTCTACTAGCTCATTGTACCACTACTACGAGAAGAAGAGCCATTCATTTCGCAGCTAGTGCAGGAAATCCATGTCAACTAGATGTATTGCTCAAATTTGGTAAGTTTCTTTGTTATCAAAAAATTATAATTAACTTCCCATTTTCAGATGTTAATACAAATTACATCGATGCTACTGGTAGAGCTCCCATACACTACGGTTTAGCTCGCAATAATGTTCTTATGGTTTGGTTTTTCAATTTGTTTCTTTTCACACATGTTTACTTGTTAAGTTGCGTCAATTGATGTGGCATGGAACTGATTTATCTCTGTTTGATCCCGTTCGAAAGAAGATGCCAGTCGATGATGTTTTAGATAATTATGATGTGAGTTCTTTTATAACAATACTGCTCATCTTATTTCTTCTACAGGTTAATTACTTCCTAACGGACCGTTTGAAAGCTTTGGAGCGAGCAATGTCTGCTTGGTTGAAGGCCCTATGTGCAGGTGAGTAAAATTAATATACTTATACTTTAAGTCTTCACATTTTCAGGCAAATGGAAGCTTGGAAGTGCCGTAACAGCTTTACATTGTACCAGAATAGCTATGTATGGTGATTCTGTGAATCAATGTCTCGGAATGGGTGCAGCATATACACGGTTTGGTTATGGAACTAAAACAAATAGTCGACCTGTTAGTTTTTTTTTATGTTTTTCCAAATTATTTGAATTGTTTTACAGAGAATTGTAAACTTAGCAATGAGAGATGAACAATTAGCCAATATTTCGAAAAATCCTGAGCATTCAGTTGTATGTATTCCTTGGAATTAATCGTTTAGCATTAAAAACTATTTCAGATGTTATTCGCCTTGCCTGTTATGTTCACCCCTTATGATCCTATAATGCCTGCTATTGTAAGTTTTTGTGATTTATTTCAATTTATCATTCTTTTTCTTTCGCACGGTACCAGTTGATTATTTCTTTTTTTTCAGTATCCTCATGTTGTTAGAACGAAATTAGTTGTTGACAATGATTATCTCGGTACGCCTGCACATGTTATGTGCCTAGATCCTCAGTACGTTGTCTGTTATATTCAAAACTATCTTTTACTTTAGACTCAAATATACTGCCGGAGGTGTAGAGCAAACTCATGATTTACCTTCCGCATTTCATGAAATGCATAATGGTTACATTTATGCTTGGCAATTTCCTAAAAATGTCGATGAGCAAAGTTTGTTACTTAATTTTTTCTTTGAGTAATTCGTTTCTGTTTAAGCATCACCTACCCTCACTCTTCCTATTGATCCTTCTCAATTGGGAGGAGCTATGGCTAGACATTCGTTGTTCTTCATTCAGGCATATTCAGTGACAAATCTATTTGCCAAGCAGAAATGCGAATAAGTCAGAATGTAATCTAGTTTATACAGTTTCCGAATGTTTTATCCCAGTGACTGTTCCAATCATTATATTCGGAAGCCCTTTATACACCTGGCGGGTTTGAATGACAGAGGTGATGATACTGAGATCATAACCTGCTTCCTCCAGAAATACGTAACATTAGTTTTAGGTTTGCGAGATAAAGGAAGGTTAGTCTTGAGCTCAGTACTTTCACTTCATCGTTTTGATTGTTATTTATTTCCTTTTCGTCCTAAATCCATAATGTTTAATAAATCTCGTACTTATTTAAATTGTCTGATTTTTTTGTTTAATAAAAAAACACCGTAAGCTATTTATTTATTGCATGACTGGCCAGCGAAATCTCGAAGTGAATTTTAAACACTCAGCCATCGTTTAGTATATCTATAGTATATTAAAGTGATTACGAAGATTATTTTCTGCTTAAAGCTAAAATTGAAAATCAAATGCGCTTTACAATTTTTACACTTGTTCTATAGTCATCAATCCCACTCATTTGAAATTAAATCCTAGAACTTCTAATAGTAACGCTTTTTCAATTCCTTATAATAAACGAATATTATTTTTTTTATATAAATAAAAGTGTCAACAATGATTTTCATATCGCAGTTACAATAAAGGAGCAATTTTACTTTTTGATTACTAAAATGAAATATTACACAAAAGAAAGCAATAAAAACCACTCACATCCCAGAGCAATAAAAAAAATTAATCGCACTTCTTTCATTACAAAATCGCTCTTGATGAACTCATGAAGTGTTCGCAAACTCATTCGACTTAAAAAACGATTATTTTTCATAAAATTGTACACAATATTTGAATGGAATCTATAATAATATGAATTTTGCGTAGAAATTTCATATCGTACGTCTATATTAAATATTAAAACATTAATAAGCACAACAGTTGAGAACTGTGAAAAGGCAAGCAAGTATATTACTTATTAGTATATTAGAACTTCCAGGTTGAAATTGAATATATATTTCATTCATTTGAGCCTTTAACTTCTAATTCTATAAAAAATTAAAATTTCATTACCGCTCGGGTCACTTTGTTAAAATACAGTACGCAAAATACCGTGAATAAAAAATTGAACTGGCGCGTCTTTTAAATTTACAAAATAATAAAATGATCATTTCACTATAAGCATCACAAACAAAATGTCGGCTAAAGTAACTAGATGTATGCTGGAAGCTTTTAATACTAATTCTGCTAATGATCTATCAGAACAGATTTCACTGGTATGTTAGGGTTTTTCTGCTTCGTTTTCATATACTATAATTTCTAGTTAGAAAAATACCGTATACGCTTATGTCACAGTACTTTGTTACCAATATGGTCTAATTCATCTGCTCCTGCTTCCGATATCATTTTGATTGATCTTTTAAGTCATGAGGTAGATATTCTGAAGTTCTCAATAGTTGAAACCTTAATTAGAAAAAAGAAGAGCAGAGCGAAGAATGCAGATATACAGACAATGTGAGATCACGCCCATTTGAATATGAGATGGACGTAGATGAAGCTAATGGAGGTTGCCCACTAACTTTTCAGTTTTTGACTTTAGCTTCTATGAAATCAAATGAGACTTGGAAAGGTATATATATATACATATATGCATAGGGATTAATTTTTTTTCATATTTTTAGCTCCACGAAGAACAGTCGGATCAGTTAGTATTGAATATTTCAATTGCAATCCTATTCCTACTCGCGAAGCTTTGGAGCTTCGTGATATGTATGATAAATATGCTTTTCATTTTCTTTCTTAATTTCTTAATTTAAGCTTTGTCTCCAATGATTACTTGGAAACAACTTTGAGTGGTCTCCCTGTTGTTTTCATTACTGATGGAAGCGACAAAGAAGTTATTGCTCTAGCATCTATGCAATTATGTAAAAATAAAATAAATTCTTCATTAACTCGTTTCTTTGGTATGTTTTAATATTGCTTATATTTTATTCTTTATTTATACAGGCAGAGCTACTGATTCCGTTAAGCAACAACTTTGTCAGCTAACAAAACGTTTCGGTGCTTTAGAAAAAAGAAGCAAAGCTTCTGCTGTATATAGTGTTAGTTTTTCTGTGTTAATAATGTTGTATGTTCTAACTGTTTTTAGATTGTATCTGAAAAGGCTTCTGGTATTGCTGCATCTGCAGCTGTAATGGCCAAAATGAATCTCACATTCAAATGGCAAGAAGGAATTAAGGTGAGTTTCACTTTGTTGTATGAGTTATCTTAATATTTATTCCAGGATAACACATTTTTAGCCCCACCTTCTCCTTCTGCTAGTGCAATTTTACATGTATCACCTGGTTGGAAAGATGTTAGAATCAGTCTCTACGAAAATAGTAAAGAATTAGAGTTTATTTTGGTTAGTTATTCAATAAAACTGCACATAAAGTCCTATACGTTATAGGCTCTGGCAAAAACTTTATCTGACGATACGACTATGATGTTCCCTAAATCGGAGAAACGTCCCGAAGAAATTCTTAAGAAAGTTTCTGATTTAGTTGATAGCTGCAGAGGAATCCAAAGAGATACCGCATCTCAAAATAACAGGTATTATTACTAATACTATTCTTATTTCATATATTTAACTTGCAGATTCTTTGATTTTACAGAACATCTTTGGTCATGCATCAAAGATTGCGATAGCTATGAAACTTTAGTATCAGCTTTCAAAATTGTCTTTGGTGCTTTGAAGGAATTGAAAATCAACACGATCGTAAGATTATTTCTTTATTATTGTACATCTCGTGATTGTTTTAGCTCCATCACGACAACAAATCTACTGTTGCTCGATTGGTGCGTGACTCCTTATCTGGCGAGTTGTTGCTTCCTAGATTAGAGGCGTTGACCCCAATTCAACTTTTGTTAGAAATTGGAATAGAGAGATTCAGAAGGTATATTAAATAAAGTTCTGTCATGAGACGTTGTAACACATACAGAGATATGGTCCATATGTTTGTGAGTGAGTCTTTAGCTACTTCTGAGAAAGAGATTATGGATGCGAAGTTTGTTGGAACCAATCCAGAGCAGAGAGCATATTCTCTTTTACCTATGCATCTTGCTCTCCAAACAATGCTTGAGGTAATAATATCCTCTGTTTTGTGCAATATTTTCTTTTTTCTGTAGATTAAAAAAAATCTTCAAATTAGCACTCATCAGATCGTGAATATGACAAGGTATTTATTTTAAAAAAAGTTGTGTTGTATGCTCTTAATTGTGTTTTTCAGAATTGTTCTTCACCAGTTCTCTGATGCTCCTATTACAGACATTTCTAAAGTTTTCTTTGAAACTGAAGTTTCGTTTGTCGATATTAAGCCTGAAATTATGGAAAAGTGAGCAAATTGGCCTCCTTCATCGAAATACTTATTGTTTAGTGTTCAACCTCTGCTTTGGACTAATGAAACTCTATATATGCACAAAAACCCTATAGCTTCAACAGTAGTGAGCTTTTCTCGTGAAAGTAATTTCAAGCACTTGGATAGGTTTATTCACACAAAATCAAAGGTAATATTTTATTTTTACGGCTAACAATACAATATTCTAGGATTGTGATGAGCCCGCAGATCCTTCTGAACAATATTTATGTTCCTTGACTACCTCAACATTCGTCAACAGAGATATTCTTCCCTAGATCCTTTTTTTGTTTTAAAATATTAATTTTATCTGTGTTTTATCTTGATCTAAAGCTTTTTTCCCAGTGTTCTTTAAAATATTTTATATCTGACGCTTTATTAGAAAGGTCATTGGTTTTAACCAATCACGTATTTTCACTTCAAATCATTTAAAGGATATGGCTTCTTTATTCAGATGGGAGACACCGGTCGTCTCGTTAATGAATTTGAATCTTATTTTTATGATTTTTCTCCTCGCGGATTCACTGATGGAGGTGTGAGTTTTTCATGTATTAGTCTAATTTATCTCTTTAGTTTATAATGCCGTAATCGATAGTTGGGGAGAAGCTGTCACTATTTTTCTGAACAAAACTGACTTTCCCAACGTAAAAATTATAAATTCATACTTATGTAAATTACATTATTTTAGTTGAAAGATCGAAAAAAATTTGAACGAGATTTGTTGGGACTTTTATTCAGGACTAAATGTAATTTCAAAGGCATTCTTCACAAATTCACAGTAATTATTTAGTTTCTTTTCTTTTTAAAATAAAATTATATTAGGAATTTGCTATGCGCTATATTTTCCGTATTCCTACTGCCGTAACTCTACCTGAACACAAAATGTCTCAAATTCTTGCTGTTGAGCAAGTTAAATCTCAAACGTATTATGATCCTGGAAAAATTGAAAAAAGTTTTAAGAAAAAGGAAAATCAAATAATCGAAGTAGGGAATGGTGTAAACTTTATTTTACTTTTTACTTTTTTTAGCTAAGATACAGATTAGCTGAAAGGGAAAGTATGATGAAGGAAATCGATGATGTCCTGAAGATTGTAGAAGCGATTGAGAGAGCATCAGAGAGAAAGGAACTTGAACTTTCACAATTGAACTCGACTCATTCATCTGCAATGTCAACCTAAGTGATCTAACCTGTCTCATGAATAATTGTATTTTCATTATCCAATAACTCCACTTGTATTAATCAATGAAATTGATTCCATGTAAAGTTTTTAATTTTCATAGTGGCGAGCCCTTCAGTGTTTATTTTCCATCCAAGTTTTTTTTTAATCAGTTGCATAGATGGCTGCAGTGAAAATTTTTGAGCTGCTTGATGTTTTGGATTCTTTGAAACATTTGAAACGCACAGGATGGGTTAAGATGGGGGTTGGTTACATCGAAGTTATATCTTATAGTTGTTAATATTTAGGTTCCTGAACCTGAAACTGTCGCTTGTCATATGTATCGTATGGCTGTACTGGCAATGTCCTTGGAAGGACAATTAGGCAAGTATTTATCTTGTACATAATATTTTTAATTGAAATTACTTACAGATATAGATATATTCCGAACGGTTAGAATGTGTTTAGTACATGATATTGCTGAAGCTATTGTCGGCGATATTACACCGTACTGCGGAGTCTCAGAAGATCTTAAACATACCATGGAGCATGATGTAGCGAAGCATGCTGTTGTTTAAAATTCAAAACAATCTTGTAGGGTATTAAGAAAATCGCTTCGTTTGCACCAGCTGTCGGAGAGGATTGGCTTGATCTTTGGATGGAATACGAAAAGCAAGAAACACTAATTGCTAAAGTAGTGAAGCATTTGGACAAGTTTGATATGACATCTCAAGCTCTTACTTACGAGCGCAAATATGGTACGCTGTGTATATAGAAGTAACTGAATCAAATATTTATTATATTGCAGGTATCGACCTTTCCCAATTTTTCGAAACAACGAAAAACGTCTTCACAATTGAACCATTCATGCAGTGGGACAAAGAAATGAGAGAAAATAGAGATAAGAAAATGTAGAATGGCATTTTTGATTAATAAAGTGAAGTATTAAGTTATATTATACATTTGATGAGACGTTTATGAAGGGCTGACGAACTGCTCGATACGGACACCGTCGCCGTTATTCGGTCCATTCATTATTTTCTTGACAAAATCTAGAAATATATATATATATAGTACAATTAAAACTAATAGTTAACATACCTTTGCCTTTATTGTGATCCTCTTTTCTGGCGAAAACAGTATCAAACAAGTATAAGAAGAAAATGAATATACGTAGGAATCGTTCAAGCATTCTGAAAAAGCAAAATTGCTGACTGATAGCAGCTAAAAATGGGCCAAAAACATTCAGAAGAGGGGAGGAGGGAAGACGTGGACATTACACAGAGGTCTAAGTGGTTAATAAGAGACTGTAAGATAGATTGATAGATGGAACTGTCGGTATAAGAAGAGACGGACGACAATCGTTAGAAATGTTCAAAACATTAATACTGTTTATTGATTGTATTCGCAGTATTACAGCGAATCGGTGTGACCTTGTTTGGCGCGAAAAGAAAACAGAAGGCCCCAGCTATTGGCACACACGTGCTTACTACTCAACATACATATGCTTCATCTAAGTTAAGTACCTGATAACAGTGAAGACGCGGGAAAGACGGGAAGACCCGAAAGAATGTGGGGACCTGCTAGCCCGGCTGGTAAGAGACGGGCTGGTGTGTAATCTTGTGACTGAATCTCTGAACAAGACAGACTCTCTCGTATTTGTCTTGATAATGGCCTGATATTCTGGTAGGCACGTGAATAAAATATGTTCTTAGATCATCTTTTTCTCTGTTCCTTGACTAATGCCTGCATTCAACAAGTAAAAAAAAACTGAATGGATAAAAAAAATTTATATTTCACAGAATCACAAATGATGAGTACCCATAGTCAGATGATGTTAATAGAGAAAAGGCATAATATCATTGAGGTTAGAACATTAATTACAGTCTTTGAAAATCAATGATTAATAGTTTTAGTGCGAGATGTTCCCGTTCCTCTTCTGTTGGGATTTCTGTTGCGAGCATCTGATAAAGGCTTTTCCTTTTTTGCTGATGAACGGGCAGATCTTCTAAGAGTAGGAGGTCGCAGAGACACTGAAACGTGAAAGAAACTCTAATCAAAGAAACGATCTATTAGATATATTACCATCATCCTCACTAGTGGTCTCATCAGCAGTGGTTTCTACTAGATCCGAGATGTCGCCCTATAATATTCAGAGATTACTCATATCAATGTATACAGATATGATAATGAAGGATTTTTATCATACATACCCTTGAGGAGTTAAAAGGAGATCTCATAGAACCAGATTCATATAAAAAATTATCTTCACCGTGTGAATACTCTTGCAGAGATTCTTGCTTAACTAATCTAGGATCTAAAAACTTAAGATGAATTTACATTTCTCCATATACACATGCCATATACAAGAGGAGGTGGCGAATTGACAAAAGACTTTCTTCTCGGAATACAATTTGGTGTGTCATCATTATCACTCTAAAAGTATTTTATATGTGCTTTCTTAAGAAATGAAACCTCAACTTCAGAAGCTTCTTCCCTTCCTTGATAAAATGGTGACGGATTCTTAATGCGACCATTTATTTATAATAAAAAAAACAAATTTATAGCTACCTGACTAAAAAACAGTGGAGTCCAATCCATGATTGAAGAAATAAATACAGCTATTTGTTTTCCGGCTCGTCTTTCATAGCGACTAATCATAGAACGTAATACCTCAAAAAACAGAATTCAACTGAACACCTTAAATAATTCATACTTTATCATACATAAATTGAGCTCCTGAAGTATATGGATTCACACACCATATTAAAAACATGGTTTTGAACATTCCATAAAAAGGAATGAAGTGTGATAATAATAATAGCTCTAAGAAAAAAGTAACTACATGAAAAGCAGCATATACAACCCAATATTTGAGCCAGCGAACCTAAACTTAGTAATTGCTAGAGGCAGAAAGTAGTTGTACCCTACCAAACTACCTTTAGTTCCTCGCTTAATGGCTTTGTAAGAATAAAACAAAGGGATAAATCCTCCCATAAACCCCTCGATAAGTTGAGAAAACATTTTCCAATAAAGTGATTATCTCCTGCTATATAATAATGTAGCAAAACTGTTCTGATAAATATTACAAGGTACTCATGAAATCATGCATATATATATGATTTCATTAATCTATTCGAATTCCTATATTTTCCCGCGAAGTGAACTTAAAATTAAAGGGCGGCTACAAAGGGTCTCAACACTCATTGTAATTGGCAGTAAGCCAAACTTCTGACGTCAGCGAAGGACGTTACGTGATGCGAAAATAATATGGCGACCGGATTACTATACGATGTTGCTCATATCTTTATCGTAATCTGTTTATCGTAGATTGTTAGCAGGGCCAGGTATCCTTCTTTAGTAATATGAAGTCGGTTTTCTTACACTACCAACAGTAAAAGAGTTGTACTTTTCACCTTTGTTCACATTTTCACCTTATCTTCACTTTCAAATTTTATATCGCATGTAATGGCTTGTTTCGAAGCTTAGTTTTATGCCTGAATTCTTATTATCTTCTAATTTTTTTTTGGTTGACAACCTTAGGTAGGAAAGTTCCTTGCTTCATGTCTTCGATACATGTATCTTGTTATGTTTTTCGAAACAAATTTCTTGCACGTTTGTGAAATGTTTATGCCATACTAGGAATGAAACATCCTTGTGGCGTGAAATTTTTGCTTAAGTTTCTATTCACTATATTCGGTTTATTTAATCAATGCTTCACCAAGTACCTCTCCATTCAGTCCTCAGTTATATTCGTGAATTAAAAAGCGAAAATTAAAAAAAAAATTATGGCATTAAAGTTATATATAACGTGGAACATTACTTCTTTTTTCCAATGAATATTTGTTTCCATAGAATTTTTAATCAAAATGTAAAATATACTTTAATTTGCTGAATTTCAACTATTCCTTGACATCATTTAAATTTGTCATTTCGTAATTTATTAATTATAATTCTATTAATAGTTCTTAAGAGTGATTCATGCTTTTTAAAACTCTGTATTGGAGTTATTACCACTGTAGAGGACGTGTGTCGCAACCTAATGTTGCGCCATATCGATCGTGCGTGTTTTGTGGCCGCTTCGCCTATTTTCGGCGCCACTATTATTTGAACAAAAAATACTTTTTTTTTCTGGATTCTTTGAACTTATCTTGTTTTTCGTATTACCTTTACTTTTAATTTTAGCTAGTTTTTCCTAGCTTCTTCGGATCCTCACCTCCTGTTTGACGACAGTCCAGAGTTATGGCTCAGGAAGGGGATCTCAATGTGGATAATCTTATAACGCGCCTCCTAGAGGGTGAGTATTTTTTGTTTTTTGTTTTTAATTTTTGACATTGATTTTTTTCAAATTCATTTCAGCTATTTAATGTCAGTTTTTTCTTTGTTCATTTTTTATTTACAGTGCGAGGATGTCGTCCAGGAAAAACCGTCACCATGACGGAAGCAGAAATTCGTGCTCTATGTCATAAATCTCGAGAAATTTTCCTCTCACAACCTATCCTTTTGGAATTGGAAGCACCACTCAAAATTTGTGGTATGACATTATTTTATTTTCCTTCATTGTTATCAATTTATTAAAGGAGACATCCATGGACAATACAACGATTTACTTCGCTTGTTTGAATACGGCGGGTTCCCTCCTGAGGCTAACTATTTATTCTTGGGAGATTATGTAGATAGAGGAAAACAGAGTTTAGAAGTACGTTTCTATAAATCTTGTAGAATTCTTTTCAAAGTTAATCGGAATATTATTTAATTTAAGACTATCTGTCTGCTTCTTGCTTACAAAGTGAAGTACCCCGAAAATTTTTTCCTTTTACGTGGAAACCATGAATGTGCTTCTATTAACAGAATCTATGGATTTTATGACGAATGTATGTATTAGTTTTTGTTTAATGTTGCTTAAATGTTAATGTTTTTCTTAAGGCAAAAGACGTTTCTCCATCAAACTTTGGAAAACCTTTACTGACTGCTTTAACTGCCTTCCTATTGCAGCTCTTATTGATGAGAAAATTTTCTGTTGCCATGGAGGTACTACACCTTTTTTCCGTTGTTTCTTAAGTAAATATATTCAGGTTTGTCTCCTGACTTGCAAAACATGGAACAAATTAGAAGAGTAATGAGACCCACAGATGTCCCAGACACAGGTTCGCCTGATTTAATTTTTTCTTGTAGATATTGCTTTTCGCATAGAATAATGATTATTAGCGATCTCTGGTCTTGCATTTTTTAATTAATTTTTAGGTTTGCTCTGCGATCTTTTGTGGTCCGACCCTGATAAGGATGTCTCTGGATGGGGAGAAAATGATCGCGGAGTATCTTTCACATTCGGTCCGGATGTTGTAGCCAAGTTCTTGAACAGACATGATTTGGATTTGATATGTCGTGCCCATCAGGTATACCTCATTTATAAATATTTCCTGATGTTTTATGTTGTTTAGGTAGTAGAAGATGGTTACGAGTTCTTTGCTAAACGACAATTAGTAACATTATTCTCAGCTCCAAACTATTGTGGAGAATTCGATAATGCCGGAGGAATGATGAGTGTAGATGAAACATTGATGTGTTCTTTCCAGGTAGGAAGCTAAAGTGAAGATTAGTTAATATTCCTCTCGTTCCAGATTTTAAAACCATCAGAAAAGAAAGCTAAATATCAATATGCAGGATTGAACAGTGGACGTCCCAGTGCAGCAAATACTCGTGGCGTTGGTGCCAAAAAGTAAAAGATTGTCTTCCTATTGCTCTTATATAGACATCGTCAATGTTTTTCTTTGACGATGATGTTAAAACCATCTGCATTACGACTTACGACATTTTATGTTTGGCTTATTTCGGCACTAAGTAGGGGACTCACTGGCTTTTTACCCTGAAAGCATATTTATTGTTTAATCCCTTCTTCATATGGCTCATAAGAAAGTTGGTGTCAAATTCTTAGGCCTATAATGAGAGTAGAGCCCTCACGGTATATTTGTTCGAAAATTGTCAAACTGTAAATTTATGAACGTTCTATACTATAAGCTGTTTTTGTGTTTTTAGTTCTTTGAAAGATAGCACTGCTATTTAGTTATATTTAAAAAAATACAATATTCTATGGATTCAATTTCAATGATGTATTTCAATTCATTTTGTCAGAAAAAAGATCTTGTTTTCTTAAGTGATTTCTTTGATGAGAAGCTTTATTGAAGTTAGTGCACCTCTTGTCTTGTTTCCGACGTTAAAATGACGATGAAGAAGGATACATTTGAGATTGATTCTACATATCATTCAAACGCCTATCTTTTCGTTATCAAAAGAAGAAGGAAAAAAAGCATGGGAAAATTGTTGTTTGTGATAAGAGACATATGTCCACAATGTGATGGCAGAAGAATAATTGTGCTCTTAAATTCGTTAGGCTTTTTCAACTATTAGAAAATGGTTTATAATCCTGAAAAGAGGAAAGTACTGATGTATTCGAATGTTTTATGATGATTGCAAAGCACTAGAAATAGTCTTCATCATTTATAGAAAAAGAACAACTTAACCTAAAGAGCCTTCTATACTTTTAATTTCCGAAATCTTTATTTTCTGCAGTTTTATCAAATAAGTTTTTTCAGTAATTTTGAATAAAAATTTTGTTAGAAAATAAAGTAAGAGTTGCTATTCGTTAGGCAATTCGAAAAATTTTTGAAGCTTAAAGCAACTGCTGAACTCTCTAGATGTTCCATTTGTCAGAATACTACTAGAGCAAATTATTAGATTATATTAATATATACATATACATATGTGTGTGTGTGTATGCGTAGTAAGATAATATCTTCAACTTTGAAAAAAAAATATTTTTAATAGGATTAAATAAATTTTTATTAAAATAATAAATCAATCATAGGTTAGATCTTAGAAAGTTGTTCCATTATGTTTTTTATTCGTCATTTATAGTTGCCTTTTTCATTGTGAGAAATAACTCAGATTAGTGCCATTAATGAGATTTAGCTGTCTATATGCCCCGAGGAGTTGTGAAGGTTTATTGGCTCTTGAAAGTTTTTCTTGCTTGATTAGTTTTGCTCCTACACATACACAACTTCAAAAATCATTCCTTGTCTCTCAATATCAATTCCTCTTCTACAACTTGCTGTTCTAGTTCTCTAAACGTTTCTTACAAGGCTGTGTGCCGATTATATTAACACGGATATTCTATTCCGAGAAACAACTACTGCCATCGCAGAGGCTGTCTTCCTATTCTTTCTCTTCTCCAAATTCTTTTCACATCCCTTTGATGTCAGTCACCGTGTTCGTCCATTCTGTTCTAGTGTGAATCATGAAAAGCTGATTTTAGCATCGCATTCATCGGCTAGTGCAGTTGCTCTATAACTAGAAGAGAAGTGATGTCAAAAGTAGTAGTAGATCACAGAGAGTAAAGCATACGCGAACGAATAACGGAAGTTGAATAACGAGACGACGATTAGCAGCATGAGCAATAGCAAATGTCTGTTTTAAAACTTGCTTTTGCAACTGAATGTTATTGAAAAAAAATGGCTTAGGGCCGCTGTATAAGCAGACAGGTGGATAAGAAATATTTTCGAGAAGAAGCTGTACTTCATTCTTTTAATGGAATAAATAATATCTGAAGCTTTTGCCATTCTTCAACTGTTTATATCGAAATTTAAAATATTCCCTTTCTTCATTTGTCGATCATAGTCACTATATTCTTTCGAAGTTACGAGAAAAATGTTTTTGATATGCGGTGTAAACAAACAATTAGATGATTTTTAAAAGATTATTTTAAAGATTTCGTCCAGTAGAATGATTAACAAAAACACCAAATTGTCTAAAAAGAAAAATTTACAAAGAATTGGGAAGTAAAAGTAGAACAATTGAAAAAAACATTTTATATTCAGAAAAAGCTTCTTAGACTGTTTAGAAAATGTGTGGGGTATACGGATGACTGACTGATGAGAAAAATGATTTAAACTCGATGACGGCGAAGCGACAGCACTCACCTCGTTTTTCCTTCGAATTCAATGAGATAGGAATTTTGATAAATTTCTTCGCTCACTCCCATGATCGTTTTTATTTCTCTGCGAAAATTTTCAAAAGGGCGATTCTATGTACATATTGCTATAACAGAAAAATCATTGTAGAAAAGTCGTTAGATTATTGAAAATAATAAACTGAACAGTATTGGTAGAAATAGCATAACGAATGTAAATGATTTATATAATCAACATAGTTAAAAATTTATTTATTAAATGATTATTAGGCAGACAGTATGAATTAAGTACTAAATAAAGTCTTAAACTCAGAAAAATTTAGACATTTTTTCGATTTTCAATAAATTCTCCAGTGATTTTTGACTAATTTTCAGAAACTTTATAGCTTATTCTATTAATTCCAATTTTTCTTTTTCTTTTATTTGATATAAATGAAATGATTCATCTATGAACAGTGCAACATTTGTGTTCATAACGTAAAAACTACGTGAGAGCAGTCTCCTCATTCTCCAAAGGCCAGACTTCAGAAACGGTTGTTTCTTGTTCATTCATTCACATCTTCTTACTATCTGTATCTCGTACTTTCATTCCATATCTCTCTCTTCATTTCCCTCTATATTTCTCTTTTATCTTCCAAAATTTCTTTTATTTTCTATTATTTTCTAGTTTTGTACTTGTATTGTTAGCCACAACTGTGTGACGACAAACCGGCAATAAGGTCTATGCAGCATGTGACCGATCTACTAACAGATTGTTATGGTCTCTATCAGAGATTTTTACTTATATCTTACATAATTTATTTTATCCTTTCTCACTTTCATTATTATTATTATTATTATATGAAACATATCTATCATTTTAAAGGGATTCATACTATTTCATATAATATAAACGTTTACATCTGAAATAAAAAAGAAGTTTATATTCGAAATTATATGTTTGTTATTATTGAAATTTATTATAAATATTAATAAAATGAATTATTCTCAATATCTCAATATGATAAATATACAACTTCTTCATTTATAACATACTTATATGATATTGAATATCATACCATATCTAACTTCAATCACATTTTAGAAAACTATAATTTATATCTTTTGAACTTTTTTTATTTTATCTTACAAATACAAAATATCTTATACTATAATCTGTATATAATATTACGATTACATTCAAAATCTTTATAATCTCCTACTGTTATCCAAATTATCTTCTTAGACTGTGAAAGAATTTTGACTGCTCTACTAGTTTCTTCATTCAGCTCAACTTAATCCATCCTCTACTATTAAACTTTTCTCTCTCTCTCTCTCTCTCTCTCTCTCTCTCTCTCTCTATATATATATATATATATATATATATATTCATCTTTCTATCTCCCTCTATCTCTCTCCATCTATCTCTATCTGTAGATATTTCTTTTTTTGTTGCCATTTTGACTTATCCCACTGTATAAATGTAACAAGAACAGTTCAACAACTAGTTAACCAAATATGATTTTCTGACAAAATTTTTTTAAAAAAATCCATACTATTAATCATCCATTTCAGATATAACAACAATAGCATACAACCATATTTTATAAAATTCAGAAATATATTTTGTAAATACAGCTGATCACCATGATTCTGCTGTCGTCCGTCCGATTTATTTTCATCGTCATCTTTTTTTTTTCAGCACGTTGTCTATATTTCGAATAAAAGAAAGAAATAGCTAAATAGTCAAAAGGAAAGATTCTTTGAATATTGACTATAACTTTTATATTTTTTTGTTTTATTTTGAAAATAAAAAAATTATTACGTTGTATGCAGATTTTTCTCATCCATTCTCTTCTTGATAGCTTTTTTCTTTTTGTTTTCCGATATATTCACAACTTTAATCATTACTAATGATGTAAATATATTCAAAACTTGTTTGAGTTTTCTGTCTTACAGCAATTTTTCCGGAAAATATGCTCGAGCAGTTTCAATTGAAGTCATTCAGATCTTTTTTAAAAGTTATATAAACAACCTTTAAGTTGCAACGATTCTCTTTTTTCCTTCTTCATAACTTGTTGCATTTTCTTTTCTTATTTTCCTGCTCCAGTATATGTGTGCATATCTACAACTTCATTTTTCGGCTAAATTAAACTTCGAATAATGCTTCCAAGTTTGCTTGAAATTTCCTCTTTTTCTATAATTCAAAATCATTTTGGTCAATTTCGGAAATTCCTGGTCCAGGAAGCAAATAAACGCTAGATCAAATTTACTTCTATCATTATTTAAAAATTAATTTAAGGGAAATTAAATAAAATTTATTTTTCAATCACGTATTGCATGCTCATTCAAATTTCTAATTCATGATCATCTATCAGTTTGATTGACTTTCTCTCTTATCAGGAAAAGTGAGCAGCTGTGATCCTTTCTTCCTCTCAATATTTCCTTTTCTTCTTTTCTGCTGTAAATTTTTCAAGGGGTCGTGAAGTGTACATGAAGTTTTGAGCCAAAATATGGTGGTTTTTGATGAAGAAGAGAATCGAGTACTCATCCATCAAAACCACAGAAATTTGAACATTTTTCTGCAGACGAATGACAGAGGGGGGTAATTTTCAATAATTTCTTATAAATTTGTTTTCATAAGAAAAAATAATAATAGTTTGCAAAATCATAGAAATTGGTCACTAAATCGAAGGCGATTTCTCAGATTCTGACTAAACAACAACTGGTTAAATCAGTTTTGCGATCTCTTCTTACCTCATACACTTTCACATACCAATATTTCTTTTTTGCATTTTCTTTTAATTCAACTGATTTTGTTGATTAAAAAATATATTTTTTTCTCTTGATTTGAAATGAAAAAAAAAAGTTTTATTCTATTATAATATTTCTGGATAAAGATTTGAAAATATATCTTATAAAGAAATACCATACATTAAAGAAAAACTATATTTATAAATGAGTTATGTTTCAAAAGGATGTACTCAAAAAAGCTTTCAGAACAAAAAAATTTAATTTTGAAAATAGAAAAAAGCAAAGAAAAGTCAATAAAACCAACTGAATATTGCGATTATTTGCTCATATTTTCGATGGATATTATATTTAGTTTTATGGATCAGTCTGAAACACGTGATTTTCAATTTTGTTTCTCATTGAAAGCTTTAGTGATTTTTATCAAAATCATTGTGAAATTTCTCTGTATTACATAGTTATAGATAAAAGAATTATAATTAAACTAACTATATATTTCTATTTTAATTATTCATTTAACATAAATATTTTAGGATAATTGTAATAAGTTATGTATTTTGTTTCAACAACAATCGAAATCAGACATTTTAATTCAGAGATTTTAATCAAAAAATGAAATTTATAAATTTGTTTAAGATAATAATGAATTTTTATATATTTTTTCTATTCAAAATTAAATAATTTGTTTATATTATTATAATTAGAAAATTATATATTATATTATCAAATAAATAATTTTTATTTTATAATTTATATATATATATATAACATATAATCATAAATATAACTATGAATGTTGTAAGTTTTTTTTTGAAACATTATTCAAGAGTAGAATGCTGAGAAAGGAAGCAAAACGGAAAATAGAATGTTTTCGGAAAGAAGGTGAGAGGTAGACAAAGAATGACGTCATGCATGCGAAGGATTATTGACTCGATTTTGGTCGTTTTCCAAGCAAATCATCAAGCTCTTGTCTAATCTTCATACATTTCTCTCCTTCGTTTCTTTAGCACTGTCTACCTTTCATTATATTTATTCTTTCTCTCCCTTCCTAAATCCCTCTCTCTTTCTCTGTCTCTCTCTATGTTCCTCTCTCTTTTTCCCTCTCTTTATTTCTCTGTGTGTGAACAATTTGATGAACCTTTTGTCCTCATATTTTGTCGATTTTTGGTTTTATCCTTATATGTATGTTTTACTTCTTACGTGTTTCTAAAAAAAAATAAATCAAAAGTCATAAATCATCTTAATTCTTAACGAAACTTATGTTTCTGTGTTTTTTTTTGCCATATTTCTCATTCACCATCTTTCTTGACAAGGGATTATGTAAAGTGTAAGCTCGACCTCGTTATCTGATCCATGTCTCAATGTTATTTCTGCATCAGCTGCCAGTAGTTCAATCTTTTGTCTTGATTCCGTTTTCGTCCAATTCGTTCACCTGTAGCTACTTCGTCTTCTCCCCTCCCATTCTCTCTCTTTGTTAACTTAGCTTCTGTTTCTTTAACATTTGTAAATTACTCTTTACTAGCAACAACCATCCTCCCTCAGATTTCAAGATGTCGATGCAGTGGATGAGTATGATGATAGGCAACCACTTCACGTGGTTTTTGGCTTCCGCAGACCAGCTTCTCTCAGTCATTCGCTTGCTCAAGCTGATCACTGTGTCTCTTTTCTATCGTTATTTTCTAAGTCACCTTAGCTCAGCGTCTTTGCTCTTCATCTGCGTCGTCTCCCTCTACTTCATTTTCTATGTACTTGGTCGTATGTATGTTATCAGGCTCTTTCTGATTCTTGTTCTTCATCACGTTCATCTTTTTTCCGTTTTCTTTCTTTTTTCTCATAGAAGAAACCACACAATGTATGCCTAATCGTGAGCAACAGGAAGTTTTGAGGTGAGCGTGGATGAGACGAAGGTGATGCAGATTGAAAAGGAGGTTGTGTATCAAGAGAATCAGTTTTTCACCACTATGTTTAGATTTTTGCAAAAGAATAACTCTACTTCACAAATAGATCAATGCTCGTTCTTAAAAATCATCTACAACTAATTTCTAAGTTCTCCGCGCATACTTGGTGAACCATCATCACGTCCGTCAACGTCTTCCATTTGTTTGCCAAGCAGTGTACAATCCGGTTGCTATATATCACGTCTAAACTCTGCTCCTCGGTTTTTCTTTTTTTCCTACTTTTCCGTCTCATCATCTAATTTCCTTTCCATTCTTCTTTTCATTTCTTCATCATTCCTCAAGTTATTCAGTCTGCCGTTTATTGAACTGTGAGCCAAGCAGAATGGGTATAGATACTTCATCCAAGGTGTATGTATTTCTGAATGAACAGAGAGAAATATAAAGAAAAAATCGGAGATCTACTCTTCAGTTTCTTTTCTCGCTGAAGTAGAAGCATGGTTCGATTGCCACGTGACAACGTGTAAGCTATTCAATCACACCAAGCTCTGCGTGATTTTATGAAAATTCATTGAAATCTCTCCGAAAAAACTTTTAAATGTGTGTAGGAGGGGAGGGGAGAGGTGCTCTATATCTGTTTCATGGTTTTTATGCTTTTATACATCCAAAATGCGGTGAAATTTTTCAATTATAAAACTTTTCAACTTCAATCCGTTCTGTAATTCTCGGAAATCGATGACAACATGTCTTTTTTGGCAAAATTATCTCGTAATTTGGCACAATCCACAGTTCTTGCCCAAACAGAAACTGGTTCTACATCTGCTTTCTACAATTCGCGCTAACCTTTTCACCTCATACCATTTTTCGAAAAGAATATCATTTCCTCACTAAACTTTTTTTGCAAAAATCATCGACACCACCACCAGCATCATCATTATGGTCGTCACAGTCTTCTATGTTTTTTAATCGACGTCATCATCATCATTGTCATCTTCAACACGAAAGAGGTACTATAATAGTTTTGCATTCTTCTATTCAAAGGTAAGAAAATACAATTGGCAATATGCTTTGATGGTTCTCTCTTTTTACCATTTTCTATTATTATTATCTTTTTTTCACAAAAAAAGGAAATAATTGAATTTTTGCATAGGAGAAAAAATGTATTTTTATTAGTTTTTTAGATATAAAATATTTTTGTTGTATTACAAAATAATAGAAAAAAATGTATATAAAGACATGAGTATATGCACACGTGCTTGCAAATTTACAACAAGTTGTAACTCTACTTACTTCTCTTTACTCTGAAAATTTGAAATCAATAAAGGTACGGCAAGTTGAACCGGAAGAATTCAAGACGAAATTGAGGAAAAGTAACAATAATAATCATAAACTAAGTAGATTACTATGCAACTTATCTGCATTTTCATAGCTATTTCATTGAGCCAACTGCAGACTATTCACTGCCTTCAAGTGTTTTGTCGTTCTCTTCTTCCTTCAATTATATTGTCTTCTTACCATCATCACTAGTAATTCACTCATTTTTCCTCATATCTCTCTCTCTCTCTCTCTCTTCCTTTCTCTTCTTGTACCTCTCTTTTCATCCTATTTCTCTCATTTTCTTTGCGTAAAATCTGGAGGACCACCAACAGCTTTTAGAGTTCCGACGCCGACGATGGCGACCAGGCTGACAAAGAGGTGCTATAGATGACGGCGTCATCGTCATCATCTAAAGCTTGTATTCATCTCCACCTATTATTTGGTACTGAAAATGAGATCTTTCATGCATTTTCCTTCATGTTTCTTCTATTCTCGATAATACATTTTTGATATTTTTATCCAGCTCAAATATTTTTTTTTTTCAAAAATCAAAGATCATTGCCTATGTTAGTTTTATATATTGTTTTTGAATTAAAGTGATGTGACTTTGTATTTGTTGGATATCAGACATGATGACAACCAACAAATCAAGGTTCAAACGAAAAAACGATCAACGACACTATGGTTAACGGAATAGAATGTGGAGTTTGCGTTAACAATGCCCGACGCGAGAATTGCCACACGTTGCTTCTAAGCTTCTTATATTGTTTGCATCTGAATGACTTGAGCACTACATTGAAGAACGCACCGGAAAACCGGTGATAGTCTAAGAAAGTGAATTCGTTCATCTTTTTTTCTGCTTAGTCATCTTAATTTCTTTCCGTTTCTCCGCAATTTCACGTTCTTTGCATGAACCTTATTCTTCATTGTGAGTTTGAACATGAACCTTTCACCGAACACTGCTCCGTCGTCGGAGTTGAATTCGTCTGTTCAGATTTTAAATTGTATGAATCTTTCGAATCTTGAAGTTTAATTTGAATTACTGATTGATATATTGATTTCATTTTATAACTATTATACTAAATATTATATGTTATATCATCATATTTGATTAACAACATAAAATATTATATTTTTATGTTAAGCTAGATAAGTTGTCTGTCATGTTTTTTGTTTTTTTTAATCTTTTTCCTTTTTTTGAGAGTTTTTTTTGTTTTGTTTCTGCCTAATCAAGTACGAAGAAACAATTTATTTTCTTCGTTTTCCTTTTTCTCACTATTTATATTTTAAACTTAAATATATTATTTTTGTATATATATATATATATATATATATATATATTATATTAAAATTTATAAAATATATATTGAAATATTCTTCTTCATAAAATTATTTAAATCATTACTTTTACTTTATTTTTACTTGTTATTTTGTTTTTCTTATTTATTCCTGATATAAAAAAAGATTTTGCAAACATAAAGAACTATAATCTTTTGATATTTACATGAGATTTATCATTGTTTCTTTCTTAAAATTTATGGAAATTATATTCTACTTGTTACCTTCACCAATACACCTCTACTACTCCATTGTCTTTTTAAACAAAAAAAAATCAAAGCAATACATAAATTCCTTTTAAGGAATTTCCGTTCAATTTTTGATTCTCGTCCTCTTCTCTTTTCTAACTATTTTCATGTTTTCTCTCTTCTATGCATGTTTCTTCTATGAGCTTCACATGAAGTTTTTGTTTTTATTTTGCGCCGTGATTTGCAAACTAACATCATTTGTTATGTTTGCTACCAAAACAAAAATTCTTATTTCATTTCATAAACATTTAAACGATGTTCTTCCTCTGCCTTTCAACTTAAAATTTCAATCATTCAAAATAGTTTTTTTCTTTTCCTTTTATAGTTTCTAATAGAAATAAAAAGATAATAAGTTGTCAGTTATATACCAATATAGTACACATATTACTATTACTATTATTACTATAACAACATATATTATTCCTTAACAAATCATTTTATCGGTTTTTGTCTTCTTATTTTGTTTATTTTCTTTTTCTTTCTTTACTTAATCGTATATAATGGGTATAAGAAGATAAAAAAAGAAAAGAAAAAGAAAATAGGAAATATCCTATATCCGTAATTACATTACAATTCTCTAATTTTTCATTTTTTTTCTTTCTTTTTATCGTTCATCTAAGGCATTTTCTCTCAAACTTCTGACTAGAATAACTTATTTCCAGATCTTTATCTATACTTTTACCAGAATTTTTTTGAAATTTTCCATTTTTATACGAAATTCCAAGCTTTCTTCAAAGGTAAAGTCAAATTATTTGAAATATGAATCAATTAAATTTTTAAAAATTTTATCAGCTATATGAGACTGTTTTCTGATCTTCAAAATCATTAAAGTATATTTCTTTTTTTCTTTGAAAATTCATTTCAGCTTTTCCTCGTTCTTATCTTGTTTCCCTCTCGTAGTTTTTCTCACATTTCATTATGCTTATATCACCGAAAAAGTTGGCGACGACAAGTGACAATAAACTTTGACTATTTTTAAATTTATTTTATTTATTCACTCATTGTATTTTCTTTATTTTCATTTATTATAACTTATGCTTAGAATAATACATAAAATATAAGAGAATAAAGATCTAATTCAAAAAAGACGGAAAAAGAATCTAGGTTGAAGATCTATGTGATGGCAAGCTTGTCAATCTATCAGAATAATAAATTTGAGAAACATGAAAAACAATCTTATATTCATCTATCTTAATGTCCATAAAGTTCCTTTTTTTCTTGTTTCAAATCTTTCTATGTTTTTTGTTTTTTTTTCTTATCCTTCTATTCTTTCATCTACTTTGTTGAAGTTCTCTTGTTATCTCCTCTATTTCTCTTATTCTTTCTCTCTCGTTCATTCTACTCCCGTTCGTTTCAGTTGCTCCCTCTCATACAACATTTTATCTTCGAAAGTCGGGGAGTAGAAGAGGAAGAAGGGGGGGGGTCTGAGTAGAGTAATAGACGTAAACGTGTTCCACGTGTTTGTCACAACAATGTGTTAAACTTTTACTTTTCTTCTCTCGTTAATCTCTTTTATCTGAACGAATTGTTCGATTACTGCTACAGAGCTGCTACCGAGTTGAACAAGCATCAAAGTGTAGATGCTACTAACTATTTCTCATTCTTCAACAATTCTCTTTTCACTTTTGACAGAAAAGTTTTGACATTTCTTGCTTAATAAGCTAATTCAATGCTGTAAATTTGGGTGCCATTAGAGTTTACCTTTTAACTTGTTATTGAATTTTTGTCTTTTCACGTTTTGAAATTTCTTTTTTTCTTTTTTTTTGCTAAACTTATAACTCGTTTTTAACTTCTTTCGGCCAGCTTATATATTACGTTTTACAGTCAGCTTTTAAAAGAAACATTTTTAGTAATCAATTCAATTATTTTTTATATTATAATTTATAATTTATATATTTTTGATTAATGAATGATCTGAATAAATTGTTATATAATTTTAGATGGATGTTCATTCATTTAAACGTTCATATAAAACTATTTTATTAGTTAATCTAACTCAATTTTTCTTATAATTTCTTTCTTATATTATTATATTACATCTATCTAATTTTCTAACTTTACAATTTATATTCTTTATATATATTTCATATATTAATAATGAAATACAAATGATTTTTTTCTTTTTTTTTACTCGTCTATTTTTAATGAATTTGATGTTTTTCTAATGTTTTTCTCGAATACCCAACTCATTCATCACGCATTGTCATTCGAAAAATCAGAGATAGTGCTCAGAATGGTCGGCTTAAGCTACATCTGAAGAGATTCCGAGTCGTCATTAATAAAAAATAATTTTACTTCAAAATAGAAGCAAGGATAACGTTATAGTTATGGCATTGATTCCTTAATCTTAGAAAAAATATGAAAAGCACCTAAAATTGTTCGTTTTGGAAGTTGAAAATATGCTTTGAACACTTGGAAGAGTAGAGAAAGACAAGAAAGTTGAGACTCAAAAGTAGATGGATTAGCAAAGTACTGACTTCATCAATTATTTAAAAAAAACTTTCTTCAGTTCTTCATTGGTAGTTGCAAGTTTTTCTCAATTTTCATCTTTCATTTATCCCTAAAACGTAACTTTTCACTTTTTATTTCATATTTCTGAAGTTACTTATCCGTTATAATACTTTGATATAAATTTGCAGATATTTTTATTTTCTTCTTCTTCATCTTTTGAAAATACATATTTTTTATTTTTTCCAAGCTTTCTTTTCTAATTGTTTTCATTTTTTTTCTCAAAAAGTCACGTTAAGTTTAATATGGTAATTTCCACGCAGTGTTAACTAAGAAGCAATATAATGATTTTCCACTTCAATAGCACTGAGCGGTTGTATCATCTCTGTTCTCTTTTTTTAAATTTCATCCACCCACCTTTTGATTCTATTTGTTTCATCAATATGATTCGACAAAAAAAACTGAATACATAGTTTTTGATTTTTAAATGAAGAAAACTCATAATAGACCAAATAGAAATCAGAATAGTTGGCCAGGTGATGAGGTTGTGCATCCAAATGTCAAAAGAATACGAAAGACAGCTCACAGCTAGTGAACAAAGATAAAAAATGACGTAAAGCTCAAGACATAACAGAACAAGTGAGATAGATAGAGGCATGCGTCAATCCACAAAATTCATAGTATATGCTTCTGCCGGATTTCGAGAAAAAAAAGCAAAATTTCCGCCTACTCAAGATTGAAATTAAAGGACATTTGGAGTTAGTATCCTATGATTGTAGTAGGCAAAACATAAAAATTATTTTGAATTGAATAAGCTTAAGACAGTAAGAAACTAAAGAGTGTAGTGTCGCAATGCCCTTCTATGGAATAACTGAGTTTCTCAAATCTTTGATTATTTTGAAAACATAAATCTCTCGAAGGTTATATATACAGCTATTTCTATATATAGATATACATAGATAATATGTACATACATCTATAACTTTCGGGCTTAGTACTTTATCAGTCCGGCCATCTCAGTTTTACTACCTAACTACATATATCTCTTGTAAAAATTGTCATAATCATCTTCTTCTTCATGGTCTGCAACACTTCTAGAAACATTTTATTCAATTTATTTTGCTATTCAAAGCAGCTCAAAAAAATCTGATAAGTTTTTTCACCAAATTTTATTTTATTCCGTTCTTGTGAATTTTAAAAATAAGATTTTTCTCGCTCAATTCTTTGTATGTCTTTCAATCCATTTGTGTGTTCTCTTCTTCTCGTTCTTCTTCTTCTTCTTACAGATACACATATGCATTGTTTACGTGTTGTTTAATTCCTGTATGCGTCAGAATATCTTCTAAAACCACCCTCAATTTTCTTCCAAAAGAAATGTCATCCTCTCATTTTCTTGCCACCCTCTACTCACATCCACAATCACGAAAACAACTCTACCACAAAATGGTCATAAGCAGTCCTAAAGACCTATATATTATGCCTTGGGACATAACTTATGTTTTTTTTCAATCGCACTCCGATTGTATCTCCAATTTGTTTTCTTTTATTCTAATTGGGAGGAAAATACGGAAAACATACAGAAAGATTGCGAGACAAAAAATCGTTTCTTTTGCAAAAAAAAGTAAATAACATAAAAATTCCAGAGCAAAGGTGAAAGAATGCATACTACATTTTTTTCTTCGTTATTTTCTTTCCTTCTTCCTTTTTCTCGAGAAAACATTCCTAACGATGGTGAGAAAATAGACGAAAAGTTAAGAGTGAACGATGAATGCAACCGATTCGTGCACATTTTAACAAATGAACAGATTATCCTCTTCTTTCATTACATGTAATTTATACGTGAAAATTGGCCCGTGAAGATGTTATACGTGAAGATTTCTACGTGAAGATGGTATGCGTGGAAATTTGTACGTGAAGATGTGTACGTGACAACTATTTCTAGATCAATTATTTTTTGAAAAATATATAAACAATTCGATATATATATGATAATTGACAGCAAACACTGAAATGTGATTACTACTTCACATAAATGGTAAACTATAGGCTTGATGCCAATTTTTTACTCCTGTATTTTGCGTTTGAATGATCATTGTGCATAGTTCTCGAGACCACTGTTCAGCTGTTCTTATTTTCTTTTCACATCTATTCTCTTCCATAATAGACCAGCTCTTTTTCTCTTGCACACAGACATTCTCCCAGCAATTTCACGTCTTCGTTGGTTTAATTTCTGAAACATTTTCAATGCCAGTCAATGGCAATGTTGGAGATAAATGCTTCAAGCAGCGAAGGTAGTAGTAGCTGCTTTTCACTGTGTATGCATCGAAACCAAATGTAAACTCTTGCTCTTATCCATTAGGATGGCTTGTAGTTCAACGATTAAGCCATCTCTAGCAATCTCTTTACTCCTTCATGCGAAAGTTTGTCGATCATCACCATCGTCGCTCTCCACAGTCAACAAAGGACAGCCTGTACCGAACTGCATATACTCTTTGAGTTTAATTTTCTCGTAAATTTCACCTCTCTCTCTCTATCACCTTGTACACGTTCTCTCAATTCAATGTCTACTCTCCACTTATTCATTCTCGTGCTCTCTATCATTTTTTTCTCTCATCATACATACCGCTCGTCGCTCTTTACCTCGTGCTGCTGTTCGCTCCGCCCTCATTTGCCTTTCATTCTCCTCAACTTCATTCCATTTATGGTTAAATGTATTACATACATTGAACAGGCATGAGTATTTTCCTTAGTTTTCCCTGATTAATTTCTATTTCTTTCCGATTACTTGCTTTTTTGTTCTTTGTTAAACTAATCATTATGAAATATTGAACACTTATGACGTTTTATCTTTTTTTCTACTATTATTTCTATATTTACATCATATTCTTATTTGTATTCAAACATATTTTTCTATTTTCTTGTTCATTTCTTGTTTATCTTTTTCTTTTCCTTTTTTTCAATTCGCCAAAGTCTATCTTACATAAAAAATATCATTTTTCTGGATTTCAGAATATGGTAATGCGACGAAAGTCGGTACATTACGGCGATTTGGACCTCAACCGGATTATTAATACTTTAGTGCAGGTTTGTTATATTTCTTTTATTGTCAAATTTGTCTTTTTTCGATTCATTTTCTTCATTTTCCCTAAAATCCTTCTGAAACGTTTTCTCAAATAACATTGAAACAAGGAAATGATTTCATTTAATTCTCAATATATTCTTCTATCCTATGTGATTATTGGTTGTTTAGCCTAAGAGAAAGCTTTTTTCAACGCTTTGCTCTATGTTGAAACAGCTTTTCTGACTCATTTGATTCCAATCATTCCAGTCAATCTAAATTTTTACATGAAATAAACCAAATATAAAATTAAAAAAAAACAATTTGTATGTAGATAGTTTCTTATAAATTTCTTAATTTTATAAGTTATTTATAGGTTAAACCATGGCAAAAAACTGTTGACATATCAGAGAATGAAATGAGAATGATCTGTGTCTTATCAAGACAAATTTTTATGAATCAGCCCATGCTACTGGAATTGGAACCGCCATTGAAAATAGCTGGTAATTTCTTTTTTTTTTTTTTTTTTATACTTTTCTATATATATTTTTTTATATTCAAGCTATATGAATAATTTTAAATTATATTAAAAGTAATATTATTTAATTTTCGAATATTTTTTTGTTGGAATAATTCTGTTATTATGCTCTCTTATTTCTTCAAATTTTGTGTTTAAAACCCAGTTTGTACTGGTCAAAACTTTTGAATATTTAAAAAAAAAGAAAACCAGCTAGCGATCATCATATACCCACGTACACTTTGCAATCATCCTAATAGACAAATACGCCAAATGATTATTTGTATAGCTTATGTTAATTTAATCAGCTTATTCTTTACAGCCTGTTTTTCTCTGATTCATTTCCTCTTTTCGTTCTTTCGTTCTTTCTTTTTTTTAAATAATGTAGAAAAGATATTCTAACAAGTGTTTAAACATAAGAAACAGATGAATGATATAAGATCATTTCATTTGCCAAGCTATACCTAGTTAAGTTCAAAAATGGGTTAATTCCTCTTCGTGTTAAGCTGAATTTTCATTATTTATAGGTGATATACATGGACAGTATTCGGATTTGTTGAGGCTATTCCATTTATCCGGCTTTCCGCCTGAATCAAATTATCTATTTTTGGGTGACTATGTAGATCGTGGACCAAAGAGTATTGAAGTAAGTAGTTTATATTATTTTTACAATTTATATATATTTATGTGTATGAATGAAATGAAAAATGAGAAAGAGAATGAGCATATTCTTCATTTTTTTTCAATCGTCATCCAAGCATCTGCTTGCTTACTAGTGAGAAAATGGAGAGAAGAAATCAGAATTTTCAATGACGATAGCGAGAATGTCATTTTCGTCCTTCGCTTCAACATCATCTCTGTCGTGATTGATTTAATCAGATGTATCTTCATCTCATACACAATTCAGAATATATCTGGTTAATAATTTTTAATATATAATAAATTGAGTAGGCGTGGAAGGTATCAAAAATTAATTTCCTCAATATCTAAAGCGAATATTTTTGAGTGAAAATATGGGCTTGTTGGAGATGCAACATAAAATGTTTTCTTGTTTTTGAAACTTATCAACTATTTTTAAAATATGATTCATTTATTATTATGACAAAAATGCCATAATAACTGTTTTTATGACATATACATGTATATATCTATATGTATATGTCCGTATACCGAAGCATGCCATCGTAACATTATGCAAAATATAAAATGAACTAAGTTTCTACTATCAAAACTATTAAACTTGAACTTATAATAAAACTATATGAACTAAGATAATGATATTTTCAAAGATATTACTTATCTTCGTAACTAATAATGTGTATATAAGTTAAATTTTTTGTAAGCTAACGTAAAATAGATGATTTCAATCACAACAGTTGCTTGTATTTTTGCTAAATTCAGTTCGGAGTTTAAAAACAAATCGCCTTACAACATCATGGATATACTATCACACACATACACACACTCACATACACAACTGAATTTTGGTTTACAACTTTACAAAACTATTTAAAAGCTTTTTCTCACCAAAATAACAAAATTTTTCAAATCAAGTAAATAGTACAACTGATTTTGAAAAAAAAAATAAAAAAATGTCAATCAGGGACTTTATTATAATAATTTTTTTTGTTTTTCAGACAATTGTATTACTGTTGTGTTACAAGATCAAATATCCAAATAATTTCTTTTTACTTCGTGGAAACCATGAAGTTGCCAATCTTAATAGGATATATGGATTTTATGATGAATGTAAGTATATTTGATTTTACTTTGGCAAATTTAATTTTCAATTTTCAAAGTGTTACATATCTTTGCTTCATCGACTTTAATAGATGATTCAATAAAACACTAATAATTATGAAATATTAATTCAAATAGAATGTCGTCATCAGTTACAGAAACGTTTAAATGAGTTTTCTATGATTACTCATAATCTTTTATTCCTAACCTGTCTCTTGCTTGCTTAATTTGAACGAAAAAAAAACGTTAAAGAAACTTGATTGCATAACCTTCTCGAATGTGTCAACATTCAACGACCTATGGCACATTCTTTTTTCCTATCGTTTTTTGCCTTGAGGCATATGTTTCGAAAGTTTCTCTCGCCTTTTTCATCTGCCTTTCTATTTGTTCTAAAAAATTTCTATTTGGACTCTTTTGCTGACGCCAAACTTTGCTTGTAAAACGACTTTCTAATGTGTGCTAACAGCCCTATGGCATGGATGGCCACGACCTATCCTTGTTCTTCTATTTCCCAGAAAAATTTTGCGATTTTATATTGGAAATACATAGAAAACGAGAGAAAAGGGAGAGAGAAAATAGTAAACTGAAGAAAGATAGGTAATTTGCTATAAGGACTAAGCAAAACTGGTTAGTCATGACTTAGTCATACTCAATAGGTAGCTAATACCTAACTAACTAGCTATCTAAACTGTACGAAGAGACAGTTCCTCCTAGTCTTTCTGGGAAGTTCTCAAATACTGTTTGAACAGCCAACAGTTAGAGAGAAACCAAAGAAAGAAAGAAAAAGTTTAAACGGCGATAAAACTAATGTTTTTCACTAAACTACTAGTTTTCGTTATTGGTATAGAAACATTTTTAAAAGTAAATAGTGCTGTAACTTCAATACATCCAGAAACAGGTAAGATAATAGTAGAAAAAGAATATTGCGGGAGTAGGGGTGGGGTGGGTATTATGTGGGTGGGGAATGGGAAGAGGAATAAGAGAGAAATGAGGAATAGTAAAACCTTTAATAACTATATTAAATCAAAATATTTTATATTTAAAATCTTTTTTTTTTTTATTAAATTTAAAACAAAAAAATATGTATATGTTCTTTTTTTTAAATTAATTGTTTCTCTTTTCAGGCAAAAGAAGATACAGTATCAAGTTATGGAAAACTTTCCAAGATGTTTTCAATTGTATGCCAGTTGCAGCTCTTATAGATAACAAAATATTCTGCTGTCATGGAGGTAAACTTAGTTTTCAAAGTTTGAAAAAGCCTTTTACGCCTTATTGCAACATGCAAAACCTTAATTTTCATCTATTTATATATCATTTGTTTTTGAGCTGAAATTCATTGGTAATCATACATTTTGAATTTATTTCAAGTTACCGAATTTGTTAAAAAGTTACAACTTCACACGTTTTCTGGAAATGAAAGCTACGGAAATTGAAATGAAAACATGGTATCGTCGTCAAATTCAAAAATATTCTGAAACTTTTCTTGTTTATTATTAATCTTATTTTTTTAAACATATATTTATTTCTCTCTCTCTTCTCTCTCTCTCTCTATCTCTCTCTTAGTTCCTCTTTTCTTATTTTTATAAAAAAAATGAATAAACGGTCAATGCCTAGTAAAGAAACAAATGTTTCACGTGACCCAATGAATACATTACATATATTTGTATCATAAAATAAAAAAAAAAAGATAAAAACCAGACAATCAATAAAACATTTTGAATATTTTGATTTTTCCCTTTTTAATTTTTTTTTGTTTAAGGACTATCACCTACATTGCGCTCGTTGGATCAACTAAAACGAATTTCCAGACCTTGTGATGTACATGAAACTGGTACGAGAAGATTTCTTTTTATCAATTAATTACATATATATAGATATCTTATCATTAAATTTTATTTTTATATTTCTTATAGGACTTCTATGTGATATATTGTGGTCAGACCCTGATGCAACCGTAGTTGGCTGGGCTCCTAATGAACGAGGAGTTTCATACGTGTTTGGGGTTGATGTCTTAGCTCAATTTCTGCAGAAAATGGACTTAGATATTGTAGTTAGAGGCCATCAAGTAATAAATTATTTATTCAATAATAAATAAGTAATATTATATTTTGTAGGTAGTTGAAGATGGTTATGAGTTTTTCGGTAGACGTGGTCTTGTGACCATATTTTCTGCTCCAAATTATTGTGGAGAATTCGATAATGCTGGAGCAGTAATGAATGTAGATGAGAATCTTCTTTGCTCATTCCAGGTATTTTTGTAGAAAATTTTCAGACTATTTTTACAAAATTATTTTCCAGATATTGAAACCGTTGCAATTGATGGAAACAAAAGAAAAGCAAAATTCTTTTGCTAATGGATTAGCAAATCTTGTAAATATTCGAATCGAACCTAAATCTCAGCAACAAAAACGGTTTCGAAGAGGAGTACTGTAGATTAAAGTTGAAAATCAGTTGAAAGCTTACATATGCTTGCATTTTGACGATTAACTTCAATATCCTCATATGTACATATATTCAAATCGTTTCTTAGACAATTTTTTAAAATAATTTGTATCAAGCTGAGTTTATCAGTTTTCAGTTACAATTTTGTTTTTTTTTTGTGTTTTTTCGGGTACATATCACGTAAAATGTTTCTATAGATTTAAGAGTTTTTGTGCATAATAGTTATTCTCACCCACCCTTCCTCCCCTCTCCCTGTCTCTCTCTCTCTTCATATCTATAAACTACCCTCCCTCTCTCTCTCTTTTCCTTCTTTATTTCAATATTTTATGTAAATCTTCTACGTTTTTTTTGTGTTTTTCTCATTAAGAATATTGAGAACTTGTTGAAATATCGTGTATATCATGTAAAAAGAGAAATTTTTAGTGTATATACTTTTATATAATTTCCAACCAACCCGCTCTTCTTCCGTTTACCACAATCATTTTCTTTTATTTCGGGTTATAAAATAAAATAATCAACTTATTACTTTTTTATTCTTTAAATATGAAAAACAAGAACATACAACATTGTAAATCAAATAATATTATTTGAGAAAACACTAAGTATACAGAAAGAATTACAGATCCGGAATAATTAAAGGAAAAAAAAGTTGTTCATATAGTATATTCATAACTATGCTAAAATTATATTTTTCAACTCTAGTTTTATCATATACACAATACATAAGTACGTACCTTAGTCAAGCATGTCAATAGTGATACCAGAAGACTAACAATCCAACTTTAATGAAAGAAAAATGTTTTTTGTCTTTAAAGAAAAAATTATTAAACTATATATTTCACCAAAAATGAATAAATTTGTTTAAAATTTATATTTTTTTCAAACAATAAATTATAAAAATAATAAAATATTTTATATTTTAAATGACATTTAATATTTTTAAAGAGGTATACGATGAAAATCAATAAGTACTGTTAAGCTGGCTAGGGATACTCCAATGAGAACCATAACGAACATAACCATATATGGAAAACAACCACATTCAGAATATAAATCTCCATTTCTTAACAGTAAAACATCAACTTAACCTCAAATATTTGAACAAACCCTTCACAGCCATCTAATAATCTTTGAATTCGTTTGAAGTTGTTGCCCGCTGCAGTTGTGCCTTGAGATGTGGTTCTACTTCTGCTGGCACCACCAGTAGTATTCGACATTGCCGTTGAGCTGGATCTTGAGGTTGTTTTAGATCTGGTCTTAGATCCACTGGTTTTGTTTGACGTCTTTCCACGAGAGTTCGGCGCCTTAAAGCATTAAAGCTTTGCGAATAGGTTTGAAAAGAAAATATACTTACAGGCTCAAAATCATCTTCCGTTACACTCTCCTTTCCGTGTTTTCTGAACATTTCAAAAACCGCATAAAAAAACTGAGTTTACTTACTTAATATAATATTCAATATCACCAGGCATCAGAAATTGAAGCTTAAGAATGAAAACTTAAAACTTTACACGTGAGAGCATTACACGTGGATTATTAACTTATCCATTAATTTTCACGCCAAAGTTTATCAATTTGAATAAATTGTTGAAACTGTCTTTTAAATTTTTATTTCTAAGTTTTTCTAATTTTTTTTCTTAATACTTAAAATTAAAAATGAAAATGTTGTTCCTCATTTTTAGGATAAATACAGTATAAAACAAATAAAAGTATTGAAGAAATTAAAAAATATGGGAGAAATGATATAAAGAATCCATGTGCATGTAAGCAATAAGGAAACGTTCCAGTACTGAAAATGTTTTTAAGAATAAAAATAATTTCCAAATTATATTTTATAAAAACCTTAAAGCTGCCAAAATCCATAAAACTGATCTTCCTTTACTCATTTGTTCCATTTGTTCCGATAAATTAACAAATTGCTCTTAACATTTGATATATATATATTTAAAATTATAGTAAAACTGTTGAAGATTAACCTGATATTAAACATAAAGCTGTGTTACACGGTACAGATACTACAACACTGAGCATCCATACTAGAATTGAAAGAGCTGCAGTATAATGCTGAAAGTTTTAGTTGAGAGCATAGCAAACTTCATCTATATACCAACCTTTGGTGGTAAGAAAGGATATATTGAAGTTATAAGAATAACAGCTTGTAAGAATACAGCTATAGAATATCCTCCAATGATAAGGAGTCGCCTACAAGTTTTATCTATACTATGACAATGTTTTTCCTTTTTTACCTATCCAAAAGGGTGAAATATAGGATGAGGATAAGAACAATTTGAGCTAACGGAAAGGTTACAGATAGAATTGAAGCAGTTTCAAGTGTTGTTCCAAAACTTTCAAAGATAAGTATGGAATATCCTAATGTAATAGGAACTCCAATCGACTGGAATCATAGTTAAACGTAAGATGATGTATTGGTAAATAATAAATATTACCACATTCAGAATCATTAGTACATAAACAAGTAAATAAGGAAAGTTTGATGATTTACTGGAGTTTGTTGTTGTTGAGACACAATCCACGACATCATTAACATCACCATCGTCATCATCATCATCATCATCATCTATTTCTTCTTGTCGTTTTGATGGTGCGAACAGTAGATAGACGCAACCTATAGTTATTTTAACCTTGACGAAAGAAGAAACAGAAATTTGCAGAATTTTTTCTGATCTATTGATATTCATTAACAAACATACCACATGCTCCAGTAAACACAGAAGAAAAGAGAATAATATTAGCAAATTTCCATTTTAGTACTTGCAACAAGTTGATCATAAATGTTGCAAATGCAAATGCAATTCCCAAAACAAAAAAATGAGCTGGTCTCCTAGGATAGCTGATAAGCTCAAACAGCAAAACTGTAGAAGCTACAAATCCAAGACCAGCTCCACATCCAATTAAAAAACGACCAAATGTTAAGAAAAAGGTTCTTAATTATTAGGAAAAATGTTAAATTTTCTATTAAAAACTGGATATTCACGTTGGTATTGCCGCCAAAACTGATCCAACTATTAAAAGCCATGCATCCACTTTCAGCACGCGACGAGTGCAACAAGGTTTAAAGGCTAAGAATAACGTAGACACAAATTTTCCTTAAATGTTCCTTAAAGTTGATGAGAATGAAATTTTGAATTTTTTTTTTTTTTTAATGTAAAAGTTACCTAATGGGAAGGCAGCAGTAGCAATAGCATAATCTGTCGGATCAAACTCAGAAGATGCAGAAGACAAAACACTTTGCTGACAAATTTGAAGAGCCGAAACCAACGATAGAACAAAGCCAAGCTTCATTTTGTATAACTTAATAAATCAAAAAAAAAGAAATGGTTCCATTTTCCGTTATAAGAGCGAGATATTGTGTAAAATTAATCAATAGATTAGTAACACTACTGTGGTTATGTCTGCTCTTTCTTAAAATAACAGCATTGGTCCACCATGAAATAAAAAAAAAGAAACAATCGTACGACTCAAACAAATATTTGAGAGAAACGCAATGATGATTCAAATCATCTACAGAAACTTGGGGGAGGGGGTAGTTTATCCCTAATTCGATAAATCTCTTGTAACTTAAAGGAAAGCACAAAAACATAGGCATTATAATAGCTGCTACAGTGAATCTTATGCAATATTATAAGTATTAGCTTTAAGATACATTTATATTTTTAAATAAGTGTTGAAGATAAAGATGAAGCTGTAAATCCCAGCTTAAAAGCAGCCTAGAAATTGTCAAAATCAGCATGTTTTCTGCGGATGACACAGCTAAACTCAATGACAGATTTTCTTGTTCTCACGAGATATTATATATTAAAATTATATACAAACAAATCTTTATCGTATATCCTAAAACAAATATTGAATTTTTGAAGATCAAGATTAACTTAAACATTTTATATTTTTATTATTTCTCATTTATTTCATGATTTTCGACAGCTCACTTCTTAGAAAAAAAAAGAATGAAATACAATTTCACGTTTTACGGCATTTTTCTTAATTCAATATACATAAAAATACTTATTCAAAAAATATTAAATTTAATAGTTTTTCTTTTTTAAAATATATTTTATAATTAAAATTAACATATAGTATATACATATAAATATAAATATAAATATAATATTTCTAACTAATAATATCTAAAACTGAAAACATTTGCTTCAGAAACAAATATTTTATTCATTGGTTTTTTTTGATACAAATAAAAAACAAATTTATTTTCTTAAATTGAAAATTATGATCAATATAAATTAATAAAAATATTATTGTAAATGTATTGATAAACTATAAATATTTATAGTTTTCTCTAAAACCCTAGCTATGAAAAAAAGTTTTATATAAAACTTTGAATATATGCTAATTACAAATCATCAAAAAACTAAAAAAAAAGCAAATTAACGATCATATTTGAATACGTATGAATTCAATTGATATAATTTATATTAATAATTAACTATTAAACCTATGCTTATTTCAAGAAAATCCCACACACTATTGAAGATTGTAATTAAGTTGAACATTTCAAATACTTTGTCCGCTTAATACTGCTGCACTATTGAGATTATATGATGGTGGTGACATGGTAACAGTGTTCAAAATTGATCTGATAAGCAAGATATTATTTCAATTCATTACTTTGCAAAATCTGCCTTATGCATATAACATCAGAGAACTGAATGTGTTATGGAGAGAGAAACGAAATTATTAAAAATTGATTCGTTGTCCAATTTCTTCTGTCTAATATCAAAAGACGACCATTAATGGAATACCATCCATACGAAGTATAATAGTTCCCGTTATAATTGTTACACAATTGATTAATAAACGATATCAAAAATTTTTCGTTCATCATTTCGCCAACCATCGTTTTTAAAATGTCCTTTATTATTTAGTTTTTCTAGGGTTAGTTGTCACTTACAGCTAAATCTCTTTTGTCACTTTTATAATTGTGAACTCCTTCAATTGATCTTTCAACTTTTTTTTTTCCTTGAAACCCATTCAAACAAAAATTACTGTGAAGATTTAGCAGAAAATATGTATCTCGAAATTATAAAGGATCATGAAGACTACAAGTTGCCCCTAGAACATCTCCCCTACATCTTCTTCCAGTGACCACAGAGCAGAAGACGAACAAATAAATATTTGACTCAATGACAATTCAAATCAACTATAGAAAAATCAGTAGGGGTAAGGTTCATCTCTACTGGATAAAATTCATGACAACGTAAGGTTAAATACAAAAACATTGGAAACATAAAAACAATTCATGTTAACCGTATTTAGTATCATTAGCACTGACTTGAAGACACATTCATAAGACAAACGTTGACCAGAAATAAGAAGCTGCAAATCTAAGCTTAAAACAGCCTAGAATTTGTCAAAACAGTATTGTGCTTCAGTTAGAGACAATTTCAGTAACATAATTCATCCTTTTATAAGAAATTACATTTGAAAATTGTGAACAAACAATCATGAACAGTATAAAAGTGCAGGCCTAATAAGAAACAAACGAACATAAGTTATATATATGTATCTGTTGTGGCACAAGGAACATAAAATATTTTGAAAATAGCCAAGAAGCAGCTGATTAATAGGATACGAAAATAACAAAATGGAATAATAATCATACAGTTACGATTAAATGCTTAACATGCTAAAAAAGAACATCAAACATCACCAAACATTGTGTGAAAAAGAATAATTGCGTACCAGTAAAATTCGCGACATTAGTCGAACTTTCAAGTATAAATGGATATTGGGTTAATTTGGCATCAATGAGTACAAAACATTACTTCATTGATTAATCGTGCTTTATGTTCTGATCGTCCAAAACCTAGAAAAAGAGAGAAGTGTTACATACAAATTTGTCATCATTCCCCTACCTCTTCTACGACTCTTCGTTTGATAAATTCTCGAGATTCTGATTGGACGTACTCGTTCTTCAATGCAACCTGTCTCAGTACCCAATCAATTCTCAATTCATCCATGGAATTCCAGCCGGGATGACTTGTTTCTGTTTCCACAATCTCTGAAAAAAAAGTAATCATTTTGAGTGATTTATATAACAGCAAACCTAAAACAGCAGCTCTTATATCCTCTTTCCAAGCTTCTTCATCCTTTTTCGCTTCTTCATCAAACTGAGGAGCGCTATCGAAACAGACCACAATAGCTGTCATGTTATCTTTAGATCCTTTCCATAAGCAAGCATCCAGGACCTAAAATGGAAAGATTAACACACAGGAAGAAAAAAGAATACAATTACATCGTTACATACTGTTTCCAAGTTGTCACCATTTACATTAAGACGCGCACGAACAAATGAGCATAGTTCCTCATTTTCCATGACATCGTAGACGCCATCGCATGCCAAAACTAAGAATTCGTCGTTTTCCTGAATATTACATTGAAATCTCAATTTTTTACAGAAACATACCTTAGATCTAGACAAAACGTATACATCAGGTTCGGGGGAAACAAGCTGTTGAACAGCGCTAAGGTCTGGGCTTCCTTTATACTCGAAATCGCCGAATGCTCTGAAATTTTTTTGCAATGAAATAATAGGATTTCGAAATACCTAGACACAGCCAAACTTCCGTTTATTCTGTGAATCATAACAGAACCACCAGCCTTAATAATTCTTTCTCTCTCTTTGGTTAGGTTGGGCTGAAAAAAACCATAACTGAATTTCTTGATAAATAGATTTACCTTATGATCGTCAGTACCAAAAACTTCTCCTGACTTTCTTGAATAAACAGCACGGGAATCACCTAAAACTTTTATGACGACGAGTTAAAATCATTTCAACTAACCTAAGTTCGCGATGATAGTGTGAGTTGGAGTGATGATAGCACAAACAGCAGTAGTACCACTGCGATCTCTTTCCTAAATGCTTGAGATAACTTTGGTATAACTACTAAAGAGAAACCTTATCGAGTTCTTCTCTCATCTTTTCATCCATTTGTAAGAAACCTTCAACAATTCCCTCTTTCATCAGCTCAAGCAGTTCGTCAGTAAGTGTATTGTTATTTTCAAGCAGTTTTTCACTCAGCTGAAATTGCAATGATGTATAGAACATTTTTAATAAGCTACCTGCTGGAATTTTTCAGTGTTAATCAAAGTATCCATTATATAAGCAGATCCCAAATTTGCTGCAACATTACCGGCATGCCCGTCAAAAACAGCAAAGAAAGACCAGCCTTTGTAAGGTTCAACTTTTCCCATTGAATACTAAAAAAATTAAAATAATGAAATAATACAACAAATTAAAACCTCCAAAACGTGAGCATCTTCCATATCTACACGCCAACCTTGCATACTGCCGAGAGCGAACCGAAGACCCTAAGAAAAGAAAAAGTAAAAAAGCTTTTTTAGGTTAGTAAAATACATTTCCATCTCCAGAAGAATTGGTCTTCACTGTCCGAGGTTTGTCCAAGAATGCTCCCATGGTTGGATTATCGGTTATTTCTACAAGACCACAACGAGTTATACGCCAGGTACGAAGAACAGGACTAGTAGCCAAAGGAATCTGCGAGAGGGAATCAGAGTCAGATTTGTCATTGACTAAATAAGACATCGCATTCTGAAATGGGCACGTGCATGCAAAACGAAACCGCTAGATATGCTATAAAATGGGATCACTTCATAAATTAGATAGAAATCAAGACGGGATTACAGAACATGTTTTAACTTAATTACAAAAAAAATCGAAGTGATATTAGGAAAATGCGAGAAAGCGCAAAACAAAAACAAATTTAATTCTGTGTCCGCTGATCTGTATCTTCATGCAGGGTTTCCTATAGTTCATGCAAAAATTAAAAGAGACTAAAATGCGTGTAAATCAGAATTCATAATTGGTGAAAAGAAAACTAGATATGACTATGGCAAGAAAGTGAAGAAAAGAAAAACACAAACAAAGATTGGTAAGACCGCAAGGATTTTTAATTTGAACTACTACAATGTTACAGCTACACATCGTATTTAGAGCACTTAAAGTTTCAAAATAACCTTTATGATAAAAGAACACAATAAAAGGATGAAATAGACATCAAATATTGAAAGTTATTCAATGACATCATAATTTCGCAAGGAAGTAAGGTGGGCAACGCCTCTGAGGCTACCATAGAAAAAACGCCAATCAATAAAAAACGTCAAGCTCGTACATTGGCGTAATCATGGCCGCATTACAGCTACAAGCAAGAGACAGAATTATAAACAAGGTGATAATTTCGAGATAAATATATTACAAAATTTGATTGTTTTATATAATTCATTGATTCTTTATTAGTAATATTGTTATTATTATTATTGTTATTATTATTATTGCTATTAGTAAAGGAATTCTTATTTTACAAATTCTTATTTAACAAAAACGGGAGGTATTTTGCATTCAACATCACTAGGAACTATTTTAAGTTCAAGAGGAGTTGCTACCGGCAATTGTTTAGGAATAATAGGATTTTTATTGTTTGGTCCCGGTGGTTTAGGTAAAGGTGCCGCTTGTATCTTCACAACCTGCAACATACTTTATATAGTTAACAACAAAGATTAGTATAAATATTAGTATTTAATTTTGTAGAAATATTACTGATTTAAAAAATATATGAATCTAATTATTCATAAAAAAACAAAATTAAATTTTAAATTAAATGAAAGCAACCGGCGTGTAGCGCATGAAGAACGAAAAATAGATTTTACACGTGAACGTAACGTGACCTTTCGAATGATCATATTTCACATGATAACTAATCTATCCTTAGTGATATAATTGCGAAGAAATAGCAGCAAGTTTTTAAGAACCAAAAATATTTTGTTTTATATGGTTAAACATATGATTTCCGGCATTTTGGTCATTTCGATTTGCTTTGACTTTACGGCTTCAGTAATTTTCGTATATATTATATTAAATTGATCATAAAAGAAAAGTAATAACCAATGAACTTACAGGGGAAACGAATCGTTGCCTTCGACAACCACACATTATTTTGTCCCGATAAGAAGGTAATATTAAAAATATAAGAAAGAAACAGAATATTGGAAATAAAAAGGTCCAAATACGTGTCGCCTCCTCATTAATAAAAACGTCCAATACATTTGTTGTATTTAAGAAAAAAGTTAGCGATACAATACAATCTAAAGGAATTTTAATTTAATGTTGAAATTTATTTTTTTTACGAACACAGTACAGCAACGGAAGGTAGATGTACTAAAATGCCAAATAAAATTGCCCAGCCTAGACGGGATCTAGCATCAAAGACGACAGGATCTAACCTGTCCATTGTTGGTCGGACACCAGAACAGCAAGTGAAGGCTGGTATACTCTAGACTTTAATCATTAGAAAATTTCTTTTTTTCCTCTTTTAAATTTTTTGTTGACATTTCCTTTCATCTAACTAACCAGGCCGATAATTCCAAAAGATATTGGAATAGACAATATCATAGGGACTGTTATAAAAAGTAAAAGAATTTTAAAAATTGATTCCGGAACAAAGTTATAAACAGCATTCATTATGAAAGAATAAACAAATATCATGAAAAAAGGTATCCTAAATCCATATATAAACATAAAAATGGAATATTTCGTATAAATGCTTACCAAGTACAGCAACTATAAATTTGCTTTCGTTTCGTCCCAACTTTCAAAGCCATGAACAAAAATATAGGCATCCCCATTAATAGAGTCATTACGGCTGTTGTTGATGCCAAGTTATAGCCCAAATATGCCGCAGTTTCACTAAAATTAACAGATCATATTGGTTCATTAATTAGGATTTGATACAATGGTGATCCCCGAGAACATAAAAACTGTATTGCAATGATTCCAAGCTTCAAGCCATTTCCCATAGTTATAGCAAGACCAACTAGGCTCATATAAGCCTCCGTAAAATCTCTTTCAATAAAAATATTACAAATCCAAAATGCAGCTACAAGCAGACTCTCTATTACGGTCAATGACCATCCAAATAGACCTAATAAAATATATTAAAACGAATATTATACTATATTAAATAAAATTTTTATTATTATGTAGCTGTTATGATGATGTTCATTGTTTTAATTATTTTAAACTATAAATATACTATATATCATACTTCTATATAAAGCAGATTCTATGGAATATACGAAAGGATAGTCACATTCTCGTATTACTAGTTTGCCTCTAGTTACATCATAACAGTAAATGTCTTCTATTGATTGATTCATTGATTTCTAACCTTGAGCAGTTTTTGTTATCAAACAAATCCTAAAATAGAAAAAAAAAACATAAGAATGACATCACGAGTAAGTAAATATGTCCAAATGAATGTTAGTATTTGGGAGCTCAAAATGCTACTGTAAGTACTTTAATCGAAATAATTTAAACACACTAATTCCATCATAACAGTCTTTAGTCAAATATATTTTTCATAACTATTTATTTATATGAAATAAAAAAAAATAAGAAAGTTGTCGTCTAGATAAACTGCAGAAGAAATGTTTCTATTCCATTCATTGAGTTACAGTGGTGGAACAGGTGATTTGGGTTTGAGCAAATCTAAATCTTTCATTAAGCCAGGTGACATGATATATCATTTGATATTATATTTTATAAATTCCGTGTAATTTTATAATAATTATATAGTTTGAAGTATGAAAAAACCAAGAAAACGAATTTCAGGTGTACTCAGTCTTATGAAGTATTTGGATAGAATGAAAACTTATAAAACAATTTATTTACATTTTCATCTCATTTTGCACAATATAAGAAAAAACAGTAAAAAAAGAAAATATTCTTTTTTTTCCATCAGATTTCAAATGAAAAAACCCGAAAATATTGAAAAAGAAAAGTATTTTTAATAGATTTGAATTGTTACTATACAATATAACTTACAGTTATTTATGTTATTTTCTTAATATTAATAATAATAAATATTTTTATTTTAATTTTATTATATTAAAATACTAAAATATATTAATTATGGTTTGATCATTAATGATCTTTACATTTATAAATATTTCTTTGAATCATATATAATAAGCGTTGACTGCTGCCTTAACAACGTTATTATAATCGATGATCAGTGTGAATGGTGTTGTTGAAATATATGAGAATCGTCTCTTGTTATATTTAAAACTGAAATCGAAACAATTCTTGATGTGAAGATGTACGTAATGTTCAAAATCCATGTGAAAGCCACGTGTAGAAAAATCCAGTATGTCCTTTTTCCAATATGTTGCAATAGTATGGTTGATCTTTACTCGTCACCAGTTTTGTTGTTAAAGATGCGAAAAATAATAAAAATTCAGAAAGTATAATTCATTTAAAGAAAAAAAAAGTTTATTTAGTATAATATAGATATAGATATATATGTGTTTATAATATTAAAAAGCTACAACCCGTGATTTAATAATTCTGAGCTGATTGTAAATGGTAAATATTATTATTTAATGTAATACATAAAAATTTCCCTGATGTTAATACATGTTAGTATAGTTAATTTGAGCTTTTTGTACTCTCTAATTTTGGGAAATATTTATGATATGTTAGTAAATGTTAATTGAATTAGAAAAAAAGAAAATATTTGAAGAGAAGTTTTGTAATGCTGCTTGTATTATGACTATTAAACGACGGCAATTAATGATAACTAAATATAATATTATTTACATAATGTTGTTTTCTGAGGGCTACGGAATGAGCCACGTGGAATACGAGATCTAAATACATTTATTATTAATATAATTATATTTATTCATTATTTTACCTTTGAAGAGGACTAGATGGATAATGTATTGGACTACCAACATCAGGAGCTTTTGAAAAATCAAGCGAGAGAAGAGACAATTCACTGCCAAATGAACGTAAATCTAGTGAAGACAAAGCGTTTTTGACCTGAAAATAGATTTCTGTTAAACAATGTTTCTCTTTTTCTTTCTCATACCTTGATTCGTTTCATCACCAAATCGTTGGATGAGCTGGCTCTCAGTATTGGAAACAGTGTTTTTGGTATATTTGTTAAGCAGACGGAAGTTTTTTGTTTTAAACTAAATTAAACATAACCAATACAAAGTTACTTTACTATTCTTACCTTGCAAGCTGAATAACTTGGTTTTGGCAGATTATGAAATTTGTCTGAATCACGCCATTTCCAACGTTTTCAATTTCATGCTCCAATTCTTCAAATTCACTCAATTCTTCGTCTTCCTCTCTGAAATAGAAATAAATGAATAAAGGAAGTGTTAACATGACTAACTCTACAAAGCTTTCGCTTATTTCCTCAGGACCTGCAGGTTTACTATTGTGAACTTCTTCAAGTTTTCTATGTATCTCTTCCATGTGATTAGTTACGAAAAGTGATGGTGTTGATGTACGAGCAGGTGAAATTGACAATTTACTGAAAATATAATATATTTTTCCTTCCCTAAGAATAAAATATGTATTACCTCATATCTTTAACGTCTAAATCTTCTGAAGAACTACGACTGGCATATCCGCCATCTGAATCAGATGATCCACGAGTTTCTTTGCCGTATTTATTGGATCGGAAGGAGCATAGAGTTGAATAAAGTGTGCTTTCTAAATCATAACTTATACATACTTAATTAATCAATATTTACCGTATTTATTCTTTTTCTTCTTATCTGGAATTCGTTCAGGAGCATTTGGCATAATTGATGTTCTTGCATTGTAGATAATAGTAACTAAATCAGCTGCACTGAAGACATTAATTGGACTTTTTTCGAATTTCGCCATCATTTTTCCGATTTCCCGATACATTGAGCAGTTTTCATTTAAAGTTATTCGTGTTGGCTTCAAGTCATTAAGATATTTAAGTCCAAGTAATAGCTCATCGACATCAATTGTGGGGCAATTGAATCTATCTTTCATCATACTTGCAGTTTCTTTCCATGACGTTATATCTGACGGAGCAATCTTTGATGACTCGTCGTTTTCAGCAAACATGAAATGTAGATAACTCAATCCTGAAGGGGCTGAGTTCATAAGAGTAGTCATCAATACCAATGAATGTATGGAGCAAGATGGAAGCGGTTTCGTCATACTTAATACGAACAATGCGACAAGATTAATGTTCGAAGCGTCAATCTCAGACATGAGTATGATTACTCCTAACGATGATAACTGCACTTTCTCAGCTTCTATTTTAGATTTGATGTGTAATGACCACGCTGAGCAATTAAGTTCTTGACATGACAGTTTGCTGGATCCAAGCATAAGCCATTTTGCATCCAAATCTAGTTTCATAACATTTTCGAATTTCCCACTGATTACGGCAGTTCGTGAACATCCAAAGCTGACCTGAATAGTTGTTTAGTCTTTTTCTTTAAAAATAATGCTCACGTTATTCATATTGCTGAAGTTAACAGATGAATGTACTGTGGATGAAAACAAAGAAAATGTGTCAGATTGAGAAGTTGAAGAATAATTTCCGGATACTGTAGCAATTTCTCCATTGATAACACATTGGAAACAATCTTCAATGTCTGCATTCAAGTGTAACTCGCTACTTTCAATTGCTGTTCCATTGATATTCTAAGAAAGCTTTCTATCTGCAAAACTGAACAAACATTTACCAACCTTGAACTTTCCATTTGTAACAGTTAGACTCTCTTTTGCAAAAATTTCCAGGAACTTCAAGCTTGCAACAAGTCCAGTCATTTTGACTTTAACTCCTTCAATACAAATTTCTGATTCGGGAGACGAGCCAACAATAGATCCAGAAATGAAGACATCACTTCCCTAAATAATATAAAAATATTTTTGATTTGAAATATTCTAAACCTTAATAGCTGATATGAATAATTTCCCTTCTACCAATAAATTACCATGTATGTATAATGCTGATGTTAAAATGGTAGTAGCATCAGCCTTAAAAAAGAATTAATATAGTTTATGATATGCTGGTCAAACCTCTCCCAAAGCTCTCAACCGGAATATCGCATCAGGCATTATTTCGATCGAAGAAGCAGTTATATCTCCTAGAGCTACAATCTGATGCAGATCAAAGGCAACATCAGATTTTTCTGCTTGGAACGTGTTAACCTATAATTCATTTGAAAATTAATGTTGAAAATAAAAAAATAACTGAACCTCTAGTTGATTTTTACATGCAACGATCACTTTTTCAAAGCCGGATGACACTGATAGTCGTCCACATCGTAAAGTACCGTCAAGGAAAATACGAAGTTCTTTTGCACTTCCGGTAATAACCAAATTGTTGACTAATACATCAGCAGCTTCTCGAAGATGTAGCAATGCAATATCAGTTTGTGGCCCTCCAAGTAGTATTTCTAATCGGTCAATATCGATTGTAGAGTTGAGAGTAACAGAACGTTGAGCAGCACATCCAAGGGACAATTGACGGTTTTCATCAACAATCGATGTAGCTAATAGAAGATCGCTTCGAGCAGAAAAACTTATTCTTCCTCCACGTAGAAGTGACGATGCATCCTGGAACAATAAAATATAAGAAGATTCAGAAGGATATAAATCACCTTAACAGCCAATTCAAGTTTATGTGCGCACAAGTCTAAGTTGGTTTTGGCTTTGATAGATCCTCCTAAACGAACCCAATCATTTGACGCAGATAACAGTTTCATCTTGTTCTTTGATTCCATGAACCCCTGAATGAAATATTTTATATTTTTTCTCAAATATCTAATATTACTTCATCATTATTGAAATTTTTCAGACGAATATCCATATTTTCCGAAGCAAAGATTCTTCCTAGATTTTCTAGTGTACCTTCACCCATAACATATAGATAATCACAAGCTAATGTTCCTTTGTTTAACAATAATTCTTCGATTACTATTTGGAGAGATTTCACATGGTTTTGTTTATTTTCCGAGGTTGTTAATCGACCTTTTTGAATCCAACTATTAGCTAATAGATGAACTTCCTCAGCTTGAAAGCGAATTTGACCCTCGTGATACCATGTTTCTGCGCATATTATTCCTTCCATCTGTGGATTCTTAGCCAAAGAAACTATGGTTGAACCCTTTAGAGTTGTCAATGATCCACATGCAATCAGTGTGTTGAATTCAATATCTGGATTTGGACTAGTAATTCCAATTAATCTTAAGATAGCGTCTTCAGATATTTGAATGGATGAAAAAGGAGCAATGATAGCTGTAGCAGACAGACGACCAGATAAGATGAATGCAGGAAACGAATGTCTTTTGCGTGGGGTGGAAGGCAGGAAACAACTGAAAGTCCACAATTCAAAATATACTGATGAATGGTTTCAAAAACCTGTTTCCTTTTATGGTCAGTGGACTGCTCAAGATATCCCATTGACCCGTAGCATGCAGTTGTGATTCTCCAGAATAAGGAACAGTAACTTCAGCTTCATTAGCTCTCAAGAATCCATCAAAACGACAAGCTTTTAAGCATCTGAATATATTAAATTGATATAAACTATAAGATAATGTATTCACCGTAATAGAAAATGGCTACATACGATTCTTCCGTCCCAATTACACGATGAATCAGAATGAAGAACTAAATCAAAGCTTTGCTTTACAAAAATTGTGGCATCAGAAGTTTGTTCAATTTTTCCAATAGTAAACATGCCATTCTTTTCAACCTTTAAATATAAAATATAATTAAAATCTTATATTTAGATATCTTACCTGCCAAAATGCTTGATTCAAGAAATATCCAGCAGTAACAGTAGCTTTACTGAATGTTGCAGATTTTCCTCCTTCTAATGTAATTAAATCTTTTCGAACATAAATCTATAAAAAAACAATTTAAATAATTTTCTATGAATATTATAATCTTTACATTCATTTGATCAACAACCCATATACCAGCTAATGTACAATTTCCTTCACATGTTAATGTGTAATTTCTGCATTCCAGCTTTGAAGAAGGATAAAAATCTATTTTATCTTTAACTTGAATATGACAATCTTCAGACGAATTCAAAAATCCATAGCTTTTCATACTGAAAATTATTTTATTTCTTCTTTATTTGATTATGTTTCTTACATATTAGCTTCAATACTTGTGTTTTCTTCTACAAGTATCTTTCCACTTTCGCCAAGTTCGAACGTATTGGCAGCTTTCAACCATAGAGATCCGATTTGCCATGAACCTTTGTGTGACACATTGCCTTCAGATGCAATTTCCATCTAAATACAAGTTTTACAAATGTTTTTTGTTTCATCTCATAACAACCTTTTCCGATTCAATGTATGAATTTGAATAAAATGAAATACTTCTTGAAGCATCAACAGCGAATGTTTCACCAACTGACCATATGCCATCACAATCAAAACTAAAAATAGTAAAATCATTATTCATTTCTAATGAAATCATGTACTTGTTTAGTTAAATCAAATTCTAACCTTTTACTTGTAATTCTAGCGAAAATTTCATGATTGATGATAGCACTTTCAGTAACTCTTATAGTTCCTTCACTGTTAATGATAAATGTTTTGTGTTTAACTTGGCCTAGAATTAAATATTTTAAAAATAAAATCATGTTACATCAAAAAAGAAAAGAAAAAAGATTCACGTGCTCACATACCTGCGATTGTAACATCATTACCAACTTCTAATTCAACCCATGAACAATTCCAAATAGAATCTTTTTCAACTGTAGCACTACTACCAATCTATATATAATATAATTTATTTTAATATTATTTATATTTAAATTTACTTTCATTTGTAATTCTTTTGATGATAATTGTGCACAATCATCACATCTTTTTCCAATTACAGCTAAAATAGCTTCTGAAGAAATGATTCCACGTCTAGACAAATAGAAAATCTTTTTTAATTTTAATATATTAATTACTAACTTCCAATCATGTACTGTAAATAAAGCATTTATCAATGTTATATTTGCCCTTTTCTGATTAAGCATTGATTCTTCCTTCTTTTCTCGATATTTCCTTATAGCTTCTTGTCTCAGAGTTAAACTAGTCTTTTTGATCTTTAAATATATAAAATTTATTATTTTATATTGAAGTTATAACTTACATTATGAACTTTATCATTGAGATCCACACCATTTTCTATGAGATGTGCTGCAGCATCAGCATTTTGTGATGTAATAGCATTCTGCAGTGATGCGGTAGATGGAAGACATGATGTCTTTGAACGTATTCCTCGAATTTCTTTCAAAGCATCATATCCTATAGTAAAATATTTTATTTTAATATAAATATTTTGTATATATTACCCCTTCCTGCACTATCTATAGATCCATCCATCAATGATAGTAAACTTTCACCAATTTTCAGCTCTGTTCTATTTGTGGATATGATACGACCATAGTTTGCTAATGATCCCGAAATTTGGAGTGATAATGTATCAGCAACTATCTGCGCTATTTTCTAAATTTAATGAACATTTTTTTTCGAATCAAAAAATGAAATCAAAGGACATACCGAAACATTCAAAGATAAAGTTTTTTTATTTGATTTATTCTTTTCTTTTTCATTTGATTCTCCGATACATCCATCAACGCCAAGATGTAGTAAGCTTGAATTCACAACAACGCAGAGATGTCTCGGTTCTTGTGATGTTTCATGTGGATATATACGGCCATCTAATTGCATTTTACGAGATATTACCTAAAACAATTAGTTCATCTTAGTTATTTATCAAATATTAATATACTTACTCGTAGTTTTGATGTGCTTAATAAAGATTCGGTTGCAACGACAATATTCTGAGCCAAAAGAATGAGTCGTGTACTCAAAATTCGAGCATTAATGTGCATTGTACCGATAGTTGATTCAAAAGTAACACTTTGAGCTTTGATATTGCCTACAATATCAAGATTGGGTCCACCAATCGCAATCTAAATTTATAAAATCTGATGTTAAGCTATATAATATCTCTTACTTCTCGAATTTGTGTGTTCATATCTTTTACAGTAGTTTTAAGCTCATTATCATGAGGACTTAAAGAAGAGTATATAACTATTTCTGGCTTCTTCTCATGCTATAAACCATTTTTTATTAATTTTGTTTCAAATAGACGTATCATCTCATACCATATGTTGTAATGAAATTTTGTATTGTTGTTGTAAACGTTGAATTGAAATAACATAGCCACCTGGAACTTCCGCATTGATAGCCGGCCAATTCACTGATGTATCCTTAGGGATAATAGCCTATAATTTGTATTCTTTCAGCCAATTACTATTCTTAGAAGAAAAGAAATGAAAAAACTTTTTTTTTGTATAGATTTTCAGATTGAACTATATCAATCAACTCTCATTCATGATTAATGAATGTTAAGAAAGACAAAGAGGCAATATATTCTATTTCAATTGTTCATTATTCAATAGTAAAACTGAAGTTTTTCAATTATTATTCATAAAAAAAATTATATATTCATATTGTATATCTATTAATCTATAATACTTTAGATACTGTAAAATATGATTATGATAATATTATTTTTATTTTTTTTACCTGAATAATAATAAAAAAATTTATAATATTATAGTAAAACATATAGATTTTATAGAAAAATAAATGAAAATTTGAATATATACGTATGTATATACAACTTACATGAATATTTCTTCCCGTTTCATCAATTTTCAAACGAGGTTTTGATCCTCTTTCAATTCGTATACAGACTTTTTCATCTGACATGTTCCATGACATCTAAACGAGAATAACATTTAAAAATAATAAATTTTTAAAAGTTCTTTCTTGTATCCTCTAAAGGAAAAAAGAAAGTTTTTTTCTTAGATAATTCTTAAAAATTGTTAATTTAAAAAGAACACAATTACAAACGAGATTTTAGTGTGTTATTCGATAAAAGTTCAAAGAAATTTAGGAATACTTGTTCAAGGTCATATAGCTCATTTAGAATTAAAGAAAGAGAAGCTTGTTAATTTAATTATTCAATAATTTAACACTGATTATCTAATTCCAAATGTTTTATACAGAATTATTTATAGTTACTATAGTAAAATGATAAAAAAGTTAAAGGAATACTATACATTTTCAAAATCACGGGGCTTATTACAGATTCAATTGATCATGATGACATACATAGTAGGATCTATTCGGCGAAAAAAATTTAAATATGAACAATAACTAAATTGAATTTTAATATTAAAATGTTAAAATGTAGAAATAGTATATAGCTGATGAACACATAATTGTAAAATTTTGCTTTTCTCTCTGCAATATGTCCGAAAAAATTGTTTAACATCAAGACACGTTCACGGTCATATTGTCCTTTAGGGAGTTTTGCAAAAAAATGACTAAAAGGCGTAATGAACATAATGCCCCACATACTATATGTTAATAATATTAAAATAATATATTAATAATTATAATATTATTATTGATTATTAGAAATATAAATATCTTGATTAGAAAAATTATGATACTCATCATCATCATCATCATCATCATATGTCAAGCTATTTCAATAATTGTGTAATTTAAAAGAAAGTTTATGAGGAAAGTGAGATAAGAAAAGCATACTTGTGCCTTGTACGAAGAAGATAAGCTTAAAAGTTCATCAATCTTAGACTTTTTAAATGTTCTCATGTGGTCAAAATAAGATAAACTGACCAAAGTGATAATAGGAAAAAAGTTTAACGCGCTCTGTATAGGGGCTTTGCAGTGATGTATGGTGGTTGACGGACAGGTTATAAAAACTTTTCTTTTTTATTTTTTTGGGAAAAAAAAGAGAAAAGGGGGAAGTTTAATGGTCACTACCGCGAAAACTATAATTTTTAATTTAAAAGGATCATATATTATGTGTTAAATTCACGATTGACAAAAGAAATAAAATGGTATAAAATCGACGTTAATTGTGAAAACCAGAAATCTCACCTCTTCTTTATCGCCAAATTATGAAAAGAAGAAATAGTCACAATTTTTTTTTTCAATTAAAAATGTAAATTGAATAAGTACAAGGATAACTTAACTGAAAATGTATGAAGGAAAGATGTTTAACAAGAAAATTAGGAAAGCGCAAAAAGATGTTCTTTCTTGATAATTTTTTACTGAACCTACTATAACCTTGAGAAAAATAATATTGACACTATGCCATTGAATAAGTAGATTATATGGAGAAAAAACATTTACTCTTAGTATATATTTCAACATTTTCATTAATATATATGCATATAGATATAGCTTTCAAATACAAATCTAAGAAGATGATATGAACTCGGGTGTATGATGTTGCTAAATTTTCAAATGTTTTCTCAAAATATTACAATTTTACAAGGAAATAGTATCAACAAAATATTTGTTTAATAAGAATTATATAGAAATTATTATAATATATATAGAACTAATAGAATGTTTCTATTTTAAAATTAAAATTAACCACTTAATACATCGTAATCTGCTTCAAAACTGTAAAAAGGTAAGACGACTACATGAGATTAGATGAGAAAACTTTTGCGCACGACCCCAAAAACAAGAAGGTTCTGAGACGAAGTGATTGAAATAGAAGGACGATCACCAAAATTTACGGTTATAGAGGAGGTAAATTGCTTCTAGAACAAACCCTATATTCTCTTAACAGAAAGAGATTTCATTCCAAAACAAAGAATAGATATGAATGGAAGAAAGAAAGAAATTTGAAACAAAACTTGAAATAATAACTTATGTTATTCGATAAAACAAATTTAGAATATAGTAGATGCTAAAGATATCCATAGAATGCTGTAGTTAAACAACGTTTAACAAATAGAAATAAGAACACTTGTAAGATTTAAATTTCAGGTTTAACCCAAGAAAAGAGTGATCAGTTTTCTTTCAAAATGTTTATGCGATAGAATACACCACATTACGTTTTGTAAACTTTAGGTATATCAAGTATTGAAAATAGAAATGATATAGATAGCTTTACTAGAAAACTTTAAAAACCTCAAATTTTAAAAAGTGAACTTAGAAAACGGTGAAATACTATACATAATTGGCTTTTCAGCTGTGAGAAGAAGAAGTAACACCACTCCCATAAAGAAAATGGCGCCAAATTCAAAGTTCGCTACTTTGAATCGCATGTTCAGAAATATAAAATAAAATAGCAGCAGAGCAGGTGGAGAATTGTTGGGAATGTTAGTGATTATGCAAACCTTACAGGAAAGGAGAAATTGATAAAAACGAGAGAAACAGTTGAAAATCATGGTAACTATGATGTATATATTAGAGAGAAAGAGAGGTAGATAGATAAATAGAGAGAGATAGAAATGCAAAGTAGTTTTTGTCATTTTTAGTTATTGAAATACGAACATCAAAAGTATGGAAAGAAAAGATTATTTAAGGCAAACATGATGATCTAATCTTTAATTATATCTAATATAATTAGTAAAACGATAATAAAATGCTGAATACATTCTTGTATTCTTAATAGTTCTATTCAAACACATTTGTTCTTATTATTAGTCATCATTTCTAATTGTTTATTCAATATGTCAATTCGAATTATAATGTATTGTATTTGTTGTTTTAAGTAAAAAAAAAGATAAGTTCGATACGTATAATTGAGAGAAAAACGCCTAAAGGACAAAAAAAAGATGAAATTTGATTGAAAGAACAGACATATGTATATCTTTGAATAAGCAGTTGATGATTACGAAGACAATGATGCCTTGTGTTGTTGGCCTACGAAGAGCAAAAGTCGCCGTCGCTGATGAGGATGATGATGATGATGTGACGAGGAGTTGGAGAATTGGAGAGAGAAAGAACGATAGAGCTAGATGGACGTTGGTTTGTAGGAGACGTAAGAAGTCGACAATTGATGAGAAGTGAGGGAGGATGAGGGTGTAAAAAACGAATATCGAACTATCCTTGCGAAAGAGTTCAAACTTTGAAAAGAGAATGTCTAAGCTTCATTCACATATGAAAGATGTAGATAACGATATATAAAGCTGTAAGAAGAATAGTACTGTATAGAAACTTTACAAATATATTTTAAAAAATAGAATTAAGAGAGACATTTGGTTTAATAAGTAGCATGATCTCAAAAGAAAATGAAAGAACAGATGCTGTTTGTGGGTCAGGATCTTGTGATGGGCAAGTGCTCTTCTTGCGCACACCAGATGTCTTTTACCATGTCACTCATATGAATTTCTAATTAATTTTTTGTTTTAAGAATGATATTGAAGAAAATAAGAAATGATTTCCCGATTTGATCATTTTTCTTCATAAAGTTCAAGAGATTAGAGGAAATTGAATAACAGATGTATATAGCATAGTATACAAGGTTGAACGATGAATATAGTTAGGTTTCTTACTCAATTTCTTTCAATTTTCAGATTTTTAATTAAGAAAATCGTGATGAGAATGTAGAAGACAAGCATGGAAAGTGGATAAGAAAGAAGATATAAATGATTAGAAGAACGTTTATCGTACAAACAACATGAGAATAGAGCTTAGATGACAGATATTATATTTGAAAGATTGGAGCTATGACACCAAGGTGGTGGTCAGCGAGCAGATAAAGCAAGACAATAGCAGCAGGGCAAATGATTTGCAAATGATGAAATTCAAAATGAAAATGAAAGAAGAAGAACAATTGGGGCAGAATTAAAACTCTGAGAAGATATATACGATTTATAGAGCATATGACAAATAGTTTTAACTGAAAATTTAACAAAGAAAATGTGAGAATAAATCATTTTGTACTTTACTAATAATAAAAAGATTTTTGGAGATTTTCTTAATAAAAACAGAAAAAAAATGATAAAGTAGGAAAAATGTTTGTGAGGTTAAGTGCAGATAGATAGAGTGGTGGAACCATTTTGTAATGTTATGTAAATATATTCAAAGGAATTATCGGTATGTTGGTTAAGCTAACAAGACAACATATATAAGAAGTAAAAGAATGAAGATAACAATGATTTTTACTGTAAAAATATTTGAAGAAAGAAAAAACCAATTGAGAATACTCATATAAGAAAAGTTCAAGAATTGTTAGAATTATCAACATAAAATAATAATAATTATTAAAATAAAAATATAAAAAATATATAATCCATATACTGAGAAAATAAGAGAAAAAAAAGGAAATGTTCAAATATATAAATAAAGATAAAGACATTGAAAATCATAAGTTTGCCTCGGTTTAAAATAAAAAAACAAGTTTTCTTCAAATAATCTTGCATACGATAATTAGCTTAACTCGAGGACATATAGTTAATCAATTACATTGTTTGTCTCAGTAGTCTTTCATCCTTTTTTTTTTGGAAGAATAAAAAAAAAGTTGATGGATTAGTATGAACTTACAATAAGAGTACAGGTAAACCGATTTTCACATAACGTTTGTGATGTTAAACATTTGGCCATCACCTATAATAATTTATAATATTATTAACTATATGAATAATATATTCAAATATAAATAATTGAAGATTGAAAACAAAAAAGAAAAGAGATCAGATTGATAATAGAACATTGGGATTAAATTAATATCAGAAGAGAAGCTGTCAAAATGATTGGATAGATTGAAAGAGGAAAGTGAGAGAGGTGTGTTAAAGAAGAAAAAAGTCGGAGAGAAAAAACATAAAGATAAGAAGAAAGTTGATGGCCGCAGTTAACAACCACTTAACTGCTAATGAATTATATAAAAAAAAAGTTGCAAAGTCGGACATTTAAAAGCTTATTAGTTAAATTCTTTTAATACAAAAATAGTTCAACTTAAAGATCCGGTAAAGTGTGAGTAATTAAGGTTTTAGCTGATTGGAATCAATTGAAACCGGTTAGTTGCTGTAGAAGCTACATGTACGAAGTATCTGACATCGTAACAGCGTAAGTAAGGAAGTCAAAGAAGACGATGAAGAAGAAAAAGATGACGAATAGGAAAGAAAAAACAGATTTCCGTGAAAATGAATTCAACAGACATGATGGAGAAATAGCTTTTCAATAAAAAAGTTATATAGTTAAGAGCCTTTATACAACAATTATGAATATTATGCCAAATTATAATATTTTTATATAAAAAAAAAGGATTATAAATATAAAAATTTAGGTTTAGTTTGTACAAATCAAAATAACATTAGAAATACATACGAATATGAAAGTATTGATAAACTTTTCATTATTCACCACTTTGAGCTGAATGCAACCGCTTTTCATTGAGTTACAGTTGAAAATGAAAGTTTGTTTTCAGATGTCAATGATGAAACCATAATCAATATATCAAGATAACTAACAAGAATATGATATAAATTGCTTAATAACGTCATTTATATCAGAAATTGTAAATAAAAATATAAAAGTTGAGTAATATTTTCTTTTGATTTAATCTCATATCATAAACCAATTAAATGTTCTTTTTAAGATTATATGTCTTTCATCTTATACCACCCTTAACTATTTTAATTTTTTTTTTATTTTTATAGTTTTATTTTATTGAAAAACTATTTTCAACTCTTTTAAAATATAAAAACGTGTAAATATGATGAACGGATATAAATCTAGATAGATAACTATCTATCTTCTATCTATCTATCTATATATTATTTTATATAAACCTTTGTTTTTTAATCTCATACATGTATTATACATTATCAATTAAAATTATAAAAGAATAATAATTTTTTATTATTTCAAATAAAAAAAATTAATAAAAGATGTCTTCTCTTTCATAAAATAATATTCAATTTTAAATTTATATCAATAAATCTATAAATATATATATATATATATATATAGTATTATTATTGTTATAATATTATATTAATTATATAAATTATATTTTATATAGAATATATAGTATATATAAACATAGATTCTATATATATTGGTTATAGTTTTTCTTGTATAGTTTTTAGAACTAGTTATATCATCAATCATGTAAATATATATTATATGAATGTATTAGTATGTTCCTAACTCGTATACATATACATACGATTAGATGATAAGATGATGTTTTTAAAGTATATTAAACATTTTATATTATTTGAATTATAATCTTTTATTTTATATTTTTATATTATAATTATTGAATTTTAACATATATATTATTAAAAATTCAAAAAGCTTTTAAATATTTATATAGATGTTAAGCTTCCTTATCAAACTTATTTCATACTGTAACTCTATTTTGATTATATGAATGTAATATAATTGTTTTCTTTTGATGTTTTAGTGAAAAGTTCGTTGAAAAATTTTAATATTTGAATTTTAAAAATTTATTTGAGACTCGTTTTGTAATTTAACTGTTTGTTTGTTTTTTTTTTCCTACAACAAATTACAACAATTTTTCGGCGACAATGAAAAGTTATAAGTGAATACAAAGTAAAAGATTTGTATAAGATAATACTCATCGTATCCTTAGATACGTATTAGCTTCAACAAATTTTTAAATTAAATGAATTAGAGTCTGTAAGGATGATGTGTGTTATGAATGACTAGAATGTGACAGCTTTTCAACCGTCGCCGATGCTTGCCGAGTCATTACCGGCTCAGAATAATTGAGATCTTATGCAAATTGATTCAATATAGTTGATTTTCCGGAGGTGGAAAAATTCCCTCATAAGATAGATATTGAGAGATGTAGATTTGACTAGAATGTAGTTTAAGCAACGAGATGCATTGGACACATGAGTTTCTGAAAAAATAAAAGAATTAGTAAATTAGAAAAATGAAGTTTCATTTTTTATTTTGAAAAAAACAAATTCTTTTCTGAGATTCTTTGTTAACTGTTTCAGCAAAAATGTATTCGCTGAATCAAGTCATTGGAATACAGAATTTGTAATTCGGTTTGATTTAGTATGTCGATTGAAAACAGTTTTCCATAGATATCGTCGCCAAAAAAGTCAGTATGATATGCAACTTCAGGTATCAGTTCGACGAATCACATGACACAATGATTTCAACTTCATATTGATTCATGATGATACTTTGACTCATGATAAATGAAAATGAACAAACCTTAGCTTGAGATACATATTCAGATCCGTGATATGATTTTTGGTATTCTGGAACAACTCCAACAGCATATTTTTCCATAGCCAAGCGAGCTTTAACGGAATGTCCTACGCTTTCGAATGCATCAGTGGCATCAGAACCAGCCTAGAATTGTTGAAGTACAAAAAAATTCAAAGTAAAGTTTCGATTTGTTGTTTGAATATTGATGTGTGCTTTCAAAAAATTCCGGAAGCTGTTCTAAACTTACATATTCGAGTAGGATTTCCATTCCACCCTGATGTTCCATGAGGAACTCAGTAATATCATAAACAATATTGCGGATAATAATCCAACAATCGTCTGGAGAATCATGAGAAGCAACTTCACATCTTTCAAAAGTATCGGTAAGCATGCCTGAAAAAAGATTTTGATCAATAATCAGCTTGTCTTCATAAAGCATAAATGAGAAGACGATGAAAAGGAATTTGCCAGAATTATGGAGTAAATGAAGACGATAGGGTGCGGCGTGGAATGATACATAACTAGGAATTCGATAAAAAAATTATCGAATGATTGAAATCGTTTAAAGTTTCTTTTCGAGAAACAGGTGCGGATGCTTGTTCGCCTTGACAGTAACAGAAGCCCATGCTTGTTGTGTACTAAACGTAGACATCGCCATAATACAGCTGATGCTGTACAAAAACGCGAAAAGAATTACCCATGTAGAAAGAACACAACTATATTCTGCTTTGTCACATGAGACAAAAAGCTGAAATGACCAGCTGATCATTATGCTAGAGAGGTGGGTTTGACATCGAGTCAGTTTAGGACCAAAAGCCGGAAATGGGTTGTATGAAGTCAAGTGATAGCAAACGATAACGTTTCTTTAATAGTCGAAAGGTTATTGTGCTAACTGGAATTGTGCAAACAAAACATCGTTAAAAATCATCTTTTCACTGATGTTATTGCTTAAGCGGCTACTTTTCCAGACTTCCATTGTGGTTGGTGTGCCACCGTTCCGAGCCCACGAGAACCAGCTATTCAAAAATGCAGAAAGGCAGGGTTTTGCCCAATGCAAGTTGAAACGTCGTGCAACCTCTGGTAAAAAGAATGCTAGGAATTCATTAAATATATTAAAAATTAAAATTATTTGATTTCACAAAATATATTGTTTCTTCTTTAGTTGTAATCACTCATTCAAATATCAATATCACAACTTTTAAGTTTTTTGATTTGACTTCCAAGTTTGAAATTAGGAACAACTTGCCTATTAAACTTCAATTCCATTCTTTTATCCATATTTTGATTTTTTGAAAATGAGGAAAATATACCTCATACGGTAAATCTCTTTTGAAATTTAGATGAGCATTAAGAAAAAAGACATACGATGGGTAGGAAAGGAAATTTAAATAAGAAATGAAGTTCATTAACTAATGAAGATGAAGATTATGTTTTCTGTTTCACCAGAAGACAATTGATTCGGGGAGATTGTGTGTACGAGATGGGTGGTAACACGAGGGAAGGGCACGTTGCTGGTCCTTCAATCGCAAAGAATTCCTTTATATAGGGGTGTCTCCCTGGGAGGAGGAATACTTAGAGAAGCCGTCAAACATAGATTCTCGTACATCGTCAAAGTACTGGAGACAACAGACTGCTAGACATTTCAACGACACGTCGTTGGTGCACCCAAAAGGAAGATGTCATCGTGTCTTAGACGATAATTACATTGTTCAAGATTGAATATATGATAACGGTTTGTCAGATGATTACTTGTTAGACTGAAATTCTACTTATTTCGTATGAATTTAAGCGGATTACCTGAGGTTAGGTATCCGCAATGCTTTATTCACGTGAAAACAATTAAGGCTGCGTTGACAGGCATATGATGGATGGAGAGAGTCGAAGACATCGACAGACCATGCTACCTTTCTGTGCAAAGTTCAGCCAGTGACTGAAGGAAAAACACCCAGTCTGAAAGTTTTTGGAAAGGTCTTTTTCAACTTTTTCTACACTTTGCATGTGTCTGCCTGATTTCACATGAGATTCGTCTCGATGTCATATCGAGATTGAATGCCATGTTCTTAATATGTTTATGAGCTAATATATGTGTACTACTTGTACATCTTATGATATACTTGCCGTGGACATTCAGAAACTAAGAAATTGCTAGCAAATAGTTCAAACAAGAGTTGTTAGCTGTGCGAATTTTGTGATAAATTGAAAAAAATCAAAGAACAACTCTGTTAAAACAAAAAAAATAGGCAGGTCTGCACACCGAAGGGCTATCCCCATGGGGGCAAAGTTTTTTTCAATTGGAAATTCAACAACAGCATTCGATCCGGTTAATCAAATTTTGAAGAAATTTTTAATTTCATGAACATAGTAAACAAAGATCGAAAATCATTAAAGTTTCATTGTATCCTGTATGAAGGATTCCCCCGTCACCATTTGTCGTCATCACATCGTTTGCAGCAGTAGTTGCAGCATTTGTGTTAGGCATCGGATTCCACGAATCATTTGGTACGACTGATTACAAACTGTACTGTCATCATGCATATCAATGAGTTTTTTTGACTTGAAATCAATCAAATTGCGTTATCATATACCTACTCTCGTATATTGGAAACAGACTTTTTCTTACTTAATTTTTAAGAATCCTGAAAAGAAAAAGCAAAATAATACAACAGAAAAGTATATTTCAAAGACATTTTGATCATATTTTTCATGTATATAGTCTAGTTGTTACTGCATATATCATATAATGGTCAATATTATAAGATTCTTATAAGAAGATATCTAGTAAAATCTATTATCGCTGATGGGGTCAGACACTACCGTATATCATAGATGTTGCTTCTCTATATCAATTGATGCAGTTCCTGTCTTTTATGTACGTCTGCTGTTTTTTTTGCAAATTTATAAAAGAGCGCAGATATAAAAAAATAATTTTTTTATTACATTTTACAAAAAAAAAATATTTATAACATACATGAGACTTATTTGTTTATAAAATAATCATTGATTGACAACTACATACAATTCCCCTCCTCTCTCTCTCTCTCTCTCTCTCTCTCTCTCTCTTCCAATAAATTATATAATTCACGTGATTTACTATTTCCTTTTTTTTCATTTATCTAATAACATTATTTGGATGAATTTTGGAAAAATAAAGATAAAGAGAGAATCTTGAAGAATTATCTCTCATGTTTTACTTATTTTTCTTTTGTCTGTGTAGTGGATATGATAACAAACTCTATGTTTCTTGAACGAGATCTATTTTTTCTCGACTATACTTAATCTGACCTCTCCAATTTTATTTAAAAATTTGTTTATAGTGTCATTGGGAAGTACAATGACAAATTTCTAAAGTTAATTTTCAACTTTTGAATCAAAATTTAAAAATACTATTACTTTGGAATGATGTACGATGAACCATAATGGTATAAAGAAATTTCAACTTTTAAGAACAATTACAATAGAAGAAAGTTGTAATTTCAAGTCTTTCAATCATACCAATGACTTCCTTAAGTTTTTCCCTTTCATTTGATTCTGTTAAAGTTTCAACCTATCAGACAACATTCTGACACCATTCAGATACCATTCAGACACTATTCAGAAGCATTGTCGTCTTTTGTTCCTTAGCTAGTTAGATGTCATACCAAAGCCGTTCACATGAACTAGCAGAACGTCCTCGTGTGCTACTTGAACCCAAGAAAATACTTGGATCTGACGCACCTTCAAAAGAAAAGAAAGAAAATGATACCATAATGGAAAAGTATGCTTGTCTCGATGCCACGTGATAATTGTAAGTGCTTTATCATCATCATCATCATCATCATCCAACTACGTAATCACCATCCTACGTCAGCTTGTCTGATTTCTTTCGTTTCCTTTTCTTTATGTTTCTTCTTCCTCTTCGACTTTATCTATCATTGTTCATTCTGTCGGGATACTACGACTTCAAAACTTTTCATTGTCGGCTCCTTGATTCTCCTTAGTCGGTTTCTAAAAAATCTTTGATGTCAAATATCTATCAAGCAATGTCCACTCTTCTCTCATTTCTTTTCTAACAGATCTTTTCAGAATTTAATGAACAATCATTCTCTGTCATGTCAACTGAAATTTTTATAAAAATTAAAAAAAGAAAAAAAGTTTAATGAAATCCAATGAATCAAAGCTCATCCCATATATACTATGTATATTCAATTAATAATACAAACATATTAAATAAATAAAATAAAAAGTTAACAGAAATATAATATTCAACTATATGAACTATGAATTGAATAAAAATATTGAACGGAACTATATTATCATCTGACTATTTGCAACTTTAAAATACACACAATGATAATGATTTTGCAAATAAAATCTTTTTTTGTCACATTATATACTTAACTATGTAATATCTTTTACTAGAGCGCATACTCAAGCAGCCTTAAGACATTTCACATGAAGAGAAAAGATATTTTTGAATTTTAGACACGTGATTACATCATTCATCACTTGCACATAACAATTTCATATTTTTTTATTATTATTTAAAATATTTGAACTTTTGAATTCACAAGCTATGACAAGTTTGGCTTAATAGGGTCACAAGGATTACAAATCTAAAATTAGAAAATGATTAAGATTCAAGACAAGTAAGACATAATATTTGCTTTTTGAGCATAGATGAGCTAATTTCGCTTTGCTATTTTCTCAGAATTTAATGCAAGAAGCAAGGAATTGGATTAACGTTGTTGGATATTTTTGAGTTACATCTTCTTCTTTTTTCATCTGAATATAGGTCATGTATTGAATATTTTTATATATTAATACATATACGTATATTAAAATATTATAATTATATATATGTTTTTGTTATAAATTATTTTATAAGCTTTATAAAAAGGACTACTTCTTTTATGAGAATACGATGAATATACCCTATTACTTTATGGATTCTCAAAAACCTATAGCTTTGCCAATTTTTCCAGCCGTGAACTGTTTCGATTTTTTTTCTTATATAGTATTTCCTCTTATTCTATCAGTTTTCTCTCGTTTTCCCACACTTCTTTTTCTCCAATTCTTATAGAGAATGATAGCGATTTTCTTCGGCTGCTATATCATTCTTTCAACAATTTTGTTTTCTAACGATTCAAAAGTGGAATTATTTCTAAATTTTTTTTTGAAGAAAATACCTTAAATGAAATAAATAAATTGCCAAAATGATATAATATACGTTTATTATTATAAAAACATTGAGAAATGTGAGAATGAGTTTCTTTAAAAGAGATAAAATTTAATTTTTCATTGTAAATTCTAATATTTTTTTATAATAAATAGGTTTGTTAATTGAAAAACAAAAGAAAATCTATTTGATCTTCATTCCACATAATTCAAACTATCAACTATCTTTTGATAATCATCTGAACGAATTATATATTTTCATATATTCATTCATAGGCAAATGTTTATATCGGATTGTGTGAGAGATGAGAAAGGCAGCAGAAACAGAGTAGAAATATGAAGAAGACTTGGGTCTTGGAAGAAAAGGATTTTGGGAAATTCCACTTCACACAAGTCTTGTCTATCAACCTGGTTCTTAGACTATCGTATCTTCCAACTATGTGAAGATGGAATGTTGTCTCGTTGTGCTGGAAGAAATTGTTTAGAAAGAGAGAAGAAGATGAAGAAGACATATACATTTAAGTCGATAAAAATATATTTACTATTGCTTCAATGAGATATAATCATATGATTACCACGTGTCTTTTCTTTTTCGTTTAAAGATACATTTATTTCTTCCCTTAGGGTTAAATGATACAGATGAAGAACACGTGGAAAGCATACTGTTCCTTTTTAAGAGAACAGGTGGAATTCCTAAAGACTAGCATATGAGAAGATACCGAGAGAGGGAGAGAAAGAAAGAGAGAGAGAGATGAAGATGAGAAAGAGAGAGAGAGAGAAAGAGAGAGAGAAAAATGAAAAAGACATTCAGGTGCATCTTCTAAGCATTAAAGAGAATTGTTTGATATTTCAAAAAAAAGTGATTTTACATCTTTTGCTTTCATTTGACAACTATGTATACGTAAAAGATATAAAACAATTTTTTTCTTAAACAGATTCTTTATGTGATCTGTTTCCTTTTTTCGATATAATGATACATACGTCAACTTTGATGTTGATGATACTATTACATAGGAAGGCTTACTGCGGTTGACGCCCATTTTCGTATAAACTTCAAAATATCTTATAGTAAAAGAAATGACTAGTTTATATAATTTATATTTTATAATAGTTTCCTTTACACAATTTTCTATAAAACATTTGAAAAAAAAAGTTCAATTGTGGTCAATCTTAATTGATAATACTGTAGGATATCGTAATCATGGCTGTTCACAAAGTGATCGTTTTGTTGTAGAGGATTCGCTTAATAGGATGAAACGACAAATTATCTTAAAAACAATTGGAACCTAGATATGAAATTACCAGATCTCCTTCTTTATTTTCTTCAAACTATTCATGTAACTTTTCAAATTTAGTTTAATAGTAAAAAGAAAATAAAACGTTGACCATATTTCTGCACATTATGAATCGAACTGGATAATTTCCTTTGTTTTTATGTGATTACATGATTAGAATTAATAATATAAACAATGAAAAGATGGTGATGACTGTAAGAAGAATAAGAAGAAAGAGAAGATCGACGTCCTTCAGTAGAACACGTGCAAACTTCAGATGATCAGAACGCGTTTTTATTGGTGGATTGAAAGACAAATCGATCTGCCTTGAAGGGATTTTCGTGATTTTACTTTAAAAAGTCAATTTATCAGCTTTTCATTTTAAAAATTCTCTTCCTAGTCTGCCAAGCCATGTTTTCATCTACCATTCCCAACAACGTAATTTATCAAAATGAAAGGGAACAAGCTTGTTCGAAACATAAGACTTCAGTGGTATAGAACCTAAGCTTTCCCTTTAAACAAAGCAACAAAATGTATTTTTTAAATTTTTTTCTTCGCAAAAACGGCTAAAAAATAATTTCGAAGAAGCAATTAGTTTATTTTCTTCATTTGTTGGGTGCAAATTGTGGTCGACCACTGAGAAATACGATTTAACCCAAACAGACAAGGGATGGTGCTTGTCCTTCGTTCTCTGCCTGTATCTCGTCTGAGATAAACACGATATACGCACGTGATTACATTCATGTTTTTGTTCTTCTGGGAAAAAAATAAAAAAAAATTTGCCATTTCAGTCATTTTTTTAACTTTTTTTTCTTCTAATCTTCTAAGGTTATTGAACTAATTTAATAAGTAAAATAATATTTTGTAATATGTACATCCGGAATATTAAAGGTGCGAATAGGTTCTAATGATATTTCATGTTACATTGATAAAATAAATTATTAATTTGATAAGATTACCATTTGGGCTAATATGGAATGTGATTTCTGACCCAGTGAAAGTACAAAAAAAAGCGAAAGTAACACTACTGATAGTTCACTGTGATCATTTATAATTTTTTTTTGTTTGATAATTCAAAAATTATTTTCAAGTTAAATACAAAACAAATAAATTTTTTAAAAAAATCTTTGGAGTATTTCATAAATGTTCATTATCATTGTGTTCATTTATTTATATATAAATCTTATAGCCAATGAATTATTATTTTCTGAAAAGCTAAATAGCTTCGTTACTTTCATTATAAGATTTGATTTGAGTCAGATTTGCGTACAATTCGGAGAAAGGAAATTTAAGGTTGAGAGAAAAGATTTTTCTGAGAATTTTTTGGGTGCAAAGCACTTATACTGACCAGCTTGGTCTGAAGCAGCTTCTTTTGCAAATGACCATGAGAACTGTCTTATCTTGATGATTGATGATCATTTGCACGTTCATCTAACGATAACTGAAAGCTTCGTTCTAATCGATCTTATTGTTCTAGATAACTTCTTGATATATATTAATTCTAAAACATTTTTTTTCTTCAACAACCAACATCGGCTCAAAAATGGTTAAGTAGTTTGCAACTATTCTGAAATTCAAATGAAATTACGGGCTAACGAATGAAATATTTGAATTAAGTTTAAGCTGCTCTCTACGTTCAGAATATTAATCATTACTTCATCTAGCAATTATTTCATTTTTTTCTTCAAGTTTGTTATAAATAATAATATATAATTTAAGTTTTAGTTTTAATTTAATTGATTTATGATATGACTGTTAAAGTATTTGAAATTCGGACAAGCATCCGTCAGTGTCTGGCAATCGAAGAATAAAGTTTGAAGTTGGTCAACGAAAAAGAGATTAAATTGATTTGATACACAGACATATAAGATCTGAAATGACTGTTGCAAAAAAAAAAAAAAAGTTGTTTCAGAGTCTTAGACATTCATCTGTGTAGAAGAGTATATACATACGTTTCAGTCAAAAACTGTATCTTTAAAGAAGAAGAAGAAGAAGAAGAAGAAGAAGAAGAAGAAAGATAAATATAATTTTTTTTAGTTATTTCATTAAACAAAAATTCATCTTTTCAGTCGAATTATTACTTTTCCATTTAGAAAATTATAGAAATAATTAATATGGAAAATTCAAAAAAGTAGAAAAGATGAGAATATATCATTAAAATAAGAGAGAGGAACAAGAAAATGCTGTCAAAGATCGCCTAAGCTTAAGCTTCTGTCCCCGCCCTCCTTTGAAGGTGCATTTCAAAGAGCTCAGTAAGCCGAAGACTTAATTTTACGACGTCGAGCACGTCTGTTTAAATTCTCTCATTCATCTGAATATTTCTTATGTTTCAATATTGAGATGTTGAAATCTCATATAAAACTAGGAATGTTGTGTGTGCTTCATTTCAATTTGAATTTTCCATTAATGAGATCAAACGATCATTTTATTTTTACTTCTTTCGATGAACGCTTGTATTCTTAAGTATAGCCAGACTTCAAAATTTTGAAATCTTTTGTGTTTATTTTGCTTTAAAAACGTGTTTTGAGCATTTTTTTAAACACAAAAAGCATATAAACGCTTTTATTTTATGAGTATATATAAAGTTGACCAGTATATTAAAATAGATTGAAAAAGAAAACTTTTAAAGTTAGTTTTTCTCCTTTTTTTTTCAAATTTTATATTAAAGAAATATTTTTTAAAGAAATTATCATGTTCTATGAATAAATATAATTCAAAAGATAACTTTTATTAAATCTATTTCATGGCCAATTTACACAGTTTATTAAAGTTCCATTTTAGTTTTTATCACTTTTTTCCGTAAAAAATAAAAATAAAATTCTTGCTGATAATTTGCAAGTATTCATACATACATATATGTAGTAATTTACATTGTTTTTCTCATTTTTTTCTATAAAAATTAATAAAAATGATTGTTTTTAATTTTTAAAATATACAAGAATAGAATATATAATATTAAAAAAAAATATATTGTTTAATTTGTATATGATTCTACTAAAGAAGCTAAAAGTATAACAAATACAAAATAATAATAATAATATCAAAAGAAAACAGAATTTAATGAGATAAAGTTGTGGATATCATGTTGTTTTCTACCAATTATGCCATATGTAAATCATTTTCGAGGAATATAATATGATCCGTTTTCAATTATTCTTTCGTTGTTATACGCTTTATTCAAGTCTTATTCAGTTTTCAATTGAGAAGAATACAGAAGATATTTCTCAATTCTTATTCATTTTCTTTAAAATAATTTAAATTTCAACTTTTTTTTCTTTCAGTCATGAAATTCTCTATTATTCTTGTCTGCTTTTTCCTTGTTGTATCTGCATCTTCGGCTTACCTGAAGCCACCACAATATTTCCGTTTCCGTCGTTTAGGAGATGAATTGACTTCAAGTGATGTAAGTTTCTATTTTTTTAAATCCTGTGATTTGTTTCTTTAAAAGATTTATTACTAAAAATTTGAGCATTGTTTTCAGCTTCTACGCCAGTATCGAACCCGTCCATTGAGTCCTGTCATGTACATGGGACTTGGAAAAAAGAAATAGATCTTCAGAAAGTGAAGGCAGCTCTTTTGATCTCATATAACTTTTGTAATGATGTGTGAACAATAAATGGTTTTTCTTTAAAAGTTTAAGTTAATTCTAAGTTTTAATAAAGTCCTCAGGCAAAATTCAAAAAGAGAGAGAGAGAGGAAGAGAATGAAGCAGATTAATTCTTGGTACTTAAGTTCAGTGCCACGAAAGGATTAGCGTTAAGGAAGAAAAAACTTTCCAGATTCCCAAGAAATCAATTATTACGATAGAATAAGGATGTAGATGAATATAAAAAAATTTATTTATAAAACACATTTGAAAATATATTCATTTTCATACCCAATAAGCCAACGATATGTTTTGAAAGTTTGGTATAAAAAGATTAAACTTGTGAGAAAGTATTCAGGAAACATAAAGAAAAAACGGAAAATATCACAATTGTTGGGTCACAATATATATTTAAATACATATATATGTATTATTATTTTACTGAACTAATAGATGTTTTCTTAGTTCAGATATAAACAGAGAAAAATAAAATGTTTTTTTTTCTTTAAAAATGAGAAAATAGATATAGATAACAACAAGAAACAAGAAATAAAATAGAATTTTAAAAGACAAAATATTAAAACAAATAATATATAAATGAATTTATAATTATGGGAATGATTAAAGAATAATTTTGGAACATTAAACTACCAGTAGCTGTGAATTCATCTCTATTACAGTTATCTCCTTCACAAGCACACATTACTTCTTCATACTCGTTTTGCATCCATTTTCTTGCACAGCCTCGCTGAATCTGTAGAAGAAGATTTGAACGAATGATTGTAATAAATTGAAAAAATATTAATGAGATAAAGGTTTTTAATCAAAAATCTTTCCAAATAATATTAATTAATTACCATTGATGCATCTGTGACATTTATACATCCTTGCTTTTCTGACATTGATTGGAAGGATGAACCTCTATTCGGCGAATTTAAGTAATGTCTTTGAGCTGCATAAGTGCAGAAATGTCCTAGAAAACGTTAAATTTAATTAAATTTTTCCATTAAAATTGCCTAATTACCTATGCATTTGCTCTGTTTACAAGATGAAGTAACGGAAGTATCTTGTGAATTAATCTCGCAATTCACACAAGAAAACAAAGGCAATGAATCAGATCTGAAAAAGAAAAATAGTTTCATTTTAATAAATGGAAAAACTTTTTTTTTACTTTGCAAAGAAAAAAAAGTTTTATTTCAGCTTACCCTAATGATCGTGATCGTAACACACCATCTCTAGCCAGAGGTATTCCATAAGTTGGTTTGGCATATGCATTGCACATGTTTGTGGAGCATATACAGTGTCTTCTCGGTTTGCCTGCTCCTCTGCAAAGCAGTTTTATCAACTTCATATCCCAAAATTAAATTTTACCTGGACATTGTGACACACAGCTTATTACGATATGGAATCAATTCAGGACCTTTGTGGAAAAAAGGTAAAGCTGGTGGTCCATATCCACAACCAGCAGCACCAGTTGTTGAATCTTCATGACACCTAAGATAAGAATATGAATATTTTTTCCAAAAAATATACAAAAACTCACCAATGTCCCTGACATGTATCTCCACATTCTGGATCTCGATCCGTACATTTCCTACATGTAACTTCTCGCCTTTTCAAAGGTCTAACATATATATTGTTGTTGCAAAAATTTCCTAAAAAAAATCAGAAAATTAGTTTTATTTTTAATTATAATAATATTATACTAACCGGTACATACACATAATATATGATCAGAAAAATTATCATATTCACAACCAAGAAATGTTCGTGGTGAACGACGTAAACAGCCTATAATGAACTGTTAAATGATTTTATAAAGAAAAATGATTACAAAACCTTTTGTTATCCGAAAAACACCTTTCTCTTCTGTTGGTTTCTTTTCAATAAAACACTGGTTCGAAGCACATGATCCCATCTAGAAATTTAGTTATAATAAATTTAAATAATTTGAATTTAAATGCCAAACAGTTGTTTTAATTTATTCAAATTCAAATTTTCACGTAATATTCATTTTCCTCAAAACTTTCTTTATTTTTGTTTCATTTTCAGACACGGTTGTTTTTTCGTTGTTTTGTTTTTCAAATATTTTTTTAAGATTTTTACTTACTTCCCAAAACAAAGTAAAATCTGAATTCCTAACACTCTTACAATAACCATATTTAGCACGTTAAGAAACGATTTAGTTCTAGCAGAAACTCAAATTGTTCACCTATTCATCAAGCAGAGCAATACCAACAGGAACAATAATTCTTTTGATTCAGTTCTTGGTGGTATTTCAGATCTTGTTTCTGGTATTAGTAATCTGAGTCACATATTGCGAACAACTCTCTTTTGGTGTGCAAATGGGGGTGGCCGGAACAAACGGAATCGTAGCCGCAGCGTTTGGTGCATGTAGTGCACTTCCTATTCCATACACCATCATCGATTGGTTAAATGAAAGCTGAGAGGAAACTTTTTTTTTTCGAAAATAAATACAAAATATTATTTTGATCAAACACTTTAAATATAAAAAAGTAAATAAAATATTTTGTGTAATATTGAAAATCAAGCTACACAGCAGTATGAATTGAGTTTTTCTCAATTATAAAACTAAATGTGTGAAGTTAACGAAATGTTTACACTTATATATTCCCTATGTGCTGACCAAGATATCTTTAATATATATATATTGAGAGAAGCTTTGCCATTTTTAACTGTGGCAAAGAAGATCTTCTAATATAACTAGCTATGCATCAAACGACTGTCATTATTGGTCATACATATACGTGCATCTCGCCATCTAACGACAAGGCAAATGAGAGAATTCGTCTTCAATTGCTTCAGCAAGGACAGCAAAAAGCATTGATAAATACACACGGGGTAATTTTGACATTCAATGACAGGCTACTAGACCCAATACAACATACTCTCCAAAAAAGCTTTTTTTTCGGTTGTCAATGAATATATAAATATTCTTTTTTGAACTTTAGCGTCAACTTTAGCGTCTTGAGGTGATATCTGAGGAGCAAAAGAATGAAAATGAAAAAAATATTTCGTATGACAACGATTAGGTGATTGCCAATGAAGTATGTACCTGACAGTTGCAATGCTCATTGTGACATGTACCAGAACATGAGTAGCAGTGTCCCTCTGCTGTTACAAGCGGTAAAGTGGTTTGAATCAGAAATAAACCAAGAAGCAAATTCATCTCTAATACTTTTTCTTAAGAGGTATTGACATCTGAAATATAAAAACATGAGAGAAATGTGTGCAGAATTTAGAAATATTCAGAAAATTGGTGATATTTCAAGCAGTCATAACATCGATTGTAGACATATATATATATTAAATTTATAATAACAGAGTGAAGAAAAGTAAACCTATTTGCAATACTATGTTATAATTATGTATAAAACAGAGTAAAATGACAAAAGAATATAAAAAAGAAACAAGAAAATTGATTTTAAGTAAAATATTTTAATGAAAAAATGATTAATAAAAAATAAATTGTATATTTTATATTTTTATAATATTTATATATAAAGTATTTATAAATATTTTCAACATAACTTCTTAAAGACAAATAATGAAATGTTGTATACGGCTTTTCCTTCCTTAATTAGTTGTCAAACTCAAATATAGCTAGAAATAGGTTTTGGTGGAATGTGTTGTACAAATTTCTTGAATAAATCAGAAAATTAGAAGTAAAATCGAAGGATAATCACGGTTGAGATTGAAAATAAAGATAAAAGAAAAAATCGGAAAATTAGAGACAGGTGACTAGAACTCGGAGGGGGTCTTCTAGGTTATAAGCAGAAGAACAGGAGCAAAGGGGCAAACATTGGTTCTACTTACAGCTGCCAACTGTCATACTAGACATAGGCCAAACAGATCTGACTGTGATTAGAAAACGGATAGGATAAAAGGTGGTGGAAAATAAAATATTTTCACTAATATTCATAAATAGATCACACCCTACTAATGCAAACTTTTCGATAAAGTTTAGCAAGTAATACGAAAAGAAGAGATATTCTCTACCGATGAATAAAACAGATGGAATTTGTTATATTTTGTATATTTTTAGTCATTTTGTGTATAATATATAATTCAAAAATATTTAAAACTTAACTAAAGCAATATAGAAAACTTTTTTATTTTATTTTCAACGAAATACAATGACAAAATCCAATTTCTATCGGTATAAAATAGGATTTTGACTCGAAATTTCTATGTGTTCTTGAATATAACAGTTACTCAACTTTCTTTTACAACTTTTTCAAAAGTTGAACAAGATTTAAAATCAGATAAATTAACTAAAATTCGACACATTTTTTATAAAATGTTTCAAAGAAACAAAAACTATTGAAAGATACGATTCAATGATAAATGGTAGAAGGCTGTTGCTCAAAGGGTTAACTATCATTACAACCGAATGAATAGACGGGATCTAATATTGTGTTCGAATAAGCAGATAGAAGAGATGGGTTAAGATAGTTTTAAGTAATAAAATATATTTAACGTGAAAATTCTATATTCTATAATTATACAATTTAAGTTTTAAAGAGTTTAAAAGGCTTCAATTTATTTATATGAAAGAGCATATCAATGAAAAGTTTACTGTTAGGCTGAGCTCCACATTAATTGTTATTTTTATTTGAAAAAATGTAAAAAAAGTACAATTAGTCATAAAACATTTAATATATTCAATATAATTTGAACTGCTTAACATTTCTTAAAAGGCATAAAATCATTTGTCAGAACATTTTTGTTTAAAGAGAGACATGGATCAGATTCCAACACCTGAGCGATATATGAATGGAATTCAGGACTTTAGCGACACCTTACATGAAAATGTATGTGAAGAGAAATCAACATGTAAGCTATGCTTTCATTTATGGTTTTAATTCCAAAGATCCTTTGTTTACTCTTTTTTCAAATTTTCGAAAAAGAGACATTTGATTGATAGCCAGCTTGAGTTTGAAGAAAGTGGAGTTCTTAAGTATGAACATGAAAGTTGGAAATGAGAAAAAGTGTTAGGAGAAAGAGAAATAGAGAGATTGAAAGAATAAGAGAATAGAATTGAAGGGTAAATGTGGAATGATTAAAGGGGAAGCCAACCGTTCATTGCCCTGCGCTGCCGAATTCAGGAATGAACGACTAAGCTGAAGCGTGAACTCAACATTTTAACCTGAGAATCGGTACAGTTCATCCATTTTTTGTTTTTTTTAGAATATCATTTTGACAAATTAAAGTCTGAAGCAGTTTATGGTGAGAAACAAAGAGGTTTACTATACTACTGCAAGAATCAGAATATGTTTTGGAAATGGGAAACGAATCCAAGAAATAGAACAACACAAATAAAAAAAAAGTCTTCAGAATTAAGAAATTTCAAAATACTGCATAATATTCAATTATTACTGGTAGGCCTAGCAGCTTGTTCATCAGATTACAAATGAACTATGAGTATACTGCTATGACCGACTCCGCCTCTTGCTCTAGCATTTAGTTTGTACTGGAACAGGAGGTCCGAGCCTAAAAACTGATGCTAAAATCTAAAATTTCTCATTCTGTCATTCACTATTTTTCTATTTGAAGAAAATGGCTTTCATTCATTTTATTCGACAGGAGAAATGAAGCAACAAGATAATTGAGAACAACACGAATCTCGAATTCCTTCCCACCCACTAATATTCTTGAATTAGTTAAAAAATAGGAAGATATAAAGAAATTTTATAACTTTTATGAATTATATTCATTATTATTTTTAGAATAAAGTGATGATATCACTAATAAAATTATAAAACTTCTTAAGTCATTAGAAACAACTTCCAATGTTGTTATTCTGAATATGCTGTTGAAGAGATACATATCTTCACGAACAATGTCCTCTATTGGGATCGCGTGTTTCCCGAATCAAATTGAAACAAAGAATCCATGAATACAATCTCGAAGCTCAACAATTTGACAAAAGCCTACAATTAAAATTCCGGATGTTCTTGAGCTATGGCCTTATCGAAATAGATAGTTGTAGGAATATGAGTTAGTACGTAAAATTGAACATAGATATATAATATGAAATATAGTATAAACATAGGTGATTAAGATATTTAAATTTTCTAAATATAGGGTTTTGAGGAATGCGAATGCCATCCATTCCAGAATACCCTCGAAAACGCTATAACATGAAGAAAAGGATTTAGACATCTTCTCATAGTTCTCTAATACTTTAGAGAGTTTCGAGTTGAAGAAGAGTTCATACTTCGATGACGACCAACGCGAACGAATTGAAACCAACATTACTCAAATACTATATACTTCAAGAAAAAGAGATACAAAGAGAGATTTTTCAAAAATAAACATTGAACTGATGGATAGTAGATTTGAATTCAGAATTCTCCTACTACTCTCCTCGCTTCTCCCTTCCATCTTAAGTTCTTTAGCTTGATTCCATTGCTGTGAGTCAAATAGGCGTAATGAACCACTGCGAGTCTAGTAGAGCATGTCCAGATTTCTACAAACTTGAGGATTAGTTGACTATATTACAACGCAGATTATGAAATGAAATAAATTGATACGAGTTTGATGAAATTGTTTATGTTCAATTTTTCAATATTTCCTCAATGTTACAGGAATTTCAATTTTTCATGAATGTTTCAGGAATAGCTACCCAACAGCTTTAACAACTACTCTCATCAGATTTGAGTGCAATATTCACTTTTAAATCCTAGCATACGTCTTGTCATAGAAGACGCTATGACTATTAAGTCGTAGTAACTTGAGTGTGATATTCGACTGACCAGAAAAGAAAAGCTTCTACTTAATTTTCTATATAAATGTATTTTCAATGCTATTTTGCATTTGCGACATCCATAAACTAAAGACGTGAAACCGAAAAAAAGGAAGTTATATGGATATCTGTCATATACTCTTGTTTGACCTTGATTCTTCCTCTCAAATTTCAATCAGCATGCCAATTGGGGTCTCATAACCAACACGAAGCTTCAAACCTAAAATTTCGACTTTAATTTCTGAATTCCACAATAGAGAATATTATATTTTATTAAACTGCAGTAAAAATATCATTTTGAAGGAAAATACTTTAAACTCCTCAGTAAGCAATAAGAAACAAAGAATTTATAGGTTAGTTAGTGGAGATGCATATATGCATGTTTCAATTAACTTTTCACGATTTCCTTTTATGGTGCGTGGCAAATGTTTACGAAAAGCATATGAACTCATAAGAGTCATGCCCTCAATAGCTAAACGAGCCCCATTTGGTCAAAATTTCATTTAGTTAGCTAGCTAAGCATCTTGTCTCTTGATGCTATAAGCGGTTTATGGACTGGGCAGACTTTGCATTGTCTTCTAGATGCTATAGGTTGAGTTGTTTCATATAGTTACAAATGGCAATACTTTTAAACAATAAGCATATTAATTTTTATTCTTCAGAATAAGAAGAATTTTGTAATATAAAGTATTATATGAATTCACATAGTAGTCCGCTTCCACTAATGTACAACATTTCAACAACCTTCCTGTCGAGTTGCAAACATTATTGTGCTTCCAAGCGGATAATGCTGGTAAATGAGCATAAAAAGCAGAACATGGTTTGAATAAATGCGCACAACTTGAAACTTAATGTTTTTAATTCATAAAAAACGAGTATGTTATACATAGAAATAATAGATACAATATACAAAAGAATATGTAGATTATGAGGTACATGGAGATCGTAGTATAAATATAGTTGATATGAATTTACAGCCGTGTGTGAGTATCTCAATAGTTGAAATAAGTTATTTAGGTTGTTTCTTACGAGGCGAAGGAGTAGTAGCCAGAGGATTCTGAAGATTACAGAATTAGATTCAGTTCGAATCAATTGGAATTCTTTTAAGAAACTTACACCAAAAGCGACGCGTTTTCCGGAAGAATTATCACTAAATGCCCGATGCCGTCTATCGTTTTTGCCAAACATCGAATACATAGTATCTGAGCATTCTTAAAAAAAACAAAACATAGTAAATTCAAAAACGGAAAATTAACTAACCTGACGCTGAATCACTCACATTATCGGTTATAGCACTCATAACTTTTCTCAAGCACTTAGCTTTAGCATAACGTTCAGTCTGTAGGGCATTAGCTCGTAATTCGCTTATCTGAAAGATAAACACATGAGCAAAATATTGTATTTTGAAATAACCTTTTCATTCAAAGACTCATTCATACGTGTAAGCTCTTCTATTCTTCTTAACTTCATATTGTTTTCGTTCTCAAGATGTTCATATTTTTGAGTCAGCTCCTTAGTTTGAAATTGATGTTTCTCTTCCAAAGTTTTAACAGTCATCTGGATATGATCGTTCTGAAACATTTATAATTAAGAAATTATGTCAAATAACCTAATAGTTCATGAACTTTAATGATTATCATCATAAAAACATAAAAAAGAAAATTAAACTAAACCAATAAAAATTATGTATAAACAGGTAATGTTAGAACGTACAGCTTTTTTCTCCGTTGTGTTATAAATTTCGTTGACTCTATTCTCAAAACGATTCGTCATAGTCGTAATGCACTCAAGTTTTTTACGTAACTCTGTATCCATTTGAACGACCTTCAATAAAAGAATATATGATGTTGTTATAAACTTCAAACAGACTTCTTCCGTACGTTGATCATACTTCTTGGTTATTTCTTGAACCTTTTCTTTTAGTGTCATATTTTCGTCGTTCAAGCCTAAATAATTGACAATATGTAGATACATTGAATTAAATGTAAATACTTTTCAACTTTTTGATTTTTTCTTCCAATTCAAGAGCTGTGTGATCCATTTTGCATTGGCGGATACGCTCTTCTTTACTAAGTTCCTCGAACTTCTCCTGAAGTTCTTGAATTCTGTTTTCTAGCGCCTTTACTTTGTTATTGTTGACATTGTTTTGAATAACCAGCAAGTCATGCTTCTAAAAAAGAACAAAATAAGCGGAATATTGAAATTTGACTAGCCTTTTTCCAATCAAGGGCCTCATTTTCTTTCTTTTCACTCAACTCCACAGATTGATAAACCATTTCCTTGAGCTACATAACAAAATATAACTGCACACATGAAGTTCCTCACCGTGTCAATACATTCTGCCTGTTTCCGAGTGGCTATATCTTTTGAAAACAGAATGGCAGCGTTCAAATCAGCATTATCTTTAGCTAAGATTTCGTTTGTTTTCGCTACTCTTGTAGCAGAAACAATATCACCTAGTAAAACATTGAAAAATGCTTCAGATCCTTGGTTTTGAAGCAAACTCTGGAAAACCTATTTGAAAAGAAGTTTTCACTCAAATTTTACTTTGTAAGTGTTCATTTTTCTTTCAACATCAACAGTCAATCCATTTTTTGCTAGAGCATTATCACCTACTTGACTCATGTTATCCAATTTACTTAATATTTCAATAGAAGCTTTAAAAGCTTCATCAACCATATTTCTAAAACAAAGGCTTAATTCAAGAGAGAAGAATAAAACCAACTTAATCTTTATAGATTTTGATTCGTCACCAAAGGAACTTTCTGGGGACGCAGGTTGATAAGCGGCACTCACTGATCTGAAGTTTATTCGATAACATAGGATTGTAAGACATGAAAACCGTTCAATGTCATCCTGAAGTCTGCGACGGGCACGGCCGGTAGAAAATCTACCACCTCTAGGATCGTCGAATTCCACCAAAAAATCATCAGCACCTTTACTCATTCTAGAAGCCCAGAATTTTGTATTCAGATATTTAAAAAAATGATAGAAAATAAGAATCGACAGACGTTCATAAATCTTTACAATTAACATAAGACAAATATTTATGTGTTCAAGCACTGGGATCAAAACGAGATCTGAAATGTTGATTATGATAAAGTAGGCCGTTTGGTGGACCTAAACAAAAATGAAACATTGAGAGAGCTATAAGCTCAAATATATGTGAAACTCCACTAAATCAAAAAAGCGAATTAATTTTAACTAATTACAGTTAGAAAACATTGAATTCAATCAATAGTTACAATAATTGCAGGTTCTTCATCAGAATTTTCTAGCTCATCGGATGCTCTATCTTCAGCGCTGTCTTCGCCTAGTACTGATGGTAATTGAACGTCTTCTTCCTCCTCTTCCTGCTCTTCTTCTACCATTTCTATAACGGCTGCTTCACGTCTTCGTCTATCTTCTTCTTCTTTTTTTTTCTTCTGTGCTTCTCGAATTGCCGCTTCTTCGGCTTCAATTTCTATGATACTTTTAGGAGGAGGAATAGCCTTTTGCTGGGCAACAAGCTTAAATAGAACCGCTTACAAGGTACTGAAACATTGTGGTTACCTCATCTAACTTTTCTTGATTTTCAATATAGAATGCTCTGATCATATCAGGAGATTTGTTTCCCACAATCTCCGCAACAGCGCTGAAGTTTAGTTCATAACGTACCAAAGCTGAATTAAAATTATGTTATTGCAACAAAGTAAACTAAAGTTACCTAAGAAAGCGAAAAATCGTTCTTTATCCGTCCAGGCAGGTACAACACGTGTTCTTTCTTTTTTTGGAACATATTCCTTTACGATTTGCCTATAAAATTTCGATTCATAACCAAGTAGTTCTATAAACAAACTTGTATTTTGGAAGATCAGGAAGTTCACTTTTCATGTTTTCCAATAAATACTCAGTTCGATGGCAACGGATGATAATACGATTAATATACAAATGCAAATCACTGAAAAAAAAAGTATTACAGCTTTAATCGGAAAAAAAAGATACTGCATAGTTTTTCGAGTTTTTGACTGTTTAGTGAAAACAACTTCCACGTCAGAATCCATTGGAACCTGAAAAAAAGTTTAGTATCAAAAGCTTAAAACCAAAACTTGCGTTTTCATTATCACTATCACTTGTTGATTTATTACTACAACACAGTTCTTCAAACTCTCCTACAAGATCATCATAGTCTGAACAAACAATATTATTTCGGTGAAAAAGATAGAAAACAAAGAGACCATCAGGGCAAGTATATCCTTTGGTGATTACTTCCTCGCGTAAAGCAGCAATATAATCAGAAGGCCTCATAGCGTTATTTTTTCTAATAGGGAATGTATTAAATAATGACTCTTACTTAAAGTCATAAAACTTACTCATAATATATAAAGCATACATAGCATACTCGCTTATGCTCGCATTCTAATAAACTTGAAACAATATGACCACAATTTTCACACATTCCTTCTTGGAATTTTTCAACAAATTGCTTTAAACTAAATATAAAAACATTAACTGAGCTTAACAACGTCATGAGATACAACTAACTTATCTAAAGATATACTATCATAAGTTCCTTTGCCCCAAGGTAGCATAGTGATATAACTAAAAACATAAATTGAAAACTTTGAAAAAAATACAACACTAACTCATCTTCATCATCGTTTAAGAGAATACCCATTTTCTCTAATAAGCTATTTTGTTTGAAAGACTTTTTGGTGTGATAATAATGATCAACAAGACTAGCAACTGACCGGTGAGGTAACTGGAATGGTTATATTTTAGAAAAACAGTTCACCCTGCTACAAACCATTAACTGAATTTTTTTGAAGTTTTTTCCATGAATTGTGTAAGCTTGACGGAAAAGCACAACATCGTCTAACGTCCAATGCTCGTTAATGAGAACTCTTGTATCAAGCTGTTTACGAGCTTCATCAAAATTATAATCACATTTCATCAAAATAAACAATGCTCTATCTAAGGTCATCCCCTTGGCTTGTGCATAAGTAACAAAACTATTATACTCGTCTGTTTCTAATGGTTTAGCAGGAGCTTTCCATAAAACCTAAGAACATTTATTTTCGATGTTAAAAATTGATTAACCTACCCACTCATAATTATCTTCATTCACTTCTCGATCAGTCGGCCCAGGTGGTGAATCCAATGCTGCCTGAACGAATAACAGAATTTGAATATCAAACATCAAAATTATACTTGAAAATTTTGCCCAACATTAATTTTTGATTTGCCCTTGGGAGAAGACAGCGCAGAAGCACAGCCTAAGAAAAAACAGTATACATGTTAAAATAATTCAGTTGAACGCCTACTTAGCTTACGTGGAGTTACACCATCTTCCTCTTCTTCTTCGTCGAACTGAACTCTTTTTTTGCCAGCTTCTTTAGAAGTTTTACTTTTCCCCTTCAAAAAATCATGTTTTCATCTAATCAATGTTAAATAAATTAATAAAAAAAGATATCAAAACAAATTTCAAAAGACTTACAGGGTCAGTTTCTATGTCTTCAGCGGAGTTTTGATTGGAATTTGAAGATGATGAGCTGCCTTCGCCATTGTCTTGCTTATTTGAACGACTACTTCGAGTTGCCATATAGACCCTTCAAAATAAAAGTTTAGGTGATTGCATACATTGTCGAAATATTTCATAAATTGAAATTGAAAACAGGTAACTTAAGAAGCTAATATTCAATTCACACGACAGGAACCGTTGTCTTAAATCCGCGCACACCCAGCGCGTATACAACTATTGCTTGTAAACGCCATGCATGAGTGTTTTTCAGAAATGTCACAAAAACATATGTTGCATGCTATTAAAAAAGCAACTGAGGCATTTTTAAGACTTTCGACGAGCTTAAGCTGTGATAAATTTTTTTGTATACAAATTTTAAAATGTAATTTGTAATTATTAAAAAAATAATTGAAATACCCATATCATAGAAAAAAAAATTTTAAAAATACTTTTAAATTTAGAACAACCGGTTGATAGTGTCTCAGAAATAAAAATACACTCTGTTTCACGTTAACGTGAAATTAACATTTTTTTTAGAAGATAAGACGCAAAAAAGACAGATAAGAGGGAATGCATTACATATGTTAATGAACACTGAATTAAAAATTAATTGGCTATCAAAATAGTTCTACAATCCAATTCTTTATACAACTAATTCAGAGGGGCATAATTTGAATACGCCGTATTTACGATCAATATTATGAGAGACAGTATGCCAATTCATCATTCTGATTTAAATGCCTAAGAATAACTTATTTATAGATATAATACTCTTATTAAACTATTAAAGCAATTTGGTACTATTAAACAAGACAAAAGAACAAGCTTCACCTCAGTCATAAATATTCATTTTTTACTATACATAGAGAGTACAAAGGTTTCAGTTCTCTTTCATCCCATAATTTTTACCAGTTCTCTTAACCATTTCTTCTCTTCTACTCCGTGATCAAATTCTCCCCTCTCTCTTTCTTTCTCTCTTTCTATCTCTGCTTGAATTCCTATCTCTCTCCTCACTTCCCTCACTTCTTTACAACTAACTCCAGCCCAATTTTTATTCCAATTCGACGGCCTAAATATAAAATCCTCTTGATCTGACGTCTTTACCTGTATAGGGTATATATAATATCTTTTTTCTTTCTACATTCTAGTACTACCGATATATTTTTTTTGAATTAGTGGTGGCCAAACCTATGTTCACTGAGGTTGAACTTTCCTAGCATAACAATTTGTTTCTAAAACTAAAAACGAATTCCTCACAGTAAGGATGATATTGAGATTTCCATGGCTATTATATGTTTTATTGATTCTCTCTCTGATTATTTGTATTCATTAACCTATAAAAGTAAATTTGTGTATTCAGCTTTAGGTAAATAGTTTATAATAATTTATAAGAGTTTAGGAAAAATTGAATGATTTGTCATGTCATAATCTTTATTAGTATTCAATGGTTAACTAGTTACTCTATTTCACATTAACTGAAAATTTGAATGCAACCGCTCTGCAATGAAACTTGATTTGAAATGACAACATCCGAGTATACCAGCTTGACTTTGTATGTATGAGAAACGTTTATATTATATAATATTACAGTGTGTATGTTAAACATTTAAATAATCTTGAAAATGTTGAAAATGTGTTCAGTTTATAATGTTTCTCAAGATATTCATATATAGGCTTTTTGTCATAGAGCTCCTTAAGAGTATATCAAATTTCTGCAAGAATACACCATTTCTTCATGGAGTGGCCAATTACTATTAAGATTTATCTTTTTGTTTTCTTAACCAGGTAGATATTGTGGAATTATTATTGTCGTTGGAAATATTTAGCATTTAAGTTCTCCTTTCTTATCGACATGATGTGCATTAAAACCCTATTATTTATCAATTAAATATACATAGTATATTAATTGTATTTTGTGAATAAGTTTGCCAATTTCCTAGCGTGAACTTGCAATTCATGTTTAATTTGGTTTTTTATTTCGATTTTTTTATATTTCCAAATTAGTTAACCTCTTTAATTTATTCTGCATCTCTGATTTTCCGATGATTAAAGTTTTTTCATATTTGAAATCAATATAAAAAAACAGTTTTTATATTTTTTCTTCTTCTGATGATTAAAATTCAATAAAATATTTTAGCTAATTTCTGGATATATTTGATTCAAATTTGTATTTTTTGTCCTAATGTTTTTAGGTGACCACAGTTTTTGTTGTTCCTACGATTAACGAGCACAAAACCATACGCTTATCACTTATCCTTTTAAAAATGAGGGTTTTTCTAAAAATAAAAGTTTTAAGCAGTCTGGCTTGTTTTCCAAACGTCTTGCGTTTCTTTGTTATAAATTGCTGAGCAACAGATGAAACTCTATTTACACACCTTTTTACAGTTTTTTTGGAACACTAACATGTCGTAGTAGCGTGTACTCAGAGCCCGTGCGAATTACAGAGGTCTACTATCATTTTCCAAAAAAGAAATTGTTTCTTTCATAGTATTTTCTCCTTTCGTGCAATAACTCGACTTGTATCTATCCTCCTGTATGTACATACGTGAAGCAAGAAGTGCGTCTAGAATTGACAGTCAAATTCTTTTTCAAAATGATTAAAAATAAAATAAGGTTTTCTATTTTTTAAAAGAAGTATGTACATATGATTTGAATACTTTTAACTTTTCTTTTGTTTTTTTTATATACTTGTTGACAATATATGACATTTTCGCTCATAATCGTTCCGATGATGTCACATGCTGTGAAAAATTAATTTCCCTTTATTCTGTAGTCATTTGAGGATCTTTAAACTAACCTTGACATGGTTATGATACTATTTAGACAAATAAAAAATGTCTGAATGCCATAACCGTTCTTGCTTTAATCATAAAACTAAGACTATTGTGTTGCAGGTTCAATAGAAAAATGCAAAATGCATTGTTTTCTTTTAGTCATTTGTCTATCCACATGACTACACTGTCATTTGATCTTCATTCCCTTGGAATATATGAATATCCTGCTGTTCAACTGTCCTTAACCCATCCGTAAAATAACTTGATTAATGGGTTTTCTTAAATAAACATATTGATAAACAAGGAAAATTCTTCTGCCCCTTCTTGATTCCTAATCCCGAAAAAAATTTATTCCGTCGCTACTTTTTATGTTAGGATTTACTACCTTCGAACAGATCACTTGACTTAAAAATCACTTGCTCATTCTATGTTCGTCCTTAGCATCGTTCTACAATATAACCGGCATTCTTTGTATGATCGTTTTCGCCTTCTTCAATGATCCTCAAAACCTATCCCATTATATCTCATTTGCATGTCAAAGTACCGTAAACGGCAACTAATCCTCAATGACCGAAGCTGAAAAAGAAGAGAATGTTCACTATTCATAGTAAGTGAAGCATTGCTTTCCTTCAAATTTCTCTCATCTCTCTCTTTCTCTCTCATTCTCTCTTGTCAACCCTACTGTTCCCGCCTTTTATCCTAACAGTCCGAAAATGTACAAATATCCCATATAATATCATATAGATGTTACTTTTAAGAAGAATTTTCGCTACTCGTATATATCAATGATTTTATATTGTATTATTCTCATAATTTACATTTTACAATTTTCCTCTCTTACGTGATTTCTGATCTCCTATTTTTGGATTATTCGTTTAAACTAGATTTAACTTTCCACAGCTCTACAACTTTTCTGAACTGTCTTCAAAACATTACCATTCTGTTTTTTGAGGAGTACGTCCTTGAACAGCGATTATAAACAATCGTCATTTTGGGGCAATATTACCTTTCAAGGAAATCTCACTAACTTCGTGTACTCTTGATGCTTAAGGTTGTGTCTTTAACCATTGCTTATAGCTTACGAATAAGTATTTGATGACAACATCCAAGTTTAATTTCGAATGACATCATGTTTCCTTAAGCTTTTGTATACCATATTCAAAAGCATCTAGGATTGTCGAACTTGATGTTTTTTCGCTTGAGTTCTTGTTCCTTTTCATGATGTTCCCTTTGCTCTTCGTTCATAGCAAGACCGGCTTCCATATGTGAAGCTGTATTTAGTTAAAGCTAGACCTGGCATCAACATTTTCTTTATTCACTCACTTGAGCTGTGAATGACGCATACAATTTAAGAAGCTCAATGAACATGCTCACCAAATCGCCAAATATTGATCAGATAACAATATGTTCATTCCCAATAGCTTTTTAGTGTTCTGAACTTGAAAGTATATCAATATTTACCGAATTATTTTTTTATTTTGTTTTGCAACATTTTTAAATAAAACTGAACTCAGACTTCTGTCAATCATTTTTTATCTTATTTGACTTTCTTTACATAATGTTTCAAGACATGTAAATTATTTAAGTATCTCATGCTCTCTATAGTTTTAAGCAATCTTATGTCTTCTATCTTTTCAAATGCTCAACAATTGACCAAAGTTTTTTTAAAAGGAACTCTATTTGTTCATCTGTTGTTTCTTCGTTCGAACCGAAGCGCAACATGAATATCTATTTTCGACACCAGCCGTGAGTTGTTCACCCACAATTTACTTGGATCTCTAATTTATTTTAAAAGATTTTTTTTCAGTTATCTTTTGATAACTATGTTAACTAAATGATAATTCATCTCATTTTAAGCATAATATCGGGAGCGAGGGTTTGCTTCATAGAAATTTCAAATGTTTTTCAAATTCCCTTCGATGTTTTTATTTATTTTTAACTCTTTGAAACATCTTCGTTTATACCGAACTCAAAAAGAATATTCAAATATATCTTAAAGAAATTTTATTGTTATGTTGCTATTCCACATAAATCAAAAGTATTTTATTATTTGTATCCCTCTGAGACCAGATTTTAACGCATTCCTACCTATTCGTTCTAGGCATTCCTTCTTTTTTTCTCAATCAGGTGTGACAAAACGAGATTTTTTGAAATGCTTGTGCAATAAGTTCTGTGTAAACTGATCTCCATTGTTTCACATATTCAGCTATATGTATACAACAGTAACTTTATCTAAAAATGATATAAAATTATTTTTTATATTTTCATATTTGGATTAGTACAACACTTGTTATGACCTGATGATTGACTTTTCTTTCTTTCTACACTAAACTATTCAAAATATACACTGTTTTTGGTTTATCTCTTTGAAAACATGTGAAGTGGTTTCGATTAAAACAATATCTGATGTTTTTTTTCTTTAAGCTATGGTCGCTTGAAACATCTTACAGACTTCGTTTTCTAAACCAGATAACCATATGATTGAGCTTATTTTATGGTATTCAAACCCTTCGAATCCTCTAATACTAGATACAGACTTGATGGTGATTACCTCCGATTTTCATAGCTTTTCCTTTTCAATACAGTAATCCTGCAGCTGGAAGGAGTGCTAGTAGGAAAACATACCTATTGTTATTCTGAAAAGGCTAGATGCCAAAGGATGCTAGATACAACCTTGACTTTGAATGAGGCTATTATAGGCTTTTTCTACTTATATGAAGGTTATAATCGCTTCATTTAATCTTTTTCAAATGTAATTTAATACCAAAGAAGCCTAAACCGTTCTCGAGAAAATGTTCGTGAACGGCTTACAGGGTTAAGAACTGTTCTACAAAAAAAACCTCACATGTACAAACTTTTCCATTAAGTTTCTCCTGTACTTGATCAGAAAAAGGATTGAAGCTAACACAATAATACAAAAACAAAATACGCATTGAATTTTTCTAAGTTCAACAAGCTGCGGCAATAGGAGGATCTTCATTTGATCCGTCTTAGATGATGTTTCATCTTCCCTTTTCGTTTTTACCACTCTCTCGCCCTCATCTTGCCTGCTTGTCTACCTGGCTGTCCATTCAAACGCTGAAAGAACAAGACACACAAACTGTATGTAGATATACCTCAAATGGAGGAAAATTGGCCCGACGTGAATTTCGTTGTATATAACTCAATTTTTCTTTTAGCGTATTCAGCATGGACTTGCAATGAATCTAGTCTTCGATTGACTTCCTGTTCTATACCTCATCTGTATTTTCAAAATCTATTATAATATTCATTACTTTATTCTTTGTTTTTTTTGTTTTTTATTCAAATTTAAAATATTTTTTAATATATGTATATATATATTTTCAATTCATAAAAATTTTATTTTAGTTTTCTAAATTATTTTGAAGAAATTTTTTTGAACATACAAGTCCAATAACTTCAGGGAAAAACTTGAGATCGTTTTCTTCAAACTTCCACTGTTCCGCCCCTGTATGTCGTTTTGCTATAAACATGCGATCGGTTTTATATTTTCAATCGTTCTTCTCAAAGAATCTATAAGCTCTATTGAGCAACCGTTTCTATTTTAATTATTTATTATAAATTTGTTAATAATAAATAAATAATAATTATGTTTATTTATACATAAATACATAATATATCGTTTATTATTCGCTTTATTAATAGATTAGAAAATTATTTTTAAAGTTTATATTTCAAAAAAAAAAAAATTTTTTTTCCAATTTTGTTCCATCTGCCATAGTTTTCATGTACATTAATAATTGTGATAATAATAAAAAATAAATGCGTGAGAAGATAGTTAAAAAGAAAAAAAGTTCCCTAATCTGGTCTTTGTTTGTTCCCTCTCTCTGGCCTGTAGTTGAAGAAATGACCAGTACCAGTCTAAGAAGAAAAGTCTAGTCAGAAAAAAGATAGAATAACCCTGTTCTCTTCTTTTTCATCTTGAAGTACCTTTCTTTTTTCCACCTCTCTACTTCCTTTCTCATCAGGGACTCGTGGGTTTTGAGTAAATTACCCTTTTCTCAAATCCGAATGTTTAGTATTTGATTAGAAAATATTATAAATTTTAACAAAGTTTATACTACTTATAAATCTTTGTTATTCCTATATTTGAAAATTCTTTTGAATCGTGTTTTCATATTTACTTCCTACGTACTTCAACTTTTTCTTTGAGTATCTTCATATTATATGTTCTTATTGGTTTTCAAAAACCCTAAGACATTCATAATCCAAACCATGTGCCATTATTAAAAATTTAAATCCAGAAACAGGATGAACTTCAAGTTCATCTTTTCTTTTAATCATTTGTATACACACACCAGCTCCAGTTGGCATTTTTGGTGGTCAGGAACAAACAAACGAAAATACCTTGTCCTTTTCTCTTTCCCTCTCTCTGTTCTTCTTCTTCTCTCTCTCTGTCTCTTTTTTGCTGGCTCCTCAATTCCTCAATGCGAATTTGAATATGAAATTTTAGTTTTATTATTAACTTTCTACAACTGGTTATATCTTACATCATAAGATTCTCTTTAGTATTTATATTCTTATTCTCACGTCATGTGCCTTTCTTATTCAATCTTACGAATCAATTTTCCCACTGTACTGGCAACTTCCAATTTTAGGCTTAAGTTTTAGAAACTAAGCCGGCTAACAGCGCCATGGAATGCTTTCTTCAATGCATTCAGGTTTATCTAACTCAAGGTCTTTCTACCAATAGACAGTCTTTGAACCTGATCATTTTCTTCTCGATGTCCATAATACACCGAAGGCCGGGATTTTAGATGGCATTGTTCAATCCCATTGGTACGAACATGCCCATTCATTTTTTTTCTCATTTTGTGTTGAATTTTTTAATCAGATCATTCCGTTTTGATTATATTCCTCCTTGAATCAAATTCTTCCGTCCAAGTTCATTCATATAATCCTCCTTTCAGTTTTTATTTAAAATTTTAATTCATAAAGAAATATATCTTTTGATGTTCAATCAGTTTACCATTATATTTGATGTCTAAAAAGTTTGAAAAAAACATTCTCTTATACCTCTTACCTCCTCTCCTCTCTCCCCAGTATTTGGTCAAAATGTTCGTTATGATATAAACCTAGTTTAGTGTTCAAAGGTAGAACGGACTTGAATATCGCATAATCATCTGATTTGTAGTGACTGTTTTAGGTTCTAATGACGGTCATAACAATTTTTTAATGCCCTTTACTGATGAATTAGTGTTGAAAGGTTATTATATATTGTGTACTTTACATATAAAATTCTTTTTTTTTATTTTTGTTTTCTTCATTCGTTTTATTTAAAAAAATTATTTTGTATTCTACTCTAATATAGTCTAACAAACGATCGTAATCCAATACAGACATGATTTTGACATCTATACCATGTTCTAGACAGTTGATCAGCCGGATGTCAACTATATTATAAACGGAAAACCAGCTGTTAAATCGGATAACTGTCTAATCACGTAGCAAGCTTATCCTAAAAGAACTTTACTATATGCTTAGTTAAAATAATTGTTTTTGGCTATATTTGACCCTCAAAAACCTTAAAACCTTACCATACGAATAATGAAGAATCTATAGAACTTTATTAAAATTTTATCAATTACAATATCTAATATCTTCAAAGAGATGGCGCTATCTATACATGTAATGATTTGATCAATTTTAACACTCAACTGAGCATTATTTAGATTTTCTCACCAATATATTCTCATATTTTCCAATTCAATGCACTTAGAGTTACAGATTATTAAAGATTTTTTTATTATCTTATTTTATTATTAGAACTATTCTTCCTGAAATTGATTCTTCACATTCGATTTATACTTATCTTAACTAACCAATTTGGCCGATTGATTGGCAATACTGGATATCTTAACTGATTTTTATGATTACGGCGTCATTTTCCAGCTATCTGCCTCTTTGTAATCCGTTTTACTAGTATTTTTATCTCGAATCATTTTCATGAAGATATAAAGTATTTTCCAAATCTTTTGATTCCTCTAATCAGAAATCTTTTTAAATATTATTTGAGCTCAATGGACAATTCTATGACCTTTCGCAAATTACGACAAAGAAGTCAGTAATATCTTAGGCATTTTCCCAAGCCTTTGCCGCCAAACGCTTGACTTTCTTTTCTTCAATAACTATAATTCGCTTTTTTGACCAAATTCCACAAAAAAATTCCAACTGAAGGGAATGTCTTTAACATATTTCTGTTCCGTCCTTGTACTCATTTTTCAATAGCCAACTCAGGAAAAACAACATTATTATGAAAACAAATACTTTACATGATCTATAAATTATATAAAATATTTAGAATATATAAATCTAATTAATTATTAAAAATTATAAGAAAATATTATAATTAAGTTCATTTATCAGTAAAATAAACATTGATATCTTGTAAACTATGAAACAAAGTATCAATAAATGATTTAATAATAAATGACCAAAGGGCGATTAAACAGAAAAAGATAATTAGCTAGAATAAGCGCGATCTTTCTCTTCTTGAGAGCGAAAGGTCTTCCTTGCGATATGAATCGTCCGATCATCTTCATCAGCATCATCATCATCATCCATATCTCCCCATTCATTCCTCTCTATCTTTCATTCTGTTTCTCATTGCAAAACATGAATCAAAATCTTACATATAAGCATATTGGTGTGAATCTACTCAAAATCCAAAACGAAACACTACATCACCACACCTTGTTTGAATCCTGCTTCTTCTATTATTTGTTATCCCGATTTCTATAAGCATTCCTTAAGATCTTCCAACGTTTCAATAGAAATAATATGATGACCATTAAAAAAGTCTTGTTAAATCTGTAGTTATCGGCAAGAAAACAAGATCTTTACTTCTCATCATTTTTTTTCAAATTTATATTTTATTTTTCTTGTTGTAAAGTAACAATTTTCTAATTTTTTTAATATTTTTCCCTTTATATTCGTAGTTTTGTGTTTTTCCAAATTTATATTTCAGATGGAATACATTGAAGACTGGGTTGAGCGAGCCTTATCGTGTTTTTACAAAGATAGTTACAAGAAAGATGAAAAAGAAGAAAAAAAGGTATCAAAGCTATATTACCTGGATCCTTTGGAATTACTCGATGAATCAAAGCTCAAATCAGACTTTGAAAAATTTGTGGTATGTTAACCATATATTTCAATAAATATAATCAATGAAACCGATTTAGGAAGATCTGGGGTTAAGTGAAGAGAAACGGCAGGAATTGTTTGATTATCCTCGAGAAAAGAAAATTGCCTTATTAACGACTCAGCAGGTATGGTTATTGACTTTTTGAAAAAAAAAACTTCTATCTTTGTTTCTACATGTTCTCTTGTATTATCAGTATATCTGAATGTTGTTGCGTAATATCTCATTGAGTTGAATAGGCTTAAAAAGAATTTTTTGTTAAAAAACCCTTTTCCTTTTGAAATATTTTGAATTTTTCCACAAAAGTTAATGCAATCAAGGATCAAGTTTTATATTTCAACATTTGAATAGACGATTACGACTTAAATCATGATAAAATAATCTAAAAGCAATCATGACTGTCAATATATTTACCTTAGCCGACACAATAAGATGATCTCATATTTTCTATTGGAGTAGCATCAAATAATTGACCTCTTAAACTTCTTGATTGAATATCAATAAGCATTTCGCACGTTCTGTTTACATATCAAGTAAGATCACATCATCAACGACTTTTAATGATCTTCTTCAAGTTTGAATATCAAAAACATATTTCTCGGTTTTTCTTTTGGACATCATTTAACTTATTTCACAGCTCAAATATTATTTTTCCTCCAACTAAATAATAATTATGAATATATAATTACGTTGTCAATTTGAAAAATATATATATTAATTATTTATTTTTATTTTTGTTTATTTACTTCATTTTTAAAGGCACGCGCATCTGCTGATTGGAAGCCTTTAATCAACCTTCTAAAGCAGTTGAGTGACAACTTTAACGTGGATTTGGATACGTTAGGTCAATTACAAAATCTTGTCATAACATTACGAACACAAGGAGAAAGGTAAGACATTTATATCTTATTTTCATATCTTTTCCATGAATTCAAAATATTCTGAAAGCATATGCATGTAGTTGTTGTATTGAAACTATTTGTGGTTAATACAATAATGCTTAAGAATGAGAAGAAGGTCAAATGGATGATGCAAAACATATACAAATACAAATAATTGCTTTCGTTTTATCTATGCAATAATAAAATTTTCTTTGAAAATGCTTGAAAAGTTGTATCATTTCACTTTTTCATTTTGAAACTTTCAAGCATATTAGTAACATATTATAATTTTATTTCAATTATAGCTTTATCTCCGAATTTCTATCCAGTTCTGGATTAGAATTATTGACTATTAGCCTTGAATTGTGTCATTCAAAATCAGGACGAGAACCATACGCACTATTACTAATTTGTTCTTTCCGAGCTCTTCTCAATTCTACGGTAAGCTCTTTTAGTCTTTAAATAAAAACAACAATAACAACAACAACAACAACAAAAACAACCACAATAGTCAATTTTTTTCATTTTTATGTTCCTATTTCAATAGTATAGCATATTCGTTTTTGCATGCTTGTGTGTCACGTAAATGAGCCGTAATACATAGATTTCACTTAGCAAAATACAGCTTTTGCTAAATTGCATACCTCATGATAATAGGACAGGACTGAAATGTTACCATTTTGCCCCAATTCGTCACACTGTACTAATGAAGAAAGGAAAAGTTTTTCGAACAGATATTCTGCTCGTCTCGAACAATCTTCTTAAATCAGATAGTTTTTTGGTGGTCCGTATTGCTTTCGCTTCCCACAATTATTTGCCTAGCAGATCATCAGTCAGCTTCTACTTGGATGGTCTGTCAGGCGATGATGACTTAGCCATCTGACCAAGCCCAGTTCCGGAGATTGTTGCAGTCATTGGCTGATCCGGCTTTTTTGCAACCATTTACATCTTCCTTCTTTCCGTGTTCCGTTTTTGTTGTCCTTCACTTTCCAATGACATGCTCGCTGTCACTAATATGACTAATAGTCTCTCTTTTCATTTATACTTTCAAAAGATATTTTCCAAAACTGAAGAAATTGAATATATAAGCATCCTTTTCATTAATCATAATTGTAATATTTCTATATTAAAATCTATTTATTCGTCAATTTTTAGTTATAAATCACATTGTCTTTACTATTCTGTCAGGAACCTTTTTACGATTTTCTTTTAATTTCCTATTTTAATGATGCATTCGCATGAGCATATTATATTCTATGAAGATAGACTTAAAAGAATTTTGGTTGAAAAGCAAAGCATCCAGACAGCAAATATCACAAAGCCTTTACTACATTTTCACAAGACGGATCGTTTTCTAAAATAATATTATAACGAAAGTCTTTGTGAAGAAAGCTACAATATTCTATATATTCTATGTCACGCAACTATTCTTATAGATAGTTAAATAATCTATTCTTTACCTTCTTTTTCGGATCTTGCACATTCTTATTAATTATTTAAAAGAACAGATAGGTAACAAATAGCCTAACTATCGAATATCACATAAATTTGAAACAGCTGGATGTTCTGATTCAGTGTGACTACCGTGTAACACCCCTTTACTCCAATTACCATATTTGATGACTCACCAGTAGCAGTAAAGACCAAAAGATTTTTTGATTATGTTTGTATTCTCTTGGCTCTTTCAATATATTTTTCACCTTTTTATCCATTTTCCAGGTATCAGCATTAAGCTGTAAAAAGTTTTTAGCATTTCTTACCATGAGTATGTTAAGATAATAATAAGAAATAAAAAATATAATTTATAATAAGTTTTATTTTTGTTTCAGATTGGACGACAATCAGTTCTTCTGAATCGTGATGCTTTATTAATAATAGCCAGATCAATTTATTTCAACGATCCCAAGTGTAAGGTAAGGAATATAATACATTTCTTTCTTTTTTTCAAAAAGATCTTTCTATATGTGATATTTCAAATCTCCTCTTTTGAAACATCCATTTTTTTTTCTGTTCAAAACAAATTCCAGTTATGCATGTATCAGCTCAAACAGTTACTTTGCCATTCGTTTCCTTTTTTTAAAAATCTGAGACGAAACGTCATAACGCGTGTACTCAAGGAAGTCACGAAACGTATGATTGAATGAAACTGTTTATAAAAAAATAAATTTTAAACAAATATTGATAGAAAAATTAAAGAAGAGGATGGTGGGGGGGGGGGAGCTACCAATATGTCTATTCAACTAGTCCCAAGCACATCATGTTTAGAGAAATATTTTGATATGTATACTACTTGTTTGATTTTCGCATACTTTCTTTTTGAATTGTATAGAGAGAGACATGTTCCTTGATGAAAACAACATGTTCGTATATTCTATTTAAAATGTTTTCTTTTCTTATTCAACTAGAAAGCTCAAATTAGCTTAAACACTGTATTTTCTATTGAACTGATACTTTTTGATTTTACCTGTTACTTTTACAATTTACTTTTAATTTTAACAACAAGCAACAATAAAATGGCTTGATATTATTGAGTCAACAACATGTTACGTTCGGCATGTTTCTGTATTTGGTTTAAACTGGATATTTCTGATATCGTATTGTTGACTTTTTTCGCCATTTCGGTAGCTTCTTCTCTGAAGCGTTTTAAGGTTTTATCGCTAGTTCCGCGTCATCTTTTTTTGGTAACAACTTCTTTCAATTCCTCAACTATGATTTTTTTCATTGCAATTCGTGTTGCCAGTGCAGCAAGAATTGTTTTTTCCTTCGTTTGATTACAAAGTCAATTTTCTTCAAGCTTTAAGTAATGTATGTATAAAGTACTATTTCTTAATATATAGTTTATATAGTTAGAAGATTTATTTTTATCAAAAATAAATAAAAGTAATTGAAATGGAACAATGTTGAAGTTGAAAGATTCCTGATTCTCATAACGCTTCTTCTAATCCGTTCAGGAATTCTACTAATTTATATAAACAAGCGAACGGTCAACTGACTTCTTTTCCATTCTCTAAAATACAATTATTCATTCTTTTCTCTTAATCTTTAAGTTATGTGCTGTAAATTTATTTATTTTAGATTATTGCTATTGAAATATTATCAGGACTTTGTTTTGTTGCTGACGAAGACGGCCACGGAAAAGTTCTTGAAGTGCTTAAGGAGGTAAATCATTTTATATTTTTTATCAACATGAGAACTCCTAACTCTTTAAGGTTTCGCCACTATTAGGAGAAAGAACACGTTTTCAACATTTGGTCAACGATTTACTTCGAAAGTTAGTGTTCGATCTAGTGTCTTTTGCTAAATAAAAACAAAAAATGATAGTAAACATTTGTTTTCCAGCTTCTCGTCCTATCGAGAATCAGACCGCGTACGTACAGCCGTCTTAAGTCTCATAAACGCCTTACTCAGCAACGGTATAGCCCAGGTTTGTTAGCTTAAAGTTTTATTAAAAAGTAGAAACATTAAGAAATTGATACAATATTTATTCTTTTTATGGTCAATTATTCTTCTAGAATATTAATAATCAGAATATAAATATGAGTTTTCTTAAAAACACCGATTCTTAGTTTAGTACACAACTAAGCTTTGCAATTTCATTAATCTCTTTGCAAATCAACTATTTCCTTTTCGACCCAATATACTAAATGGTTTTCTTTATAAATTCATCGTAACATGCATATATCATATTGTTAAAAGCTTTCATTTTCTAACTACATTCTGTAAAACATTAAGAATAATTTCATTCTAGCTGTTCATATTTTGATTCAACACAAGCAAATGTGACTATTAATGTAGGCTTGCACGTAACATCTGTTCCCCTCAATTCTTCATATTACTCCAATTTAAATTGAATCTCTTTACTTAATTAAATATTTATAATTTTTTAGCTCTTTATGAGTTAAAACCAATATAATCCTAATTTCAATTTTTATTTTTAATATTACAAAAATTTTAGAATTCTGTTACATTCCGAGCACATTTGAGATTCGAACTTCTCATGCTTGGGATCGAAAAAGTTCTTGAAGCTATAAAGGATGATGCTTCATCGCGACTCGATGATCACATCGATTTATTCGAGATGATGAGAAAAGAAGATGAGATTGCATTATGGTTAGTACTTTTGATCATTTTTATTTATTATATATGTGTGAACAAAAAGGTTATCATTATACATTTCAGCGGAAATTCAGAAGATTCAGGAGCATCATCTCCTGTTGACTTTGAGAGTGTGGTTGGAATGGCTGAAGCATTACATGAAAAACTATCTTCATCACTTGCTCTACCACATTTCATTTCTTTACTTCAGCATTTATTCATGGTTTTCTTAAAGATGTTAGTCTTGTAAATATTTAATTATGATATAGGTACCTTGTGATGAAAAGCATACACCATTATGGAAGCTTTTTGATCTAATTCTTCAGCAATTAACACTTCAATCAACAGTTCAAGGCATGACAGATGTATGCCATCCAATAACTAATAATATAGATATGAATGTTGTACTTTCAAGGTTAACTACTATTTTTAAATACTATTTCAATATTTATATTCAAGACTTCAAACTCAATGTGATTATGAAAGAGTAGAGCAAGAAATGGATAAATTGAAAGAAGAGTTGGAGCAAGAACGAACGCGATGTATTGAATTAGAAAATAAATTGGCTGATTATCAAGATGGAAGATCGAGTATCTCTAGCAGGTAGTGTAGTTTTCCACATAGCAGTCTTAAGTAATTTTCTCTACAGAATATCTACTATATCGTCATCTCCGTCTGATCCCTGTCCGTCACCTACTCCAAGCTTACCTCCGGTATGCCCACCCTGCGCTCCTCCTCCCCCACCTCCTCCAATTATGGGAATGAAGGCTGAAGTGAAAACAGAGGTTCCCTATATGACATAGTGGTATTTCATTAACTTTTTATATGCTTTATAGATTCAAAAGAAAGTTCCAACACCGCCAAATTCTCTAAAATCGTTAAATTGGAACAAATTGACCTCCGAAAAAATAAAAGGCTCACTTTGGGAATCCATCGAAGATGAAAAGTTATACAAACAGGTTAAATTCACAAAGCTCAAACCATTCTAATGATTCTATAATATAGATAGACTTACCTGAACTCTCAACCATCTTTGCCACCACTTCCTCTCATAAGGACGATGATACTGAGACTGTGGCCGGAACATTACGAAGAAATAGAGACACACAGGTTTTCAAAAAAGTTTAGTAAAAAAAAACTAAAAAATTGTTTATTAAAGGTTTCTGTGATTGATTCACGACGGTATCAAAACTGTACAATTATGTTGTCAAAATTAAAACTGACTCATAAAGAAATTCGATCTGTTATTATGGGCATGGATGAACATGGAAAACTACCGAAAGATATGCTTGAACAGGTTTTTAAATCTTCATATTTCTTTTACTGAACTCAATTGTATAGATGTTAAAATTTGTTCCAAGTAAAGAAGAAATATCTCTTCTCAATGAAACAGTAAATCGTTATAAAACACCAACAGTTTTAGCTTTAGCTGATAGGTATTTGTACGAAATTGCCCAGTAAGTTCAATAAGAAAATTAAGAATATATTTTTATTTTTACAGTATTCCTCGTTTCGAACAACGATTACGCTGTCTTCATCATATTCGAACATTCAAAGATAGAGTTGAATACATATTGCCACATATCAACGGTAACATTACATTTCAATATTTTTATTTGAAAAACCCAATATTTCAGCTGTTATCAAAGCTTCTTCTTTACTGATTTCTAATAAACGATTCAAGCAATTGTTGTCATTGGTTTTAGCCATTGGCAATTACTTAAACTATGGTAAACGAAACGGAAATGCTTATGGTAAGACTTTTAATATTGATTAAATTCTATATTCAAATGTTTTCTAAATTTAGGTTTTGATTTATATTCTTTGAATAGGATCTGTGATGTGAAATATTCAACTAGATCTGATCGTAATTTGTTACATTACATAATTCAATGGATTGAGAGAAAATCACCAGATATTATGAGAATTAGAAAAGATCTTGCTATTATTTTTGATGCTGCAAGGTTCAGGTACTTGAAATTTATATATAGCTTGATTTGAATATAATATTTACAGTCGTTCGGAAGTTTTAGCTGAAATTCGAAGTCTAGAACAAACAATATCTGCGGTAAAAGCCGAACTCATTCATTTAGAAACATATAGGCAACAAGAGTTACCAGAAGATATTAGTGATAAGAAGAAGGTTTTGATTTTTCTTTATTAACTTTCTTATTTCCTTTAAATTAGGATCGTTTCATCTCCGTAGCTAAACAATTTCTCTCGTCGTCAATGTCGGATTTTAATAATTTAGAGAAAGCTCATAACGAGATGAAGTTAAAGGTATTTCCTATACCTCAAAAATCTTCTAACTAAATCCTTTTTAGTTTGCTGACTGTACTAAACTGTTTTGTTTTGACAATTCTGCTAGCCCTGAAGAGTTCTTCTCTGTTCTGGCTAAATTTTTCAACACCTTCTCAGAACACTGTCGCCAACATTGGATTCAGAATGAAGAAAAGGAAAAAGAGAAGAGGCAGACTTTAGCACGAAGTTACTTTGCCAAAAAAAGTAAGTTGATTACTCAAAGCTATCAGTTTCATCTTGAATTTTCAGGTAAACGATCAGAAAAAGAACGTGATTTTGAGCAATTGATAAGTGCTCTTCAATCAGGAGACATTTTCAAGGAAGAACTTTGTAGGTTACGAACATCTTTCCGAATACCGAAAAGATCACGAACAGCGAAAGCATAAAAGAAGTTTTGTACCAAAACGTTCATATTTATAATTATTCATATCATTCCTTTTACTCAGCATTATGACAGCTTTACTATTTTGTATATTTATAATCACGTGTTTTTTTTTGGAGTTCTTCAGACTCATTTTAGTATTGAGAAAACACTGTAAGATCTCGTTATTTCATTTGAAATACTTTTCTGTATTTATGTTCATAATCAAACAATAGCTCTTTGTTTGAGCTTAATAACGATACTCAATCTTTATATGTAATATACATACCGAGAGCTTCAATAAAACTTTTAATATTATGATTCTCTAGATATCACAGCCAACAGATAGTTTGAAATCCAAGAGCAACAAATGATTTGAGAAAAAAATTAAAAGTTAAGACCCGCCACTATTAGACAATCCAATACGACTTCTTCATGGATATTAAGAAAATATATGGAGCATGGCAATCTTAATTTTGAGCTCAGAGCAATCAACCAACACAGTTGTCATACGAGACTTTAAGCTCTACAAAAGGAATGTAATCCTAACATCTTAAAATATGATTACTTTATGATTGATATGAAGAAAGATTGTTTACCTCAATCCAAATTGAGACCTATCTCCAATATCAGTAAGTGCATTTTGATGACTTAATCCAATGGTTCCCACATAAAAAATTAATGGAAGAGGTACCAAAAACAGAGACATGAGATTGAAAGCAGATCCACTGAAATTAAAACACATGTTGTGAAGAATCATATCGCAAGTTGAAATTGGAATATAATTAAATATTTACGAACCTTGGAATTGCTAGTGCAACGATGGCAAATGCAAGCAAACTCATATTAATACAAATCATAATAATATTGAAAGGGGAAGAGCAAATCTTTTCTGAATATGTTCACATATTACTTTCAGAAATAATTATACCTTGACAAACCTATAATACCCTTTATTGACTTCTTTCCCGAAGAGGCCAAATGAACAACGTTACAGCAAATACTGAATAGCATCACTATATACGGGAAAGTGTAATAAATAATCCCCGCCTGGAAGAGACATTTAAATGAAATAGTTTTTGAAACAACTAAAACTTACAAATATTCCATGAGCCAACGCTATTTTTGGTAGCGTTAGTAAGGCATAGTAATATGAACGAGTATCTTTTCTCTTTTTAAAGACTAGCACAAATAATAAATTACGAAAGAAAACTATGCAAATGAGTAGAAACAGATAAAAAACAAACGGTAATGTGTATCTGAAAAAAGAAGAATCAATAATTGAAAGAGAAAGTAATCAATCTTACAAGGGATAAACCATCTCATGAGAGCATCTTAGAACTTTAGAATGTCTAATAACAGGATTATACAAGGCAGGATACCTGTTAAATAAATAATTACAAACTAATGTAACAAGACTACACTTACCATTCTTTGATATTTGATTGAGAACAACTCCAGATGTTCAATGAACCAAGAGGTGGAAAAATTAAAATTGTAAAACTACATGCAACAAGACATTCAACCCAACAGCATAATAATTCCAATAAAATAAATTTTTTCGGCCTAAATCATTAAATTATTAAAGACAAGTAAAGAGCTTATTACGTCTTTTTTGTAGAAAAATAATGCACAGAAAAGCAATGTAAAAATACAGGAAGAAGAAACACAAAAGCTACAAACATCCAGTCGTAGAACGGTAAAGATGATCGACAAGGGATGCATTTTGATGATACAGATCGGCTTCCCCAACTACATGCCTACAAAAATTATTAATATTACATATACTTAACTGAATGTCCAAACCATGCAATTAGACCATATATCTGTAGAATTTTCGATGGCGGATCGGCCACAGAATCCGGGGCATGCCGGTACCGTGTCGTGGACCGAGAGCATACGCAGAAGTTATACCCGCTATCTACTGCTGACATACCATCTATAAAGAAACATAAAAATAAAAAGCGTGAATTCCAAAGAGAAATAAAAAAGTTGAACAAATCAATGAGCACGTCGAAAAAAAAATAAAGAAAGAAATAATTGTTATAACTGTTATAAGACAACAGTGAAGACATGATGGAAATTTTAAATGAATATCAGGCTTAAACAAATTTAATATACTGAAATAATACGAGCTTTTTATAACTTACTTGGTATATTCAAATTTAATGAAAAACTTCAGATATATTTTAAATGAATTTCTTGATAACTTATACAAGTTATTTCTCACACGTTAATATACCTAAACGGTAATTATGGTTAAAATGAAGAAACAAAACTAGAATAAAAATGAAATAGCTGGGAGAATAATAAAAAAAGGAAATGTATTTGAGAGATATCACTCGCAATTTCATAATACCGAATGATATAAAAATATTTATACAGCCCCGTATGATATAACGTGATAAAACTTGAAAAATTAATTAGCTTAATTGGTATAAAGTATGTAGCTGAATTTACCCATAGTCAAATGATAGTACTGAAATGTTAACTATCAAGGTTTTCTTTTTCTTACAGAATTCGAAATTGAAGTTTCAGTAAATGCTTTCGGCATTTCAAACTCTGTTAAATTAGAATTATTATTCCATCCCGGAAAGTTCTCCAAATCAGGACATTCCGGTAATTCATCAACATTATCCGGAATATATCTATGTTTCAGATGCATCTACATAAGATTGATGTATATATATTTATAAATAAAGTATTTTGATAAACCTTCAGTGATTCGGAAGAATCGCTTCTACTCACAACCGGTTCACTAGTCACTACTACCTACAATATTTTTTTTAATTTTGGAAAGACTTTTCAATATTTACAGGTTCATTGGATCTAGAGACATAAACTCTTCGTCCCCAGTACAGAAAAATGAAAGCCACAGTTGCTGAAACAAAATTGATATTCAAATAAAGTGGAATTATATACCAAATAAGCTTATCATAAAAATTATTAAATAAGATATGATAGGCCAATTATACAAGATATGTCTGATAATACCAAACCGAGCATTGCTTACTAGTGTTGCGCTGTCAACCTAAATATCATTGATAGTAAAAATTTTAAAACTATTTTGAATGGAAAATTAAATATGTTATTTGCAAAAATATTAATTCACATGTCACTTGCGTACAGGGTTTGACGTGAAGATCACGTGGGCAGACATTTCTCATTTTAATAAAGACGTTTCGGTTGCATGTATTGTTATTTCCGATTCAAAGAAAATTACCTATACCTGGGGATAACGATCCTGCAGAGTATATGTCAATTTGTAAGGTTGGTTTGCATCGGCAATAACGAAATCATCAGTGAACAATATCTAGAACTATCATGGTTTTCAGAAATATATATTGCACAACCTCTAAAAACTGGTGATCATGGAAAAAGCCGGCAAAATACAAGGGGAAAAATGAAACCCACATAATCTGTGAATTTATATAGTTTTAAGAAGAGTAATTTGTTCAAACTTTGGTTAACAAGCTGGGTTGTTTCACATAAGCAGTTTTATACCATTCTCCCAAAATAGCGTCATTTTTATCATATATTGCCAATTTATTCTACAAAAATCTTTTGAATATTTCACTAAAATAGTATTCCTAAACCTGGAATAATCCCATTTTAGCATTGCTTTCGAGATCAGCAAAATTCAAACGAACTGTTAGAGAATAAGTTATCGAAGAAGAGAATAATTGAATCTATAAATTAATTTATGCTAATCAACTTTGTTCTCTTGATCTTACGTTTTGAGTATCAAGAGAAGCAGATGGATACGAACAAGCGCCATGCAGATCATCCATACAAGGTGAGAAAACCAAATTCAATGGTTCTTCTCTTTGTATTGAGGAAGGCAGAATAACATGCCTGTTTATTAATACGGTAAACGATTGATAAATATGAATCATACCTTATAATAAGAGGACATATAGAAGAAATAAAAAATGCAGCGAAAATTTGAAGAAATATTTGTATTAAAAGCCAAATCGAAGTTGGATTTCTACACAGAGTGACAAGGTTTTTCCAATAATGATTGATTTCACTTCCAAGAAATCCGAAAATCATAATTTCATCTAAAACATGAGTGATTTCAAACAAAAGGAGAAAATTGACCGATATTAAAAGCTAATTTTATTGAAGCATATAAACATAGTTATTTGCTTGAACAATTCAATAGCAGTCACTCTGATTAATTGGGAATAGAGCAGCAATATCGCAATAGAGCGTGGAGCAGAATATGGAAGTAGAACAATGGAAATACTTTATACATTTTTATTTTTATTTAATAAACAGGACTCGTTTCTCTTGTAGTATGTTCATCATCACTACTGTTATTAGTTGTGACATCTTCTTCGTTAGCTTCCGTTGATCCTGATCCTTCACTTTCCTTTTCTTCTTCATTAACAATTTCTTCTCCCTATAATCAGTATACAATATATAGATACATGTTTGTCACAAACGTCAATGTTTCGGCTTTTAAGAAGTCCAATTTCAAAAGCTTGATGACATTCAATTCCAACGAAAACTTTTTGGACAGTTCTCATAAACAGTTCATTAGCAGCACGTAGTTCTGGAAGTCCCTTGAGAAGAGCAGCGGATTTAACCGTCTGAAAATATTAATATCCATTATTTGAGCTGAATTGCTTATTTACTTTAGCATAAACTCCAATATTTTGCAGAGTTCTATTTCCAATTTGAACGCTCTTAATTACTGCACTTAATTCAGTTGCGACCGATCGTGCCCGAGTACGATCTTGAGTTATAAATATAAAACTACTGAAATGAGAGCGTATTAATACAAAAAAAAAATTATAATCAACCTATTTTTATGAAAGAGAAGATTCAAAAATTGACGACCTTCTTTCACGGCAGATGTCAGAACAACAGCATTACGCACTGATTTAACACGAAGGATTAAACCTAATAGAGAAAAAGAATTGGCTGCATTTTGCCAGTCAGCAACAACCTGGAATATTTTCAAAATTATGATAAATTCAAAGAGAACAATATACTTTTGCCGTTTTTACTGTTCCACATCTGATTTCATCCGAACGAGATGCCATCAAATAAGAAGATACTGACGTATTTAAACAGGAAAATAAAACTTTGTAAATCCCAAAGATAGTAGTCCTAAATCACGACTATGAAAAAAGTCACACTGTGAAAATTTACTTATTGAAACAATGAAATATAGAGTTTTTATCAAGTTCACTCAGCTCTGGATCTCCTGATTTTTCATAAGCAGCCATTTTACTTTTTCGACGTTCGCCATCCGGTAACTGAAAAAATACACGTACTCAGTACAGAGAAGATGTTTTATTACCAATTCCGCAACTTTGTTTGCAATCAGCCATTGTATGCAACTGAGACGGGCACTTTCTGGGCGGAGATTAATATAATGACTAAACTCGTATATAAAAGCTAAAAAACATGACAAAAACCAAAACCCTAGAATGGACTTTACAGCGTTGTTCAGAATTCCACCTTTCAATGGTTTGCCATCTGAATCGCTCCATTCACGTTTCAAAAAGCCCAGTGCATACTGCGCTAAAATCACACTTGTAATTATATTATATAATAAGTCTAACAAACCAGCTTTTTTTTTTAATTCGGGAGTCCATGAATTAAGAGAAACTATGATCTCCAAAATGACTATGGCTACCTAGATAAGAAAGTATAGTTGATGTGTATTACATTCATTGCAAAGATACTTGAATACTTGGAGCAGATTGAGCTATAGATACTAATGACGACAAAACTGATCTCTCAGCATCTTCTCCTTCTTCTTTCTACATATATATATATATATATATTTAGTTTTAATTTACATTTGAACATACTTGACTATTCAAATTGATAATTGTATGCTCAATTTTTTGCATTACGATGCTCCTTTTTTTTGCTCGAGATCGTTGAATTCGTGAACTTTCCGCTTTTCGTAAAGAAATATCCTTCCTAAATTTTTTTATTATCGATTCTATTCGAATAGTTATTGTAACCAAGAAAATATGCTCAAAAGAACATCAAGGTCAGTTTTTAAAAGAAGAATCATATCTCCAGAAACCTGAAAAGAGCAACAGTTGTTAAATCAAATAATAAGCATTGCCTCAGTATTCATATCATATACATCTGATGTATTCATATCTGCACGGAAAAATAAACTGGATGTCTCTAATACACGCCAGAGAACAGGAATAACCTAAGTTTAGTTAAATGAAAATAGCAAATTTGCTTTGAAATAACCTCTAGAACTTGATCCCATATATGAGTATTATCGCCGTGGAAGCTAGATGTATCCGGTGTTCCAGAAACCTTAAACATAGAAAAAGTTAATTGATTCAACCTTCTCAAAGAAAAACCTTTGCAGCCCAGTGCCCAGTAGATGCATCTCGTTTTGGTAAAATTTGAAGAAATATATCATGTAATTCACTTAGAATAAAGGTTGTTGCTTTGCGTTTTTGATGAACATACTAAATCATAATGTTGAATGATCACTTAACTATGAATAAATATATCCACCTGAAGTAAGCGCACCATTGCGGATAACTTCAAACAACGAAAATGCTTATGAAGAGATGTGATTGCAACAATATTATTTCTGAAATATGTGATAATGGTTATTTTAAGCTTTATTTAAAAATAACCCGTCCGTAGAAAATGTAGCAGTTTCGTCGTCATCGAATACAGATTCATCCTAGAAACAAGTTTGCTGCTTGATCTCAATATGAATAGCATTCAGATCTTACGTTTTCTACTTTTGTCTCATTCAGGGTTTCATTAGGTCTGGCTGACTTTGCTCCTGTATCTTTCCTCTTGATTCCTCTTTTTTTCCCTCGTGCATCGGCTAACACTGTATAGATTGGCTCCCCAGGCAAGGAAGGAGTAGACCATGTTTTCATAACTAAATTAAACTTGAGTTTAATAACTAATAGAGAATTACCTTCCAGTTTTGAAACCAACTCTCTTTGACAACACATAAGTAAAAAGAACTTCTGTTTCCATAGCTCTTCGAGCAACTCTGGAGACACGTCGGCTATATTCTTTTGGTCACAAAAAGTGTTCATTAACTAAAGAAAAGTAGCATTATTTAAAATAAGAGATAGATTACAGTTCGAATCCATTGAATTACGTGATATAACTTATCTAGCCCCGATGAGAGTAAGTGTTTATCACAAGTTGTATCAGTTGGAAAATCAGAAAGATCAACATTCGCCTCTGAGTTCATTTATAAGAAAATTTGAAAACATTATATATTCAGACTAACCAAATGCAAAAAAGAATGAAGAAAAATGATTATTCACTGCAGATTGTGTATCCTCATCTGTATTCCAGTATCTTTTTAATAATGCAGCTTGCTAAACAAAGTTAAAGAGAGTTTGATATTTGGAGAGTCGTCTAGAACCTTTAATAACTCAAATAATGGAACAGCTTCTGCGAACTTTTCACTGCTGCCACTAATCCAAATATTCGATTTCTTGTTAACAAACTTGTCACATTCCAAATCGCTGAACATGATATAGAAAAAAAACAGAATTTTTTATATTTAGCAAACTTGAAAGCAACATAATCCGAAGGTCTTTCAATAAAGAATTCACTCCTGAATTTTGTGAATAAATCATTTGTATATGCTAGCTAAAATGGTAAGATTGCATAATAGAATAGATAAAATGCCTACTAGTGTTTCTGATCTGATACTTTTCAAATTATTTTTTATTACAATGCTCATTTGTTGATAGAAGAGGCTTCGTACAGTACAGGATTGATCAGTTGCTTTTCTTAACTGCTCAAGCTTGTTCCTGATTTTATTCTCTCTATCTGCCTCACTATAATAATACATTAATTCTTCAAAGCGCAAGTCACGTGCTTTTCAATTAAACTATGATCTAATTGTACCAGCATTCCCAAAATACCCCATATTTGCTCTTTTTCATTAACAGAACATAACATCTTTCCGATTGACTCTTGGACATCTCTCTATAAAATAAAATAAATCGCATATAAATACCAGGAAAAAGGTTACCTTTAGTTTTTTCTGTCCAGGTTCTTTTGTGTAAATTGTAATCAAAATTTTAAACAAGCGCTTGATATTATCATAGCTAAGAAGGTCAATGAGATCCAAACTTTTCTGGAATATGGATGCTATAACCTATCAGATCGACTAGCAATTACATGTAAATCGGATACAGATGGTAGAAGGCTTTCCAAATTTTTCTCCACTAGAATATCCAGAGTTGACAAAATTACTTCTGCTTCATTATCGGAAACTGATAGATGGCTTAACATTGAGTCAATCACAATTTGACGATGTTTTTCCACAGTGGTAAATAGCTGTCTATATATGAATCCTCCGAAGCAGCGGATTTCATTTAGTGGAGACCAAATGCAATTTTTGGCAACTGTCATCCAAGATGTTAAATATTTAGATGAAAACTAAAGATATTACTTCCTTTATCAGCATATATATTAAAATAACCTTCTTAAACTTCATAGCTATTGCACATATATCCAGCATACGGTCCAATTCAGCCGGATTAATTTGGTTTGTTAAGTAAGATAGTACAGAAGAAGGACAATTTTCCATTGATCTGAGAGCTAATATCAGCATAATATGAAACGCCGTATATGTCTAAAATACAAAAAAAATATACCAGATAATAAATAAAACCAACTGATTTTGATGTTGGAGCTGCATCGTCAGATTTCAAAGAAGAAGGCTCAGATTCAGTGGCTGGCCCATCTTGGGAACTGAAAATAGAAAATTGTCTGAATAGTAAGCGGAAGCGTTTAACCGAAGAAAGCATGAAATTTCTCTCCAACCACGAGCTCCTTCTAACTGTACATATCGGCAAATAACATCGAATGTATTGATGATAACATCATCGATAGAAACTCGACTAAAAAAATAGGAATAAATTCGCATTTCCATCAACTTACTTATTGCTGTTCCTACCGATTCTTAAATCTTCAATTTGTAAGTATTTATCAACATCTTGTAAGAGTTGACTAGATAATAGAATGATATAGTATCGGTTAAAATTCAATATACCTGAATGTGTTAGAAGTTGATGACAAAGTTTGGATGCAGAACGAAAGAGTGTCGGGAATGTTTACAGCTTCAAATGTCATAATGTGTTTACATAAACTGATTCGTATCTTAAAATTCAATTTTACTTAACAATAAACATAGCAATTGCTCACCTGTGTAGAGATTTTCTCAGGTAATCTAAGAAGACATAACGTACTTAATACAGCAGATTGGAAACTGGCAGGCTCTTTTGTAGTTTCCATTAAAACAAAATCCTGAAAAAGTAACATATAGATATAAGCGTGTAGTATAGCAAACCAAAAGTTGTGAAGCAACATGCCCATGTGTCAAAGGATCAACCAAAACCTCAAAAAAAAGATGTTTTTCTACTTATAATACAAGCTACCTCTGGTAAACATTCAATTAAGGTATCGCGTGGTTCTGGTGACCATTTATTTATATCTCTGTAATTATCAACTATAGAACATTGATAAACTGTTAAATACTTGTCGAATATAGGTGCCAAGAATGCGTTGTTATCATAAATATGCTCTAGGTATCGGATCTGATGAATACAAGCTGCCGCAGTCTGACCATCTGATGAACCAGTTCTGAATACTCGATTTATCAAAAAATCCACGAGTGAATTAACTTAGTAGCAAAAATGTTAGCGTTGTTGATGATAATTTCCACAATTTTTGTTTGAATGTTTTCACACAGAAGTAGACATCTAAACATTGTATCTTGTTCACCTGTGTTTCTAAAAGAATCAGAATTTTTAATGTGATGAGCCTCAGAATTTTACGTTGTGATTGGTGATAGATATAGCTTGAGCATTGGCTCTTGTTGAGTTACATCTTCTAAGACTTCAATTAATTCTTCCCTCAACTAAATAATGAGTAATTTACTACAAACAGCATTTATTTTTAACCTCTCTATCCCTGAATGCTTTGTTCAATTCAACAGTTAAAAAACTAGTGGTTCCAGGCTCCCCTTTAATAACTTTTCAACTTTAAATATAAAGGAAGATATTACCTGAATAATGAAAAGTGTGTTTATAGTTTTCATCTTGCTTTAAAATCACTTTTTTTGATTTCAAAAACTCTTCAAATTTATTTCGGGGTTGTACAACCTCCGAATATTCCTTGGTGAATGCATTACTTCTGAATTTTAATCATCACCACCATAAAAACAGTAATATTAACCTTTGAGTTCTCTGACTAAATCTAAGTAATCCTTCAGAAACTCTTTGGGATAGTGGAAGCTTGGTTTGTGCTTCAATGCGACTAGGATCTGAATCAAACTAGAACTAAATAAGCTCAAAACAAGCTTGCCTTTAAACTTGGGGTTTGAGTCCAGATCTAAGAAAAAATCATCACTGTCTTGCATTTTTTATTCAGCTTGAAACACAATTGTAATATGTACTTTAAAAATTAATGTTTGAAGATTAAAGCTTCGCGCGTTCGTTGGATGTTAATTAGCAATGGTCCATGTATGTAATATGGCATTTGCTTATACCTGTCAATTTCATTTTATTATTATTTTTTGTAGATTAATGTAATAAATTTTTATAATGTTGATAGCATCTCTTGTTGAAAATATTATGTACATTTTATTTGCAGATGAATGATGCTGAGGATCGTGCAAGGTAGGGGGATGATTAAAGCAACTACAAGTTGCTTTTTTTCCAAATCATGCTTTGGATCAAATTTGCTGTCACATTTTAATCATATAAAACTTACTGGTACAACAGTTATAAGGTTTGGTTTTGATCTTTCATGCCAATTATCTTTTTAAATTAAGGTTGTGTTCAAATGTAAATAGCCAAGAAAATACTTCAGCAATTGATCCAGGAAAATACAAAATTGTTACGGTTCCTAATGGTCTATGTGTTTTGAGGTGATTAAACGTTTTAGATTTCCAATTTCATTTAAAATAATATATCAAACATTATCTTATACACAACTGCTTCAATGTATCACATAATGAAGGAACAGATCAGCTGTATTTTTTATGATAATTTGAATGAAATATTTTAAAGGATATCAGCAACACCGTTAATTGGATACCTTGTTGTCCATGAACATTTTTCACCAGCTTTTGTTTTATTCGCTATAGCTGGGATAACAGACATGGTATGCTTTATTTTTTATTTATAAATGTTTAATATTTTCATCTTCAGCTTGATGGATACATTGCAAGGAATGTCCCTGGTCAAAAATCACTTTTGGGATCTGTATTAGATCCTATAGCTGACAAGCTGTTAATATCAATTATGTTTGTTACTATGACTCATGCTGGTCTCATACCTCGTAAGTTAGATTTTTTATAAAGTACTCAAAATTCTTTATAGTTCCTCTAACTGCTGTAGTTCTGCTACGTGATATTTGCCTGATTTTTGGAGGGTTTTACAAGCGTTTCAAAACGATGGAACCTCCTTATTCTCTGAACAGATTTTTCAATCCTGAAGTTTCATCAATGCAGGTTGTTCCAACTTTAACAAGCAAGGTAGGTTTTTTTAATCGAAGAAATAGTCCACAGTAATTGATTTTAGATTAATACGGTCTTACAGCTGGGCGTTGTTGCATTATCCTTAGCTTCGCCAGTGTTCGAGTTCGGAACTCATAGCCAAAATTTCATAACTGCTTTGAGGTATCCTTGAAATATGAATAATTTAATTTTACAATTTTTTTAGTTGCATTACGGCTGCAACAACCATCTATTCAGGATTTCAGTATGCTAGCGGAAAAGCGTTCAAGAAACTCTAAATTGTTTATTTCGTTAATAGGCTTTGAATATTGCTCAAGTTTTATATGTTGTTATTATTCTGTTATAAATATATTTTTGAATTATAATACGATTTATGAATAATTTTTGAATAACCTAATGTAGCGTTGTTTACATCATAAGATAACAAGAACCCGCTGACCCGACCTGTCCTATCGAGGAGTTCTGTCAAGGAAATGTCTCTTTCTCTTAGTATTTTGATGCTTTGCTCTTTGAAATGAGAGCAGTATAAGACATTCTATAATTTTTGAATTGATTGTTTGTGATACCTCGTCCAACCGGTCAAAGAGTGTTTGTGACGTACTGAGATGAAGAAGTTCATAATAATAATTTTCAGATATGATGATCTTAAAACAGGATTAGTCGTTCCCTTAGCAAAGATTTGCCCAAAACAGATTTCGAGACAATAAAATATGAATTATAATCGACAATTGAACTTTCGCTGTAAATATTTTACTAATAGAGTGACAATTTGCTACTATTAATGTTGAGCGAATGAAGTACACTGTTTTTAAAATATTTATGTGTGAATCTCTTTGGATCATCTTTTTGTCTTTTTTCTCGTATTTATGCGTGTATGATCGTTATCAAATTACTGTAAGAATAAGCGTAAAACTTGGCGAACAAGCTATTCTTTCAGTTTCTTAAAAGCTTTGATGTATAGGATATTTGCTGAAAAGACGCAGAAAAGTGGAAGGGTGGAGTTTTGATGGCCTTTGGATGAGTGTATACCTTTAGGATCGCGATGTGATTTGTGTTTTACCATCTCGCCTCTCTAAATCCCAACAATCTCTCTTTAACTTCTTATCCCAGATGCTATAAGGAATAGGATAGGAAGGTAAATGAGGGCGGAGCTAAAACTATCCTTAGTGAGTGCAGTTGTACCGGATCAGTGCATTATCCTACTTCACCCCAGACCGGCTTGCCTAGTAATTTCGCTGGCTATCCTTATTGCTCTCTTGCTCCCAGGCTTTGACGACCTGGTCATTGACTTGTGTCCGTCAAATATAAACATCAATCATACATTCTGATTCGTGTTCTTTATTTCCATCTAACAAAGCTACTTTCTATATAAAGAAATTTTAGGTGGAAATGACGATCCGGTTCTACTTTTCTTTGGATTATTTTCTTAATCATCAATTCGAAAATTTCTTAATCATCAATAAATGTGATTGAAAGAACTTTTCTCTTTTCTGAACTTAGTTTAAAAGTTTCATTATAACTTCGATCGTTACTCATTCTCTCTATTTTTGTCATATTTCCTACTCGAGGAAAGTTTGATGATGAATCTTATCTTCTGTTTTATGTCTTTTCTGCCTAGCGGTTCTTTCTATTTGTGTAAAAAGAACTAGACTTCCGGAGACCAATTCTTACTTCAAAATTTTAGGATAAGGTGAAAAAAATCACTTTCTTGCCATATTCTAACTATTAGAAAAGTTTTAATTCTTTATTAATATTAGAATGTTTAAAAAATCGCAGGCATGCGATAAAAATTTTACTTATCTATGCTATTCTTTGCAATTTGGTCTTTAACGACATGTTTGCAGTGCATATGCAGTTTCAATTTTTGATACCAAATTTATATGTGATAATCAAGAGGGAATTCATATTTTGCGATAGATGTTTGACCTTTTTGTTCAGGGAGAATAGCTAAATTAAGCATCAGTAAACAAGCCTAAATTTTCGGTTTTTCTAGTCGGCTAAATTCTGACCAATAGCCAGTTGCTTGGTTGCGATATGTTACACAAGACATTCAACAGCTAAAGAAATTGGCGTCACAATTTTCATAGATATCATTTTTAAAAAAATATTTGAGTGCTGACCTTAGCTTATCTTACTTTTTGGCATTTTGAACAAAGTTCACTTATACTTTTATATTGAATGATAGTCTTAGTGAATTTATACATTGATCTTTTCTTTTTTTTTGCGATCAAAAATAAAAAGACGTTGTAGGACAGTAGATGGTGGGGGAGCAAATAACCTTTCATTCTCCCACTAAACGTTCTAATAGCCCCTTTTACTCATTTTTTGAGTGTTTATTTTATTTCAAATAAACATATTTTTTTGAAATAGAAAAGGCTGTGTTTAGAATTCTTTCCCATTTTTCTTTGTGTCGTTGAAATGCGGTGGTGCTGTGTGGTGAATGGGCGGACGACCATCTAATTGGCTGATAAAACGGATTACCTTGTCCATTTTACTGGCATTCTTCTCCACCATTAGACTGTCAAATATTCTCTTTAATTTTATTGCTATTTCATTCGTGTTATGTTCACATTTATTTTTTGTTGTGATTTTTACATGTCCGAAAAGTTAAAGACATAATTTTCTTCCGATTTCAGCTTTCTTCGCTTAAGCCAAGTTCATCGTCAACTTGCTTGAGCGTTTGAAACCAATCGACGGTCTCCTCGTTGCCAGAAAATCAAGTCAATTAATTCTCACATTGAACGGATAGCGGCTTCCGCATCCCAAAAGGTTAGCTAATTTTAGCATCCTGAAACTTCGATATATTTTGGCCGATCAAAAACATAACAAATATATGTTTGGTCTATCATCTATCTTCTTATGAACCTAGAGTTATATTCGTCATTATACAGTGTTTTGAAGTGATGACGTAGTAACTACCACAACAGATCATGTTCATGAGTGGGGATAAAAGGACATTTGTGTTCAAAAAACAAAAAATAAAACATATATAATACTTAAGATTATAATTGAATCTTCAGGCTTCCGTGCGTCGACGACCCGGAACAGTTAACAGCTCCTGCTATTTCATTTTTGACCCACTCCGCTCCGGAAAGCCTCCTCCCTAATTACCTCAAACTCCAATCATGATTTCTAACATGGAACTTATCGGCGAGCACAAAGTAAGTCAAATGACATAACCTATATAACGTCAAAGTTCATCCCCTTTATTTAAGGTTGGTATCTTGGACCACACCATCAATACTGTTGCTCTTGCTCGCGAAATCGCCAACAACAAAGATACCCAAGAGAATGACGAGGCCTTCATGCTCATCAATTTGGACATAATTGTGGAACGTTTCCGATTATGGAAGAGAGAACTACCAATGGTCGAAGTAAGTAATCAAACATCATAACAAAGCTCAAATTCAAATTTTAGCCTTTCTATGCTGTAAAATGCAACACTGATAAAGTTCTTGTTCGCGTTCTTGCTTCCCTTGGAACAGGATTCGACTGTGCCAGTCGGGAAGAAATTGATATTGTAGGATTATTTATATAGCCTTTTCTTGATTATGCGCCTCTTTCTACAGGTTATGGATATGGGTGTTAACGCAGATAGAGTTATTTATGCAAATCCATGCAAAACTCGTTCTTTCATAGCACATGCTCGTGAACGAGAAGTCAAAATGATGACTTTCGATAACTGTGAAGAACTCGAGAAAATAGCTAAAATATATCCTGATGCCGAGTTAGTTATATAGTTTATAATATGTGATTATAAGTTTAATTTCAGGTTGATTTTGCGCATTGCTGTCTCTGATCCTACAGCCACATGTCCATTGAACTTGAAGTTTGGTGCTGATCCCGTTTCTGCTGCTCCCCAACTTCTTAAACGAGCTCAACAACTTGGAGTTAACGTTATTGGTATCAGTTTCCATGTCGGTTCTGGATGTAATGATGCTACGGCATACAACAACGCTATTGCACATTGCAGAACTCTTTTCGACATTGGTAGGTTTGCAAGACTCCTTAAGTATAAGACCAGTTATTTTCCAGGAAAAGGCCTTGGTTTCAACATGAAAGTTTTGGACATGGGTGGTGGGTTCCCTGGTGCCGATCATCATATGCCATTTGAAAAAGTTAGATAATTTATGATAGACAAGTTTAATTTATCATTTCTAGATAGCTGAAGTGATAAGAACAAGCCTCGAGGAGTATTTTCCTCTTGACCAAATCCGTTTCATTGCGGAGCCTGGCCGATTTTTCGCTGCTGGCCCATTCTCTCTGGTTTGCAATGTTATTCATGCAACTGAGGTCCAGGCCGAGAAAATCTCAAAGAATTCCAACGACGCTGATAAAAAAGGAATGATGTACTATTTGAATGATGGAGTATATGGATCGTTCAACTGTATTCTTTTTGATCACGTTCAACCTGTTGGCCGTCCTCTGTTTGTAAGACATTCTTTTATTTTTTCAAAAAGCATTCTGCGCATTACAGAACATTGAAACAGAAGAAGTATTAACAACTGTTTGGGGCCCAACATGCGATAGTATGGACAAAATCGAAGATATGAAAATTATGAACCGTCTCCGTGTAGGAGATTGGGTTCTATATGAGAACATGGGTGCATACACTAGTGCTGCATCAACTACATTCAATGGTTTCCAAAGACCAACTCCTATCTATGTGATGGGTCGTAATCAATGGTAAATAAATCAAAATAGTTGATCAGTTTGAACTTGTTTATTTCAGGAAGAAAATTGCTAACTCATCTTATGTTTAATGCAGTGGAGGTTTTATACCCAAGTTTATTTAATTGATTTGAGTATTTTAAAGCATTTCATTTAGTATGTATTTTAAAATAAATATTATTTATATTTGTCTAAATTTAACAATTTATAATAATAATCATGAAAAGATTTACAGATTAATAATGTTTTGTGACGCAATTTTATCTCAATTCGATTTTCAAGACATCTAAGCTGCTTTCCTCGCATTTGCCCGTCATCCAGTGAGACAATGCTATTTTAATGAGAAATGTTTCTTCTTTCTATAGATAGACAAAACAGTTTATAAATAGAATTAGCTTTCAACTCTAGGAACGATTTAAGCAGATTTCGATGTTCCAAGGTACTTACGTCAAAGTATTCAGATGGATGTTTAATCGTAACGTGGTCATTTAACTTGTATTGAAACAATGAATCGGCTGACATTTATCAATATTTCATATTTATGTATTGATGTGTAGACATATTAATAATGAAATTTTTTTATCAAATAATTATTAAAAGACAATTATAAATTGAAATAATTAACAAAGATTAGTTGAACAGACCCGTAGTTGTTGAAGCTTAATTTTCAAAGATGTAAGATAACCTGTACCATAACTGTTTTCTAGGAACAAAACAATTGTTTGTTAGTATAATTAATTGGATTAATTAATTGTTAACTGTATTTGAATATTAATGAAAATATAGTTAGAGTGTCAAGTTTGCTTCATATTCACAAAGGAAGCTAGCATTGTTTGTAAGTCAAACATGGAAACATTTTGAAACAGATTTGAGCTGGGAGAAATTAAAGATGTAGAATAAAACGGAAATGATGCAGGTATACTATGATAAGTATATAAGTTTGTTAACAAATTAGGAGTAATAATAGGCACTCCGTTGCACATTGAAGGATAAGTTGAAACTGTTGGTGCTACTAGTATAGATGGTACGTCCTGGTGAGCGTTGAGCAAACCAAACGATGAAGGCATTGTTGGTGACGGAGAGACAGTAGCTGGTATCTGAAAACGTATCCTGTTGATGTTTGATGCTCATGAATAAAAGAATATTTGTTTTAGTTTCGATGATCAATTTTCATTAAATTTGACTATTCGTTGAAATATTCAGGCTTTTGACACCTGGCAAAAGGTGTCTATCCTGTAAAACAGAGGATATCCTGTTCAAATACAAAATTTCAAATATTTCTTCGAAATGTATAGTATAATTAGTTCAATGGAAAATAATCAAATATCAATCTATCTGAAAAATAAAATAAAAAACTACTTACTGAAATGTCTGTAGTGCCAATTGAATGACCGACGTAGTTAGCAGCTTGAAGACAAGTCCCTTGACGGTTACCGTCTGAACTATCGGGAGAATTAACAGAAGAAGCTTCTGACGAATTTGTTGAATCAGATACTGTAAATTGAAAATATGATACTGCTAGATCATTACAAATTCATACATGAAGGTTGAGATTTGTTTTTCTTGATATGTCGATCGAGAGCTCGCCGAGTATCAATGAGATCACATTGAACACAGCGGCAATCAGCGTATTCGCAGTTTTTCTTATGATCCTATATAGATGAATTCAATTATGACTGGGAGGGCATTTATCAAGCAACCTTTTTCCACATTAATACTCCATGATTTTTACATTTTTGGCAAAAATAACACAGGTTTATTTCTTCTTTCTTCTCCTTCTTTTCAGTATTCCATGGTACTATATCTGCTTCAGATTCATCAGTTGTGCGCTGAAAAACTATTTATATGAAAAACTTCGAGTAGTAAATTCATTAATTTACTTGAAACTTTTTGTCCTGTTCACGACGTAACCGAATCTGTGTAGACATTATTGACCTACGTTTTCTAACCAGATCACACTACAAGAATAAAAAAATTAAAAAAGCATAGCAGTAGGCTTATAGAGAAGGGTCTGAAATAATTTTGCTTAAACTTACTTTCCAACAATCACAGTCTTTGAACTGGCACAAGTGTTTTCTCGTTTCCACAACAATTCCATGTTGTCGACAGATTCCACAATGTCGTTTGACATCTGAGCTCATCAGAAATCATAAAAATGATGCAGTGCAACTGGAAAGATACCCTTTGGAATTTTCTTGCCGTAACCAAAAAATCTTCGACAATCGTTGATTTTCTTCTGTTCATCGACATCGGCGAGTCCAGCCATGTTCAGCTAAAACGTTTACTGGTCAATGTTTAAAATATGAAAAAAAATTGAAAAAAAAACAAAAAAGGAAAGAATAGTTGAAAGAATATAATTCGAATACAAATTTATTTTGATAGAATTGCTGGTTGACGGAAAATATCTTGAAGAAGGTAGACAGTTGAGATAACTTGGAAATGTTGGGCAAGTTTATATACTCGTGATTTCGGATTTTCATATAAACCGCTGAGATAGGACTTCTTTCTATATAATAAGTGATAATCAGTGATTGTGATCGAATAATAAAGAATAGAGAAAGGATGCTAATATATTTGGAAACGGAAGACGACGTGTCTTTGAGCATCATAAGAAAACAGTTATCCTTGAATTGACGTCAGCTTTTAATTTTTCTATAAGACTCATTGCACATAATTGCTTAATCATCAAAAACAACTAAAAATTCTGAAAATTAAAAAAAATTATTTTGAGCCTAAAACCTTTTTGGAAACTTTATTTGCCCGCAAATTAATTATAAATATGTAAGCCAATTAATCAAATTAATCAACTTTATAACCAAAAGTTTGAATTTTTTGAATTAAAATCTTTCAAGTTATCATTGTTCATATGTGAATAAAGGATAATTATATTAATTATACCAATTTTCTATTTTTTATATATGCTCTTCTTCTTTTTCTGCTGTTGTCGTGTCAAAAAGTGAAGTAGATTAGCAAAGATGATACAGCTTTGGTTTGAGCATGTCGTCCGGAGCCAGATGGTTCTCTACGTCACATCGTCTTAAATTATTTTTGAACCATTGTTCTTTATGTTTTAAGACCAAATGACAAAAAAAAACAAATATTTTACACAGCTCATCCTCTTTAACAAGTATTCAACTTTTCAATGTAGCGGTATCAAGGGGTACTAAGTCGGGTATAGATTACGGTAATTCAGAGGCTTTTCAACTAGCAAATCGCGTTTATATACGCCATACAAAGATTCATATATACATATATATATACATATATATATATATTATTATGGATATATAACTATTTATATATTTGAAATTATTATATATATTATTTTGGAGAAAAAGAAAAGATTAATATATTCAAATAGGCATATTTGAAACTTATAGAAACATTTTGTAGTTTAGCGGATTTCATTCATAACTTCACAACTTGTATCAGAAAATTGAAGAAGCAAGTAAAAAATGTTCATACATTTTATTTTTTTTTATTTTAAAAAAGATTAAATTGTAATAATATCATGAAATCGTGTAAATTCTTGCTCATGTTGAAAACAGGGAAAAATATAGAAATGTTAAAATAAAGTATTATTTTACACAAAACTACATAAAACGATAAAATCTTTAACTTTTATGATTTCTATGTTTGCGATAATTTCTTTAATTTTTCTTCAATTTCATCGTTCTTTTGGTAAAAAATGTTAGGCAAAATATTCACGCGTTTTTCTTGCAATCAGCAAGCCACTAGCTGAAACCGGTATGATCTAATACGTGCACGAGTGTTTTTTAATTTTAAAGATACTAGATCAAAAGATATGAAAAATATACATTTGTTGCAATTTTCATAGTACAAGATCATAAATTAATATTTAAGTTTTAAGAAATTGAATAATTTTCTCAATATTACTTTTTTTGTCGTTAAAAGACATTTCTGAAATATGCTGCATTCTCTATATTTGAACATTTTTTTTGAAAGAATGAAGTAACTCAGTTATTAAAAATGATTTTTCTCAAAAAGAACAATGGTATACATGTGTAGCTAAGGACATCTTTTCATATTCGGTGCGTGGGTTTGTAACAGACTAGTGCTATATCTAGTTACGGAGAATGTATATTATTACTAGCCAGTTGTTCAAAAGAAATATTTTTTTTGATAAGAAAAATAGTTAGTTGATATACAGTAAAAATCTCATTTGTTAGTTTAAAATTGATTCTTAACTTGAAACATTTTGATTGGAAAGTGCGATAACCAAAAGCGTAGAAGAAATGCGCAATGATATTTGAAGTATATTATGAAATTTATAAATTTTAGCTACATATATTACCGGAAAAGGAAAATTTAATATAATATTCTTTTCAAATGAATTTGAATGACAAAAAAGTGTACAATAAGTTTTGCAACAGTGATTTTTAGTTGTATCATATTTCAAAAGGTCGAGAATCTATCAGAAATCTGATCTGCACACAAACTATATGTAAGATTAGTGAACTCCAACTGTAACACATATCTAACAATTGAGAAGGTTGAAAGTTGAAATTTTTTAAAAAATATTTAAACTATAGTGTGGAAATGGATAATAGAAAGTATGATGTGTTCTGGGTAGAATGTTTAAATCAGAATATTGTGTTCTTAGATCTGGACCGACGATAAGAGCTGTTCATCAAGGCTCAACCTAATCCGTTCGGTATTTTTTGCCAAAAACAAAACAGGACAATTTTTTTTTCATAGGTAAAGGCAATGAAAAAAAGTTAAGCAACCAAGGACATCTTGATAGCTTGCGATGAATTTTTTCGGGTATAAAAAGATTAAAAAACGAAAGAAAAAGAAAAAGTTATTGAAAAGCTTCGGTAATAAACACATACAGACATTGGCCATCAACATAAAACCTGAAAAAAACATGAAAATGAATGAACTAGAATAACAGAATACTATACATATATGTATGAGACCTGATTTTGGCTAAAAAAATATCTCAAGAAGGGCAGGTGAAACTATACTATAATGTTGTACCACACACACATAACATACACACATACATAGAAGAGCTGGAAAACATAGTACAAAGCTTTAACTAGAACAAATTTTCAAAATAAATCATTCTTGTCTTTTTATATTTTACTTATCATTTTATGGTGATTTTCTTATTGGCTCCTTTTTCTAAAATGAAGTTTCTACCTGTTGAAAAAAAATGAAAAATCTGATGTTGATAACAAAAGCCATAAATTCCATATTTAGTGATGTTAAGGGATTCGAGTGTAAATCATTTTGTTGTTTCACTTTGGAGAAAGAAATGAACATAAACGACGAGCTACAGAGAAGTTGAAATGAACAGAACATATGGAAAATATCAAATAATGAATATTTTAGATATTTATATGAAACTGATTTGAAAACATTTTGAAAAATAACTGTACCACCGAAAAAAAAAACAGTAACAACTGTGTTTTTTTCATAATTTTTGTGGAAATTTTTCTAAATATACTGTATATATGATAGCAGATTTATCATAAGATATGTAAATAAATAAGTTATAAAGGAAATGAATAAAATAAAATAATAATTAAAGATAAAAAAATTGTTAAATGTTCTATGATCATTGAAATGTGTCAAAATAGGCTTGAACAAGACATGAAACAATGTGTATAGATGTTAGCTCAGCCGGCTTGAAAAAGCTTATAGATACATAGAGACAGGTCGCGAACAGACGTCGAAATACATCTCTCCATTTTTCTAGGAGTTAAAGTTTCACCCTATTGAACAAGTGATTTTTCTTTTTTTTTAATTTAAAGGAAACGATCGTTGTTATTCAAATAACATTTCGATAATTACATGAAAAAAATTGTAATTTTAAAATTCTAAATATAGATGTATTAACTAGAACTAAATAAATAAATTTATATGTTATAGTAAATAATTAAAAAAGAAGTAAAAGTTCAACGAATATCATCACAGCATATACATAGTTAGTTACACATACTTGCCAGCATGTATTTTGAAATAATAATAAGTTCAAATACATATGTATTATTATTTTTCTTGTATCAAAGGCATATATATTCCAAACGATATAAATCCATATATTTAGGTGATACAAATGAAACATTCAGAAGAGGAATCAGAAACTTTGAAGACAGGTGACAGAGAGTGATAGAGAACGAGGGTCAATACTTTAGAAAATAAAAAGTTTTGCATTTATATGTTTTTTTTTGAAGTTTTTTGGGGCTACATAAGAGGAACTACGTTTCATTTATACCACCTAATATACTATTTATATATTATTTCGAAGATCGATTATTTAAGTTTATGTGATTAATTTGTTCTCCCCCCTTGATATTCTTAAACAAAAATTTCTCCACATTCTTAATTATAATCAAAATAATTAATTATAATGCTAAACACATTAAAAGCATATATAAAAAATGTATATAAATCTACTACGATAGCGGCTCTTATGAGCAGAATTAGAATTGCAAACGTGTTTGAAAGACGATAATCGCTTCGTAAGCTGTGGAATCAGATGTTATATGGCAAACGGTAGCTACAAAAAATTAAAAATTTTTGACAGTTCGATAAGAAATTAGACGTTCGGGAGACTGTCAATCAAATATGAATATCAGTATAATATTAATACAATTACATATATATGTATGATTGGAAGAGAACCTGGAGAATGATTAGTAAACAAGGTGATTTTCATGTTATATCTGACATTTCTTAGAAAATGACCAGAAATCAGCAACATAACATAGAAATAATTAGTAATTTCTCAATGTTATTTCGTAAAAAAAATAAAATAAAGTTTTAATTATTTATTAAATATTTATCCTAAAAATAATCAATTTGAGATTTAATATTAATGTTATTTACAATATATTATGAGCAATCGGTAAGAGTGAATGTTGGTGTTTCTATTGTAGCCGTACTTTTTCGTCGTTGTCGTTCAGACAGTGGACTCATCTTTCGTATGCTTCGAAGTGGCATAGATACAGCTGATGATGCATCTAACGAAAATCTTTTCGGTAAAAACGAAGAAGTTTCTCCGTCCGAATCAACTACGGAACTCACTAAGGAATGTCGTTCATCTCGCTAAACGAAATTAGTTTTGGTTTTTTTAGAAACAAGTTGAAGAAAAAATTGGGTGGGATTCTTAAAACAACTAACAGTTCCCATTGAAGTTATGCTTCCTCTGCCAGAATCTTGACCAAAACTTTTTGCACTTTCATGCCGATTTCTGCTTAATAGGCGTTGCCAACTAGGCTTAGATGGCTGAAATTACACGAATAAGGTTAATATAACATATTAGAAGATATTCTAACTCTTTCTGTTTCCTCACGAATTTGATTAGGTATATGCTCATGATGACTTTCACTTGAATGCTCTGATAAGTCTGATACCTAAGTTGAAAAAATTGATTTAGTAAAGTAAATTTAATTGTTTCACTTCAGGTATTGCTGATATACGTTTTAGAAGTCCAAATGATCTTCGTGTTGATTCAGACGATGATCTATGTCCTCCACTGTAATCTTCTTGAAATGAGACTCTCGGAGATGAGCTAAAAACAACAATCAGCAGAAATTCTTTCTATATCTTTTACCTATTTCTCTTTGTTGGAATTTCAATAGTATCCATAGAATCTATAGTTCTAGTTGTAGAGCATTTTGAGCCTCTTGGTGTACTATTCAATGATGTCATCTTAAAAATATTTTAATGTATTAATTTGGATTATCAATTACTTGAGTTACTTGAAGCCTTGTTGGACTACATGGCTCATCACGTCTACCAGGAGGTTGAGAATTGTAGAAATTTGACAGTGTACTGAAGAATATGAATTATTTAGAAGAAATTATTGTCTATTACTTCAAAGCAATTCCAGGTGTACTTGTAATTCGTCGTAAAACAGGAATTGTTTTCGTTTTAACTTTACGAAGAATAACCTTAAGAATGAGACTTATCTTATATATTAGATAGAATACTTACCTCAGTTAAGAAAACGTATAGAAAAGGATTAGCAAATGAATTTAGAGGAAAGAAAAATACTAAAAATACTTTTGCATTGCTAATAGAGATGAGAGGATATCCTAATGCTGCTGTCATGCCTGAATCAAACTCAAATTTCTTACATTTCTAAACTTTCCACAAACCAAAAAATATTGTGGGAAACCAACAAATCAAATCTGTGAATATCAGTAAAGCCATTTTAGCTATTATAGCTTTGTCCTCATCACGAGAAGGAGTTGAAGGATCCTAAACGTTAGATTAAAGATTCAGGTTTTAAATTCTATTCACCTTGAGCATTAAAATGATAAAAGCATAGCAAACAGCCATTCCCATAAAAGAAATTAAGTTAAACGAGAGACCGAATATCAAGTAAACCTGCAAATTCTCATTCTATTACATGACAATCAGAGAAAAGTAATGTACCTTATCCAATAAGCTGTCGGCTTTCAATGGTAAACATATACTTGTCGTACTGTAACTAGAAATGCCAAATATTGGTAATAAAGCCATCACAATGGAATATATCCATCCAGTAATCAACATAAGAAATGATACTTTTAAACTGAGTCTTCTTCCATAAAAACCCATTCTAAGTAGATAAATTATGAATATTGATTATTACTTGTTATATTAAAACCTCGTATTATAGGCCATTTCAAATGCTATTAAGAACATTGAGATTATACTTAGTTTAGATGCGAAAACAGCTAAAAACCCAGCAGTTTGGCATCCCCAGCCTGTCTGCCAAGCAACAGCATGACGATAATATTCATTTGACGTTCGCACATCCTGGGTAGCAAGAATTCCTAGATAGACACCTGCAAACACATTTTTGCTTGAATTCGGGAACCAAATCATACCTGTTAACAAATCTGCTATTGATAAATTAATCATAAATAAGTAATGTATTCTCATACGACGTTCAAAAGCTAACGCCAGAGATACCCATACAAGAATATTTCCTAATATTGCTAATATCCATACTACCCATATTGTTTTTCTTAGCAGAGGATAGCTGAATAATTTTCAAATATGTTTTTAGCAAATATATCTCGTGGTTTCTTACCCAACGATATTCTCGCATGGATTGAGGGCATCTGGTTGTGGTGTACATGTAATATTCTTGAATAGCTTCTGCGCTGCTGTATCTTGACCTTCTGACAAGCATTTCAAAGCTCCAATCATATTAGGAGGAAATTCGGGTAATTCCTCTTCATAATCTGCATCTGATGGTTCAGGTAGCCATGAATCGGAGAAATACGGTAACCAATCAGGAAACTCGAATGGAGCTGATGCAGCCTAAAAGCTAAATCATAACATTCCCGACAAAGAGCTGAAGCTCATCACCTCCCGCTTTTTCCGTCTAAGTTTGAGATCTTTCGTCTTACTTTCTTGTTCTTTGCACATACGGTTTTTATTACTTTTGCTTTTGCTTCCATCGTTCTCGTCAACACTGTCAACATGCTGAAAAGCAATAATATGATCGTAAATATCATATATGATATGAAATAATATTGAATATCATAAATGTCGAAACTGAAACTTTTTCTTCCTCTTACACATTTCTCTCAGATTTAAAATACTAAAATATGAATATAATTTTTGTTTTTGCTATTCATATCATTCAAAAATATCATATAAAAGAAAGGGTAGGCTGTAAAAGGAAAGAGTATGATAAAAATTGATTCGCAATGTTTGAGCAACAACAATAAAGGAAATTGCTACCTTGAATAAACAGCAATGATGAGGATATGTGAATTGTGCTGTTTTCAGTTTTGGAAAGCTGCAATTTTTAAATCTATTAATATATTTTTTTATTTAATTTCAAACTTGCCTCAATACAGATGGTAAATGTTTTAATGTTGGAACATTCGTTAAAGTTAACGATTTAAGATTTTTCAAACCATTTTTCGGTAATTCCGTAATACTTGTGTCGGAGAGTTGCCTGGAAATCAAAAAAAAGATGATGAAACATCTATAAAACTGAATTACAAATGATGTAGTTCACTTATTCCTCGAAAAGAATCTACAGAGAGTTCTGTAAGATCTGGATTGTTATTCAAATATCTGAATGAACATAAATATATTTTTCTGTATTCAAATATTTCATACAGTTTAGCAAAGCTACAACTTCGAAATGCAAAAGCTGATATTTCACGGATGCGGTTATGATTGAGACGAAGGCTTCGAGCACGAACACCATGAACACGTCGTTCACCAATGTATTGAATCTAAACGTAGATTTATACATAAAAATTTATTTTTTTGTTCTTCACCTGATTACCAGATAAATCAACTTCAACTTCTAGTTTATGATCATCCGTCATTCGTAATCCTGGCATTCGTTTCAACTTGTTATCTCTTAATATTCTGAACCCCAAAAATAAAGGATGAATAAAATAATTTTTCAATTCAATTACAATGTCTGAATTTTCAAATTTTGCTCCATCAGTGTTCCAGATATTTCTTCCAATTCTTTACACCATGTTAGAGAACTTAAAGAATATTGAAATTCTTGAAATCGAATCTATGTTTCTTAAACATACAATTTTTTCAAATTACGTAAAATATCCAGTGCAGCTCCATTAAGATATCTCAATTTAGGTGAAGAGAAGATTTCACTAAATAATAAAAATTATATTAAATCGAAAAAAAATTTCATGTGTTTATACATTTCTTCTAAATTTAAATATTGTGAAAAGAAATCAGAAGATATTTCTTCTAAACTCGTATTATACATCACTCTGAAATATAAAAGTTAGACTTTAAGCTCACATTAGTTAAACACACAAAACTTTAACAGTTGATGTTAGATTTTTTGGAAGATCTTTAACATCATTTCCTCTGCAACAACATTCTCCCCGTTCTCCTCGTACAACACATTGACAACCGTCGCCTTCGAATCGACATGATTTCTGTAATGTGAACTTGATTTTTATAAAAATATGTGGAAATTTTAAAGCTTTTTTATGTGAAACTGTTTGCATTTTTTTTTTGAATCTCTTCATCTTATGAATAATCAATACCTAATTTTAGTTGTGAACCTAATTAACTTAAAGAAGAAATGGAATGACAGCTGATAATAATCTTATATAATGATAAGAGAAAAGTTGTACAGAACTGTTTTTAATGAAAAAATTTATTTTTAGAAACTAAACCGCCACTACATCCCAATCTAATCATGCTTAATTTCAATTTTTCTATGATTTTTGATAATACTGTTAAGCCCTGAGGGTACGGAACAGTATTTTAGCTCATTAGCGTCAATTGGCTACAGCAGAAATGCAAACAAACAGTTCTTAAGCAGTAAACTGATGTGAACACAAAAAACTGTTTTTATTAAATGATTGCATTGACGAACGAACTTGAGACTTTTTAGAAAACTATGCGTCATCTATCTTCTAGAAGAACTTACTTTGGTTAAGGACCGGGGTGTCTCGAGCTGCCGGTTGCCGTAAGAATCTACGTATGGTAAAAGAGAAATCAAACACAAGAATAGAAATAAAGATATGGTAAATGAAGATGCTAGAGAAAATGGATGTCCAATAATCGTCGATAGTTCACATTCACGTCTGTACATCGACGGGCGTGACAAGAAAAATCAGGCAGAAATGAGTGTTTGATGTGAGACTGTCTGGCTGACTGATAGCTCAAAGTAGAGAATAGAGAGGGAGAGAAAACGAAATGAGAAGAGAGAGAATTATTGATAACAGTAGGAGACATGATGAGACTTATGTCTGCTCTTTATGGTCCACAAAAGAAAAGAGAGAAAAATGGAAATAAAGAGGATACTTTGATATAATAATGTGCAAATAATCGGAAGTTTAAAAACAAGGACAGATTCTGGTAGTAGATTTTTTTAATTAATCATCTAAACAATAAGATAAGTGATGTTTTGTTGTTTTTTAATTGAACATCTAAATAATACAACCGTAAAAATTCTTCGAAGTTTAGTATTGTTACAGTACTTTCACATATAATATGTTGTGTATTCTCTTTACTTTATATGTCATCAATAAGCCTGATAATTATTCTTTATAGTTTATTTAGTTAACGTTTGTAAACATTCTTCTAAAATAGATATAATTATAATAAGATGACCAATTAATTAGGAAAAACAATGTTTTCATCACATATAACTGAAATTGAAAATGTATTATTTACAATTATTATTAAATTTTCACTTTTCATTAAGAAAAATATCAAAATTTTATGAAAAATAAAATTTAAAAAGAAATAAATTTATTTGAAAACGTTTGAAAGAAGATGCTAGCTATTTTCTTAAATGACAACGTAAATCGAATTTGAACCTCATATCCGAACTAAATTTTCGAAGAAGGCTACTTGCTTATTTACATACGCATAGTATATGCATCTTCAAGCACTTTTCACTTTGAACTTTTCTCTTCTTTTCACCAACTTCTTTACTATCATGCATGGCTTATGTTATTCTTTCTTTTCATTTTTTACCTTTCATATCTCTCCCTCTCTCTCTCTCTCTCTCTCTCTCTCTCTCTCTCTCTCTCTCTCTCTCTCTCTCTCTCTCTCTCTCTCTCTCTTTTTCTCTCTCTCTTCCTTCATCTCTCATATACATATCGAGTTTTTTAAACTCTTGTACCTTTTGGATGTTGAACAGTTGTAAAAATAAATCTTTTATATTGTCTCTATAGAATAAACTAAAAGAAGAACAAAGCTGCTTCTAATCCAACCGTGGAAATTTTTTTCAAAGTTGCGCGCAGTTGGGCTCTTTACTTCATTGTCATTTATTTTTGCAATATTTTCAAACTAAAAGAACAGAAAATAATTGTTAAAATCTCATAACTTCGTTTCAAAATGTAATTTTCAATAAAAAATAAAATATACAAATGTATTCATTAAGTGATAAAAAAGGTTACATTTCATATTTTCAATAAAATCATATTTTTCAATCGATGAGCTGTCGTGGTATCTGTTTGTTCTCACTTGAATATCTCTCTGTTGATTTCTGTTGATCTAGTCATGCTCATTTTGTCTGAGAATCCTTCTCAGATTCTTCTTTCCAATTCCGAATTCTGTAGAAAGATTCTAAAATTTCATATTTTTGTCTTAGTTTTTCAGTAATTTAACTCCTATGCTTAACTGAAAACTGAAAAAAAATTAAAACTTTCTTAGTAGTTGATTTTCTAGTAATATTCTTCTACATCTTTATAGAATTTAATTATTTTTCAGTTGAATTATTTTTAAATTTTTCTTTTTTCTCTTTTTTCGAATAAAAAATTGAAACAAAGAAAGTCCGCCGCATCACAACTTCTACTGAAACTGCTCTCAAAGCCTTTATCTTAGTGCTCAAGCCAAACACAACGAACATGCAGTTGCGTTCAAAAAAAGAAAATACGTTCAGATTCTTCGTTTAAAAAGAAATATTTATGTAATTTATTGAATTTCAGATTTCATATATGTCAGTTCCTAAGGATGTCAAGAACATTATAACATTTACTAAATTTCTATTATATATTTTATTTCGACTTATTCGCTCTTTGATCCAATTAGAATCTGACGTTATAGCGCTTTTACGAATAGTATCTAAAGAGAGCGTAGGAAATGACGTCGAATTCTTTCATATTCTTGCACGGTATACTTATATAATAACTATTTTTGAGTTTTCAGCTATTATATTTCAGATATCGACTAGATAAATCTGACATTTGTAAAGAAACAGATTTCTTACTTTTTTACGATCGATTTGGAAGCTTTGAAGAAATATTAACCGTAAAGTATTTACTAACTTCAATACTTTATTCAATTTTCTTAAATTCAGATGGCACATATATTCTATTACTGATCAGTATGTGTACTTTTGTCAAGTTCCTTTTACTGATTCATCGATTTTAAAACATCAAAAATTATCTGTTAGTTTATTCGAGAAAGCTGAAAGATTTGCTCGGATGAAGCATACAACTTTTGCAGCTTGTACAAGTAATATGAACCTGAATTGTAAATAACCAGCAAGCTTGACTTATATAAGTTTTAAACATTACAGGTAGAGCCATATTCATGCATAGTACTCCAGCTTGTGGAGCTACTGCAACGGCTAAGATGCTTCAATCAGCAGATTCAATGGCTAAGCATTTCATTGTAGATATTGAAAAGAATGTAAGAGGATCTAAATTTAATTTTCATAGGTGCTCGGAGAACCTCCTATGCTATCTTCTCTTTCTCTTCTAATGTATAGCCAATCAATAGAAAAACTTCGAGAGCTCACGAAGAATATTATTCGATTTTCGTTCAGTAACTTCTCAGTTTCCCAAACTGTTCTTATTAAAACGAGGTTAGTTTCATACTTTGTCAACAGAATCCACAAAACTAGTTCACGGATTTACAAACCTGACTAGGCTGTTCAATTTTTTTTATTTGGCAAAACCTGTGAAATTATTTTTTTATCTTTCTCATCTTCAATTAAACTTTGCGGCGGAAAATGCAACATTTCTAACATAAATGGATTAATTTGAGTCGCATTTACCACCCGTGAATGATCAAGAGATGCGACGACGAATCTCAAATCGTACGAGGAGTTTAAAAACGTAACTCTTTCTTGAATGAAGAAACTTTAATACTTTTCGATAAAATTCAATCAAAAACACTATTTTGCAAATAAATTCCCAGTCATCATTGTGTAGCACGTCACTTCCGTTCAAAAACAGGTCTTGGACAGCTTTTTTCAAGAAATCAAATTTTATAAAGGGATGTCTTACAAAAACAGAATTTTATGGTTTCCTATCATAATACCTGTGATTTTTCTATTTTATGTAATTTCAGATTTTTACAATTCTATCAATTTTTCGAGCGTTCTCTCGATTTTTAATAAATGATTTTCTAAAATGTTCTGGAAAAATTGAAAACGAGAAGTGGAAAAAGTCAAGTTTTATTATTTGCAGATCGAGTTGTGGTAAAATAATTCCATATGTTCATCACGCTTATTCATCAATTCAACATATTTTTGTGACATCAAAAAATCCATCGGATGGAATTCCTCGGTTGATCGCAGAAGCTTCTCAATCCGTTCCCATTTTCGAAGCTGTAAGATTTCTTCTTCTTTTCTATGAATTTATTATATGAAAATTTCTGCAGATTTGCTTTCTTAATCGACATTCATATCCGTTTTGTGATTTCTTCACAAGTTGGCGCCGGTTTGAGAGAGATACTGTAATCAAGATAGGTCCAACTGACCCGGTCGAATTTTCATTAGCTCAGATTATGGGTGCTACAGTGAATTATCAAAGAAATTTAAAATATTACGCATTAGACACCATATATTTCGAAGATCTGGTGGTCAAAAATACAATAATTTATCATAAACGAAATGTTTCAGATGATTGATACAGCTAGCGTGTTACGATCAATTTTATATTTGTGTGGATTATCAGAGTTTGTGATCCCTGAATGCATTGAATGGAAACGAAAGGAAGAATTTGAGTTAAAGAAGGATAAAGTCTTGTCTGATGAGCAAAAGATCAGAATCAAAACTTTGGTTGAACTTTTACAACAAGAATGGAATCAATAATCCTCAGTTATCCCTATATCGAAAGTAATAGAACGTAAAACCACGATTACTCCACGTTTACTCCACGTGAAACGGAGAGATCATTTTCATTGAAAGCTAACATAGTGAACGGTTGTTTTTACTTCATTTCAGTTATATCTTTATCCCTATTTTTTTCTTTCTTCTTCTTCTTCTTCTACGCATCTTCTCACATTTTCGTTTCTTTTCTCTCACTTAGGTTTACTTATCGGTTATTCATCCTGTCATCCTATCGTTTCAGTCTTCAAGAATTATTATGTTCAGTTTATTAACGATATAGTTCATATAGTTTATTTCGAAGAAAAAAAGAGATATAACATAGATTAAACAATGATGCAATTCGAGAAAGATATTTTTCATTTCTCTTCGAACAAAATTCAGGATTTTTCTCAAGTTTGCCTGAACGATTTCAAAAAATTAAAAACGTTTGATATCATTTCATAAATTTAATTTGGTGCGCCAGTTTTCTTTTATCAATTTTGTATATGATATTAATCATTCTGTTCAAATGAAAAAAAGACATTAAAAAGTAAGTTAGGCTTCTCTTCTCTTTCCTGCAAAGACAAGCCTGTTCTCTCTATGTTACGTCAAAATCAACAAAAAGTGTTCAATTTTTTAATCTACGCCTTGAATAAAAAACTCTTAAATCCTTGGACTGTAGATGAACTGATGATCATATATCTATGTACTTTGCATCTTGAACATGAAAAATCAGATAATAATTAATTAATATTTGAATATAATTTACTTAATAACTATCTTGTGTTCTCAAATTTTCGGACTATTTGTTTATTTATTTGCTCTGATCAAAGGTATTGTGATGATCATATGATGCGACATTATAACATTTTCCGTTCCATTTATCAAAGACCGTTTAAGATAATTGCGTTTTGTAATAATAACGTGTAGGTACGTATAAAGTTCAAAAAAAAAAATTTACATATTCTTCTCTATTTTCAACAACATACATAAACATAAATATAAATATATAATATTAATAATTTTTATAAAATATTAATTTTATTCAAAAAATGCACACACACACACACAAACCTTTAAATGTTTTATTGTAAAATATTGGATAAATAGAACTATCTTGAATCAATATACAGAACTTGATTTTATCTAACATTAACAGTGTCGTGATTGTTTTTAGGTGAAAAAATCACTTAAAGATTTCCGGAATGAAGAGGTTAATGCGCAATGCTTAAATGGTATGTTTTTCTTCTTATGTGGTTTTTAAATCATCAAATATCCATAAAATTAAGTGGAAATCAAATCCATTGGTCTTGATATTTCCTCACATGTATTCTTATATGAAGGATATACTAATTACATATAATTGAGGGAAAAGCTAAAACTGATAAAGCTCTTCTATAAAAGCTATAAAATCCTTTTTTTCTCTTTTTGAACTTGGGCAGTTGATATTTTTCGTAGATCAACTATTCTTTATCAGAACTTTGTACAACATGTATATTTTTGAATTTTTGTTTTGTTTTTACCATCAATATCAATATAAATACTGAGCTAAATACTGAATTATACAAAACAATATGGAAAACAAAGAATTATTAATATCAGATTATAAAAAAACTGTTATACATAAGTAGTTCTTGTACGTATAGTTTCTTTTTCATTTGATCAAACTAGTTTAATGTTAAGTTTGCTCATTAATCGTACTTGTCCCTCAGTTCTTTAAACTAAAACATCATTTCAATATATTGCTAAACTGTATAAACCAATAAAGAATATTCAAAACTAATTTTTTGTATGTTTTGAGCAAATATAAACTATAAAATACATTTCTAAGAAAAGGACTAACAACAATAATAATAATAATAAGTTTGAACAACAAAATCCTTCTTTCAAATCGAATAGAAACATTCGAATAGGCTTTTTGTAAACAAAATTAGGTGGAATAGTACAGTTGGGAATGATTTTCAGCGGAACTTCGTATTGTGTGAAACGGAAATATTGGTTCACGCGTGCACTAGTTCAGCTAATTTCATGTTTTAAAGATTGTAAGGAATAAACTATTTTTTCTTTCCTTTTTTCATGTGATCTAGGTAAACGTAAAGAGTGTCGACGTAGTATATAAAAGTCGACCTTCCGAAACACTTAACTACCTCTATAAATTGAATTGTACACGCACATCAGCTCTACTACTTTAAGTAGTATAAGCTAATACTGAATTCTTTCAATAACATTTAGAAATTACCTCGAACTCATCAATTGAATTGTACATTGCCTTGTTGAACTTTGAAATGAGTTTTTGAAAAAACCTTTTTTGCTATGAACTTAATGATCGCTTTCTTTTCTTGTGTGGGTGTGTGGGGCAAGAAAGGTGATGACAAGAAGAACTTAGATAGAGAGATAGAGATAGAGATAGAAAAAGTGAACGAGAAAGGGAGAGAGAGGAGGAAGGTAGAGAAAGAGAGAACGAGAAAAAGAAAGAGAACATGCCCAAGAAAACAAAATACATTAAAGGTTAAATGAACAGTAAGAGTAGATGCATAACTTTTGCAAATCTTTTGTTTCAAAATTCAAACATTTTTCAAAAAAGGATGAAAGATGTAAGAATTATTATCTAGCATTGCAGAACACGAATCCAGATTTTGAAATAATCAAACAGGATATTCTTGCCAGCGAACATCTGAAAAGGACATTGTGCCTTGCCCATATATCAAAGGTCCATCCACAGCCCTGATTTTACTTTTAAGGTTTTTCTCTCCATCAAAATGAAAAATTGGAAAATTACACCAAAACACTATCCCTTAGTTTCTTGCATTTCCGGAGCAAATTAAACAAATAGAGAGCAAAAAAAGATTAACTAATCGCGTTCCTGATATTGAAATCAAGAGAAATATTATGAATTCGCTCAGAAAAAAGTAAAAGAACGTAATAGTCTTTGAAAACAAATAATTATGATCAATGTCTCATGGACATCTGCTCCAAACAATTGTTAAATAAATAGTAGAAGTCGGTAAAAACTCAATATTTAACATACAACGCAATAATCTGTGATGTTTCTTGTATGATTCGTTTAAGAAGTAAAGCCTAAGAGTTCAGCGTCAGAATGTCCAAACCATGTCATTCTCTCCGATTCAATGATTCGGATAAACTACTATCGAAACAAGGTGATCATGACATCTAAACCTGTTGAATACTTTTCTGAACAAGATTGAACTACTAGATTGTTTTCTTAAAATGTCTTCGCCTACTGACGATGATGAATTCGGAGGAAATGAAAGATATATTCTATTATTTTATAGTTTGCATTTGACACCCACCTGAATAAGAAATGAAAAATGTCTTATTCACAGACAGCCTCATCTGAAGTTATTGATAATATGATGCTGTTTTGTCAATCCTCCCACATCCGCCTACTATTTTTCCAAAGACTGTAGATGGCGCCGGAAACGCTTTTAGCACCGCCCACAGACGAACACCGCACATATAAAAGTATCGTCTGGCCATCTTGATACCCCAGACGACCAGCCGCCACCTACTGACAACTCTACCTACAACGAGAACAACAACAATAACAACAACATTCGGAGAAGAATAATTAAATAAGCTTATTCTTCTACTTTTCTGTGCTGTGGTTTGAAACTAAGACTCAACAAAGCTTAGAATGAATTCACATATTATTCAATTGGCATTTTTGGCCTCTGTTTTCATTGGTATGTTTTAAACTTCATTTATTCTCTGAATCACACATTGCCAACTCATAATTACTCTTAATTTTTTTGCAGGATGTTCTGCTAATCCTTGTGGAAGTTCCGATTGGAAGTATAATCCAGGAACTAACGCATGCTACAAGCTTATCGCTGATAGTCTACCATGGACCGTTGCCGAATTCAAGTGTCTCTTCCAAGGAGCTCATCATGTATCCATTCATACTATCGAAGAAAACAAATTCGTTAACGGTATGTTTCTTATTTTTCTTCTTTTCTCATTATTTCTTTTCCTTGATCTTCTTCAACAATTTAAAGTTTTCAAGATTTTTTATCATTCAATTTTACATTTTAACGTTATGATATCATAGCGCAACATCTGTAAAATCTGAACATTTCTTTAAAAGAATTACAACTTAGCATTAAACCTTACATCCTAATCACTTTCTTGATTTTTACTACTTTTTTTTGTCTTAAAAATTCAACAACCGTCCTTTATTTTTTAAAAATGAATTGATTTTCATTATTCTTCAAAAATTCTATGATAATTCTGAAAATTGATTCTTTTGTTAGTTATTGTTATCATCTTCAATTCCTCTTAACGATCTTCAAATGTTTGCATAATTTTGAAAAAAATTTTGAAATTTTGAAAAACTTTTTATTTCTTTAATAGAAATAATTTCAAATAATGCTTTGAACTTTTAGAAATCTCTCAACACCGTGAAATCTGGATTGGATCTGCATACTTTGGGCGCAATGCTGTTTACGTGAACTCAGATCAATCAGCCTTCAATTTTGAACACTGGACTGGAGGTAAGATAAAATATTTAACTTAGTTGAAATGAACGACCCGAATAGAATGGTTTATGTCACCGAGTGAAAAGAAATTCAGATGTTTTATGTTAGTGTTAGTGTGTTCAATACACCGGAAATGACAACGTTTAAGTTCGTATTGATCAGAAACCTAACATGAACAGAATAAAAAACGTGGGCTACATTAGGAAATTAGGATGAGAAATAGAGATAGTTTGAGAGGAAACGAGAGAGATCGGGTGATAAATGCAGAAAATGATAGATGAACACTAAAAATTAAGAGAGTGAAGAACAGTGATAAGATTGAGAGAAACAGGGAGAATTGTACAGGAAAACTGCAGGAGATGAGAAGGTAGCAGGCAGAAATCAGCACTTCAACGAAAAAATCAAAGCTAAAAAGTTCTCAAGGAAACTGCTATATCACATTAAAGTTGTCTAGCAGAATATAGTTTTGAGTTCAGAAAGTAACTAAAGATTCATCTTTCACTTCTCAGTATTCATAGCTTTTACTAGACATTACATGATATACAAATTCAAGTTTTAAGAGATCTTAAAAGAGAAAGGTTGCATTGAAGGTTCTAAACTACAAATTATTTCTTTCAATACATTATATTTCAATTTAAAATGCATCACTTATGTCCATGTTTTATAGAAAATCGTCCAACAATGAACCGTGCTCGTCGTTGTATCAAGATGGATCGTAATGGAAATTGGTTCCAATCTTGTTGCAAGAAACGCACTGCTGCCATCTGTAAAAAACCAGCTGTTATGAACTCACCTTTCAACAATCAGGTACAGTTTACAAATCGTTTTTTTGCATCTTAATGCTTATTAACTTAAAAAGGAAAAACGTTTGAAGATGTCATAAGTAATGTTGTTTTCGTAAAGTCTCGACAACATCTATTATAATCAACATTAGTAGAAATCATAGTACAAAGTCTATTTCCGCATATATAGTTCATTCTGACATCTGGAGTTAATTGAAACAAAGCCAATTACCATAGTTACTGTTTATATTTGCAGGTTCAAGAATGGCGTCGCGCTAAGTTCTACCGCCGTTAGAAAGCTGTAGCCAATGAAGTTTGAAAGCAATCATCATCCACACAACAACATATCGTATTCGACTTCACCCTCGAATCGTATATGTACATAGTTCAATTTTTAAAGATTTTATTTAAATAGCATGAAAGACATTATACACAAGAAACAAATATAATTCATTAATAATTATAATTGTTTCTTCTTTGTCTTCGATGTTAGTAAGTAGTTTTGTCCATACCATACAATCATATCGATTCTATACGAGTAAGAATTATCTTAATTTACATAAGCTTTTCAAACTTATTTTTCTATTTTTAACCTAAATACATTTATATTAATGTAACTATATGTATATTGGTCTAGTCTACATATCAAACGTCCATAAACACCTTTGTAAACCATACGGCGTTGCCAAACTCTGACAACAAAAAACAATTTGTTTTCTTATTCTCTGTAAGGTGCCCAACAACATCCAATCACAGATCCTCAAACTGCGTAGGCTTCTCCCTCGCATTCCGACGTTATTGTCTTACGTGTATATTCCGTTACAATGAGAATATATGATTTTTTCCAATAAATTATTTTTTCAAATCAATTGTTGTTTATAACATAATGTTCCTGCAAAACACATACTTCCGGTGATGAATTGAATCATATGGTTTCTGCATCTGAACAGATTACTCTTGAACCCAAAAGAAAAAGTTTGGAGTTCACAATTCACGTTGATTCCTGTTTATTTAACATAAATTTTCTGATTATTTTTTTTATTTTTCATTGAATTGAAAAAGTGTAACGGTCTTAGATATCTAATTGGTAGAAAACCATACTAGCAGTTATTGCGAAAAGAACTGTGTAAGCGATATTTATCAATCTGAAAGACCAAGGAGAGACTTCAGATGCAGAAACAGTGAAATACCAGGGACACTATGGAGATGGTAGAGCCTACTAAGGGTCATTCTTGCAGATATTAGTCATTGTCGCCCAATTGTCTTCCTGTCGGGGGATTCTGTTGTTCCCAAACTATCCGATTCATCAGCACCCTAGATTGACTTCCTATTTCATCAATCGTCTGGAAAACCGGGGTGGAAAAGCAAAAGTTTGTTAATTGCCCTTAAGCGTGGTCTCGTTTCCGATTTTCGTGTGAATTCAACGCCTTGTTCAAGCCGAATATAATGAAAAACGTCCCATAAAAGACATGATAACAGCTCATCTTTTATCAAAGATGTGAGAATTAATTAAGGACTTTGTTATTTCCCAAATCATTTTACTCCTTAACAGTTTTATCATCGATCGCAATTTCGGTTTCTGTTTCTTACTTTGCCAAAACATAGTTATTAAATGATAACGTTATTACTAATAATGCCAATTTATCGTCTCTGCGTATCAACATTAAGTAAATATGTTACACAAAAAAAGAATTAATAAGTACGAAGCTTGAGATTAAATACATAATCTTCACAATTACATTAAATTTCTGAGAACGACGGTTTTTTTTGTAAGCAAAAAAACCGGTTGTCCTGTTCGTCTCCATAGCTGAACTGATCAAGCTCGTTGAAGTGCATGTTCATTTTGACCATTAGCCATGCTTCGACATTTCATCTCGTTTTTCGTTCTTCATGTACTTCTTAAATGCTGGGAGAATCAAGTAAAACGGAGATGAGAATATCAGTTGTATACATTTTTCTTTTCAGAAAATATATTTAACATGTAGCATACTGATATTATCCAAATAGAGTATTATTAACATATTTACGCCATTAATATATAAACAATATACAATTGGCTACTGATATCTTTAAGGAATTTTAAGGAACAAAAGAATTAAGCATAACACCCGTTAATAACAAAGGGCAGCATTTTATAAACAAAGGAACAATTCATTTGATTCATTTGCTTAATTATAAATGTTTTTCATCTTAATCTGGAGGTTATAGTTAAAATGTGTGTCATAATATTTTAAACATCGTCGCAAATGTATTAGGTTTTGCTTGATGCAACATAGAGCAATGATAATAAAGTTCACCAAAAAAGTATCTCAAAAAGTGGAACTCGCAAGGACAGAATGTTATAGTTAAGATATCAAATGAATTTTTTTTCAAAGAGGATAAGATAAGGCAACATTAATATTTTTCATATAATAAATTAACCAATGCGTTTAATGTGCTTCGTAATACCTTTTACAACTGATTGCTCTTTCGCACAAAAAAAACTGTCCAGTTTCTGAAGGATAGTAAAAGCGATTCATATACTCAGAAAAGATTTGGCTTAAGAATAGTATTATCGCTTAAAATCTGAAGGAGTTTAATTTAAATATTCTTCAAATATAAAATAACTCTTAAAACAACTGTTGTTATACCTGTTTTCTAATTGCTAATGGTCTGTGAAATGCACACTGATAATCAAAGCACCCCCTAAAGTACTAATCAATTTCTTTTTCGTGGAATTTGACAACTTCACAGCTAATTCTTAAGCTTATCTTATCATGAGATAAAAAAGACAAAGAATACGAGAAAATTCATAAAGTAAAATATGAAGTAATAACTTTTGCGTAAGAATAAAACAGACGGTTAATGAAGAAAAATAAACTGTTTAGAAAATATAGTAGTTCGAGTTCTATAAAATAAAATTAACTACTTATCAAACAGCTTGATTCAACAGTTGTATTATTTAGAATTAATAAAGATTTTAACTTGTCGAACGTAAAAAGAGTATGTAGCACAATGATGGAAAACTTCTTGTAGTTTCTAGACCTGAATTATTGAAAAGTAACACATAATGAGTCTGTGATGTCCTTAAACACTTCCAACACGTAGTTTATAAAGAGAGCTTCATTTTTCAGAAATCCATATGAACAACTAACTCATCCTTATAACTAATTTGAATAGCTGTCACAGCATTGTCAGCTCTGAAATTGAGATAATTCAAACTTTTAAATTTCAATCACTCACTTTAAAGCGAAATCTTTGATCAAAGCTAATGTAGGTGCGGATATTGCAGGTCTGCCTAAGTAATCGGCTACTCGATTTCCAGAGTCAGACAAAACACCTCCAGATAGAGCTGAAGTATGATTATATTAAAACGAAATAAAAAATAATACTTACGTCTGGATGATGAGCTATTATTGCGAGCTAAGACAGTATCGTGAGACTAAAAAAGAAATAATTGCAAACAAATACAAACATCGACTTACTAAAATACATTCTTCATAACGTCGAGCTCTTGCAAAATAGTCCGATGTCGGTAATCGACTACCGTCAAGATGTGAGAGATCGATTATGCTCTACAATATTCAAAGTTATGGGGGGATAATGATAAGATATTATTACATTTTGGGTTGAATTTAAAATCCTACTATATTGCTCCTGAACTTGTTGTTCTGCTGCGTCTTTGGTAGATATGGAAGACTGATCGGCATAATCTGATCCACTAAATAGGATTTTTCATATTGTTAGCGAAACCAGCCCAACCCGTTGGTGTACCCTTCTTGTCGTGCTCTAACAGTAGTTACATTAGCATTGTCATGAAGTCGTTCATAGGGAGAACTATTATCATCATCATCTGTTGCACAACAGCATAACATACGTATCACATCCATTTCCGCTAAAAAAAACTTAAAACAATATTCTCATAGAACATAAAATTATTAAGAATGATAAAAGCAAAGTAAAATGTGATGTTTGGTACGTGGACATTTCTATTGCGTATTTACAACTACCGTACTGCGGAGGATAGCTGATTAAATTTAGGGTGGCACGGGTAACTCTATGTCGTGTTTATTGTTTTGACTTTTAATGGCAAGAAATTCTAAATTATTTATATGAAAACTTGTGATAAATCGTTAGTCATAGGTATGAGCATTACAGTTCCAAGTCAAATGTATTAAAATTTTTCATATGCTGAGAATTATTTTTATTATATTTCGTTCTCTTATATTAATGTGTTGTTGTTTTTTTAAATTTAAATATATTTTTTTTTAAACCTTCAATTTCTTCCTTTTCAGTACCAATTCATTGTGCTATTTTCCTATAATTATTTAAATATACAATTTGTTCTCTGTGCTAAAGTACATATAATTATCATCAGAGGCAGCACGAACGGGCAATGGGGTTGTTCTTTTTGCAGCACTCCATGTATTTCTGTTCCATTTTTCTCATAAGCAAGTAAGGCTTTATGGAAATATTCAGTTCAGGATTAAAGGAATATTCTTAGTTCATAATATTTCAGTACAGCGGTTTCGTATGCTGTATTTTGTCTCAAAAAATTTATCGTCTTAGATTTCTAGCTGGATCAGAGAAAGAAAAAAACTTAGACGGGAACGTTCGACGGGAAAAAGACATCCATATAAATAAATAAAAAAGGTGGTACAGGTTTAAAAACCTGTGTAAAATTGGTGGAAACAAGCACATATAAACTCATCGACTACGGGAAGAGGTTGATGTAATTAACGATATTTCTTGTATTTTACTGATTATATGATAACAATATATTATAAGATCACTGAAATGATTTCATTGAACTGAGTATAAGAAATACACGTTGTAATATAGTTAACATTATGTATTGAAATATATTTTGCACAACGAACGAGGCTGCTATTTACGGTGTTTCATAAATTAAAAGACTTATCGAATACAGACTATCATAAAGTACAATGAACTGTTGATCTTTCTTCCGGTAATTTATATTTTTTACGACAAAATAGTGAAAACGTCGCACAGATTTATATTTTAAAGACTAAAAAATCACATGAACTTTTTTGAATCTAACTTATATTATCAGAGTATTTTCAAGGTTTTTTCAAAAATGTGCAATGGTATTCATACACAATAACATATTTAATATAAGCATATCTCATGACTTTTTTGAAATATTTCATAATTTTATGATAGATGGCTAAATAGATAGATTAGGATATAGAGGATGATGATAAAAAAAATACAAAAAAAAGAAGAAATTTCATCATTATTCTTTAAAGCTTCAAATATATCCATCCTACTATTTAGCTTTAGGATTTAGCTGAACATTTCACATAAACTTTTAATATATTCGAAATGATTTTCAAATTTAAAAACTGCCTTCTTTTAATCGTGATACTCTGTAATACTTCATTCTATTTGGTATAATTTGTCTTTTACAAGCGATTAGAAGATCCGTAAAACGTTTTAAAACTTGTAATTAGTTATCTTAATTCATATTGGTTCCACATCATTCAGTTCAATTACTTCTATATCTTTTACATTAGGGTAAAACTTTCCATTTTCTATATAAGAGCTTTTCTAATAGATTTCTTAAAAATTGAAATTTCTGAATTCTTTTTATATTTTTCCCTCTTATGAACTTCATTTTTTAAAAATTTTGAACTATTTTTGAAAAAACATTAAAATTTTGACTAAGTCCTGTAATGGGTTTATAATTCCTTATTTATCTAAATCTAATATGTGTTTCCTCTTTTTCGTATTTGATTGAGCTTTTTTCTTTGTTTGTTCATAATTCTCGTGTAGAGGGTTCCTTTGATGAATACTCAGAGCATATTTGAAGACTTCAAAGGCTCCGCATGAAGGTTAATATCTGCATCGTCGCAAGAATCAATCTTAACGAAACAAAGAATGTGAAGATGTTTTTTGAATGGAGATATTCATACTATCTTATTAGAAGAGAATGGCATCGTACTTCAAATATGAATTCCAATAAGGAATCTGTATGAAGAGGTTAAACAGAGTTATTTTGCAATTACCCCCATGAAAATGATTCAATGTCATTTACTCCTCTACAGTCGTGCCACCCGGTGCTGCTCTAATTGCCTAATGTTCTATTTTTCAAACTTAGTTCATATAACTGCGGCATCCTGTTGAGTTTCGGTGACATGTTGTAACTTTTTTTACTCAATAAGTTAGAATCAGTTAATTTGAACTGATAGATGACATTTGACAAAAAAAATTGTCGTAACGAATGGTTGTTGTAGTTTATCCAAACGAGGATGAAAACAGTTCTTTTTTCTAGTCTCTATGATTATAAAACCTATATAGATTTGAATAAGCAATTTAAGCAACTTAAAGATGATATGGTTGTATTCTGGTTGGGCAAGGAGGGGGGGTTAATAATTTTTTTTGTTGACAGATACAACCTCGGATATTAAGGCCAAATCAATAAGCAAAGCATCAGCTGTACCCAACTGCTTTTGCTACTAATATAGATCGTTGGGTGCAGCTGTTCGCCTTTTACAGTCGCCTATGCGTCTCTTTTGTCACAATATGTCATCAGATGAAATTCAAATCGCTTTCTTTTTTATTTTATTTTTGTTCTCTCTTTCTTCATAATTAACTATATTTATGTAAATATATTTATATAGTTTAAAAGATAAGATTTCTGTTTTGATTTTTTTTCATGGTAATGTCATTCACATATACATTCAACTATTTGAATTTGAATTACGTTTTCGTTATTACACATATATAGAAAAAAAAATCACACATACGCTATGTGTATGATAAAACAACATCCTTAGATAGTTATATTATCCTATCCTTTTAGTCATTTTATCGTCCTCTTTCAAACATAAAGTGTCTTTTTGTCGTTTGTTTTGTGACAAAAGTCATGCTGAATCGTACTTCTTTTGTTTTGTAACTATTCAAATTTGTTTACATGTTGCTATTTCCACCGTTTTCTATTCGATGCCCTGCTTGCACTATGTTTACATTGCAGTCACCTTTGCTAGTATACACATAAATTTGCTGAACGAAGAACCCTAAAACAATTATGGTGATATCAATGCTTTCATATACTAATATCATGTTCATATGCGCATACATATATATATATATATATATTTCTCTTTATATCCCACTCAGTCGTTTTCTCTAATATTTAGAACACCTTTCTTATAAAAAGAAAGAGAAATTTCCTCAAATGGAGAAATAATGATCCATGGCTTGTACTATCACTTGAATATTCAGGCTAAAATCACTTTCACTTCTCATCCTCAGCATACACCTGTGCACTTCCACATTTTAAAAAATCTTCTTCTGTTTTCCTTTTCACTTGTTCGTCTTTTTTCTTCTTTTCGCTACGCTTTCATTTTCATCATAACTGCTCTATGTAATTCATCTGCAGCCGGCTGTTCGCCTATACAAGTCGATCTTTCCCTTTTGCTTTCTGTGCCTACCACCCTCTGACCTCTTTTTGGAGCCTTCTCTCACAATCTCTCAATTTAATCTACTATCTAGTCTAGCCTTCTGCTCTTTGAATATTTGAATAGACCCTTGACACTGTCAATTTCCTCTGCTTGTTCGTTACTATTCCATATACATACTCCAAATTCTGCCTGGTAATTATATTTTTCCTTTTCCTACCGATCTGGCAATTAGTCAATTGTACCAAATCCACATGGCTCCTATTTTTGAAAATTTTTCGAATAAATGCCAAAGCGTTACACTCATGTATTCATTTTTTCTTCACTGTATCCTTCATTTCTTGTCGTAACTATCAATATTGTTGAATGAAATCATTATTTCTGTTGTGAAATTCTAAAAGAATCTGTTTTCTGATTCTTAATTGCTATGTTACTGTGAACAAAGTGAATTTTTGTTAAATGTACGTTAAGATTTTCAAAATTCTTATTCACAAACTTACCATCGAATAACCTTTGCATACTGACTTTGATACCAACGTGGTCATCATCCAACCTTTTCCAAGGCAGAAATCCACTATTTTCTTTTGATACTCATTGCCTCCAACCTTTTATATATGAAATTCAAATATTCATATATAATATATATTTGTCAAAAATTATTGTATTCATATCTATTTCCGGAATGAACTATTCATAATGTCTTTGTTTCATATCAATTTCTTAGTATAGACAGCTAGTATATTGGTTCTTTCATCATGAGCTTCCGAACAGAAAGTCATTCATTCGCAACTTTCGAATTTGTTTATGATAACGTTTCATTTGTACCTTATCAATCTTTGATTTCTTACTGCTATAGCATGTTATACTGTTTGAAAATTACCTTGAAAATTCTTCCAGAGGTGTTACTTTTTTTATTTCCACACCCATTTTTTCCTTCGTTAGCTTTACTTTAATTTACGACATGCTTTTCAAGGTTTTCAAAATTCGAACGATCTCGTCTGTCCTTGGTGGTTTTTTTCACTTTTGACTGCTCTCATCTGGTCTGTGGCCTCGTTTCTCTTTCTTTACCTCAGAAAAAACGAATTGCTAACCTAAGTCTTTTTGTGTGGCACGTTCAAATAGTTCTTTTGTCGGCTCAGCTATTCAAATGTGTCATATTGTATTGACCATATTTGTTTATTACAGTTTTGTTTTATCATATATGAATAGGAGTAATTTCCCATGACCTCAACTCTTAGTTTTTCGAAGCTATCCAATATTTTGACATTATAATATATTATTATAGATTAATATCTTGATCACCAAAAGTTTTATATTTCTCCAAATTCACCTATTTCTTTTAGATTATCTCCAAATATATATATACAACATCATAAACTCAAATTCTTATACGAAGATTCTTATGCTTTTGCTATAACATAAGCTAGCTAGCTAGCTATCTAGTAATACTATTTTCAAATTATGGCTCTAAATCTTCATCATGGCAATTGCTCTTGTTTTTATTCCATCTGAATAATCGTAGGCTATGCTTGTGTCATGAATCGTATCCTCGTTCACTCTTCTTATGACAACCCTCATTTATGCAAATGAGAAGGTTCAAAACCGAAACTGGTTTTCAGTTCAAGTGAAAGAAACTGGATTGCGGTTTTCTTTCGCTTTTAGCACTTTTTTGATTATGCCATCCTATCATCGTCTTCAAATTTTTGAAATTTCCTCTTCAGATCATCTTTCATACACATATAGTCGGTTTCTATTTAATTTTTCTCAAAAAAGTTGTTCATTATTCATTAAAGTGATTTATGCTGAAAACCGATTTTACAGTCTATTAATAACATCTGGTTGACATGTTTTGCATTTATACTCGTCGCCGTCCTTTCGGTATAGTTTCGTCTATCATCAAAAGTCCTTCTAAACTACAGTTGTATAGATTTTTGCTTGATATATTATCATTGAATATATCGCATTGAGCGTCGACCTCTTGCCAATAACCTTTCCTTCTCTCAACGTCTTTTTCAAATTTTTTCTGTCATTCTTCTAGTCACCTTACTGGTCCTCCTCATTCACACATCCTTGTCGTCTTTGCCATCTTCTAGATTCAGAAGAGCAGGCTAAATAATAGCTGAGTCTGATGATAGCAAATGCTATATTCAAATAGAAAGGGTGTCTGATGCGGTATTGTAATCGTGGGAAGTATGGCTGACTATTGCATCTTTCTGTGAGTAAGATTTTTTTTCTCATTTTTGTCTCTAATCATAATGCTTTGCGCTGTATGTACCGAATTAGTGACATACATATGTGAGAGAATGTTCAATAAAAAAGCTTTTATCTTCAAATCTTTTTTTTGAGAGAGAGACAGGACAATATTTCATTTAGTTAGTTCTTCTTTCCCTTTCTCTAGATATATTCTTTATCCCGGTAACTTTAAAGTATTGAGCAACAATTCATCTCATGCTATGTCATCTTAGTATATTCCAAAAAATAGTTTATAACCAATGTTTATTACTTGACCTTTTTTTCACACTCAAGGTTATGTAGTCGGCTTCTTTTTTCTTCTTTTGAGTTTATTTCCTAAACCCATTGGTAATTACCTTAGTGATCAGCAGTTCTGCTCGACGTATAACTCTTCCCATTAGTATTCTTGTTGTTTTGATTTGTATTTTAGACCATTTTAGACCATTTTTAATCTATTCTATTTATTTAGAAAACTAAAACAGTTTGTATGTGCTAAATATAAGACTCTAACATATTTCTTTGATGCCGTATGTGACCTCTCTATTGCAGATCAATGATGAAAAAGCCGTCTGTCTTATACCCAGTTGCCCTATTTTGAGCTTGCAGAGCATATCCTATATTTTTCTCTGTCACTACCAACTGTTTTCCAGATTCTCATCTTTTATATACTATCTAGTAGCATCCTCAACGATTAATGCAGCTTTGATGACGCAATCTGTCGACACATGCTCTATATTTGAATCCACCGAATGGTCCGTGAACCATGTGCTCTTTCCTCATCTATATTCTGCTTTTACTCACGCAATATATACTTCGCAATACTTAATTTGAACAATTTCTGCCATCATGTTGTCAATAACCGATTGTTCAATGCAATAACTAACAATCATTTTACCAAAGAGTTTCTAACTTATTTTTTTCTGACTCTGCCACTTTTTTCTATTTTTTTTCACAGCTATCCGATAGCTAGTCATTCAGGTCATTGTGCCCCAAAATTTGAAATGACACGCAATACTCAGCTGACTGTCTTTAGATGTAATTGACCAACGGTTTTAGTATTGCTTAACTCTTCACATTTCAAAAATGACCTTTACTAGGCTCTTTCTTCACCAACTTCATATGAGTTATACGTTCGTATTGCGTGCTACTATGACAATCCTTGACCGTATTACCGATTAACTCTCCTCTTCTGAAAAGTCACAATATCTTGACCTCTGTTTCAAATTGTGGCTGTCGCCATATACAATCCCTTTTTTGAACCCATTCAATGTGAAAACTTATTCAATAAGATTTGGAAACCCTCTATCTAGTACAGTGATCATGTTCACACCCTAAAGAGTAATCCGTGCTGATGCATAGATGTATTTTCATTTCAAAAACTAAAGCTGTGCCATACGGTTGCATTCCAATTTTCATTTCTTTCTTTTCCTACCCTTCTTCTTCTTATCATACTTCTGGTTCACATTTTAGGACACAACAGAAACGATTATTCGATATGAGTAAGAGTATGTAACATACTCTTTGACAATATACCGCATTACACCTTTTACAATTTTTGTAGACCAGAGGTTTACCAGACATTACTGTCCAGAATTATTTTGAGCTAGTATTTACCACAATTATTGACTCTTCAATGAACTTATTCATAACAAATAGTTCATATTATCTTATATTTTATGATTGATCTAATCGTCAACTATACATCACTTTAGTTTATCTTTTTTTTGATTTCACTATTATTTTTTATAATTCATCACATTAATACAAATGCTAAGATTGAAAGCGAATTTTGAATTTCAAGGTCGAATAGAACCCTGTAAAGAGCATGACATTGCTTGTTCTGCGTGCCGGTTCAAAATGCTGCTTAGGAATTAGGCGCATAGGGTTATTGTGCCAGGTGTTCGTCATGTTACTGCTTCTTTTTCTTTTTTAATGCCCGACTGTTAGATTTCTATAGTAGGCTAAAAACAAAAAAAAACGAAGCATAATTATTAATTTACAAGATACGATGTATAGTTTCCTTTATAGCGTTCAATCTTTTATTTAAAAATTGGATATGGTATTGTCATACTCGTACAACATACGACTCAAAGTTTGTCATTTCCTTTAGATCAAGATATATAAGAATTATTGTAATTTTTCTTCATGTATTGTTATTTATACTTTCAATACAACTATTCATCTAACTCTATTTCCGGAAAATATTTGATAATCTCTCATACTCGCTATTGTAATATCAAACGTTTTTATTCTAAAACTCCTTTTCAACATTTTTCCAGCTCACAGCACAATCTGGAAACTTTCTTTTTAAAATGTACTATTTATATTCTCTTGTATTATGTGTTATGTGAAGAAGATATCGCTATGACTTTCTCTGTGGGACCTCGTCTGCTTAGCAGAATTCCCCCTTTCTCTTTTTTTCTGTCATATCTCGTCCTCATTCAAATACTATGAGCCATTATTACGCTGTGACGAGGTCATATCTGGGGTCACCGACAGAAAGAAAGATTCTTGCGGTCGATGAGGTTGAGCAAGATTAGAAATAGCTTCTGAAAAGTGAGAGAGAACAAGAAGACATAGAGTAAAGAACCGTAATTAGGACTAAAGAAAAGAAGGTGCCAGAAGAAGAAGGAGAAGAAGAGAAAGGCTATGTGATCTGAGAGTGGAATTAGGTTAAAGAGGATATATCGAACAGCTTTAGATATATGTTGTCTGTAAACGATTATTTGAAATACATCATTGGAAGCTTATGATATATATTTCCAGTAAATACCAGATACATCTAATCGCTAGAGCACAACTGTTCAGGACTATCGTATCGGTATTTTCAAAGATAAGATTGGTTTTTATTTTTGATAAGATTTTCTAAAAGATTTTTTGAGAGAAATGGAACGACGTTCACACTATAGTTACGAAGTATTGTACAATACAACGTTTTCTATTTATATAAGTATATATTAATAATATTTTTATTCACACAACATCTGCTTCTTTTGTCTTATAAAGTGATTGAGATTGCTTTTTAACAGGTGGTCACAACATATTTGCCTCATAAGTTCAAAACTTTTTCAATAGTTTAAATTAATGTATCTTTGAATAAACATAACAAGAACAATTATACAAACATAACTATATGTTCTTATGCTTTAATTTGTTTTATTATCTCTATCAATATACAAATCCCAAAAATTTTCTCTTCACAAATTTAAATTCGAAAACAAACAACCCGCAAGAGGTATTTTGCACGCAACATATTGTCTTATATGGTCCGATCATGAAAGTTACGCAACAATGTTTCTTTCTATCCTTTCATACCATAATAGTATTTTCAATATTATCCATTCCCATAACATAAACTTCGAAATAGTGTTCATACCAGGTTTTGAGGAAATGGTTTTCCGCTTGATCTTCTTCTTATTATTCGGCTAAATACATTTTTCTTTAGTGTTACCGTTCGTTACTACTGACATACTTCCTATTTGAATTGGCCTTATTTGCCAATGTATCTTCAGACAAGTCAAATCTATTTGCTTAGACATTTTTTTTTATTTCAGCCTTAATACATAGTGAAAACAAATGCAGTACCATCCATGCAGACCTAGATTTAACTATTCGCATATATAACTGAATAACGATTAATTCTCATTAATTCAATTGTTACTTTAGATTTTTTTGAATTAGCTCTTATTATTGTTGTGCTCTATTCTTTGGTTAACTAGCACTTCATGACAAGTCTCTCTTCATTCTGATCAGAATAGATGATGAACATATCTCCCTCTCTGTCTGACCAATACCATTTCTTAACGAATTGTTCGAAATTAAGCAGCTGCTCTGTTTCTAGGTCTATCCACTTGGTATCTTCTTTTTCTATCATAACCCTTTTCATAGCCTTAATATAAATCTCTCTCTCTCTTTCTCTATCTCTCTCTCTCCCTCTCTCGTATTTTGCTTCTGTATCGTTCTGATGTGCTGAGCACCTTGCGATGTATTACATAACTGCTCTGCTTGGACAATGATTCAGCACAAAATATATTATTCTTATCAATATTATAACATTCTTAATATTTAATTTTTAATTTTTAATTTTGAAATTGTATATCTTATTGGAGTACAGATTGATTTCAAAACATATGCTTAAACTTTTTTCAACATTCTCACTAGAATATGGTTCATTTCGATAAAAACGAAAAGCTGAAACATTACAGTTCTGCGGTCACTGCTCTTCAATGACATTCACGTTTTTCATTAAAGCCGAACTCTATAGCAATTCATCTTAGTCACTTTGGACAGATATGAAAGGACTGTCTTAGCAAGTTGACTTTAACCACTGCATTTGGCTTTCAAATTGTACCGTATATATCATACAATGCCATCTTTTAACCCCAATATGATAGGGATGTTGCATATGAAATTACTACAGTCTCTAGTATTATCTATATACCATTCCAATAATTCAATTTGTTATAGTTCAAATGTCCGAATCCCTTAAATGGCATAATGAATGAGATGTGAATACCAGAAGATAGAGACAAATAATGGTAACCTAGTCCACTCTTTTCCTCGTCATCTCTCTTTTCTTTTTTTATTCTCTCGTTTCTCTTCATTTAAATATGTATTCTTTCGCCCTTTAACGTCATTCACCCAGTTCTAGTGCGATGGCACGCAACACAGCTGCCGACCACATTTGAATGAGCATCACCGTAACCCGCATTCGGACCGGTGCTTTCTAAGCTATTCATCTGGGGACAAGGCTGGGACACCAGTGTGACCCCATTGTAGTTACTCGTTAACTATATCTTCAACACGAATTGTACTCATTCATCAGAAATTGTCTCTATTAGAATCATTCACATTTTGAAAATATTCTTCGAGCTATCTCGGCCGCTTTAATTGTTTCCTGTTTTTCTTTTGCCCTTGTTTCCTTTAAATTTTATAAAATTTTAATTAGAAATAAATACAAGTCTGTCTTTTTATACACCAATTTCCAGTTTCTTTTAAAATCTACTTCTAACTTTTACTTCTATGTACCTGAACCAAAATGCTCTATGTATCAGCGTTTTCTTGTTAAGTTTCGAGTAGTTTTTCTTTTTCTTTGCTTACGCAAGAGGTCCGTAAAAGTTTTTGAGAGATCTAGAAGTCTACCTGGCTTATACTTAGTTGTGTCAGTGGTAGCCTACTTGCTTACCGCTATGGCCTAGTCTATAAACTACTATATGCTCAATTAGTCGGTAGCTCTCTTAAGACGGTAACTCAAAACTATATTACCTTTCTAGGTCGACTTACATGTGTTTGCACAAAACGACGATCTTTCGTTAGAATAGTCTATTAGTAAGTGTGGAAATTACTCAATATCCTTATTATTCTTTTTTTTCAAAAATTTTCTGTTTTTCTTCCAGTATTTTGAATCCTTCATATTCTAATAAGAGTACTTCTTGACAACGAATATAACATAATCATATACATTAATCGATTGAAAGAGATGAATATTTTATTGTTTTTTTGTTTCAATAACGCTTTTGACAATCTCTCTCTTTCTTTCTTTCTATCTCTCTATCTCTCGTTTTTTCTCTTTCTTTCTGCTTATTTTTTGAATCTTCTATTTAATTATAATTATTCCATCCGTTTCTTTACGTAAGCATTAGCTTCCTTATATTTTTTGTCAATATAATATCTCTTACTCTACTCAACTGCATATGATGTTATGCTCGAGTGTTCTTAGGTCGCGGTCATGTCGCTGAGTGATCAGCGATATTTTTCTTGTAATTTCGTTTTTTTTTCTTCATTTGAATTGAACTATTTCATATTATTTCTTTTTATTTTATTTCTTTCAGGTATTATTCTTCTGTTTGTAATAAAAATAATATAAGTAGAGATGTACAACCTTAACGCTTCATCTAATAACTATCAAATACAACACAAACCAAGTAAGTTTTTGTAAATTTTCATATTTTTATAAGAAATATTTGTTATTTTTTATAAAAAGCATCATAGTTATACCAAAAAACGTTGGATAACTTGAAAGATTTATGCAAAATACACGATATGTAATCTAATTTGGTACCATTTTCTATATTTGACTTTATTATTTATTTATTTTGATTGCGTCTTAGATTGAAATACCTTATTTACTATGTCATATATGAAATGAAAATCCTATAGCTAGTGTCGAGATGAGAGATTGTATGAAAAAAGAGAGAGTGGGAGAGGATAAATGTGAGGTAAGGAGATTATTTAGAAAGAAGTACTTAAACCCAAAAAATTATGCAACTTATGACATGGTGTCTATTTACTTAAAACTGAAATAAAATCATTTTAACGTTCGAGTAGTAGTTTAAATTTTTCTATCCATTTCTTATCGCTTCAATTCATCCAAGGCTGTCAGAGGTCGTCTTCACTGCAATTCACTCACTTCTAACCAACTTTCTCCGTTAAACGACTTCCATTGACCATAGACAATTTCATCGCGAACATATTTGAATTAAGGTTCAAGAGAATGAAAACTACAGTATTAAATTAGGAAAATATGGAAAAGTTAATAGCTCTTCATCTTTTTTTGTTTGTTTCTAAAGAAAAAGGTTGTTTAATATGCTAGTAGGGTAGGAATATAGTTCAGAGAGCTTAGTAAGCGGGATTCTTTTGATCATAGCCAATTATCTTTCTGTCATACTGATTTTGGAGAGAAAAACAGTTAATGAGTTGTTTACCTGTTAGATGTAACATCTGCTTCATCCATACCTATATTGTTTACAGCAATTACCAACAAAACTGAATGTTTCTCATAAATGCTTGCTCTTTTTTTTCTGAATTTTGGTTAATCGATGTTAATCAACTTTTTAAGCTCAAACTTATATTTACTTACAAACCAAAAAATATATAAATAGTTATAATTATACAATTGAAGCAATATGTTCAGTATTATTAATTTTTAGCGTTATTATTGAGATATGTCGCTATTTTCAAAGACAAAATACTTGATCTACCGGAATTATTTACAGTTTTTCCCAAAGCCTTAGAGCTAAACTGAAGTCATAAAAGTGACACCAACAGCCATTTTCTTGACCAAATGGTTATTATATTATAAACAGACTTTTATTGTGATGAACAACTGATTGTCTTCTCAGTTTTCATTTGTTATACAACTTCGACCTATAGCCAAGATGTTCACCAACCTGATCCTTATCAAATTCATTAGAATAACTATTTACTTCATATTACTTCTATTTCTTTGTAGTATCATTTTCAAAAATATACTCTAGTACTCATTCTATGCTTAGAATGCAGAAACGTTTCTTATCTAAAGTAGTATCGTCTGAAAGCCATCAATGATTTTTCACGGTAATGCTCTTAGATGACCTTCCAAACCTTTTGTGTTGAATCACTCATTTCACGCCTTTCCTAAGAAAATACTCTAGTAAAGAAAGAAGAACATTTATTTTTAGTTTAAAATTTCAAATGAATTTAAATTCTTCATATCATTCGCCATTTTACGTGTTTTACGTGAAGATGGGATGCTATTTGACTATTTTCATGCTGGGAAAACGGTTGCTTTCTGTTTCTACATTAAGAACATATCTCTATATGTATCTATATATCTATATATTTATATGTATATAGATAGATTGATTGGTTCTTAATTACTCTCTGCTTTCTTTAAATATTGTATTTTGCTTGTAGCATATTCAGTATTACAGTGGTCACTATTGGCAACTATTTCTTACAAATAGAGCATTTCTCTCAATATTGTTGTGAATAAGTAAATGACAAGTTGCCAATGGCATACAGTGGGTCATTGCTGATGTGACGGAATGCCCCTTATAGCTCCTCCTCTAACACAAAGCTGATCTGATCCATACTGAGGCTCTATTGCTATTTGTGGTACTTAAGCTTTTGGGGTCATCATGCTATGTGTCCCCACATGCCCCACCCACTTTCATATTTGGCCTGTCTTTCTTTGCCCATTGTTATGGGGTCGTTTCATTCTGTTGCGCCATTCCTGTGAGGTCAAACAGTGTACCCACCTGAATGTTGTTATGTTTCCAACAAACTAAATAATAACTGCTCTTTGTTTTTAAAACGAATAAGTTATTAACTAAATAATTTTACATAATTTTTTTCTATATTTATAAATTTAAATTTAATATATTAGCTTCATCATAATATTTTCAGGGGAAATGATTATGTGTCGTGAACAAAATGTATGTGACGAAGATTCTCGAGATTCTGGAATTTCTGAGATGGACTTCGAAATGCCCACGTCGTTTTCAGATATTTTTAATAGTAAAGTAAGAGATATTACAAGCAAAGCAGTAACTATATTATCATAATTTAAGGATAAAACTATGGAAATTGAACTTGATATTACTGAACGTCAGCTAGAAAAGACAACATTGTATAACAAGCGTGAGCGATTGGGCTTATCTGATATTACCAATAGGTATGGAAAGTTGTAAAATATTTTCATTTATTTCGATTGTTTGCAGCAATTTCGAATCTCCTAAGTGTAGAAAGAATTTTTCCAATTTTGCCAAACCTTTTGCTCGTGTTCACACATTTGGTCAATCGAGAAAAAGAATAAACGCTGATTCAGCTGTTGATGTTAAAAGAAATAAGCTGGATGACAATAATTCCAACAAGAGTCTCGTTGCACATCGCCGTAATAGCATGCCACGAACTCACTCATCATCCGTCTTAGAGCGTGGACAGTATGCTCATGTTGAAGACGAACTCCCCAAACCTCTTATTATTGTAAGTTATTATATATACAACATCTAGAGATAACTGTTTATTTTGCAGAATTACCATCTACCGCATTTAGCCGTAGACTCTCAAGCTTACCGTAGAATTCATGCCTCAACCCTCTCTCAGGTCATGTCATCAATGTCAAATGAGGAGTTCAATGAGCGTTACATCTTGATTGATTGCCGATACCCATATGAATACGAAGGAGGTCATATTAAGGTAACACTTTTTTTTCAAATTTATAATATTCTACATTTAATTATAATATCATATATTTCATATATATTATAAAAACTATTTATAGAATGCTATCAATATCTTCAATCCTGATCGCTGTACTGAAGTTTTATACCCCAGCTCATCAACGGAAAAGAAGAGAATTCCCATTTTCTACTGCGAATATAGTCAAAAGCGTGGGCCATCCATGGCTCAATTCATTCGTGCTTTTGATAGAAAAAAGAATATGTTATCGTATCCTAAGCTTGATCATCAAGAAATGTATGTTCTAGACAAAGGATACAAACATTTCTATGAGTCTCACCATGACTCCCAGTATGCGGTTAGTTTTTCTTTTCTCGTTTGATTAATACTTTTTCCTCTCAATAAAATGTAAATATCAATGTACTAATTCTATTTTTTTTTTCAGAAACTTTGCGAACCATGTAACTATACTACTATGGATGATACTAAATATGCACTAGAGTTGAAACAATTTACATACCATAAGAAGGGCCCTGTTGGAGCAACTGGATGCCGAAAGGAATTGAGTAATGTACGATCTCGTCTTCGTCAGCATCATAATGGAGATGATTCAAACACGCAAAAAACGTCACAACGTAAACTTTTCCAGCCTTGTGATACTATAAAGAATGTTGCCCATGCCCCTCTTGCAAAGCTTCCACCTATTCCAAATCCTCAATTTTCCTAACATCCCTACTACAAGAATAATTTAATGAGCCCGCTCTAGGTGCCAAATGCTCTACTGATCTCATTCAAATGTGAGATCAAGAATTTCCTATCAAATATTTCTTATTCTTAAAACTTTGAAGTTAGTTACAGATTTATAATTATTAAAAACAATAATCACTGGTCATTTAATTTTTCATGTGCCGTTATTATTATTATTCATCATGTACTCATTATATTTGTATTTCTCATATTTTTCTTTCCTTCCAATCGTTCTTTCCATGTTCTAATCAAACTTTTTTTTTGCTTTTTGAAAGATCTTACATAGATGATTTTTCGACTGTACATACTTATTAAGCTTTTTTTGAGCTTTATTTTTTATTTGATGGTGTCAATTTTTTGTCACTTAGTTTAATTATAAAATAATAAAATATTATAATCATAATATATAATTCCAATTTATATTTTAATTGAAATTAATACAAAAATAACATGTATATATATATTGGATTATGAAGTACATACATTCAAAAATGCATATATTGTACATAGAATGCTTATCTATCTTTCCCCGAAGACCCTTACCATCTCTAATCTTGTATTATTCATCAATTCACCCCTAATATACATCTTTGTCTTGATGAATATCCAAGAATGTAATACTTCTCCAAACTATCTTCAATAACAAAATTCTCTATATACTATCTTAGTACATAATTAAAACCTAACTAATTCATTATATTAAGAAAACAATTGATATATCTCAGAATATCTCAGAATATCTTTGTTATTTCGTTTTATTTTAATTTTTATCATATTTATAATCATTATATCTCTCATATCTGAAATGTTACTTTAAAAAATCGCAAAAAGATTTCGTGCTGTTCACCTTTTCTGAACTTGTGTATATTCGGTAGGATCTTCATATAATTATTTGTGTTGTTCTGCTTGTTAGCTATACTTGAGATTTTCTCGCCGGCAATAGTCACTCTCTTCCTACTTATTACAGCACTTGACTCAATACTGTCCACTTCTTCATCCATTCAATTCTGTCCACATATCCTAAAGGTAGACAGTTTAACTCATCTTTGAACTTACATATATGTCACTTTACCGTTTTAAATTTTAAAAATTCTCTCATCCTCCAGTGTTTCCTCTTGTAATGTTGCATCGCATAAAATTAAGAAATCAATGATATCCTTTCGTCTCTTCTCAAATAAAAACCATTTTAGTTAGCTTTATTAACTAATATTAACTAAATAATCAGAAAATTAATAGAAGACGAGATTCTTAAATCTTTTTAAATCTATTTATTCTGAATCTATTTAACTTAGTAATTCGCACATAATTCTAAAGCTGTATGCATCACGTACCAGCGCCAAATAGCTTAAGCTGGAATATCAATATCAATGAAATTCATAACAGTTTTTGTCAATTGAGAGAAATGCATCTAACATCTAAGCATAATTCACCCTAAACACTTAGCTTTAAGCAGTTATGAGATACATTTTTTTCTTCGTTTCAATACTTTTGAAGTACATCTAAGTGTCCGATGGGGGGATGTTCTTAGTTTTGTCTCTGTATATTGCGTTTCGCAGAGAATTATTCATTTTCTCTACGATACTTATCATTTTTTAACGCAACGTGTTTTTTTCATTAAATGTATATTCAATCATTTTTGTTTTTGTTTTCTTAATATATTTTTAAAAGAACTAATTATATGATTTGGTAATTCATTCATGTTATCTAACTTCTGATCATTAATTTTTTTGAACAACACTATGGTTGTACTATGATAATAAGCATATATAAAAAAACCAAGCAATATTTTAAAATAGAAATTATACTAACAAAAAGAACGAAAAAGGGTTAAATCAAATAAGACAATGCTCATCTAATCTTTAATTCATCTTAAGCCGCTTTCACTAATCTGTATAATAATTTTTATTTCTCTTAAAAACTTAAACTTTTTATTGTGAATGGGCTACTTATTTTTTTTGGAATCATTAAAGTCAGAATGCCGTTATATTACATAGATCAATGGTATTTCTTCTTATAAGCCGATATAAGCAAAATCTTTATTTCTTTTTTTTTATTTTTCTAAATTTATGTGATTATACCATTATATATTTCCATCTTAAACAAATTATTTTTTACTTTTTTTTTCCAGAATACTTCTTTATAAAAGAATATCAACAGAATAATTATAATATTTACTTGATATTACAACCCATGTCTAACTGGGCCAGAAATACAATATTAGATGATAATACTTCATACTATGCTTCACCTGTATTCAAACCGAAGCTTCAGAATATCCAGCCAAGTAATAATCCTTGTGCAATAAACCCAAGTACTCTGAATGAGGTGAGTCTATATTTCTGCTATCATTCCACTTATACATTTTCCTTCTTTTTTTTTTCAAATTCTAGAATATATGTTCGTTAATATCTTTTTTCATACTGTTTTTTTCTGTTTCAATCCGATGCAATGTGATATCTTCTGTTTCATTTTTCATCTTTCTCATTTGTCACCTTTATGTTTTACTTCTTTTCCATTCTTTATCGTCGTTGGTCATCCTGCTATTCAGTTATCGTAATGAACGACGTCTTCTTTTCTAAGTGTGATCATCTTTGTCTTCATCATTGGTTGTTTCCATCTACATCTCATTTCTCTTCATCCCCATCGCTTTCTTTTCTTCTTTCTTTTCCTCTTTCTTCTTCTTTTTTCCCACCCTCCCATTTTCCCTTCATTTGCACTCTCTTTCCTCGTTCTCTTTCGCACATTTTTTCTACTTTTTTTTTGTTCTAAACTTCTTCCTGCATCTCATCTTCGTGCATAGTCTCATGTTAAATTCACTTTGCTTCTATCCGAGTTATCTTCCCTTTTTCTTTTGTAGCATAATTAAGATCTTCAAACGCAGAAAAGGCAAAACAGAAGAAGGAAAATAGTCTAATTGAAGTGAAAGCTGATGAATTTGAACCAAACACTCCCCAAAAATAATTAAAATTTTCAAACATTTTCTTGCAGATTCCAACAAAACCTGCTCCAAATTTAAGCCGCACTCCTACATGTCGGCCGGCAAGCGCTTTGTATTTGCCATATAAAATTAAAAAAAAAGAGATTAGGTGGGTTAGGATAAATTACATTGACGAAACATTTAAAGTGGTTCAACAAACTTATAACATCCCAGTATGATTAGTCTTTCAGGTGGACTAGTTCAATTCTTGAATATATATATACACACACACACACACACATATATATATATATATATATATATATATATATATATATATATATATATATAAAACTTTAGAAATAAACTATTCATTTGAAAAAGTCCCTTCTACCAAATAATTTCAGTTTAATAGAACTTTAATTCTTTTTTTATCGATATATTTCTTCCACTCGTAATTTATATATTTTTATTTATGAAATAATTACATTTTCATACGAACTTTCGTTCGAACAGCCAAGGAAGATTAATGAGGATTCTGAGTAAAACCCAGCTTCTGCTTTATAACTTTTCTTTGATACTCTCATATGAAGCTGTTATTCTTAGCTTTATCTTAACTATTTTTTTAAAGAACTAGCATTATATATTATATTTCGACCTTAGTTTAATTATTTCGACGAAACTCTTTTACTTTCTAGCGTTTAAATATACTTATTTCATAATGATCATTACTATGTGCTCTTTTTGTGACGAATTTTTCTCCATTAAGCTTTCTTAATTGGATGCTTGATTCTAGAGCCATGTCCCTGCGTCGGCAGCTTTGTGGGTTCCACCACTTTGCTCCATGGGCCGATATATGCTCTGTGTATCTTTTTTTTGCTATCATCAATTTCAGAAACTATCCATCAAATGAAGAAGGATGTCTCACTCCCTCTCCTGCAAAGAGCCTCATACGTTTTGTTTCGCATTGTCTCAATATATTTCTTACTATAAAAATTGATATATATATATATATATATATATATATATATATATATATATATATATATATATATATATATATATATATATATATATATATATATATGTGCCTGCATCTGTGTTTATTCATTTTTCAAGCTTATTGGATTTATTCACATTGTTGTCTGAAACGAAGACCGGGCTGTTTCTAACACTAAGATATATGTCTGTTTTTGGGAACAACTTCTTAGTATTTTTTCACTTGAAAGAAGCTTGCTGTCTGAGCCAATCATCTGTTTTCCTTGTTTTTCAAAAGTCACTCATTTAGGCATGGCCTCTTTGCGGCTTCTCTTTTCGTTCTTTTCATTTTTTATTTTTCACTATTTGTTTCTTCTCTAACTATTTTTTGTCATTTTTTGCTTGGAACTTTTTCTCACTTCTATAGTTCCGACCTCACTTAGTGGCATCACACTAATAGCTCGAAAACATACTGCAATTCAATATCTAGAAAATTGATTGTGTTTCAGCTATATCGCTCTTTCATCTGAAGAGTATTCAGTCGCAGAGATTCAAAAATATTTTTTGCATACTACACAAGTTAAAGTTTTTACTTAAGCTATTTAAACTCCGTATATTATTTCTTTCATGCTAGAGTTATAGTGTCTCAAAAACAGACTAACTTCTATAACAAGTTTCAAAATTATTGCTCCTGAGTTTTATTTCTTATGTTTTCAAAATGTTGCTTTGTATATCTAAGAATACTATTTGTATAAACATACCAAAACCTAAAATGTGTGTGTGTTTATTGTTTATACTTTTGTACATCCATGATATATCCTTGTCTTTTCGCTCCAGAAATGTCATTGCTCTTCAACTTTTAAAAATAAGAATTTTCGGTTTATTCTCACATTTCGTTTGGTGGATAATACAACATTCCAAATTAAAGTTAACTTGAAATCTGGACAATGACTTCTAGATAAACAATGAAGGAGACATTGAATGGTACAGCCGGCTGGCATCAGTCAAAGAGGTAGTGACACGAAAATAGTTACCTGCCAAGTAAAATAGACACGTTCATTATCAAATGAGATTATGATGAATTTATATTTACAGTGGCTGCTTGCGTCCTTTGACACGCTTAGAGGTTGTCCTTCTTCTACTGTTGATTATCCTTATACTGTCTTTAATTGGAGTATTGGCTTGCTGGGTTTTGTTATTAGATGGCTACAAAATATTTTCACATGGTACATTTTAGATCGATAATTTCAGACTTATCAATATTTTTTTTTGAGTTTAATTATTCATTTTTGTATAGGATGGCCAATATATGGCTTAAGGAATTCATCCAGTTCTATAGGAATAGACAGAACCGCCTTGCATCATAATAATATTGTTTGTACTTCTCGAGAATGTGTTTTACTAGCTGGATTTCTAGCTGGGAATCTAAACGATAAGGTAGGGAAACGTTACAGTTTGTATCTTAACTTCGTTTAAGGTTGATCCTTGCGAAGATTTTTATGAGTTTGCTTGTGGAAATTATGGACTCAATCGTAATCTTCCTGCGAACAAGCCGTTACGACACACGATCAGTGATGTTCAATCGCGTTTGAACAAACAAGTAAAAAGTATTTTGCAGGTATTTTTTTTAAAATTCGTATTTCTAAGCTATCATTTTCAGCTACCTGTAACATCACATGAATCTAAATGGGATAAGCTGGCTAAAGAATACTATCAAAAATGCTTAGATGAAGGTAGTTTAAGGAATTCCATCCAGCATATATATATATATCTAAAGTATAACTTTTGTTCTAGAGAAACTTGAGCAGACAGGCAACGCCGCTATTTTAGAGGTGCTGGACTGGGTTGGTGGGTGGCCAACGTTGAAAGGTTTGAAAAGTCAGGAGAAGTTATTGAGTGTTGCTCATGTTCTCAGGAAAGAATTGGACAGAATGGGACTACTCATGGGAGCAACAATTGGCTGTTGTAATGAATAGAACAGGCGTCAATGCGGTAATTCTGGAATTAGCTGTCACTCATGATCCTTCTAACAGCTCAAAATCTGTTATTGAAGTTTCTTTTACATTTTTATTAAACGAGAAAAATGAAATTTAAGCTTGATCAACCTAAGTGGGGAATAGGCTCAAGATGGCCGTATTTGTCAGGTGCAGAAGATCCGATGATTAAGAACTATACAAATCTCATGATACTATCAGCTGTTGCCTTAGGTTAGAGTATAAATTGATAAAACATTCTTATTGTTATTTCAAGGTGCTGATCCCATAGTGGCAGAAAAAGACATGAAGGAAGCTATGGAATTGGAACTCAAGCTAGTAAACTTTTCCGCTGAAGAAATGGTCAGGCGAGATCCTGAACGAGGGAACAATCGTTATCAATTATGGCAACTCAAAAAACATTTTCCTTTGGTTTATTCAGATAAACCAACATGTATGCTAATATTTAATTCAGATCGACTTTGAAAAATACATAAAACGCATTTTTTATGATCTTGTTGAAGTAAGTCAAAATCATACAGTAATTATCAGGGAGACTGAATATTTTACTGGCATTCAGGTAAATAATTGACTTTAGTTATAATGATGATTCTATGGTTTTCAGCACATATTAAACTCCACACCAAAACGTGTAATAGCTAATTATATTGCTTGGAGAATTGTTCAAGGTACAATTCATGTATTGAAATAAAACTAAAAGTAGATATTTAAAAGGTTTTTCACCGTTTCTTCCTCCACGATCTCGTGTAGCATTCTATCAATTCAAAGCTAATCAAACTGGTATGTTCAACAGTCCTCCACCAGACAGGTAAATTTATTATGCTGTATTATTCTAGAATTATTCAATTTAGATGGGAAGATTGTGTTACGTTATCTGTCATTATGTTAGATATGCCTGTCGGAAAATTGTTTGTCGAAAACTTTTTTGAAAAAAGCAAGGCAATGGACAAAGTAAGTTTATGAAAAGTAAGCAAAGCATGAAGCAATATTAGAAATATTATTTTTATCGATATATATATGCTAACACATAATTACCTTGAACAAATATACGTTTTTACCATATGCCTCAGATGATATTATTCGTTTATTATGGATTGCTGACATATTTCTTAAGATGACTGAATTAACAACATTCCTCAAAGCAGAATTCATTAAACAGCTACATGTATTGGATTGGATGGATGACATCACAAGAAAGCGCGCAATCGAAAAGGTTAGTTTTTTCTTTTTCGTATTCCGATGTAGTGAGCATTTATACAGGCGGGAATGATTGAATATAAAAACGGTTTTCCCGAACTTCTTTTTAATAACACATGGATGAATGAGCATTGGGGCATGGTATGATATTAGAATTGAAATAAGAAGATAAAAACATTAATTTGAGGACATAGTACCAAACGAGTACCTATTGCATTTTACAATCAGGATAAAACTAACTCGCTATACCGAAGAATTATTACGTCTTGATCAACCTTTAGACCGGTAAATCTAGATGATTTTGATTCCAATCAATTTATTGTTCTTGTGTTGTAGAACCATGTGGTATCAAAGCCCTGCTCAAGTTGATGCTTATTATGCTCCAAACAACAATGAAATGAGTAAGGCACATTAATGCATTAATTTTGAGTAAATGTCATATAGTATTCCCGGCTGGAATAATGCAGTTTCCTTTCCTAACAATTGGTGTGCCAAACTATATCACATTTGGTATGGTTGGAGCTGTGATTGGTCATGAAGTATCACATGCGTTCGATGATCAAGGTAACTTCATCTATCCCAACAAATAAATATAATTATTTCAAGGAGGTCAATATGATGAACTTGGAAACCTGAATGATTGGTGGGACTCGCAAACTGCTGAAAAATTTTCCGAAAAAACCAGGTGAGAGTAAAACCAAATGTTTGAAGCTTATTTTTTTAGATGCTTTATAAACCAATACAGCTCTATCAAAGTTGAAGAGGCTGGAATCAATTTGAATGGGCAGTTAAGCTTGGGAGAAAATATTGCGGATAATGGTGGTGTCAAAACAGCATTTAATGTTTTTAAAGTGTTAATAATACTTTTAACAGATCTGTTTAAGGCATATCGAGCATGGAGAACAAATTCCACAAGTTCTGAACCTGCATTGCCAGGCTTTCAAAATTATACAAGTGAACAAATGTTTTTTCTAGCTTATGCGAACGTATGTTGAATTGTTATTTAAAAATTAAATATTAAAAGTAATTCAGAATTGGTGTTCGGTTGTCCGAGCAAAGCATTACATACAGATTATTATAACTGATGTTCACGCACCCAGCAAATACCGTGCGATAATCCCTTTACAGGTAAAAAACTTTGAAAAAATTTAGAAACTCAGTAAGTATTTATTCAGAATCGTCCAGAATTCGCTGCAGCGTTCAAATGTTCACGGGGAACATCAATGAATCCAGAGAAAAAATGTCAAGTTTGGTGACGTAGCAAGAAAACCATATTTCGAATAGATAATATCTGCTACACCCAATGTTAAAAAACAATTTTTGAAATATTTTTGCGAACAAATCGGAATTTTCGCTCATATTGTAGTGACTCTTTTTATAACTTCCGACAAAACTCATATTCTCATGACTCCAACAACGTCTGGGCTTATTAGCCCATATATCATTTAAAAAACTGTTTTTTTTTCAAATGTCTGATCTCATACCAAACGAAATTTAATAAATTATATGTTTATACGTTTTTGTTTCTCAATTCCAGAATGGTGAAAAAAAATTTGGTTTAGGCTTAGCCTAATCATTAATTAGTCCTATGTTATAATGAACACGGAAATATTCAAAACTGTTTTTCATACACATGACCTCTTATAACGGGTCACCACGTGTACATTTAATTAGTATATTTTAAAGTTCACGTAAATTTCAAAGTTATCAAAACACCTTATGCACATCAAAGACTATGGACAATGTTATTCAACGGAAAAATTAATTCTTCAGGGTGAAAATCGAGGATATATGTGTGAACTTATATCAGTTGATATCTCGGTGAGTGTACATGGAAACTCAACATACACTAATGCATCATTTTTCAAACGATCATAACTAATTTTTGTATTAAGCGTTTCTCAATGTAGTATAGTGCATTCGATGCGGATTTTTGAGCTGCGTTGATCTGTGTTATCAGATTTGCGCTAGCTTAAAAATGCACCGAGATATCAACTGAGATAAGTTCAAACATATATCCTCGATTTTCACCCTGAAGAATTAATTTTTTCGTTGAATAACATTGTCCATAGTCTTTGATGTGCATAAGGTGTTTTGATAACTTTGAAATTTACGTGAACTTTAAAATATACTAATTAAATGTACACGTGGTGACCCGTTATAAGAGGTCATGTGTATGAAAAACAGTTTTGAATATTTCCGTGTTCATTATAACATAGGACTAATTAATGATTAGGCTAAGCCTAAACCAAATTTTTTTTCACCATTCTGGAATTGAGAAACAAAAACGTATAAACATATAATTTATTAAATTTCGTTTGGTATGAGATCAGACATTTGAAAAAAAAACAGTTTTTTAAATGATATATGGGCTAATAAGCCCAGATATCATTAAAAAAGTCATAGAGTCATGAGAATATGAGTTTTGTCGGAAGTTATAATACATGAATTGTACCTTGAACAATTCTCACGTAAATTTCAAAGTCATGGTTACCATGCACCTATATCAATGAAAATTTGTTTTCAGTCTAATATGGAAATGGGGAATCTAATTTTGAAAACCGCATCTCTTTATCTTTTACGGGAAGCGAGTTACATATCATGTGCCCATCACGTGTACATTTAATTAGCATAAATTAAAGTTCACGTAAATTTCAAAGTCATGGTTACCATGCACCAGTATCAATAGAAATTTGTTTTTGGACTAATATGGCCATGGGGAATCTAATTTTGAAAACCGCATCTCTTTATCTTTTACGGGAAACGAGTTACATATCATGTGCCCATCACGTGTACATTTAATTAGCATAAATTAAAGTTCACGTAAATTTCAAAGTCATGGTTACCATGCACCTATATCAATAAAAATTTGTTTTTAGACTAATATTAACATGGGGAATCTAATTTTGAAAACCGCATCTCTTTATCTTTTACGGGAAACGAGTTACATATCATGTGCCCATCACGTGTACATTTAATTAGCATAAATTAAAGTTCACGTAAATTTCAAAGTCATGGTTACCATGCACCTATATCAATAAAAATTTGTTTTTAGACTAATATTAACATGGGGAATCTAATTTTGAAAACCGCATCTCTTTATCTTTTACGGGAAACGAGTTACATATCATGTGCCCATCACGTGTACATTTAATTAGCATAAATTAAAGTTCACGTAAATTTCAAAGTCATGGTTACCATGCACCTATATCAATAGAAATTTGTTTTCAGTCTAATATGGAAATGGGGAATCTAATTTTGAAAACCGCATCTCTTTATCTTTTACGGGAAACGAGTTACATATCATGTGCCCATCACGTGTACATTTAATTAGCATAAATTAAAGTTCACGTAAATTTCAAAGTCATGGTTACCATGCACCTATATCAATGAAAATTTGTTTTTGGACTAATATGGCCATGGGGAATCTAATTTTGAAAACCACATCTCTTTATCTTTTACGGGAAGCGAGTTACATACCATGTGCACATCACGTGTACATTTAATTAGCATAAATTAAAATTCACGTAAATTTCAAAGTCATGGTTACCATGCACCTAGATCAATGAAAATTTGTTTTTGGACTAATATGGCCATGGGGAGTGTAATTTTGAAAAGCACATCTCTTTATCTTTTACGGGAAGCGAGTTACATACCATGTGCACATCACGTGTACATTTAATTAGCATAAATTAAAATTCACGTAAATTTCAAAGTCATGGTTACCATGCACCTATATCAATAGAAATTTGTTTTTAGTCTAATATGGCCATGGGGAATCTAATTTTGAAAACGGCATCTCTTCATCTTTGAGTTACATACCATGTGTACATCACGTGTACATTTAATTAGCATAAATTAAAATTCACGTAAATTTCAAAGTCATGGTTACCATGCACCTATATCAATAGAAATTTGTTTTTAGTCTAATATGGCCATGGGGAATCTAATTTTGAAAACGGCATCTCTTCATCTTTGAGTTACATACCATGTGTACATCACGTGTACATTTAATTAGCATAAATTAAAGTTCACGTAAATTTCAAAGTCATGGTTACCATGCACCAATATCAACAAAAATTTGTTTTTAGACTAATATGGACATGGGGAATCTAATTTTAAAAACCGCATCTCTTTATCTTTCACGTGAAGCGAGTTACATACCAAGTGCACATCACGTGTACATTTAATTAGCATAAATTGAAGTTCACGTAAATTTCAAAGTCATGGTTACCATGAACCAATATCAATAAAAATTTGTTTTTAGACTAATATGGCCATGGGGAATCTAATTTTGAAAACGGCATCTCTTCATCTTTGAGTTACATACCATGTGTACATCACGTGTACATTTAATTAGCATAAATTAAAGTTCACGTAAATTTCAAAGTCATGGTTACCATGCACCTATAACAATAAAAATTTGTTTTTAGTCTAATATGGCCATGGGGAATCTAATTTTGAAAACGGCATCTCTTCATCTTTGAGTTACATACCATGTGTACATCACGTGTACATTTAATTAGCATAAATTAAAGTTCACGTAAATTTCAAAGTCATGGTTACTATGCGCCTATATCAATAAAAATTGGTTTTTAGACTAATATGGCCATGGGGAGTGTAATTTTGAAAACCACATCTCTTTATCTTTTACGGGAAGCGAGTTACATATCATGTGCTCATCACGTGTACATTTAATTAGCATAAATTAAAGTTCACGTAAATTTCAAAGTCATGGTTACCATGCACCTATATCAATAAAAATTTTTTTTCAGTCTAATATGGAAATGGGGAATCTAATTTTGAAAACCGCATCTCTTTATCTTTTACGGGAAACGAGTTACATACCATGTGCACATCACGTGTACATTTAATTAGCATAAATTAAAATTCACGTAAATTTCAAAGTCATGGTTACCATGCACCTAGATCAATGAAAATTTGTTTTTGGACTAATATGGCCATGGGGAGTGTAATTTTGAAAAGCACATCTCTTTATCTTTTACGGGAAGCGAGTTACATACCATGTGCACATCACGTGTACATTTAATTAGCATAAATTAAAATTCACGTAAATTTCAAAGTCATGGTTACCATGCACCTATATCAATAGAAATTTGTTTTTAGTCTAATATGGCCATGGGGAATCTAATTTTGAAAACGGCATCTCTTCATCTTTGAGTTACATACCATGTGTACATCACGTGTACATTTAATTAGCATAAATTAAAGTTCACGTAAATTTCAAAGTCATGGTTACCATGCACCTATAACAATAAAAATTTGTTTTTAGTCTAATATGGCCATGGGGAATCTAATTTTGAAAACGGCATCTCTTCATCTTTGAGTTACATACCATGTGTACATCACGTGTACATTTAATTAGCATAAATTAAAGTTCACGTAAATTTCAAAGTCATGGTTACTATACGCCTATATCAATAAAAATTGGTTTTTAGACTAATATGGCCATGGGGAGTGTAATTTTGAAAACCACATCTCTTTATCTTTTACGGGAAGCGAGTTACATATCATGTGCACATCACGTGTACATTTAATTAGCATAAATTAAAATTCACGTAAATTTCAAAGTCATGGTTACCATGCACCTATATCAATGAAAATTTGTTTTTGGACTAATATGGCCATGGGGAGTGTAATTTTGAAAAGCACATCTCTTTATCTTTTACGGGAAACGAGTTACATACCATGTGCACATCACGTGTACATTTAATTAGCATAAATTAAAATTCACGTAAATTTCAAAGTCATGGTTACCATGCACCTAGATCAATGAAAATTTGTTTTTGGACTAATATGGCCATGGGGAGTGTAATTTTGAAAAGCACATCTCTTTATCTTTTACGGGAAGCGAGTTACATACCATGTGCACATCACGTGTACATTTAATTAGCATAAATTAAAATTCACGTAAATTTCAAAGTCATGGTTACCATGCACCTATATCAATAGAAATTTGTTTTTAGTCTAATATGGCCATGGGGAATCTAATTTTGAAAACGGCATCTCTTCATCTTTGAGTTACATACCATGTGTACATCACGTGTACATTTAATTAGCATAAATTAAAGTTCACGTAAATTTCAAAGTCATGGTTACCATGCACCTATAACAATAAAAATTTGTTTTTAGTCTAATATGGCCATGGGGAATCTAATTTTGAAAACGGCATCTCTTCATCTTTGAGTTACATACCATGTGTACATCACGTGTACATTTAATTAGCATAAATTAAAGTTCACGTAAATTTCAAAGTCATGGTTACCATGCACCTATATCAATAAAAATTTGTTTTCAGTCTAATATGGAAATGGGGATTCTAATTTTGAAAACCGCATCTCTTTATCTTTTACGGGAAACGAGTTACATACCATGTGCACATCACGTGTACATTTAATTAGCATAAATTAAAATTCACGTAAATTTCAAAGTCATGGTTACCATGCACCTATATCAATAGAAATTTGTTTTTAGTCTAATATGGCCATGGGGAATCTAATTTTGAAAACGGCATCTCTTCATCTTTGAGTTACATACCATGTGTACATCACGTGTACATTTAATTAGCATAAATTAAAGTTCACGTAAATTTCAAAGTCATGGTTACCATGCACCTATATCAATAGAAATTTGTTTTTAGTCTAATATGGCCATGGGGAATCTAATTTTGAAAACGGCATCTCTTCATCTTTGAGTTACATACCATGTGTACATCACGTGTACATTTAATTAGCATAAATTAAAATTCACGTAAATTTCAAAGTCATGGTTACCATGCACCTAGATCAATGAAAATTTGTTTTTGGACTAATATGGCCATGGGGAGTGTAATTTTGAAAAGCACATCTCTTTATCTTTCACGGGAAGCGAGTTACATACCATGTGCACATCACGTGTACATTTAATTAGCATAAATTAAAATTCACGTAAATTTCAAAGTCATGGTTACCATGCACCTATATCAATAGAAATTTGTTTTTAGTCTAATATGGCCATGGGGAATCTAATTTTGAAAACGGCATCTCTTCATCTTTGAGTTACATACCATGTGTACATCACGTGTACATTTAATTAGCATAAATTAAAGTTCACGTAAATTTCAAAGTCATGGTTACCATGCACCTATAACAATAAAAATTTGTTTTTAGTCTAATATGGAAATGGGGAATCTAATTTTGAAAACCGCATCTCTTTATCTTTTACGGGAAACGAGTTACATACCATGTGCTCATCACGTGTACATTTAATTAGCATAAATTGAAGTTCACGTAAATTTCAAAGTCATGGTTACCATGCACCTATATCAATAAAAATTTGTTTTCAGTCTAATATGGAAATGGGGAATCTAATTTTGAAAACCGCATCTCTTTATCTTTTACGGGAAACGAGTTACATACCATGTGTACATCACGTGTACATTTAATTAGCATAAATTAAAGTTCACGTAAATTTCAAAGTCATGGTTACTATGCACCTATAACAATAAAAATTTGTTTTTAGTCTAATATGGCCATGGGGAATCTAATTTTGAAAACGGCATCTCTTCATCTTTGAGTTACATACCATGTGTACATCACGTGTACATTTAATTAGCATAAATTAAAGTTCACGTAAATTTCAAAGTCATGGTTACCATGCACCTATATCAATAAAAATTTGTTTTCAGTCTAATATGGAAATGGGGAATCTAATTTTGAAAACCGCATCTCTTTATCTTTTACGGGAAGCGAGTTACATACCATGTGTACATCACGTGTACATTTAATTAGCATAAATTAAAATTCACGTAAATTTCAAAGTCATGGTTACCATGCACCTAGATCAATGAAAATTTGTTTTTGGACTAATATGGCCATGGGGAGTGTAATTTTGAAAAGCACATCTCTTTATCTTTCACGGGAAGCGAGTTACATACCATGTGCACATCACGTGTACATTTAATTAGCATAAATTAAAATTCACGTAAATTTCAAAGTCATGGTTACCATGCACCTATATCAATAGAAATTTGTTTTTAGTCTAATATGGCCATGGGGAATCTAATTTTGAAAACGGCATCTTTTCATCTTTGAGTTACATACCATGTGTACATCACGTGTACATTTAATTAGCATAAATTAAAGTTCACGTAAATTTCAAAGTCATGGTTACCATGCACCTATAACAATAAAAATTTGTTTTTAGTCTAATATGGCCATGGGGAATCTAATTTTGAAAACGGCATCTCTTCATCTTTGAGTTACATACCATGTGTACATCACGTGTACATTTAATTAGCATAAATTAAAGTTCACGTAAATTTTAAAGTCATGGTTACTATGCGCCTATATCAATAAAAATTGGTTTTTAGACTAATATGGCCATGGGGAGTGTAATTTTGAAAACCACATCTCTTTATCTTTCACGGGAAGCGAGTTACATATCATGTGCTCATCACGTGTACATTTAATTAGCATAAATTAAAGTTCACGTAAATTTCAAAGTCATGGTTACCATGCACCTATATCAATAAAAATTTTTTTTCAGTCTAATATGGAAATGGGGAATCTAATTTTGAAAACCGCATCTCTTTATCTTTTACGGGAAACGAGTTACATACCATGTGCACATCACGTGTACATTTAATTAGCATAAATTAAAATTCATGTAAATTTCAAAGTCATGGTTACCATGCACCTATATCAATAGAAATTTGTTTTCAGACTAATATTAACATGGGGAATCTAATTTTGAAAACCGCATCTCTTTATCTTTTACGGGAAGCGAGTTACATACCATGTGCACATCACGTGTACGTTTAATTAGCATAAATTAAAATTCACGTAAATTTCAAAGTCATGGTTACCATGCACCTATATCAATAGAAATTTGTTTTTAGTCTAATATGGCCATGGGGAATCTAATTTTGAAAACGGCATCTCTTCATCTTTGAGTTACATACCATGTGTACATCACGTGTACATTTAATTAGCATAAATTAAAATTCACGTAAATTTCAAAGTCATGGTTACCATGCACCTATATCAATAAAAATTTTTTTTCAGTCTAATATGGAAATGGGGAATCTAATTTTGAAAACCGCATCTCTTTATCTTTTACGGGAAACGAGTTACATACCATGTGTACATCACGTGTACATTTAATTAGCATAAATTAAAGTTCACGTAAATTTCAAAGTCATGGTTACCATGCACCTATAACAATAAAAATTTGTTTTTAGTCTAATATGGCCATGGGGAATCTAATTTTGAAAACGGCATCTCTTCATCTTTGAGTTACATACCATGTGTACATCACGTGTACATTTAATTAGCATAAATTAAAGTTCACGTAAATTTCAAAGTCATGGTTACTATGCGCCTATATCAATAAAAATTGGTTTTTAGACTAATATGGCCATGGGGAGTGTAATTTTGAAAACCACATCTCTTTATCTTTTACGGGAAGCGAGTTACATATCATGTGCTCATCACGTGTACATTTAATTAGCATAAATTAAAGTTCACGTAAATTTCAAAGTCATGGTTACCATGCACCTATATCAATAAAAATTTTTTTTCAGTCTAATATGGAAATGGGGAATCTAATTTTGAAAACCGCATCTCTTTATCTTTTACGGGAAACGAGTTACATACCATGTGCACATCACGTGTACATTTAATTAGCATAAATTAAAATTCACGTAAATTTCAAAGTCATGGTTACCATGCACCTAGATCAATGAAAATTTGTTTTTGGACTAATATGGCCATGGGGAGTGTAATTTTGAAAAGCACATCTCTTTATCTTTTACGGGAAGCGAGTTACATACCATGTGCACATCACGTGTACATTTAATTAGCATAAATTAAAATTCACGTAAATTTCAAAGTCATGGTTACCATGCACCTATATCAATAGAAATTTGTTTTTAGTCTAATATGGCCATGGGGAATCTAATTTTGAAAACGGCATCTCTTCATCTTTGAGTTACATAACATGTGTACATCACGTGTACATTTAATTAGCATAAATTAAAGTTCACGTAAATTTCAAAGTCATGGTTACCATGCACCTATAACAATAAAAATTTGTTTTTAGTCTAATATGGCCATGGGGAATCTAATTTTGAAAACGGCATCTCTTCATCTTTGAGTTACATACCATGTGTACATCACGTGTACATTTAATTAGCATAAATTAAAATTCACGTAAATTTCAAAGTCATGGTTACCATGCACCTATATCAATAAAAATTTTTTTTCAGTCTAATATGGAAATGGGGAATCTAATTTTGAAAACCGCATCTCTTTATCTTTTACGGGAAACGAGTTACATACCATGTGTACATCACGTGTACATTTAATTAGCATAAATTAAAGTTCACGTAAATTTCAAAGTCATGGTTACCATGCACCTATAACAATAAAAATTTGTTTTTAGTCTAATATGGCCATGGGGAATCTAATTTTGAAAACGGCATCTCTTCATCTTTGAGTTACATACCATGTGTACATCACGTGTACATTTAATTAGCATAAATTAAAGTTCACGTAAATTTCAAAGTCATGGTTACTATGCGCCTATATCAATAAAAATTGGTTTTTAGACTAATATGGCCATGGGGAGTGTAATTTTGAAAACCACATCTCTTTATCTTTTACGGGAAGCGAGTTACATATCATGTGCTCATCACGTGTACATTTAATTAGCATAAATTAAAGTTCACGTAAATTTCAAAGTCATGGTTACCATGCACCTATATCAATAAAAATTTTTTTTCAGTCTAATATGGAAATGGGGAATCTAATTTTGAAAACCGCATCTCTTTATCTTTTACGGGAAACGAGTTACATACCATGTGCACATCACGTGTACATTTAATTAGCATAAATTAAAATTCACGTAAATTTCAAAGTCATGGTTACCATGCACCTAGATCAATGAAAATTTGTTTTTGGACTAATATGGCCATGGGGAGTGTAATTTTGAAAAGCACATCTCTTTATCTTTTACGGGAAGCGAGTTACATACCATGTGCACATCACGTGTACATTTAATTAGCATAAATTAAAATTCACGTAAATTTCAAAGTCATGGTTACCATGCACCTATATCAATAGAAATTTGTTTTTAGTCTAATATGGCCATGGGGAATCTAATTTTGAAAACGGCATCTCTTCATCTTTGAGTTACATAACATGTGTACATCACGTGTACATTTAATTAGCATAAATTAAAGTTCACGTAAATTTCAAAGTCATGGTTACCATGCACCTATAACAATAAAAATTTGTTTTTAGTCTAATATGGCCATGGGGAATCTAATTTTGAAAACGGCATCTCTTCATCTTTGAGTTACATACCATGTGTACATCACGTGTACATTTAATTAGCATAAATTAAAGTTCACGTAAATTTCAAAGTCATGGTTACCATGCACCTATATCAATAAAAATTTGTTTTCAGTCTAATATGGAAATGGGGATTCTAATTTTGAAAACCGCATCTCTTTATCTTTTACGGGAAACGAGTTACATACCATGTGCACATCACGTGTACATTTAATTAGCATAAATTAAAATTCACGTAAATTTCAAAGTCATGGTTACCATGCACCTATATCAATAGAAATTTGTTTTTAGTCTAATATGGCCATGGGGAATCTAATTTTGAAAACGGCATCTCTTCATCTTTGAGTTACATACCATGTGTACATCACGTGTACATTTAATTAGCATAAATTAAAGTTCACGTAAATTTCAAAGTCATGGTTACCATGCACCTATAACAATAAAAATTTGTTTTTAGTCTAATATGGCCATGGGGAATCTAATTTTGAAAACGGCATCTCTTTATCTTTTACGGGAAGCGAGTTACATACCATGTGCACATCACGTGTACATTTAATTAGCATAAATTAAAATTCACGTAAATTTCAAAGTCATGGTTACCATGCACCTATATCAATAGAAATTTGTTTTTAGTCTAATATGGCCATGGGGAATCTAATTTTGAAAACGGCATCTCTTCATCTTTGAGTTACATACCATGTGTACATCACGTGTACATTTAATTAGCATAAATTAAAGTTCACGTAAATTTCAAAGTCATGGTTACCATGCACCTATAACAATAAAAATTTGTTTTTAGTCTAATATGGCCATGGGGAATCTAATTTTGAAAACGGCATCTCTTCATCTTTGAGTTACATACCATGTGTACATCACGTGTACATTTAATTAGCATAAATTGAAGTTCACGTAAATTTCAAAGTCATGGTTACTATGCGCCTATATCAATAAAAATTGGTTTTTAGACTAATATGGCCATGGGGAGTTTAATTTTGAAAACCACATCTCTTTATCTTTTACGGGAAGCGAGTTACATATCATGTGCTCATCACGTGTACATTTAATTAGCATAAATTGAAGTTCACGTAAATTTCAAAGTCATGGTTACCATGCACCTATATCAATAAAAATTTGTTTTCAGTCTAATATGGAAATGGGGAATCTAATTTTGAAAACCGCATCTCTTTATCTTTTACGGGAAACGAGTTACATACCATGTGTACATCACGTGTACATTTAATTAGCATAAATTAAAGTTCACGTAAATTTCAAAGTCATGGTTACTATGCACCTATAACAATAAAAATTTGTTTTTAGTCTAATATGGCCATGGGGAATCTAATTTTGAAAACGGCATCTCTTCATCTTTGAGTTACATACCATGTGTACATCACGTGTACATTTAATTAGCATAAATTAAAGTTCACGTAAATTTCAAAGTCATGGTTACCATGCACCTATATCAATAAAAATTTGTTTTCAGTCTAATATGGAAATGGGGAATCTAATTTTGAAAACCGCATCTCTTTATCTTTTACGGGAAACGAGTTACATACCATGTGCACATCACGTGTACATTTAATTAGCATAAATTAAAATTCACGTAAATTTCAAAGTCATGGTTACCATGCACCTAGATCAATGAAAATTTGTTTTTGGACTAATATGGCCATGGGGAGTGTAATTTTGAAAAGCACATCTCTTTATCTTTTACGGGAAGCGAGTTACATACCATGTGCACATCACGTGTACATTTAATTAGCATAAATTAAAATTCACGTAAATTTCAAAGTCATGGTTACCATGCACCTATATCAATAGAAATTTGTTTTTAGTCTAATATGGCCATGGGGAATCTAATTTTGAAAACGGCATCTTTTCATCTTTGAGTTACATACCATGTGTACATCACGTGTACATTTAATTAGCATAAATTAAAGTTCACGTAAATTTCAAAGTCATGGTTACCATGCACCTATAACAATAAAAATTTGTTTTTAGTCTAATATGGCCATGGGGAATCTAATTTTGAAAACGGCATCTCTTCATCTTTGAGTTACATACCATGTGTACATCACGTGTACATTTAATTAGCATAAATTAAAGTTCACGTAAATTTCAAAGTCATGGTTACCATGCACCTATATCAATAAAAATTTGTTTTCAGTCTAATATGGAAATGGGGAATCTAATTTTGAAAACCGCATCTCTTTATCTTTTACGGGAAACGAGTTACATACCATGTGCACATCACGTGTACATTTAATTAGCATAAATTAAAATTCACGTAAATTTCAAAGTCATGGTTACCATGCACCTAGATCAATGAAAATTTGTTTTTAGTCTAATATGGCCATGGGGAATCTAATTTTGAAAAGCACATCTCTTTATCTTTTACGGGAAGCGAGTTACATACCATGTGCACATCACGTGTACATTTAATTAGCATAAATTAAAATTCACGTAAATTTCAAAGTCATGGTTACCATGCACCTATATCAATAGAAATTTGTTTTTAGTCTAATATGGCCATGGGGAATCTAATTTTGAAAACGGCATCTTTTCATCTTTGAGTTACATACCATGTGTACATCACGTGTACATTTAATTAGCATAAATTAAAGTTCACGTAAATTTCAAAGTCATGGTTACCATGCACCTATAACAATAAAAATTTGTTTTTAGTCTAATATGGCCATGGGGAATCTAATTTTGAAAACGGCATCTCTTCATCTTTGAGTTACATACCATGTGTACATCACGTGTACATTTAATTAGCATAAATTAAAGTTCACGTAAATTTTAAAGTCATGGTTACTATGCGCCTATATCAATAAAAATTGGTTTTTAGACTAATATGGCCATGGGGAGTGTAATTTTGAAAACCACATCTCTTTATCTTTCACGGGAAGCGAGTTACATATCATGTGCTCATCACGTGTACATTTAATTAGCATAAATTAAAGTTCACGTAAATTTCAAAGTCATGGTTACCATGCACCTATATCAATAAAAATTTTTTTTCAGTCTAATATGGAAATGGGGAATCTAATTTTGAAAACCGCATCTCTTTATCTTTTACGGGAAACGAGTTACATACCATGTGCACATCACGTGTACATTTAATTAGCATAAATTAAAATTCATGTAAATTTCAAAGTCATGGTAACCATGCACCTATATCAATAGAAATTTGTTTTCAGACTAATATGAACATGGGGAATCTAATTTTGAAAACCGCATCTCTTTATCTTTTACGGGAAGCGAGTTACATACCATGTGCACATCACGTGTACGTTTAATTAGCATAAATTAAAATTCACGTAAATTTCAAAGTCATGGTTACCATGCACCTATATCAATAGAAATTTGTTTTTAGTCTAATATGGCCATGGGGAATCTAATTTTGAAAACGGCATCTCTTCATCTTTGAGTTACATACCATGTGTACATCACGTGTACATTTAATTAGCATAAATTAAAATTCACGTAAATTTCAAAGTCATGGTTACCATGCACCTATATCAATAAAAATTTTTTTTCAGTCTAATATGGAAATGGGGAATCTAATTTTGAAAACCGCATCTCTTTATCTTTTACGGGAAACGAGTTACATACCAGGTGCACATCACGTGTACGTTTAATTAGCATAAATTAAAATTCACGTAAATTTCAAAGTCATGGTTACCATGCACCTATATCAATAGAAATTTGTTTTTAGTCTAATATGGCCATGGGGAATCTAATTTTGAAAACGGCATCTCTTCATCTTTGAGTTACATACCATGTGTACATCACGTGTACATTTAATTAGCATAAATTAAAATTCACGTAAATTTCAAAGTCATGGTTACCATGCACCTATATCAATAGAAATTTGTTTTTAGTCTAATATGGCCATGGGGAATCTAATTTTGAAAACGGCATCTCTTCATCTTTGAGTTACATACCATGTGTACATCACGTGTACATTTAATTAGCATAAATTAAAGTTCACGTAAATTTCAAAGTCATGGTTACTATACGCCTATATCAATAAAAATTGGTTTTTAGACTAATATGGCCATGGGGAGTGTAATTTTGAAAACCACATCTTTTTATCTTTTACGGGAAGCGAGTTACATATCATGTGCTCATCACGTGTACATTTAATTAGCATAAATTAAAGTTCACGTAAATTTCAAAGTCATGGTTACCATGCACCTATATCAATAAAAATTTGTTTTCAGTCTAATATGGAAATGGGGAATCTAATTTTGAAAACCGCATCTCTTTATCTTTTACGGGAAACGAGTTACATACCATGTGCACATCACGTGTACATTTAATTAGCATAAATTAAAATTCACGTAAATTTCAAAGTCATGGTTACCATGCACCTATATCAATAGAAATTTGTTTTTAGTCTAATATGGCCATGGGGAATCTAATTTTGAAAACGGCATCTCTTCATCTTTGAGTTACATACCATGTGTACATCACGTGTACATTTAATTAGCATAAATTAAAGTTCACGTAAATTTCAAAGTCATGGTTACCATGCACCTATAACAATAAAAATTTGTTTTTAGTCTAATATGGCCATGGGGAATCTAATTTTAAAAACGGCATCTCTTTATCTTTTACGGGAAGCGAGTTACATACCATGTGCACATCACGTGTACATTTAATTAGCATAAATTAAAATTCACGTAAATTTCAAAGTCATGGTTACCATGCACCTATATCAATAGAAATTTGTTTTTAGTCTAATATGGCCATGGGGAATCTAATTTTGAAAACGGCATCTCTTCATCTTTGAGTTACATACCATGTGTACATCACGTGTACATTTAATTAGCATAAATTAAAATTCACGTAAATTTCAAAGTCATGGTTACCATGCACCTAGATCAATGAAAATTTGTTTTTAGTCTAATATGGCCATGGGGAATCTAATTTTGAAAACGGCATCTCTTCATCTTTGAGTTACATACCATGTGTACATCACGTGTACATTTAATTTGCATAAATTAAAGTTCACGTAAATTTCAAAGTCATGGTTACCATGCACCTATAACAATAAAAATTTGTTTTTAGTCTAATATGGCCATGGGGAATCTAATTTTGAAAACGGCATCTCTTCATCTTTGAGTTACATACCATGTGTACATCACGTGTACATTTAATTAGCATAAATTAAAGTTCACGTAAATTTCAAAGTCATGGTTACTATGCGCCTATATCAATAAAAATTGGTTTTTAGACTAATATGGCCATGGGGAGTTTAATTTTGAAAACCACATCTCTTTATCTTTTACGGGAAGCGAGTTACATATCATGTGCTCATCACGTGTACATTTAATTAGCATAAATTGAAGTTCACGTAAATTTCAAAGTCATGGTTACCATGCACCTATATCAATAAAAATTTGTTTTCAGTCTAATATGGAAATGGGGAATCTAATTTTGAAAACCGCATCTCTTTATCTTTTACGGGAAACGAGTTACATACCATGTGTACATCACGTGTACATTTAATTAGCATAAATTAAAGTTCACGTAAATTTCAAAGTCATGGTTACTATGCACCTATAACAATAAAAATTTGTTTTTAGTCTAATATGGCCATGGGGAATCTAATTTTGAAAACGGCATCTCTTCATCTTTGAGTTACATACCATGTGTACATCACGTGTACATTTAATTAGCATAAATTAAAGTTCACGTAAATTTCAAAGTCATGGTTACTATGCGCCTATATCAATAAAAATTGGTTTTTAGACTAATATGGCCATGGGGAGTGTAATTTTGAAAACCACATCTCTTTATCTTTTACGGGAAGCGAGTTACATATCATGTGCTCATCACGTGTACATTTAATTAGCATAAATTAAAGTTCACGTAAATTTCAAAGTCATGGTTACTATGCACCTATAACAATAAAAATTTGTTTTTAGTCTAATATGGCCATGGGGAATCTAATTTTGAAAACGGCATCTCTTCATCTTTGAGTTACATACCATGTGTACATCACGTGTACATTTAATTAGCATAAATTAAAGTTCACGTAAATTTCAAAGTCATGGTTACTATGCGCCTATATCAATAAAAATTTGGTTTTTAGACTAATATGGCCATGGGGAGTGTAATTTTGAAAACCACATCTCTTTATCTTTTACGGGAAGCGAGTTACATATCATGTGCTCATCACGTGTACATTTAATTAGCATAAATTAAAGTTCACGTAAATTTCAAAGTCATGGTTACCATGCACCTATATCAATAAAAATTCGTTTTCAGTAAAATATGGCCATGGGGAATCTAATTTTGAAAACGGCATCTCTTTATCTTTTACGGGAAACGAGTTACATACCATGTGCACATCACGTGTACATTTAATTAGCATAAATTAAAATTCACGTAAATTTCAAAGTCATGGTTACCATGCACCTATATCAATAGAAATTTGTTTTTAGTCTAATATGGCCATGGGGAATCTAATTTTGAAAACGGCATCTCTTCATCTTTGAGTTACATACCATGTGTACATCACGTGTACATTTAATTAGCATAAATTAAAGTTCACGTAAATTTCAAAGTCATGGTTACTATGCACCTATAACAATAAAAATTTGTTTTTAGTGTAATATGGCCATGGGGAATCTAATTTTGAAAACGGCATCTCTTCATCTTTGAGTTACATACCATGTGTACATCACGTGTACATTTAATTAGCATAAATTAAAGTTCACGTAAATTTCAAAGTCATGGTTACTATGCACCTATAACAATAAAAATTTGTTTTTAGTCTAATATGGCCATGGGGAATCTAATTTTGAAAACGGCATCTCTTCATCTTTGAGTTACATACCATGTGTACATCACGTGTACATTTAATTAGCATAAATTAAAGTTCACGTAAATTTCAAAGTCATGGTTACTATGCACCTATAACAATAAAAATTTGTTTTTAGTCTAATATGGCCATGGGGAATCTAATTTTGAAAACGGCATCTCTTCATCTTTGAGTTACATACCATGTGTACATCACGTGTACATTTAATTAGCATAAATTAAAGTTCACGTAAATTTCAAAGTCATGGTTACTATGCACCTATAACAATAAAAATTTGTTTTTAGTCTAATATGGCCATGGGGAATCTAATTTTGAAAACGGCATCTCTTCATCTTTGAGTTACATACCATGTGTACATCACGTGTACATTTAATTAGCATAAATTAAAGTTCACGTAAATTTCAAAGTCATGGTTACTATGCGCCTATATCAATAAAAATTGGTTTTTAGACTAATATGGCCATGGGGAGTGTAATTTTGAAAACCACATCTCTTTATCTTTTACGGGAAGCGAGTTACATATCATGTGCTCATCACGTGTACATTTAATTAGCATAAATTAAAGTTCACGTAAATTTCAAAGTCATGGTTACCATGCACCTATATCAATAAAAATTCGTTTTCAGTCTAATATGGCCATGGGGAATCTAATTTTGAAAACGGCATCTCTTAATCTTTTACGGGAAACGAGTTACATACCATGTGCACATCACGTGTACATTTAATTAGCATAAATTAAAATTCACGTAAATTTCAAAGTCATGGTTACCATGCACCTATATCAATAAAAATTCGTTTTCAGTCTAATATGGCCATGGGGAATCTAATTTTGAAAACCACATCTCTTTATCTTTCACGGGAAGCGAGTTACATATCATGTGCTCATCACGTGTACATTTAATTAGCATAAATTAAAGTTCACGTAAATTTCAAAGTCATGGTTACTATGCGCCTATATCAATAAAAATTGGTTTTTAGACTAATATGGCCATGGGGAGTGTAATTTTGAAAACCACATCTCTTTATCTTTTACGGGAAACGAGTTACATACCATGTGTACATCACGTGTACATTTAATTAGCATAAATTAAAGTTCACGTAAATTTCAAAGTCATGGTTACTATGCACCTATAACAATAAAAATTTGTTTTTAGTCTAATATGGCCATGGGGAGTGTAATTTTGAAAACCACATCTCTTTATCTTTTACGGGAAGCGAGTTACATATCATGTGCTCATCACGTGTACATTTAATTAGCATAAATTAAAGTTCACGTAAATTTCAAAGTCATGGTTACCATGCACCTATATCAATAAAAATTCGTTTTCAGTCTAATATGGCCATGGGGAATCTAATTTTGAAAACGGCATCTCTTCATCTTTGAGTTACATACCATGTGTACATCACGTGTACATTTAATTAGCATAAATTAAAGTTCACGTAAATTTCAAAGTCATGGTTACTATGCGCCTATATCAATAAAAATTGGTTTTTAGACTAATATGGCCATGGGGAGTGTAATTTTGAAAACCACATCTCTTTATCTTTTACGGGAAGCGAGTTACATATCATGTGCTCATCACGTGTACATTTAATTAGCATAAATTAAAGTTCACGTAAATTTCAAAGTCATGGTTACCATGCACCTATATCAATAAAAATTCGTTTTCAGTCTAATATGGCCATGGGGAATCTAATTTTGAAAACGGCATCTCTTAATCTTTTACGGGAAACGAGTTACATACCATGTGCACATCACGTGTACATTTAATTAGCATAAATTAAAATTCACGTAAATTTCAAAGTCATGGTTACCATGCACCTATATCAATAGAAATTTGTTTTTAGTCTAATATGGCCATGGGGAATCTAATTTTGAAAACGGCATCTCTTCATCTTTGAGTTACATACCATGTGTACATCACGTGTACATTTAATTAGCATAAATTAAAGTTCACGTAAATTTCAAAGTCATGGTTACCATGCACCTATAACAATAAAAATTTGTTTTTAGTCTAATATGGCCATGGGGAATCTAATTTTGAAAACGGCATCTCTTCATCTTTGAGTTACATACCATGTGTACATCACGTGTACATTTAATTAGCATAAATTAAAGTTCACGTAAATTTCAAAGTCATGGTTACTATGCGCCTATATCAATAAAAATTGGTTTTTAGACTAATATGGCCATGGGGAGTGTAATTTTGAAAACCACATCTCTTTATCTTTTACGGGAAGCGAGTTACATATCATGTGCTCATCACGTGTACATTTAATTAGCATAAATTAAAGTTCACGTAAATTTCAAAGTCATGGTTACCATGCACCTATATCAATAAAAATTTGTTTTCAGTCTAATATGGAAATGGGAAATCTAATTTTGAAAACCGCATCTCTTTATCTTTTACGGGAAACGAGTTACATACCATGTGCACATCACGTGTACATTTAATTAGCATAAATTAAAATTCATGTAAATTTCAAAGTCATGGTTACCATGCACCTATATCAATAGAAATTTGTTTTCAGACTAATATTAACATGGGGAATCTAATTTTGAAAACCGCACCTCTTTATCTTTTACGGGAAGCGAGTTACATACCATGTGCACATCACGTGTACGTTTAATTAGCATAAATTAAAGTTCACGTAAATTTCAAAGTCATGGTTACCATGCACCTATATCAATAAAAATTCGTTTTTAGTCTAATATGGCCATGGGGAATCTAATTTTGAAAACGGCATCTCTTTATCTTTTACGGGAAACGAGTTACATACCATGTGCACATCACGTGTACATTTAATTAGCATAAATTAAAATTCACGTAAATTTCAAAGTCATGGTTACCATGCACCTATATCAATAGAAATTTGTTTTTAGTCTAATATGGCCATGGGGAATCTAATTTTGAAAACGGCATCTCTTCATCTTTGAGTTACATACCATGTGTACATCACGTGTACATTTAATTAGCATAAATTAAATATTCACATAAATTCACGTAAATTTCAAAGTCATGGTTACCATGCACCTATAACAATAAAAATTTGTTTTCATCTTTGAGTTACATACCATGTGTACATCACGTGTACATTTAATTAGCATAAATTAAAGTTCACGTAAATTTCAAAGTCATGGTTACTATGCACCTATAACAATAAAAATTTGTTTTTAGTCTAATATGGCCATGGGGAATCTAATTTTGAAAACGGCATCTCTTCATCTTTGAGTTACATACCATGTGTACATCACGTGTACATTTAATTAGCATAAATTAAAGTTCACGTAAATTTCAAAGTCATGGTTACTATGCACCTATAACAATAAAAATTGGTTTTTAGACTAATATGGCCATGGGGAGTGTAATTTTGAAAACCACATCTCTTTATCTTTTACGGGAAGCGAGTTACATATCATGTGCTCATCACGTGTACATTTAATTAGCATAAATTAAAGTTCACGTAAATTTCAAAGTCATGGTTACCATGCACCTATAACAATAAAAATTTGTTTTTAGTCTAATATGGCCATGGGGAATCTAATTTTGAAAACGGCATCTCTTCATCTTTGAGTTACATACCATGTGTACATCACGTGTACATTTAATTAGCATAAATTAAAGTTCACGTAAATTTCAAAGTCATGGTTACTATGCGCCTATATCAATAAAAATTGGTTTTTAGACTAATATGGCCATGGGGAGTGTAATTTTGAAAACCACATCTCTTTATCTTTTACGGGAAGCGAGTTACATATCATGTGCTCATCACGTGTACATTTAATTAGCATAAATTAAAGTTCACGTAAATTTCAAAGTCATGGTTACCATGCACCTATATCAATAAAAATTTGTTTTCAGTCTAATATGGAAATGGGAAATCTAATTTTGAAAACCGCATCTCTTTATCTTTTACGGGAAACGAGTTACATACCATGTGCACATCACGTGTACATTTAATTAGCATAAATTAAAATTCATGTATATTTCAAAGTCATGGTTACCATGCACCTATATCAATAGAAATTTGTTTTCAGACTAATATTAACATGGGGAATCTAATTTTGAAAACCGCATCTCTTTATCTTTTACGGGAAGCGAGTTACATACCATGTGCACATCACGTGTACGTTTAATTAGCATAAATTAAAGTTCACGTAAATTTCAAAGTCATGGTTACCATGCACCTATATCAATAAAAATTCGTTTTTAGTCTAATATGGCCATGGGGAATCTAATTTTGAAAACGGCATCTCTTCATCTTTGAGTTACATACCATGTGTACATCACGTGTACATTTAATTAGCATAAATTAAAGTTCACGTAAATTTCAAAGTCATGGTTACTATGCACCTATAACAATAAAAATTTGTTTTTAGTGTAATATGGCCATGGGGAATCTAATTTTGAAAACGGCATCTCTTCATCTTTGAGTTACATACCATGTGTACATCACGTGTACATTTAATTAGCATAAATTAAAGTTCACGTAAATTTCAAAGTCATGGTTACTATGCACCTATAACAATAAAAATTTGTTTTTAGTCTAATATGGCCATGGGGAATCTAATTTTGAAAACGGCATCTCTTCATCTTTGAGTTACATACCATGTGTACATCACGTGTACATTTAATTAGCATAAATTAAAGTTCACGTAAATTTCAAAGTCATGGTTACTATGCACCTATAACAATAAAAATTTGTTTTTAGTCTAATATGGCCATGGGGAATCTAATTTTGAAAACGGCATCTCTTCATCTTTGAGTTACATACCATGTGTACATCACGTGTACATTTAATTAGCATAAATTAAAGTTCACGTAAATTTCAAAGTCATGGTTACTATGCACCTATAACAATAAAAATTTGTTTTTAGTCTAATATGGCCATGGGGAATCTAATTTTGAAAACGGCATCTCTTCATCTTTGAGTTACATACCATGTGTACATCACGTGTACATTTAATTAGCATAAATTAAAGTTCACGTAAATTTCAAAGTCATGGTTACTATGCGCCTATATCAATAAAAATTGGTTTTTAGACTAATATGGCCATGGGGAGTGTAATTTTGAAAACCACATCTCTTTATCTTTTACGGGAAGCGAGTTACATATCATGTGCTCATCACGTGTACATTTAATTAGCATAAATTAAAGTTCACGTAAATTTCAAAGTCATGGTTACCATGCACCTATATCAATAAAAATTCGTTTTCAGTCTAATATGGCCATGGGGAATCTAATTTTGAAAACGGCATCTCTTAATCTTTTACGGGAAACGAGTTACATACCATGTGCACATCACGTGTACATTTAATTAGCATAAATTAAAATTCACGTAAATTTCAAAGTCATGGTTACCATGCACCTATATCAATAAAAATTCGTTTTCAGTCTAATATGGCCATGGGGAATCTAATTTTGAAAACCACATCTCTTTATCTTTCACGGGAAGCGAGTTACATATCATGTGCTCATCACGTGTACATTTAATTAGCATAAATTAAAGTTCACGTAAATTTCAAAGTCATGGTTACTATGCGCCTATATCAATAAAAATTGGTTTTTAGACTAATATGGCCATGGGGAGTGTAATTTTGAAAACCACATCTCTTTATCTTTTACGGGAAACGAGTTACATACCATGTGTACATCACGTGTACATTTAATTAGCATAAATTAAAGTTCACGTAAATTTCAAAGTCATGGTTACTATGCACCTATAACAATAAAAATTTGTTTTTAGTCTAATATGGCCATGGGGAGTGTAATTTTGAAAACCACATCTCTTTATCTTTTACGGGAAGCGAGTTACATATCATGTGCTCATCACGTGTACATTTAATTAGCATAAATTAAAGTTCACGTAAATTTCAAAGTCATGGTTACCATGCACCTATATCAATAAAAATTCGTTTTCAGTCTAATATGGCCATGGGGAATCTAATTTTGAAAACGGCATCTCTTCATCTTTGAGTTACATACCATGTGTACATCACGTGTACATTTAATTAGCATAAATTAAAGTTCACGTAAATTTCAAAGTCATGGTTACTATGCGCCTATATCAATAAAAATTGGTTTTTAGACTAATATGGCCATGGGGAGTGTAATTTTGAAAACCACATCTCTTTATCTTTTACGGGAAGCGAGTTACATATCATGTGCTCATCACGTGTACATTTAATTAGCATAAATTAAAGTTCACGTAAATTTCAAAGTCATGGTTACCATGCACCTATATCAATAAAAATTCGTTTTCAGTCTAATATGGCCATGGGGAATCTAATTTTGAAAACGGCATCTCTTAATCTTTTACGGGAAACGAGTTACATACCATGTGCACATCACGTGTACATTTAATTAGCATAAATTAAAATTCACGTAAATTTCAAAGTCATGGTTACCATGCACCTATATCAATAGAAATTTGTTTTTAGTCTAATATGGCCATGGGGAATCTAATTTTGAAAACGGCATCTCTTCATCTTTGAGTTACATACCATGTGTACATCACGTGTACATTTAATTAGCATAAATTAAAGTTCACGTAAATTTCAAAGTCATGGTTACCATGCACCTATAACAATAAAAATTTGTTTTTAGTCTAATATGGCCATGGGGAATCTAATTTTGAAAACGGCATCTCTTCATCTTTGAGTTACATACCATGTGTACATCACGTGTACATTTAATTAGCATAAATTAAAGTTCACGTAAATTTCAAAGTCATGGTTACTATGCGCCTATATCAATAAAAATTGGTTTTTAGACTAATATGGCCATGGGGAGTGTAATTTTGAAAACCACATCTCTTTATCTTTTACGGGAAGCGAGTTACATATCATGTGCTCATCACGTGTACATTTAATTAGCATAAATTAAAGTTCACGTAAATTTCAAAGTCATGGTTACCATGCACCTATATCAATAAAAATTTGTTTTCAGTCTAATATGGAAATGGGAAATCTAATTTTGAAAACCGCATCTCTTTATCTTTTACGGGAAACGAGTTACATACCATGTGCACATCACGTGTACATTTAATTAGCATAAATTAAAATTCATGTAAATTTCAAAGTCATGGTTACCATGCACCTATATCAATAGAAATTTGTTTTCAGACTAATATTAACATGGGGAATCTAATTTTGAAAACCGCACCTCTTTATCTTTTACGGGAAGCGAGTTACATACCATGTGCACATCACGTGTACGTTTAATTAGCATAAATTAAAGTTCACGTAAATTTCAAAGTCATGGTTACCATGCACCTATATCAATAAAAATTCGTTTTTAGTCTAATATGGCCATGGGGAATCTAATTTTGAAAACGGCATCTCTTTATCTTTTACGGGAAACGAGTTACATACCATGTGCACATCACGTGTACATTTAATTAGCATAAATTAAAATTCACGTAAATTTCAAAGTCATGGTTACCATGCACCTATATCAATAGAAATTTGTTTTTAGTCTAATATGGCCATGGGGAATCTAATTTTGAAAACGGCATCTCTTCATCTTTGAGTTACATACCATGTGTACATCACGTGTACATTTAATTAGCATAAATTAAATATTCACATAAATTCACGTAAATTTCAAAGTCATGGTTACCATGCACCTATAACAATAAAAATTTGTTTTCATCTTTGAGTTACATACCATGTGTACATCACGTGTACATTTAATTAGCATAAATTAAAGTTCACGTAAATTTCAAAGTCATGGTTACTATGCACCTATAACAATAAAAATTTGTTTTTAGTCTAATATGGCCATGGGGAATCTAATTTTGAAAACGGCATCTCTTCATCTTTGAGTTACATACCATGTGTACATCACGTGTACATTTAATTAGCATAAATTAAAGTTCACGTAAATTTCAAAGTCATGGTTACTATGCACCTATAACAATAAAAATTGGTTTTTAGACTAATATGGCCATGGGGAGTGTAATTTTGAAAACCACATCTCTTTATCTTTTACGGGAAGCGAGTTACATATCATGTGCTCATCACGTGTACATTTAATTAGCATAAATTAAAGTTCACGTAAATTTCAAAGTCATGGTTACCATGCACCTATAACAATAAAAATTTGTTTTTAGTCTAATATGGCCATGGGGAATCTAATTTTGAAAACGGCATCTCTTCATCTTTGAGTTACATACCATGTGTACATCACGTGTACATTTAATTAGCATAAATTAAAGTTCACGTAAATTTCAAAGTCATGGTTACTATGCGCCTATATCAATAAAAATTGGTTTTTAGACTAATATGGCCATGGGGAGTGTAATTTTGAAAACCACATCTCTTTATCTTTTACGGGAAGCGAGTTACATATCATGTGCTCATCACGTGTACATTTAATTAGCATAAATTAAAGTTCACGTAAATTTCAAAGTCATGGTTACCATGCACCTATATCAATAAAAATTTGTTTTCAGTCTAATATGGAAATGGGAAATCTAATTTTGAAAACCGCATCTCTTTATCTTTTACGGGAAACGAGTTACATACCATGTGCACATCACGTGTACATTTAATTAGCATAAATTAAAATTCATGTATATTTCAAAGTCATGGTTACCATGCACCTATATCAATAGAAATTTGTTTTCAGACTAATATTAACATGGGGAATCTAATTTTGAAAACCGCATCTCTTTATCTTTTACGGGAAGCGAGTTACATACCATGTGCACATCACGTGTACGTTTAATTAGCATAAATTAAAGTTCACGTAAATTTCAAAGTCATGGTTACCATGCACCTATATCAATAAAAATTCGTTTTTAGTCTAATATGGCCATGGGGAATCTAATTTTGAAAACGGCATCTCTTTATCTTTTACGGGAAACGAGTTACATACCATGTGCACATCACGTGTACATTTAATTAGCATAAATTAAAATTCACGTAAATTTCAAAGTCATGGTTACCATGCACCTATATCAATAGAAATTTGTTTTTAGTCTAATATGGCCATGGGGAATCTAATTTTGAAAACGGCATCTCTTCATCTTTGAGTTACATACCATGTGTACATCACGTGTACATTTAATTAGCATAAATTAAAGTTCACGTAAATTTCAAAGTCATGGTTACCATGCACCTATAACAATAAAAATTTGTTTTTAGTCTAATATGGCCATGGGGAATCTAATTTTGAAAACGGCATCTCTTCATCTTTGAGTTACATACCATGTGTACATCACGTGTACATTTAATTAGCATAAATTAAAGTTCACGTAAATTTCAAAGTCATGGTTACTATGCGCCTATATCAATAAAAATTGGTTTTTAGACTAATATGGCCATGGGGAGTGTAATTTTGAAAACCACATCTCTTTATCTTTTACGGGAAGCGAGTTACATATCATGTGTTCATCACGTGTACATTTAATTAGCATAAATTGAAGTTCACGTAAATTTCAAAGTCATGGTTACCATGCACCTATATCAATAAAAATTTGTTTTCAGTCTAATATGGAAATGGGGAATCTAATTTTGAAAACCGCATCTCTTTATCTTTTACGGGAAACGAGTTACATACCATGTGTACATCACGTGTACATTTAATTAGCATAAATTAAAGTTCACGTAAATTTCAAAGTCATGGTTACTATGCACCTATAACAATAAAAATTTGTTTTTAGTCTAATATGGCCATGGGGAATCTAATTTTGAAAACGGCATCTCTTCATCTTTGAGTTACATACCATGTGTACATCACGTGTACATTTAATTAGCATAAATTAAAGTTCACGTAAATTTCAAAGTTATGGTTACCATGCACCTATATCAATAAAAATTTGTTTTCAGTCTAATATGGAAATGGGGAATCTAATTTTGAAAACCGCACCTCTTTATCTTTTACGGGAAGCGAGTTACATACCATGTGCACATCACGTGTACGTTTAATTAGCATAAATTAAAGTTCACGTAAATTTCAAAGTCATGGTTACCATGCACCTATATCAATAAAAATTCGTTTTTAGTCTAATATGGCCATGGGGAATCTAATTTTGAAAACGGCATCTCTTTATCTTTTACGGGAAACGAGTTACATACCATGTGCACATCACGTGTACATTTAATTAGCATAAATTAAAATTCACGTAAATTTCAAAGTCATGGTTACCATGCACCTATATCAATAGAAATTTGTTTTTAGTCTAATATGGCCATGGGGAATCTAATTTTGAAAACGGCATCTCTTCATCTTTGAGTTACATACCATGTGTACATCACGTGTACATTTAATTAGCATAAATTAAATATTCACATAAATTCACGTAAATTTCAAAGTCATGGTTACCATGCACCTATAACAATAAAAATTTGTTTTCATCTTTGAGTTACATACCATGTGTACATCACGTGTACATTTAATTAGCATAAATTAAAGTTCACGTAAATTTCAAAGTCATGGTTACTATGCACCTATAACAATAAAAATTTGTTTTTAGTCTAATATGGCCATGGGGAATCTAATTTTGAAAACGGCATCTCTTCATCTTTGAGTTACATACCATGTGTACATCACGTGTACATTTAATTAGCATAAATTAAAGTTCACGTAAATTTCAAAGTCATGGTTACTATGCGCCTATATCAATAAAAATTGGTTTTTAGACTAATATGGCCATGGGGAGTGTAATTTTGAAAACCACATCTCTTTATCTTTTACGGGAAGCGAGTTACATATCATGTGCTCATCACGTGTACATTTAATTAGCATAAATTAAAGTTCACGTAAATTTCAAAGTCATGGTTACCATGCACCTATATCAATAAAAATTTGTTTTCAGTCTAATATGGAAATGGGAAATCTAATTTTGAAAACCGCATCTCTTTATCTTTTACGGGAAACGAGTTACATACCATGTGCACATCACGTGTACATTTAATTAGCATAAATTAAAATTCATGTATATTTCAAAGTCATGGTTACCATGCACCTATATCAATAGAAATTTGTTTTCAGACTAATATTAACATGGGGAATCTAATTTTGAAAACCGCATCTCTTTATCTTTTACGGGAAGCGAGTTACATACCATGTGCACATCACGTGTACGTTTAATTAGCATAAATTAAAGTTCACGTAAATTTCAAAGTCATGGTTACCATGCACCTATATCAATAAAAATTCGTTTTTAGTCTAATATGGCCATGGGGAATCTAATTTTGAAAACGGCATCTCTTTATCTTTTACGGGAAACGAGTTACATACCATGTGCACATCACGTGTACATTTAATTAGCATAAATTAAAATTCACGTAAATTTCAAAGTCATGGTTACCATGCACCTATATCAATAGAAATTTGTTTTTAGTCTAATATGGCCATGGGGAATCTAATTTTGAAAACGGCATCTCTTCATCTTTGAGTTACATACCATGTGTACATCACGTGTACATTTAATTAGCATAAATTAAAGTTCACGTAAATTTCAAAGTCATGGTTACCATGCACCTATAACAATAAAAATTTGTTTTTAGTCTAATATGGCCATGGGGAATCTAATTTTGAAAACGGCATCTCTTCATCTTTGAGTTACATACCATGTGTACATCACGTGTACATTTAATTAGCATAAATTAAAGTTCACGTAAATTTCAAAGTCATGGTTACTATGCGCCTATATCAATAAAAATTGGTTTTTAGACTAATATGGCCATGGGGAGTGTAATTTTGAAAACCACATCTCTTTATCTTTTACGGGAAGCGAGTTACATATCATGTGTTCATCACGTGTACATTTAATTAGCATAAATTGAAGTTCACGTAAATTTCAAAGTCATGGTTACCATGCACCTATATCAATAAAAATTTGTTTTCAGTCTAATATGGAAATGGGGAATCTAATTTTGAAAACCGCATCTCTTTATCTTTTACGGGAAACGAGTTACATACCATGTGTACATCACGTGTACATTTAATTAGCATAAATTAAAGTTCACGTAAATTTCAAAGTCATGGTTACTATGCACCTATAACAATAAAAATTTGTTTTTAGTCTAATATGGCCATGGGGAATCTAATTTTGAAAACGGCATCTCTTCATCTTTGAGTTACATACCATGTGTACATCACGTGTACATTTAATTAGCATAAATTAAAGTTCACGTAAATTTCAAAGTTATGGTTACCATGCACCTATATCAATAAAAATTTGTTTTCAGTCTAATATGGAAATGGGGAATCTAATTTTGAAAACCGCATCTCTTTATCTTTTACGGGAAGCGAGTTACATATCATGTGCTCATCACGTGTACATTTAATTAGCATAAATTAAAGTTCACGTAAATTTCAAAGTTATGGTTACCATGCACCTATATCAATAAAAATTTGTTTTCAGTCTAATATGGCCATGGGGAATCTAATTTTGAAAACGGCATCTCTTTATCTTTTACGGGAAACGAGTTACATACCATGTGCACATCACGTGTACATTTAATTAGCATAAATTAAAATTCACGTAAATTTCAAAGTCATGGTTACTATGCGCCTATATCAATAAAAATTGGTTTTTAGACTAATATGGCCATGGGGAGTGTAATTTTGAAAACCACATCTCTTTATCTTTTACGGGAAGCGAGTTACATATCATGTGTTCATCACGTGTACATTTAATTAGCATAAATTGAAGTTCACGTAAATTTCAAAGTCATGGTTACCATGCACCTATATCAATAAAAATTTGTTTTCAGTCTAATATGGAAATGGGGAATCTAATTTTGAAAACCGCATCTCTTTATCTTTTACGGGAAACGAGTTACATACCATGTGTACATCACGTGTACATTTAATTAGCATAAATTAAAGTTCACGTAAATTTCAAAGTCATGGTTACTATGCACCTATAACAATAAAAATTTGTTTTTAGTCTAATATGGCCATGGGGAATCTAATTTTGAAAACGGCATCTCTTCATCTTTGAGTTACATACCATGTGTACATCACGTGTACATTTAATTAGCATAAATTAAAGTTCACGTAAATTTCAAAGTTATGGTTACCATGCACCTATATCAATAAAAATTTGTTTTCAGTCTAATATGGAAATGGGGAATCTAATTTTGAAAACCGCATCTCTTTATCTTTTACGGGAAACGAGTTACATACCATGTGCACATCACGTGTACATTTAATTAGCATAAATTAAAGTTCACGTAAATTTCAAAGTCATGGTTACCATGCACCTATATCAATAGAAATTTGTTTTTAGACTAATATTAACATGGGGAATCTAATTTTGAAAACCGCATCTCTTTATCTTTTACGGGAAGCGAGTTACATATCATGTGCTCATCACGTGTACATTTAATTAGCATAAATTAAAGTTCACGTAATATTCAAAGTTATGGTTACCATGCACCTATATCAATAAAAATTTGTTTTCAGTCTAATATGGAAATGGGGAATCTAATTTTGAAAACCGCATCTCTTTATCTTTTACGGGAAACGAGTTACATACCATGTGTACATCACGTGTACATTTAATTAGCATAAATTAAAGTTCACGTAAATTTCAAAGTCATGGTTACTATGCACCTATAACAATAAAAATTTGTTTTTAGTCTAATATGGCCATGGGGAATCTAATTTTGAAAACGGCATCTCTTCATCTTTGAGTTACATACCATGTGTACATCACGTGTACATTTAATTAGCATAAATTAAAGTTCACGTAAATTTCAAAGTTATGGTTACCATGCACCTATATCAATAAAAATTTGTTTTCAGTCTAATATGGAAATGGGGAATCTAATTTTGAAAACCGCATCTCTTTATCTTTTACGGGAAGCGAGTTACATATCATGTGCTCATCACGTGTAATTAGCATAAATTAAAGTTCACGTAAATTTCAAAGTTATGGTTACCATGCACCTATATCAATAAAAATTTGTTTTCAGTCTAATATGGAAATGGGGAATCTAATTTTGAAAACCGCATCTCTTTATCTTTTACGGGAAACGAGTTACATACCATGTGTACATCACGTGTACATTTAATTAGCATAAATTAAAGTTCACGTAAATTTCAAAGTCATGGTTACTATGCGCCTATATCAATAAAAATTGGTTTTTAGACTAATATGGCCATGGGGAGTGTAATTTTGAAAACCACATCTCTTTATCTTTTACGGGAAGCGAGTTACATATCATGTGTTCATCACGTGTACATTTAATTAGCATAAATTGAAGTTCACGTAAATTTCAAAGTCATGGTTACCATGCACCTATATCAATAAAAATTTGTTTTCAGTCTAATATGGAAATGGGGAATCTAATTTTGAAAACCGCATCTCTTTATCTTTTACGGGAAACGAGTTACATACCATGTGTACATCACGTGTACATTTAATTAGCATAAATTAAAGTTCACGTAAATTTCAAAGTCATGGTTACTATGCACCTATAACAATAAAAATTTGTTTTTAGTCTAATATGGCCATGGGGAATCTAATTTTGAAAACGGCATCTCTTCATCTTTGAGTTACATACCATGTGTACATCACGTGTACATTTAATTAGCATAAATTAAAGTTCACGTAAATTTCAAAGTTATGGTTACCATGCACCTATATCAATAAAAATTTGTTTTCAGTCTAATATGGAAATGGGGAATCTAATTTTGAAAACCGCATCTCTTTATCTTTTACGGGAAGCGAGTTACATATCATGTGCTCATCACGTGTACATTTAATTAGCATAAATTAAAGTTCACGTAAATTTCAAAGTTATGGTTACCATGCACCTATATCAATAAAAATTTGTTTTCAGTCTAATATGGCCATGGGGAATCTAATTTTGAAAACGGCATCTCTTTATCTTTTACGGGAAACGAGTTACATACCATGTGCACATCACGTGTACATTTAATTAGCATAAATTAAAATTCACGTAAATTTCAAAGTCATGGTTACTATGCGCCTATATCAATAAAAATTGGTTTTTAGACTAATATGGCCATGGGGAGTGTAATTTTGAAAACCACATCTCTTTATCTTTTACGGGAAGCGAGTTACATATCATGTGTTCATCACGTGTACATTTAATTAGCATAAATTGAAGTTCACGTAAATTTCAAAGTCATGGTTACCATGCACCTATATCAATAAAAATTTGTTTTCAGTCTAATATGGAAATGGGGAATCTAATTTTGAAAACCGCATCTCTTTATCTTTTACGGGAAACGAGTTACATACCATGTGTACATCACGTGTACATTTAATTAGCATAAATTAAAGTTCACGTAAATTTCAAAGTCATGGTTACTATGCACCTATAACAATAAAAATTTGTTTTTAGTCTAATATGGCCATGGGGAATCTAATTTTGAAAACGGCATCTCTTCATCTTTGAGTTACATACCATGTGTACATCACGTGTACATTTAATTAGCATAAATTAAAGTTCACGTAAATTTCAAAGTTATGGTTACCATGCACCTATATCAATAAAAATTTGTTTTCAGTCTAATATGGAAATGGGGAATCTAATTTTGAAAACCGCATCTCTTTATCTTTTACGGGAAGCGAGTTACATATCATGTGCTCATCACGTGTACATTTAATTAGCATAAATTAAAGTTCACGTAATATTCAAAGTTATGGTTACCATGCACCTATATCAATAAAAATTTGTTTTCAGTCTAATATGGAAATGGGGAATCTAATTTTGAAAACCGCATCTCTTTATCTTTTACGGGAAACGAGTTACATACCATGTGCACATCACGTGTACATTTAATTAGCATAAATTAAAGTTCACGTAAATTTCAAAGTCATGGTTACCATGCACCTATATCAATAGAAATTTGTTTTTAGACTAATATTAACATGGGGAATCTAATTTTGAAAACCGCATCTCTTTATCTTTTACGGGAAGCGAGTTACATATCATGTGCTCATCACGTGTACATTTAATTAGCATAAATTAAAGTTCACGTAAATTTCAAAGTTATGGTTACCATGCACCTATATCAATAAAAATTTGTTTTCAGTCTAATATGGCCATGGGGAATCTAATTTTGAAAACGGCATCTCTTTATCTTTTACGGGAAACGAGTTACATACCATGTGCACATCACGTGTACATTTAATTAGCATAAATTAAAATTCACGTAAATTTCAAAGTCATGGTTACTATGCGCCTATATCAATAAAAATTGGTTTTTAGACTAATATGGCCATGGGGAGTGTAATTTTGAAAACCACATCTCTTTATCTTTTACGGGAAGCGAGTTACATATCATGTGTTCATCACGTGTACATTTAATTAGCATAAATTGAAGTTCACGTAAATTTCAAAGTCATGGTTACCATGCACCTATATCAATAAAAATTTGTTTTCAGTCTAATATGGAAATGGGGAATCTAATTTTGAAAACCGCATCTCTTTATCTTTTACGGGAAACGAGTTACATACCATGTGTACATCACGTGTACATTTAATTAGCATAAATTAAAGTTCACGTAAATTTCAAAGTCATGGTTACTATGCACCTATAACAATAAAAATTTGTTTTTAGTCTAATATGGCCATGGGGAATCTAATTTTGAAAACGGCATCTCTTCATCTTTGAGTTACATACCATGTGTACATCACGTGTACATTTAATTAGCATAAATTAAAGTTCACGTAAATTTCAAAGTTATGGTTACCATGCACCTATATCAATAAAAATTTGTTTTCAGTCTAATATGGAAATGGGGAATCTAATTTTGAAAACCGCATCTCTTTATCTTTTACGGGAAGCGAGTTACATATCATGTGCTCATCACGTGTACATTTAATTAGCATAAATTAAAGTTCACGTAAATTTCAAAGTTATGGTTACCATGCACCTATATCAATAAAAATTTGTTTTCAGTCTAATATGGAAATGGGGAATCTAATTTTGAAAACCGCATCTCTTTATCTTTTACGGGAAACGAGTTACATACCATGTGCACATCACGTGTACATTTAATTAGCATAAATTAAAGTTCACGTAAATTTCAAAGTCATGGTTACCATGCACCTATATCAATAGAAATTTGTTTTTAGACTAATATTAACATGGGGAATCTAATTTTGAAAACCGCATCTCTTTATCTTTTACGGGAAGCGAGTTACATATCATGTGCTCATCACGTGTACATTTAATTAGCATAAATTAAAGTTCACGTAAATTTCAAAGTTATGGTTACCATGCACCTATATCAATAAAAATTTGTTTTCAGTCTAATATGGCCATGGGGAATCTAATTTTGAAAACGGCATCTCTTTATCTTTTACGGGAAACGAGTTACATACCATGTGCACATCACGTGTACATTTAATTAGCATAAATTAAAATTCACGTAAATTTCAAAGTCATGGTTACTATGCGCCTATATCAATAAAAATTGGTTTTTAGACTAATATTAACATGGGGAATCTAATTTTGAAAACCGCATCTCTTTATCTTTTACGGGAAGCGAGTTACATATCATGTGTTCATCACGTGTACATTTAATTAGCATAAATTGAAGTTCACGTAAATTTCAAAGTCATGGTTACCATGCACCTATATCAATAAAAATTTGTTTTCAGTCTAATATGGAAATGGGGAATCTAATTTTGAAAACCGCATCTCTTTATCTTTTACGGGAAACGAGTTACATACCATGTGTACATCACGTGTACATTTAATTAGCATAAATTAAAGTTCACGTAATATTCAAAGTCATGGTTACTATGCACCTATAACAATAGAAATTTGTTTTTAGACTAATATTAACATGGGGAATCTAATTTTGAAAACCGCATCTCTTCATCTTTGAGTTACATACCATGTGTACATCACGTGTACATTTAATTAGCATAAATTAAAGTTCACGTAAATTTCAAAGTTATGGTTACCATGCACCTATATCAATAAAAATTTGTTTTCAGTCTAATATGGAAATGGGGAATCTAATTTTGAAAACCGCATCTCTTTATCTTTTACGGGAAACGAGTTACATACCATGTGCACATCACGTGTACATTTAATTAGCATAAATTAAAGTTCACGTAAATTTCAAAGTCATGGTTACCATGCACCTATATCAATAGAAATTTGTTTTTAGACTAATATTAACATGGGGAATCTAATTTTGAAAACCGCATCTCTTTATCTTTTACGGGAAGCGAGTTACATATCATGTGCTCATCACGTGTACATTTAATTAGCATAAATTAAAGTTCACGTAATATTCAAAGTTATGGTTACCATGCACCTATATCAATAAAAATTTGTTTTCAGTCTAATATGGAAATGGGGAATCTAATTTTGAAAACCGCATCTCTTTATCTTTTACGGGAAACGAGTTACATACCATGTGCACATCACGTGTACATTTAATTAGCATAAATTAAAGTTCACGTAAATTTCAAAGTCATGGTTACCATGCACCTATATCAATAGAAATTTGTTTTTAGACTAATATTAACATGGGGAATCTAATTTTGAAAACCGCATCTCTTTATCTTTTACGGGAAGCGAGTTACATATCATGTGCTCATCACGTGTACATTTAATTAGCATAAATTAAAGTTCACGTAAATTTCAAAGTCATCGTTACCATGCACCTATATCAATAAAAATTTGTTTTCAGTCTAATATGGAAATGGGGAATCTAATTTTGAAAACCGCATCTCTTTATCTTTTACGGGAAACGAGTTACATACCATGTGCACATCACGTGTACATTTAATTAGCATAAATTAAAATTCATGTAAATTTCAAAGTCATGGTTACCATGCACCTATATCAATAGAAATTTGTTTTCAGACTAATATTAACATGGGGAATCTTATTTTGAAAACCGCATCTCTTTATCTTTTACGGGAAACGAGTTACATACCATGTGCACATCACGTGTACATTTAATTAGCATAAATTAAAATTCATGTAAATTTCAAAGTCATGGTTACCATGCACCTATATCAATAGAAATTTGTTTTCAGACTAATATTAACATGGGGAATCTAATTTTGAAAACGGCATCTCTTTATCTTTTACGGGAAACGAGTTACATACCATGTGCACATCACGTGTACATTTAATTAGCATAAATTAAAATTCACGTAAATTTCAAAGTCATGGATACCATGCACCTATATCAATAGAAATTTGTTTTTAGACTAATATTAACATGGGGAATCTAATTTTGAAAACCGCATCTCTTTATCTTTTACGGGAAGCGAGTTACATACCATGTGCACATCACGTGTACATTTAATTAGCATAAATTAAGGTTCACGTAAATTTCAAAGTCATGGTTACCATGCACCTATATGAATAAAAATTCGTTTTTAGTCTAATATGGCCATGGGGAATCTAATTTTGAAAACGGCATCTCTTCATCTTTGAGTTACATACCATGTGTACATCACGTGTACATTTAATTAGCATAAATTAAAGTTCACGTAAATTTAAAAATCATGGTTACCATGCGCCTATATCAATGAAAATTGGTTTTTAGACTAATATGGCCATGGGGAGTGTAATTTTGAAAACCACATCTCTTTATCTTTTACGGGCAGCGAGTTACATATCATGTGCACATCACGTGTACATTTAATTAGCATAAAATAAAGTTCACGTAAATTTCAAAGTCATGGTTACCATGCACCAGTATCAATAAAAGTTCGTTTTTAGACTAATATGGCCATGGGGAGTGTAATTTTGAAAACCACATCTCTTTATCTTTTACGGGAAGCGAGTTACATATCATGTGCACATCACGTGTACATTTAATTAGCATAAATTAAAGTTCACGTAAATTTCAAAGTCATGGTTACCATGCACCAGTATCAATAGAAATTTGTTTTTGGACTAATATGGCCATGGGGAATGTAATTTTGAAAACCGCATCTCTTTATCTTTTACGGGAAGCGAGTTACATACCATGTGTACATCACGTGTACATTTAATTAGCATAAATTAAAGTTCACGTAAATTTCAAAGTCATGGTTACCATGCACCTATATCAATAAAAGTTCGTTTTTAGACTAATATGGCCATGGGGAGTGTAATTTTGAAAACCACATCTCTTTATCTTTTACGGGAAGCGAGTTACATATCATGTGCACATCACGTGTACATTTAATTAGCATAAATTAAAGTTCACGTAAATTTCAAAGTCATGGTTACCATGCACCAGTATCAATAGAAATTTGTTTTTGGACTAATATGGCCATGGGGAATGTAATTTTGAAAACCGCATCTCTTTATCTTTTACGGGAAGCGAGTTACATACCATGTGTACATCACGTGTACATTTAATTAGCATAAATTAAAGTTCACGTAAATTTCAAAGTCATGGTTACCATGCACCTATATCAATAAAAGTTCGTTTTTAGACTAATATGGCCATGGGGAGTGTAATTTTGAAAACCACATCTCTTTATCTTTTACGGGAAGCGAGTTACATATCATGTGCACATCACGTGTACATTTAATTAGCATAAATTAAAGTTCACGTAAATTTCAAAGTCATGGTTACCATGCACCAGTATCAATAGAAATTTGTTTTTGGACTAATATGGCCATGGGGAATCTAATTTTGAAAACCGCATCTCTTTATCTTTTACGGGAAGCGAGTTACATACCATGTGTACATCACGTGTACATTTAATTAGCATAAATTAAAGTTCACGTAAATTTCAAAGTCATGGTTACCATGCGCCTATATCAATAAAAATTGGTTTTTAGATTAATATGGCCATGGGGAGTGTAATTTTGAAAACCACATCTCTTTATCTTTTACGGGAAGCGAGTTACATATCATGTGCACATCACGTGTACATTTAATTAGCATAAATTAAAGTTCACGTAAATTTCAAAGTCATGGTTACCATGCACCAGTATCAATAGAAATTTGTTTTTGGACTAATATGGCCATGGGGAATGTAATTTTGAAAACCGCATCTCTTTATCTTTTACGGGAAGCGAGTTACATACCATGTGTACATCACGTGTACATTTAATTAGCATAAATTAAAGTTCACGTAAATTTCAAAGTCATGGTTACCATGCACCTATATCAATAAAAGTTCGTTTTTAGACTAATATGGCCATGGGGAGTGTAATTTTGAAAACCACATCTCTTTATCTTTTACGGGAAGCGAGTTACATATCATGTGCACATCACGTGTACATTTAATTAGCATAAATTAAAGTTCACGTAAATTTAAAAATCATGGTTACCATGCGCCTATATCAATGAAAATTGGTTTTTAGACTAATATGGCCATGGGGAGTGTAATTTTGAAAACCACATCTCTTTATCTTTTACGGGAAGCGAGTTACATATCATGTGCACATCACGTGTACATTTAATTAGCATAAATTAAAGTTCACGTAAATTTCAAAGTCATCGTTACCATGCACCTATATCAATAAAAATTTGTTTTCAGTCTAATATGGAAATGGGGAATCTAATTTTGAAAACCGCATCTCTTTATCTTTTACGGGAAACGAGTTACATACCATGTGCACATCACGTGTACATTTAATTAGCATAAATTAAAATTCATGTAAATTTCAAAGTCATGGTTACCATGCACCTATATCAATAGAAATTTGTTTTCAGACTAATATTAACATGGGGAATCTTATTTTGAAAACCGCATCTCTTTATCTTTTACGGGAAACGAGTTACATACCATGTGCACATCACGTGTACATTTAATTAGCATAAATTAAAATTCATGTAAATTTCAAAGTCATGGTTACCATGCACCTATATCAATAGAAATTTGTTTTCAGACTAATATTAACATGGGGAATCTAATTTTGAAAACGGCATCTCTTTATCTTTTACGGGAAACGAGTTACATACCATGTGCACATCACGTGTACATTTAATTAGCATAAATTAAAATTCACGTAAATTTCAAAGTCATGGATACCATGCACCTATATCAATAGAAATTTGTTTTTAGACTAATATTAACATGGGGAATCTAATTTTGAAAACCGCATCTCTTTATCTTTTACGGGAAGCGAGTTACATACCATGTGCACATCACGTGTACATTTAATTAGCATAAATTAAGGTTCACGTAAATTTCAAAGTCATGGTTACCATGCACCTATATGAATAAAAATTCGTTTTTAGTCTAATATGGCCATGGGGAATCTAATTTTGAAAACGGCATCTCTTCATCTTTGAGTTACATACCATGTGTACATCACGTGTACATTTAATTAGCATAAATTAAAGTTCACGTAAATTTAAAAATCATGGTTACCATGCGCCTATATCAATGAAAATTGGTTTTTAGACTAATATGGCCATGGGGAGTGTAATTTTGAAAACCACATCTCTTTATCTTTTACGGGCAGCGAGTTACATATCATGTGCACATCACGTGTACATTTAATTAGCATAAAATAAAGTTCACGTAAATTTCAAAGTCATGGTTACCATGCACCAGTATCAATAAAAGTTCGTTTTTAGACTAATATGGCCATGGGGAGTGTAATTTTGAAAACCACATCTCTTTATCTTTTACGGGAAGCGAGTTACATATCATGTGCACATCACGTGTACATTTAATTAGCATAAATTAAAGTTCACGTAAATTTCAAAGTCATGGTTACCATGCACCAGTATCAATAGAAATTTGTTTTTGGACTAATATGGCCATGGGGAATGTAATTTTGAAAACCGCATCTCTTTATCTTTTACGGGAAGCGAGTTACATACCATGTGTACATCACGTGTACATTTAATTAGCATAAATTAAAGTTCACGTAAATTTCAAAGTCATGGTTACCATGCACCTATATCAATAAAAGTTCGTTTTTAGACTAATATGGCCATGGGGAGTGTAATTTTGAAAACCACATCTCTTTATCTTTTACGGGAAGCGAGTTACATATCATGTGCACATCACGTGTACATTTAATTAGCATAAATTAAAGTTCACGTAAATTTCAAAGTCATGGTTACCATGCACCAGTATCAATAGAAATTTGTTTTTGGACTAATATGGCCATGGGGAATGTAATTTTGAAAACCGCATCTCTTTATCTTTTACGGGAAGCGAGTTACATACCATGTGTACATCACGTGTACATTTAATTAGCATAAATTAAAGTTCACGTAAATTTCAAAGTCATGGTTACCATGCACCTATATCAATAAAAGTTCGTTTTTAGACTAATATGGCCATGGGGAGTGTAATTTTGAAAACCACATCTCTTTATCTTTTACGGGAAGCGAGTTACATATCATGTGCACATCACGTGTACATTTAATTAGCATAAATTAAAGTTCACGTAAATTTCAAAGTCATGGTTACCATGCACCAGTATCAATAGAAATTTGTTTTTGGACTAATATGGCCATGGGGAATCTAATTTTGAAAACCGCATCTCTTTATCTTTTACGGGAAGCGAGTTACATACCATGTGTACATCACGTGTACATTTAATTAGCATAAATTAAAGTTCACGTAAATTTCAAAGTCATGGTTACCATGCGCCTATATCAATAAAAATTGGTTTTTAGATTAATATGGCCATGGGGAGTGTAATTTTGAAAACCACATCTCTTTATCTTTTACGGGAAGCGAGTTACATATCATGTGCACATCACGTGTACATTTAATTAGCATAAATTAAAGTTCACGTAAATTTCAAAGTCATGGTTACCATGCACCAGTATCAATAGAAATTTGTTTTTGGACTAATATGGCCATGGGGAATGTAATTTTGAAAACCGCATCTCTTTATCTTTTACGGGAAGCGAGTTACATACCATGTGTACATCACGTGTACATTTAATTAGCATAAATTAAAGTTCACGTAAATTTCAAAGTCATGGTTACCATGCACCTATATCAATAAAAGTTCGTTTTTAGACTAATATGGCCATGGGGAGTGTAATTTTGAAAACCACATCTCTTTATCTTTTACGGGAAGCGAGTTACATATCATGTGCACATCACGTGTACATTTAATTAGCATAAATTAAAGTTCACGTAAATTTCAAAGTCATGGTTACCATGCACCAGTATCAATAGAAATTTGTTTTTGGACTAATATGGCCATGGGGAATCTAATTTTGAAAACCGCATCTCTTTATCTTTTACGGGAAGCGAGTTACATACCATGTGTACATCACGTGTACATTTAATTAGCATAAATTAAAGTTCACGTAAATTTCAAAGTCATGGTTACCATGCGCCTATATCAATAAAAATTGGTTTTTAGATTAATATGGCCATGGGGAGTGTAATTTTGAAAACCACATCTCTTTATCTTTTACGGGAAGCGAGTTACATATCATGTGCACATCACGTGTACATTTAATTAGCATAAATTAAAGTTCACGTAAATTTCAAAGTCATGGTTACCATGCACCAGTATCAATAGAAATTTGTTTTTGGACTAATATGGCCATGGGGAATCTAATTTTGAAAACGGCATCTCTTTATCTTTTACGGGAAACGAGTTACATACCATGTGCACATCACGTGTACATTTAATTAGCATAAAGTAAAGTTCACGTAAATTTCAAAGTCATGGTTACCATGCACCTATATCAATAGAAATTTGTTTGTAGACTAATATTAACATGGGGAATCTAATTTTGAAAACCGCATCTCTTTATCTTTTACGGGAAGCGAGTTACATACCATGTGCACATCACGTGTACATTTAATTAGCATAAATTAAAGTTCACGTAAATTTCAAAGTCATGGTTACCATGCGCCTATATCAATGAAAATTGGTTTTTAGACTAATATGGCCATGGGGAGTGTAATTTTGAAAACCACATCTCTTTATCTTTTACGGGAAGCGAGTTACATATCATGTGCACATCACGTGTACATTTAATTAGCATAAATTAAAGTTCACGTAAATTTCAAAGTCATGGTTACCATGCACCTATATCAATAGAAATTTGTTTTTGGACTAATATGGCCATGGGGAATCTAATTTTGAAAACCGCATCTCTTTATCTTTTACGGGAAGCGAGTTACATATCATGTGCACATCACGTGTACATTTAATTAGCATAAATTAAAGTTCACGTAAATTTCAAAGTCATGGTTACCATGCACCTATATCAATAGAAATTTGTTTTTGGTCTAATATGGCCATGGGGAATCTAATTTTGAAAACCGCATCTCTTTATCTTTTACGGGAAGCGAGTTACATACCATGTGTACATCACGTGTACATTTAATTAGCATAAATTAAAGTTCACGTAAATTTCAAAGTCATGGTTACCATGCACCTATATCAATGAAAATTTGTTTTTGGACTAATATGGCCATGGGGAATCTAATTTTGAAAACCGCATCTCTTTATCTTTTACGGGAAGCGAGTTACATACCATGTGTACATCACGTGTACATTTAATTAGCATAAATTAAAGTTCACGTAAATTTCAAAGTCATGGTTACCATGCACCTATATCAATAGAAATTTGTTTTTAGACTAATATTAACATGGGGAATCTAATTTTGAAAACCGCATCTCTTTATCTTTTACGGGAAACGAGTTACATATCATGTGCCCATCACGTGTACATTTAATTAGCATAAATTAAAGTTCACGTAAATTTCAAAGTCATGGTTACCATGCACCTATATCAATAGAAATTTGTTTTTGGACTAATATGGCCATGGGGAATCTAATTTTGAAAACCGCATCTCTTTATCTTTTACGGGAAGCGAGTTACATACCATGTGCACATCACGTGTACATTTAATTAGCATAAATTAAAGTTCACGTAAATTTCAAAGTCATGGTTACCATGCGCCTATATCAATAAAAATTTGTTTTTAGTCTAATATGGCCATGGGGAATCTAATTATGAAAACCGCATCTCTTTATCGTTCACGGAAAGAGAGTTACATATCATGTGCACATCACGTGTACATTTAATTAGCATAAATTAAAGTTCACGTTTATTTCAAAGTCATGGTTACCATGCACCTATATCAATAGAAATTTGTTTTTGGACTAATATGGCCATGGGGAATCTAATTTTGAAAACCGCATCTCTTTATCTTTTACGGGAAGCGAGTTACATACCATGTGCACATCACGTGTACATTTAATTAGCATAAATTAAAGTTCACGTAAATTTCAAAGTCATGGTTACCATGCACCTATATCAATAGAAATTTGTTTTTAGACTAATATTAACATGGGGAATCTAATTTTGAAAACCGCATCTCTTTATCTTTTACGGGAAACGAGTTACATATCATGTGCCCATCACGTGTACATTTAATTAGCATAAATTAAAGTTCACGTAAATTTCAAAGTCATGGTTACCATGCACCTATATCGATAGAAATTTGTTTTTGGACTAATATGGCCATGGGGAATCTAATTTTGAAAACCGCATCTCTTTATCTTTTACGGGAAGCGAGTTACATACCATGTGCACATCACGTGTACATTTAATTAGCATAAATTAAAGTTCACGTAAATTTCAAAGTCATGGTTACCATGCACCAGTATCAATAAAAATTTGTTTTTGGACTAATATGGCCATGGGGAATCTAATTTTGAAAACCGCATCTCTTTATCTTTTACGGGAAGCGAGTTACATACCATGTGTAAATCACGTGTACATTCAATTAGCATAAATTAAAGTTCACGTAAATTTCAAAGTCATGGTTACCATGCGCCTATATCAATAAAAATTTGTTTTTAGTCTAATATGGCCATGGGGAATCTAATTATGAAAACCGCATCTCTTTATCGTTCACGGAAAGAGAGTTACATATCATGTGCACATCACGTGTACATTTAATTAGCATAAATTAAAGTTCACGTAAATTTCAAAGTCATGGTTACCATGCGCCTATATCAATAAAAATTTGTTTTTAGTCTAATATGGCCATGGGGAATCTAATTATGAAAACCGCATCTCTTTATCGTTCACGGAAAGAGAGTTACATATCATGTGCACATCACGTGTACATTTAATTAGCATAAATTAAAGTTCACGTTAATTTCAAAGTCATGGTTACCATGCACCTATATCAATAAAAATTCGTTTTTAGACTAATATGGCCATGGGGAGTGTAATTTTGAAAACCACATCTCTTTATCTTTCACGGGAAGCGAGTTACATATCATGTGCACATCACGTGTACATTTAATTAGCATAAATTAAAGTTCACGTAAATTTCAAAGTCATGGTTACCATGCACCAGTATCAATAGAAATTTGTTTTTGGACTAATATGGCCATGGGGAATCTAATTTTGAAAACCGCATCTCTTTATCTTTTACGGGAAGCGAGTTACATACCATGTGTACATCACGTGTACATTTAATTAGCATAAATTATAGTTCACGTAAATTTCAAAGTCATGGTTACCATGCACCTATATCAATAAAAATTTGTTTTCAGTCTAATATGGAAATGGGGAATCTAATTTTAAAAACCGCATCTTTTTATCTTTTACGGGAAACGAGTTACATACCATGTGTAAATCACGTGTACATTTAATTAGCATAAATTAAAGTTCACGTAAATTTCAAAGTCATGGTTACCATGCACCTATATCAATAAAAATTTGTTTTCAGTCTAATATGGAAATGGGGAATCTAATTTTGAAAACCCCATCTCTTTATCTTTTACGGGAAACGAGTTACATATCATGTGCCCATCACGTGTACATTTAATTAGCATAAATTAAAGTTCACGTAAATTTCAAAGTCATGGTTACCATGCACCAGTATCAATAGAAATTTGTTTTTGGACTAATATGGCCATGGGGAATCTAATTTTGAAAACCGCATCTCTTTATCTTTTACGGGAAGCGAGTTACATACCATGTGTACATCACGTGTACATTTAATTAGCATAAATTAAAGTTCACGTAAATTTCAAAGTCATGGTTACCATGCACCTATATCAATGAAAATTTGTTTTTGGACTAATATGGCCATGGGGAATCTAATTTTGAAAACCGCATCTCTTTATCTTTTACGGGAAGCGAGTTACATACCATGTGTACATCACGTGTACATTTAATTAGCATAAATTAAAGTTCACGTAAATTTCAAAGTCATGGTTACCATGCGCCTATATCAATAAAAATTCGTTTTTAGACTAATATGGCCATGGGGAATCTAATTTTGAAAACGGCATCTCTTTATCTTTTACGGGAAGCGAGTTACATACCATGTGCACATCACGTGTACATTTAATTAGCATAAATTAAAGTTCACGTAAATTTCAAAGTCATGGTTACCATGCACCTATATCAATGAAAATTTGTTTTTGGACTAATATGGCCATGGGGAGTGTAATTTTGAAAACCACATCTCTTTATCTTTTACGGGAAGCGAGTTACATACCATGTGTACATCACGTGTACATTTAATTAGCATAAATTAAAGTTCACGTAAATTTCAAAGTCATGGTTACCATGCGCCTATATCAATAAAAATTCGTTTTTAGACTAATATGGCCATGGGGAATCTAATTTTGAAAACGGCATCTCTTTATCTTTTACGGGAAGCGAGTTACATACCATGTGCACATCACGTGTACATTTAATTAGCATAAATTAAAGTTCACGTAAATTTCAAAGTCATGGTTACCATGCACCTATATCAATGAAAATTTGTTTTTGGACTAATATGGCCATGGGGAGTGTAATTTTGAAAACCACATCTCTTTATCTTTTACGGGAAGCGAGTTACATACCATGTGCACATCACGTGTACATTTAATTCGCATAAATTAAAGTTCACGTAAATTTCAAAGTCATGGTTACCATGCACCAGTATCAATAAAAATTCGTTTTTAGACTAATATGGCAATGGGGAATCTAATTATGAAAACCGCATCTCTTTATCTTTCACGGAAAGAGAGTTACATATCATGTGCACATCACGTGTACATTTAATTAGTATAAATTAAAGTTCACGTAAATTTCAAAGTCATGGTTACCATGCACCAGTATCAATAGAAATTTGTTTTTGGACTAATATGGCCATGGGGAATCTAATTTTGAAAACCGCATCTCTTTATCTTTTACGGGAAGCGAGTTACATACCATGTGTACATCACGTGTACATTCAATTAGCATAAATTATAGTTCACGTAAATTTCAAAGTCATGGTTACCATGCACCTATATCAATAAAAATTTGTTTTCAGTCTAATATGGAAATGGGGAATCTAATTTTGAAAACCGCATATCTTTATCTTTTACGGGAAACGAGTTACATACCATGAATTAGCATAAATTAAAGTTCACGTAAATTTCAAAGTCATGGTTACCATGCACCTATATCAATAAAAATTTGTTTTCAGTCTAATATGGAAATGGGGAATCTAATTTTAAAAACCGCATCTCTTTATCTTTTACGGGAAGCGAGTTACATACCATGTGTACATCACGTGTACATTTAATTAGCATAAATTAAAGTTCACGTAAATTGCAAAGTCATGGTTACCATGCACCTATATCAATAAAAATTTGTTTTCAGTCTAATATGGAAATGGGGAATCTAATTTTGAAAACCCCATCTTTTTTTCTTTTACGGGAAACGAGTTACATATCATGTGCCCATCACGTGTACATTTATTAGCATAAATTAAAGTTCACGTAAATTTCAAAGTCATGGTTACCATGCACCAGTATCAATAGAAATTTGTTTTTGGACTAATATGGCCATGGGGAATCTAATTTTGAAAACCGCATCTCTTTATCTTTTACGGGAAGCGAGTTACATACCATGTGCACATCACGTGTACATTTAATTAGCATAAATTAAAGTTCACGTAAATTTCAAAGTCATGGTTACCATGCGCCTATATCAATAAAAATTCGTTTTTAGACTAATATGGCCATGGGGAATCTAATTTTGAAAACCGCATCTCTTTATCTTTTACGGGAAGCGAGTTACATACCATGTGCACATCACGTGTACATTTAATTCGCATTAAAGTTCACGTAAATTTCAAAGTCATGGTTACCATGCACCTATATCAATGAAAATTTGGTTTTGGACTAATATGGCCATGGGGAGTGTAATTTTGAAAACCACATCTCTTTATCTTTCACGGGAAGCGAGTTATATACCAAGTGCACATCACGTGTCCATTTAATTAGCATAAATTAAAGTTCACGTAAATTTCAAAGTCATCGTTACCATGCACCTATATCAATAAAAATTTGTTTTTGGACTAATATGGCCATGGGGAATCTAACTTTGAAAACCGCATCTCTTTATCTTTTACGGGAAGCGAGTTACATACCATGTGTACATCACGTGTACATTTAATTAGCATAAATTAAAGTTCACGTAAATTTCAAAGTCATGGTTACCATGCGCCTATATCAATAAAAATTCGTTTTTAGACTAATGTGACCATGGGGAATCTAATTTTGAAAACGGCATCTCTTTATCTTTTACGGGAAGCGAGTTACATACCATGTGCACATCACGTGTACATTTAATTAGCATAAATTAAAGTTCACGTAAATTTCAAAGTCATGGTTACCATGCACCAGTATCAATAAAAATTTGTTTTTGGACTAATATGGCCATGGGGAATCTAATTTTGAAAACCGCATCTCTTTATCTTTTACGGGAAGCGAGTTACATACCATGTGTACATCACGTGTACATTTAATTAGCATAAATTAAAGTTCACGTAAATTTCAAAGTCATGGTTACCATGCACCTATATCAATAGAAATTTGTTTTTGGACTAATATGGCCATGGGGAATCTAATTTTGAAAACCGCATCTCTTTATCTTTTACGGGAAGCGAGTTACATACCATGTGCACATCACGTGTACATTTAATTAGCATAAATTAAAGTTCACGTAAATTTCAAAGTCATGGTTACCATGCACCTATATCAATAAAAATTTGTTTTTAGACTAATATTAACATGGGGAATCTAATTTTGAAAACCGCATCTCTTTATCTTTTACGGGAAACGAGTTACATATCATGTGCCCATCACGTGTACATTTAATTAGCATAAATTAAAGTTCACGTAAATTTCAAAGTCATGGTTACCATGCACCTATATCGATAGAAATTTGTTTTTGGACTAATATGGCCATGGGGAATCTAATTTTGAAAACCGCATCTCTTTATCTTTTACGGGAAGCGAGTTACATACCATGTGCACATCACGTGTACATTTAATTAGCATAAATTAAAGTTCACGTAAATTTCAAAGTCATGGTTACCATGCACCAGTATCAATAAAAATTTGTTTTTGGACTAATATGGCCATGGGGAATCTAATTTTGAAAACCGCATCTCTTTATCTTTTACGGGAAGCGAGTTACATACCATGTGTAAATCACGTGTACATTCAATTAGCATAAATTAAAGTTCACGTAAATTTCAAAGTCATGGTTACCATGCGCCTATATCAATAAAAATTTGTTTTTAGTCTAATATGGCCATGGGGAATCTAATTATGAAAACCGCATCTCTTTATCGTTCACGGAAAGAGAGTTACATATCATGTGCACATCACGTGTACATTTAATTAGCATAAATTAAAGTTCACGTTAATTTCAAAGTCATGGTTACCATGCACCTATATCAATAAAAATTTGTTTTTAGACTAATATTAACATGGGGAATCTAATTTTGAAAACCGCATCTCTTTATTTTTTACGGGAAGCGAGTTACATACCATGTGCACATCACGTGTACATTTAATTAGCATAAATTAAAGTTCACGTAAATTTCAAAGTCATGGTTACCATGCACCTATATCAATAAAAATTCGTTTTTAGACTAATATGGCCATGGGGAGTGTAATTTTGAAAACCACATCTCTTTATCTTTTACGGGAAGCGAGTTACATATCATGTGCACATCACGTGTACATTTAATTAGCATAAATTAAAGTTCACGTAAATTTCAAAGTCATGGTTACCATGCACCTATATCAATAAAAATTTGTTTTCAGTCTAATATGGAAATGGGGAATCTAATTTTGAAAACCGCATCTCTTTATCTTTTACGGGAAGCGAGTTACATACCATGTGTACATCACGTGTACATTTAATTAGCATAAATTATAGTTCACGTAAATTTCAAAGTCATGGTTACCATGCACCTATATCAATAAAAATTTGTTTTCAGTCTAATATGGAAATGGGGAATCTAATTTTAAAAACCGCATCTCTTTATTTTTTACGGGAAGCGAGTTACATACCATGTGCACATCACGTGTACATTTAATTAGCATAAATTAAAGTTCACGTTAATTTCAAAGTCATGGTTACCATGCACCTATATCAATAAAAATTTGTTTTTAGACTAATATTAACATGGGGAATCTAATTTTGAAAACCGCATCTCTTTATTTTTTACGGGAAGCGAGTTACATACCATGTGCACATCACGTGTACATTTAATTAGCATAAATTAAAGTTCACGTAAATTTCAAAGTCATGGTTACCATGCACCTATATCAATAAAAATTCGTTTTTAGACTAATATGGCCATGGGGAGTGTAATTTTGAAAACCACATCTCTTTATCTTTTACGGGAAGCGAGTTACATATCATGTGCACATCACGTGTACATTTAATTAGCATAAATTAAAGTTCACGTAAATTTCAAAGTCATGGTTACCATGCACCAGTATCAATAGAAATTTGTTTTTGGACTAATATGGCCATGGGGAATCTAATTTTGAAAACCGCATCTCTTTATCTTTTACGGGAAGCGAGTTACATACCATGTGTACATCACGTGTACATTTAATTAGCATAAATTATAGTTCACGTAAATTTCAAAGTCATGGTTACCATGCACCTATATCAATAAAAATTTGTTTTCAGTCTAATATGGAAATGGGGAATCTAATTTTAAAAACCGCATCTCTTTATCTTTTACGGGAAACGAGTTACATACCATGTGTAAATCACGTGTACATTTAATTAGCATAATTTAAAGTTCACGTAAATTTCAAAGTCATGGTTACCATGCACCTATATCAATAAAAATTTGTTTTCAGTCTAATATGGAAATGGGTAATCTAATTTTGAAAACCCCATCTCTTTATCTTTTACGGGAAACGAGTTACATATCATGTGCCCATCACGTGTACATTTAATTAGCATAAATTAAAGTTCACGTAAATTTCAAAGTCATGGTTACCATGCACCAGTATCAATAGAAATTTGTTTTTGGACTAATATGGCCATGGGGAATCTAATTTTGAAAACCGCATCTCTTTATCTTTTACGGGAAGCGAGTTACATACCATGTGTACATCACGTGTACATTTAATTAGCATAAATTAAAGTTCACGTAAATTTCAAAGTCATGGTTAACATGCGCCTATATCAATAAAAATTCGTTTTTAGACTAATATGGCCATGGGGAATCTAATTTTGAAAACGGCATCTCTTTCTCTTTTACGGGAAGCGAGTTACATACCATGTGCACATCACGTGTACATTTAATTAGCATAAATTAAAGTTCACGTAAATTTCAAAGTCATGGTTACCATGCACCTATATCAATAAAAATTCGTTTTTAGACTAATATGGCCATGGGGAGTGTAATTTTGAAAACCACATCTCTTTATCTTTTACGGGAAGCGAGTTACATATCATGTGCACATCACGTGTACATTTAATTAGCATAAATTAAAGTTCACGTAAATTTCAAAGTCATGGTTACCATGCACCAGTATCAATAGAAATTTGTTTTTGGACTAATATGGCCATGGGGAATCTAATTTTGAAAACCGCATCTCTTTATCTTTTACGGGAAGCGAGTTACATACCATGTGTACATCACGTGTACATTTAATTAGCATAAATTATAGTTCACGTAAATTTCAAAGTCATGGTTACCATGCACCTATATCAATAAAAATTTGTTTTCAGTCTAATATGGAAATGGGGAATCTAATTTTAAAAACCGCATCTCTTTATCTTTTACGGGAAACGAGTTACATACCATGTGTAAATCACGTGTACATTTAATTAGCATAAATTAAAGTTCACGTAAATTTCAAAGTCATGGTTACCATGCACCTATATCAATAAAAATTTGTTTTCAGTCTAATATGGAAATGGGGAATCTAATTTTGAAAACCCCATCTCTTTATCTTTTACGGGAAACGAGTTACATATCATGTGCCCATCACGTGTACATTTAATTAGCATAAATTAAAGTTCACGTAAATTTCAAAGTCATGGTTACCATGCACCAGTATCAATAGAAATTTGTTTTTGGACTAATATGGCCATGGGGAATCTAATTTTGCAAACCGCATCTCTTTATCTTTTACGGGAAGCGAGTTACATACCATGTGTACATCACGTGTACATTTAATTAGCATAAATTAAAGTTCACGTAAATTTCAAAGTCATGGTTACCATGCACCTATATCAATGAAAATTTGTTTTTGGACTAATATGGCCATGGGGAATCTAATTTTGAAAACCGCATCTCTTTATCTTTTACGGGAAGCGAGTTACATACCATGTGTACATCACGTGTACATTTAATTAGCATAAATTAAAGTTCACGTAAATTTCAAAGTCATGGTTACCATGCACCTATATCAATAAAAATTCGTTTTTAGACTAATATGGCCATGGGGAGTGTAATTTTAAAAACCGCATCTCTTTATCTTTTACGGGAAACGAGTTACATACCATGTGTAAATCACGTGTACATTTAATTAGCATAAATTAAAGTTCACGTAAATTTCAAAGTCATGGTTACCATGCACCTATATCAATAAAAATTTGTTTTCAGTCTAATATGGAAATGGGGAATCTAATTTTGAAAACCCCATCTCTTTATCTTTTACGGGAAGCGAGTTACATACCATGTGTAAATCACGTGTACATTCAATTAGCATAAATTAAAGTTCACGTAAATTTCAAAGTCATGGTTACCATGCGCCTATATCAATAAAAATTTGTTTTTAGTCTAATATGGCCATGGGGAATCTAATTATGAAAACCCCATCTCTTTATCGTTCACGGAAAGAGAGTTACATATCATGTGCACATCACGTGTACATTTAATTAGCATAAATTAAAGTTCACGTTAATTTCAAAGTCATGGTTACCATGCACCTATATCAATAAAAATTTGTTTTTAGACTAATATTAACATGGGGAATCTAATTTTGAAAACCGCATCTCTTTATTTTTTACGGGAAGCGAGTTACATACCATGTGCACATCACGTGTACATTTAATTAGCATAAATTAAAGTTCACGTAAATTTCAAAGTCATGGTTACCATGCACCTATATCAATAAAAATTCGTTTTTAGACTAATATGGCCATGGGGAGTGTAATTTTGAAAACCACATCTCTTTATCTTTTACGGGAAGCGAGTTACATATCATGTGCACATCACGTGTACATTTAATTAGCATAAATTAAAGTTCACGTAAATTTCAAAGTCATGGTTACCATGCGCCTATATCAATAAAAATTCGTTTTTAGACTAATATGGCCAAGGGGAATCTAATTTTGAAAACGGCATCTCTTTATCTTTTACGGGAAGCGAGTTACATACCATGTGCACATCACGTGTACATTTAATTAGCATAAATTGAAGTTCACGTAAATTTCAAAGTCATGGTTACCATGCACCAGTATCAATAGAAATTTGTTTTTGGACTAATATGGCCATGGGGAATCTAATTTTGAAAACCGCATCTCTTTATCTTTTACGGGAAGCGAGTTACATACCATGTGTACATCACGTGTACATTTAATTAGCATAAATTATAGTTCACGTAAATTTCAAAGTCATGGTTACCATGCACCTATATCAATAAAAATTTGTTTTCAGTCTAATATGGAAATGGGTAATCTAATTTTGAAAACCCCATCTCTTTATCTTTTACGGGAAACGAGTTACATATCATGTGCCCATCACGTGTACATTTAATTAGCATAAATTAAAGTTCACGTAAATTTCAAAGTCATGGTTACCATGCACCAGTATCAATAGAAATTTGTTTTTGGACTAATATGGCCATGGGGAATCTAATTTTGAAAACCGCATCTCTTTATCTTTTACGGGAAGCGAGTTACATACCATGTGTACATCACGTGTACATTTAATTAGCATAAATTAAAGTTCACGTAAATTTCAAAGTCATGGTTACCATGCGCCTATATCAATAAAAATTCGTTTTTAGACTAATATGGCCATGGGGAATCTAATTTTGAAAACGGCATCTCTTTCTCTTTTACGGGAAGCGAGTTACATACCATGTGCACATCACGTGTACATTTAATTAGCATAAATTAAAGTTCACGTAAATTTCAAAGTCATGGTTACCATGCACCTATATCAATAAAAATTCGTTTTTAGACTAATATGGCCATGGGGAGTGTAATTTTGAAAACCACATCTCTTTATCTTTTACGGGAAGCGAGTTACATATCATGTGCACATCACGTGTACATTTAATTAGCATAAATTAAAGTTCACGTAAATTTCAAAGTCATGGTTACCATGCACCAGTATCAATAGAAATTTGTTTTTGGACTAATATGGCCATGGGGAATCTAATTTTGAAAACCGCATCTCTTTATCTTTTACGGGAAGCGAGTTACATACCATGTGTACATCACGTGTACATTTAATTAGCATAAATTATAGTTCACGTAAATTTCAAAGTCATGGTTACCATGCACCTATATCAATAAAAATTTGTTTTCAGTCTAATATGGAAATGGGGAATCTAATTTTAAAAACCGCATCTCTTTATCTTTTACGGGAAACGAGTTACATACCATGTGTAAATCACGTGTACATTTAATTAGCATAAATTAAAGTTCACGTAAATTTCAAAGTCATGGTTACCATGCACCTATATCAATAAAAATTTGTTTTCAGTCTAATATGGAAATGGGGAATCTAATTTTGAAAACCCCATCTCTTTATCTTTTACGGGAAACGAGTTACATATCATGTGCCCATCACGTGTACATTTAATTAGCATAAATTAAAGTTCACGTAAATTTCAAAGTCATGGTTACCATGCACCAGTATCAATAGAAATTTGTTTTTGGACTAATATGGCCATGGGGAATCTAATTTTGCAAACCGCATCTCTTTATCTTTTACGGGAAGCGAGTTACATACCATGTGTACATCACGTGTACATTTAATTAGCATAAATTAAAGTTCACGTAAATTTCAAAGTCATGGTTACCATGCACCTATATCAATGAAAATTTGTTTTTGGACTAATATGGCCATGGGGAATCTAATTTTGAAAACCGCATCTCTTTATCTTTTACGGGAAGCGAGTTACATACCATGTGTACATCACGTGTACATTTAATTAGCATAAATTAAAGTTCACGTAAATTTCAAAGTCATGGTTACCATGCGCCTATATCAATAAAAATTCGTTTTTAGACTAATATGGCCATGGGGAATCTAATTTTGAAAACGGCATCTCTTTATCTTTTACGGGAAGCGAGTTACATACCATGTGCACATCACGTGTACATTTAAATAGCATAAATTAAAGTTCACGTAAATTTCAAAGTCATGGTTACCATGCACCTATATCAATGAAAATTTGTTTTTGGACTAATATGGCCATGGGGAGTGTAATTTTGAAAACTACATCTCTTTATCTTTTACGGGAAGCGAGTTACATACCATGTGTACATCACGTGTACATTTAATTAGCATAAATTAAAGTTCACGTAAATTTCAAAGTCATGGTTACCATGCGCCTATATCAATAAAAATTCGTTTTTAGACTAATATGGCCATGGGGAATCTAATTTTGAAAACGGCATCTCTTTATCTTTTACGGGAAGCGAGTTACATACCATGTGCACATCACGTGTACATTTAATTAGCATAAATTAAAGTTCACGTAAATTTCAAAGTCATGGTTACCATGCACCTATATCAATGAAAATTTGTTTTTGGACTAATATGGCCATGGGGAGTGTAATTTTGAAAACCACATCTCTTTATCTTTTACGGGAAGCGAGTTACATACCATGTGCACATCACGTGTACATTTAATTCGCATAAATTAAAGTTCACGTAAATTTCAAAGTCATGGTTACCATGCACCAGTATCAATAAAAATTCGTTTTTAGACTAATATGGCCATGGGGAATCTAATTATGAAAACCGCATCTCTTTATCTTTCACGGAAAGAGAGTTACATATCATGTGCACATCACGTGTACATTTAATTAGTATAAATTAAAGTTCACGTAAATTTCAAAGTCATGGTTACCATGCACCAGTATCAATAGAAATTTGTTTTTGGACTAATATGGCCATGGGGAATCTAATTTTGAAAACCGCATCTCTTTATCTTTTACGGGAAGCGAGTTACATACCATGTGTACATCACATGTACATTCAATTAGCATAAATTATAGTTCACGTAAATTTCAAAGTCATGGTTACCATGCACCTATATCAATAAAAATTTGTTTTCAGTCTAATATGGAAATGGGGAATCTAATTTTGAAAACCGCATATCTTTATCTTTTACGGGAAACGAGTTACATACCATGAATTAGCATAAATTAAAGTTCACGTAAATTTCAAAGTCATGGTTACCATGCACCTATATCAATAAAAATTTGTTTTCAGTCTAATATGGAAATGGGGAATCTAATTTTAAAAACCGCATCTCTTTATCTTTTACGGGAAGCGAGTTACATACCATGTGTACATCACGTGTACATTTAATTAGCATAAATTAAAGTTCACGTAAATTGCAAAGTCATGGTTACCATGCACCTATATCAATAAAAATTTGTTTTCAGTCTAATATGGAAATGGGGAATCTAATTTTGAAAACCCCATCTTTTTTTCTTTTACGGGAAACGAGTTACATATCATGTGCCCATCACGTGTACATTTATTAGCATAAATTAAAGTTCACGTAAATTTCAAAGTCATGGTTACCATGCACCAGTATCAATAGAAATTTGTTTTTGGACTAATATGGCCATGGGGAATCTAATTTTGAAAACCGCATCTCTTTATCTTTTACGGGAAGCGAGTTACATACCATGTGCACATCACGTGTACATTTAATTAGCATAAATTAAAGTTCACGTAAATTTCAAAGTCATGGTTACCATGCGCCTATATCAATAAAAATTCGTTTTTAGACTAATATGGCCATGGGGAATCTAATTTTGAAAACCGCATCTCTTTATCTTTTACGGGAAGCGAGTTACATACCATGTGCACATCACGTGTACATTTAATTCGCATAAATTAAAGTTCACGTAAATTTCAAAGTCATGGTTACCATGCACCTATATCAATGAAAATTTGGTTTTGGACTAATATGGCCATGGGGAGTGTAATTTTGAAAACCACATCTCTTTATCTTTTACGGGAAGCGAGTTATATACCAAGTGCACATCACGTGTCCATTTAATTAGCATAAATTAAAGTTCACGTAAATTTCAAAGTCATCGTTACCATGCACCTATATCAATAAAAATTTGTTTTTGGACTAATATGGCCATGGGGAATCTAACTTTGAAAACCGCATCTCTTTATCTTTTACGGGAAGCGAGTTACATACCATGTGTACATCACGTGTACATTTAATTAGCATAAATTAAAGTTCACGTAAATTTCAAAGTCATGGTTACCATGCGCCTATATCAATAAAAATTCGTTTTTAGACTAATATGACCATGGGGAATCTAATTTTGAAAACGGCATCTCTTTATCTTTTACGGGAAGCGAGTTACATACCATGTGCACATCACTTTTACATTTAATTAGCATAAATTAAAGTTCACGTAAATTTCAAAGTCATGGTTACCATGCACCAGTATCAATAGAAATTTGTTTTTGGACTAATATGGCCATGGGGAATCTAATTTTGAAAACCGCATCTCTTTATCTTTTACGGGAAGCGAGTTACATACCATGTGTACATCACGTGTACATTTAATTAGCATAAATTATAGTTCACGTAAATTTCAAAGTCATGGTTACCATGAACCTATATCAATAAAAATTTGTTTTCAGTCTAATATGGAAATGGGGAATCTAATTTTGAAAACCGCATCTCTTTATCTTTTACGGGAAACGAGTTACATACCATGTGTACGTCACGTGTACATTTAATTAGCATAAATTAAAGTTCACGTAAATTTCAAAGTCATGGTTACCATGCACAAGTATCAATGAAAATTTGTTTTTGGACTAATATGGCCATAGGGAATTTAATTTTGAAAACGGCATCTCTTCTTCTTTGAGTTACATACCATGTGTACATCACGTGTACATTTAATTCGCATAAATTAAAGTTCACGTAAATTTCAAAGACATGGTTACCATGAACCAATATCAATAAAAATTTGTTTTTCGACTAATATGGACATGGGGAATCTAATTTTGAAAACCGCATCTCTTTATCTTTCACGTGAAGCGAGTTACATATCATGTGCACATCACGTGTACATTTAATTAGCATAAATTAAAGTTCACGTAAATTTCAAAGTCATGGTTACCATGCACCTATATCAATGAAAATTTGGTTTTGGACTAATATGGCCATGGGGAGTGTAATTTTGAAAAGCGCATCTCTTTATCTTTCACGTGAAGCGAGTTATATACCAAGTGCACATCACGTGTCCATTTAATTAGCATAAATCAAAGTTCACGTAAATTTTAAAGTCATGGTTACCATGCACCAATATCCATAAAAATTTGTTTTTAGACTAATATGGACATGGGGAATCTAATTTTGAAAACCACATCTCTTTATCTTTTACGGGAAGCGAGTTACATACCATGTGCACATCACGTGTACATTTAATTCGCATAAATTAAAGTTCACGTAAATTTTAAAGTCATGGTTACCATGCACCAATATCCATAAAAATTTGTTTTTAGACTAATATGGACATGGGGAATCTAATTTTGAAAACCACATCTCTTTATCTTTTACGGGAAGCGAGTTACATACCATGTGCACATCACGTGTACATTTAATTCGCATAAATTAAAGTTCATGTAAATTTTAAAGTCATGGTTACCATGCACCAATATCCATAAAAATTTGTTTTTAGACTAATATGGACATAGGGAATCTAATTTTGAAAACCACATCTCTTTATCTTTCACGTGAAGCGAGTTATATACCAAGTGCACATCACGTGTCCATTTAATTAGCATAAATTAAAGTTCACGTAAATTTCAAAGTCATGGTTACCATGCGCCTATATCAATAAAAATTTGTTTTTGGACTATTATGACCATGGGGAATCTAATTTTAAAAACGGCATCTCTTTATCTTTTACGGGAAGCGAGTTACATACCATGTGCACATCACGTGTACATTTAATTCGCATAAATTAAAGTTCACGTAAATTTTAAAGTCATGGTTACCATGCACCAATATCCATAAAAATTTGTTTTTAGACTAATATGGACATGGGGAATCTAATTGTGAAAACCACATCTCTTTATCTTTCACGTGAAGCGAGTTATATACCAAGTGCACATCACGTGTCCATTTAATTAGCATAAATTAAAGTTCACGTAAATTTCAAAGTCATGGTTACCATGCGCCTATATCAATAAAAATTCGTTTTTAGACTAATATGGCCAAGGGGAATCTAATTTTGAAAACGGCATCTCTTTATCTTTTACGGGAAGCGAGTTACATACCATGTGCACATCACGTGTACATTTAATTAGCATAAATTGAAGTTCACGTAAATTTCAAAGTCATGGTTACCATGCACCTATATCAATGAAAATTTGTTTTTGGACTAATATGGCCATGGGGAGTGTAATTTTGAAAACCACATCTCTTTATCTTTTACGGGAAGCGAGTTACATACCATGTGCACATCACGTGTACATTTAATTCGCATAAATTAAAGTTCACGTAAATTTCAAAGTCATGGTTAACCATGCACCTATATCAATAAAAATTCGTTTTTAGACTAATATGGCCATGGGGAATCTAATTATGAAAACCGCATCTCTTTATCTTTTACGGGAAGCGAGTTACATACCATGTGCACATCACGTGTACATTTAATTCGCATAAATTAAAGTTCACGTAAATTTCAAAGTCATGGTTAACCATGCACCTATATCAATAAAAATTCGTTTTTAGACTAATATGGCCATGGGGAATCTAATTATGAAAACCGCATCTCTTTATCTTTCACGGAAAGAGAGTTACATATCATGTGCACATCACGTGTACATTTAATTAGTATAAATTAAAGTTCACGTAAATTTCAAAGTCATGGTTACCATGCACCAGTATCAATAGAAATTTGTTTTTGGACTAATATGGCCATGGGGAATCTAATTTTGAAAACCGCATCTCTTTATCTTTTACGGGAAGCGAGTTACATACCATGTGTACATCACGTGTACATTCAATTAGCATAAATTATAGTTCACGTAAATTTCAAAGTCATGGTTACCATGCACCTATATCAATAAAAATTTGTTTTCAGTCTAATATGGAAATGGGGAATCTAATTTTGAAAACCGCATCTCTTTATCTTTTACGGGAAACGAGTTACATACCATGAATTAGCATAAATTAAAGTTCACGTAAATTTCAAAGTCATGGTTACCATGCACCTATATCAATAAAAATTTGTTTTCAGTCTAATATGGAAATGGGGAATCTATTTTTAAAAACCGCATCTCTTTATCTTTTACGGGAAGCGAGTTACATACCATGTGTACATCACGTGTACATTTAATTAGCATAAATTAAAGTTCACGTAAATTGCAAAGTCATGGTTACCATGCACCAGTATCAATAGAAATTAGTTTTTGGACTAATATGGCCATGGGGAATCTAATTTTGAAAACCGCATCTCTTTATTTTTTACGGGAAGCGAGTTACATACCATGTGTACATCACGTGTACATTTAATTAGCATAAATTAAAGTTCACGTAAATTTCAAAGTCATGGTTACCATGCGCCTATATCAATAAAAATTCGGTTTTAGACTAATATGGCCATGGGGAATCTAATTTTGAAAACCGCATCTCTTTATCTTTTACGGGAAGCGAGTTACATACCATGTGTACATCACGTGTACATTCAATTAGCATAAATTATAGTTCACGTAAATTTCAAAGTCATGGTTACCATGCACCTATATCAATAAAAATTTGTTTTCAGTCTAATATGGAAATGGGGAATCTAATTTTGAAAACCGCATCTCTTTATCTTTTACGGGAAACGAGTTACATACCATGAATTAGCATAAATTAAAGTTCACGTAAATTTCAAAGTCATGGTTACCATGCACCTATATCAATAAAAATTTGTTTTCAGTCTAATATGGAAATGGGGAATCTATTTTTAAAAACCGCATCTCTTTATCTTTTACGGGAAGCGAGTTACATACCATGTGTACATCACGTGTACATTTAATTAGCATAAATTAAAGTTCACGTAAATTTCAAAGTCATGGTTACCATGCACCTATATCAATGAAAATTTGTTTTTGGACTAATATAGCCATGGGGAATCTAATTTTGAAAGCCGCATCTCTTTATCTTTTACGGGAAGCGAGTTACATACCATGTGCACATCACGTGTACATTTAATTAGCATAAATTGAAGTTCACGTAAATTTCAAAGTCATGGTTACCATGCACCTATATCAATGAAAATTTGTTTTTGGACTAATATGGCCATGGGGAGTGTAATTTTGAAAACCACATCTCTTTATCTTTTACGGGAAGCGAGTTACATACCATGTGCACATCACGTGTACATTTAATTCGCATAAATTAAAGTTCACGTAAATTTCAAAGTCATGGTTACCATGCACCTATATCAATGAAAATTCGTTTTTGGACTAATATGGCCATGGGGAGTGTAATTTTGAAAACCACATCTCTTTATCTTTTACGGGAAGCGAGTTACATACCATGTGCACATCACGTGTACATTTAATTCGCATAAATTAAAGTTCACGTAAATTTCAAAGTCATGGTTAACCATGCACCTATATCAATAAAAATTCGTTTTTAGACTAATATGGCCATGGGGAATCTAATTATGAAAACCGCATCTCTTTATCTTTCACGGAAAGAGAGTTACATATCATGTGCACATCACGTGTACATTTAATTAGTATAAATTAAAGTTCACGTAAATTTCAAAGTCATGGTTACCATGCACCAGTATCAATAGAAATTTGTTTTTGGACTAATATGGCCATGGGGAATCTAATTTTGAAAACCGCATCTCTTTATCTTTTACGGGAAGCGAGTTACATACCATGTGTACATCACGTGTACATTCAATTAGCATAAATTATAGTTCACGTAAATTTCAAAGTCATGGTTACCATGCACCTATATCAATAAAAATTTGTTTTCAGTCTAATATGGAAATGGGGAATCTAATTTTGAAAACCGCATCTCTTTATCTTTTACGGGAAACGAGTTACATACCATGAATTAGCATAAATTAAAGTTCACGTAAATTTCAAAGTCATGGTTACCATGCACCTATATCAATAAAAATTTGTTTTCAGTCTAATATGGAAATGGGGAATCTATTTTTAAAAACCGCATCTCTTTATCTTTTACGGGAAGCGAGTTACATACCATGTGTACATCACGTGTACATTTAATTAGCATAAATTAAAGTTCACGTAAATTGCAAAGTCATGGTTACCATGCACCAGTATCAATAGAAATTAGTTTTTGGACTAATATGGCCATGGGGAATCTAATTTTGAAAACCGCATCTCTTTATTTTTTACGGGAAGCGAGTTACATACCATGTGTACATCACGTGTACATTTAATTAGCATAAATTAAAGTTCACGTAAATTTCAAAGTCATGGTTACCATGCGCCTATATCAATAAAAATTCGTTTTTAGACTAATATGGCCATGGGGAATCTAATTTTGAAAACCGCATCTCTTTATCTTTTACGGGAAGCGAGTTACATACCATGTGTACATCACGTGTACATTCAATTAGCATAAATTATAGTTCACGTAAATTTCAAAGTCATGGTTACCATGCACCTATATCAATGAAAATTTGTTTTTGGACTAATATAGCCATGGGGAATCTAATTTTGAAAACCGCATCTCTTTATCTTTTACGGGAAGCGAGTTACATATCATGTGCACATCACGTTTACATTTAATTAGCATAAATTAAAGTTCACGTAAATTTCAAAGTCATGGTTACCATGCGCCTATATCAATAAAAATTCGTTTTTAGACTAATATGGCCATGGGGAATCTAATTTTGAAAACCGCATCTCTTTATCTTTTACGGGAAGCGAGTTACATACCATGTGTACATCACGTGTACATTCAATTAGCATAAATTATAGTTCACGTAAATTTCAAAGTCATGGTTACCATGCACCTATATCAATAAAAATTTGTTTTCAGTCTAATATGGAAATGGGGAATCTAATTTTGAAAACCGCATCTCTTTATCTTTTACGGGAAACGAGTTACATACCATGAATTAGCATAAATTAAAGTTCACGTAAATTTCAAAGTCATGGTTACCATGCACCTATATCAATAAAAATTTGTTTTCAGTCTAATATGGAAATGGGGAATCTATTTTTAAAAACCGCATCTCTTTATCTTTTACGGAAAGCGAGTTACATACCATGTGTACATCACGTGTACATTTAATTAGCATAAATTAAAGTTCACGTAAATTGCAAAGTCATGGTTACCATGCACCTATATCAATAAAAATTTGTTTTCAGTCTAATATGGAAATGGGGAATCTAATTTTGAAAACCCCATCTTTTTTTCTTTTACGGGAAACGAGTTACATATCATGTGCCCATCACGTGTACATTTAATTAGCATAAATTAAAGTTCACGTAAATTTCAAAGTCATGGTTACCATGCACCAGTATCAATAGAAATTTGTTTTTGGACTAATATGGCCATGGGGAATCTAATTTTGAAAACCGCATCTCTTTATCTTTTACGGGAAGCGAGTTACATACCATGTGTACATCACGTGTACATTTAATTAGCATAAATTAAAGTTCACGTAAATTTCAAAGTCATGGTTACCATGCACCTATATCAATGAAAATTTGTTTTTGGACTAATATAGCCATGGGGAATCTAATTTTGAAAACCGCATCTCTTTATCTTTTACGAGAAGCGAGTTACATACCATGTGTAAATCACGTGTACATTTAATTAGCATAGATTAAAGTTCACGTAAATTTCAAAGTCATGGTTACCATGCACCTATATCAATGAAAATTTGGTTTTGGACTAATATGGCCATGGGGAGTGTAATTTTGAAAACCACATCTCTTTATCTTTTACGGGAAGCGAGTTACATACCATGTGCACATCACGTGTACATTTAATTCGCATAAATTAAAGTTCACGTAAATTTCAAAGTCATGGTTACCATGCACCTATATCAATAAAAATTCGTTTTTAGACTAATATGGCCATGGGGAATCTAATTTTGAAAACCGCATCTCTTTATCTTTTACGAGAAGCGAGTTACATACCTTGTGCACATCACGTGTACATTTAATTCGCATAAATTAAAGTTCACGTAAACTTCAAAGTCATGGTTACCATGCACCTATATCAATGAAAATTTGTTTTTGGACTAATATAGCCATGGGGAATCTAATTTTGAAAACCGCATCTCTTTATCTTTTACGAGAAGCGAGTTACATACCATGTGTAAATCACGTGTACATTTAATTAGCATAGATTAAAGTTCACGTAAATTTCAAAGTCATGGTTACCATGCACCTATATCAATGAAAATTTGGTTTTGGACTAATATGGCCATGGGGAGTGTAATTTTGAAAACCACATCTCTTTATCTTTTACGGGAAGCGAGTTACATACCATGTGCACATCACGTGTACATTTAATTCGCATAAATTAAAGTTCACGTAAATTTCAAAGTCATGGTTACCATGCACCTATATCAATAAAAATTCGTTTTTAGACTAATATGGCCATGGGGAATCTAATTTTGAAAACCGCATCTCTTTATCTTTTACGGGAAGCGAGTTACATACCATGTGTAAATCACGTGTACATTTAATTAGCATAGATTAAAGTTCACGTAAATTTCAAAGTCATGGTTACCATGCACCTATATCAATGAAAATTTGGTTTTGGACTAATATGGCCATGGGGAATCTAATTTTGAAAACCGCATCTCTTTATCTTTTACGGGAAGCGAGTTACATACCTTGTGCACATCACGTGTACATTTAATTCGCATAAATTAAAGTTCACGTAAACTTCAAAGTCATGGTTACCATGCACCTATATCAATAAAAATTCGTTTTTAGACTAATATGGCCATGGGGAATCTAATTTTGAAAACCGCATCTCTTTATCTTTTACGGGAAGCGAGTTACATACCATGTGTAAATCACGTGTACATTTAATTAGCATAGATTAAAGTTCACGTAAATTTCAAAGTCATGGTTACCATGCACCTATATCAATGAAAATTTGGTTTTGGACTAATATGGCCATGGGGAATCTAATTTTGAAAACCGCATCTCTTTATCTTTTACGGGAAGCGAGTTACATACCTTGTGCACATCACGTGTACATTTAATTCGCATAAATTAAAGTTCACGTAAACTTCAAAGTCATGGTTACCATGCACCTATATCAATAAAACTTCGTTTTTAGACTAATATGGCCATGGGGAATCTAATTTTGAAAAGCGCATCTCTTTATCTTTCACGTGAAGCGAGTTATATACCAAGTGCACATCACGTGTCCATTTAATTAGCATAAATTAAAGTTCACGTAAATTTCAAAGTCATCTTTACCATGCACCTATATCAATGAAAATTTGTTTTTGGACTAATATGACCATGGGGAATCTAATTTTAAAAACGGCATCTCTTTATCTTTTACGGGAAGCGAGTTACATACCATGTGCACATCACGTGTACATTTAATTAGCATAAATTAAAGTTCACGTAAATTTCAAAGTCATGGTTACCATGCACCTATAACAATGAAAATTTGTTTTTGGACTAATATGGCCATGGGGAGTGTAATTTTGAAAACGGCATCTCTTCATCTTTGAGTTACATACCATGTGCACATCACGTGTACATTTAATTAGCATAAATTAAAGTTCACGTAAATTTCAAAGTCATGGTTACCATGCGCCTATATCAATAAAAATTCGTTTTTAGAATAATATGGCCATGGGGAATCTAATTTTGAAAACGGCATCTCTTTATCTTTTACGGGAAGCGAGTTACATACCATGTGCACATCACTTTTACATTTAATTAGCATAAATTAAAGTTCACGTAAATTTCAAAGTCATGGTTACCATGCACCAGTATCAATAGAAATTTGTTTTTGGACTAATATGGCCATGGGGAATCTAATTTTGAAAACCGCATCTCTTTATCTTTTACGGGAAGCGAGTTACATACCATGTGTACATCACGTGTACATTTGATTAGCATAAATTATAGTTCACGTAAATTTCAAAGTCATGGTTACCACGCACCTATATCAATAAAAATTTGTTTTCAGTCTAATATGGAAATGGGGAATCTAATTTTGAAAACCGCATCTCTTTATCTTTTACGGGAAACGAGTTACATACCATGTGCACATCACGTGTACATTTAATTAGCATAAATTAAAGTTCACGTAAATTTCAAAGTCATGGTTACCATGCACCTATATCAATAAAAATTTGTTTTCAGTCTAATATGGAAATGGGGAATCTAATTTTTAAAACCGCATCTCTTTATCTTTTACGGGAAGCGAGTTACATACCATGTGTACATCACGTGTACATTTAATTAGCATAAATTAAAGTTCACGTAAATTTCAAAGTCATGGTTACCATGCACTTATATCAATAAAAATTCGTTTTTAGACTAATATGGCCATGGGGAATCTAATTTTGAAAAGCGCATCTCTTTATCTTTCACGTGAAGCGAGTTATATACCAAGTGCACATCACGTGTCCATTTAATTAGCATAAATTAAAGTTCACGTAAATTTCAAAGTCATCGTTACCATGCACCTATATAAATGAAAATTTGTTTTTGGACTAATATGGCCATGGGGAATCTAATTTTGAAAACCGCATCTCTTTATCTTTTACGGGAAGCGAGTTACATACCATGTGCACATCACGTGTACATTTAATTAGCATAAATTAAAGTTCACGTAAATTTCAAAGTCATGGTTACCATGCGCCTATATCAATAAAAATTCGTTTTTAGAATAATATGGCCATGGGGAATCTAATTTTGAAAACGGCATCTCTTTATCTTTTACGGGAAGCGAGTTACATACCATGTGCACATCACGTGTCCATTTAATTAGCATAAATTAAAGTTCACGTAAATTTCAAAGTCATGGTTACCATGCACCAGTATCAATAGAAATTTGTTTTTGGACTAATATGGCCATGGGGAATCTAATTTTGAAAACCGCATCTCTTTATCTTTTACGGGAAGCGAGTTACATACCATGTGTACATCACGTGTACATTTAATTAGCATAAATTATAGTTCACGTAAATTTCAAAGTCATGGTTACCATGCACCTATATCAATAAAAATTTGTTTTCAGTCTAATATGGAAATGGGGAATCTAATTTTGAAAACCGCATCTCTTTATCTTTTACGGGAAGCGAGTTACATACCATGTGTAAATCACGTGTACATTTAATTAGCATAAATTAAAGTTCACGTAAATTTCAAAGTCATGGTTACCATGCACCTATATCAATGAAAATTTGGTTTTGGACTAATATGGCCATGGGGAATCTAATTTTGAAAACCGCATCTCTTTATCTTTTACGGGAAGCGAGTTACATACCTTGTGCACATCACGTGTACATTTAATTCGCATAAATTAAAGTTCACGTAAACTTCAAAGTCATGGTTACCATGCACCTATATCAATAAAAATTCGTTTTTAGACTAATATGGCCATGGGGAATCTAATTTTGAAAACCGCATCTCTTTATCTTTTACGGGAAGCGAGTTACATACCATGTGTAAATCACGTGTACATTTAATTAGCATAGATTAAAGTTCACGTAAATTTCAAAGTCATGGTTACCATGCACCTATATCAATGAAAATTTGGTTTTGGACTAATATGGCCATGGGGAATCTAATTTTGAAAACCGCATCTCTTTATCTTTTACGGGAAGCGAGTTACATACCTTGTGCACATCACGTGTACATTTAATTCGCATAAATTAAAGTTCACGTAAACTTCAAAGTCATGGTTACCATGCACCTATATCAATAAAACTTCGTTTTTAGACTAATATGGCCATGGGGAATCTAATTTTGAAAAGCGCATCTCTTTATCTTTCACGTGAAGCGAGTTATATACCAAGTGCACATCACGTGTCCATTTAATTAGCATAAATTAAAGTTCACGTAAATTTCAAAGTCATCTTTACCATGCACCTATATCAATGAAAATTTGTTTTTGGACTAATATGACCATGGGGAATCTAATTTTAAAAACGGCATCTCTTTATCTTTTACGGGAAGCGAGTTACATACCATGTGCACATCACGTGTACATTTAATTAGCATAAATTAAAGTTCACGTAAATTTCAAAGTCATGGTTACCATGCACCTATAACAATGAAAATTTGTTTTTGGACTAATATGGCCATGGGGAGTGTAATTTTGAAAACGGCATCTCTTCATCTTTGAGTTACATACCATGTGCACATCACGTGTACATTTAATTAGCATAAATTAAAGTTCACGTAAATTTCAAAGTCATGGTTACCATGCGCCTATATCAATAAAAATTCGTTTTTAGAATAATATGGCCATGGGGAATCTAATTTTGAAAACGGCATCTCTTTATCTTTTACGGGAAGCGAGTTACATACCATGTGCACATCACTTTTACATTTAATTAGCATAAATTAAAGTTCACGTAAATTTCAAAGTCATGGTTACCATGCACCAGTATCAATAGAAATTTGTTTTTGGACTAATATGGCCATGGGGAATCTAATTTTGAAAACCGCATCTCTTTATCTTTTACGGGAAGCGAGTTACATACCATGTGTACATCACGTGTACATTTGATTAGCATAAATTATAGTTCACGTAAATTTCAAAGTCATGGTTACCACGCACCTATATCAATAAAAATTTGTTTTCAGTCTAATATGGAAATGGGGAATCTAATTTTGAAAACCGCATCTCTTTATCTTTTACGGGAAACGAGTTACATACCATGTGCACATCACGTGTACATTTAATTAGCATAAATTAAAGTTCACGTAAATTTCAAAGTCATGGTTACCATGCACCTATATCAATAAAAATTTGTTTTCAGTCTAATATGGAAATGGGGAATCTAATTTTTAAAACCGCATCTCTTTATCTTTTACGGGAAGCGAGTTACATACCATGTGTACATCACGTGTACATTTAATTAGCATAAATTAAAGTTCACGTAAATTTCAAAGTCATGGTTACCATGCACTTATATCAATAAAAATTCGTTTTTAGACTAATATGGCCATGGGGAATCTAATTTTGAAAAGCGCATCTCTTTATCTTTCACGTGAAGCGAGTTATATACCAAGTGCACATCACGTGTCCATTTAATTAGCATAAATTAAAGTTCACGTAAATTTCAAAGTCATCGTTACCATGCACCTATATAAATGAAAATTTGTTTTTGGACTAATATGGCCATGGGGAATCTAATTTTGAAAACCGCATCTCTTTATCTTTTACGGGAAGCGAGTTACATACCATGTGCACATCACGTGTACATTTAATTAGCATAAATTAAAGTTCACGTAAATTTCAAAGTCATGGTTACCATGCGCCTATATCAATAAAAATTCGTTTTTAGAATAATATGGCCATGGGGAATCTAATTTTGAAAACGGCATCTCTTTATCTTTTACGGGAAGCGAGTTACATACCATGTGCACATCACGTGTCCATTTAATTAGCATAAATTAAAGTTCACGTAAATTTCAAAGTCATGGTTACCATGCACCAGTATCAATAGAAATTTGTTTTTGGACTAATATGGCCATGGGGAATCTAATTTTGAAAACCGCATCTCTTTATCTTTTACGGGAAGCGAGTTACATACCATGTGTACATCACGTGTACATTTAATTAGCATAAATTATAGTTCACGTAAATTTCAAAGTCATGGTTACCATGCACCTATATCAATAAAAATTTGTTTTCAGTCTAATATGGAAATGGGGAATCTAATTTTGAAAACTGCATCTCTTTATCTTTTACGGGAAACGAGTTACATACCATGTGTACGTCACGTGTACATTTAATTAGCATAAATTAAAGTTCACGTAAATTTCAAAGTCATGGTTACCATGCACCTATATCAATAAAAATTTGTTTTCAGTCTAATATGGAAATGGGGAATCTAATTTTAAAAACCGCATCTCTTTATCTTTTACGGGAAGCGAGTTACATACCATGTGTACATCACGTATACATTTAATTAGCATAAATTAAAGTTCACGTAAATTTCAAAGTCATGGTTACCATGCACTTATATCAATAAAAATTCGTTTTTAGACTAATATGGCCATGGGGAATCTAATTTTGAAAAGCGCATCTCTTTATCTTTCACGTGAAGCGAGTTATATACCAAGTGCACATCACGTGTCCATTTAATTAGCATAAATTAAAGTTCACGTAAATTTCAAAGTCATCGTTACCATGCACCTATATAAATGAAAATTTGTTTTTGGACTAATATGGCCATGGGGAATCTAATTTTGAAAACCGCATCTCTTTATCTTTTACGGGAAGCGAGTTACATACCATGTGTACATCACGTGTACATTTAATTAGCATAAATTAAAGTTCACGTAAATTTCAAAGTCATGGTTACCATGCGCCTATATCAATAAAAATTCGTTTTTAGACTAATATGGCCATGGGGAATCTAATTTTGAAAACGGCATCTCTTTATCTTTTACGGGAAGCGAGTTACATACCATGTGCACATCACGTGTACATTTAATTAGCATAAATTAAAGTTCACGTAAAATTCAAAGTCATGGTTACCATGCACCTATATCAATGAAAATTTGTTTTTGGACTAATATGGCCATGGGGAGTGTAATTTTGAAAACGGCATCTCTTCATCTTTGAGTTACATACCATGTGCACATCACGTGTACATTTAATTAGCATAAATTAAAGTTCACGTAAATTTCAAAGTCATGGTTACCATGCGCCTATATCAATAAAAATTCGTTTTTAGAATAATATGGCCATGGGGAATCTAATTTTGAAAACGGCATCTCTTTATCTTTTACGGGAAGCGAGTTACATACCATGTGCACATCACTTTTACATTTAATTAGCATAAATTAAAGTTCACGTAAATTTCAAAGTCATGGTTACCATGCACCAGTATCAATAGAAATTTGTTTTTGGACTAATATGGCCATGGGGAATCTAATTTTGAAAACCGCATCTCTTTATCTTTTACGGGAAGCGAGTTACATACCATGTGTACATCACGTGTACATTTGATTAGCATAAATTATAGTTCACGTAAATTTCAAAGTCATGGTTACCACGCACCTATATCAATAAAAATTTGTTTTCAGTCTAATATGGAAATGGGGAATCTAATTTTGAAAACCGCATCTCTTTATCTTTTACGGGAAACGAGTTACATACCATGTGCACATCACGTGTACATTTAATTAGCATAAATTAAAGTTCACGTAAATTTCAAAGTCATGGTTACCATGCACCTATATCAATAAAAATTTGTTTTCAGTCTAATATGGAAATGGGGAATCTAATTTTTAAAACCGCATCTCTTTATCTTTTACGGGAAGCGAGTTACATACCATGTGTACATCACGTGTACATTTAATTAGCATAAATTAAAGTTCACGTAAATTTCAAAGTCATGGTTACCATGCACTTATATCAATAAAAATTCGTTTTTAGACTAATATGGCCATGGGGAATCTAATTTTGAAAAGCGCATCTCTTTATCTTTCACGTGAAGCGAGTTATATACCAAGTGCACATCACGTGTCCATTTAATTAGCATAAATTAAAGTTCACGTAAATTTCAAAGTCATCGTTACCATGCACCTATATAAATGAAAATTTGTTTTTGGACTAATATGGCCATGGGGAATCTAATTTTGAAAACCGCATCTCTTTATCTTTTACGGGAAGCGAGTTACATACCATGTGCACATCACGTGTACATTTAATTAGCATAAATTAAAGTTCACGTAAATTTCAAAGTCATGGTTACCATGCGCCTATATCAATAAAAATTCGTTTTTAGAATAATATGGCCATGGGGAATCTAATTTTGAAAACGGCATCTCTTTATCTTTTACGGGAAGCGAGTTACATACCATGTGCACATCACGTGTCCATTTAATTAGCATAAATTAAAGTTCACGTAAATTTCAAAGTCATGGTTACCATGCACCAGTATCAATAGAAATTTGTTTTTGGACTAATATGGCCATGGGGAATCTAATTTTGAAAACCGCATCTCTTTATCTTTTACGGGAAGCGAGTTACATACCATGTGTACATCACGTGTACATTTAATTAGCATAAATTATAGTTCACGTAAATTTCAAAGTCATGGTTACCATGCACCTATATCAATAAAAATTTGTTTTCAGTCTAATATGGAAATGGGGAATCTAATTTTGAAAACTGCATCTCTTTATCTTTTACGGGAAACGAGTTACATACCATGTGTACGTCACGTGTACATTTAATTAGCATAAATTAAAGTTCACGTAAATTTCAAAGTCATGGTTACCATGCACCTATATCAATAAAAATTTGTTTTCAGTCTAATATGGAAATGGGGAATCTAATTTTAAAAACCGCATCTCTTTATCTTTTACGGGAAGCGAGTTACATACCATGTGTACATCACGTATACATTTAATTAGCATAAATTAAAGTTCACGTAAATTTCAAAGTCATGGTTACCATGCACTTATATCAATAAAAATTCGTTTTTAGACTAATATGGCCATGGGGAATCTAATTTTGAAAAGCGCATCTCTTTATCTTTCACGTGAAGCGAGTTATATACCAAGTGCACATCACGTGTCCATTTAATTAGCATAAATTAAAGTTCACGTAAATTTCAAAGTCATCGTTACCATGCACCTATATAAATGAAAATTTGTTTTTGGACTAATATGGCCATGGGGAGTGTAATTATGAAAACCGCATCTCTTTATCTTTCACGGGAAGCGAGTTACATACCATGTGCCCATCACGTGTACATTTAATTAGCATAAATTGAAGTTCACGTAAATTTTAAAGTCATAGTTACCATGCACCTATATCAATAAAAATTTGTTTTCAGTCTAATATGGAAATGGGGAATCTAATTTTGAAAACCGCATCTCTTTATCTTTTACCGGAAACGAGTTACATATCATGTGCACATCACGTGTACATTTAATTAGCATAAATTAAAGTTCACGTAAATTTCAAAGTCATGGTTACCATGCACCAGTATCAATAGAAATTTGTTTTTGGACTAATATGGCCATGGGGAATCTAATTTTGAAAACCGCATCTCTTTATCTTTTACGGGAAGCGAGTTACATACCATGTGTACATCACGTGTACATTTAATTAGCATAAATTATAGTTCACGTAAATTTCAAAGTCATGGTTACCATGCACCTATATCAATAAAAATTTGTTTTCAGTCTAATATGGAAATGGGGAATCTAATTTTGAAAACTGCATCTCTTTATCTTTTACGGGAAACGAGTTACATACCATGTGTACGTCACGTGTACATTTAATTAGCATAAATTAAAGTTCACGTAAATTTCAAAGTCATGGTTACCATGCACCTATATCAATAAAAATTTGTTTTCAGTCTAATATGGAAATGGGGAATCTAATTTTAAAAACCGCATCTCTTTATCTTTTACGGGAAGCGAGTTACATACCATGTGTACATCACGTGTCCATTTAATTAGCATAAATTAAAGTTCACGTAAATTTCAAAGTCATGGTTACCATGCACCTATATCAATAAAAATTTGTTTTCAGTCTAATATGGAAATGGGGAATCTAATTTTGAAAACTGCATCTCTTTATCTTTTACGGGAAACGAGTTACATACCATGTGTACGTCACGTGTACATTTAATTAGCATAAATTAAAGTTCACGTAAATTTCAAAGTCATGGTTACCATGCACCTATATCAATAAAAATTTGTTTTCAGTCTAATATGGAAATGGGGAATCTAATTTTAAAAACCGCATCTCTTTATCTTTTACGGGAAGCGAGTTACATACCATGTGTACATCACGTGTCCATTTAATTAGCATAAATTAAAGTTCACGTAAATTTCAAAGTCATGGTTACCATGCACCTATATCAATAAAAATTTGTTTTCAGTCTAATATGGAAATGGGGAATCTAATTTTGAAAACTGCATCTCTTTATCTTTTACGGGAAACGAGTTACATACCATGTGTACGTCACGTGTACATTTAATTAGCATAAATTAAAGTTCACGTAAATTTCAAAGTCATGGTTACCATGCACCTATATCAATAAAAATTTGTTTTCAGTCTAATATGGAAATGGGGAATCTAATTTTAAAAACCGCATCTCTTTATCTTTTACGGGAAGCGAGTTACATACCATGTGTACATCACGTGTCCATTTAATTAGCATAAATTAAAGTTCACGTAAATTTCAAAGTCATGGTTACCATGCACCTATATCAATAAAAATTTGTTTTCAGTCTAATATGGAAATGGGGAATCTAATTTTGAAAACTGCATCTCTTTATCTTTTACGGGAAACGAGTTACATACCATGTGTACGTCACGTGTACATTTAATTAGCATAAATTAAAGTTCACGTAAATTTCAAAGTCATGGTTACCATGCACTTATATCAATAAAAATTCGTTTTTAGACTAATATGGCCATGGGGAATCTAATTTTGAAAAGCGCATCTCTTTATCTTTCACGTGAAGCGAGTTATATACCAAGTGCACATCACGTGTCCATTTAATTAGCATAAATTAAAGTTCACGTAAATTTCAAAGTCATCGTTACCATGCACCTATATAAATGAAAATTTGTTTTTGGACTAATATGGCCATGGGGAATCTAATTTTGAAATCCGCATCTCTTTATCTTTTACGGGAAGCGAGTTACATACCATGTGTACATCACGTGTACATTTAATTAGCATAAATTAAAGTTCACGTAAATTTCAAAGTCATGGTTACCATGCGCCTATATCAATAAAAATTCGTTTTTAGACTAATATGGCCATGGGGAATCTAATTTTGAAAACGGCATCTCTTTATCTTTTACGGGAAGCGAGTTACATACCATGTGCACATCACGTGTACATTTAATTAGCATAAATTAAAGTTCACGTAAAATTCAAAGTCATGGTTACCATGCACCTATATCAATGAAAATTTGTTTTTGGACTAATATGGCCATGGGGAGTGTAATTATGAAAACCGCATCTCTTTATCTTTCACGGGAAGCGAGTTACATACCATGTGCCCATCACGTGTACATTTAATTAGCATAAATTGAAGTTCACGTAAATTTTAAAGTCATGGTTACCATGCACCTATATCAATAAAAATTTGTTTTCAGTCTAATATGGAAATGGGGAATCTAATTTTGAAAACCGCATCTCTTTATCTTTTACCGGAAACGAGTTACATATCATGTGTACATCACGTGTACATTTAATTAGCATAAATTAAAGTTCACGTAAATTTCAAAGTCATGGTTACCATGCACCTATATCAATAAAAATTTGTTTTCAGTCTAATATGGAAATGGGGAATCTAATTTTGAAAACCGCATCTTTTTATCTTTTACGGGAAGCGAGTTACATACCATGTGTAAATCACGTGTACATTTAATTAGCATAAATTAAAGTTTACGTAAATTTCAAAGTCATGGTTACCATGCACCTATATCAATAAAAATTTGTTTTCAGTCTAATATGGAAATGGGGAATCTAATTTTGAAAACCGCATCTCTTTATCTTTTACGGGAAGCGAGTTACATACCATGTGCACATCACGTGTACATTTAATTAGCATAAATTAAAGTTCACGTAAATTTCAAAGTCATGGTTACCATGCACCAGTATCAATGAAAATTTGTTTTGGGACTAATATGGCCATAGGGAATTTAATTTTGAAAACGGCATCTCTTCATCTTTGAGTTACATACCATGTGTACATCACGTGTACATTTAATTAGCATAAATTAAAGTTCACGTAAATTTTAAAGTCATGGTTACCATGCACCAATATCCATAAAAATTTGTTTTTAGACTAATATGGACATGGGGAATCTAATTTTGAAAACCGCATCTCTTTATCTTTCACGGGAAGCGAGTTACATACCATGTGCACATCACGTGTACATTTAATTAGCATAAATTAAAGTTCACGTAAATTTCAAAGTCATGGTTACCATGCACCTATATCAATGAAAATTTGGTTTTGGACTAATATGGCCATGGGGAGTGTAATTTTGAAAAGCGCATCTCTTTATCTTTCACGTGAAGCGAGTTATATACCAAGTGCACATCACGTGTCCATTTAATTAGCATAAATCAAAGTTCACGTAAATTTTAAAGTCATTGTTACCATGCACCAATATCCATAAAAATTTGTTTTTAGACTAATATGGACATGGGGAATCTAATTTAGAAAACCACATCTCTTTATCTTTTATGGGAAGCGAGTTACATACCATGTGTACATCACGTGTACATTTAATTAGCATAAATTAAAGTTCACGTAAATTTCAAAGTCATGGTTACCATGCGCCTATATCAATAAAAATTTGTTTTTAGTCTAATATGGAAATGGGGAATCTAATTTTGAAAACCGCATCTCTTTATCTTTTACGGGAAGCGAGTTACATACCATGTGTACATCACGTGTACATTTAATTAGCATAAATTAAAGTTCACGTAAATTTCAAAGTCATGGTTACCATGCGCCTATATCAATAAAAATTTGTTTTTAGTCTAATATGGAAATGGGGAATCTAATTTTGAAAACCGCATCTCTTTATCTTTTACGGGAAGCGAGTTACATACCATGTGTAAATCACGTGTACATTTAATTAGCATAAATTAAAGTTTACGTAAATTTCAAAGTCATGGTTACCATGCACCTATATCAATAAAAATTTGTTTTCAGTCTAATATGGAAATGGGGAATCTAATTTTGAAAACCGCATCTCTTTATCTTTTACGGGAAGCGAGTTACATACCATGTGCACATCACGTGTACATTTAATCAGCATAAATTAAAGTTCACGTAAATTTCAAAGTCATGGTTACCATGCACCAGTATCAATGAAAATTTGTTTTTGGACTAATATGGCCATAGGGAATTTAATTTTGAAAACGGCATCTCTTCATCTTTGAGTTACATACCATGTGTACATCACGTGTACATTTAATTAGCATAAATTAAAGTTCACGTAAATTTCAAAGTCATGGTTACCATGCACCTATATCAATGAAAATTTGGTTTTGGACTAATATGGCCATGGGGAGTGTAATTTTGAAAAGCGCATCTCTTTATCTTTCACGTGAAGCGAGTTATATACCAAGTGCACATCACGTGTCCATTTAATTAGCATAAATCAAAGTTCACGTAAATTTTAAAGTCATGGTTACCATGCACCAATATCCATAAAAATTTGTTTTTAGACTAATATGGACATGGGGAATCTAATTTTGAAAACCACATCTCTTTATCTTTTACGGGAAGCGAGTTACATACCATGTGTACATCACGTGTACATTTAATTAGCATAAATTAAAGTTCACGTAAATTTCAAAGTCATGGTTACCATGCGCCTATATCAATAAAAATTCGTTTTTAGACTAATATGGCCATGGGGAATCTAATTTTGAGAACCGCATCTCTTTATCTTTTACGGGAAGCGAGTTACATACCATGTGCACCTCACGTGTACATTTAATTAGCATAAATTAAAGTTCACGTAAATTTCAAAGTCATGGTTACCATGCACCTATATCAATGAAAATTTGTTTTTGGACTAACATGGCCATGGGGAGTGTAATTTTGAAAACCACATCTCTTTATCTTTTACGGGAAGCGAGTTACATACCATGTGCACATCACGTGTACATTTAATTAGCATAAATTAAAGTTCACGTTAATTTCAAAGTCATGGTTACCATGCACCAATATCAATGAAAATTTGTTTTTGGACTAATATGGACATGGGGAATCTAATTTTGAAAAGCGCATCTCTTTATCTTTCACGTGAAGCAAGTTATATACCAAGTGCACATCACGTGTACATTTAATTAGCATAAATTAAAGTTCACGTAAATTTCAAAGTCATCGTTACCATGCACCTATATCAATAGAAATTTGTTTCTAGACTAATATTAACATGGGGAATCTAATTTTGAAAACCGCATCTCTTTATCTTTTACGGGAAGCGAGTTACATACCATGTGCACATCACGTGTACATTTAATTAGCATAAATTAAAGTTCACGTAAATTTCAAAGTCATGGTTACCATGCACCTATATCAATAGAAATTTGTTTGAAGACTAATATGGCCATGGGGAATCTAATTTTGAAAACCGCATCTCTTTATCTTTTACGGGAAGCGAGTTACATACCAAGTGCACATCACGTGTACATTTAATTAGTATAAATTAAAGTTCACGTTAATTTCCAAGTCATGGTTACCATGCACCAATATCAATGAAAATTTGTTTTTGGACTAATATGGACATGGGGAATCTAATTTTGAAAACTGCATCTCTTTATCTTTCACGTGAAGCGAGTTACACACCAAGTGCACATCAAGTGTACTTTTAATTAGCACAAATTGAAGTTCACGTAAATTTCAAAGTCATGGTTACCATGCACCAATATCCATAAAAATTTGTTTTTACACTAATATTAACATGGGGAATCTAATTTTGAAAACCGCATCTCTTTATCTTTTACGGAAAGCGAGTTACATACCATGTGCCCATCACGTGTACATTTAATTAGCATAAATTAAAGTTCACGTAAATTTCAAGGTCATGGTTACCATGCTTCTATATCAATAAAAATTTGTATTCAGTCTAATATGGAAATGGGGAATCTAATTTTGAAAACCGCATCTCTTTATCTTTTACGGGAAGCGAGTTACATACCATGTGCACATCACGTGTACATTTAATTAGCATAAATTAAAGTTCACGTAAATTTCAAAGTCATGGTTACCATGCGCCTATATCAATAAAAATTCGTTTTTAGACTAATATGGCCATGGGGAATCTAATTTTGAAAACCGCATCTCTTCATCTTTTACGGGAAGCGAGTTACATACCATGTGCACATCACGTGTACATTTAATTCGCATAAATTAAAGTTCACGTAAATTTCAAAGTCATGGTTACCATGCACCTATATCAATAAAAATTCGTTTTTAGACTAATATGGCCATGGGGAATCTAATTTTGAAAAGCGCATCTCTTTATCTTTCACGTGAAGCGAGTTATATACCAAGTGCACATCACGTGTCCATTTAATTAGCATAAATTAAAGTTCACGTAAATTTCAAAGTCATCGTTACCATGCACCTATATCAATGAAAATTTGTTTTTGGACTAATATGGCCATGGGGAATCTAATTTTGAAAACCGCATCTCTTTATCTTTTACGGGAAGCGAGTTACATACCATGTGTACATCACGTGTACATTTAATTAGCATAAATTAAAGTTCACGTAAATTTCAAAGTCATGGTTACCATGCGCCTATATCAATAAAAATTCGTTTTTAGACTAATATGGCCAAGGGGAATCTAATTTTGAAAACGGCATCTCTTTATCTTTTACGGGAAGCGAGTTACATACCATGTGCACATCACGTGTACATTTAATTAGCATAAATTAAAGTTCACGTAAATTTCAAAGTCATGGTTACCATGCACCTATATCAATGAAAATTTGTTTTTGGACTAACATGGCCATGGGGAGTGTAATTTTGAAAACCACATCTCTTTATCTTTTGCGGGAAGCGAGTTACATACCATGTGCACATCACGTATACATTTAATTAGCATAAATTAAAGTTCACGTTAATTTCAAAGTCATGGTTACCATGCACCAATATCAATGAAAATATGTTTTTGGACTAATATGGACATGGGGAATCTAATTTTGAAAAGCGCATCTCTTCATCTTTCACGTGAAGCGAGTTATATACCAAGTGCACATCACGTGTACATTTAATTAGCATAAATTAAAGTTCACGTAAATTTCAAAGTCATCGTTACCATGCACCTATATCAATAGAAATTTGTTTTGAGACTAATATTAACATGGGGAATCTAATTTTGAAAACGGCATCTCTTCATCTTTGAGTTACATACCATGTGCACATCACGTGTACATTTAATTCGCATAAATTAAAGTTCACGTAAATTTCAAAGTCATGGTTACCATGCACCTATATCAATGAAAATTTGTTTTTGGACTAACATGGCCATGGGGAGTGTAATTTTGAAAACCACATCTCTTTATCTTTTACGGGAAGCGAGTTACATACCATGTGTACATCACGTGTACATTTAATTAGCATAAATTAAAGTTCACGTAAATTTCAAAGTCATGGTTACCATGCGCCTATATCAATAAAAATTCGTTTTTGAACTAATATGGCCATTGGGAATCTAATTTTGAAAACCGCATCTCTTTATCTTTTACGGGAAGCGAGTTACATACCATGTGTACATCACGTGTACATTTAATTAGCATAAATTAAAGTTCACGTAAATTTCAAAGTCATGGTTACCATGCGCCTATATCAATAAAAATTCGTTTTTAGACTAATATGGCCATGGGGAATCTAATTTTGAAAACGGCATCTCTTTATCTTTTACGGGAAGCGAGTTACATACCATGTGCACATCACGTGTACATTTAATTAGCATAAATTAAAGTTCACGTAAATTGCAAAGTCATGGTTACCATGCACCTATATCAATGAAAATTTGTTTTTGGACTAACATGGCCATGGGGAGTGTAATTTTGAAAACCACATCTCTTTATCTTTTACGGGAAGCGAGTTACATACCATGTGTACATCACGTGTACATTTAATTAGCATAAATTAAAGTTCACGTAAATTTCAAAGTCATGGTTACCATGCGCCTATATCAATAAAAATTCGTTTTTAGACTAATATGGCCATGGGAAATCTAATTTTGAAAACCGCATTTCTTTATCTTTTACGGGAAGCGAGTTACATACCATGTGCACATCACGTGTACATTTAATTAGCATAAATTAAAGTTCACGTAAATTTCAAAGTCATGGTTACCATGCACCTATATCAATGAAAATTTGTTTTTGGACTAACATGGCCATGGGGAGTGTAATTTTGAAAACCACATCTCTTTATCTTTTACGGGAAGCGAGTTACATACCATGTGCACATCACGTGTACATTTAATTAGCATAAATTAAAGTTCACGTTAATTTCAAAGTCATGGTTACCATGCACCAATATCAATGAAAATTTGTTTTTAGACTAATATGGCCATGGGGAATCTAATTTTGAAAACCGCATCTCTTTATCTTTTACGGGAAGCGAGTTACATACCATGTGCACATCACGTGTACATTTAATTAGCATAAATTAAAGTTCACGTAAATTTCAAAGTCATGGTTACCATGCGCCTATATCAATAAAAATTCGTTTTTAGACTAATATGGCCATGGGGAATCTAATTTTGAAAACCGCATCTCTTCATCTTTTACGGGAAGCGAGTTACATACCATGTGCACATCACGTGTACATTTAATTCGCATAAATTAAAGTTCACGTAAATTTCAAAGTCATGGTTACCATGCACCTATATCAATAAAAATTCGTTTTTAGACTAATATGGCCATGGGGAATCTAATTTTGAAAAGCGCATCTCTTTATCTTTCACGTGAAGCGAGTTATATACCAAGTGCACATCACGTGTCCATTTAATTAGCATAAATTAAAGTTCACGTAAATTTCAAAGTCATCGTTACCATGCACCTATATCAATGAAAATTTGTTTTTGGACTAATATGGCCATGGGGAATCTAATTTTGAAAACCGCATCTCTTTATCTTTTACGGGAAGCGAGTTACATACCATGTGTACATCACGTGTACATTTAATTAGCATAAATTAAAGTTCACGTAAATTTCAAAGTCATGGTTACCATGCGCCTATATCAATAAAAATTCGTTTTTAGACTAATATGGCCAAGGGGAATCTAATTTTGAAAACGGCATCTCTTTATCTTTTACGGGAAGCGAGTTACATACCATGTGCACATCACGTGTACATTTAATTAGCATAAATTAAAGTTCACGTAAATTTCAAAGTCATGGTTACCATGCACCTATATCAATGAAAATTTGTTTTTGGACTAACATGGCCATGGGGAGTGTAATTTTGAAAACCACATCTCTTTATCTTTTGCGGGAAGCGAGTTACATACCATGTGCACATCACGTATACATTTAATTAGCATAAATTAAAGTTCACGTTAATTTCAAAGTCATGGTTACCATGCACCAATATCAATGAAAATATGTTTTTGGACTAATATGGACATGGGGAATCTAATTTTGAAAAGCGCATCTCTTCATCTTTCACGTGAAGCGAGTTATATACCAAGTGCACATCACGTGTACATTTAATTAGCATAAATTAAAGTTCACGTAAATTTCAAAGTCATCGTTACCATGCACCTATATCAATAGAAATTTGTTTTGAGACTAATATTAACATGGGGAATCTAATTTTGAAAACGGCATCTCTTCATCTTTGAGTTACATACCATGTGCACATCACGTGTACATTTAATTCGCATAAATTAAAGTTCACGTAAATTTCAAAGTCATGGTTACCATGCACCTATATCAATGAAAATTTGTTTTTGGACTAACATGGCCATGGGGAGTGTAATTTTGAAAACCACATCTCTTTATCTTTTACGGGAAGCGAGTTACATACCATGTGTACATCACGTGTACATTTAATTAACATAAATTAAAGTTCACGTAAATTTCAAAGTCATGGTTACCATGCGCCTATATCAATAAAAATTCGTTTTTGAACTAATATGGCCATTGGGAATCTAATTTTGAAAACCGCATCTCTTTATCTTTTACGGGAAGCGAGTTACATACCATGTGTACATCACGTGTACATTTAATTAGCATAAATTAAAGTTCACGTAAATTTCAAAGTCATGGTTACCATGCGCCTATATCAATAAAAATTCGTTTTTAGACTAATATGGCCATGGGGAATCTAATTTTGAAAACGGCATCTCTTTATCTTTTACGGGAAGCGAGTTACATACCATGTGCACATCACGTGTACATTTAATTAGCATAAATTAAAGTTCACGTAAATTGCAAAGTCATGGTTACCATGCACCTATATCAATGAAAATTTGTTTTTGGACTAACATGGCCATGGGGAGTGTAATTTTGAAAACCACATCTCTTTATCTTTTACGGGAAGCGAGTTACATACCATGTGTACATCACGTGTACATTTAATTAGCATAAATTAAAGTTCACGTAAATTTCAAAGTCATGGTTACCATGCGCCTATATCAATAAAAATTCGTTTTTAGACTAATATGGCCATGGGAAATCTAATTTTGAAAACCGCATTTCTTTATCTATTACGGGAAGCGAGTTACATACCATGTGCACATCACGTGTACATTTAATTAGCATAAATTAAAGTTCACGTAAATTTCAAAGTCATGGTTACCATGCACCTATATCAATGAAAATTTGTTTTTGGACTAACATGGCCATGGGGAGTGTAATTTTGAAAACCACATCTCTTTATCTTTTACGGGAAGCGAGTTACATACCATGTGCACATCACGTGTACATTTAATTAGCATAAATTAAAGTTCACGTTAATTTCAAAGTCATGGTTACCATGCACCAATATCAATGAAAATTTGTTTTTGGACTAATATGGACATGGGGAATCTAATTTTGAAAAGCGCATCTCTTTATCTTTCACGTGAAGCGAGTTATATACCAAGTGCACATCACGTGTACATTTAATTAGCATAAATTAAAGTTCACGTAAATTTCAAAGTCATCGTTACCATGCACCAATATCCATAAAAATTTGTTTTTACACTAATATTAACATGGGGAATCTAATTTTGAAAACCGCATCTCTTTATCTTTTACGGAAAGCGAGTTACATACCATGTGCCCATCACGTGTACATTTAATTAGCATAAATTAAAGTTCACGTAAATTTCAAGGTCATGGTTACCATGCTTCTATATCAATAAAAATTTGTATTCAGTCTAATATGGAAATGGGGAATCTAATTTTGAAAACCGCATCTCTTTATCTTTTACGGGAAGCGAGTTACATACCATGTGCACATCACGTGTACATTTAATTAGCATAAATTAAAGTTCACGTAAGTTTCAAAGTCATGGTTACCATGTGTAAATCACGTGTACATTTAATTAGCATAAATTAAAGTTCACGTAAATTTCAAAGTCATGGTTACCATGCACCTATATCAATAAAAATTTGTTTTCAGTCTAATATGGAAATGGGGAATCTAATTTTGAAAACCGCATCTCTTTATCTTTTACGGGAAGCGAGTTACATACCATGTGCACATCACGTGTACATTTAATTAGCATAAATTAAAGTTCACGTAAATTTCAAAGTCATGGTTACCATGCACCTATATCAATAAAAATTTGTTTTCAGTCTAATATGGAAATGGGGAATCTAATTTTGAAAACCGCATCTCTTTATCTTTTACGGGAAGCGAGTTACATACCATGTGCACATCACGTGTACATTTAATTAGCATAAATTAAAGTTCACGTAAATTTCAAAGTCATGGTTACCATGCACCTATATCAATAAAAATTTGTTTTCAGTCTAATATGGAAATGGGGAATCTAATTTTGAAAACCGCATCTCTTTATCTTTTACGGGAAGCGAGTTACATACTATGTGTAAATCACGTGTACATTTAATTAGCATAAATTAAAGTTTACGTAAATTTCAAAGTCATGGTTAGCATGCACCTATATCAATGAAAATTTGTTTTTGGACTAATATGGCCATAGGGAATTTAATTTTGAAAACGGCATCTCTTCATCTTTGAGTTACATACCATGTGTACATCACGTGTACATTTAATTAGCATAAATTAAAGTTCACGTAAATTTCAAAGTCATCGTTACCATGCACCTATATCAATAGAAATTTGTTTCTAGACTAATATGGCCATGGGGAATCTAATTATGAAAACCGCATCTCTTTATCTTTTACGGGAAGCGAGTTACATACCATGTGTAAATCACGTGTACATTTAATTAGCATAAATTAAAGTTCACGTAAATTTCAAAGTCATGGTTACCATGCGCCTACATCAATAAAAATTTGTTTTTAGTCTAATATGGCCATGGGGAATCTAATTATGAAAACCGCATCTCTTTATCTTTTACGGGAAGCGAGTTACATACCATGTGCACATCACGTGTACATTTAATTAGCATAAATTAAAGTTCACGTAAATTTCAAAGTCAAGGTTACCTTGCACCAGTATCAATGAAAATTTGTTTTTAGTCTAATATGGCCATGATGAATCTAATTATGAAAACCGCATCTCTTTATCTTTTACGGGAAGCGAGTTACATACCAAGTGCACATCACGTGTACATTTAATTAGTATAAATTAAAGTTCACGTTAATTTCAAAGTCATGGTTACCATGCACCAATATCAATGAAAATTTGTTTTTTGGACTAATATGGACATGGGGAATCTAATTTTGAAAACTGCATCTCTTTATCTTTCACGTGAAGCGAGTTACACACCAAGTGCACATCAAGTGTACTTTTAATTAGCACAAATTAAAGTTCACGTAAATTTCAAAGTCATGGTTACCATGCACCAATATCCATAAAAATTTGTTTTTACACTAATATTAACATGGGGAATCTAATTTTGAAAACCGCATCTCTTTATCTTTTACGGAAAGCGAGTTACATACCATGTGCCCATCACGTGTACATTTAATTAGCATAAATTAAAGTTCACGTAAATTTCAAGGTCATGGTTACCATGCTTCTATATCAATAAAAATTTGTATTCAGTCTAATATGGAAATGGGGAATCTAATTTTGAAAACCGCATCTCTTTATCTTTTACGGGAAGCGAGTTACATACCATGTGCACATCACGTGTACATTTAATTAGCATAAATTAAAGTTCACGTAAGTTTCAAAGTCATGGTTACCATGTGTAAATCACGTGTACATTTAATTAGCATAAATTAAAGTTCACGTAAATTTCAAAGTCATGGTTACCATGCACCTATATCAATAAAAATTTGTTTTCAGTCTAATATGGAAATGGGGAATCTAATTTTGAAAACCGCATCTCTTTATCTTTTACGGGAAGCGAGTTACATACCATGTGCACATCACGTGTACATTTAATTAGCATAAATTAAAGTTCACGTAAATTTCAAAGTCATGGTTACCATGCACCTATATCAATAAAAATTTGTTTTCAGTCTAATATGGAAATGGGGAATCTAATTTTGAAAACCGCATCTCTTTATCTTTTACGGGAAGCGAGTTACATACCATGTGCACATCACGTGTACATTTAATTAGCATAAATTAAAGTTCACGTAAATTTCAAAGTCATGGTTACCATGCACCTATATCAATAAAAATTTGTTTTCAGTCTAATATGGAAATGGGGAATCTAATTTTGAAAACCGCATCTCTTTATCTTTTACGGGAAGCGAGTTACATACTATGTGTAAATCACGTGTACATTTAATTAGCATAAATTAAAGTTTACGTAAATTTCAAAGTCATGGTTAGCATGCACCTATATCAATGAAAATTTGTTTTTGGACTAATACGGCCATAGGGAATTTAATTTTGAAAACGGCATCTCTTCATCTTTGAGTTACATACCATGTGTACATCACGTGTACATTTAATTAGCATAAATTAAAGTTCACGTAAATTTCAAAGTCATCGTTACCATGCACCTATATCAATAGAAATTTGTTTCTAGACTAATATGGCCATGGGGAATCTAATTATGAAAACCGCATCTCTTTATCTTTTACGGGAAGCGAGTTACATACCATGTGTAAATCACGTGTACATTTAATTAGCATAAATTAAAGTTCACGTAAATTTCAAAGTCATGGTTACCATGCGCCTACATCAATAAAAATTTGTTTTTAGTCTAATATGGCCATGGGGAATCTAATTATGAAAACCGCATCTCTTTATCTTTTACGGGAAGCGAGTTACATACCATGTGTAAATCACGTGTACATTTAATTAGCATAAATTAAAGTTCACGTAAATTTCAAAGTCATGGTTACCATGCACCTATATCAATAAAAATTTGTTTTCAGTCTAATATGGAAATGGGGAATCTAATTTTGAAAACCGCATCTCTTTATCTTTTACGGGAAGCGAGTTACATACCATGTGCACATCACGTGTACATTTAATTAGCATAAATTAAAGTTCACGTAAATTTCAAAGTCAAGGTTACCTTGCACCAGTATCAATGAAAATTTGTTTTCGGACTAATATGGCCATGGGGAATCTAATTTTGAAAACCGCATCTCTTTATCTTTTACGGAAAGCGAGTTACATACCATGTGTACATCACGTGTACATTTAATTAGCATAAATTAAAGTTCACGTAAATTTCAAAGTCATGGTTACCATGCACCTATATCAATAGAAATTTGTTTTCGGACTAATATGGCCATGGGGAATCTAATAATTTTGAAAACTGCATCTCTTTATCTTTCACGTGAAGCGAGTTACACACCAAGTGCACATCAAGTGTACTTTTAATTAGCATAAATTAAAGTTCACGTAAATTTCAAAGTCATCGTTACCATGCACCTATATCAATAAAAATTTGTTTTCAGTCTAATATGGAAATGGGGAATCTAATTATGAAAACCGCATCTCTTTATCTTTTACGGGAAGCGAGTTACATACCATGTGTAAATCACGTGTACATTTAATTAGCATAAATTAAAGTTTACGTAAATTTCAAAGTCATGGTTACCATGCGCCTATATCAATAAAAATTTGTTTTCAGTCTAATATGGAAATGGGGAATCTAATTTTGAGAACCGCATCTCTTTATCTTTTACGGGAAGCGAGTTACATACCATGTGCACATCACGTGTACATTTAATTAGCATCAATTAAAGTTTACGTGATTTTCAAAGTCATGGTTACCATGCGCCTATATCAATAAAAATTTGTTTTTAGTCTAATATGGCCATGATGAATCTAATTATGAAAACCACATCTCTTTATCTTTTACGGGAAGCGAGTTACATACCATGTGCACATCACGTGTACATTTAATTAGCATAAATTAAAGTTTACGTAAATTTCAAAGTCATGGTTACCATGCACCTATATCAATAAAAATTTGTTTTCAGTCTAATACGGAAATGGGGAATCTAATTTTGAAAACCGCATCTCTTTATCTTTTACGGGAAGCGAGTTACATACCATGTGCACATCACGTGTACATTTAATTAGCATAAATTAAAGTTCACGTAAATTTCAAAGTCATGGTTACCATGCACCTATATCAATAAAAATTTGTTTTCAGTCTAATATGGAAATGGGGAATCTAATTTTGAAAACCGCATCTCTTTATCTTTTACGGGAAGCGAGTTACATACCATGTGCACATCACGTGTACATTTAATTAGCATAAATTAAAGTTCACGTAAATTTCAAAGTCATGGTTACCATGCACCTATATCAATAAAAATTTGTTTTCAGTCTAATATGGAAATGGGGAATCTAATTTTGAAAACCGCATCTCTTTATCTTTTACGGGAAGCGAGTTACATACTATGTGTAAATCACGTGTACATTTAATTAGCATAAATTAAAGTTTACGTAAATTTCAAAGTCATGGTTAGCATGCACCTATATCAATGAAAATTTGTTTTTGGACTAATATGGCCATAGGGAATTTAATTTTGAAAACGGCATCTCTTCATCTTTGAGTTACATACCATGTGTACATCACGTGTACATTTAATTAGCATAAATTAAAGTTCACGTAAATTTCAAAGTCATCGTTACCATGCACCTATATCAATAGAAATTTGTTTCTAGACTAATATGGCCATGGGGAATCTAATTATGAAAACCGCATCTCTTTATCTTTTACGGGAAGCGAGTTACATACCATGTGTAAATCACGTGTACATTTAATTAGCATAAATTAAAGTTCACGTAAATTTCAAAGTCATGGTTACCATGCGCCTACATCAATAAAAATTTGTTTTTAGTCTAATATGGCCATGGGGAATCTAATTATGAAAACCGCATCTCTTTATCTTTTACGGGAAGCGAGTTACATACCATGTGCACATCACGTGTACATTTAATTAGCATAAATTAAAGTTCACGTAAATTTCAAAGTCAAGGTTACCTTGCACCAGTATCAATGAAAATTTGTTTTTAGTCTAATATGGCCATGATGAATCTAATTATGAAAACCGCATCTCTTTATCTTTTACGGGAAGCGAGTTACATACCAAGTGCACATCACGTGTACATTTAATTAGTATAAATTAAAGTTCACGTTAATTTCAAAGTCATGGTTACCTTGCACCAATATCAATGAAAATTTGTTTTTGGACTAATATTAACATGGGGAATCTAATTTTGAAAACCGCATCTCTTTATCTTTTACGGAAAGCGAGTTACATACCATGTGCCCATCACGTGTACATTTAATTAGCATAAATTAAAGTTCACGTAAATTTCAAGGTCATGGTTACCATGCTTCTATATCAATAAAAATTTGTATTCAGTCTAATATGGAAATGGGGAATCTAATTTTGAAAACCGCATCTCTTTATCTTTTACGGGAAGCGAGTTACATACCATGTGCACATCACGTGTACATTTAATTAGCATAAATTAAAGTTCACGTAAGTTTCAAAGTCATGGTTACCATGTGTAAATCACGTGTACATTTAATTAGCATAAATTAAAGTTCACGTAAATTTCAAAGTCATGGTTACCATGCACCTATATCAATAAAAATTTGTTTTCAGTCTAATATGGAAATGGGGAATCTAATTTTGAAAACCGCATCTCTTTATCTTTTACGGGAAGCGAGTTACATACCATGTGCACATCACGTGTACATTTAATTAGCATAAATTAAAGTTCACGTAAATTTCAAAGTCATGGTTACCATGCACCTATATCAATAAAAATTTGTTTTCAGTCTAATATGGAAATGGGGAATCTAATTTTGAAAACCGCATCTCTTTATCTTTTACGGGAAGCGAGTTACATACCATGTGCACATCACGTGTACATTTAATTAGCATAAATTAAAGTTCACGTAAATTTCAAAGTCATGGTTACCATGCACCTATATCAATAAAAATTTGTTTTCAGTCTAATATGGAAATGGGGAATCTAATTTTGAAAACCGCATCTCTTTATCTTTTACGGGAAGCGAGTTACATACTATGTGTAAATCACGTGTACATTTAATTAGCATAAATTAAAGTTTACGTAAATTTCAAAGTCATGGTTAGCATGCACCTATATCAATGAAAATTTGTTTTTGGACTAATACGGCCATAGGGAATTTAATTTTGAAAACGGCATCTCTTCATCTTTGAGTTACATACCATGTGTACATCACGTGTACATTTAATTAGCATAAATTAAAGTTCACGTAAATTTCAAAGTCATCGTTACCATGCACCTATATCAATAGAAATTGGTTTCTAGACTAATATGGCCATGGGGAATCTAATTATGAAAACCGCATCTCTTTATCTTTTACGGGAAGCGAGTTACATACCATGTGTAAATCACGTGTACATTTAATTAGCATAAATTAAAGTTCACGTAAATTTCAAAGTCATGGTTACCATGCGCCTACATCAATAAAAATTTGTTTTTAGTCTAATATGGCCATGGGGAATCTAATTATGAAAACCGCATCTCTTTATCTTTTACGGGAAGCGAGTTACATACCATGTGTAAATCACGTGTACATTTAATTAGCATAAATTAAAGTTCACGTAAATTTCAAAGTCATGGTTACCATGCACCTATATCAATAAAAATTTGTTTTCAGTCTAATATGGAAATGGGGAATCTAATTTTGAAAACCGCATCTCTTTATCTTTTACGGGAAGCGAGTTACATACCATGTGCACATCACGTGTACATTTAATTAGCATAAATTAAAGTTCACGTAAATTTCAAAGTCAAGGTTACCTTGCACCAGTATCAATGAAAATTTGTTTTCGGACTAATATGGCCATGGGGAATCTAATTTTGAAAACCGCATCTCTTTATCTTTTACGGAAAGCGAGTTACATACCATGTGTACATCACGTGTACATTTAATTAGCATAAATTAAAGTTCACGTAAATTTCAAAGTCATGGTTACCATGCACCTATATCAATAGAAATTTGTTTTCGGACTAATATGGCCATGGGGAATCTAATAATTTTGAAAACTGCATCTCTTTATCTTTCACGTGAAGCGAGTTACACACCAAGTGCACATCAAGTGTACTTTTAATTAGCATAAATTAAAGTTCACGTAAATTTCAAAGTCATCGTTACCATGCACCTATATCAATAAAAATTTGTTTTCAGTCTAATATGGAAATGGGGAATCTAATTATGAAAACCGCATCTCTTTATCTTTTACGGGAAGCGAGTTACATACCATGTGTAAATCACGTGTACATTTAATTAGCATAAATTAAAGTTTACGTAAATTTCAAAGTCATGGTTACCATGCGCCTATATCAATAAAAATTTGTTTTCAGTCTAATATGGAAATGGGGAATCTAATTTTGAGAACCGCATCTCTTTATCTTTTACGGGAAGCGAGTTACATACCATGTGCACATCACGTGTACATTTAATTAGCATAAATTAAAGTTTACGTGATTTTCAAAGTCATGGTTACCATGCGCCTATATCAATAAAAATTTGTTTTTAGTCTAATATGGCCATGATGAATCTAATTATGAAAACCACATCTCTTTATCTTTTACGGGAAGCGAGTTACATACCATGTGCACATCACGTGTACATTTAATTAGCATAAATTAAAGTTTACGTAAATTTCAAAGTCATGGTTACCATGCACCTATATCAATAAAAATTTGTTTTCAGTCTAATACGGAAATGGGGAATCTAATTTTGAAAACCGCATCTCTTTATCTTTTACGGGAAGCGAGTTACATACCATGTGTAAATCACGTGTACATTTAATTAGCATAAATTAAAGTTTACGAAAATTTCAAAGTCATGGTTACCATGCACCTATATCAATAAAAATTTGTTTTCAGTCTAATATGGAAATGGGGAATCTAATTTTGAAAACCGCATCTCTTTATCTTTTACGGGAAGCGAGTTACATACCATGTGTAAATCACGTGTACATTTAATTAGCATAAATTAAAGTTCACGTAAATTTCAAAGTCATGGTTACCATGCACCTATATCAATAAAAATTTGTTTTCAGTCTAATATGGAAATGGGGAATCTAATTTTGAAAACCGCATTTCTTTATCTTTTACGGGAAGCGAGTTACATACCATGTGCACATCACGTGTACATTTAATTAGCATAAATTAAAGTTCACGTAAATTTCAAAGTCATGGTTACCATGCACCTATATCAATAAAAATTTGTTTTCAGTCTAATATGGAAATGGGGAATCTAATTTTGAAAACCGCATCTCTTTATCTTTTACGGGAAGCGAGTTACATACTATGTGTAAATCACGTGTACATTTAATTAGCATAAATTAAAGTTTACGTAAATTTCAAAGTCATGGTTAGCATGCACCTATATCAATGAAAATTTGTTTTTGGACTAATACGGCCATAGGGAATTTAATTTTGAAAACGGCATCTCTTCATCTTTGAGTTACATACCATGTGTACATCACGTGTACATTTAATTAGCATAAATTAAAGTTCACGTAAATTTCAAAGTCATCGTTACCATGCACCTATATCAATAGAAATTTGTTTCTAGACTAATATGGCCATGGGGAATCTAATTATGAAAACCGCATCTCTTTATCTTTTACGGGAAGCGAGTTACATACCATGTGTAAATCACGTGTACATTTAATTAGCATAAATTAAAGTTCACGTAAATTTCAAAGTCATGGTTACCATGCGCCTACATCAATAAAAATTTGTTTTTAGTCTAATATGGCCATGGGGAATCTAATTATGAAAACCGCATCTCTTTATCTTTTACGGGAAGCGAGTTACATACCATGTGTAAATCACGTGTACATTTAATTAGCATAAATTAAAGTTCACGTAAATTTCAAAGTCATGGTTACCATGCACCTATATCAATAAAAATTTGTTTTCAGTCTAATATGGAAATGGGGAATCTAATTTTGAAAACCGCATCTCTTTATCTTTTACGGGAAGCGAGTTACATACCATGTGCACATCACGTGTACATTTAATTAGCATAAATTAAAGTTCACGTAAATTTCAAAGTCAAGGTTACCTTGCACCAGTATCAATGAAAATTTGTTTTCGGACTAATATGGCCATGGGGAATCTAATTTTGAAAACCGCATCTCTTTATCTTTTACGGAAAGCGAGTTACATACCATGTGTACATCACGTGTACATTTAATTAGCATAAATTAAAGTTCACGTAAATTTCAAAGTCATGGTTACCATGCACCTATATCAATAGAAATTTGTTTTCGGACTAATATGGCCATGGGGAATCTAATAATTTTGAAAACTGCATCTCTTTATCTTTCACGTGAAGCGAGTTACACACCAAGTGCACATCAAGTGTACTTTTAATTAGCATAAATTAAAGTTCACGTAAATTTCAAAGTCATCGTTACCATGCACCTATATCAATAAAAATTTGTTTTCAGTCTAATATGGAAATGGGGAATCTAATTATGAAAACCGCATCTCTTTATCTTTTACGGGAAGCGAGTTACATACCATGTGTAAATCACGTGTACATTTAATTAGCATAAATTAAAGTTTACGTAAATTTCAAAGTCATGGTTACCATGCGCCTATATCAATAAAAATTTGTTTTCAGTCTAATATGGAAATGGGGAATCTAATTTTGAGAACCGCATCTCTTTATCTTTTACGGGAAGCGAGTTACATACCATGTGCACATCACGTGTACATTTAATTAGCATAAATTAAAGTTTACGTGATTTTCAAAGTCATGGTTACCATGCGCCTATATCAATAAAAATTTGTTTTTAGTCTAATATGGCCATGATGAATCTAATTATGAAAACCGCATCTCTTTATCTTTTACGGGAAGCGAGTTACATACCATGTGCACATCACGTGTACATTTAATTAGCATAAATTAAAGTTTACGTAAATTTCAAAGTCATGGTTACCATGCACCTATATCAATAAAAATTTGTTTTCAGTCTAATACGGAAATGGGGAATCTAATTTTGAAAACCGCATCTCTTTATCTTTTACGGGAAGCGAGTTACATACCATGTGTAAATCACGTGTACATTTAATTAGCATAAATTAAAGTTTACGTAAATTTCAAAGTCATGGTTAGCATGCACCTATATCAATGAAAATTTGTTTTTGGACTAATATGGCCATAGGGAATTTAATTTTGAAAACCGCATTTCTTTATCTTTTACGGGAAGCGAGTGACATACCATGTGTAAATCACGTGTACATTTAATTAGCATAAATTAAAGTTTACGTAAATTTCAAAGTCATGGTTACCATGCACCTATATCAATAAAAATTTGTTTTCAGTCTAATACGGAAATGGGGAATCTAATTTTGAAAACCGCATCTCTTTATCTTTTACGGGAAGCGAGTTACATACCATGTGTAAATCACGTGTACATTTAATTAGCATAAATTAAAGTTCACGTAAATTTCAAAGTCATGGTTACCATGCACCTATATCAATAAAAATTTGTTTTCAGTCTAATATGGAAATGGGGAATCTAATTTTGAAAACCGCATTTCTTTATCTTTTACGGGAAGCGAGTGACATACCATGTGTAAATCACGTGTACATTTAATTAGCATAAATTGAAGTTCACGTAAATTTCAAAGTCATGGTTACCATGCACCTATATCAATAAAAATTTGTTTTCAGTCTAATATGGAAATGGGGAATCTAATTTTGAAAACCGCATCTCTTTATCTTTTACCGGAAACGAGTTACATATCATGTGTACATCACGTGTACATTTAATTAGCATAAATTAAAGTTCACGTAAATTTCAAAGTCATGGTTACCATGCGCCTATATCAATAAAAATTTGTTTTTAGTCTAATATGGCCATGGGGAATCTAATTATGAAAACCGCATCTCTTTATCTTTTACGGGAAGCGAGTTACATACCATGTGTAAATCACATGTACATTTAATTAGCATAAATTAAAGTTCACGTAAATTTCAAAGTCATGGTTACCATGCACCTATATCAATAAAAATTTGTTTTTAGTCTAATATGGCCATGGGGAATCTAATTATGAAAACCGCATCTCTTTATCTTTTACGGGAAGCGAGTTACATACCATGTGTACATCACGTGTACATTTAATTAGCATAAATTAAAGTTCACGTAAATTTCAAAGTCATGGTTACCATGCACCTATATCAATAAAAATTTGTTTTCAGTCTAATATGGAAATGGGGAATCTAATTTTGAAAACCGCATCTCTTTATCTTTTACGGGAAGCGAGTTACATACCATGTGTAAATCACGTGTACATTTAATTAGCATAAATTAAAGTTTACGTAAATTTCAAAGTCATGGTTACCGTGCACCTATATCAATGAAAATTTGTTTTCAGTCTAATATGGAAATGGGGAATCTAATTTTGAAAACCGCATCTTTTTATCTTTTACGGGCAGCGAGTTACATACCATGTGCACATCACGTGTACATTTAATTAGCATAAATTAAAGTTCACGTAAATTTCAAAGTCATGGTTACCATGCACCTATATCAATAAAAATTTGTTTTCAGTCTAATACGGAAATGGGGAATCTAATTTTGAAAACCGCATCTCTTTATCTTTTACGGGAAGCGAGTTACATACCATGTGTAAATCACGTGTACATTTAATTAGCATAAATTAAAGTTTACGTAAATTTCAAAGTCATGGTTACCATGCACCTATATCAATAAAAATTTGTTTTCAGTCTAATATGGAAATGGGGAATCTAATTTTGAAAACCGCATTTCTTTATCTTTTACGGGAAGCGAGTGACATACCATGTGTAAATCACGTGTACATTTAATTAGCATAAATTGAAGTTCACGTAAATTTCAAAGTCATGGTTACCATGCACCTATATCAATAAAAATTTGTTTTCAGTCTAATATGGAAATGGGGAATCTAATTTTGAAAACCGCATCTCTTTATCTTTTACCGGAAACGAGTTACATATCATGTGTACATCACGTGTACATTTAATTAGCATAAATTAAAGTTCACGTAAATTTCAAAGTCATGGTTACCATGCGCCTATATCAATAAAAATTTGTTTTTAGTCTAATATGGCCATGGGGAATCTAATTATGAAAACCGCATCTCTTTATCTTTTACGGGAAGCGAGTTACATACCATGTGTATATCACGTGTACATTTAATTAGCATAAATTAAAGTTCACGTAAATTTCAAAGTCATGGTTACCATGCGCCTATATCAATAAAAATTTGTTTTTAGTCTAATATGGCCATGGGGAATCTAATTATGAAAACCGCATCTCTTTATCTTTTACGGGAAGCGAGTTACATACCATGTGTAAATCACGTGTACATTTAATTAGCATAAATTAAAGTTCACGTAAATTTCAAAGTCATGGTTACCATGCACCTATATCAATAAAAATTTGTTTTCAGTCTAATATGGAAATGGGGAATCTAATTTTGAAAACCGCATCTCTTTATCTTTTACGGGAAGCGAGTTACATACCATGTGTAAATCACGTGTACATTTAATTAGCATAAATTAAAGTTTACGTAAATTTCAAAGTCATGGTTACCGTGCACCTATATCAATGAAAATTTGTTTTCAGTCTAATATGGATATGGGGAATCTAATTTTGAAAACCGCATCTTTTTATCTTTTACGGGAAGCGAGTTACATACCATGTGCACATCACGTGTACATTTAATTAGCATAAATTAAAGTTCACGTAAATTTCAAAGTCATGGTTACCATGCACCAGAATCAATGAAAATTTGTTTTTGGACTAATATGGCCATAGGGAATTTAATTTTGAAAACGGCATCTCTTCATCTTTGAGTTACATACCATGTGTACATCACGTGTACATTTAATTAGCATAAATTAAAGTTCACGTAAATTTTAAAGTCATGGTTACCATGCACCAATATCCATAAAAATTTGTTTTTAGACTAATATGGACATGGGGAATCTAATTTTGAAAACCGCATCTCTTTATCTTTTACGGGAAGCGAGTTACATACCATGTGTAAATCACGTGTACATTTAATTAGCATAAATTAAAGTTCACGTAAATTTCAAAGTCATGGTTACCATGCGCCTATATCAATAAAAATTTGTTTTTAGTCTAATATGGCCATGGGGAATCTAATTTTGAAAACCGCATCTCTTTATCTTTTACGGGAAGCGAGTTACATACCATGTGTAAATCACGTGTACATTTAATTAGCATAAATTAAAGTTCACGTAAATTTCAAAGTCATGGTTACCATGCACCTATATCAATAAAAATTTGTTTTCAGTCTAATATGGAAATGGTGAATCTAATTTTGAAAACCGCATCTCTTCATCTTTTACGGGAAGCGAGTTACATACCATGTGCAGATCACGTGTACATTTAATTAGCATAAATTAAAGTTCACGTAAATTTCAAAGTCATGGTTACCATGCACCAGTATCAATGAAAATTTGTTTTTGGACTAATATGGCCATAGGGAATTTAATTTTGAAAACGGCATCTCTTCATCTTTGAGTTACATACCATGTGTACATCACGTGTACATTTAATTAGCATAAATTAAAGTTCACGTAAATTTTAAAGTCATGGTTACCATGCACCAATATCCATAAAAATGTTTTTAGACTAATATGGACATGGGGAATCTAATTTTGAAAACCGCATCTCTTTATCTTTCACGGGAAGCGAGTTACATATCATGTGCACATCACGTGTACATTTAATTAGCATAAATTGAAGTTCACGTACATTTCAAAGTCATGGTTACCATGCACCTATATCAATAAAAATTTGTTTTCAGTCTAATATGGAAATGGGGAATCTAATTTTGAAAACCGCATCTTTTTATCTTTTACGGGAAACGAGTTACATATCATGTGTACATCACGTGTACATTTAATTAGCATAAATTAAAGTTCACGTAAATTTCAAAGTCATGGTTACCATGCACCTATATCAATAAAAATTTATTTTCAGTCTAATATGGAAATGGTGAATCTAATTTTGAAAACCGCATCTCTTTATCTTTTACGGGAAGCGAGTTACATACCATGTGCACATCACGTGTATATTTAATTAGCATAAATTAAAGTTCACGTAAATTTCAAAGTCATGGTTACCATGGACCAGTATCAATGAAAATTTGTTTTTGGACTAATATGGCCATAGGGAATTTAATTTTGAAAACGGCATCTCTTCATCTTTGAGTTACATACCATGTGTACATCACGTGTACATTTAATTAGCATAAATTAAAGTTCACGTAAATTTTAAAGTCATGGTTACCATGCACCAATATCCATAAAAATTTGTTTTTAGACTAATATGGAAATGGGGAATCTAATTTTGAAAACCGCATCTCTTTATCTTTTACGGGAAGCGAGTTACATACCATGTGCACATCACGTGTACATTTAATTAGCATAAATTAAAGTTCACGTAAATTTCAAAGTCATGGTTACCTTGCACCAGTATCAATGAAAATTTGTTTTCGGACTAATATGGCCATGGGGAATCTAATTTTGAAAACCGCATCTCTTTATCTTTTACGGAAAGCGAGTTACATACCATGTGCCCATCACGTGTACATTTAATTAGCATAAATTAAAGTTCACGTAAATTTTAAAGTCATGGTTACCATGCACCAATAACCATAAAAATTTGTTTTTAGACTAATATGGACATGGGGAATCTAACTTTGAAAACCGCATCTCTTTATCTCTCACGGGAAGCGAGTTACATACCATGTGCCCATCACGTGTACATTTAATTAGCATAAATTAAAGTTCACGTAAATTTTAAAGTCATGGTTACCATGCACCAATATCCATAAAAATTTGTTTTTAGACTAATATGGACATGGGGAATCTAACTTTGAAAACCGCATCTCTTTATCTTTCACGGGAAGCGAGTTACATACCATGTGCACAGCACGTGTACATTTAATTAGCATAAATTAAAGTTCACGTAAATTTCAAAGTCATGGTTACCATGCACCTATATCAATAAAAATTTGTTTTCAGTCTAATATGGAAATGGGGAATCTAATTTTGAAAACCGCATCTCTTTATCTTTTACCGGAAACGAGTTACATATCATGTGTACATCACGTGTACATTTAATTAGCATAAATTAAAGTTCACGTAAATTTCAAAGTCATGGTTACCATGCGCCTATATCAATAAAAATTTGTTTTTAGTCTAATATGGCCATGGGGAATCTAATTATGAAAACCGCATCTCTTTATCTTTTACGGGAAGCGAGTTACATACCATGTGTAAATCACGTGTACATTTAATTAGCATAAATTAAAGTTCACGTAAATTTCAAAGTCATGGTTACCATGCACCTATATCAATAAAAATTTGTTTTCAGTCTAATATGGAAATGGGGAATCTAATTTTGAAAACCGCATCTCTTTATCTTTTACGGGAAGCGAGTTACATACCATGTGCACATCACGTGTACATTTAATTAGCATAAATTAAAGTTCACGTAAATTTCAAAGTCATGGTTACCATGCACCAGTATCAATGAAAATTTGTTTTTGGACTAATATGGCCATAGGGAATTTAATTTTGAAAACGGCATCTCTTCATCTTTGAGTTATATACCATGTGTACATCACGTGTACATTTAATTAGCATAAATTAAAGTTCACGTAAATTTTAAAGTCATGGTTACCATGCACCAATATCCATAAAAATTTGTTTTTAGACTAATATGGACATGGGGAATCTAATTTTGAAAACCGCATCTTTTTATCTTTCACGGGAAGCGAGTTACATATCATGTGCACATCACGTGTACATTTAATTAGCATAAATTAAAGTTCACGTAAATTTCAAAGTCATGGTTACCATGCAGCTATATCAATAAAAATTTGTTTTCAGTCTAATATGGAAATGGGGAATCTAATTATGAAAACCGCATCTCTTTATCTTTTACGGGAAGCGAGTTACATACCATGTGTAAATCACGTGTACATTTAATTAGCATAAATTAAAGTTCACGTAAATTTCAAAGTCATGGTTACCATGCACCTATATCAATAAAAATTTGTTTTCATTCTAATATGGAAATGGGGAATCTAATTTTGAAAACCGCATCTCTTTATCTTTTACGGGAAGCGAGTTACATACCATGTGCACATCACGTGTACATTTAATTAGCATAAATTAAAGTTCACGTAAATTTCAAAGTCATGGTTACCATGCACCAGTATCAATGAAAATTTGTTTTTGGACTAATATGGCCATAGGGAATTTAATTTTGAAAACGGCATCTCTTCATCTTTGAGTTACATACCATGTGTACATCACGTGTACATTTAATTAGCATAAATTAAAGTTCACGTAAATTTTAAAGTCATGGTTACCATGCACCAATATCCATAAAAATGTTTTTAGACTAATATGGACATGGGGAATCTAATTTTGAAAACCGCATCTCTTTATCTTTCACGGGAAGCGAGTTACATATCATGTGCACATCACGTGTACATTTAATTAGCATAAATTAAAGTTCACGTACATTTCAAAGTCATGGTTACCATGCGCCTATATCAATAAAAATTTGTTTTTAGTCTAATATGGCCATGGGGAATCTAATTTTGAAAACCGCATCTCTTTATCTTTTACGGGAAGCGAGTTACATACCATGTGCACATCACGTGTATATTTAATTAGCATAAATTAAAGTTCACGTAAATTTCAAAGTCATGGTTACCATGGACCAGTATCAATGAAAATTTGTTTTTGGACTAATATGGCCATAGGGAATTTAATTTTGAAAACGGCATCTCTTCATCTTTGAGTTACATACCATGTGTACATCACGTGTACATTTAATTAGCATAAATTAAAGTTCACGTAAATTTTAAAGTCATGGTTACCATGCACCAATATCCATAAAAATTTGTTTTTAGACTAATATGGAAATGGGGAATCTAATTTTGAAAACCGCATCTCTTTATCTTTTACGGGAAGCGAGTTACATACCATGTGCACATCACGTGTACATTTAATTAGCATAAATTAAAGTTCACGTAAATTTCAAATTCATGGTTACCTTGCACCAGTATCAATGAAAATTTGTTTTCGGACTAATATGGCCATGGGGAATCTAATTTTGAAAACCGCATCTCTTTATCTTTTACGGAAAGCGAGTTACATACCATGTGCCCATCACGTGTACATTTAATTAGCATAAATTAAAGTTCACGTAAATTTTAAAGTCATGGTTACCATGCACCAATAACCATAAAAATTTGTTTTTAGACTAATATGGACATGGGGAATCTAACTTTGAAAACCGCATCTCTTTATCTTTCACGGGAAGCGAGTTACATACCATGTGCCCATCACGTGTACATTTAATTAGCATAAATTAAAGTTCACGTAAATTTTAAAGTCATGGTTACCATGCACCAATATCCATAAAAATTTGTTTTTAGACTAATATGGACATGGGGAATCTAACTTTGAAAACCGCATCTCTTTATCTTTCACGGGAAGCGAGTTACATACCATGTGCACATCACGTGTACATTTATTTAGCATAAATTAAAGTTCACGTAAATTTCAAAGTCATGGTTACCATGCACCTATATCAATAAAAATTTGTTTTCAGTCTAATATGGAAATGGGGAATCTAATTTTGAAAACCGCATCTCTTTATCTTTTACCGGAAACGAGTTACATATCATGTGTACATCACGTGTACATTTAATTAGCATAAATTAAAGTTCACGTAAATTTCAAAGTCATGGTTACCATGCGCCTATATCAATAAAAATTTGTTTTTAGTCTAATATGGCCATGAGGAATCTAATTATGAAAACCGCATCTCTTTATCTTTTACGGGAAGCGAGTTACATACCATGTGTAAATCACGTGTACATTTAATTAGCATAAATTAAAGTTCACGTAAATTTCAAAGTCATGGTTACCATGCACCTATATCAATAAAAATTTGTTTTCAGTCTAATATGGAAATGGGGAATCTAATTTTGAAAACCGCATCTCTTTATCTTTCACGGGAAGCGAGTTACATACCATGTGCCCATCACGTGTACATTTAATTAGCATAAATTAAAGTTCACGTAAATTTCAAAGTCATGGTTACCATGCACCAGTATCAATGAAAATTTGTTTTTGGACTAATATGGCCATAGGGAATTTAATTTTGAAAACGGCATCTCTTCATCTTTGAGTTACATACCATGTGTACATCACGTGTACATTTAATTAGCATAAATTAAAGTTCACGTAAATTTTAAAGTCATGGTTACCATGCACCAATATCCATAAAAATTTGTTTTTAGACTAATATGGACATGGGGAATCTAATTTTGAAAACCGCATCTCTTTATCTTTCACGGGAAGCGAGTTACATATTATGTGCACATCACGTGTACATTTAATTAGCATAAATTAAAGTTCACGTAAATTTCAAAGTCATGGTTACCATGCACCTATATCAATAAAAATTTGTTTTCAGTCTAATATGGAAATGGGGAATCTAATTATGAAAACCGCATCTCTTTATCTTTTACGGGAAGCGAGTTACATACCATGTGTAAATCACGTGTACATTTAATTAGCATAAATTAAAGTTCACGTAAATTTCAAAGTCATGGTTACCATGCACCTATATCAATAAAAATTTGTTTTCATTCTAATATGGAAATGGGGAATCTAATTTTGAAAACCGCATCTCTTTATCTTTTACGGGAAGCGAGTTACATACCATGTGCACATCACGTGTACATTTAATTAGCATAAATTAAAGTTCACGTAAATTTCAAAGTCATGGTTACCATGCACCAGTATCAATGAAAATTTGTTTTTGGACTAATATGGCCATCGGGAATTTAATTTTGAAAACGGCATCTCTTCATCTTTGAGTTACATACCATGTGTACATCACGTGTACATTTAATTAGCATAAATTAAAGTTCACGTAAATTTTAAAGTCATGGTTACCATGCACCAATATCCATAAAAATTTGTTTTTAGACTAATATGGAAATGGGGAATCTAATTTTGAAAACCGCATCTCTTTATCTTTTACGGGAAGCGAGTTACATACCATGTGCACATTACGTGTACATTTAATTAGCATAAATTAAAGTTCACGTAAATTTCAAATTCATGGTTACCTTGCACCAGTATCAATGAAAATTTGTTTTCGGACTAATATGGCCATGGGGAATCTAATTTTGAAAACCGCATCTCTTTATCTTTTACGGAAAGCGAGTTACATACCATGTGTACATCACGTGTACATTTAATTAGCATAAATTAAAGTTCACGTAAATTTTAAAGTCATGGTTACCATGCACCAATATCCATAAAAATTTGTTTTTAGACTAATATGGAAATGGGGAATCTAATTTTGAAAACCGCATCTCTTTATCTTTTACGGGAAGCGAGTTACATACCATGTGCACATCACGTGTACATTTAATTAGCATAAATTAAAGTTCACGTAAATTTCAAATTCATGGTTACCTTGCACCAGTATCAATGAAAATTTGTTTTCGGACTAATATGGCCATGGGGAATCTAATTTTGAAAACCGCATCTCTTTATCTTTTACGGAAAGCGAGTTACATACCATGTGCCCATCACGTGTACATTTAATTAGCATAAATTAAAGTTCACGTAAATTTCAAAGTCATGGTTACCATGCACCTATATCAATAAAAATTTGTTTTCATTCTAATATGGAAATGGGGAATCTAATTTTGAAAACCGCATCTCTTTATCTTTTACGGGAAGCGAGTTACATACCATGTGCACATCACGTGTACATTTAATTAGCATAAATTAAAGTTCACGTAAATTTCAAAGTCATGGTTACCATGCACCAGTATCAATGAAAATTTGTTTTTGGACTAATATGGCCATCGGGAATTTAATTTTGAAAACGGCATCTCTTCATCTTTGAGTTACATACCATGTGTACATCACGTGTACATTTAATTAGCATAAATTAAAGTTCACGTAAATTTTAAAGTCATGGTTACCATGCACCAATATCCATAAAAATTTGTTTTTAGACTAATATGGAAATGGGGAATCTAATTTTGAAAACCGCATCTCTTTATCTTTTACGGGAAGCGAGTTACATACCATGTGCACATTACGTGTACATTTAATTAGCATAAATTAAAGTTCACGTAAATTTCAAAGTCATGGTTACCATGGACCAGTATCAATGAAAATTTGTTTTTGGACTAATATGGCCATAGGGAATTTAATTTTGAAAACGGCATCTCTTCATCTTTGAGTTACATACCATGTGTACATCACGTGTACATTTAATTAGCATAAATTAAAGTTCACGTAAATTTTAAAGTCATGGTTACCATGCACCAATATCCATAAAAATTTGTTTTTAGACTAATATGGAAATGGGGAATCTAATTTTGAAAACCGCATCTCTTTATCTTTTACGGGAAGCGAGTTACATACCATGTGCACATCACGTGTACATTTAATTAGCATAAATTAAAGTTCACGTAAATTTCAAATTCATGGTTACCTTGCACCAGTATCAATGAAAATTTGTTTTCGGACTAATATGGCCATGGGGAATCTAATTTTGAAAACCGCATCTCTTTATCTTTTACGGAAAGCGAGTTACATACCATGTGCCCATCACGTGTACATTTAATTAGCATAAATTAAAGTTCACGTAAATTTTAAAGTCATGGTTACCATGCACCAATAACCATAAAAATTTGTTTTTAGACTAATATGGACATGGGGAATCTAACTTTGAAAACCGCATCTCTTTATCTTTCACGGGAAGCGAGTTACATACCATGTGCCCATCACGTGTACATTTAATTAGCATAAATTAAAGTTCACGTAAATTTTAAAGTCATGGTTACCATGCACCAATATCCATAAAAATTTGTTTTTAGACTAATATGGACATGGGGAATCTAACTTTGAAAACCGCATCTCTTTATCTTTCACGGGAAGCGAGTTACATACCATGTGCACATCACGTGTACATTTATTTAGCATAAATTAAAGTTCACGTAAATTTCAAAGTCATGGTTACCATGCACCTATATCAATAAAAATTTGTTTTCAGTCTAATATGGAAATGGGGAATCTAATTTTGAAAACCGCATCTCTTTATCTTTTACCGGAAACGAGTTACATATCATGTGTACATCACGTGTACATTTAATTAGCATAAATTAAAGTTCACGTAAATTTCAAAGTCATGGTTACCATGCGCCTATATCAATAAAAATTTGTTTTTAGTCTAATATGGCCATGAGGAATCTAATTATGAAAACCGCATCTCTTTATCTTTTACGGGAAGCGAGTTACATACCATGTGTAAATCACGTGTACATTTAATTAGCATAAATTAAAGTTCACGTAAATTTCAAAGTCATGGTTACCATGCACCTATATCAATAAAAATTTGTTTTCAGTCTAATATGGAAATGGGGAATCTAATTTTGAAAACCGCATCTCTTTATCTTTTACGGGAAGCGAGTTACATACCATGTGCACATCACGTGTACATTTAATTAGCATAAATTAAAGTTCACGTAAATTTCAAAGTCATGGTTACCATGCACCAGTATCAATGAAAATTTGTTTTTGGACTAATATGGCCATAGGGAATTTAATTTTGAAAACGGCATCTCTTCATCTTTGAGTTACATACCATGTGTACATCACGTGTACATTTAATTAGCATAAATTAAAGTTCACGTAAATTTTAAAGTCATGGTTACCATGCACCAATATCCATAAAAATTTGTTTTTAGACTAATATGGAAATGGGGAATCTAATTTTGAAAACCGCATCTCTTTATCTTTTACGGGAAGCGAGTTACATACCATGTGCACATTACGTGTACATTTAATTAGCATAAATTAAAGTTCACGTAAATTTCAAAGTCATGGATACCTTGCACCAGTATCAATGAAAATTTGTTTTCGGACTAATATGGCCATGGGGAATCTAATTTTGAAAACCGCATCTCTTTATCTTTTACCGGAAACGAGTTACATATCATGTGTACATCACGTGTACATTTAATTAGCATAAATTAAAGTTCACGTAAATTTTAAAGTCATGGTTACCATGCACCAATATCCATAAAAATTTGTTTTCAGTCTAATATGGAAATGGGGAATCTAACTTTGAAAACCGCATCTCTTTATCTTTCACGGGAAGCGAGTTACATACCATGTGCCCATCACGTGTACATTTAATTAGCATAAATTAAAGTTCACGTAAATTCTAAAGTCATGGTTACCATGCACCAATATCCATAAAAATTTGTTTTTAGACTAATATGGAAATGGGGAATCTAATTTTGAAAACCGCATCTCTTTATCTTTTACGGGAAGCGAGTTACATACCATGTGCCCATCACGTGTACATTTAATTAGCATAAATTAAAGTTCACGTAAATTCTAAAGTCATGGTTACCATGCACCAATATCCATAAAAATTTGTTTTTGGACTAATATAGCCATGGGGAATCTAATTTTGAAAACCGCATCTCTTTATCTTTTACGAGAAGCGAGTTACATACCATGTGTAAATCACGTGTACATTTAATTAGCATAAATTAAAGTTCACGTAAATTTCAAAGTCATGGTTACCATGCACCTATATCAATAAAAATTTGTTTTCAGTCTAATATGGAAATGGGGAATCTAATTTTGAAAACCGCATCTCTTTATCTTTTACGGGAAGCGAGTTACATACCATGTGCACATCACGTGTACATTTAATTAGCATAAATTAAAGTTCACGTAAATTTCAAAGTCATAGTTACCATGCACCAGTATCAATGAAAATTTGTTTTTGGACTAATATGGCCATCGGGAATTTAATTTTGAAAACGGCATCTCTTCATCTTTGAGTTACATACCATGTGTACATCACGTGTACATTTAATTAGCATAAATTAAAGTTCACGTAAATTTTAAAGTCATGGTTACCATGCACCAATATCCATAAAAATTTGTTTTCAGTCTAATATGGAAATGGGGAATCTAATTTTGAAAACCGCATCTCTTTATCTTTTACGGGAAGCGAGTTACATACCATGTGCACATCACGTGTACATTTAATTAGCATAAATTAAAGTTCACGTAAATTTCAAAGTCATGGTTACCATGCACCAGTATCAATGAAAATTTGTTTTTGGACTAATATGGCCATAGGGAATTTAATTTTGAAAACGGCATCTCTTCATCTTTGAGTTACATACCATGTGTACATCACGTGTACATTTAATTAGCATAAATTAAAGTTCACGTAAATTTTAAAGTCATGGTTACCATGCACCAATATCCATAAAAATTTGTTTTTAGACTAATATGGAAATGGGGAATCTAATTTTGAAAACCGCATCTCTTTATCTTTTACGGGAAGCGAGTTACATACCATGTGCACATTACGTGTACATTTAATTAGCATAAATTAAAGTTCACGTAAATTTCAAAGTCATGGATACCTTGCACCAGTATCAATGAAAATTTGTTTTCGGACTAATATGGCCATGGGGAATCTAATTTTGAAAACCGCATCTCTTTATCTTTTACCGGAAACGAGTTACATATCATGTGTACATCACGTGTACATTTAATTAGCATAAATTAAAGTTCACGTAAATTTTAAAGTCATGGTTACCATGCACCAATATCCATAAAAATTTGTTTTCAGTCTAATATGGAAATGGGGAATCTAACTTTGAAAACCGCATCTCTTTATCTTTCACGGGAAGCGAGTTACATACCATGTGCCCATCACGTGTACATTTAATTAGCATAAATTAAAGTTCACGTAAATTCTAAAGTCATGGTTACCATGCACCAATATCCATAAAAATTTGTTTTTAGACTAATATGGAAATGGGGAATCTAATTTTGAAAACCGCATCTCTTTATCTTTTACGGGAAGCGAGTTACATACCATGTGCCCATCACGTGTACATTTAATTAGCATAAATTAAAGTTCACGTAAATTCTAAAGTCATGGTTACCATGCACCAATATCCATAAAAATTTGTTTTTGGACTAATATAGCCATGGGGAATCTAATTTTGAAAACCGCATCTCTTTATCTTTTACGAGAAGCGAGTTACATACCATGTGTAAATCACGTGTACATTTAATTAGCATAAATTAAAGTTCACGTAAATTTCAAAGTCATGGTTACCATGCACCTATATCAATAAAAATTTGTTTTCAGTCTAATATGGAAATGGGGAATCTAATTTTGAAAACCGCATCTCTTTATCTTTTACGGGAAGCGAGTTACATACCATGTGCACATCACGTGTACATTTAATTAGCATAAATTAAAGTTCACGTAAATTTCAAAGTCATAGTTACCATGCACCAGTATCAATGAAAATTTGTTTTTGGACTAATATGGCCATCGGGAATTTAATTTTGAAAACGGCATCTCTTCATCTTTGAGTTACATACCATGTGTACATCACGTGTACATTTAATTAGCATAAATTAAAGTTCACGTAAATTTTAAAGTCATGGTTACCATGCACCAATATCCATAAAAATTTGTTTTCAGTCTAATATGGAAATGGGGAATCTAACTTTGAAAACCGCATCTCTTTATCTTTCACGGGAAGCGAGTTACATACCATGTGCACATCACGTGTACATTTAATTAGCATAAATTAAAGTTCACGTAAATTTCAAAGTCATGGTTACCATGCACCAGTATCAATGAAAATTTGTTTTTGGACTAATATGGCCATCGGGAATTTAATTTTGAAAACGGCATCTCTTCATCTTTGAGTTACATACCATGTGTACATCACGTGTACATTTAATTAGCATAAATTAAAGTTCACGTAAATTTTAAAGTCATGGTTACCATGCACCAATATCCATAAAAATTTGTTTTCAGTCTAATATGGAAATGGGGAATCTAATTTTGAAAACCGCATCTCTTTATCTTTTACCGGAAACGAGTTACATATCATGTGTACATCACGTGTACATTTAATTAGCATAAATTAAAGTTCACGAAAATTTTAAAGTCATGGTTACCATGCACCAATATCCATAAAAATTTGTTTTTAGACTAATATGGACATGGGGAATCTAATTTTGAAAACCGCATCTCTTTATCTTTCACGGGAAGCGAGTTACATATCATGTGCACATCACGTGTACATTTAATTAGCATAAATTAAAGTTCACGTAAATTTCAAAGTCATGGTTACCATGCACCTATATCAATAAAAATTTGTTTTCAGTCTAATATGGAAATGGGGAATCTAATTATGAAAACCGCATCTCTTTATCTTTTACGGGAAGCGAGTTACATACCATGTGTAAAACACGTTTACATTTAATTAGCATAAATTAAAGTTCACGTAAATTTCAAAGTCATGGTTACCATGCACCTATATCAATAAAAATTTGTTTTCAGTCTAATATGGAAATGGGGAATCTAATTTTGAAAACCGCATCTCTTTATCTTTTACGGGAAGCGAGTTACATACCATGTGCACATCACGTGTACATTTAATTAGCATAAATTAAAGTTCACGTAAATTTCAAAGTCATGGTTACCATGCACCAGTATCAATGAAAATTTGTTTTTGGACTAATATGGCCATAGGGAATTTAATTTTGAAAACGGCATCTCTTCATCTTTGAGTTACATACCATGTGTACATCACGTGTACATTTAATTAGCATAAATTAAAGTTCACGTAAATTTTAAAGTCATGGTTACCATGCACCAATATCCATAAAAATTTGTTTTTAGACTAATATGGAAATGGGGAATCTAATTTTGAAAACCGCATCTCTTTATCTTTTACGGGAAGCGAGTTACATACCATGTGCACATTACGTGTACATTTAATTAGCATAAATTAAAGTTCACGTAAATTTCAAAGTCATGGATACCTTGCACCAGTATCAATGAAAATTTGTTTTCGGACTAATATGGCCATGGGGAATCTAATTTTGAAAACCGCATCTCTTTATCTTTTACCGGAAACGAGTTACATATCATGTGTACATCACGTGTACATTTAATTAGCATAAATTAAAGTTCACGTAAATTTTAAAGTCATGGTTACCATGCACCAATATCCATAAAAATTTGTTTTCAGTCTAATATGGAAATGGGGAATCTAACTTTGAAAACCGCATCTCTTTATCTTTCACGGGAAGCGAGTTACATACCATGTGCCCATCACGTGTACATTTAATTAGCATAAATTAAAGTTCACGTAAATTCTAAAGTCATGGTTACCATGCACCAATATCCATAAAAATTTGTTTTTAGACTAATATGGAAATGGGGAATCTAATTTTGAAAACCGCATCTCTTTATCTTTTACGGGAAGCGAGTTACATACCATGTGCCCATCACGTGTACATTTAATTAGCATAAATTAAAGTTCACGTAAATTCTAAAGTCATGGTTACCATGCACCAATATCCATAAAAATTTGTTTTTGGACTAATATAGCCATGGGGAATCTAATTTTGAAAACCGCATCTCTTTATCTTTTACGAGAAGCGAGTTACATACCATGTGTAAATCACGTGTACATTTAATTAGCATAAATTAAAGTTCACGTAAATTTCAAAGTCATGGTTACCATGCACCTATATCAATAAAAATTTGTTTTCAGTCTAATATGGAAATGGGGAATCTAATTTTGAAAACCGCATCTCTTTATCTTTTACGGGAAGCGAGTTACATACCATGTGCACATCACGTGTACATTTAATTAGCATAAATTAAAGTTCACGTAAATTTCAAAGTCATAGTTACCATGCACCAGTATCAATGAAAATTTGTTTTTGGACTAATATGGCCATCGGGAATTTAATTTTGAAAACGGCATCTCTTCATCTTTGAGTTACATACCATGTGTACATCACGTGTACATTTAATTAGCATAAATTAAAGTTCACGTAAATTTTAAAGTCATGGTTACCATGCACCAATATCCATAAAAATTTGTTTTCAGTCTAATATGGAAATGGGGAATCTAACTTTGAAAACCGCATCTCTTTATCTTTCACGGGAAGCGAGTTACATACCATGTGCACATCACGTGTACATTTAATTAGCATAAATTAAAGTTCACGTAAATTTCAAAGTCATGGTTACCATGCACCAGTATCAATGAAAATTTGTTTTTGGACTAATATGGCCATCGGGAATTTAATTTTGAAAACGGCATCTCTTCATCTTTGAGTTACATACCATGTGTACATCACGTGTACATTTAATTAGCATAAATTAAAGTTCACGTAAATTTTAAAGTCATGGTTACCATGCACCAATATCCATAAAAATTTGTTTTCAGTCTAATATGGAAATGGGGAATCTAATTTTGAAAACCGCATCTCTTTATCTTTTACCGGAAACGAGTTACATATCATGTGTACATCACGTGTACATTTAATTAGCATAAATTAAAGTTCACGAAAATTTTAAAGTCATGGTTACCATGCACCAATATCCATAAAAATTTGTTTTCAGTCTAATATGGAAATGGGGAATCTAATTTTGAAAACCGCATCTCTTTATCTTTCACGGGAAGCGAGTTACATATCATGTGCACATCACGTGTACATTTAATTAGCATAAATTAAAGTTCACGTAAATTTCAAAGTCATGGTTACCATGCACCTATATCAATAAAAATTTGTTTTCAGTCTAATATGGAAATGGGGAATCTAATTATGAAAACCGCATCTCTTTATCTTTTACGGGAAGCGAGTTACATACCATGTGTAAAACACGTTTACATTTAATTAGCATAAATTAAAGTTCACGTAAATTTCAAAGTCATGGTTACCATGCACCTATATCAATAAAAATTTGTTTTCAGTCTAATATGGAAATGGGGAATCTAATTTTGAAAACCGCATCTCTTTATCTTTTACGGGAAGCGAGTTACATACCATGTGCACATCACGTGTACATTTAATTAGCATAAATTAAAGTTCACGTAAATTTCAAAGTCATGGTTACCATGCACCAGTATCAATGAAAATTTGTTTTTGGACTAATATGGCCATCGGGAATTTAATTTTGAAAACGGCATCTCTTCATCTTTGAGTTACATACCATGTGTACATCACGTGTACATTTAATTAGCATAAATTAAAGTTCACGTAAATTTTAACATGGGGAATCTAATTATGAAAACCGCATCTCTTTATCTTTTACGGGAAGCGAGTTACATACCATGTGTAAATCACGTGTACATTTAATTAGCATAAATTAAAGTTCACGTAAATTTCAAAGTCATGGTTACCATGCACCTATATCAATAAAAATTTGTTTTCAGTCTAATATGGAAATGGGGAATCTAATTTTAAAAACCGCATCTCTTTATCTTTTACGGGAAGCGAGTTACATACCATGTGCACATCACGTGTACATTTAATTAGCATAAATTAAAGTTCACGTAAATTTCAAAGTCATGGTTACCATGCACCAGTATCAATGAAAATTTGTTTTTGGACTAATATGGCCATCGGGAATTTAATTTTGAAAACGGCATCTCTTCATCTTTGAGTTACATACCATGTGTACATCACGTGTACATTTAATTAGCATAAATTAAAGTTCACGTAAATTTTAAAGTCATGGTTACCATGCACCAATATCCATAAAAATTTGTTTTTAGACTAATATGGAAATGGGGAATCTAATTTTGAAAACCGCATCTCTTTATCTTTTACGGGAAGCGAGTTACATACCATGTGCACATCACGTGTACATTTAATTAGCATAAATTAAAGTTCACGTAAATTTCAAAGTCATGGTTACCATGCACCTATATCAATAAAAATTTGTTTTCAGTCTAATATGGAAATGGGGAATCTAATTTTGAAAACCGCATCTCTTTATCTTTTACCGGAAACGAGTTACATATCATGTGTACATCACGTGTACATTTAATTAGCATAAATTAAAGTTCACGTAAATTTTAAAGTCATGGTTACCATGCACCAATATCCATAAAAATTTGTTTTTAGACTAATATGGACATGGGGAATCTAATTTTGAAAACCGCATCTCTTTATCTTTCACGGGAAGCGAGTTACATATCATGTGCACATCACGTGTACATTTAATTAGCATAAATTAAAGTTCACGTAAATTTCAAAGTCATGGTTACCATGCACCTATATCAATAAAAATTTGTTTTCAGTCTAATATGGAAATGGGGAATCTAATTATGAAAACCGCATCTCTTTATCTTTTACGGGAAGCGAGTTACATACCATGTGTAAATCACGTGTACATTTAATTAGCATAAATTAAAGTTCACGTAAATTTCAAAGTCATGGTTACCATGCACCTATATCAATAAAAATTTGTTTTTAGACTAATATGGGAATGGGGAATCTAATTTTGAAAACCGCATCTCTTTATCTTTTACGGGAAGCGAGTTACATACCATGTGCACATCACGTGTACATTTAATTAGCATAAATTAAAGTTCACGTAAATTTCAAAGTCATGGTTACCATGCACCAGTATCAATGAAAATTTGTTTTTGGACTAATATGGCCATCGGGAATTTAATTTTGAAAACGGCATCTCTTCATCTTTGAGTTACATACCATGTGTACATCACGTGTACATTTAATTAGCATAAATTAAAGTTCACGTAAATTTCAAAGTCATGGTTACCATGCGCCTATATCAATAAAAATTTGTTTTTAGTCTAATATGGCCATGGGGAATCTAATTATGAAAACCGCATCTCTTTATCTTTTACGGGAAGCGAGTTACATACCATGTGCACATCACGTGTACATTTAATTAGCATAAATTAAAGTTCACGTAAATTTCAAAGTCATGGTTACCTTGCACCAGTATCAATGAAAATTTGTTTTCGGACTAATATGGCCATGGGGAATCTAATTTTGAAAACCGCATCTCTTTATCTTTTACCGGAAACGAGTTACATATCATGTGTACATCACGTGTACATTTAATTAGCATAAATTAAAGTTCACGTAAATTTTAAAGTCATGGTTACCATGCACCAATATCCATAAAAATTTGTTTTCAGTCTAATATGGAAATGGGGAATCTAACTTTGAAAACCGCATATCTTTATCTTTCACGGGAAGCGAGTTACATACCATGTGCCCATCACGTGTACATTTAATTAGCATAAATTAAAGTTCACGTAAATTTTAAAGTCATGGTTACCATGCACCAATATCCATAAAAATTTGTTTTCAGTCTAATATGGAAATGGGGAATCTAATTTTGAAAACCGCATCTCTTTATCTTTTACCGGAAACGAGTTACATATCATGTGTACATCACGTGTACATTTAATTAGCATAAATTAAAGTTCACGTAAATTTTAAAGTCATGGTTACCATGCACCAATATCCATAAAAATTTGTTTTTAGACTAATATGGAAATGGGGCATCTAATTTTGAAAACCGCATCTCTTTATCTTTTACGGGAAGCGAGTTACATACCATGTGCACATCACGTGTACATTTAATTAGCATAAATTAAAGTTCACGTAAATTCTAAAGTCATAGTTACCATGCACCAATATCCATAAAAATTTGTTTTTAGACTAATATGGAAATGGGGAATCTAATTTTGAAAACCGCATCTCTTTATCTTTTACGGGAAGCGAGTTACATACCATGTGCACATCACGTGTACATTTAATTAGCATAAATTAAAGTTCACGTAAATTCTAAAGTCATGGTTACCATGCACCAATATCCATAAAAATTTGTTTTCAGTCTAATATGGAAATGGGGAATCTAACTTTGAAAACCGCATCTCTTTATCTTTCACGGGAAGCGAGTTACATACCATGTGCCCATCACGTGTACATTTAATTAGCATAAATTAAAGTTCACGTAAATTCTAAAGTCATGGTTACCATGCACCAATATCCATAAAAATTTGTTTTTAGACTAATATGGAAATGGGGAATCTAATTTTGAAAACCGCATCTCTTTATCTTTTACGGGAAGCGAGTTACATACCATGTGCCCATCACGTGTACATTTAATTAGCATAAATTAAAGTTCACGTAAATTCTAAAGTCATGGTTACCATGCACCAATATCCATAAAAATTTGTTTTTGGACTAATATAGCCATGGGGAATCTAATTTTGAAAACCGCATCTCTTTATCTTTTACGAGAAGCGAGTTACATACCATGTGTAAATCACGTGTACATTTAATTAGCATAAATTAAAGTTCACGTAAATTTCAAAGTCATGGTTACCATGCACCAGTATCAATGAAAATTTGTTTTTGGACTAATATGGCCATCGGGAATTTAATTTTGAAAACGGCATCTCTTCATCTTTGAGTTACATACCATGTGTACATCACGTGTACATTTAATTAGCATAAATTAAAGTTCACGTAAATTTTAAAGTCATGGTTACCATGCACCAATATCCATAAAAATTTGTTTTTAGACTAATATGGAAATGGGGAATCTAATTTTGAAAACCGCATCTCTTTATCTTTTACGGCAAGCGAGTTACATACCATGTGCACATCACGTGTACATTTAATTAGCATAAATTAAAGTTCACGTAAATTTCAAAGTCATGGTTACCTTGCACCAGTATCAATGAAAATTTGTTTTCGGACTAATATGGCCATGGGGAATCTAATTTTGAAAACCGCATCTCTTTATCTTTTACCGGAAACGAGTTACATATCATGTGTACATCACGTGTACATTTAATTAGCATAAATTAAAGTTCACGTAAATTTTAAAGTCATGGTTACCATGCACCAATATCCATAAAAATTTGTTTTCAGTCTAATATGGAAATGGGGAATCTAACTTTGAAAACCGCATATCTTTATCTTTCACGGGAAGCGAGTTACATACCATGTGCCCATCACGTGTACATTTAATTAGCATAAATTAAAGTTCACGTAAATTTTAAAGTCATGGTTACCATGCACCAATATCCATAAAAATTTGTTTTCAGTCTAATATGGAAATGGGGAATCTAATTTTGAAAACCGCATCTCTTTATCTTTTACCGGAAACGAGTTACATATCATGTGTACATCACGTGTACATTTAATTAGCATAAATTAAAGTTCACGTAAATTTTAAAGTCATGGTTACCATGCACCAATATCCATAAAAATTTGTTTTTAGACTAATATGGAAATGGGGAATCTAATTTTGAAAACCGCATCTCTTTATCTTTTACGGGAAGCGAGTTACATACCATGTGCACATCACGTGTACATTTAATTAGCATAAATTAAAGTTCACGTAAATTCTAAAGTCATGGTTACCATGCACCAATATCCATAAAAATTTGTTTTTAGACTAATATGGAAATGGGGAATCTAATTTTGAAAACCGCATCTCTTTATCTTTTACGGGAAGCGAGTTACATACCATGTGCACATCACGTGTACATTTAATTAGCATAAATTAAAGTTCACGTAAATTCTAAAGTCATGGTTACCATGCACCAATATCCATAAAAATTTGTTTTCAGTCTAATATGGAAATGGGGAATCTAACTTTGAAAACCGCATCTCTTTATCTTTCACGGGAAGCGAGTTACATACCATGTGCCCATCACGTGTACATTTAATTAGCATAAATTAAAGTTCACGTAAATTCTAAAGTCATGGTTACCATGCACCAATATCCATAAAAATTTGTTTTTAGACTAATATGGAAATGGGGAATCTAATTTTGAAAACCGCATCTCTTTATCTTTTACGGGAAGCGAGTTACATACCATGTGCCCATCACGTGTACATTTAATTAGCATAAATTAAAGTTCACGTAAATTCTAAAGTCATGGTTACCATGCACCAATATCCATAAAAATTTGTTTTTGGACTAATATAGCCATGGGGAATCTAATTTTGAAAACCGCATCTCTTTATCTTTTACGAGAAGCGAGTTACATACCATGTGTAAATCACGTGTACATTTAATTAGCATAAATTAAAGTTCACGTAAATTTCAAAGTCATGGTTACCATGCACCTATATCAATAAAAATTTGTTTTCAGTCTAATATGGAAATGGGGAATCTAATTTTGAAAACCGCATCTCTTTATCTTTTACGGGAAGCGAGTTACATACCATGTGCACATCACGTGTACATTTAATTAGCATAAATTAAAGTTCACGTAAATTTCAAAGTCATAGTTACCATGCACCAGTATCAATGAAAATTTGTTTTTGGACTAATATGGCCATCGGGAATTTAATTTTGAAAACGGCATCTCTTCATCTTTGAGTTACATACCATGTGTACATCACGTGTACATTTAATTAGCATAAATTAAAGTTCACGTAAATTTTAAAGTCATGGTTACCATGCACCAATATCCATAAAAATTTGTTTTCAGTCTAATATGGAAATGGGGAATCTAACTTTGAAAACCGCATCTCTTTATCTTTCACGGGAAGCGAGTTACATACCATGTGCACATCACGTGTACATTTAATTAGCATAAATTAAAGTTCACGTAAATTTCAAAGTCATGGTTACCATGCACCAGTATCAATGAAAATTTGTTTTTGGACTAATATGGCCATCGGGAATTTAATTTTGAAAACGGCATCTCTTCATCTTTGAGTTACATACCATGTGTACATCACGTGTACATTTAATTAGCATAAATTAAAGTTCACGTAAATTTTAAAGTCATGGTTACCATGCACCAATATCCATAAAAATTTGTTTTCAGTCTAATATGGAAATGGGGAATCTAACTTTGAAAACCGCATCTCTTTATCTTTCACGGGAAGCGAGTTACATACCATGTGCACATCACGTGTACATTTAATTAGCATAAATTAAAGTTCACGTAAATTTCAAAGTCATGGTTACCATGCACCAGTATCAATGAAAATTTGTTTTTGGACTAATATGGCCATCGGGAATTTAATTTTGAAAACGGCATCTCTTCATCTTTGAGTTACATACCATGTGTACATCACGTGTACATTTAATTAGCATAAATTAAAGTTCACGTAAATTTTAAAGTCATGGTTACCATGCACCAATATCCATAAAAATTTGTTTTCAGTCTAATATGGAAATGGGGAATCTAATTTTGAAAACCGCATCTCTTTATCTTTTACCGGAAACGAGTTACATATCATGTGTACATCACGTGTACATTTAATTAGCATAAATTAAAGTTCACGAAAATTTTAAAGTCATGGTTACCATGCACCAATATCCATAAAAATTTGTTTTTAGACTAATATGGACATGGGGAATCTAATTTTGAAAACCGCATCTCTTTATCTTTCACGGGAAGCGAGTTACATATCATGTGCACATCACGTGTACATTTAATTAGCATAAATTAAAGTTCACGTAAATTTCAAAGTCATGGTTACCATGCACCTATATCAATAAAAATTTGTTTTCAGTCTAATATGGAAATGGGGAATCTAATTATGAAAACCGCATCTCTTTATCTTTTACGGGAAGCGAGTTACATACCATGTGTAAATCACGTGTACATTTAATTAGCATAAATTAAAGTTCACGTAAATTTCAAAGTCATGGTTACCATGCACCTATATCAATAAAAATTTGTTTTCAGTCTAATATGGAAATGGGGAATCTAATTTTGAAAACCGCATCTCTTTATCTTTTACGGGAAGCGAGTTACATACCATGTGCACATCACGTGTACATTTAATTAGCATAAATTAAAGTTCACGTAAATTTCAAAGTCATGGTTACCATGCACCAGTATCAATGAAAATTTGTTTTTGGACTAATATGGCCATCGGGAATTTAATTTTGAAAACGGCATCTCTTCATCTTTGAGTTACATACCATGTGTACATCACGTGTACATTTAATTAGCATAAATTAAAGTTCACGTAAATTTTAACATGGGGAATCTAATTATGAAAACCGCATCTCTTTATCTTTTACGGGAAGCGAGTTACATACCATGTGTAAATCACGTGTACATTTAATTAGCATAAATTAAAGTTCACGTAAATTTCAAAGTCATGGTTACCATGCACCTATATCAATAAAAATTTGTTTTCAGTCTAATATGGAAATGGGGAATCTAATTTTAAAAACCGCATCTCTTTATCTTTTACGGGAAGCGAGTTACATACCATGTGCACATCACGTGTACATTTAATTAGCATAAATTAAAGTTCACGTAAATTTCAAAGTCATGGTTACCATGCACCAGTATCAATGAAAATTTGTTTTTGGACTAATATGGCCATCGGGAATTTAATTTTGAAAACGGCATCTCTTCATCTTTGAGTTACATACCATGTGTACATCACGTGTACATTTAATTAGCATAAATTAAAGTTCACGTAAATTTTAAAGTCATGGTTACCATGCACCAATATCCATAAAAATTTGTTTTTAGACTAATATGGAAATGGGGAATCTAATTTTGAAAACCGCATCTCTTTATCTTTTACGGGAAGCGAGTTACATACCATGTGCACATCACGTGTACATTTAATTAGCATAAATTAAAGTTCACGTAAATTTCAAAGTCATGGTTACCATGCACCTATATCAATAAAAATTTGTTTTCAGTCTAATATGGAAATGGGGAATCTAATTTTGAAAACCGCATCTCTTTATCTTTCACGGGAAGCGAGTTACATATCATGTGCACATCACGTGTACATTTAATTAGCATAAATTAAAGTTCACGTAAATTTCAAAGTCATGGTTACCATGCACCTATATCAATAAAAATTTGTTTTCAGTCTAATATGGAAATGGGGAATCTAATTTTGAAAACCGCATCTCTTTATCTTTTACGGGAAGCGAGTTACATACCATGTGCACATCACGTGTTCATTTAATTAGCATAAATTAAAGTTCACGTAAATTTCAAAGTCATGGTTACCATGCACCAGTATCAATGAAAATTTGTTTTTGGACTAACATGGCCATCGGGAATTTAATTTTGAAAACGGCATCTCTTCATCTTTGAGTTACATACCATGTGTACATCACGTGTACATTTAATTAGCATAAATTAAAGTTCACGTAAATTTTAACATGGGGAATCTAATTATGAAAACCGCATCTCTTTATCTTTTACGGGAAGCGAGTTACATACCATGTGTAAATCACGTGTACATTTAATTAGCATAAATTAAAGTTCACGTAAATTTCAAAGTCATGGTTACCATGCACCTATATCAATAAAAATTTGTTTTCAGTCTAATATGGAAATGGGGAATCTAATTTTAAAAACCGCATCTCTTTATCTTTTACGGGAAGCGAGTTACATACCATGTGCACATCACGTGTACATTTAATTAGCATAAATTAAAGTTCACGTAAATTTCAAAGTCATGGTTACCATGCACCAGTATCAATGAAAATTTGTTTTTGGACTAATATGGCCATCGGGAATTTAATTTTGAAAACGGCATCTCTTCATCTTTGAGTTACATACCATGTGTACATCACGTGTACATTTAATTAGCATAAATTAAAGTTCACGTAAATTTTAAAGTCATGGTTACCATGCACCAATATCCATAAAAATTTGTTTTTAGACTAATATGGAAATGGGGAATCTAATTTTGAAAACCGCATCTCTTTATCTTTTACGGCAAGCGAGTTACATACCATGTGCACATCACGTGTACATTTAATTAGCATAAATTAAAGTTCACGTAAATTTCAAAGTCATGGTTACCTTGCACCAGTATCAATGAAAATTTGTTTTCGGACTAATATGGCCATGGGGAATCTAATTTTGAAAACCGCATCTCTTTATCTTTTACCGGAAACGAGTTACATATCATGTGTACATCACGTGTACATTTAATTAGCATAAATTAAAGTTCACGTAAATTTTAAAGTCATGGTTACCATGCACCAATATCCATAAAAATTTGTTTTCAGTCTAATATGGAAATGGGGAATCTAACTTTGAAAACCGCATATCTTTATCTTTCACGGGAAGCGAGTTACATACCATGTGCCCATCACGTGTACATTTAATTAGCATAAATTAAAGTTCACGTAAATTTTAAAGTCATGGTTACCATGCACCAATATCCATAAAAATTTGTTTTTAGACTAATATGGAAATGGGGAATCTAATTTTGAAAACCGCATCTCTTTATCTTTTACGGGAAGCGAGTTACATACCATGTGCACATCACGTGTACATTTAATTAGCATAAATTAAAGTTCACGTAAATTTCAAAGTCATGTTTACCATGCGCCTATATCAATAAAAATTTGTTTTTAGTCTAATATGGCCATGGGGAATCTAATTATGAAAACCGCATCTCTTCATCTTTTACGGGAAGCGAGTTACATACCATGTGTAAATCACGTGTACATTTAATTAGCATAAATTAAAGTTCACGTAAATTTCAAAGTCATGGTTACCATGCACCTATATCAATAAAAATTTGTTTTCAGTCTAATATGGAAATGGGGAATCTAATTTTGAAAACCGCATCTGTTTATCTTTCACGGGAAGCGAGTTACATACCATGTGCACATCACGTGTACATTTAATTAGCATAAATTAAAGTTCACGTAAATTTCAAAGTCATGGTTACCATGCACCAGTATCAATGAAAATTTGTTTTTGGACTAATATGGCCATCGGGAATTTAATTTTGAAAACGGCATCTCTTCATCTTTGAGTTACATACCATGTGTACATCACGTGTACATTTAATTAGCATAAATTAAAGTTCACGTAAATTTTAAAGTCATGGTTACCATGCACCAATATCCATAAAAATTTGTTTTAAGACTAATATGGAAATGCGGAATCTAATTTTGAAAACCGCATCTCTTTATCTTTTACCGGAAACGAGTTACATACCATGTGCACATCACGTGTACATTTAATTAGCATAAATTAAAGTTCACGTAAATTTCAAAGTCATGGTTACTTTGCACCAGTATCAATGAAAATTTGTTTTCGGACTAATATGGCCATGGGGAATCTAATTTTGAAAACCGCATCTCTTTATCTTTTACGGGAAGCGAGTTACATACCATGTGCACATCACGTGTACATTTAATTAGCATAAATTAAAGTTCACGTAAATTTTAAAGTCATGTTTACCATGCACCAATATCCATAAAAATTTGTTTTTAGACTAATATGGAAATGGGGAATCTAATTTTGAAAACCGCATCTCTTTATCTTTTACGGGAAGCGAGTTACATACCATGTGCACATCACGTGTACATTTAATTAGCATAAATTAAAGTTCACGTAAATTTCAAAGTCATGGTTACCATGCACCTATATCAATAAAAATTTGTTTTCAGTCTAATATGGAAATGGGGAATCTAATTTTGAAAACCGCATCTCTTTATCTTTTACCGGAAACGAGTTACATACCATGTGCACATCACGTGTACATTTAATTAGCATAAATTAAAGTTCACGTAAATTTCAAAGTCATGGTTACCATGCACCTATATCAATAAAAATTTGTTTTCAGTCTAATATGGAAATGGGGAATCTAATTTTGAAAACCGCATCTCTTTATCTTTTACGGGAAGCGAGTTACATACCATGTGCACATCACGTGTACATTTAATTAGCATAAATTAAAGTTCACGTAAATTTCAAAGTCATGGTTACCATGCACCAGTAACAATGAAAATTTGTTTTTGGACTAATATGGCCATCGGGAATTTAATTTTGAAAACGGCATCTCTTCATCTTTGAGTTACATACCATGTGTACATCACGTGTACATGTAATTAGCATAAATTAAAGTTCACGTAAATTTTAAAGTCATGGTTACCATGCACCAATATCCATAAAAATTTGTTTTTAGACTAATATGGAAATGGGGAATCTAATTTTGAAAACCGCATCTCTTTATCTTTTACGGGAAGCGAGTTACATACCATGTGCACATCACGTGTACATTTAATTAGCATAAATTAAAGTTCACGTAAATTTCAAAGTCATGGTTACCATGCACCAGTAACAATGAAAATTTGTTTTTGGACTAATATGGCCATCGGGAATTTAATTTTGAAAACGGCATCTCTTCATCTTTGAGTTACATACCATGTGCACATCACGTGTACATTTAATTAGCATAAATTAAAGTTCACGTAAATTTCAAAGTCATGGTTACCTTGCACCAGTATCAATGAAAATTTGTTTTCGGACTAATATGGCCATGGGGAATCTAATTTTGAAAACCGCATCTCTTTATCTTTTACGGGAAGCGAGTTACATACCATGTGCACATCACGTGTACATTTAATTAGCATAAATTAAAGTTCACGTAAATTTCAAAGTCATGGTTACCATGCACCAGTAACAATGAAAATTTGTTTTTGGACTAATATGGCCATCGGGAATTTAATTTTGAAAACGGCATCTCTTCATCTTTGAGTTACATACCATGTGTACATCACGTGTACATGTAATTAGCATAAATTAAAGTTCACGTAAATTTTAAAGTCATGGTTACCATGCACCAATATCCATAAAAATTTGTTTTTAGACTAATATGGAAATGGGGAATCTAATTTTGAAAACCGCATCTCTTTATCTTTTACGGGAAGCGAGTTACATACCATGTGCACATCACGTGTACATTTAATTAGCATAAATTAAAGTTCACGTAAATTTCAAAGTCATGGTTACCATGCACCAGTAACAATGAAAATTTGTTTTTGGACTAATATGGCCATCGGGAATTTAATTTTGAAAACGGCATCTCTTCATCTTTGAGTTACATACCATGTGCACATCACGTGTACATTTAATTAGCATAAATTAAAGTTCACGTAAATTTCAAAGTCATGGTTACCTTGCACCAGTATCAATGAAAATTTGTTTTCGGACTAATATGGCCATGGGGAATCTAATTTTGAAAACCGCATCTCTTTATCTTTTACGGGAAGCGAGTTACATACCATGTGCACATCACGTGTACATTTAATTAGCATAAATTAAAGTTCACGTAAATTTTAAAGTCATGTTTACCATGCACCAATATCCATAAAAATTTGTTTTTAGACTAATATGGAAATGGGGAATCTAATTTTGAAAACCGCATCTCTTTATCTTTTACGGGAAGCGAGTTACATACCATGTGCACATCACGTGTACATTTAATTAGCATAAATTAAAGTTCACGTAAATTTCAAAGTCATGGTTACCATGCACCTATATCAATAAAAATTTGTTTTCAGTCTAATATGGAAATGGGGAATCTAATTTTGAAAACCGCATCTCTTTATCTTTTACCGGAAACGAGTTACATACCATGTGCACATCACGTGTACATTTAATTAGCATAAATTAAAGTTCACGTAAATTTCAAAGTCATGGTTACCATGCACCTATATCAATAAAAATTTGTTTTCAGTCTAATATGGAAATGGGGAATCTAATTTTGAAAACCGCATCTCTTTATCTTTTACGGGAAGCGAGTTACATACCATGTGCACATCACGTGTACATTTAATTAGCATAAATTAAAGTTCACGTAAATTTCAAAGTCATGGTTACCATGCACCAGTAACAATGAAAATTTGTTTTTGGACTAATATGGCCATCGGGAATTTAATTTTGAAAACGGCATCTCTTCATCTTTGAGTTACATACCATGTGTACATCACGTGTACATGTAATTAGCATAAATTAAAGTTCACGTAAATTTTAAAGTCATGGTTACCATGCACCAATATCCATAAAAATTTGTTTTTAGACTAATATGGAAATGGGGAATCTAATTTTGAAAACCGCATCTCTTTATCTTTTACGGGAAGCGAGTTACATACCATGTGCACATTACGTGTACATTTAATTAGCATAAATGAAAGTTCACGTAAATTTCAAAGTCATGGTTACCTTGCACCAGTATCAATGAAAATTTGTTTTCGGACTAATATGGCCGTGGGGAATCTAATTTTGAAAACCGCATCTCTTTATCTTTTACCGGAAACGAGTTACATATCATGTGTACATCACGTGTACATTTAATTAGCATAAATTAAAGTTCACGTAAATTTTAAAGTCATGGTTACCATGCACCAATATCCATAAAAATTTGTTTTCAGTCTAATATGGAAATGGGGAATCTAACTTTGAAAACCGCATCTCTTTATCTTTCACGGGAAGCGAGTTACATACCATGTGCCCATCACGTGTACATTTAATTAGCATAAATTAAAGTTCACGTAAATTTTAAAGTCATGGTTACCATGCACCAATATCCATAAAAATTTGTTTTTAGACTAATATGGAAATGGGGAATCTAATTTTGAAAACCGCATCTCTTTATCTTTTACGGCAAGCGAGTTACATACCATGTGCACATCACGTGTACATTTAATTAGCATAAATTAAAGTTCACGTAAATTTCAAAGTCATGGTTACCTTGCACCAGTATCAATGAAAATTTGTTTTCGGACTAATATGGCCATGGGGAATCTAATTTTGAAAACCGCATCTCTTTATCTTTTACCGGAAACGAGTTACATATCATGTGTACATCACGTGTACATTTAATTAGCATAAATTAAAGTTCACGTAAATTTTAAAGTCATGGTTACCATGCACCAATATCCATAAAAATTTGTTTTCAGTCTAATATGGAAATGGGGAATCTAACTTTGAAAACCGCATCTCTTTATCTTTCACGGGAAGCGAGTTACATACCATGTGCCCATCACGTGTACATTTAATTAGCATAAATTAAAGTTCACGTAAATTTTAAAGTCATGGTTACCATGCACCAATATCCATAAAAATTTGTTTTTAGACTAATATGGAAATGGGGAATCTAATTTTGAAAACCGCATCTCTTTATCTTTTACGGGAAGCGAGTTACATACCATGTGCACATCACGTGTACATTTAATTAGCATAAATTAAAGTTCACGTAAATTTCAAAGTCATGTTTACCATGCGCCTATATCAATAAAAATTTGTTTTTAGTCTAATATGGCCATGGGGAATCTAATTATGAAAACCGCATCTCTTCATCTTTTACGGGAAGCGAGTTACATACCATGTGTAAATCACGTGTACATTTAATTAGCATAAATTAAAGTTCACGTAAATTTCAAAGTCATGGTTACCATGCACCTATATCAATAAAAATTTGTTTTCAGTCTAATATGGAAATGGGGAATCTAATTTTGAAAACCGCATCTGTTTATCTTTCACGGGAAGCGAGTTACATACCATGTGCACATCACGTGTACATTTAATTAGCATAAATTAAAGTTCACGTAAATTTCAAAGTCATGGTTACCATGCACCAGTATCAATGAAAATTTGTTTTTGGACTAATATGGCCATCGGGAATTTAATTTTGAAAACGGCATCTCTTCATCTTTGAGTTACATACCATGTGTACATCACGTGTACATTTAATTAGCATAAATTAAAGTTCACGTAAATTTTAAAGTCATGGTTACCATGCACCAATATCCATAAAAATTTGTTTTAAGACTAATATGGAAATGGGGAATCTAATTTTGAAAACCGCATCTCTTTATCTTTTACCGGAAACGAGTTACATACCATGTGCACATCACGTGTACATTTAATTAGCATAAATTAAAGTTCACGTAAATTTCAAAGTCATGGTTACCTTGCACCAGTATCAATGAAAATTTGTTTTCGGACTAATATGGCCATGGGGAATCTAATTTTGAAAACCGCATCTCTTTATCTTTTACGGGAAGCGAGTTACATACCATGTGCACATCACGTGTACATTTAATTAGCATAAATTAAAGTTCACGTAAATTTTAAAGTCATGTTTACCATGCACCAATATCCATAAAAATTTGTTTTTAGACTAATATGGAAATGGGGAATCTAATTTTGAAAACCGCATCTCTTTATCTTTTACGGGAAGCGAGTTACATACCATGTGCACATCACGTGTACATTTAATTAGCATAAATTAAAGTTCACGTAAATTTCAAAGTCATGGTTACCATGCACCTATATCAATAAAAATTTGTTTTCAGTCTAATATGGAAATGGGGAATCTAATTTTGAAAACCGCATCTCTTTATCTTTTACCGGAAACGAGTTACATACCATGTGCACATCACGTGTACATTTAATTAGCATAAATTAAAGTTCACGTAAATTTCAAAGTCATGGTTACCATGCACCTATATCAATAAAAATTTGTTTTCAGTCTAATATGGAAATGGGGAATCTAATTTTGAAAACCGCATCTCTTTATCTTTTACGGGAAGCGAGTTACATACCATGTGCACATCACGTGTACATTTAATTAGCATAAATTAAAGTTCACGTAAATTTCAAAGTCATGGTTACCATGCACCAGTAACAATGAAAATTTGTTTTTGGACTAATATGGCCATCGGGAATTTAATTTTAAAAACGGCATCTCTTCATCTTTGAGTTACATACCATGTGTACATCACGTGTACATGTAATTAGCATAAATTAAAGTTCACGTAAATTTTAAAGTCATGGTTACCATGCACCAATATCCATAAAAATTTGTTTTTAGACTAATATGGAAATGGGGAATCTAATTTTGAAAACCGCATCTCTTTATCTTTTACGGGAAGCGAGTTACATACCATGTGCACATTACGTGTACATTTAATTAGCATAAATTAAAGTTCACGTAAATTTCAAAGTCATGGTTACCTTGCACCAGTATCAATGAAAATTTGTTTTCGGACTAATATGGCCGTGGGGAATCTAATTTTGAAAACCGCATCTCTTTATCTTTTACCGGAAACGAGTTACATATCATGTGTACATCACGTGTACATTTAATTAGCATAAATTAAAGTTCACGTAAATTTTAAAGTCATGGTTACCATGCACCAATATCCATAAAAATTTGTTTTCAGTCTAATATGGAAATGGGGAATCTAACTTTGAAAACCGCATCTCTTTATCTTTCACGGGAAGCGAGTTACATACCATGTGCCCATCACGTGTACATTTAATTAGCATAAATTAAAGTTCACGTAAATTTTAAAGTCATGGTTACCATGCACCAATATCCATAAAAATTTGTTTTTAGACTAATATGGAAATGGGGAATCTAATTTTGAAAACCGCATCTCTTTATCTTTTACGGGAAGCGAGTTACATACCATGTGCACATCACGTGTACATTTAATTAGCATAAATTAAAGTTCACGTAAATTTCAAAGTCATGGTTACCATGCGCCTATATCAATAAAAATTTGTTTTTAGTCTAATATGGCCATGGGGAATCTAATTATGAAAACCGCATCTCTTTTTCTTTTACGGGAAGCGAGTTACATACCATGTGTAAATCACGTGTACATTTAATTAGCATAAATTAAAGTTCACGTAAATTTCAAAGTCATGGTTACCATGCACCTATATCAATAAAAATTTGTTTTCAGTCTAATATGGAAATGGGGAATCTAATTTTGAAAACCGCATCTCTTCATCTTTGAGTTACATACCATGTGTACATCACGTGTACATGTAATTAGCATAAATTAAAGTTCACGTAAATTTCAAAGTCATGGTTACCATGCACCAGTAACAATGAAAATTTGTTTTTGGACTAATATGGCCATCGGGAATTTAATTTTGAAAACGGCATCTCTTCATCTTTGAGTTACATACCATGTGTACATCACGTGTACATGTAATTAGCATAAATTAAAGTTCACGTAAATTTTAAAGTCATGGTTACCATGCACCAATATCCATAAAAATTTGTTTTTAGACTAATATGGAAATGGGGAATCTAATTTTGAAAACCGCATCTCTTTATCTTTTACGGGAAGCGAGTTACATACCATGTGCACATCACGTGTACATTTAATTAGCATAAATTAAAGTTCACGTAAATTTCAAAGTCATGGTTACCATGCACCAGTAACAATGAAAATTTGTTTTTGGACTAATATGGCCATCGGGAATTTAATTTTGAAAACGGCATCTCTTCATCTTTGAGTTACATACCATGTGCACATCACGTGTACATTTAATTAGCATAAATTAAAGTTCACGTAAATTTCAAAGTCATGGTTACCTTGCACCAGTATCAATGAAAATTTGTTTTCGGACTAATATGGCCATGGGGAATCTAATTTTGAAAACCGCATCTCTTTATCTTTTACGGGAAGCGAGTTACATACCATGTGCACATCACGTGTACATTTAATTAGCATAAATTAAAGTTCACGTAAATTTTAAAGTCATGTTTACCATGCACCAATATCCATAAAAATTTGTTTTTAGACTAATATGGAAATGGGGAATCTAATTTTGAAAACCGCATCTCTTTATCTTTTACGGGAAGCGAGTTACATACCATGTGCACATCACGTGTACATTTAATTAGCATAAATTAAAGTTCACGTAAATTTCAAAGTCATGGTTACCATGCACCTATATCAATAAAAATTTGTTTTCAGTCTAATATGGAAATGGGGAATCTAATTTTGAAAACCGCATCTCTTTATCTTTTACCGGAAACGAGTTACATACCATGTGCACATCACGTGTACATTTAATTAGCATAAATTAAAGTTCACGTAAATTTCAAAGTCATGGTTACCATGCACCTATATCAATAAAAATTTGTTTTCAGTCTAATATGGAAATGGGGAATCTAATTTTGAAAACCGCATCTCTTTATCTTTTACGGGAAGCGAGTTACATACCATGTGCACATCACGTGTACATTTAATTAGCATAAATTAAAGTTCACGTAAATTTCAAAGTCATGGTTACCATGCACCAGTAACAATGAAAATTTGTTTTTGGACTAATATGGCCATCGGGAATTTAATTTTGAAAACGGCATCTCTTCATCTTTGAGTTACATACCATGTGTACATCACGTGTACATGTAATTAGCATAAATTAAAGTTCACGTAAATTTTAAAGTCATGGTTACCATGCACCAATATCCATAAAAATTTGTTTTTAGACTAATATGGAAATGGGGAATCTAATTTTGAAAACCGCATCTCTTTATCTTTTACGGGAAGCGAGTTACATACCATGTGCACATTACGTGTACATTTAATTAGCATAAATTAAAGTTCACGTAAATTTCAAAGTCATGGTTACCTTGCACCAGTATCAATGAAAATTTGTTTTCGGACTAATATGGCCGTGGGGAATCTAATTTTGAAAACCGCATCTCTTTATCTTTTACCGGAAACGAGTTACATATCATGTGTACATCACGTGTACATTTAATTAGCATAAATTAAAGTTCACGTAAATTTTAAAGTCATGGTTACCATGCACCAATATCCATAAAAATTTGTTTTCAGTCTAATATGGAAATGGGGAATCTAACTTTGAAAACCGCATCTCTTTATCTTTCACGGGAAGCGAGTTACATACCATGTGCCCATCACGTGTACATTTAATTAGCATAAATTAAAGTTCACGTAAATTTTAAAGTCATGGTTACCATGCACCAATATCCATAAAAATTTGTTTTTAGACTAATATGGAAATGGGGAATCTAATTTTGAAAACCGCATCTCTTTATCTTTTACGGCAAGCGAGTTACATACCATGTGCACATCACGTGTACATTTAATTAGCATAAATTAAAGTTCACGTAAATTTCAAAGTCATGGTTACCTTGCACCAGTATCAATGAAAATTTGTTTTCGGACTAATATGGCCATGGGGAATCTAATTTTGAAAACCGCATCTCTTTATCTTTTACCGGAAACGAGTTACATATCATGTGTACATCACGTGTACATTTAATTAGCATAAATTAAAGTTCACGTAAATTTTAAAGTCATGGTTACCATGCACCAATATCCATAAAAATTTGTTTTCAGTCTAATATGGAAATGGGGAATCTAACTTTGAAAACCGCATCTCTTTATCTTTCACGGGAAGCGAGTTACATACCATGTGCCCATCACGTGTACATTTAATTAGCATAAATTAAAGTTCACGTAAATTTTAAAGTCATGGTTACCATGCACCAATATCCATAAAAATTTGTTTTTAGACTAATATGGAAATGGGGAATCTAATTTTGAAAACCGCATCTCTTTATCTTTTACGGGAAGCGAGTTACATACCATGTGCACATCACGTGTACATTTAATTAGCATAAATTAAAGTTCACGTAAATTTCAAAGTCATGTTTACCATGCGCCTATATCAATAAAAATTTGTTTTTAGTCTAATATGGCCATGGGGAATCTAATTATGAAAACCGCATCTCTTCATCTTTTACGGGAAGCGAGTTACATACCATGTGTAAATCACGTGTACATTTAATTAGCATAAATTAAAGTTCACGTAAATTTCAAAGTCATGGTTACCATGCACCTATATCAATAAAAATTTGTTTTCAGTCTAATATGGAAATGGGGAATCTAATTTTGAAAACCGCATCTGTTTATCTTTCACGGGAAGCGAGTTACATACCATGTGCACATCACGTGTACATTTAATTAGCATAAATTAAAGTTCACGTAAATTTCAAAGTCATGGTTACCATGCACCAGTATCAATGAAAATTTGTTTTTGGACTAATATGGCCATCGGGAATTTAATTTTGAAAACGGCATCTCTTCATCTTTGAGTTACATACCATGTGTACATCACGTGTACATTTAATTAGCATAAATTAAAGTTCACGTAAATTTTAAAGTCATGGTTACCATGCACCAATATCCATAAAAATTTGTTTTAAGACTAATATGGAAATGGGGAATCTAATTTTGAAAACCGCATCTCTTTATCTTTTACCGGAAACGAGTTACATACCATGTGCACATCACGTGTACATTTAATTAGCATAAATTAAAGTTCACGTAAATTTCAAAGTCATGGTTACCTTGCACCAGTATCAATGAAAATTTGTTTTCGGACTAATATGGCCATGGGGAATCTAATTTTGAAAACCGCATCTCTTTATCTTTTACGGGAAGCGAGTTACATACCATGTGCACATCACGTGTACATTTAATTAGCATAAATTAAAGTTCACGTAAATTTTAAAGTCATGTTTACCATGCACCAATATCCATAAAAATTTGTTTTTAGACTAATATGGAAATGGGGAATCTAATTTTGAAAACCGCATCTCTTTATCTTTTACGGGAAGCGAGTTACATACCATGTGCACATCACGTGTACATTTAATTAGCATAAATTAAAGTTCACGTAAATTTCAAAGTCATGGTTACCATGCACCTATATCAATAAAAATTTGTTTTCAGTCTAATATGGAAATGGGGAATCTAATTTTGAAAACCGCATCTCTTTATCTTTTACCGGAAACGAGTTACATACCATGTGCACATCACGTGTACATTTAATTAGCATAAATTAAAGTTCACGTAAATTTCAAAGTCATGGTTACCATGCACCTATATCAATAAAAATTTGTTTTCAGTCTAATATGGAAATGGGGAATCTAATTTTGAAAACCGCATCTCTTTATCTTTTACGGGAAGCGAGTTACATACCATGTGCACATCACGTGTACATTTAATTAGCATAAATTAAAGTTCACGTAAATTTCAAAGTCATGGTTACCATGCACCAGTAACAATGAAAATTTGTTTTTGGACTAATATGGCCATCGGGAATTTAATTTTAAAAACGGCATCTCTTCATCTTTGAGTTACATACCATGTGTACATCACGTGTACATGTAATTAGCATAAATTAAAGTTCACGTAAATTTTAAAGTCATGGTTACCATGCACCAATATCCATAAAAATTTGTTTTTAGACTAATATGGAAATGGGGAATCTAATTTTGAAAACCGCATCTCTTTATCTTTTACGGGAAGCGAGTTACATACCATGTGCACATTACGTGTACATTTAATTAGCATAAATTAAAGTTCACGTAAATTTCAAAGTCATGGTTACCTTGCACCAGTATCAATGAAAATTTGTTTTCGGACTAATATGGCCATGGGGAATCTAATTTTGAAAACCGCATCTCTTTATCTTTTACCGGAAACGAGTTACATATCATGTGTACATCACGTGTACATTTAATTAGCATAAATTAAAATTCACGTAAATTTTAAAGTCATGGTTACCATGCACCAATATTCATAAAAATTTGTTTTCAGTCTAATATGGAAATGGGGAATCTAACTTTGAAAACCGCATCTCTTTATCTTTCACGGGAAGCGAGTTACATACCATGTGCTCATCACGTGTGCATTTAATTAGCATAAATTAAAGTTCACGTAAATTTTGAAGTCATGGTTACCATGCACCAATATCCATAAAAATTTGTTTTTAGACTAATATGGACATGGGGAATCTAACTTTGAAAACCGCATCTCTTTATCTTTCACGGGAAGCGAGTTACATATCATGTGCACATCACGTGTACATTTATTTAGCATAAATTAAAGTTCACGTAAATTTCAAAGTCATGGTTACCATGCAACTATATCAATAAAAATTTGTTTTCAGTCTAATATGGAAATGGGGAATCTAATTTTGAAAACCGCATCTCTTTATCTTTTACCGGAAACGAGTTACATATCATGTGTACATCACGTGTACATTTAATTAGCATAAATTAAAGTTCACGTAAATTTCAAAGTCATGGTTACCATGCGCCTATATCAATAAAAATTTGTTTTTAGTCTAATATGGCCATGGGGAATCTAATTATGAAAACCGCATCTCTTCATCTTTTACGGGAAGCGAGTTACATACCATGTGCACATCACGTGTACATTTAATTAGCATAAATTAAAGTTTACGTAAATTTCAAAGTCATGGTTACCATGCACCTATATCAATAAAAAATTGTTTTCAGTCTAATATGGAAATGGGGAATCTAATTTTGAAAACCGCATCTCTTTATCTTTTACGGGAAGCGAGTTACATACCATGTGTAAATCACGTGTACATTTAATTAGCATAAATTAAAGTTCACGTAAATTTCAAAGTCATGGTTACCATGCACCTATATCAATAAAAATTTGTTTTCAGTCTAATATGGAAATGGGGAATCTAATTTTGAAAACCGCATCTCTTTATCTTTTACGGGAAGCGAGTTACATACCATGTGTAAATCACGTGTACATTTAATTAGCATAAATTAAAGTTTACGTAAATTTCAAAGTCATGGTTACCATGCACCTATATCAATAAAAATTTGTTTTCAGTCTAATATGGAAATGGGGAATCTAACTTTGAAAACCGCATCTCTTTATCTTTCACGGGAAGCGAGTTACATACCATGTGCCCATCACGTGTACATTCAATTAGCATAAATTAAAGTTTACGTAAATTTCAAAGTCATGGTTACCATGCACCTATATCAATAAAAATTTGTTTTCAGTCTAATATGGAAATGGGGAATCTAATTTTGAAAACCGCATCTCTTTATCTTTTACGGGAAGCGAGTTACATACCATGTGTAAATCACGTGTACATTTAATTAGCATAAATTAAAGTTTACGTAAATTTCAAAGTCATGGTTACCATGCACCTATATCAATAAAAAATTGTTTTCAGTCTAATATGGAAATGGGGAATCTAATTTTGAAAACCGCATCTCTTTATCTTTTACGGGAAGCGAGTTACATACCATGTGTAAATCACGTGTACATTTAATTAGCATAAATTAAAGTTCACGTAAATTTCAAAGTCATGGTTACCATGCACCTATATCAATAAAAATTTGTTTTCAGTCTAATATGGAAATGGGGAATCTAATTTTGAAAACCGCATCTCTTTATCTTTTACCGGAAACGAGTTACATACCATGTGCACATCACGTGTACATTTAATTAGCATAAATTAAAGTTCACGTAAATTTCAAAGTCATGGTTACCATGCACCTATATCAATAAAAATTTGTTTTCAGTCTAATATGGAAATGGGGAATCTAATTTTGAAAACCGCATCTCTTTCTCTTTTACGGGAAGCGAGTTACATACCATGTGCACATCACGTGTACATTTAATTAGCATAAATTAAAGTTCACGTAAATTTCAAAGTCATGGTTACCATGCACCAGTAACAATGAAAATTTGTTTTTGGACTAATATGGCCATCGGGAATTTAATTTTGAAAACGGCATCTCTTCATCTTTGAGTTACATACCATGTGTACATCACGTGTACATGTAATTAGCATAAATTAAAGTTCACGTAAATTTTAAAGTCATGGTTACCATGCACCAATATCCATAAAAATTTGTTTTTAGACTAATATGGAAATGGGGAATCTAATTTTGAAAACCGCATCTCTTTATCTTTTACGGGAAGCGAGTTACATACCATGTGCACATTACGTGTACATTTAATTAGCATAAATTAAAGTTCACGTAAATTTCAAAGTCATGGTTACCTTGCACCAGTATCAATGAAAATTTGTTTTCGGACTAATATGGCCGTGGGGAATCTAATTTTGAAAACCGCATCTCTTTATCTTTTACCGGAAACGAGTTACATATCATGTGTACATCACGTGTACATTTAATTAGCATAAATTAAAGTTCACGTAAATTTTAAAGTCATGGTTACCATGCACCAATATCCATAAAAATTTGTTTTCAGTCTAATATGGAAATGGGGAATCTAACTTTGAAAACCGCATCTCTTTATCTTTCACGGGAAGCGAGTTACATACCATGTGCCCATCACGTGTACATTTAATTAGCATAAATTAAAGTTCACGTAAATTTTAAAGTCATGGTTACCATGCACCAATATCCATAAAAATTTGTTTTTAGACTAATATGGAAATGGGGAATCTAATTTTGAAAACCGCATCTCTTTATCTTTTACGGGAAGCGAGTTACATACCATGTGCACATCACGTGTACATTTAATTAGCATAAATTAAAGTTCACGTAAATTTCAAAGTCATGGTTACCATGCGCCTATATCAATAAAAATTTGATTTTAGTCTAATATGGCCATGGGGAATCTAATTATGAAAACCGCATCTCTTTATCTTTTACGGGAAGCGAGTTACATACCATGTGTAAATCACGTGTACATTTAATTAGCATAAATTAAAGTTCACGTAAATTTCAAAGTCATGGTTACCATGCACCTATATCAATAAAAATTTGTTTTCAGTCTAATATGGAAATGGGGAATCTAATTTTGAAAACCGCATCTCTTCATCTTTGAGTTACATACCATGTGTACATCACGTGTACATTTAATTAGCATAAATTAAAGTTCACGTAAATTTTAAAGTCATGGTTACCATGCGCCTATATCAATAAAAATTTGATTTTAGTCTAATATGGCCATGGGGAATCTAATTATGAAAACCGCATCTCTTTATCTTTTACGGGAAGCGAGTTACATACCATGTGTAAATCACGTGTACATTTAATTAGCATAAATTAAAGTTCACGTAAATTTCAAAGTCATGGTTACCATGCACCAGTATCAATGAAAATTTGTTTTTGGACTAATATGGCCATCGGGAATTTAATTTTGAAAACGGCATCTCTTCATCTTTGAGTTACATACCATGTGTACATCACGTGTACATTTAATTAGCATAAATTAAAGTTCACGTAAATTTTAAAGTCATGGTTACCATGCACCAATATCCATAAAAATTTGTTTTTAGACTAATATGGGAATGGGGAATCTAATTTTGAAAACCGCATCTCTTTATCTTTTACGGGAAGCGAGTTACATACCATGTGCACATCACGTGTACATTTAATTAGCATAAATTAAAGTTCACGTAAATTTCAAAGTCATGGTTACCATGCGCCTATATCAATAAAAATTTGTTTTTAGTCTAATATGGCCATGGGGAATCTAATTATGAAAACCGCATCTCTTTATCTTTTACGGGAAGCGAGTTACATACCATGTGTAAATCACGTGTACATTTAATTAGCATAAATTAAAGTTCACGTAAATTTCAAAGTCATGGTTACCATGCACCTATATCAATAAAAATTTGTTTTCAGTCTAATATGGAAATGGGGAATCTAATTTTGAAAACCGCATCTCTTTATCTTTTACGGGAAGCGAGTTACATACCATGTGCACATCACGTGTACATTTAATTAGCATAAATTAAAGTTCACGTAAATTTCAAAGTCATGGTTACCATGCACCAGTATCAATGAAAATTTGTTTTTGGACTAATATGGCCATCGGGAATTTAATTTTGAAAACGGCATCTCTTCATCTTTGAGTTACATACCATGTGTACATCACGTGTACATTTAATTAGCATAAATTAAAGTTCACGTAAATTTTAAAGTCATGGTTACCATGCACCAATATCCATAAAAATTTGTTTTTAGACTAATATGGAAATGGGGAATCTAATTTTGAAAACCGCATCTCTTTATCTTTTACGGGAAGCGAGTTACATACCATGTGCACATCACGTGTACATTTAATTAGCATAAATTAAAGTTCACGTAAATTTCAAAGTCATGGTTACCTTGCACCAGTATCAATGAAAATTTGTTTTCGGACTAATATGGCCATGGGGAATCTAATTTTGAAAACCGCATCTCTTTATCTTTTACCGGAAACGAGTTACATATCATGTGTACATCACGTGTACATTTAATTAGCATAAATTAAAGTTCACGTAAATTTTAAAGTCATGGTTACCATGCACCAATATCCATAAAAATTTGTTTTCAGTCTAATATGGAAATGGGAAATCTAACTTTGAAAACCGCATCTCTTTATCTTTCACGGGAAGCGAGTTACATACCATGTGCCCATCACGTGTACATTTGATTAGCATAAATTAAAGTTCACGTAAATTTTAAAGTCATGGTTACCATGCACCAATATCCATAAAAATTTGTTTTCAGTCTAATATGGAAATGGGGAATCTAACTTTGAAAACCGCATCTCTTTATCTTTCACGGGAAGCGAGTTACATACCATGTGTAAATCACGTGTACATTTAATTAGCATAAATTAAAGTTCACGTAAATTTCAAAGTCATGGTTACCATGCGCCTATATCAATAAAAATTTGTTTTTAGTCTAATATGGCCATGGGGAATCTAATTATGAAAACCGCATCTCTTTATCTTTTACGGGAAGCGAGTTACATACCATGTGTAAATCACGTGTACATTTAATTAGCATAAATTAAAGTTCACGTAAATTTCAAAGTCATGGTTACCATGCACCAATATCAATTAAAATTTGTTTTTAGTCTAATATGGACATGGGGAATCTAATTTTGAAAACCGCATCTCTTTATCTTTTACGGGAAGCGAGTTACATACCATGTGTAAATCACGTGTACATTTAATTAGCATAAATTAAAGTTCACGTAAATTTCAAAGTCATGGTTACCATGCACCTATATCAATAAAAATTTGTTTTCAGTCTAATATGGAAATGGGGAATCTAATTTTGAAAACCGCATCTCTTTATCTTTTACGGGAAGCGAGTTACATACCATGTGCACATCACGTGTACATTTAATTAGCATAAATTAAAGTTCACGTAAATTTCAAAGTCATGGTTACCATGCACCAGTATCAATGAAAATTTGTTTTTGGACTAATATGGCCATCGGGAATTTAATTTTGAAAACGGCATCTCTTCATCTTTGAGTTACATACCATGTGTACATCACGTGTACATTTAATTAGCATAAATTAAAGTTCACGTAAATTTTAAAGTCATGGTTACCATGCACCAATATCCATAAAAATTTGTTTTTAGACTAATATGGAAATGGGGAATCTAATTTTGAAAACCGCATCTCTTTATCTTTTACGGGAAGCGAGTTACATACCATGTGCACATCACGTGTACATTTAATTAGCATAAATTAAAGTTCACGTAAATTTCAAAGTCATGGTTACCTTGCACCAGTATCAATGAAAATTTGTTTTCGGACTAATATGGCCATGGGGAATCTAATTTTGAAAACCGCATCTCTTTATCTTTTACCGGAAACGAGTTACATATCATGTGTACATCACGTGTACATTTAATTAGCATAAATTAAAGTTCACGTAAATTTTAAAGTCATGGTTACCATGCACCAATATCCATAAAAATTTGTTTTTAGACTAATATGGAAATGGGGAATCTAATTTTGAAAACCGCATCTCTTTATCTTTTACGGGAAGCGAGTTACATACCATGTGCACATCACGTGTACATTTGATTAGCATAAATTAAAGTTCACGTAAATTTTAAAGTCATGGTTACCATGCACCAATATCCATAAAAATTTGTTTTTAGACTAATATGGACATGGGGAATCTAACTTTGAAAACCGCATCTCTTTATCTTTTACGGGAAGCGAGTTACATATCATGTGCACATCACGTGTACATTTATTTAGCATAAATTAAAGTTCACGTAAATTTCAAAGTCATGGTTACCATGCACCTATATCAATAAAAATTTGTTTTCAGTCTAATATGGAAATGGGGAATCTAATTTTGAAAACCGCATCTCTTTATCTTTTACCGGAAACGAGTTACATATCATGTGTACATCACGTGTACATTTAATTAGCATAAATTAAAGTTTACGTAAATTTCAAAGTCATGGTTACCATGCACCTATATCAATAAAAATTTGTTTTCAGTCTAATATGGAAATGGGGAATCTAATTTTGAAAACCGCATCTCTTTATCTTTTACGGGAAGCGAGTTACATACCATGTGTAAATCACGTGTACATTTAATTAGCATAAATTAAAGTTTACGTAAATTTCAAAGTCATGGTTACCATGCACCTATATCAATAAAAAATTGTTTTCAGTCTAATATGGAAATGGGGAATCTAATTTTGAAAACCGCATCTCTTTATCTTTTACGGGAAGCGAGTTACATACCATGTGTAAATCACGTGTACATTTAATTAGCATAAATTAAAGTTCACGTAAATTTCAAAGTCATGGTTACCATGCACCTATATCAATAAAAATTTGTTTTCAGTCTAATATGGAAATGGGGAATCTAATTTTGAAAACCGCATCTCTTTATCTTTTACGGGAAGCGAGTTACATACCATGTGTAAATCACGTGTACATTTAATTAGCATAAATTAAAGTTCACGTAAATTTCAAAGTCATGGTTACCATGCACCTATATCAATAAAAATTTGTTTTCAGTCTAATATGGAAATGGGGAATCTAATTTTGAAAACGGCATCTCTTAATCTTTTACGGGAAGCGAGTTACATATCATGTGCTCATCACGTGTACATTTAATTAGCATAAATTAAAGTTTACGTAAATTTCAAAGTCATGGTTACCATGCACCTATATCAATAAAAATTTGTTTTCAGTCTAATATGGAAATGGGGAATCTAATTTTGAAAACCGCATCTCTTTATCTTTTACGGGAAGCGAGTTACATACCATGTGCACATCACGTGTACATTTAATTAGCATGAATTAAAGTTCACGTAAATTTCAAAGTCATGGTTACCATGCACCAGTATCAATGAAAATTTGTTTTCGGACTAATATGGCCATGGGGAATCTAATTTTGAAAACCGCATCTCTTTATCTTTTACCGGAAACGAGTTACATATCATGTGTACATCACGTGTACATTTAATTAGCATAAATTAAAGTTCACGTAAATTTCAAAGTCATGGTTACCTTGCACCAGTATCAATGAAAATTTGTTTTCGGACTAATATGGCCATGGGGAATCTAATTTTGAAAACCGCATCTCTTTATCTTTTACCGGAAACGAGTTACATATCATGTGTACATCACGTGTACATTTAATTAGCATAAATTAAAATTCACGTAAATTTTAAAGTCATGGTTACCATGCACCAATATTCATAAAAATTTGTTTTCAGTCTAATATGGAAATGGGGAATCTAACTTTGAAAACCGCATCTCTTTATCTTTCACGGGAAGCGAGTTACATACCATGTGCTCATCACGTGTACATTTAATTAGCATAAATTAAAGTTCACGTAAATTTTGAAGTCATGGTTACCATGCACCAATATCCATAAAAATTTGTTTTTAGACTAATATGGACATGGGGAATCTAACTTTGAAAACCGCATCTCTTTATCTTTCACGGGAAGCGAGTTACATATCATGTGCACATCACGTGTACATTTATTTAGCATAAATTAAAGTTCACGTAAATTTCAAAGTCATGGTTACCATGCACCTATATCAATAAAAATTTGTTTTCAGTCTAATATGGAAATGGGGAATCTAATTTTGAAAACCGCATCTCTTTATCTTTTACCGGAAACGAGTTACATATCATGTGTACATCACGTGTACATTTAATTAGCATAAATTAAAGTTCACGTAAATTTCAAAGTCATGGTTACCATGCGCCTATATCAATAAAAATTTGTTTTTAGTCTAATATGGCCATGGGGAATCTAATTATGAAAACCGCATCTCTTCATCTTTTACGGGAAGCGAGTTACATACCATGTGCACATCACGTGTACATTTAATTAGCATAAATTAAAGTTTACGTAAATTTCAAAGTCATGGTTACCATGCACCTATATCAATAAAAATTTGTTTTCAGTCTAATATGGAAATGGGGAATCTAATTTTGAAAACCGCATCTCTTTATCTTTTACGGGAAGCGAGTTACATACCATGTGTAAATCACGTGTACATTTAATTAGCATAAATTAAAGTTTACGTAAATTTCAAAGTCATGGTTACCATGCACCTATATCAATAAAAAATTGTTTTCAGTCTAATATGGAAATGGGGAATCTAATTTTGAAAACCGCATCTCTTTATCTTTTACGGGAAGCGAGTTACATACCATGTGTAAATCACGTGTACATTTAATTAGCATAAATTAAAGTTCACGTAAATTTCAAAGTCATGGTTACCATGCACCTATATCAATAAAAATTTGTTTTCAGTCTAATATGGAAATGGGGAATCTAATTTTGAAAACCGCATCTCTTTATCTTTTACGGGAAGCGAGTTACATACCATGTGTAAATCACGTGTACATTTAATTAGCATAAATTAAAGTTTACGTAAATTTCAAAGTCATGGTTACCATGCACCTATATCAATAAAAATTTGTTTTCAGTCTAATATGGAAATGGGGAATCTAACTTTGAAAACCGCATCTCTTTATCTTTCACGGGAAGCGAGTTACATACCATGTGCCCATCACGTGTACATTTAATTAGCATAAATTAAAGTTTACGTAAATTTCAAAGTCATGGTTACCATGCACCTATATCAATAAAAATTTGTTTTCAGTCTAATATGGAAATGGGGAATCTAATTTTGAAAACCGCATCTCTTTATCTTATACGGGAAGCGAGTTACATACCATGTGTAAATCACGTGTACATTTAATTAGCATAAATTAAAGTTTACGTAAATTTCAAAGTCATGGTTACCATGCACCTATATCAATAAAAAATTGTTTTCAGTCTAATATGGAAATGGGGAATCTAATTTTGAAAACCGCATCTCTTTATCTTTCACGGGAAGCGAGTTACATACCATGTGTAAATCACGTGTACATTTAATTAGCATAAATTAAAGTTCACGTAAATTTCAAAGTCATGGTTACCATGCACCTATATCAATAAAAATTTGTTTTCAGTCTAATATGGAAATGGGGAATCTAATTTTGAAAACCGCATCTCTTTATCTTTTACGGGAAGCGAGTTACATACCATGTGTAAATCACGTGTACATTTAATTAGCATAAATTAAAGTTTACGTAAATTTCAAAGTCATGGTTACCATGCACCTATATCAATAAAAATTTGTTTTCAGTCTAATATGGAAATGGGGAATCTAATTTTGAAAACCGCATCTCTTTATCTTTTACGGGAAGCGAGTTACATACCATGTGCACATCACGTGTACATTTAATTAGCATAAATTAAAGTTCACGTAAATTTCAAAGTCATGGTTACCATGCACCAGTATCAATGAAAATTTGTTTTTGGACTAATATGGCCATAGGGAATTTAATTTTGAAAACGGCATCTCTTCATCTTTGAGTTACATACCATGTGTACATCACGTGTACATTTAATTAGCATAAATTAAAGTTCACGTAAATTTTAAAGTCATGGTTACCATGCACCAATATCCATAAAAATTTGTTTTTAGACTAATATGGACATGGGGAATCTAATTTTGAAAACCGCATCTCTTTATCTTTCACGGGAAGCGAGTTACATATCATGTGCACATCACGTGTACATTTAATTAGCATAAATTAAAGTTCACGTAAATTTCAAAGTCATGGTTACCATGCACCTATATCAATAAAAATTTGTTTTCAGTCTAATATGAAAATGGGGAATCTAATTTTGAAAACCGCATCTCTTTATCTTTTACGGGAAACGAGTTACATATCATGTGCACATCACGTGTACATTTAATTAGCATAAATTAAAGTTCACGTAAATTTCAAAGTCATGGTTACCATGCACCAGTATCAATGAAAATTTGTTTTTGGACTAATATGGCCATCGGGAATTTAATTTTGAAAACGGCATCTCTTCATCTTTGAGTTACATACCATGTGTACATCACGTGTACATTTAATTAGCATAAATTAAAGTTCACGTAAATTTTAAAGTCATGGTTACCATGCACCAATATCCATAAAAATTTGTTTTTAGACTAATATGGAAATGGGGAATCTAATTTTGAAAACCGCATCTCTTTATCTTTTACGGGAAGCGAGTTACATACCATGTGCACATCACGTGTACATTTAATTAGCATAAATTAAAGTTCACGTAAATTTCAAAGTCATGGTTACCTTGCACCAGTATCAATGAAAATTTGTTTTCGGACTAATATGGCCATGGGGAATCTAATTTTGAAAACCGCATCTCTTTATCTTTTACCGGAAACGAGTTACATATCATGTGTACATCACGTGTACATTTAATTAGCATAAATTAAAGTTCACGTAAATTTTAAAGTCATGGTTACCATGCACCAGTATCAATGAAAATTTGTTTTCGGACTAATATGGCCATGGGGAATCTAATTTTGAAAACCGCATCTCTTTATCTTTTACCGGAAACGAGTTACATATCATGTGTACATCACGTGTACATTTAATTAGCATAAATTAAAGTTCACGTAAATTTCAAAGTCATGGTTACCTTGCACCAGTATCAATGAAAATTTGTTTTCGGACTAATATGGCCATGGGGAATCTAATTTTGAAAACCGCATCTCTTTATCTTTTACCGGAAACGAGTTACATATCATGTGTACATCACGTGTACATTTAATTAGCATAAATTAAAATTCACGTAAATTTTAAAGTCATGGTTACCATGCACCAATATTCATAAAAATTTGTTTTCAGTCTAATATGGAAATGGGGAATCTAACTTTGAAAACCGCATCTCTTTATCTTTCACGGGAAGCGAGTTACATACCATGTGCTCATCACGTGTACATTTAATTAGCATAAATTAAAGTTCACGTAAATTTTGAAGTCATGGTTACCATGCACCAATATCCATAAAAATTTGTTTTTAGACTAATATGGACATGGGGAATCTAACTTCGAAAACCGCATCTCTTTATCTTTCACGGGAAGCGAGTTACATATCATGTGCACATCACGTGTACATTTATTTAGCATAAATTAAAGTTCACGTAAATTTCAAAGTCATGGTTACCATGCACCTATATCAATAAAAATTTGTTTTCAGTCTAATATGGAAATGGGGAATCTAATTTTGAAAACCGCATCTCTTTATCTTTTACCGGAAACGAGTTACATATCATGTGTACATCACGTGTACATTTAATTAGCATAAATTAAAGTTCACGTAAATTTCAAAGTCATGGTTACCATGCGCCTATATCAATAAAAATTTGTTTTTAGTCTAATATGGCCATGGGGAATCTAATTATGAAAACCGCATCTCTTCATCTTTTACGGGAAGCGAGTTACATACCATGTGCACATCACGTGTACATTTAATTAGCATAAATTAAAGTTTACGTAAATTTCAAAGTCATGGTTACCATGCACCTATATCAATAAAAAATTGTTTTCAGTCTAATATGGAAATGGGGAATCTAATTTTGAAAACCGCATCTCTTTATCTTTTACGGGAAGCGAGTTACATACCATGTGTAAATCACGTGTACATTTAATTAGCATAAATTAAAGTTCACGTAAATTTCAAAGTCATGGTTACCATGCACCTATATCAATAAAAATTTGTTTTCAGTCTAATATGGAAATGGGGAATCTAATTTTGAAAACCGCATCTCTTTATCTTTTACGGGAAGCGAGTTACATACCATGTGTAAATCACGTGTACATTTAATTAGCATAAATTAAAGTTTACGTAAATTTCAAAGTCATGGTTACCATGCACCTATATCAATAAAAATTTGTTTTCAGTCTAATATGGAAATGGGGAATCTAACTTTGAAAACCGCATCTCTTTATCTTTCACGGGAAGCGAGTTACATACCATGTGCCCATCACGTGTACATTCAATTAGCATAAATTAAAGTTTACGTAAATTTCAAAGTCATGGTTACCATGCACCTATATCAATAAAAATTTGTTTTCAGTCTAATATGGAAATGGGGAATCTAATTTTGAAAACCGCATCTCTTTATCTTATACGGGAAGCGAGTTACATACCATGTGTAAATCACGTGTACATTTAATTAGCATAAATTAAAGTTTACGTAAATTTCAAAGTCATGGTTACCATGCACCTATATCAATAAAAAATTGTTTTCAGTCTAATATGGAAATGGGGAATCTAATTTTGAAAACCGCATCTCTTTATCTTTCACGGGAAGCGAGTTACATACCATGTGTAAATCACGTGTACATTTAATTAGCATAAATTAAAGTTCACGTAAATTTCAAAGTCATGGTTACCATGCACCTATATCAATAAAAATTTGTTTTCAGTCTAATATGGAAATGGGGAATCTAATTTTGAAAACAGCATCTCTTTATCTTTTACGGGAAGCGAGTTACATACCATGTGTAAATCACGTGTACATTTAATTAGCATAAATTAAAGTTTACGTAAATTTCAAAGTCATGGTTACCATGCACCTATATCAATAAAAATTTGTTTTCAGTCTAATATGGAAATGGGGAATCTAATTTTGAAAACCGCATCTCTTTATCTTTTACGGGAAGCGAGTTACATACCATGTGCACATCACGTGTACATTTAATTAGCATAAATTAAAGTTCACGTAAATTTCAAAGTCATGGTTACCATGCACCAGTATCAATGAAAATTTGTTTTTGGACTAATATGGCCATAGGGAATTTAATTTTGAAAACGGCATCTCTTCATCTTTGAGTTACATACCATGTGTACATCACGTGTACATTTAATTAGCATAAATTAAAGTTCACGTAAATTTTAAAGTCATGGTTACCATGCACCAATATCCATAAAAATTTGTTTTTAGACTAATATGGACATGGGGAATCTAATTTTGAAAACCGCATCTCTTTATCTTTCACGGGAAGCGAGTTACATATCATGTGCACATCACGTGTACATTTAATTAGCATAAATTAAAGTTCACGTAAATTTCAAAGTCATGGTTACCATGCACCTATATCAATAAAAATTTGTTTTCAGTCTAATATGGAAATGGGGAATCTAATTTTGAAAACCGCATCTCTTTATCTTTTACGGGAAACGAGTTACATATCATGTGCACATCACGTGTACATTTAATTAGCATAAATTAAAGTTCACGTAAATTTCAAAGTCATGGTTACCATGCACCAGTATCAATGAAAATTTGTTTTTGGACTAATATGGCCATCGGGAATTTAATTTTGAAAACGGCATCTCTTCATCTTTGAGTTACATACCATGTGTACATCACGTGTACATTTAATTAGCATAAATTAAAGTTCACGTAAATTTTAAAGTCATGGTTACCATGCACCAATATCCATAAAAATTTGTTTTTAGACTAATATGGAAATGGGGAATCTAATTTTGAAAACCGCATCTCTTTATCTTTTACGGGAAGCGAGTTACATACCATGTGCACATCACGTGTACATTTAATTAGCATAAATTAAAGTTCACGTAAATTTCAAAGTCATGGTTACCTTGCACCAGTATCAATGAAAATTTGTTTTCGGACTAATATGGCCATGGGGAATCTAATTTTGAAAACCGCATCTCTTTATCTTTTACCGGAAACGAGTTACATATCATGTGTACATCACGTGTACATTTAATTAGCATAAATTAAAGTTCACGTAAATTTTAAAGTTATGGTTACCATGCACCAATATCCATAAAAATTTGTTTTCAGTCTAATATGGAAATGGGGAATCTAACTTTGAAAACCGCATCTCTTTATCTTTCACGGGAAACGAGTTACATACCATGTGCCCATCACGTGTACATTTAATTAGCATAAATTAAAGTTCACGTAAATTTTAAAGTCATGGTTACCATGCACCAATATCCATAAAAATTTGTTTTTAGACTAATATGGACATGGGGAATCTAACTTTGAAAACCGCATCTCTTTGTCTTTCACGGGAAGCGAGTTACATATCATGTGCACATCACGTGTACATTTATTTAGCATAAATTAAAGTTCACGTAAATTTCAAAGTCATGGTTACCATGCACCTATATCAATAAAAATTTGTTTTCAGTCTAATATGGAAATGGGGAATCTAATTTTGAAAACCGCATCTCTTTATCTTTTACGGGAAACGAGTTACATATCATGTTCACATCACGTGTACATTTAATTAGCATAAATTAAAGTTCACGTAAATTTCAAAGTCATGGTTACCATGCACCAGTATCAATGAAAATTTGTTTTTGGACTAATATGGCCATCGGGAATTTAATTTTGAAAACGGCATCTCTTCATCTTTGAGTTACATACCATGTGTACATCACGTGTACATTTAATTAGCATAAATTAAAGTTCACGTAAATTTTAAAGTCATGGTTACCATGCACCAATATCCATAAAAATTTGTTTTTAGACTAATATGGAAATGGGGAATCTAATTTTGAAAACCGCATCTCTTTATCTTTTACGGGAAGCGAGTTACATACCATGTGCACATCACGTGTACATTTAATTAGCATAAATTAAAGTTCACGTAAATTTCAAAGTCATGGTTACCTTGCACCAGTATCAATAAAAATTTGTTTTCGGACTAATATGGCCATGGGGAATCTAATTTTGAAAACCGCATCTCTTTATCTTTTACCGGAAACGAGTTACATATCATGTGTACATCACGTGTACATTTAATTAGCATAAATTAAAGTTCACGTAAATTTTAAAGTCATGGTTACCATGCACCAATATCCATAAAAATTTGTTTTCAGTCTAATATGGAAATGGGGAATCTAACTTTGAAAACCGCATCTCTTTATCTTTCACGGGAAGCGAGTTACATACCATGTGCCCATCACGTGTACATTTAATTAGCATAAATTAAAGTTCACGTAAATTTTAAAGTCATGGTTACCATGCACCAATATCCATAAAAATTTGTTTTTAGACTAATATGGACATGGGGAATCTAACTTTGAAAACCGCATCTCTTCATCTTTCACGGGAAGCGAGTTACATATCATGTGCACATCACGTGTACATTTATTTAGCATAAATTAAAGTTCACGTAAATTTCAAAGTCATGGTTACCATGCACCTATATCAATAAAAATTTGTTTTCAGTCTAATATGGAAATGGGGAATCTAATTTTGAAAACCGCATCTCTTTATCTTTTACCGGAAACGAGTTACATATCATGTGTACATCACGTGTACATTTAATTAGCATAAATTAAAGTTCACGTAAATTTCAAAGTCATGGTTACCTTGCACCAGTATCAATGAAAATTTGTTTTCGGACTAATATGGCCATGGGGAATCTAATTTTGAAAACCGCATCTCTTTATCTTTTACCGGAAACGAGTTACATATCATGTGTACATCACGTGTACATTTAATTAGCATAAATTAAAGTTCACGTAAATTTTAAAGTCATGGTTACCATGCACCAATATCCATAAAAATTTGTTTTCAGTCTAATATGGAAATGGGGAATCTAACTTTGAAAACCGCATCTCTTTATCTTTCACGGGAAGCGAGTTACATACCATGTGCCCATCACGTGTACATTTAATTAGCATAAATTAAAGTTCACGTAAATTTTAAAGTCATGGTTACCATGCACCAATATCCATAAAAATTTGTTTTTAGACTAATATGGACATGGGGAATCTAACTTTGAAAACCGCATCTCTTTATCTTTCACGGGAAGCGAGTTACATATCATGTGCACATCACGTGTACATTTATTTAGCATAAATTAAAGTTCACGTAAATTTCAAAGTCATGGTTACCATGCACCTATATCAATAAAAATTTGTTTTCAGTCTAATATGGAAATGGGGAATCTAATTTTGAAAACCGCATCTCTTTATCTTTTACCGGAAACGAGTTACATATCATGTGTACATCACGTGTACATTTAATTAGCATAAATTAAAGTTCACGTAAATTTCAAAGTCATGGTTACCATGCGCCTATATCAATAAAAATTTGTTTTTAGTCTAATATGGCCATGGGGAATCTAATTATGAAAACCGCATCTCTTCATCTTTTACGGGAAGCGAGTTACATACCATGTGCACATCACGTGTACATTTAATTAGCATAAATTAAAGTTTACGTAAATTTCAAAGTCATGGTTACCATGCACCTATATCAATAAAAATTTGTTTTCAGTCTAATATGGAAATGGGGAATCTAATTTTGAAAACCGCATCTCTTTATCTTTTACGGGAAGCGAGTTACATACCATGTGTAAATCACGTGTACATTTAATTAGCATAAATTAAAGTTTACGTAAATTTCAAAGTCATGGTTACCATTCACCTATATCAATAAAAAATTGTTTTCAGTCTAATATGGAAATGGGGAATCTAATTTTGAAAACCGCATCTCTTTATCTTTTACGGGAAGCGAGTTACATACCATGTGTAAATCACGTGTACATTTAATTAGCATAAATTAAAGTTCACGTAAATTTCAAAGTCATGGTTACCATGCACCTATATCAATAAAAATTTGTTTTCAGTCTAATATGGAAATGAGGAATCTAATTTTGAAAACCGCATCTCTTTATCTTTTACGGGAAGCGAGTTACATACCATGTGTAAATCACGTGTACATTTAATTAGCATAAATTAAAGTTTACGTAAATTTCAAAGTCATGGTTACCATGCACCTATATCAATAAAAATTTGTTTTCAGTCTAATATGGAAATGGGGAATCTAATTTTGAAAACCGCATCTCTTTATCTTTTACGGGAAGTGAGTTACATACCATGTGCCCATCACGTGTACATTTAATTAGCATAAATTAAAGTTCACGTAAATTTCAAAGTCATGGTTACCATGCACCTATATCAATAAAAATTTGTTTTCAGTCTAATATGGAAATGGGGAATCTAATTTTGAAAACCGCATCTCTTTATCTTTTACGGGAAGCGAGTTACATACCATGTGTAAATCACGTGTACATTTAATTAGCATAAATTAAAGTTTACGTAAATTTCAAAGTCATGGTTACCATGCACCTATATCAATAAAAATTTGTTTTCAGTCTAATATGGAAATGGGGAATCTAATTTTGAAAACCGCATCTCTTTATCTTTTACGGGAAGCGAGTTACATACCATGTGCACATCACGTGTACATTTAATTAGCATAAATTAAAGTTCACGTAAATTTCAAAGTCATGGTTACCATGCACCAGTATCAATGAAAATTTGTTTTTGGACTAATATGGCCATAGGGAATTTAATTTTGAAAACGGCATCTCTTCATCTTTGAGTTACACACCATGTGTACATCACGTGTACATTTAATTAGCATAAATTAAAGTTCACGTAAATTTTAAAGTCATGGTTACCATGCACCAATATCCATAAAAATTTGTTTTTAGACTAATATGGACATGGGGAATCTAATTTTGAAAACCGCATCTCTTTATCTTTCACGGGAAGCGAGTTACATATCATGTGCACATCACGTGTACATTTAATTAGCATAAATTAAAGTTCACGTAAATTTCAAAGTCATGGTTACCATGCACCTATATCAATAAAAAATTGTTTTCAGTCTAATATGGAAATGGGGAATCTAATTTTGAAAACCGCATCTCTTTATCTTTTACGGGAAGCGAGTTACATACCATGTGTAAATCACGTGTACATTTAATTAGCATAAATTAAAGTTTACGTAAATTTCAAAGTCATGGTTACCATGCACCTATATCAATAAAAATTTGTTTTCAGTCTAATATGGAAATGGGGAATCTAATTTTGAAAACCGCATCTCTTTATCTTTTACGGGAAGCGAGTTACATACCATCTGCACATCACGTGTACATTTAATTAGCATAAATTAAAGTTCACGTAAATTTCAAAGTCATGGTTACCATGCACCAGTATCAATGAAAATTTGTTTTTGGACTAATATGGCCATAGGGAATTTAATTTTGAAAACGGCATCTCTTCATCTTTGAGTTACATACCATGTGTACATCACGTGTACATTTAATTAGCATAAATTAAAGTTCACGTAAATTTTAAAGTCATGGTTACCATGCACCAATATCCATAAAAATTTGTTTTTAGACTAATATGGACATGGGGAATCTAATTTTGAAAACCGCATCTCTTTATCTTTCGCGGGAAGCGAGTTACATATCATGTGCACATCACGTGTACATTTAATTAGCATAAATTAAAGTTCACGTAAATTTCAAAGTCATGGTTACCATGCACCTATATCAATAAAAATTTGTTTTCAGTCTAATATGGAAATGGGGAATCTAATTTTGAAAACCGCATCTCTTTATCTTTTACGGGAAACGAGTTACATATCATGTGCACATCACGTGTACATTTAATTAGCATAAATTAAAGTTCACGTAAATTTCAAAGTCATGGTTACCATGCACCAGTATCAATGAAAATTTGTTTTTGGACTAATATGGCCATCGGGAATTTAATTTTGAAAACGGCATCTCTTCATCTTTGAGTTACATACCATGTGTACATCACGTGTACATTTAATTAGCATAAATTAAAGTTCACGTAAATTTTAAAGTCATGGTTACCATGCACCAATATCCATAAAAATTTGTTTTTAGACTAATATGGAAATGGGGAATCTAATTTTGAAAACCGCATCTCTTTATCTTTTACGGGAAGCGAGTTACATACCATGTGCACATCACGTGTACATTTAATTAGCATAAATTAAAGTTCACGTAAATTTCAAAGTCATGGTTACCTTGCACCAGTATCAATGAAAATTTGTTTTCGGACTAATATGGCCATGGGGAATCTAATTTTGAAAACCGCATCTCTTTATCTTTTACCGGAAACGAGTTACATATCATGTGTACATCACGTGTACATTTAATTAGCATAAATTAAAGTTCACGTAAATTTTAAAGTCATGGTTACCATGCACCAATATCCATAAAAATTTGTTTTCAGTCTAATATGGAAATGGGGAATCTAACTTTGAAAACCGCATCTCTTTATCTTTCACGGGAAGCGAGTTACATACCATGTGCCCATCACGTGTACATTTAATTAGCATAAATTAAAGTTCACGTAAATTTTAAAGTCATGGTTACCATGCACCAATATCCATAAAAATTTGTTGTAAGACTAATATGGACATGGGGAATCTAACTTTGAAAACCGCATCTCTTTATCTTTCACGGGAAGCGAGTTACATATCATGTGCACATCACGTGTACATTTATTTAGCATAAATTAAAGTTCACGTAAATTTCAAAGTCATGGTTACCATGCACCTATATCAATAAAAATTTGTTTTCAGTCTAATATGGAAATGGGGAATCTAATTTTGAAAACCGCATCTCTTTATCTTTTACCGGAAACGAGTTACATATCATGTGTACATCACGTGTACATTTAATTAGCATAAATTAAAGTTCACGTAAATTTCAAAGTCATGGTTACCTTGCACCAGTATCAATGAAAATTTGTTTTCGGACTAATATGGCCATGGGGAATCTAATTTTGAAAACCGCATCTCTTTATCTTTTACCGGAAACGAGTTACATATCATGTGTACATCACGTGTACATTTAATTAGCATAAATTAAAGTTCACGTAAATTTTAAAGTCATGGTTACCATGCACCAATATCCATAAAAATTTGTTTTCAGTCTAATATGGAAATGGGGAATCTAACTTTGAAAACCGCATCTCTTTATCTTTCACGGGAAGCGAGTTACATACCATGTGCCCAGCACGTGTACATTTAATTAGCATAAATTAAAGTTCACGTAAATTTTAAAGTCATGGTTACCATGCACCAATATCCATAAAAATTTGTTTTTAGACTAATATGGACATGGGGAATCTAACTTTGAAAACCGCATCTCTTTATCTTTCACGGGAAGCGAGTTACATATCGTGTGCACATCACGTGTACATTTATTTAGCATAAATTAAAGTTCACGTAAATTTCAAAGTCATGGTTACCATGCACCTATATCAATAAAAATTTGTTTTCAGTCTAATATGGAAATGGGGAATCTAATTTTGAAAACCGCATCTCTTTATCTTTTACCGGAAACGAGTTACATATCATGTGTACATCACGTGTACATTTAATTAGCATAAATTAAAGTTCACGTAAATTTCAAAGTCATGGTTACCATGCGCCTATATCAATAAAAATTTGTTTTTAGTCTAATATGGCCATGGGGAATCTAATTATGAAAACCGCATCTCTTCATCTTTTACGGGAAGCGAGTTACATACCATGTGCACATCACGTGTACATTTAATTAGCATAAATTAAAGTTCACGTAAATTTTAAAGTCATGGTTACCATGCACCAATATCCATAAAAATTTGTTTTCAGTCTAATATGGAAATGGGGAATCTAACTTTGAAAACCGCATCTCTTTATCTTTCACGGGAAGCGAGTTACATACCATGTGCCCATCACGTGTACATTTAATTAGCATAAATTAAAGTTCACGTAAATTTTAAAGTCATGGTTACCATGCACCAATTTCCATAAAAATTTGTTTTTAGACTAATATGGACATGGGGAATCTAACTTTGAAAACCGCATCTCTTTATCTTTCACGGGAAGCGAGTTACATATCGTGTGCACATCACGTGTACATTTATTTAGCATAAATTAAAGTTCACGTAAATTTCAAAGTCATGGTTACCATGCACCTATATCAATAAAAATTTGTTTTCAGTCTAATATGGAAATGGGGAATCTAATTTTGAAAACCGCATCTCTTTATCTTTTACCGGAAACGAGTTACATATCATGTGTACATCACGTGTACATTTAATTAGCATAAATTAAAGTTCACGTAAATTTCAAAGTCATGGTTACCATGCGCCTATATCAATAAAAATTTGTTTTTAGTCTAATATGGCCATGGGGAATCTAATTATGAAAACCGCATCTCTTCATCTTTTACGGGAAGCGAGTTACATACCATGTGCACATCACGTGTACATTTAATTAGCATAAATTAAAGTTTACGTAAATTTCAAAGTCATGGTTACCATGCACCTATATCAATAAAAATTTGTTTTCAGTCTAATATGGAAATGGGGAATCTAATTTTGAAAACCGCATCTCTTTATCTTTTACGGGAAGCGAGTTACATACCATGTGTAAATCACGTGTACATTTAATTAGCATAAATTAAAGTTTACGTAAATTTCAAAGTCATGGTTACCATGCACCTATATCAATAAAAAATTTTTTTCAGTCTAATATGGAAATGGGGAATCTAATTTTGAAAACCGCATCTCTTTATCTTTTACGGGAAGCGAGTTACATACCATGTGTAAATCACGTGTACATTTAATTAGCATAAATTAAAGTTCACGTAAATTTCAAAGTCATGGTTACCATGCACCTATATCAATAAAAATTTGTTTTCAGTCTAATATGGAAATGGGGAATCTAATTTTGAAAACCGCATCTCTTTATCTTTTACGGGAAGCGAGTTACATACCATGTGTAAATCACGTGTACATTTAATTAGCATAAATTAAAGTTTACGTAAATTTCAAAGTCATGGTTACCATGCACCTATATCAATAAAAATTTGTTTTCAGTCTAATATGGAAATGGGGAATCTAATTTTGAAAACCGCATCTCTTTATCTTTTACGGGAAGCGAGTTACATACCATGTGCCCATCACGTGTACATTTAATTAGCATAAATTAAAGTTCACGTAAATTTCAAAGTCATGGTTACCATGCACCTATATCAATAAAAATTTGTTTTCAGTCTAATATGGAAATGGGGAATCTAATTTTGAAAACCGCATCTCTTTATCTTTTACCGGAAACGAGTTACATATCATGTGTACATCACGTGTACATTTAATTAGCATAAATTAAAGTTCACGTAAATTTCAAAGTCATGGTTACCATGCGCCTATATCAATAAAAATTTGTTTTTAGTCTAATATGGCCATGGGGAATCTAATTATGAAAACCTCATCTCTTTATCTTTTACGGGAAGCGAGTTACATACCATGTGTAAATCACGTGTACATTTAATTAGCATAAATTAAAGTTTACGTAAATTTCAAAGTCATGGTTACCATGCACCTATATCAATAAAAATTTGTTTTCAGTCTAATATGGAAATGGGGAATCTAATTTTGAAAACCGCATCTCTTTATCTTTTACGGGAAGCGAGTTACATACCATGTGCACATCACGTGTACATTTAATTAGCATAAATTAAAGTTCACGTAAATTTCAAAGTCATGGTTACCATGCACCAGTATCAATGAAAATTTGTTTTTGGACTAATATGGCCATAGGGAATTTAATTTTGAAAACGGCATCTCTTCATCTTTGAGTTACATACCATGTGTACATCACGTGTACATTTAATTAGCATAAATTAAAGTTCACGTAAATTTTAAAGTCATGGTTACCATGCACCAATATCCATAAAAATTTGTTTTTAGACTAATATGGACATGGGGAATCTAATTTTGAAAACCGCATCTCTTTATCTTTCACGGGAAGCGAGTTACATATCATGTGCACATCACGTGTACATTTAATTAGCATAAATTAAAGTTCACGTAAATTTCAAAGTCATGGTTACCATGCACCTATATCAATAAAAATTTGTTTTCAGTCTAATATGGAAATGGGGAATCTAATTTTGAAAACCGCATCTCTTTATCTTTTACGGGAAACGAGTTACATATCATGTGTACATCACGTGTACATTTAATTAGCATAAATTAAAGTTCACGTAAATTTCAAAGTCATGGTTACCATGCGCCTATACCAATAAAAATTTGTTTTTAGTCTAATATGGCCATGGGGAATCTAATTATGAAAACCGCATCTCTTTATCTTTTACGGGAAGCGAGTTACATACCATGTGTAAATCACGTGTACATTTAATTAGCATAAATTAGTCAAGGTTTATTGTTCTTTATCACAGGTTATAACAATAGCAGTTTTGAAAAAAGAAAGTGGATAAAAGAAGTTCCTTACAATATGAACATGATTATATAAATTGATTGACATGAAAACATTAAAATTTAATTCGCAATTAAAGTTCACGTAAATTTCAAAGTCATGGTTACCATGCACCAGTATCAATGAAAATTTGTTTTTGGACTAATATGGCCATAGGGAATTTAATTTTGAAAACGGCATCTCTTCATCTTTGAGTTACATACCATGTGTACATCACGTGTACATTTAATTAGCATAAATTAAAGTTCACGTAAATTTCAAAGTCATGGTTACCATGCGCCTATATCAATAAAAATTTGTTTTTAGTCTAATATGGCCATGGGGAATCTAATTATGAAAACCGCATCTCTTTATCTTTTACGGGAAGCGAGTTACATACCATGTGTAAATCACGTGTACATTTAATTAGCAATTAAAGTTCACGTAAATTTCAAAGTCATGGTTACCATGCACCAGTATCAATGAAAATTTGTTTTTGGACTAATATGGCCATAGGGAATTTAATTTTGAAAACGGCATCTCTTTATCTTTTACGGGAAGCGAGTTACATACCATGTGCACATCACGTGTACATTTAATTAGCATAAATTAAAGTTCACGTAAATTTTAAAGTCATGGTTACCATGCACCAGTATCAATGAAAATTTGTTTTTGGACTAATATGGCCATCGGGAATTTAATTTTGAAAACGGCATCTCTTCATCTTTGAGTTACATACCATGTGTACATCACGTGTACATTTAATTAGCATAAATTAAAGTGCACGTAAATTTCAAAGTCATGGTTACCATGCACCTATATCAATGAAAATTTGTTTTCGGACTAATATGGCCATGGGGAATCTAATTTTGAAAACCGCATCTCTTTATCTTTTACGGAAAGCGAGTTACATACCATGTGCCCATCACGTGTACATTTAATTAGCATAAATTAAAGTTCACGTAAATTTTAAAGTCATGGTTACCATGCACCAATATCCATAAAAATTTGTTTTTAGACTAATATGGACATGGGGAATCTAACTTTGAAAACCGCTTCTTTTTATCTTTCACGGGAAGCGAGTTACATACCATGTGCCCATCACGTGTACATTTAATTAGCATAAATTAAAGTTCACGTAAATTTTAAAGTCATGGTTACCATGCACCAATATCCATAAAATATTGTTTTTAGACTAATATGGACATGGGGAATCTAATTTTGAAAACCGCATCTCTTTATCTTTCACGGGAAGCGAGTTACATATCATGTGCACATCACGTGTACATTTAATTAGCATAAATTAAAGTTCACGTAAATTTCAAAGTCATGGTTACCATGCACCTATATCAATAAAAATTTGTTTTCAGTCTAATATGGAAATGGGGAATCTGATTTTGAAAACCGCATATCTTTATCTTTTACGGGAAACGAGTTACATATCATGTGTACATCACGTGTACATTTAATTAGCATAAATTAAAGTTCACGTAAATTTCAAAGTCATGGTTACCATGCGCCTATATCAATAAAAATTTGTTTTTGAACTAATATGGCCATAGGGAATTTAATTTTGAAAACGGCATCTCTTCATCTTTGAGTTACATACCATGTGTACATCACGTGTACATTTAATTAGCATAAATTAAAGTTCACGTAAATTTTAAAGTCATGGTTACCATGCACCAATATCCATAAAAATTTGTTTTTAGACTAATATGGAAATGGGGAATCTAATTTTGAAAACTGCATCTCTTTATCTTTTACGGGAAGCGAGTTACATACCATGTGCACATCACGTGTACATTTAATTAGCATAAATTAAAGTTCACGTAAATTTCAAAGTCATGGTTACCATGCACCAGTATCAATGAAAATTTGTTTTTGGACTAATATGGCCATCGGGAATTTAATTTTGAAAACGGCATCTCTTCATCTTTGAGTTACATACCATGTGTACATCACGTGTACATTTAATTAGCATAAATTAAAGTTCACGTAAATTTTAAAGTCATGGTTACCATGCACCAATATCCATAAAAATTTGTTTTTAGACTAATATGGAAATGGGGAATCTAATTTTGAAAACCGCATCTCTTTATCTTTTACGGGAAGCGAGTTACATACCATGTGCACATCACGTGTACATTTAATTAGCATAAATTAAAGTTCACGTAAATTTCAAAGTCATGGTTACCATGCACCAGTATCAATGAAAATTTGTTTTTGGACTAATATGGCCATCGGGAATTTAATTTTGAAAACGGCATCTCTTCATCTTTGAGTTACATACCATGTGTACATCACGTGTACATTTAATTAGCATAAATTAAAGTTCACGTAAATTTTAAAGTCATGGTTACCATGCACCAATATCCATAAAAATTTGTTTTTAGACTAATATGGAAATGGGGAATCTAATTTTGAAAACCGCATCTCTTTATCTTTTACGGGAAGCGAGTTACATACCATGTGCACATCACGTGTACATTTAATTAGCATAAATTAAAGTTCACGTAAATTTCAAAGTCATGGTTACCATGCACCAGTATCAATGAAAATTTGTTTTTGGACTAAAATGGCCATCGGGAATTTAATTTTGAAAACGGCATCTCTTCATCTTTGAGTTACATACCATGTGTACATCACGTGTACATTTAATTAGCATAAATTAAAGTTCACGTAAATTTTAAAGTCATGGTTACCATGCACCAATATCCATAAAAATTTGTTTTTAGACTAATATGGAAATGGGGAATCTAATTTTGAAAACCGCATCTCTTTATCTTTTACGGGAAGCGAGTTACATACCATGTGCACATCACGTGTACATTTAATTAGCATAAATTAAAGTTCACGTAAATTTCAAAGTCATGGTTACCTTGCACCAGTATCAATGAAAATTTGTTTTCGGACTAATATGGCCATGGGGAATCTAATTTTGAAAACCGCATCTCTTTATCTTTTACGGAAAGCGAGTTACATACCATGTGCCCATCACGTGTACATTTAATTAGCATAAATTAAAGTTCACGTAAATTTTAAAGTCATGGATACCATGCACCAATATCCATAAAAATTTGTTTTTAGACTAATATGGACATGGGGAATCTAACTTTGAAAACCGCATCTCTTTATCTTTCACGGGAAGCGAGTTACATACCATGTGCCCATCACGTGTACATTTAATTAGCATAAATTAAAGTTCACGTAAATTTTAAAGTCATGGTTACCATGCACTAATATCCATAAAAATTTGTTTTTAGACTAATATGGACATGGGGAATCTAACTTTGAAAACCGCATCTCTTTATCTTTCACGGGAAGCGAGTTACATATCATGTGCACATCACGTGTACATTTATTTAGCATAAATTAAAGTTCACGTAAATTTTAAAGTCATGGTTACCATGCGCCTATATCAATAAAAATTTGTTTTTAGTCTAATATGGCCATGGGGAATCTAATTATGAAAACCGCATCTCTTTATCTTTTACGGGAAGCGAGTTACATACCATGTGTAAATCACGTGTACATTTAATTAGCATAAATTAAAGTTCACGTAAATTTCAAAGTCATGGTTACCATGCGCCTATACCAATAAAAATTTGTTTTTAGTCTAATATGGCCATGGGGAATCTAATTATGAAAACCGCATCTCTTTATCTTTTACGGGAAGCGAGTTACATACCATGTGTAAATCACGTGTACATTTAATTAGCATAAATTAAAGTTCACGTAAATTTCAAAGTCATGGTTACCATGCACCAGTATCAATGAAAATTTGTTTTTGGACTAATATGGCCATAGGGAATTTAATTTTGAAAACGGCATCTCTTCATCTTTGAGTTACATACCATGTGTACATCACGTGTACATTTAATTAGCATAAATTAAAGTTCACGTAAATTTCAAAGTCATGGTTACCATGCGCCTATATCAATAAAAATTTGTTTTTAGTCTAATATGGCCATGGGGAATCTAATTATGAAAACCGCATCTCTTTATCTTTTACGGGAAGCGAGTTACATACCATGTGTAAATCACGTGTACATTTAATTAGCATAAATTAAAGTTCACGTAAATTTCAAAGTCATGGTTACCATGCACCTATATCAATAAAAATTTGTTTTCAGTCTAATATGGAAATGGGGAATCTAATTTTGAAAACCGCATCTCTTTATCTTTTACGGGAAGCGAGTTACATACCATGTGCACATCACGTGTACATTTAATTAGCATAAATTAAAGTTCACGTAAATTTTAAAGTCATGGTTACCATGCACCAGTATCAATGAAAATTTGTTTTTGGACTAATATGGCCATCGGGAATTTAATTTTGAAAACGGCATCTCTTCATCTTTGAGTTACATACCATGTGTACATCACGTGTACATTTAATTAGCATAAATTAAAGTGCACGTAAATTTCAAAGTCATGGTTACCATGCACCTATATCAATGAAAATTTGTTTTCGGACTAATATGGCCATGGGGAATCTAATTTTGAAAACCGCATCTCTTTATCTTTTACGGAAAGCGAGTTACATACCATGTGCCCATCACGTGTACATTTAATTAGCATAAATTAAAGTTCACGTAAATTTTAAAGTCATGGTTACCATGCACCAATATCCATAAAAATTTGTTTTTAGACTAATATAGACATGGGGAATCTTACTTTGAAAACCGCTTCTTTTTATCTTTCACGGGAAGCGAGTTACATACCATGTGCCCATCACGTGTACATTTAATTAGCATAAATTAAAGTTCACGTAAATTTTAAAGTCATGGTTACCATGCACCAATATCCATAAAATATTGTTTTTAGACTAATATGGACATGGGGAATCTAATTTTGAAAACCGCATCTCTTTATCTTTCACGGGAAGCGAGTTACATATCATGTGCACATCACGTGTACATTTAATTAGCATAAATTAAAGTTCACGTAAATTTCAAAGTCATGGTTACCATGCACCTATATCAATAAAAATTTGTTTTCAGTCTAATATGGAAATGGGGAATCTGATTTTGAAAACCGCATATCTTTATCTTTTACGGGAAACGAGTTACATATCATGTGTACATCACGTGTACATTTAATTAGCATAAATTAAAGTTCACGTAAATTTCAAAGTCATGGTTACCATGCGCCTATATCAATAAAAATTTGTTTTTGAACTAATATGGCCATAGGGAATTTAATTTTGAAAACGGCATCTCTTCATCTTTGAGTTACATACCATGTGTACATCACGTGTACATTTAATTAGCATAAATTAAAGTTCACGTAAATTTTAAAGTCATGGTTACCATGCACCAATATCCATAAAAATTTGTTTTTAGACTAATATGGAAATGGGGAATCTAATTTTGAAAACTGCATCTCTTTATCTTTTACGGGAAGCGAGTTACATACCATGTGCACATCACGTGTACATTTAATTAGCATAAATTAAAGTTCACGTAAATTTCAAAGTCATGGTTACCATGCACCAGTATCAATGAAAATTTGTTTTTGGACTAATATGGCCATCGGGAATTTAATTTTGAAAACGGCATCTCTTCATCTTTGAGTTACATACCATGTGTACATCACGTGTACATTTAATTAGCATAAATTAAAGTTCACGTAAATTTTAAAGTCATGGTTACCATGCACCAATATCCATAAAAATTTGTTTTTAGACTAATATGGAAATGGGGAATCTAATTTTGAAAACCGCATCTCTTTATCTTTTACGGGAAGCGAGTTACATACCATGTGCACATCACGTGTACATTTAATTAGCATAAATTAAAGTTCACGTAAATTTCAAAGTCATGGTTACCATGCACCAGTATCAATGAAAATTTGTTTTTGGACTAAAATGGCCATCGGGAATTTAATTTTGAAAACGGCATCTCTTCATCTTTGAGTTACATACCATGTGTACATCACGTGTACATTTAATTAGCATAAATTAAAGTTCACGTAAATTTTAAAGTCATGGTTACCATGCACCAATATCCATAAAAATTTGTTTTTAGACTAATATGGAAATGGGGAATCTAATTTTGAAAACCGCATCTCTTTATCTTTTACGGGAAGCGAGTTACATACCATGTGCACATCACGTGTACATTTAATTAGCATAAATTAAAGTTCACGTAAATTTTAAAGTCATGGATACCATGCACCAGTATCAATGAAAATTTGTTTTTGGACTAATATGGCCATAGGGAATTTAATTTTGAAAACGGCATCTCTTCATCTTTGAGTTACATACCATGTGTACATCACGTGTACATTTAATTAGCATAAATTAAAGTTCACGTAAATTTCAAAGTCATGGTTACCATGCGCCTATATCAATAAAAATTTGTTTTTAGTCTAATATGGCCATGGGGAATCTAATTATGAAAACCGCATCTCTTTATCTTTTACGGGAAGCGAGTTACATACCATGTGTAAATCACGTGTACATTTAATTAGCATAAATTAAAGTTCACGTAAATTTCAAAGTCATGGTTACCATGCACCTATATCAATAAAAATTTGTTTTCAGTCTAATATGGAAATGGGGAATCTAATTTTGAAAACCGCATCTCTTTATCTTTTACGGGAAGCGAGTTACATACCATGTGCACATCACGTGTACATTTAATTAGCATAAATTAAAGTTCACGTAAATTTTAAAGTCATGGTTACCATGCACCAGTATCAATGAAAATTTGTTTTTGGACTAATATGGCCATCGGGAATTTAATTTTGAAAACGGCATCTCTTCATCTTTGAGTTACATACCATGTGTACATCACGTGTACATTTAATTAGCATAAATTAAAGTGCACGTAAATTTCAAAGTCATGGTTACCATGCACCTATATCAATGAAAATTTGTTTTCGGACTAATATGGCCATGGGGAATCTAATTTTGAAAACCGCATCTCTTTATCTTTTACGGAAAGCGAGTTACATACCATGTGCCCATCACGTGTACATTTAATTAGCATAAATTAAAGTTCACGTAAATTTTAAAGTCATGGTTACCATGCACCAATATCCATAAAAATTTGTTTTTAGACTAATATAGACATGGGGAATCTTACTTTGAAAACCGCTTCTTTTTATCTTTCACGGGAAGCGAGTTACATACCATGTGCCCATCACGTGTACATTTAATTAGCATAAATTAAAGTTCACGTAAATTTTAAAGTCATGGTTACCATGCACCAATATCCATAAAATATTGTTTTTAGACTAATATGGACATGGGGAATCTAATTTTGAAAACCGCATCTCTTTATCTTTCACGGGAAGCGAGTTACATATCATGTGCACATCACGTGTACATTTAATTAGCATAAATTAAAGTTCACGTAAATTTCAAAGTCATGGTTACCATGCACCTATATCAATAAAAATTTGTTTTCAGTCTAATATGGAAATGGGGAATCTGATTTTGAAAACCGCATATCTTTATCTTTTACGGGAAACGAGTTACATATCATGTGTACATCACGTGTACATTTAATTAGCATAAATTAAAGTTCACGTAAATTTCAAAGTCATGGTTACCATGCGCCTATATCAATAAAAATTTGTTTTTGAACTAATATGGCCATAGGGAATTTAATTTTGAAAACGGCATCTCTTCATCTTTGAGTTACATACCATGTGTACATCACGTGTACATTTAATTAGCATAAATTAAAGTTCACGTAAATTTTAAAGTCATGGTTACCATGCACCAATATCCATAAAAATTTGTTTTTAGACTAATATGGAAATGGGGAATCTAATTTTGAAAACTGCATCTCTTTATCTTTTACGGGAAGCGAGTTACATACCATGTGCACATCACGTGTACATTTAATTAGCATAAATTAAAGTTCACGTAAATTTCAAAGTCATGGTTACCATGCACCAGTATCAATGAAAATTTGTTTTTGGACTAATATGGCCATCGGGAATTTAATTTTGAAAACGGCATCTCTTCATCTTTGAGTTACATACCATGTGTACATCACGTGTACATTTAATTAGCATAAATTAAAGTTCACGTAAATTTTAAAGTCATGGTTACCATGCACCAATATCCATAAAAATTTGTTTTTAGACTAATATGGAAATGGGGAATCTAATTTTGAAAACCGCATCTCTTTATCTTTTACGGGAAGCGAGTTACATACCATGTGCACATCACGTGTACATTTAATTAGCATAAATTAAAGTTCACGTAAATTTCAAAGTCATGGTTACCATGCACCAGTATCAATGAAAATTTGTTTTTGGACTAAAATGGCCATCGGGAATTTAATTTTGAAAACGGCATCTCTTCATCTTTGAGTTACATACCATGTGTACATCACGTGTACATTTAATTAGCATAAATTAAAGTTCACGTAAATTTTAAAGTCATGGTTACCATGCACCAATATCCATAAAAATTTGTTTTTAGACTAATATGGAAATGGGGAATCTAATTTTGAAAACCGCATCTCTTTATCTTTTACGGGAAGCGAGTTACATACCATGTGCACATCACGTGTACATTTAATTAGCATAAATTAAAGTTCACGTAAATTTTAAAGTCATGGATACCATGCACCAATATCCATAAAAATTTGTTTTTAGACTAATATGGACATGGGGAATCTAACTTTGAAAACCGCATCTCTTTATCTTTCACGGGAAGCGAGTTACATACCATGTGCCCATCACGTGTACATTTAATTAGCATAAATTAAAGTTCACGTAAATTTTAAAGTCATGGTTACCATGCACTAATATCCATAAAAATTTGTTTTTAGACTAATATGGACATGGGGAATCTAACTTTGAAAACCGCATCTCTTTATCTTTCACGGGAAGCGAGTTACATATCATGTGCACATCACGTGTACATTTATTTAGCATAAATTAAAGTTCACGTAAATTTCAAAGTCATGGTTACCATGCACCTATATCAATAAAAATTTGTTTTCAGTCTAATATGGAAATGGGGAATCTAATTTTGAAAACCGCATCTCTTTATCTTTTACGGGAAGCGAGTTACATACCATGTGCACATCACGTGTACATTTAATTAGCATAAATTAAAGTTCACGTAAATTTCAAACCAAAAAACAAATCTAATTTTGAAAACCGCATCTCTTTATCTTTTACCGGAAACGAGTTACATACCATGTGTAAATCACGTGTACATTTAATTAGCATAAATTAAAGTTCACGTAAATTTCAAAGTCATGGTTACCATGCACCTATATCAATAAAAATGTGTTTTCAGTCTAATATGGAAATGGGGAATCTAATTTTGAAAACCGCATCTCTTTATCTTTCACGGGAAGCGAGTTACATACCATGTGCACATCACGTGTACATTTAATTAGCATAAATTAAAGTTCACGTAAATTTCAAAGTCATGGTTACCATGCACCAGTATCAATGAAAATTTGTTTTTGGACTAATATGGCCATAGGGAATTTAATTTTGAAAACGGCATCTCTTCATCTTTGAGTTACATACCATGTGTACATCACGTGTACATTTAATTAGCATAAATTAAAGTTCACGTAAATTTTAAAGTCATGGTTACCATGCACCAATATCCATAAAAATTTGTTTTTAGACTAATATGGAAATGGGGAATCTAATTTTGAAAACTGCATCTCTTTATCTTTTACGGGAAGCGAGTTACATACCATGTGCACATCACGTGTACATTTAATTAGCATAAATTAAAGTTCACGTAAATTTCAAAGTCATGGTTACCATGCACCAGTATCAATGAAAATTTGTTTTTGGACTAATATGGCCATCGGGAATTTAATTTTGAAAACGGCATCTCTTCATCTTTGAGTTACATACCATGTGTACATCACGTGTACATTTAATTAGCATAAATTAAAGTTCACGTAAATTTTAAAGTCATGGTTACCATGCACCAATATCCATAAAAATTTGTTTTTAGACTAATATGGAAATGGGGAATCTAATTTTGAAAACCGCATCTCTTTATCTTTTACGGGAAGCGAGTTACATACCATGTGCACATCACGTGTACATTTAATTAGCATAAATTAAAGTTCACGTAAATTTCAAAGTCATGGTTACCATGCACCTATATCAATAAAAATGTGTTTTCAGTCTAATATGGAAATGGGGAATCTAATTTTGAAAACCGCATCTCTTTATCTTTTACGGGAAGCGAGTTACATACCATGTGCACATCACGTGTACATTTAATTAGCATAAATTAAAGTTCACGTAAATTTCAAAGTCATGGTTACCATGCACCAGTATCAATGAAAATTTGTTTTTGGACTGATATGGCCATCGGGAATTTAATTTTGAAAACGGCATCTCTTCATCTTTGAGTTACATACCATGTGTACATCACGTGTACATTTAATTAGCATAAATTAAAGTTCACGTAAATTTTAAAGTCATGGTTACCATGCACCAATATCCATAAAAATTTGTTTTTAGACTAATATGGAAATGGGGAATCTAATTTTGAAAACTGCATCTCTTTATCTTTTACGGGAAGCGAGTTACATACCATGTGCACATCACGTGTACATTTAATTAGCATAAATTAAAGTTCACGTAAATTTCAAAGTCATGGTTACCTTGCACCAGTATCAATGAAAATTTGTTTTCGGACTAATATGGCCATGGGGAATCTAATTTTGAAAACCGCATCTCTTTATCTTTTACGGAAAGCGAGTTACATACCATGTGCCCATCACGTGTACATTTAATTAGCATAAATTAAAGTTCACGTAAATTTTAAAGTCATGGATACCATGCACCAATATCCATAAAAATTTGTTTTTAGACTAATATGGACATGGGGAATCTAACTTTGAAAACCGCATCTCTTTGTCTTTCACGGGAAGCGAGTTACATACCATGTGCCCATCACGTGTACATTTAATTAGCATAAATTAAAGTTCACGTAAATTTTAAAGTCATGGTTACCATGCACCAATATCCATAAAAATTTGTTTTCAGTCTAATATGGAAATGGGGAATCTAATTTTGAAAACCGCATCTCTTTATCTTTTACGGGAAGCGAGTTACATACCATGTGCACATCACGTGTACATTTAATTAGCATAAATTAAAGTTCACGTAAATTTCAAACCAAAAAACAAATCTAATTTTGAAAACCGCATCTCTTTATCTTTTACCGGAAACGAGTTACAAATCATGTGTACATCACGTGTACATTTAATTAGCATAAATTAAAGTTCACGTAAATTTTAAAGTCATGGTTACCATGCACCAATATCCATAAAAATTTGTTTTTAGACTAATATGGAAATGGGGAATCTAATTTTGAAAACCGCATCTCTTTATCTTTTACGGGAAGCGAGTTACATACCATGTGCACATCACGTGTACATTTAATTAGCATAAATTAAAGTTCACGTAAATTTTAAAGTCATGGTTACCATGCACCAATATCCATAAAAATTTGTTTTTAGTCTAATATGGAAATGGGGAATCTAATTTTGAAAACCGCATCTCTTTATCTTTTACGGGAAGCGAGTTACATACCATGTGCACATCACGTGTACATTTAATTAGCATAAATTAAAGTTCACGTAAATTTCAAACCAAAAAACAAATCTAATTTTGAAAACCGCATCTCTTTATCTTCAAAATTAAAATTAGATTTGTGTTTATATGGATATTGGTGCATGGTATCCATGACTTTAAAATTTACGTGAACTTTAATTTATGCTAATTAAATGTACACGTGATGGGCACATGGTATGTAACTCGCTTTCCGTAAAAGATAAAGAGATGCGGTTTTCAAAATTAGATTCCCCATGGCCATATTAGTCCGAAAACAAATTTTCATTGATACTGGTGCAAGGTAACCATGACTTTGAAATTTACGTGAACTTTAATTTATGCTAATTAAATGTACACGTGATGTGCACATGGTATGTAACTCGCTTCCCGTAAAAGATAAAGAGATGCGGTTTTCAAAATTAGATTCCCCATTTCCATATTAGTCTAAAAACAAATTTTTATGGATATTGGTGCATGGTAACCATGACTTTAAAATTTACGTGAACTTTAATTTATGCTAATTAAATGTACACGTGATGTACACATGGTATGTAACTCAAAGATGAAGAGATGCCGTTTTCAAAATTAAATTCCCGATGGCCATATCAGTCCAAAAACAAATTTTCATTGATACTGGTGCATGGTAACCATGACTTTGAAATTTACGTGAACTTTAATTTATGCTAATTAAATGTACACGTGATGTGCACATGGTATGTAACTCGCTTCCCGTAAAAGATAAAGAGATGCGGTTTTCAAAATTAGATTCCCCATTTCCATATTAGACTGAAAACACATTTTTATTGATATAGGTGCATGGTAACCATGACTTTGAAATTTACGTGAACTTTAATTTATGCTAATTAAATGTACACGTGATGTGCACATGGTATGTAACTCGCTTCCCGTAAAAGATAAAGAGATGCGGTTTTCAAAATTAGATTCCCCATTTCCATATTAGTCTAAAAACAAATTTTTATGGATATTGGTGCATGGTAACCATGACTTTAAAATTTACGTGAACTTTAATTTATGCTAATTAAATGTACACGTGATGTACACATGGTATGTAACTCAAAGATGAAGAGATGCCGTTTTCAAAATTAAATTCCCGATGGCCATATTAGTCCAAAAACAAATTTTCATTGATACTGGTGCATGGTAACCATGACTTTGAAATTTACGTGAACTTTAATTTATGCTAATTAAATGTACACGTGATGTGCACATGGTATGTAACTCGCTTCCCGTAAAAGATAAAGAGATGCAGTTTTCAAAATTAGATTCCCCATTTCCATATTAGTCTAAAAACAAATTTTTATGGATATTGGTGCATGGTAACCATGACTTTAAAATTTACGTGAACTTTAATTTATGCTAATTAAATGTACACGTGATGTACACATGGTATGTAACTCAAAGATGAAGAGATGCCGTTTTCAAAATTAAATTCCCTATGGCCATATTAGTCCAAAAACAAATTTTCATTGATACTGGTGCATGGTAACCATGGCTTTGAAATTTACGTGAACTTTAATTTATGCTAATTAAATGTACACGTGATGTGCACATGGTATGTAACTCGCTTCCCGTAAAAGATAAAGAGATGCGGTTTTCAAAATTAGATTCCCCATTTCCATATTAGACTGAAAACACATTTTTATTGATATAGGTGCATGGTAACCATGACTTTGAAATTTACGTGAACTTTAATTTATGCTAATTAAATGTACACGTGATTTACACATGGTATGTAACTCGTTTCCGGTAAAAGATAAAGAGATGCGGTTTTCAAAATTAGATTTGTTTTTTGGTTTGAAATTTACGTGAACTTTAATTTATGCTAATTAAATGTACACGTGATGTGCACATGGTATGTAACTCGCTTCCCGTAAAAGATAAAGAGATGCGGTTTTCAAAATTAGATTCCCCATTTCCATATTAGACTGAAAACAAATTTTTATTGATATAGGTGCATGGTAACCATGACTTTGAAATTTACGTGAACTTTAATTTATGCTAAATAAATGTACACGTGATGTGCACATGATATGTAACTCGCTTCCCGTGAAAGATAAAGAGATGCGGTTTTCAAAGTTAGATTCCCCATGTCCATATTAGTCTAAAAACAAATTTTTATGGATATTAGTGCATGGTAACCATGACTTTAAAATTTACGTGAACTTTAATTTATGCTAATTAAATGTACACGTGATGGGCACATGGTATGTAACTCGCTTCCCGTGAAAGATAAAGAGATGCGGTTTTCAAAGTTAGATTCCCCATGTCCATATTAGTCTAAAAACAAATTTTTATGGATATTGGTGCATGGTATCCATGACTTTAAAATTTACGTGAACTTTAATTTATGCTAATTAAATGTACACGTGATGGGCACATGGTATGTAACTCGCTTTCCGTAAAAGATAAAGAGATGCGGTTTTCAAAATTAGATTCCCCATGGCCATATTAGTCCGAAAACAAATTTTCATTGATACTGGTGCAAGGTAACCATGACTTTGAAATTTACGTGAACTTTAATTTATGCTAATTAAATGTACACGTGATGTGCACATGGTATGTAACTCGCTTCCCGTAAAAGATAAAGAGATGCGGTTTTCAAAATTAGATTCCCCATTTCCATATTAGTCTAAAAACAAATTTTTATGGATATTGGTGCATGGTAACCATGACTTTAAAATTTACGTGAACTTTAATTTATGCTAATTAAATGTACACGTGATGTACACATGGTATGTAACTCAAAGATGAAGAGATGCCGTTTTCAAAATTAAATTCCCGATGGCCATATTAGTCCAAAAACAAATTTTCATTGATACTGGTGCATGGTAACCATAATATCCATAAAAATTTGTTTTTAGACTAATATGGAAATGGGGAATCTAATTTTGAAAACCGCATCTCTTTATCTTTTACGGGAAGCGAGTTACATACCATGTGCACATCACGTGTACATTTAATTAGCATAAATTAAAGTTCACGTAAATTTCAAAGTCATGGAATTAGATTCCCTATGGCCATATTAGTCCAAAAACAAATTTTCATTGATACTGGTGCATGGTAACCATGACTTTTAAATTTACGTGAACTTTAATTTATGCTAATTAAATGTACACGTGATGTGCACATGATATGTAACTCGCTTCCCGTAAAAGATAAAGAGATGCGGTTTTCAAAATTAGATTCTCCATTTCCATATTAGACTGAAAACAAATTTTTATTGATATAGGTGCATGGTAACCATGACTTTTAAATTTACGTGAACTTTAATTTATGCTAATTTAATGTACACGTGATGTACACATGGTATGTAACTCAAAGATGAAGAGATGCCGTTTTCAAAATTAGATTCCCTATGGCCATATTAGTCCAAAAACAAATTTTCATTGATACTGGTGCATGGTAACCATGACTTTGAAATTTACGTGAACTTTAATTTATGCTAATTAAATGTACACGTGATGAACACATGATATGTAACTCGTTTCCCGTTCAAGATAAAGATATGCGGTTTTCAAAATTAGATTCCCCATGTCCATATTAGTCTAAAAACAAATTTTTATGGATATTGGTGCATGGTAACCATGACTTTAAAATTTACTTGAACTTTAATTTATGCTAATTAAATGTACACGTGATGTGCACATGGTATGTAACTCGCTTTCCGTAAAAGATAAAGAGATGGGGTTTTCAAAATTAGATTCCCTATGGCCATATTAGTCCAAAAACAAATTTTCATTGATATAGGTGCATGGTAACCATGACTTTTAAATTTACGTGAACTTTAATTTATGCTAATTTAATGTACACGTGATGTACACATGGTATGTAACTCAAAGATGAAGAGATGCCGTTTTCAAAATTAGATTCCCTATGGCCATATTAGTCCAAAAACAAATTTTCATTGATACTGGTGCATGGTAACCATGACTTTGAAATTTACGTAAACTTTAATTTATGCTAATTAAATGTACACGTGATGTGCACATGGTATGTAATTCAAAGATGAAGAGATGCCGTTTTCAAAATTAGATTCCCTATGGCCATATTAGTCCAAAAACAAATTTTCATTGATACTGGTGCAAGGTAACCATGACTTTGAAATTTACGTGAACTTTAATTTATGCTAATTAAATGTACACGTGATGTACACATGGTATGTAACTCAAAGATGAAGAGATGCCGTTTTCAAAATTAGATTCCCCATGGCCATATTAGACTGAAATTTCAAAAACGTAAATTTAAACGTAAATTTCAAAGTCATGGTTACCATGCACCAATATCCATAAAAATTTGTTTTTAGACTAATATGGACATGGGGAATCTAATTTTGAAAACCGCATCTCTTTATCTTCAACGGGAAACGAGTTACATATCATGTGTACATCACGTGTACATTTAATTAGCATAAATTAAAGTTCACGTAAATTTTAAAGTCATGGTTACCTTGCACCAGTATCAATGAAAATTTGTTTTTGGACTAATATGGCCATAGGGAATCTAATTTTGAAAACGGCATCTCTTCATCTTTGAGTTACATACCATGTGCACATCACGTGTACATTTAATTAGCATAAATTAAAGTTCACGTAAATTTCAAAGTCATGGTTACCATGCACCAGTATCAATGAAAATTTGTTTTTGGACTAATATGGCCATAGGGAATCTAATTTTCAAAACCCCATCTCTTTATCTTTTACGGAAAGCGAGTTACATACCACGTGCCCATCACGTGTACATTTAATTAGCATAAATTAAAGTTCACGTAAATTTCAAAGTCATGGTTACCTTGCACCAGTATCAATGAAAATTTGTTTTCGGACTAATATGGCCATGGGGAATCTAATTTTGAAAACCGCATCTCTTTATCTTTTACGGAAAGCGAGTTACATACCATGTGCACATCACGTGTACATTTAATTAGCATAAATTGAAGTTCACGTAAATTTCAAAGTCATGGTTACCATGCACCTATATCAATAAAAATTTGTTTTTGGACTAATATGGCCATAGGGAATCTAATTTTGAAAACGGCATCTCTTCATCTTTGAGTTACATACCATGTGTACATCACGTGTACATTTAATTAGCATAAATTAAAGTTCACGTAAATTTCAAAGTCATGGTTACCATGCACCTATATCAATAAAAATTCGTTTTCAGTCTAATATGGCCATGGGGAATCTAATTTTGAAAACGGCATCTCTTCATCTTTGAGTTACATACCATGTGTACATCACGTGTACATTTAATTAGCATAAATTAAAGTTCACGTAAATTTCAAAGTCATGGTTACCTTGCACCAGTATCAATGAAAATTTGTTTTTGGACTAATATGGCCATAGGGAATCTAATTTTGAAAACGGCATCTCTTCATCTTTGAATTACATACCATGTGCACATCACGTGTACATTTAATTAGCATAAATTAAAGTTTACGTAAATTTCAAAGTCATGGTTACCATGCACCAGTATCAATGAAAATTTGTTTTTGGACTAATATGGCCATAGGAAATCTAATTTTGAAAACGGCATCTCTTCATCTTTGAGTTACATACCATGTGTACATCACGTGTACATTAAATTAGCATAAATTAAAGTTCACGTAAATTTAAAAGTCATGGTTACCATGCACCTATATCAATGAAAATTTGTTTTTGGACTAATATGGCCATAGGGAATCTAATTTTGAAAGCCCCATCTCTTTATCTTTTACGGAAAGCGAGTTACATACCATGTGCACATCACGTGTACATTTAATTAGCATAAATTGAAGTTCACGTAAATTTCAAAGTCATGGTTACCATGCACCAGTATAAATGAAAATTTGTTTTTGGACTAATATGGCCATAGGGAATCTAATTTTGAAAACCCCATCTCTTTATCTTTTACGGAAAGCGAGTTACATATCATGTGCACATCACGTGTACATTTAATTAGCATAAATTAAAGTTCAAGTAAATTTTAAAGTCATGGTTACCATGCACCAATATCCATAAAAATTTGTTTTTAGACTAATATGGACATGGGGAATCTAATTTTGAAAACCGCATCTCTTTATCTTTAACGGGAAACGAGTTACATATCATGTGTTCATCACGTGTACATTTAATTAGCATAAATTAAAGTTCACGTAAATTTCAAAGTCATGGTTACCATGCACCAGTATCAATGAAAATTTGTTTTTGGACTAATATGGCCATAGGGAATCTAATTTTGAAAACGGCATCTCTTCATCTTTGAGTTACATACCATGTGTACATCACGTGTACATTAAATTAGCATAAATTAAAGTTCACGTAAATTTAAAAGTCATGGTTACCATGCACCTATATCAATAAAAATTTGTTTTCAGTCTAATATGGAAATGGAGAATCTAATTTTGAAAACCGCATCTCTTTATCTTTTACGGGAAGCGAGTTACATATCATGTGCACATCACGTGTACATTTAATTAGCATAAATTAAAGTTCACGTAAATTTAAAAGTCATGGTTACCATGCACCAGTATCAATGAAAATTTGTTTTTGGACTAATATGGCCATAGGGAATCTAATTTTGAAAACGGCATCTCTTCATCTTTGAGTTACATACCATGTGTACATCACGTGTACATTAAATTAGCATAAATTAAAGTTCACGTAAATTTCAAAGTCATGGTTACCATGCACCTATATCAATAAAAATTTGTTTTTGGACTAATATGGCCATAGGGAATCTAATTTTGAAAACGGCATCTCTTCATCTTTGAGTTACATACCATGTGTACATCACGTGTACATTTAATTAGCATAAATTAAAGTTCACGTAAATTTCAAAGTCATGGTTACCATGCACCTATATCAATAAAAATTTGTTTTTGGACTAATATGGCCATAGGGAATCTAATTTTGAAAACGGCATCTCTTCATCTTTGAGTTACATACCATGTGTACATCACGTGTACATTTAATTAGCATAAATTAAAGTTCACGTAAATTTCAAAGTCATGGTTACCATGCACCTATATCAATAAAAATTTGTTTTTGGACTAATATGGCCATAGGGAATCTAATTTTGAAAACGGCATCTCTTCATCTTTGAGTTACATACCATGTGTACATCACGTGTACATTTAATTAGCATAAATTAAAGTTCACGTAAATTTCAAAGTCATGGTTACCATGCACCAGTATCAATGAAAATTTGTTTTTGGACTAATATGGCCATAGGGAATCTAATTTTGAAAACGGCATCTCTTCATCTTTGAGTTACATACCATGTGTACATCACGTGTACATTTAATTAGCATAAATTAAAGTTCACGTAAATTTCAAAGTCATGGTTACCTTGCACCAGTATCAATGAAAATTTGTTTTTGGACTAATATGGCCATAGGGAATCTAATTTTGAAAACGGCATCTCTTCATCTTTGAGTTACATACCATGTGTACATCACGTGTACATTAAATTAGCATAAATTAAAGTTCACGTAAATTTCAAAGTCATGGTTACCATGCACCTATATCAATAAAAATTTGTTTTTGGACTAATATGGCCATAGGGAATCTAATTTTGAAAACGGCATCTCTTCATCTTTGAGTTACATACCATGTGTACATCACGTGTACATTTAATTAGCATAAATTGAAGTTCACGTAAATTTCAAAGTCATGGTTACCATGCACCAGTATAAATGAAAATTTGTTTTTGGACTAATATGGCCATAGGGAATCTAATTTTGAAAACCCCATCTCTTTATCTTTTACGGAAAGCGAGTTACATATCATGTGCACATCACGTGTACATTTAATTAGCATAAATTAAAGTTCAAGTAAATTTTAAAGTCATGGTTACCATGCACCAATATCCATAAAAATTTGTTTTTAGACTAATATGGACATGGGGAATCTAATTTTGAAAACCGCATCTCTTTATCTTTAACGGGAAACGAGTTACATATCATGTGTTCATAACGTGTACATTTAATTAGCATAAATTAAAGTTCACGTAAATTTCAAAGTCATGGTTACCATGCACCAGTATCAATGAAAATTTGTTTTTGGACTAATATGGCCATAGGGAATCTAATTTTGAAAACGGCATCTCTTCATCTTTGAGTTACATACCATGTGTACATCACGTGTACATTAAATTAGCATAAATTAAAGTTCACGTAAATTTAAAAGTCATGGTTACCATGCACCTATATCAATAAAAATTTGTTTTCAGTCTAATATGGAAATGGAGAATCTAATTTTGAAAACCGCATCTCTTTATCTTTTACGGGAAGCGAGTTACATATCATGTGCACATCACGTGTATATTTAATTAGCATAAATTAAAGTTCACGTAAATTTAAAAGTCATGGTTACCATGCACCAGTATCAATGAAAATTTGTTTTTGGACTAATATGGCCATAGGGAATCTAATTTTGAAAACGGCATCTCTTCATCTTTGAGTTACATACCATGTGTACATCACGTGTACATTAAATTAGCATAAATTAAAGTTCACGTAAATTTCAAAGTCATGGTTACCATGCACCTATATCAATGAAAATTTGTTTTTGGACTAATATGGCCATAGGGAATCTAATTTTGAAAACGGCATCTCTTCATCTTTGAGTTACATACCATGTGTACATCACGTGTACATTTAATTAGCATAAATTAAAGTTCACGTAAATTTCAAAGTCATGGTTACCATGCACCTATATCAATAAAAATTTGTTTTTGGACTAATATGGCCATAGGGAATCTAATTTTGAAAACGGCATCTCTTCATCTTTGAGTTACATACCATGTGTACATCACGTGTACATTTAATTAGCATAAATTAAAGTTCACGTAAATTTCAAAGTCATGGTTACCATGCACCAATATCCATAAAAATTTGTTTTTAGACTAATATGGACATGGGGAATCTAATTTTGAAAACCGCATCTCTTTATCTTTAACGGGAAACGAGTTACATATCATGTGTTCATCACGTGTACATTTAATTAGCATAAATTAAAGTTCACGTAAATTTCAAAGTCATGGTTACCATGCACCAGTATCAATGAAAATTTGTTTTTGGACTAATATGGCCATAGGGAATCTAATTTTGAAAACGGCATCTCTTCATCTTTGAGTTACATACCATGTGTACATCACGTGTACATTAAATTAGCATAAATTAAAGTTCACGTAAATTTAAAAGTCATGGTTACCATGCACCTATATCAATAAAAATTTGTTTTCAGTCTAATATGGAAATGGAGAATCTAATTTTGAAAACCGCATCTCTTTATCTTTTACGGGAAGCGAGTTACATACCATGTGCACATCACGTGTACATTTGATTAGCATAAATTAAAGTTCACGTAAATTTAAAAGTCATGGTTACCATGCACCAGTATCAATGAAAATTTGTTTTTGGACTAATATGGCCATAGGGAATCTAATTTTGAAAACGGCATCTCTTCATCTTTGAGTTACATACCATGTGTACATCACGTGTACATTTAATTAGCATAAATTAAAGTTCACGTAAATTTCAAAGTCATGGTTACCTTGCACCAGTATCAATGAAAATTTGTTTTTGGACTAATATGGCCATAGGGAATCTAATTTTGAAAACGGCATCTCTTCATCTTTGAGTTACATACCATGTGTACATCACGTGTACATTTAATTAGCATAAATTAAAGTTCACGTAAATTTCAAAGTCATGGTTACCATGCACCTATATCAATTAAAATTTGTTTTCAGTCTAATATGGAAATGGAGAATCTAATTTTGAAAACCGCATCTCTTTATCTTTTACGGGAAGCGAGTTACATACCATGTGCACATCACGTGTACATTTGATTAGCATAAATTAAAGTTCACGTAAATTTCAAAGTCATGGAATTAGATTCCCTATGGCCATATTAGTCCAAAAACAAATTTTCATTGATACTGGTGCATGGTAACCATGACTTTTAAATTTACGTGAACTTTAATTTATGCTAATTAAATGTACACGTGATGTGCACATGATATGTAACTCGCTTCCCGTAAAAGATAAAGAGATGCGGTTTTCAAAATTAGATTCTCCATTTCCATATTAGACTGAAAACAAATTTTTATTGATATAGGTGCATGGTAACCATGACTTTTAAATTTACGTGAACTTTAATTTATGCTAATTTAATGTACACGTGATGTACACATGGTATGTAACTCAAAGATGAAGAGATGCCGTTTTCAAAATTAGATTCCCTATGGCCATATTAGTCCAAAAACAAATTTTCATTGATACTGGTGCATGGTAACCATAATATCCATAAAAATTTGTTTTTAGACTAATATGGAAATGGGGAATCTAATTTTGAAAACCGCATCTCTTTATCTTTTACGGGAAGCGAGTTACATACCATGTGCACATCACGTGTACATTTAATTAGCATAAATTAAAGTTCACGTAAATTTCAAAGTCATGGAATTAGATTCCCTATGGCCATATTAGTCCAAAAACAAATTTTCATTGATACTGGTGCATGGTAACCATGACTTTTAAATTTACGTGAACTTTAATTTATGCTAATTAAATGTACACGTGATGTGCACATGATATGTAACTCGCTTCCCGTAAAAGATAAAGAGATGCGGTTTTCAAAATTAGATTCTCCATTTCCATATTAGACTGAAAACAAATTTTTATTGATATAGGTGCATGGTAACCATGACTTTTAAATTTACGTGAACTTTAATTTATGCTAATTTAATGTACACGTGATGTACACATGGTATGTAACTCAAAGATGAAGAGATGCCGTTTTCAAAATTAGATTCCCTATGGCCATATTAGTCCAAAAACAAATTTTCATTGATACTGGTGCATGGTAACCATGACTTTGAAATTTACGTGAACTTTAATTTATGCTAATTAAATGTACACGTGATGAACACATGATATGTAACTCGTTTCCCGTTCAAGATAAAGATATGCGGTTTTCAAAATTAGATTCCCCATGTCCATATTAGTCTAAAAACAAATTTTTATGGATATTGGTGCATGGTAACCATGACTTTAAAATTTACTTGAACTTTAATTTATGCTAATTAAATGTACACGTGATGTGCACATGGTATGTAACTCGCTTTCCGTAAAAGATAAAGAGATGGGGTTTTCAAAATTAGATTCCCTATGGCCATATTAGTCCAAAAACAAATTTTCATTGATATAGGTGCATGGTAACCATGACTTTTAAATTTACGTGAACTTTAATTTATGCTAATTTAATGTACACGTGATGTACACATGGTATGTAACTCAAAGATGAAGAGATGCCGTTTTCAAAATTAGATTCCCTATGGCCATATTAGTCCAAAAACAAATTTTCATTGATACTGGTGCATGGTAACCATGACTTTGAAATTTACGTAAACTTTAATTTATGCTAATTAAATGTACACGTGATGTGCACATGGTATGTAATTCAAAGATGAAGAGATGCCGTTTTCAAAATTAGATTCCCTATGGCCATATTAGTCCAAAAACAAATTTTCATTGATACTGGTGCAAGGTAACCATGACTTTGAAATTTACGTGAACTTTAATTTATGCTAATTAAATGTACACGTGATGTACACATGGTATGTAACTCAAAGATGAAGAGATGCCGTTTTCAAAATTAGATTCCCCATGGCCATATTAGACTGAAATTTCAAAAACGTAAATTTAAACGTAAATTTCAAAGTCATGGTTACCATGCACCAATATCCATAAAAATTTGTTTTTAGACTAATATGGACATGGGGAATCTAATTTTGAAAACCGCATCTCTTTATCTTCAACGGGAAACGAGTTACATATCATGTGTACATCACGTGTACATTTAATTAGCATAAATTAAAGTTCACGTAAATTTTAAAGTCATGGTTACCTTGCACCAGTATCAATGAAAATTTGTTTTTGGACTAATATGGCCATAGGGAATCTAATTTTGAAAACGGCATCTCTTCATCTTTGAGTTACATACCATGTGCACATCACGTGTACATTTAATTAGCATAAATTAAAGTTCACGTAAATTTCAAAGTCATGGTTACCATGCACCAGTATCAATGAAAATTTGTTTTTGGACTAATATGGCCATAGGGAATCTAATTTTCAAAACCCCATCTCTTTATCTTTTACGGAAAGCGAGTTACATACCACGTGCCCATCACGTGTACATTTAATTAGCATAAATTAAAGTTCACGTAAATTTCAAAGTCATGGTTACCTTGCACCAGTATCAATGAAAATTTGTTTTCGGACTAATATGGCCATGGGGAATCTAATTTTGAAAACCGCATCTCTTTATCTTTTACGGAAAGCGAGTTACATACCATGTGCACATCACGTGTACATTTAATTAGCATAAATTGAAGTTCACGTAAATTTCAAAGTCATGGTTACCATGCACCTATATCAATAAAAATTTGTTTTTGGACTAATATGGCCATAGGGAATCTAATTTTGAAAACGGCATCTCTTCATCTTTGAGTTACATACCATGTGTACATCACGTGTACATTTAATTAGCATAAATTAAAGTTCACGTAAATTTCAAAGTCATGGTTACCATGCACCTATATCAATAAAAATTCGTTTTCAGTCTAATATGGCCATGGGGAATCTAATTTTGAAAACGGCATCTCTTCATCTTTGAGTTACATACCATGTGTACATCACGTGTACATTTAATTAGCATAAATTAAAGTTCACGTAAATTTCAAAGTCATGGTTACCTTGCACCAGTATCAATGAAAATTTGTTTTTGGACTAATATGGCCATAGGGAATCTAATTTTGAAAACGGCATCTCTTCATCTTTGAATTACATACCATGTGCACATCACGTGTACATTTAATTAGCATAAATTAAAGTTTACGTAAATTTCAAAGTCATGGTTACCATGCACCAGTATCAATGAAAATTTGTTTTTGGACTAATATGGCCATAGGAAATCTAATTTTGAAAACGGCATCTCTTCATCTTTGAGTTACATACCATGTGTACATCACGTGTACATTAAATTAGCATAAATTAAAGTTCACGTAAATTTAAAAGTCATGGTTACCATGCACCTATATCAATGAAAATTTGTTTTTGGACTAATATGGCCATAGGGAATCTAATTTTGAAAGCCCCATCTCTTTATCTTTTACGGAAAGCGAGTTACATACCATGTGCACATCACGTGTACATTTAATTAGCATAAATTGAAGTTCACGTAAATTTCAAAGTCATGGTTACCATGCACCAGTATAAATGAAAATTTGTTTTTGGACTAATATGGCCATAGGGAATCTAATTTTGAAAACCCCATCTCTTTATCTTTTACGGAAAGCGAGTTACATATCATGTGCACATCACGTGTACATTTAATTAGCATAAATTAAAGTTCAAGTAAATTTTAAAGTCATGGTTACCATGCACCAATATCCATAAAAATTTGTTTTTAGACTAATATGGACATGGGGAATCTAATTTTGAAAACCGCATCTCTTTATCTTTAACGGGAAACGAGTTACATATCATGTGTTCATCACGTGTACATTTAATTAGCATAAATTAAAGTTCACGTAAATTTCAAAGTCATGGTTACCATGCACCAGTATCAATGAAAATTTGTTTTTGGACTAATATGGCCATAGGGAATCTAATTTTGAAAACGGCATCTCTTCATCTTTGAGTTACATACCATGTGTACATCACGTGTACATTAAATTAGCATAAATTAAAGTTCACGTAAATTTAAAAGTCATGGTTACCATGCACCTATATCAATAAAAATTTGTTTTCAGTCTAATATGGAAATGGAGAATCTAATTTTGAAAACCGCATCTCTTTATCTTTTACGGGAAGCGAGTTACATATCATGTGCACATCACGTGTACATTTAATTAGCATAAATTAAAGTTCACGTAAATTTAAAAGTCATGGTTACCATGCACCAGTATCAATGAAAATTTGTTTTTGGACTAATATGGCCATAGGGAATCTAATTTTGAAAACGGCATCTCTTCATCTTTGAGTTACATACCATGTGTACATCACGTGTACATTAAATTAGCATAAATTAAAGTTCACGTAAATTTCAAAGTCATGGTTACCATGCACCTATATCAATAAAAATTTGTTTTTGGACTAATATGGCCATAGGGAATCTAATTTTGAAAACGGCATCTCTTCATCTTTGAGTTACATACCATGTGTACATCACGTGTACATTTAATTAGCATAAATTAAAGTTCACGTAAATTTCAAAGTCATGGTTACCATGCACCTATATCAATAAAAATTTGTTTTTGGACTAATATGGCCATAGGGAATCTAATTTTGAAAACGGCATCTCTTCATCTTTGAGTTACATACCATGTGTACATCACGTGTACATTTAATTAGCATAAATTAAAGTTCACGTAAATTTCAAAGTCATGGTTACCATGCACCTATATCAATAAAAATTTGTTTTTGGACTAATATGGCCATAGGGAATCTAATTTTGAAAACGGCATCTCTTCATCTTTGAGTTACATACCATGTGTACATCACGTGTACATTTAATTAGCATAAATTAAAGTTCACGTAAATTTCAAAGTCATGGTTACCATGCACCAGTATCAATGAAAATTTGTTTTTGGACTAATATGGCCATAGGGAATCTAATTTTGAAAACGGCATCTCTTCATCTTTGAGTTACATACCATGTGTACATCACGTGTACATTTAATTAGCATAAATTAAAGTTCACGTAAATTTCAAAGTCATGGTTACCTTGCACCAGTATCAATGAAAATTTGTTTTTGGACTAATATGGCCATAGGGAATCTAATTTTGAAAACGGCATCTCTTCATCTTTGAGTTACATACCATGTGTACATCACGTGTACATTAAATTAGCATAAATTAAAGTTCACGTAAATTTCAAAGTCATGGTTACCATGCACCTATATCAATAAAAATTTGTTTTTGGACTAATATGGCCATAGGGAATCTAATTTTGAAAACGGCATCTCTTCATCTTTGAGTTACATACCATGTGTACATCACGTGTACATTTAATTAGCATAAATTGAAGTTCACGTAAATTTCAAAGTCATGGTTACCATGCACCAGTATAAATGAAAATTTGTTTTTGGACTAATATGGCCATAGGGAATCTAATTTTGAAAACCCCATCTCTTTATCTTTTACGGAAAGCGAGTTACATATCATGTGCACATCACGTGTACATTTAATTAGCATAAATTAAAGTTCAAGTAAATTTTAAAGTCATGGTTACCATGCACCTATATCAATTAAAATTTGTTTTCAGTCTAATATGGAAATGGAGAATCTAATTTTGAAAACCGCATCTCTTTATCTTTTACGGGAAGCGAGTTACATACCATGTGCACATCACGTGTACATTTGATTAGCATAAATTAAAGTTCACGTAAATTTAAAAGTCATGGTTACCATGCACCAGTATCAATGAAAATTTGTTTTTGGACTAATATGGCCATAGGGAATCTAATTTTGAAAACGGCATCTCTTCATCTTTGAGTTACATACCATGTGTACATCACGTGTACATTAAATTAGCATAAATTAAAGTTCACGTAAATTTCAAAGTCATGGTTACCATGCACCTATATCAATAAAAATTTGTTTTTGGACTAATATGGCCATAGGGAATCTAATTTTGAAAACGGCATCTCTTCATCTTTGAGTTTCATACCATGTGTACATCACGTGTACATTTAATTAGCATAAATTAAAGTTCACGTAAATTTCAAAGTCATGGTTACCATGCACCTATATCAATAAAAATTTGTTTTTGGACTAATATGGCCATAGGGAATCTAATTTTGAAAACGGCATCTCTTCATCTTTGAGTTACATACCATGTGTACATCACGTGTACATTTAATTAGCATAAATTAAAGTTCACGTAAATTTCAAAATCATGGTTACCATGCACCAGTATCAATGAAAATTTGTTTTTGGACTAATATGGCCATAGGGAATCTAATTTTGAAAACGGCATCTCTTCATCTTTGAGTTACATACCATGTGTACATCACGTGTACATTTAATTAGCATAAATTAAAGTTCACGTAAATTTCAAAGTCATGGTTACCTTGCACCAGTATCAATGAAAATTTGTTTTTGGACTAATATGGCCATAGGGAATCTAATTTTGAAAACGGCATCTCTTCATCTTTGAGTTACATACCATGTGCACATCACGTGTACATTTAATTAGCATAAATTAAAGTTCACGTAAATTTCAAAGTCATGGTTACCATGCAGCAGTATCAATGAAAATTTGTTTTTGGACTAATATGGCCATAGGGAATCTAATTTTCAAAACCCCATCTCTTTATCTTTTACGGAAAGCGAGTTACATACCACGTGCCCATCACGTGTACATTTAATTAGCATAAATTAAAGTTCACGTAAATTTCAAAGTCATGGTTACCTTGCACCAGTATCAATGAAAATTTGTTTTCGGACTAATATGGCCATAGGGAATCTAATTTTCAAAACCCCATCTCTTTATCTTTTACGGAAAGCGAGTTACATACCATGTGCACATCACGTGTACATTTAATTAGCATAAATTAAAGTTCACGTAAATTTCAAAGTCATGGTTACCATGCACCAGTATAAATGAAAATTTGTTTTTGGACTAATATGGCCATAGGGAATCTAATTTTGAAAACCCCATCTCTTTATCTTTTACGGAAAGCGAGTTACATATCATGTGCACATCACGTGTACATTTAATTAGCATAAATTAAAGTTCAAGTAAATTTTAAAGTCATGGTTACCATGCACCAATATCCATAAAAATTTGTTTTTAGACTAATATGGACATGGGGAATCTAATTTTGAAAACCGCATCTCGTTATCTTTAACGGGAAACGAGTTACATATCATGTGTACATCACGTGTACATTTAATTAGCATAAATTAAAGTTCACGTAAATTTCAAAGTCATGGTTACCATGCACCAGTATCAATGAAAATTTGTTTTTGGACTAATATGGCCATAGGGAATCTAATTTTGAAAACGGCATCTCTTCATCTTTGAGTTACATACCATGTGTACATCACGTGTACATTTAATTAGCATAAATTAAAGTTCACGTAAATTTCAAAGTCATGGTTACCATGCACCAGTATCAATGAAAATTTGTTTTTGGACTAATATGGCCATAGGGAATCTAATTTTCAAAACCCCATCTCTTTATCTTTGACGGAAAGCGAGTTACATACCACGTGCCCATCACGTGTACATTTAATTAGCATAAATTAAAGTTCACGTAAATTTCAAAGTCATGGTTACCATGCACCAGTATCAATGAAAATTTGTTTTTGGACTAATATGGCCATAGGGAATCTAATTTTGAAAACGGCATCTCTTCATCTTTGAGTTACATACCATGTGTACATCACGTGTACATTAAATTAGCATAAATTAAAGTTCACGTAAATTTCAAAGTCATGGTTACCAAGCACCTATATCAATAAAAATTTGTTTTTAGTCTAAAATGGCCACGGGGAATCTAATTATGAAAACCGCATCTCTTTATCTTTCACGGAAAGAGAGTTACATATCATGTGCACATCACGTGTACATTTAATTAGCATAAATTAAAGTTCACGTAAATTTAAAAGTCATGGTTACCATGCACCTATATCAATAAAAATTTGTTTTCAGTCTAATATGGAAATGGGGAATCTAATTTTGAAAACCGCATCTCTTTATCTTTTACGGGAAGCGAGTTACATACCATGTGCACATCACGTGTACATTTAATTAGCATAAATTAAAGTTCACGTAAATTTCAAAGTCATGGTTACCATGCACCAGTATCAATGAAAATTTGTTTTTGGACTAATATGGCCATAGGGAATCTAATTTTGAAAACGGCATCTCTTCATCTTTGAGTTACATACCATGTGTACATCACGTGTACATTAAATTAGCATAAATTAAAGTTCACGTAAATTTCAAAGTCATGGTTACCAAGCACCTATATCAATAAAAATTTGTTTTCAGTCTAAAATGGCCACGGGGAATCTAATTATGAAAACCGCATCTCTTTATCTTTCACGGAAAGAGAGTTACATATCATGTGCACATCACGTGTACATTTAATTAGCATAAATTAAAGTTCACGTAAATTTAAAAGTCATGGTTACCATGCACCTATATCAATAAAAATTCGTTTTCAGTCTAATATGGCCATGGGGAATCTAATTTTGAAAACGGCATCTCTTCATCTTAGAGTTACATACCATGTGTACATCACGTGTACATTTAATTAGCATAAATTAAAGTTCACGTAAATTTTAAAGTCATGGTTACCTTGCACCAGTATCAATGAAAATTTGTTTTTGGACTAATATGGCCATAGGGAATCTAATTTTGAAAACGGCATCTCTTCATCTTTGAGTTACATACCATGTGCACATCACGTGTACATTTAATTAGCATAAATTAAAGTTCACGTAAATTTCAAAGTCATGGTTACCATGCACCAGTATCAATGAAAATTTGTTTTTGGACTAATATGGCCATAGGGAATCTAATTTTCAAAACCCCATCTCTTTATCTTTTACGGAAAGCGAGTTACATACCACGTGCCCATCACGTGTACATTTAATTAGCATAAATTAAAGTTCACGTAAATTTCAAAGTCATGGTTACCTTGCACCAGTATCAATGAAAATTTGTTTTCGGACTAATATGGCCATGGGGAATCTAATTTTGAAAACCGCATCTCTTTATCTTTTACGGAAAGCGAGTTACATACCATGTGCACATCACGTGTACATTTAATTAGCATAAATTAAAGTTCACGTAAATTTCAAAGTCATGGTTACCATGCACCAGTATAAATGAAAATTTGTTTTTGGACTAATATGGCCATAGGGAATCTAATTTTGAAAACCCCATCTCTTTATCTTTTACGGAAAGCGAGTTACATATCATGTGCACATCACGTGTACATTTAATTAGCATAAATTAAAGTTCAAGTAAATTTTAAAGTCATGGTTACCATGCACCAATATCCATAAAAATTTGTTTTTAGACTAATATGGACATGGGGAATCTAATTTTGAAAACCGCATCTCGTTATCTTTAACGGGAAACGAGTTACATATCATGTGTACATCACGTGTACATTTAATTAGCATAAATTAAAGTTCACGTAAATTTCAAAGTCATGGTTACCATGCACCAGTATCAATGAAAATTTGTTTTTGGACTAATATGGCCATAGGGAATCTAATTTTGAAAACGGCATCTCTTCATCTTTGAGTTACATACCATGTGTACATCACGTGTACATTTAATTAGCATAAATTAAAGTTCACGTAAATTTCAAAGTCATGGTTACCATGCACCAGTATCAATGAAAATTTGTTTTTGGACTAATATGGCCATAGGGAATCTAATTTTCAAAACCCCATCTCTTTATCTTTGACGGAAAGCGAGTTACATACCACGTGCCCATCACGTGTACATTTAATTAGCATAAATTAAAGTTCACGTAAATTTCAAAGTCATGGTTACCATGCACCAGTATCAATGAAAATTTGTTTTTGGACTAATATGGCCATAGAGAATCTAATTTTGAAAACGGCATCTCTTCATCTTTGAGTTACATACCATGTGTACATCACGTGTACATTAAATTAGCATAAATTAAAGTTCACGTAAATTTCAAAGTCATGGTTACCAAGCACCTATATCAATAAAAATTTGTTTTTAGTCTAAAATGGCCACGGGGAATCTAATTATGAAAACCGCATCTCTTTATCTTTCACGGAAAGAGAGTTACATATCATGTGCACATCACGTGTACATTTAATTAGCATAAATTAAAGTTCACGTAAATTTCAAAGTCATGGTTACCAAGCACCTATATCAATAAAAATTTGTTTTCAGTCTAATATGGAAATGGGGAATCTAATTTTGAAAACCGCATCTCTTTATCTTTTACGGGAAGCGAGTTACATACCATGTGCACATCACGTGTACATTTAATTAGCATAAATTAAAGTTCACGTAAATTTCAAAGTCATGGTTACCATGCACCAGTATCAATGAAAATTTGTTTTTGGACTAATATGGCCATAGGGAATCTAATTTTGAAAACGGCATCTCTTCATCTTTGAGTTACATACCATGTGTACATCACGTGTACATTAAATTAGCATAAATTAAAGTTCACGTAAATTTCAAAGTCATGGTTACCAAGCACCTATATCAATAAAAATTTGTTTTCAGTCTAAAATGGCCACGGGGAATCTAATTATGAAAACCGCATCTCTTTATCTTTCACGGAAAGAGAGTTACATATCATGTGCACATCACGTGTACATTTAATTAGCATAAATTAAAGTTCACGTAAATTTAAAAGTCATGGTTACCATGCACCTATATCAATAAAAATTCGTTTTCAGTCTAATATGGCCATGGGGAATCTAATTTTGAAAACGGCATCTCTTCATCTTAGAGTTACATACCATGTGTACATCACGTGTACATTTAATTAGCATAAATTAAAGTTCACGTAAATTTTAAAGTCATGGTTACCTTGCACCAGTATCAATGAAAATTTGTTTTTGGACTAATATGGCCATAGGGAATCTAATTTTGAAAACGGCATCTCTTCATCTTTGAGTTACATACCATGTGCACATCACGTGTACATTTAATTAGCATAAATTAAAGTTCACGTAAATTTCAAAGTCATGGTTACCATGCACCAGTATCAATGAAAATTTGTTTTTGGACTAATATGGCCATAGGGAATCTAATTTTCAAAACCCCATCTCTTTATCTTTGACGGAAAGCGAGTTACATACCACGTGCCCATCACGTGTACATTTAATTAGCATAAATTAAAGTTCACGTAAATTTCAAAGTCATGGTTACCTTGCACCAGTATCAATGAAAATTTGTTTTCGGACTAATATGGCCATGGGGAATCTAATTTTGAAAACCGCATCTCTTTATCTTTCACGGAAAGCGAGTTTCATACCATGTGCACATCACGTGTACATTTAATTAGCATAAATTAAAGTTCACGTAAATTTCAAAGTCATGGTTACCATGCACCAGTATCAATGAAAATTTGTTTTTGGACTAATATGGCCATAGGGAATCTAATTTTGAAAACGGCATCTCTTCATCTTTGAGTTACATACCATGTGTACATCACGTGTACATTAAATTAGCATAAATTAAAGTTCACGTAAATTTCAAAGTCATGGTTACCAAGCACCTATATCAATAAAAATTTGTTTTTAGTCTAAAATGGCCACGGGGAATCTAATTATGAAAACCGCATCTCTTTATCTTTCACGGAAAGAGAGTTACATATCATGTGCACATCACGTGTACATTTAATTAGCATAAATTAAAGTTCACGTAAATTTAAAAGTCATGGTTACCATGCACCTATATCAATAAAAATTTGTTTTCAGTCTAATATGGAAATGGGGAATCTAATTTTGAAAACCGCATCTCTTTATCTTTTACGGGAAGCGAGTTACATACCATGTGCACATCACGTGTACATTTAATTAGCATAAATTAAAGTTCACGTAAATTTCAAAGTCATGGTTACCATGCACCAGTATCAATGAAAATTTGTTTTTGGACTAATATGGCCATAGGGAATCTAATTTTGAAAACGGCATCTCTTCATCTTTGAGTTACATACCATGTGTACATCACGTGTACATTAAATTAGCATAAATTAAAGTTCACGTAAATTTCAAAGTCATGGTTACCAAGCACCTATATCAATAAAAATTTGTTTTCAGTCTAAAATGGCCACGGGGAATCTAATTATGAAAACCGCATCTCTTTATCTTTCACGGAAAGAGAGTTACATATCATGTGCACATCACGTGTACGTTTAATTAGCATAAATTAAAGTTCACGTAAATTTAAAAGTCATGGTTACCATGCACCTATATCAATAAAAATTCGTTTTCAGTCTAATATGGCCATGGGGAATCTAATTTTGAAAACGGCATCTCTTCATCTTAGAGTTACATACCATGTGTACATCACGTGTACATTTAATTAGCATAAATTAAAGTTCACGTAAATTTTAAAGTCATGGTTACCTTGCACCAGTATCAATGAAAATTTGTTTTTGGACTAATATGGCCATAGGGAATCTAATTTTGAAAACGGCATCTCTTCATCTTTGAGTTACATACCATGTGCACATCACGTGTACATTTAATTAGCATAAATTAAAGTTCACGTAAATTTCAAAGTCATGGTTACCATGCACCAGTATCAATGAAAATTTGTTTTTGGACTAATATGGCCATAGGGAATCTAATTTTCAAAACCCCATCTCTTTATCTTTGACGGAAAGCGAGTTACATACCACGTGCCCATCACGTGTACATTTAATTAGCATAAATTAAAGTTCACGTAAATTTCAAAGTCATGGTTACCTTGCACCAGTATCAATGAAAATTTGTTTTCGGACTAATATGGCCATGGGGAATCTAATTTTGAAAACCGCATCTCTTTATCTTTCACGGAAAGCGAGTTTCATACCATGTGCACATCACGTGTACATTTAATTAGCATAAATTAAAGTTCACGTAAATTTCAAAGTCATGGTTACCATGCACCAGTATAAATGAAAATTTGTTTTTGGACTAATATGGCCATAGGGAATCTAATTTTGAAAACGGCATCTCTTCATCTTTGAGTTTCATACCATGTGTACATCACGTGTACATTTAATTAGCATAAATTAAAGTTCACGTAAATTTCAAAGTCATGGTTACCATGCACCTATATCAATAAAAATTTGTTTTTGGACTAATATGGCCATAGGGAATCTAATTTTGAAAACGGCATCTCTTCATCTTTGAGTTACATACCATGTGTACATCACGTGTACATTTAATTAGCATAAATTAAAGTTCACGTAAATTTCAAAGTCATGGTTACCTTGCACCAGTATCAATGAAAATTTGTTTTTGGACTAATATGGCCATAGGGAATCTAATTTTGAAAACGGCATCTCTTCATCTTTGAGTTACATACCATGTGCACATCACGTGTACATTTAATTAGCATAAATTAAAGTTCACGTAAATTTCAAAGTCATGGTTACCATGCAGCAGTATCAATGAAAATTTGTTTTTGGACTAATATGGCCATAGGGAATCTAATTTTCAAAACCCCATCTCTTTATCTTTTACGGAAAGCGAGTTACATACCATGTGCACATCACGTGTACATTTAATTAGCATAAATTAAAGTTCACGTAAATTTCAAAGTCATGGTTACCATGCACCAGTATAAATGAAAATTTGTTTTTGGACTAATATGGCCATAGGGAATCTAATTTTGAAAACCCCATCTCTTTATCTTTTACGGAAAGCGAGTTACATATCAAGTGCACATCACGTGTACATTTAATTAGCATAAATTAAAGTTCAAGTAAATTTTAAAGTCATGGTTACCATGCACCAATATCCATAAAAATTTGTTTTTAGACTAATATGGACATGGGGAATCTAATTTTGAAAACCGCATCTCGTTATCTTTAACGGGAAACGAGTTACATATCATGTGTACATCACGTGTACATTTAATTAGCATAAATTAAAGTTCACGTAAATTTCAAAGTCATGGTTACCATGCACCAGTATCAATGAAAATTTGTTTTTGGACTAATATGGCCATAGGGAATCTAATTTTGAAAACGGCATCTCTTCATCTTTGAGTTACATACCATGTGTACATCACGTGTACATTTAATTAGCATAAATTAAAGTTCACGTAAATTTCAAAGTCATGGTTACCATGCACCAGTATCAATGAAAATTTGTTTTTGGACTAATATGGCCATAGGGAATCTAATTTTCAAAACCCCATCTCTTTATCTTTGACGGAAAGCGAGTTACATACCACGTGCCCATCACGTGTACATTTAATTAGCATAAATTAAAGTTCACGTAAATTTCAAAGTCATGGTTACCATGCACCAGTATCAATGAAAATTTGTTTTTGGACTAATATGGCCATAGGGAATCTAATTTTGAAAACGGCATCTCTTCATCTTTGAGTTACATACCATGTGTACATCACGTGTACATTAAATTAGCATAAATTAAAGTTCACGTAAATTTCAAAGTCATGGTTACCAAGCACCTATATCAATAAAAATTTGTTTTTAGTCTAAAATGGCCACGGGGAATCTAATTATGAAAACCGCATCTCTTTATCTTTCACGGAAAGAGAGTTACATATCATGTGCACATCACGTGTACATTTAATTAGCATAAATTAAAGTTCACGTAAATTTAAAAGTCATGGTTACCATGCACCTATATCAATAAAAATTTGTTTTCAGTCTAATATGGAAATGGGGAATCTAATTTTGAAAACCGCATCTCTTTATCTTTTACGGGAAGCGAGTTACATACCATGTGCACATCACGTGTACATTTAATTAGCATAAATTAAAGTTCACGTAAATTTCAAAGTCATGGTTACCATGCACCAGTATCAATGAAAATTTGTTTTTGGACTAATATGGCCATAGGGAATCTAATTTTGAAAACGGCATCTCTTCATCTTTGAGTTACATACCATGTGTACATCACGTTTACATTTAATTAGCATAAATTAAAGTTCACGTAAATTTCAAAGTCATGGTTACCTTGCACCAGTATCAATGAAAATTTGTTTTTGGACTAATATGGCCATAGGGAATCTAATTTTGAAAACGGCATCTCTTCATCTTTGAGTTACATACCATGTGCACATCACGTGTACATTTAATTAGCATAAATTAAAGTTCACGTAAATTTCAAAGTCATGGTTACCATGCACCAGTATCAATGAAAATTTGTTTTTGGACTAATATGGCCATAGGGAATCTAATTTTCAAAACCCCATCTCTTTATCTTTGACGGAAAGCGAGTTACATACCACGTGCCCATCACGTGTACATTTAATTAGCATAAATTAAAGTTCACGTAAATTTCAAAGTCATGGTTACCTTGCACCAGTATCAATGAAAATTTGTTTTCGGACTAATATGGCCATGGGGAATCTAATTTTGAAAACCGCATCTCTTTATCTTTCACGGAAAGCGAGTTACATACCATGTGCACATCACGTGTACATTTAATTAGCATAAATTAAAGTTCACGTAAATTTCAAAGTCATGGTTACCATGCACCAGTATAAATGAAAATTTGTTTTAGGACTAATATGGCCATAGGGAATCTAATTTTGAAAACCCCATCTCTTTATCTTTTACGGAAAGCGAGTTACATATCATGTGCACATCACGTGTACATTTAATTAGCATAAATTAAAGTTCAAGTAAATTTTAAAGTCATGGTTACCATGCACCAGTATCAATGAAAATTTGTTTTTGGACTAATATGGCCATAGGGAATCTAATTTTGAAAACGGCATCTCTTCATCTTTGAGTTACATACCATGTGTACATCACGTGTACATTAAATTAGCATAAATTAAAGTTCACGTAAATTTCAAAGTCATGGTTACCAAGCACCTATATCAATAAAAATTTGTTTTTAGTCTAAAATGGCCACGGGGAATCTAATTATGAAAACCGCATCTCTTTATCTTTCACGGAAAGAGAGTTACATATCATGTGCACATCACGTGTACATATAATTAGCATAAATTAAAGTTCACGTAAATTTCAAAGTCATGGTTACCATGCACCAGTATAAATGAAAATTTGTTTTTGGACTAATATGGCCATAGGGAATCTAATTTTGAAAACCCCATCTCTTTATCTTTTACGGAAAGCGAGTTACATATCATGTGCACATCACGTGTACATTTAATTAGCATAAACTAAAGTTCAAGTAAATTTTAAAGTCATGGTTACCATGCACCAATATCCATAAAAATTTGTTTTTAGACTAATATGGACATGGGGAATCTAATTTTGAAAACCGCATCTCTTTATCTTTAACGGGAAACGAGTTACATATCATGTGTACATCACGTGTACATTTAATTAGCATAAATTAAAGTTCACGTAAATTTCAAAGTCATGGTTACCATGCACCAGTATCAATGAAAATTTGTTTTTGGACTAATATGGCCATAGGGAATCTAATTTTGAAAACGGCATCTCTTCATCTTTGAGTTACATACCATGTGTACATCACGTGTACATTAAATTAGCATAAATTAAAGTTCACGTAAATTTCAAAGTCATGGTTACCATGCACCTGTATCAATAAAAATTTGTTTTTAGTCTAAAATGGCCACGGGGAATCTAATTATGAAAACCGCATCTCTTTATCTTTCACGGAAAGAGAGTTACATATCATGTGCACATCACGTGTACATTTAATTAGCATAAATTAAAGTTCACGTAAATTTAAAAGTCATGGTTACCATGCACCAGTATCAATGAAAATTTGTTTTTGGACTAATATGGCCATAGGGAATCTAATTTTGAAAACGGCATCTCTTCATCTTTGAGTTACATACCATGTGTACATTACGTGTACATTAAATTAGCATAAATTAAAGTTCACGTAAATTTCAAAGTCATGGTTACCATGCACCTGTATCAATAAAAATTTGTTTTTAGTCTAAAATGGCCACGGGGAATCTAATTATGAAAACCGCATCTCTTTATCTTTCACGGAAAGAGAGTTACATATCATGTGCACATCACGTGTACATTAAATTAGCATAAATTAAAGTTCACGTAAATTTAAAAGTCATGGTTACCATGCACCTATATCAATAAAAATTTGTTTTCAGTCTAATATGGAAATGGAGAATCTAATTTTGAAAACCGCATCTCTTTATCTTTTACGGGAAGCGAGTTACATACCAAGTGCACATCACGTGTACATTTAATTAGCATAAATTAAAGTTCACGTAAATTTCAAAGTCATGGTTACCTTGCACCAGTATCAATGAAAATTTGTTTTCGGACTAATATGGCCATGGGGAATCTAATTTTGAAAACCGCATCTCTTTATCTTTTACGGAAAGCGAGTTACATACCATGTGCACATCACGTGTACATTTAATTAGCATAAATTAAAGTTCACGTAAATTTCAAAGTCATGGTTACCATGCACCAGTATAAATGAAAATTTGTTTTTGGACTAATATGGCCATAGGGAATCTAATTTTGAAAACCCCATCTCTTTATCTTTTACGGAAAGCGAGTTACATATCATGTGCACATCACGTGTACATTTAATTAGCATAAATTAAAGTTCACGTAAATTTAAAAGTCATGGTTACCATGCACCTATATCAATAAAAATTTGTTTTCAGTCTAATATGGAAATGGAGAATCTAATTTTGAAAACCGCATCTCTTTATCTTTTACGGGAAGCGAGTTACATACCAAGTGCACATCACGTGTACATTTAATTAGCATAAATTAAAGTTCACGTAAATTTCAAAGTCATGGTTACCTTGCACCAGTATCAATAAAAATTTGTTTTTAGTCTAAAATGGCCACGGGGAATCTAATTATGGAAAACGGCATCTCTTTATCTTTCACAGAAAAAGAGTTACATATCATGTGCACATCACGTGTACATTTAATTAGCATAAATTAAAGTTCACGTAAATTTCAAAGTCATGGTTACCATGCACCAGTATAAATGAAAATTTGTTTTTGGACTAATATGGCCATAGGGAATCTAATTTTGAAAACCCCATCTCTTTATCTTTTACGGAAAGCGAGTTACATATCATGTGCACATCACGTGTACATTTAATTAGCATAAATTAAAGTTCACGTAAATTTCAAAGTCATGGTTACCATGCACCAGTATAAATGAAAATTTGTTTTTGGACTAATATGGCCATAGGGAATCTAATTTTGAAAACCCCATCTCTTTATTTTTTACGGAAAGCGAGTTACATATCATGTGCACATCACGTGTACATTTAATTAGCATAAATTAAAGTTCAAGTAAATTTTAAAGTCATGGTTACCATGCACCAATATCCATAAAAATTTGTTTTTAGACTAATATGGACATGGGGAATCTAATTTTGAAAACCGCATCTCTTTATCTTTAACGGGAAACGAGTTACATATCATGTGTACATCACGTGTACATTTAATTAGCATAAATTAAAGTTCACGTAAATTTCAAAGTCATGGTTACCATGCACCAGTATCAATGAAAATTTGTTTTTGGACTAATATGGACATGGGGAATCTAATTTTGAAAACCGCATCTCTTTATCTTTTACGGGAAGCGAGTTACATACCAAGTGCACATCACGTGTACATTTAATTAGCATAAATTAAAGTTCACGTAAATTTCAAAGTCATGGTTACCATGCACCAGTATCAATGAAAATTTGTTTTTGGACTAATATGGCCATAGGGAATCTAATTTTGAAAACGGCATCTCTTCATCTTTGAGTTACATACCATGTGTACATCACGTGTACATTAAATTAGCATAAATTAAAGTTCACGTAAATTTCAAAGTCATGGTTACTATGCACCTGTATCAATAAAAATTTGTTTTTAGTCTAAAATGGCCACGGGGAATCTAATTATGAAAACCGCATCTCTTTATCTTTCACGGAAAGAGAGTTACATATCATGTGCACATCACGTGTACATTAAATTAGCATAAATTAAAGTTCACGTAAATTTAAAAGTCATGGTTACCATGCACCTATATCAATAAAAATTTGTTTTCAGTCTAATATGGAAATGGAGAATCTAATTTTGAAAACCGCATCTCTTTATCTTTTACGGGAAGCGAGTTACATACCAAGTGCACATCACGTGTACATTTAATTAGCATAAATTAAAGTTCACGTAAATTTCAAAGTCATCGTTACCATGCACCTATATCAATAAAAATTTGTTTTCAGTCTAATATGGAAATGGAGAATCTAATTTTGAAAACCGCATCTCTTTATCTTTTACGGGAAGCGAGTTACATACCAAGTGCACATCAAGTGTACTTTTAATTAGCATAAATTAAAGTTCACGTAAATTTCAAAGTCATCGTTACCATGCACCTATATCAATAAAAATTTGTTTTCAGTCTAATATGGAAATGGAGAATCTAATTTTGAAAACCGCATCTCTTTATCTTTTACGGGAAGCGAGTTACATACCAAGTGCACATCAAGTGTACTTTTAATTAGCATAAATTAAAGTTCACGTAAATTTCAAAGTCATCGTTACCATGCACCTATATCAATAAAAATTTGTTTTCAGTCTAATATGGAAATGGAGAATCTAATTTTGAAAACCGCATCTCTTTATCTTTTACGGGAAGCGAGTTACATACCAAGTGCACATCACGTGTACATTTAATTAGCATAAATTAAAGTTCACGTAAATTTCAAAGTCATGGTTATCTTGCACCAGTATCAATGAAAATTTGTTTTCGGACTAATATGGCCATGGGGAATCTAATTTTGAAAACCGCATCTCTTTATCTTTTACGGAAAGCGAGTTACATACCATGTGCACATCACGTGTACATTTAATTAGCATAAATTAAAGTTCACGTAAATTTCAAAGTCATGGTTACCATGCACCAGTATAAATGAAAATTTGTTTTTGGACTAATATGGCCATAGGGAATCTAATTTTGAAAACCCCATCTCTTCATCTTTTACGGAAAGCGAGTTACATATCATGTGCACATCACGTGTACATTTAATTAGCATAAATTAAAGTTCACGTAAATTTAAAAGTCATGGTTACCATGCACCTATATCAATAAAAATTTGTTTTCAGTCTAATATGGAAATGGAGAATCTAATTTTGAAAACCGCATCTCTTTATCTTTTACGGGAAGCGAGTTACATACCAAGTGCACATCACGTGTACATTTAATTAGCATAAATTAAAGTTCACGTAAATTTCAAAGTCATGGTTACCTTGCACCAGTATCAATAAAAATTTGTTTTTAGTCTAAAATGGCCACGGGGAATCTAATTATGAAAACCGCATCTCTTTATCTTTCACGGAAAGAGAGTTACATATCATGTGCACATCACGTGTACATTTAATTAGCATAAATTAAAGTTCACGTAAATTTCAAAGTCATGGTTACCATGCACCAGTATAAATGAAAATTTGTTTTTGGACTAATATGGCCATAGGGAATCTAATTTTGAAAACCCCATCTCTTTATCTTTTACGGAAAGCGAGTTACATATCATGTGCACATCACGTGTACATTTAATTAGCATAAATTAAAGTTCACGTAAATTTCAAAGTCATGGTTACCATGCACCAGTATAAATGAAAATTTGTTTTTGGACTAATATGGCTATAGGGAATCTAATTTTGAAAACCCCATCTCTTTATCTTTTACGGAAAGCGAGTTACATATCATGTGCACATCACGTGTACATTTTATTAGCATAAATTAAAGTTCAAGTAAATTTTAAAGTCATGGTTACCATGCACCAATATCCATAAAAATTTGTTTTTAGACTAATATGGACATGGGGAATCTAATTTTGAAAACCGCATCTCTTTATCTTCAACGGGAAACGAGTTACATATCATGTGTACATCACGTGTACATTTAATTAGCATAAATTAAAGTTCACGTAAATTTCAAAGTCATGGTTACCATGCACCAGTATCAATGAAAATTTGTTTTTGGACTAATATGGACATGGGGAATCTAATTTTGAAAACCGCATCTCTTTATCTTTTACGGGAAGCGAGTTACATACCAAGTGCACATCACGTGTACATTTAATTAGCATAAATTAAAGTTCACGTAAATTTCAAAGTCATGGTTACCGTGCACCAGTATCAATGAAAATTTGTTTTTGGACTAATATGGCCATAGGGAATCTAATTTTGAAAACGGCATCTCTTCATCTTTGAGTTACATACCATGTGTACATCACGTGTACATTGAATTAGCATAAATTAAAGTTCACGTAAATTTCAAAGTCATGGTTACCATGCACCTGTATCAATAAAAATTTGTTTTTAGTCTAAAATGGCCATGGGGAATCTAATTTTGAAAACCGCATCTCTTTATCTTTAACGGGAAACGAGTTACATATCATGTGTACATCACGTGTACATTTAATTAGCATAAATTAAAGTTCACGTAAATTTCAAAGTCATGGTTACCATGCACCAATATCCATAAAAATTTGTTTTTAGACTAATATGGACATGGGGAATCTAATTTTGAAAACCGCATCTCTTTATCTTCAACGGGAAACGAGTTACATATCATGTGTACATCACGTGTACATTTAATTAGCATAAATTAAAGTTCACGTAAATTTCAAAGTCATGGTTACCATGCACCAATATCCATAAAAATTTGTTTTTAGACTAATATGGACATGGGGAATCTAATTTTGAAAACCGCATCTCTTTATCTTCAACGGGAAACGAGTTACATATCATGTGCACATCACGTGTACATTTAATTAGCATAAATTAAAGTTCACGTAAATTTCAAAGTCATGGTTACCATGCACCAGTATCAATGAAAATTTGTTTTTGGACTAATATGGCCATAGGGAATCTAATTTTGAAAACGGCATCTCTTCATCTTTGAGTTACATATCATGTGCACATCACGTGTACATTTAATTAGCATAAATTAAAGTTCAAGTAAATTTTAAAGTCATGGTTACCATGCACCAATATCCATAAAAATTTGTTTTTAGACTAATATGGACATGGGGAATCTAATTTTGAAAACCGCATCTCTTTATCTTCAACGGGAAACGAGTTACATATCATGTGTACATCACGTGTACATTTAATTAGCATAAATTAAAGTTCACGTAAATTTCAAAGTCATGGTTACCATGCACCAATATCCATAAAAATTTGTTTTTAGACTAATATGGACATGGGGAATCTAATTTTGAAAACCGCATCTCTTTATCTTCAACGGGAAACGAGTTACATATCATGTGCACATCACGTGTACATTTAATTAGCATAAATTAAAGTTCAAGTAAATTTTAAAGTCATGGTTACCATGCACCAATATCCATAAAAATTTGTTTTTAGACTAATATGGACATGGGGAATCTAATTTTGAAAACCGCATCTCTTTATCTTCAACGGGAAACGAGTTACATATCATGTGCACATCACGTGTACATTTAATTAGCATAAATTAAAGTTCAAGTAAATTTTAAAGTCATGGTTACCATGCACCAATATCCATAAAAATTTGTTTTTAGACTAATATGGACATGGGGAATCTAATTATGAAAACCGCATCTCTTTATCTTTCACGGAAAGAGAGTTACATATCATGTGCACATCACGTGTACATTTAATTAGCATAAATTAAAGTTCACGTAAATTTAAAAGTCATGGTTACCATGCACCTATATCAATAAAAATTTGTTTTCAGTCTAATATGGAAATGGAGAAACTAATTTTGAAAACCGCATCTCTTTATCTTTTACGGGAAGCGAGTTACATACCAAGTGCACATCACGTGTACATTTAATTAGCATAAATTAAAGTTCACGTAAATTTCAAAGTCATGGTTACCTTGCACCAGTATCAATGAAAATTTGTTTTCGGACTAATATGGCCATGGGGAATCTAATTTTGAAAACCGCATCTCTTTATCTTTTACGGAAAGCGAGTTACATACCATGTGCACATCACGTGTACATTTAATTAGCATAAATTAAAGTTCACGTAAATTTCAAAGTCATGGTTACCATGCACCAGTATAAATGAAAATTTGTTTTTGGACTAATATGGCCATAGGGAATCTAATTTTGAAAACCCCATCTCTTTATCTTTTACGGAAAGCGAGTTACATATCATGTGCACATCACGTGTACATTTAATTAGCATAAATTAAATTTCACGTAAATTTAAAAGTCATGGTTACCATGCACCTATATCAATAAAAATTTGTTTTCAGTCTAATATGGAAATGGAGAATCTAATTTTGAAAACCGCATCTCTTTATCTTTTACGGGAAGCGAGTTACATACCAAGTGCACATCACGTGTACATTTAATTAGCATAAATTAAAGTTCACGTAAATTTCAAAGTCATGGTTACCTTGCACCAGTATCAATAAAAATTTGTTTTTAGTTTAAAATGGCCACGGGGAATCTAATTATGAAAACCGCATCTCTTTATTTTTCACGGAAAGAGAGTTACATATCATGTGCACATCACGTGTACATTTAATTAGCATAAATTAAAGTTCACGTAAATTTAAAAGTCATGGTTACCATGCACCAGTATCAATGAAAATTTGTTTTTGGACTAATATGGCCATAGGGAATCTAATTTTGAAAACGGCATCTCTTCATTTTTGAGTTACATACCATGTGTACATCACGTGTACATTAAATTAGTATAAATTAAAGTTCACGTAAATTTCAAAGTCATGGTTACCATGCACCTATATCAATAAAAATTTGTTTTTGGACTAATATGGCCATAGGGAATCTAATTTTGAAAACGGCATCTCTTCATCTTTGAGTTACATACCATGTGTACATCACGTGTACATTTAATTAGCATAAATTAAAGTTCACGTAAATTTCAAAGTCATGGTTACCATGCACCTATATCAATAAAATTTTGTTTTTGGACTAATATGGCCATAGGGAATCTAATTTTGAAAACGGCATCTCTTCATCTTTGAGTTACATACCATGTGTACATCACGTGTACATTTAATTAGCATAAATTAAAGTTCACGTAAATTTCAAAGTCATGGTTACCATGCACCAGTATCAATGAAAATTTGTTTTTGGACTAATATGGCCATAGGGAATCTAATTTTGAAAACGGCATCTCTTCATCTTTGAGTTACATACCATGTGTACATCACGTGTACATTTAATTAGCATAAATTAAAGTTCACGTAAATTTCAAAGTCATGGTTACCTTGCACCAGTATCAATGAAAATTTGTTTTTGGACTAATATGGCCATAGGGAATCTAATTTTGAAAACGGCATCTCTTCATCTTTGAGTTACATACCATGTGCACATCACGTGTACATTTAATTAGCATAAATTAAAGTTCACGTAAATTTCAAAGTCATGGTTACCATGCAGCAGTATCAATGAAAATTTGTTTTTGGACTAATATGGCCATAGGGAATCTAATTTTCAAAACCCCATCTCTTTATCTTTTACGGAAAGCGAGTTACATACCACGTGCCCATCACGTGTACATTTAATTAGCATAAATTAAAGTTCACGTAAATTTCAAAGTCATGGTTACCTTGCACCAGTATCAATGAAAATTTGTTTTCGGACTAATATGGCCATGGGGAATCTAATTTTGAAAACCGCATCTCTTTATCTTTTACGGAAAGCGAGTTACATACCATGTGCACATCACGTGTACATTTAATTAGCATAAATTAAAGTTCACGTAAATTTCAAAGTCATGGTTACCATGCACCAGTATAAATGAAAATTTGTTTTTGGACTAATATGGCCATAGGGAATCTAATTTTGAAAACCCCATCTCTTTATCTTTTACGGAAAGCGAGTTACATATCATGTGCACATCACGTGTACATTTAATTAGCATAAATTAAAGTTCAAGTAAATTTTAAAGTCATGGTTACCATGCACCAATATCCATAAAAATTTGTTTTTAGACTAATATGGACATGGGGAATCTAATTTTGAAAACCGCATCTCGTTATCGTTAACGGGAAACGAGTTACATATCATGTGTACATCACGTGTACATTTAATTAGCATAAATTAAAGTTCACGTAAATTTCAAAGTCATGGTTACCATGCACCAGTATCAATGAAAATTTGTTTTTGGACTAATATGGCCATAGGGAATCTAATTTTGAAAACGGCATCTCTTCATCTTTGAGTTACATACCATGTGTACATCACGTGTACATTAAATTAGCATAAATTAAAGTTCACGTAAATTTCAAAGTCATGGTTACCAAGCACCTATATCAATAAAAATTTGTTTTTAGTCTAAAATGGCCACGGGGAATCTAATTATGAAAACCGCATCTCTTTATCTTTCACGGAAAGAGAGTTACATATCATGTGCACATCACGTGTACATTTAATTAGCATAAATTAAAGTTCACGTAAATTTAAAAGTCATGGTTACCATGCACCTATATCAATAAAAATTTGTTTTCAGTCTAATATGGAAATGGGGAATCTAATTTTGAAAACCGCATCTCTTTATCTTTTACGGGAAGCGAGTTACATACCATGTGCACATCACGTGTACATTTAATTAGCATAAATTAAAGTTCACGTAAATTTCAAAGTCATGGTTACCATGCACCAGTATCAATGAAAATTTGTTTTTGGACTAATATGGCCATAGGGAATCTAATTTTGAAAACGGCATCTCTTCATCTTTGAGTTACATACCATGTGTACATCACGTGTACATTAAATTAGCATAAATTAAAGTTCACGTAAATTTCAAAGTCATGGTTACCAAGCACCTATATCAATAAAAATTTGTTTTCAGTCTAAAATGGCCACGGGGAATCTAATTATGAAAACCGCATCTCTTTATCTTTCACGGAAAAAGAGTTACATATCATGTGCACATCACGTGTACATTTAATTAGCATAAATTAAAGTTCACGTAAATTTAAAAGTCATGGTTACCATGCACCTATATCAATAAAAATTTGTTTTCAGTCTAATATGGAAATGGGGAATCTAATTTTGAAAACCGCATCTCTTTATCTTTTACGGGAAGCGAGTTACATACCATGTGCACATCACGTGTACATTTAATTAGCATAAATTAAAGTTCACGTAAATTTCAAAGTCATGGTTACCATGCACCAGTATCAATGAAAATTTGTTTTTGGACTAATATGGCCATAGGGAATCTAATTTTGAAAACCCCATCTCTTCATCTTTTACGGAAAGCGAGTTACATATCATGTGCACATCACGTGTACATTTAATTAGCATAAATTAAAGTTCACGTAAATTTCAAAGTCATGGTTACCATGCACCAGTATAAATGAAAATTTGTTTTTGGACTAATATGGCCATAGGGAATCTAATTTTGAAAACCCCATCTCTTTATCTTTTACGGAAAGCGAGTTACATATCATGTGCACATCACGTGTACATTTAATTAGCATAAATTAAAGTTCAAGTAAATTTTAAAGTCATGGTTACCATGCACCAGTATCAATGAAAATTTGTTTTTGGACTAATATGGACATGGGGAATCTAATTTTGAAAACCGCATCTCTTTATCTTTAACGGGAAACGAGTTACATATCATGTGTACATCACGTGTACATTTAATTAGCATAAATTAAAGTTCACGTAAATTTCAAAGTCATGGTTACCATGCACCAGTATCAATGAAAATTTGTTTTTGGACTAATATGGACATGGGGAATCTAATTTTGAAAACCGCATCTCTTTATCTTTGAGTTACATACCATGTGTACATCACGTGTACATTAAATTAGCATAAATTAAAGTTCACGTAAATTTCAAAGTCATGGTTACCATGCACCTGTATCAATAAAAATTTGTTTTTAGTCTAAAATGGCCACGGGGAATCTAATTATGAAAACCGCATCTCTTTATCTTTCATGGAAAGAGAGTTACATATCATGTGCACATCACGTGTACATTTAATTAGCATAAATTAAAGTTCACGTAAATTTAAAAGTCATGGTTACCATGCACCAGTATCAATGAAAATTTGTTTTTGGACTAATATGGCCATAGGGAATCTAATTTTGAAAACGGCATCTCTTCATCTTTGAGTTACATACCATGTGTACATCACGTGTACATTAAATTAGCATAAATTAAAGTTCACGTAAATTTCAAAGTCATGGTTACCAAGCACCTATATCAATAAAAATTTGTTTTCAGTCTAAAATGGCCACGGGGAATCTAATTATGAAAACCGCATCTCTTTATCTTTCACGGAAAGAGAGTTACATATCATGTGCACATCACGTGTACATTTAATTAGCATAAATTAAAGTTCACGTAAATTTGAAAGTCATGGTTACCATGCACCTATATCAATAAAAATTCGTTTTCAGTCTAATATGGCCATGGGGAATCTAATTTTGAAAACGGCATCTCTTCATCTTTGAGTTACATACCATGTGTACATCACGTGTACATTTAATTAGCATAAATTAAAGTTCACGTAAATTTCAAAGTCATGGTTACCTTGCACCAGTATCAATGAAAATTTGTTTTTGGACTAATATGGCCATAGGGAATCTAATTTTGAAAACGGCATCTCTTCATCTTTGAGTTACATACCATGTGCACATCACGTGTACATTTAATTAGCATAAATTAAAGTTCACGTAAATTTCAAAGTCATGGTTACCATGCACCAGTATCAATGAAAATTTGTTTTTGGACTAATATGGCCATAGGGAATCTAATTTTCAAAACCCCATCTCTTTATCTTTTACGGGAAGCGAGTTACATACCATGTGCACATCACGTGTACATTTAATTAGCATAAATTAAAGTTCACGTAAATTTCAAAGTCATGGTTACCATGCACCAGTATCAATGAAAATTTGTTTTTGGACTAATATGGCCATAGGGAATCTAATTTTGAAAACGGCATCTCTTCATCTTTGAGTTACATACCATGTGTACATCACGTGTACATTAAATTAGCATAAATTAAAGTTCACGTTAATTTCAAAGTCATGGTTACCAAGCACCTATATCAATAAAAATTTGTTTTCAGTCTAAAATGGCCACGGGGAATCTAATTATGAAAACCGCATTTCTTTATCTTTGACGGAAAGAGAGTTACATATCATGTGCACATCACGTGTACATTTAATTAGCATAAATTAAAGTTCACGTAAATTTAAAAGTCATGGTTACCATGCACCTATATCAATAAAAATTTGTTTTCAGTCTAATATGGAAATGGGGAATCTAATTTTGAAAACCCCATCTCTTTATCTTTTACGGAAAGCGAGTTACATATCATGTGCACATCACGTGTACATTTAATTAGCATAAATTAAAGTTCACGTAAATTTAAAAGTCATGGTTACCATGCACCTATATCAATAAAAATTTGTTTTCAGTCTAATATGGAAATGGGGAATCTAATTTTGAAAACCGCATCTCTTTATCTTTTACGGGAAGCGAGTTACATACCATGTGCACATCACGTGTACATTTAATTAGCATAAATTAAAGTTCAAGTAAATTTTAAAGTCATGGTTACCATGCACCAATATCCATAAAAATTTGTTTTTAGACTAATATGGACATGGGGAATCTAATTTAGAAAACCGCATCTCTTTATCTTTAACGGGAAACGAGTTACATATCATGTGTACATCACGTGTACATTCAATTAGCATAAATTAAAGTTCACGTAAATTTCAAAGTCATGGTTACCATGCACCAGTATCAATGAAAATTTGTTTTTGGACTAATATGGACATGGGGAATCTAATTTTGAAAACCGCATCTCTTTATCTTTTACGGGAAGCGAGTTACATACCAAGTGCACATCACGTGTACATTTAATTAGCATAAATTAAAGTTCACGTAAATTTCAAAGTCATGGTTACCATGCACCAGTATCAATGAAAATTTGTTTTTGGACTAATATGGCCATAGGGAATCTAATTTTGAAAACGGCATCTCTTCATCTTTGAGTTACATACCATGTGTACATCACGTGTACATTAAATTAGCATAAATTAAAGTTCACGTAAATTTCAAAGTCATGGTTACCATGCACCTGTATCAATAAAAATTTGTTTTTAGTCTAAAATGGCCACGGGGAATCTAATTATGAAAACCGCATCTCTTTATCTTTCACGGAAAGAGAGTTACATATCATGTGCACATCACGTGTACATTTAATTAGCATAAATTAAAGTTCACGTAAATTTAAAAGTCATGGTTACCATGCACCAGTATCAATGAAAATTTGTTTTTGGACTAATATGGCCATAGGGAATCTAATTTTGAAAACGGCATCTCTTCATCTTTGAGTTACATACCATGTGTACATCACGTGTACATTAAATTAGCATAAATTAAAGTTCACGTAAATTTCAAAGTCATGGTTACCAAGCACCTATATCAATAAAAATTTGTTTTCAGTCTAAAATGGCCACGGGGAATCTAATTATGAAAACCGCATTTCTTTATCTTTCACGGAAAGAGAGTTACATATCATGTGCACATCACGTGTACATTTAATTAGCATAAATTAAAGTTCACGTAAATTTAAAAGTCATGGTTACCATGCACCTATATCAATAAAAATTCGTTTTCAGTCTAATATGGCCATGGGGAATCTAATTTTGAAAACGGCATCTCTTCATCTTTGAGTTACATACCATGTGTACATCACGTGTACATTTAATTAGCATAAATTAAAGTTCACGTAAATTTCAAAGTCATGGTTACCTTGCACCAGTATCAATGAAAATTTGTTTTTGGACTAATATGGCCATAGGGAATCTAATTTTGAAAACGGCATCTCTTCATCTTTGAGTTACATACCATGTGCACATCACGTGTACATTTAATTAGCATAAATTAAAGTTCACGTAAGTTTCAAAGTCATGGTTACCTTGCACCAGTATCAATAAAAATTTGTTTTTAGTCTAAAATGGCCACGGGGAATCTAATTATGAAAACCGCATCTCTTTATCTTTCACGGAAAGAGAGTTACATATCATGTGCACATCACGTGTACATTTAATTAGCATAAATTAAAGTTCACGTAAATTTCAAAGTCATGGTTACCATGCACCAGTATAAATGAAAATTTGTTTTTGGACTAATATGGCCATAGGGAATCTAATTTTGAAAACCCCATCTCTTTATCTTTTACGGAAAGCGAGTTACATATCATGTGCACATCACGTGTACATTTAATTAGCATAAATTAAAGTTCACGTAAATTTCAAAGTCATGGTTACCATGCACCAGTATAAATGAAAATTTGTTTTTGGACTAATATGGCCATAGGGAATCTAATTTTGAAAACCCCATCTCTTTATCTTTTACGGAAAGCGAGTTACATATCATGTGCACATCACGTGTACATTTAATTAGCATAAATTAAAGTTCAAGTAAATTTTAAAGTCATGGTTACCATGCACCAATATCCATAAAAATTTGTTTTTAGACTAATATGGACATGGGGAATCTAATTTTGAAAACCGCATCTCTTTATCTTTAACGGGGAACGAGTTACATATCATGTGTACATCACGTGTACATTTAATTAGCATAAATTAAAGTTCACGTAAATTTCAAAGTCATGGTTACCATGCACCAGTATCAATGAAAATTTGTTTTTGGACTAATATGGACATGGGGAATCTAATTTTGAAAACCGCATCTCTTTATCTTTTACGGGAAGCGAGTTACATACCAAGTGCACATCACGTGTACATTTAATTAGCATAAATTAAAGTTCACGTAAATTTCAAAGTCATGGTTACCATGCACCAGTATCAATGAAAATTTGTTTTTGGACTAATATGGCCATAGGGAATCTAATTTTGAAAACGGCATCTCTTCATCTTTGAGTTACATACCATGTGTACATCACGTGTACATTGAATTAGCATAAATTAAAGTTCACGTAAATTTCAAAGTCATGGTTACCATGCACCTGTATCAATAAAAATTTGTTTTTAGTCTAAAATGGCCACGGGGAATCTAATTATGAAAACCGCATCTCTTTATCTTTCACGGAAAGAGAGTTACATATCATGTGCACATCACGTGTACATTTAATTAGCATAAATTAAAGTTCACGTAAATTTCAAAGTCATGGTTACCATGCACCTATATCAATAAAAATTTGTTTTCAGTCTAATATGGAAATGGAGAATCTAATTTTGAAAACCGCATCTCTTTATCTTTTACGGGAAGCGAGTTACATACCAAGTGCACATCACGTGTACATTTAATTAGCATAAATTAAAGTTCACGTAAATTTCAAAGTCATGGTTACCTTGCACCAGTATCAATGAAAATTTGTTTTCGGACTAATATGGCCATGGGGAATCTAATTTTGAAAACCGCATCTCTTTATCTTTTACGGAAAGCGAGTTACATACCATGTGCACATCACGTGTACATTTAATTAGCATAAATTAAAGTTCACGTAAATTTCAAAGTCATGGTTACCATGCACCAGTATAAATGAAAATTTGTTTTTGGACTAATATGGCCATAGGGAATCTAATTTTGAAAACCCCATCTCTTTATCTTTTACGGAAAGCGAGTTACATATCATGTGCACATCACGTGTACATTTAATTAGCATAAATTAAAGTTCACGTAAATTTAAAAGTCATGGTTACCATGCACCTATATCAATAAAAATTTGTTTTCAGTCTAATATGGAAATGGAGAATCTAATTTTGAAAACCGCATCTCTTTATCTTTTACGGGAAGCGAGTTACATACCAAGTGCACATCACGTGTACATTTAATTAGCATAAATTAAAGTTCACGTAAGTTTCAAAGTCATGGTTACCTTGCACCAGTATCAATAAAAATTTGTTTTTAGTCTAAAATGGCCACGGGGAATCTAATTATGAAAACCGCATCTCTTTATCTTTCACGGAAAGAGAGTTACATATCATGTGCACATCACGTGTACATTTAATTAGCATAAATTAAAGTTCACGTAAATTTCAAAGTCATGGTTACCATGCACCAGTATAAATGAAAATTTGTTTTTGGACTAATATGGCCATAGGGAATCTAATTTTGAAAACCCCATCTCTTTATCTTTTACGGAAAGCGAGTTACATATCATGTGCACATCACGTGTACATTTAATTAGCATAAATTAAAGTTCAAGTAAATTTTAAAGTCATGGTTACCATGCACCAATATCCATAAAAATTTGTTTTTAGACTAATATGGACATGGGGAATCTAATTTTGAAAACCGCATCTCTTTATCTTTAACGGGGAACGAGTTACATATCATGTGTACATCACGTGTACATTTAATTAGCATAAATTAAAGTTCACGTAAATTTCAAAGTCATGGTTACCATGCACCAGTATCAATGAAAATTTGTTTTTGGACTAATATGGACATGGGGAATCTAAATTTGAAAACCGCATCTCTTTATCTTTTACGGGAAGCGAGTTACATACCAAGTGCACATCACGTGTACATTTAATTAGCATAAATTAAAGTTCACGTAAATTTCAAAGTCATGGTTACCATGCACCAGTATCAATGAAAATTTGTTTTTGGACTAATATGGCCATAGGGAATCTAATTTTGAAAACGGCATCTCTTCATCTTTGAGTTACATACCATGTGTACATCACGTGTACATTGAATTAGCATAAATTAAAGTTCACGTAAATTTCAAAGTCATGGTTACCATGCACCTGTATCAATAAAAATTTGTTTTTAGTCTAAAATGGCCACGGGGAATCTAATTATGAAAACCGCATCTCGTTATCTTTCACGGAAAGAGAGTTACATATCATGTGCACATCACGTGTACATTTAATTAGCATAAATTAAAGTTCACGTAAATTTCAAAGTCATGGTTACCATGCACCTATATCAATAAAAATTTGTTTTCAGTCTAATATGGAAATGGAGAATCTAATTTTGAAAACCGCATCTCTTTATCTTTTACGGGAAGCGAGTTACATACCAAGTGCACATCACGTGTACATTTAATTAGCATAAATTAAAGTTCACGTAAATTTCAAAGTCATGGTTACCATGCACCAGTATAAATGAAAATTTGTTTTTGGACTAATATGGCCATAGGGAATCTAATTTTGAAAACCCCATCTCTTTATCTTTTACGGAAAGCGAGTTACATATCATGTGCACATCACGTGTACATTTAATTAGCATAAATTAAAGTTCACGTAAATTTCAAAGTCATGGTTACCATGCACCAGTATAAATGAAAATTTGTTTTTGGACTAATATGGCCATAGGGAATCTAATTTTGAAAACCCCATCTCTTTATCTTTTACGGAAAGCGAGTTACATATCATGTGCACATCACGTGTACATTTAATTAGCATAAATTAAAGTTCAAGTAAATTTTAAAGTCATGGTTACCATGCACCAATATCCATAAAAATTTGTTTTTAGACTAATATGGACATGGGGAATCTAATTTTGAAAACCGCATCTCTTTATCTTTAACAGGAAACGAGTTACATATCATGTGTACATCACGTGTACATTTAATTAGCATAAATTAAAGTTCACGTAAATTTCAAAGTCATGGTTACCATGCACCAGTATCAATGAAAATTTGTTTTTGGACTAATATGGACATGGGGAATCTAATTTTGAAAACCGCATCTCTTTATCTTTTACGGGAAGCGAGTTACATACCAAGTGCACATCACGTGTACATTTAATTAGCATAAATTAAAGTTCACGTAAATTTCAAAGTCATGGTTACCATGCACCAGTATCAATGAAAATTTGTTTTTGGACTAATATGGCCATAGGGAATCTAATTTTGAAAACGGCATCTCTTCATCTTTGAGTTACATACCATGTGTACATCACGTGTACATTGAATTAGCATAAATTAAAGTTCACGTAAATTTCAAAGTCATGGTTACCATGCACCTGTATTAATAAAAATTTGTTTTTAGTCTAAAATGGCCACGGGGAATCTAATTATGAAAACCGCATCTCTTTATCTTTCACGGAAAGAGAGTTACATATCATGTGCACATCACGTGTACATTTAATTAGCATAAATTAAAGTTCACGTAAATTTCAAAGTCATGGTTACCATGCACCTATATCAATAAAAATTTGTTTTCAGTCTAATATGGAAATGGAGAATCTAATTTTGAAAACCGCATCTCTTTATCTTTTACGGGAAGCGAGTTACATACCAAGTGCACATCACGTGTACATTTAATTAGCATAAATTAAAGTTCACGTGAATTTCAAAGTCATGGTTACCTTGCACCAGTATCAATGAAAATTTGTTTTCGGACTAATATGGCCATGGGGAATCTAATTTTGAAAACCGCATCTCTTTATCTTTTACGGAAAGCGAGTTACATACCATGTGCACATCACGTGTACATTTAATTAGCATAAATTAAAGTTCACGTAAATTTCAAAGTCATGGTTACCATGCACCAGTATCAATGAAAATTTGTTTTTGGACTAATATGGCCATAGGGAATCTAATTTTGAAAACAGCATCTCTTCATCTTTGAGTTACATACCATGTGTACATCACGTGTACATTGAATTAGCATAAATTAAAGTTCACGTAAATTTCAAAGTCATGGTTACCTTGCACCAGTATCAATGAAAATTTGTTTTCGGACTAATATGGCCATGGGGAATCTAATTTTGAAAACCGCATCTCTTTATCTTTTACGGAAAGCGAGTTACATACCATGTGCACATCACGTGTACATTTAATTAGCATAAATTAAAGTTCACGTAAATTTCAAAGTCATGGTTACCATGCACCAGTATCAATGAAAATTTGTTTTTGGACTAATATGGCCATAGGGAATCTAATTTTGAAAACGGCATCTCTTCATCTTTGAGTTACATACCATGTGTACATCACGTGTACATTGAATTAGCATAAATTAAAGTTCACGTAAATTTCAAAGTCATGGTTACCATGCACCTGTATCAATAAAAATTTGTTTTTAGTCTAAAATGGCCACGGGGAATCTAATTATGAAAACCGCATCTCTTTATCTTTCACGGAAAGAGAGTTACATATCATGTGCACATCACGTGTACATTTAATTAGCATAAATTAAAGTTCACGTAAATTTCAAAGTCATGGTTACCATGCACCTATATCAATCAAAATTTGTTTTCAGTCTAATATGGAAATGGAGAATCTAATTTTGAAAACCGCATCTCTTTATCTTTTACGGGAAGCGAGTTACATACCAAGTGCACATCACGTGTACATTTAATTAGCATAAATTAAAGTTCACGTAAATTTCAAAGTCATGGTTACCTTGCACCAGTATCAATGAAAATTTGTTTTCGGACTAATATGGCCATGGGGAATCTAATTTTGAAAACCGCATCTCTTTATCTTTTACGGAAAGCGAGTTACATACCATGTGCACATCACGTGTACATTTAATTAGCATAAATTAAAGTTCACGTAAATTTCAAAGTCATGGTTACCATGCACCAGTATCAATGAAAATTTGTTTTTGGACTAATATGGCCATAGGGAATCTAATTTTGAAAACGGCATCTCTTCATCTTTGAGTTACATACCATGTGTACATCACGTGTACATTGAATTAGCATAAATTAAAGTTCACGTAAATTTCAAAGTCATGGTTACCTTGCACCAGTATCAATGAAAATTTGTTTTCGGACTAATATGGCCATGGGGAATCTAATTTTGAAAACCGCATCTCTTTATCTTTTACGGAAAGCGAGTTACATACCATGTGCACATCACGTGTACATTTAATTAGCATAAATTAAAGTTCACGTAAATTTCAAAGTCATGGTTACCATGCACCAGTATCAATGAAAATTTGTTTTTGGACTAATATGGCCATAGGGAATCTAATTTTGAAAACGGCATCTCTTCATCTTTGAGTTACATACCATGTGTACATCACGTGTACATTGAATTAGCATAAATTAAAGTTCACGTAAATTTCAAAGTCATGGTTACCATGCACCTGTATCAATAAAAATTTGTTTTTAGTCTAAAATGGCCACGGGGAATCTAATTATGAAAACCGCATCTCTTTATCTTTCACGGAAAGAGAGTTACATATCATGTGCACATCACGTGTACATTTAATTAGCATAAATTAAAGTTCACGTAAATTTCAAAGTCATGGTTACCATGCACCTATATCAATCAAAATTTGTTTTCAGTCTAATATGGAAATGGAGAATCTAATTTTGAAAACCGCATCTCTTTATCTTTTACGGGAAGCGAGTTACATACCAAGTGCACATCACGTGTACATTTAATTAGCATAAATTAAAGTTCACGTAAATTTCAAAGTCATGGTTACCTTGCACCAGTATCAATGAAAATTTGTTTTCGGACTAATATGGCCATGGGGAATCTAATTTTGAAAACCGCATCTCTTTATCTTTTACGGAAAGCGAGTTACATACCATGTGCACATCACGTGTACATTTAATTAGCATAAATTAAAGTTCACGTAAATTTCAAAGTCATGGTTACCATGCACCAGTATCAATGAAAATTTGTTTTTGGACTAATATGGCCATAGGGAATCTAATTTTGAAAACGGCATCTCTTCATCTTTGAGTTACATACCATGTGTACATCACGTGTACATTTAATTAGCATAAATTAAAGTTCACGTAAATTTCAAAGTCATGGTTACCTTGCACCAGTATCAATGAAAATTTGTTTTCGGACTAATATGGCCATGGGGAATCTAATTTTGAAAACCGCATCTCTTTATCTTTTACGGGAAGCGAGTTACATACCAAGTGCACATCACGTGTACATTTAATTAGCATAAATTAAAGTTCACGTAAATTTCAAAGTCATGGTTACCTTGCACCAGTATCAATGAAAATTTGTTTTCGGACTAATATGGCCATGGGGAATCTAATTTTGAAAACCGCATCTCTTTATCTTCTACGGAAAGCGAGTTACATACCATGTGCACATCACGTGTACATTTAATTAGCATAAATTAAAGTTCACGTAAATTTCAAAGTCATGGTTACCATGCACCAGTATAAATGAAAATTTGTTTTTGGACTAATATGGCCATAGGGAATCTAATTTTGAAAACCCCATCTCTTTATCTTTTACGGAAAGCGAGTTACATATCATGTGCACATCACGTGTACATTTAATTAGCATAAATTAAAGTTCACGTAAATTTAAAAGTCATGGTTACCATGCACCAGTATAAATGAAAATTTGTTTTTGGACTAATATGGCCATAGGGAATCTAATTTTGAAAACCCCATCTCTTTATCTTTTACGGAAAGCGAGTTACATATCATGTGCACATCACGTGTACATTTAATTAGCATAAATTAAAGTTCACGTAAATTTCAAAGTCATGGTTACCATGCACCAGTATAAATGAAAATTTGTTTTTGGACTAATATGGCCATAGGGAATCTAATTTTGAAAACCCCATCTCTTTATCTTTTACGGAAAGCGAGTTACATATCATGTGCACATCACGTGTACATTTAATTAGCATAAATTAAAGTTCAAGTAAATTTTAAAGTCATGGTCACCATGCACCAATATCCATAAAAATTTGTTTTTAGACTAATATGGACATGGGGAATCTAATTTTGAAAACCGCATCTCTTTATCTTTAACGGGAAACGAGTTACATATCATGTGTACATCACGTGTACATTTAATTAGCATAAATTAAAGTTCACGTAAATTTCAAAGTCATGGTTACCATGCACCAGTATCAATGAAAATTTGTTTTTGGACTAATATGGACATGGGGAATCTAATTTTGAAAACCGCATCTCTTTATCTTTTACGGGAAGCGAGTTACATACCAAGTGCACATCACGTGTACATTTAATTAGCATAAATTAAAGTTCACGTAAATTTCAAAGTCATGGTTACCATGCACCAGTATCAATGAAAATTTGTTTTTGGACTAATATGGCCATAGGGAATCTAATTTTGAAAACGGCATCTCTTCATCTTTGAGTTACATACCATGTGTACATCACGTGTACATTGAATTAGCATAAATTAAAGTTCACGTAAATTTCAAAGTCATGGTTACCATGCACCTGTATCAATAAAAATTTGTTTTTAGTCTAAAATGGCCACGGGGAATCTAATTATGAAAACCGCATCTCTTTATCTTTCACGGAAAGAGAGTTACATATCATGTGCACATCACGTGTACATTTAATTAGCATAGATTAAAGTTCACGTAAATTTAAAAGTCATGGTTACCATGCACCTATATCAATAAAAATTTGTTTTCAGTCTAATATGGGAATGGAGAATCTAATTTTGAAAACCGCATCTCTTTATCTTTCACGGGAAGCGAGTTACATACCAAGTGCACATCACGTGTACATTTAAGTAGCATAAATTAAAGTTCACGTAAATTTCAAAGTCATGGTTACCTTGCACCAGTATCAATGAAAATTTGTTTTCGGACTAATATGGCCATGGGGAATCTAATTTCGAAAACCGCATCTCTTTATCTTTTACGGAAAGCGAGTTACATACCATGTGCACATCACGTGTACATTTAATTAGCATAAATTAAAGTTCACGTAAATTTCAAAGTCATGGTTACCATGCACCAGTATAAATGAAAATTTGTTTTTGGACTAATATGGCCATAGGGAATCTAATTTTGAAAACCCCATCTCTTTATCTTTTACGGAAAGCGAGTTACATATCATGTGCACATCACGTGTACATTTAATTAGCATAAATTAAAGTTCACGTAAATTTAAAAGTCATGGTTACCATGCACCTATATCAATAAAAATTTGTTTTCAGTCTAATATGGAAATGGAGAATCTAATTTTGAAAACCGCATCTCTTTATCTTTTACGGGAAGCGAGTTACATACCAAGTGCACATCACGTGTACATTTAATTAGCATAAATTAAAGTTCACGTAAATTTCAAAGTCATGGTTACCTTGCACCAGTATCAATAAAAATTTGTTTTTAGTCTAAAATGGCCACGGGGAATCTAATTATGAAAACCGCATCTCTTTATCTTTCACGGAAAGAGAGTTACATATCATGTGCACATCACGTGTACATTTAATTAGCATAAATTAAAGTTCACGTAAATTTAAAAGTCATGGTTACCATGCACCTATATCAATAAAAATTTGTTTTCAGTCTAATATGGAAATGGAGAATCTAATTTTGAAAACCGCATCTTTTTATCTTTTACGGGAAGCGAGTTACATACCAAGTGCACATCACGTGTACATTTAATTAGCATAAATTAAAGTTCACGTAAATTTCAAAGTCATGGTTACCTTGCACCAGTATCAATGAAAATTTGTTTTCGGACTAATATGGCCATGGGGAATCTAATTTTGAAAACCGCATCTCTTTATCTTTTACGGAAAGCGAGTTACATACCATGTGCACATCACGTGTACATTTAATTAGCATAAATTAAAGTTCACGTTAATTTCAAAGTCATGGTTACCATGCACCAGTATAAATGAAAATTTGTTTTTGGACTAATATGGCCATAGGGAATCTAAATTTGAAAACCCCATCTCTTTATCTTTTACGGAAAGCGAGTTACATATCATGTGCACATCACGTGTACATTTAATTAGCATAAATTAAAGTTCAAGTAAATTTTAAAGTCATGGTTACCATGCACCAATATTCATAAAAATTTGTTTTTAGACTAATATGGACATGGGGAATCTAATTTTGAAAACCGCATCTCTTTATCTTTAACGGGAAACGAGTTACATATCATGTGTACATCACGTGTACATTTAATTAGCATAAATTAAAGTTCACGTAAATTTCAAAGTCATGGTTACCATGCACCAGTATCAATGAAAATTTGTTTTTGGACTAATATGGCCATAGGGAATCTAATTTTGAAAACGGCATCTCTTCATCTTTGAGTTACATACCATGTGTACATCACGTGTACATTAAATTAGCATAAATTAAAGTTCACGTAAATTTCAAAGTCATGGTTACCATGCACCTGTATCAATAAAAATTTGTTTTTAGTCTAAAATGGCCACGGGGAATCTAATTATGAAAACCGCATCTCTTTATCTTTCACGGAAAGAGAGTTACATATCATGTGCACATCACGTGTACATTTAATTAGCATAAATTAAAGTTCACGTAAATTTCAAAGTCATGGTTACCATGCACCTATATCAATCAAAATTTGTTTTTAGTCTAAAATGGCCACGGGGAATCTAATTATGAAAACCGCATCTCTTTATCTTTCACGGAAAGAGAGTTACATATCATGTGCACATCACGTGTACATTTAATTAGCATAAATTAAAGTTCACGTAAATTTAAAAGTCATGGTTACCATGCACCTATATCAATAAAAATTTGTTTTCAGTCTAATATGGAAATGGAGAATCTAATTTTGAAAACCGCATCTCTTTATCTATTACGGGAAGCGAGTTACATACCAAGTGCACATCACGTGTACATTTAATTAGCATAAATTAAAGTTCACGTAAATTTCAAAGTCATGGTTACCATGCACCAGTATCAATGAAAATTTGTTTTTGGACTAATATGGCCATAGGGAATCTAATTTTGAAAACGGCATCTCTTCATCTTTGAGTTACATACCATGTGTACATCACGTGTACATTAAATTAGCATAAATTAAAGTTCACGTAAATTTCAAAGTCATGGTTACCATGCACCTTATCAATAAAAATTTGTTTTTGGACTAATATGGCCATAGGGAATCTAATTTTGAAAACGGCATCTCTTCATCTTTTTGTTACATACCATGTGTACATCACGTGTACATTTAATTAGCATAAATTAAAGTTCACGTAAATTTCAAAGTCATGGTTACCATGCACCTATATCAATAAAAATTCGTTTTCAGTCTAATATGGCCATGGGGAATCTAATTTTGAAAACGGCATCTCTTCATCTTTGAGTTACATACCATGTGTACATCACGTGTACATTTAATTAGCATAAATTAAAGTTCACGTAAATTTCAAAGTCATGGTTACCTTGCACCAGTATCAATGAAAATTTGTTTTTGGACTAATATGGCCATAGGGAATCTAATTTTGAAAACGGCATCTCTTCATCTTTGAGTTACATACCATGTGCACATCACGTGTACATTTAATTAGCATAAATTAAAGTTCACGTAAATTTCAAAGTCATGGTTACCATGCAGCAGTATCAATGAAAATTTGTTTTTGGACTAATATGGCCATAGGGAATCTAATTTTCAAAACCCCATCTCTTTATCTTTTACGGAAAGCGAGTTACATACCACGTGCCCATCACGTGTACATTTAATTAGCATAAATTAAAGTACACGTAAATTTCAAAGTCATGGTTACCTTGCACCAGTATCAATGAAAATTTGTTTTCGGACTAATATGGCCATGGGGAATCTAATTTTGAAAACCGCATCTCTTTATCTTTTACGGAAAGCGAGTTACATACCATGTGCACATCACGTGTACATTTAATTAGCATAAATTAAAGTTCACGTAAATTTCAAAGTCATGGTTACCATGCACCAGTATAAATGAAAATTTGTTTTTGGACTAATATGGCCATAGGGAATCTAATTTTGAAAACCCCATCTCTTTATCTTTTACGGAAAGCGAGTTACATATCATGTGCACATCACGTGTACATTTAATTAGCATAAATTAAAGTTCAAGTAAATTTTAAAGTCATGGTTACCATGCACCAATATCCATAAAAATTTGTTTTTAGACTAATATGGACATGGGGAATCTAATTTTGAAAACTGCATCTCGTTATCTTTAACGGGAAACGAGTTACATATCATGTGCACATCACGTGTACATTTAATTAGCATAAATTAAAGTTCACGTAAATTTCAAAGTCATGGTTACCATGCACCAATATCCATAAAATTTTGTTTTTAGTTTAATATGGCCATGGGTAATCTAATTTTGAAAACCGCATCTCTTTATCTTTCACGGGAAGCGAGTTACGTATCATGTGCCCATCACGTGTACATTTAATTAGCATAAATTAAAGTTCACGTAAATTTTAAAGTCATGGTTACCATGCACCAATATCCATAAAAATTTGTTTTTAGACTGATATGGACATGGGGAATCTAATTTTGAAAACCGCATCTCTTTATCGTTCACGGAAAGCGAGTTACATACCATGTGCACATCACGTCTACATTTAATTAGCATAAATTAAAGTTCACGTAAATTTCAAAGTCATGGTTACCATGCACAAGTATCAATAAAAATTTGTTTTCGGACTAATATGGCCATGGGGAATCTAATTTTGAAAACCGCATCTCTTTATCTTTTACGGAAAGCGAGTTACATACCATGTGCTCATCACGTGTACATTTAATTAGCATAAATTAAAGTTCACGTAAATTTCAAAGTCATGGTTACCATGCACAAGTATCAATAAAAATTTGTTTTCGGACTAATATGGCCATGGGGAATCTAATTTTGAAAACCGCATCTCTTTATCTTTTACGGAAAGCGAGTTACATACCATGTGCTCATCACGTGTACATTTAATTAGCATAAATTAAAGTTCACGTAAATTTTAAAGTCATGGTTACCATGCACCAATATCCATAAAAATTTGTTTTTAGACTAATATGGACATGATGAATCTAATTTTGAAAACCGCATCTCTTTATCTTTTACGGAAAGCGAGTTACATACCATGTGCCCATCACGTGTACATTTAATTAGCATAAATTAAAGTTCACGTAAATTTTAAAGTCATGGTTACCATGCACCAATATCCATAAAAATTAGTTTTTAGACTAATATGGACATGGGGAATCTAATTTTGAAAACCGCATCTCTTTATCTTTTACGGAAAGCGAGTTACATATCATGTGCTCATCACGTGTACATTTAATTAGCATAAATTAAAGTTCACGTAATTTTCAAAGTCATGGTTACCATGCACCAGTATCAATAAAAATTTGTTTTCGGACTAATATGGCCATGGGGAATCTAATTTTGAAAACCGCATCTCTTTATCTTTTACGGAAAGCGAGTTACATATCATGTGCACATCACGTGTACATTTAATTAGCATAAATTAAAGTTCACGTAAATTTCAAAGTCATGGTTACCATGCGCCTATATCAATAAAAATTTGTTTTTAGTCTAATATGGCCATGGGGAATCTAATTATGAAAACCGCATCTCTTTGTCTTTCACGGAAAGCGAGTTACATACCATGTGCACATCACGTGTACATTTAATTAGCATAAATTAAAGTTCACGTAAATTTCAAAGTCATGGTTACCATGCGCCTATATCAATAAAAATTTGTTTTCGGACTAATATGGCCATGGGGAATCTAATTTTGAAAACCGCATCTCTTTATCTTTTACGGAAAGCAAGTTACATACCATGTGCCCATCACGTGTACATTTAATTAGCATAAATTAAAGTTCACGTAAATTTTAAAGTCATGGTTACCATGCACCAGTATCAATAAAAATTTGTTTTCGGACTAATATGGCCATGGGGAATCTAATTTTGAAAACCGCATCTCTTTATCTTTTACGGAAAGCGAGTTACATATCATGTGCACATCACGTGTACATCTAATTAGCATAAATTAAAGTTCACGTAAATTTCAAAGTCATGGTTACCATGCGCCTATATCAATAAAAATTTGTTTTTAGTCTAATATGGCCATGGGGAATCTAATTATGAAAACCGCATCTCTTTATCTTTCACGGAAAGCGAGTTACATACCATGTGCACATCACGTGTACATTTAATTAGCATAAATTAAAGTTCACATAAATTTCAAAGTCATGGTTACCATGCACCAGTATCAATGAAAATTTGTTTTTGGACTAATATGGCCATAGGGAATCTAATTTTGAAAACGGCATCTCTTCATCTTTGAGTTACATACCATGTGTACATCACGTGTACATTTAATTAGCATAAATTAAAGTTCACGTAAATTTTAAAGTCATGGTTACCATGCACCAATATCCATAAAAATTTGTTTTTAGACTAATATGGACATGGGGAATCTAATTTTGAAAACCGTATCTCTTTATCTTCAACGGGAAACGAGTTACATATCATGTGCACATCACGTGTACATTTAATTAGCATAAATTAAAGTTCACGTAAATTTCAAACTCATGGTTACCATGCACCAGTATCAATGAAAATTGGTTTTTGGACTAATATGGCCATAGGGAATCTAATTTTGAAAACCCCATCTCTTTATCTTTTACAGAAAGCGAGTTACATACCATGTGCACATCACGTGTACATTTAATTAGCATAAATTAAAGTTCACGTAAATTTCAAAGTCATGGTTACCATGCGCCTATATCAATAAAAATTTGTTTTTAGTCTAATATGGCCATGGGGAATCTAATTATGAAAACCGCATCTCTTTGTCTTTCACGGAAAGCGAGTTACATACCATGTGCACATCACGTGTACATTTAATTAGCATAAATTAAAGTTCACGTAAATTTCAAACTCATGGTTACCATGCACCAGTATCAATGAAAATTGGTTTTTGGACTAATATGGCCATAGGGAATCTAATTTTGAAAACCCCATCTCTTTATCTTTTACAGAAAGCGAGTTACATACCATGTGCACATCACGTGTACATTTAATTAGCATAAATTAAAGTTCACGTAAATTTCAAACTCATGGTTACCATGCACCAGTATCAATGAAAATTTGTTTTTAGTCTAATATGGCCATGGGGAATCTAATTATGTAAACCGCATCTCTTTGTCTTTCACGGAAAGCGAGTTACATACCATGTGCACATCACGTGTACATTTAATTAGCATAAATTAAAGTTCACGTAAATTTCAAAGTCATGGTTACCATGCACCAGTATCAATGAAAATTTGTTTTCGGACTAATATGGCCATGGGGAATCTAATTTTGAAAACCGCATCTCTTTATCTTTTACGGAAAGCAAGTTACATACCATGTGCCCATCACGTGTACATTTAATTAGCATAAATTAAAGTTCACGTAAATTTCAAAGTCATGGTTACCATGCACCAGTATCAATGAAAATTTGTTTTTGGACTAATATGGCCATAGGGAATCTAATTTTGAAAACGGCATCTCTTCATCTTTGAGTTACATACCATGTGTACATCACGTGTACATTTAATTAGCATAAATTAAAGTTCACGTAAATTTTAAAGTCATGGTTACCATGCACCAATATCCATAAAAATTTGTTTTTAGACTAATATGGACATGGGGAATCTAATTTTGAAAACGGCATCTCTTCATCTTTGAGTTACATACCATGTGTACATCACGTGTACATTTAATTAGCATAAATTAAAGTTCACGTAAATTTCAAAGTCATGGTTACCATGCGCCTATATCAATAAAAATTTGTTTTCGGACTAATATGGCCATGGGGAATCTAATTTTGAAAACCGCATCTCTTTATCTTTTACGGAAAGCAAGTTACATACCATGTGCCCATCACGTGTACATTTAATTAGCATAAATTAAAGTTCACGTAAATTTCAAAGTCATGGTTACCATGCGCCTATATCAATAAAAATTTGTTTTTAGTCTAATATGGCCATGGGGAATCTAATTATGAAAACCGCATCTCTTTGTCTTTCACGGAAAGCGAGTTACATACCATGTGCACATCACGTGTACATTTAATTAGCATAAATTAAAGTTCACGTAAATTTCAAAGTCATGGTTACCATGCGCCTATATCAATAAAAATTTGTTTTCGGACTAATATGGCCATGGGGAATCTAATTTTGAAAACCGCATCTCTTTGTCTTTCACGGAAAGCGAGTTACATACCATGTGCACATCACGTGTACATTTAATTAGCATAAATTAAAGTTCACGTAAATTTCAAAGTCATGGTTACCATGCGCCTATATCAATAAAAATTTGTTTTCGGACTAATATGGCCATGGGGAATCTAATTTTGAAAACCGCATCTCTTTATCTTTTACGGAAAGCAAGTTACATACCATGTGCCCATCACGTGTACATTTAATTAGCATAAATTAAAGTTCACGTAAATTTCAAAGTCATGGTTACCATGCGCCTATATCAATAAAAATTTGTTTTTAGTCTAATATGGCCATGGGGAATCTAATTATGAAAACCGCATCTCTTTATCTTTCACGGAAAGCGAGTTACATACCATGTGCACATCACGTGTACATTTAATTAGCATAAATTAAAGTTCACGTAAATTTCAAAGTCATGGTTACCATGCACCAGTATCAATGAAAATTTGTTTTTGGACTAATATGGCCATAGGGAATCTAATTTTGAAAACGGCATCTCTTCATCTTTGAGTTACATACCATGTGTACATCACGTGTACATTTAATTAGCATAAATTAAAGTTCACGTAAATTTTAAAGTCATGGTTACCATGCACCAATATCCATAAAAATTTGTTTTTAGACTAATATGGACATGGGGAATCTAATTTTGAAAACCGTATCTCTTTATCTTCAACGGGAAACGAGTTACATATCATGTGCACATCACGTGTACATTTAATTAGCATAAATTAAAGTTCACGTAAATTTCAAACTCATGGTTACCATGCACCAGTATCAATGAAAATTGGTTTTTGGACTAATATGGCCATAGGGAATCTAATTTTGAAAACCCCATCTCTTTATCTTTTACAGAAAGCGAGTTACATACCATGTGCACATCACGTGTACATTTAATTAGCATAAATTAAAGTTCACGTAAATTTCAAAGTCATGGTTACCATGCGCCTATATCAATAAAAATTTGTTTTTAGTCTAATATGGCCATGGGGAATATAATTATGAAAACCGCATCTCTTTGTCTTTCACGGAAAGCGAGTTACATACCATGTGCACATCACGTGTACATTTAATTAGCATAAATTAAAGTTCACGTAAATTTCAAAGTCATGGTTACCATGCGCCTATATCAATAAAAATTTGTTTTCGGACTAATATGGCCATGGGGAATCTAATTTTGAAAACCGCATCTCTTTATCTTTTACGGAAAGCGAGTTACATATCATGTGCACATCACGTGTACATTTAATTAGCATAAATTAAAGTTCACGTAAATTTCAAAGTCATGGTTACCATGCGCCTATATCAATAAAAATTTGTTTTTAGTCTAATATGGCCATGGGGAATCTAATTATGAAAACCGCATCTCTTTATCTTTCACGGAAAGCGAGTTACATACCATGTGCACATCACGTGTACATTTAATTAGCATAAATTAAAGTTCACGTAAATTTCAAAGTCATGGTTACCATGCACCAGTATCAATGAAAATTTGTTTTTGGACTAATATGGCCATAGGGAATCTAATTTTGAAAACGGCATCTCTTCATCTTTGAGTTACATACCATGTGTACATCACGTGTACATTTAATTAGCATAAATTAAAGTTCACGTAAATTTTAAAGTCATGGTTACCATGCACCAATATCCATAAAAATTTGTTTTTAGACTAATATGGACATGGGGAATCTAATTTTGAAAACCGTATCTCTTTATCTTCAACGGGAAACGAGTTACATATCATGTGCACATCACGTGTACATTTAATTAGCATAAATTAAAGTTCACGTAAATTTCAAAGTCATGGTTACCATGCACCAGTATCAATGAAAATTTGTTTTTGGACTAATATGGCCATAGGGAATCTAATTTTGAAAACGGCATCTCTTCATCTTTGAGTTACATACCATGTGTACATCACGTGTACATTTAATTAGCATAAATTAAAGTTCACGTAAATTTTAAAGTCATGGTTACCATGCACCAATATCCATAAAAATTTGTTTTTAGACTAATATGGACATGGGGAATCTAATTTTGAAAACGGCATCTCTTCATCTTTGAGTTACATACCATGTGTACATCACGTGTACATTTAATTAGCATAAATTAAAGTTCACGTAAATTTCAAAGTCATGGTTACCATGCGCCTATATCAATAAAAATTTGTTTTTAGTCTAATATGGCCATGGGGAATCTAATTATGAAAACCGCATCTCTTTATCTTTCACGGAAAGCGAGTTACATACCATGTGCACATCACGTGTACATTTAATTAGCATAAATTAAAGTTCACGTAAATTTCAAAGTCATGGTTACCATGCACCAGTATCAATGAAAATTTGTTTTTGGACTAATATGGCCATAGGGAATCTAATTTTGAAAACGGCATCTCTTCATCTTTGAGTTACATACCATGTGTACATCACGTGTACATTTAATTAGCATAAATTAAAGTTCACGTAAATTTTAAAGTCATGGTTACCATGCACCAATATCCATAAAAATTTGTTTTTAGACTAATATGGACATGGGGAATCTAATTTTGAAAACCGTATCTCTTTATCTTCAACGGGAAACGAGTTACATATCATGTGCACATCACGTGTACATTTAATTAGCATAAATTAAAGTTCACGTAAATTTCAAAATCATGGTTACCATGCACCAGTATCAATGAAAATTGGTTTTTGGACTAATATGGCCATAGGGAATCTAATTTTGAAAACCCCATCTCTTTATCTTTTACAGAAAGCGAGTTACATACCATGTGCACATCACGTGTACATTTAATTAGCATAAATTAAAGTTCACGTAAATTTCAAAGTCATGGTTACCATGCGCCTATATCAATAAAAATTTGTTTTTAGTCTAATATGGCCATGGGGAATCTAATTATGAAAACCGCATCTCTTTGTCTTTCACGGAAAGCGAGTTACATACCATGTGCACATCACGTGTACATTTAATTAGCATAAATTAAAGTTCACGTAAATTTCAAAGTCATGGTTACCATGCGCCTATATCAATAAAAATTTGTTTTCGGACTAATATGGCCATGGGGAATCTAATTTTGAAAACCGCATCTCTTTATCTTTTACGGAAAGCAAGTTACATACCATGTGCCCATCACGTGTACATTTAATTAGCATAAATTAAAGTTCACGTAAATTTTAAAGTCATTGTTACCATGCACCAGTATCAATAAAAATTTGTTTTCGGACTAATATGGCCATGGGGAATCTAATTTTGAAAACCGCATCTCTTTATCTTTTACGGAAAGCGAGTTACATATCATGTGCACATCACGTGTACATTTAATTAGCATAAATTAAAGTTCACGTAAATTTCAAAGTCATGGTTACCATGCGCCTATATCAATAAAAATTTGTTTTTAGTCTAATATGGCCATGGGGAATCTAATTATGAAAACCGCATCTCTTTATCTTTCACGGAAAGCGAGTTACATACCATGTGCACATCACGTGTACATTTAATTAGCATAAATTAAAGTTCACGTAAATTTCAAAGTCATGGTTACCATGCACCAGTATCAATGAAAATTTGTTTTTGGACTAATATGGCCATAGGGAATCTAATTTTGAAAACGGCATCTCTTCATCTTTGAGTTACATACCATGTGTACATCACGTGTACATTTAATTAGCATAAATTAAAGTTCACGTAAATTTTAAAGTCATGGTTACCATGCACCAATATCCATAAAAATTTGTTTTTAGACTAATATGGACATGGGGAATCTAATTTTGAAAACCGTATCTCTTTATCTTCAACGGGAAACGAGTTACATATCATGTGCACATCACGTGTACATTTAATTAGCATAAATTAAAGTTCACGTAAATTTCAAACTCATGGTTACCATGCACCAGTATCAATGAAAATTGGTTTTTGGACTAATATGGCCATAGGGAATCTAATTTTGAAAACCCCATCTCTTTATCTTTTACAGAAAGCGAGTTACATACCATGTGCACATCACGTGTACATTTAATTAGCATAAATTAAAGTTCACGTAAATTTTAAAGTCATGGTTACCATTCACCAATATCCATAAAAATTTGTTTTTAGACTAATATGGACATGGGGAATCTAATTTTGAAAACCGCATCTCTTTATCTTTAACGGGAAACGAGTTACATATCATGTGTTGATCACGTGTACATTTGATTAGCATAAATTAAAGTTCACGTAAATTTCAAAGTCATGGTTACCATGCACCAATATCCATAAAAATTTGTTTTTAGTTTAATATGGCCATGGGGAATCTAATTTTGAAAACCGCATCTCTTTATCTTTTACGGAAAGCGAGTTACATACCATGTGCTCATCACGTGTACATTTAATTAGCATAAATTAAAGTTCACGTAAATTTCAAAGTCATGGTTACCATGCACCAGTATAAATGAAAATTTGTTTTTGGACTAATATGGCCATAGGGAATCTAATTTTGAAAACCGCATCTCTTTATCTTTCACGGGAAGCGAGTTACATATCATGTGCACATCACGTGTACATTTAATTAGCATAAATTAAAGTTCACGTAAATTTCAAAGTCATGGTTACCATGCACCAATGTCCATAAAAATTTGTTTTTAGACTAATATGGACATGGGGAATCTAATTTTGAAAACCGCATCTCTTTATCTTCAACGGGAAACGAGTTACATATCATGTGTACATCACGTGTACATTTAATTAGCATAAATTAAAGTTCACGTAAATTTCAAACTCATGGTTACCATGCACCAGTATCAATGAAAATTTGTTTTTGGACTAATATGGCCATAGGGAATCTAATTTTGAAAACCCCATCTCTTTATCTTTCACGGGAAGCGAGTTACATATCATGTGCACATCACGTGTACATTTAATTAGCATAAGTTGAAGTTCACGTAAATTTCAAAGTCATGGTTACCATGCGCCTATATCAATAAAAATTTGTTTTTAGTCTAATATGGCCATGGGGAATCTAATTTTGAAAACCGCATCTCTTTATCTTTTACGGAAAGCAAGTTACATACCATGTGCCCATCACGTGTACATTTAATTAGCATAAATTAAAGTTCACGTAAATTTTAAAGTCATGGTTACCATGCACCAGTATCAATAAAAATTTGTTTTCGGACTAATATGGCCATGGGGAATCTAATTTTGAAAACCGCATCTCTTTATCTTTTACGGAAAGCGAGTTACATATCATGTGCACATCACGTGTACATTTAATTAGCATAAATTAAAGTTCACGTAAATTTCAAAGTCATGGTTACCATGCGCCTATATCAATAAAAATTTGTTTTTAGTCTAATATGGCCATGGGGAATCTAATTATGAAAACCGCATCTCTTTATCTTTCACGGAAAGCGACTTACATACCATGTGCACATCACGTGTACATTTAATTAGCATAAATTAAAGTTCACGTAAATTTCAAAGTCATGGTTACCATGCACCAGTATCAATGAAAATTTGTTTTTGGACTAATATGGCCATAGGGAATCTAATTTTGAAAACGGCATCTCTTCATCTTTGAGTTACATACCATGTGTACATCACGTGTACATTTAATTAGCATAAATTAAAGTTCACGTAAATTTTAAAGTCATGGTTACCATGCACCAATATCCATAAAAATTTGTTTTTAGACTAATATGGACATGGGGAATCTAATTTTGTAAACCGTATCTTTTTATCTTCAACGGGAAACGAGTTACATATCATGTGCACATCACGTGTACATTTAATTAGCATAAATTAAAGTTCACGTAAATTTCAAACTCATGGTTACCATGCACCAGTATCAATGAAAATTGGTTTTTGGATTAATATGGCCATAGGGAATCTAATTTTGAAAACCCCATCTCTTTATCTTTTACAGAAAGCGAGTTACATACCATGTGCACATCACGTGTACATTTAATTAGCATAAATTAAAGTTCACGTAAATTTTAAAGTCATGGTTACCATTCACCAATATCCATAAAAATTTGTTTTTAGACTAATATGGACATGGGGAATCTAATTTTGAAAACCGCATCTCTTTATCTTTAACGGAAAACGAGTTACATATCATGTGTTGATCACGTGTACATTTGATTAGCATAAATTAAAGTTCACGTAAATTTCAAAGTCATGGTTACCATGCACCAATATCCATAAAAATTTGTTTTTAGTTTAATATGGCCATGGGGAATCTAATTTTGAAAACCGCATCTCTTTATCTTTTACGGAAAGCGAGTTACATACCATGTGCACATCACGTGTACATTTAATTAGCATAAATTAAAGTTCACGTAAATTTCAAAGTCATGGTTACCATGCACCAGTATAAATGAAAATTTGTTTTTGGACTAATATGGCCATAGGGAATCTAATTTTGAAAACCGCATCTCTTTATCTTTCACGGGAAGCGAGTTACATATCATGTGCACATCACGTGTACATTTAATTAGCATAAATTAAAGTTCACGTAAATTTCAAAGTCATGGTTACCATGCACCAATGTCCATAAAAATTTGTTTTTAGACTAATATGGACATGGGGAATCTAATTTTGAAAACCGCATCTCTTTATCTTCAACGGGAAACGAGTTACATATCATGTGTACATGACGTGTACATTTAATTAGCATAAATTAAAGTTCACGTAAATTTCAAACTCATGGTTACCATGCACCAGTATCAATGAAAATTTGTTTTTGGACTAATATGGCCATAGGGAATCTAATTTTGAAAACCCCATCTCTTTATCTTTCACGGGAAGCGAGTTACATATCATGTGCACATCACGTGTACATTTAATTAGCATAAGTTGAAGTTCACGTAAATTTCAAAGTCATGGTTACCATGCGCCTATATCAATAAAAATTTGTTTTTAGTCTAATATGGCCATGGGGAATCTAATTATGAAAACCGCATCTCTTTATCTTTCACGGAAAGCGAGTTACATACCATGTGCACATCACGTCTACATTTAATTAGCATAAATTAAAGTTCACGTAAATTTCAAAGTCATGGTTACCATGCACAAGTATCAATAAAAATTTGTTTTCGGACTAATATGGCCATGGGGAATCTAATTTTGAAAACCGCATCTCTTTATCTTTTACGGAAAGCGAGTTACATACCATGTGCCCATCACGTGTACATTTAATTAGCATAAATTAAAGTTCACGTAAATTTCAAAGTCATGGTTACCATGCGCCTATATCAATAAAAATTTGTTTTTAGTCTAATATGGCCATGAAGAATCTAATTATGAAAACCGCATCTCTTTATCTTTTACGGAAAGCGAGTTACATACCATGTGCACATCACGTGTACATTTAATTAGCATAAATTAAAGTTCACGTAAATTTCAAAGTCATGGTTACCATGCGCCTATATCAATAAAAATTTGTTTTTAGTCTAATATGGCCATGGGGAATCTAATTATGAAAACCGCATCTCTCTATCTTTCACGGAAAGCGAGTTACATACCATGTGCACATCACGTGTACATTTAATTAGCATAAATTAAAGTTCACGTAAATTTCAAAGTCATGGTTACCATGCACCAGTATCAATGAAAATTTGTTTTTGGACTAATATGGCCATAGGGAATCTAATTTTGAAAACGGCATCTCTTCATCTTTGAGTTACATACCATGTGTACATCACGTGTACATTTAATTAGCATAAATTAAAGTTCACGTAAATTTTAAAGTCATGGTTACCATGCACCAGTATCAATAAAAATTTGTTTTCGGACTAATATGGCCATGGGGAATCTAATTTTGAAAACCGCATCTCTTTATCTTTTACGGAAAGCGAGTTACATATCATGTGCACATCACGTGTACATTTAATTAGCATAAATTAAAGTTCACGTAAATTTCAAACTCATGGTTACCATGCACCAGTATCGATGAAAATTTGTTTTTGGACTAATATGGCCATAGGGAATCTAATTTTGAAAACCCCATCTCTTTATCTTTTACAGAAAGCGAGTTACATACCATGTGCACATCACGTGTACATTTAATTAGCATAAATTAAAGTTCACGTAAATTTCAAAGTCATGGTTACCATGCACCTATATCAATAAAAATTTGTTTTCAGTCTAATATGGAAATGGGGAATCTAATTTTGAAAACCGCATCTCTTCATCTTTTACGGGAAGCGAGTTACATACCATGTGCACATCACGTATACTATTAATTAGCATAAATTAAAGTTCACGTAAATTTCAAAGTCATGGTTACCATGCACCAGTATAAATGAAAATTTGTTTTTGGACTAATATGGCCATAGGGAATCTAATTTTGAAAACCGCATCTCTTTATCTTTCACGGGAAGCGAGTTACATATCATGTGCACATCACGTGTACATTTGATTAGCATAAATTAAAGTTCACGTAAATTTCAAAGTCATGGTTACCATGCACCAATATCCATAAAAATTTGTTTTTAGTTCAATATGGCCATGGGGAATCTAATTTTGAAAACCGCATCTCTTTATCTTTTACGAAAAGCGAGTTACATACCATGTGCACATCACGTGTACATTTAATTAGCATAAATTAAAGTTCACGTAAATTTCAAAGTCATGGTTACCATGCACCAGTATAAATGAAAATTTGTTTTTGGACTAATATGGCCATAGGGAATCTAATTTTGAAAACCGCATCTCTTTATCTTTCACGGGAAGCGAGTTACATATCATGTGCACATCACGTGTACATTTAATTAGCATAAATTAAAGTTCACGTAAATTTCAAAGTCATGGTTACCATTCACCAATGTCCATAAAAATTTGTTTTTAGACTAATATGGACATGGGGAATCTAATTTTGAAAACCGCATCTCTTTATCTTCAACGGGAAACGAGTTACATATCATGTGTACATCACGTGTACATTTAATTAGCATAAATTAAAGTTCACGTAAATTTCAAACTCATGGTTACCATGCACCAGTATCAATGAAAATTTGTTTTTGGACTACTATGGCCATAGGGAATCTAATTTTGAAAACCCCATCTCTTTATCTTTCACGGGAAGCGAGTTACATATCATGTGCACATCACGTGTACATTTAATTAGCATAAGTTAAAGTTCACGTAAATTTCAAAGTCATGGTTACCTTGCGCCTATATCAATAAAAATTTGTTTTTAGTCTAATATGGCCATGGGGAATCTAATTATGAAAACCGCATCTCTTTATCTTTCACGGAAAGCGAGTTACATACCATGTGCACATCACGTCTACATTTAATTAGCATAAATTAAAGTTCACGTAAATTTCAAAGTCATGGTTACCATGCACAAGTATCAATAAAAATTTGTTTTCGGACTAATATGGCCATGGGGAATCTAATTTTGAAAACCGCATCTCTTTATCTTTTACGGAAAGCGAGTTACATACCATGTGCCCATCACGTGTACATTTAATTAGCATAAATTAAAGTTCACGTAAATTTCAAAGTCATGGTTACCATGCGCCTATATCAATAAAAATTTGTTTTTAGTCTAATATGGCCATGAAGAATCTAATTATGAAAACCGCATCTCTTTATCTTTTACGGAAAGCGAGTTACATACCATGTGCACATCACGTGTACATTTAATTAGCATAAATTAAAGTTCACGTAAATTTCAAAGTCATGGTTACCATGCGGCTATATCAATAAAAATTTGTTTTTAGTCTAATATGGCCATGGGGAATCTAATTATGAAAACCGCATCTCTCTATCTTTCACGGAAAGCGAGTTACATACCATGTGCACATCACGTGTACATTTAATTAGCATAAATTAAAGTTCACGTAAATTTCAAAGTCATGGTTACCATGCACCAGTATCAATGAAAATTTGTTTTTGGACTAATATGGCCATAGGGAATCTAATTTTGAAAACGGCATCTCTTCATCTTTGAGTTACATACCATGTGTACATCACGTGTACATTTAATTAGCATGAATTAAAGTTCACGTAAATTTTAAAGTCATGGTTACCATGCACCAATATCCATAAAATGTTGTTTTTAGACTAATATGGACATGGGGAATCTAATTATGAAAACCGCATCTCTTTATCTTTCACGGGAAGCGAGTTACATATCATGTGTACATCACGTGTACATTTAATTAGCATAAATTAAAGTTCACGTAAATTTCAAACTCATGGTTACCATGCACCAGTATCGATGAAAATTTGTTTTTGGACTAATATGGCCATAGGGAATCTAATTTTGAAAACCCCATCTCTTTATCTTTTACAGAAAGCGAGTTACATACCATGTGCACATCACGTGTACATTTAATTAGCATAAATTAAAGTTCACGTAAATTTCAAAGTCATGGTTACCATGCACCTATATCAATAAAAATTTGTTTTCAGTCTAATATGGAAATGGGGAATCTAATTTTGAAAACCGCATCTCTTCATCTTTTACGGGAAGCGAGTTACATACCATGTGCACATCACGTGTACTATTAATTAGCATAAATTAAAGTTCACGTAAATTTCAAAGTCATGGTTACCATGCACCAGTATAAATGAAAATTTGTTTTTGGACTAATATGGCCATAGGGAATCTAATTTTGAAAACCGCATCTCTTTATCTTTCACGGGAAGCGAGTTACATATCATGTGCACATCACGTGTACATTTAATTAGCATAAATTAAAGTTCACGTAAATTTCAAAGTCATGGTTACCATGCACCAATATCCATAAAAATTTGTTTTGAGACTAATATGGACATGGGGAATCTAATTTTGAAAACCGCATCTCTTTATCTTCAACGGGAAACGAGTTACATATCATGTGTACATCACGTGTACATTTAATTAGCATAAATTAAAGTTCACGTAAATTTCAAACTCATGGTTACCATGCACCAGTATCAATGAAAATTTGTTTTTGGACTAATATGGCCATAGGGAATCTAATTTTGAAAACCCCATCTCTTTATCTTTTACAGAAAGCGAGTTACATACCATGTGCCCATCACGTGTACATTTAATTAGCATAAATTAAAGTTCACGTAAATTTCAAAGTCATGGTTACCATGCGCCTATATCAATAAAAATTTGTTTTTAGTCTAATATGGCCATGAAGAATCTAATTATGAAAACCGCATCTCTTTATCTTTTACGGAAAGCGAGTTACATACCATGTGCACATCACGTGTACATTTAATTAGCATAAATTAAAGTTCACGTAAATTTCAAAGTCATGGTTACCATGCGGCTATATCAATAAAAATTTGTTTTTAGTCTAATATGGCCATGGGGAATCTAATTATGAAAACCGCATCTCTCTATCTTTCACGGAAAGCGAGTTACATACCATGTGCACATCACGTGTACATTTAATTAGCATAAATTAAAGTTCACGTAAATTTCAAAGTCATGGTTACCATGCACCAGTATCAATGAAAATTTGTTTTTGGACTAATATGGCCATAGGGAATCTAATTTTGAAAACGGCATCTCTTCATCTTTGAGTTACATACCATGTGTACATCACGTGTACATTTAATTAGCATGAATTAAAGTTCACGTAAATTTTAAAGTCATGGTTACCATGCACCAATATCCATAAAATGTTGTTTTTAGACTAATATGGACATGGGGAATCTAATTATGAAAACCGCATCTCTTTATCTTTCACGGGAAGCGAGTTACATATCATGTGTACATCACGTGTACATTTAATTAGCATAAATTAAAGTTCACGTAAATTTCAAACTCATGGTTACCATGCACCAGTATCGATGAAAATTTGTTTTTGGACTAATATGGCCATAGGGAATCTAATTTTGAAAACCCCATCTCTTTATCTTTTACAGAAAGCGAGTTACATACCATGTGCACATCACGTGTACATTTAATTAGCATAAATTAAAGTTCACGTAAATTTTAAAGTCATGGTTACCATGCACCAGTATCAATAAAAATTTGTTTTCGGACTAATATGGCCATGGGGAATCTAATTTTGAAAACCGCATCTCTTTATCTTTTACGGAAAGCGAGTTACATATCATGTGCACATCACGTGTACATTTAATTAGCATAAATTAAAGTTCACGTAAATTTCAAACTCATGGTTACCATGCACCAGTATCGATGAAAATTTGTTTTTGGACTAATATGGCCATAGGGAATCTAATTTTGAAAACCCCATCTCTTTATCTTTTACAGAAAGCGAGTTACATACCATGTGCACATCACGTGTACATTTAATTAGCATAAATTAAAGTTCACGTAAATTTCAAAGTCATGGTTACCATGCACCTATATCAATAAAAATTTGTTTTCAGTCTAATATGGAAATGGGGAATCTAATTTTGAAAACCGCATCTCTTCATCTTTTACGGGAAGCGAGTTACATACCATGTGCACATCACGTATACTATTAATTAGCATAAATTAAAGTTCACGTAAATTTCAAAGTCATGGTTACCATGCACCAGTATAAATGAAAATTTGTTTTTGGACTAATATGGCCATAGGGAATCTAATTTTGAAAACCGCATCTCTTTATCTTTCACGGGAAGCGAGTTACATATCATGTGCACATCACGTGTACATTTGATTAGCATAAATTAAAGTTCACGTAAATTTCAAAGTCATGGTTACCATGCACCAATATCCATAAAAATTTGTTTTTAGTTCAATATGGCCATGGGGAATCTAATTTTGAAAACCGCATCTCTTTATCTTTTACGAAAAGCGAGTTACATACCATGTGCACATCACGTGTACATTTAATTAGCATAAATTAAAGTTCACGTAAATTTCAAAGTCATGGTTACCATGCACCAGTATAAATGAAAATTTGTTTTTGGACTAATATGGCCATAGGGAATCTAATTTTGAAAACCGCATCTCTTTATCTTTCACGGGAAGCGAGTTACATATCATGTGCACATCACGTGTACATTTAATTAGCATAAATTAAAGTTCACGTAAATTTCAAAGTCATGGTTACCATTCACCAATGTCCATAAAAATTTGTTTTTAGACTAATATGGACATGGGGAATCTAATTTTGAAAACCGCATCTCTTTATCTTCAACGGGAAACGAGTTACATATCATGTGTACATCACGTGTACATTTAATTAGCATAAATTAAAGTTCACGTAAATTTCAAACTCATGGTTACCATGCACCAGTATCAATGAAAATTTGTTTTTGGACTACTATGGCCATAGGGAATCTAATTTTGAAAACCCCATCTCTTTATCTTTCACGGGAAGCGAGTTACATATCATGTGCACATCACGTGTACATTTAATTAGCATAAGTTAAAGTTCACGTAAATTTCAAAGTCATGGTTACCTTGCGCCTATATCAATAAAAATTTGTTTTTAGTCTAATATGGCCATGGGGAATCTAATTATGAAAACCGCATCTCGTTATCTTTCACGGAAAGCGAGTTACATACCATGTGCACATCACGTCTACATTTAATTAGCATAAATTAAAGTTCACGTAAATTTCAAAGTCATGGTTACCATGCACAAGTATCAATAAAAATTTGTTTTCGGACTAATATGGCCATGGGGAATCTAATTTTGAAAACCGCATCTCTTTATCTTTTACGGAAAGCGAGTTACATACCATGTGCCCATCACGTGTACATTTAATTAGCATAAATTAAAGTTCACGTAAATTTCAAAGTCATGGTTACCATGCGCCTATATCAATAAAAATTTGTTTTTAGTCTAATATGGCCATGAAGAATCTAATTATGAAAACCGCATCTCTTTATCTTTTACGGAAAGCGAGTTACATACCATGTGCACATCACGTGTACATTTAATTAGCATAAATTAAAGTTCACGTAAATTTCAAAGTCATGGTTACCATGCGGCTATATCAATAAAAATTTGTTTTTAGTCTAATATGGCCATGGGGAATCTAATTATGAAAACCGCATCTCTCTATCTTTCACGGAAAGCGAGTTACATACCATGTGCACATCACGTGTACATTTAATTAGCATAAATTAAAGTTCACGTAAATTTCAAAGTCATGGTTACCATGCACCAGTATCAATGAAAATTTGTTTTTGGACTAATATGGCCATAGGGAATCTAATTTTGAAAACGGCATCTCTTCATCTTTGAGTTACATACCATGTGTACATCACGTGTACATTTAATTAGCATGAATTAAAGTTCACGTAAATTTTAAAGTCATGGTTACCATGCACCAATATCCATAAAATGTTGTTTTTAGACTAATATGGACATGGGGAATCTAATTATGAAAACCGCATCTCTTTATCTTTCACGGGAAGCGAGTTACATATCATGTGTACATCACGTGTACATTTAATTAGCATAAATTAAAGTTCACGTAAATTTCAAACTCATGGTTACCATGCACCAGTATCGATGAAAATTTGTTTTTGGACTAATATGGCCATAGGGAATCTAATTTTGAAAACCCCATCTCTTTATCTTTTACAGAAAGCGAGTTACATACCATGTGCACATCACGTGTACATTTAATTAGCATAAATTAAAGTTCACGTAAATTTCAAAGTCATGGTTACCATGCACCTATATCAATAAAAATTTGTTTTCAGTCTAATATGGAAATGGGGAATCTAATTTTGAAAACCGCATCTCTTCATCTTTTACGGGAAGCGAGTTACATACCATGTGCACATCACGTGTACTATTAATTAGCATAAATTAAAGTTCACGTAAATTTCAAAGTCATGGTTACCATGCACCAGTATAAATGAAAATTTGTTTTTGGACTAATATGGCCATAGGGAATCTAATTTTGAAAACCGCATCTCTTTATCTTTCACGGGAAGCGAGTTACATATCATGTGCACATCACGTGTACATTTAATTAGCATAAATTAAAGTTCACGTAAATTTCAAAGTCATGGTTACCATGCACCAATATCCATAAAAATTTGTTTTGAGACTAATATGGACATGGGGAATCTAATTTTGAAAACCGCATCTCTTTATCTTCAACGGGAAACGAGTTACATATCATGTGTACATCACGTGTACATTTAATTAGCATAAATTAAAGTTCACGTAAATTTCAAACTCATGGTTACCATGCACCAGTATCAATGAAAATTTGTTTTTGGACTAATATGGCCATAGGGAATCTAATTTTGAAAACCCCATCTCTTTATCTTTTACAGAAAGCGAGTTACATACCATGTGCCCATCACGTGTACATTTAATTAGCATAAATTAAAGTTCACGTAAATTTCAAAGTCATGGTTACCATGCGCCTATATCAATAAAAATTTGTTTTTAGTCTAATATGGCCATGAAGAATCTAATTATGAAAACCGCATCTCTTTATCTTTTACGGAAAGCGAGTTACATACCATGTGCACATCACGTGTACATTTAATTAGCATAAATTAAAGTTCACGTAAATTTCAAAGTCATGGTTACCATGCGGCTATATCAATAAAAATTTGTTTTTAGTCTAATATGGCCATGGGGAATCTAATTATGAAAACCGCATCTCTCTATCTTTCACGGAAAGCGAGTTACATACCATGTGCACATCACGTGTACATTTAATTAGCATAAATTAAAGTTCACGTAAATTTCAAAGTCATGGTTACCATGCACCAGTATCAATGAAAATTTGTTTTTGGACTAATATGGCCATAGGGAATCTAATTTTGAAAACGGCATCTCTTCATCTTTGAGTTACATACCATGTGTACATCACGTGTACATTTAATTAGCATGAATTAAAGTTCACGTAAATTTTAAAGTCATGGTTACCATGCACCAATATCCATAAAATGTTGTTTTTAGACTAATATGGACATGGGGAATCTAATTATGAAAACCGCATCTCTTTATCTTTCACGGGAAGCGAGTTACATATCATGTGTACATCACGTGTACATTTAATTAGCATAAATTAAAGTTCACGTAAATTTCAAACTCATGGTTACCATGCACCAGTATCGATGAAAATTTGTTTTTGGACTAATATGGCCATAGGGAATCTAATTTTGAAAACCCCATCTCTTTATCTTTTACAGAAAGCGAGTTACATACCATGTGCACATCACGTGTACATTTAATTAGCATAAATTAAAGTTCACGTAAATTTCAAAGTCATGGTTACCATGCACCTATATCAATAAAAATTTGTTTTCAGTCTAATATGGAAATGGGGAATCTAATTTTGAAAACCGCATCTCTTCATCTTTTACGGGAAGCGAGTTACATACCATGTGCACATCACGTGTACTATTAATTAGCATAAATTAAAGTTCACGTAAATTTCAAAGTCATGGTTACCATGCACCAGTATAAATGAAAATTTGTTTTTGGACTAATATGGCCATAGGGAATCTAATTTTGAAAACCGCATCTCTTTATCTTTCACGGGAAGCGAGTTACATATCATGTGCACATCACGTGTACATTTAATTAGCATAAATTAAAGTTCACGTAAATTTCAAAGTCATGGTTACCATGCACCAATATCCATAAAAATTTGTTTTGAGACTAATATGGACATGGGGAATCTAATTTTGAAAACCGCATCTCTTTATCTTCAACGGGAAACGAGTTACATATCATGTGTACATCACGTGTACATTTAATTAGCATAAATTAAAGTTCACGTAAATTTCAAACTCATGGTTACCATGCACCAGTATCAATGAAAATTTGTTTTTGGACTAATATGGCCATAGGGAATCTAATTTTGAAAACCCCATCTCTTTATCTTTTACAGAAAGCGAGTTACATACCATGTGCACATCGCGTGTACATTTGATTAGCATAAAATAAAGTTCACGTAAATTTCAAAGTCATGGTTACCATGCACCAATATCCATAAAAATTTGTTTTTAGTTTAATATGGCCATGGGGAATCTAATTTTGGAAACAGCATCTCTTTATCTTTTACGGAAAGCGAGTTACATACCATGTGCACATCACGTGTACATTTAATTAGCATAAATTAAAGTTCACGTAAATTTCAAAGTCATGGTTACCATGCACCAGTATAAATGAAAATTTGTTTTTGGACTAATATGGCCACAGGGAATCTAATTTTGAAAACCGCATCTCTTTATCTTTCACGGGAAGCGAGTTACATATCATGTGCACATCACGTGTACATTTAATTAGCATAAATTAAAGTTCACGTAAATTTCAAAGTCATGGTTACCATGCGCCAATATCAATAAAAATTTGTTTTTAGTCTAATATGGCCATGGGGAATCTAATTATGAAAACCGCATCTCTTTATCTTTCACGGAAAGCGAGTTACATACCATGTGCACATCACGTGTACATTTAATTAGCATAAATTAAAGTTCACGTAAATTTTAAAGTCATGGTTACCATGCACCAATATCCATAAAAATTTGTTTTTAGACTAATATGGACATGGGGAATCTAATTTTGAAATTCGCATCTCTTTATCTTTAACGGGAAACGAGTTACATATCATGTGTACATCACGTGTACATTTAATTAGCATAAATTAAAGTTCACGTAAATTTTAAAGTCATGGTTACCATGCACCAATATCCATAAAAATTTGTTTTTAGACTAATATGGACATGGGGAATCTAATTTTGAAAACCGCATCTCTTTATCTTTAACGGGAAACGAGTTACATATCATATGTACATCACGTGTACATTTAATTAGCATAAATTAAAGTTCACGTAAATTTCAAAGTCATGGTTAACATGCGCCTATATCAATAAAAATTTGTTTTTAGTCTAATATGGCCATGGGGAATCTAATTTTGAAAACCGTATCTCTTTATCTTTTACGGGAAGCGAATTACATACCATGTGTAAATCACGTGTACATTTAATTAGCATAAATTAAAGTTCACGTAAATTTTAAAGTCATGGTTACCATGCGCCTATATCAATAAAAATTTGTTTTTAGTGTAAAATGGCCATGGGGAATCAAATTATGAAAACCGCATCTCTTTATCTTCCACGGAAATAGAGTTACATATCATGTGCACATCACGTGTACATTTAATTAGCATAAATTAAAGTTCACGTAAATTTCAAAGTCATGGTTACCATGCACCTATATCAATAAAAATTTGTTTTCAGTCTAAAATGGCCATGGGGAATCTAATTATGAAAACCGCATCTTTTTATCTTTCACGGAAAAAGAGTTACATATCATGTGCACATCACGTGTACATTTAATTAGCATAAATTAAAGTTCACGTAAATTTCAAAGTCATGGTTACCATGCACCTATATCAATAAAAATTTGTTTTCAGTCTAATATGGAAATGGGGAATCTAATTTTGAAAACCGCATCTCTTTACCTTTTACGGGAAGCGAGTTACATACCATGTGCACATCACGTGTACATTTAATTAGCATAAATTAAAGTTCACGTAAATTTCAAAGTCATGGTTACCATGCACCAGTATCAATGAAAATTTGTTTTTGGACTAATATGGCCATAGGGAATCTAATTTTGAAAACGGCTTCTCTTCATCTTTGAGTTACATACCATGTGTACATCACGTGTACATTTAATTAGCATAAATTAAAGTTCACGTAAATTTTAAAGTCATGGTTACCATGCACCAATATCCATAAAAATTTGTTTTTAGACTAATATGGACATGGGGAATCTAATTTTGAAAACCGTATCTCTTTATCTTCAACGGGAAACGAGTTACATATCATGTGTACATCACGTGTACATTTAATTAGCATAAATTAAAGTTCACGTAAATTTCAAACTCATGGTTACCATGCACCAGTATCAATGAAAATTGGTTTTTGGACTAATATGGCCATAGGGAATCTTATTTTGAAAACCCCATCTCTTTATCTTTTACAGAAAGCGAGTTACATACCATGTGCACATCACGTGTACATTTAATTAGCATAAATTAAAGTTCACGTAAATTTTAAAGTCATGGTTACCATGCACCAATATCCATAAAAATTTGTTTTTAGACTAATATGGACATGGGGAATCTAATTTTGAAAACTGCATCTCTTTATCTTTAACGGGAAACGAGTTACATATCATGTGTTGATCACGTGTACATTTGATTAGCATAAATTAAAGTTCACGTAAATTTCAAAGTCATGGTTACCATGCACCAATATCCATAAAAATTTGTTTTTAGTTTAATATGGCCATGGGGAATCTAATTTTGAAAACCGCATCTCTTTATCTTTTACGGAAAGCGAGTTACATACCATGTGCACATCACGTGTACATTTAATTAGCATAAATTAAAGTTCACGTAAATTTCAAAGTCATGGTTACCATGCACCAGTATGAATGAAAATTTGTTTTTGGACTAATATGGCCATAGGGAATCTAATTTTGAAAACCGCATCTCTTTATCTTTCACGGGAAGCGAGTTACATATCATGTGCACATCACGTGTACATTTAATTAGCATAAATTAAAGTTCACGTAAATTTCAAAGTCATGGTTACCATGCACCAATGTCCATAAACATTTGTTTTTAGACTAATATGGACATGGGGAATCTAATTTTGAAAACCGCATCTCTTTATCTTCAACGGGAAACGAGTTACATATCATGTGTACATCACGTGTACATTTAATTAGCATAAATTAAAGTTCACGTAAATTTCAAACTCATGGTTACCATGCACCAGTATCAATGAAAATTTGTTTTTGGACTAATATGGCCATAGGGAATCTAATTTTGAAAACCCCATCTCTTTATCTTTCACGGGAAGCGAGTTACATATCATGTGCACATCACGTGTACATTTAATTAGCATAAGTTAAAGTTCACGTAAATTTCAAAGTCATGGTTACCATGCGCCTATATCAATAAAAATTTGTATTCAGTCTAATATGGCCATGGGGAATCTAATTATGAAAACCGCATCTCTTTATCTTTCACGGAAAGCGAGTTACATACCATGTGCACATCACGTCTACATTTAATTAGCATAAATTAAAGTTCACGTAAATTTCAAAGTCATGGTTACCATGCACAAGTATCAATAAAAATTTGTTTTCGGACTAATATGGCCATGGGGAATCTAATTTTGAAAACCGCATCTCTTTATCTTTTACGGAAAGCGAGTTACATACCATGTGCCCATCACGTGTACATTTAATTAGCATAAATTAAAGTTCACGTAAATTTCAAAGTCATGGTTACCATGCGCCTATATCAATAAAAATTTGTTTTTAGTCTAATATGGCCATGAAGAATCTAATTATGAAAACCGCATCTCTTTATCTTTTACGGAAAGCGAGTTACATACCATGTGCACATCGCGTGTACATTTAATTAGCATAAATTAAAGTTCACGTAAATTTCAAAGTCATGGTTACCATGCGCCTATATCAATAAAAATTTGTTTTTAGTCTAATATGGCCATGGGGAATCTAATTATGAAAACCGCTTCTCTCTATCTTTCACGGAAAGCGAGTTACATACCATGTGCACATCACGTGTACATTTAATTAGCATAAATTAAAGTTCACGTAAATTTCAAAGTCATGGTTACCATGCACCAGTATCAATGAAAATTTGTTTTTGGACTAATATGGCCATAGGGAATCTAATTTTGAAAACGGCATCTCTTCATCTTTGAGTTACATACCATGTGTACATCACGTGTACATTTAATTAGCATGAATTAAAGTTCACGTAAATTTTAAAGTCATGGTTACCATGCACCAATATCCATAAAAATTTGTTTTTAGACTAATATGGACATGGGGAATCTAATTATGAAAACCGCATCTCTTTATCTTTCACGGGAAGCGAGTTACATATCATGTGTACATCACGTGTACATTTAATTAGCATAAATTAAAGTTCACGTAAATTTCAAACTCATGGTTACCATGCACCAGTATCGATGAAAATTTGTTTTTGGACTAATATGGCCATAGGGAATCTAATTTTGAAAACCCCATCTCTTTATCTTTAACAGAAAGCGAGTTACATACCATGTGCACATCACGTGTACATTTAATTAGCATAAATTAAAGTTCACGTAAATTTCAAAGTCATGGTTACCATGCACCTATATCAATAAAATTTGTTTTCAGTCTAATATGGAAATGGGGAATCTAATTTTGAAAACCGCATCTCTTCATCTTTTACGGGAAGCGAGTTACATACCATGTGCACATCACGTGTACTATTAATTAGCATAAATTAAAGTTCACGTAAATTTCAAAGTCATGGTTACCATGCACCAGTATAAATGAAAATTTGTTTTTGGACTAATATGGCCATAGGGAATCTAATTTTGAAAACCGCATCTCTTTATCTTTCACGGGAAGCGAGTTACATATCATGTGCACATCACGTGTACATTTAATTAGCATAAATTAAAGTTCACGTAAATTTCAAAGTCATGGTTACCATGCACCAATATCCATAAAAATTTGTTTTGAGACTAATATGGACATGGGGAATCTAATTTTGAAAACCGCATCTTTTTATCTTCAACGGGAAACGAGTTACATATCATGTGTACATCACGTGTACATTTAATTAGCATAAATTAAAGTTCACGTAAATTTCAAACTCATGGTTACCATGCACCAGTATCAATGAAAATTTGTTTTTGGACTAATATGGCCATAGGGAATCTAATTTTGAAAACCCCATCTCTTTATCTTTTACAGAAAGCGAGTTACATACCATGTGCACATCGCGTGTACATTTGATTAGCATAAAATAAAGTTCACGTAAATTTCAAAGTCATGGTTACCATGCACCAATATCCATAAAAATTTGTTTTTAGTTTAATATGGCCATGGGGAATCTAATTTTGAAAACCGCATCTCTTCATCTTTTACGGAAAGCGAGTTACATACCATGTGCACATCACGTGTACATTTAATTAGCATAAATTAAAGTTCACGTAAATTTCAAAGTCATGGTTACCATGCACCAGTATAAATGAAAATTTGTTTTTGGACTAATATGGCCATAGGGAATCTAATTTTGAAAACCGCATCTCTTTATCTTTCACGGGAAGCGAGTTACATATCATGTGCACATCACGTGTACATTTAATTAGCATAAATTAAAGTTCACGTAAATTTCAAAGTCATGGTTACCATGCGCCTATATCAATAAAAATTTGTTTTTAGTCTAATATGGCCATGGGGAATCTAATTATGAAAACCGCATCTCTTTATCTTTCACGGAAAGCGAGTTACATACCATGTGCACATCACGTGTACATTTAATTAGCATAAATTAAAGTTCACGTAAATTTTAAAGTCATGGTTACCATGCGCCTATATCAATAAAAATTTGTTTTTAGTGTAAAATGGCCATGGGGAATCAAATTTTGAAAACCGCATCTCTTTATCTTTCACGGGAAGCGAGTTACATATCATGTGCACATCACGTGTACATTTAATTAGCATAAATTAAAGTTCACGTAAATTTCAAAGTCATGGTTACCATGCACCAGTATAAATGAAAATTTGTTTTTGGACTAATATGGCCATAGGGAATCTAATTTTGAAAACCGCATCTCTTTATCTTTCAAGGGAGCGAGTTACATATCATGTGCACATCACGTGTACATTTAATTAGCATAAATTAAAGTTCACGTAAATTTCAAAGTCATGGTTACCATGCACCAGTATAAATGAAAATTTGTTTTTGGACTAATATGGCCATAGGGAATCTAATTTTGAAAACCGCATCTCTTTATCTTTCACGGGAAGCGAGTTACATATCATGTGCACATCACGTGTAAATTTAATTAGCATAAATTAAAGTTCACGTAAATTTCAAAGTCATGGTTACCATGCGCCTATATCAATAAAAATTTGTTTTTAGTCTAATATGGCCATGGGGAATCTAATTTTGAAAACCGTATCTCTTTATCTTTTACGGGAAGCGAGTTACATACTATGTGTGAATCACGTGTACATTTAATTAGCATAAATTAAAGTTCACGTAAATTTTAAAGTCATGGTTACCATGCGCCTATATCAATAAAAATTTGTTTTTAGTGTAAAATGGCCATGGGGAATCAAATTATGAAAACCGCATCTCTTTATCTTTCACGGAAATAGAGTTACATATCATGTGCACATCACGTGTACATTTAATTAGCATAAATTAAAGTTCACGTAAATTTCAAAGTCATGGTTACCATGCACCTATATCAATAAAAATTTGTTTTCAGTCTAATATGGAAATGGGGAATCTAATTTTGAAAACCGCATCTCTTTATCTTTCACGGAAAGCGAGTTACATACCATGTGCACATCACGTCTACATTTAATTAGCATAAATTAAAGTTCACGTAAATTTTAAAGTCATGGTTACCATGCACCAATATCCATAAAAATTTGTTTTTAGACTAATATGGACATGGGGAATCTAATTTTGAAAATCGCATCTCTTTATCTTTAACGGGAAACGAGTTACAAATCATGTGTACATCACGTGTACATTTAATTAGCATAAATTAAAGTTCACGTAAATTTTAAAGTCATGGTTACCATGCACCAATATCCATAAAAATTTGTTTTTAGACTAATATGGACATGGAGAATCTAATTTTGTAAACCGCATCTCTTTATCTTTAACGGGAAACGAGTTACATATCATGTGTAGATCACGTGTACATTTAATTAGCATAAATTAAAGTTCACGTAAATTTTAAAGTCATGGTTACCATGCACCAATATCCATAAAAATTTGTTTTTAGACTAATATGGACATGGGGAATCTAATTTTGAAAACCGCATCTCTTTATCTTTAACGGGAAACGAGTTACATATCATGTGTACATCACGTGTACATTTAATTAGCATAAATTAAAGTTCACGTAAATTTCAAAGTCATGGTTAACATGCGCCTATATCAATAAAAATTTGTTTTTAGTCTAATATGGCCATGGGGAATCTAATTTTGAAAACCGTATCTCTTTATCTTTTACGGGAAGCGAGTTACATACCATGTGTGAATCACGTGTACATTTAATTAGCATAAATTAAAGTTCACGTAAATTTTAAAGTCATGGTTACCATGCGCCTATATCAATAAAAATTTGTTTTTAGTGTAAAATGGCCATGGGGAATCAAATTATGAAAACCGCATCTCTTTATCTTTCACGGAAATAGAGTTACATATCATGTGCACATCACGTGTACATTTAATTAGCATAAATTAAAGTTCACGTAAATTTCAAAGTCATGGTTACCATGCACCTATATCAATAAAAATTTGTTTTCAGTCTAATATGGAAATGGGGAATCTAATTTTGAAAACCGCATCTCTTTATCTTTCACGGAAAGCGAGTTACATACCATGTGCACATCACATCTACATTTAATTAGCATAAATTAAAGTTCACGTAAATTTCAAAGTCATGGTTACCATGCACAAGTATCAATAAAAATTTGTTTTTAGTCTAAAATGGCCATGGGGAATCTAATTATGAAAACCGCATCTTTTTATCTTTCACGGAAAGAGAGTTACATATCATGTGCACATCACGTGTACATTTAATTAGCATAAATTAAAGTTCACGTAATATTCAAAGTCATGGTTACCATGCACCTATATCAATAAAAATTTGTTTTCAGTCTAATATGGAAATGGGGAATCTATTTTTGAAAACCGCATCTCTTTACCTTTTACGGGAAGCGAGTTACATACCATGTGCACATCACGTGTACATTTAATTAGCATAAATTAAAGTTCACGTAAATTTCAAAGTCATGGTTACCATGCACCAGTATCAATGAAAATTTGTTTTTGGACTAATATGGCCATAGGGAATCTAATTTTGAAAACGGCATCTCTTCATCTTTGAGTTACATACCATGTGTACATCACGTGTACATTAAATTAGCATAAATTAAAGTTCACGTAAATTTCAAAGTCATGGTTACCATGCACCTATATCAATAAAAATTTGTTTTCAGTCTAATATGGAAATGGGGAATCTAATTTTGAAAACCGCATCTCTTTATCTTTTACGGGAAGCGAGTTACATACCATGTGCACATCACGTGTACATTTAATTACCATAAATTAAAGTTCACGTAAATTTCAAAGTCATGGTTACCATGCACCTATATCAATAAAAATTTGTTTTCAGTCTAATATGGAAATGGGAAATCTAATTTTGAAAACCGCATCTCTTTATCTTTTACGGGAAGCGAGTTACATACCATGTGCACATCACGTGTACATTTAATTAGCATAAATTAAAGTTCACGTAAATTTCAAAGTCACGGTTACCATGCACCAGTATCAATGAAAATTTGTTTTTGGACCAATATGGCCATAGGGAATCTAATTTTGAAAACCCCATCTCTTTATCTTTTACGGAAAGCGAGTTACATATCATGTGCACATCACGTGTACATTTAATTAGCATAAATTAAAGTTCACGTAAATTTCAAAGTCATGGTTACCATGCACATATATCAATAAAAATTTGTTTTCAGTCTAATATGGAAATGGGGAATCTAATTTTGAAAACCGCATCTCTTCATCTTTTACGGAAAGCGAGTTACATACCATGTGCACATCACGTTTACATTTAATTAGCATAAATTAAAGTTCACGTAAATTTCAAAGTCATGGTTACCATGCACCAGTATAAATGAAAATTTGTTTTTGGACTAATATGGCCATAGGGAATCTAATTTTGAAAACCCCATCTCTTTATCTTTTACGTAAAGCGAGTTACATATCATGTGCACATCACGTGTACATTTAATTAGCATAAATTAAAGTTCACGTAAATTTCAAAGTCATGGTTACCATGCACCAGTATAAATGAAAATTTGTTTTTGGACTAATATGGCCATAGGGAATCTAATTTTGAAAACCCCATCTCTTTATCTTTTACGGGAAGCGAGTTACATACCATGTGCACATCACGTGTACATTTAATTAGCATAAATTAAAGTTCACGTAAACTTCAAAGTCACGGTTACCATGCACCAGTATAAATGAGAATTTGTTTTTGGACTAATATGGCCATAGGGAATCTAATTATGAAAACCGCATCTCTTTATCTTTCACGGAAAGAGAGTTACATACCATGTGTAAATCACGTGTACATTTAATTAGCATAAATTAAAGTTCACGTAAATTTTAAAGTCATTGTTACCATGCACCAATATCCATAAAAATTTGTTTTTAGACTAATATGGACATGGGGAATCTAATTTTGAAAACCGCATCTCTTTATCTTTAACGGGAAACGAGTTACATATCATGTGTACATCACGTGTACATTTAATTAGCATAAATTAAAGTTCACGTAAATTTCAAAGTCATGGTTACCATGCGCCTATATCAATAAAAATTTGTTTTTAGTCTAATATGGCCATGGGGAATCTAATTTTGAAAACCGTATCTCTTTATCTTTTACGGGAAGCGAGTTACATACCATGTGTAAATCACGTGTACATTTAATTAGCATAAATTAAAGTTCACGTAAATTTTAAAGTCATGGTTACCATGCGCCTATATCAATAAAAATTTGTTTTTAGTGTAAAATGGCCATGGGGAATCAAATTATGAAAACCGCATCTCTTTATCTTTCACGGAAATAGAGTTACATATCATGTGCACATCACGTGTACATTTAATTAGCATAAATTAAAGTTCACGTAAATTTCAAAGTCATGGTTACCATGCACCTATATCAATAAAAATTTGTTTTCAGTCTAATATGGAAATGGGGAATCTAATTTTGAAAACCGCATCTCTTCATCTTTTACGGAAAGCGAGTTACATACCAGGTGCACATCACGTGTACATTTAATTAGCATAAATTAAAGTTCACGTAAATTTCAAAGTCATGGTTACCATGCACCAGTATAAATGAAAATTTGTTTTTGGACTAATATGGCCATAGGGAATCTAATTTTGAAAACCCCATCTCTTTATCTTTTACGTAAAGCGAGTTACATATCATGTGCACATCACGTGTACATTTAATTAGCATAAATTAAAGTTCACGTAAATTTCAAAGTCATGGTTACCATGCACCATTATAAATGAAAATTTGTTTTTGGACTAATATGGCCATAGGGAATCTAATTTTGAAAACCCCATCTCTTTATCTTTTACGGGAAGCGAGTTACATACCATGTGCACATCACGTGTAAATTTAATTAGCATAAATTAAAGTTCACGTAAATTTCAAAGTCACGGTTACCATGCACCAGTATAAATGAGAATTTGTTTTTGGACTAATATGGCCATAGGGAATCTAATTATGAAAACCGCATCTCTTTATCTTTCACGGAAAGAGAGTTACATACCATGTGTAAATCACGTGTACATTTAATTAGCATAAATTAAAGTTCACGTAAATTTTAAAGTCATGGTTACCATGCACCAATATCCATAAAAATTTGTTTTTAGACTAATATGGACATGGGGAATCTAATTATGAAAACCGCATCTCTTTATCTTTCACGGGAAGCGAGTTACATATCATGTGTACATCACGTGTACATTTAATTAGCATAAATTAAAGTTCACGTAAATTTCAAACTCATGGTTACCATGCACCAGTATCGATGAAAATTTGTTTTTGGACTAATATGGCCATAGGGAATCTAATTTTGAAAACCCCATCTCTTTATCTTTAACAGAAAGCGAGTTACATACCATGTGCACATCACGTGTACATTTAATTAGCATAAATTAAAGTTCACGTAAATTTCAAAGTCATGGTTACCATGCACCTATATCAATAAAATTTGTTTTCAGTCTAATATGGAAATGGGGAATCTAATTTTGAAAACCGCATCTCTTCATCTTTTACGGGAAGCGAGTTACATACCATGTGCACATCACGTGTACTATTAATTAGCATAACTTAAAGTTCACGTAAATTTCAAAGTCATGGTTACCATGCACCAGTATAAATGAAAATTTGTTTTTGGACTAATATGGCCATAGGGAATCTAATTTTGAAAACCGCATCTCTTTATCTTTCACGGGAAGCGAGTTACATATCATGTGCACATCACGTGTACATTTAATTAGCATAAATTAAAGTTCACGTAAATTTCAAAGTCATGGTTACCATGCACCAATATCCATAAAAATTTGTTTTGAGACTAATATGGACATGGGGAATCTAATTTTGAAAACCGCATCTCTTTATCTTCAACGGGAAACGAGTTACATATCATGTGTACATCACGTGTACATTTAATTAGCATAAATTAAAGTTCACGTAAATTTCAAACTCATGGTTACCATGCACCAGTATCAATGAAAATTTGTTTTTGGACTAATATGGCCATAGGGAATCTAATTTTGAAAACCCCATCTCTTTATCTTTTACAGAAAGCGAGTTACATACCATGTGCACATCGCGTGTACATTTGATTAGCATAAAATAAAGTTCACGTAAATTTCAAAGTCATGGTTACCATGCACCAGTATAAATGAAAATTTGTTTTTGGACTAATATGGCCATAGGGAATCTAATTTTGAAAACCGCATCTCTTCATCTTTTACGGAAAGCGAGTTACATACCATGTGCACATCACGTGTACATTTAATTAGCATAAATTAAAGTTCACGTAAATTTCAAAGTCATGGTTACCATGCACCAGTATAAATGAAAATTTGTTTTTGGACTAATATGGCCATAGGGAATCTAATTTTGAAAACCGCATCTCTTTATCTTTCACGGGAAGCGAGTTACATATCATGTGCACATCACGTGTACATTTAATTAGCATAAATTAAAGTTCACGTAAATTTCAAAGTCATGGTTACCATGCGCCTATATCAATAAAAATTTGTTTTTAGTCTAATATGGCCATGGGGAATCTAATTATGAAAACCGCATCTCTTTATCTTTCACGGAAAGCGAGTTACATACCATGTGCACATCACGTGTACATTTAATTAGCATAAATTAAAGTTCACGTAAATTTTAAAGTCATGGTTACCATGCGCCTATATCAATAAAAATTTGTTTTTAGTGTAAAATGGCCATGGGGAATCAAATTTTGAAAACCGCATCTCTTTATCTTTTACGGGAAGCGAGTTACATATCATGTGCACATCACGTGTACATTTAATTAGCATAAATTAAAGTTCACGTAAATTTCAAAGTCATGGTTACCATGCACCAGTATAAATGAAAATTTGTTTTTGGACTAATATGGCCATAGGGAATCTAATTTTGAAAACCGCATCTCTTTATCTTTCACGGGAAGCGAGTTACATATCATGTGCACATCACGTGTACATTTAATTAGCATAAATTAAAGTTCACGTAAATTTCAAAGTCATGGTTACCATGCACCAGTATAAATGAAAATTTGTTTTTGGACTAATATGGCCATAGGGAATCTAATTTTGAAAACCGCATCTCTTTATCTTTCACGGGAAGCGAGTTACATATCATGTGCACATCACGTGTAAATTTAATTAGCATAAATTAAAGTTCACGTAAATTTCAAAGTCATGGTTACCATGCGCCTATATCAATAAAAATTTGTTTTTAGTCTAATATGGCCATGGGGAATCTAATTTTGAAAACCGTATCTCTTTATCTTTTACGGGAAGCGAGTTACATACCATGTGTGAATCACGTGTACATTTAATTAGCATAAATTAAAGTTCACGTAAATTTTAAAGTCATGGTTACCATGCGCCTATATCAATAAAAATTTGTTTTTAGTGTAAAATGGCCATGGGGAATCAAATTATGAAAACCGCATCTCTTTATCTTTCACGGAAATAGAGTTACATATCATGTGCACATCACGTGTACATTTAATTAGCATAAATTAAAGTTCACGTAAATTTCAAAGTCATGGTTACCATGCACCTATATCAATAAAAATTTGTTTTCAGTCTAATATGGAAATGGGGAATCTAATTTTGAAAACCGCATCTCTTTATCTTTCACGGAAAGCGAGTTACATACCATGTGCACATCACGTCTACATTTAATTAGCATAAATTAAAGTTCACGTAAATTTTAAAGTCATGGTTACCATGCACCAATATCCATAAAAATTTGTTTTTAGACTAATATGGACATGGGGAATCTAATTTTGAAAATCGCATCTCTTTATCTTTAACGGGAAACGAGTTACAAATCATGTGTACATCACGTGTACATTTAATTAGCATAAATTAAAGTTCACGTAAATTTTAAAGTCATGGTTACCATGCACCAATATCCATAAAAATTTGTTTTTAGACTAATATGGACATGGAGAATCTAATTTTGTAAACCGCATCTCTTTATCTTTAACGGGAAACGAGTTACATATCATGTGTAGATCACGTGTACATTTAATTAGCATAAATTAAAGTTCACGTAAATTTTAAAGTCATGGTTACCATGCACCAATATCCATAAAAATTTGTTTTTAGACTAATATGGACATGGGGAATCTAATTTTGAAAACCGCATCTCTTTATCTTTAACGGGAAACGAGTTACATATCATGTGTACATCACGTGTACATTTAATTAGCATAAATTAAAGTTCACGTAAATTTCAAAGTCATGGTTAACATGCGCCTATATCAATAAAAATTTGTTTTTAGTCTAATATGGCCATGGGGAATCTAATTTTGAAAACCGTATCTCTTTATCTTTTACGGGAAGCGAGTTACATACCATGTGTGAATCACGTGTACATTTAATTAGCATAAATTAAAGTTCACGTAAATTTTAAAGTCATGGTTACCATGCGCCTATATCAATAAAAATTTGTTTTTAGTGTAAAATGGCCATGGGGAATCAAATTATGAAAACCGCATCTCTTTATCTTTCACGGAAATAGAGTTACATATCATGTGCACATCACGTGTACATTTAATTAGCATAAATTAAAGTTCACGTAAATTTCAAAGTCATGGTTACCATGCACCTATATCAATAAAAATTTGTTTTCAGTCTAATATGGAAATGGGGAATCTAATTTTGAAAACCGCATCTCTTTATCTTTCACGGAAAGCGAGTTACATACCATGTGCACATCACGTCTACATTTAATTAGCATAAATTAAAGTTCACGTAAATTTTAAAGTCATGGTTACCATGCACCAATATCCATAAAAATTTGTTTTTAGACTAATATGGACATGGAGAATCTAATTTTGTAAACCGCATCTCTTTATCTTTAACGGGAAACGAGTTACATATCATGTGTAGATCACGTGTACATTTAATTAGCATAAATTAAAGTTCACGTAAATTTTAAAGTCATGGTTACCATGCACCAATATCCATAAAAATTTGTTTTTAGACTAATATGGACATGGGGAATCTAATTTTGAAAACCGCATCTCTTTATCTTTAACGGGAAACGAGTTACATATCATGTGTACATCACGTGTACATTTAATTAGCATAAATTAAAGTTCACGTAAATTTCAAAGTCATGGTTAACATGCGCCTATATCAATAAAAATTTGTTTTTAGTCTAATATGGCCATGGGGAATCTAATTTTGAAAACCGTATCTCTTTATCTTTTACGGGAAGCGAGTTACATACCATGTGTGAATCACGTGTACATTTAATTAGCATAAATTAAAGTTCACGTAAATTTTAAAGTCATGGTTACCATGCGCCTATATCAATAAAAATTTGTTTTTAGTGTAAAATGGCCATGGGGAATCAAATTATGAAAACCGCATCTCTTTATCTTTCACGGAAATAGAGTTACATATCATGTGCACATCACGTGTACATTTAATTAGCATAAATTAAAGTTCACGTAAATTTCAAAGTCATGGTTACCATGCACCTATATCAATAAAAATTTGTTTTCAGTCTAATATGGAAATGGGGAATCTAATTTTGAAAACCGCATCTCTTTATCTTTCACGGAAAGCGAGTTACATACCATGTGCACATCACGTCTACATTTAATTAGCATAAATTAAAGTTCACGTAAATTTCAAAGTCATGGTTACCATGCACAAGTATCAATAAAAATTTGTTTTTAGTCTAAAATGGCCATGGGGAATCTAATTATGAAAACCGCATCTTTTTATCTTTCACGGAAAGAGAGTTACATATCATGTGCACATCACGTGTACATTTAATTAGCATAAATTAAAGTTCACGTAATATTCAAAGTCATGGTTACCATGCACCTATATCAATAAAAATTTGTTTTCAGTCTAATATGGAAATGGGGAATCTATTTTTGAAAACCGCATCTCTTTACCTTTTACGGGAAGCGAGTTACATACCATGTGCACATCACGTGTACATTTAATTAGCATAAATTAAAGTTCACGTAAATTTCAAAGTCATGGTTACCATGCACCAGTATCAATGAAAATTTGTTTTTGGACTAATATGGCCATAGGGAATCTAATTTTGAAAACGGCATCTCTTCATCTTTGAGTTACATACCATGTGTACATCACGTGTACATTAAATTAGCATAAATTAAAGTTCACGTAAATTTCAAAGTCATGGTTACCATGCACCTATATCAATAAAAATTTGTTTTCAGTCTAATATGGAAATGGGGAATCTAATTTTGAAAACCGCATCTCTTTATCTTTTACGGGAAGCGAGTTACATACCATGTGCACATCACGTGTACATTTAATTACCATAAATTAAAGTTCACGTAAATTTCAAAGTCATGGTTACCATGCACCTATATCAATAAAAATTTGTTTTCAGTCTAATATGGAAATGGGAAATCTAATTTTGAAAACCGCATCTCTTTATCTTTTACGGGAAGCGAGTTACATACCATGTGCACATCACGTGTACATTTAATTAGCATAAATTAAAGTTCACGTAAATTTCAAAGTCACGGTTACCATGCACCAGTATCAATGAAAATTTGTTTTTGGACCAATATGGCCATAGGGAATCTAATTTTGAAAACCCCATCTCTTTATCTTTTACGGAAAGCGAGTTACATATCATGTGCACATCACGTGTACATTTAATTAGCATAAATTAAAGTTCACGTAAATTTCAAAGTCATGGTTACCATGCACATATATCAATAAAAATTTGTTTTCAGTCTAATATGGAAATGGGGAATCTAATTTTGAAAACCGCATCTCTTCATCTTTTACGGAAAGCGAGTTACATACCATGTGCACATCACGTGTACATTTAATTAGCATAAATTAAAGTTCACGTAAATTTCAAAGTCATGGTTACCATGCACCAGTATAAATGAAAATTTGTTTTTGGACTAATATGGCCATAGGGAATCTAATTTTGAAAACCCCATCTCTTTATCTTTTACGTAAAGCGAGTTACATATCATGTGCACATCACGTGTACATTTAATTAGCATAAATTAAAGTTCACGTAAATTTCAAAGTCATGGTTACCATGCACCAGTATAAATGAAAATTTGTTTTTGGACTAATATGGCCATAGGGAATCTAATTTTGAAAACCCCATCTCTTTATCTTTTACGGGAAGCGAGTTACATACCATGTGCACATCACGTGTACATTTAATTAGCATAAATTAAAGTTCACGTAAACTTCAAAGTCACGGTTACCATGCACCAGTATAAATGAGAATTTGTTTTTGGACTAATATGGCCATAGGGAATCTAATTATGAAAACCGCATCTCTTTATCTTTCACGGAAAGAGAGTTACATACCATGTGTAAATCACGTGTACATTTAATTAGCATAAATTAAAGTTCACGTAAATTTTAAAGTCATTGTTACCATGCACCAATATCCATAAAAATTTGTTTTTAGACTAATATGGACATGGGGAATCTAATTTTGAAAACCGCATCTCTTTATGTTTAACGGGAAACGAGTTACATATCATGTGTACATCACGTGTACATTTAATTAGCATAAATTAAAGTTCACGTAAATTTCAAAGTCATGGTTACCATGCGCCTATATCAATAAAAATTTGTTTTTAGTCTAATATGGCCATGGGGAATCTAATTTTGAAAACCGTATCTCTTTATCTTTTACGGGAAGCGAGTTACATACCATGTGTAAATCACGTGTACATTTAATTAGCATAAATTAAAGTTCACGTAAATTTTAAAGTCATGGTTACCATGCGCCTATATCAATAAAAATTTGTTTTTAGTGTAAAATGGCCATGGGGAATCAAATTATGAAAACCGCATCTCTTTATCTTTCACGGAAATAGAGTTACATATCATGTGCACATCACGTGTACATTTAATTAGCATAAATTAAAGTTCACGTAAATTTCAAAGTCATGGTTACCATGCACCTATATCAATAAAAATTTGTTTTCAGTCTAATATGGAAATGGGGAATCTAATTTTGAAAACCGCATCTCTTCATCTTTTACGGAAAGCGAGTTACATACCAGGTGCACATCACGTGTACATTTAATTAGCATAAATTAAAGTTCACGTAAATTTCAAAGTCATGGTTACCATGCACCAGTATAAATGAAAATTTGTTTTTGGACTAATATGGCCATAGGGAATCTAATTTTGAAAACCCCATCTCTTTATCTTTTACGTAAAGCGAGTTACATATCATGTGCACATCACGTGTACATTTAATTAGCATAAATTAAAGTTCACGTAAATTTCAAAGTCACGGTTACCATGCACCAGTATAAATGAGAATTTGTTTTTGGACTAATATGGCCATAGGGAATCTAATTATGAAAACCGCATCTCTTTATCTTTTACGGGAAGCGAGTTACATACCATGTGCACATCACGTGTACATTTAATTAGCATAAATTAAAGTTCACGTAAATTTCAAAGTCATGGTTACCATGCACCAGTATCAATAAAAATTTGTTTTTAGTCTAAAATGGCCATGGGGAATCTAATTATGAAAACCGCATCTTTTTATCTTTCACGGAAAGAGAGTTACATATCATGTGCACATCACGTGTACATTTAATTAGCATAAATTAAAGTTCACGTAAACTTCAAAGTCATGGTTACCATGCACCTATATCAATAAAAATTTGTTTTCAGTCTAATATGGAAATGGGGAATCTAATTTTGAAAACCGCATCTCTTTACCTTTTACGGGAAGCGAGTTACATACCATGTGCACATCACGTGTACATTTAATTAGCATAAATTAAAGTTCACGTAAATTTCAAAGTCATGGTTACCATGCACCCATATCAATAAAAATTTGTTTTCAGTCTAATATGGAAATGGGGAATCTAATTTTGAAAACCGCATCTCTTTATCTTTTACGGGAAGCGAGTTACATACCATGTGCACATCACGTGTACATTTAATTACCATAAATTAAAGTTCACGTAAATTTCAAAGTCATGGTTACCATGCACCTATATCAATAAAAATTTGTTTTCAGTCTAATATGGAAATGGGAAATCTAATTTTGAAAACCGCATCTCTTTATCTTTTACGGGAAGCGAGTTACATACCATGTGCACATCACGTGTACATTTAATTAGCATAAATTAAAGTTCACGTAAATTTCAAAGTCACGGTTACCATGCACCAGTATCAATGAAAATTTGTTTTTGGACCAATATGGCCATAGGGAATCTAATTTTGAAAACCCCATCTCTTTATCTTTTACGGAAAGCGAGTTACATATCATGTGCACATCACGTGTACATTTAATTAGCATAAATTAAAGTTCACGTAAATTTCAAAGTCATGGTTACCATGCACCAATATCCATAAAAATTTGTTTTTAGACTAATATGGACATGGGGAATCTAATTTTGAAAACCGCATCTCTTTATCTTTAACGGGAAACGAGTTACATATCATGTGTACATCACGTGTACATTTAATTAGCATAAATTAAAGTTCACGTAAATTTCAAAGTCATGGTTACCATGCACCAGTATAAATGAAAATTTGTTTTTGGACTAATATGGCCATAGGGAATCTAATTTTGAAAACCCCATCTCTTTATCTTTTACGTAAAGCGAGTTACATATCATGTGCACATCACGTGTACATTTAATTAGCATAAATTAAAGTTCACGTAAATTTCAAAGTCACGGTTACCATGCACCAGTATAAATGAGAATTTGTTTTTGGACTAATATGGCCATAGGGAATCTAATTATGAAAACCGCATCTCTTTATCTTTTACGGGAAGCGAGTTACATACCATGTGCACATCACGTGTACATTTAATTAGCATAAATTAAAGTTCACGTAAATTTCAAAGTCATGGTTACCATGCACCAGTATCAATAAAAATTTGTTTTTAGTCTAAAATGGCCATGGGGAATCTAATTATGAAAACCGCATCTTTTTATCTTTCACGGAAAGAGAGTTACATATCATGTGCACATCACGTGTACATTTAATTAGCATAAATTAAAGTTCACGTAAACTTCAAAGTCATGGTTACCATGCACCTATATCAATAAAAATTTGTTTTCAGTCTAATATGGAAATGGGGAATCTAATTTTGAAAACCGCATCTCTTTACCTTTTACGGGAAGCGAGTTACATACCATGTGCACATCACGTGTACATTTAATTAGCATAAATTAAAGTTCACGTAAATTTCAAAGTCATGGTTACCATGCACCCATATCAATAAAAATTTGTTTTCAGTCTAATATGGAAATGGGGAATCTAATTTTGAAAACCGCATCTCTTTATCTTTTACGGGAAGCGAGTTACATACCATGTGCACATCACGTGTACATTTAATTACCATAAATTAAAGTTCACGTAAATTTCAAAGTCATGGTTACCATGCACCTATATCAATAAAAATTTGTTTTCAGTCTAATATGGAAATGGGAAATCTAATTTTGAAAACCGCATCTCTTTATCTTTTACGGGAAGCGAGTTACATACCATGTGCACATCACGTGTACATTTAATTAGCATAAATTAAAGTTCACGTAAATTTCAAAGTCACGGTTACCATGCACCAGTATCAATGAAAATTTGTTTTTGGACCAATATGGCCATAGGGAATCTAATTTTGAAAACCCCATCTCTTTATCTTTTACGGAAAGCGAGTTACATATCATGTGCACATCACGTGTACATTTAATTAGCATAAATTAAAGTTCACGTAAATTTCAAAGTCATGGTTACCATGCACCAATATCCATAAAAATTTGTTTTTAGACTAATATGGACATGGGGAATCTAATTTTGAAAACCGCATCTCTTTATCTTTAACGGGAAACGAGTTACATATCATGTGTACATCACGTGTACATTTAATTAGCATAAATTAAAGTTCACGTAAATTTCAAAGTCATGGTTACCATGCGCCTATATCAATAAAAATTTGTTTTTAGTCTAAAATGGCCATGGGGAATCTAATTATGAAAACCGCATCTTTTTATCTTTCACGGAAAGAGAGTTACATATCATGTGCACATCACGTGTACATTTAATTAGCATAAATTAAAGTTCACGTAAACTTCAAAGTCATGGTTACCATGCACCTATATCAATAAAAATTTGTTTTCAGTCTAATATGGAAATGGGGAATCTAATTTTGAAAACCGCATCTCTTTATCTTTCACGGAAATAGAGTTACATATCATGTGCACATCACGTGTACATTTAATTAGCATAAATTAAAGTTCACGTAAATTTCAAAGTCATGGTTACCATGCACCCATATCAATAAAAATTTGTTTTCAGTCTAATATGGAAATGGGGAATCTAATTTTGAAAACCGCATCTCTTTATCTTTTACGGGAAGCGAGTTACATACCATGTGCACATCACGTGTACATTTAATTACCATAAATTAAAGTTCACGTAAATTTCAAAGTCATGGTTACCATGCACCTATATCAATAAAAATTTGTTTTCAGTCTAATATGGAAATGGGAAATCTAATTTTGAAAACCGCATCTCTTTATCTTTTACGGGAAGCGAGTTACATACCATGTGCACATCACGTGTACATTTAATTAGCATAAATTAAAGTTCACGTAAATTTCAAAGTCATGGTTACCATGCACCTATATCAATAAAAATTTGTTTTTGGACTAATATGGCCATAGGGAATCTAATTTTGAAAACCCCATCTCTTTATCTTTTACGGGAAGCGAGTTACATACCATGTGCACATCACGTGTACATTTAATTAGCATAAATTAAAGTTCACGTAAATTTCAAAGTCACGGTTACCATGCACCAGTATAAATGAGAATTTGTTTTTGGACTAATATGGCCATAGGGAATCTAATTATGAAAACCGCATCTCTTTATCTTTCACGGAAAGAGAGTTACATACCATGTGTAAATCACGTGTACATTTAATTAGCATAAATTAAAGTTCACGTAAATTTTTAAGTCATTGTTACCATGCACCAATATCAATAAAAATTTGTTTTCAGTCTAATATGGAAATGGAGAATCTAATTTTGAAAACCGCATCTCTTTATCTTTTACGGGAAGCGAGTTACATACCAAGTGCACATCACGTGTACATTTAATTAGCATAAATTAAAGTTCACGTAAATTTCAAAGTCATGGTTACCATGCGCCTATATCAATAAAAATTTGTTTTTAGTCTAATATGGCCATGGGGAATCTAATTTTGAAAACCGTATCTCTTTATCTTTTACGGGAAGCGAGTTACATACCATGTGTAAATCACGTGTACATTTAATTAGCATAAATTAAAGTTCATGTAAATTTTAAAGTCATGGTTACCATGCGCCTATATCAATAAAAATTTGTTTTTAGTGTAAAATGGCCATGGGGAATCAAATTATGAAAACCGCATCTCTTTATCTTTCACGGAAATAGAGTTACATATCATGTGCACATCACGTGTACATTTAATTAGCATAAATTAAAGTTCACGTAAATTTCAAAGTCATGGTTACCATGCACCTATATCAATAAAAATTTGTTTTCAGTCTAATATGGAAATGGGGAATCTAATTTTGAAAACCGCATCTCTTCATCTTTCACGGGAAGCGAGTTACATATCATGTGCACATCACGTGTACATTTAATTAGCATAAATTAAAGTTCACGTAAATTTCAAAGTCATGGTTACCATGCGCCTATATCAATAAAAATTTGTTTTTAGTGTAAAATGGCCATGGGGAATCAAATTATGAAAACCGCATCTCTTTATCTTTCACGGAAATAGAGTTACATACCATGTGTAAATCACGTGTACATTTAATAAGCATAAATTAAAGTTCACGTAAATTTCAAAGTCATGGTTACCATGCACCAATATCGATAAAAATTTGTTTTTAGACTAATATGGACATGGGGAATCTAATTTTGAAAACCGCATCTCTTTATCTTTCACGGGAAGCGAGTTACATATCATGTGCACATCACGTGTACATTTAATTAGCATAAATTAAAGTTCACGTAAATTTCAAAGTCATGGTTACCATGCACCAGTATCAATGAAAATTTGTTTTTGGACTAATATGGCCATAGGGAATCTAATTTTCAAAACCCCATCTTTTTATCTATTACGGAGAGCGAGTTACATACCATGTGCCCATCACGTGTACATTTAATTAGCATAAATTAAAGTTCACGTAAATTTCAAAGTCATGGTTACCATGCACCAGTATCAATGAAAATTTGTTTTTGGACTAATATGGCCATAGGGAATCTAATTTTGAAAACGGCTTCTCTTCATCTTTGAGTTACATACCATGTGTACATCACGTGTACATTTAATTAGCATAAATTAAAGTTCACGTAATTTTCAAAGTCATGGTTACCATGCGCCTATATCAATAAAAATTTGTTTTTAGTCTAATATGGACATGGGGAATGTAATCATAAAAACCGCATCTCTTTATCTTTCACGGAGAGCGAGTTACATACCATGTGCACATCACGTGTACATTTAATTAGCATAAATTAAAGTTCACGTAAATTTCAAAGTCATGGTTACCATGCACCAATATCAATAAAAATTTGTTTTTAATCTAATATGGCCATGCGGAATGTAATCATAAAAACCGCATCTCTTTATCTTTCACGGAGAGCGAGTTACATACCATGTGCACATCACGTGTACATTAAATTAGCATAAATTAAAGTTCACGTAAATTTCAAAGTCATGGTTACCATGCACCAGTATCAATGAAAATTTGTTTTTGGACTAATATGGCCATAGGGAATCTAATTTTCAAAACCCCATCTTTTTATCTATTACGGAGAGCGAGTTACATACCATGTGCCCATCACGTGTACATTTAATTAGCATAAATTAAAGTTCACTTAAATTTCAAAGTCATGGTTACCATGCGCCTATATCAATAAAAATTTGTTTTTAGTCTAATATGGCCATGGGGAATCTAATTATGAAAACCGCATCTCTTTATCTTTTACGGGAAGCGAGTTACATACCATGTGTAAATCACGTGTACATTTAATAAGCATAAATTAAAGTTCACGTAAATTTCAAAGTCATGGTTACCATGCACCAATATCGATAAAAATTTGTTTGTAGACTAATATGGACATGGGGAATCTAATTTTGAAAACCGCATCTCTTTATCTTTCACGGGAAGCGAGTTGCATACCATGTGCACATCACCTGTACATTTGATTAGCATAAATTAAAGTTCACGTAAATTTCAAAGTCATGGTTACCATGCACCAATATCAATAAAAATTTGTTTTAAGACTAATATGGCCATGCGGAATGTAATCATAAAAACCGCATCTCTTTATCTTTCACGGAGAGCGAGTTACATACCATGTGCATATCACGTGTACATTTAATTAGCATAAATTAAAGTTCACGTAAATTTCAAAGTCATGGTTACCATGCACCAATATCAATAAAAATTTGTTTTTAATCTAATATGGCCATGCGGAATGTAATCATAAAAACCGCATCTCTTTATCTTTCACGGAGAGCGAGTTACATACCATGTGCACATCACGTGTACATTTAATTAGCATAAATTAAAAATCACGTAAATTTCAAAGTCATGGTTACCATGCACCAGTATCAATGAAAATTTGTTTTTGGACTAATATGGCCATGGGGAATCTAATTTTCAAAACCCCATCTTTTTATCTATTACGGAGAGCGAGTTACATACCATGTGCCCATCACGTGTACATTTAATTAGCATAAATTAAAGTTCACTTAAATTTCAAAGTCATGGTTACCATGCGCCTATATCAATAAAAATTTGTTTTTAGTCTAATATGGCCATGGGGAATCTAATTATGAAAACCGCATCTCTTTATCTTTTACGGGAAGCGAGTTACATACCATGTGTAAATCACGTGTACATTTAATAAGCATAAATTAAAGTTCACGTAAATTTCAAAGTCATGGTTACCATGCACCAATATCGATAAAAATTTGTTTTTAATCTAATATGGCCATGCGGAATGTAATCATAAAAACCGCATCTCTTTATCTTTCACGGAGAGCGAGTTACATACCATGTGCACATCACGTGTACATTAAATTAGCATAAATTAAAGTTCACGTAAATTTCAAAGTCATGGTTACCATGCACCAATATCAATAAAAATTTGTTTTTAGTCTAATATGGCCATGCGGAATGTAATTATAAAAACCGCATCTCTTTATCTTTCACGGAGAGCGAGTTACATACCATGTGCACATCACGTGTACATTTAATTAGCATAAATTAAAGTTCACGTAAATTTCAAAGTCATGGTTACCATGCACCAGTATCGATGAAAATTTGTTTTTGGACTAATATGGCCATAGGGAATCTAATTTTCAAAACCCCATCTTTTTATCTATTACGGAAAGCGAGTTACATACCATGTGCCCATCAAGTGTACATTTAATTAGCATAAATTAAAGTTCACTTAAATTTCAAAGTCATGGTTACCATGCGCCTATATCAATAAAAATTTGTTTTTAGTCTAATATGGCCATGGGGAATCTAATTATGAAAACCGCATCTCTTTATCTTTTACGGGAAGCGAGTTACATACCATGTGTAAATCACGTGTACATTTAATTAGCATAAATTAAAGTTCACGTAAATTTCAAAGTCATGGTTACCATGCGCCTATATCAATAAAAATTTGTTTTCAGTCTAATATGGAAATGGGGAATCTAATTTTGAAAACCGCATCTCTTTATCTTTTACGGGAAGCGAGTTACATACCATGTGTAAATCACGTGTACATTTAATTAGCATAAATTAAAGTTCACGTAAATTTCAAAGTCATGGTTACCATGCACCTATATCAATAAAAATTTGTTTTCAGTCTAATATGGAAATGGGGAATCTAATTTTGAAAACAGCATCTCTTTATCTTTTACGGGAAGCGAGTTACATACCATGTGCACATCACGTGTACATTTAATTAGCATAAATTAAAGTTCACGTAAATTTCAAAGTCATGGTTACCATGCACCAGTATCAATAAAAATTTGTTTTTGGACTAATATGGCCATGGGGAATCTAATTTTGAAAACCGCATCTCTTTATCTTTCACGGAAAGCGAGTTACATACCATGTGCACATCACGTGTACATTTAATTAGCATAAATTAAAGTTCACGTAAATTTCAAAGTCATGGTTACCATGCACCAGTATCAATAAAAATTTGTTTTTGGACTAATATGGAAATGGGGAATCTAATTTTGAAAACCGCATCTCTTTATCTTTTACGGGAAGCGAGTTACATACCATGTGTAAATCACGTGTACATTTAATTAGCATAAATTAAAGTTCACGTAAATTTCAAAGTCATGGTTACCATGCACCTATATCAATAAAAATTTGTTTTCAGTCTAATATGGAAATGGGGAATCTAATTTTGAAAACAGCATCTCTTTATCTTTTACGGGAAGCGAGTTACATACCATGTGCACATCACGTGTACATTTAATTAGCATAAATTAAAGTTCACGTAAATTTCAAAGTCATGGTTACCATGCACCAGTATCAATAAAAATTTGTTTTTGGACTAATATGGCCATGGGGAATCTAATTTTGAAAACCGCATCTCTTTATCTTTCACGGAAAGCGAGTTACATACCATGTGCACATCACGTGTACATTTAATTAGCATAAATTAAAGTTCACGTAAATTTCAAAGTCATGGTTACCATGCACCAGTATCAATAAAAATTTGTTTTTGGACTAATATGGCCATAGGGAATCTAATTTTGAAAACGGCATCTCTTCATCTTTGAGTTACATACCATGTGTACATCACGTGTACATTTAATTAGCATAAATTAAAGTTCACGTAAATTTCAAAGTCATGGTTACCATGCACCAATATCGATAAAAATTTGTTTTTAGACTAATATGGACATGGGGAATCTAATTTTGAAAACCGCATCTCTTTATCTTTTACGGGAAGCGAGTTACATACCACGTGTAAATGACGTGTACATTTAATTAGCATAAATTAAAGTTCACGTAAATTTCAAAGTCATGGTTACCATGCACCTATATCAAAAAAAATTTGTTTTCAGTCTAATATGGAAATGGGGAATCTAATTTTGAAAACCGCATCTCTTTATCTTTTACGGGAAGCGAGTTACATACCATGTGCACATCACGTGTACATTTAATTAGCATAAATTAAAGTTCACGTAAATTTCAAAGTCATGGTTACTATGCACCAGTATCAATGAAAATTTGTTTTTGGACTAATATGGCCATGGGGAATCTAATTTTCAAAACCCCATCTTTTTATCTATTACGGAGAGCGATTTACATACCATTTGTACATCACGTGTACATTTAATTAGCATAAATTAAAGTTCACGTAAATTTCAAAGTCATGGTTACCATGCACCAGTATCAATGAAAATTTGTTTTTGGACTAATATGGCCATAGGGAATCTAATTTTGAAAACGGCTTCTCTTCATCTTTGAGTTACATACCATGTGTACATCACGTGTACATTTAATTAGCATAAATTAAAGTTCACGTAATTTTCAAAGTCATGGTTACCATGCGCCTATATCAATAAAAATTTGTTTTTAGTCTAATATGGACATGGGGAATCTAATTTTGAAAACCGCATCTCTTTATCTTTCACGGGAAGCGAGTTACATATCATGTGCACATCACGTGTACATTTAATTAGCATAAATTAAAGTTCACGTAAATTTCAAAGTCATGGTTACCATGCACCAGTATCAATGAAAATTTGTTTTTGGACTAATATGGCCATAGGGAATCTAATTTTCAAAACCCCATCTTTTTATCTATTACGGAGAGCGAGTTACATACCATGTGCCCATCACGTGTACATTTAATTAGCATAAATTAAAGTTCACGTAAATTTCAAAGTCATGGTTACCATGCACCAGTATCAATGAAAATTTGTTTTTGGACTAATATGGCCATAGGGAATCTAATTTTGAAAACGGCTTCTCTTCATCTTTGAGTTACATACCATGTGTACATCACGTGTACATTTAATTAGCATAAATTAAAGTTCACGTAATTTTCAAAGTCATGGTTACCATGCGCCTATATCAATAAAAATTTGTTTTTAGTCTAATATGGACATGGGGAATGTAATCATAAAAACCGCATCTCTTTATCTTTCACGGAGAGCGAGTTACATACCATGTGCACATCACGTGTACATTTAATTAGCATAAATTAAAGTTCACGTAAATTTCAAAGTCATGGTTACCATGCACCAATATCAATAAAAATTTGTTTTTAATCTAATATGGCCATGCGGAATGTAATCATAAAAACCGCATCTCTTTATCTTTCACGGAGAGCGAGTTACATACCATGTGCACATCACGTGTACATTAAATTAGCATAAATTAAAGTTCACGTAAATTTCAAAGTCATGGTTACCATGCACCAGTATCAATGAAAATTTGTTTTTGGACTAATATGGCCATAGGGAATCTAATTTTCAAAACCCCATCTTTTTATCTATTACGGAGAGCGAGTTACATACCATGTGCCCATCACGTGTACATTTAATTAGCATAAATTAAAGTTCACTTAAATTTCAAAGTCATGGTTACCATGCGCCTATATCAATAAAAATTTGTTTTTAGTCTAATATGGCCATGGGGAATCTAATTATGAAAACCGCATCTCTTTATCTTTTACGGGAAGCGAGTTACATACCATGTGTAAATCACGTGTACATTTAATAAGCATAAATTAAAGTTCACGTAAATTTCAAAGTCATGGTTACCATGCACCAATATCGATAAAAATTTGTTTGTAGACTAATATGGACATGGGGAATCTAATTTTGAAAACCGCATCTCTTTATCTTTCACGGGAAGCGAGTTGCATACCATGTGCACATCACCTGTACATTTGATTAGCATAAATTAAAGTTCACGTAAATTTCAAAGTCATGGTTACCATGCACCAATATCAATAAAAATTTGTTTTAAGACTAATATGGCCATGCGGAATGTAATCATAAAAACCGCATCTCTTTATCTTTCACGGAGAGCGAGTTACATACCATGTGCATATCACGTGTACATTTAATTAGCATAAATTAAAGTTCACGTAAATTTCAAAGTCATGGTTACCATGCACCAATATCAATAAAAATTTGTTTTTAATCTAATATGGCCATGCGGAATGTAATCATAAAAACCGCATCTCTTTATCTTTCACGGAGAGCGAGTTACATACCATGTGCACATCACGTGTACATTTAATTAGCATAAATTAAAAATCACGTAAATTTCAAAGTCATGGTTACCATGCACCAGTATCAATGAAAATTTGTTTTTGGACTAATATGGCCATGGGGAATCTAATTTTCAAAACCCCATCTTTTTATCTATTACGGAGAGCGAGTTACATACCATGTGCCCATCACGTGTACATTTAATTAGCATAAATTAAAGTTCACTTAAATTTCAAAGTCATGGTTACCATGCGCCTATATCAATAAAAATTTGTTTTTAGTCTAATATGGCCATGGGGAATCTAATTATGAAAACCGCATCTCTTTATCTTTTACGGGAAGCGAGTTACATACCATGTGTAAATCACGTGTACATTTAATAAGCATAAATTAAAGTTCACGTAAATTTCAAAGTCATGGTTACCATGCACCAATATCGATAAAAATTTGTTTTTAGACTAATATGGACATGGGGAATCTAATTTTGAAAACCGCATCTCTTTATCTTTCACGGGAAGCGAGTTACATATCATGTGCACATCACGTGTACATTTAATTAGCATAAATTAAAGTTCACGTAAATTTCAAAGTCATGGTTACCATGCACCAATATCAATAAAAATTTGTTTTTAGTCTAATATGGCCATGCGGAATGTAATTATAAAAACCGCATCTCTTTATCTTTCACGGAGAGCGAGTTACATACCATGTGCACATCACGTGTACATTTAATTAGCATAAATTAAAGTTCACGTAAATTTCAAAGTCATGGTTACCATGCACCAGTATCGATGAAAATTTGTTTTTGGACTAATATGGCCATAGGGAATCTAATTTTCAAAACCCCATCTTTTTATCTATTACGGAAAGCGAGTTACATACCATGTGCCCATCACGTGTACATTTAATTAGCATAAATTAAAGTTCACTTAAATTTCAAAGTCATGGTTACCATGCGCCTATATCAATAAAAATTTGTTTTTAGTCTAATATGGCCATGGGGAATCTAATTATGAAAACCGCATCTCTTTATCTTTTACGGGAAGCGAGTTACATACCATGTGTAAATCACGTGTACATTTAATTAGCATAAATTAAAGTTCACGTAAATTTCAAAGTCATGGTTACCATGCGCCTATATCAATAAAAATTTGTTTTCAGTCTAATATGGAAATGGGGAATCTAATTTTGAAAACCGCATCTCTTTATCTTTTACGGGAAGCGAGTTACATACCATGTGTAAATCACGTGTACATTTAATTAGCATAAATTAAAGTTCACGTAAATTTCAAAGTCATGGTTACCATGCACCTATATCAATAAAAATTTGTTTTCAGTCTAATATGGAAATGGGGAATCTAATTTTGAAAACAGCATCTCTTTATCTTTTACGGGAAGCGAGTTACATACCATGTGCACATCACGTGTACATTTAATTAGCATAAATTAAAGTTCACGTAAATTTCAAAGTCATGGTTACCATGCACCAGTATCAATAAAAATTTGTTTTTGGACTAATATGGCCATGGGGAATCTAATTTTGAAAACCGCATCTCTTTATCTTTCACGGAAAGCGAGTTACATACCATGTGCACATCACGTGTACATTTAATTAGCATAAATTAAAGTTCACGTAAATTTCAAAGTCATGGTTACCATGCACCAGTATCAATAAAAATTTGTTTTTGGACTAATATGGCCATAGGGAATCTAATTTTGAAAACGGCATCTCTTCATCTTTGAGTTACATACCATGTGTACATCACGTGTACATTTAATTAGCATAAATTAAAGTTCACGTAAATTTCAAAGTCATGGTTACCATGCACCAATATCGATAAAAATTTGTTTTTAGACTAATATGGACATGGGGAATCTAATTTTGAAAACCGCATCTCTTTATCTTTTACGGGAAGCGAGTTACATACCACGTGTAAATGACGTGTACATTTAATTAGCATAAATTAAAGTTCACGTAAATTTCAAAGTCATGGTTACCATGCACCTATATCAAAAAAAATTTGTTTTCAGTCTAATATGGAAATGGGGAATCTAATTTTGAAAACCGCATCTCTTTATCTTTTACGGGAAGCGAGTTACATACCATGTGCACATCACGTGTACATTTAATTAGCATAAATTAAAGTTCACGTAAATTTCAAAGTCATGGTTACTATGCACCAGTATCAATGAAAATTTGTTTTTGGACTAATATGGCCATGGGGAATCTAATTTTGAAAACCGCGTCTCTTTATCTTTTACGGGAAGCGATTTACATACCATTTGTACATCACGTGTACATTTAATTAGCATAAATTAAAGTTCACGTAAATTTCAAAGTCATGGTTACCATGCACCAGTATCAATGAAAATTTGTTTTTGGACTAATATGGCCATAGGGAATCTAATTTTGAAAACGGCTTCTCTTCATCTTTGAGTTACATACCATGTGTACATCACGTGTACATTTAATTAGCATAAATTAAAGTTCACGTAATTTTCAAAGTCATGGTTACCATGCGCCTATATCAATAAAAATTTGTTTTTAGTCTAATATGGACATGGGGAATCTAATTTTGAAAACCGCATCTCTTTATCTTTTACGGGAAGCGAGTTACATACCATGTGCACATCACGTGTACATTTAATTAGCATAAATTAAAGTTCACGTAAATTTCAAAGTCATGGTTACCATGCACCAGTATCAATAAAAATTTGTTTTTAGTCTAATATGGACATGGGGAATCTAATTTTGAAAACCGCATCTCTTTATCTTTCACGGGAAGCGAGTTACATACCATGCGCACATCACGTGTACATTTAATTAGCATAAATTAAAGTTCACGTAAATTTCAAAGTCATGGTTACCATGCACCAGTATCAATAAAAATTTGTTTTTGGACTAATATGGCCATAGGGAATCTAATTTTGAAAACGGCATCTCTTCATCTTTGAGTTACATACCATGTGTACATCACGTGTACATTTAATTAGCATAAATTAAAGTTCACGTAAATTTCAAAGTCATGGTTACCATGCACCAATATCGATAAAAATTTGTTTTTAGACTAATATGGACATGGGGAATCTAATTTTGAAAACCGCATCTCTTTATCTTTCACGGGAAGCGAGTTACATACCACGTGTAAATGACGTGTACATTTAATTAGCATAAATTAAAGTTCACGTAAATTTCAAAGTCATGGTTACCATGCACCAGTATCAATAAAAATTTGTTTTTGGACTAATATGGCCATAGGGAATCTAATTTTGAAAACGGCATCTCTTCATCTTTGAGTTACATACCATGTGTACATCACGTGTACATTTAATTAGCATAAATTAAAGTTCACGTAAATTTCAAAGTCATGGTTACCATGCACCAATATCGATAAAAATTTGTTTTTAGACTAATATGGACATGGGGAATCTAATTTTGAAAACCGCATCTCTTTATCTTTCACGGGAAGCGAGTTACATACCACGTGTAAATGACGTGTACATTTAATTAGCATAAATTAAAGTTCACGTAAATTTCAAAGTCATGGTTACCATGCACCTATATCAATAAAAATTTGTTTTCAGTCTAATATGGAAATGGGGAATCTAATTTTGAAAACCGCATCTCTTTATCGTTTACGGGAAGCGAGTTACATACCATGTGCACATCACGTGTACATTTAATTAGCATAAATTAAAGTTCACGTAAATTTCAAAGTCATGGTTACTATGCACCAGTATCAATGAAAATTTGTTTTTGGACTAATATGGCCATGGGGAATCTAATTTTGAAAACCGCGTCTCTTTATCTTTTACGGGAAGCGATTTACATACCATGTGTACATCACGTGTACATTTAATTAGCATAAATTAAAGTTCACGTAAATTTCAAAGTCATGGTTACCATGCACCAGTATCAATGAAAATTTGTTTTTGGACTAATATGGACATGGGGAATCTAATTTTGAAAACCGCATCTCTTTATCTTTTACGGGAAGCGAGTTACATACCACGTGTAAATGACGTGTACATTTAATTAGCATAAATTAAAGTTCACGTAAATTTCAAAGTCATGGTTACCATGCACCTATATCAATAAAAATTTGTTTTCAGTCTAATATGGAAATGGGGAATCTAATTTTGAAAACCGCATCTCTTTATCTTTTACGGGAAGCGAGTTACATACCATGTGCACATCACGTGTACATTTAATTAGCATAAATTAAAGTTCACGTAAATTTCAAAGTCATGGTTACCATGCACCAGTATCAATAAAAATTTGTTTTTGGACTAATATGGCCATGGGGAATCTAATTTTGAAAACCGCATCTCTTTATCTTTCACGGAAAGCGAGTTACATACCATGTGCACATCACGTGTACATTTAATTAGCATAAATTAAAGTTCACGTAAATTTCAAAGTCATGGTTACCATGCACCAGTATCAATAAAAATTTGTTTTTGGACTAATATGGCCATAGGGAATCTAATTTTGAAAACGGCATCTCTTCATCTTTGAGTTACATACCATGTGTACATCACGTGTACATTTAATTAGCATAAATTAAAGTTCACGTAAATTTCAAAGTCATGGTTACCATGCACCAATATCGATAAAAATTTGTTTTTAGACTAATATGGACATGGGGAATCTAATTTTGAAAACCGCATCTCTTTATCTTTTACGGGAAGCGAGTTACATACCACGTGTAAATGACGTGTACATTTAATTAGCATAAATTAAAGTTCACGTAAATTTCAAAGTCATGGTTACCATGCACCTATATCAAAAAAAATTTGTTTTCAGTCTAATATGGAAATGGGGAATCTAATTTTGAAAACCGCATCTCTTTATCTTTTACGGGAAGCGAGTTACATACCATGTGCACATCACGTGTACATTTAATTAGCATAAATTAAAGTTCACGTAAATTTCAAAGTCATGGTTACTATGCACCAGTATCAATGAAAATTTGTTTTTGGACTAATATGGCCATGGGGAATCTAATTTTGAAAACCGCGTCTCTTTATCTTTTACGGGAAGCGATTTACATACCATTTGTACATCACGTGTACATTTAATTAGCATAAATTAAAGTTCACGTAAATTTCAAAGTCATGGTTACCATGCACCAGTATCAATGAAAATTTGTTTTTGGACTAATATGGCCATAGGGAATCTAATTTTGAAAACGGCTTCTCTTCATCTTTGAGTTACATACCATGTGTACATCACGTGTACATTTAATTAGCATAAATTAAAGTTCACGTAATTTTCAAAGTCATGGTTACCATGCGCCTATATCAATAAAAATTTGTTTTTAGTCTAATATGGACATGGGGAATCTAATTTTGAAAACCGCATCTCTTTATCTTTTACGGAAAGCGAGTTGCATACCATGTGCACATCACCTGTACATTTGATTAGCATAAATTAAAGTTCACGTAAATTTCAAAGTCATGGTTACCATGCACCTATATCAATAAAAATTTGTTTTCAGTCTAATATGGAAATGGGGAATCTAATTTTGAAAACCGCATCTCTTTATCTTTTACGGGAAGCGAGTTACATACCATGTGCACATCACGTGTACATTTAATTAGCATAAATTAAAGTTCACGTAAATTTCAAAGTCATGGTTACCATGCACCAGTATCAATAAAAATTTGTTTTTGGACTAATATGGCCATAGGGAATCTAATTTTGAAAACGGCATCTCTTCATCTTTGAGTTACATACCATGTGTACATCACGTGTACATTTAATTAGCATAAATTAAAGTTCACGTAAATTTCAAAGTCATGGTTACCATGCACCAATATCGATAAAAATTTGTTTTTAGACTAATATGGACATGGGGAATCTAATTTTGAAAACCGCATCTCTTTATCTTTTACGGGAAGCGAGTTACATACCACGTGTAAATGACGTGTACATTTAATTAGCATAAATTAAAGTTCACGTAAATTTCAAAGTCATGGTTACCATGCACCTATATCAATAAAAATTTGTTTTCAGTCTAATATGGAAATGGGGAATCTAATTTTGAAAACCGCATCTCTTTATCTTTTACGGGAAGCGAGTTACATACCATGTGCACATCACGTGTACATTTAATTAGCATAAATTAAAGTTCACGTAAATTTCAAAGTCATGGTTACTATGCACCAGTATCAATGAAAATTTGTTTTTGGACTAATATGGCCATGGGGAATCTAATTTTGAAAACCGCGTCTCTTTATCTTTTACGGGAAGCGATTTACATACCATGTGTACATCACGTGTACATTTAATTAGCATAAATTAAAGTTCACGTAAATTTCAAAGTCATGGTTACCATGCACCAGTATCAATATAAATTTGTTTTTGGACTAATATGGCCATAGGGAATCTAATTTTGAAAACGGCTTCTCTTCATCTTTGAGTTACATACCATGTGTACATCACGTGTACATTTAATTAGCATAAATTAAAGTTCACGTAATTTTCAAAGTCATGGTTACCATGCGCCTATATCAATAAAAATTTGTTTTTAGTCTAATATGGACATGGGGAATCTAATTTTGAAAACCGCATCTCTTTATCTTTTACGGAAAGCGAGTTGCATACCATGTGCACATCACCTGTACATTTGATTAGCATAAATTAAAGTTCACGTAAATTTCAAAGTCATGGTTACCATGCACCAATATCAATAAAAATTTGTTTTAAGACTAATATGGCCATGCGGAATGTAATCATAAAAACCGCATCTCTTTATCTTTCACGGAGAGCGAGTTACATACCATGTGCACATCACCTGTACATTTGATTAGCATAAATTAAAGTTCACGTAAATTTCAAAGTCATGGTTACCATGCACCTATATCAATAAAAATTTGTTTTCAGTCTAATATGGAAATGGGGAATCTAATTTTGAAAACCGCATCTCTTTATCTTTTACGGGAAGCGAGTTACATACCATGTGCACATCACGTGTACATTTAATTAGCATAAATTAAAGTTCACGTAAATTTCAAAGTCATGGTTACCATGCACCAGTATCAATAAAAATTTGTTTTTGGACTAATATGGCCATAGGGAATCTAATTTTGAAAACGGCATCTCTTCATCTTTGAGTTACATACCATGTGTACATCACGTGTACATTTAATTAGCATAAATTAAAGTTCACGTAAATTTCAAAGTCATGGTTACCATGCACCAATATCGATAAAAATTTGTTTTTAGACTAATATGGACATGGGGAATCTAATTTTGAAAACCGCATCTCTTTATCTTTTACGGGAAGCGAGTTACATACCACGTGTAAATGACGTGTACATTTAATTAGCATAAATTAAAGTTCACGTAAATTTCAAAGTCATGGTTACCATGCACCTATATCAATAAAAATTTGTTTTCAGTCTAATATGGAAATGGGGAATCTAATTTTGAAAACCGCATCTCTTTATCTTTTACGGGAAGCGAGTTACATACCATGTGCACATCACGTGTACATTTAATTAGCATAAATTAAAGTTCACGTAAATTTCAAAGTCATGGTTACTATGCACCAGTATCAATGAAAATTTGTTTTTGGACTAATATGGCCATGGGGAATCTAATTTTGAAAACCGCGTCTCTTTATCTTTTACGGGAAGCGATTTACATACCATGTGTACATCACGTGTACATTTAATTAGCATAAATTAAAGTTCACGTAAATTTCAAAGTCATGGTTACCATGCACCAGTATCAATATAAATTTGTTTTTGGACTAATATGGCCATAGGGAATCTAATTTTGAAAACGGCTTCTCTTCATCTTTGAGTTACATACCATGTGTACATCACGTGTACATTTAATTACCATAAATTAAAGTTCACGTAATTTTCAAAGTCATGGTTACCATGCGCCTATATCAATAAAAATTTGTTTTTAGTCTAATATGGACATGGGGAATCTAATTTTGAAAACCGCATCTCTTTATCTTTTACGGAAAGCGAGTTGCATACCATGTGCACATCACCTGTACATTTGATTAGCATAAATTAAAGTTCACGTAAATTTCAAAGTCATGGTTACCATGCACCAATATCAATAAAAATTTGTTTTAAGACTAATATGGCCATGCGGAATGTAATCATAAAAACCGCATCTCTTTATCTTTCACGGAGAGCGAGTTACATACCATGTGCATATCACGTGTACATTTAATTAGCATAAATTAAAGTTCACGTAAATTTCAAAGTCATGGTTACCATGCACCAATATCAATAAAAATTTGTTTTTAATCTAATATGGCCATGCGGAATGTAATCATAAAAACCGCATCTCTTTATCTTTCACGGAGAGCGAGTTACATACCATGTGCACATCACGTGTACATTTAATTAGCATAAATTAAAGTTCACGTAAATTTCAAAGTCATGGTTACCATGCGCCTATATCAATGAAAATTTGTTTTTGGACTAATATGGCCATAGGGAATCTAATTTTCAAAACCCCATCTTTTTATCTATTACGGAGAGCGAGTTACATACCATGTGCCCATCACGTGTACATTTAATTAGCATAAATTAAAGTTCACTTAAATTTCAAAGTCATGGTTACCATGCGCCTATATCAATAAAAATTTGTTTTTAGTCTAATATGGCCATGGGGAATCTAATTATGAAAACCGCATCTCTTTATCTTTTACGGGAAGCGAGTTACATACCATGTGTAAATCACGTGTACATTTAATAAGCATAAATTAAAGTTCACGTAAATTTCAAAGTCATGGTTACCATGCACCAATATCAATAAAAATTTGTTTTAAGACTAATATGGCCATGCGGAATGTAATCATAAAAACCGCATCTCTTTATCTTTCACGGAGAGCGAGTTACATACCATGTGCATATCACGTGTACATTTAATTAGCATAAATTAAAGTTCACGTAAATTTCAAAGTCATGGTTACCATGCACCAATATCAATAAAAATTTGTTTTTAATCTAATATGGCCATGCGGAATGTAATCATAAAAACCGCATCTCTTTATCTTTCACGGAGAGCGAGTTACATACCATGTGCACATCACGTGTACATTTAATTAGCATAAATTAAAGTTCACGTAAATTTCAAAGTCATGGTTACCATGCACCAGTATCAATGAAAATTTGTTTTTGGACTAATATGGCCATAGGGAATCTAATTTTCAAAACCCCATCTTTTTATCTATTACGGAGAGCGAGTTACATACCATGTGCCCATCACGTGTACATTTAATTAGCATAAATTAAAGTTCACTTAAATTTCAAAGTCATGGTTACCATGCGCCTATATCAATAAAAATTTGTTTTTAGACTAATATGGACATGGGGAATCTAATTTTGAAAACCGCATCTCTTTATCTTTCACGGGAAGCGAGTTACATATCATGTGCACATCACGTGTACATTTAATTAGCATAAATTAAAGTTCACGTAAATTTCAAAGTCATGGTTACCATGCACCAATATCAATAAAAATTTGTTTTTAGTCTAATATGGCCATGCGGAATGTAATTATAAAAACCGCATCTCTTTATCTTTCACGGAGAGCGAGTTACATACCATGTGCACATCACGTGTACATTTAATTAGCATAAATAAAAGTTCACGTAAATTTCAAAGTCATGGTTACCATGCACCAGTATCAATGAAAATTTGTTTTTGGACTAATATGGCCATAGGGAATCTAATTTTCAGAACCCCATCTTTTTATCTATTACGGAAAGCGAGTTACATACCATGTGCCCATCACGTGTACATTTAATTAGCATAAATTAAAGTTCACTTAAATTTCAAAGTCATGGTTACCATGCGCCTATATCAATAAAAATTTGTTTTTAGTCTAATATGGCCATGGGGAATCTAATTATGAAAACCGCATCTCTTTATCTTTTACGGGAAGCGAGTTACATACCATGTGTAAATCACGTGTACATTTAATTAGCATAAATTAAAGTTCACGTAAATTTCAAAGTCATGGTTACCATGCGCCTATATCAATAAAAATTTGTTTTCAGTCTAATATGGAAATGGGGAATCTAATTTTGAAAACCGCATCTCTTTATCTTTTACGGGAAGCAAGTTACATACCATGTGTAAATCACGTGTACATTTAATTAGCATAAATTAAAGTTCACGTAAATTTCAAAGTCATGGTTACCATGCACCTATATCAATAAAAATTTGTTTTCAGTCTAATATGGAAATGGGGAATCTAATTTTGAAAACCGCATCCCTTTATCTTTTACGGGAAGCGAGTTACATACCATGTGCACATCACGTGTACATTTAATTAGCATAAATTAAAGTTCACGTAAATTTCAAAGTCATGGTTACCATGCACCAGTATCAATAAAAATTTGTTTTTGGACTAATATGGCCATAGGGAATCTAATTTTGAAAACGGCATCTCTTCATCTTTGAGTTACATACCATGTGTACATCACGTGTACATTTAATTAGCATAAATTAAAGTTCACGTAAATTTCAAAGTCATGGTTACCATGCACCAATATCGATAAAAATTTGTTTTTAGACTAATATGGACATGGGGAATCTAATTTTGAAAACCGCATCTCTTTATCTTTTACGGAAATCGAGTTGCATACCATGTGCACATCACCTGTACATTTGATTAGCATAAATTAAAGTTCACGTAAATTTCAAAGTCATGGTTACCATGCACCAATATCAATTAAAATTTGTTTTTAGTCTAATATGGCCATGCGGAATGTAATTATAAAAACCGCATCTCTTTATCTTTCACGGAGAGCGAGTTACATACCATGTGCACATCACGTGTACATTTAATTAGCATAAATTAAAGTTCACGTAAATTTCAAAGTCATGGTTACCATGCACCAGTATCAATGAAAATTAGTTTTTGGACTAATATGGCCATAGGGAATCTAATTTTCAAAACCCCATCTTTTTATCTATTACGGAAAGCGAGTTACATACCATGTGCCCATCACGTGTACATTTAATTAGCATAAATTAAAGTTCACTTAAATTTCAAAGTCATGGTTACCATGCGCCTATATCAATAAAAATTTGTTTTTAGTCTAATATGGCCATGGGGAATCTAATTATGAAAACCGCATCTCTTTATCTTTTACGGGAAGCGAGTTACATACCATGTGTAAATCACGTGTACATTTAATAAGCATAAATTAAAGTTCACGTAAATTTCAAAGTCATGGTTACCATGCACCAATATCGATAAAAATTTGTTTTTAGACTAATATGGACATGGGGAATCTAATTTTGAAAACCGCATCTCTTTATCTTTCACGGGAAGCGAGTTACATATCATGTGCACATCACGTGTACATTTAATTAGCATAAATTAAAGTTCACGTAAATTTCAAAGTCATGGTTACCATGCGCCTATATCAATAAAAATTTGTTTTTAGTCTAATATGGAAATGGGGAATCTAATTTTGAAAACCGCATCTCTTTATCTTTTACGGGAAGCGAGTTACATACCATGTGCACATCACGTGTACATTTAATTAGCATAAATTAAAGTTCACGTAAATTTCAAAGTCATGGTTACCATGCACCAATATCAATTAAAATTTGTTTTTAGTCTAATATGGCCAAGCGGAATGTAATTATAAAAACCGCATCTCTTTATCTTTCACGGAGAGCGAGTTACATACCATGTGCACATCACGTGTACATTTAATTAGCATAAATTAAAGTTCACGTAAATTTCAAAGTCATGGTTACCATGCACCAGTATCAATGAAAATTAGTTTTTGGACTAATATGGCCATAAGGAATCTAATTTTCAAAACCCCATCATTTTATCTATTACGGAGAGCGAGTTACATACCATGTGCCCATCACGTGTACATTTAATTAGCATAAATTAAAGTTCACTTAAATTTCAAAGTCATGGTTACCATGCGCCTATATCAATAAAAATTTGTTTTTAGTCTAATATGGCCATGGGGAATCTAATTATGAAAACCGCATCTCTTTATCTTTTACGGGAAGCGAGTTACATACCATTTGTAAATCACGTGTACATTTAATAAGCATAAATTAAAGTTCACGTAAATTTCAAAGTCATGGTTACCATGCACCAATATCGATAAAAATTTGTTTTTAGACTAATATGGACATGGGGAATCTAATTTTGAAAACCGCATCTCTTTATCTTTCACGGGAAGCGAGTTATATATCATGTGCACATCACGTGTACATTTAATTAGCATAAATTAAAGTTCACGTAAATTTCAAAGTCATGGTAACCATGCGCCTATATCAATAAAAATTTGTTTTTAGTCTAATATGGAAATGGGGAATCTAATTTTGAAAACCGCATCTCTTTATCTTTTACGGGAAGCGAGTTACATATCATGTGCACATCACGTGTACATTTAATTAGCATAAATTAAAGTTCACGTAATTTTCAAAGTCATGGTTACCATGCACCAATATCGATAAAAATTTGTTTTTAGACTAATATGGACATGGGGAATCTAATTTTGAAAACCGCATCTCTTTATCTTTTACGGAAATCGAGTTGCATACCATGTGCACATCACCTGTACATTTGATTAGCATAAATTAAAGTTCACGTAAATTTCAAAGTCATGGTTACCATGCACCAATATCGATAAAAATTTGTTTTTAGACTAATATGGACATGGGGAATCTAATTTTGAAAACCGCATCTCTTTATCTTTCACGGGAAGCGAGTTACATATCATGTGCACATCACGTGTACATTTAATTAGCATAAATTAAAGTTCACGTAAATTTCAAAGTCATGGTTACCATGCGCCTATATCAATAAAAATTTGTTTTTAGTCTAATATGGAAATGGGGAATCTAATTTTGAAAACCGCATCTCTTTATCTTTTACGGGAAGCGAGTTACATACCATGTGCACATCACGTGTACATTTAATTAGCATAAATTAAAGTTCACGTAAATTTCAAAGTCATGGTTACCATGCACCAATATCGATAAAAATTTGTTTTTAGACTAATATGGACATGGGGAATCTAATTTTGAAAACCGCATCTCTTTATCTTTCACGGGAAGCGAGTTACATATCATGTGCACATCACGTTTACATTTAATTAGCATAAATTAAAGTTCACGTAAATTTCAAAGTCATGGTTACCTTGCACCAGTATCAATGAAAATTTGTTTTCGGACTAATATGGCCATGGGGAAACTAATTTTAAAAACCGCATCTCTTTATCTTTTACGGAAAGCGAGTTACATACCATGTGTAAATCACGTGTACATTTAATTAGCACAAATTAAAGTTCACGTAAATTTCAAAGTCATGGTTACCATGCACCAGTATAAATGAAAATTTGTTTTTGGACTAATATGGCCATAGGAAATCTAATTATGAAAACCGCATCTCTTTATCTTTCACGGAAAGAGAGTTACATATCATGTGCACATCACGTGTACATTTAATTAGCATAAATTAAAGTTCACGTAAATTTCAAAGTCATGGTTACCATGCACCAGAATCAATAAAAATTTGTTTTTGGACTAATATGGCCATGGGGAATCTAATTTTGAAAACCGCATCTCTTTATCTTTTACGGAGAGCAAGTTGCATACCATGTGCACATCACGTGTACATTCAATTAGCATAAATTAAAGTTCACGTAAATTTCAAAGTCATGGTTACCATGCACCAATATCAATAAAAATTTGTTTTTGGACTAATATGGCCATGGGGAATCTAATTTTGAAAACCGCATCTCTTTATCTTTTACGGAAAGCGAGTTGCATACCATGTGCACATCACGTGTACATTTGATTAGCATAAATTAAAGTTCACATAAATTTCAAAGTCATGGTTACCATGCACCAATATCAATAAAAATTTGTTTTAAGACTAATATGGACATGGGGAATCTAATTTTGAAAACCGCATCTCTTTATCTTTCACGGAAAGCGAGTTGCATACCATGTGCACATCACCTGTACATTTGATTAGCATAAATTAAAATTCACGTAAATTTCAAAGTCATGGTTATCATGCACCAATATCAATAAAAATTTGTTTTAAGACTAATATGGACATGGGGAATCTAATTTTGAAAACCGCATCTTTTTATCTTTCACGTGAAGCGAGTTACATACCATGTGCACATCACGTGTACATTTAATTAGCATAAATTAAAGTTCACGTAAATTTCAAAGTCATGGTTACCATGCACCAATATCAATAAAAATTTGTTTTTAGTCTAATATGGCCATGCGGAATGTAATTATAAAAACCGCATCTCTTTATCTTTCACGGAGAGCGAGTTACATACCATGTGCACATCACGTGTACATTTAATTAGCATAAATTAAAGTTCACGTAAATTTCAAAGTCATGGTTACCATGCACCAGTATCAATGAAAATTTGTTTTTGGACTAATATGGCCATAGGGAATCTAATTTTCAAAACCCCATCTTTTTATCTATTACGGAAAGCGAGTTACATACCATGTGCCCATCACGTGTACATTTAATTAGCATAAATTAAAGTTCACGTAAATTTCAAAGTCATGGTTACCATGCACCAGTATCAATGAAAATTTGTTTTTGGACTAATATGGCCATAGGGAATCTAATTTTGAAAACGGCATCTCTTCATCTTTGAGTTACATACCATGTGTACATCACCTGTACATTTGATTAGCATAAATTAAAGTTCACGTAAATTTCAAAGTCATGGTTACCATGCACCAATATCGATAAAAATTTGTTTTTAGACTAATATGGACATGGGGAATCTAATTTTGAAAACCGCATCTCTTCATCTTTCACGGGAAGCGAGTTACATATCATGTGCACATCACGTGTACATTTAATTAGCATAAATTAAAGTTCACGTAAATTTCAAAGTCATGGTTACCATGCGCCTATATCAATAAAAATTTGTTTTTAGTCTAATATGGAAATGGGGAATCTAATTTTGAAAACCGCATCTCTTTATCTTTTACGGGAAGCGAGTTACATACCATGTGCACATCACGTGTACATTTAATTAGCATAAATTAAAGTTCACGTAAATTTCAAAGTCATGGTTACCATGCACCAATATCGATAAAAATTTGTTTTTAGACTAATATGGACATGGGGAATCTAATTTTGAAAACCGCATCTCTTTATCTTTCACGGTAAGCGAGTTACATATCATGTGCACATCACGTGTACATTTAATTAGCATAAATTAAAGTTCACGTAAATTTCAAAGTCATGGTTACCTTGCACCAGTATCAATGAAAATTTGTTTTCGGACTAATATGGCCATGGGGAAACTAATTTTAAAAACCGCATCTCTTTATCTTTTACGGAAAGCGAGTTACATACCATGTGTAAATCACGTGTACATTTAATTAGCACAAATTAAAGTTCACGTAAATTTCAAAGTCATGGTTACCATGCACCAGTATAAATGAAAATTTGTTTTTGGACTAATATGGCCATAGGGAATCTAATTATGAAAACCGCATCTCTTTATCTTTCACGGAAAGAGAGTTACATATCATGTGCACATCACGTGTACATTTAATTAGCATAAATTAAAGTTCACGTAAATTTCAAAGTCATGGTTACCATGCACCAGTATCAATAAAAATTTGTTTTTGGACTAATATGGCCATGGGGAATCTAATTTTGAAAACCGCATCTCTTTATCTTTTACGGAGAGCGAGTTGCATACCATGTGCACATCACGTGTACATTTAATTAGCATAAATTAAAGTTCACGTAAATTTCAAAGTCATGGTTACCATGCACCAATATCAATAAAAATTTGTTTTTGGACTAATATGGCCATGGGGAATCTAATTTTGAAAACCGCATCTCTTTATCTTTTACGGAAAGCGAGTTGCATACCATGTGCACATCACGTGTACATTTGATTAGCATAAATTAAAGTTCACATAAATTTCAAAGTGATGGTTACCATGCACCAATATCAATAAAAATTTGTTTTAAGACTAATATGGACATGGGGAATCTAATTTTGAAAACCGCATCTCTTTATCTTTCACGGAAAGCGAGTTGCATACCATGTGCACATCACCTGTACATTTGATTAGCATAAATTAAAATTCACGTAAATTTCAAAGTCATGGTTATCATGCACCAATATCAATAAAAATTTGTTTTTAGTCTAATATGGAAATGGGGAATCTAATTTTGAAAACCGCATCTCTTTATCTTTTACGGGAAGCGAGTTACATACCATGTGCACATCACGTGTACATTTAATTAGCATAAATTAAAGTTCACGTAAATTTCAAAGTCATGGTTACCATGCACCAATATCGATAAAAATTTGTTTTTAGACTAATATGGACATGGGGAATCTAATTTTAAAAACCGCATCTCTTTATCTTTCACGGGAAGCGAGTTACATATCATGTGCACATCACGTGTACATTTAATTAGCATAAATTAAAGTTCACGTAAATTTCAAAGTCATGGTTACCTTGCACCAGTATCAATGAAAATTTGTTTTCGGACTAATATGGCCATGGGGAAACTAATTTTAAAAACCGCATCTCTTTATCTTTTACGGAAAGCGAGTTACATACCATGTGTAAATCACGTGTACATTTAATTAGCACAAATTAAAGTTCACGTAAATTTCAAAGTCATGGTTACCATGCACCAGTATAAATGAAAATTTGTTTTTGGACTAATATGGCCATAGGGAATCTAATTATGAAAACCGCATCTCTTTATCTTTCACGGAAAGAGAGTTACATATCATGTGCACATCACGTGTACATTTAATTAGCATAAATTAAAGTTCACGTAAATTTCAAAGTCATGGTTACCATGCACCAGTATCAATAAAAATTTGTTTTTGGACTAATATGGCCATGGGGAATCTAATTTTGAAAACCGCATCTCTTTATCTTTTACGGAAAGCGAGTTGCATACCATGTGCACATCACCTGTACATTTGATTAGCATAAATTAAAATTCACGTAAATTTCAAAGTCATGGTTATCATGCACCAATATCAATAAAAATTTGTTTTAAGACTAATATGGACATGGGGAATCTAATTTTGAAAACTGCATCTTTTTATCTTTGACGTGAAGCGAGTTACATACCATGTGCACATCACGTGTACATTTAATTAGCATAAATTAAAGTTCACGTAAATTTCAAAGTCATGGTTACCATGCACCAATATCAATAAAAATTTGTTTTTAGTCTAATATGGCCATGCGGAATGTAATTATAAAAACCGCATCTCTTTATCTTTCACGGAGAGCGAGTTACATACCATGTGCACATCACGTGTACATTTAATTAGCATAAATTAAAGTTCACGTAAATTTCAAAGTCATGGTTACCATGCACCAGTATCAATGAAAATTTGTTTTTGGACTAATATGGCCATAGGGAATCTAATTTTCAAAACCCCATCTTTTTATCTATTACGGAAAGCGAGTTACATACCATGTGCCCATCACGTGCACATTTAATTAGCATAAATTAAAGTTCACGTAAATTTCAAAGTCATGGTTACCATGCACCAGTATCAATGAAAATTTGTTTTTGGACTAATATGGCCATAGGGAATCTAATTTTGAAAACGGCATCTCTTCATCTTTGAGTTACATACCATGTGTACATCACGTGTACATTTAATTAGCATAAATTAAAGTTCACGTAATTTTCAAAGTCATGGTTACCATGCACCAATATCGATAAAAATTTGTTTTTAGACTAATATGGACATGGGGAATCTAATTTTGAAAACCGCATCTCTTTATCTTTTACGGAAATCGAGTTGCATACCATGTGCACATCACCTGTACATTTGATTAGCATAAATTAAAGTTCACGTAAATTTCAAAGTCATGGTTACCATGCACCAATATCAATTAAAATTTGTTTTTAGTCTAATATGGCCATGCGGAATGTAATTATAAAAACCGCATCTCTTTATCTTTCACGGAGAGCGAGTTACATACCATGTGCACATCACTTGTACATTTAATTAGCATAAATTAAAGTTCACGTAAATTTCAAAGTCATGGTTACCATGCACCAGTATCAATGAAAATTTGTTTTTGGACTAATATGGCCATAGGGAATCTAATTTTCAAAACCCCATCTTTTTATCTATTACGGAAAGCGAGTTACATACCATGTGCCCATCACGTGTACATTTAATTAGCATAAATTAAAGTTCACTTAAATTTCAAAGTCATGGTTACCATGCGCCTATATCAATAAAAATTTGTTTTTGGACTAATATGGCCATGGGGAATCTAATTTTGAAAACCGCATCTCTTTATCTTTTACGGAAAGCGAGTTGCATACCATGTGCACATCACGTGTACATTTAATTAGCATAAATTAAAGTTCACGTAAATTTCAAAGTCATGGTTACCTTGCACCAGTATCAATGAAAATTTGTTTTCGGACTAATATGGCCATGGGGAAACTAATTTTAAAAACCGCATCTCTTTATCTTTTACGGAAAGCGAGTTACATACCATGTGTAAATCACGTGTACATTTAATTAGCACAAATTAAAGTTCACGTAAATTTCAAAGTCATGGTTACCATGCACCAGTATAAATGAAAATTTGTTTTTGGACTAATATGGCCATAGGGAATCTAATTATGAAAACCGCATCTCTTTATCTTTCACGGAAAGAGAGTTACATATCATGTGCACATCACGTGTACATTTAATTAGCATAAATTAAAGTTCACGTAAATTTCAAAGTCATGGTTACCATGCACCAGTATCAATAAAAATTTGTTTTTGGACTAATATGGCCATGGGGAATCTAATTTTGAAAACCGCATCTCTTTATCTTTTACGGAGAGCGAGTTGCATACCATGTGCACATCACGTGTACATTTAATTAGCATAAATTAAAGTTCACGTAAATTTCAAAGTCATGGTTACCATGCACCAATATCAATAAAAATTTGTTTTTGGACTAATATGGCCATGGGGAATCTAATTTTGAAAACCGCATCTCTTTATCTTTTACGGAAAGCGAGTTGCATACCATGTGCACATCACGTGTACATTTGATTAGCATAAATTAAAGTTCACATAAATTTCAAAGTCATGGTTACCATGCACCAATATCAATAAAAATTTGTTTTAAGACTAATATGGACATGGGGAATCTAATTTTGAAAACCGCATCTCTTTATCTTTTACGGAAAGCGAGTTGCATACCATGTGCACATCACCTGTACATTTGATTAGCATAAATTAAAATTCACGTAAATTTCAAAGTCATGGTTATCATGCACCAATATCAATAAAAATTTGTTTTAAGACTAATATGGACATGGGGAATCTAATTTCGAAAACCGCATCTTTTTATCTTTCACGTGAAGCGAGTTACATACCATGTGCACATCACGTGTACATTTAATTAGCATAAATTAAAGTTCACGTAAATTTCAAAGTCATGGTTACCATGCACCAATATCAATAAAAATTTGTTTTTAGTCTAATATGGAAATGGGGAATCTAATTTTGAAAACCGCATCTCTTTATCTTTTACGGGAAGCGAGTTACATACCATGTGCACATCACGTGTACATTTAATTAGCATAAATTAAAGTTCACGTAAATTTCAAAGTCATGGTTACCATGCACCAATATCGATAAAAATTTGTTTTTAGTCTAATATGGAAATGGGGAATCTAATTTTGAAAACCGCATCTCTTTATCTTTTACGGGAAGCGAGTTACATACCATGTGCACATCACGTGTACATTTAATTAGCATAAATTAAAGTTCACGTAAATTTCAAAGTCATGGTTACCATGCACCAATATCGATAAAAATTTGTTTTTAGACTAATATGGACATGGGGAATCTAATTTTAAAAACCGCATCTCTTTATCTTTCACGGGAAGCGAGTTACATATCATGTGCACATCACGTGTACATTTAATTAGCATAAATTAAAGTTCACGTAAATTTCAAAGTCATGGTTACCTTGCACCAGTATCAATGAAAATTTGTTTTCGGACTAATATGGCCATGGGGAAACTAATTTTAAAAACCGCATCTCTTTATCTTTTACGGAAAGCGAGTTACATACCATGTGTAAATCACGTGTACATTTAATTAGCACAAATTAAAGTTCACGTAAATTTCAAAGTCATGGTTACCATGCACCAGTATAAATGAAAATTTGTTTTTGGACTAATATGGCCATAGGGAATCTAATTATGAAAACCGCATCTCTTTATCTTTCACGGAAAGAGAGTTACATATCATGTGCACATCACGTGTACATTTAATTAGCAAAAATTAAAGTTCACGTAAATTTCAAAGTCATGGTTACCATGCACCAGTATCAATAAAAATTTGTTTTTGGACTAATATGGCCATGGGGAATCTAATTTTGAAAACCGCATCTCTTTATCTTTTACGGAAAGCGAGTTGCATACCATGTGCACATCACCTGTACATTTGATTAGCATAAATTAAAATTCACGTAAATTTCAAAGTCATGGTTATCATGCACCAATATCAATAAAAATTTGTTTTAAGACTAATATGGACATGGGGAATCTAATTTTGAAAACTGCATCTTTTTATCTTTGACGTGAAGCGAGTTACATACCATGTGCACATCACGTGTACATTTAATTAGCATAAATTAAAGTTCACGTAAATTTCAAAGTCATGGTTACCATGCACCAATATCAATAAAAATTTGTTTTTAGTCTAATATGGCCATGCGGAATGTAATTATAAAAACCGCATCTCTTTATCTTTCACGGAGAGCGAGTTACATACCATGTGCACATCACGTGTACATTTAATTAGCATAAATTAAAGTTCACGTAAATTTCAAAGTCATGGTTACCATGCACCAGTATCAATGAAAATTTGTTTTTGGACTAATATGGCCATAGGGAATCTAATTTTGAAAACGGCATCTCTTCATCTTTGAGTTACATACCATGTGTACATCACGTGTACATTTAATTAGCATAAATTAAAGTTCACGTAATTTTCAAAGTCATGGTTACCATGCACCAATATCGATAAAAATTTGTTTTTAGACTAATATGGACATGGGGAATCTAATTTTGAAAACCGCATCTCTTTATCTTTTACGGAAATCGAGTTGCATACCATGTGCACATCACCTGTACATTTGATTAGCATAAATTAAAGTTCACGTAAATTTCAAAGTCATGGTTACCATGCACCAATATCAATTAAAATTTGTTTTTAGTCTAATATGGCCATGCGGAATGTAATTATAAAAACCGCATCTCTTTATCTTTCACGGAGAGCGAGTTACATACCATGTGCACATCACTTGTACATTTAATTAGCATAAATTAAAGTTCACGTAAATTTCAAAGTCATGGTTACCATGCACCAGTATCAATGAAAATTTGTTTTTGGACTAATATGGCCATAGGGAATCTAATTTTCAAAACCCCATCTTTTTATCTATTACGGAAAGCGAGTTACATACCATGTGCCCATCACGTGTACATTTAATTAGCATAAATTAAAGTTCACTTAAATTTCAAAGTCATGGTTACCATGCGCCTATATCAATAAAAATTTGTTTTTGGACTAATATGGCCATGGGGAATCTAATTTTGAAAACCGCATCTCTTTATCTTTTACGGAAAGCGAGTTGCATACCATGTGCACATCACCTGTACATTTGATTAGCATAAATTAAAATTCACGTAAATTTCAAAGTCATGGTTATCATGCACCAATATCAATAAAAATTTGTTTTAAGACTAATATGGACATGGGGAATCTAATTTTGAAAACTGCATCTTTTTATCTTTCACGTGAAGCGAGTTACATACCATGTGCACATCACGTGTACATTTAATTAGCATAAATTAAAGTTCACGTAAATTTCAAAGTCATGGTTACCATGCACCAACATCAATAAAAATTTGTTTTTAGTCTAATATGGCCATGCGGAATGTAATTATAAAAACTGCATCTTTTTATCTTTGACGTGAAGCGAGTTACATACCATGTGCACATCACGTGTACATTTAATTAGCATAAATTAAAGTTCACGTAAATTTCAAAGTCATGGTTACCATGCACCAATATCAATAAAAATTTGTTTTTGGACTAATATGGCCATGGGGAATCTAATTTTGAAAACCGCATCTCTTTATCTTTTACGGAAAGCGAGTTGCATACCATGTGCACATCACGTGTACATTTGATTAGCATAAATTAAAGTTCACATAAATTTCAAAGTCATGGTTACCATGCACCAATATCAATAAAAATTTGTTTTAAGACTAATATGGACATGGGGAATCTAATTTTGAAAACCGCATCTCTTTATCTTTTACGGAAAGCGAGTTGCATACCATGTGCACATCACCTGTACATTTGATTAGCATAAATTAAAATTCACGTAAATTTCAAAGTCATGGTTATCATGCACCAATATCAATAAAAATTTGTTTTAAGACTAATATGGACATGGGGAATCTAATTTTGAAAACCGCATCTTTTTATCTTTCACGTGAAGCGAGTTACATACCATGTGCACATCACGTGTACATTTAATTAGCATAAATTAAAGTTCACGTAAATTTCAAAGTCATGGTTACCATGCACCAATATCAATAAAAATTTGTTTTTAGTCTAATATGGAAATGGGGAATCTAATTTTGAAAACCGCATCTCTTTATCTTTTACGGGAAGCGAGTTACATACCATGTGCACATCACGTGTACATTTAATTAGCATAAATTAAAGTTCACGTAAATTTCAAAGTCATGGTTACCATGCACCAATATCGATAAAAATTTGTTTTTAGTCTAATATGGAAATGGGGAATCTAATTTTGAAAACCGCATCTCTTTATCTTTTACGGGAAGCGAGTTACATACCATGTGCACATCACGTGTACATTTAATTAGCATAAATTAAAGTTCACGTAAATTTCAAAGTCATGGTTACCATGCACCAATATCGATAAAAATTTGTTTTTAGACTAATATGGACATGGGGAATCTAATTTTAAAAACCGCATCTCTTTATCTTTCACGGGAAGCGAGTTACATATCATGTGCACATCACGTGTACATTTAATTAGCATAAATTAAAGTTCACGTAAATTTCAAAGTCATGGTTACCTTGCACCAGTATCAATGAAAATTTGTTTTCGGACTAATATGGCCATGGGGAAACTAATTTTAAAAACCGCATCTCTTTATCTTTTACGGAAAGCGAGTTACATACCATGTGTAAATCACGTGTACATTTAATTAGCACAAATTAAAGTTCACGTAAATTTCAAAGTCATGGTTACCATGCACCAGTATAAATGAAAATTTGTTTTTGGACTAATATGGCCATAGGGAATCTAATTATGAAAACCGCATCTCTTTATCTTTCACGGAAAGAGAGTTACATATCATGTGCACATCACGTGTACATTTAATTAGCAAAAATTAAAGTTCACGTAAATTTCAAAGTCATGGTTACCATGCACCAGTATCAATAAAAATTTGTTTTTGGACTAATATGGCCATGGGGAATCTAATTTTGAAAACCGCATCTCTTTATCTTTTACGGAAAGCGAGTTGCATACCATGTGCACATCACCTGTACATTTGATTAGCATAAATTAAAATTCACGTAAATTTCAAAGTCATGGTTATCATGCACCAATATCAATAAAAATTTGTTTTAAGACTAATATGGACATGGGGAATCTAATTTTGAAAACTGCATCTTTTTATCTTTGACGTGAAGCGAGTTACATACCATGTGCACATCACGTGTACATTTAATTAGCATAAATTAAAGTTCACGTAAATTTCAAAGTCATGGTTACCATGCACCAATATCAATAAAAATTTGTTTTTAGTCTAATATGGCCATGCGGAATGTAATTATAAAAACCGCATCTCTTTATCTTTCACGGAGAGCGAGTTACATACCATGTGCACATCACGTGTACATTTAATTAGCATAAATTAAAGTTCACGTAAATTTCAAAGTCATGGTTACCATGCACCAGTATCAATGAAAATTTGTTTTTGGACTAATATGGCCATAGGGAATCTAATTTTCAAAACCCCATCTTTTTATCTATTACGGAAAGCGAGTTACATACCATGTGCCCATCACGTGTACATTTAATTAGCATAAATTAAAGTTCACGTAAATTTCAAAGTCATGGTTACCATGCACCAGTATCAATGAAAATTTGTTTTTGGACTAATATGGCCATAGGGAATCTAATTTTGAAAACGGCATCTCTTCATCTTTGAGTTACATACCATGTGTACATCACGTGTACATTTAATTAGCATAAATTAAAGTTCACGTAATTTTCAAAGTCATGGTTACCATGCACCAATATCGATAAAAATTTGTTTTTAGACTAATATGGACATGGGGAATCTAATTTTGAAAACCGCATCTCTTTATCTTTTACGGAAATCGAGTTGCATACCATGTGCACATCACCTGTACATTTGATTAGCATAAATTAAAGTTCACGTAAATTTCAAAGTCATGGTTACCATGCACCAATATCAATTAAAATTTGTTTTTAGTCTAATATGGCCATGCGGAATGTAATTATAAAAACCGCATCTCTTTATCTTTCACGGAGAGCGAGTTACATACCATGTGCACATCACTTGTACATTTAATTAGCATAAATTAAAGTTCACGTAAATTTCAAAGTCATGGTTACCATGCACCAGTATCAATGAAAATTTGTTTTTGGACTAATATGGCCATAGGGAATCTAATTTTCAAAACCCCATCTTTTTATCTATTACGGAAAGCGAGTTACATACCATGTGCCCATCACGTGTACATTTAATTAGCATAAATTAAAGTTCACTTAAATTTCAAAGTCATGGTTACCATGCGCCTATATCAATAAAAATTTGTTTTTGGACTAATATGGCCATGGGGAATCTAATTTTGAAAACCGCATCTCTTTATCTTTTACGGAAAGCGAGTTGCATACCATGTGCACATCACCTGTACATTTGATTAGCATAAATTAAAATTCACGTAAATTTCAAAGTCATGGTTATCATGCACCAATATCAATAAAAATTTGTTTTAAGACTAATATGGACATGGGGAATCTAATTTTGAAAACTGCATCTTTTTATCTTTCACGTGAAGCGAGTTACATACCATGTGCACATCACGTGTACATTTAATTAGCATAAATTAAAGTTCACGTAAATTTCAAAGTCATGGTTACCATGCACCAACATCAATAAAAATTTGTTTTTAGTCTAATATGGCCATGCGGAATGTAATTATAAAAACCGCATCTCTTTATCTTTCACGGAGAGCGAGTTACATACCATGTGCACATCACGTGTACATTTAATTAGCATAAATTAAAGTTCACGTAAATTTCAAAGTCATGGTTACCATGCACCAGTATCAATGAAAATTTGTTTTTGGACTAATATGGACATGGGGAATCTAATTTTGAAAACCGCATCTCTTTATCTTTCACGGGAAGCGAGTTACATATCATGTGCACATCACGTGTACATTTAATTAGCATAAATTAAAGTTCACGTAAATTTCAAAGTCATGGTTACCTTGCACCAGTATCAATGAAAATTTGTTTTCGGACTAATATGGCCATGGGGAAACTAATTTTAAAAACCGCATCTCTTTATCTTTTACGGAAAGCGAGTTACATACCATGTGTAAATCACGTGTACATTTAATTAGCACAAATTAAAGTTCACGTAAATTTCAAAGTCATGGTTACCATGCACCAGTATAAATGAAAATTTGTTTTTGGACTAATATGGCCATAGGGAATCTAATTATGAAAACCGCATCTCTTTATCTTTCACGGAAAGAGAGTTACATATCATGTGCACATCACGTGTACATTTAATTAGCATAAATTAAAGTTCACGTAAATTTCAAAGTCATGGTTACCATGCACCAATATCAATAAAAATTTGTTTTTAGTCTAATATGGAAATGGGGAATCTAATTTTGAAAACCGCATCTCTTTATCTTTTACGGGAAGCGAGTTACATACCATGTGCACATCACGTGTACATTTAATTAGCATAAATTAAAGTTCACGTAAATTTCAAAGTCATGGTTACCATGCACCAATATCGATAAAAATTTGTTTTTAGTCTAATATGGAAATGGGGAATCTAATTTTGAAAACCGCATCTCTTTATCTTTTACGGGAAGCGAGTTACATACCATGTGCACATCACGTGTACATTTAATTAGCATAAATTAAAGTTCACGTAAATTTCAAAGTCATGGTTACCATGCACCAATATCGATAAAAATTTGTTTTTAGACTAATATGGACATGGGGAATCTAATTTTAAAAACCGCATCTCTTTATCTTTCACGGGAAGCGAGTTACATATCATGTGCACATCACGTGTACATTTAATTAGCATAAATTAAAGTTCACGTAAATTTCAAAGTCATGGTTACCTTGCACCAGTATCAATGAAAATTTGTTTTCGGACTAATATGGCCATGGGGAAACTAATTTTAAAAACCGCATCTCTTTATCTTTTACGGAAAGCGAGTAACATACCATGTGTAAATCACGTGTACATTTAATTAGCACAAATTAAAGTTCACGTAAATTTCAAAGTCATGGTTACCATGCACCAGTATAAATGAAAATTTGTTTTTGGACTAATATGGCCATAGGGAATCTAATTATGAAAACCGCATCTCTTTATCTTTCACGGAAAGAGAGTTACATATCATGTGCACATCACGTGTACATTTAATTAGCATAAATTAAAGTTCACGTAAATTTCAAAGTCATGGTTACCATGCACCAGTATCAATAAAAATTTGTTTTTGGACTAATATGGCCATGGGGAATCTAATTTTGAAAACCGCATCTCTTTATCTTTTACGGAAAGCGAGTTGCATACCATGTGCACATCACCTGTACATTTGATTAGCATAAATTAAAATTCACGTAAATTTCAAAGTCATGGTTATCATGCACCAATATCAATAAAAATTTGTTTTAAGACTAATATGGACATGGGGAATCTAATTTTGAAAACTGCATCTTTTTATCTTTCACGTGAAGCGAGTTACATACCATGTGCACATCACGTGTACATTTAATTAGCATAAATTAAAGTTCACGTAAATTTCAAAGTCATGGTTACCATGCACCAATATCAATAAAAATTTGTTTTTAGTCTAATATGGCCATGCGGAATGTAATTATAAAAACCGCATCTCTTTATCTTTCACGGAGAGCGAGTTACATACCATGTGCACATCACGTGTACATTTAATTAGCATAAATTAAAGTTCACGTAAATTTCAAAGTCATGGTTACCATGCACCAGTATCAATGAAAATTTGTTTTTGGACTAATATGGCCATAGGGAATCTAATTTTCAAAACCCCATCTTTTTATCTATTACGGAAAGCGAGTTACATACCATGTGCCCATCACGTGTACATTTAATTAGCATAAATTAAAGTTCACGTAAATTTCAAAGTCATGGTTACCATGCACCAGTATCAATGAAAATTTGTTTTTGGACTAATATGGCCATAGGGAATCTAATTTTGAAAACGGCATCTCTTCATCTTTGAGTTACATACCATGTGCACATCACGTGTACATTTAATTAGCATAAATTAAAGTTCACGTAATTTTCAAAGTCATGGTTACCATGCACCAATATCGATAAAAATTTGTTTTTAGACTAATATGGACATGGGGAATCTAATTTTGAAAACTGCATCTCTTTATCTTTTACGGAAATCGAGTTGCATACCATGTGCACATCACCTGTACATTTGATTAGCATAAATTAAAGTTCACGTAAATTTCAAAGTCATGGTTACCATGCACCAATATCAATTAAAATTTGTTTTTAGTCTAATATGGCCATGCGGAATGTAATTATAAAAACCGCATCTCTTTATCTTTCACGGAGAGCGAGTTACATACCATGTGCACATCACTTGTACATTTAATTAGCATAAATTAAAGTTCACGTAAATTTCAAAGTCATGGTTACCATGCACCAGTATCAATGAAAATTTGTTTTTGGACTAATATGGCCATAGGGAATCTAATTTTCAAAACCCCATCTTTTTATCTATTACGGAAAGCGAGTTACATACCATGTGCCCATCACGTGTACATTTAATTAGCATAAATTAAAGTTCACTTAAATTTCAAAGTCATGGTTACCATGCGCCTATATCAATAAAAATTTGTTTTTGGACTAATATGGCCATGGGGAATCTAATTTTGAAAACCGCATCTCTTTATCTTTTACGGAAAGCGAGTTGCATACCATGTGCACATCACCTGTACATTTGATTAGCATAAATTAAAATTTACGTAAATTTCAAAGTCATGGTTATCATGCACCAATATCAATAAAAATTTGTTTTAAGACTAATATGGACATGGGGAATCTAATTTTGAAAACTGCATCTTTTTATCTTTCACGTGAAGCGAGTTACATACCATGTGCACATCACGTGTACATTTAATTAGCATAAATTAAAGTTCACGTAAATTTCAAAGTCATGGTTACCATGCACCAACATCAATAAAAATTTGTTTTTAGTCTAATATGGCCATGCGGAATGTAATTATAAAAACCGCATCTCTTTATCTTTCACGGAGAGCGAGTTACATACCATGTGCACATCACGTGTACATTTAATTAGCATAAATTAAAGTTCACGTAAATTTCAAAGTCATGGTTACCATGCACCAGTATCAATGAAAATTCGTTTTTGGACTAATATGGACATGGGGAATCTAATTTTGAAAACCGCATCTCTTTATCTTTCACGGGAAGCGAGTTACATATCATGTGCACATCACGTGTACATTCAATTAGCATAAATTAAAGTTCACGTAAATTTCAAAGTCATGGTTACCTTGCACCAGTATCAATGAAAATTTGTTTTCGGACTAATATGGCCATGGGGAAACTAATTTTAAAAACCGCATCTCTTTATCTTTTACGGAAAGCGAGTTACATACCATGTGTAAATCACGTGTACATTTAATTAGCACAAATTAAAGTTCACGTAAATTTCAAAGTCATGGTTACCATGCACCAGTATAAATGAAAATTTGTTTTTGGACTAATATGGCGATAGGGAATCTAATTATGAAAACCGCATCTCTTTATCTTTCACGGAAAGAGAGTTACATATCATGTGCACATCACCTGTACATTTAATTAGCATAAATTAAAGTTCACGTAAATTTCAAAGTCATGGTTACCATGCACCAGTATCGATGAAAATTTGTTTTTGGACTAATATGGCCATGGGGAATCTAATTTTGAAAACCGCATCTCTTTATCTTTTACGGAAAGCGAGTTGCATACCATGTGCACATCACGTGTACATTTGATTAGCATAAATTAAAGTTCACATAAATTTCAAAGTCATGGTTACCATGCACCAATATCAATAAAAATTTGTTTTAAGACTAATATGGACATGGGGAATCTAATTTTCAAAACCCCATCTTTTTATCTATTACGGAAAGCGAGTTACATACCATGTGCCCATCACGTGTACATTTAATTAGCATAAATTAAAGTTCACGTAAATTTCAAAGTCATGGTTACCATGCACCAGTATCAATGAAAATTTGTTTTTGGACTAATATGGCCATAGGGAATCTAATTTTCAAAACCCCATCTTTTTATCTATTACGGAAAGCGAGTTACATACCATGTGCCCATCACGTGTACATTTAATTAGCATAAATTAAAGTTCACGTAAATTTCAAAGTCATGGTTACCATGCACCAGTATCAATGAAAATTTGTTTTTGGACTAATATGGCCATAGGGAATCTAATTTTGAAAACGGCATCTCTTCATCTTTGAGTTACATACCATGTGCACATCACGTGTACATTTAATTAGCATAAATTAAAGTTCACGTAATTTTCAAAGTCATGGTTACCATGCACCAATATCGATAAAAATTTGTTTTTAGACTAATATGGACATGGGGAATCTAATTTTGAAAACCGCATCTCTTTATCTTTTACGGAAATCGAGTTGCATACCATGTGCACATCACCTGTACATTTGATTAGCATAAATTAAAGTTCACGTAAATTTCAAAGTCATGGTTACCATGCACCAATATCAATTAAAATTTGTTTTTAGTCTAATATGGCCATGCGGAATGTAATTATAAAAACCGCATCTCTTTATCTTTCACGGAGAGCGAGTTACATACCATGTGCACATCACTTGTACATTTAATTAGCATAAATTAAAGTTCACGTAAATTTCAAAGTCATGGTTACCATGCACCAGTATCAATGAAAATTTGTTTTTGGACTAATATGGCCATAGGGAATCTAATTTTCAAAACCCCATCTTTTTATCTATTACGGAAAGCGAGTTACATACCATGTGCCCATCACGTGTACATTTAATTAGCATAAATTAAAGTTCACTTAAATTTCAAAGTCATGGTTACCATGCGCCTATATCAATGAAAATTTGTTTTTGGACTAATATGGCCATGGGGAATCTAATTTTGAAAACCGCATCTCTTTATCTTTTACGGAAAGCGAGTTGCATACCATGTGCACATCACCTGTACATTTGATTAGCATAAATTAAAATTTACGTAAATTTCAAAGTCATGGTTATCATGCACCAATATCAATAAAAATTTGTTTTAAGACTAATATGGACATGGGGAATCTAATTTTGAAAACTGCATCTTTTTATCTTTCACGTGAAGCGAGTTACATACCATGTGCACATCACGTGTACATTTAATTAGCATAAATTAAAGTTCACGTAAATTTCAAAGTCATGGTTACCATGCACCAACATCAATAAAAATTTGTTTTTAGTCTAATATGGCCATGCGGAATGTAATTATAAAAACCGCATCTCTTTATCTTTCACGGAGAGCGAGTTACATACCATGTGCACATCACGTGTACATTTAATTAGCATAAATTAAAGTTCACGTAAATTTCAAAGTCATGGTTACCATGCACCAGTATCAATGAAAATTCGTTTTTGGACTAATATGGACATGGGGAATCTAATTTTGAAAACCGCATCTCTTTATCTTTCACGGGAAGCGAGTTACATATCATGTGCACATCACGTGTACATTTAATTAGCATAAATTAAAGTTCACGTAAATTTCAAAGTCATGGTTACCTTGCACCAGTATCAATGAAAATTTGTTTTCGGACTAATATGGCCATGGGGAAACTAATTTTAAAAACCGCATCTCTTTATCTTTTACGGAAAGCGAGTTACATACCATGTGTAAATCACGTGTACATTTAATTAGCACAAATTAAAGTTCACGTAAATTTCAAAGTCATGGTTACCATGCACCAGTATAAATGAAAATTTGTTTTTGGACTAATATGGCGATAGGGAATCTAATTATGAAAACCGCATCTCTTTATCTTTCACGGAAAGAGAGTTACATATCATGTGCACATCACCTGTACATTTAATTAGCATAAATTAAAGTTCACGTAAATTTCAAAGTCATGGTTACCATGCACCAGTATCAATAAAAATTTGTTTTTGGACTAATATGGCCATGGGGAATCTAATTTTGAAAACCGCATCTCTTTATCTTTTACGGAGAGCGAGTTGCATACCATGTGCACATCACGTGTACATTTAATTAGCATAAATTAAAGTTCACGTAAATTTCAAAGTCATGGTTACCATGCACCAATATCAATAAAAATTTGTTTTTGGACTAATATGGCCATGGGGAATCTAATTTTGAAAACCGCATCTCTTTATCTTTTACGGAAAGCGAGTTGCATACCATGTGCACATCACGTGTACATTTGATTAGCATAAATTAAAGTTCACATAAATTTCAAAGTCATGGTTACCATGCACCAATATCAATAAAAATTTGTTTTAAGACTAATATGGACATGGGGAATCTAATTTTGAAAACCGCATCTCTTTATCTTTTACGGAAAGCGAGTTGCATACCATGTGCACATCACCTGTACATTTGATTAGCATAAATTAAAATTCACGTAAATTTCAAAGTCATGGTTATCATGCACCAATATCAATAAAAATTTGTTTTAAGACTAATATGGACATGGGGAATCTAATTTTGAAAACCGCATCTTTTTATCTTTCACGTGAAGCGAGTTACATACCATGTGCACATCACGTGTACATTTAATTAGCATAAATTAAAGTTCACGTAAATTTCAAAGTCATGGTTACCATGCACCAATATCAATAAAAATTTGTTTTTAGTCTAATATGGAAATGGGGAATCTAATTTTGAAAACCGCATCTCTTTATCTTTTACGGGAAGCGAGTTACATACCATGTGCACATCACGTGTACATTTAATTAGCATAAATTAAAGTTCACGTAAATTTCAAAGTCATGGTTACCATGCACCAATATCGATAAAAATTTGTTTTTAGACTAATATGGACATGGGGAATCTAATTTTGAAAACCGCATCTCTTTATCTTTCACGGGAAGCGAGTTACATATCATGTGCACATCACGTGTACATTTAATTAGCATAAATTAAAGTTCACGTAAATTTCAAAGTCATGGTTACCTTGCACCAGTATCAATGAAAATTTGTTTTCGGACTAATATGGCCATGGGGAAACTAATTTTAAAAACCGCATCTCTTTATCTTTTACGGAAAGCGAGTTACATACCATGTGTAAATCACGTGTACATTTAATTAGCACAAATTAAAGTTCACGTAAATTTCAAAGTCATGGTTACCATGCACCAGTATAAATGAAAATTTGTTTTTGGACTAATATGGCCATAGGGAATCTAATTATGAAAACCGCATCTCTTTATCTTTCACGGAAAGAGAGTTACATATCATGTGCACATCACGTGTACATTTAATTAGCATAAATTAAAGTTCACGTAAATTTCAAAGTCATGGTTACCATGCACCAGTATCAATAAAAATTTGTTTTTGGATTAATATGGCCATGGGGAATCTAATTTTGAAAACCGCATCTCTTTATCTTTTACGGAAAGCGAGTTGCATACCATGTGCACATCACCTGTACATTTGATTATCATAAATTAAAATTCACGTAAATTTCAAAGTCATGGTTATCATGCACCAATATCAATAAAAATTTGTTTTAAGACTAATATGGACATGGGGAATCTAATTTTGAAAACTGCATCTTTTTATCTTTCACGTGAAGCGAGTTACATACCATGTGCACATCACGTGTACATTTAATTAGCATAAATTAAAGTTCACGTAAATTTCAAAGTCATGGTTACCATGCACCAATATCAATAAAAATTTGTTTTTAGTCTAATATGGCCATGCGGAATGTAATTATAAAAACCGCATCTCTTTATCTTTCACGGAGAGCGAGTTACATACCATGTGCACATCACGTGTACATTTAATTAGCATAAATTAAAGTTCACGTAAATTTCAAAGTCATGGTTACCATGCACCAGTATCAATGAAAATTTGTTTTTGGACTAATATGGCCATAGGGAATCTAATTTTCAAAACCCCATCTTTTTATCTATTACGGAAAGCGAGTTACATACCATGTGCCCATCACGTGTACATTTAATTAGCATAAATTAAAGTTCACGTAAATTTCAAAGTCATGGTTACCATGCACCAGTATCAATGAAAATTTGTTTTTGGACTAATATGGCCATAGGGAATCTAATTTTGAAAACGGCATCTCTTCATCTTTGAGTTACATACCATGTGTACATCACGTGTACATTTAATTAGCATAAATTAAAGTTCACGTAATTTTCAAAGTCATGGTTACCATGCACCAATATCGATAAAAATTTGTTTTTAGACTAATATGGACATGGGGAATCTAATTTTGAAAACCGCATCTCTTTATCTTTTACGGAAATCGAGTTGCATACCATGTGCACATCACCTGTACATTTGATTAGCATAAATTAAAGTTCACGTAAATTTCAAAGTCATGGTTACCATGCACCAATATCAATTAAAATTTGTTTTTAGTCTAATATGGCCATGCGGAATGTAATTATAAAAACCGCATCTCTTTATCTTTCACGGAGAGCGAGTTACATACCATGTGCACATCACTTGTACATTTAATTAGCATAAATTAAAGTTCACGTAAATTTCAAAGTCATGGTTACCATGCACCAGTATCAATGAAAATTTGTTTTTGGACTAATATGGCCATAGGGAATCTAATTTTCAAAACCCCATCTTTTTATCTATTACGGAAAGCGAGTTACATACCATATGCCCATCACGTGTACATTTAATTAGCATAAATTAAAGTTCACTTAAATTTCAAAGTCATGGTTACCATGCGCCTATATCAATAAAAATTTGTTTTTGGACTAATATGGCCATGGGGAATCTAATTTTGAAAACCGCATCTTTTTATCTTTCACGTGAAGCGAGTTACATACCATGTGCACATCACGTGTACATTTAATTAGCATAAATTAAAGTTCACGTAAATTTCAAAGTCATGGTTACCATGCACCAATATCAATAAAAATTTGTTTTAAGACTGATATGGACATGGGGAATCTAATTTTGAAAACCGCATCTCTTTATCTTTTACGGAAAGCGAGTTGCATACCATGTGCACATCACCTGTACATTTGATTAGCATAAATTAAAATTCACGTAAATTTCAAAGTCATGGTTATCATGCACCAATATCAATAAAAATTTGTTTTAAGACTAATATGGACATGGGGAATCTAATTTTGAAAACCGCATCTTTTTATCTTTCACGTGAAGCGAGTTACATACCATGTGCACATCACGTGTACATTTAATTAGCATAAATTAAAGTTCACGTAAATTTCAAAGTCATGGTTACCATGCACCAATATCAATAAAAATTTGTTTTTAGTCTAATATGGAAATGGGGAATCTAATTTTGAAAACCGCATCTCTTTATCTTTTACGGGAAGCGAGTTACATACCATGTGCACATCACGTGTACATTTAATTAGCATAAATTAAAGTTCACGTAAATTTCAAAGTCATGGTTACCATGCACCAATATCGATAAAAATTTGTTTTTAGACTAATATGGACATGGGGAATCTAATTTTGAAAACCGCATCTCTTTATCTTTCACGGGAAGCGAGTTACATATCATGTGCACATCACGTGTACATTTAATTAGCATAAATTAAAGTTCACGTAAATTTCAAAGTCATGGTTACCTTGCACCAGTATCAATGAAAATTTGTTTTCGGACTAATATGGCCATGGGGAAACTAATTTTAAAAACCGCATCTCTTTATCTTTTACGGAAAGCGAGTTACATACCATGTGTAAATCACGTGTACATTTAATTAGCACAAATTAAAGTTCACGTAAATTTCAAAGTCATGGTTACCATGCACCAGTATAAATGAAAATTTGTTTTTGGACTAATATGGCCATAGGGAATCTAATTATGAAAACCGCATCTCTTTATCTTTCACGGAAAGAGAGTTACATATCATGTGCACATCACGTGTACATTTAATTAGCATAAATTAAAGTTCACGTAAATTTCAAAGTCATGGTTACCATGCACCAGTATCAATAAAAATTTGTTTTTGGATTAATATGGCCATGGGGAATCTAATTTTGAAAACCGCATCTCTTTATCTTTTACGGAAAGCGAGTTGCATACCATGTGCACATCACCTGTACATTTGATTATCATAAATTAAAATTCACGTAAATTTCAAAGTCATGGTTATCATGCACCAATATCAATAAAAATTTGTTTTAAGACTAATATGGACATGGGGAATCTAATTTTGAAAACTGCATCTTTTTATCTTTCACGTGAAGCGAGTTACATACCATGTGCACATCACGTGTACATTTAATTAGCATAAATTAAAGTTCACGTAAATTTCAAAGTCATGGTTACCATGCACCAATATCAATAAAAATTTGTTTTTAGTCTAATATGGCCATGCGGAATGTAATTATAAAAACCGCATCTCTTTATCTTTCACGGAGAGCGAGTTACATACCATGTGCACATCACGTGTACATTTAATTAGCATAAATTAAAGTTCACGTAAATTTCAAAGTCATGGTTACCATGCACCAGTATCAATGAAAATTTGTTTTTGGACTAATATGGCCATAGGGAATCTAATTTTCAAAACCCCATCTTTTTATCTATTACGGAAAGCGAGTTACATACCATGTGCCCATCACGTGTACATTTAATTAGCATAAATTAAAGTTCACGTAAATTTCAAAGTCATGGTTACCATGCACCAGTATCAATGAAAATTTGTTTTTGGACTAATATGGCCATAGGGAATCTAATTTTGAAAACGGCATCTCTTCATCTTTGAGTTACATACCATGTGTACATCACGTGTACATTTAATTAGCATAAATTAAAGTTCACGTAATTTTCAAAGTCATGGTTACCATGCACCAATATCGATAAAAATTTGTTTTTAGACTAATATGGACATGGGGAATCTAATTTTGAAAACCGCATCTCTTTATCTTTTACGGAAATCGAGTTGCATACCATGTGCACATCACCTGTACATTTGATTAGCATAAATTAAAGTTCACGTAAATTTCAAAGTCATGGTTACCATGCACCAATATCAATTAAAATTTGTTTTTAGTCTAATATGGCCATGCGGAATGTAATTATAAAAACCGCATCTCTTTATCTTTCACGGAGAGCGAGTTACATACCATGTGCACATCACTTGTACATTTAATTAGCATAAATTAAAGTTCACGTAAATTTCAAAGTCATGGTTACCATGCACCAGTATCAATGAAAATTTGTTTTTGGACTAATATGGCCATAGGGAATCTAATTTTCAAAACCCCATCTTTTTATCTATTACGGAAAGCGAGTTACATACCATATGCCCATCACGTGTACATTTAATTAGCATAAATTAAAGTTCACTTAAATTTCAAAGTCATGGTTACCATGCGCCTATATCAATAAAAATTTGTTTTTGGACTAATATGGCCATGGGGAATCTAATTTTGAAAACCGCATCTCTTTATCTTTTACGGAAAGCGAGTTGCATACCATGTGCACATCACCTGTACATTTGATTAGCATAAATTAAAATTCACGTAAATTTCAAAGTCATGGTTATCATGCACCAATATCAATAAAAATTTGTTTTAAGACTAATATGGACATGGGGAATCTAATTTTGAAAACTGCATCTTTTTATCTTTCACGTGAAGCGAGTTACATACCATGTGCACATCACGTGTACATTTAATTAGCATAAATTAAAGTTCACGTAAATTTCAAAGTCATGGTTACCATGCACCAATATCAATAAAAATTTGTTTTTAGTCTAATATGGCCATGCGGAATGTAATTATAAAAACCGCATCTCTTTATCTTTCACGGAGAGCGAGTTACATACCATGTGCACATCACGTGTACATTTAATTAGCATAAATTAAAGTTCACGTAAATTTCAAAGTCATGGTTACCATGCACCAGTATCAATGAAAATTTGTTTTTGGACTAATATGGCCATAGGGAATCTAATTTTCAAAACCCCATCTTTTTATCTATTACGGAAAGCGAGTTACATACCATGTGCCCATCACGTGTACATTTAATTAGCATAAATTAAAGTTCACGTAAATTTCAAAGTCATGGTTACCATGCACCAGTATCAATGAAAATTTGTTTTTGGACTAATATGGCCATAGGGAATCTAATTTTGAAAACGGCATCTCTTCATCTTTGAGTTACATACCATGTGTACATCACGTGTACATTTAATTAGCATAAATTAAAGTTCACGTAATTTTCAAAGTCATGGTTACCATGCACCAATATCGATAAAAATTTGTTTTTAGACTAATATGGACATGGGGAATCTAATTTTCAAAACCCCATCTTTTTATCTATTACGGAAAGCGAGTTACATACCATGTGCCCATCACGTGTACATTTAATTAGCATAAATTAAAGTTCACTTAAATTTCAAAGTCATGGTTACCATGCGCCTATATCAATAAAAATTTGTTTTTGGACTAATATGGCCATGGGGAATCTAATTTTGAAAACCGCATCTCTTTATCTTTTACGGAAAGCGAGTTGCATACCATGTGCACATCACCTGTACATTTGATTAGCATAAATTAAAATTCACGTAAATTTCAAAGTCATGGTTATCATGCACCAATATCAATAAAAATTTGTTTTAAGACTAATATGGACATGGGGAATCTAATTTTGAAAACTGCATCTTTTTATCTTTCACGTGAAGCGAGTTACATACCATGTGCACATCACGTGTACATTTAATTAGCATAAATTAAAGTTCACGTAAATTTCAAAGTCATGGTTACCATGCACCAATATCAATAAAAATTTGTTTTTAGTCTAATATGGCCATGCGGAATGTAATTATAAAAACCGCATCTCTTTATCTTTCACGGAGAGCGAGTTACATACCATGTGCACATCACGTGTACATTTAATTAGCATAAATTAAAGTTCACGTAAATTTCAAAGTCATGGTTACCATGCACCAGTATCAATGAAAATTTGTTTTTGGACTAATATGGCCATAGGGAATCTAATTTTCAAAACCCCATCTTTTTATCTATTACGGAAAGCGAGTTACATACCATGTGCCCATCACGTGTACATTTAATTAGCATAAATTAAAGTTCACGTAAATTTCAAAGTCATGGTTACCATGCACCAGTATCAATGAAAATTTGTTTTTGGACTAATATGGCCATAGGGAATCTAATTTTGAAAACGGCATCTCTTCATCTTTGAGTTACATACCATGTGTACATCACGTGTACATTTAATTAGCATAAATTAAAGTTCACGTAATTTTCAAAGTCATGGTTACCATGCACCAATATCGATAAAAATTTGTTTTTAGACTAATATGGACATGGGGAATCTAATTTTGAAAACCGCATCTCTTTATCTTTTACGGAAATCGAGTTGCATACCATGTGCACATCACCTGTACATTTGATTAGCATAAATTAAAGTTCACGTAAATTTCAAAGTCATGGTTACCATGCACCAATATCAATTAAAATTTGTTTTTAGTCTAATATGGCCATGCGGAATGTAATTATAAAAACCGCATCTCTTTATCTTTCACGGAGAGCGAGTTACATACCATGTGCACATCACTTGTACATTTAATTAGCATAAATTAAAGTTCACGTAAATTTCAAAGTCATGGTTACCATGCACCAGTATCAATGAAAATTTGTTTTTGGACTAATATGGCCATAGGGAATCTAATTTTCAAAACCCCATCTTTTTATCTATTACGGAAAGCGAGTTACATACCATGTGCCCATCACGTGTACATTTAATTAGCATAAATTAAAGTTCACTTAAATTTCAAAGTCATGGTTACCATGCGCCTATATCAATAAAAATTTGTTTTTAGTCTAATATGGCCATGGGGAATCTAATTATGAAAACCGCATCTCTTTATCTTTTACGGAAAGCGAGTTGCATACCATGTGCACATCACGTGTACATTTAATAAGCATAAATTAAAGTTCACGTAAATTTCAAAGTCATGGTTACCATGCACCAGTATCAATAAAAATTTGTTTTTGGACTAATATGGCCATGGGGAATCTAATTTTGAAAACCGCATCTCTTTATCTTTTACGGAAAGCGAGTTGCATACCATGTGCACATCACGTGTACATTCGATTAGCATAAATTAAAGTTCACGTAAATTTCAAAGTCATGGTTACCATGCACCAGTATCAATAAAAATTTGTTTTTGGACTAATATGGCCATGGGGAATCTAATTTTGAAAACCGCATCTCTTTATCTTTTACGGAAAGAGAGTTACATATCATGTGCACATCACGTGTACATTTAATAAGCATAAATTAAAGTTCACGTAAATTTCAAAGTCATGGTTACCATGCACCAGTATCAATAAAAATTTGTTTTTGGACTAATATGGCCATGGGGAATCTAATTTTCAAAACCCCATCTTTTTATCTATTACGGGAAGCGAGTTACATACCATGTGTAAATCACGTGTACATTTAATAAGCATAAATTAAAGTTCACGTAAATTTCAAAGTCATGGTTACCATGCACCAGTATCAATAAAAATTTGTTTTTGGACTAATATGGCCATGGGGAATCTAATTTTGAAAACCGCATCTCTTTATCTTTTACGGAAAGCGAGTTGCATACCATGTGCACATCACGTGTACATTTGATTAGCATAAGTTAAAGTTCACGTAAATTTCAAAGTCATGGTTACCATGCACCAATATCAATAAAAATTTGTTTTAAGACTAATATGGCCATGGGGAATCTAATTTTGAAAACCGCATCTCTTTATCTTTTACGGAAAGAGAGTTACATATCATGTGCACATCACGTGTACATTTAATTAGCATAAATTAAAGTTCACGTAAATTTCAAAGTCATGGTTACCATGCACCAGTATCAATAAAAATTTGTTTTTGGACTAATATGGCCATGGGGAATCTAATTTCGAAAACCGCATCTCTTTATCTTTTACGGAGAGCGAGTTGCATACCATGTGCACATCACGTGTACATTTAATTAGCATAAATTAAAGTTCACGTAAATTTCAAAGTCATGGTTACCATGCACCAATATCGATAAAAATTTGTTTTTAGACTAATATGGACATGGGGAATCTAATTTTGAAAACCGCATCTCTTTATCTTTCACGGGAAGCGAGTTACATATCATGTGTAAATCACGTGTACATTTAATTAGCATAAATTAAAGTTCACGTAAATTTCAAAGTCATGGTTACCATGCACCAGTATAAATGAAAATTTGTTTTTGGACTAATATGGCCATAGGGAATCTAATTATGAAAACCGCATCTCTTTATCTTTCACGGAAAGAGAGTTACATATCATGTGCACATCACGTGTACATTTAATCAGCATAAATTAAAGTTCACGTAAATTTCAAAGTCATGGTTACCATGCACCAGTATCAATAAAAATTTGTTTTTGGACTAATATGGCCATGGGGAATCTAATTTTGAAAACCGCATCTCTTTATCTTTTACGGAGAGCGAGTTGCATACCATGTGCACATCACGTGTACATTTAATTAGCATAAATTAAAGTTCACGTAAATTTCAAAGTCATGGTTACCATGCACCAATATCAATAAAAATTTGTTTTTGGACTAATATGGCCATGGGGAATCTAATTTTGAAAACCGCATCTCTTTATCTTTTACGGAAAGCGAGTTGCATACCATGTGCACATCACGTGTACATTTGATTAGCATAAATTAAAGTTCACATAAATTTCAAAGTCATGGTTACCATGCACCAATATCAATAAAAATTTGTTTTAAGACTAATATGGACATGGGGAATCTAATTTTGAAAACCGCATCTCTTTATCTTTTACGGAAAGCGAGTTGCATACCATGTGCACATCACCTGTACATTTGATTAGCATAAATTAAAATTCACGTAAATTTCAAAGTCATGGTTATCATGCACCAATATCAATAAAAATTTGTTTTAAGACTAATATGGACATGGGGAATCTAATTTTGAAAACCGCATCTCTTTATCTTTCACGTGAAGCGAGTTACATACCATGTGCACATCACGTGTACATTTAATTAGCATAAATTAAAGTTCACGTAAATTTCAAAGTCATGGTTACCATGCACCAATATCAATAAAAATTTGTTTTTAGTCTAATATGGCCATGCGGAATGTAATTATAAAAACCGCATCTCTTTATCTTTCACGGAGAGCGAGTTACATACCATGTGCACATCACGTGTACATTTAATTAGCATGAATTAAAGTTCACGTAAATTTCAAAGTCATGGTTACCATGCACCAGTATCAATGAAAATTTGTTTTTGGACTAATATGGCCATAGGGAATCTAATTTTCAAAACCCCATCTTTTTATCTATTACGGAAAGCGAGTTACATACCATGTGCCCATCACGTGTACATTTAATTAGCATAAATTAAAGTTCACGTAAATTTCAAAGTCATGGTTACCATGCACCAGTATCAATGAAAATTTATTTTTGGACTATTATGGCCATAGGGAATCTAATTATGAAAACCGCATCTCTTTATCTTTCACGGAAAGAGAGTTACATATCATGTGCACATCACGTGTACATTTAATTAGCATAAATTAAAGTTCACGTAAATTTCAAAGTCATGGTTACCATGCACCAGTATCAATAAAAATTTGTTTTTGGATTAATATGGCCATGGGGAATCTAATTTTGAAAACCGCATCTCTTTATCTTTTACGGAAAGCGAGTTGCATACCATGTGCACATCACCTGTACATTTGATTATCATAAATTAAAATTCACGTAAATTTCAAAGTCATGGTTATCATGCACCAATATCAATAAAAATTTGTTTTAAGACTAATATGGACATGGGGAATCTAATTTTGAAAACTGCATCTTTTTATCTTTCACGTGAAGCGAGTTACATACCATGTGCACATCACGTGTACATTTAATTAGCATAAATTAAAGTTCACGTAAATTTCAAAGTCATGGTTACCATGCACCAATATCAATAAAAATTTGTTTTTAGTCTAATATGGCCATGCGGAATGTAATTATAAAAACCGCATCTCTTTATCTTTCACGGAGAGCGAGTTACATACCATGTGCACATCACGTGTACATTTAATTAGCATAAATTAAAGTTCACGTAAATTTCAAAGTCATGGTTACCATGCACCAGTATCAATGAAAATTTGTTTTTGGACTAATATGGCCATAGGGAATCTAATTTTCAAAACCCCATCTTTTTATCTATTACGGAAAGCGAGTTACATACCATGTGCCCATCACGTGTACATTTAATTAGCATAAATTAAAGTTCACGTAAATTTCAAAGTCATGGTTACCATGCACCAGTATCAATGAAAATTTGTTTTTGGACTAATATGGCCATAGGGAATCTAATTTTGAAAACGGCATCTCTTCATCTTTGAGTTACATACCATGTGTACATCACGTGTACATTTAATTAGCATAAATTAAAGTTCACGTAATTTTCAAAGTCATGGTTACCATGCACCAATATCGATAAAAATTTGTTTTTAGACTAATATGGACATGGGGAATCTAATTTTGAAAACCGCATCTCTTTATCTTTTACGGAAATCGAGTTGCATACCATGTGCACATCACCTGTACATTTGATTAGCATAAATTAAAGTTCACGTAAATTTCAAAGTCATGGTTACCATGCACCAATATCAATTAAAATTTGTTTTTAGTCTAATATGGCCATGCGGAATGTAATTATAAAAACCGCATCTCTTTATCTTTCACGGAGAGCGAGTTACATACCATGTGCACATCACTTGTACATTTAATTAGCATAAATTAAAGTTCACGTAAATTTCAAAGTCATGGTTACCATGCACCAGTATCAATGAAAATTTGTTTTTGGACTAATATGGCCATAGGGAATCTAATTTTCAAAACCCCATCTTTTTATCTATTACGGAAAGCGAGTTACATACCATATGCCCATCACGTGTACATTTAATTAGCATAAATTAAAGTTCACTTAAATTTCAAAGTCATGGTTACCATGCGCCTATATCAATAAAAATTTGTTTTTGGACTAATATGGCCATGGGGAATCTAATTTTGAAAACCGCATCTCTTTATCTTTTACGGAAAGCGAGTTGCATACCATGTGCACATCACCTGTACATTTGATTAGCATAAATTAAAATTCACGTAAATTTCAAAGTCATGGTTATCATGCACCAATATCAATAAAAATTTGTTTTAAGACTAATATGGACATGGGGAATCTAATTTTGAAAACTGCATCTTTTTATCTTTCACGTGAAGCGAGTTACATACCATGTGCACATCACGTGTACATTTAATTAGCATAAATTAAAGTTCACGTAAATTTCAAAGTCATGGTTACCATGCACCAATATCAATAAAAATTTGTTTTTAGTCTAATATGGCCATGCGGAATGTAATTATAAAAACCGCATCTCTTTATCTTTCACGGAGAGCGAGTTACATACCATGTGCACATCACGTGTACATTTAATTAGCATAAATTAAAGTTCACGTAAATTTCAAAGTCATGGTTACCATGCACCAGTATCAATGAAAATTTGTTTTTGGACTAATATGGCCATAGGGAATCTAATTTTCAAAACCCCATCTTTTTATCTATTACGGAAAGCGAGTTACATACCATGTGCCCATCACGTGTACATTTAATTAGCATAAATTAAAGTTCACGTAAATTTCAAAGTCATGGTTACCATGCACCAGTATCAATGAAAATTTGTTTTTGGACTAATATGGCCATAGGGAATCTAATTTTGAAAACGGCATCTCTTCATCTTTGAGTTACATACCATGTGTACATCACGTGTACATTTAATTAGCATAAATTAAAGTTCACGTAATTTTCAAAGTCATGGTTACCATGCACCAATATCGATAAAAATTTGTTTTTAGACTAATATGGACATGGGGAATCTAATTTTCAAAACCCCATCTTTTTATCTATTACGGAAAGCGAGTTACATACCATGTGCCCATCACGTGTACATTTAATTAGCATAAATTAAAGTTCACTTAAATTTCAAAGTCATGGTTACCATGCGCCTATATCAATAAAAATTTGTTTTTGGACTAATATGGCCATGGGGAATCTAATTTTGAAAACCGCATCTCTTTATCTTTTACGGAAAGCGAGTTGCATACCATGTGCACATCACCTGTACATTTGATTAGCATAAATTAAAATTCACGTAAATTTCAAAGTCATGGTTATCATGCACCAATATCAATAAAAATTTGTTTTAAGACTAATATGGACATGGGGAATCTAATTTTGAAAACTGCATCTTTTTATCTTTCACGTGAAGCGAGTTACATACCATGTGCACATCACGTGTACATTTAATTAGCATAAATTAAAGTTCACGTAAATTTCAAAGTCATGGTTACCATGCACCAATATCAATAAAAATTTGTTTTTAGTCTAATATGGCCATGCGGAATGTAATTATAAAAACCGCATCTCTTTATCTTTCACGGAGAGCGAGTTACATACCATGTGCACATCACGTGTACATTTAATTAGCATAAATTAAAGTTCACGTAAATTTCAAAGTCATGGTTACCATGCACCAGTATCAATGAAAATTTGTTTTTGGACTAATATGGCCATAGGGAATCTAATTTTCAAAACCCCATCTTTTTATCTATTACGGAAAGCGAGTTACATACCATGTGCCCATCACGTGTACATTTAATTAGCATAAATTAAAGTTCACGTAAATTTCAAAGTCATGGTTACCATGCACCAGTATCAATGAAAATTTGTTTTTGGACTAATATGGCCATAGGGAATCTAATTTTGAAAACGGCATCTCTTCATCTTTGAGTTACATACCATGTGTACATCACGTGTACATTTAATTAGCATAAATTAAAGTTCACGTAATTTTCAAAGTCATGGTTACCATGCACCAATATCGATAAAAATTTGTTTTTAGACTAATATGGACATGGGGAATCTAATTTTGAAAACCGCATCTCTTTATCTTTTACGGAAATCGAGTTGCATACCATGTGCACATCACCTGTACATTTGATTAGCATAAATTAAAGTTCACGTAAATTTCAAAGTCATGGTTACCATGCACCAATATCAATTAAAATTTGTTTTTAGTCTAATATGGCCATGCGGAATGTAATTATAAAAACCGCATCTCTTTATCTTTCACGGAGAGCGAGTTACATACCATGTGCACATCACTTGTACATTTAATTAGCATAAATTAAAGTTCACGTAAATTTCAAAGTCATGGTTACCATGCACCAGTATCAATGAAAATTTGTTTTTGGACTAATATGGCCATAGGGAATCTAATTTTCAAAACCCCATCTTTTTATCTATTACGGAAAGCGAGTTACATACCATGTGCCCATCACGTGTACATTTAATTAGCATAAATTAAAGTTCACTTAAATTTCAAAGTCATGGTTACCATGCGCCTATATCAATAAAAATTTGTTTTTAGTCTAATATGGCCATGGGGAATCTAATTATGAAAACCGCATCTCTTTATCTTTTACGGAAAGCGAGTTGCATACCATGTGCACATCACGTGTACATTTAATAAGCATAAATTAAAGTTCACGTAAATTTCAAAGTCATGGTTACCATGCACCAGTATCAATAAAAATTTGTTTTTGGACTAACATGGCCATGGGGAATCTAATTTTGAAAACCGCATCTCTTTATCTTTTACGGAAAGCGAGTTGCATACCATGTGCACATCACGTGTACATTCGATTAGCATAAATTAAAGTTCACGTAAATTTCAAAGTCATGGTTACCATGCACCAGTATCAATAAAAATTTGTTTTTGGACTAATATGGCCATGGGGAATCTAATTTTGAAAACCGCATCTCTTTATCTTTTACGGAAAGAGAGTTACATATCATGTGCACATCACGTGTACATTTAATAAGCATAAATTAAAGTTCACGTAAATTTCAAAGTCATGGTTACCATGCACCAGTATCAATAAAAATTTGTTTTTGGACTAATATGGCCATGGGGAATCTAATTTTCAAAACCCCATCTTTTTATCTATTACGGGAAGCGAGTTACATACCATGTGTAAATCACGTGTACATTTAATAAGCATAAATTAAAGTTCACGTAAATTTCAAAGTCATGGTTACCATGCACCAGTATCAATAAAAATTTGTTTTTGGACTAATATGGCCATGGGGAATCTAATTTTGAAAACCGCATCTCTTTATCTTTTACGGAAAGCGAGTTGCATACCATGTGCACATCACGTGTACATTTGATTAGCATAAGTTAAAGTTCACGTAAATTTCAAAGTCATGGTTACCATGCACCAATATCAATAAAAATTTGTTTTAAGACTAATATGGCCATGGGGAATCTAATTTTGAAAACCGCATCTCTTTATCTTTTACGGAAAGAGAGTTACATATCATGTGCACATCACGTGTACATTTAATTAGCATAAATTAAAGTTCACGTAAATTTCAAAGTCATGGTTACCATGCACCAGTATCAATAAAAATTTGTTTTTGGACTAATATGGCCATGGGGAATCTAATTTCGAAAACCGCATCTCTTTATCTTTTACGGAGAGCGAGTTGCATACCATGTGCACATCACGTGTACATTTAATTAGCATAAATTAAAGTTCACGTAAATTTCAAAGTCATGGTTACCATGCACCAATATCGATAAAAATTTGTTTTTAGACTAATATGGACATGGGGAATCTAATTTTGAAAACCGCATCTCTTTATCTTTCACGGGAAGCGAGTTACATATCATGTGTAAATCACGTGTACATTTAATTAGCATAAATTAAAGTTCACGTAAATTTCAAAGTCATGGTTACCTTGCATCAGTATCAATGAAAATTTGTTTTCGGACTAATATGGCCATGGGGAATCTAATTTTAAAAACCGCATCTCTTTATCTTTTACGGGAAGCGAGTTACATATCATGTGCACATCACGTGTACATTTAATTAGCATAAATTAAAGTTCACGTAATTTTCAAAGTCATGGTTACCATGCACCAATATCGATAAAAATTTGTTTTTAGACTAATATGGACATGGGGAATCTAATTTTGAAAACCGCATCTCTTTATCTTTTACGGAAATCGAGTTGCATACCATGTGCACATCACCTGTACATTTGATTAGCATAAATTAAAGTTCACGTAAATTTCAAAGTCATGGTTACCATGCGCCTATATCAATAAAAATTTGTTTTTAGTCTAATATGGAAATGGGGAATCTAATTTTGAAAACCGCATCTTTATCTTTTACGGGAAGCGAGTTACATACCATGTGCACATCACGTGTACATTTAATTAGCATAAATTAAAGTTCACGTAAATTTCAAAGTCATGGTTACCTTGCACCAGTATCAATGAAAATTTGTTTTCGGACTAATATGGCCATGGGGAATCTAATTTTAAAAACCGCATCTCTTTATCTTTTACGGAAAGCGAGTTACATACCATGTGTAAATCACGTGTACATTTAATTAGCACAAATTAAAGTTCACGTAAATTTCAAAGTCATGGTTACCATGCACCAGTATAAATGAAAATTTGTTTTTGGACTAATATGGCCATAGGGAATCTAATTATGAAAACCGCATCTCTTTATCTTTCACGGAAAGAGAGTTACATATCATGTGCACATCACGTGTACATTTAATCAGCATAAATTAAAGTTCACGTAAATTTCAAAGTCATGGTTACCATGCACCAGTATCAATAAAAATTTGTTTTTGGACTAATATGGCCATGGGGAATCTAATTTTGAAAACCGCATCTCTTTATCTTTTACGGAGAGCGAGTTGCATACCATGTGCACATCACGTGTACATTTAATTAGCATAAATTAAAGTTCACGTAAATTTCAAAGTCATGGTTACCATGCACCAATATCAATAAAAATTTGTTTTTGGACTAATATGGCCATGGGGAATCTAATTTTGAAAACCGCATCTCTTTATCTTTTACGGAAAGCGAGTTGCATACCATGTGCACATCACGTGTACATTTGATTAGCATAAATTAAAGTTCACATAAATTTCAAAGTCATGGTTACCATGCACCAATATCAATAAAAATTTGTTTTAAGACTAATATGGACATGGGGAATCTAATTTTGAAAACCGCATCTCTTTATCTTTTACGGAAAGCGAGTTGCATACCATGTGCACATCACCTGTACATTTGATTAGCATAAATTAAAATTCACGTAAATTTCAAAGTCATGGTTATCATGCACCAATATCAATAAAAATTTGTTTTAAGACTAATATGGACATGGGGAATCTAATTTTGAAAACCGCATCTCTTTATCTTTCACGTGAAGCGAGTTACATACCATGTGCACATCACGTGTACATTTAATTAGCATAAATTAAAGTTCACGTAAATTTCAAAGTCATGGTTACCATGCACCAATATCAATAAAAATTTGTTTTTAGTCTAATATGGCCATGCGGAATGTAATTATAAAAACCGCATCTCTTTATCTTTCACGGAGAGCGAGTTACATACCATGTGCACATCACGTGTACATTTAATTAGCATGAATTAAAGTTCACGTAAATTTCAAAGTCATGGTTACCATGCACCAGTATCAATGAAAATTTGTTTTTGGACTAATATGGCCATAGGGAATCTAATTTTCAAAACCCCATCTTTTTATCTATTACGGAAAGCGAGTTACATACCATGTGCCCATCACGTGTACATTTAATTAGCATAAATTAAAGTTCACGTAAATTTCAAAGTCATGGTTACCATGCACCAGTATCAATGAAAATTTATTTTTGGACTATTATGGCCATAGGGAATCTAATTTTGAAAACGGCATCTCTTCATCTTTGAGTTACATACCATGTGTACATCACGTGTACATTTAATTAGCATAAATTAAAGTTCACGTAAATTTCAAAGTCATGGTTACCATGCACCAGTATCAATGAAAATTTGTTTTTAGACTAATATGGACATGGGGAATCTAATTTTGAAAACCGCATCTCTTTATCTTTCACGGGAAGCGAGTTACATACCATGTGCACATCACGTGTACATTTAATTAGCATAAATTAAAGTTCACGTAATTTTCAAAGTCATGGTTACCATGCACCAATATCGATAAAAATTTGTTTTTAGACTAATATGGACATGGGGAATCTAATTTTGAAAACCGAATCTCTTTATCTTTTACGGAAATCGAGTTGCATACCATGTGCACATCACCTGTACATTTGATTAGCATAAATTAAAGTTCACGTAAATTTCAAAGTCATGGTTACCATGCACCAATATCAATTAAAATTTGTTTTTAGTCTAATATGGACATGGGGAATCTAATTGTGAAAACCGCATCTCTTTATCTTTCACGGAAATCGAGTTGCATACCATGTGCACATCACCTGTACATTTGATTAGCATAAATTAAAGTTCACGTAAATTTCAAAGTCATGGTTACCATGCACCAATATCAATTAAAATTTGTTTTTAGTCTAATATGGCCATGCGGAATGTAATTATAAAAACCGCATCTCTTTATCTTTCACGGAGAGCGAGTTACATACCATGTGCACATCACTTGTACATTTAATTAGCATAAATTAAAGTTCACGTAAATTTCAAAGTCATGGTTACCATGCACCAGTATCAATGAAAATTTGTTTTTGGACTAATATGGCCATAGGGAATCTAATTTTCAAAACCCCATCTTTTTATCTATTACGGAAAGCGAGTTACATACCATGTGCCCATCACGTGTACATTTAATTAGCATAAATTAAAGTTCACGTAAATTTCAAAGTCATGGTTACCATGCACCAGTATCAATGAAAATTTGTTTTTAGACTAATATGGACATGGGGAATCTAATTTTGAAAACCGCATCTCTTTATCTTTCACGGGAAGCGAGTTACATACCATGTGCACATCACGTGTACATTTAATTAGCATAAATTAAAGTTCACGTAATTTTCAAAGTCATGGTTACCATGCACCAATATCGATAAAAATTTGTTTTTAGACTAATATGGACATGGGGAATCTAATTTTGAAAACCGCATCTCTTTATCTTTTACGGAAATCGAGTTGCATACCATGTGCACATCACCTGTACATTTGATTAGCATAAATTAAAGTTCACGTAAATTTCAAAGTCATGGTTACCATGCACCAGTATCAATGAAAATTTGTTTTTAGACTAATATGGACATGGGGAATCTAATTTTGAAAACCGCATCTCTTTATCTTTCACGGAAAGCGAGTTACATACCATGTGCCCATCACGTGTACATTTAATTAGCATAAATTAAAGTTCACGTAAATTTCAAAGTCATGGTTACCATGCACCAATATCGATAAAAATTTGTTTTTAGACTAATATGGACATGGGGAATCTAATTTTGAAAACCGCATCTCTTTATCTTTTACGGAAATCGAGTTGCATTCCATGTGCACATCACCTGTACATTTGATTAGCATAAATTAAAGTTCACGTAAATTTCAAAGTCATGGTTACCATGCACCAATATCAATTAAAATTTGTTTTTAGTCTAATATGGCCATGCGGAATGTAATTATAAAAACCGCATCTCTTTATCTTTCACGGAGAGCGAGTTACATACCATGTGCACATCACTTGTACATTTAATTAGCATAAATTAAAGTTCACGTAAATTTCAAAGTCATGGTTACCATGCACCAGTATCAATGAAAATTTGTTTTTAGACTAATATGGCCATGGGGAATCTAATTTTGAAAACCGAATCTCTTTATCTTTTACGGAAATCGAGTTGCATACCATGTGCACATCACCTGTACATTTGATTAGCATAAATTAAAGTTCACGTAAATTTCAAAGTCATGGTTACCATGCACCAATATCAATTAAAATTTGTTTTTAGTCTAATATGGACATGGGGAATCTAATTGTGAAAACCGCATCTCTTTATCTTTCACGGAAATCGAGTTGCATACCATGTGCACATCACCTGTACATTTGATTAGCATAAATTAAAGTTCACGTAAATTTCAAAGTCATGGTTACCATGCACCAATATCAATTAAAATTTGTTTTTAGTCTAATATGGCCATGCGGAATGTAATTATAAAAACCGCATCTCTTTATCTTTCACGGAGAGCGAGTTACATACCATGTGCACATCACTTGTACATTTAATTAGCATAAATTAAAGTTCACGTAAATTTCAAAGTCATGGTTACCATGCACCAGTATCAATGAAAATTTGTTTTTGGACTAATATGGCCATAGGGAATCTAATTTTCAAAACCCCATCTTTTTATCTATTACGGAAAGCGAGTTACATACCATGTGCCCATCACGTGTACATTTAATTAGCATAAATTAAAGTTCACGTAAATTTCAAAGTCATGGTTACCATGCACCAGTATCAATGAAAATTTGTTTTTAGACTAATATGGACATGGGGAATCTAATTTTGAAAACCGCATCTCTTTATCTTTCACGGGAAGCGAGTTACATACCATGTGCACATCACGTGTACATTTAATTAGCATAAATTAAAGTTCACGTAATTTTCAAAGTCATGGTTACCATGCACCAATATCGATAAAAATTTGTTTTTAGACTAATATGGACATGGGGAATCTAATTTTGAAAACCGCATCTCTTTATCTTTTACGGAAATCGAGTTGCATACCATGTGCACATCACCTGTACATTTGATTAGCATAAATTAAAGTTCACGTAAATTTCAAAGTCATGGTTACCATGCACCAGTATCAATGAAAATTTGTTTTTAGACTAATATGGACATGGGGAATCTAATTTTGAAAACCGCATCTCTTTATCTTTCACGGAAAGCGAGTTACATACCATGTGCCCATCACGTGTACATTTAATTAGCATAAATTAAAGTTCACGTAAATTTCAAAGTCATGGTTACCATGCACCAATATCGATAAAAATTTGTTTTTAGACTAATATGGACATGGGGAATCTAATTTTGAAAACCGCATCTCTTTATCTTTTACGGAAATCGAGTTGCATTCCATGTGCACATCACCTGTACATTTGATTAGCATAAATTAAAGTTCACGTAAATTTCAAAGTCATGGTTACCATGCACCAATATCAATTAAAATTTGTTTTTAGTCTAATATGGCCATGCGGAATGTAATTATAAAAACCGCATCTCTTTATCTTTCACGGAGAGCGAGTTACATACCATGTGCACATCACTTGTACATTTAATTAGCATAAATTAAAGTTCACGTAAATTTCAAAGTCATGGTTACCATGCACCAGTATCAATGAAAATTTGTTTTTAGACTAATATGGCCATGGGGAATCTAATTTTGAAAACCGCATCTCTTTATCTTTTACGGAAAGCGAGTTACATATCATGTGCACATCACGTGTACATTTAATTAGCATAAATTAAAGTTCACGTAAATTTCAAAGTCATGGTTACCATGCGCCTATATCAATAAAAATTTGTTTTTGGACTAATATGGCCATGGGGAATCTAATTTTGAAAACCGCATCTCTTTATCTTTCACGGGAAGCGAGTTACATACCATGTGCACATCACGTGTACATTTAATTAGCATAAATTAAAGTTCACGTAATTTTCAAAGTCATGGTTACCATGCACCAATATCGATAAAAATTTGTTTTTAGACTAATATGGACATGGGGAATCTAATTTTGAAAACCGCATCTCTTTATCTTTTACGGAAATCGAGTTGCATACCATGTGCACATCACCTGTACATTTGATTAGCATAAATTAAAGTTCACGTAAATTTCAAAGTCATGGTTACCATGCACCAGTATCAATGAAAATTTGTTTTTAGACTAATATGGACATGGGGAATCTAATTTTGAAAACCGCATCTCTTTATCTTTCACGGAAAGCGAGTTACATACCATGTGCCCATCACGTGTACATTTAATTAGCATAAATTAAAGTTCACGTAAATTTCAAAGTCATGGTTACCATGCACCAGTATCAATGAAAATTTGTTTTTAGACTAATATGGACATGGGGAATCTAATTTTGAAAACCGCATCTCTTTATCTTTCACGGGAAGCGAGTTACATACCATGTGCACATCACGTGTACATTTAATTAGCATAAATTAAAGTTCACGTAATTTTCAAAGTCATGGTTACCATGCACCAATATCGATAAAAATTTGTTTTTAGACTAATATGGACATGGGGAATCTAATTTTGAAAACCGCATCTCTTTATCTTTTACGGAAATCGAGTTGCATTCCATGTGCACATCACCTGTACATTTGATTAGCATAAATTAAAGTTCACGTAAATTTCAAAGTCATGGTTACCATGCACCAATATCAATTAAAATTTGTTTTTAGACTAATATGGACATGGGGAATCTAATTTTGAAAACCGCATCTCTTTATCTTTCACGGAAAGCGAGTTACATACCATGTGCCCATCACGTGTACATTTAATTAGCATAAATTAAAGTTCACGTAAATTTCAAAGTCATGGTTACCATGCACCAGTATCAATGAAAATTTGTTTTTAGACTAATATGGGCATGGGGAATCTAATTTTGAAAACCGCATCTCTTTATCTTTCACGGGAAGCGAGTTACATACCATGTGCACATCACGTGTACATTTAATTAGCATAAATTAAAGTTCACGTAATTTTCAAAGTCATGGTTACCATGCACCAATATCGATAAAAATTTGTTTTTAGACTAATATGGACATGGGGAATCTAATTTTGAAAACCGCATCTCTTTATCTTTTACGGAAAGCGAGTTGCATACCATGTGCACATCACGTGTACATTTGATTAGCATAAATTAAAGTTCACGTAAATTTCAAAGTCATGGTTACCATGCACCAATATCAATAAAAATTTGTTTTAAGACTAATATGGACATGGGGAATCTAATTTTGAAAACCGCATCTCTTTATCTTTCACGTGAAGCGAGTTACATACCATGTGCACATCACGTGTACATTTAATTAGCATAAATTAAAGTTCACGTAAATTTCAAAGTCATGGTTACCATGCACCAATATCAATAAAAATTTGTTTTTAGTCTAATATGGCCATGCGGAATGTAATTATAAAAACCGCATCTCTTTATCTTTCACGGAGAGCGAGTTACATACCATGTGCACATCACGTGTACATTTAATTAGCATGAATTAAAGTTCACGTAAATTTCAAAGTCATGGTTACCATGCACCAGTATCAATGAAAATTTGTTTTTGGACTAATATGGCCATAGGGAATCTAATTTTCAAAACCCCATCTTTTTATCTATTACGGAAAGCGAGTTACATACCATGTGCACATCACTTGTACATTTAATTAGCATAAATTAAAGTTCACGTAAATTTCAAAGTCATGGTTACCATGCACCAGTATCAATGAAAATTTGTTTTTAGACTAATATGGCCATGGGGAATCTAATTTTGAAAACCGCATCTCTTTATCTTTCACGGGAAGCGAGTTACATACCATGTGCACATCACGTGTACATTTAATTAGCATAAATTAAAGTTCACGTAATTTTCAAAGTCATGGTTACCATGCACCAATATCGATAAAAATTTGTTTTTAGACTAATATGGACATGGGGAATCTAATTTTGAAAACCGCATCTCTTTATCTTTTACGGAAAGCGAGTTGCATACCATGTGCACATCACGTGTACATTTGATTAGCATAAATTAAAGTTCACGTAAATTTCAAAGTCATGGTTACCATGCACCAATATCAATAAAAATTTGTTTTAAGACTAATATGGACATGGGGAATCTAATTTTGAAAACCGCATCTCTTTATCTTTCACGTGAAGCGAGTTACATACCATGTGCACATCACGTGTACATTTAATTAGCATAAATTAAAGTTCACGTAAATTTCAAAGTCATGGTTACCATGCACCAATATCAATAAAAATTTGTTTTTAGTCTAATATGGCCATGCGGAATGTAATTATAAAAACCGCATCTCTTTATCTTTCACGGAGAGCGAGTTACATACCATGTGCACATCACGTGTACATTTAATTAGCATGAATTAAAGTTCACGTAAATTTCAAAGTCATGGTTACCATGCACCAGTATCAATGAAAATTTGTTTTTGGACTAATATGGCCATAGGGAATCTAATTTTCAAAACCCCATCTTTTTATCTATTACGGAAAGCGAGTTACATACCATGTGCCCATCACGTGTACATTTAATTAGCATAAATTAAAGTTCACGTAAATTTCAAAGTCATGGTTACCATGCACCAGTATCAATGAAAATTTGTTTTTGGACTATTATGGCCATAGGGAATCTAATTTTGAAAACGGCATCTCTTCATCTTTGAGTTACATACCATGTGTACATCACGTGTACATTTAATTAGCATAAATTAAAGTTCACGTAAATTTCAAAGTCATGGTTACCATGCACCAATATCGATAAAAATTTGTTTTTAGACTAATATGGACATGGGGAATCTAATTTTGAAAACCGCATCTCTTTATCTTTCACGGGAAGCGAGTTACATACCATGTGCACATCACGTGTACATTTAATTAGCATAAATTAAAGTTCACGTAATTTTCAAAGTCATGGTTACCATGCACCAATATCGATAAAAATTTGTTTTTAGACTAATATGGACATGGGGAATCTAATTTTGAAAACCGCATCTCTTTATCTTTTACGGAAATCGAGTTGCATACCATGTGCACATCACCTGTACATTTGATTAGCATAAATTAAAGTTCACGTAAATTTCAAAGTCATGGTTACCATGCACCAGTATCAATGAAAATTTGTTTTTAGACTAATATGGACATGGGGAATCTAATTTTGAAAACCGCATCTCTTTATCTTTCACGGAAAGCGAGTTACATACCATGTGCCCATCACGTGTACATTTAATTAGCATAAATTAAAGTTCACGTAAATTTCAAAGTCATGGTTACCATGCACCAGTATCAATGAAAATTTGTTTTTAGACTAATATGGACATGGGGAATCTAATTTTGAAAACCGCATCTCTTTATCTTTCACGGGAAGCGAGTTACATACCATGTGCACATCACGTGTACATTTAATTAGCATAAATTAAAGTTCACGTAATTTTCAAAGTCATGGTTACCATGCACCAATATCGATAAAAATTTGTTTTTAGACTAATATGGACATGGGGAATCTAATTTTGAAAACCGCATCTCTTTATCTTTTACGGAAATCGAGTTGCATTCCATGTGCACATCACCTGTACATTTGATTAGCATAAATTAAAGTTCACGTAAATTTCAAAGTCATGGTTACCATGCACCAATATCAATTAAAATTTGTTTTTAGTCTAATATGGCCATGCGGAATGTAATTATAAAAACCGCATCTCTTTATCTTTCACGGAGAGCGAGTTACATACCATGTGCACATCACTTGTACATTTAATTAGCATAAATTAAAGTTCACGTAAATTTCAAAGTCATGGTTACCATGCACCAGTATCAATGAAAATTTGTTTTTAGACTAATATGGCCATGGGGAATCTAATTTTGAAAACCGCATCTCTTTATCTGTTACGGAAAGCGAGTTACATATCATGTGCACATCACGTGTACATTTAATTAGCATAAATTAAAGTTCACGTAAATTTCAAAGTCATGGTTACCATGCGCCTATATCAATAAAAATTTGTTTTTGGACTAATATGGCCATGGGGAATCTAATTTTGAAAACCGCATCTCTTTATCTTTTACGGAAAGCGAGTTACATACCATGTGTAAATCACGTGTACATTTAATTAGCATAAATTAAAGTTCACGTAAATTTCAAAGTCATGGTTACCATGCACCAGTATAAATGAAAATTTGTTTTTGGACTAATATGGCCATAGGGAATCTAATTATGAAAACCGCATCTCTTTATCTTTCACGGAGAGCGAGTTACATACCATGTGCACATCACGTGTACATTTAATTAGCATAAATTAAAGTTCACGTAAATTTCAAAGTCATGGTTACCATGCACCAATATCAATAAAAATTTGTTTTTAGTCTAATATGGCCATGCGGAATGTAATTATAAAAACCGCATCTCTTTATCTTTCACGGAGAGCGAGTTACATACCATGTGCACATCACGTGTACATTTAATTAGCATGAATTAAAGTTCACGTAAATTTCAAAGTCATGGTTACCATGCACCAGTATCAATGAAAATTTGTTTTTGGACTAATATGGCCATAGGGAATCTAATTTTCAAAACCCCATCTTTTTATCTATTACGGAAAGCGAGTTACATACCATGTGCCCATCACGTGTACATTTAATTAGCATAAATTAAAGTTCACGTAAATTTCAAAGTCATGGTTACCATGCACCAGTATCAATGAAAATTTGTTTTTGGACTATTATGGCCATAGGGAATCTAATTTTGAAAACGGCATCTCTTCATCTTTGAGTTACATACCATGTGTACATCACGTGTACATTTAATTAGAATAAATTAAAGTTCACGTAAATTTCAAAGTCATGGTTACCATGCCCCAGTATCAATGAAAATTTGTTTTTAGACTAATATGGACATGGGGAATCTAATTTTGAAAACCGCATCTCTTTATCTTTCACGGGAAGCGAGTTACATACCATGTGCACATCACGTGTACATTTAATTAGCATAAATTAAAGTTCACGTAATTTTCAAAGTCATGGTTACCATGCACCAATATCGATAAAAATTTGTTTTTAGACTAATATGGACATGGGGAATCTAATTTTGAAAACCGCATCTCTTTATCTTTTACGGAAATCGAGTTGCATACCATGTGCACATCACCTGTACATTTGATTAGCATAAATTAAAGTTCACGTAAATTTCAAAGTCATGGTTACCATGCACCAATATCAATTAAAATTTGTTTTTAGTCTAATATGGACATGGGGAATCTAATTGTGAAAACCGCATCTCTTTATCTTTCACGGAAATCGAGTTGCATACCATGTGCACATCACCTGTACATTTGATTAGCATAAATTAAAGTTCACGTAAATTTCAAAGTCATGGTTACCATGCACCAATATCAATTAAAATTTGTTTTTAGTCTAATATGGCCATGCGGAATGTAATTATAAAAACCGCATCTCTTTATCTTTCACGGAGAGCGAGTTACATACCATGTGCACATCACTTGTACATTTAATTAGCATAAATTAAAGTTCACGTAAATTTCAAAGTCATGGTTACCATGCACCAGTATCAATGAAAATTTGTTTTTGGACTAATATGGCCATAGGGAATCTAATTTTCAAAACCCCATCTTTTTATCTATTACGGAAAGCGAGTTACATACCATGTGCCCATCACGTGTACATTTAATTAGCATAAATTAAAGTTCACGTAAATTTCAAAGTCATGGTTACCATGCACCAGTATCAATGAAAATTTGTTTTTAGACTAATATGGACATGGGGAATCTAATTTTGAAAACCGCATCTCTTTATCTTTCACGGGAAGCGAGTTACATACCATGTGCACATCACGTGTACATTTAATTAGCATAAATTAAAGTTCACGTAATTTTCAAAGTCATGGTTACCATGCACCAATATCGATAAAAATTTGTTTTTAGACTAATATGGACATGGGGAATCTAATTTTGAAAACCGCATCTCTTTATCTTTTACGGAAATCGAGTTGCATACCATGTGCACATCACCTGTACATTTGATTAGCATAAATTAAAGTTCACGTAAATTTCAAAATCATGGTTACCATGCACCAGTATCAATGAAAATTTGTTTTTAGACTAATATGGACATGGGGAATCTAATTTTGAAAACCGCATCTCTTTATCTTTCACGGAAAGCGAGTTACATACCATGTGCCCATCACGTGTACATTTAATTAGCATAAATTAAAGTTCACGTAAATTTCAAAGTCATGGTTACCATGCACCAGTATCAATGAAAATTTGTTTTTAGACTAATATGGACATGGGGAATCTAATTTTGAAAACCGCATCTCTTTATCTTTCACGGGAAGCGAGTTACATACCATGTGCACATCACGTGTACATTTAATTAGCATAAATTAAAGTTCACGTAATTTTCAAAGTCATGGTTACCATGCACCAATATCGATAAAAATTTGTTTTTAGACTAATATGGACATGGGGAATCTAATTTTGAAAACCGCATCTCTTTATCTTTTACGGAAATCGAGTTGCATTCCATGTGCACATCACCTGTACATTTGATTAGCATAAATTAAAGTTCACGTAAATTTCAAAGTCATGGTTACCATGCACCAATATCAATTAAAATTTGTTTTTAGTCTAATATGGCCATGCGGAATGTAATTATAAAAACCGCATCTCTTTATCTTTCACGGAGAGCGAGTTACATACCATGTGCACATCACTTGTACATTTAATTAGCATAAATTAAAGTTCACGTAAATTTCAAAGTCATGGTTACCATGCACCAGTATCAATGAAAATTTGTTTTTAGACTAATATGGCCATGGGGAATCTAGTTTTGAAAACCGCATCTCTTTATCTTTTACGGAAAGCGAGTTACATATCATGTGCACATCACGTGTACATTTAATTAGCATAAATTAAAGTTCACGTAAATTTCAAAGTCATGGTTACCATGCGCCTATATCAATAAAAATTTGTTTTTGGACTAATATGGCCATGGGGAATCTAATTTTGAAAACCGCATCTCTTTATCTTTTACGGAAAGCGAGTTGCATACCATGTGCACATCACGTGTACATTTGATTAGCATAAATTAAAGTTCACGTAAATTTCAAAGTCATGGTTACCATGCACCAATATCAATAAAAATTTGTTTTAAGACTAATATGGACATGGGGAATCTAATTTTGAAAACCGCATCTCTTTATCTTTTACGGAAAGCGAGTTGCATACCATGTGCACATCACGTGTACATTTAATTAGCATAAATTAAAGTTCACGTAAATTTCAAAGTCATGGTTACCATGCACCAATATCAATAAAAATTTGTTTTTAGTCTAATATGGCCATGCGGAATGTAATTATAAAAACCGCATCTCTTTATCTTTCACGGAGAGCGAGTTACATACCATGTGCACATCACGTGTACATTTAATTAGCATAAATTAAAGTTCACGTAAATTTCAAAGTCATGGTTACCATGCACCAGTATCAATGAAAATTTGTTTTTGGACTAATATGGCCATAGGGAATCTAATTTTCAAAACCCCATCTTTTTATCTATTACGGGAAGCGAGTTACATACCATGTGCCCATCACGTGTACATTTAATTAGCATAAATTAAAGTTCACGTAAATTTCAAAGTCATGGTTACCATGCACCAGTATCAATGAAAATTTGTTTTTAGACTAATATGGACATGGGGAATCTAATTTTGAAAACCGCATCTCTTTATCTTTCACGGGAAGCGAGTTACATACCATGTGCACATCACGTGTACATTTAATTAGCATAAATTAAAGTTCACGTAAATTTCAAAGTCATGGTTACCATGCACCAGTATCAATGAAAATTTGTTTTTAGACTAATATGGACATGGGGAATCTAATTTTGAAAACCGCATCTCTTTATCTTTCACGGGAAGCGAGTTACATACCATGTGCACATCACGTGTACATTTAATTAGCATAAATTAAAGTTCACGTAATTTTCAAAGTCATGGTTACCATGCACCAATATCGATAAAAATTTGTTTTTAGACTAATATGGACATGGGGAATCTAATTTTGAAAACCGCATCTCTTTATCTTTTACGGAAATCGAGTTGCATACCATGTGCACATCACCTGTACATTTGATTAGCATAAATTAAAGTTCACGTAAATTTCAAAGTCATGGTTACCATGCACCAATATCAATTAAAATTTGTTTTTAGTCTAATATGGACATGGGGAATCTAATTGTGAAAACCGCATCTCTTTATCTTTCACGGAAATCGAGTTGCATACCATGTGCACATCACCTGTACATTTGATTAGCATAAATTAAAGTTCACGTAAATTTCAAAGTCATGGTTACCATGCACCAATATCAATTAAAATTTGTTTTTAGTCTAATATGGCCATGCGGAATGTAATTATAAAAACCGCATCTCTTTATCTTTCACGGAGAGCGAGTTACATACCATGTGCACATCACTTGTACATTTAATTAGCATAAATTAAAGTTCACGTAAATTTCAAAGTCATGGTTACCATGCACCAGTATCAATGAAAATTTGTTTTTGGACTAATATGGCCATAGGGAATCTAATTTTCAAAACCCCATCTTTTTATCTATTACGGTAAGCGAGTTACATACCATGTGCCCATCACGTGTACATTTAATTAGCATAAATTAAAGTTCACGTAAATTTCAAAGTCATGGTTACCATGCACCAGTATCAATGAAAATTTGTTTTTAGACTAATATGGACATGGGGAATCTAATTTTGAAAACCGCATCTCTTTATCTTTCACGGGAAGCGAGTTACATACCATGTGCACATCACGTGTACATTTAATTAGCATAAATTAAAGTTCACGTAATTTTCAAAGTCATGGTTACCATGCACCAATATCGATAAAAATTTGTTTTTAGACTAATATGGACATGGGGAATCTAATTTTGAAAACCGCATCTCTTTATCTTTTACGGAAATCGAGTTGCATACCATGTGCACATCACCTGTACATTTGATTAGCATAAATTAAAGTTCACGTAAATTTCAAAATCATGGTTACCATGCACCAGTATCAATGAAAATTTGTTTTTAGACTAATATGGACATGGGGAATCTAATTTTGAAAACCGCATCTCTTTATCTTTCACGGAAAGCGAGTTACATACCATGTGCCCATCACGTGTACATTTAATTAGCATAAATTAAAGTTCACGTAAATTTCAAAGTCATGGTTACCATGCACCAGTATCAATGAAAATTTGTTTTTAGACTAATATGGACATGGGGAATCTAATTTTGAAAACCGCATCTCTTTATCTTTCACGGGAAGCGAGTTACATACCATGTGCACATCACGTGTACATTTAATTAGCATAAATTAAAGTTCACGTAATTTTCAAAGTCATGGTTACCATGCACCAATATCGATAAAAATTTGTTTTTAGACTAATATGGACATGGGGAATCTAATTTTGAAAACCGCATCTCTTTATCTTTTACGGAAATCGAGTTGCATTCCATGTGCACATCACCTGTACATTTGATTAGCATAAATTAAAGTTCACGTAAATTTCAAAGTCATGGTTACCATGCACCAATATCAATTAAAATTTGTTTTTAGTCTAATATGGCCATGCGGAATGTAATTATAAAAACCGCATCTCTTTATCTTTCACGGAGAGCGAGTTACATACCATGTGCACATCACTTGTACATTTAATTAGCATAAATTAAAGTTCACGTAAATTTCAAAGTCATGGTTACCATGCACCAGTATCAATGAAAATTTGTTTTTAGACTAATATGGCCATGGGGAATCTAGTTTTGAAAACCGCATCTCTTTATCTTTTACGGAAAGCGAGTTACATATCATGTGCACATCACGTGTACATTTAATTAGCATAAATTAAAGTTCACGTAAATTTCAAAGTCATGGTTACCATGCACCAGTATCAATGAAAATTTGTTTTTGGACTAATATGGCCATGGGGAATCTAATTTTGAAAACCGCATCTCTTTATCTTTTACGGAAAGCGAGTTGCATACCATGTGCACATCACGTGTACATTTGATTAGCATAAATTAAAGTTCACGTAAATTTCAAAGTCATGGTTACCATGCACCAATATCAATAAAAATTTGTTTTAAGACTAATATGGACATGGGGAATCTAATTTTGAAAACCGCATCTCTTTATCTTTTACGGAAAGCGAGTTGCATACCATGTGCACATCACGTGTACATTTAATTAGCATAAATTAAAGTTCACGTAAATTTCAAAGTCATGGTTACCATGCACCAGTATCAATGAAAATTTGTTTTTGGACTAATATGGCCATAGGGAATCTAATTTTCAAAACCCCATCTTTTTATCTATTACGGGAAGCGAGTTACATACCATGTGCCCATCACGTGTACATTTAATTAGCATAAATTAAAGTTCACTTAAATTTCAAAGTCATGGTTACCATGCGCCTATATCAATAAAAATTTGTTTTTAGTCTAATATGGCCATAGGGAATCTAATTTTGAAAACGGCATCTCTTCATCTTTGAGTTACATACCATGTGTACATCACGTGTACATTTAATTAGCATAAATTAAAGTTCACGTAAATTTCAAAGTCATGGTTACCATGCACCAGTACCAATGAAAATTTGTTTTTAGACTAATATGGACATGGGGAATCTAATTTTGAAAACCGCATCTCTTTATCTTTCACGGGAAGCGAGTTACATACCATGTGCACATCACGTGTACATTTAATTAGCATAAATTAAAGTTCACGTAATTTTCAAAGTCATGGTTACCATGCACCAATATCGATAAAAATTTGTTTTTAGACTAATATGGACATGGGGAATCTAATTTTGAAAACCGCATCTCTTTATCTTTTACGGAAATCGAGTTGCATACCATGTGCACATCACCTGTACATTTGATTAGCATAAATTAAAGTTCACGTAAATTTCAAAGTCATGGTTACCATGCACCAATATCAATTAAAATTTGTTTTTAGTCTAATATGGACATGGGGAATCTAATTGTGAAAACCGCATCTCTTTATCTTTCACGGAAATCGAGTTGCATCCCATGTGCACATCACCTGTACATTTGATTAGCATAAATTAAAGTTCACGTAAATTTCAAAGTCATGGTTACCATGCACCAATATCAATTAAAATTTGTTTTTAGTCTAATATGGCCATGCGGAATGTAATTATAAAAACCGCATCTCTTTATCTTTCACGGAGAGCGAGTTACATACCATGTGCACATCACTTGTACATTTAATTAGCATAAATTAAAGTTCACGTAAATTTCAAAGTCATGGTTACCATGCACCAGTATCAATGAAAATTTGTTTTTGGACTAATATGGCCATAGGGAATCTAATTTTCAAAACCCCATCTTTTTATCTATTACGGAAAGCGAGTTACATACCATGTGCCCATCACGTGTACATTTAATTAGCATAAATTAAAGTTCACGTAAATTTCAAAGTCATGGTTACCATGCACCAGTATCAATGAAAATTTGTTTTTAGACTAATATGGACATGGGGAATCTAATTTTGAAAACCGCATCTCTTTATCTTTCACGGGAAGCGAGTTACATACCATGTGCACATCACGTGTACATTTAATTAGCATAAATTAAAGTTCACGTAATTTTCAAAGTCATGGTTACCATGCACCAATATCGATAAAAATTTGTTTTTAGACTAATATGGACATGGGGAATCTAATTTTGAAAACCGCATCTCTTTATCTTTTACGGAAATCGAGTTGCATACCATGTGCACATCACCTGTACATTTGATTAGCATAAATTAAAGTTCACGTAAATTTCAAAGTCATGGTTACCATGCACCAGTATCAATGAAAATTTGTTTTTAGACTAATATGGACATGGGGAATCTAATTTTGAAAACCGCATCTCTTTATCTTTCACGGGAAGCGAGTTACATACCATGTGCACATCACGTGTACATTTAATTAGCATAAATTAAAGTTCACGTAATTTTCAAAGTCATGGTTACCATGCACCAATATCGATAAAAATTTGTTTTTAGACTAATATGGACATGGGGAATCTAATTTTGAAAACCGCATCTCTTTATCTTTTACGGAAATCGAGTTGCATACCATGTGCACATCACCTGTACATTTAATTAGCATAAATTAAAGTTCACGTAAATTTCAAAGTCATGGTTACCATGCACCAGTATCAATGAAAATTTGTTTTTAGACTAATATGGACATGGGGAATCTAATTTTGAAAACCGCATCTCTTTATCTTTCACGGGAAGCGAGTTACATACCATGTGCACATCACGTGTACATTTAATTAGCATAAATTAAAGTTCACGTAATTTTCAAAGTCATGGTTACCATGCACCAATATCGATAAAAATTTGTTTTTAGACTAATATGGACATGGGGAATCTAATTTTGAAAACCGCATCTCTTTATCTTTTACGGAAATCGAGTTGCATACCATGTGCACATCACCTGTACATTTGATTAGCATAAATTAAAGTTCACGTAAATTTCAAAGTCATGGTTACCATGCACCAGTATCAATGAAAATTTGTTTTTAGACTAATATGGACATGGGGAATCTAATTTTGAAAACCGCATCTCTTTATCTTTCACGGAAAGCGAGTTACATACCATGTGCCCATCACGTGTACATTTAATTAGCATAAATTAAAGTTCACGTAAATTTCAAAGTCATGGTTACCATGCACCAGTATCAATGAAAATTTGTTTTTAGACTAATATGGACATGGGGAATCTAATTTTGAAAACCGCATCTCTTTATCTTTCACGGGAAGCGAGTTACATACCATGTGCACATCACGTGTACATTTAATTAGCATAAATTAAAGTTCACGTAATTTTCAAAGTCATGGTTACCATGCACCAATATCGATAAAAATTTGTTTTTAGACTAATATGGACATGGGGAATCTAATTTTGAAAACCGCATCTCTTTATCTTTTACGGAAATCGAGTTGCATTCCATGTGCACATCACCTGTACATTTGATTAGCATAAATTAAAGTTCACGTAAATTTCAAAGTCATGGTTACCATGCACCAATATCAATTAAAATTTGTTTTTAGTCTAATATGGCCATGCGGAATGTAATTATAAAAACCGCATCTCTTTATCTTTCACGGAGAGCGAGTTACATACCATGTGCACATCACTTGTACATTTAATTAGCATAAATTAAAGTTCACGTAAATTTCAAAGTCATGGTTACCATGCACCAGTATCAATGAAAATTTGTTTTTGGACTAATATGGCCATAGGGAATCTAATTTTCAAAACCCCATCTTTTTATCTATTACGGAAAGCGAGTTACATACCATGTGCCCATCACGTGTACATTTAATTAGCATAAATTAAAGTTCACTTAAATTTCAAAGTCATGGTTACCATGCGCCTATATCAATAAAAATTTGTTTTTAGTCTAATATGGCCATGGGGAATCTAATTATGAAAACCGCATCTCTTTATCTTTTACGGGAAGCGAGTTACATACCATGTGTAAATCACGTGTACATTTAATAAGCATAAATTAAAGTTCACGTAAATTTCAAAGTCATGGTTACCATGCACCAATATCGATAAAAATTTGTTTTTAGACTAATATGGCCATGGGGAATCTAATTTTGAAAACCGCATCTCTTTATCTTTTACGGAAAGCGAGTTACATATCATGTGCACATCACGTGTACATTTAATTAGCATAAATTAAAGTTCACGTAAATTTCAAAGTCATGGTTACCATGCGCCTATATCAATAAAAATTTGTTTTTGGACTAATATGGCCATGGGGAATCTAATTTTGAAAACCGCATCTCTTTATCTTTTACGGAAAGCGAGTTGCATACCATGTGCACATCACGTGTACATTTGATTAGCATAAATTAAAGTTCACGTAAATTTCAAAGTCATGGTTACCATGCACCAATATCAATAAAAATTTGTTTTAAGACTAATATGGACATGGGGAATCTAATTTTGAAAACCGCATCTCTTTATCTTTTACGGAAAGCGAGTTGCATACCATGTGCACATCACGTGTACATTTAATTAGCATAAATTAAAGTTCACGTAAATTTCAAAGTCATGGTTACCTTGCACCAATATCAATAAAAATTTGTTTTTAGTCTAATATGGCCATGCGGAATGTAATTATAAAAACCGCATCTCTTTATCTTTCACGGAGAGCGAGTTACATACCATGTGCACATCACGTGTACATTTAATTAGCATAAATTAAAGTTCACGTAAATTTCAAAGTCATGGTTACCATGCACCAGTATCAATGAAAATTTGTTTTTGGACTAATATGGCCATAGGGAATCTAATTTTCAAAACCCCATCTTTTTATCTATTACGGGAAGCGAGTTACATACCATGTGCCCATCACGTGTACATTTAATTAGCATAAATTAAAGTTCACTTAAATTTCAAAGTCATGGTTACCATGCGCCTATATCAATAAAAATTTGTTTTTAGTCTAATATGGCCATGGGGAATCTAATTATGAAAACCGCATCTCTTTATCTTTCACGGAAAGCGAGTTACATACCATGTGCACATCACGTGTACATTTAATTAGCATAAATTAAAGTTCACGTAAATTTCAAAGTCATGGTTACCATGCACCAGTATCAATGAAAATTTGTTTTTGGACTAATATGGCCATAGGGAATCTAATTTTGAAAACGGCATCTCTTCATCTTTGAGTTACATACCATGTGTACATCACGTGTACATTTAATTAGCATAAATTAAAGTTCACGTAATTTTCAAAGTCATGGTTACCATGCACCAATATCGATAAAAATTTGTTTTTAGACTAATATGGACATGGGGAATCTAATTTTGAAAACCGCATCTCTTTATCTTTTACGGAAATCGAGTTGCATACCATGTGCACATCACCTGTACATTTGATTAACATAAATTAAAGTTCACGTAAATTTCAAAGTCATGGTTACCATGCACCAATATCAATTAAAATTTGTTTTTAGTCTAATATGGCCATGCGGAATGTAATTATAAAAACCGCATCTCTTTATCTTTCACGGAGAGCGAGTTACATACCATGTGCACATCACGTGTACATTTAATTAGCATAAATTAAAGTTCACGTAAATTTCAAAGTCATGGTTACCATGCACCAGTATCAATGAAAATTTGTTTTTGGACTAATATGGCCATAGGGAATCTAATTTTCAAAACCCCATCTTTTTATCTATTACGGAAAGCGAGTTACATACCATGTGCCCATCACGTGTACATTTAATTAGCATAAATTAAAGTTCACTTAAATTTCAAAGTCATGGTTACCATGCGCCTATATCAATAAAAATTTGTTTTTAGTCTAATATGGCCATGGGGAATCTAATTATGAAAACCGCATCTCTTTATCTTTTACGGGAAGCGAGTTACATACCATGTGTAAATCACGTGTACATTTAATAAGCATAAATTAAAGTTCACGTAAATTTCAAAGTCATGGTTACCATGCACCAATATCGATAAAAAATTGTTTTTAGACTAATATGGACATGGGGAATCTAATTTTGAAAACCGCATCTCTTTATCTTTCACGGGAAGCGAGTTACATACCATGTGCACATCACGTGTACATTTAATTAGCATAAATTAAAGTTCACGTAAATTTCAAAGTCAAGGTTACCATGCACCAATATCGATAAAAATTTGTTTTTAGACTAATATGGACATGGGGAATCTAATTTTGAAAACCGCATCTCTTTATCTTTCACGGGAAGCGAGTTACATGTCATGTGCACATCACGTGTACATTTAATTAGCATAAATTAAAGTTCACGTAAATTTCAAAGTCATGGTTACCATGCACCTATATCAATAAAAATTTGTTTTCAGTCTAATATGGAAATGGGGAATCTAATTTTGAAAACCGCATCTCTTTATCTTTTACGGAAAGCGAGTTACATACCATGTGTAAATCACGTGTACATTTAATTAGCATAAATTAAAGTTCACGTAAATTTCAAAGTCATGGTTACCATGCACCAGTATAAATGAAAATTTGTTTTTGGACTAATATGGCCATAGGGAATCTAATTATGAAAACCGCATCTCTTTATCTTTCACGGAAAGAGAGTTACATATCATGTGCACATCACGTGTACATTTAATTAGCATAAATTAAAGTTCACGTAAATTTCAAAGTCATGGTTACCATGCACCAGTATCAATAAAAATTTGTTTTTGGACTAATATGGCCATGGGGAATCTAATTTTGAAAACCGCATCTCTTTATCTTTTACGGAAAGCGAGTTGCATACCATGTGCACATCACGTGTACATTTAATTAGCATAAATTAAAGTTCACGTAAATTTCAAAGTCATGGTTACCATGCACCTATATCAATACAAATTTGTTTTCAGTCTAATATGGAAATGGGGAATCTAATTTTGAAAACCGCATCTCTTTATCTTTTACGGAAAGCGAGTTACATACAATGTGTAAATCACGTGTACATTTAATTAGCATAAATTAAAGTTCACGTAAATTTCAAAGTCATGGTTACCTTGCTTCAGTATCAATGAAAATTTATTTTCGGACTAATATGGCCATGGGGAATCTAATTTTAAAAAATTAGCATAAATTAAAGTTCACGTAAATTTCAAAGTCATGGTTACCTTGCACCAGTATCAATGAAAATTTGTTTTCGGACTAATATGGCCATGGGGAATCTAATTTTAAAAACCGCATCTCTTTATCTTTTACGGAAAGCGAGTTACATACCATGTGTAAATCACGTGTACATTTAATTAGCATAAATTAAAGTTCACGTAAATTTCAAAGTCATGGTTACCATGCACCAGTATAAATGAAAATTTGTTTTTGGACTAATATGGCCATAGGGAATCTAACCAGTATCAATAAAAATTTGTTTTTGGACTAATATGGCCATGGGGAATCTTATTTTGAAAACCGCATCTCTTTATCTTTTACGGAAAGCGAGTTGCATACCATGTGCACATCACCTGTACATTTGATTAGCAAAAATTAAAGTTCACGTAAATTTCAAAGTCATGGTTACCATGCACCAATATCAATAAAAATTTGTTTTAAGACTTATATGGACATGGGGAATCTAATTTTGAAAACCGCATCTCTTTATCTTTTACGGAAAGCGAGTTGCATACCATGTGCACATCACCTGTACATTTGATTAGCATAAATTAAAGTTCACGTAAATTTCAAAGTCATGGTTACCATGCACCAATATCAATAAAAATTTGTTTTAAGACTAATATGGACATGGGAAATCTAATTTTGAAAACCGCATCTCTATATCTTTCACGTGAAGCGAGTTACATGCCATGTGCACACCACGTGTACATTTAATTAGCATAAATTAAAGTTCACGTAAATTTCAAAGTCATGGTTACCATGCACCAATATCAATAAAAATTTGTTTTTAGTCTAATATGGCCATGCGGAATGTAATTATAAAAACCGCATCTCTTTATCTTTCACGTGAAGCGAGTTACATGCCATGTGCACATCACGTGCACATTTAATTAGCATAAATTAAAGTTCACGTAAATTTCAAAGTCATGGTTACCATGCACCAGTATCAATAAAAATTTGTTTTTGGACTAATATGGCCATAGGGAATCCAATTTTGAAAACGGCATCTCTTCATCTTTGAGTTACATACCATGTGTACATCACGTGTACATTTAATTAGCATAAATTAAAGTTCACGTAAATTTCAAAGTCATGGTTACCATGCACCAATATCGATAAAAATTTGTTTTTAGACTAATATGGACATGAAGAATCTAATTTTGAAAACCGCATCTCTTTCTCTTTTACGGGAAGCGAGTTACATACCATGTGCACATCACGTGTACATTTAAGTAGCATAAATTAAAGTTCACGTAAATTTCAAAGTCATGGTTACCATGCACCAATATCGATAAAAATTTGTTTTTAGACTAATATGGACATGGGGAATCTAATTTTGAAAACCGCATCTCTTTATCTTTCACGGGAAGCGAGTTACATACCATGTGCACATCACCTGTACATTTGATTAGCATAAATTAAAGTTCACGTAAATTTCAAAGTCATGGTTACCATGCACCTATATCAATAAAAATTTGTTTTCAGTCTAATATGGAAATGGGGAATCTAATTTTGAAAACCGCATCTCTTCATCTTTCACGTGAAGCGAGTTACATACCAAGTGCACATCACGTGTACATTTAATTAGCATAAATTAAAGTTCACGTAAATTTCAAAGTCATGGTTACCTTGCACCAGTATCAATGAAAATTTGTTTTCGGACTAATATGGCCATGGGGAATCTAATTTTAAAACCCGCATCTCTTTATCTTTCACGGAAAGCGAGTTACATACCATGTGCACATCACCTGTACATTTGATTAGCATAAATTAAAGTTCACGTAAATTTCAAAGTCATGGTTACCATGCACCAGTATGAATGAAAATTTGTTTTTGGACTAATATGGCCATAGGGAATCTAATTATGAAAACCGCATCTCTTTATCTTTCACGGAAAGAGAGTTACATATCATGTGCACATCACGTGTACATTTAATTAGCATAAATTAAAGTTTACGTAAATTTCAAAGTCATGGTTACCATGCACCTATATCAATAAAAATTTGTTTTCAGTCTAATATGGAAATGGGGAATCTAATTTTGAAAACCGCATCTCTTCCTCTTTTACGGGAAGCGAGTTACATACCATGTGCACATCACGTGTACATTTAATTAGCATAAATTAAAGTTCACGTAAATTTCAAAGTCATGGTTACCATGCACCTATATCAATAAAAATTTGTTTTCAGTCTAATATGGAAATGGGGAATCTAATTTTGAAAACCGCATCTCTTCCTCTTTTACGGGAAGCGAGTTACATACCATGTGCACATCACGTGTACATTTAATTAGCATAAATTAAAGTTCACGTAATCTTCAAAGTCATGGTTACCATGCACCAGTATCAATAAAAACTTGTTTTTGGACTAATATGGCCATGGGGAATTTAATTTTGAAAACCGCATCTTTTTATCTTTTACGGAAAGCGAGTTGCATACCATGTGCACATCACCTGTACATTTGATTAGCATAAATTAAAATTCACGTAAATTTCAAAGTCATGGTTACCATGCACCAATATCAATAAAAATTTGTTTTAAGACTAATATGGACATGGGGAATCTAATTTTGAAAACCGCATCTCTTTATCTTTCACGTGAAGCGAGTCACATACCATGTGCACATCACGTGTACATTTAATTAGCATAAATTAAAGTTCACGTAAATTTCAAAGTCATGGTTACCATGCACCAGTATCAATAAAAATTTGTTTTTGGACTAATATGGCCATGGGGAATTTAATTTTGAAAACCGCATCTCTTTATCTTTTACGGAAAGCGAGTTGCATACCATGTGCACATCACGTGTACATTTAATTAGCATAAATTAAAGTTCACGTAAATTTCAAAGTCATGGTTACCATGCACCAGTATCAATGAAAATTTGTTTTAAGACTAATATGAACATGGGGAATCTAATTTTGAAAACCGCATCTCTTTATCTTTCACGTGAAGCGAGTTACATACCATGTGCACATCACGTGTACATTTAATTAGCATAAATTAAAGTTCACGTAAATTTCAAAGTCATGGTTACCATGCACCAATATCAATAAAAATTTGTTTTTAGTCTAATATGGCCATGCGGAATGTAAATATAAAAACCGCATCTCTTTATCTTTCACGGAGAGCGAGTTACATACCATGTGCACATCACGTGTACATTTAGTTAGCATAAATTAAAGTTCACGTAAATTTCAAAGTCATGGTTACCATGCACCAGTATCAATAAAAATTTGTTTTTGGACTAATATGGCCATGGGGAATCTAATTTTGAAAACCGCGTCTCTTTATCTTTTACGGGAAGCGATTTACATACCATGTGTACATCACGTGTACACTTAGTTAGCATAAATTAAAGTTCACGTAAATTTCAAAGTCATGGTTACCATGCACCAGTATCAATAAAAATTTGTTTTTGGACTAATATGGCCATGGGGAATCTAATTTTGAAAACCGCGTCTCTTTATCTTTTACGGGAAGCGAGTTACATACCATGTGCACATCACGTGTACATTTAATTAGCATAAATTAAAGTTCACGTAAATTTCAAAGTCATGGTTACCATGCACCAGTATCAATAAAAATTTGTTTTTGGACTAATATGGCCATAGGGAATCTAATTTTGAAAACGGCATCTCTTCATCTTTGAGTTACATACCATGTGCACATCACGTGTACATTTAATTAGCATAAATTAAAGTTCACGTAAATTTCAAAGTCATGGTTACCATGCACCAATATCGATAAAAATTTGTTTTTAGACTAATATGGACATGGTGAATCTAATTTTGAAAACCGCATCTCTTTATCTTTCACGTGAAGCGAGTTACATACCATGTGCACATCACGTGTACATTTGATTAGCATAAATTAAAGTTCACGTAAATTTCAAAGTCATGGTTACCATGCACCAATATCAATAAAAATTTGTTTTAAGACTAATATGGCCATGCGGAATGTAATTATAAAAACCGCATCTCTTCATCTTTCACGGAGAGCGAGTTACGTACCATGTGCACATCACGTGTACATTTAATTAGCATAAATTAAAGTTCACGTAAATTTCAAAGTCATGGTTACCATGCACCAGTATCAATGAAAATTTGTTTTTGGACTAATATGGCCATAGGGAATCTAATTTTCAAAACCCCATCTTTTTATCTATTACGGAAAGCGAGTTACATACCATGTGCCCATCACGTGTACATTTAATTAGCATAAATTAAAGTTCACTTAAATTTCAAAGTCATGGTTACCATGCGCCTATATCAATAAAAATTTGTTTTTAGTCTAATATGGCCATGGGGAATCTAATTATGAAAACCGCATCTCTTTATCTTTTACGGGAAGCGAGTTACATACCATGTGTAAATCACGTGTACATTTAATTAGCATAAATTAAAGTTCACGTAAATTTCAAAGTCATGGTTACCATGCACCAATATCGATAAAAATTTGTTTTTAGACTAATATGGACATGGGGAATCTAATTTTGAAAACCGCATCTCTTTATCTTTCACGGGAAGCGAGTTACATATCATGTGCACATCACGTGTACATTTAATTAGCATAAATTAAAGTTCACGTAAATTTCAAAGTCATGGTTACCATGCGCCTATATCAATAAAAATTTGTTTTTAGTCTAATATGGAAATGGGGAATCTAATTTTGAAAACCGCATCTCTTTATCTTTTACGGGAAGCGAGTTACATACCATGTGCACATCACGTGTACATTTAATTAGCATAAATTAAAGTTCACGTAAATTTCAAAGTCATGGTTACCATGCACCAATATCGATAAAAATTTGTTTTTAGACTAATATGGACATGGGGAATCTAATTTTGAAAACCGCATCTCTTTATCTTTCACGGGAAGCGAGTTACATATCATGTGCACATCACGTGTACATTTAATTAGCATAAATTAAAGTTCACGTAAATTTCAAAGTCATGGTTACCATGCACCTATATCAATAAAAATTTGTTTTCAGTCTAATATGGAAATGGGGAATCTAATTTTGAAAACCGCATCTCTTCATCTTTCACGTGAAGCGAGTTACATACCAAGTGCACATCACGTGTACATTTAATTAGCATAAATTAAAGTTCACGTAAATTTCAAAGTCATGGTTACCTTGCACCAGTATCAATGAAAATTTGTTTTCGGACTAATATGGACATGGGGAATCTAATTTTGAAAACCGCATCTCTTTATCTTTTACGGAAAGCGAGTTGCATACCTTGTGCACATCACCTGTACATTTGATTAGCATAAATTAAAGTTCACGTAAATTTCAAAGTCATGGTTACCATGCACCAGTATCAATAAAAATTTGTTTTCGGACTAATATGGCCATGGGGAATCTAATTTTAAAACCCGCATCTCTTTATCTTTCACGGGAAGCGATGTACATACCATGTGTACATCACGTGTACATTTAATTAGCATAAATTAAAGTTCACGTAAATTTCAAAGTCATGGTTACCATGCACCTATATCAATAAAAATTTGTTTTCAGTCTAATATGGAAATGGGGAATCTAATTTTGAAAACGGCATCTCTTCCTCTTTTACGGGAAGCGAGTTACATACCATGTGCACATCACGTGTACATTTAATTAGCATAAATTAAAGTTCACGTAAATTTCAAAGTCATGGTTACCATGCACCTATATCAATAAAAATTTGTTTTCAGTCTAATATGGAAATGGGGAATCTAATTTTGAAAACCGCATCTCTTTATCTTTTACGGGAAGCGAGTTACATACCATGTGCACATCACGTGTACATTTAATTAGCATAAATTAAAGTTCACGTAATCTTCAAAGTCATGGTTACCATGCACCAGTATCAATAAAAACTTGTTTTTGGACTAATATGGCCATGGGGAATTTAATTTTGAAAACCGCATCTTTTTATCTTTTACGGAAAGCGAGTTGCATACCATGTGCACATCACGTGTACATTTAATTAGCATAAATTAAAGTTCACGTAAATTTCAAAGTCATGGTTACCATGCACCAGTATCAATGAAAATTTGTTTTAAGACTAATATGAACATGGGGAATCTAATTTTGAAAACCGCATCTCTTTATCTTTCACGTGAAGCGAGTTACATACCATGTGCACATCACGTGTACATTTAGTTAGCATAAATTAAAGTTCACGTAAATTTCAAAGTCATGGTTACCATGCACCAGTATCAATAAAAATTTGTTTTTGGACTAATATGGCCATGGGGAATCTAATTTTGAAAACCGCGTCTCTTTATCTTTTACGGGAAGCGATTTACATACCATGTGTACATCACGTGTACATTTAGTTAGCATAAATTAAAGTTCACGTAAATTTCAAAGTCATGGTTACCATGCACCAGTATCAATAAAAATTTGTTTTTGGACTAATATGGCCATGGGGAATCTAATTTTGAAAACCGCGTCTCTTTATCTTTTACGGGAAGCGAGTTACATACCATGTGCCCATCACGTGTACATTTAATTAGCATAAATTAAAGTTCACTTAAATTTCAAAGTCATGGTTACCATGCGCCTATATCAATAAAAATTTGTTTTTAGTCTAATATGGCCATGGGGAATCTAATTATGAAAACCGCATCTCTTTATCTTTTACGGGAAGCGAGTTACATACCATGTGCACATCACGTGTACATTTAATTAGCATAAATTAAAGTTCACGTAAATTTCAAAGTCATGGTTACCATGCACCAGTATCAATGAAAATTTGTTTTAAGACTAATATGAACATGGGGAATCTAATTTTGAAAACCGCATCTCTTTATCTTTCACGTGAAGCGAGTTACATACCATGTGCACATCACGTGTACATTTAGTTAGCATAAATTAAAGTTCACGTAAATTTCAAAGTCATGGTTACCATGCACCAGTATCAATAAAAATTTGTTTTTGGACTAATATGGCCATGGGGAATCTAATTTTGAAAACCGCGTCTCTTTATCTTTTACGGGAAGCGATTTACATACCATGTGTACATCACGTGTACATTTAGTTAGCATAAATTAAAGTTCACGTAAATTTCAAAGTCATGGTTACCATGCACCAGTATCAATAAAAATTTGTTTTTGGACTAATATGGCCATGGGGAATTTAATTTTGAAAACCGCATCTTTTTATCTTTTACGGAAAGCGAGTTGCATACCATGTGCACATCACCTGTACATTTGATTAGCATAAATTAAAGTTCACGTAAATTTCAAAGTCATGGTTACCATGCACCTATATCAATAAAAATTTGTTTTCAGTCTAATATGGAAATGGGGAATCTAATTTTGAAAACCGCATCTCTTCCTCTTTTACGGGAAGCGAGTTACATACCATGTGCACATCACGTGTACATTTAATTAGCATAAATTAAAGTTCACGTAATCTTCAAAGTCATGGTTACCATGCACCAGTATCAATAAAAACTTGTTTTTGGACTAATATGGCCATGGGGAATTTAATTTTGAAAACCGCATCTTTTTATCTTTTACGGAAAGCGAGTTGCATACCATGTGCACATCACCTGTACATTTGATTAGCATAAATTAAAATTCACGTAAATTTCAAAGTCATGGTTACCATGCACCAATATCAATAAAAATTTGTTTTAAGACTAATATGGACATGGGGAATCTAATTTTGAAAACCGCATCTCTTTATCTTTCACGTGAAGCGAGTTACATACCATGTGCACATCACGTGTACATTTAATTAGCATAAATTAAAGTTCACGTAAATTTCAAAGTCATGGTTACCATGCACCAGTATCAATAAAAATTTGTTTTTGGACTAATATGGCCATGGGGAATTTAATTTTGAAAACCGCATCTCTTTATCTTTTACGGAAAGCGAGTTGCATACCATGTGCACATCACGTGTACATTTAATTAGCATAAATTAAAGTTCACGTAAATTTCAAAGTCATGGTTACCATGCACCAGTATCAATGAAAATTTGTTTTAAGACTAATATGAACATGGGGAATCTAATTTTGAAAACCGCATCTCTTTATCTTTCACGTGAAGCGAGTTACATACCATGTGCACATCACGTGTACATTTAATTAGCATAAATTAAAGTTCACGTAAATTTCAAAGTCATGGTTACCATGCACCAATATCAATAAAAATTTGTTTTTAGTCTAATATGGCCATGCGGAATGTAATTATAAAAACCGCATCTCTTTATCTTTCACGGAGAGCGAGTTACATACCATGTGCACATCACGTGTACATTTAATTAGCATAAATTAAAGTTCACGTAAATTTCAAAGTCATGGTTACCATGCACCAGTATCAATAAAAATTTGTTTTTGGACTAATATGGCCATGGGGAATCTAATTTTGAAAACCGCGTCTCTTTATCTTTTACGGGAAGCGATTTACATACCATGTGTACATCACGTGTACATTTAATTAGCATAAATTAAAGTTCACGTAAATTTCAAAGTCATGGTTACCATGCACCAGTATCAATGAAAATTTGTTTTTGGACTAATATGGCCATGGGGAATCTAATTTTGAAAACCGCGTCTCTTTATCTTTTACGGGAAGCGATGTACATACCATGTGTACATCACGTGTACATTTAATTAGCATAAATTAAAGTTCACGTAAATTTCAAAGTCATGGTTACCATGCACCAATATCAATAAAAATTTGTTTTAAGACTAATATGGACATGGGGAATCTAATTTTGAAAACCGCATCTCTTTATCTTTCACGTGAAGCGAGTTACATACCATGTGCACATCACGTGTACATTTAATTAGCATAAATTAAAGTTCACGTAAATTTCAAAGTCATGGTTACCATGCACCAATATCAATAAAAATTTGTTTTTAGTCTAATATGGCCATGCGGAATGTAATTATAAAAACCGCATCTCTTCATCTTTCACGTGAAGCGAGTTACATACCATGTGCACATCACGTGTACATTTAATTAGCATAAATTAAAGTTCACGTAAATTTCAAAGTCATGGTTACCATGCACCAGTATCAATAAAAATTTGTTTTTGGACTAATATGGCCATGGGGAATCTAATTTTGAAAACCGCGTCTCTTTATCTTTTACGGGAAGCGATTTACATACCATGTGTACATCACGTGTACATTTAATTAGCATAAATTAAAGTTCACGTAAATTTCAAAGTCATGGTTACCATGCACCAGTATCAATGAAAATTTGTTTTTGGACTAATATGGCCATGGGGAATCTAATTTTGAAAACCGCGTCTCTTTATCTTTTACGGGAAGCGATTTACATACCATGTGCACATCACGTGTACATTTAATTAGCATAAATTAAAGTTCACGTAAATTTCAAAGTCATGGTTACCATGCACCTATATCAATAAAAATTTGTTTTCAGTCTAATATGGAAATGGGGAATCTAATTTTGAAAACCGCATCTCTTCATCTTTCACGTGAAGCGAGTTACATACCAAGTGCACATCACGTGTACATTTAATTAGCATAAATTATAGTTCACGTAAATTTCAAAGTCATGGTTACCTTGCACCAGTATCAATGAAAATTTGTTTTCGGACTAATATGGACATGGGGAATCTAATTTTGAAAACCGCATCTCTTTATCTTTCACGTGAAGCGAGTTACATACCATGTGCACATCACGTGTACATTTAATTAGCATAAATTAAAGTTCACGTAAATTTCAAAGTCATGGTTACCATGCACCAGTATCAATAAAAATTTGTTTTTGGACTAATATGGCCATGGGGAATCTAATTTTGAAAACCGCGTCTCTTTATCTTTTACGGGAAGCGATTTACATACCATGTGTACATCACGTGTACATTTAGTTAGCATAAATTAAAGTTCACGTAAATTTCAAAGTCATGGTTACCATGCACCAGTATCAATAAAAATTTGTTTTTGGACTAATATGGCCATGGGGAATCTAATTTTGAAAACCGCGTCTCTTTATCTTTTACGGGAAGCGATTTACATACCATGTGTACATCACGTGTACTTTTAGTTAGCATAAATTAAAGTTCACGTAAATTTCAAAGTCATGGTTACCATGCACCAGTATCAATAAAAATTTGTTTTTGGACTAATATGGCCATGGGGAATCTAATTTTGAAAACCGCGTCTCTTTATCTTTTACGGGAAGCGAGTTACATACCATGTGCACATCACGTGTACATTTAATTAGCATAAATTAAAGTTCACGTAAATTTCAAAGTCATGGTTACCATGCACCAGTATCAATAAAAATTTGTTTTTGGACTAATATGGCCATAGGGAATCTAATTTTGAAAACGGCATCTCTTCATCTTTGAGTTACATACCATGTGCACATCACGTGTACATTTAATTAGCATAAATTAAAGTTCACGTAAATTTCAAAGTCATGGTTACCATGCACCAATATCGATAAAAATTTGTTTTTAGACTAATATGGACATGGTGAATCTAATTTTGAAAACCGCATCGCTTTATCGTTCACGTGAAGCGAGTTACATACCATGTGCACATCACGTGTACATTTGATTAGCATAAATTAAAGTTCACGTAAATTTCAAAGTCATGGTTACCATGCACCAATATCAATAAAAATTTGTTTTAAGACTAATATGGACATGGGGAATCTAATTTTGAAAACCGCATCTCTTTATCTTTCACGTGAAGCGAGTTACATACCATGTGCACATCACGTGTACATTTAATTAGCATAAATTAAAGTTCACGTAAATTTCAAAGTCATGGTTACCATGCACCAATATCAATAAAAATTTGTTTTTAGTCTAATATGGCCATGCGGAATGTAATTATAAAAACCGCATCTCTTCATCTTTCACGGAGAGCGAGTTACGTACCATGTGCACATCACGTGTACATTTAATTAGCATAAATTACAGTTCACGTAAATTTCAAAGTCATGGTTACCATGCACCAGTATCAATGAAAATTTGTTTTTGGACTAATATGGCCATAGGGAATCTAATTTTCAAAACCCCATCTTTTTATCTATTACGGAAAGCGAGTTACATACCATGTGCCCATCACGTGTACATTTAATTAGCATAAATTAAAGTTCACTTAAATTTCAAAGTCATGGTTACCATGCGCCTATATCAATAAAAATTTGTTTTTAGTCTAATATGGCCATGGAAAATCTAATTATGAAAACCGCATCTCTTTATCTTTTACGGGAAGCGAGTTACATACCATGTGTAAATCACGTGTACATTTAATTAGCATAAATTAAAGTTCACGTAAATTTCAAAGTCATGGTTACCATGCACCAATATCGATAAAAATTTGTTTTTAGACTAATATGGACATGGGGAATCTAATTTTGAAAACCGCATCTCTTTATCTTTCACGGGAAGCGAGTTACATATCATGTGCACATCACGTGTACATTTAATTAGCATAAATTAAAGTTCACGTAAATTTCAAAGTCATGGTTACCATGCGCCTATATCAATAAAAATTTGTTTTTAGTCTAATATGGAAATGGGGAATCTAATTTTGAAAACCGCATCTCTTTATCTTTTACGGGAAGCGAGTTACATACCATGTGCACATCACGTGTACATTTAATTAGCATAAATTAAAGTTCACGTAAATTTCAAAGTCATGGTTACCATGCACCAATATCGATAAAAATTTGTTTTTAGACTAATATGGACATGGGGAATCTAATTTTGAAAACCGCATCTCTTTATCTTTCACGGGAAGCGAGTTACATATCATGTGCACATCACGTGTACATTTAATTAGCATAAATTAAAGTTCACGTAAATTTCAAAGTCATGGTTACCATGCACCTATATCAATAAAAATTTGTTTTCAGTCTAATATGGAAATGGGGAATCTAATTTTGAAAACCGCATCTCTTCATCTTTCACGTGAAGCGAGTTACATACCAAGTGCACATCACGTGTACATTTAATTAGCATAAATTAAAGTTCACGTAAATTTCAAAGTCATGGTTACCTTGCACCAGTATCAATGAAAATTTGTTTTCGGACTAATATGGACATGGGGAATCTAATTTTGAAAACCGCATCTCTTTATCTTTTACGGAAAGCGAGTTGCATACCATGTGCACATCACCTGTACATTTGATTAGCATAAATTAAAGTTCACGTAAATTTCAAAGTCATGGTTACCATGCACCAGTATCAATAAAAATTTGTTTTCGGACTAATATGGCCATGGGGAATCTAATTTTAAAACCCGCATCTCTTTATCTTTTACGGAAAGCGAGTTACATACCATGTGCACATCACCTGTACATTTGATTAGCATAAATTAAAGTTCACGTAAATTTCAAAGTCATGGTTACCTTGCACCAGTATCAATGAAAATTTGTTTTCGGACTAATATGGCCATGGGGAATCTAATTTTAAAACCCGCATCTCTTTATCTTTTACGGAAAGCGAGTTACATACCATGTGCACATCACGTGTACATTTAATTAGCATAAATTAAAGTTCACGTAAATTTCAAAGTCATGGTTACCATGCACCAATATCGATAAAAATTTGTTTTTAGACTAATATGGACATGGGGAATCTAATTTTGAAAACCGCATCTCTTTATCTTTCACGGGAAGCGAGTTACATATCATGTGCACATCACGTGTACATTTAATTAGCATAAATTAAAGTTCACGTAAATTTCAAAGTCATGGTTACCATGCACCTATATCAATAAAAATTTGTTTTCAGTCTAATATGGAAATGGGGAATCTAATTTTGAAAACCGCATCTCTTCATCTTTCACGTGAAGCGAGTTACATACCAAGTGCACATCACGTGTACATTTAATTAGCATAAATTAAAGTTCACGTAAATTTCAAAGTCATGGTTACCTTGCACCAGTATCAATGAAAATTTGTTTTCGGACTAATATGGACATGGGGAATCTAATTTTGAAAACCGCATCTCTTTATCTTTTACGGAAAGCGAGTTGCATACCATGTGCACATCACCTGTACATTTGATTAGCATAAATTAAAGTTCACGTAAATTTCAAAGTCATGGTTACCATGCACCAGTATCAATAAAAATTTGTTTTCGGACTAATATGGCCATGGGGAATCTAATTTTAAAACCCGCATCTCTTTATCTTTTACGGAAAGCGAGTTACATACCATGTGCACATCACCTGTACATTTGATTAGCATAAATTAAAGTTCACGTAAATTTCAAAGTCATGGTTACCTTGCACCAGTATCAATGAAAATTTGTTTTCGGACTAATATGGCCATGGGGAATCTAATTTTAAAACCCGCATCTCTTTATCTTTTACGGAAAGCGAGTTACATACCATGTGCACATCACGTGTACATTTAATTAGCATAAATTAAAGTTCACGTAAATTTCAAAGTCATGGTTACCTTGCACCAGTATCAATGAAAATTTGTTTCCGGACTAATATGGCCATGGGGAATCTAATTTTAAAACCCGCATCTCTTTATCTTTTACGGAAAGCGAGTTACATACCATGTGCACATCACCTGTACATTTGATTAGCATAAATTAAAGTTCACGTAAATTTCAAAGTCATGGTTACCATGCACCAGTATGAATGAAAATTTGTTTTTGGACTAATATGGCCATAGGGAATCTAATTATGAAAACCGCATCTCTTTATCTTTCACGGAAAGAGAGTTACATATCATGTGCACATCACGTGTACATTCAATTAGCATAAATTAAAGTTTACGTAAATTTCAAAGTCATGGTTACCATGCACCTATATCAATAAAAATTTGTTTTCAGTCTAATATGGAAATGGGGAATCTAATTTTGAAAACCGCATCTCTTCCTCTTTTACGGGAAGCGAGTTACATACCATGTGCACATCACGTGTACATTTAATTAGCATAAATTAAAGTTCACGTAAATTTCAAAGTCATGGTTACCATGCACCTATATCAATAAAAATTTGTTTTCAGTCTAATATGGTAATGGGGAATCTAATTTTGAAAACCGCATCTCTTTATCTTTTACGGGAAGCGAGTTACATACCATGTGCACATCACGTGTACATTTAATTAGCATAAATTAAAGTTCACGTAAATTTCAAAGTCATGGTTACCATGCACCAGTATCAATAAAAATTTGTTTTTGGACTAATATGGCCATGGGGAATTTAATTTTGAAAACCGCATCTCTTTATCTTTTACGGAAAGCGAGTTGCATACCATGTGCACATCACCTGTACATTTAATTAGCATAAATTAAAGTTCACGTAAATTTCAAAGTCATGGTTACCATGCACCAGTATCAATAAAAATTTGTTTTTGGACTAATATGGCCATAGGGAATCTAATTTTGAAAACGGCATCTCTTCATCTTTGAGTTACATACCATGTGCACATCACGTGTACATTTAATTAGCATAAATTAAAGTTCACGTAAATTTCAAAGTCATGGTTACCATGCACCAATATCGATAAAAATTTGTTTTTAGACTAATATGGACATGGTGAATCTAATTTTGAAAACCGCATCTCCTTATCTTTTACGGAAAGCAAGTTGCATACCATGTGCACATCACCTGTACATTTGATTAGCATAAATTAAAGTTCACGTAAATTTCAAAGTCATGGTTACCATGCACCAATATCAATAAAAATTTGTTTTAAGACTAATATGGACATGGGGAATCTAATTTTGAAAACCGCATCTCTTTATCTTTCACGTGAAGCGAGTTACATACCATGTGCACATCACGTGTACATTTAATTAGCATAAATTAAAGTTCACGTAAATTTCAAAGTCATGGTTACCATGCACCAATATCAATAAAAATTTGTTTTTAGTCTAATATGGCCATGCGGAATGTAATTATAAAAACCGCATCTCTTCATCTTTCACGGAGAGCGAGTTACGTACCATGTGCACATCACGTGTACATTTAATTAGCATAAATTAAAGTTCACGTAAATTTCAAAGTCATGGTTACCATGCACCAGTATCAATGAAAATTTGTTTTTGGACTAATATGGCCATAGGGAATCTAATTTTCAAAACCCCATCTTTTTATCTATTACGGAAAGCGAGTTACATACCATGTGCCCATCACGTGTACATTTAATTAGCATAAATTAAAGTTCACTTAAATTTCAAAGTCATGGTTACCATGCGCCTATATCAATAAAAATTTGTTTTTAGTCTAATATGGCCATGGGGAATCTAATTATGAAAACCGCATCTCTTTATCTTTTACGGGAAGCGAGTTACATACCATGTGTAAATCACGTGTACATTTAATTAGCATAAATTAAAGTTCACGTAAATTTCAAAGTCATGGTTACCATGCACCAATATCGATAAAAATTTGTTTTTAGACTAATATGGACATGGGGAATCTAATTTTGAAAACCGCATCTCTTTATCTTTCACGGGAAGCGAGTTACATATCATGTGCACATCACGTGTACATTTAATTAGCATAAATTAAAGTTCACGTAAATTTCAAAGTCATGGTTACCATGCGCCTATATCAATAAAAATTTGTTTTTAGTCTAATATGGAAATGGGGAATCTAATTTTGAAAACCGCATCTCTTTATCTTTTACGGGAAGCGAGTTACATACCATGTGCACATCACGTGTACATTTAATTAGCATAAATTAAAGTTCACGTAAATTTCAAAGTCATGGTTACCATGCGCCTATATCAATAAAAATTTGTTTTTAGTCTAATATGGAAATGGGGAATCTAATTTTGAAAACCGCATCTCTTTATCTTTTACGGGAAGCGAGTTACATACCATGTGCACATCACGTGTACATTTAATTAGCATAAATTAAAGTTCACGTAAATTTCAAAGTCATGGTTACCATGCACCAATATCGATAAAAATTTGTTTTTAGACTAATATGGACATGGGGAATCTAATTTTGAAAACCGCATCTCTTTATCTTTCACGGGAAGCGAGTTACATATCATGTGCACATCACGTGTACATTTAATTAGCATAAATTAAAGTTCACGTAAATTTCAAAGTCATGGTTACCATGCACCTATATCAATAAAAATTTGTTTTCGGACTAATATGGACAAGGGGAATCTAATTTTGAAAACCGCATCTCTTTATCTTTCACGGGAAGCGAGTTACATATCATGTGCACATCACGTGTACATTTAATTAGCATAAATTAAAGTTCACGTAAATTTCAAAGTCATGGTTACCTTGCACCAGTATCAATGAAAATTTGTTTTCGGACTAATATGGCCATGGGGAATCTAATTTTAAAACCCGCATCTCTTTATCTTTTACGGAAAGCGAGTTACATACCATGTGCACATCACGTGTACATTTAATTAGCATAAATTAAAGTTCACGTAAATTTCAAAGTCATGGTTACCATGCGCCTATATCAATAAAAATTTGTTTTTAGTCTAATATGGAAATGGGGAATCTAATTTTGAAAACCGCATCTCTTTATCTTTTACGGGAAGCGAGTTACATACCATGTGCACATCACGTGTACATTTAATTAGCATAAATTAAAGTTCACGTAAATTTCAAAGTCATGGTTACCATGCACCAATATCGATAAAAATTTGTTTTTAGACTAATATGGACATGGGGAATCTAATTTTGAAAACCGCATCTCTTTATCTTTCACGGGAAGCGAGTTACATATCATGTGCACATCACGTGTACATTTAATTAGCATAAATTAAAGTTCACGTAAATTTCAAAGTCATGGTTACCTTGCACCAGTATCAATGAAAATTTGTTTTCGGACTAATATGGACAAGGGGAATCTAATTTTGAAAACCGCATCTCTTTATCTTTTACGGAAAGCGAGTTGCATACCATGTGCACATCACCTGTACATTTGATTAGCATAAATTAAAGTTCACGTAAATTTCAAAGTCATGGTTACCATGCACCAGTATCAATAAAAATTTGTTTTCGGACTAATATGGCCATGGGGAATCTAATTTTAAAACCCGCATCTCTTTATCTTTTACGGAAAGCGAGTTACATACCATGTGCACATCACCTGTACATTTGATTAGCATAAATTAAAGTTCACGTAAATTTCAAAGTCATGGTTACCTTGCACCAGTATCAATGAAAATTTGTTTTCGGACTAATATGGCCATGGGGAATCTAATTTTAAAACCCGCATCTCTTCATCTTTTACGGAAAGCGAGTTACATACCATGTGCACATCACGTGTACATTTAATTAGCATAAATTAAAGTTCACGTAAATTTCAAAGTCATGGTTACCTTGCACCAGTATCAATGAAAATTTGTTTCCGGACTAATATGGCCATGGGGAATCTAATTTTAAAACCCGCATCTCTTTATCTTTTACGGAAAGCGAGTTACATACCATGTGCACATCACCTGTACATTTGATTAGCATAAATTAAAGTTCACGTAAATTTCAAAGTCATGGTTACCATGCACCAGTATGAATGAAAATTTGTTTTTGGACTAATATGGCCATAGGGAATCTAATTATGAAAACCGCATCTCTTTATCTTTTACGGAAAGCGAGTTACATACCATGTGCACATCACGTGTACATTTAATTAGCATAAATTAAAGTTCACGTAAATTTCAAAGTCATGGTTACCTTGCACCAGTATCAATGAAAATTTGTTTCCGGACTAATATGGCCATGGGGAATCTAATTTTAAAACCCGCATCTCTTTATCTTTTACGGAAAGCGAGTTACATACCATGTGCACATCACCTGTACATTTGATTAGCATAAATTAAAGTTCACGTAAATTTCAAAGTCATGGTTACCATGCACCAGTATGAATGAAAATTTGTTTTTGGACTAATATGGCCATAGGGAATCTAATTATGAAAACCGCATCTCTTTATCTTTCACGGAAAGAGAGTTACATATCATGTGCACATCACGTGTACATTCAATTAGCATAAATTAAAGTTTACGTAAATTTCAAAGTCATGGTTACCATGCACCAGTATCAATAAAAATTTGTTTTTGGACTAATATGGCCATAGGGAATCTAATTATGAAAACCGCATCTCTTTATCTTTCACGGAAAGAGAGTTACATATCATGTGCACATCACGTGTACATTCAATTAGCATAAATTAAAGTTTACGTAAATTTCAAAGTCATGGTTACCATGCACCTATATCAATAAAAATTTGTTTTCAGTCTAATATGGAAATGGGGAATCTAATTTTGAAAACCGCATCTCTTCCTCTTTTACGGGAAGCGAGTTACATACCATGTGCACATCACGTGTACATTTAATTAGCATAAATTAAAGTTCACGTAAATTTCAAAGTCATGGTTACCATGCACCTATATCAATAAAAATTTGTTTTCAGTCTAATATGGTAATGGGGAATCTAATTTTGAAAACCGCATCTCTTTATCTTTTACGGGAAGCGAGTTACATACCATGTGCACATCACGTGTACATTTAATTAGCATAAATTAAAGTTCACGTAAATTTCAAAGTCATGGTTACCATGCACCAGTATCAATAAAAATTTGTTTTTGGACTAATATGGCCATGGGGAATTTAATTTTGAAAACCGCATCTCTTTATCTTTTACGGAAAGCGAGTTGCATACCATGTGCACATCACCTGTACATTTAATTAGCATAAATTAAAGTTCACGTAAATTTCAAAGTCATGGTTACCATGCACCAGTATCAATAAAAATTTGTTTTTGGACTAATATGGCCATAGGGAATCTAATTTTGAAAACGGCATCTCTTCATCTTTGAGTTACATACCATGTGCACATCACGTGTACATTTAATTAGCATAAATTAAAGTTCACGTAAATTTCAAAGTCATGGTTACCATGCACCAATATCGATAAAAATTTGTTTTTAGACTAATATGGACATGGTGAATCTAATTTTGAAAACCGCATCTCCTTATCTTTTACGGAAAGCGAGTTGCATACCATGTGCACATCACCTGTACATTTGATTAGCATAAATTAAAGTTCACGTAAATTTCAAAGTCATGGTTACCATGCACCAATATCAATAAAAATTTGTTTTAAGACTAATATGGACATGGGGAATCTAATTTTGAAAACCGCATCTCTTTATCTTTCACGTGAAGCGAGTTACATACCATGTGCACATCACGTGTACATTTAATTAGCATAAATTAAAGTTCACGTAAATTTCAAAGTCATGGTTACCATGCACCAATATCAATAAAAATTTGTTTTTAGTCTAATATGGCCATGCGGAATGTAATTATAAAAACCGCATCTCTTCATCTTTCACGGAGAGCGAGTTACGTACCATGTGCACATCACGTGTACATTTAATTAGCATAAATTAAAGTTCACGTAAATTTCAAAGTCATGGTTACCATGCACCAGTATCAATGAAAATTTGTTTTTGGACTAATATGGCCATAGGGAATCTAATTTTCAAAACCCCATCTTTTTATCTATTACGGAAAGCGAGTTACATACCATGTGCCCATCACGTGTACATTTAATTAGCATAAATTAAAGTTCACTTAAATTTCAAAGTCATGGTTACCATGCGCCTATATCAATAAAAATTTGTTTTTAGTCTAATATGGCCATGGGGAATCTAATTATGAAAACCGCATCTCTTTATCTTTTACGGGAAGCGAGTTACATACCATGTGCACATCACGTGTACATTTAATTAGCATAAATTAAAGTTCACGTAAATTTCAAAGTCATGGTTACCATGCACCAATATCGATAAAAATTTGTTTTTAGACTAATATGGACATGGGGAATCTAATTTTGAAAACCGCATCTCTTTATCTTTCACGGGAAGCGAGTTACATATCATGTGCACATCACGTGTACATTTAATTAGCATAAATTAAAGTTCACGTAAAATTCAAAGTCATGGTTACCATGCGCCTATATCAATAAAAATTTGTTTTTAGTCTAATATGGAAATGGGGAATCTAATTTTGAAAACCGCATCTCTTTATCTTTTACGGGAAGCGAGTTACATACCATGTGCACATCACGTGTACATTTAATTAGCATAAATTAAAGTTCACGTAAATTTCAAAGTCATGGTTACCATGCACCAATATCGATAAAAATTTGTTTTTAGACTAATATGGACATGGGGAATCTAATTTTGAAAACCGCATCTCTTTATCTTTCACGGGAAGCGAGTTACACATCATGTGCACATCACGTGTACATTTAATTAGCATAAATTAAAGTTCACGTAAATTTCAAAGTCATGGTTACCATGCACCTATATCAATAAAAATTTGTTTTCAGTCTAATATGGAAATGGGGAATCTAATTTTGAAAACCGCATCTCTTCATCTTTCACGTGAAGCGAGTTACATACCAAGTGCACATCACGTGTACATTTAATTAGCATAAATTAAAGTTCACGTAAATTTCAAAGTCATGGTTACCTTGCACCAGTATCAATGAAAATTTGTTTTCGGACTAATATGGACATGGGGAATCTAATTTTGAAAACCGCATCTCTTTATCTTTTACGGAAAGCGAGTTGCATACCATGTGCACATCACCTGTACATTTGATTAGCATAAATTAAAGTTCACGTAAATTTCAAAGTCATGGTTACCATGCACCAGTATGAATAAAAATTTGTTTTCGGACTAATATGGCCATGGGGAATCTAATTTTAAAACCCGCATCTCTTTATCTTTTACGGAAAGCGAGTTACATACCATGTGCACATCACCTGTACATTTGATTAGCATAAATTAAAGTTCACGTAAATTTCAAAGTCATGGTTACCTTGCACCAGTATCAATGAAAATTTGTTTTCGGACTAATATGGCCATGGGGAATCTAATTTTAAAACCCGCATCTCTTTATCTTTTACGGAAAGCGAGTTACATACCATGTGCACATCACCTGTACATTTGATTAGCATAAATTAAAGTTCACGTAAATTTCAAAGTCATGGTTACCATGCACCAGTATGAATGAAAATTTGTTTTTGGACTAATATGGCCATAGGGAATCTAATTATGAAAACCGCATCTCTTTATCTTTTACGGAAAGCGAGTTACATACCATGTGCACATCACGTGTACATTTAATTAGCATAAATTAAAGTTCACGTAAATTTCAAAGTCATGGTTACCTTGCACCAGTATCAATGAAAATTTGTTTCCGGACTAATATGGCCATGGGGAATCTAATTTTAAAACCCGCATCTCTTCATCTTTTACGGAAAGCGAGTTACATACCATGTGCACATCACGTGTACATTTAATTAGCATAAATTAAAGTTCACGTAAATTTCAAAGTCATGGTTACCTTGCACCAGTATCAATGAAAATTTGTTTCCGGACTAATATGGCCATGGGGAATCTAATTTTAAAACCCGCATCTCTTTATCTTTTACGGAAAGCGAGTTACATACCATGTGCACATCACCTGTACATTTGATTAGCATAAATTAAAGTTCACGTAAATTTCAAAGTCATGGTTACCATGCACCAGTATGAATGAAAATTTGTTTTTGGACTAATATGGCCATAGGGAATCTAATTATGAAAACCGCATCTCTTTATCTTTTACGGAAAGCGAGTTACATACCATGTGCACATCACGTGTACATTTAATTAGCATAAATTAAAGTTCACGTAAATTTCAAAGTCATGGTTACCTTGCACCAGTATCAATGAAAATTTGTTTCCGGACTAATATGGCCATGGGGAATCTAATTTTAAAACCCGCATCTCTTTATCTTTTACGGAAAGCGAGTTACATACCATGTGCACATCACCTGTACATTTGATTAGCATAAATTAAAGTTCACGTAAATTTCAAAGTCATGGTTACCATGCACCAGTATGAATGAAAATTTGTTTTTGGACTAATATGGCCATAGGGAATCTAATTATGAAAACCGCATCTCTTTATCTTTCACGGAAAGAGAGTTACATATCATGTGCACATCACGTGTACATTCAATTAGCATAAATTAAAGTTTACGTAAATTTCAAAGTCATGGTTACCATGCACCAGTATCAATAAAAATTTGTTTTTGGACTAATATGGCCATAGGGAATCTAATTATGAAAACCGCATCTCTTTATCTTTCACGGAAAGAGAGTTACATATCATGTGCACATCACGTGTACATTCAATTAGCATAAATTAAAGTTTACGTAAATTTCAAAGTCATGGTTACCATGCACCTATATCAATAAAAATTTGTTTTCAGTCTAATATGGAAATGGGGAATCTAATTTTGAAAACCGCATCTCTTTATCTTTTACGGAAAGCGAGTTGCATACCATGTGCACATCACCTGTACATTTAATTAGCATAAATTAAAGTTCACGTAAATTTCAAAGTCATGGTTACCATGCACCAGTATCAATAAAAATTTGTTTTTGGACTAATATGGCCATAGGGAATCTAATTTTGAAAACGGCATCTCTTCATCTTTGAGTTACATACCATGTGCACATCACGTGTACATTTAATTAGCATAAATTAAAGTTCACGTAAATTTCAAAGTCATGGTTACCATGCACCAATATCGATAAAAATTTGTTTTTAGACTAATATGGACATGGTGAATCTAATTTTGAAAACCGCATCTCCTTATCTTTTACGGAAAGCGAGTTGCATACCATGTGCACATCACCTGTACATTTGATTAGCATAAATTAAAGTTCACGTAAATTTCAAAGTCATGGTTACCATGCACCTATATCAATAAAAATTTGTTTTCAGTCTAATATGGTAATGGGGAATCTAATTTTGAAAACCGCATCTCTTTATCTTTTACGGAAAGCGAGTTGCATACCATGTGCACATCACCTGTACATTTAATTAGCATAAATTAAAGTTCACGTAAATTTCAAAGTCATGGTTACCATGCACCAGTATCAATAAAAATTTGTTTTTGGACTAATATGGCCATAGGGAATCTAATTTTGAAAACGGCATCTCTTCATCTTTGAGTTACATACCATGTGCACATCACGTGTACATTTAATTAGCATAAATTAAAGTTCACGTAAATTTCAAAGTCATGGTTACCATGCACCAATATCGATAAAAATTTGTTTTTAGACTAATATGGACATGGTGAATCTAATTTTGAAAACCGCATCTCCTTATCTTTTACGGAAAGCGAGTTGCATACCATGTGCACATCACCTGTACATTTGATTAGCATAAATTAAAGTTCACGTAAATTTCAAAGTCATGGTTACCATGCACCTATATCAATAAAAATTTGTTTTCAGTCTAATATGGTAATGGGGAATCTAATTTTGAAAACCGCATCTCTTTATCTTTTACGGGAAGCGAGTTACATACCATGTGCACATCACGTGTACATTTAATTAGCATAAATTAAAGTTCACGTAAATTTCAAAGTCATGGTTACCATGCACCTATATCAATAAAAATTTGTTTTCAGTCTAATATGGTAATGGGGAATCTAATTTTGAAAACCGCATCTCTTTATCTTTTACGGGAAGCGAGTTACATACCATGTGCACATCACGTGTACATTTAATTAGCATAAATTAAAGTTCACGTAAATTTCAAAGTCATGGTTACCTTGCACCAGTATCAATGAAAATTTGTTTCCGGACTAATATGGCCATGGGGAATCTAATTTTAAAACCCGCATCTCTTTATCTTTTACGGAAAGCGAGTTACATACCATGTGCACATCACCTGTACATTTGATTAGCATAAATTAAAGTTCACGTAAATTTCAAAGTCATGGTTACCATGCACCAGTATGAATGAAAATTTGTTTTTGGACTAATATGGCCATAGGGAATCTAATTATGAAAACCGCATCTCTTTATCTTTCACGGAAAGAGAGTTACATATCATGTGCACATCACGTGTACATTCAATTAGCATAAATTAAAGTTTACGTAAATTTCAAAGTCATGGTTACCATGCACCAGTATCAATAAAAATTTGTTTTTGGACTAATATGGCCATAGGGAATCTAATTATGAAAACCGCATCTCTTTATCTTTCACGGAAAGAGAGTTACATATCATGTGCACATCACGTGTACATTCAATTAGCATAAATTAAAGTTTACGTAAATTTCAAAGTCATGGTTACCATGCACCTATATCAATAAAAATTTGTTTTCAGTCTAATATGGAAATGGGGAATCTAATTTTGAAAACCGCATCTCTTCCTCTTTTACGGGAAGCGAGTTACATACCATGTGCACATCACGTGTACATTTAATTAGCATAAATTAAAGTTCACGTAAATTTCAAAGTCATGGTTACCATGCACCTATATCAATAAAAATTTGTTTTCAGTCTAATATGGTAATGGGGAATCTAATTTTGAAAACCGCATCTCTTTATCTTTTACGGGAAGCGAGTTACATACCATGTGCACATCACGTGTACATTTAATTAGCATAAATTAAAGTTCACGTAAATTTCAAAGTCATGGTTACCATGCACCAGTATCAATAAAAATTTGTTTTTGGACTAATATGGCCATGGGGAATTTAATTTTGAAAACCGCATCTCTTTATCTTTTACGGAAAGCGAGTTGCATACCATGTGCACATCACCTGTACATTTAATTAGCATAAATTAAAGTTCACGTAAATTTCAAAGTCATGGTTACCATGCACCAGTATCAATAAAAATTTGTTTTTGGACTAATATGGCCATAGGGAATCTAATTTTGAAAACGGCATCTCTTTATCTTTCACGTGAAGCGAGTTACATACCATGTGCACATCACGTGTACATTTAATTAGCATAAATTAAAGTTCACGTAAATTTCAAAGTCATGGTTACCATGCACCAATATCAATAAAAATTTGTTTTTAGTCTAATATGGCCATGCGGAATGTAATTATAAAAACCGCATCTCTTCATCTTTCACGGAGAGCGAGTTACGTACCATGTGCACATCACGTGTACATTTAATTAGCATAAATTAAAGTTCACGTAAATTTCAAAGTCATGGTTACCATGCACCAGTATCAATGAAAATTTGTTTTTGGACTAATATGGCCATAGGGAATCTAATTTTCAAAACCCCATCTTTTTATCTATTACGGAAAGCGAGTTACATACCATGTGCCCATCACGTGTACATTTAATTAGCATAAATTAAAGTTCACTTAAATTTCAAAGTCATGGTTACCATGCACCAGTATCAATAAAAATTTGTTTTTGGACTAATATGGCCATGGGGAATCTAATTTTGAAAACCGCGTCTCTTTATCTTTTACGGGAAGCGATTTACATACCATGTGTACATCACGTGTACTTTTAGTTAGCATAAATTAAAGTTCACGTAAATTTCAAAGTCATGGTTACCATGCACCAGTATCAATAAAAATTTGTTTTTGGACTAATATGGCCATGGGGAATCTAATTTTGAAAACCGCGTCTCTTTATCTTTTACGGGAAGCGAGTTACATACCATGTGCACATCACGTGTACATTTAATTAGCATAAATTATAGTTCACGTAAATTTCAAAGTCATGGTTACCTTGCACCAGTATCAATGAAAATTTGTTTTCGGACTAATATGGACATGGGGAATCTAATTTTGAAAACCGCATCTCTTTATCTTTCACGTGAAGCGAGTTACATACCATGTGCACATCACGTGTACATTTAATTAGCATAAATTAAAGTTCACGTAAATTTCAAAGTCATGGTTACCATGCACCAGTATCAATAAAAATTTGTTTTTGGACTAATATGGACATGGGGAATCTAATTTTGAAAACCGCATCTCTTTATCTTTTACGGGAAGCGATTTACATACCATGTGTACATCACGTGTACATTTAGTTAGCATAAATTAAAGTTCACGTAAATTTCAAAGTCATGGTTACCATGCACCAGTATCAATAAAAATTTGTTTTTGGACTAATATGGCCATGGGGAATCTAATTTTGAAAACCGCGTCTCTTTATCTTTTACGGGAAGCGATTTACATACCATGTGTACATCACGTGTACTTTTAGTTAGCATAAATTAAAGTTCACGTAAATTTCAAAGTCATGGTTACCATGCACCAGTATCAATAAAAATTTGTTTTTGGACTAATATGGCCATAGGGAATCTAATTTTGAAAACGGCATCTCTTCATCTTTGAGTTACATACCATGTGCACATCACGTGTACATTTAATTAGCATAAATTAAAGTTCACGTAAATTTCAAAGTCATGGTTACCATGCACCAATATCGATAAAAATTTGTTTTTAGACTAATATGGACATGGTGAATCTAATTTTGAAAACCGCATCGCTTTATCGTTCACGTGAAGCGAGTTACATACCATGTGCACATCACGTGTACATTTGATTAGCATAAATTAAAGTTCACGTAAATTTCAAAGTCATGGTTACCATGCACCAATATCAATAAAAATTTGTTTTAAGACTAATATGGACATGGGGAATCTAATTTTGAAAACCGCATCTCTTTATCTTTCACGTGAAGCGAGTTACATACCATGTGCACATCACGTGTACATTTAATTAGCATAAATTAAAGTTCACGTAAATTTCAAAGTCATGGTTACCATGCACCAATATCAATAAAAATTTGTTTTTAGTCTAATATGGCCATGCGGAATGTAATTATAAAAACCGCATCTCTTCATCTTTCACGGAGAGCGAGTTACGTACCATGTGCACATCACGTGTACATTTAATTAGCATAAATTACAGTTCACGTAAATTTCAAAGTCATGGTTACCATGCACCAGTATCAATGAAAATTTGTTTTTGGACTAATATGGCCATAGGGAATCTAATTTTCAAAACCCCATCTTTTTATCTATTACGGAAAGCGAGTTACATACCATGTGCCCATCACGTGTACATTTAATTAGCATAAATTAAAGTTCACTTAAATTTCAAAGTCATGGTTACCATGCGCCTATATCAATAAAAATTTGTTTTTAGTCTAATATGGCCATGGAAAATCTAATTATGAAAACCGCATCTCTTTATCTTTTACGGGAAGCGAGTTACATACCATGTGTAAATCACGTGTACATTTAATTAGCATAAATTAAAGTTCACGTAAATTTCAAAGTCATGGTTACCATGCACCAATATCGATAAAAATTTGTTTTTAGACTAATATGGACATGGGGAATCTAATTTTGAAAACCGCATCTCTTTATCTTTCACGGGAAGCGAGTTACATATCATGTGCACATCACGTGTACATTTAATTAGCATAAATTAAAGTTCACGTAAATTTCAAAGTCATGGTTACCATGCGCCTATATCAATAAAAATTTGTTTTTAGTCTAATATGGAAATGGGGAATCTAATTTTGAAAACCGCATCTCTTTATCTTTTACGGGAAGCGAGTTACATACCATGTGCACATCACGTGTACATTTAATTAGCATAAATTAAAGTTCACGTAAATTTCAAAGTCATGGTTACCATGCACCAATATCGATAAAAATTTGTTTTTAGACTAATATGGACATGGGGAATCTAATTTTGAAAACCGCATCTCTTTATCTTTCACGGGAAGCGAGTTACATATCATGTGCACATCACGTGTACATTTAATTAGCATAAATTAAAGTTCACGTAAATTTCAAAGTCATGGTTACCATGCACCTATATCAATAAAAATTTGTTTTCAGTCTAATATGGAAATGGGGAATCTAATTTTGAAAACCGCATCTCTTCATCTTTCACGTGAAGCGAGTTACATACCAAGTGCACATCACGTGTACATTTAATTAGCATAAATTAAAGTTCACGTAAATTTCAAAGTCATGGTTACCTTGCACCAGTATCAATGAAAATTTGTTTTCGGACTAATATGGACATGGGGAATCTAATTTTGAAAACCGCATCTCTTTATCTTTTACGGAAAGCGAGTTGCATACCATGTGCACATCACCTGTACATTTGATTAGCATAAATTAAAGTTCACGTAAATTTCAAAGTCATGGTTACCATGCACCAGTATCAATAAAAATTTGTTTTCGGACTAATATGGCCATGGGGAATCTAATTTTAAAACCCGCATCTCTTTATCTTTTACGGAAAGCGAGTTACATACCATGTGCACATCACCTGTACATTTGATTAGCATAAATTAAAGTTCACGTAAATTTCAAAGTCATGGTTACCTTGCACCAGTATCAATGAAAATTTGTTTTCGGACTAATATGGCCATGGGGAATCTAATTTTAAAACCCGCATCTCTTTATCTTTTACGGAAAGCGAGTTACATACCATGTGCACATCACGTGTACATTTAATTAGCATAAATTAAAGTTCACGTAAATTTCAAAGTCATGGTTACCTTGCACCAGTATCAATGAAAATTTGTTTCCGGACTAATATGGCCATGGGGAATCTAATTTTAAAACCCGCATCTCTTTATCTTTTACGGAAAGCGAGTTACATACCATGTGCACATCACCTGTACATTTGATTAGCATAAATTAAAGTTCACGTAAATTTCAAAGTCATGGTTACCATGCACCAGTATGAATGAAAATTTGTTTTTGGACTAATATGGCCATAGGGAATCTAATTATGAAAACCGCATCTCTTTATCTTTCACGGAAAGAGAGTTACATATCATGTGCACATCACGTGTACATTTAATTAGCATAAATTAAAGTTTACGTAAATTTCAAAGTCATGGTTACCATGCACCTATATCAATAAAAATTTGTTTTCAGTCTAATATGGAAATGGGGAATCTAATTTTGAAAACCGCATCTCTTCCTCTTTTACGGGAAGCGAGTTACATACCATGTGCACATCACGTGTACATTTAATTAGCATAAATTAAAGTTCACGTAAATTTCAAAGTCATGGTTACCATGCACCTATATCAATAAAAATTTGTTTTCAGTCTAATATGGAAATGGGGAATCTAAATCTAAATCCAACGAAAAAATTAATTCTTCAGGGTGAAAATCGAGGATATAAGTGTGAACTTATATCAGTTGATATCTCGGTGCATTTTTAAGCTAGCGCAAATCTGTTAACACAGATCAACGCAGCTTAAAAATCCGCATCGAATGCACTATACTACATTGAGAAACGCTTAATACAAAAATTAGTTATGATCGTTTGAAAAATGATGCATTAGTGTATGTTGAGTTTCCATGTACACTCAACATTGCTTCCAAAAACATTTTGACAAAAATTTTTTCGAAAAATTTCAAAATAATTTAGCAAAGAGTAGATGTTTTTAGATTCCTTCTTTCAAGGCAAAGACGATGGACAATGTTATTCAACGAAAAAATTAATTCTTCAGGGTGAAAATCGAGGATATAAGTGTGAACTTATATCAGTTGATATCTCGGTGCATTTTTAAGCTAGCGCAAATCTGATAACACAGATCGACGCAGCTTAACAATCCGCACCGAATGCACTATACTACATTGAGAAACGCTTAAAACAAAAATTAGTTATGATCGTTTGAAAAATGATGCATTAGTGTATGTTGAGTTTCCATGTACACTCAACATTGCTTCCAAAAACATTTTGACAAAAATTTTTTCGAAAAATTTCAAAATAATTTAGCAAAAAGTAGATGTTTTTAGATTTCTTTTTTCAAGGCAAAGACGATGGACAATGTTATTCAACGAAAAAATTAATTCTTCAGGGTGAAAATCGAGGATATATGTGTGAACTTATATCAGTTGATATCTCGGTGTATTTTTAAGCTAGCGCAAATCTGTTAACACAGATCAACGCAGCTTAAAAATCCGCATCGAATGCACTATACTACATTGAGAAACGCTTAATACAAAAATTAGTTATGATCGTTTGAAAAATGATGCATTAGTGTATGTTGAGTTTCCATGTACACTCAACATTGCTTCCAAAAACATTTTGACAAAAATTTTTTCGAAAAATTTCAAAATAATTTAGCAAAAAGTAGATGTTTTTAGATTCCTTATTTCAAGGCAAAGACGATGGACAATGTTATTCAACGAAAAAATTAATTCTTCAGGGTGAAAATCGAGGATATAAGTGTGAACTTATATCAGTTGATATCTCGGTGCATTTTTAAGCTAGCGCAAATCTGTTAACACAGATCAACGCAGCTTAAAAATCCGCATCGAATGCACTATACTACATTGAGAAACGCTTAATACAAAAATTAGTTATGATCGTTTGAAAAATGATGCATTAGTGTATGTTGAGTTTCCATGTACACTCAACATTGCTTCCAAAAACATTTTGACAAAAATTTTTTCGAAAAATTTCAAAATAATTTAGCAAAAAGTAGATGTTTTTAGATTCCTTTTTTCAAGGCAAAGACGATGGACAATGTTATTCAACGAAAAAATTAATTCTTCAGGGTGAAAATCGAGGATATAAGTGTGAACTTATATCAGTTGATATCTCGGTGCATTTTTAAGCTAGCGCAAATCTGTTAACACAGATCAACGCAGCTTAAAAATCCGCATCGAATGCACTATACTACATTGAGAAACGCTTAATACAAAAATTAGTTATGATCGTTTGAAAAATGATGCATTAGTGTATGTTGAGTTTCCATGTACACTCAACATTGCTTCCAAAAACATTTTGACAAAAATTTTTTCGAAAAATTTCAAAATAATTTAGCAAAAAGTAGATGTTTTTAGATTCCTTTTTTCAAGGCAAAGACGATGGATAATGTTATTCAACGAAAAAATTAATTCTTCAGGGTGAAAATCGAGGATATAAGTGTGAACTTATATCAGTTGATATCTCGGTGCATTTTTAAGCTAGCGCAAATCTGATAACACAGATCGACGCAGCTTAAAAATCCGCACCGAATGCACTATACTACATTGAGAAACGCTTAAAACAAAAATTAGTTATGATCGTTTGAAAAATGATGCATTAGTGTATGTTGAGTTTCCATGTACACTCAACATTGCTTCCAAAAACATTTTGACAAAAATTTTTTCGAAAAATTTCAAAATAATTTAGCAAAAAGTAGATGTTTTTAGATTCCTCTTTTCAAGGCAAAGACGATGGACAATGTTATTCAACGAAAAATTTAATTCTTCAGGGTGAAAATCGAGGATATAAGTGTGAACTTATATCAGTTGATATCTCGGTGCATTTTTAAGCTAGCGCAAATCTGTTAACACAGATCAACGCAGCTTAAAAATCCGCATCGAATGCACTATACTACATTGAGAGACGCTTAAAACAAAAATTAGTTATGATCGTTTGAAAAATGATGCATTAGTGTATGTTGAGTTTCCATGTACACTCAACATTGCTTCCAAAAACATTTTGACAAAAATTTTTTCGAAAAATTTCAAAATAATTTAGCAAAAAGTAGATGTTTTTAGATTTCTTTTTTCAAGGCAAAGACGATGGACAATGTTATTCAACGAAAAAATTAATTCTTCAGGGTGAAAATCGAGGATATAAGTGTGAACTTATATCAGTTGATATCTCGGTGCATTTTTAAGCTAGCGCAAATCTGTTAACACAGATCAACGCAGCTTAAAAATCCGCATCGAATGCACTATACTACAATGAGAAACGCTTAATACAAAAATTAGTTATGATCGTTTGAAACATGATGCATTGCTTCAACATTGCTTCCAAAAACATTTTGACAAAAATTTTTTCGAAAAATTTCAAAATAATTTAGCAAAAAGTAGATGTTTTTAGATTCCTTTTTTCAAGGCAAAGACGATGGACAATGTTATTCAACGAAAAAATTAATTCTTCAGGGTGAAAATCGAGGATATAAGTGTGAACTTATATCAGTTGATATCTCGGTGCATTTTTAAGCTAGCGCAAATCTGATAACACAGATCGACGCAGCTTAAAAATCCGCATCGAATGCACTATACTACATTGAAAAACGCTTAATACAAAAATTAGTTATGATCGTTTGAAAAATGATGCATTAGTGTATGTTGAGTTTCCATGTACACTCAACATTGCTTCCAAAAACATTTTGACAAAAATTTTTTCGAAAAATTTCAAAATAATTTAGCAAAAAGTAGATGTTTTTAGATTCCTTTTTTCAAGGCAAAGACGATGGACAATGTTATTCAACGAAAAAATTAATTCTTCAGGGTGAAAATCGAGGATAGAAGTGTGAACTTATATCAGTTGATATCTCGGTGCATTTTTAAGCTAGCGCAAATCTGTTAACACAGATCAACGCAGCTTAAAAATCCGCATCGAATGCACTATACTACATTGAGAAACGCTCAAAACAAAAATTAGTTATGATCGTTTGAAAAATGATGCATTAGTGTATGTTGAGTTTCCATGTACACTCAACATTGCTTCCAAAAACATTTTGACAAAAATTTTTTCGAAAAATTTCAAAATAATTTAGCAAAAAGTAGATGTTTTTAGATTCCTTTTTTCAAGGCAAAGACGATGGACAATGTTATTCAACGAAAAAATTAATTCTTCAGGGTGAAAATCGAGGATATAAGTGTGAACTTATATCAGTTGATATCTCGGTGCATTTTTAAGCTAGCGCAAATCTGATAACACAGATCGACGCAGCTTAACAATCCGCACCGAATGCACTATACTACATTGAGAAACGCTTAATACAAAAATTAGTTATGATCGTTTGAAAAATGATGCATTAGTGTATGTTGAGTTTCCATGTACACTCAACATTGCTTCCAAAAACATTTTGACAAAAATTTTTTCGAAAAATTTCAAAATAATTTAGCAAAAAGTAGATGTTTTTGATGCATTGCTTCAACATTGCTTCCAAAAACATTTTGACAAAAATTTTTTCGAAAAATTTCAAAATAATTTAGCAAAAAGTAGATGTTTTTAGATTCCTTTTTTCAAGGCAAAGACGATGGACAATGTTATTCAACGAAAAAATTAATTCTTCAGGGTGAAAATCGAGGATATAAGTGTGAACTTATATCAGTTGATATCTCGGTGCATTTTTAAGCTAGCGCAAATCTGATAACACAGATCGACGCAGCTTAAAAATCCGCATCGAATGCACTATACTACATTGAAAAACGCTTAATACAAAAATTAGTTATGATCGTTTGAAAAATGATGCATTAGTGTATGTTGAGTTTCCATGTACACTCAACATTGCTTCCAAAAACATTTTGACAAAAATTTTTTCGAAAAATTTCAAAATAATTTAGCAAAAAGTAGATGTTTTTAGATTCCTTTTTTTAAGGCAAAGACGATGGACAATGTTATTCAACGAAAAAATTAATTCTTCAGGGTGAAAATCGAGGATATAAGTGTGAACTTATATCAGTTGATATCTCGGTGCATTTTTAAGCTAGCGCAAATCTGATAACACAGATCGACGCAGCTTAAAAATCCGCATCGAATGCACTATACTATATTGAGAAACGCTTAATACAAAAATTAGTTATGATCGTTTGAAAAATGATGCATTAGTGTATGTTGAGTTTCCATGTACACTCAACATTGCTTCCAAAAACATTTTGACAAAAATTTTTTCGAAAAATTTCAAAATAATTTAGCAAAAAGTAGATGTTTTTAGATTCCTTTTTTCAAGGCAAAGACGATGGACAATGTTATTCAACGAAAAAATTAATTCTTCAGGGTGAAAATCGAGGATATAAGTGTGAACTTATATCAGTTGATATCTCGGTGCATTTTTAAGCTAGCGCAAATCTGTTAACACAGATCAACGCAGCTTAAAAATCCGCATCGAATGCACTATACTACATTGAGAAACGCTTAATACAAAAATTAGTTATGATCGTTTGAAAAATGATGCATTAGTGTATGTTGAGTTTCCATGTACACTCAACATTGCTTCCAAAAACATTTTGACAAAAATTTTTTCGAAAAATTTCAAAATAATTTAGCAAAGAGTAGATGTTTTTAGATTCCTTCTTTCAAGGCAAAGACGATGGACAATGTTATTCAACGAAAAAATTAATTCTTCAGGGTGAAAATCGAGGATATAAGTGTGAACTTATATCAGTTGATATCTCGGTGCATTTTTAAGCTAGCGCAAATCTGATAACACAGATCGACGCAGCTTAACAATCCGCACCGAATGCACTATACTACATTGAGAAACGCTTAAAACAAAAATTAGTTATGATCGTTTGAAAAATGATGCATTAGTGTATGTTGAGTTTCCATGTACACTCAACATTGCTTCCAAAAACATTTTGACAAAATTTTTTCGAAAAATTTCAAAATAATTTAGCAAAAAGTAGATGTTTTTAGATTTCTTTTTTCAAGGCAAAGACGATGGACAATGTTATTCAACGAAAAAATTAATTCTTCAGGGTGAAAATCGAGGATATATGTGTGAACTTATATCAGTTGATATCTCGGTGTATTTTTAAGCTAGCGCAAATCTGTTAACACAGATCAACGCAGCTTAAAAATCCGCATCGAATGCACTATACTACATTGAGAAACGCTTAATACAAAAATTAGTTATGATCGTTTGAAAAATGATGCATTAGTGTATGTTGAGTTTCCATGTACACTCAACATTGCTTCCAAAAACATTTTGACAAAAATTTTTTCGAAAAATTTCAAAATAATTTAGCAAAAAGTAGATGTTTTTAGATTCCTTATTTCAAGGCAAAGACGATGGACAATGTTATTCAACGAAAAAATTAATTCTTCAGGGTGAAAATCGAGGATATAAGTGTGAACTTATATCAGTTGATATCTCGGTGCATTTTTAAGCTAGCGCAAATCTGTTAACACAGATCAACGCAGCTTAAAAATCCGCATCGAATGCACTATACTACATTGAGAAACGCTTAATACAAAAATTAGTTATGATCGTTTGAAAAATGATGCATTAGTGTATGTTGAGTTTCCATGTACACTCAACATTGCTTCCAAAAACATTTTGACAAAAATTTTTTCGAAAAATTTCAAAATAATTTAGCAAAAAGTAGATGTTTTTAGATTCCTTTTTTCAAGGCAAAGACGATGGACAATGTTATTCAACGAAAAAATTAATTCTTCAGGGTGAAAATCGAGGATATAAGTGTGAACTTATATCAGTTGATATCTCGGTGCATTTTTAAGCTAGCGCAAATCTGTTAACACAGATCAACGCAGCTTAAAAATCCGCATCGAATGCACTATACTACATTGAGAAACGCTTAATACAAAAATTAGTTATGATCGTTTGAAAAATGATGCATTAGTGTATGTTGAGTTTCCATGTACACTCAACATTGCTTCCAAAAACATTTTGACAAAAATTTTTTCGAAAAATTTCAAAATAATTTAGCAAAAAGTAGATGTTTTTAGATTCCTTTTTTCAAGGCAAAGACGATGGATAATGTTATTCAACGAAAAAATTAATTCTTCAGGGTGAAAATCGAGGATATAAGTGTGAACTTATATCAGTTGATATCTCGGTGCATTTTTAAGCTAGCGCAAATCTGATAACACAGATCGACGCAGCTTAAAAATCCGCACCGAATGCACTATACTACATTGAGAGACGCTTAAAACAAAAATTAGTTATGATCGTTTGAAAAATGATGCATTAGTGTATGTTGAGTTTCCATGTACACTCAACATTGCTTCCAAAAACATTTTGACAAAAATTTTTTCGAAAAATTTCAAAATAATTTAGCAAAAAGTAGATGTTTTTAGATTTCTTTTTTCAAGGCAAAGACGATGGACAATGTTATTCAACGAAAAAATTAATTCTTCAGGGTGAAAATCGAGGATATAAGTGTGAACTTATATCAGTTGATATCTCGGTGCATTTTTAAGCTAGCGCAAATCTGTTAACACAGATCAACGCAGCTTAAAAATCCGCATCGAATGCACTATACTACAATGAGAAACGCTTAATACAAAAATTAGTTATGATCGTTTGAAACATGATGCATTGCTTCAACATTGCTTCCAAAAACATTTTGACAAAAATTTTTTCGAAAAATTTCAAAATAATTTAGCAAAAAGTAGATGTTTTTAGATTCCTTTTTTCAAGGCAAAGACGATGGACAATGTTATTCAACGAAAAAATTAATTCTTCAGGGTGAAAATCGAGGATATAAGTGTGAACTTATATCAGTTGATATCTCGGTGCATTTTTAAGCTAGCGCAAATCTGTTAACACAGATCAACGCAGCTTAAAAATCCGCATCGAATGCACTATACTACATTGAGAGACGCTTAAAACAAAAATTAGTTATGATCGTTTGAAAAATGATGCATTAGTGTATGTTGAGTTTCCATGTACACTCAACATTGCTTCCAAAAACATTTTGACAAAAATTTTTTCGAAAAATTTCAAAATAATTTAGCAAAAAGTAGATGTTTTTAGATTTCTTTTTTCAAGGCAAAGACGATGGACAATGTTATTCAACGAAAAAATTAATTCTTCAGGGTGAAAATCGAGGATATAAGTGTGAACTTATATCAGTTGATATCTCGGTGCATTTTTAAGCTAGCGCAAATCTGTTAACACAGATCAACGCAGCTTAAAAATCCGCATCGAATGCACTATACTACAATGAGAAACGCTTAATACAAAAATTAGTTATGATCGTTTGAAACATGATGCATTGCTTCAACATTGCTTCCAAAAACATTTTGACAAAAATTTTTTCGAAAAATTTCAAAATAATTTAGCAAAAAGTAGATGTTTTTAGATTCCTTTTTTCAAGGCAAAGACGATGGACAATGTTATTCAACGAAAAAATTAATTCTTCAGGGTGAAAATCGAGGATATAAGTGTGAACTTATATCAGTTGATATCTCGGTGCAATTTTAAGCTAGCGCAAATCTGATAACACAGATCGACGCAGCTTAAAAATCCGCACCGAATGCACTATACTACATTGAGAAACGCTTAAAACAAAAATTAGTTATGATCGTTTGAAAAATGATGCATTAGTGTATGTTGAGTTTCCATGTACACTCAACATTGCTTCCAAAAACATTTTGACAAAAATTTTTTCGAAAAATTTCAAAATAATTTAGCAAAAAGTAGATGTTTTTAGATTCCTCTTTTCAAGGCAAAGACGATGGACAATGTTATTCAACGAAAAATTTAATTCTTCAGGGTGAAAATCGAGGATATAAGTGTGAACTTATATCAGTTGATATCTCGGTGCATTTTTAAGCTAGCGCAAATCTGTTAACACAGATCAACGCAGCTTAAAAATCCGCATCGAATGCACTATACTACATTGAGAGACGCTTAAAACAAAAATTAGTTATGATCGTTTGAAAAATGATGCATTAGTGTATGTTGAGTTTCCATGTACACTCAACATTGCTTCCAAAAACATTTTGACAAAAATTTTTTCGAAAAATTTCAAAATAATTTAGCAAAAAGTAGATGTTTTTAGATTTCTTTTTTCAAGGCAAAGACGATGGACAATGTTATTCAACGAAAAAATTAATTCTTCAGGGTGAAAATCGAGGATATAAGTGTGAACTTATATCAGTTGATATCTCGGTGCATTTTTAAGCTAGCGCAAATCTGTTAACACAGATCAACGCAGCTTAAAAATCCGCATCGAATGCACTATACTACAATGAGAAACGCTTAATACAAAAATTAGTTATGATCGTTTGAAACATGATGCATTGCTTCAACATTGCTTCCAAAAACATTTTGACAAAAATTTTTTCGAAAAATTTCAAAATAATTTAGCAAAAAGTAGATGTTTTTAGATTCCTTTTTTCAAGGCAAAGACGATGGACAATGTTATTCAACGAAAAAATTAATTCTTCAGGGTGAAAATCGAGGATATAAGTGTGAACTTATATCAGTTGATATCTCGGTGCATTTTTAAGCTAGCGCAAATCTGTTAACACAGATCAACGCAGCTTAAAAATCCGCATCGAATGCACTATACTACATTGAGAAACGCTTAATACAAAAATTAGTTATGATCGTTTGAAAAATGATGCATTAGTGTATGTTGAGTTTCCATGTACACTCAACATTGCTTCCAAAAACATTTTGACAAAAATTTTTTCGAAAAATTTCAAAATAATTTAGCAAAAAGTAGATGTTTTTAGATTCCTTTTTTCAAGGCAAAGACGATGGACATTGTTATTCAACGAAAAAATTAATTCTTCAGGGTGAAAATCGAGGATAGAAGTGTGAACTTATATCAGTTGATATCTCGGTGCATTTTTAAGCTAGCGCAAATCTGTTAACACAGATCAACGCAGCTTAAAAATCCGCATCGAATGCACTATACTACATTGAGAAACGCTCAAAACAAAAATTAGTTATGATCGTTTGAAAAATGATGCATTAGTGTATGTTGAGTTTCCATGTACACTCAACATTGCTTCCAAAAACATTTTGACAAAAATTTTTTCGAAAAATTTCAAAATAATTTAGCAAAAAGTAGATGTTTTTAGATTCCTTTTTTTCAAGGCAAAGACGATGGACGATGTTATTCAACGAAAAAATTAATTCTTCAGGGTGAAAATCGAGGATAGAAGTGTGAACTTATATCAGTTGATATCTCGGTGCATTTTTAAGCTAGCGCAAATCTGTTAACACAGATCAACGCAGCTTAAAAATCCGCATCGAATGCACTATACTACATTGAGAAACGCTCAAAACAAAAATTAGTTATGATCGTTTGAAAAATGATGCATTAGTGTATGTTGAGTTTCCATGTACACTCAACATTGCTTCCAAAAACATTTTGACAAAAATTTTTTCGAAAAATTTCAAAATAATTTAGCAAAAAGTAGATGTTTTTAGATTCCTTTTTTTCAAGGCAAAGACGATGGACGATGTTATTCAACGAAAAAATTAATTCTTCAGGGTGAAAATCGAGGATATAAGTGTGAACTTATATCAGTTGATATCTCGGTGCAATTTTAAGCTAGCGCAAATCTGATAACACAGATCGACGCAGCTTAAAAATCCGCATCGAATGCACTATACTACATTGAGAAACGCTTAATACAAAAATTAGTTATGATCGTTTGAAACATGATGCATTGCTTCAACATTGCTTCCAAAAACATTTTGACAAAAATTTTTTCGAAAAATTTCAAAATAATTTAGCAAAAAGTAGATGTTTTTAGATTCCTTTTTTCAAGGCAAAGACGATGGACAATGTTATTCAACGAAAAAATTAATTCTTCAGGGTGAAAATCGAGGATATAAGTGTGAACTTATATCAGTTGATATCTCGGTGCAATTTTAAGCTAGCGCAAATCTGATAACACAGATCGACGCAGCTTAAAAATCCGCATCGAATGCACTATACTACATTGAGAAACGCTTAATACAAAAATTAGTTATGATCGTTTGAAACATGATGCATTGCTTCAACATTGCTTCCAAAAACATTTTGACAAAAATTTTTTCGAAAAATTTCAAAATAATTTAGCAAAAAGTAGATGTTTTTGATGCATTGCTTCAACATTGCTTCCAAAAACATTTTGACAAAAATTTTTTCGAAAAATTTCAAAATAATTTAGCAAAAAGTAGATGTTTTTAGATTCCTTTTTTCAAGGCAAAGACGATGGACAATGTTATTCAACGAAAAAATTAATTCTTCAGGGTGAAAATCGAGGATATAAGTGTGAACTTATATCAGTTGATATCTCGGTGCATTTTTAAGCTAGCGCAAATCTGATAACACAGATCGACGCAGCTTAAAAATCCGCATCGAATGCACTATACTACATTGAAAAACGCTTAATACAAAAATTAGTTATGATCGTTTGAAAAATGATGCATTAGTGTATGTTGAGTTTCCATGTACACTCAACATTGCTTCCAAAAACATTTTGACAAAAATTTTTTCGAAAAATTTCAAAATAATTTAGCAAAAAGTAGATGTTTTTAGATTCCTTTTTTCAAGGCAAAGACGATGGACAATGTTATTCAACGAAAAAATTAATTCTTCAGGGTGAAAATCGAGGATAGAAGTGTGAACTTATATCAGTTGATATCTCGGTGCATTTTTAAGCTAGCGCAAATCTGTTAACACAGATCAACGCAGCTTAAAAATCCGCATCGAATGCACTATACTACATTGAGAAACGCTCAAAACAAAAATTAGTTATGATCGTTTGAAAAATGATGCATTAGTGTATGTTGAGTTTCCATGTACACTCAACATTGCTTCCAAAAACATTTTGACAAAAATTTTTTCGAAAAATTTCAAAATAATTTAGCAAAAAGTAGATGTTTTTAGATTCCTTTTTTCAAGGCAAAGACGATGGACAATGTTATTCAACGAAAAAATTAATTCTTCAGGGTGAAAATCGAGGATATAAGTGTGAACTTATATCAGTTGATATCTCGGTGCATTTTTAAGCTAGCGCAAATCTGATAACACAGATCGACGCAGCTTAACAATCCGCACCGAATGCACTATACTACATTGAGAAACGCTTAATACAAAAATTAGTTATGATCGTTTGAAAAATGATGCATTAGTGTAAGTTGAGTTTCCATGTACACTCAACATTGCTTCCAAAAACATTTTGACAAAAATTTTTTCGAAAAATTTCAAAATAATTTAGCAAAAAGTAGATGTTTCTAGATTCCTTTTTTCAAGGCAAAGACGATGGACAATGTTATTCAACGAAAAAATTAATTCTTCAGGGTGAAAATCGAGGATATAAGTGTGAACTTATATCAGTTGATATCTCGGTGCATTTTTAAGCTAGCGCAAATCTGTTAACACAGATCAACGCAGCTTAAAAATCCGCATCGAATGCACTATACTACATTGAGAAACGCTTAATACAAAAATTAGTTATGATCGTTTGAAAAATGATGCATTAGTGTATGTTGAGTTTCCATGTACACTCAACATTGCTTCCAAAAACATTTTGACAAAAATTTTTTCGAAAAATTTCAAAATAATTTAGCAAAAAGTAGATGTTTTTAGATTCCTTTTTTCAAGGCAAAGACGATGGACAATGTTATTCAACGAAAAAATTAATTCTTCAGGGTGAAAATCGAGGATATAAGTGTGAACTTATATCAGTTGATATCTCGGTGCATTTTTAAGCTAGCGCAAATCTGATAACACAGATCGACGCAGCTTAACAATCCGCACCGAATGCACTATACTACATTGAGAAACGCTTAATACAAAAATTAGTTATGATCGTTTGAAAAATGATGCATTAGTGTAAGTTGAGTTTCCATGTACACTCAACATTGCTTCCAAAAACATTTTGACAAAAATTTTTTCGAAAAATTTCAAGATAATTTAGCAAAAAGTAGATGTTTTTAGATTCCTTTTTTCAAGGCAAAGACGATGGACAATGTTATTCAACGAAAAAATTAATTCTTCAGGGTGAAAATCGAGGATATAAGTGTGAACTTATATCAGTTGATATCTCGGTGCATTTTTAAGCTAGCGCAAATCTGTTAACACAGATCAACGCAGCTTAAAAATCCGCATCGAATGCACTATACTACATTGAGAAACGCTTAATACAAAAATTAGTTATGATCGTTTGAAAAATGATGCATTAGTGTATGTTGAGTTTCCATGTACACTCAACATTGCTTCCAAAAACATTTTGACAAAAATTTTTTCGAAAAATTTCAAAATAATTTAGCAAAAAGTAGATGTTTTTAGATTCCTTTTTTCAAGGCAAAGACGATGGACAATGTTATTCAACGAAAAAATTAATTCTTCAGGGTGAAAATCGAGGATATAAGTGTGAACTTATATCAGTTGATATCTCGGTGCATTTTTAAGCTAGCGCAAATCTGTTAACACAGATCAACGCAGCTTAAAAATCCGCATCGAATGCACTATACTACATTGAGAAACGCTTAATACAAAAATTAGTTATGATCGTTTGAAAAATGATGCATTAGTGTATGTTGAGTTTCCATGTACACTCAACATTGCTTCCAAAAACATTTTGACAAAAATTTTTTCGAAAAATTTCAAAATAATTTAGCAAAAAGTAGATGTTTTTAGATTCCTTTTTTCAAGGCAAAGACGATGGACAATGTTATTCAACGAAAAAATTAATTCTTCAGGGTGAAAATCGAGGATATAAGTGTGAACTTATATCAGTTGATATCTCGGTGCATTTTTAAGCTAGCGCAAATCTGTTAACACAGATCAACGCAGCTTAAAAATCCGCATCGAATGCACTATACTACATTGAGAAACGCTTAATACAAAAATTAGTTATGATCGTTTGAAAAATGATGCATTAGTGTATGTTGAGTTTCCATGTACACTCAACATTGCTTCCAAAAACATTTTGACAAAAATTTTTTCGAAAAATTTCAAAATAATTTAGCAAAAAGTAGATGTTTTTAGATTCCTTTTTTCAAGGCAAAGACGATGGACAATGTTATTCAACGAAAAAATTAATTCTTCAGGGTGAAAATCGAGGATATAAGTGTGAAATTATATCAGTTGATATCTCGGTGTATTTTTAAGCTAGCGCAAATCTGTTAACACAGATCAACGCAGCTTAAAAATCCGCATCGAATGCACTATACTACATTGAGAAACGCTCAATACAAAATTTAGTTATGATCGTTTGAAAAATGATGCATTAGTGTATGTTGAGTTTCCATGTACACTCAACATTGCTTCCAAAAACATTTTGACAAAAATTTTTTCGAAAAATTTCAAAATAATTTAGCAAAAAGTAGATGTTTTTAGATTCCTTTTTTCAAGGCAAAGACGATGGACAATGTTATTCAACGAAAAAATTAATTCTTCAGGGTGAAAATCGAGGATATAAGTGTGAACTTATATCAGTTGATATCTCTCGGTGCATTTTTAAGCTAGCGCAAATCTGTTAACACAGATCAACGCAGCTTAAAAATCCGCATCGAATGCACTATACTACATTGAGAAACGCTTAAAACAAAAATTAGTTATGATCGTTTGAAAAATGATGCATTAGTGTATGTTGAGTTTCCATGTACACTCAACATTGCTTCCAAAAACATTTTGACAAAAATTTTTTCGAAAAATTTCAAAATAATTTAGCAAAAAGTAGATGTTTTTAGATTCCTTTTTTCAAGGCAAAGACGATGGACAATGTTATTCAACGAAAAAATTAATTCTTCAGGGTGAAAATCGAGGATATAAGTGTGAACTTATATCAGTTGATATCTCGGTGCAATTTTAAGCTAGCGCAAAACTGATAACACAGATCGACGCAGCTTAAAAATCCGCATCGAATGCACTATACTACATTGAGAAACACTTAATACAAAAATTAGTTATGATCGTTTGAAACATGATGCATTAGTGTATGTTGAGTTTCCATGTACACTCAACATTGCTTCCAAAAACATTTTGACAAAAATTTTTTCGAAAAATTTCAAAATAATTTAGCAAAAAGTAGATGTTTTTAGATTCCTTTTTTCAAGGCAAAGACGATGGACAATGTTATTCAACGAAAAAATTAATTCTTCAGGGTGAAAATCGAGGATATAAGTGTGAACTTATATCAGTTGATATCTCTCGGTGCATTTTTAAGCTAGCGCAAATCTGTTAACACAGATCAACGCAGCTTAAAAATCCGCATCGAATGCACTATACTACATTGAGAAACGCTTAAAACAAAAATTAGTTATGATCGTTTGAAAAATGATGCATTAGTGTATGTTGAGTTTCCATGTACACTCAACATTGCTTCCAAAAACATTTTGACAAAAATTTTTTCGAAAAATTTCAAAATAATTTAGCAAAAAGTAGATGTTTTTAGATTCCTTTTTTCAAGGCAAAGACGATGGACAATGTTATTCAACGAAAAAATTAATTCTTCAGGGTGAAAATCGAGGATATAAGTGTGAACTTATATCAGTTGATATCTCGGTGCAATTTTAAGCTAGCGCAAAACTGATAACACAGATCGACGCAGCTTAAAAATCCGCATCGAATGCACTATACTACATTGAGAAACGCTTAATACAAAAATTAGTTATGATCGTTTGAAACATGATGCATTAGTGTATGTTGAGTTTCCATGTACACTCAACATTGCTTCCAAAAACATTTTGACAAAAATTTTTTCGAAAAATTTCAAAATAATTTAGCAAAAAGTAGATGTTTTTAGATTCCTTTTTTCAAGGCAAAGACGATGGACAATGTTATTCAACGAAAAAATTAATTCTTCAGGGTGAAAATCGAGGATATAAGTGTGAACTTATATCAGTTGATATCTCGGTGTATTTTTAAGCTAGCGCAAATCTGTTAACACAGATCAACGCAGCTTAAAAATCCGCATCGAATGCACTATACTATATTGAGAAACGCTCAATACAAAATTTAGTTATGATCGTTTGAAAAATGATGCATTAGTGTATGTTGAGTTTCCATGTACACTCAACATTGCTTCCAAAAACATTTTGACAAAAATTTTTTCGAAAAATTTCAAAATAATTTAGCAAAAAGTAGATGTTTTTAGATTCCTTTTTTCAAGGCAAAGACGATGGACAATGTTATTCAACGAAAAAATTAATTCTTCAGGGTGAAAATCGAGGATATAAGTGTGAACTTATATCAGTTGATATCTCTCGGTGCATTTTTAAGCTAGCGCAAATCTGTTAACACAGATCAACGCAGCTTAAAAATCCGCATCGAATGCACTATACTACATTGAGAAACGCTTAAAACAAAAATTAGTTATGATCGTTTGAAAAATGATGCATTAGTGTATGTTGAGTTTCCATGTACACTCAACATTGCTTCCAAAAACATTTTGACAAAAATTTTTTCGAAAAATTTCAAAATAATTTAGCAAAAAGTAGATGTTTTTAGATTCCTTTTTTCAAGGCAAAGACGATGGACAATGTTATTCAACGAAAAAATTAATTCTTCAGGGTGAAAATCGAGGATATAAGTGTGAACTTATATCAGTTGATATCTCGGTGTATTTTTAAGCTAGCGCAAATCTGTTAACACAGATCAACGCAGCTTAAAAATCCGCATCGAATGCACTATACTACATTGAGAAACGCTTAATACAAAAATTAGTTATGATCGTTTGAAACATGATGCATTGCTTCAACATTGCTTCCAAAAACATTTTGACAAAAATTTTTTCGAAAAATTTCAAAATAATTTAGCAAAAAGTAGATGTTTTTAGATTCCTTTTTTCAAGGCAAAGACGATGGACAATGTTATTCAACGAAAAAATTAATTCTTCAGGGTGAAAATCGAGGATATAAGTGTGAACTTATATTAGTTGATATCTCGGTGCAATTTTAAGCTAGCGCAAATCTGATAACACAGATCGACGCAGCTTAAAAATCCGCATCGAATGCACTATACTACATTGAGAAACGCTTAATACAAAAATTAGTTATGATCGTTTGAAACATGATGCATTGCTTCAACATTGCTTCCAAAAACATTTTGACAAAAATTTTTTCGAAAAATTTCAAAATAATTTAGCAAAAAGTAGATGTTTTTAGATTCCTTTTTTCAAGGCAAAGACGATGGACAATGTTATTCAACGAAAAAATTAATTCTTCAGGGTGAAAATCGAGGATATAAGTGTGAACTTATATCAGTTGATATCTCTCGGTGCATTTTTAAGCTAGCGCAAATCTGTTAACACAGATCAACGCAGCTTAAAAATCCGCATCGAATGCACTATACTACATTGAGAAACGCTTAAAACAAAAATTAGTTATGATCGTTTGAAAAATGATGCATTAGTGTATGTTGAGTTTCCATGTACACTCAACATTGCTTCCAAAAACATTTTGACAAAAATTTTTTCGAAAAATTTCAAAATAATTTAGCAAAAAGTAGATGTTTTTAGATTCCTTTTTTCAAGGCAAAGACGATGGACAATGTTATTCAACGAAAAAATTAATTCTTCAGGGTGAAAATCGAGGATATAAGTGTGAACTTATATCAGTTGATATCTCGGTGTATTTTTAAGCTAGCGCAAATCTGTTAACACAGATCAACGCAGCTTAAAAATCCGCATCGAATGCACTATACTACATTGAGAAATGCTTAATACAAAAATTAGTTATGATCGTTTGAAAAATGATGCATTAGTGTATGTTGAGTTTCCATGTACACTCAACATTGCTTCCAAAAACATTTTGACAAAAATTTTTTCGAAAAATTTCAAAATAATTTAGCAAAAAGTAGATGTTTTTAGATTCCTTTTTTCAAGGCAAAGACGATGGACAATGTTATTCAACGAAAAAATTAATTCTTCAGGGTGAAAATCGAGGATAGAAGTGTGAACTTATATCAGTTGATATCTCGGTGCATTTTTAAGCTAGCGCAAATCTGTTAACACAGATCAACGCAGCTTAAAAATCCGCATCGAATGCACTATACTACATTGAGAAACGCTCAAAACAAAAATTAGTTATGATCGTTTGAAAAATGATGCATTAGTGTATGTTGAGTTTCCATGTACACTCAACATTGCTTCCAAAAACATTTTGACAAAAATTTTTTCGAAAAATTTCAAAATAATTTAGCAAAAAGTAGATGTTTTTAGATTCCTTTTTTTCAAGGCAAAGACGATGGACAATGTTATTCAACGAAAAAATTAATTCTTCAGGGTGAAAATCGAGGATATAAGTGTGAACTTATATCAGTTGATATCTCGGTGCAATTTTAAGCTAGCGCAAAACTGATAACACAGATCGACGCAGCTTAAAAATCCGCATCGAATGCACTATACTACATTGAGAAACGCTTAATACAAAAATTAGTTATGATCGTTTGAAAAATGATGCATTGCTTCAACATTGCTTCCAAAAACATTTTGACAAAAATTTTTTCGAAAAATTTCAAAATAATTTAGCAAAAAGTAGATGTTTTTAGATTCCTTTTTTCAAGGCAAAGACGATGGACAATGTTATTCAACGAAAAAATTAATTCTTCAGGGTGAAAATCGAGGATATAAGTGTGAACTTATATCAGTTGATATCTCTCGGTGCATTTTTAAGCTAGCGCAAATCTGTTAACACAGATCAACGCAGCTTAAAAATCCGCATCGAATGCACTATACTACATTGAGAAACGCTTAAAACAAAAATTAGTTATGATCGTTTGAAAAATGATGCATTAGTGTATGTTGAGTTTCCATGTACACTCAACATTGCTTCCAAAAACATTTTGACAAAAATTTTTTCGAAAAATTTCAAAATAATTTAGCAAAAAGTAGATGTTTTTAGATTCCTTTTTTCAAGGCAAAGACGATGGACAATGTTATTCAACGAAAAAATTAATTCTTCAGGGTGAAAATCGAGGATATAAGTGTGAACTTATATCAGTTGATATCTCGGTGTATTTTTAAGCTAGCGCAAATCTGTTAACACAGATCAACGCAGCTTAAAAATCCGCATCGAATGCACTATACTACATTGAGAAATGCTTAATACAAAAATTAGTTATGATCGTTTGAAAAATGATGCATTAGTGTATGTTGAGTTTCCATGTACACTCAACATTGCTTCCAAAAACATTTTGACAAAAATTTTTTCGAAAAATTTCAAAATAATTTAGCAAAAAGTAGATGTTTTTAGATTCCTTTTTTCAAGGCAAAGACGATGGACAATGTTATTCAACGAAAAAATTAATTCTTCAGGGTGAAAATCGAGGATAGAAGTGTGAACTTATATCAGTTGATATCTCGGTGCATTTTTAAGCTAGCGCAAATCTGTTAACACAGATCAACGCAGCTTAAAAATCCGCATCGAATGCACTATACTACATTGAGAAACGCTCAAAACAAAAATTAGTTATGATCGTTTGAAAAATGATGCATTAGTGTATGTTGAGTTTCCATGTACACTCAACATTGCTTCCAAAAACATTTTGACAAAAATTTTTTCGAAAAATTTCAAAATAATTTAGCAAAAAGTAGATGTTTTTAGATTCCTTTTTTTCAAGGCAAAGACGATGGACAATGTTATTCAACGAAAAAATTAATTCTTCAGGGTGAAAATCGAGGATATAAGTGTGAACTTATATCAGTTGATATCTCGGTGCAATTTTAAGCTAGCGCAAAACTGATAACACAGATCGACGCAGCTTAAAAATCCGCATCGAATGCACTATACTACATTGAGAAACGCTTAATACAAAAATTAGTTATGATCGTTTGAAACATGATGCATTGCTTCAACATTGCTTCCAAAAACATTTTGACAAAAATTTTTTCGAAAAATTTCAAAATAATTTAGCAAAAAGTAGATGTTTTTGATGCATTGCTTCAACATTGCTTCCAAAAACATTTTGACAAAAATTTTTCGAAAAATTTCAAAATAATTTAGCAAAAAGTAGATGTTTTTAGATTCCTTTTTTCAAGGCAAAGACGATGGACAATGTTATTCAACGAAAAAATTAATTCTTCAGGGTGAAAATCGAGGATATAAGTGTGAACTTATATCAGTTGATATCTCGGTGCATTTTTAAGCTAGCGCAAATCTGATAACACAGATCGACGCAGCTTAAAAATCCGCATCGAATGCACTATACTACATTGAGAAACGCTTAATACAAAAATTAGTTATGATCGTTTGAAACATGATGCATTGCTTCAACATTGCTTCCAAAAACATTTTGACAAAAATTTTTTCGAAAAATTTCAAAATAATTTAGCAAAAAGTAGATGTTTTTAGATTCCTTTTTTCAAGGCAAAGACGATGGACAATGTTATTCAACGAAAAAATTAATTCTTCAGGGTGAAAATCGAGGATATAAGTGTGAACTTATATCAGTTGATATCTCGGTGCATTTTTAAGCTAGCGCAAATCTGATAACACAGATCAACGCAGCTTAAAAATCCGCATCGAATGCACTATACTACATTGAGAAACGCTCAAAACAAAAATTAGTTATGATCGTTTGAAAAATGATGCATTAGTGTATGTTGAGTTTCCATGTACACTCAACATTGCTTCCAAAAACATTTTGACAAAAATTTTTTCGAAAAATTTCAAAATAATTTAGCAAAAAGTAGATGTTTTTAGTTTCCTTTTTTCAAGGAAAAGACGATGGACAATGTTATTCAACGAAAAAATTAATTCTTCAGGGTGAAAATCGAGGATATAAGTGTGAACTTATATCAGTTGATATCTCGGTGCATTTTTAAGCTAGCGCAAATCTGATAACACAGATCAACGCAGCTTAAAAATCCGCATCGAATGCACTATACTACATTGAGAAACGCTCAAAACAAAAATTAGTTATGATCGTTTGAAAAATGATGCATTAGTGTATGTTGAGTTTCCATGTACACTCAACATTGCTTCCAAAAACATTTTGACAAAAATTTTTTCGAAAAATTTCAAAATAATTTAGCAAAAAGTAGATGTTTTTAGTTTCCTTTTTTCAAGGAAAAGACGATGGACAATGTTATTCAACGAAAAAATTAATTCTTCAGGGTGAAAATCGAGGATATAAGTGTGAACTTATATCAGTTGATATCTCGGTGCATTTTTAAGCTAGCGCAAATCTGATAACACAGATCAACGCAGCTTAAAAATCCGCATCGAATGCACTATACTACATTGAGAAACGCTCAAAACAAAAATTAGTTATGATCGTTTGAAAAATGATGCATTAGTGTATGTTGAGTTTCCATGTACACTCAACATTGCTTCCAAAAACATTTTGACAAAAATTTTTTCGAAAAATTTCAAAATAATTTAGCAAAAAGTAGATGTTTTTAGTTTCCTTTTTTCAAGGAAAAGACGATGGACAATGTTATTCAACGAAAAAATTAATTCTTCAGGGTGAAAATCGAGGATATAAGTGTGAACTTATATCAGTTGATATCTCGGTGCATTTTTAAGCTAGCGCAAATCTGATAACACAGATCGACGCAGCTTAAAAATCCGCATCGAATGCACTATACTACATTGAGAAACGCTTAATACAAAAATTAGTTATGATCGTTTGAAACATGATGCATTGCTTCAACATTGCTTCCAAAAACATTTTGACAAAAATTTTTTCGAAAAATTTCAAAATAATTTAGCAAAAAGTAGATGTTTTTGATGCATTGCTTCAACATTGCATCCAAAAACATTTTGACAAAAATTTTTTCGAAAAATTTCAAAATAATTTAGCAAAAAGTAGATGTTTTTAGATTCCTTTTTTCAAGGCAAAGACGATGGACAATGTTATTCAACGAAAAAATTAATTCTTCAGGGTGAAAATCGAGGATATAAGTGTGAACTTATATCAGTTGATATCTCGGTGCATTTTTAAGCTAGCGCAAATCTGATAACACAGATCGACGCAGCTTAAAAATCCGCATCGAATGCACTATACTACATTGAGAAACGCTTAATACAAAAATTAGTTATGATCGTTTGAAAAATGATGCATTAGTGTATGTTGAGTTTCCATGTACACTCAACATTGCTTCCAAAAACATTTTGACAAAAATTTTTTCGAAAAATTTCAAAATAATTTAGCAAAAAGTAGATGTTTTTAGTTTCCTTTTTTCAAGGAAAAGACGATGGACAATGTTATTCAACGAAAAAATTAATTCTTCAGGGTGAAAATCGAGGATATAAGTGTGAACTTATATCAGTTGATATCTCGGTGCATTTTTAAGCTAGCGCAAATCTGATAACACAGATCGACGCAGCTTAAAAATCCGCATCGAATGCACTATACTACATTGAGAAACGCTTAATACAAAAATTAGTTATGATCGTTTGAAACATGATGCATTGCTTCAACATTGCTTCCAAAAACATTTTGACAAAAATTTTTTCGAAAAATTTCAAAATAATTTAGCAAAAAGTAGATGTTTTTGATGCATTGCTTCAACATTGCATCCAAAAACATTTTGACAAAAATTTTTTCGAAAAATTTCAAAATAATTTAGCAAAAAGTAGATGTTTTTAGATTCCTTTTTTCAAGGCAAAGACGATGGACAATGTTATTCAACAAAAAAATTAATTCTTCAGGGTGAAAATCGAGGATATAAGTGTGAACTTATATCAGTTGATATCTCGGTGCATTTTTAAGCTAGCGCAAATCTGTTAACACAGATCGACGCAGCTTAAAAATCCGCATCGAATGCACTATACTACATTGAGAAACGCTTAAAACAAAAATTAGTTATGATCGTTTGAAAAATGATGCATTAGTGTATGTTGAGTTTCCATGTACACTCAACATTGCTTCCAAAAACATTTTGACAAAAATTTTTTCGAAAAATTTCAAAATAATTTAGCAAAAAGTAGATGTTTTTAGATTCCTTTTTTCAAGGCAAAGACGATGGACAATGTTATTCAACGAAAAAATTAATTCTTCAGGGTGAAAATCGAGGATAGAAGTGTGAACTTATATCAGTTGATATCTCGGTGCATTTTTAAGCTAGCGCAAATCTGTTAACACAGATCGACGCAGCTTAAAAATCCGCATCGAATGCACTATACTACATTGAGAAACGCTTAAAACAAAAATTAGTTATGATCGTTTGAAAAATGATGCATTAGTGTATGTTGAGTTTCCATGTACACTCAACATTGCTTCCAAAAACATTTTGACAAAAATTTTTTCGAAAAATTTCAAAATAATTTAGCAAAAAGTAGATGTTTTTAGATTCCTTTTTTTAAGGCAAAGACGATGGACAATGTTATTCAACAAAAAAATTAATTCTTCAGGGTGAAAATCGAGGATATAAGTGTGAACTTATATCAGTTGATATCTCGGTGCATTTTTAAGCTAGCGCAAATCTGATAACACAGATCAACGCAGCTTAAAAATCCGCATCGAATGCACTATACTACATTGAGAAACGCTTAAAACAAAAATTAGTTATGATCGTTTGAAAAATGATGCATTAGTGTATGTTGAGTTTCCATGTACACTCAACATTGCTTCCAAAAACATTTTGACAAAAATTTTTTCGAAAAATTTCAAAATAATTTAGCAAAAAGTAGATGTTTTTAGATTCCTTTTTTTAAGGCAAAGACGATGGACAATGTTATTCAACAAAAAAATTAATTCTTCAGGGTGAAAATCGAGGATATAAGTGTGAACTTATATCAGTTGATATCTCGGTGCATTTTTAAGCTAGCGCAAATCTGATAACACAGATCAACGCAGCTTAAAAATCCGCATCGAATGCACTATACTACATTGAGAAACGCTTAAAACAAAAATTAGTTATGATCGTTTGAAAAATGATGCATTAGTGTATGTTGAGTTTCCATGTACACTCAACATTGCTTCCAAAAACATTTTGACAAAAATTTTTTCGAAAAATTTCAAAATAATTTAGCAAAAAGTAGATGTTTTTAGTTTCCTTTTTTCAAGGCAAAGACGATGGACAATGTTATTCAACGAAAAAATTAATTCTTCAGGGTGAAAATCGAGGATATAAGTGTGAACTTATATCAGTTGATATCTCGGTGCATTTTTAAGCTAGCGCAAATCTGATAACACAGATCGACGCAGCTTAAAAATCCGCATCGAATGCACTATACTACATTGAGAAACGCTTAATACAAAAATTAGTTATGATCGTTTGAAACATGATGCATTGCTTCAACATTGTTTCCAAAAACATTTTGACAAAAATTTTTTCGAAAAATTTCAAAATAATTTAGCAAAAAGTAGATGTTTTTAGATTCCTTTTTTTAAGGCAAAGACGATGGACAATGTTATTCAACAAAAAAATTAATTCTTCAGGGTGAAAATCGAGGATATAAGTGTGAACTTATATCAGTTGATATCTCGGTGCATTTTTAAGCTAGCGCAAATCTGATAACACAGATCAACGCAGCTTAAAAATCCGCATCGAATGCACTATACTACATTGAGAAACGCTCAAAACAAAAATTAGTTATGATCGTTTGAAAAATGATGCATTAGTGTATGTTGAGTTTCCATGTACACTCAACATTGCTTCCAAAAACATTTTGACAAAAATTTTTTCGAAAAATTTCAAAATAATTTAGCAAAAAGTAGATGTTTTTAGTTTCCTTTTTTCAAGGCAAAGACGATGGACAATGTTATTCAACGAAAAAATTAATTCTTCAGGGTGAAAATCGAGGATATAAGTGTGAACTTATATCAGTTGATATCTCGGTGCATTTTTAAGCTAGCGCAAATCTGATAACACAGATCGACGCAGCTTAAAAATCCGCATCGAATGCACTATACTACATTGAGAAACGCTTAATACAAAAATTAGTTATGATCGTTTGAAACATGATGCATTGCTTCAACATTGCTTCCAAAAACATTTTGACAAAAATTTTTTCGAAAAATTTCAAAATAATTTAGCAAAAAGTAGATGTTTTTAGATTCCTTTTTTTAAGGCAAAGACGATGGACAATGTTATTCAACAAAAAAATTAATTCTTCAGGGTGAAAATCGAGGATATAAGTGTGAACTTATATCAGTTGATATCTCGGTGCATTTTTAAGCTAGCGCAAATCTGATAACACAGATCAACGCAGCTTAAAAATCCGCATCGAATGCACTATACTACATTGAGAAACGCTCAAAACAAAAATTAGTTATGATCGTTTGAAAAATGATGCATTAGTGTATGTTGAGTTTCCATGTACACTCAACATTGCTTCCAAAAACATTTTGACAAAAATTTTTTCGAAAAATTTCAAAATAATTTAGCAAAAAGTAGATGTTTTTAGTTTCCTTTTTTCAAGGCAAAGACGATGGACAATGTTATTCAACGAAAAAATTAATTCTTCAGGGTGAAAATCGAGGATATAAGTGTGAACTTATATCAGTTGATATCTCGGTGCATTTTTAAGCTAGCGCAAATCTGATAACACAGATCGACGCAGCTTAAAAATCCGCATCGAATGCACTATACTACATTGAGAAACGCTTAATACAAAAATTAGTTATGATCGTTTGAAACATGATGCATTGCTTCAACATTGCTTCCAAAAACATTTTGACAAAAATTTTTTCGAAAAATTTCAAAATAATTTAGCAAAAAGTAGATGTTTTTGATGCATTGCTTCAACATTGCTTCCAAAAACATTTTGACAAAAATTTTTTCGAAAAATTTCAAAATAATTTAGCAAAAAGTAGATGTTTTTAGTTTCCTTTTTTCAAGGCAAAGACGATGGACAATGTTATTCAACAAAAAAATTAATTCTTCAGGGTGAAAATCGAGGATATAAGTGTGAACTTATATCAGTTGATATCTCGGTGCATTTTTAAGCTAGCGCAAATCTGATAACACAGATCAACGCAGCTTAAAAATCCGCATCGAATGCACTATACTACATTGAGAAACGCTTAAAACAAAAATTAGTTATGATCGTTTGAAAAATGATGCATTGCTTCAACATTGCTTCCAAAAACATTTTGACAAAAATTTTTTCGAAAAATTTCAAAATAATTTAGCAAAAAGTAGATGTTTTTGATGCATTGCTTCAACATTGCTTCCAAAAACATTTTGACAAAAATTTTTTCGAAAAATTTCAAAATAATTTAGCAAAAAGTAGATGTTTTTAGTTTCCTTTTTTCAAGGCAAAGACGATGGACAATGTTATTCAACGAAAAAATTAATTCTTCAGGGTGAAAATCGAGGATATAAGTGTGAACTTATATCAGTTGATATCTCGGTGCATTTTTAAGCTAGCGCAAATCTGATAACACAGATCGACGCAGCTTAAAAATCCGCATCGAATGCACTATACTACATTGAGAAACGCTTAATACAAAAATTAGTTATGATCGTTTGAAAAATGATGCATTAGTGTATGTTGAGTTTCCATGTACACTCAACATTGCTTCCAAAAACATTTTGACAAAACTTTTTTCGAAAAATTTCAAAATAATTTATCAAAAAGTAGATGTTTTTAGATTCCTTTTTTCAAGGCAAAGACGATGGACAATGTTATTCAACGAAAAAATTAATTCTTCAGGGTGAAAATCGAGGATATAAGTGTGAACTTATATCAGTTGATATCTCGGTGCATTTTTAAGCTAGCGCAAATCTGATAACACAGATCAACGCAGCTTAAAAATCCGCATCGAATGCACTATACTACATTGAGAAACGCTTAAAACAAAAATTAGTTATGATCGTTTGAAAAATGATGCATTAGTGTATGTTGAGTTTCCATGTACACTCAACATTGCTTCCAAAAACATTTTGACAAAAATTTTTTCGAAAAATTTCAAAATAATTTAGCAAAAAGTAGATGTTTTTAGATTCCTTTTTTTAAGGCAAAGACGATGGACAATGTTATTCAACAAAAAAATTAATTCTTCAGGGTGAAAATCGAGGATATAAGTGTGAACTTATATCAGTTGATATCTCGGTGCATTTTTAAGCTAGCGCAAATCTGATAACACAGATCAACGCAGCTTAAAAATCCGCATCGAATGCACTATACTACATTGAGAAACGCTCAAAACAAAAATTAGTTATGATCGTTTGAAAAATGATGCATTAGTGTATGTTGAGTTTCCATGTACACTCAACATTGCTTCCAAAAACATTTTGACAAAAATTTTTTCGAAAAATTTCAAAATAATTTAGCAAAAAGTAGATGTTTTTGATGCATTGCTTCAACATTGCTTCCAAAAACATTTTGACAAAAATTTTTTCGAAAAATTTCAAAATAATTTAGCAAAAAGTAGATGTTTTTAGATTCCTTTTTTCAAGGCAAAGACGATGGACAATGTTATTCAACGAAAAAATTAATTCTTCAGGGTGAAAATCGAGGATATAAGTGTGAACTTATATCAGTTGATATCTCGGTGCATTTTTAAGCTAGCGCAAATCTGATAACACAGATCGACGCAGCTTAAAAATCCGCATCGAATGCACTATACTACATTGAGAAACGCTTAATACAAAAATTAGTTATGATCGTTTGAAAAATGATGCATTAGTGTATGTTGAGTTTCCATGTACACTCAACATTGCTTCCAAAAACATTTTGACAAAAATTTTTTCGAAAAATTTCAAAATAATTTAGCAAAAAGTAGATGTTTTTAGTTTCCTTTTTTCAAGGCAAAGACGATGGACAATGTTATTCAACGAAAAAATTAATTCTTCAGGGTGAAAATCGAGGATATAAGTGTGAACTTATATCAGTTGATATCTCGGTGCATTTTTAAGCTAGCGCAAATCTGATAACACAGATCGACGCAGCTTAAAAATCCGCATCGAATGCACTATACTACATTGAGAAACGCTTAATACAAAAATTAGTTATGATCGTTTGAAACATGATGCATTGCTTCAACATTGCTTCCAAAAACATTTTGACAAAAATTTTTTCGAAAAATTTCAAAATAATTTAGCAAAAAGTAGATGTTTTTGATGCATTGCTTCAACATTGCTTCCAAAAACATTTTGACAAAAATTTTTTCGAAAAATTTCAAAATAATTTAGCAAAAAGTAGATGTTTTTAGTTTCCTTTTTTCAAGGCAAAGACGATGGACAATGTTATTCAACAAAAAAATTAATTCTTCAGGGTGAAAATCGAGGATATAAGTGTGAACTTATATCAGTTGATATCTCGGTGCATTTTTAAGCTAGCGCAAATCTGATAACACAGATCAACGCAGCTTAAAAATCCGCATCGAATGCACTATACTACATTGAGAAACGCTTAAAACAAAAATTAGTTATGATCGTTTGAAAAATGATGCATTGCTTCAACATTGCTTCCAAAAACATTTTGACAAAAATTTTTTCGAAAAATTTCAAAATAATTTAGCAAAAAGTAGATGTTTTTGATGCATTGCTTCAACATTGCTTCCAAAAACATTTTGACAAAAATTTTTTCGAAAAATTTCAAAATAATTTAGCAAAAAGTAGATGTTTTTAGTTTCCTTTTTTCAAGGCAAAGACGATGGACAATGTTATTCAACGAAAAAATTAATTCTTCAGGGTGAAAATCGAGGATATAAGTGTGAACTTATATCAGTTGATATCTCGGTGCATTTTTAAGCTAGCGCAAATCTGATAACACAGATCGACGCAGCTTAAAAATCCGCATCGAATGCACTATACTACATTGAGAAACGCTTAATACAAAAATTAGTTATGATCGTTTGAAAAATGATGCATTAGTGTATGTTGAGTTTCCATGTACACTCAACATTGCTTCCAAAAACATTTTGACAAAACTTTTTTCGAAAAATTTCAAAATAATTTATCAAAAAGTAGATGTTTTTAGATTCCTTTTTTCAAGGCAAAGACGATGGACAATGTTATTCAACGAAAAAATTAATTCTTCAGGGTGAAAATCGAGGATATAAGTGTGAACTTATATCAGTTGATATCTCGGTGCATTTTTAAGCTAGCGCAAATCTGATAACACAGATCAACGCAGCTTAAAAATCCGCATCGAATGCACTATACTACATTGAGAAACGCTTAAAACAAAAATTAGTTATGATCGTTTGAAAAATGATGCATTAGTGTATGTTGAGTTTCCATGTACACTCAACATTGCTTCCAAAAACATTTTGACAAAAATTTTTTCGAAAAATTTCAAAATAATTTAGCAAAAAGTAGATGTTTTTAGATTCCTTTTTTTAAGGCAAAGACGATGGACAATGTTATTCAACAAAAAAATTAATTCTTCAGGGTGAAAATCGAGGATATAAGTGTGAACTTATATCAGTTGATATCTCGGTGCATTTTTAAGCTAGCGCAAATCTGATAACACAGATCAACGCAGCTTAAAAATCCGCATCGAATGCACTATACTACATTGAGAAACGCTCAAAACAAAAATTAGTTATGATCGTTTGAAAAATGATGCATTAGTGTATGTTGAGTTTCCATGTACACTCAACATTGCTTCCAAAAACATTTTGACAAAAATTTTTTCGAAAAATTTCAAAATAATTTAGCAAAAAGTAGATGTTTTTGATGCATTGCTTCAACATTGCTTCCAAAAACATTTTGACAAAAATTTTTTCGAAAAATTTCAAAATAATTTAGCAAAAAGTAGATGTTTTTAGATTCCTTTTTTCAAGGCAAAGACGATGGACAATGTTATTCAACGAAAAAATTAATTCTTCAGGGTGAAAATCGAGGATATAAGTGTGAACTTATATCAGTTGATATCTCGGTGCATTTTTAAGCTAGCGCAAATCTGATAACACAGATCGACGCAGCTTAAAAATCCGCATCGAATGCACTATACTACATTGAGAAACGCTTAATACAAAAATTAGTTATGATCGTTTGAAAAATGATGCATTAGTGTATGTTGAGTTTCCATGTACACTCAACATTGCTTCCAAAAACATTTTGACAAAAATTTTTTCGAAAAATTTCAAAATAATTTAGCAAAAAGTAGATGTTTTTAGATTCCTTTTTTCAAGGCAAAGACGATGGACAATATTATTCAACGAAAAAATTAATTCTTCAGGGTGAAAATCGAGGATAGAAGTGTGAACTTATATCAGTTGATATCTCGGTGCATTTTTAAGCTAGCGCAAATCTGTTAACACAGATCGACGCAGCTTAAAAATCCGCATCGAATGCACTATACTACATTGAGAAACGCTTAAAACAAAAATTAGTTATGATCGTTTGAAAAATGATGCATTAGTGTATGTTGTGTTTCCATGTACACTCAACATTGCTTCCAAAAACATTTTGACAAAAATTTTTTCGAAAAATTTCAAAATAATTTAGCAAAAAGTAGATGTTTTTAGATTCCTTTTTTCAAGGCAAAGACGATGGACAATGTTATTCAACGAAAAAATTAATTCTTCAGGGTGAAAATCGAGGATATAAGTGTGAACTTATATCAGTTGATATCTCGGTGCATTTTTAAGCTAGCGCAAATCTGTTAACACAGATCAACGCAGCTTAAAAATCCGCATCGAATGCACTATACTACATTGAAAAACGCTTAATACAAAAATTAGTTATGATCGTTTGAAAAATGATGCATTAGTGTATGTTGAGTTTCCATGTACACTCAACATTGCTTCCAAAAACATTTTGACAAAACTTTTTTCGAAAAATTTCAAAATAATTTAGCAAAAAGTAGATGTTTTTAGATTCCTTTTTTCAAGGCAAAGACGATGGACAATGTTATTCAACGAAAAAATTAATTCTTCAGGGTGAAAATCGAGGATATAAGTGTGAACTTATATCAGTTGATATCTCGGTGCATTTTCAAGCTAGCGCAAATCTGATAACACAGATCGACGCAGCTTAAAAATCCGCATCGAATGCACTATACTACATTGAGAAACGCTTAATACAAAAATTAGTTATGATCGTTTGAAAAATGATGCATTAGTGTATGTTGAGTTTCCATGTACACTCAACATTGCTTCCAAAAACATTTTGACAAAAATTTTTTCGAAAAATTTCAAAATAATTTAGCAAAAAGTAGATGTTTTTAGATTCCTTTTTTCAAGGCAAAGACGATGGACAATGTTATTCAACGAAAAAATTAATTCTTCAGGGTGAAAATCGAGGATATAAGTGTGAACTTATATCAGTTGATATCTCGGTGCATTTTTAAGCTAGCGCAAATCTGATAACACAGATCGACGCAGCTTAAAAATCCGCATCGAATGCACTATACTACATTGAGAAACGCTTAATACAAAAATTAGTTATGATCGTTTGAAACATGATGCATTGCTTCAACATTGCTTCCAAAAACATTTTGACAAAAATTTTTTCGAAAAATTTCAAAATAATTTAGCAAAAAGTAGATGTTTTTGATGCATTGCTTCAACATTGCTTCCAAAAACATTTTGACAAAAATTTTTTCGAAAAATTTCAAAATAATTTAGCAAAAAGTAGATGTTTTTAGATTCCTTTTTTCAAGGCAAAGACGATGGACAATGTTATTCAACGAAAAAATTAATTCTTCAGGGTGAAAATCGAGGATATAAGTGTGAACTTATATCAGTTGATATCTCGGTGCATTTTTAAGCTAGCGCAAATCTGATAACACAGATCGACGCAGCTTAAAAATCCGCATCGAATGCACTATACTACATTGAGAAACGCTTAATACAAAAATTAGTTATGATCGTTTGAAAAATGATGCATTAGTGTATGTTGAGTTTCCATGTACACTCAACATTGCTTCCAAAAACATTTTGACAAAAATTTTTTCGAAAAATTTCAAAATAATTTAGCAAAAAGTAGATGTTTTTAGATTCCTTTTTTCAAGGCAAAGACGATGGACAATATTATTCAACGAAAAAATTAATTCTTCAGGGTGAAAATCGAGGATAGAAGTGTGAACTTATATCAGTTGATATCTCGGTGCATTTTTAAGCTAGCGCAAATCTGTTAACACAGATCGACGCAGCTTAAAAATCCGCATCGAATGCACTATACTACATTGAGAAACGCTTAAACCAAAAATTAGTTATGATCGTTTGAAAAATGATGCATTAGTGTATGTTGTGTTTCCATGTACACTCAACATTGCTTCCAAAAACATTTTGACAAAAATTTTTTCGAAAAATTTCAAAATAATTTAGCAAAAAGTAGATGTTTTTAGATTCCTTTTTTCAAGGCAAAGACGATGGACAATGTTATTCAACGAAAAAATTAATTCTTCAGGGTGAAAATCGAGGATATAAGTGTGAACTTATATCAGTTGATATCTCGGTGCATTTTTAAGCTAGCGCAAATCTGTTAACACAGATCAACGCAGCTTAAAAATCCGCATCGAATGCACTATACTACATTGAAAAACGCTTAATACAAAAATTAGTTATGATCGTTTGAAAAATGATGCATTAGTGTATGTTGAGTTTCCATGTACACTCAACATTGCTTCCAAAAACATTTTGACAAAACTTTTTTCGAAAAATTTCAAAATAATTTAGCAAAAAGTAGATGTTTTTAGATTCCTTTTTACAAGGCAAAGACGATGGACAATGTTATTCAACGAAAAAATTAATTCTTCAGGGTGAAAATCGAGGATATAAGTGTGAACTTATATCAGTTGATATCTCGGTGCATTTTCAAGCTAGCGCAAATCTGATAACACAGATCGACGCAGCTTAAAAATCCGCATCGAATGCACTATACTACATTGAGAAACGCTTAATACAAAAATTAGTTATGATCGTTTGAAAAATGATGCATTAGTGTATGTTGAGTTTCCATGTACACTCAACATTGCTTCCAAAAACATTTTGACAAAAATTTTTTCGAAAAATTTCAAAATAATTTAGCAAAAAGTAGATGTTTTTAGATTCCTTTTTTCAAGGCAAAGACGATGGACAATGTTATTCAACGAAAAAATTAATTCTTCAGGGTGAAAATCGAGGATATAAGTGTAAACTTATATCAGTTGATATCTCGGTGCATTTTTAAGCTAGCGCAAATCTGATAACACAGATCGACGCAGCTTAAAAATCCGCATCGCATGCACTATACTACATTGAGAAACGCTTAATACAAAAATTAGTTATGATCGTTTGAAAAATGATGCATTAGTGTATGTTGTGTTTCCATGTACACTCAACATTGCTTCCAAAAACATTTTGACAAAAATTTTTTCAAAAAATTTCAAGATAATTTAGCAAAAAGTAGATGTTTTTAGATTCCTTTTTTCAAGGGAAAGACGATGGACAATGTTATTCAACGAAAAAATTAATTCTTCAGGGTGAAAATCGAGGATATAAGTGTAAACTTATATCAGTTGATATCTCGGTGCATTTTTAAGCTAGCGCAAATCTGATAACACAGATCGACGCAGCTTAAAAATCCGCATCGCATGCACTATACTACATTGAGAAACGCTTAATACAAAAATTAGTTATGATCGTTTGAAAAATGATGCATTAGTGTATGTTGTGTTTCCATGTACACTCAACATTGCTTCCAAAAACATTTTGACAAAAATTTTTTCGAAAAATTTCAAAATAATTTAGCAAAAAGTAGATATTTTTAGATTCCTTTTTTTAAGGCAAAGACGATGGACAATGTTATTCAACGAAAAAATTAATTCTTCAGGGTGAAAATCGAGGATATAAGTGTGAACTTATATCAGTTGATATCTCGGTGCATTTTTAAGCTAGCGCAAATCTGATAACACAGATCGACGCAGCTTAAAAATCCGCATCGAATGCACTATACTATATTGAGAAACGCTTAATACAAAAATTAGTTATGATCGTTTGAAAAATGATGCATTAGTGTATGTTGAGTTTCCATGTACACTCAACATTGCTTCCAAAAACATTTTGACAAAAATTTTTTCGAAAAATTTCAAAATAATTTAGCAAAAAGTAGATGTTTTTAGATTCCTTTTTTCAAGGCAAAGACGATGGACAATGTTATTCAACGAAAAAATTAATTCTTCAGGGTGAAAATCGAGGATATAAGTGTGAACTTATATCAGTTGATATCTCGGTGCATTTTTAAGCTAGCGCAAATCTGATAACACAGATCGACGCAGCTTAAAAATCCGCATCGAATGCACTATACTACATTGAGAAACGCTTAATACAAAAATTAGTTATGATCGTTTGAAAAATGATGCATTAGTGTATGTTGTGTTTCCATGTACACTCAACATTGCTTCCAAAAACATTTTGACAAAAATTTTTTCGAAAAATTTCAAAATAATTTAGCAAAAAGTAGATGTTTTTAGATTCCTTTTTTTAAGGCAAAGACGATGAACAATGTTATTCAACGAAAAAATTAATTCTTCAGGGTGAAAATCGAGGATATAAGTGTGAACTTATATCAGTTGATATCTCGGTGCATTTTTAAGCTAGCGCAAATCTGATAACACAGATCGACGCAGCTTAAAATTCCGCATCGAATGCACTATACTACATTGAGAAACGCTTAATACAAAAATTAGTTATGATCGTTTGAAAAATGATGCATTAGTGTATGTTGTGTTTCCATGTACACTCAACATTGCTTCCAAAAACATTTTGACAAAAATTTTTTCGAAAAATTTCGAAATAATTTAGCAAAAAGTAGATGTTTTTAGATTCCTTTTTTTAAGGCAAAGACGATGGACAATGTTATTCAACGAAAAAATTAATTCTTCAGGGTGAAAATCGAGGATATAAGTGTGAACTTATATCAGTTGATATCTCGGTGCATTTTTAAGCTAGCGCAAATCTGTTAACACAGATCAACGCAGCTTAAAAATCCGCATCGAATGCACTATACTACATTGAGAGACGCTTAAAACAAAAATTAGTTATGATCGTTTGAAAAATGATGCATTAGTGTATGTTGAGTTTCCATGTACACTCAACATTGCTTCCAAAAACATTTTGACAAAAATTTTTTCGAAAAATTTCAAAATAATTTAGCAAAAAGTAGATGTTTTTAGATTCCTTTTTTCAAGGCAAAGACGATGGACAATGTTATTCAACGAAAAAATTAATTCTTCAGGGTGAAAATCGAAGATATAAGTGTGAACTTATATCAGTTGATATCTCGGTGCATTTTCAAGCTAGCGCAAATCTGATAACACAGATCGACGCAGCTTAAAAATCCGCATCGAATGCACTATACTATATTGAGAAACGCTTAAAACAAAAATTAGTTATGATCGTTTGAAAAATGATGCATTAGTGTATGTTGAGTTTCCATGTACACTCAACATTGCTTCCAAAAACATTTTGACAAAAATTTTTTCGAAAAATTTCAAAATAATTTAGCAAAAAGTAGATGTTTTTAGATTCCTTTTTTCAAGGCAAAGACGATGGACAATGTTATTCAACGAAAAAATTAATTCTTCAGGGTGAAAATCGAAGATATAAGTGTGAACTTATATCAGTTGATATCTCGGTGCATTTTCAAGCTAGCGCAAATCTGATAACACAGATCGACGCAGCTTAAAAATCCGCATCGAATGCACTATACTATATTGAGAAACGCTTAATACAAAAATTAGTTATGATCGTTTGAAAAATGATGCATTAGTGTATGTTGAGTTTCCATGTACACTCAACATTGCTTCCAAAAACATTTTGACAAAAATTTTTTCGAAAAATTTCAAAATAATTTAGCAAAAAGTAGATGTTTTTAGATTCCTTTTTTCAAGGCAAAGACGATGGACAATGTTATTCAACGAAAAAATTAATTCTTCAGGGTGAAAATCGAGGATATAAGTGTGAACTTATATCAGTTGATATCTCGGTGCATTTTTAAGCTAGCGCGAATCTGATAACACAGATCGACGCAGCTTAAAAATCCGCATCGAATGCACTATACTACATTGAGAAACGCTTAATACAAAAATTAGTTATGATCGTTTGAAAAATGATGCATTAGTGTATGTTGTGTTTCCATGTACACTCAACATTGCTTCCAAAAACATTTTGACAAAAATTTTTTCGAAAAATTTCAAAATAATTTAGCAAAAAGTAGATGTTTTTAGATTCCTTTTTTCAAGGCAAAGACGATGGACAATGTTATTCAACGAAAAAATTAATTCTTCAGGGTGAAAATCGAGGATATAAGTGTGAACTTATATCAGTTGATATCTCGGTGCATTTTTAAGCTAGCGCAAATCTGATAACACAGATCGACGCAGCTTAAAAATCCGCATCGAATGCACTATACTACATTGAGAAACGCTTAATACAAAAATTAGTTATGATCGTTTGAAAAATGATGCATTAGTGTATGTTGTGTTTCCATGTACACTCAACATTGCTTCCAAAAACATTTTGACAAAAATTTTTTCGAAAAATTTCAAAATAATTTAGCAAAAAGTAGATGTTTTTAGATTCCTTTTTTTAAGGCAAAGACGATGAACAATGTTATTCAACGAAAAAATTAATTGTTCAGGGTGAAAATCGAGGATATAAGTGTGAACTTATATCAGTTGATATCTCGGTGCATTTTTAAGCTAGCGCAAATCTGATAACACAGATCGACGCAGCTTAAAAATCCGCATCGAATGCACTATACTACATTGAGAAACGCTTAATACAAAAATTAGTTATGATCGTTTGAAAAATGATGCATTAGTGTATGTTGTGTTTCCATGTACACTCAACATTGCTTCCAAAAACATTTTGACAAAAATTTTTTCGAAAAATTTCGAAATAATTTAGCAAAAAGTAGATGTTTTTAGATTCCTTTTTTTAAGGCAAAGACGATGGACAATGTTATTCAACGAAAAAATTAATTCTTCAGGGTGAAAATCGAGGATATAAGTGTGAACTTATATCAGTTGATATCTCGGTGCATTTTTAAGCTAGCGCAAATCTGATAACACAGATCGACGCAGCTTAAAAATCCGCATCGAATGCACTATACTATATTGAGAAACGCTTAATACAAAAATTAGTTATGATCGTTTGAAAAATGATGCATTAGTGTATGTTGAGTTTCCATGTACACTCAACATTGCTTCCAAAAACATTTTGACAAAAATTTTTTCGAAAAATTTCAAAATAATTTAGCAAAAAGTAGATGTTTTTAGATTCCTTTTTTCAAGGCAAAGACGATGGACAATGTTATTCAACGAAAAAATTAATTCTTCAGGGTGAAAATCGAGGATATATGTGTGAACTTATATCAGTTGATATCTCGGTGTATTTTTAAGCTAGCGCAAATCTGTTAACACAGATCAACGCAGCTTAAAAATCCGCATCGAATGCACTATACTACATTGAGAGACGCTTAAAACAAAAATTAGTTATGATCGTTTGAAAAATGATGCATTAGTGTATGTTGAGTTTCCATGTACACTCAACATTGCTTCCAAAAACATTTTGACAAAAATTTTTTCGAAAAATTTCAAAATAATTTAGCAAAAAGTAGATGTTTTTAGATTCCTTTTTTCAAGGCAAAGACGATGGACAATGTTATTCAACGAAAAAATTAATTCTTCAGGGTGAAAATCGAAGATATAAGTGTGAACTTATATCAGTTGATATCTCGGTGCATTTTCAAGCTAGCGCAAATCTGATAACACAGATCGACGCAGCTTAAAAATCCGCATCGAATGCACTATACTATATTGAGAAACGCTTAATACAAAAATTAGTTATGATCGTTTGAAAAATGATGCATTAGTGTATGTTGAGTTTCCATGTACACTCAACATTGCTTCCAAAAACATTTTGACAAAAATTTTTTCGAAAAATTTCAGAATAATTTAGCAAAAAGTAGATGTTTTTAGATTCCTTTTTTCAAGGCAAAGACGATGGACAATGTTATTCAACGAAAAAATTAATTCTTCAGGGTGAAAATCGAGGATATAAGTGTGAACTTATATCAGTTGATATCTCGGTGCATTTTTAAGCTAGCGCAAATCTGATAACACAGATCGACGCAGCTTAAAAATCCGCATCGAATGCACTATACTATATTGAGAAACGCTTAATACAAAAATTAGTTATGATCGTTTGAAAAATGATGCATTAGTGTATGTTGAGTTTCCATGTACACTCAACATTGCTTCCAAAAACATTTTGACAAAAATTTTTTCGAAAAATTTCAAAATAATTTAGCAAAAAGTAGATGTTTTTAGATTCCTTTTTTCAAGGCAAAGACGATGGACAATGTTATTCAACGAAAAAATTAATTCTTCAGGGTGAAAATCGAGGATATATGTGTGAACTTATATCAGTTGATATCTCGGTGTATTTTTAAGCTAGCGCAAATCTGTTAACACAGATCAACGCAGCTTAAAAATCCGCATCGAATGCACTATACTACATTGAGAGACGCTTAAAACAAAAATTAGTTATGATCGTTTGAAAAATGATGCATTAGTGTATGTTGAGTTTCCATGTACACTCAACATTGCTTCCAAAAACATTTTGACAAAAATTTTTTCGAAAAATTTCAAAATAATTTAGCAAAAAGTAGATGTTTTTAGATTCCTTTTTTCAAGGCAAAGACGATGGACAATGTTATTCAACGAAAAAATTAATTCTTCAGGGTGAAAATCGAAGATATAAGTGTGAACTTATATCAGTTGATATCTCGGTGCATTTTCAAGCTAGCGCAAATCTGATAACACAGATCGACGCAGCTTAAAAATCCGCATCGAATGCACTATACTATATTGAGAAACGCTTAATACAAAAATTAGTTATGATCGTTTGAAAAATGATGCATTAGTGTATGTTGAGTTTCCATGTACACTCAACATTGCTTCCAAAAACATTTTGACAAAAATTTTTTCGAAAAATTTCAGAATAATTTAGCAAAAAGTAGATGTTTTTAGATTCCTTTTTTCAAGGCAAAGACGATGGACAATGTTATTCAACGAAAAAATTAATTCTTCAGGGTGAAAATCGAGGATATAAGTGTGAACTTATATCAGTTGATATCTCGGTGCATTTTTAAGCTAGCGCAAATCTGATAACACAGATCGACGCAGCTTAAAAATCCGCATCGAATGCACTATACTATATTGAGAAACGCTTAATACAAAAATTAGTTATGATCGTTTGAAAAATGATGCATTAGTGTATGTTGAGTTTCCATGTACACTCAACATTGCTTCCAAAAACATTTTGACAAAAATTTTTTCGAAAAATTTCGAAATAATTTAGCAAAAAGTAGATGTTTTTAGATTCCTTTTTTTAAGGCAAAGACGATGGACAATGTTATTCAACGAAAAAATTAATTCTTCAGGGTGAAAATCGAGGATATAAGTGTGAACTTATATCAGTTGATATCTCGGTGCATTTTTAAGCTAGCGCAAATCTGATAACACAGATCGACGCAGCTTAAAAATCCGCATCGAATGCACTATACTATATTGAGAAACGCTTAATACAAAAATTAGTTATGATCGTTTGAAAAATGATGCATTAGTGTATGTTGAGTTTCCATGTACACTCAACATTGCTTCCAAAAACATTTTGACAAAAATTTTTTCGAAAAATTTCAAAATAATTTAGCAAAAAGTAGATGTTTTTAGATTCCTTTTTTCAAGGCAAAGACGATGGACAATGTTATTCAACGAAAAAATTAATTCTTCAGGGTGAAAATCGAAGATATAAGTGTGAACTTATATCAGTTGATATCTCGGTGCATTTTCAAGCTAGCGCAAATCTGATAACACAGATCGACGCAGCTTAAAAATCCGCATCGAATGCACTATACTATATTGAGAAACGCTTAATACAAAAATTAGTTATGATCGTTTGAAAAATGATGCATTAGTGTATGTTGAGTTTCCATGTACACTCAACATTGCTTCCAAAAACATTTTGACAAAAATTTTTTCGAAAAATTTCAGAATAATTTAGCAAAAAGTAGATGTTTTTAGATTCCTTTTTTCAAGGCAAAGACGATGGACAATGTTATTCAACGAAAAAATTAATTCTTCAGGGTGAAAATCGAGGATATAAGTGTGAACTTATATCAGTTGATATCTCGGTGCATTTTTAAGCTAGCGCGAATCTGATAACACAGATCGACGCAGCTTAAAAATCCGCATCGAATGCACTATACTACATTGAGAAACGCTTAATACAAAAATTAGTTATGATCGTTTGAAAAATGATGCATTAGTGTATGTTGTGTTTCCATGTACACTCAACATTGCTTCCAAAAACATTTTGACAAAAATTTTTTCGAAAAATTTCAAAATAATTTAGCAAAAAGTAGATGTTTTTAGATTCCTTTTTTTAAGGCAAAGACGATGGACAATGTTATTCAACAAAAAAATTAATTCTTCAGGGTGAAAATCGAGGATATAAGTGTGAACTTATATCAGTTGATATCTCGGTGCATTTTTAAGCTAGCGCAAATCTGATAACACAGATCAACGCAGCTTAAAAATCCGCATCGAATGCACTATACTACATTGAGAAACGCTCAAAACAAAAATTAGTTATGATCGTTTGAAAAATGATGCATTAGTGTATGTTGAGTTTCCATGTACACTCAACATTGCTTCCAAAAACATTTTGACAAAAATTTTTTCGAAAAATTTCAAAATAATATAGCAAAAAGTAGATGTTTTTAGATTCCTTTTTTCAAGGCAAAGACGATGGACAATGTTATTCAACGAAAAAATTAATTCTTCAGGGTGAAAATCGAGGATATAAGTGTGAACTTATATCAGTTGATATCTCGGTGCATTTTTAAGCTAGCGCAAATCTGATAACACAGATCGACGCAGCTTAAAAATCCGCATCGAATGCACTATACTACATTGAGAAACGCTTAATACAAAAATTAGTTATGATCGTTTGAAACATGATGCATTGCTTCAACATTGCTTCCAAAAACATTTTGACAAAAATTTTTTCGAAAAATTTCAAAATAATTTAGCAAAAAGTAGATGTTTTTGATGCATTGCTTCAACATTGCTTCCAAAAACATTTTGACAAAAATTTTTTCGAAAAATTTCAAAATAATTTAGCAAAAAGTAGATGTTTTTAGATTCCTTTTTTCAAGGCAAAGACGATGGACAATGTTATTCAACGAAAAAATTAATTCTTCAGGGTGAAAATCGAGGATATAAGTGTGAACTTATATCAGTTGATATCTCGGTGCATTTTTAAGCTAGCGCAAATCTGATAACACAGATCGACGCAGCTTAAAAATCCGCATCGAATGCACTATACTACATTGAGAAACGCTTAATACAAAAATTAGTTATGATCGTTTGAAAAATGATGCATTAGTGTATGTTGAGTTTCCATGTACACTCAACATTGCTTCCAAAAACATTTTGACAAAAATTTTTTCGAAAAATTTCAAAATAATTAAGCAAAAAGTAGATGTTTTTAGATTCCTTTTTTCAAGGCAAAGACGATGGACAATGTTATTCAACGAAAAAATTAATTCTTCAGGGTGAAAATCGAGGATATAAGTGTGAACTTATATCAGTTGATATCTCGGTGCATTTTTAAGCTAGCGCAAATCTGATAACACAGATCAACGCAGCTTAAAAATCCGCATCGAATGCACTATACTACATTGAGAAACGCTCAAAACAAAAATTAGTTATGATCGTTTGAAAAATGATGCATTAGTGTATGTTGAGTTTCCATGTACACTCAACATTGCTTCCAAAAACATTTTGACAAAAATTTTTTCGAAAAATTTCAAAATAATATAGCAAAAAGTAGATGTTTTTAGATTCCTTTTTTCAAGGCAAAGACGATGGACAATGTTATTCAACGAAAAAATTAATTCTTCAGGGTGAAAATCGAGGATATAAGTGTGAACTTATATCAGTTGATATCTCGGTGCATTTTTAAGCTAGCGCAAATCTGATAACACAGATCGACGCAGCTTAAAAATCCGCATCGAATGCACTATACTACATTGAGAAACGCTTAATACAAAAATTAGTTATGATCGTTTGAAACATGATGCATTGCTTCAACATTGCTTCCAAAAACATTTTGACAAAAATTTTTTCGAAAAATTTCAAAATAATTTAGCAAAAAGTAGATGTTTTTGATGCATTGCTTCAACATTGCTTCCAAAAACATTTTGACAAAAATTTTTTCGAAAAATTTCAAAATAATTTAGCAAAAAGTAGATGTTTTTAGATTCCTTTTTTCAAGGCAAAGACGATGGACAATGTTATTCAACGAAAAAATTAATTCTTCAGGGTGAAAATCGAGGATATAAGTGTGAACTTATATCAGTTGATATCTCGGTGCATTTTTAAGCTAGCGCAAATCTGATAACACAGATCGACGCAGCTTAAAAATCCGCATCGAATGCACTATACTACATTGAGAAACGCTTAATACAAAAATTAGTTATGATCGTTTGAAAAATGATGCATTAGTGTATGTTGAGTTTCCATGTACACTCAACATTGCTTCCAAAAACATTTTGACAAAAATTTTTTCGAAAAATTTCAAAATAATTAAGCAAAAAGTAGATGTTTTTAGATTCCTTTTTTCAAGGCAAAGACGATGGACAATGTTATTCAACGAAAAAATTAATTCTTCAGGGTGAAAATCGAGGATATAAGTGTGAACTTATATCAGTTGATATCTCGGTGCATTTTTAAGCTAGCGCAAATCTGATAACACAGATCGACGCAGCTTAAAAATCCGCATCGAATGCACTATACTACATTGAGAAACGCTTAATACAAAAATTAGTTATGATCGTTTGAAAAATGATGCATTAGTGTATGTTGAGTTTCCATGTACACTCAACATTGCTTCCAAAAACATTTTGACAAAAATTTTTTCGAAAAATTTCAAAATAATTTAGCAAAAAGTAGATGTTTTTAGATTCCTTTTTTTAAGGCAAAGACGATGGACAATGTTATTCAACAAAAAAATTAATTCTTCAGGGTGAAAATCGAGGATATAAGTGTGAACTTATATCAGTTGATATCTCGGTGCATTTTTAAGCTAGCGCAAATCTGATAACACAGATCAACGCAGCTTAAAAATCCGCATCGAATGCACTATACTACATTGAGAAACGCTTAATACAAAAATTAGTTATGATCGTTTGAAACATGATGCATTGCTTCAACATTGCTTCCAAAAACATTTTGACAAAAATTTTTTCGAAAAATTTCAAAATAATTTAGCAAAAAGTAGATGTTTTTGATGCATTGCTTCAACATTGCTTCCAAAAACATTTTGACAAAAATTTTTTCGAAAAATTTCAAAATAATTTAGCAAAAAGTAGATGTTTTTAGATTCCTTTTTTCAAGGCAAAGACGATGGACAATGTTATTCAACGAAAAAATTAATTCTTCAGGGTGAAAATCGAGGATATAAGTGTGAACTTATATCAGTTGATATCTCGGTGCATTTTTAAGCTAGCGCAAATCTGATAACACAGATCGACGCAGCTTAAAAATCCGCATCGAATGCACTATACTACATTGAGAAACGCTTAATACAAAAATTAGTTATGATCGTTTGAAAAATGATGCATTAGTGTATGTTGAGTTTCCATGTACACTCAACATTGCTTCCAAAAACATTTTGACAAAAATTTTTTCGAAAAATTTCAAAATAATTTAGCAAAAAGTAGATGTTTTTAGATTCCTTTTTTTAAGGCAAAGACGATGGACAATGTTATTCAACAAAAAAATTAATTCTTCAGGGTGAAAATCGAGGATATAAGTGTGAACTTATATCAGTTGATATCTCGGTGCATTTTTAAGCTAGCGCAAATCTGATAACACAGATCAACGCAGCTTAAAAATCCGCATCGAATGCACTATACTACATTGAGAAACGCTTAATACAAAAATTAGTTATGATCGTTTGAAACATGATGCATTGCTTCAACATTGCTTCCAAAAACATTTTGACAAAAATTTTTTCGAAAAATTTCAAAATAATTTAGCAAAAAGTAGATGTTTTTGATGCATTGCTTCAACATTGCTTCCAAAAACATTTTGACAAAAATTTTTTCGAAAAATTTCAAAATAATTTAGCAAAAAGTAGATGTTTTTAGATTCCTTTTTTCAAGGCAAAGACGATGGACAATGTTATTCAACGAAAAAATTAATTCTTCAGGGTGAAAATCGAGGATATAAGTGTGAACTTATATCAGTTGATATCTCGGTGCATTTTTAAGCTAGCGCAAATCTGATAACACAGATCGACGCAGCTTAAAAATCCGCATCGAATGCACTATACTACATTGAGAAACGCTTAATACAAAAATTAGTTATGATCGTTTGAAAAATGATGCATTAGTGTATGTTGAGTTTCCATGTACACTCAACATTGCTTCCAAAAACATTTTGACAAAAATTTTTTCGAAAAATTTCAAAATAATTTAGCAAAAAGTAGATGTTTTTAGATTCCTTTTTTCAAGGCAAAGACGATGGACAATGTTATTCAACGAAAAAATTAATTCTTCAGGGTGAAAATCGAGGATATAAGTGTGAACTTATATCAGTTGATATCTCGGTGCATTTTTAAGCTAGCGCAAATCTGTTAACACAGATCAACGCAGCTTAAAAATCCGCATCGAATGCACTATACTACATTGAAAAACGCTTAATACAAAAATTAGTTATGATCGTTTGAAAAATGATGCATTAGTGTATGTTGAGTTTCCATGTACACTCAACATTGCTTCCAAAAACATTTTGACAAAACTTTTTTCGAAAAATTTCAAAATAATTTAGCAAAAAGTAGATGTTTTTAGATTCCTTTTTTCAAGGCAAAGACGATGGACAATGTTATTCAACGAAAAAATTAATTCTTCAGGGTGAAAATCGAGGATATAAGTGTGAACTTATATCAGTTGATATCTCGGTGCATTTTCAAGCTAGCGCAAATCTGATAACACAGATCGACGCAGCTTAAAAATCCGCATCGAATGCACTATACTACATTGAGAAACGCTTAAAACAAAAATTAGTTATGATCGTTTGAAAAATGATGCATTAGTGTATGTTGAGTTTCCATGTACACTCAACATTGCTTTCAAAAACATTTTGACAAAAATTTTTTCAAAAAATTTCAAGATAATTTAGCAAAAAGTAGATGTTTTTAGATTTCTTTTTTCAAGGCAAAGACGATGGACAATGTTATTCAAGGAAAAAATTAATTCTTCAGGGTGAAAATCGAGGATATAAGTGTAAACTTATATCAGTTGATATCTCGGTGCATTTTTAAGCTAGCGCAAATCTGATAACACAGATCGACGCAGCTTAAAAATCCGCATCGCATGCACTATACTACATTGAGAAACGCTTAATACAAAAATTAGTTATGATCGTTTGAAAAATGATGCATTAGTGTATGTTGTGTTTCCATGTACACTCAACATTGCTTCCAAAAACATTTTGACAAAAATTTTTTCAAAAAATTTGAAGATAATTTAGCAAAAAGTAGATGTTTTTAGATTCCTTTTTTCAAGGCAAAGACGATGGACAATGTTATTCAACGAAAAAATTAATTCTTCAGGGTGAAAATCGAGGATATAAGTGTAAACTTATATCAGTTGATATCTCGGTGCATTTTTAAGCTAGCGCAAATCTGATAACACAGATCGACGCAGCTTAAAAATCCGCATCGCATGCACTATACTACATTGAGAAACGCTTAATACAAAAATTAGTTATGATCGTTTGAAAAATGATGCATTAGTGTATGTTGTGTTTCCATGTACACTCAACATTGCTTCCAAAAACATTTTGACAAAAATTTTTTCGAAAAATTTCAAAATAATTTAGCAAAAAGTAGATGTTTTTAGATTCCTTTTTTTAAGGCAAAGACGATGGACAATGTTATTCAACGAAAAAATTAATTCTTCAGGGTGAAAATCGAGGATATAAGTGTGAACTTATATCAGTTGATATCTCGGTGCATTTTTAAGCTAGCGCAAATCTGATAACACAGATCGACGCAGCTTAAAAAGCCGCATCGAATGCACTATACTATATTGAGAAACGCTTAATACAAAAATTAGTTATGATCGTTTGAAAAATGATGCATTAGTGTATGTTGTGTTTCCATGTACACTCAACATTGCTTCCAAAAACATTTTGACAAAAATTTTTTCAAAAAATTTCAAGATAATTTAGCAAAAAGTAGATGTTTTTAGATTCCTTTTTTCAAGGCAAAGACGATGGACAATGTTATTCAACGAAAAAATTAATTCTTCAGGGTGAAAATCGAGGATATAAGTGTAAACTTATATCAGTTGATATCTCGGTGCATTTTTAAGCTAGCGCAAATCTGATAACACAGATCGACGCAGCTTAAAAATCCGCATCGCATGCACTATACTACATTGAGAAACGCTTAATACAAAAATTAGTTATGATCGTTTGAAAAATGATGCATTAGTGTATGTTGAGTTTCCATGTACACTCAACATTGCTTCCAAAAACATTTTGACAAAAATTTTTTCAAAAAATTTCAAGATAATTTAGCAAAAAGTAGATGTTTTTAGATTTCTTTTTTCAAGGCAAAGACGATGGACAATGTTATTCAAGGAAAAAATTAATTCTTCAGGGTGAAAATCGAGGATATAAGTGTAAACTTATATCAGTTGATATCTCGGTGCATTTTTAAGCTAGCGCAAATCTGATAACACAGATCGACGCAGCTTAAAAATCCGCATCGCATGCACTATACTACATTGAGAAACGCTTAATACAAAAATTAGTTATGATCGTTTGAAAAATGATGCATTAGTGTATGTTGTGTTTCCATGTACACTCAACATTGCTTCCAAAAACATTTTGACAAAAATTTTTTCAAAAAATTTCAAGATAATTTAGCAAAAAGTAGATGTTTTTAGATTCCTTTTTTCAAGGCAAAGACGATGGACAATGTTATTCAACGAAAAAATTAATTCTTCAGGGTGAAAATCGAGGATATAAGTGTAAACTTATATCAGTTGATATCTCGGTGCATTTTTAAGCTAGCGCAAATCTGATAACACAGATCGACGCAGCTTAAAAATCCGCATCGCATGCACTATACTACATTGAGAAACGCTTAATACAAAAATTAGTTATGATCGTTTGAAAAATGATGCATTAGTGTATGTTGTGTTTCCATGTACACTCAACATTGCTTCCAAAAACATTTTGACAAAAATTTTTTCGAAAAATTTCAAAATAATTTAGCAAAAAGTAGATGTTTTTAGATTCCTTTTTTTAAGGCAAAGACGATGGACAATGTTATTCAACGAAAAAATTAATTCTTCAGGGTGAAAATCGAGGATATAAGTGTGAACTTATATCAGTTGATATCTCGGTGCATTTTTAAGCTAGCGCAAATCTGATAACACAGATCGACGCAGCTTAAAAAGCCGCATCGAATGCACTATACTATATTGAGAAACGCTTAATACAAAAATTAGTTATGATCGTTTGAAAAATGATGCATTAGTGTATGTTGTGTTTCCATGTACACTCAACATTGCTTCCAAAAACATTTTGACAAAAATTTTTTCAAAAAATTTCAAGATAATTTAGCAAAAAGTAGATGTTTTTAGATTCCTTTTTTCAAGGCAAAGACGATGGACAATGTTATTCAACGAAAAAATTAATTCTTCAGGGTGAAAATCGAGGATATAAGTGTAAACTTATATCAGTTGATATCTCGGTGCATTTTTAAGCTAGCGCAAATCTGATAACACAGATCGACGCAGCTTAAAAATCCGCATCGCATGCACTATACTACATTGAGAAACGCTTAATACAAAAATTAGTTATGATCGTTTGAAAAATGATGCATTAGTGTATGTTGTGTTTCCATGTACACTCAACATTGCTTCCAAAAACATTTTGACAAAAATTTTTTCGAAAAATTTCAAAATAATTTAGCAAAAAGTAGATGTTTTTAGATTCCTTTTTTTAAGGCAAAGACGATGGACAATGTTATTCAACGAAAAAATTAATTCTTCAGGGTGAAAATCGAGGATATAAGTGTGAACTTATATCAGTTGATATCTCGGTGCATTTTTAAGCTAGCGCAAATCTGATAACACAGATCGACGCAGCTTAAAAATCCGCATCGAATGCACTATACTATATTGAGAAACGCTTAATACAAAAATTAGTTATGATCGTTTGAAAAATGATGCATTAGTGTATGTTGAGTTTCCATGTACACTCAACATTGCTTCCAAAAACATTTTGACAAAAATTTTTTCGAAAAATTTCAAAATAATTTAGCAAAAAGTAGATGTTTTTAGATTCCTTTTTTCAAGGCAAAGACGATGGACAATGTTATTCAACGAAAAAATTAATTCTTCAGGGTGAAAATCGAGGATATAAGTGTGAACTTATATCAGTTGATATCTCGGTGCATTTTTAAGCTAGCGCAAATCTGATAACACAGATCGACGCAGCTTAAAAATCCGCATCGAATGCACTATACTACATTGAGAAACGCTTAATACAAAAATTAGTTATGATCGTTTGAAAAATGATGCATTAGTGTATGTTGTGTTTCCATGTACACTCAACATTGCTTCCAAAAACATTTTGACAAAAATTTTTTCGAAAAATTTCAAAATAATTTAGCAAAAAGTAGATGTTTTTGATGCATTGCTTCAACATTGCTTCCAAAAACATTTTGACAAAAATTTTTTCGAAAAATTTCAGAATAATTTAGCAAAAAGTAGATGTTTTTAGATTCCTTTTTTCAAGGCAAAGACGATGGACAATGTTATTCAACGAAAAAATTAATTCTTCAGGGTGAAAATCGAGGATATAAGTGTGAACTTATATCAGTTGATATCTCGGTGCATTTTTAAGCTAGCGCGAATCTGATAACACAGATCGACGCAGCTTAAAAATCCGCATCGAATGCACTATACTACATTGAGAAACGCTTAATACAAAAATTAGTTATGATCGTTTGAAAAATGATGCATTAGTGTATGTTGTGTTTCCATGTACACTCAACATTGCTTCCAAAAACATTTTGACAAAAATTTTTTCGAAAAATTTCAAAATAATTTAGCAAAAAGTAGATGTTTTTAGATTCCTTTTTTTAAGGCAAAGACGATGGACAATGTTATTCAACAAAAAAATTAATTCTTCAGGGTGAAAATCGAGGATATAAGTGTGAACTTATATCAGTTGATATCTCGGTGCATTTTTAAGCTAGCGCAAATCTGATAACACAGATCAACGCAGCTTAAAAATCCGCATCGAATGCACTATACTACATTGAGAAACGCTCAAAACAAAAATTAGTTATGATCGTTTGAAAAATGATGCATTAGTGTATGTTGAGTTTCCATGTACACTCAACATTGCTTCCAAAAACATTTTGACAAAAATTTTTTCGAAAAATTTCAAAATAATTTAGCAAAAAGTAGATGTTTTTAGTTTCCTTTTTTCAAGGCAAAGACGATGGACAATGTTATTCAACGAAAAAATTAATTCTTCAGGGTGAAAATCGAGGATATAAGTGTGAACTTATATCAGTTGATATCTCGGTGCATTTTTAAGCTAGCGCAAATCTGATAACACAGATCGACGCAGCTTAAAAATCCGCATCGAATGCACTATACTACATTGAGAAACGCTTAATACAAAAATTAGTTATGATCGTTTGAAACATGATGCATTGCTTCAACATTGCTTCCAAAAACATTTTGACAAAAATTTTTTCGAAAAATTTCAAAATAATTTAGCAAAAAGTAGATGTTTTTGATGCATTGCTTCAACATTGCTTCCAAAAACATTTTGACAAAAATTTTTTCGAAAAATTTCAAAATAATTTAGCAAAAAGTAGATGTTTTTAGATTCCTTTTTTCAAGGCAAAGACGATGGACAATGTTATTCAACGAAAAAATTAATTCTTCAGGGTGAAAATCGAGGATATAAGTGTGAACTTATATCAGTTGATATCTCGGTGCATTTTTAAGCTAGCGCAAATCTGATAACACAGATCGACGCAGCTTAAAAATCCGCATCGAATGCACTATACTACATTGAGAAACGCTTAATACAAAAATTAGTTATGATCGTTTGAAAAATGATGCATTAGTGTATGTTGAGTTTCCATGTACACTCAACATTGCTTCCAAAAACATTTTGACAAAAATTTTTTCGAAAAATTTCAAAATAATTAAGCAAAAAGTAGATGTTTTTAGATTCCTTTTTTCAAGGCAAAGACGATGGACAATGTTATTCAACGAAAAAATTAATTCTTCAGGGTGAAAATCGAGGATATAAGTGTGAACTTATATCAGTTGATATCTCGGTGCATTTTTAAGCTAGCGCAAATCTGATAACACAGATCGACGCAGCTTAAAAATCCGCATCGAATGCACTATACTACATTGAGAAACGCTTAATACAAAAATTAGTTATGATCGTTTGAAAAATGATGCATTAGTGTATGTTGAGTTTCCATGTACACTCAACATTGCTTCCAAAAACATTTTGACAAAAATTTTTTCGAAAAATTTCAAAATAATTTAGCAAAAAGTAGATGTTTTTAGATTCCTTTTTTTAAGGCAAAGACGATGGACAATGTTATTCAACAAAAAAATTAATTCTTCAGGGTGAAAATCGAGGATATAAGTGTGAACTTATATCAGTTGATATCTCGGTGCATTTTTAAGCTAGCGCAAATCTGATAACACAGATCAACGCAGCTTAAAAATCCGCATCGAATGCACTATACTACATTGAGAAACGCTTAATACAAAAGTTAGTTATGATCGTTTGAAACATGATGCATTGCTTCAACATTGCTTCCAAAAACATTTTGACAAAAATTTTTTCGAAAAATTTCAAAATAATTTAGCAAAAAGTAGATGTTTTTGATGCATTGCTTCAACATTGCTTCCAAAAACATTTTGACAAAAATTTTTTCGAAAAATTTCAAAATAATTTAGCAAAAAGTAGATGTTTTTAGATTCCTTTTTTCAAGGCAAAGACGATGGACAATGTTATTCAACGAAAAAATTAATTCTTCAGGGTGAAAATCGAGGATATAAGTGTGAACTTATATCAGTTGATATCTCGGTGCATTTTTAAGCTAGCGCAAATCTGTTAACACAGATCAACGCAGCTTAAAAATCCGCATCGAATGCACTATACTACATTGAGAAACGCTTAATACAAAAATTAGTTATGATCGTTTGAAAAATGATGCATTAGTGTATGTTGAGTTTCCATGTACACTCAACATTGCTTCCAAAAACATTTTGACAAAAATTTTTTCGAAAAATTTCAAAATAATTTAGCAAAAAGTAGATGTTTTTAGATTCCTTTTTTCAAGGCAAAGACGATGGACAATGTTATTCAACGAAAAAATTAATTCTTCAGGGTGAAAATCGAGGATATAAGTGTGAACTTATATCAGTTGATATCTCGGTGCATTTTTAAGCTAGCGCAAATCTGTTAACACAGATCAACGCAGCTTAAAAATCCGCATCGAATGCACTATACTACATTGAAAAACGCTTAATACAAAAATTAGTTATGATCGTTTGAAAAATGATGCATTAGTGTATGTTGAGTTTCCATGTACACTCAACATTGCTTCCAAAAACATTTTGACAAAACTTTTTTCGAAAAATTTCAAAATAATTTAGCAAAAAGTAGATGTTTTTAGATTCCTTTTTTCAAGGCAAAGACGATGGACAATGTTATTCAACGAAAAAATTAATTCTTCAGGGTGAAAATCGAGGATATAAGTGTGAACTTATATCAGTTGATATCTCGGTGCATTTTCAAGCTAGCGCAAATCTGATAACACAGATCGACGCAGCTTAAAAATCCGCATCGAATGCACTATACTACATTAAGAAACGCTTAAAACAAAAATTAGTTATGATCGTTTGAAAAATGATGCATTAGTGTATGTTGAGTTTCCATGTACACTCAACATTGCTTCCAAAAACATTTTGACAAAAATTTTTTCAAAAAATTTCAAGATAATTTAGCAAAAAGTAGATGTTTTTAGATTTCTTTTTTCAAGGCAAAGACGATGGACAATGTTATTCAAGGAAAAAATTAATTCTTCAGGGTGAAAATCGAGGATATAAGTGTAAACTTATATCAGTTGATATCTCGGTGCATTTTTAAGCTAGCGCAAATCTGATAACACAGATCGACGCAGCTTAAAAATCCGCATCGAATGCACTATACTACATTGAGAAACGCTTAATACAAAAATTAGTTATGATCGTTTGAAAAATGATGCATTAGTGTATGTTGTGTTTCCATGTACACTCAACATTGCTTCCAAAAACATTTTGACAAAAATTTTTTCGAAAAATTTCAAAATAATTTAGCAAAAAGTAGATGTTTTTAGATTCCTTTTTTTAAGGCAAAGACGATGAACAATGTTATTCAACGAAAAAATTAATTCTTCAGGGTGAAAATCGAGGATATAAGTGTGAACTTATATCAGTTGATATCTCGGTGCATTTTTAAGCTAGCGCAAATCTGATAACACAGATCGACGCAGCTTAAAAATCCGCATCGAATGCACTATACTACATTGAGAAACGCTTAATACAAAAATTAGTTATGATCGTTTGAAAAATGATGCATTAGTGTATGTTGTGTTTCCATGTACACTCAACATTGCTTCCAAAAACATTTTGACAAAAATTTTTTCGAAAAATTTCGAAATAATTTAGCAAAAAGTAGATGTTTTTAGATTCCTTTTTTTAAGGCAAAGACGATGGACAATGTTATTCAACGAAAAAATTAATTCTTCAGGGTGAAAATCGAAGATATAAGTGTGAACTTATATCAGTTGATATCTCGGTGCATTTTCAAGCTAGCGCAAATCTGATAACACAGATCGACGCAGCTTAAAAATTCGCATCGAATGCACTATACTACATTGAGAAACGCTTAATACAAAAATTAGTTATGATCGTTTGAAAAATGATGCATTAGTGTATGTTGAGTTTCCATGTACACTCAACATTGCTTCCAAAAACATTTTGACAAAAATTTTTTCGAAAAATTTCAAAATAATTTAGCAAAAAGTAGATGTTTTTAGATTCCTTTTTTCAAGGCAAAGACGATGGACAATGTTATTCAACGAAAAAATTAATTCTTCAGGGTGAAAATCGAGGATATAAGTGTGAACTTATATCAGTTGATATCTCGGTGCATTTTTAAGCTAGCGCAAATCTGATAACACAGATCGACGCAGCTTAAAAATCCGCATCGAATGCACTATACTATATTGAGAAACGCTTAATACAAAAATTAGTTATGATCGTTTGAAAAATGATGCATTAGTGTATGTTGAGTTTCCATGTACACTCAACATTGCTTCCAAAAACATTTTGACAAAATTTTTTTCGAAAAATTTCAAAATAATTTAGCAAAAAGTAGATCTTTTTAGATTTCTTTTTTCAAGGCAAAGACGATGGACAATGTTATTCAACGAAAAAATTAATTCTTCAGGGTGAAAATCGAGGATATAAGTGTGAACTTATATCAGTTGATATCTCGGTGCATTTTTAAGCTAGCGCAAATCTGATAACACAGATCGACGCAGCTTAAAAATTCGCATCGAATGCACTATACTACATTGAGAAACGCTTAATACAAAAATTAGTTATGATCGTTTGAAAAATGATGCATTAGTGTATGTTGAGTTTCCATGTACACTCAACATTGCTTCCAAAAACATTTTGACAAAAATTTTTTCGAAAAATTTCAAAATAATTTAGCAAAAAGTAGATGTTTTTAGATTCCTTTTTTCAAGGCAAAGACGATGGACAATGTTATTCAACGAAAAAATTAATTCTTCAGGGTGAAAATCGAGGATATAAGTGTGAACTTATATCAGTTGATATCTCGGTGCATTTTTAAGCTAGCGCAAATCTGATAACACAGATCGACGCAGCTCAAAAATCCGCATCGAATGCACTATACTACATTGAGAAACGCTTAATACAAAAATTAGTTATGATCGTTTGAAAAATGATGCATTAGTGTATGTTGTGTTTCCATGTACACTCAACATTGCTTCCAAAAACATTTTGACAAAAATTTTTTCGAAAAATTTCAAAATAATTTAGCAAAAAGTAGATGTTTTTAGATTCCTTTTTTTAAGGCAAAGACGATGGACAATGTTATTCAACGAAAAAATTAATTCTTCAGGGTGAAAATCGAGGATATAAGTGTGAACTTATATCAATTGATATCTCGGTGCATTTTTAAGCTAGCGCAAATCTGATAACACAGATCGACGCAGCTTAAAAATCCGCATCGAATGCACTATACTATATTGAGAAACGCTTAATACAAAAATTAGTTATGATCGTTTGAAAAATGATGCATTAGTGTATGTTGAGTTTCCATGTACACTCAACATTGCTTCCAAAAACATTTTGACAAAAATTTTTTCGAAAAATTTCAAAATAATTTAGCAAAAAGTAGATGTTTTTAGATTCCTTTTTTCAAGGCAAAGACGATGGACAATGTTATTCAACGAAAAAATTAATTCTTCAGGGTGAAAATCGAGGATATAAGTGTGAACTTATATCAGTTGATATCTCGGTGCATTTTTAAGCTAGCGCAAATCTGCTAACACAGATCGACGCAGCTTAAAAATCCGCATCGAATGCACTATACTACATTGAGAAACGCTTAATACAAAAATTAGTTATGATCGTTTGAAAAATGATGCATTAGTGTATGTTGAGTTTCCATGTACACTCAACATTGCTTCCAAAAACATTTTGACAAAAATTTTTTCGAAAAATTTCAAAATAATTTAGCAAAAAGTAGATGTTTTTAGATTCCTTTTTTCAAGGCAAAGACGATGGACAATGTTATTCAACGAAAAAATTAATTCTTCAGGGTGAAAATCGAGGATATAAGTGTGAACTTATATCAGTTGATATCTCGGTGCATTTTTAAGCTAGCGCGAATCTGATAACACAGATCGACGCAGCTTAAAAATCCGCATCGAATGCACTATACTACATTGAGAAACGCTTAATACAAAAATTAGTTATGATCGTTTGAAAAATGATGCATTAGTGTATGTTGTGTTTCCATGTACACTCAACATTGCTTCCAAAAACATTTTGACAAAAATTTTTTCGAAAAATTTCAAAATAATTTAGCAAAAAGTAGATGTTTTTAGATTCCTTTTTTTAAGGCAAAGACGATGGACAATGTTATTCAACGAAAAAATTAATTCTTCAGGGTGAAAATCGAGGATATAAGTGTGAACTTATATCAGTTGATATCTCGGTGCATTTTTAAGCTAGCGCAAATCTGATAACACAGATCGACGCAGCTTAAAAATCCGCATCGAATGCACTATACTATATTGAGAAACGCTTAATACAAAAATTAGTTATGATCGTTTGAAAAATGATGCATTAGTGTATGTTGAGTTTCCATGTACACTCAACATTGCTTCCAAAAACATTTTGACAAAATTTTTTTCGAAAAATTTCAAAATAATTTAGCAAAAAGTAGATCTTTTTAGATTCCTTTTTTCAAGGCAAAGACGATGGACAATGTTATTCAACGAAAAAATTAATTCTTCAGGGTGAAAATCGAGGATATAAGTGTGAACTTATATCAGTTGATATCTCGGTGCATTTTTAAGCTAGCGCAAATCTGATAACACAGATCGACGCAGCTTAAAAATTCGCATCGAATGCACTATACTACATTGAGAAACGCTTAATACAAAATTAGTTATGATCGTTTGAAAAATGATGCATTAGTGTATGTTGAGTTTCCATGTACACTCAACATTGCTTCCAAAAACATTTTGACAAAAATTTTTTCGAAAAATTTCAAAATAATTTAGCAAAAAGTAGATGTTTTTAGATTCCTTTTTTCAAGGCAAAGACGATGGACAATGTTATTCAACGAAAAAATTAATTCTTCAGGGTGAAAATCGAGGATATAAGTGTGAACTTATATCAGTTGATATCTCGGTGCATTTTTAAGCTAGCGCAAATCTGATAACACAGATCGACGCAGCTTAAAAATCCGCATCGAATGCACTATACTACATTGAGAAACGCTTAATACAAAAATTAGTTATGATCGTTTGAAAAATGATGCATTAGTGTATGTTGTGTTTCCATGTACACTCAACATTGCTTCCAAAAACATTTTGACAAAAATTTTTTCGAAAAATTTCAAAATAATTTAGCAAAAAGTAGATGTTTTTAGATTCCTTTTTTTAAGGCAAAGACGATGGACAATGTTATTCAACGAAAAAATTAATTCTTCAGGGTGAAAATCGAGGATATAAGTGTGAACTTATATCAGTTGATATCTCGGTGCATTTTTAAGCTAGCGCAAATCTGATAACACAGATCGACGCAGCTTAAAAATCCGCATCGAATGCACTATACTATATTGAGAAACGCTTAATACAAAAATTAGTTATGATCGTTTGAAAAATGATGCATTAGTGTATGTTGAGTTTCCATGTACACTCAACATTGCTTCCAAAAACATTTTGACAAAATTTTTTTCGAAAAATTTCAAAATAATTTAGCAAAAAGTAGATCTTTTTAGATTCCTTTTTTCAAGGCAAAGACGATGGACAATGTTATTCAACGAAAAAATTAATTCTTCAGGGTGAAAATCGAGGATATAAGTGTGAACTTATATCAGTTGATATCTCGGTGCATTTTTAAGCTAGCGCAAATCTGATAACACAGATCGACGCAGCTTAAAAATTCGCATCGAATGCACTATACTACATTGAGAAACGCTTAATACAAAAATTAGTTATGATCGTTTGAAAAATGATGCATTAGTGTATGTTGAGTTTCCATGTACACTCAACATTGCTTCCAAAAACATTTTGACAAAAATTTTTTCGAAAAATTTCAAAATAATTTAGCAAAAAGTAGATGTTTTTAGATTCCTTTTTTCAAGGCAAAGACGATGGACAATGTTATTCAACGAAAAAATTAATTCTTCAGGGTGAAAATCGAGGATATAAGTGTGAACTTATATCAGTTGATATCTCGGTGCATTTTTAAGCTAGCGCGAATCTGATAACACAGATCGACGCAGCTTAAAAATCCGCATCGAATGCACTATACTACATTGAGAAACGCTTAATACAAAAATTAGTTATGATCGTTTGAAAAATGATGCATTAGTGTATGTTGTGTTTCCATGTACACTCAACATTGCTTCCAAAAACATTTTGACAAAAATTTTTTCGAAAAATTTCAAAATAATTTAGCAAAAAGTAGATGTTTTTAGATTCCTTTTTTTAAGGCAAAGACGATGGACAATGTTATTCAACGAAAAAATTAATTCTTCAGGGTGAAAATCGAGGATATAAGTGTGAACTTATATCAGTTGATATCTCGGTGCATTTTTAAGCTAGCGCAAATCTGATAACACAGATCGACGCAGCTTAAAAATCCGCATCGAATGCACTATACTATATTGAGAAACGCTTAATACAAAAATTAGTTATGATCGTTTGAAAAATGATGCATTAGTGCATGTTGAGTTTCCATGTACACTCAACATTGCTTCCAAAAACATTTTGACAAAATTTTTTTCGAAAAATTTCAAAATAATTTAGCAAAAAGTAGATCTTTTTAGATTCCTTTTTTCAAGGCAAAGACGATGGACAATGTTATTCAACGAAAAAATTAATTCTTCAGGGTGAAAATCGAGGATATAAGTGTGAACTTATATCAGTTGATATCTCGGTGCATTTTTAAGCTAGCGCAAATCTGATAACACAGATCGACGCAGCTTAAAAATTCGCATCGAATGCACTATACTACATTGAGAAACGCTTAATACAAAATTAGTTATGATCGTTTGAAAAATGATGCATTAGTGTATGTTGAGTTTCCATGTACACTCAACATTGCTTCCAAAAACATTTTGACAAAAATTTTTTCGAAAAATTTCAAAATAATTTAGCAAAAAGTAGATGTTTTTAGATTCCTTTTTTCAAGGCAAAGACGATGGACAATGTTATTCAACGAAAAAATTAATTCTTCAGGGTGAAAATCGAGGATATAAGTGTGAACTTATATCAGTTGATATCTCGGTGCATTTTTAAGCTAGCGCAAATCTGATAACACAGATCGACGCAGCTTAAAAATCCGCATCGAATGCACTATACTACATTGAGAAACGCTTAATACAAAAATTAGTTATGATCGTTTGAAAAATGATGCATTAGTGTATGTTGTGTTTCCATGTACACTCAACATTGCTTCCAAAAACATTTTGACAAAAATTTTTTCGAAAAATTTCAAAATAATTTAGCAAAAAGTAGATGTTTTTAGATTCCTTTTTTTAAGGCAAAGACGATGGACAATGTTATTCAACGAAAAAATTAATTCTTCAGGGTGAAAATCGAGGATATAAGTGTGAACTTATATCAGTTGATATCTCGGTGCATTTTTAAGCTAGCGCAAATCTGATAACACAGATCGACGCAGCTTAAAAATCCGCATCGAATGCACTATACTATATTGAGAAACGCTTAATACAAAAATTAGTTATGATCGTTTGAAAAATGATGCATTAGTGTATGTTGAGTTTCCATGTACACTCAACATTGCTTCCAAAAACATTTTGACAAAATTTTTTTCGAAAAATTTCAAAATAATTTAGCAAAAAGTAGATCTTTTTAGATTCCTTTTTTCAAGGCAAAGACGATGGACAATGTTATTCAACGAAAAAATTAATTCTTCAGGGTGAAAATCGAGGATATAAGTGTGAACTTATATCAGTTGATATCTCGGTGCATTTTTAAGCTAGCGCAAATCTGATAACACAGATCGACGCAGCTTAAAAATTCGCATCGAATGCACTATACTACATTGAGAAACGCTTAATACAAAAATTAGTTATGATCGTTTGAAAAATGATGCATTAGTGTATGTTGAGTTTCCATGTACACTCAACATTGCTTCCAAAAACATTTTGACAAAAATTTTTTCGAAAAATTTCAAAATAATTTAGCAAAAAGTAGATGTTTTTAGATTCCTTTTTTCAAGGCAAAGACGATGGACAATGTTATTCAACGAAAAAATTAATTCTTCAGGGTGAAAATCGAGGATATAAGTGTGAACTTATATCAGTTGATATCTCGGTGCATTTTTAAGCTAGCGCAAATCTGATAACACAGATCGACGCAGCTTAAAAATCCGCATCGAATGCACTATACTATATTGAGAAACGCTTAATACAAAAATTAGTTATGATCGTTTGAAAAATGATGCATTAGTGTATGTTGAGTTTCCATGTACACTCAACATTGCTTCCAAAAACATTTTGACAAAATTTTTTTCGAAAAATTTCAAAATAATTTAGCAAAAAGTAGATCTTTTTAGATTCCTTTTTTCAAGGCAAAGACGATGGACAATGTTATTCAACGAAAAAATTAATTCTTCAGGGTGAAAATCGAGGATATAAGTGTGAACTTATATCAGTTGATATCTCGGTGCATTTTTAAGCTAGCGCAAATCTGATAACACAGATCGACGCAGCTTAAAAATTCGCATCGAATGCACTATACTACATTGAGAAACGCTTAATACAAAAATTAGTTATGATCGTTTGAAAAATGATGCATTAGTGTATGTTGAGTTTCCATGTACACTCAACATTGCTTCCAAAAACATTTTGACAAAAATTTTTTCGAAAAATTTCAAAATAATTTAGCAAAAAGTAGATGTTTTTAGATTCCTTTTTTCAAGGCAAAGACGATGGACAATGTTATTCAACGAAAAAATTAATTCTTCAGGGTGAAAATCGAGGATATAAGTGTGAACTTATATCAGTTGATATCTCGGTGCATTTTTAAGCTAGCGCGAATCTGATAACACAGATCGACGCAGCTTAAAAATCCGCATCGAATGCACTATACTACATTGAGAAACGCTTAATACAAAAATTAGTTATGATCGTTTGAAAAATGATGCATTAGTGTATGTTGAGTTTCCATGTACACTCAACATTGCTTCCAAAAACATTTTGACAAAAATTTTTTCGAAAAATTTCAAAATAATTTAGCAAAAAGTAGATGTTTTTAGATTCCTTTTTTCAAGGCAAAGACGATGGACAATGTTATTCAACGAAAAAATTAATTCTTCAGGGTGAAAATCGAGGATATAAGTGTGAACTTATATCAGTTGATATCTCGGTGCATTTTCAAGCTAGCGCAAATCTGATAACACAGATCGACGCAGCTTAAAAATCCGCATCGAATGCACTATACTACATTGAGAAACGCTTAATACAAAAATTAGTTATGATCGTTTGAAAAATGATGCATTAGTGTATGTTGAGTTTCCATGTACACTCAACATTGCTTCCAAAAACATTTTGACAAAAATTTTTTCGAAAAATTTCAAAATAATTTAGCAAAAAGTAGATGTTTTTAGATTCCTTTTTTCAAGGCAAAGACGATGGACAATGTTATTCAACGAAAAAATTAATTCTTCAGGGTGAAAATCGAGGATATAAGTGTGAACTTATATCAGTTGATATCTCGGTGCATTTTCAAGCTAGCGCAAATCTGATAACACAGATCGACGCAGCTTAAAAATCCGCATCGAATGCACTATACTACATTGAGAAACGCTTAAAACAAAAATTAGTTATGATCGTTTGAAAAATGATGCATTAGTGTATGTTGAGTTTCCATGTACACTCAACATTGCTTCCAAAAACATTTTGACAAAAATTTTTTCGAAAAATTTCAAAATAATTTAGCAAAAAGTAGATGTTTTTAGATTCCTTTTTTCAAGGCAAAGACGATGGACAATGTTATTCAACGAAAAAATTAATTCTTCAGGGTGAAAATCGAGGATATAAGTGTGAACTTATATCAGTTGATATCTCGGTGCATTTTTAAGCTAGCGCGAATCTGATAACACAGATCGACGCAGCTTAAAAATCCGCATCGAATGCACTATACTACATTGAGAAACGCTTAATACAAAAATTAGTTATGATCGTTTGAAAAATGATGCATTAGTGTATGTTGAGTTTCCATGTACACTCAACATTGCTTCCAAAAACATTTTGACAAAAATTTTTTCGAAAAATTTCAAAATAATTTAGCAAAAAGTAGATGTTTTTAGATTCCTTTTTTCAAGGCAAAGACGATGGACAATGTTATTCAACGAAAAAATTAATTCTTCAGGGTGAAAATCGAGGATATAAGTGTGAACTTATATCAGTTGATATCTCGGTGCATTTTCAAGCTAGCGCAAATCTGATAACACAGATCGACGCAGCTTAAAAATTCGCATCGAATGCACTATACTACATTGAGAAACGCTTAATACAAAAATTAGTTATGATCGTTTGAAAAATGATGCATTAGTGTATGTTGAGTTTCCATGTACACTCAACATTGCTTCCAAAAACATTTTGACAAAATTTTTTTCGAAAAATTTCAAAATAATTTAGCAAAAAGTAGATCTTTTTAGATTCCTTTTTTCAAGGCAAAGACGATGGACAATGTTATTCAACGAAAAAATTAATTCTTCAGGGTGAAAATCGAGGATATAAGTGTGAACTTATATCAGTTGATATCTCGGTGCATTTTTAAGCTAGCGCAAATCTGATAACACAGATCGACGCAGCTTAAAAATTCGCATCGAATGCACTATACTACATTGAGAAACGCTTAATACAAAAATTAGTTATGATCGTTTGAAAAATGATGCATTAGTGTATGTTGAGTTTCCATGTACACTCAACATTGCTTCCAAAAACATTTTGACAAAAATTTTTTCGAAAAATTTCAAAATAATTTAGCAAAAAGTAGATCTTTTTAGATTCCTTTTTTCAAGGCAAAGACGATGGACAATGTTATTCAACGAAAAAATTAATTCTTCAGGGTGAAAATCGAGGATATAAGTGTGAACTTATATCAGTTGATATCTCGGTGCATTTTTAAGCTAGCGCAAATCTGATAACACAGATCGACGCAGCTTAAAAATTCGCATCGAATGCACTATACTACATTGAGAAACGCTTAATACAAAAATTAGTTATGATCGTTTGAAAAATGATGCATTAGTGTATGTTGAGTTTCCATGTACACTCAACATTGCTTCCAAAAACATTTTGACAAAAATTTTTTCGAAAAATTTCAAAATAATTTAGCAAAAAGTAGATGTTTTTAGATTCCTTTTTTCAAGGCAAAGACGATGGACAATGTTATTCAACGAAAAAATTAATTCTTCAGGGTGAAAATCGAGGATATAAGTGTGAACTTATATCAGTTGATATCTCGGTGCATTTTTAAGCTAGCGCGAATCTGATAACACAGATCGACGCAGCTTAAAAATCCGCATCGAATGCACTATACTACATTGAGAAACGCTTAATACAAAAATTAGTTATGATCGTTTGAAAAATGATGCATTAGTGTATGTTGTGTTTCCATGTACACTCAACATTGCTTCCAAAAACATTTTGACAAAAATTTTTTCGAAAAATTTCAAAATAATTTAGCAAAAAGTAGATGTTTTTAGATTCCTTTTTTTAAGGCAAAGACGATGGACAATGTTATTGAACGAAAAAATTAATTCTTCAGGGTGAAAATCGAGGATATAAGTGTGAACTTATATCAGTTGATATCTCGGTGCATTTTTAAGCTAGCGCAAATCTGATAACACAGATCGACGCAGCTTAAAAATCCGCATCGAATGCACTATACTACATTGAGAAACGCTTAATACAAAAATTAGTTATGATCGTTTGAAAAATGATGCATTAGTGTATGTTGAGTTTCCATGTACACTCAACATTGCTTCCAAAAACATTTTGACAAAAATTTTTTCGAAAAATTTCAAAATAATTTAGCAAAAAGTAGATGTTTTTAGATTCCTTTTTTTAAGGCAAAGACGATGGACAATGTTATTGAACGAAAAAATTAATTCTTCAGGGTGAAAATCGAGGATATAAGTGTGAACTTATATCAGTTGATATCTCGGTGCATTTTTAAGCTAGCGCAAATCTGATAACACAGATCGACGCAGCTTAAAAATCCGCATCGAATGCACTATACTACATTGAGAAACGCTTAATACAAAAATTAGTTATGATCGTTTGAAAAATGATGCATTAGTGTATGTTGAGTTTCCATGTACACTCAACATTGCTTCCAAAAACATTTTGACAAAAATTTTTTCGAAAAATTTCAAAATAATTTAGCAAAAAGTAGATCTTTTTAGATTCCTTTTTTCAAGGCAAAGACGATGGACAATGTTATTCAACGAAAAAATTAATTCTTCAGGGTGAAAATCGAGGATATAAGTGTGAACTTATATCAGTTGATATCTCGGTGCATTTTTAAGCTAGCGCAAATCTGATAACACAGATCGACGCAGCTTAAAAATTCGCATCGAATGCACTATACTACATTGAGAAACGCTTAATACAAAAATTAGTTATGATCGTTTGAAAAATGATGCATTAGTGTATGTTGAGTTTCCATGTACACTCAACATTGCTTCCAAAAACATTTTGACAAAAATTTTTTCGAAAAATTTCAAAATAATTTAGCAAAAAGTAGATGTTTTTAGATTCCTTTTTTCAAGGCAAAGACGATGGACAATGTTATTCAACGAAAAAATTAATTCTTCAGGGTGAAAATCGAGGATATAAGTGTGAACTTATATCAGTTGATATCTCGGTGCATTTTTAAGCTAGCGCGAATCTGATAACACAGATCGACGCAGCTTAAAAATCCGCATCGAATGCACTATACTACATTGAGAAACGCTTAATACAAAAATTAGTTATGATCGTTTGAAAAATGATGCATTAGTGTATGTTGAGTTTCCATGTACACTCAACATTGCTTCCAAAAACATTTTGACAAAATTTTTTTCGAAAAATTTCAAAATAATTTAGCAAAAAGTAGATCTTTTTAGATTCCTTTTTTCAAGGCAAAGACGATGGACAATGTTATTCAACGAAAAAATTAATTCTTCAGGGTGAAAATCGAGGATATAAGTGTGAACTTATATCAGTTGATATCTCGGTGCATTTTTAAGCTAGCGCAAATCTGATAACACAGATCGACGCAGCTTAAAAATTCGCATCGAATGCACTATACTACATTGAGAAACGCTTAATACAAAAATTAGTTATGATCGTTTGAAAAATGATGCATTAGTGTATGTTGAGTTTCCATGTACACTCAACATTGCTTCCAAAAACATTTTGACAAAAATTTTTTCGAAAAATTTCAAAATAATTTAGCAAAAAGTAGATCTTTTTAGATTCCTTTTTTCAAGGCAAAGACGATGGACAATGTTATTCAACGAAAAAATTAATTCTTCAGGGTGAAAATCGAGGATATAAGTGTGAACTTATATCAGTTGATATCTCGGTGCATTTTTAAGCTAGCGCAAATCTGATAACACAGATCGACGCAGCTTAAAAATTCGCATCGAATGCACTATACTACATTGAGAAACGCTTAATACAAAAATTAGTTATGATCGTTTGAAAAATGATGCATTAGTGTATGTTGAGTTTCCATGTACACTCAACATTGCTTCCAAAAACATTTTGACAAAAATTTTTTCGAAAAATTTCAAAATAATTTAGCAAAAAGTAGATGTTTTTAGATTCCTTTTTTCAAGGCAAAGACGATGGACAATGTTATTCAACGAAAAAATTAATTCTTCAGGGTGAAAATCGAGGATATAAGTGTGAACTTATATCAGTTGATATCTCGGTGCATTTTTAAGCTAGCGCGAATCTGATAACAAAGATCGACGCAGCTTAAAAATCCGCATCGAATGCACTATACTACATTGAGAAACGCTTAATACAAAAATTAGTTATGATCGTTTGAAAAATGATGCATTAGTGTATGTTGTGTTTCCATGTACACTCAACATTGCTTCCAAAAACATTTTGACAAAAATTTTTTCGAAAAATTTCAAAATAATTTAGCAAAAAGTAGATGTTTTTAGATTCCTTTTTTTAAGGCAAAGACGATGGACAATGTTATTGAACGAAAAAATTAATTCTTCAGGGTGAAAATCGAGGATATAAGTGTGAACTTATATCAGTTGATATCTCGGTGCATTTTTAAGCTAGCGCAAATCTGATAACACAGATCGACGCAGCTTAAAAATCCGCATCGAATGCACTATACTACATTGAGAAACGCTTAATACAAAAATTAGTTATGATCGTTTGAAAAATGATGCATTAGTGTATGTTGTGTTTCCATGTACACTCAACATTGCTTCCAAAAACATTTTGACAAAAATTTTTTCGAAAAATTTCAAAATAATTTAGCAAAAAGTAGATGTTTTCAGATTCCTTTTTTTAAGGCAAAGACGATGGACAATGTTATTCAACGAAAAAATTAATTCTTCAGGGTGAAAATCGAGGATATAAGTGTGAACTTATATCAGTTGATATCTCGGTGCATTTTTAAGCTAGCGCAAATCTGATAACACAGACCGACGCAGCTTAAAAATCCGCATCGAATGCACTATACTATATTGAGAAACGCTTAATACAAATATTAGTTATGATCGTTTGAAAAATGATGCATTAGTGTATGTTGAGTTTCCATGTACACTCAACATTGCTTCCAAAAACATTTTGACAAAAATTTTTTCGAAAAATTTCAAAATAATTTAGCAAAAAGTAGATCTTTTTAGATTCCTTTTTTCAAGGCAAAGACGATGGACAATGTTATTCAACGAAAAAATTAATTCTTCAGGGTGAAAATCGAGGATATAAGTGTGAACTTATATCAGTTGATATCTCGGTGCATTTTTAAGCTAGCGCAAATCTGATAACACAGATCGACGCAGCTTAAAAATTCGCATCGAATGCACTATACTACATTGAGAAACGCTTAATACAAAAATTAGTTATGATCGTTTGAAAAATGATGCATTAGTGTATGTTGAGTTTCCATGTACACTCAACATTGCTTCCAAAAACATTTTGACAAAAATTTTTTCGAAAAATTTCAAAATAATTTAGCAAAAAGTAGATCTTTTTAGATTCCTTTTTTCAAGGCAAAGACGATGGACAATGTTATTCAACGAAAAAATTAATTCTTCAGGGTGAAAATCGAGGATATAAGTGTGAACTTATATCAGTTGATATCTCGGTGCATTTTTAAGCTAGCGCAAATCTGATAACACAGATCGACGCAGCTTAAAAATTCGCATCGAATGCACTATACTACATTGAGAAACGCTTAATACAAAAATTAGTTATGATCGTTTGAAAAATGATGCATTAGTGTATGTTGAGTTTCCATGTACACTCAACATTGCTTCCAAAAACATTTTGACAAAAATTTTTTCGAAAAATTTCAAAATAATTTAGCAAAAAGTAGATGTTTTTAGATTCCTTTTTTCAAGGCAAAGACGATGGACAATGTTATTCAACGAAAAAATTAATTCTTCAGGGTGAAAATCGAGGATATAAGTGTGAACTTATATCAGTTGATATCTCGGTGCATTTTTAAGCTAGCGCAAATCTGATAACACAGATCGACGCAGCTTAAAAATTCGCATCGAATGCACTATACTACATTGAGAAACGCTTAATACAAAAATTAGTTATGATCGTTTGAAAAATGATGCATTAGTGTATGTTGAGTTTCCATGTACACTCAACATTGCTTCCAAAAACATTTTGACAAAAATTTTTTCGAAAAATTTCAAAATAATTTAGCAAAAAGTAGATGTTTTTAGATTCCTTTTTTCAAGGCAAAGACGATGGACAATGTTATTCAACGAAAAAATTAATTCTTCAGGGTGAAAATCGAGGATATAAGTGTGAACTTATATCAGTTGATATCTCGGTGCATTTTTAAGCTAGCGCGAATCTGATAACAAAGATCGACGCAGCTTAAAAATCCGCATCGAATGCACTATACTACATTGAGAAACGCTTAATACAAAAATTAGTTATGATCGTTTGAAAAATGATGCATTAGTGTATGTTGTGTTTCCATGTACACTCAACATTGCTTCCAAAAACATTTTGACAAAAATTTTTTCGAAAAATTTCAAAATAATTTAGCAAAAAGTAGATGTTTTTAGATTCCTTTTTTTAAGGCAAAGACGATGGACAATGTTATTGAACGAAAAAATTAATTCTTCAGGGTGAAAATCGAGGATATAAGTGTGAACTTATATCAGTTGATATCTCGGTGCATTTTTAAGCTAGCGCAAATCTGATAACACAGATCGACGCAGCTTAAAAATCCGCATCGAATGCACTTTACTACATTGAGAAACGCTTAATACAAAAATTAGTTATGATCGTTTGAAAAATGATGCATTAGTGTATGTTGTGTTTCCATGTACACTCAACATTGCTTCCAAAAACATTTTGACAAAAATTTTTTCGAAAAATTTCAAAATAATTTAGCAAAAAGTAGATGTTTTCAGATTCCTTTTTTTAAGGCAAAGACGATGGACAATGTTATTCAACGAAAAAATTAATTCTTCAGGGTGAAAATCGAGGATATAAGTGTGAACTTATATCAGTTGATATCTCGGTGCATTTTTAAGCTAGCGCAAATCTGATAACACAGACCGACGCAGCTTAAAAATCCGCATCGAATGCACTATACTATATTGAGAAACGCTTAATACAAATATTAGTTATGATCGTTTGAAAAATGATGCATTAGTGTATGTTGAGTTTCCATGTACACTCAACATTGCTTCCAAAAACATTTTGACAAAAATTTTTTCGAAAAATTTCAAAATAATTTAGCAAAAAGTAGATCTTTTTAGATTCCTTTTTTCAAGGCAAAGACGATGGACAATGTTATTCAACGAAAAAATTAATTCTTCAGGGTGAAAATCGAGGATATAAGTGTGAACTTATATCAGTTGATATCTCGGTGCATTTTTAAGCTAGCGCAAATCTGATAACACAGATCGACGCAGCTTAAAAATTCGCATCGAATGCACTATACTACATTGAGAAACGCTTAATACAAAAATTAGTTATGATCGTTTGAAAAATGATGCATTAGTGTATGTTGAGTTTCCATGTACACTCAACATTGCTTCCAAAAACATTTTGACAAAAATTTTTTCGAAAAATTTCAAAATAATTTAGCAAAAAGTAGATCTTTTTAGATTCCTTTTTTCAAGGCAAAGACGATGGACAATGTTATTCAACGAAAAAATTAATTCTTCAGGGTGAAAATCGAGGATATAAGTGTGAACTTATATCAGTTGATATCTCGGTGCATTTTTAAGCTAGCGCGAATCTGATAACAAAGATCGACGCAGCTTAAAAATCCGCATCGAATGCACTATACTACATTGAGAAACGCTTAATACAAAAATTAGTTATGATCGTTTGAAAAATGATGCATTAGTGTATGTTGTGTTTCCATGTACACTCAACATTGCTTCCAAAAACATTTTGACAAAAATTTTTTCGAAAAATTTCAAAATAATTTAGCAAAAAGTAGATGTTTTTAGATTCCTTTTTTTAAGGCAAAGACGATGGACAATGTTATTGAACGAAAAAATTAATTCTTCAGGGTGAAAATCGAGGATATAAGTGTGAACTTATATCAGTTGATATCTCGGTGCATTTTTAAGCTAGCGCAAATCTGATAACACAGATCGACGCAGCTTAAAAATCCGCATCGAATGCACTATACTACATTGAGAAACGCTTAATACAAAAATTAGTTATGATCGTTTGAAAAATGATGCATTAGTGTATGTTGTGTTTCCATGTACACTCAACATTGCTTCCAAAAACATTTTGACAAAAATTTTTTCGAAAAATTTCAAAATAATTTAGCAAAAAGTAGATGTTTTCAGATTCCTTTTTTTAAGGCAAAGACGATGGACAATGTTATTCAACGAAAAAATTAATTCTTCAGGGTGAAAATCGAGGATATAAGTGTGAACTTATATCAGTTGATATCTCGGTGCATTTTTAAGCTAGCGCAAATCTGATAACACAGACCGACGCAGCTTAAAAATCCGCATCGAATGCACTATACTATATTGAAAAACGCTTAATACAAATATTAGTTATGATCGTTTGAAAAATGATGCATTAGTGTATGTTGAGTTTCCATGTACACTCAACATTGCTTCCAAAAACATTTTGACAAAAATTTTTTCGAAAAATTTCAAAATAATTTAGCAAAAAGTAGATCTTTTTAGATTCCTTTTTTCAAGGCAAAGACGATGGACAATGTTATTCAACGAAAAAATTAATTCTTCAGGGTGAAAATCGAGGATATAAGTGTGAACTTATATCAGTTGATATCTCGGTGCATTTTTAAGCTAGCGCAAATCTGATAACACAGATCGACGCAGCTTAAAAATTCGCATCGAATGCACTATACTACATTGAGAAACGCTTAATACAAAAATTAGTTATGATCGTTTGAAAAATGATGCATTAGTGTATGTTGAGTTTCCATGTACACTCAACATTGCTTCCAAAAACATTTTGACAAAAATTTTTTCGAAAAATTTCAAAATAATTTAGCAAAAAGTAGATCTTTTTAGATTCCTTTTTTCAAGGCAAAGACGATGGACAATGTTATTCAACGAAAAAATTAATTCTTCAGGGTGAAAATCGAGGATATAAGTGTGAACTTATATCAGTTGATATCTCGGTGCATTTTTAAGCTAGCGCAAATCTGATAACACAGATCGACGCAGCTTAAAAATTCGCATCGAATGCACTATACTACATTGAGAAACGCTTAATACAAAAATTAGTTATGATCGTTTGAAAAATGATGCATTAGTGTATGTTGAGTTTCCATGTACACTCAACATTGCTTCCAAAAACATTTTGACAAAAATTTTTTCGAAAAATTTCAAAATAATTTAGCAAAAAGTAGATCTTTTTAGATTCCTTTTTTTAAGGCAAAGACGATGGACAATGTTATTCAACGAAAAAATTAATTCTTCAGGGTGAAAATCGAGGATATAAGTGTGAACTTATATCAGTTGATATCTCGGTGCATTTTTAAGCTAGCGCAAATCTGATAACACAGACCGACGCAGCTTAAAAATCCGCATCGAATGCACTATACTATATTGAGAAACGCTTAATACAAATATTAGTTATGATCGTTTGAAAAATGATGCATTAGTGTATGTTGAGTTTCCATGTACACTCAACATTGCTTCCAAAAACATTTTGACAAAAATTTTTTCGAAAAATTTCAAAATAATTTAGCAAAAAGTAGATCTTTTTAGATTCCTTTTTTCAAGGCAAAGACGATGGACAATGTTATTCAACGAAAAAATTAATTCTTCAGGGTGAAAATCGAGGATATAAGTGTGAACTTATATCAGTTGATATCTCGGTGCATTTTTAAGCTAGCGCAAATCTGATAACACAGATCGACGCAGCTTAAAAATTCGCATCGAATGCACTATACTACATTGAGAAACGCTTAATACAAAAATTAGTTATGATCGTTTGAAAAATGATGCATTAGTGTATGTTGAGTTTCCATGTACACTCAACATTGCTTCCAAAAACATTTTGACAAAAATTTTTTCGAAAAATTTCAAAATAATTTAGCAAAAAGTAGATCTTTTTAGATTCCTTTTTTCAAGGCAAAGACGATGGACAATGTTATTCAACGAAAAAATTAATTCTTCAGGGTGAAAATCGAGGATATAAGTGTGAACTTATATCAGTTGATATCTCGGTGCATTTTTAAGCTAGCGCAAATCTGATAACACAGATCGACGCAGCTTAAAAATTCGCATCGAATGCACTATACTACATTGAGAAACGCTTAATACAAAAATTAGTTATGATCGTTTGAAAAATGATGCATTAGTGTATGTTGAGTTTCCATGTACACTCAACATTGCTTCCAAAAACATTTTGACAAAAATTTTTTCGAAAAATTTCAAAATAATTTAGCAAAAAGTAGATGTTTTTAGATTCCTTTTTTCAAGGCAAAGACGATGGACAATGTTATTCAACGAAAAAATTAATTCTTCAGGGTGAAAATCGAGGATATAAGTGTGAACTTATATCAGTTGATATCTCGGTGCATTTTTAAGCTAGCGCGAATCTGATAACACAGATCGACGCAGCTTAAAAATCCGCATCGAATGCACTATACTACATTGAGAAACGCTTAATACAAAAATTAGTTATGATCGTTTGAAAAATGATGCATTAGTGTATGTTGTGTTTCCATGTACACTCAACATTGCTTCCAAAAACATTTTGACAAAAATTTTTTCGAAAAATTTCAAAATAATTTAGCAAAAAGTAGATGTTTTTAGATTCCTTTTTTTAAGGCAAAGACGATGGACAATGTTATTGAACGAAAAAATTAATTCTTCAGGGTGAAAATCGAGGATATAAGTGTGAACTTATATCAGTTGATATCTCGGTGCATTTTTAAGCTAGCGCAAATCTGATAACACAGATCGACGCAGCTTAAAAATCCGCATCGAATGCACTATACTACATTGAGAAACGCTTAATACAAAAATTAGTTATGATCGTTTGAAAAATGATGCATTAGTGTATGTTGTGTTTCCATGTACACTCAACATTGCTTCCAAAAACATTTTGACAAAAATTTTTTCGAAAAATTTCAAAATAATTTAGCAAAAAGTAGATGTTTTCAGATTCCTTTTTTTAAGGCAAAGACGATGGACAATGTTATTCAACGAAAAAATTAATTCTTCAGGGTGAAAATCGAGGATATAAGTGTGAACTTATATCAGTTGATATCTCGGTGCATTTTTAAGCTAGCGCAAATCTGATAACACAGACCGACGCAGCTTAAAAATCCGCATCGAATGCACTATACTATATTGAGAAACGCTTAATACAAATATTAGTTATGATCGTTTGAAAAATGATGCATTAGTGTATGTTGAGTTTCCATGTACACTCAACATTGCTTCCAAAAACATTTTGACAAAAATTTTTTCGAAAAATTTCAAAATAATTTAGCAAAAAGTAGATCTTTTTAGATTCCTTTTTTCAAGGCAAAGACGATGGACAATGTTATTCAACGAAAAAATTAATTCTTCAGGGTGAAAATCGAGGATATAAGTGTGAACTTATATCAGTTGATATCTCGGTGCATTTTTAAGCTAGCGCAAATCTGATAACACAGATCGACGCAGCTTAAAAATTCGCATCGAATGCACTATACTACATTGAGAAACGCTTAATACAAAAATTAGTTATGATCGTTTGAAAAATGATGCATTAGTGTATGTTGTGTTTCCATGTACACTCAACATTGCTTCCAAAAACATTTTGACAAAAATTTTTTCGAAAAATTTCAAAATAATTTAGCAAAAAGTAGATGTTTTCAGATTCCTTTTTTTAAGGCAAAGACGATGGACAATGTTATTCAACGAAAAAATTAATTCTTCAGGGTGAAAATCGAGGATATAAGTGTGAACTTATATCAGTTGATATCTCGGTGCATTTTTAAGCTAGCGCAAATCTGATAACACAGACCGACGCAGCTTAAAAATCCGCATCGAATGCACTATACTATATTGAGAAACGCTTAATACAAATATTAGTTATGATCGTTTGAAAAATGATGCATTAGTGTATGTTGAGTTTCCATGTACACTCAACATTGCTTCCAAAAACATTTTGACAAAAATTTTTTCGAAAAATTTCAAAATAATTTAGCAAAAAGTAGATCTTTTTAGATTCCTTTTTTCAAGGCAAAGACGATGGACAATGTTATTCAACGAAAAAATTAATTCTTCAGGGTGAAAATCGAGGATATAAGTGTGAACTTATATCAGTTGATATCTCGGTGCATTTTTAAGCTAGCGCAAATCTGATAACACAGATCGACGCAGCTTAAAAATCCGCATCGAATGCACTATACCACATTGAGAAACGCTTAAAACAAAAATTAGTTATGATCGTTTGAAAAATGATGCATTAGTGTATGTTGAGTTTCCATGTACACTCAACATTGCTTCCAAAAACATTTTGACAAAAATTTTTTCGAAAAATTTCAAAATAATTTAGCAAAAAGTAGATGTTTTTAGATTCCTTTTTTCAAGGCAAAGACGATGGACAATGTTATTCAACGAAAAAAATAATTCTTCAGGGTGAAAATCGAGGATATAAGTGTGAACTTGTATCAGTTGATATCTCGGTGCATTTTTAAGCTAGCGCAAATCTGATAACACAGATCGACGCAGCTTAAAAATTCGCATCGAATGCACTATACTACATTGAGAAACGCTTAATACAAAAATTAGTTATGATCGTTTGAAAAATGATGCATTAGTGTATGTTGAGTTTCCATGTACACTCAACATTGCTTCCAAAAACATTTTGACAAAAATTTTTTCGAAAAATTTCAAAATAATTTAGCAAAAAGTAGATGTTTTTAGATTCCTTTTTTCAAGGCAAAGACGATGGACAATGTTATTCAACGAAAAAATTAATTCTTCAGGGTGAAAATCGAGGATATAAGTGTGAACTTATATCAGTTGATATCTCGGTGCATTTTTAAGCTAGCGCAAATCTGATAACACAGATCGACGCAGCTTAAAAATTCGCATCGAATGCACTATACTACATTGAGAAACGCTTAATACAAAAATTAGTTATGATCGTTTGAAAAATGATGCATTAGTGTATGTTGAGTTTCCATGTACACTCAACATTGCTTCCAAAAACATTTTGACAAAAATTTTTTCGAAAAATTTCAAAATAATTTAGCAAAAAGTAGATCTTTTTAGATTCCTTTTTTCAAGGCAAAGACGATGGACAATGTTATTCAACGAAAAAATTAATTCTTCAGGGTGAAAATCGAGGATATAAGTGTGAACTTATATCAGTTGATATCTCGGTGCATTTTTAAGCTAGCGCAAATCTGATAACACAGATCGACGCAGCTTAAAAATTCGCATCGAATGCACTATACTACATTGAGAAACGCTTAATACAAAAATTAGTTATGATCGTTTGAAAAATGATGCATTAGTGTATGTTGAGTTTCCATGTACACTCAACATTGCTTCCAAAAACATTTTGACAAAAATTTTTTCGAAAAATTTCAAAATAATTTAGCAAAAAGTAGATCTTTTTAGATTCCTTTTTTCAAGGCAAAGACGATGGACAATGTTATTCAACGAAAAAATTAATTCTTCAGGGTGAAAATCGAGGATATAAGTGTGAACTTATATCAGTTGATATCTCGGTGCATTTTTAAGCTAGCGCAAATCTGATAACACAGATCGACGCAGCTTAAAAATCCGCATCGAATGCACTATACCACATTGAGAAACGCTTAAAACAAAAATTAGTTATGATCGTTTGAAAAATGATGCATTAGTGTATGTTGAGTTTCCATGTACACTCAACATTGCTTCCAAAAACATTTTGACAAAAATTTTTTCGAAAAATTTCAAAATAATTTAGCAAAAAGTAGATGTTTTTAGATTCCTTTTTTCAAGGCAAAGACGATGGACAATGTTATTCAACGAAAAAAATAATTCTTCAGGGTGAAAATCGAGGATATAAGTGTGAACTTATATCAGTTGATATCTCGGTGCATTTTTAAGCTAGCGCAAATCTGATAACACAGATCGACGCAGCTTAAAAATTCGCATCGAATGCACTATACTACATTGAGAAACGCTTAATACAAAAATTAGTTATGATCGTTTGAAAAATGATGCATTAGTGTATGTTGAGTTTCCATGTACACTCAACATTGCTTCCAAAAACATTTTGACAAAAATTTTTTCGAAAAATTTCAAAATAATTTAGCAAAAAGTAGATGTTTTTAGATTCCTTTTTTCAAGGCAAAGACGATGGACAATGTTATTCAACGAAAAAATTAATTCTTCAGGGTGAAAATCGAGGATATAAGTGTAAACTTATATCAGTTGATATCTCGGTGCATTTTTAAGCTAGCGCAAATCTGATAACACAGATCGACGCAGCTTAAAAATCCGCATCGAATGCACTATACCACATTGAGAAACGCTTAAAACAAAAATTAGTTATGATCGTTTGAAAAATGATGCATTAGTGTATGTTGAGTTTCCATGTACACTCAACATTGCTTCCAAAAACATTTTGACAAAAATTTTTTCGAAAAATTTCAAAATAATTTAGCAAAAAGTAGATGTTTTTAGATTCCTTTTTTCAAGGCAAAGACGATGGACAATGTTATTCAACGAAAAAAATAATTCTTCAGGGTGAAAATCGAGGATATAAGTGTGAACTTATATCAGTTGATATCTCGGTGCATTTTTAAGCTAGCGCAAATCTGATAACACAGATCGACGCAGCTTAAAAATTCGCATCGAATGCACTATACTACATTGAGAAACGCTTAAAACAAAAATTAGTTATGATCGTTTGAAAAATGATGCATTAGTGTATGTTGTGTTTCCATGTACACTCAACATTGCTTCCAAAAACATTTTGACAAACATTTTTTCGAAAAATTTCAAAATAATTTAGCAAAAAGTAGATGTTTTTAGATTCCTTTTTTTAAGGCAAAGACGATGGACAATGTTATTGAACGAAAAAATTAATTCTTCAGGGTGAAAATCGAGGATATAAGTGTGAACTTATATCAGTTGATATCTCGGTGCATTTTTAAGCTAGCGCAAATCTGATAACACAGATCGACGCAGCTTAAAAATCCGCATCGAATGCACTATACCACATTGAGAAACGCTTAATACAAAAATTAGTTATGATCGTTTGAAAAATGATGCATTAGTGTATGTTGAGTTTCCATGTACACTCAACATTGCTTCCAAAAACATTTTGACAAAAATTTTTTCGAAAAATTTCAAAATAATTTAGCAAAAAGTAGATGTTTTTAGATTCCTTTTTTCAAGGCAAAGACGATGGACAATGTTATTCAACGAAAAAATTAATTCTTCAGGGTGAAAATCGAGGATATAAGTGTGAACTTATATCAGTTGATATCTCGGTGCATTTTTAAGCTAGCGCAAATCTGATAACACAGATCGACGCAGCTTAAAAATTCGCATCGAATGCACTATACTACATTGAGAAACGCTTAATACAAAAATTAGTTATGATCGTTTGAAAAATGATGCATTAGTGTATGTTGAGTTTCCATGTACACTCAACATTGCTTCCAAAAACATTTTGACAAAAATTTTTTCGAAAAATTTCAAAATAATTTAGCAAAAAGTAGATCTTTTTAGATTCCTTTTTTCAAGGCAAAGACGATGGACAATGTTATTCAACGAAAAAATTAATTCTTCAGGGTGAAAATCGAGGATATAAGTGTGAACTTATATCAGTTGATATCTCGGTGCATTTTTAAGCTAGCGCAAATCTGATAACACAGATCGACGCAGCTTAAAAATCCGCATCGAATGCACTATACCACATTGAGAAACGCTTAAAACAAAAATTAGTTATGATCGTTTGAAAAATGATGCATTAGTGTATGTTGAGTTTCCATGTACACTCAACATTGCTTCCAAAAACATTTTGACAAAAATTTTTTCGAAAAATTTCAAAATAATTTAGCAAAAAGTAGATGTTTTTAGATTCCTTTTTTCAAGGCAAAGACGATGGACAATGTTATTCAACGAAAAAAATAATTCTTCAGGGTGAAAATCGAGGATATAAGTGTGAACTTATATCAGTTGATATCTCGGTGCATTTTTAAGCTAGCGCAAATCTGATAACACAGATCGACGCAGCTTAAAAATTCGCATCGAATGCACTATACTACATTGAGAAACGCTTAATACAAAAATTAGTTATGATCGTTTGAAAAATGATGCATTAGTGTATGTTGAGTTTCCATGTACACTCAACATTGCTTCCAAAAACATTTTGACAAAAATTTTTTCGAAAAATTTCAAAATAATTTAGCAAAAAGTAGATGTTTTTAGATTCCTTTTTTCAAGGCAAAGACGATGGACAATGTTATTCAACGAAAAAATTAATTCTTCAGGGTGAAAATCGAGGATATAAGTGTAAACTTATATCAGTTGATATCTCGGTGCATTTTTAAGCTAGCGCAAATCTGATAACACAGATCGACGCAGCTTAAAAATCCGCATCGAATGCACTATACCACATTGAGAAACGCTTAAAACAAAAATTAGTTATGATCGTTTGAAAAATGATGCATTAGTGTATGTTGAGTTTCCATGTACACTCAACATTGCTTCCAAAAACATTTTGACAAAAATTTTTTCGAAAAATTTCAAAATAATTTAGCAAAAAGTAGATGTTTTTAGATTCCTTTTTTCAAGGCAAAGACGATGGACAATGTTATTCAACGAAAAAATTAATTCTTCAGGGTGAAAATCGAGGATATAAGTGTGAACTTATATCAGTTGATATCTCGGTGCATTTTTAAGCTAGCGCAAATCTGATAACACAGATCGACGCAGCTTAAAAATTCGCATCGAATGCACTATACTACATTGAGAAACGCTTAATACAAAAATTAGTTATGATCGTTTGAAAAATGATGCATTAGTGTATGTTGAGTTTCCATGTACACTCAACATTGCTTCCAAAAACATTTTGACAAAAATTTTTTCGAAAAATTTCAAAATAATTTAGCAAAAAGTAGATCTTTTTAGATTCCTTTTTTCAAGGCAAAGACGATGGACAATGTTATTCAACGAAAAAATTAATTCTTCAGGGTGAAAATCGAGGATATAAGTGTGAACTTATATCAGTTGATATCTCGGTGCATTTTTAAGCTAGCGCAAATCTGATAACACAGATCGACTCAGCTTAAAAATTCGCATCGAATGCACTATACTACATTGAGAAACGCTTAATACAAAAATTAGTTATGATCGTTTGAAAAATGATGCATTAGTGTATGTTGAGTTTCCATGTACACTCAACATTGCTTCCAAAAACATTTTGACAAAAATTTTTTCGAAAAATTTCAAAATAATTTAGCAAAAAGTAGATCTTTTTAGATTCCTTTTTTCAAGGCAAAGACGATGGCCAATGTTATTCAACGAAAAAATTAATTCTTCAGGGTGAAAATCGAGGATATAAGTGTGAACTTATATCAGTTGATATCTCGGTGCATTTTTAAGCTAGCGCAAATCTGATAACACAGATCGACGCAGCTTAAAAATCCGCATCGAATGCACTATACCACATTGAGAAACGCTTAAAACAAAAATTAGTTATGATCGTTTGAAAAATGATGCATTAGTGTATGTTGAGTTTCCATGTACACTCAACATTGCTTCCAAAAACATTTTGACAAAAATTTTTTCGAAAAATTTCAAAATAATTTAGCAAAAAGTAGATGTTTTTAGATTCCTTTTTTCAAGGCAAAGACGATGGACAATGTTATTCAACGAAAAAAATAATTCTTCAGGGTGAAAATCGAGGATATAAGTGTGAACTTATATCAGTTGATATCTCGGTGCATTTTTAAGCTAGCGCAAATCTGATAACACAGATCGACGCAGCTTAAAAATTCGCATCGAATGCACTATACTACATTGAGAAACGCTTAATACAAAAATTAGTTATGATCGTTTGAAAAATGATGCATTAGTGTATGTTGAGTTTCCATGTACACTCAACATTGCTTCCAAAAACATTTTGACAAAAATTTTTTCGAAAAATTTCAAAATAATTTAGCAAAAAGTAGATGTTTTTAGATTCCTTTTTTCAAGGCAAAGACGATGGACAATGTTATTCAACGAAAAAAATAATTCTTCAGGGTGAAAATCGAGGATATAAGTGTGAACTTATATCAGTTGATATCTCGGTGCATTTTTAAGCTAGCGCAAATCTGATAACACAGATCGACGCAGCTTAAAAATTCGCATCGAATGCACTATACTACATTGAGAAACGCTTAATACAAAAATTAGTTATGATCGTTTGAAAAATGATGCATTAGTGTATGTTGAGTTTCCATGTACACTCAACATTGCTTCCAAAAACATTTTGACAAAAATTTTTTCGAAAAATTTCAAAATAATTTAGCAAAAAGTAGATGTTTTTAGATTCCTTTTTTCAAGGCAAAGACGATGGACAATGTTATTCAACGAAAAAATTGATTCTTCAGGGTGAAAATCGAGGATATAAGTGTGAACTTATATCAGTTGATATCTCGGTGCATTTTTAAGCTAGCGCAAATCTGATAACACAGATCGACGCAGCTTAACAATTCGCATCGAATGCACTATACTACATTGAGAAACGCTTAATACAAAAATTAGTTATGATCGTTTGAAAAATGATGCATTAGTGTATGTTGAGTTTCCATGTACACTCAACATTGCTTCCAAAAACATTTTGACAAAAATTTTTTCGAAAAATTTCAAAATAATTTAGCAAAAAGTAGATGTTTTTAGATTCCTTTTTTCAAGGCAAAGAGGATGGACAATGTTATTCAACGAAAAAATTAATTCTTCAGGGTGAAAATCGAGGATATAAGTGTAAACTTATATCAGTTGATATCTCGGTGCATTTTTAAGCTAGCGCAAATCTGATAACACAGATCGACGCAGCTTAAAAATCCGCATCGAATGCACTATACCACATTGAGAAACGCTTAAAACAAAAATTAGTTATGATCGTTTGAAAAATGATGCATTAGTGTATGTTGAGTTTCCATGTACACTCAACATTGCTTCCAAAAACATTTTGACAAAAATTTTTTCGAAAAATTTCAAAATAATTTAGCAAAAAGTAGATGTTTTTAGATTCCTTTTTTCAAGGCAAAGACGATGGACAATGTTATTCAACGAAAAAATTAATTCTTCAGGGTGAAAATCGAGGATATAAGTGTGAACTTATATCAGTTGATATCTCGGTGCATTTTTAAGCTAGCGCAAATCTGATAACACAGATCGACGCAGCTTAACAATTCGCATCGAATGCACTATACTACATTGAGAAACGCTTAATACAAAAATTAGTTATGATCGTTTGAAAAATGATGCATTAGTGTATGTTGAGTTTCCATGTACACTCAACATTGCTTCCAAAAACATTTTGACAAAAATTTTTTCGAAAAATTTCAAAATAATTTAGCAAAAAGTAGATGTTTTTAGATTCCTTTTTTCAAGGCAAAGACGATGGACAATGTTATTCAACGAAAAAATTAATTCTTCAGGGTGAAAATCGAGGATATAAGTGTGAACTTATATCAGTTGATATCTCGGTGCATTTTTAAGCTAGCGCAAATCTGATAACACAGATCGACGCAGCTTAAAAATCCGCATCGAGTGCACTATACCACATTGAGAAACGCTTAAAACAAAAATTAGTTATGATCGTTTGAAAAATGATGCATTAGTGTATGTTGAGTTTCCATGTACACTCAACATTGCTTCCAAAAACATTTTGACAAAAATTTTTTCGAAAAATTTCAAAATAATTTAGCAAAAAGTAGATGTTTTTAGATTCCTTTTTTCAAGGCAAAGACGATGGACAATGTTATTCAACGAAAAAAATAATTCTTCAGGGTGAAAATCGAGGATATAAGTGTGAACTTATATCAGTTGATATCTCGGTGCATTTTTAAGCTAGCGCAAATCTGATAACACAGATCGACGCAGCTTAAAGATTCGCATCGAATGCACTATACTACATTGAGAAACGCTTAATACAAAAATTAGTTATGATCGTTTGAAAAATGATGCATTAGTGTATGTTGAGTTTCCATGTACACTCAACATTGCTTCCAAAAACATTTTGACAAAAATTTTTTCGAAAAATTTCAAAATAATTTAGCAAAAAGTAGATGTTTTTAGATTCCTTTTTTCAAGGCAAAGACGATGGACAATGTTATTCAACGAAAAAAATAATTCTTCAGGGTGAAAATCGAGGATATAAGTGTGAACTTATATCAGTTGATATCTCGGTGCATTTTTAAGCTAGCGCAAATCTGATAACACAGATCGACGCAGCTTAAAAATTCGCATCGAATGCACTATACTACATTGAGAAACGCTTAATACAAAAATTAGTTATGATCGTTTGAAAAATGATGCATTAGTGTATGTTGAGTTTCCATGTACACTCAACATTGCTTCCAAAAACATTTTGACAAAAATTTTTTCGAAAAATTTCAAAATAATTTAGCAAAAAGTAGATGTTTTTAGATTCCTTTTTTTAAGGCAAAGACGATGGACAATGTTATTCAACGAAAAAATTAATTCTTCAGGGTGAAAATCGAGGATATAAGTGTGAACTTATATCAGTTGATATCTCGGTGCATTTTTAAGCTAGCGCAAATCTGATAACACAGATCGACGCAGCTTAAAAATTCGCATCGAATACACTATACTACATTGAGAAACGCTTAATACAAAAATTAGTTATGATCGTTTGAAAAATGATGCATTAGTGTATGTTGAGTTTCCATGTACACTCAACATTGCTTCCAAAAACATTTTGACAAAAATTTTTTCGAAAAATTTCAAAATAATTTAGCAAAAAGTAGATCTTTTTAGATTCCTTTTTTCGAGGCAAAGACGATGGACAATGTTATTCAACGAAAAAATTAATTCTTCAGGGTGAAAATCGAGGATATAAGTGTGAACTTATATCAGTTGATATCTCGGTGCATTTTTAAGCTAGCGCAAATCTGATAACACAGATCGACGCAGCTTAACAATTCGCATCGAATGCACTATACTACATTGAGAAACGCTTAATACAAAAATTAGTTATGATCGTTTGAAAAATGATGCATTAGTGTATGTTGAGTTTCCATGTACACTCAACATTGCTTCCAAAAACATTTTGACAAAAATTTTTTCGAAAAATTTCAAAATAATTTAGCAAAAAGTAGATGTTTTTAGATTCCTTTTTTCAAGGCAAAGACGATGGACAATGTTATTCAACGAAAAAATTAATTCTTCAGGGTGAAAATCGAGGATATAAGTGTGAACTTATATCAGTTGATATCTCGGTGCATTTTTAAGCTAGCGCAAATCTGATAACACAGATCGACGCAGCTTAAAAATCCGCATCGAATGCACTATACCACATTGAGAAACGCTTAAAACAAAAATTAGTTATGATCGTTTGAAAAATGATGCATTAGTGTATGTTGAGTTTCCATGTACACTCAACATTGCTTCCAAAAACATTTTGACAAAAATTTTTTCGAAAAATTTCAAAATAATTTAGCAAAAAGTAGATGTTTTTAGATTCCTTTTTTCAAGGCAAAGACGATGGACAATGTTATTCAACGAAAAAATTAATTCTTCAGGGTGAAAATCGAGGATATAAGTGTGAACTTATATCAGTTGATATCTCGGTGCATTTTTAAGCTAGCGCAAATCTGATAACACAGATCGACGCAGCTTAAAAATCCGCATCGAATGCACTATACCACATTGAGAAACGCTTAAAACAAAAATTAGTTATGATCGTTTGAAAAATGATGCATTAGTGTATGTTGAGTTTCCATGTACACTCAACATTGCTTCCAAAAACATTTTGACAAAAATTTTTTCGAAAAATTTCAAAATAATTTAGCAAAAAGTAGATGTTTTTAGATTCCTTTTTTCAAGGCAAAGACGATGGACAATGTTATTCAACGAAAAAAATAATTCTTCAGGGTGAAAATCGAGGATATAAGTGTGAACTTATATCAGTTGATATCTCGGTGCATTTTTAAGCTAGCGCAAATCTGATAACACAGATCGACGCAGCTTAAAGATTCGCATCGAATGCACTATACTACATTGAGAAACGCTTAATACAAAAATTAGTTATGATCGTTTGAAAAATGATGCATTAGTGTATGTTGAGTTTCCATGTACACTCAACATTGCTTCCAAAAACATTTTGACAAAAATTTTTTCGAAAAATTTCAAAATAATTTAGCAAAAAGTAGATGTTTTTAGATTCCTTTTTTCAAGGCAAAGACGATGGACAATGTTATTCAACGAAAAAAATAATTCTTCAGGGTGAAAATCGAGGATATAAGTGTGAACTTATATCAGTTGATATCTCGGTGCATTTTTAAGCTAGCGCAAATCTGATAACACAGATCGACGCAGCTTAAAAATTCGCATCGAATGCACTATACTACATTGAGAAACGCTTAATACAAAAATTAGTTATGATCGTTTGAAAAATGATGCATTAGTGTATGTTGAGTTTCCATGTACACTCAACATTGCTTCCAAAAACATTTTGACAAAAATTTTTTCGAAAAATTTCAAAATAATTTAGCAAAAAGTAGATGTTTTTAGATTCCTTTTTTCAAGGCAAAGACGATGGACAATGTTATTCAACGAAAAAAATAATTCTTCAGGGTGAAAATCGAGGATATAAGTGTGAACTTATATCAGTTGATATCTCGGTGCATTTTTAAGCTAGCGCAAATCTGATAACACAGATCGACGCAGCTTAAAAATTCGCATCGAATGCACTATACTACATTGAGAAACGCTTAATACAAAAATTAGTTATGATCGTTTGAAAAATGATGCATTAGTGTATGTTGAGTTTCCATGTACACTCAACATTGCTTCCAAAAACATTTTGACAAAAATTTTTTCGAAAAATTTCAAAATAATTTAGCAAAAAGTAGATGTTTTTAGATTCCTTTTTTTAAGGCAAAGACGATGGACAATGTTATTCAACGAAAAAATTAATTCTTCAGGGTGAAAATCGAGGATATAAGTGTGAACTTATATCAGTTGATATCTCGGTGCATTTTTAAGCTAGCGCAAATCTGATAACACAGATCGACGCAGCTTAAAAATTCGCATCGAATGCACTATACTACATTGAGAAACGCTTAATACAAAAATTAGTTATGATCGTTTGAAAAATGATGCATTAGTGTATGTTGAGTTTCCATGTACACTCAACATTGCTTCCAAAAACATTTTGACAAAAATTTTTTCGAAAAATTTCAAAATAATTTAGCAAAAAGTAGATGTTTTTAGATTCCTTTTTTTAAGGCAAAGACGATGGACAATGTTATTCAACGAAAAAATTAATTCTTCAGGGTGAAAATCGAGGATATAAGTGTGAACTTATATCAGTTGATATCTCGGTGCATTTTTAAGCTAGCGCAAATCTGATAACACAGATCGACGCAGCTTAAAAATTCGCATCGAATGCACTATACTACATTGAGAAACGCTTAATACAAAAATTAGTTATGATCGTTTGAAAAATGATGCATTAGTGTATGTTGAGTTTCCATGTACACTCAACATTGCTTCCAAAAACATTTTGACAAAAATTTTTTCGAAAAATTTCAAAATAATTTAGCAAAAAGTAGATGTTTTTAGATTCCTTTTTTTAAGGCAAAGACGATGGACAATGTTATTCAACGAAAAAATTAATTCTTCAGGGTGAAAATCGAGGATATAAGTGTGAACTTATATCAGTTGATATCTCGGTGCATTTTTAAGCTAGCGCAAATCTGATAACACAGATCGACGCAGCTTAAAAATTCGCATCGAATGCACTATACTACATTGAGAAACGCTTAATACAAAAATTAGTTATGATCGTTTGAAAAATGATGCATTAGTGTATGTTGAGTTTCCATGTACACTCAACATTGCTTCCAAAAACATTTTGACAAAAATTTTTTCGAAAAATTTCAAAATAATTTAGCAAAAAGTAGATGTTTTTAGATTCCTTTTTTCAAGGCAAAGACGATGGACAATGTTATTCAACGAAAAAATTAATTCTTCAGGGTGAAAATCGAGGATATAAGTGTGAACTTATATCAGTTGATATCTCGGTGCATTTTTAAGCTAGCGCAAATCTGATAACACAGATCGACGCAGCTTAAAAATTCGCATCGAATGCACTATACTACATTGAGAAACGCTTAATACAAAAATTAGTTATGATCGTTTGAAAAATGATGCATTAGTGTATGTTGAGTTTCCATGTACACTCAACATTGCTTCCAAAAACATTTTGACAAAAATTTTTTCGAAAAATTTCAAAATAATTTAGCAAAAAGTAGATGTTTTTAGATTCCTTTTTTCAAGGCAAAGACGATGGACAATGTTATTCAACGAAAAAATTAATTCTTCAGGGTGAAAATCGAGGATATAAGTGTGAACTTATATCAGTTGATATCTCGGTGCATTTTTAAGCTAGCGCAAATCTGATAACACAGATCGACGCAGCTTAAAAATTCGCATCGAATGCACTATACTACATTGAGAAACGCTTAATACAAAAATTAGTTATGATCGTTTGAAAAATGATGCATTAGTGTATGTTGAGTTTCCATGTACACTCAACATTGCTTCCAAAAACATTTTGACAAAAATTTTTTCGAAAAATTTCAAAATAATTTAGCAAAAAGTAGATGTTTTTAGATTCCTTTTTTCAAGGCAAAGACGATGGACAATGTTATTCAACGAAAAAATTAATTCTTCAGGGTGAAAATCGAGGATATAAGTGTGAACTTATATCAGTTGATATCTCGGTGCATTTTTAAGCTAGCGCAAATCTGATAACACAGATCGACGCAGCTTAAAAATTCGCATCGAATGCACTATACTACATTGAGAAACGCTTAATACAAAAATTAGTTATGATCGTTTGAAAAATGATGCATTAGTGTATGTTGAGTTTCCATGTACACTCAACATTGCTTCCAAAAACATTTTGACAAAAATTTTTTCGAAAAATTTCAAAATAATTTAGCAAAAAGTAGATGTTTTTAGATTCCTTTTTTCAAGGCAAAGACGATGGACAATGTTATTCAACGAAAAAATTAATTCTTCAGGGTGAAAATCGAGGATATAAGTGTGAACTTATATCAGTTGATATCTCGGTGCATTTTTAAGCTAGCGCAAATCTGATAACACAGATCGACGCAGCTTAAAAATCCGCATCGAATGCACTATACCACATTGAGAAACGCTTAAAACAAAAATTAGTTATGATCGTTTGAAAAATGATGCATTAGTGTATGTTGAGTTTCCATGTACACTCAACATTGCTTCCAAAAACATTTTGACAAAAATTTTTTCGAAAAATTTCAAAATAATTTAGCAAAAAGTAGATGTTTTTAGATTCCTTTTTTCAAGGCAAAGACGATGGACAATGTTATTCAACGAAAAAAATAATTCTTCAGGGTGAAAATCGAGGATATAAGTGTGAACTTATATCAGTTGATATCTCGGTGCATTTTTAAGCTAGCGCAAATCTGATAACACAGATCGACGCAGCTTAAAAATCCGCATCGAATGCACTATACCACATTGAGAAACGCTTAAAACAAAAATTAGTTATGATCGTTTGAAAAATGATGCATTAGTGTATGTTGAGTTTCCATGTACACTCAACATTGCTTCCAAAAACATTTTGACAAAAATTTTTTCGAAAAATTTCAAAATAATTTAGCAAAAAGTAGATGTTTTTAGATTCCTTTTTTCAAGGCAAAGACGATGGACAATGTTATTCAACGAAAAAATTAATTCTTCAGGGTGAAAATCGAGGATATAAGTGTGAACTTATATCAGTTGATATCTCGGTGCATTTTTAAGCTAGCGCAAATCTGATAACACAGATCGACGCAGCTTAAAAATTCGCATCGAATGCACTATACTACATTGAGAAACGCTTAATACAAAAATTAGTTATGATCGTTTGAAAAATGATGCATTAGTGTATGTTGAGTTTCCATGTACACTCAACATTGCTTCCAAAAACATTTTGACAAAAATTTTTTCGAAAAATTTCAAAATAATTTAGCAAAAAGTAGATGTTTTTAGATTCCTTTTTTCAAGGCAAAGACGATGGACAATGTTATTCAACGAAAAAAATAATTCTTCAGGGTGAAAATCGAGGATATAAGTGTGAACTTATATCAGTTGATATCTCGGTGCATTTTTAAGCTAGCGCAAATCTGATAACACAGATCGACGCAGCTTAAAAATCCGCATCGAATGCACTATACCACATTGAGAAACGCTTAAAACAAAAATTAGTTATGATCGTTTGAAAAATGATGCATTAGTGTATGTTGAGTTTCCATGTACACTCAACATTGCTTCCAAAAACATTTTGACAAAAATTTTTTCGAAAAATTTCAAAATAATTTAGCAAAAAGTAGATGTTTTTAGATTCCTTTTTTCAAGGCAAAGACGATGGACAATGTTATTCAACGAAAAAATTAATTCTTCAGGGTGAAAATCGAGGATATAAGTGTGAACTTATATCAGTTGATATCTCGGTGCATTTTTAAGCTAGCGCAAATCTGATAACACAGATCGACGCAGCTTAAAAATCCGCATCGAATGCACTATACCACATTGAGAAACGCTTAAAACAAAAATTAGTTATGATCGTTTGAAAAATGATGCATTAGTGTATGTTGAGTTTCCATGTACACTCAACATTGCTTCCAAAAACATTTTGACAAAAATTTTTTCGAAAAATTTCAAAATAATTTAGCAAAAAGTAGATGTTTTTAGATTCCTTTTTTCAAGGCAAAGACGATGGACAATGTTATTCAACGAAAAAATTAATTCTTCAGGGTGAAAATCGAGGATATAAGTGTGAACTTATATCAGTTGATATCTCGGTGCATTTTTAAGCTAGCGCAAATCTGATAACACAGATCGACGCAGCTTAAAAATCCGCATCGAATGCACTATACCACATTGAGAAACGCTTAAAACAAAAATTAGTTATGATCGTTTGAAAAATGATGCATTAGTGTATGTTGAGTTTCCATGTACACTCAACATTGCTTCCAAAAACATTTTGACAAAAATTTTTTCGAAAAATTTCAAAATAATTTAGCAAAAAGTAGATGTTTTTAGATTCCTTTTTTCAAGGCAAAGACGATGGACAATGTTATTCAACGAAAAAAATAATTCTTCAGGGTGAAAATCGAGGATATAAGTGTGAACTTATATCAGTTGATATCTCGGTGCATTTTTAAGCTAGCGCAAATCTGATAACACAGATCGACGCAGCTTAAAAATCCGCATCGAATGCACTATACCACATTGAGAAACGCTTAAAACAAAAATTAGTTATGATCGTTTGAAAAATGATGCATTAGTGTATGTTGAGTTTCCATGTACACTCAACATTGCTTCCAAAAACATTTTGACAAAAATTTTTTCGAAAAATTTCAAAATAATTTAGCAAAAAGTAGATGTTTTTAGATTCCTTTTTTCAAGGCAAAGACGATGGACAATGTTATTCAACGAAAAAATTAATTCTTCAGGGTGAAAATCGAGGATATAAGTGTGAACTTATATCAGTTGATATCTCGGTGCATTTTTAAGCTAGCGCAAATCTGATAACACAGATCGACGCAGCTTAAAAATCCGCATCGAATGCACTATACCACATTGAGAAACGCTTAAAACAAAAATTAGTTATGATCGTTTGAAAAATGATGCATTAGTGTATGTTGAGTTTCCATGTACACTCAACATTGCTTCCAAAAACATTTTGACAAAAATTTTTTCGAAAAATTTCAAAATAATTTAGCAAAAAGTAGATGTTTTTAGATTCCTTTTTTCAAGGCAAAGACGATGGACAATGTTATTCAACGAAAAAAATAATTCTTCAGGGTGAAAATCGAGGATATAAGTGTGAACTTATATCAGTTGATATCTCGGTGCATTTTTAAGCTAGCGCAAATCTGATAACACAGATCGACGCAGCTTAAAAATCCGCATCGAATGCACTATACCACATTGAGAAACGCTTAAAACAAAAATTAGTTATGATCGTTTGAAAAATGATGCATTAGTGTATGTTGAGTTTCCATGTACACTCAACATTGCTTCCAAAAACATTTTGACAAAAATTTTTTCGAAAAATTTCAAAATAATTTAGCAAAAAGTAGATGTTTTTAGATTCCTTTTTTCAAGGCAAAGACGATGGACAATGTTATTCAACGAAAAAATTAATTCTTCAGGGTGAAAATCGAGGATATAAGTGTGAACTTATATCAGTTGATATCTCGGTGCATTTTTAAGCTAGCGCAAATCTGATAACACAGATCGACGCAGCTTAAAAATCCGCATCGAATGCACTATACCACATTGAGAAACGCTTAAAACAAAAATTAGTTATGATCGTTTGAAAAATGATGCATTAGTGTATGTTGAGTTTCCATGTACACTCAACATTGCTTCCAAAAACATTTTGACAAAAATTTTTTCGAAAAATTTCAAAATAATTTAGCAAAAAGTAGATGTTTTTAGATTCCTTTTTTCAAGGCAAAGACGATGGACAATGTTATTCAACGAAAAAATTAATTCTTCAGGGTGAAAATCGAGGATATAAGTGTGAACTTATATCAGTTGATATCTCGGTGCATTTTTAAGCTAGCGCAAATCTGATAACACAGATCGACGCAGCTTAAAAATTCGCATCGAATGCACTATACTACATTGAGAAACGCTTAATACAAAAATTAGTTATGATCGTTTGAAAAATGATGCATTAGTGTATGTTGAGTTTCCATGTACACTCAACATTGCTTCCAAAAACATTTTGACAAAAATTTTTTCGAAAAATTTCAAAATAATTTAGCAAAAAGTAGATGTTTTTAGATTCCTTTTTTCAAGGCAAAGACGATAGACAATGTTATTCAACGAAAAAAATAATTCTTCAGGGTGAAAATCGAGGATATAAGTGTGAACTTATATCAGTTGATATCTCGGTGCATTTTTAAGCTAGCGCAAATCTGATAACACAGATCGACGCAGCTTAAAAATTCGCATCGAATGCACTATACTACATTGAGAAACGCTTAATACAAAAATTAGTTATGATCGTTTGAAAAATGATGCATTAGTGTATGTTGAGTTTCCATGTACACTCAACATTGCTTCCAAAAACATTTTGACAAAAATTTTTTCGAAAAATTTCAAAATAATTTAGCAAAAAGTAGATGTTTTTAGATTCCTTTTTTCAAGGCAAAGACGATGGACAATGTTATTCAACGAAAAAAATAATTCTTCAGGGTGAAAATCGAGGATATAAGTGTGAACTTATATCAGTTGATATCTCGGTGCATTTTTAAGCTAGCGCAAATCTGATAACACAGATCGACGCAGCTTAAAAATTCGCATCGAATGCACTATACTACATTGAGAAACGCTTAATACAAAAATTAGTTATGATCGTTTGAAAAATGATGCATTAGTGTATGTTGAGTTTCCATGTACACTCAACATTGCTTCCAAAAACATTTTGACAAAAATTTTTTCGAAAAATTTCAAAATAATTTAGCAAAAAGTAGATGTTTTTAGATTCCTTTTTTCAAGGCAAAGACGATGGACAATGTTATTCAACGAAAAAAATAATTCTTCAGGGTGAAAATCGAGGATATAAGTGTGAACTTATATCAGTTGATATCTCGGTGCATTTTTAAGCTAGCGCAAATCTGATAACACAGATCGACGCAGCTTAAAAATTCGCATCGAATGCACTATACTACATTGAGAAACGCTTAATACAAAAATTAGTTATGATCGTTTGAAAAATGATGCATTAGTGTATGTTGAGTTTCCATGTACACTCAACATTGCTTCCAAAAACATTTTGACAAAAATTTTTTCGAAAAATTTCAAAATAATTTAGCAAAAAGTAGATGTTTTTAGATTCCTTTTTTCAAGGCAAAGACGATGGACAATGTTATTCAACGAAAAAATTAATTCTTCAGGGTGAAAATCGAGGATATAAGTGTGAACTTATATCAGTTGATATCTCGGTGCATTTTTAAGCTAGCGCGAATCTGATAACACAGATCGACGCAGCTTAAAAATCCGCATCGAATGCACTATACTACATTGAGAAACGCTTAATACAAAAATTAGTTATGATCGTTTGAAAAATGATGCATTAGTGTATGTTGAGTTTCCATGTACACTCAACATTGCTTCCAAAAACATTTTGACAAAAATTTTTTCGAAAAATTTCAAAATAATTTAGCAAAAAGTAGATGTTTTTAGATTCCTTTTTTCAAGGCAAAGACGATGGACAATGTTATTCAACGAAAAAATTAATTCTTCAGGGTGAAAATCGAGGATATAAGTGTGAACTTATATCAGTTGATATCTCGGTGCATTTTTAAGCTAGCGCGAATCTGATAACACAGATCGACGCAGCTTAAAAATCCGCATCGAATGCACTATACTACATTGAGAAACGCTTAATACAAAAATTAGTTATGATCGTTTGAAAAATGATGCATTAGTGTATGTTGAGTTTCCATGTACACTCAACATTGCTTCCAAAAACATTTTGACAAAATTTTTTTCGAAAAATTTCAAAATAATTTAGCAAAAAGTAGATCTTTTTAGATTCCTTTTTTCAAGGCAAAGACGATGGACAATGTTATTCAACGAAAAAATTAATTCTTCAGGGTGAAAATCGAGGATATAAGTGTGAACTTATATCAGTTGATATCTCGGTGCATTTTTAAGCTAGCGCAAATCTGATAACACAGATCGACGCAGCTTAAAAATTCGCATCGAATGCACTATACTACATTGAGAAACGCTTAATACAAAAATTAGTTATGATCGTTTGAAAAATGATGCATTAGTGTATGTTGAGTTTCCATGTACACTCAACATTGCTTCCAAAAACATTTTGACAAAAATTTTTTCGAAAAATTTCAAAATAATTTAGCAAAAAGTAGATGTTTTTAGATTCCTTTTTTCAAGGCAAAGACGATGGACAATGTTATTCAACGAAAAAAATAATTCTTCAGGGTGAAAATCGAGGATATAAGTGTGAACTTATATCAGTTGATATCTCGGTGCATTTTTAAGCTAGCGCAAATCTGATAACACAGATCGACGCAGCTTAAAAATTCGCATCGAATGCACTATACTACATTGAGAAACGCTTAATACAAAAATTAGTTATGATCGTTTGAAAAATGATGCATTAGTGTATGTTGAGTTTCCATGTACACTCAACATTGCTTCCAAAAACATTTTGACAAAAATTTTTTCGAAAAATTTCAAAATAATTTAGCAAAAAGTAGATGTTTTTAGATTCCTTTTTTCAAGGCAAAGACGAAGGACAATGTTATTCAACGAAAAAATTAATTCTTCAGGGTGAAAATCGAGGATATAAGTGTAAACTTATATCAGTTGATATCTCGGTGCATTTTTAAGCTAGCGCAAATCTGATAACACAGATCGACGCAGCTTAAAAATCCGCATCGAATGCACTATACTACATTGAGAAACGCTTAATACAAAAATTAGTTATGATCGTTTGAAAAATGATGCATTAGTGTATGTTGAGTTTCCATGTACACTCAACATTGCTTCCAAAAACATTTTGACAAAAATTTTTTCGAAAAATTTCAAAATAATTTAGCAAAAAGTAGATGTTTTTAGATTCCTTTTTTCAAGGCAAAGACGATGGACAATGTTATTCAACGAAAAAATTAATTCTTCAGGGTGAAAATCGAGGATATAAGTGTGAACTTATATCAGTTGATATCTCGGTGCATTTTTAAGCTAGCGCAAATCTGATAACACAGATCGACGCAGCTTGAAAATTCGCATCGAATGCACTATACTACATTGAGAAACGCTTAATACAAAAATTAGTTATGATCGTTTGAAAAATGATGCATTAGTGTATGTTGAGTTTCCATGTACACTCAACATTGCTTCCAAAAACATTTTGACAAAAATTTTTTCGAAAAATTTCAAAATAATTTAGCAAAAAGTAGATGTTTTTAGATTCCTTTTTTCAAGGCAAAGACGATGGACAATGTTATTCAACGAAAAAATTAATTCTTCAGGGTGAAAATCGAGGATATAAGTGTAAACTTATATCAGTTGATATCTCGGTGCATTTTTAAGCTAGCGCAAATCTGATAACACAGATCGACGCAGCTTAAAAATCCGCATCAAATGCACTATACTATATTGAGAAACGCTTAAAACAAAAATTAGTTATGATCGTTTGAAAAATGATGCATTAGTGTATGTTGAGTTTCCATGTACACTTCCAAAAACATTTTGACAAAAATTTTTTCGAAAAATTTCAAAATAATTTAGCAAAAAGTAGATGTTTTTAGATTCCTTTTTTCAAGGCAAAGACGATGGACAATGTTATTCAACGAAAAAATTAATTCTTCAGGGTGAAAATCGAGGATATAAGTGTAAACTTATATCAGTTGATATCTCGGTGCATTTTTAAGCTAGCGCAAATCTGATAACACAGATCGACGCAGCTTAAAAATCCGCATCAAATGCACTATACTATATTGAGAAACGCTTAATACAAAAATTAGTTATGATCGTTTGAAAAATGATGCATTAGTGTATGTTGAGTTTCCATGTACACTCAACATTGCTTCCAAAAACATTTTGACAAAAATTTTTTCGAAAAATTTCAAAATAATTTAGCAAAAAGTAGATGTTTTTAGATTCCTTTTTTCAAGGCAAAGACGATGGACAATGTTATTCAACGAAAAAAATAATTCTTCAGGGTGAAAATCGAGGATATAAGTGTGAACTTATATCAGTTGATATCTCGGTGCATTTTTAAGCTAGCGCAAATCTGATAACACAGATCGACGCAGCTTAAAAATCCGCATCGAATGCACTACACTACATTGAGAAACGCTTAAAACAAAAATTAGTTATGATCGTTTGAAAAATGATGCATTAGTGTATGTTGAGTTTCCATGTACACTCAACATTGCTTCCAAAAACATTTTGACAAAAATTTTTTCGAAAAATTTCAAAATAATTTAGCAAAAAGTAGATGTTTTTAGATTCCTTTTTTCAAGGCAAAGACGATGGACAATGTTATTCAACGAAAAAATTAATTCTTCAGGGTGAAAATCGAGGATATAAGTGTGAACTTATATCAGTTGATATCTCGGTGCATTTTTAAGCTAGCGCAAATCTGATAACACAGATCGACGCAGCTTAAAAATTCGCATCGAATGCACTATACTACATTGAGAAACGCTTAATACAAAAATTAGTTATGATCGTTTGAAAAATGATGCATTAGTGTATGTTGAGTTTCCATGTACACTCAACATTGCTTCCAAAAACATTTTGACAAAAATTTTTTCGAAACATTTCAAAATAATTTAGCAAAAAGTAGATGTTTTTAGATTCCTTTTTTCAAGACAAAGACGATGGACAATGTTATTCAACGAAAAAATTAATTCTTCAGGGTGAAAATCGAGGATATAAGTGTGAACTTATATCAGTTGATATCTCGGTGCATTTTTAAGCTAGCGCAAATCTGATAACACAGATCGACGCAGCTTAAAAATTCGCATCGAATGCACTATACTACATTGAGAAACGCTTAATACAAAAATTAGTTATGATCGTTTGAAAAATGATGCATTAGTGTATGTTGAGTTTCCATGTACACTCAACATTGCTTCCAAAAACATTTTGACAAAAATTTTTTCGAAAAATTTCAAAATAATTTAGCAAAAAGTAGATGTTTTTAGATTCCTTTTTTCAAGGCAAAGACGATGGACAATGTTATTCAACGAAAAAATTAATTCTTCAGGGTGAAAATCGAGGATATAAGTGTAAACTTATATCAGTTGATATCTCGGTGCATTTTTAAGCTAGCGCAAATCTGATAACACAGATCGACGCAGCTTAAAAATCCGCATCAAATGCACTATACTATATTGAGAAACGCTTAAAACAAAAATTAGTTATGATCGTTTGAAAAATGATGCATTAGTGTATGTTGAGTTTCCATGTACACTCAACATTGCTTCCAAAAACATTTTGACAAAAATTTTTTCGAAAAATTTCAAAATAATTTAGCAAAAAGTAGATGTTTTTAGATTCCTTTTTTCAAGGCAAAGACGATGGACAATGTTATTCAACGAAAAAATTAATTCTTCAGGGTGAAAATCGAGGATATAAGTGTAAACTTATATCAGTTGATATCTCGGTGCATTTTTAAGCTAGCGCAAATCTGATAACACAGATCGACGCAGCTTAAAAATCCGCATCAAATGCACTATACTATATTGAGAAACGCTTAATACAAAAATTAGTTATGATCGTTTGAAAAATGATGCATTAGTGTATGTTGAGTTTCCATGTACACTCAACATTGCTTCCAAAAACATTTTGACAAAAATTTTTTCGAAAAATTTCAAAATAATTTAGCAAAAAGTAGATGTTTTTAGATTCCTTTTTTCAAGGCAAAGACGATGGACAATGTTATTCAACGAAAAAAATAATTCTTCAGGGTGAAAATCGAGGATATAAGTGTGAACTTATATCAGTTGATATCTCGGTGCATTTTTAAGCTAGCGCAAATCTGATAACACAGATCGACGCAGCTTAAAAATCCGCATCGAATGCACTACACTACATTGAGAAACGCTTAAAACAAAAATTAGTTATGATCGTTTGAAAAATGATGCATTAGTGTATGTTGAGTTTCCATGTACACTCAACATTGCTTCCAAAAACATTTTGACAAAAATTTTTTCGAAAAATTTCAAAATAATTTAGCAAAAAGTAGATGTTTTTAGATTCCTTTTTTCAAGGCAAAGACGATGGACAATGTTATTCAACGAAAAAATTAATTCTTCAGGGTGAAAATCGAGGATATAAGTGTGAACTTATATCAGTTGATATCTCGGTGCATTTTTAAGCTAGCGCAAATCTGATAACACAGATCGACGCAGCTTAAAAATTCGCATCGAATGCACTATACTACATTGAGAAACGCTTAATACAAAAATTAGTTATGATCGTTTGAAAAATGATGCATTAGTGTATGTTGAGTTTCCATGTACACTCAACATTGCTTCCAAAAACATTTTGACAAAACTTTTTTCGAAACATTTCAAAATAATTTAGCAAAAAGTAGATGTTTTTAGATTCCTTTTTTCAAGGCAAAGACGATGGACAATGTTATTCAACGAAAAAATTAATTCTTCAGGGTGAAAATCGAGGATATAAGTGTGAACTTATATCAGTTGATATCTCGGTGCCTTTTTAAGCTAGCGCAAATCTGATAACACAGATCGACGCAGCTTAAAAATTCGCATCGAATGCACTATACTACATTGAGAAACGCTTAATACAAAAATTAGTTATGATCGTTTGAAAAATGATGCATTAGTGTATGTTGAGTTTCCATGTACACTCAACATTGCTTCCAAAAACATTTTGACAAAAATTTTTTCGAAAAATTTCAAAATAATTTAGCAAAAAGTAGATGTTTTTAGATTCCTTTTTTCAAGGCAAAGACGATGGACAATGTTATTCAACGAAAAATTTAATTCTTCAGGGTGAAAATTGAGGATATAAGTGTGAACTTATATCAGTTGATATCTCGGTGCATTTTTAAGCTAGCGCAAATCTGTTAACACAGATCAACGCAGCTTAAAAATCCGCATCGAATGCACTATACTACATTGAGAAACGCTTAATACAAAAATTAGTTATGATCGTTTGAAAAATGATGCATTAGTGTATGTTGAGTTTCCATGTACACTCAACATTGCTTCCAAAAACATTTTGACAAAAATTTTTTCGAAAAATTTCAAAATAATTTAGCAAAAAGTAGATGTTTTTAGATTCCTTTTTTCAAGACAAAGACGATGGACAATGTTATTCAACGAAAAAATTAATTCTTCAGGGTGAAAATCGAGGATATAAGTGTGAACTTATATCAGTTGATATCTCGGTGCATTTTTAAGCTAGCGCAAATCTGATAACACAGATCGACGCAGCTTAAAAATCCGCATCGAATGCACTATACTACATTAAGAAACGCTTAATACAAAAATTAGTTATGATCGTTTGAAAAATGATGCATTAGTGTATGTTGAGTTTCCATGTACACTCAACATTGCTTCCAAAAACATTTTGACAAAAATTTTTTCGAAAAATTTCAAAATAATTTAGCAAAAAGTAGATGTTTTTAGATTCCTTTTTTCAAGGCAAAGACGATGGACAATGTTATTCAACGAAAAAATTAATTCTTCAGGGTGAAAATCGAGGATATAAGTGTGAACTTATATCAGTTGATATCTCGGTGCATTTTTAAGCTAGCGCAAATCTGATAACACAGATCGACGCAGCTTAAAAATCCGCATCGAATGCACTATACTACATTGAGAAACGCTTAAAGCAAAAATTAGTTATGATCGTTTGAAAAATGATGCATTAGTGTATGTTGAGTTTCCATGTACACTCAACATTGCTTCCAAAAACATTTTGACAAAAATTTTTTCGAAAAATTTCAAAATAATTTAGCAAAAAGTAGATGTTTTTAGATTCCTTTTTTCAAGGCAAAGACGATGGACAATGTTATTCAACGAAAAAAATAATTCTTCAGGGTGAAAATCGAGGATATAAGTGTGAACTTATATCAGTTGATATCTCGGTGCATTTTTAAGCTAGCGCAAATCTGATAACACAGATCGACGCAGCTTAAAAATTCGCATCGAATGCACTATACTACATTGAGAAACGCTTAATACAAAAATTAGTTATGATCGTTTGAAAAATGATGCATTAGTGTATGTTGAGTTTCCATGTACACTCAACATTGCTTCCAAAAACATTTTGACAAAAATTTTTTCGAAAAATTTCAAAATAATTTAGCAAAAAGTAGATGTTTTTAGATTCCTTTTTTCAAGGCAAAGACGATGGACAATGTTATTCAACGAAAAAAATAATTCTTCAGGGTGAAAATCGAGGATATAAGTGTGAACTTATATCAGTTGATATCTCGGTGCATTTTTAAGCTAGCGCAAATCTGATAACACAGATCGACGCAGCTTAAAAATTCGCATCGAATGCACTATACTACATTGAGAAACGCTTAATACAAAAATTAGTTATGATCGTTTGAAAAATGATGCATTAGTGTATGTTGAGTTTCCATGTACACTCAACATTGCTTCCAAAAACATTTTGACAAAAATTTTTTCGAAAAATTTCAAAATAATTTAGCAAAAAGTAGATGTTTTTAGATTCCTTTTTTCAAGGCAAAGACGATGGACAATGTTATTCAACGAAAAAAATAATTCTTCAGGGTGAAAATCGAGGATATAAGTGTGAACTTATATCAGTTGATATCTCGGTGCATTTTTAAGCTAGCGCAAATCTGATAACACAGATCGACGCAGCTTAAAAATTCGCATCGAATGCACTATACTACATTGAGAAACGCTTAATACAAAAATTAGTTATGATCGTTTGAAAAATGATGCATTAGTGTATGTTGAGTTTCCATGTACACTCAACATTGCTTCCAAAAACATTTTGACAAAAATTTTTTCGAAAAATTTCAAAATAATTTAGCAAAAAGTAGATGTTTTTAGATTCCTTTTTTCAAGGCAAAGACGATGGACAATGTTATTCAACGAAAAAAATAATTCTTCAGGGTGAAAATCGAGGATATAAGTGTGAACTTATATCAGTTGATATCTCGGTGCATTTTTAAGCTAGCGCAAATCTGATAACACAGATCGACGCAGCTTAAAAATTCGCATCGAATGCACTATACTACATTGAGAAACGCTTAATACAAAAATTAGTTATGATCGTTTGAAAAATGATGCATTAGTGTATGTTGAGTTTCCATGTACACTCAACATTGCTTCCAAAAACATTTTGACAAAAATTTTTTCGAAAAATTTCAAAATAATTTAGCAAAAAGTAGATGTTTTTAGATTCCTTTTTTCAAGGCAAAGACGATGGACAATGTTATTCAACGAAAAAATTAATTCTTCAGGGTGAAAATCGAGGATATAAGTGTAAACTTATATCAGTTGATATCTCGGTGCATTTTTAAGCTAGCGCAAATCTGATAACACAGATCGACGCAGCTTAAAAATCCGCATCGAATGCACTATACTACATTGAGAAACGCTTAATACAAAAATTAGTTATGATCGTTTGAAAAATGATGCATTAGTGTATGTTGAGTTTCCATGTACACTCAACATTGCTTCCAAAAACATTTTGACAAAAATTTTTTCGAAAAATTTCAAAATAATTTAGCAAAAAGTAGATGTTTTTAGATTCCTTTTTTCAAGGCAAAGACGATGGACAATGTTATTCAACGAAAAAATTAATTCTTCAGGGTGAAAATCGAGGATATAAGTGTGAACTTATATCAGTTGATATCTCGGTGCATTTTTAAGCTAGCGCAAATCTGATAACACAGATCGACGCAGCTTAAAAATTCGCATCGAATGCACTATACTACATTGAGAAACGCTTAATACAAAAATTAGTTATGATCGTTTGAAAAATGATGCATTAGTGTATGTTGAGTTTCCATGTACACTCAACATTGCTTCCAAAAACATTTTGACAAAAATTTTTTCGAAAAATTTCAAAATAATTTAGCAAAAAGTAGATGTTTTTAGATTCCTTTTTTCAAGGCAAAGACGATGGACAATGTTATTCAACGAAAAAATTAATTCTTCAGGGTGAAAATCGAGGATATAAGTGTAAACTTATATCAGTTGATATCTCGGTGCATTTTTAAGCTAGCGCAAATCTGATAACACAGATCGACGCAGCTTAAAAATCCGCATCGAATGCACTATACTACATTGAGAAACGCTTAATACAAAAATTAGTTATGATCGTTTGAAAAATGATGCATTAGTGTATGTTGAGTTTCCATGTACACTCAACATTGCTTCCAAAAACATTTTGACAAAAATTTTTTCGAAAAATTTCAAAATAATTTAGCAAAAAGTAGATGTTTTTAGATTCCTTTTTTCAAGGCAAAGACGATGGACAATGTTATTCAACGAAAAAATTAATTCTTCAGGGTGAAAATCGAGGATATAAGTGTGAACTTATATCAGTTGATATCTCGGTGCATTTTTAAGCTAGCGCAAATCTGATAACACAGATCGACGCAGCTTAAAAATTCGCATCGAATGCACTATACTACATTGAGAAACGCTTAATACAAAAATTAGTTATGATCGTTTGAAAAATGATGCATTAGTGTATGTTGAGTTTCCATGTACACTCAACATTGCTTCCAAAAACATTTTGACAAAAATTTTTTCGAAAAATTTCAAAATAATTTAGCAAAAAGTAGATGTTTTTAGATTCCTTTTTTCAAGGCAAAGACGATGGACAATGTTATTCAACGAAAAAATTAATTCTTCAGGGTGAAAATCGAGGATATAAGTGTAAACTTATATCAGTTGATATCTCGGTGCATTTTTAAGCTAGCGCAAATCTGATAACACAGATCGACGCAGCTTAAAAATCCGCATCGAATGCACTAAACTACATTGAGAAACGCTTAATACAAAAATTAGTTATGATCGTTTGAAAAATGATGCATTAGTGTATGTTGAGTTTCCATGTACACTCAACATTGCTTCCAAAAACATTTTGACAAAAATTTTTTCGAAAAATTTCAAATAAATTTAGCAAAAAGTAGATGTTTTTAGATTCCTTTTTTCAAGGCAAAGACGATGGACAATGTTATTCAACGAAAAAATTAATTCTTCAGGGTGAAAATCGAGGATATAAGTGTGAACTTATATCAGTTGATATCTCGGTGCCTTTTTAAGCTAGCGCAAATCTGATAACACAGATCGACGCAGCTTAAAAATTCGCATCGAATGCACTATACTACATTGAGAAACGCTTAATACAAAAATTAGTTATGATCGTTTGAAAAATGATGCATTAGTGTATGTTGAGTTTCCATGTACACTCAACATTGCTTCCAAAAACATTTTGACAAAAATTTTTTCGAAAAATTTCAAAATAATTTAGCAAAAAGTAGATGTTTTTAGATTCCTTTTTTCAAGGCAAAGACGATGGACAATGTTATTCAACGAAAAAATTAATTCTTCAGGGTGAAAATCGAGGATATAAGTGTAAACTTATATCAGTTGATATCTCGGTGCATTTTTAAGCTAGCGCAAATCTGATAACACAGATCGACGCAGCTTAAAAATCCGCATCGAATGCACTAAACTACATTGAGAAACGCTTAATACAAAAATTAGTTATGATCGTTTGAAAAATGATGCATTAGTGTATGTTGAGTTTCCATGTACACTCAACATTGCTTCCAAAAACATTTTGACAAAAATTTTTTCGAAAAATTTCAAAATAATTTAGCAAAAAGTAGATGTTTTTAGATTCCTTTTTTCAAGGCAAAGACGATGGACAATGTTATTCAACGAAAAAATTAATTCTTCAGGGTGAAAATCGAGGATATAAGTGTGAACTTATATCAGTTGATATCTCGGTGCCTTTTTAAGCTAGCGCAAATCTGATAACACAGATCGACGCAGCTTAAAAATTCGCATCGAATGCACTATACTACATTGAGAAACGCTTAATACAAAAATTAGTTATGATCGTTTGAAAAATGATGCATTAGTGTATGTTGAGTTTCCATGTACACTCAACATTGCTTCCAAAAACATTTTGACAAAAATTTTTTCGAAAAATTTCAAAATAATTTAGCAAAAAGTAGATGTTTTTAGATTCCTTTTTTCAAGGCAAAAACGATGGACAATGTTATTCAACGAAAAATTTAATTCTTCAGGGTGAAAATTGAGGATATAAGTGTGAACTTATATCAGTTGATATCTCGGTGCATTTTTAAGCTAGCGCAAATCTGTTAACACAGATCAACGCAGCTTAAAAATCCGCATCGAATGCACTATACTACATTGAGAAACGCTTAATACAAAAATTAGTTATGATCGTTTGAAAAATGATGCATTAGTGTATGTTGAGTTTCCATGTACACTCAACATTGCTTCCAAAAACATTTTGACAAAAAATTTTTCGAAAAATTTCAAAATAATTTAGCAAAAAGTAGATGTTTTTAGATTCCTTTTTTCAAGACAAAGACGATGGACAATGTTATTCAACGAAAAAATCAATTCTTCAGGGTGAAAATCGAGGATATAAGTGTGAACTTATATCAGTTGATATCTCGGTGCATTTTTAAGCTAGCGCAAATCTGTTAACACAGATCAACGCAGCTTAAAAATCCGCATCGAATGCACTATACTACATTGAGAAACGCTTGATACAAAAATTAGTTATGATCGTTTGAAAAATGATGCATTAGTGTATGTTGAGTTTCCATGTACACTCAACATTGCTTCCAAAAACATTTTGACAAAAATTTTTTCGAAAAATTTCAAAATAATTTAGCAAAAAGTAGATGTTTTTAGATTCCTTTTTTCAAGGCAAAGACGATGGACAATGTTATTCAACGAAAAAATTAATTCTTCAGGGTGAAAATCGAGGATATAAGTGTGAACTTATATCAGTTGATATCTCGGTGCATTTTCAAGCTAGCGCAAATCTGATAACACAGATCGACGCAGCTTAAAAATCCGCATCGAATGCACTATACTACATTGAGAAACGCTTAATACAAAAATTAGTTATGATCGTTTGAAAAATGATGCATTAGTGTATGTTGAGTTTCCATGTACACTCAACATTGCTTCCAAAAACATTTTGACAAAAATTTTTTCGAAAAATTTCAAAATAATTTAGCAAAAAGTAGATGTTTTTAGATTCCTTTTTTCAAGGCAAAGACGATGGACAATGTTATTCAACGAAAAAATTAATTCTTCAGGGTGAAAATCGAGGATATAAGTGTGAACTTATATCAGTTGATATCTCGGTGCATTTTTAAGCTAGCGCAAATCTGATAACACAGATCGACGCAGCTTAAAAATCCGCATCGAATGCACTATACTACATTGAGAAACGCTTAATACAAAAATTAGTTATGATCGTTTGAAAAATGATGCATTAGTGTATGTTGAGTTTCCATGTACACTCAACATTGCTTCCAAAAACATTTTGACAAAAATTTTTTCGAAAAATTTCAAAATAATTTAGCAAAAAGTAGATGTTTTTAGATTCCTTTTTTCAAGGCAAAGACGATGGACAATGTTATTCAACGAAAAAATTAATTCTTCAGGGTGAAAATCGAGGATATAAGTGTAAACTTATATCAGTTGATATCTCGGTGCATTTTTAAGCTAGCGCAAATCTGATAACACAGATCGACGCAGCTTAAAAATCCGCATCGAATGCACTAAACTACATTGAGAAACGCTTAATACAAAAATTAGTTATGATCGTTTGAAAAATGATGCATTAGTGTATGTTGAGTTTCCATGTACACTCAACATTGCTTCCAAAAACATTTTGACAAAAATTTTTTCGAAAAATTTCAAAATAATTTAGCAAAAAGTAGATGTTTTTAGATTCCTTTTTTCAAGGCAAAGACGATGGACAATGTTATTCAACGAAAAAATTAATTCTTCAGGGTGAAAATCGAGGATATAAGTGTGAACTTATATCAGTTGATATCTCGGTGCCTTTTTAAGCTAGCGCAAATCTGATAACACAGATCGACGCAGCTTAAAAATTCGCATCGAATGCACTATACTACATTGAGAAACGCTTAATACAAAAATTAGTTATGATCGTTTGAAAAATGATGCATTAGTGTATGTTGAGTTTCCATGTACACTCAACATTGCTTCCAAAAACATTTTGACAAAAATTTTTTCGAAAAATTTCAAAATAATTTAGCAAAAAGTAGATGTTTTTAGATTCCTTTTTTCAAGGCAAAAACGATGGACAATGTTATTCAACGAAAAATTTAATTCTTCAGGGTGAAAATTGAGGATATAAGTGTGAACTTATATCAGTTGATATCTCGGTGCATTTTTAAGCTAGCGCAAATCTGTTAACACAGATCAACGCAGCTTAAAAATCCGCATCGAATGCACTATACTACATTGAGAAACGCTTAATACAAAAATTAGTTATGATCGTTTGAAAAATGATGCATTAGTGTATGTTGAGTTTCCATGTACACTCAACATTGCTTCCAAAAACATTTTGACAAAAAATTTTTCGAAAAATTTCAAAATAATTTAGCAAAAAGTAGATGTTTTTAGATTCCTTTTTTCAAGACAAAGACGATGGACAATGTTATTCAACGAAAAAATTAATTCTTCAGGGTGAAAATCGAGGATATAAGTGTGAACTTATATCAGTTGATATCTCGGTGCATTTTTAAGCTAGCGCAAATCTGTTAACACAGATCAACGCAGCTTAAAAATCCGCATCGAATGCACTATACTACATTGAGAAACGCTTGATACAAAAATTAGTTATGATCGTTTGAAAAATGATGCATTAGTGTATGTTGAGTTTCCATGTACACTCAACATTGCTTCCAAAAACATTTTGACAAAAATTTTTTCGAAAAATTTCAAAATAATTTAGCAAAAAGTAGATGTTTTTAGATTCCTTTTTTCAAGGCAAAGACGATGGACAATGTTATTCAACGAAAAAATTAATTCTTCAGGGTGAAAATCGAGGATATAAGTGTGAACTTATATCAGTTGATATCTCGGTGCATTTTCAAGCTAGCGCAAATCTGATAACACAGATCGACGCAGCTTAAAAATCCGCATCGAATGCACTATACTACATTGAGAAACGCTTAATACAAAAATTAGTTATGATCGTTTGAAAAATGATGCATTAGTGTATGTTGAGTTTCCATGTACACTCAACATTGCTTCCAAAAACATTTTGACAAAAATTTTTTCGAAAAATTTCAAAATAATTTAGCAAAAAGTAGATGTTTTTAGATTCCTTTTTTCAAGGCAAAGACGATGGACAATGTTATTCAACGAAAAAATTAATTCTTCAGGGTGAAAATCGAGGATATAAGTGTGAACTTATATCAGTTGATATCTCGGTGCATTTTCAAGCTAGCGCAAATCTGATAACACAGATCGACGCAGCTTAAAAATCCGCATCGAATGCACTATACTACATTGAGAAACGCTTAATACAAAAATTAGTTATGATCGTTTGAAAAATGATGCATTAGTGTATGTTGAGTTTCCATGTACACTCAACATTGCTTCCAAAAACATTTTGACAAAAATTTTTTCGAAAAATTTCAAAATAATTTAGCAAAAAGTAGATGTTTTTAGATTCCTTTTTTCAAGGCAAAGACGATGGACAATGTTATTCAACGAAAAAATTAATTCTTCAGGGTGAAAATCGAGGATATAAGTGTGAACTTATATCAGTTGATATCTCGGTGCATTTTTAAGCTAGCGCAAATCTGATAACACAGATCGACGCAGCTTAAAAATCCGCATCGAATGCACTATACTACATTGAGAAACGCTTAATACAAAAATTAGTTATGATCGTTTGAAAAATGATGCATTAGTGTATGTTGAGTTTCCATGTACACTCAACATTGCTTCCAAAAACATTTTGACAAAAATTTTTTCGAAAAATTTCAAAATAATTTAGCAAAAAGTAGATGTTTTTAGATTCCTTTTTTCAAGGCAAAGACGATGGACAATGTTATTCAACGAAAAAATTAATTCTTCAGGGTGAAAATCGAGGATATAAGTGTGAACTTATATCAGTTGATATCTCGGTGCCTTTTTAAGCTAGCGCAAATCTGATAACACAGATCGACGCAGCTTAAAAATTCGCATCGAATGCACTATACTACATTGAGAAACGCTTAATACAAAAATTAGTTATGATCGTTTGAAAAATGATGCATTAGTGTATGTTGAGTTTCCATGTACACTCAACATTGCTTCCAAAAACATTTTGACAAAAATTTTTTCGAAAAATTTCAAAATAATTTAGCAAAAAGTAGATGTTTTTAGATTCCTTTTTTCAAGGCAAAAACGATGGACAATGTTATTCAACGAAAAATTTAATTCTTCAGGGTGAAAATTGAGGATATAAGTGTGAACTTATATCAGTTGATATCTCGGTGCATTTTTAAGCTAGCGCAAATCTGTTAACACAGATCAACGCAGCTTAAAAATCCGCATCGAATGCACTATACTACATTGAGAAACGCTTAATACAAAAATTAGTTATGATCGTTTGAAAAATGATGCATTAGTGTATGTTGAGTTTCCATGTACACTCAACATTGCTTCCAAAAACATTTTGACAAAAATTTTTTCGAAAAATTTCAAAATAATTTAGCAAAAAGTAGATGTTTTTAGATTCCTTTTTTCAAGACAAAGACGATGGACAATGTTATTCAACGAAAAAATTAATTCTTCAGGGTGAAAATCGAGGATATAAGTGTGAACTTATATCAGTTGATATCTCGGTGCATTTTTAAGCTAGCGCAAATCTGTTAACACAGATCAACGCAGCTTAAAAATCCGCATCGAATGCACTATACTACATTGAGAAACGCTTAATACAAAAATTAGTTATGATCGTTTGAAAAATGATGCATTAGTGTATGTTGAGTTTCCATGTACACTCAACATTGCTTCCAAAAACATTTTGACAAAAATTTTTTCGAAAAATTTCAAAATAATTTAGCAAAAAGTAGATGTTTTTAGATTCCTTTTTTCAAGGCAAAGACGATGGACAATGTTATTCAACGAAAAAATTAATTCTTCAGGGTGAAAATCGAGGATATAAGTGTGAACTTATATCAGTTGATATCTCGGTGCATTTTTAAGCTAGCGCAAATCTAATAACACAGATCGACGCAGCTTAAAAATCCGCATCGAATGCACTATACTACATTGAGAAACGCTTAATACAAAAATTAGTTATGATCGTTTGAAAAATGATGCATTAGTGTATGTTGAGTTTCCATGTACACTCAACATTGCTTCCAAAAACATTTTGACAAAAATTTTTTCGAAAAATTTCAAAATAATTTAGCAAAAAGTAGATGTTTTTAGATTCCTTTTTTCAAGGCAAAGACGATGGACAATGTTATTCAACGACAAAAATAATTCTTCAGGGTGAAAATCGAGGATATAAGTGTGAACTTATATCAGTTGATATCTCGGTGCATTTTTAAGCTAGCGCAAATCTGATAACACAGATCGACGCAGCTTAAAAATCCGCATCGAATGCACTATACTACATTGAGAAACGCTTAATACAAAAATTAGTTATGATCGTTTGAAAAATGATGCATTAGTGTATGTTGAGTTTCCATGTACACTCAACATTGCTTCCAAAAACATTTTGACAAAAATTTTTTCGAAAAATTTCAAAATAATTTAGCAAAAAGTAGATGTTTTTAGATTCCTTTTTTCAAGGCAAAGACGATGGACAATGTTATTCAACGACAAAAATAATTCTTCAGGGTGAAAATCGAGGATATAAGTGTGAACTCATGTACACTCAACATTGCTTCCAAAAACATTTTGACAAAAATTTTTTCGAAAAATTTCAAAATAATTTAGCAAAAAGTAGATGTTTTTAGATTCCTTTTTTCAAATCAAAGACGATGGACAATGTTATTCAACGAAAAAAATAATTCTTCAGGGTGAAAATCGAGGATATAAGTGTGAACATATATCAGTTGATATCTCGGTGCATTTTTAAGCTAGCGCAAATCTGATAACACAGATCGACGCAGCTTAAAAATCCGCATCGAATACTCTATACTACATTGAGAAACGCTTAATACAAAAATTAGTTATGATCGTTTGAAAAATGATGCATTAGTGTATGTTGAGTTTCCATGTACACTCAACATTGCTTCCAAAAACATTTTGACAAAAATTTTTTCGAAAAATTTCAAAATAATTTAGCAAAAAGTAGATGTTTTTAGATTCCTTTTTTCAAGGCAAAGACGATGGACAATGTTATTCAACGAAAAAAATAATTCTTCAAGGGTGAAAATCGAGGATATAAGTGTGAACTTATATCAGTTGATATCTCGGTGCATTTTTAAGCTAGCGCAAATCTGATAACACAGATCGACGCAGCTTAAAAATTCGCATCGAATGCACTATACTACATTGAGAAACGCTTAATACAAAAATTAGTTATGATCGTTTGAAAAATGATGCATTAGTGTATGTTGAGTTTCCATGTACACTCAACATTGCTTCCAAAAACATTTTGACAAAAATTTTTTCGAAAAATTTCAAAATAATTTAGCAAAAAGTAGATGTTTTTAGATTCCTTTTTTCAAATCAAAGACGATGGACAATGTTATTCAACGAAAAAAATAATTCTTCAGGGTGAAAATCGAGGATATAAGTGTGAACATATATCAGTTGATATCTCGGTGCATTTTTAAGCTAGCGCAAATCTGATAACACAGATCGACGCAGCTTAAAAATCCGCATCGAATACTCTATACTACATTGAGAAACGCTTAATACAAAAATTAGTTATGATCGTTTGAAAAATGATGCATTAGTGTATGTTGAGTTTCCATGTACACTCAACATTGCTTCCAAAAACATTTTGACAAAAATTTTTTCGAAAAATTTCAAAATAATTTAGCAAAAAGTAGATGTTTTTAGATTCCTTTTTTCAAGGCAAAGACGATGGACAATGTTATTCAACGAAAAAAATAATTCTTCAAGGGTGAAAATCGAGGATATAAGTGTGAACTTATATCAGTTGATATCTCGGTGCATTTTTAAGCTAGCGCAAATCTGATAACACAGATCGACGCAGCTTAAAAATCCGCATCGAATGCACTATACTACATTGAGAAACGCTTAATACAAAAATTAGTTATGATCGTTTGAAAAATGATGCATTAGTGTATGTTGAGTTTCCATGTACACTCAACATTGCTTCCAAAAACATTTTGACAAAAATTTTTTCGAAAAATTTCAAAATAATTTAGCAAAAAGTAGATGTTTTTAGATTCCTTTTTTTAAGGCAAAGACGATGGACAATGTTATTCAACGAAAAAATTAATTCTTCAGGGTGAAAATCGAGGATATAAGTGTGAACTTATATCAGTTGATATCTCGGTTCATTTTTAAGCTAGCGCAAATCTGATAACACAGATCGACGCAGCTTAAAAATCCGCATCGAATGCACTATACTACATTGAGAAACGCTTAATACAAAAATTAGTTATGATCGTTTGAAAAATGATGCATTAGTGTATGTTGAGTTTCCATGTACACTCAACATTGCTTCCAAAAACATTTTGACAAAAATTTTTTCGAAAAATTTCAAAATAATTTAGCAAAAAGTAGATGTTTTTAGATTCCTTTTTTCAAGGCAAAGACGATAGACAATGTTATTCAACAAAAAAATTAATTCTTCAGGGTGAAAATCGACGATATAAGTGTGAACTTATATCAGTTGATATCTCGGTGCATTTTTAAGCTAGCGCAAATCTGATAACACAGATCGACGCAGCTTAAAAATTCGCATCGAATGCACTATACTACATTGAGAAACGCTTAATACAAAAATTAGTTATGATCGTTTGAAAAATGATGCATTAGTGTATGTTGAGTTTCCATGTACACTCAACATTGCTTCCAAAAACATTTTGACAAAAATTTTTTCGAAAAATTTCAAAATAATTTAGCAAAAAGTAGATGTTTTTAGATTCCTTTTTTCAAGGCAAAGACGATGGACAATGTTATTCAACGAAAAAATTAATTCTTCAGGGTGAAAATCGAGGATATAAGTGTGAACTTATATCAGTTGATATCTCGGTGCATTTTTAAGCTAGCGCAAATCTGATAACACAGATCGACGCAGCTTAAAAATTCGCATCGAATGCACTATACTACATTGAGAAACGCTTAATACAAAAATTAGTTATGATCGTTTGAAAAATGATGCATTAGTGTATGTTGAGTTTCCATGTACACTCAACATTGCTTCCAAAAACATTTTGACAAAAATTTTTTCGAAAAATTTCAAAATAATTTAGCAAAAAGTAGATGTTTTTAGATTCCTTTTTTCAAGGCAAAGACGATGGACAATGTTATTCAACGAAAAAATTAATTCTTCAGGGTGAAAATCGAGGATATAAGTGTGAACTTATATCAGTTGATATCTCGGTGCCTTTTTAAGCTAGCGCAAATCTGATAACACAGATCGACGCAGCTTAAAAATTCGCATCGAATGCACTATACTACATTGAGAAACGCTTAATACAAAAATTAGTTATGATCGTTTGAAAAATGATGCATTAGTGTATGTTGAGTTTCCATGTACACTCAACATTGCTTCCAAAAACATTTTGACAAAAATTTTTTCGAAAAATTTCAAAATAATTTAGCAAAAAGTAGATGTTTTTAGATTCCTTTTTTCAAGGCAAAAACGATGGACAATGTTATTCAACGAAAAATTTAATTCTTCAGGGTGAAAATTGAGGATATAAGTGTGAACTTATATCAGTTGATATCTCGGTGCATTTTTAAGCTAGCGCAAATCTGTTAACACAGATCAACGCAGCTTAAAAATCCGCATCGAATGCACTATACTACATTGAGAAACGCTTAATACAAAAATTAGTTATGATCGTTTGAAAAATGATGCATTAGTGTATGTTGAGTTTCCATGTACACTCAACATTGCTTCCAAAAACATTTTGACAAAAATTTTTTCGAAAAATTTCAAAATAATTTAGCAAAAAGTAGATGTTTTTAGATTCCTTTTTTCAAGACAAAGACGATGGACAATGTTATTCAACGAAAAAATTAATTCTTCAGGGTGAAAATCGAGGATATAAGTGTGAACTTATATCAGTTGATATCTCGGTGCATTTTTAAGCTAGCGCAAATCTGTTAACACAGATCAACGCAGCTTAAAAATCCGCATCGAATGCACTATACTACATTGAGAAACGCTTAATACAAAAATTAGTTATGATCGTTTGAAAAATGATGCATTAGTGTATGTTGAGTTTCCATGTACACTCAACATTGCTTCCAAAAACATTTTGACAAAAATTTTTTCGAAAAATTTCAAAATAATTTAGCAAAAAGTAGATGTTTTTAGATTCCTTTTTTCAAGGCAAAGACGATGGACAATGTTATTCAACGAAAAAATTAATTCTTCAGGGTGAAAATCGAGGATATAAGTGTGAACTTATATCAGTTGATATCTCGGTGCATTTTTAAGCTAGCGCAATTCTGATAACACAGATCGACGCAGCTTAAAAATCCGCATCGAATGCACTATACTACATTGAGAAACGCTTAATACAAAAATTAGTTATGATCGTTTGAAAAATGATGCATTAGTGTATGTTGAGTTTCCATGTACACTCAACATTGCTTCCAAAAACATTTTGACAAAAATTTTTTCGAAAAATTTCAAAATAATTTAGCAAAAAGTAGATGTTTTTAGATTCCTTTTTTCAAGGCAAAGACGATGGACAATGTTATTCAACGAAAAAATTAATCCTTCAGGGTGAAAATCGAGGATATAAGTGTGAACTTATATCAGTTGATATCTCGGTGCATTTTTAAGCTAGCGCAAATCTGATAACACAGATCGACGCAGCTTAAAAATCCGCATCGAATGCACTATACTACATTGAGAAACGCTTAATACAAAAATTAGTTATGATCGTTTGAAAAATGATGCATTAGTGTATGTTGAGTTTCCATGTACACTCAACATTGCTTCCAAAAACATTTTGACAAAAATTTTTTCGAAAAATTTCAAAATAATTTAGCAAAAAGTAGATGTTTTTAGATTCCTTTTTTCAAGGCAAAGACGATGGACAATGTTATTCAACGAAAAAAATAATTCTTCAGGGTGAAAATCGAGGATATAAGTGTGAACTTATATCAGTTGATATCTCGGTGCATTTTTAAGCTAGCGCAAATCTGATAACACAGATCGACGCAGCTTAAAAATCCGCATCGAATGCACTATACTACATTGAGAAACGCTTAATACAAAAATTAGTTATGATCGTTTGAAAAATGATGCATTAGTGTATGTTGAGTTTCCATGTACACTCAACATTGCTTCCAAAAACATTTTGACAAAAATTTTTTCGAAAAATTTCAAAATAATTTAGCAAAAAGTAGATGTTTTTAGATTCCTTTTTTCAAGGCAAAGACGATGGACAATGTTATTCAACGAAAAAATTAATTCTTCAGGGTGAAAATCGAGGATATAAGTGTGAACTTATATCAGTTGATATCTCGGTGCATTTTTAAGCTAGCGCAAATCTGATAACACAGATCGACGCAGCTTAAAAATCCGCATCGAATGCACTATACTACATTGAGAAACGCTTAATACAAAAATTAGTTATGATCGTTTGAAAAATGATGCATTAGTGTATGTTGAGTTTCCATGTACACTCAACATTGCTTCCAAAAACATTTTGACAAAAATTTTTTCGAAAAATTTCAAAATAATTTAGCAAAAAGTAGATGTTTTTAGATTCCTTTTTTCAAGGCAAAGACGATGGACAATGTTATTCAACGAAAAAATTAATTCTTCAGGGTGAAAATCGAGGATATAAGTGTGAACTTATATCAGTTGATATCTCGGTGCATTTTTAAGCTAGCGCAAATCTGATAACACAGATCGACGCAGCTTAAAAATCCGCATCGAATGCACTATACTACATTGAGAAACGCTTAATACAAAAATTAGTTATGATCGTTTGAAAAATGATGCATTAGTGTATGTTGAGTTTCCATGTACACTCAACATTGCTTCCAAAAACATTTTGACAAAAATTTTTTCGAAAAATTTCAAAATAATTTAGCAAAAAGTAGATGTTTTTAGATTCCTTTTTTCAAGGCAAAGACGATGGACAATGTTATTCAACGAAAAAAATAATTCTTCAGGGTGAAAATCGAGGATATAAGTGTGAACTTATATCAGTTGAGTAGAGAGCCGTGCAAAATTTACTAACCACGCCCCCAAACAGCTGTCAAAAACATACTTTTGGGGGCGTCAGCTGCTAAAAACATACTTTTGGGGCGCGTCAGCTGTCAAAAACATATTTTTGAGCGTCAGCTGTTAAAATCATATTTTGGGATCATGGTTCATGGATTTTCCTTTTTTAAATATAAAAGTCATGATTTAAAGCATGATTTTTTTTTAAAATCAAATTTAAATATGCTTTTTCAAATGTATATATATAATTGTATATTTTGAATTAATTTTTAAATATATTAAGTGAAAAAAAAAATCTAAATTTTAAATATTTAAATTATATTTAAATTTTATATTTATAAATTATATTTAAATTATATTTAACCTTTATATATATAAATTATATTTAAATTTTAAATATATTAATTTGTTTTAAAATTTTATTACTTTATTCATTTATTATATTTATTAATTATGTTTGTTTACTTATTTTGTTTATTATGTTATAATATTGTGTTTTTTTACTGTTTTTATTTTTAAAGATTAATAAAATTTTTGCATGTTGATAATTTTGTTCACCGTACTTGTTATGGGTAATTCAATGGAACACATATCGAAGGTTAATTCGATAAGAACGATATGAAATACCAAAATTTAATGGAACACATATCGAAGGTTAATTCGATAAGAACGATATAAAATACCAAAATTTAATGGAACACATATCGAAAGTTAATTCGATAAGAACGACATTAAATTATTAATTTTTGAAATTACAAATTGTTATTAATTATATTTATTCTAACAAGTAAAGGTTTCAAATTATAATAAAAGATTAGTTTTAAACTTTATTTTACTAATATAACAATACAATAACTAAATAGAGCACACATTGAAGGTAAATACAATAAGATTAACAAACAGTTGCGCTGACCTCAATGAAACGCATAAAGTTAATTTAATAAGAACTAATAACAAAAATTAATCCGACGGGGACAATAAAAACAGATGTATTCAATAAGCTTATTTATTTTAAAGTTTATCGCAACTGCTAGTTTTGACAGCTGTACCCAAATCCATGTTACATAACAAATTACAATGCCAACAGCAATGTGTAGACTGATATATTCATTATATCAAGGTACAATGGCTGCTAATAGGTTGTGTCTTTTTGATTATTTGTTTGTAAACTTTTTCTTTTTTCAGTTATAAACGTTTATGTGAAGAGCTAGGATTTGATTATGAAGAGATTAATCAGCTCAGGTAATTTAACAATATTTTGAATCTTTATATATATTTTGTTTTTTAGTAAACGTATAAAGTTTACCGAGGCTGGTGGGATCGAGCTCTGTGAGCCCACATCACCCACTTTTAACAGTGGGCCCTCATCATCAAGGGTTATTGAAGTAATAACCTTGGATGACAGTGATGAGTAAGCGATATTAAAAATTATAACAATTAGTTTTTTCTTTTTAAGAGAATGGGATCCCGCTACCCCATCAACCAGTGGAGGGCAAGTCGGATATGGAGCGGCTTTCAACGATGTCTGTAAAATAGAGGTGCGATCTTTTATTTACATATCATTTCATAATATATCTTTTGAAACATGAAATTTTCTCTTGCTCCAGTTGCATATTTTGAAAACATTTTGAAATTTATTCCTCTTTTTCAATTGCATTCATAAAATTCTCTCTCTCTCATCTTTACATTTCATCTCAATCTATATCTTTTATCAAACAAATTGCAAGTATTTTGAAATTTACATATTCATTCTTTTGAACAGCATTCATTTTAAAATCTTTACATTTCATCTCACTATCTATCTATCTTTCCTCATCTATCTTTCTTTCAACCAATTTTGAATTCTTACAAATTATAAATATTTCAAACATTTTGAACTAGTAAAATAATAAAACACAATCTTGACCTTTTCATTTATTTTTTAACATTAACAAATGTTTATAAAAGTTTTTTCAAAGTTGAAAAAAAAACAACTTTATATTTAAAAATCAAATGCCATTTATTTTTAAACATTAATAAAAATAATTTAAAGAAAAGTAAATTTATTAAAAGTTATAAACAAAAATTATTTATATTTAAACTAAAAGCGTATAACCATTATAAAAAGTGTGTATTATAGTGGTCACACCGACGCATAAAACGCACTGGTCGGTTTACCAACGTGGTCGTTAGATCGCTCACGTTCCCACATTTGGAAGCCATTAATGAGCCAATGCATGTTGTCATGCCGCGGCTATTTAATGAGTTTCTTGATCGGTGCCTTGCTGAAAGTGGTGTGCCAGATAAACAAAAAGCGCTATTTTGTCTATCAATAGAGCACCCATCCTTTGAAAAGGGATCCATATTTATGGATTTCCGTAGAAGGGAGCATTTGGATGGCGTTGCCATCATGAATGCCATCAGCAAGGTGCAGCAATCAAAGCGAGAGGCTGTAATTAGCCAGGCAATGAATATTGAAATGTATGTGTTTGATGAGAGACCAGTGCAGCCAAGCCTGATGCCTGGTGAAGGTAGAGTTGGTTTCTATTTTGATGCCGAACTCAAAATACCTGGCACAATTGAGAACACTGATACACATTGCCTGGCTAGAGCAGCAGTTGTGGGAATGTGGAGAGCCGATGAAGAGGCAGCAGAAGATGTTGTTGAGAAGCGGAGGATTCAAAATCTTCGTCGCAACTACATCTTGTTGCCAAATCAACCACATCATACCAATTTACTGAATAGGTGTGGTATTTCTGTACATTTACCAAATTATAATTTGAACCATTTAAATATTATTGCAAGTTGTAATACAGACTATAAGTTTGTAGTATACGCTAGGCCACCTGGACAGCGTATGTACGCTATTCAGCGTATCTTTAATGAAACGGCTAGCAAAGTGGTAACACTAGGCTACCGAAATAATCATTATGACTGTATTACAACTTGTAGTAGATCACAGATTTTTGATGGTATTATATGCCAACACTGTAAATTATCTTACAAAACAGTGTTGCATAGATGTAAAGCCAAGTGTAAGAAATGCCACACCTTAAAATGTAATTCGATGGAAAATGTGGTTGAGAGTAGCATAAGATGTGATAGTTGTAGAGTTTTGTTCAAAACTCGTCAATGCTTTGACAGGCATATTAGAAAAACATGTCGAATGTTTAAGGTAATTTAAAAAAATATATATAAAATTGAACATGACTAAATTCAGACATGTGAAAACTGTGATCATTATCACAGAGTACGTGCTGATAGACCGCACAATTGCAATGAGAAATTTTGCAAAAAGTGTGGGCAAACAAAGCCTGAAGATCATTCTTGTTGTTGGGTACCACCTAACGACAAGAAGAAGGATCAGTTAAAAAAGAGGCAAGAGAAATACAAGGTTTGTATTTTACATCTTTACAAGTGTAATGCTTACTTGTTTAAGATTATTTTCTATGACTTTGAAACGGTTGTGTTAAAAAGCGGTACAAATGTTCATGAATATGCAGATGAACAATGGCCCAATATGGTTGTGTATAACAAATTTTGTGAAAGTTGTATAGACGCCAATTCATGCGAAAAATGCACAACCAAGGAGGGCCATTTTGGGTACCAACAAGGTGATAGTGAATGGTCTGTAACAGATCGTTTCCTTGATTGGTTACTCAACTCTGTTGAGAATGATAATGCAATTTTGATTGCGCATAATGGTTCACGCTTTGACATACATTTTTTGGTGTCTAGGCTGATAAACCGTGGAATATATCCTGATCCAATTTTAAATGGGACCAAGATTATAAGCATGGTTGTCAAGCCTTTAAGAGGTCAAAAATTTAATCATTTATATTTTAAAGATAGTTATTTATTAGTGCCTTTACCCCTATCAGCGTTACCCAAGGCATTTGGTGTACCTGATATGAGTAAAGGACAGTTTCCTTACCTCTATAATCACCCAATAAATTATGGCAAAGTGTTGCCATCTTTACCACCAAAACAGTACTATTGTACTGCTAGAATGAAAGCAGAAGACCTAGCTTCATTCGATATTTGGTATGAAGAGCGTAATCAAAGAGCGTTTGATTTTGATGAAGAGCTTTTGGAATATTGTAGGACAGATGTCCGTATTTTAACCAACTGTATGAAAGTTTACATGAAGTTGGCAACCGCCACCACTGGCTGGAACCCTGTCATACAATGTATGACATTTGCCAGTTTCTCTTTATTCCAGGCAAGTTTTTTAAAATACAAGCATTTTCAAAACTATTATATTACAGTTGAAAATGAACCACATTAAAGAGAACCAAGTGGGTATTCTGCCCGAGACTGGTTATTATGCCGGTCAAAAGCAGAGTATAATAGCCATAAAGTATATAAAATGGCTAGAACAAGGATTGGGCCGCCCATTAATGCATAAGCTTAATGGTGGCGAATTTGCAGTGAGAGTAGATGGCCATCGCTATCTACTCGATGCTTATGACCCCGTTGCCAATCATGGCTATGAGGTGAGTAATTTGTAATAAATGTAAAAAATGCAAATTTTTGTAGATTAATGGTTGCATTTACCATGGTTGCCCCCAGTGCACCAACAAGAGCGCTATAGCACCAGGCAGAAATGGTGAAACAATGGAAGAGGTAATTGTGACTTTTTTAATCATTTTAATTTGAAAAATTTAGGTTTATGATAAAACCATGAAAAGGCTTGAAGCAATTCAAAGCCAAGGCATTAGTGTTACCACAGTGTGGGAGCACGAAATTAATGCTCAAATTTCGGCCAATGAAGAAATGGCGAAATTTATGCGTGAAACAAATGTTGTTACACGCTTGGCACCTAGAGATGCCTTTACCGGTGGCCGCACCCAGACATATAAGCTTTTGGCACAAGCTTCGGATAGATACTCGCTCGAGTATGTGGACTTTTGTTCACTATATCCATATGTCACCGCTTTTGATGCCTATTACCCTGTAGGTAATCCCAAAGTTATTACTGAGGGTTTCAAAAGCTTTGAGACATGTTGCCCATACAAGGGGCTAGTAAAATGTGACGTGCTTGCACCCACAAATTTGCTGTACCCTGTATTAGGCACACGTATTGGCGGTAAACTAATTTTTACAAACTGCCGCACTTGTGCAGTCAAAAGTAAAAATGTAGCATGTGAGCACCAGAATGATGTAAATGCTAGAAAGCTGCATCTAACTGTGACACATGTTGAGCTCGAGTGTGCCATACAACGTGGCTATAAAGTGCTTAATGTGCATGAGGTGTGGCACTGGGAAGAATGGCAACAAGGCGGCCTGTTTAAAGAATTTGTACAAAAGTACATCAAAATTAAACAAGAGGCGTCGGGCTGGCCAAAGCCAAACATGACAGAGGAAGAAAAGGTATGTTTTAACAAAAGTATCACATTAAATAGAATTTTACAGGTGATTTATCTCCAAGAGCACGAGGAGAACACTGGTGTTGCTCTGGAGAGCAATAAAATTGAGAAGAATGCTGCCATGCGTAGCATTGCCAAACTGCAGCTAAATAGGTTTGTAAACTTTTTAAAACAATACATTACAAATTTGCTTATAGTGTCTGGGGTAAAATGGGTCAAAGACCTGATAAAGCCCAAACCAAGATTATTGGTGTTGAGGACCCAGAAATTGGTAGGATCATTACTGATCCTGCAAGGGAACTCACTGGGTTCAAAATTGTGGATAATGTTGCGTACTGCACAACAGTACCAGAGGATTCACATTTGGCACCACCGCCTTTTACAAATGTAGCTATTGCGGCCTATACAACCGCTCATGCAAGGCTACTATTGTATAAGGCAATGGAGAAAATTGGAAAGAATTTGGTGTATACAGGTAATGTTATACTTGTATTCAATTTAAACTTACATTATTTAGACACGGATTCTCTAATTTATCAAAGATGCCTAGATGAGCCAGATCCAATTGAGGATATGAAGGGTGAATGGTTAGGTAAACTAACCTCTGAAATACCCGATGGCTGGTCAATGACCAAGTTTGTGTCACCAGCGGCAAAAGTTTATAGTTATAAACTTGTAAATGCAGCTGGTGATGTAAAATATGTAACAAAGGCAAAGGGAGTGGTAAGTACGAGCTTTGACTTTTCAAATAATTTTATAATTTTCAGACGTTGGACCACACGGCAGCGTCAGTGGTAAACTTTGAAAGTATGGAGCGACTGGTTCGCGGACTCGTTATGGATGGAGAGAAATTGGTTTTAAAAACCAATACGACATTGTTAAAGAGGCAACTCGGTGCCATATCCACAATGGATATGACAAAAAGTACTAGAGTTGTAATGGATAAACTTTGTTATCTACAAGATTATAGTACTTTACCCTACGGTTATTGTGAATAATATATTTGAATTTATAAATTTTTATCTTGTATATATTTGTATTTATAAAATTTTATCATTGTACATGTATATTTTTAAAAATAGTTGTATTAATAAATTTTATTCTTAAATCTTTTAAAGAATTTTATTACATACATTACAAACTGGTATCAATATATGGAGCACGATTGTTGTCAATGGAAAGAATAGAGTCATACTCTGCATAAACAATTGCATATAAGCCCTCTTGCGGCGTTTGTTGACCAAATTCCAATTTCAAGGCTACATTACCTTGTCGTATAACATCAAATAACTCTGACGAATGCACAGTAGGAGAAATATCAAATACAAAAAATGTGAAACCAGCTTTATACATTGCTGGTGTAATACCATTGGATGAATCTGTACGACCAAGTCCCAAACCTTCCAGCATGTCAATATATGCTGTGGCATAGGAAGATCGCCATTCTAAATTATAAGGACGGGTAGGTATTACCCTATTGTTGAGCGTCAAGTATATATTTTTCAAATCAAACGGTTTAAAGTTGAATGGCGAATGTTTAAAAGTACCATTATAGGCGTGTGCGCCAACAAGACCTACTACAACACGTTTTGGTGTGTGAGACGTGAATAATATATTATTAGGTGAATCCAAGCGGCCTCCTTCTATGAAATAAGAGCGCATTTTCACTGATGTCATGGGGTAGTGTATTCGATCCTTTGCGAGTTTATCTTCTATAGCCATAGCTAATCCAGCGTTTAGATCAAACTCTTGAATGAGCAAATGTACATCGCTGATATCTACTTTCAAATTTGGAAACTCCTCCTTTAATGTAGTATCCTTGTTTTCATTATTCCAGCCTAGAGTGTCAATTAAAAAGTTATCACGGTTTGGATATGCAGTTAGCTCCATTTTTGAATAGTTTACAAACAGTCGCTCTTGATTAAATAGGTCGATACTGACGGGAGCAGCCATCTCACACAATATGCCATTTTTTACAAGTGCTTGACGCGTTCTAAATCCAGCACTGGATGCATTATCTATATATCTATCAGCATAATAGCCTGATATGGCAAGTTTGCTCTCTTTAACATCGTTGCTATACATTAAAATATTCTCGATATATGTTTTATAGGCATGATTCACGGTAGAGTCATACACGCTAACATCACCAATTTTCAAATGATACGAATGTATTAAACTGGCAGCAAATTGTTGACATGGTGCAAAAACAAGGTTGTCTGGTACTGGATCACCGTTTGTGGTTACAATTTTAAATTTTACATTCAACCAACATCTTCTCAGATTGAGGAATGATTTGGAATTTTGAGCTATAACAAATTCCCATGGTCCTTGAGGAAGAAAAGTATTTTTCAAAGGGACTTGTACAGTACGAGTGGATTCAACACCTAATGCCGACGCTGGTATATCACCATAGTTGATATTAGGTAAAAGGGCTTGTGCTGATTTTGAATCTATCAATTTAGCCATTTAAATGTGAAACGACCGCTCACGAGTGATGCACAACCGCTTATGAGGTTTTGTGGTTTTGCGTCGTCGCCGTTTGCCCAAGCCGGTAAGATCTCGTATAGCTTGCCGGCCGGCTGTTTTAAGAGTTTCCTTGATATTATCGCCTTTCAGCACCCCATTAACAATTTCATTACCAGTTTTCAGCAACTGTCCGCCAAGAGGTGAATTTACAACTGGACTATTGCTTACAGCATTGGATAAGGCGTTTCTTCCGGCATTGATGAGATTTTGGGCTATAGGTGATTGAATGATGCGTGGTAGAAATGATGCCAAAGTTGCCAAAATACCACCCAAACCATGACCCCTCTGCATTCCACGTTGAAACATCATTCCGCTAAATGGGGCGCCACCCATTTGTTGATTTAAAAGTGTTGTCCATTGAATAGAGTTGACATCCAAAAGGAGGTGCGGCATATCGAACCGCACGCGCGCAATACAAAAGTTACACTAGATCATTCTACTAAAATGTATTCGTCTGAAATAGTATCACTATTGCAATCTGTCCCCAGCACTCGGAAACTATTCCTCGGTGTATATAGCGCTGATACTCTACCCAAAACGCGTCGTAAAAACTTTGCACTTGTCGTAAATACTGACACACATGATAAACCAGGCACACATTGGCAGGTCATCTTTGTCCGTAACAAGCAAGCCTATTTTTTCTGTAGCTTGGGATATAAAATGAACAAGTACATTCAAAATTATCTGGCCAAATATAAAAAGGTAAAAATTAATACTTGCAAACCACAACGTTTAATTGAATACACTTGTGGTGGCTATGTGGTATTTGTAATACTAATGTTGTCGGCTGGTAATTCATTTGAAAGCATTTGTTCATTTTTTAAACTATTGAAAAATGATGATGTCTTTATTAAAGCGTTTATGCATAAAGTATTCGACTATAAATTGACTACTATATAAGAAATTTGTCATTAATAACCTGCTACATTACGTGATCAGTTATGAATATTCCTTGTCACTGTGAATTATGTGTCAAATACACGTTGGAGCAATCTAAACCAGCGCCTTTATACAGGAGAATGTTGAAATGTATTTCAGTGCCATTTATTAAAGGTATAGCATTGGGATTGGGCTTTTGTACAACACTAGTCATATTATTGCTCATTATATAAAAGTGGGTTGATTGCGTGTGGTCGTTTTTCATTTTCCTCTAATGGAACTTTTATGTAACAAATATTGTGGTACATGCAAGGAAATATTTTCTTCAACCAAGCATTTTAGTGATCACGTTTTGAAAAGACATGCAGGGATTCAACCCATATGTAACAATTATATCAGCAATGCTGACTTTATTCAAAAATATGGACATTTGGATGGTGTTCGTAGACGTTTGTGCCCTCATTGTAGTGAAACTTTTGGAACAAGATTCAATTGTGAGCGTCATATTCGGCGTATTCATAATAATAATGGAACGAATGGTGAAGATGGTGATGGAAATGATACCAGCAAACCCTTTGAAAAAGCTGAGGAGTTTGTACATTCAACCCAATCAAAAAGATGCCGCAGCAATAGTGACGGAGAACATTCACAACACGAGCCGAGCGACAAACAAAACTGCCCTAAACTATCTTTTAAACCTTCGAAAATAAAAATGTGGTATTGTATAACTGTTGAATAAAACGTTTATTTCATATTTTTAACATGTAATGTAACAACTGTAGAACCATAATTAAATTGCATAGGACGACCAAATTCATCTAAAATTTCAATACGTATGGTATCGAGTGTTTGTCTAGTGATTGGTACATAACGAATAGGATTAAATGTTTTGGCAATCATTTTACCAAATTCAGTAGGAGGTGGTACAGGTAAACATGCAAGTAAATTAGCTTTCACATTACCAAGAATGGAATATTCTACAATATCACAATATATATACATTGTATTAATGTTATTTGAAAAATCAATGGGACGCCTGGCTATTATTGTATCGTTGATGTTTTTATTTTCAAAACCAAGAAAATATGCAAAATCATCACCAAGCGTTGCATTCATTAATAGTCGCTTGCTTGTTACAAACTCTATGCGCTGCAATGTTTTGTTAAACTGAAATGTGGCATCTGCGAGCATTTCTTCCACTAGCTTAGCCTCAGCCTGGCGATTATTATACCATTTTTTTACATCTTCATCTTTATCTATTAAACTTTTTATACGTGCTTCTTCCTCAGCTCCAAGAGGCTTTGTATTGTTGGCGATAAATGATTCTCTTCCAGCATTGATTCCGCGTATTATTTCATCACCATTTGCATAGTTGCCTTTAGGCAAGTGTAGAATAAATTTTCTATTGGAAAAACGTAGTGTATAAGATAAATCTTTTTGAACATTTAATATAGAACAAGGAAAAATGATGTCTGTCAGCCCAATGCAATATCTATTATTGCGTAGCCTTAGTGTTTCAGGTAATCTGGTAAGAAACACTGATGATGTATTACTTTTTTCAGAGTCAACTGATGATGGAAGAGTAATGTAAAAATCATCCATGACAAACCACCACTTGATACGTGTACACTATTGCAAATGAAATCATTTGCATTTTAGGTACATTTACGAGTGGTTGATTATGGTTTTCAGCTTCAAACTACCCAGTCAGACAACTGTAATAGGTGCTACCCAATGCGGTAAAACAACCCTCATAAAGCACATATGTGAAAATACTGAAAAGTTTTTCAACGTCCCCATTGATAGAATATTCTGGTTTAGTCAATGTGGGTCATCGTCAGGTGTACCAATAAATGATGAGCGTTTAATAATTATTCAAGGGCCTCCTGATCCTGATTTGATAAAAGAACAAAAGGGAGTAAATACTATACTAGTGCTGGATGATTTGATGAACTTTTTTTCATCGAATAAAGCAGCAAAGGAATTACTCAACAACATTTTTACAGTATGGGCTCATCACTGGAATTTGGCAGTGTTTAATCTTGTGCAAGCGGCATTTCAACTGGACAGGACCAGTCGAATCAATAGTACATATATAATACTGATGAAAAGTCATTCAGATATATTACAAATACGTAATTGTCTGCAGCAATTATTTGGGCCACGTTTCAAAAATGCTCTAGAGGCGTATGATGATGCAATGTCTACTCCCTATAGTCATTTACTGATTGACAATCATCCTTTAACAAGTGAGAAGCAGCGTATACTATCTGATATAACAGCGGAGAACCCTATTGTTTATGTTGCCAGAAATGTGTTTAGTGTTTAAAGTGCTTGTTCAATGAGTGGTCGTATTTTGTCAAATTTTAACTTTTTGTCTTCTTGCGCCAAAACTCCTTGTTCTGTTTACTCATTTTCTTTTGCACAAATTGAAATTATTGTTGAAATTGTATTTAATATTGTGAAAAATAATAATTTTCTTTTAACTAACAAGGAATATAAAACCCTCTTGCCCATATCTTCATTATTACGTCAAATAGCTTTGATACGCACACCGGAAAAGGCTAAATCATTATTGGCAACGATTTCACACAAACAATTGAAAACAATAGTTACATGTGGTATTGCCTATTTTGGTTTTAAATCATGAAGCTCAACCATAAATATCGACTAATTCCTGTCGACGAGGAAACAATTAATATAGACAAGTTTGATGCAGAGCTCAAGCTTTTACGAGAAAATAAAGCTATACCCGACTATAAAAAGGCTGAACTATACGAAGACTTGATTGCTCGTCTCAAAAACTATAGAGAAAGTATAGATGCGCCCATATCAGTACAAGTGGAAAATGCTGATCCACCTCTATTGCCAGAATACAAGTTGCCAAGAAAGTATAACAATTTGTGGGAGAAATTTCCAGAGGTGCGCACAAACAAGAGTAATCAACTTGTGATTAATAATGAGGCTGTACCAAACACGAATATTACAAAAATTTTAGATTTTGTATTGGATAAAACAAAAACGGAGCCCAATGGATTTTCAGTCTTGTCAAAGTTTTTAGCCAGTAAAGGCGTACCTAGTTCTAACAAGAAACAAACTAGAAGAGAGTCGGCTGACAATGATTCAGTTGACGTTGTAACTAGAGCTGAACCGGCTGTTACAGACTTGGACTCTACTATATTACCTAGAACGCCTCGTCATCGTAAAGCTGTTATTAGATATTCACCATCACCGGTTCGTACACTCAAAAGTAAAAGGTCAAAGACTTTTGATACTGCCGCCGAATCATATTACACACCACAAGAAGGAAACTCACAGAATGGCCAAGGTCGTAAAAGGTTCTACATTAGATTATGGAAATGATATTTTGGCGAGCATTTATTACGATATAAAACATCCAGCTTCATATACATCAGCCAAGAATTTATTATCGCAAGCACGAAAACATGGCATTTCAAAGGTACAAGTTGATGATTTTTTGCAAGATTCTGAAACTTTTACACGGCATAAACCAACCAGAATGCGTATGCAAACTAGAAAGACTAGAGGATGTGGTCGATTTCTAACAGTGCAAGCAGATTTGGTTGATATGCAAAAATATAAAAAATTAAACGACGGCTATGCTTACATGTTGACCATGATTGATGTTTATACACGCATGTTATATGTTAGGCCTTTGAAAACTAAAGGTGGTATAGAGGTTGCTAGTGCATTTGAAAATTTATTCAAGAATTTTATACCAATTCAGTTGATTACTGATAATGGCACAGAGTTTTATAATAGTCATTGTGAAAAACTATTCAAAAAGTTTGCCATACTGCACGGATCTACAAGTTCACCACAAAAGGCTGCAATGGTGGAGCGAGCAAATAGAACTTTAAAAACACGCATGATGAAATATCTCTATTACAAGAATAATCATCGATGGATTGATATCCTAGATGACTTGGTTGAAGGAATAAATAAATCTTATAATCGGTCAATTAAAATGCGGCCCATTGATGTTAAAGCAAATATATTCATTGAAGAATATGCACCAGCTGTTAAAAGCCGCTTTAAAATTGGTGATACTGTTCGCATAAGCAAAAATAGGCGTACTTTTGAAAAAAGCTACGAGTCTGGATATACAATGGAGCTGTTCACAATTGATGAGGTTGTAACCGGAAACCCAACCGTGTATAAACTTGTAGATTATAATGGTGAACGTATAAAGGGAATATTCTACGAACCTGAACTTGTCTTGGCTACTAATAAAAGCAACAAGTACTATATAGAAAAAGTTTTAAAAGAGCGTACTCGAAGCGGTAAACGTCAAGTATTTGTAAAATGGAGTGGATATCCCGACAACTTTAATGAATGGATAGATGCAGAAAATTTAAATGTATAATTTTTCAATGTTATAAACAATTGTAATTATAATAAATGATTTATTTGATATATCGCATAATGTAACAATAAAAAACCAGCAAAATACAAACAACAATTCAACCTGGAAAAAAAAATGTAGACTATTCAAATTTTCAAATTCTTACCAGTTGGTTGATCATTCGTCCTCAATTGATGAGCCATTGATGGATATTCGCAAGAGCTGGAAAAAAAAAATGTTACGGCTGAGAATATAAAAATGCCACATAACAAAACAAGAATAAAACGCCAATTGTACTATTTGTGCTTGTTGTAGTCAAAATGAAGGATCAAAGCGGATAAACATGTTCAGGTTGAGTGCTTCTGGACTTAGTTTAAAGTAGAATACATTCTGCTTATAACCAAAAGTCTTTACAGTAGCCTCATCTGCATATATAACAATATAGCCCATATTGTTCAACAATTGCTTGCACGTCATGGTGTTATAAGAGCGCATCTAAAAAATGATAAAATTGAAAATAAATAAATATGCAAGCTTACATTAATAGAGAACTTTTCGGGCTTATAGTGACGAAACTCCTTCAAAAGACCCAACGCATCATTCCTTCCTCTACACTTTATACAGAGGCTGAAACAGTGATACTCGTCTATAACCTGCAATGATTCCCTACAAGTTTTGCAGAGACAAATTGGTCTCATTAATACACTCCTTGGTGGAGTGCTCTCTCTCAGAATCTCCATCTGCTTTATTGGTGAATCTAAATTAAAGATTTAAAAAATACAAGTTAAGGTTCATACCAAAACTTGTAAAATTTGGAGCTGGTGTGGGTGGTCGTGGTACTTCAGGTTCAGGCGATTTGCGCACCACATTTGTCACATCAGCAAGTACAGCACGCTTCATTTCCGCTAAAGATCCAACTTTCTAAAATATAAGGCAAACTTGCAGAGAGGAGCAGTCTATGGCGATTGGCAAAGAGTGGCAGGAGATGGTGAAACGTCGGATCCTCGGATAGTTGGCAGAGCTGAAATGTAAATGTAGCAAAATTGTCAACCTTTTATACAAAGATTTTTGTAAAGTACAACCCATTGTGTTACAATCAAGTTTGCTGATGAAATTCTCTTATTAATTAGATTTTACAGCATATTTATGCAGATATACTCATCTTATCGACAGTTGCCAGCAGTTGGCGCACTCTGAACCTGTAAACAATCTGCATATTAATTAGTTTTTACATCTCTTTAAACATTATTGTTTACCGTTTGTGCCATAAACAACAGCCATCTCTGTAAAACATTTAGGCTTTTTAAACTTTGCTTAATAGCTCATATATTATTCATAGTATACTTTTACACCCATATTGTAGCACAAAACATATGACTGCCAACGTTTTATATGTGAAAAATATTTCATTCTTTAATATTTAATAATGATTATATTACGAAACTAAAACTTTTGAAATGTTAAAATGATTATACTATATTTAAACCCCCACAGTGCAGTTATTACTGTTTATTAACCATCGATATGCGTGGCGTTGAGGTCAGCGCAACTGTTTGTTAATCTTATTGTATTTACCTTCAATGTGTGCTCTATAGAGTTATTGTATTGTTATATTAGTAAAATAAAGTTTAAAACTAATCTTTTATTATAATTTGAAACCTTTACTTGTTAGAATAAATATAATTAATAACAATTCGCAATTTCAAAAATTAATAATTTAATGTCGTTCTTATCGAATTAACCTTCGATATGTGTTCCATTAAATTTTGGTATTTCATATCGTTCTTATCGAATTAACCTTCGATATGTGTTCCATTAAATTTTGGTATTTCATATCGTTCTTATCGAATTAACTTTCGATATGTGTTCCATTGAATTACCCATAACAAGTACGGTGAACAAAATTATCTACATGCAAAAATTTTATTGATCTTTAAAATAAAAACAATACAAACACAATACAATAAAAAATAAACAAAATAAGTAAACAAACATTATTAATAAATATAATAAAGAAATAAATAAAATTTAAGAACAAATTTATATATTTAAAATTTAAATATAATTTATATATAAAATTTAAAGTTTAAATATAATTTATATATATAAAATTTAAATATAATTTAAATAATTAAAGTTTAAATAAAATTTATATATATATAAAATTTAAATATAATTTAAATATTTAAAATTAAGATTTTTATTTTTACTTAATATATTTAAAAATAATTGAAAATATATACATACATTTGAAAAAGCATATTTAAATTTGATTTAAAAAAAAAAAAAAATTAAAAAAAAAAATCAAAAAAAAAAAAAATCATGCTTTAAATCATGACTTTTATATTTAAAAAAGGAAAATCCATGAACCATGATCCTAAAATATGATTTTAACAGCTGACGCTCAAAAATATGTTTTTGACAGCTGACGCGCCCCAAAAGTATGTTTTTAGCAGCTGACGCCCCCAAAAGTATGTTTTTGACAGCTGTTTGGGGGCGTGGTTAGTAAATTTTGCACGGCTCTCTACTCAGTTGATATCTCGGTGCATTTTTAAGCTAGCGCAAATCTGATAACACAGATCGACGCAGCTTAAAAATCCGCATCGAATGCACTATACTACATTGAGAAACGCTTAATACAAAAATTAGTTATGATCGTTTGAAAAATGATGCATTAGTGTATGTTGAGTTTCCATGTACACTCAACATTGCTTCCAAAAACATTTTGACAAAAATTTTTTCGAAAAATTTCAAAATAATTTAGCAAAAAGTAGATGTTTTTAGATTCCTTTTTTCAAGGCAAAGACGATGGACAATGTTATTCAACGAAAAAATTAATTCTTCAGGGTGAAAATCGAGGATATAAGTGTGAACTTATATCAGTTGATATCTCGGTGCATTTTTAAGCTAGCGCAAATCTGATAACACAGATCGACGCAGCTTAAAAATTCGCATCGAATGCACTATACTACATTGAGAAACGCTTAATACAAAAATTAGTTATGATCGTTTGAAAAATGATGCATTAGTGTATGTTGAGTTTCCATGTACACTCAACATTGCTTCCAAAAACATTTTGACAAAAATTTTTTCGAAAAATTTCAAAATAATTTAGCAAAAAGTAGATGTTTTTAGATTCCTTTTTTCAAGGCAAAGACGATGGACAATGTTATTCAACGAAAAAATTAATTCTTCAGGGTGAAAATCGAGGATATAAGTGTGAACTTATATCAGTTGATATCTCGGTGCCTTTTTAAGCTAGCGCAAATCTGATAACACAGATCGACGCAGCTTAAAAATTCGCATCGAATGCACTATACTACATTGAGAAACGCTTAATACAAAAATTAGTTATGATCGTTTGAAAAATGATGCATTAGTGTATGTTGAGTTTCCATGTACACTCAACATTGCTTCCAAAAACATTTTGACAAAAATTTTTTCGAAAAATTTCAAAATAATTTAGCAAAAAGTAGATGTTTTTAGATTCCTTTTTTCAAGGCAAAAACGATGGACAATGTTATTCAACGAAAAATTTAATTCTTCAGGGTGAAAATTGAGGATATAAGTGTGAACTTATATCAGTTGATATCTCGGTGCATTTTTAAGCTAGCGCAAATCTGTTAACACAGATCAACGCAGCTTAAAAATCCGCATCGAATGCACTATACTACATTGAGAAACGCTTAATACAAAAATTAGTTATGATCGTTTGAAAAATGATGCATTAGTGTATGTTGAGTTTCCATGTACACTCAACATTGCTTCCAAAAACATTTTGACAAAAATTTTTTCGAAAAATTTCAAAATAATTTAGCAAAAAGTAGATGTTTTTAGATTCCTTTTTTCAAGGCAAAGACGATGGACAATGTTATTCAACGAAAAAAATAATTCTTCAGGGTGAAAATCGAGGATATAAGTGTGAACTTATATCAGTTGATATCTCGGTGCATTTTTAAGCTAGCGCAAATCTGATAACACAGATCGACGCAGCTTAAAAATCCGCATCGAATGCACTATACTACATTGAGAAACGCTTAATACAAAAATTAGTTATGATCGTTTGAAAAATGATGCATTAGTGTATGTTGAGTTTCCATGTACACTCAACATTGCTTCCAAAAACATTTTGACAAAAATTTTTTCGAAAAATTTCAAAATAATTTAGCAAAAAGTAGATGTTTTTAGATTCCTTTTTTCAAGGCAAAGACGATGGACAATGTTATTCAACGAAAAATTTAATTCTTCAGGGTGAAAATTGAGGATATAAGTGTGAACTTATATCAGTTGATATCTCGGTGCATTTTTAAGCTAGCACAAATCTGATAACACAGATCGACGCAGCTTAAAAATCCGCATCGAATGCACTATACTACATTGAGAAACGCTTAATACAAAAATTAGTTATGATCGTTTGAAAAATGATGCATTAGTGTATGTTGAGTTTCCATGTACACTCAACATTGCTTCCAAAAACATTTTGACAAAAATTTTTTCGAAAAATTTCAAAATAATTTAGCAAAAAGTAGATGTTTTTAGATTCCTTTTTTCAAGGCAAAGACGATGGACAATGTTATTCAACGAAAAATTTAATTCTTCAGGGTGAAAATTGAGGATATAAGTGTGAACTTATATCAGTTGATATCTCGGTGCATTTTTAAGCTAGCGCAAATCTGTTAACACAGATCAACGCAGCTTAAAAATCCGCATCGAATGCACTATACTACATTGAGAAACGCTTAATACAAAAATTAGTTATGATCGTTTGAAAAATGATGCATTAGTGTATGTTGAGTTTCCATGTACACTCAACATTGCTTCCAAAAACATTTTGACAAAAATTTTTTCGAAAAATTTCAAAATAATTTAGCAAAAAGTAGATGTTTTTAGATTCCTTTTTTCAAGGCAAAGACGATGGACAATGTTATTCAACGAAAAAATTAATTCTTCAGGGTGAAAATCGAGGATATAAGTGTGAACTCATATCAGTTGATATCTCGGTGCATTTTTAAGCTAGCACAAATCTGATAACACAGATCGACGCAGCTTAAAAATCCGCATCGAATGCACTATACTACATTGAGAAACGCTTAATAAAAAAATTAGTTATGATCGTTTGAAAAATGATGCATTAGTGTATGTTGAGTTTCCATGTACACTCAACATTGCTTCCAAAAACATTTTGACAAAAATTTTTTCGAAAAATTTCAAAATAATTTAGCAAAAAGTAGATGTTTTTAGATTCCTTTTTTCAAGGCAAAGACGATGGACAATGTTATTCAACGAAAAAAATAATTCTTCAGGGTGAAAATCGAGGATATAAGTGTGAACTTATATCAGTTGATATCTCGGTGCATTTTTAAGCTAGCGCAAATCTGATAACACAGATCGACGCAGCTTAAAAATCCGCATCGAATGCACTATACTACATTGAGAAACGCTTAATAAAAAAATTAGTTATGATCGTTTGAAAAATGATGCATTAGTGTATGTTGAGTTTCCATGTACACTCAACATTGCTTCCAAAAACATTTTGACAAAAATTTTTTCGAAAAATTTCAAAATAATTTAGCAAAAAGTAGATGTTTTTAGATTCCTTTTTTCAAGGCAAAGACGATGGACAATGTTATTCAACGAAAAAAATAATTCTTCAGGGTGAAAATCGAGGATATAAGTGTGAACTTATATCAGTTGATATCTCGGTGCATTTTTAAGCTAGCGCAAATCTGATAACACAGATCGACGCAGCTTAAAAATCCGCATCGAATGCACTATACTACATTGAGAAACGCTTAATACAAAAATTAGTTATGATCGTTTGAAAAATGATGCATTAGTGTATGTTGAGTTTCCATGTACACTCAACATTGCTTCCAAAAACATTTTGACAAAAATTTTTTCGAAAAATTTCAAAATAATTTAGCAAAAAGTAGATGTTTTTAGATTCCTTTTTTCAAGGCAAAGACGATGGACAATGTTATTCAACGAAAAAAATAATTCTTCAGGGTGAAAATCGAGGATATAAGTGTGAACTTATATCAGTTGATATCTCGGTGCATTTTTAAGCTAGCGCAAATCTGATAACACAGATCGACGCAGCTTAAAAATCCGCATCGAATGCACTATACTACATTGAGAAACGCTTAATAAAAAAATTAGTTATGATCGTTTGAAAAATGATGCATTAGTGTATGTTGAGTTTCCATGTACACTCAACATTGCTTCCAAAAACATTTTGACAAAAATTTTTTCGAAAAATTTCAAAATAATTTAGCAAAAAGTAGATGTTTTTAGATTCCTTTTTTCAAGGCAAAGACGATGGACAATGTTATTCAACGAAAAAAATAATTCTTCAGGGTGAAAATCGAGGATATAAGTGTGAACTTATATCAGTTGATATCTCGGTGCATTTTTAAGCTAGCGCAAATCTGATAACACAGATCGACGCAGCTTAAAAATCCGCATCGAATGCACTATACTACATTGAGAAACGCTTAATACAAAAATTAGTTATGATCGTTTGAAAAATGATGCATTAGTGTATGTTGAGTTTCCATGTACACTCAACATTGCTTCCAAAAACATTTTGACAAAAATTTTTTCGAAAAATTTCAAAATAATTTAGCAAAAAGTAGATGTTTTTAGATTCCTTTTTTCAAGGCAAAGACGATGGACAATGTTATTCAACGAAAAAAATAATTCTTCAGGGTGAAAATCGAGGATATAAGTGTGAACTTATATCAGTTGATATCTCGGTGCATTTTTAAGCTAGCGCAAATCTGATAACACAGATCGACGCAGCTTAAAAATCCGCATCGAATGCACTATACTACATTGAGAAACGCTTAATACAAAAATTAGTTATGATCGTTTGAAAAATGATGCATTAGTGTATGTTGAGTTTCCATGTACACTCAACATTGCTTCCAAAAACATTTTGACAAAAATTTTTTCGAAAAATTTCAAAATAATTTAGCAAAAAGTAGATGTTTTTAGATTCCTTTTTTCAAGGCAAAGACGATGGACAATGTTATTCAACGAAAAATTTAATTCTTCAGGGTGAAAATTGAGGATATAAGTGTGAACTTATATCAGTTGATATCTCGGTGCATTTTTAAGCTAGCGCAAATCTGTTAACACAGATCAACGCAGCTTAAAAATCCGCATCGAATGCACTATACTACATTGAGAAACGCTTAATACAAAAATTAGTTATGATCGTTTGAAAAATGATGCATTAGTGTATGTTGAGTTTCCATGTACACTCAACATTGCTTCTAAAAACATTTTGACAAAAATTTTTTCGAAAAATTTCAAAATAATTTAGCAAAAAGTAGATGTTTTTAGATTCCTTTTTTCAAGGCAAAGACGATGGACAATGTTATTCAACGAAAAAAATAATTCTTCAGGGTGAAAATCGAGGATATAAGTGTAAACTTATATCAGTTGATATCTCGGTGCATTTTTAAGCTAGCGCAAATCTGATAACACAGATCGACGCAGCTTAAAAATCCGCATCGAATGCACTATACTACATTGAGAAACGCTTAATACAAAAATTAGTTATGATCGTTTGAAAAATGATGCATTAGTGTATGTTGAGTTTCCATGTACACTCAACATTGCTTCCAAAAACATTTTGACAAAAATTTTTTCGAAAAATTTCAAAATAATTTAGCAAAAAGTAGATGTTTTTAGATTCCTTTTTTCAAGGCAAAGACGATGGACAATGTTATTCAACGAAAAATTTAATTCTTCAGGGTGAAAATCGAGGATATAAGTGTGAACTTATATCAGTTGATATCTCGGTGCATTTTTAAGCTAGCGCAAATCTGATAACACAGATCGACGCAGCTTAAAAATCCGCATCGAATGCACTATACTTCATTGAGAAACGCTTAATACAAAAATTAGTTATGATCGTTTGAAAAATGATGCATTAGTGTATGTTGAGTTTCCATGTACACTCAACATTGCTTCCAAAAACATTTTGACAAAAATTTTTTCGAAAAATTTCAAAATAATTTAGCAAAAAGTAGATGTTTTTAGATTCCTTTTTTCAAGGCAAAGACGATGGACAATGTTATTCAACGAAAAAATTAATTCTTCAGGGTGAAAATCGAGGATATAAGTGTGAACTTATATCAGTTGATATCTCGGTGCATTTTTAAGCTAGCACAAATCTGATAACACAGATCGACGCAGCTTAAAAATCCGCATCGAATGCACTATACTACATTGAGAAACGCTTAATACAAAAATTAGTTATGATCGTTTGAAAAATGATGCATTAGTGTATGTTGAGTTTCCATGTACACTCAACATTGCTTCCAAAAACATTTTGACAAAAATTTTTTCGAAAAATTTCAAAATAATTTAGCAAAAAGTAGATGTTTTTAGATTCCTTTTTTCAAGGCAAAGACGATGGACAATGTTATTCAACGAAAAAAATAATTCTTCAGGGTGAAAATCGAGGATATAAGTGTGAACTTATATCAGTTGATATCTCGGTGCATTTTTAAGCTAGCGCAAATCTGATAACACAGATCGACGCAGCTTAAAAATCCGCATCGAATGCACTATACTACATTGAGAAACGCTTAATACAAAAATTAGTTATGATCGTTTGAAAAATGATGCATTAGTGTATGTTGAGTTTCCATGTACACTCAACATTGCTTCCAAAAACATTTTGACAAAAATTTTTTCGAAAAATTTCAAAATAATTTAGCAAAAAGTAGATGTTTTTAGATTCCTTTTTTCAAGGCAAAGACGATGGACAATGTTATTCAACGAAAAAATTAATTCTTCAGGGTGAAAATCGAGGATATAAGTGTGAACTTATATCAGTTGATATCTCGGTGCATTTTTAAGCTAGCACAAATCTGATAACACAGATCGACGCAGCTTAAAAATACGCATCGAATGCACTATACTACATTGAGAAACGCTTAATACAAAAATTAGTTATGATCGTTTGAAAAATGATGCATTAGTGTATGTTGAGTTTCCATGTACACTCAACATTGCTTCCAAAAACATTTTGACAAAAATTTTTTCGAAAAATTTCAAAATAATTTAGCAAAAAGTAGATGTTTTTAGATTCCTTTTTTCAAGGCAAAGACGATGGACAATGTTATTCAACGAAAAAAATAATTCTTCAGGGTGAAAATCGAGGATATAAGTGTGAACTTATATCAGTTGATATCTCGGTGCATTTTTAAGCTAGCGCAAATCTGATAACACAGATCGACGCAGCTTAAAAATCCGCATCGAATGCACTATACTACATTGAGAAACGCTTAAAACAAAAATTAGTTATGATCGTTTGAAAAATGATGCATTAGTGTATGTTGAGTTTCCATGTACACTCAACATTGCTTCCAAAAACATTTTGACAAAAATTTTTTCGAAAAATTTCAAAATAATTTAGCAAAAAGTAGATGTTTTTAGATTCCTTTTTTCAAGGCAAAGACGATGGACAATGTTATTCAACGAAAAATTTAATTCTTCAGGGTGAAAATCGAGGATATAAGTGTGAAGTTATATCAGTTGATATCTCGGTGCATTTTTAAGCTAGCGCAAATCTGTTAACACAGATCAACGCAGCTTAAAAATCCGCATCGAATGCACTATACTACATTGAGAAACGCTTAATACAAAAATTAGTTATGATCGTTTGAAAAATGATGCATTAGTGTATGTTGAGTTTCCATGTACACTCAACATTGCTTCCAAAAACATTTTGACAAAAATTTTTTCGAAAAATTTCAAAATAATTTAGCAAAAAGTAGATGTTTTTAGATTCCTTTTTTCAAGGCAAAGACGATGGACAATGTTATTCAACGAAAAAAATAATTCTTCAGGGTGAAAATCGAGGATATAAGTGTGAACTTATATCAGTTGATATCTCGGTGCATTTTTAAGCTAGCGCAAATCTGATAACACAGATCGACGCAGCTTAAAAATCCGCATCGAATGCACTATACTACATTGAGAAACGCTTAAAACAAAAATTAGTTATGATCGTTTGAAAAATGATGCATTAGTGTATGTTGAGTTTCCATGTACACTCAACATTGCTTCCAAAAACATTTTGACAAAAATTTTTTCGAAAAATTTCAAAATAATTTAGCAAAAAGTAGATGTTTTTAGATTCCTTTTTTCAAGGCAAAGACGATGGACAATGTTATTCAACGAAAAATTTAATTCTTCAGGGTGAAAATCGAGGATATAAGTGTGAAGTTATATCAGTTGATATCTCGGTGCATTTTTAAGCTAGCGCAAATCTGTTAACACAGATCAACGCAGCTTAAAAATCCGCATCGAATGCACTATACTACATTGAGAAACGCTTAATACAAAAATTAGTTATGATCGTTTGAAAAATGATGCATTAGTGTATGTTGAGTTTCCATGTACACTCAACATTGCTTCCAAAAACATTTTGACAAAAATTTTTTCGAAAAATTTCAAAATAATTTAGCAAAAAGTAGATGTTTTTAGATTCCTTTTTTCAAGGCAAAGACGATGGACAATGTTATTCAACGAAAAATTTAATTCTTCAGGGTGAAAATCGAGGATATAAGTGTGAAGTTATATCAGTTGATATCTCGGTGCATTTTTAAGCTAGCGCAAATCTGTTAACACAGATCAACGCAGCTTAAAAATCCGCATCGAATGCACTATACTACATTGAGAAACGCTTAATACAAAAATTAGTTATGATCGTTTGAAAAATGATGCATTAGTGTATGTTGAGTTTCCATGTACACTCAACATTGCTTCCAAAAACATTTTGACAAAAATTTTTTCGAAAAATTTCAAAATAATTTAGCAAAAAGTAGATGTTTTTAGATTCCTTTTTTCAAGGCAAAGACGATGGACAATGTTATTCAACGAAAAAATTAATTCTTCAGGGTGAAAATCGAGGATATAAGTGTGAACTTATATCAGTTGATATCTCGGTGCATTTTTAAGCTAGCGCAAATCTGTTAACACAGATCAACGCAGCTTAAAAATCCGCATCGAATGCACTATACTACATTGAGAAACGCTTAATACAAAAATTAGTTATGATCGTTTGAAAAATGATGCATTAGTGTATGTTGAGTTTCCATGTACACTCAACATTGCTTCCAAAAACATTTTGACAAAAATTTTTTCGAAAAATTTCAAAATAATTTAGCAAAAAGTAGATGTTTTTAGATTCCTTTTTTCAAGGCAAAGACGATGGACAATGTTATTCAACGAAAAATTTAATTCTTCAGGGTGAAAATCGAGGATATAAGTGTGAACTTATATCAGTTGATATCTCGGTGCATTTTTAAGCTAGCGCAAATCTGATAACAGAGATCGACGCAGCTTAAAAATCCGCATCGAATGCACTATACTTCATTGAGAAACGCTTAATACAAAAATTAGTTATGATCGTTTGAAAAATGATGCATTAGTGTATGTTGAGTTTCCATGTACACTCAACATTGCTTCCAAAAACATTTTGACAAAAATTTTTTCGAAAAATTTCAAAATAATTTAGCAAAAAGTAGATGTTTTTAGATTCCTTTTTTCAAGGCAAAGACGATGGACAATGTTATTCAACGAAAAAATTAATTCTTCAGGGTGAAAATCGAGGATATAAGTGTGAACTTATATCAGTTGATATCTCGGTGCATTTTTAAGCTAGCGCAAATCTGTTAACACAGATCAACGCAGCTTAAAAATCCGCATCGAATGCACTATACTACATTGAGAGACGCTTAAAACAAAAATTAGTTATGATCGTTTGAAAAATGATGCATTAGTGTATGTTGAGTTTCCATGTACACTCAACATTGCTTCCAAAAACATTTTGACAAAAATTTTTTCGAAAAATTTCAAAATAATTTAGCAAAAAGTAGATGTTTTTAGATTCCATTTTTCAAGGCAAAGACGATGGACAATGTTATTCAACGAAAAAAATAATTCTTCAGGGTGAAAATCGAGGATATAAGTGTGAACTTATATCAGTTGATATCTCGGTGCATTTTTAAGCTAGCGCAAATCTGATAACACAGATCGACGCAGCTTAAAAATCCGCATCGAATACACTATACTACATTGAGAAACGCTTAATACAAAAATTAGTTATGATCGTTTGAAAAATGATGCATTAGTGTATGTTGAGTTTCCATGTACACTCAACATTGCTTCCAAAAACATTTTGACAAAAATTTTTTCGAAAAATTTCAAAATAATTTAGCAAAAAGTAGATGTTTTTAGATTCCTTTTTTCAAGGCAAAGACGATGGACAATGTTATTCAACGAAAAAATTAATTCTTCAGGGTGAAAATCGAGGATATAAGTGTGAACTTATATCAGTTGATATCTCGGTGCATTTTTAAGCTAGCGCAAATCTGATAACACAGATCGACGCAGCTTAAAAATCCGCATCGAATGCACTATACTACATTGAGAAACGCTTAATACAAAAATTAGTTATGATCGTTTGAAAAATGATGCATTAGTGTATGTTGAGTTTCCATGTACACTCAACATTGCTTCCAAAAACATTTTGACAAAAATTTTTTCGAAAAATTTCAAAATAATTTAGCAAAAAGTAGATGTTTTTAGATTCCTTTTTTCAAGGCAAAGACGATGGACAATGTTATTCAACGAAAAAAATAATTCTTCAGGGTGAAAATCGAGGATATAAGTGTGAACTTATATCAGTTGATATCTCGGTGCATTTTTAAGCTAGCGCAAATCTGATAACACAGATCGACGCAGCTTAAAAATCCGCATCGAATGCACTATACTACATTGAGAAACGCTTAATACAAAAATTAGTTATGATCGTTTGAAAAATGATGCATTAGTGTATGTTGAGTTTCCATGTACACTCAACATTGCTTCCAAAAACATTTTGACAAAAATTTTTTCGAAAAATTTCAAAATAATTTAGCAAAAAGTAGATGTTTTTAGATTCCTTTTTTCAAGGCAAAGACGATGGACAATGTTATTCAACGAAAAAATTAATTCTTCAGGGTGAAAATCGAGGATATAAGTGTGAACTTATATCAGTTGATATCTCGGTGCATTTTTAAGCTAGCGCAAATCTGATAACACAGATCGACGCAGCTTAAAAATCCGTATCGAATGCACTATACTACATTGAGAAACGCTTAATACAAAAATTAGTTATGATCGTTTGAAAAATGATGCATTAGTGTATGTTGAGTTTCCATGTACACTCAACATTGCTTCCAAAAACATTTTGACAAAAATTTTTTCGAAAAATTTCAAAATAATTTAGCAAAAAGTAGATGTTTTTAGATTCCTTTTTTCAAGGCAAAGACGATGGACAATGTTATTCAACGAAAAAATTAATTCTTCAGGGTGAAAATCGAGGATATAAGTGTGAACTTATATCAGTTGATATCTCGGTGCATTTTTAAGCTAGCGCAAATCTGATAACACAGATCGACGCAGCTTAAAAATCCGCATCGAATGCACTATACTACATTGAGAAACGCTTAAAACAAAAATTAGTTATGATCGTTTGAAAAATGATGCATTAGTGTATGTTGAGTTTCCATGTACACTCAACATTGCTTCCAAAAATATTTTGACAAAAATTTTTTCGAAAAATTTCAAAATAATTTAGCAAAAAGTAGATGTTTTTAGATTCCATTTTTCAAGGCAAAGACGATGGACAATGTTATTCAACGAAAAAAATAATTCTTCAGGGTGAAAATCGAGGATATAAGTGTGAACTTATATCAGTTGATATCTCGGTGCATTTTTAAGCTAGCGCAAATCTGATAACACAGATCGACGCAGCTTAACAATCCGCACCGAATGCACTATACTACATTGAGAAACGCTTAAAACAAAAATTAGTTATGATCGTTTGAAAAATGATGCATTAGTGTATGTTGAGTTTCCATGTACACTCAACATTGCTTCCAAAAACATTTTGACAAAAATTTTTTCGAAAAATTTCAAAATAATTTAGCAAAAAGTAGATGTTTTTAGATTCCTTTTTTCAAGGCAAAGACGATGGACAATGTTATTCAACGAAAAAATTAATTCTTCAGGGTGAAAATCGAGGATATAAGTGTGAAGTTATATCAGTTGATATCTCGGTGCATTTTTAAGCTAGCGCAAATCTGTTAACACAGATCAACGCAGCTTAAAAATCCGCATCGAATGCACTATACTACATTGAGAAACGCTTAATACAAAAATTAGTTATGATCGTTTGAAAAATGATGCATTAGTGTATGTTGAGTTTCCATGTACACTCAACATTGCTTCCAAAAACATTTTGACAAAAATTTTTTCGAAAAATTTCAAAATAATTTAGCAAAAAGTAGATGTTTTTAGATTCCTTTTTTCAAGGCAAAGACGATGGACAATGTTATTCAACGAAAAAATTAATTCTTCAGGGTGAAAATCGAGGATATAAGTGTGAACTTATATCAGTTGATATCTCGGTGCATTTTTAAGCTAGCGCAAATCTGTTAACACAGATCAACGCAGCTTAAAAATCCGCATCGAATGCACTATACTACATTGAGAAACGCTTAATACAAAAATTAGTTATGATCGTTTGAAAAATGATGCATTAGTGTATGTTGAGTTTCCATGTACACTCAACATTGCTTCCAAAAACATTTTGACAAAAATTTTTTCGAAAAATTTCAAAATAATTTAGCAAAAAGTAGATGTTTTTAGATTCCTTTTTTCAAGGCAAAGACGATGGACAATGTTATTCAACGAAAAAATTAATTCTTCAGGGTGAAAATCGAGGATATAAGTGTGAACTTATATCAGTTGATATCTCGGTGCATTTTTAAGCTAGCGCAAATCTGTTAACACAGATCAACGCAGCTTAAAAATCCGCATCGAATGCACTATACTACATTGAGAAACGCTTAATACAAAAATTAGTTATGATCGTTTGAAAAATGATGCATTAGTGTATGTTGAGTTTCCATGTACACTCAACATTGCTTCCAAAAACATTTTGACAAAAATTTTTTCGAAAAATTTCAAAATAATTTAGCAAAAAGTAGATGTTTTTAGATTCCTTTTTTCAAGGCAAAGACGATGGACAATGATATTCAACGAAAAAATTAATTCTTCAGGGTGAAAATCGAGGATATAAGTGTGAACTTATATCAGTTGATATCTCGGTGCATTTTTAAGCTAGCGCAAATCTGATAACACAGATCGACGCAGCTTAAAAATCCGCACCGAATGCACTATACTACATTGAGAAACGCTTAAAACAAAAATTAGTTATGATCGTTTGAAAAATGATGCATTAGTGTATGTTGAGTTTCCATGTACACTCAACATTGCTTCCAAAAACATTTTGACAAAAATTTTTTCGAAAAATTTCAAAATAATTTAGCAAAAAGTAGATGTTTTTAGATTCCTTTTTTCAAGGCAAAGACGATGGACAATGTTATTCAACGAAAAAATTAATTCTTCAGGGTGAAAATCGAGGATATAAGTGTGAACTTATATCAGTTGATATCTCGGTGCATTTTTAAGCTAGCGCAAATCTGTTAACACAGATCAACGCAGCTTAAAAATCCGCATCGAATGCACTATACTACATTGAGAGACGCTTAAAACAAAAATTAGTTATGATCGTTTGAAAAATGATGCATTAGTGTATGTTGAGTTTCCATGTACACTCAACATTGCTTCCAAAAACATTTTGACAAAAATTTTTTCGAAAAATTTCAAAATAATTTAGCAAAAAGTAGATGTTTTTAGATTCCTTTTTTCAAGGCAAAGACGATGGACAATGTTATTCAACGAAAAAATTAATTCTTCAGGGTGAAAATCGAGGATATAAGTGTGAACTTATATCAGTTGATATCTCGGTGCATTTTTAAGCTAGCGCAAATCTGATAACACAGATCGACGCAGCTTAACAATCCGCACCGAATGCACTATACTACATTGAGAAACGCTTAAAACAAAAATTAGTTATGATCGTTTGAAAAATGATGCATTAGTGTATGTTGAGTTTCCATGTACACTCAACATTGCTTCCAAAAACATTTTGACAAAAATTTTTTCGAAAAATTTCATAATAATTTAGCAAAAAGTAGATGTTTTTAGATTTCTTTTTTCAAGGCAAAGACGATGGACAATGTTATTCAATGAAAAAATTAATTCTTCAGGGTGAAAATCGAGGATATATGTGTGAACTTATATCAGTTGATATCTCGGTGTATTTTTAAGCTAGCGCAAATCTGTTAACACAGATCAACGCAGCTTAAAAATCCGCATCGAATGCACTATACTACATTGAGAAACGCTTAATACAAAAATTAGTTATGATCGTTTGAAAAATGATGCATTAGTGTATGTTGAGTTTCCATGTACACTCAACATTGCTTCCAAAAACATTTTGACAAAAATTTTTTCGAAAAATTTCAAAATAATTTAGCAAAAAGTAGATGTTTTTAGATTCCTTTTTTCAAGGCAAAGACGATGGACAATGTTATTCAACGAAAAAATTAATTCTTCAGGGTGAAAATCGAGGATATAAGTGTGAACTTATATCAGTTGATATCTCGGTGCATTTTTAAGCTAGCGCAAATCTGTTAACACAGATCAACGCAGCTTAAAAATCCGCATCGAATGCACTATACTACATTGAGAAACGCTTAATACAAAAATTAGTTATGATCGTTTGAAAAATGATGCATTAGTGTATGTTGAGTTTCCATGTACACTCAACATTGCTTCCAAAAACATTTTGACAAAAATTTTTTCGAAAAATTTCAAAATAATTTAGCAAAAAGTAGATGTTTTTAGATTCCTTTTTTCAAGGCAAAGACGATGGACAATGTTATTCAACGAAAAAATTAATTCTTCAGGGTGAAAATCGAGGATATAAGTGTGAACTTATATCAGTTGATATCTCGGTGCATTTTTAAGCTAGCGCAAATCTGATAACACAGATCGACGCAGCTTAACAATCCGCACCGAATGCACTATACTACATTGAGAAACGCTTAAAACAAAAATTAGTTATGATCGTTTGAAAAATGATGCATTAGTGTATGTTGAGTTTCCATGTACACTCAACATTGCTTCCAAAAACATTTTGACAAAAATTTTTTCGAAAAATTTCATAATAATTTAGCAAAAAGTAGATGTTTTTAGATTTCTTTTTTCAAGGCAAAGACGATGGACAATGTTATTCAATGAAAAAATTAATTCTTCAGGGTGAAAATCGAGGATATATGTGTGAACTTATATCAGTTGATATCTCGGTGTATTTTTAAGCTAGCGCAAATCTGTTAACACAGATCAACGCAGCTTAAAAATCCGCATCGAATGCACTATACTACATTGAGAAACGCTTAATACAAAAATTAGTTATGATCGTTTGAAAAATGATGCATTAGTGTATGTTGAGTTTCCATGTACACTCAACATTGCTTCCAAAAACATTTTGACAAAAATTTTTTCGAAAAATTTCAAAATAATTTAGCAAAAAGTAGATGTTTTTAGATTCCTTTTTTCAAGGCAAAGACGATGGACAATGTTATTCAACGAAAAAATTAATTCTTCAGGGTGAAAATCGAGGATATAAGTGTGAACTTATATCAGTTGATATCTCGGTGCATTTTTAAGCTAGCGCAAATCTGATAACACAGATCGACGCAGCTTAACAATCCGCACCGAATGCACTATACTACATTGAGAAACGCTTAAAACAAAAATTAGTTATGATCGTTTGAAAAATGATGCATTAGTGTATGTTGAGTTTCCATGTACACTCAACATTGCTTCCAAAAACATTTTGACAAAAATTTTTTCGAAAAATTTCAAAATAATTTAGCAAAAAGTAGATGTTTTTAGATTCCTTTTTTCAAGGCAAAGACGATGGACAATGTTATTCAACGAAAAAATTAATTCTTCAGGGTGAAAATCGAGGATATAAGTGTGAAGTTATATCAGTTGATATCTCGGTGCATTTTTAAGCTAGCGCAAATCTGTTAACACAGATCAACGCAGCTTAAAAATCCGCATCGAATGCACTATACTACATTGAGAAACGCTTAATACAAAAATTAGTTATGATCGTTTGAAAAATGATGCATTAGTGTATGTTGAGTTTCCATGTACACTCAACATTGCTTCCAAAAACATTTTGACAAAAATTTTTTCGAAAAATTTCAAAATAATTTAGCAAAAAGTAGATGTTTTTAGATTCCTTTTTTCAAGGCAAAGACGATGGACAATGTTATTCAACGAAAAAATTAATTCTTCAGGGTGAAAATCGAGGATATAAGTGTGAACTTATATCAGTTGATATCTCGGTGCATTTTTAAGCTAGCGCAAATCTGTTAACACAGATCAACGCAGCTTAAAAATCCGCATCGAATGCACTATACTACATTGAGAAACGCTTAATACAAAAATTAGTTATGATCGTTTGAAAAATGATGCATTAGTGTATGTTGAGTTTCCATGTACACTCAACATTGCTTCCAAAAACATTTTGACAAAAATTTTTTCGAAAAATTTCAAAATAATTTAGCAAAAAGTAGATGTTTTTAGATTCCTTTTTTCAAGGCAAAGACGATGGACAATGTTATTCAACGAAAAAATTAATTCTTCAGGGTGAAAATCGAGGATATAAGTGTGAACTTATATCAGTTGATATCTCGGTGCATTTTTAAGCTAGCGCAAATCTGTTAACACAGATCAACGCAGCTTAAAAATCCGCATCGAATGCACTATACTACATTGAGAAACGCTTAATACAAAAATTAGTTATGATCGTTTGAAAAATGATGCATTAGTGTATGTTGAGTTTCCATGTACACTCAACATTGCTTCCAAAAACATTTTGACAAAAATTTTTTCGAAAAATTTCAAAATAATTTAGCAAAAAGTAGATGTTTTTAGATTCCTTTTTTCAAGGCAAAGACGATGGACAATGTTATTCAACGAAAAAATTAATTCTTCAGGGTGAAAATCGAGGATATAAGTGTGAACTTATATCAGTTGATATCTCGGTGCATTTTTAAGCTAGCGCAAATCTGTTAACACAGATCAACGCAGCTTAAAAATCCGCATCGAATGCACTATACTACATTGAGAGACGCTTAAAACAAAAATTAGTTATGATCGTTTGAAAAATGATGCATTAGTGTATGTTGAGTTTCCATGTACACTCAACATTGCTTCCAAAAACATTTTGACAAAAATTTTTTCGAAAAATTTCAAAATAATTTAGCAAAAAGTAGATGTTTTTAGATTCCTTTTTTCAAGGCAAAGACGATGGACAATGTTATTCAACGAAAAAATTAATTCTTCAGGGTGAAAATCGAGGATATAAGTGTGAACTTATATCAGTTGATATCTCGGTGCATTTTTAAGCTAGCGCAAATCTGATAACACAGATCGACGCAGCTTAACAATCCGCACCGAATGCACTATACTACATTGAGAAACGCTTAATACAAAAATTAGTTATGATCGTTTGAAAAATGATGCATTAGTGTATGTTGAGTTTCCATGTACACTCAACATTGCTTCCAAAAACATTTTGACAAAAATTTTTTCGAAAAATTTCAAAATAATTTAGCAAAAAGTAGATGTTTTTAGATTCCTTTTTTCAAGGCAAAGACGATGGACAATGTTATTCAACGAAAAAATTAATTCTTCAGGGTGAAAATCGAGGATATAAGTGTGAACTTATATCAGTTGATATCTCGGTGCATTTTTAAGCTAGCGCAAATCTGATAACACAGATCGACGCAGCTTAACAATCCGCACCGAATGCACTATACTACATTGAGAAACGCTTAAAACAAAAATTAGTTATGATCGTTTGAAAAATGATGCATTAGTGTATGTTGAGTTTCCATGTACACTCAACATTGCTTCCAAAAACATTTTGACAAAAATTTTTTCGAAAAATTTCAAAATAATTTAGCAAAAAGTAGATGTTTTTAGATTCCTTTTTTCAAGGCAAAGACGATGGACAATGTTATTCAACGAAAAAATTAATTCTTCAGGGTGAAAATCGAGGATATAAGTGTGAAGTTATATCAGTTGATATCTCGGTGCATTTTTAAGCTAGCGCAAATCTGTTAACACAGATCAACGCAGCTTAAAAATCCGCATCGAATGCACTATACTACATTGAGAAACGCTTAATACAAAAATTAGTTATGATCGTTTGAAAAATGATGCATTAGTGTATGTTGAGTTTCCATGTACACTCAACATTGCTTCCAAAAACATTTTGACAAAAATTTTTTCGAAAAATTTCAAAATAATTTAGCAAAAAGTAGATGTTTTTAGATTCCTTTTTTCAAGGCAAAGACGATGGACAATGTTATTCAACGAAAAAATTAATTCTTCAGGGTGAAAATCGAGGATATAAGTGTGAACTTATATCAGTTGATATCTCGGTGCATTTTTAAGCTAGCGCAAATCTGTTAACACAGATCAACGCAGCTTAAAAATCCGCATCGAATGCACTATACTACATTGAGAAACGCTTAATACAAAAATTAGTTATGATCGTTTGAAAAATGATGCATTAGTGTATGTTGAGTTTCCATGTACACTCAACATTGCTTCCAAAAACATTTTGACAAAAATTTTTTCGAAAAATTTCAAAATAATTTAGCAAAAAGTAGATGTTTTTAGATTCCTTTTTTCAAGGCAAAGACGATGGACAATGTTATTCAACGAAAAAATTAATTCTTCAGGGTGAAAATCGAGGATATAAGTGTGAACTTATATCAGTTGATATCTCGGTGCATTTTTAAGCTAGCGCAAATCTGTTAACACAGATCAACGCAGCTTAAAAATCCGCATCGAATGCACTATACTACATTGAGAGACGCTTAAAACAAAAATTAGTTATGATCGTTTGAAAAATGATGCATTAGTGTATGTTGAGTTTCCATGTACACTCAACATTGCTTCCAAAAACATTTTGACAAAAATTTTTTCGAAAAATTTCAAAATAATTTAGCAAAAAGTAGATGTTTTTAGATTCCTTTTTTCAAGGCAAAGACGATGGACAATGTTATTCAACGAAAAAATTAATTCTTCAGGGTGAAAATCGAGGATATAAGTGTGAACTTATATCAGTTGATATCTCGGTGCATTTTTAAGCTAGCGCAAATCTGATAACACAGATCGACGCAGCTTAACAATCCGCACCGAATGCACTATACTACATTGAGAAACGCTTAATACAAAAATTAGTTATGATCGTTTGAAAAATGATGCATTAGTGTATGTTGAGTTTCCATGTACACTCAACATTGCTTCCAAAAACATTTTGACAAAAATTTTTTCGAAAAATTTCAAAATAATTTAGCAAAAAGTAGATGTTTTTAGATTCCTTTTTTCAAGGCAAAGACGATGGACAATGTTATTCAACGAAAAAATTAATTCTTCAGGGTGAAAATCGAGGATATAAGTGTGAACTTATATCAGTTGATATCTCGGTGCATTTTTAAGCTAGCGCAAATCTGATAACACAGATCGACGCAGCTTAACAATCCGCACCGAATGCACTATACTACATTGAGAAACGCTTAAAACAAAAATTAGTTATGATCGTTTGAAAAATGATGCATTAGTGTATGTTGAGTTTCCATGTACACTCAACATTGCTTCCAAAAACATTTTGACAAAAATTTTTTCGAAAAATTTCAAAATAATTTAGCAAAAAGTAGATGTTTTTAGATTCCTTTTTTCAAGGCAAAGACGATGGACAATGTTATTCAACGAAAAAATTAATTCTTCAGGGTGAAAATCGAGGATATAAGTGTGAAGTTATATCAGTTGATATCTCGGTGCATTTTTAAGCTAGCGCAAATCTGTTAACACAGATCAACGCAGCTTAAAAATCCGCATCGAATGCACTATACTACATTGAGAAACGCTTAATACAAAAATTAGTTATGATCGTTTGAAAAATGATGCATTAGTGTATGTTGAGTTTCCATGTACACTCAACATTGCTTCCAAAAACATTTTGACAAAAATTTTTTCGAAAAATTTCAAAATAATTTAGCAAAAAGTAGATGTTTTTAGATTCCTTTTTTCAAGGCAAAGACGATGGACAATGTTATTCAACGAAAAAATTAATTCTTCAGGGTGAAAATCGAGGATATAAGTGTGAACTTATATCAGTTGATATCTCGGTGCATTTTTAAGCTAGCGCAAATCTGTTAACACAGATCAACGCAGCTTAAAAATCCGCATCGAATGCACTATACTACATTGAGAAACGCTTAATACAAAAATTAGTTATGATCGTTTGAAAAATGATGCATTAGTGTATGTTGAGTTTCCATGTACACTCAACATTGCTTCCAAAAACATTTTGACAAAAATTTTTTCGAAAAATTTCAAAATAATTTAGCAAAAAGTAGATGTTTTTAGATTCCTTTTTTCAAGGCAAAGACGATGAACAATGTTATTCAACGAAAAAATTAATTCTTCAGGGTGAAAATCGAGGATATAAGTGTGAACTTATATCAGTTGATATCTCGGTGCATTTTTAAGCTAGCGCAAATCTGTTAACACAGATCAACGCAGCTTAAAAATCCGCATCGAATGCACTATACTACATTGAGAAACGCTTAATACAAAAATTAGTTATGATCGTTTGAAAAATGATGCATTAGTGTATGTTGAGTTTCCATGTACACTCAACATTGCTTCCAAAAACATTTTGACAAAAATTTTTTCGAAAAATTTCAAAATAATTTAGCAAAAAGTAGATGTTTTTAGATTCCTTTTTTCAAGGCAAAGACGATGGACAATGTTATTCAACGAAAAAATTAATTCTTCAGGGTGAAAATCGAGGATATAAGTGTGAACTTATATCAGTTGATATCTCGGTGCATTTTTAAGCTAGCGCAAATCTGTTAACACAGATCAACGCAGCTTAAAAATCCGCATCGAATGCACTATACTACATTGAGAGACGCTTAAAACAAAAATTAGTTATGATCGTTTGAAAAATGATGCATTAGTGTATGTTGAGTTTCCATGTACACTCAACATTGCTTCCAAAAACATTTTGACAAAAATTTTTTCGAAAAATTTCAAAATAATTTAGCAAAAAGTAGATGTTTTTAGATTCCTTTTTTCAAGGCAAAGACGATGGACAATGTTATTCAACGAAAAAATTAATTCTTCAGGGTGAAAATCGAGGATATAAGTGTGAACTTATATCAGTTGATATCTCGGTGCATTTTTAAGCTAGCGCAAATCTGATAACACAGATCGACGCAGCTTAACAATCCGCACCGAATGCACTATACTACATTGAAAAACGCTTAAAACAAAAATTAGTTATGATCGTTTGAAAAATGATGCATTAGTGTATGTTGAGTTTCCATGTACACTCAACATTGCTTCCAAAAACATTTTGACAAAAATTTTTTCGAAAAATTTCATAATAATTTAGCAAAAAGTAGATGTTTTTAGATTTCTTTTTTCAAGGCAAAGACGATGGACAATGTTATTCAATGAAAAAATTAATTCTTCAGGGTGAAAATCGAGGATATATGTGTGAACTTATATCAGTTGATATCTCGGTGTATTTTTAAGCTAGCGCAAATCTGTTAACACAGATCAACGCAGCTTAAAAATCCGCATCGAATGCACTATACTACATTGAGAAACGCTTAATACAAAAATTAGTTATGATCGTTTGAAAAATGATGCATTAGTGTATGTTGAGTTTCCATGTACACTCAACATTGCTTCCAAAAACATTTTGACAAAAATTTTTTCGAAAAATTTCAAAATAATTTAGCAAAAAGTAGATGTTTTTAGATTCCTTTTTTCAAGGCAAAGACGATGGACAATGTTATTCAACGAAAAAATTAATTCTTCAGGGTGAAAATCGAGGATATAAGTGTGAACTTATATCAGTTGATATCTCGGTGCATTTTTAAGCTAGCGCAAATCTGATAACACAGATCGACGCAGCTTAACAATCCGCACCGAATGCACTATACTACATTGAGAAACGCTTAAAACAAAAATTAGTTATGATCGTTTGAAAAATGATGCATTAGTGTATGTTGAGTTTCCATGTACACTCAACATTGCTTCCAAAAACATTTTGACAAAAATTTTTTCGAAAAATTTCAAAATAATTTAGCAAAAAGTAGATGTTTTTAGATTCCTTTTTTCAAGGCAAAGACGATGGACAATGTTATTCAACGAAAAAATTAATTCTTCAGGGTGAAAATCGAGGATATAAGTGTGAAGTTATATCAGTTGATATCTCGGTGCATTTTTAAGCTAGCGCAAATCTGTTAACACAGATCAACGCAGCTTAAAAATCCGCATCGAATGCACTATACTACATTGAGAAACGCTTAATACAAAAATTAGTTATGATCGTTTGAAAAATGATGCATTAGTGTATGTTGAGTTTCCATGTACACTCAACATTGCTTCCAAAAACATTTTGACAAAAATTTTTTCGAAAAATTTCAAAATAATTTAGCAAAAAGTAGATGTTTTTAGATTCCTTTTTTCAAGGCAAAGACGATGGACAATGTTATTCAACGAAAAAATTAATTCTTCAGGGTGAAAATCGAGGATATAAGTGTGAACTTATATCAGTTGATATCTCGGTGCATTTTTAAGCTAGCGCAAATCTGTTAACACAGATCAACGCAGCTTAAAAATCCGCATCGAATGCACTATACTACATTGAGAAACGCTTAATACAAAAATTAGTTATGATCGTTTGAAAAATGATGCATTAGTGTATGTTGAGTTTCCATGTACACTCAACATTGCTTCCAAAAACATTTTGACAAAAATTTTTTCGAAAAATTTCAAAATAATTTAGCAAAAAGTAGATGTTTTTAGATTCCTTTTTTCAAGGCAAAGACGATGGACAATGTTATTCAACGAAAAAATTAATTCTTCAGGGTGAAAATCGAGGATATAAGTGTGAACTTATATCAGTTGATATCTCGGTGCATTTTTAAGCTAGCGCAAATCTGTTAACACAGATCAACGCAGCTTAAAAATCCGCATCGAATGCACTATACTACATTGAGAAACGCTTAATACAAAAATTAGTTATGATCGTTTGAAAAATGATGCATTAGTGTATGTTGAGTTTCCATGTACACTCAACATTGCTTCCAAAAACATTTTGACAAAAAGTTTTTCGAAAAATTTCAAAATAATTTAGCAAAAAGTAGATGTTTTTAGATTCCTTTTTTCAAGGCAAAGACGATGGACAATGATATTCAACGAAAAAATTAATTCTTCAGGGTGAAAATCGAGGATATAAGTGTGAACTTATATCAGTTGATATCTCGGTGCATTTTTAAGCTAGCGCAAATCTGATAACACAGATCGACGCAGCTTAAAAATCCGCACCGAATGCACTATACTACATTGAGAAACGCTTAAAACAAAAATTAGTTATGATCGTTTGAAAAATGATGCATTAGTGTATGTTGAGTTTCCATGTACACTCAACATTGCTTCCAAAAACATTTTGACAAAAATTTTTTCGAAAAATTTCAAAATAATTTAGCAAAAAGTAGATGTTTTTAGATTCCTTTTTTCAAGGCAAAGACGATGGACAATGTTATTCAACGAAAAAATTAATTCTTCAGGGTGAAAATCGAGGATATAAGTGTGAACTTATATCAGTTGATATCTCGGTGCATTTTTAAGCTAGCGCAAATCTGTTAACACAGATCAACGCAGCTTAAAAATCCGCATCGAATGCACTATACTACATTGAGAGACGCTTAAAACAAAAATTAGTTATGATCGTTTGAAAAATGATGCATTAGTGTATGTTGAGTTTCCATGTACACTCAACATTGCTTCCAAAAACATTTTGACAAAAATTTTTTCGAAAAATTTCAAAATAATTTAGCAAAAAGTAGATGTTTTTAGATTCCTTTTTTCAAGGCAAAGACGATGGACAATGTTATTCAACGAAAAAATTAATTCTTCAGGGTGAAAATCGAGGATATAAGTGTGAACTTATATCAGTTGATATCTCGGTGCATTTTTAAGCTAGCGCAAATCTGATAACACAGATCGACGCAGCTTAACAATCCGCACCGAATGCATTATACTACATTGAGAAACGCTTAAAACAAAAATTAGTTATGATCGTTTGAAAAATGATGCATTAGTGTATGTTGAGTTTCCATGTACACTCAACATTGCTTCCAAAAACATTTTGACAAAAATTTTCTCGAAAAATTTCATAATAATTTAGCAAAAAGTAGATGTTTTTAGATTTCTTTTTTCAAGGCAAAGACGATGGACAATGTTATTCAATGAAAAAATTAATTCTTCAGGGTGAAAATCGAGGATATATGTGTGAACTTATATCAGTTGATATCTCGGTGTATTTTTAAGCTAGCGCAAATCTGTTAACACAGATCAACGCAGCTTAAAAATCCGCATCGAATGCACTATACTACATTGAGAAACGCTTAATACAAAAATTAGTTATGATCGTTTGAAAAATGATGCATTAGTGTATGTTGAGTTTCCATGTACACTCAACATTGCTTCCAAAAACATTTTGACAAAAATTTTTTCGAAAAATTTCAAAATAATTTAGCAAAAAGTAGATGTTTTTAGATTCCTTTTTTCAAGGCAAAGACGATGGACAATGTTATTCAACGAAAAAATTAATTCTTCAGGGTGAAAATCGAGGATATAAGTGTGAACTTATATCAGTTGATATCTCGGTGCATTTTTAAGCTAGCGCAAATCTGATAACACAGATCGACGCAGCTTAACAATCCGCACCGAATGCACTATACTACATTGAGAAACGCTTAAAACAAAAATTAGTTATGATCGTTTGAAAAATGATGCATTAGTGTATGTTGAGTTTCCATGTACACTCAACATTGCTTCCAAAAACATTTTGACAAAAATTTTTTCGAAAAATTTCATAATAATTTAGCAAAAAGTAGATGTTTTTAGATTTCTTTTTTCAAGGCAAAGACGATGGACAATGTTATTCAACGAAAAAATTAATTCTTCAGGGTGAAAATCGAGGATATATGTGTGAACTTATATCAGTTGATATCTCGGTGTATTTTTAAGCTAGCGCAAATCTGTTAACACAGATCAACGCAGCTTAAAAATCCGCATCGAATGCACTATACTACATTGAGAAACGCTTAATACAAAAATTAGTTATGATCGTTTGAAAAATGATGCATTAGTGTATGTTGAGTTTCCATGTACACTCAACATTGCTTCCAAAAACATTTTGACAAAAATTTTTTCGAAAAATTTCAAAATAATTTAGCAAAAAGTAGATGTTTTTAGATTCCTTTTTTCAAGGCAAAGACGATGGACAATGTTATTCAACGAAAAAATTAATTCTTCAGGGTGAAAATCGAGGATATAAGTGTGAACTTATATCAGTTGATATCTCGGTGCATTTTTAAGCTAGCGCAAATCTGTTAACACAGATCAACGCAGCTTAAAAATCCGCATCGAATGCACTATACTACATTGAGAAACGCTTAATACAAAAATTAGTTATGATCGTTTGAAAAATGATGCATTAGTGTATGTTGAGTTTCCATGTACACTCAACATTGCTTCCAAAAACATTTTGACAAAAATTTTTTCGAAAAATTTCAAAATAATTTAGCAGAAAGTAGATGTTTTTAGATTCCTTTTTTCAAGGCAAAGACGATGGACAATGTTATTCAACGAAAAAATTAATTCTTCAGGGTGAAAATCGAGGATATAAGTGTGAACTTATATCAGTTGATATCTCGGTGCATTTTTAAGCTAGCGCAAATCTGTTAACACAGATCAACGCAGCTTAAAAATCCGCATCGAATGCACTATACTACATTGAGAAACGCTTAATACAAAAATTAGTTATGATCGTTTGAAAAATGATGCATTAGTGTATGTTGAGTTTCCATGTACACTCAACATTGCTTCCAAAAACATTTTGACAAAAATTTTTTCGAAAAATTTCAAAATAATTTAGCAAAAAGTAGATGTTTTTAGATTCCTTTTTTCAAGGCAAAGACGATGGACAATGTTATTCAACGAAAAAATTAATTCTTCAGGGTGAAAATCGAGGATATAAGTGTGAAGTTATATCAGTTGATATCTCGGTGCATTTTTAAGCTAGCGCAAATCTGTTAACACAGATCAACGCAGCTTAAAAATCCGCATCGAATGCACTATACTACATTGAGAAACGCTTAATACAAAAATTAGTTATGATCGTTTGAAAAATGATGCATTAGTGTATGTTGAGTTTCCATGTACACTCAACATTGCTTCCAAAAACATTTTGACAAAAATTTTTTCGAAAAATTTCAAAATAATTTAGCAAAAAGTAGATGTTTTTAGATTCCTTTTTTCAAGGCAAAGACGATGGACAATGTTATTCAACGAAAAAATTAATTCTTCAGGGTGAAAATCGAGGATATAAGTGTGAACTTATATCAGTTGATATCTCGGTGCATTTTTAAGCTAGCGCAAATCTGTTAACACAGATCAACGCAGCTTAAAAATCCGCATCGAATGCACTATACTACATTGAGAAACGCTTAATACAAAAATTAGTTATGATCGTTTGAAAAATGATGCATTAGTGTATGTTGAGTTTCCATGTACACTCAACATTGCTTCCAAAAACATTTTGACAAAAATTTTTTCGAAAAATTTCAAAATAATTTAGCAAAAAGTAGATGTTTTTAGATTCCTTTTTTCAAGGCAAAGACGATGGACAATGTTATTCAACGAAAAAATTAATTCTTCAGGGTGAAAATCGAGGATATAAGTGTGAACTTATATCAGTTGATATCTCGGTGCATTTTTAAGCTAGCGCAAATCTGTTAACACAGATCAACGCAGCTTAAAAATCCGCATCGAATGCACTATACTACATTGAGAAACGCTTAATACAAAAATTAGTTATGATCGTTTGAAAAATGATGCATTAGTGTATGTTGAGTTTCCATGTACACTCAACATTGCTTCCAAAAACATTTTGACAAAAATTTTTTCGAAAAATTTCAAAATAATTTAGCAGAAAGTAGATGTTTTTAGATTCCTTTTTTCAAGGCAAAGACGATGGACAATGTTATTCAACGAAAAAATTAATTCTTCAGGGTGAAAATCGAGGATATAAGTGTGAACTTATATCAGTTGATATCTCGGTGCATTTTTAAGCTAGCGCAAATCTGTTAACACAGATCAACGCAGCTTAAAAATCCGCATCGAATGCACTATACTACATTGAGAAACGCTTAATACAAAAATTAGTTATGATCGTTTGAAAAATGATGCATTAGTGTATGTTGAGTTTCCATGTACACTCAACATTGCTTCCAAAAACATTTTGACAAAAATTTTTTCGAAAAATTTCATAATAATTTAGCAAAAAGTAGATGTTTTTAGATTTCTTTTTTCAAGGCAAAGACGATGGACAATGTTATTCAACGAAAAAATTAATTCTTCAGGGTGAAAATCGAGGATATATGTGTGAACTTATATCAGTTGATATCTCGGTGTATTTTTAAGCTAGCGCAAATCTGTTAACACAGATCAACGCAGCTTAAAAATCCGCATCGAATGCACTATACTACATTGAGAAACGCTTAATACAAAAATTAGTTATGATCGTTTGAAAAATGATGCATTAGTGTATGTTGAGTTTCCATGTACACTCAACATTGCTTCCAAAAACATTTTGACAAAAATTTTTCGAAAAATTTCAAAATAATTTAGCAAAAAGTAGATGTTTTTAGATTCCTTTTTTCAAGGCAAAGACGATGGACAATGTTATTCAACGAAAAAATTAATTCTTCAGGGTGAAAATCGAGGATATAAGTGTGAACTTATATCAGTTGATATCTCGGTGCATTTTTAAGCTAGCGCAAATCTGATAACACAGATCGACGCAGCTTAAAAATCCGCATCGAATGCACTATACTACATTGAGAAACGCTTAATACAAAAATTAGTTATGATCGTTTGAAAAATGATGCATTAGTGTATGTTGAGTTTCCATGTACACTCAACATTGCTTCCAAAAACATTTTGACAAAAATTTTTTCGAAAAATTTCGAAATAATTTAGCAAAATGTAGATGTTTTTAGATTCCTTTTTTCAAGGCAAAGACGATGGACAATGTTATTCAACGAAAAAATTAATTCTTCAGGGTGAAAATCGAGGATATAAGTGTGAACTTATATCAGTTGATATCTCGGTGCATTTTTAAGCTAGCGCAAATCTGTTAACACAGATCAACGCAGCTTAAAAATCCGCATCGAATGCACTATACTACATTGAGAAACGCTTAATACAAAAATTAGTTATGATCGTTTGAAAAATGATGCATTAGTGTATGTTGAGTTTCCATGTACACTCAACATTGCTTCCAAAAACATTTTGACAAAAATTTTTTCGAAAAATTTCAAAATAATTTAGCAAAAAGTAGATGTTTTTAGATTCCTTTTTTCAAGGCAAAGACGATGGACAATGTTATTCAACGAAAAAATTAATTCTTCAGGGTGAAAATCGAGGATATAAGTGTGAACTTATATCAGTTGATATCTCTCGGTGCATTTTTAAGCTAGCGCAAATCTGTTAACACAGATCAACGCAGCTTAAAAATCCGCATCGAATGCACTATACTACATTGAGAAACGCTTAAAACAAAAATTAGTTATGATCGTTTGAAAAATGATGCATTAGTGTATGTTGAGTTTCCATGTACACTCAACATTGCTTCCAAAAACATTTTGACAAAAATTTTTTCGAAAAATTTCAAAATAATTTAGCAAAAAGTAGATGTTTTTAGATTCCTTTTTTCAAGGCAAAGACGATGGACAATGTTATTCAACGAAAAAATTAATTCTTCAGGGTGAAAATCGAGGATATAAGTGTGAACTTATATCAGTTGATATCTCGGTGTATTTTTAAGCTAGCGCAAATCTGTTAACACAGATCAACGCAGCTTAAAAATCCGCATCGAATGCACTATACTACATTGAGAAACGCTTAATACAAAATTTAGTTATGATCGTTTGAAAAATGATGCATTAGTGTATGTTGAGTTTCCATGTACACTCAACATTGCTTCCAAAAACATTTTGACAAAAATTTTTTCGAAAAATTTCAAAATAATTTAGCAAAAAGTAGATGTTTTTAGATTCCTTTTTTTCAAGGCAAAGACGATGGACAATGTTACTCAACGAAAAAATTAATTCTTCAGGGTGAAAATCGAGGATATAAGTGTGAACTTATATCAGTTGATATCTCGGTGCATTTTTAAGCTAGCGCAAATCTGATAACACAGATCAACGCAGCTTAAAAATCCGCATCGAATGCACTATACTACATTGAGAAACGCTTAAAACAAAAATTAGTTATGATCGTTTGAAAAATGATGCATTAGTGTATGTTGAGTTTCCATGTACACTCAACATTGCTTCCAAAAACATTTTGACAAAAATTTTTTCGAAAAATTTCAAAATAATTTAGCAAAAAGTAGATGTTTTTAGATTCCTTTTTTCAAGGCAAAGACGATGGACAATGTTATTCAACGAAAAAATTAATTCTTCAGGGTGAAAATCGAGGATATAAGTGTGAACTTATATCAGTTGATATCTCGGTGCATTTTTAAGCTAGCGCAAATCTGATAACACAGATCGACGCAGCTTAAAAATCCGCACCGAATGCACTATACTACATTGAGAAACGCTTAATACAAAAATTAGTTATGATCGTTTGAAAAATGATGCATTAGTGTATGTTGAGTTTCCATTTACACTCAACATTGCTTCCAAAAACATTTTGACAAAAATTTTTTCGAAAAATTTCAAAATAATTTAGCAAAAAGTAGATGTTTTTAGATTCCTTTTTTCAAGGCAAAGACGAGGGACAATGTTATTCAACGAAAAAATTAATTCTTCAGGGTGAAAATCGAGGATATAAGTGTGAACTTATATCAGTTGATATCTCTCGGTGCATTTTTAAGCTAGCGCAAATCTGATAACACAGATCAACGCAGCTTAAAAATCCGCATCGAATGCACTATACTACATTGAGAAACGCTTAAAACAAAAATTAGTTATGATCGTTTGAAAAATGATGCATTAGTGTATGTTGAGTTTCCATGTACACTCAACATTGCTTCCAAAAACATTTTGACAAAAATTTTTTCGAAAAATTTCAAAATAATTTAGCAAAAAGTAGATGTTTTTAGATTCCTTTTTTCAAGGCAAAGACGATGGACAATGTTATTCAACGAAAAAATTAATTCTTCAGGGTGAAAATCGAGGATATAAGTGTGAACTTATATCAGTTGATATCTCGGTGCATTTTTAAGCTAGCGCAAATCTGATAACACAGATCGACGCAGCTTAAAAATCCGCACCGAATGCACTATACTACATTGAGAAACGCTTAAAACAAAAATTAGTTATGATCGTTTGAAAAATGATGCATTAGTGTATGTTGAGTTTCCATGTACACTCAACATTGCTTCCAAAAACATTTTGACAAAAATTTTTTCGAAAAATTTCAAAATAATTTAGCAAAAAGTAGATGTTTTTAGATTCCTTTTTTCAAGGCAAAGACGATGGACAATGTTATTCAACGAAAAAATTAATTCTTCAGGGTGAAAATCGAGGATATAAGTGTGAACTTATATCAGTTGATATCTCTCGGTGCATTTTTAAGCTAGCGCAAATCTGATAACACAGATCAACGCAGCTTAAAAATCCGCATCGAATGCACTATACTACATTGAGAAACGCTTAAAACAAAAATTAGTTATGATCGTTTGAAAAATGATGCATTAGTGTATGTTGAGTTTCCATGTACACTCAACATTGCTTCCAAAAACATTTTGACAAAAATTTTTTCGAAAAATTTCAAAATAATTTAGCAAAAAGTAGATGTTTTTAGATTCCTTTTTTCAAGGCAAAGACGATGGACAATGTTATTCAACGAAAAAATTAATTCTTCAGGGTGAAAATCGAGGATATAAGTGTGAACTTATATCAGTTGATATCTCGGTGCATTTTTAAGCTAGCGCAAATCTGATAACACAGATCGACGCAGCTTAAAAATCCGCACCGAATGCACTATACTACATTGAGAAACGCTTAAAACAAAAATTAGTTATGATCGTTTGAAAAATGATGCATTAGTGTATGTTGAGTTTCCATGTACACTCAACATTGCTTCCAAAAACATTTTGACAAAAATTTTTTCGAAAAATTTCAAAATAATTTAGCAAAAAGTAGATGTTTTTAGATTCCTTTTTTCAAGGCAAAGACGATGGACAATGTTATTCAACGAAAAAATTAATTCTTCAGGGTGAAAATCGAGGATATAAGTGTGAACTTATATCAGTTGATATCTCTCGGTGCATTTTTAAGCTAGCGCAAATCTGATAACACAGATCAACGCAGCTTAAAAATCCGCATCGAATGCACTATACTACATTGAGAAACGCTTAAAACAAAAATTAGTTATGATCGTTTGAAAAATGATGCATTAGTGTATGTTGAGTTTCCATGTACACTCAACATTGCTTCCAAAAACATTTTGACAAAAATTTTTTCGAAAAATTTCAAAATAATTTAGCAAAAAGTAGATGTTTTTAGATTCCTTTTTTCAAGGCAAAGACGATGGACAATGTTATTCAACGAAAAAATTAATTCTTCAGGGTGAAAATCGAGGATATAAGTGTGAACTTATATCAGTTGATATCTCGGTGCATTTTTAAGCTAGCGCAAATCTGATAACACAGATCGACGCAGCTTAAAAATCCGCACCGAATGCACTATACTACATTGAGAAACGCTTAATACAAAAATTAGTTATGATCGTTTGAAAAATGATGCATTAGTGTATGTTGAGTTTCCATGTACACTCAACATTGCTTCCAAAAACATTTTGACAAAAATTTTTTCGAAAAATTTCAAAATAATTTAGCAAAAAGTAGATGTTTTTAGATTCCTTTTTTCAAGGCAAAGACGATGGACAATGTTATTCAACGAAAAAATTAATTCTTCAGGGTGAAAATCGAGGATATAAGTGTGAACTTATATCAGTTGATATCTCTCGGTGCATTTTTAAGCTAGCGCAAATCTGATAACACAGATCAACGCAGCTTAAAAATCCGCATCGAATTCACTATACTACATTGAGAAACGCTTAAAACAAAAATTAGTTATGATCGTTTGAAAAATGATGCATTAGTGTATGTTGAGTTTCCATGTACACTCAACATTGCTTCCAAAAACATTTTGACAAAAATTTTTTCGAAAAATTTCAAAATAATTTAGCAAAAAGTAGATGTTTTTAGATTCCTTTTTTCAAGGCAAAGACGATGGACAATGTTATTCAACGAAAAAATTAATTCTTCAGGGTGAAAATCGAGGATATAAGTGTGAACTTATATCAGTTGATATCTCGGTGCATTTTTAAGCTAGCGCAAATCTGATAACACAGATCGACGCAGCTTAAAAATCCGCACCGAATGCACTATACTACATTGAGAAACGCTTAAAACAAAAATTAGTTATGATCGTTTGAAAAATGATGCATTAGTGTATGTTGAGTTTCCATGTACACTCAACATTGCTTCCAAAAACATTTTGACAAAAATTTTTTCGAAAAATTTCAAAATAATTTAGCAAAAAGTAGATGTTTTTAGATTCCTTTTTTCAAGGCAAAGACGATGGACAATGTTATTCAACGAAAAAATTAATTCTTCAGGGTGAAAATCGAGGATATAAGTGTGAACTTATATCAGTTGATATCTCGGTGCATTTTTAAGCTAGCGCAAATCTGATAACACAGATCGACGCAGCTTAAAAATCCGCACCGAATGCACTATACTACATTGAGAAACGCTTAAAACAAAAATTAGTTATGATCGTTTGAAAAATGATGCATTAGTGTATGTTGAGTTTCCATGTACACTCAACATTGCTTCCAAAAACATTTTGACAAAAATTTTTTCGAAAAATTTCAAAATAATTTAGCAAAAAGTAGATGTTTTTAGATTCCTTTTTTCAAGGCAAAGACGATGGACAATGTTATTCAACGAAAAAATTAATTCTTCAGGGTGAAAATCGAGGATATAAGTGTGAACTTATATCAGTTGATATCTCGGTGCATTTTTAAGCTAGCGCAAATCTGTTAACACAGATCAACGCAGCTTAAAAATCCGCATCGAATGCACTATACTACATTGAGAAACGCTTAATACAAAAATTAGTTATGATCGTTTGAAAAATGATGCATTAGTGTATGTTGAGTTTCCATGTACACTCAACATTGCTTCCAAAAACATTTGACAAAAATTTTTTCGAAAAATTTCAAAATAATTTAGCAAAAAGTAGATGTTTTTAGATTCCTTTTTTCAAGGCAAAGACGATGGACAATGTTATTCAACGAAAAAATTAATTCTTCAGGGTGAAAATCGAGGATATAAGTGTGAACTTATATCAGTTGATATCTCTCGGTGCATTTTTAAGCTAGCGCAAATCTGTTAACACAGATCAACGCAGCTTAAAAATCCGCATCGAATGCACTATACTACATTGAGAAACGCTTAAAACAAAAATTAGTTATGATCGTTTGAAAAATGATGCATTAGTGTATGTTGAGTTTCCATGTACACTCAACATTGCTTCCAAAAACATTTTGACAAAAATTTTTTCGAAAAATTTCAAAATAATTTAGCAAAAAGTAGATGTTTTTAGATTCCTTTTTTCAAGGCAAAGACGATGGACAATGTTATTCAACGAAAAATTAATTCTTCAGGGTGAAAATCGAGGATATAAGTGTGAACTTATATCAATTGATATCTCGGTGTATTTTTAAGCTAGCGCAAATCTGTTAACACAGATCAACGCAGCTTAAAAATCCGCATCGAATGCACTATACTACATTGAGAAACGCTTAATACAAAATTTAGTTATGATCGTTTGAAAAATGATGCATTAGTGTATGTTGAGTTTCCATGTACACTCAACATTGCTTCCAAAAACATTTTGACAAAAATTTTTTCGAAAAATTTCAAAATAATTTAGCAAAAAGTAGATGTTTTTAGATTCCTTTTTTTCAAGGCAAAGACGATGGACAATGTTATTCAACGAAAAAATTAATTCTTCAGGGTGAAAATCGAGGATATAAGTGTGAACTTATATCAGTTGATATCTCGGTGCATTTTTAAGCTAGCGCAAATCTGATAACACAGATCAACGCAGCTTAAAAATCCGCATCGAATGCACTATACTACATTGAGAAACGCTTAAAACAAAAATTAGTTATGATCGTTTGAAAAATGATGCATTAGTGTATGTTGAGTTTCCATGTACACTCAACATTGCTTCCAAAAACATTTTGACAAAAATTTTTTCGAAAAATTTCAAAATAATTTAGCAAAAAGTAGATGTTTTTAGATTCCTTTTTTCAAGGCAAAGACGATGGACAATGTTATTCAACGAAAAAATTAATTCTTCAGGGTGAAAATCGAGGATATAAGTGTGAACTTATATCAGTTGATATCTCTCGGTGCATTTTTAAGCTAGCGCAAATCTGTTAACACAGATCAACGCAGCTTAAAAATCCGCATCGAATGCACTATACTACATTGAGAAACGCTTAAAACAAAAATTAGTTATGATCGTTTGAAAAATGATGCATTAGTGTATGTTGAGTTTCCATGTACACTCAACATTGCTTCCAAAAACATTTTGACAAAAATTTTTTCGAAAAATTTCAAAATAATTTAGCAAAAAGTAGATGTTTTTAGATTCCTTTTTTCAAGGCAAAGACGATGGACAATGTTATTCAACGAAAAAATTAATTCTTCAGGGTGAAAATCGAGGATATAAGTGTGAACATATATCAGTTGATATCTCGGTGCATTTTTAAGCTAGCGCAAATCTGTTAACACAGATCAACGCAGCTTAAAAATCCGCATCGAATGCACTATACTACATTGAGAAACGCTTAATACAAAAATTAGTTATGATCGTTTGAAAAATGATGCATTAGTGTATGTTGAGTTTCCATGTACACTCAACATTGCTTCCAAAAACATTTTGACAAAAATTTTTTCGAAAAATTTCAAAATAATTTAGCAAAAAGTAGAAGTTTTTAGATTCCTTTTTTCAAGGCAAAGACGATGGACAATGTTATTCAACGAAAAAATTAATTCTTCAGGGTGAAAATCGAGGATATAAGTGTGAACTTATATCAGTTGATATCTCGGTGCATTTTTAAGCTAGCGCAAATCTGTTAACACAGATCAACGCAGCTTAAAAATCCGCATCGAATGCACTATACTACATTGAGAAACGCTTAATACAAAAATTAGTTATGATCGTTTGAAAAATGATGCATTAGTGTATGTTGAGTTTCCATGTACACTCAACATTGCTTCCAAAAACATTTTGACAAAAATTTTTTCGAAAAATTTCAAAATAATTTAGCAAAAAGTAGATGTTTTTAGATTCCTTTTTTCAAGGCAAAAACGATGGACAATGTTATTCAACGAAAAAATTAATTCTTCAGGGTGAAAATCGAGGATATAAGTGTGAACTTATATCAGTTGATATCTCGGTGCATTTTTAAGCTAGCGCAAATCTGTTAACACAGATCAACGCAGCTTAAAAATCCGCATCGAATGCACTATACTACATTGAGAAACGCTTAATACAAAAATTAGTTATGATCGTTTGAAAAATGATGCATTAGTGTATGTTGAGTTTCCATGTACACTCAACATTGCTTCCAAAAACATTTTGACAAAAATTTTTTCGAAAAATTTCAAAATAATTTAGCAAAAAGTAGATGTTTTTAGATTCCTTTTTTCAAGGCAAAGACGATGGACAATGTTATTCAACGAAAAAATTAATTCTTCAGGGTGAAAATCGAGGATATAAGTGTGAACTTATATCAGTTGATATCTCGGTGCATTTTTAAGCTAGCGCAAATCTGTTAACACAGATCAACGCAGCTTAAAAATCCGCATCGAATGCACTATACTACATTGAGAAACGCTTAATACAAAAATTAGTTATGATCGTTTGAAAAATGATGCATTAGTGTATGTTGAGTTTCCATGTACACTCAACATTGCTTCCAAAAACATTTTGACAAAAATTTTTTCGAAAAATTTCAAAATAATTTAGCAAAAAGTAGATGTTTTTAGATTCCTTTTTTCAAGGCAAAGACGATGGACAATGATATTCAACGAAAAAATTAATTCTTCAGGGTGAAAATCGAGGATATAAGTGTGAACTTATATCAGTTGATATCTCGGTGCATTTTTAAGCTAGCGCAAATCTGATAACACAGATCGACGCAGCTTAAAAATCCGCACCGAATGCACTATACTACATTGAGAAACGCTTAAAACAAAAATTAGTTATGATCGTTTGAAAAATGATGCATTAGTGTATGTTGAGTTTCCATGTACACTCAACATTGCTTCCAAAAACATTTTGACAAAAATTTTTTCGAAAAATTTCAAAATAATTTAGCAAAAAGTAGATGTTTTTAGATTCCTTTTTTCAAGGCAAAGACGATGGACAATGTTATTCAACGAAAAAATTAATTCTTCAGGGTGAAAATCGAGGATATAAGTGTGAACTTATATCAGTTGATATCTCGGTGCATTTTTAAGCTAGCGCAAATCTGTTAACACAGATCAACGCAGCTTAAAAATCCGCATCGAATGCACTATACTACATTGAGAAACGCTTAATACAAAAATTAGTTATGATTGTTTGAAAAATGATGCATTAGTGTATGTTGAGTTTCCATGTACACTCAACATTGCTTCCAAAAACATTTTGACAAAAATTTTTTCGAAAAATTTCAAAATAATTTAGCAAAAAGTAGATGTTTTTAGATTCCTTTTTTCAAGGCAAAGACGATGGACAATGTTATTCAACGAAAAAATTAATTCTTCAGGGTGAAAATCGAGGATATAAGTGTGAACTTATATCAGTTGATATCTCTCGGTGCATTTTTAAGCTAGCGCAAATCTGTTAACACAGATCAACGCAGCTTAAAAATCCGCATCGAATGCACTATACTACATTGAGAAACGCTTAATACAAAAATTAGTTATGATCGTTTGAAAAATGATGCATTAGTGTATGTTGAGTTTCCATGTACACTCAACATTGCTTCCAAAAACATTTTGACAAAAATTTTTTCGAAAAATTTCAAAATAATTTAGCAAAAAGTAGATGTTTTTAGATTCCTTTTTTCAAGGCAAAGACGATGGACAATGTTATTCAACGAAAAAATTAATTCTTCAGGGTGAAAATCGAGGATATAAGTGTGAACTTATATCAGTTGATATCTCTCGGTGCATTTTTAAGCTAGCGCAAATCTGTTAACACAGATCAACGCAGCTTAAAAATCCGCATCGAATGCACTATACTACATTGAGAAACGCTTAATACAAAAATTAGTTATGATCGTTTGAAAAATGATGCATTAGTGTATGTTGAGTTTCCATGTACACTCAACATTGCTTCCAAAAACATTTTGACAAAAATTTTTTCGAAAAATTTCAAAATAATTTAGCAAAAAGTAGATGTTTTTAGATTCCTTTTTTCAAGGCAAAGACGATGGACAATGTTATTCAACGAAAAAATTAATTCTTCAGGGTGAAAATCGAGGATATAAGTGTGAACTTATATCAGTTGATATCTCTCGGTGCATTTTTAAGCTAGCGCAAATCTGTTAACACAGATCAACGCAGCTTAAAAATCCGCATCGAATGCACTATACTACATTGAGAAACGCTTAATACAAAAATTAGTTATGATCGTTTGAAAAATGATGCATTAGTGTATGTTGAGTTTCCATGTACACTCAACATTGCTTCCAAAAACATTTTGACAAAAATTTTTTCGAAAAATTTCAAAATAATTTAGCAAAAAGTAGATGTTTTTAGATTCCTTTTTTCAAGGCAAAGACGATGGACAATGTTATTCAACGAAAAAATTAATTCTTCAGGGTGAAAATCGAGGATATAAGTGTGAACTTATATCAGTTGATATCTCTCGGTGCATTTTTAAGCTAGCGCAAATCTGTTAACACAGATCAACGCAGCTTAAAAATCCGCATCGAATGCACTATACTACATTGAGAAACGCTTAAAACAAAAATTAGTTATGATCGTTTGAAAAATGATGCATTAGTGTATGTTGAGTTTCCATGTACACTCAACATTGCTTCCAAAAACATTTTGACAAAAATTTTTTCGAAAAATTTCAAAATAATTTAGCAAAAAGTAGATGTTTTTAGATTCCTTTTTTCAAGGCAAAGACGATGGACAATGTTATTCAACGAAAAAATTAATTCTTCAGGGTGAAAATCGAGGATATAAGTGTGAACTTATATCAGTTGATATCTCGGTGCATTTTTAAGCTAGCGCAAATCTGTTAACACAGATCAACGCAGCTTAAAAATCCGCATCGAATGCACTATACTACATTGAGAAACGCTTAATACAAAATTTAGTTATGATCGTTTGAAAAATGATGCATTAGTGTATGTTCAGTTTCCATGTACACTCAACATTGCTTCCAAAAACATTTTGACAAAAATTTTTTCGAAAAATTTCAAAATAATTTAGCAAAAAGTAGATGTTTTTAGATTCCTTTTTTCAAGGCAAAGACGATGGACAATGTTATTCAACGAAAAAATTAATTCTTCAGGGTGAAAATCGAGGATATAAGTGTGAACTTATATCAGTTGATATCTCTCGGTGCATTTTTAAGCTAGCGCAAATCTGTTAACACAGATCAACGCAGCTTAAAAATCCGCATCGAATGCACTATACTACATTGAGAAACGCTTAATACAAAAATTAGTTATGATCGTTTGAAAAATGATGCATTAGTGTATGTTGAGTTTCCATGTACACTCAACATTGCTTCCAAAAACATTTTGACAAAAATTTTTTCGAAAAATTTCAAAATAATTTAGCAAAAAGTAGATGTTTTTAGATTCCTTTTTTCAAGGCAAAGACGATGGACAATGTTATTCAACGAAAAAATTAATTCTTCAGGGTGAAAATCGAGGATATAAGTGTGAACTTATATCAGTTGATATCTCTCGGTGCATTTTTAAGCTAGCGCAAATCTGTTAACACAGATCAACGCAGCTTAAAAATCCGCATCGAATGCACTATACTACATTGAGAAACGCTTAAAACAAAATTTAGTTATGATCGTTTGAAAAATGATGCATTAGTGTATGTTGAGTTTCCATGTACACTCAACATTGCTTCCAAAAACATTTTGACAAAAATTTTTTCGAAAAATTTCAAAATAATTTAGCAAAAAGTAGATGTTTTTAGATTCCTTTTTTCAAGGCAAAGACGATGGACAATGTTATTCAACGAAAAAATTAATTCTTCAGGGTGAAAATCGAGGATATAAGTGTGAACTTATATCAGTTGATATCTCGGTGCATTTTTAAGCTAGCGCAAATCTGTTAACACAGATCAACGCAGCTTAAAAATCCGCATCGAATGCACTATACTACATTGAGAAACGCTTAATACAAAAATTAGTTATGATCGTTTGAAAAATGATGCATTAGTGTATGTTGAGTTTCCATGTACACTCAACATTGCTTCCAAAAACATTTTGACAAAAATTTTTTCGAAAAATTTCAAAATAATTTAGCAAAAAGTAGATGTTTTTAGATTCCTTTTTTCAAGGCAAAGACGATGGACAATGTTATTCAACGAAAAAATTAATTCTTCAGGGTGAAAATCGAGGATATAAGTGTGAACTTATATCAGTTGATATCTCTCGGTGCATTTTTAAGCTAGCGCAAATCTGTTAACACAGATCAACGCAGCTTAAAAATCCGCATCGAATGCACTATACTACATTGAGAAACGCTTAATACAAAAATTAGTTATGATCGTTTGAAAAATGATGCATTAGTGTATGTTGAGTTTCCATGTACACTCAACATTGCTTCCAAAAACATTTTGACAAAAATTTTTTCGAAAAATTTCAAAATAATTTAGCAAAAAGTAGATGTTTTTAGATTCCTTTTTTCAAGGCAAAGACGATGGACAATGTTATTCAACGAAAAAATTAATTCTTCAGGGTGAAAATCGAGGATATAAGTGTGAACTTATATCAGTTGATATCTCTCGGTGCATTTTTAAGCTAGCGCAAATCTGTTAACACAGATCAACGCAGCTTAAAAATCCGCATCGAATGCACTATACTACATTGAGAAACGCTTAATACAAAAATTAGTTATGATCGTTTGAAAAATGATGCATTAGTGTATGTTGAGTTTCCATGTACACTCAACATTGCTTCCAAAAACATTTTGACAAAAATTTTTTCGAAAAATTTCAAAATAATTTAGCAAAAAGTAGATGTTTTTAGATTCCTTTTTTCAAGGCAAAGACGATGGACAATGTTATTCAACGAAAAAATTAATTCTTCAGGGTGAAAATCGAGGATATAAGTGTGAACTTATATCAGTTGATATCTCTCGGTGCATTTTTAAGCTAGCGCAAATCTGTTAACACAGATCAACGCAGCTTAAAAATCCGCATCGAATGCACTATACTACATTGAGAAACGCTTAATACAAAAATTAGTTATGATCGTTTGAAAAATGATGCATTAGTGTATGTTGAGTTTCCATGTACACTCAACATTGCTTCCAAAAACATTTTGACAAAAATTTTTTCGAAAAATTTCAAAATAATTTAGCAAAAAGTAGATGTTTTTAGATTCCTTTTTTCAAGGCAAAGACGATGGACAATGTTATTCAACGAAAAAATTAATTCTTCAGGGTGAAAATCGAGGATATAAGTGTGAACTTATATCAGTTGATATCTCTCGGTGCATTTTTAAGCTAGCGCAAATCTGTTAACACAGATCAACGCAGCTTAAAAATCCGCATCGAATGCACTATACTACATTGAGAAACGCTTAAAACAAAAATTAGTTATGATCGTTTGAAAAATGATGCATTAGTGTATGTTGAGTTTCCATGTACACTCAACATTGCTTCCAAAAACATTTTGACAAAAATTTTTTCGAAAAATTTCAAAATAATTTAGCAAAAAGTAGATGTTTTTAGATTCCTTTTTTCAAGGCAAAGACGATGGACAATGTTATTCAACGAAAAAATTAATTCTTCAGGGTGAAAATCGAGGATATAAGTGTGAACTTATATCAGTTGATATCTCGGTGCATTTTTAAGCTAGCGCAAATCTGTTAACACAGATCAACGCAGCTTAAAAATCCGCATCGAATGCACTATACTACATTGAGAAACGCTTAATACAAAATTTAGTTATGATCGTTTGAAAAATGATGCATTAGTGTATGTTCAGTTTCCATGTACACTCAACATTGCTTCCAAAAACATTTTGACAAAAATTTTTTCGAAAAATTTCAAAATAATTTAGCAAAAAGTAGATGTTTTTAGATTCCTTTTTTCAAGGCAAAGACGATGGACAATGTTATTCAACGAAAAAATTAATTCTTCAGGGTGAAAATCGAGGATATAAGTGTGAACTTATATCAGTTGATATCTCTCGGTGCATTTTTAAGCTAGCGCAAATCTGTTAACACAGATCAACGCAGCTTAAAAATCCGCATCGAATGCACTATACTACATTGAGAAACGCTTAATACAAAAATTAGTTATGATCGTTTGAAAAATGATGCATTAGTGTATGTTGAGTTTCCATGTACACTCAACATTGCTTCCAAAAACATTTTGACAAAAATTTTTTCGAAAAATTTCAAAATAATTTAGCAAAAAGTAGATGTTTTTAGATTCCTTTTTTCAAGGCAAAGACGATGGACAATGTTATTCAACGAAAAAATTAATTCTTCAGGGTGAAAATCGAGGATATAAGTGTGAACTTATATCAGTTGATATCTCGGTGCATTTTTAAGCTAGCGCAAATCTGATAACACAGATCGACGCAGCTTAAAAATCCGCATCGAATGCACTATACTACATTGAGAAACGCTTAAAACAAAAATTAGTTATGATCGTTTGAAAAATGATGCATTAGTGTATGTTGAGTTTCCATGTACACTCAACATTGCTTCCAAAAACATTTTGACAAAAATTTTTTCGAAAAATTTCAAAATAATTTAGCAAAAAGTAGATGTTTTTAGATTCCTTTTTTCAAGGCAAAGACGATGGACAATGTTATTCAACGAAAAAATTAATTCTTCAGGGTGAAAATCGAGGATATAAGTGTGAACTTATATCAGTTGATATCTCGGTGTATTTTTAAGCTAGCGCAAATCTGTTAACACAGATCAACGCAGCTTAAAAATCCGCATCGAATGCACTATACTACATTGAGAAACGCTTAATACAAAATTTAGTTATGATCGTTTGAAAAATGATGCATTAGTGTATGTTGAGTTTCCATGTACACTCAACATTGCTTCCAAAAACATTTTGACAAAAATTTTTTCGAAAAATTTCAAAATAATTTAGCAAAAAGTAGATGTTTTTAGATTCCTTTTTTCAAGGCAAAGACGATGGACAATGTTATTCAACGAAAAAATTAATTCTTCAGGGTGAAAATCGAGGATATAAGTGTGAACTTATATCAGTTGATATCTCGGTGCATTTTTAAGCTAGCGCAAATCTGATAACACAGATCAACGCAGCTTAAAAATCCGCATCGAATGCACTATACTACATTGAGAAACGCTTAAAACAAAAATTAGTTATGATCGTTTGAAAAATGATGCATTAGTGTATGTTGAGTTTCCATGTACACTCAACATTGCTTCCAAAAACATTTTGACAAAAATTTTTTCGAAAAATTTCAAAATAATTTAGCAAAAAGTAGATGTTTTTAGATTCCTTTTTTCAAGGCAAAGACGATGGACAATGTTATTCAACGAAAAAATTAATTCTTCAGGGTGAAAATCGAGGATATAAGTGTGAACTTATATCAGTTGATATCTCGGTGCATTTTTAAGCTAGCGCAAATCTGTTAACACAGATCAACGCAGCTTAAAAATCCGCATCGAATGCACTATACTACATTGAGAAACGCTTAATACAAAAATTAGTTATGATCGTTTGAAAAATGATGCATTAGTGTATGTTGAGTTTCCATGTACACTCAACATTGCTTCCAAAAACATTTTGACAAAAATTTTTTCGAAAAATTTCAAAATAATTTAGCAAAAAGTAGATGTTTTTAGATTCCTTTTTTCAAGGCAAAGACGATGAACAATGTTATTCAACGAAAAAATTAATTCTTCAGGGTGAAATTCGAGGATATAAGTGTGAACTTATATCAGTTGATATCTCGGTGCATTTTTAAGCTAGCGCAAATCTGATAACACAGATCAACGCAGCTTAAAAATCCGCATCGAATGCACTATACTACATTGAGAAACGCTTAAAACAAAAATTAGTTATGATCGTTTGAAAAATGATGCATTAGTGTATGTTGAGTTTCCATGTACACTCAACATTGCTTCCAAAAACATTTTGACAAAAATTTTTTCGAAAAATTTCAAAATAATTTAGCAAAAAGTAGATGTTTTTAGATTCCTTTTTTCAAGGCAAAGACGATGGACAATGTTATTCAACGAAAAAATTAATTCTTCAGGGTGAAAATCGAGGATATAAGTGTGAACTTATATCAGTTGATATCTCTCGGTGCATTTTTAAGCTAGCGCAAATCTGTTAACACAGATCAACGCAGCTTAAAAATCCGCATCGAATGCACTATACTACATTGAGAAACGCTTAAAACAAAAATTAGTTATGATCGTTTGAAAAATGATGCATTAGTGTATGTTGAGTTTCCATGTACACTCAACATTGCTTCCAAAAACATTTTGACAAAAATTTTTTCGAAAAATTTCAAAATAATTTAGCAAAAAGTAGATGTTTTTAGATTCCTTTTTTCAAGGCAAAGACGATGGACAATGTTATTCAACGAAAAAATTAATTCTTCAGGGTGAAAATCGAGGATATAAGTGTGAACTTATATCAGTTGATATCTCGGTGCATTTTTAAGCTAGCGCAAATCTGTTAACACAGATCAACGCAGCTTAAAAATCCGCATCGAATGCACTATACTACATTGAGAAACGCTTAAAACAAAAATTAGTTATGATCGTTTGAAAAATGATGCATTAGTGTATGTTGAGTTTCCATGTACACTCAACATTGCTTCCAAAAACATTTTGACAAAAATTTTTTCGAAAAATTTCAAAATAATTTAGCAAAAAGTAGATGTTTTTAGATTCCTTTTTTCAAGGCAAAGACGATGGACAATGTTATTCAACGAAAAAATTAATTCTTCAGGGTGAAAATCGAGGATATAAGTGTGAACTTATATCAGTTGATATCTCGGTGCATTTTTAAGCTAGCGCAAATCTGTTAACACAGATCAACGCAGCTTAAAAATCCGCATCGAATGCACTATACTACATTGAGAAACGCTTAATACAAAAATTAGTTATGATCGTTTGAAAAATGATGCATTAGTGTATGTTGAGTTTCCATGTACACTCAACATTGCTTCCAAAAACATTTTGACAAAAATTTTTTCGAAAAATTTCAAAATAATTTAGCAAAAAGTAGATGTTTTTAGATTCCTTTTTTCAAGGCAAAGACGATGAACAATGTTATTCAACGAAAAAATTAATTCTTCAGGGTGAAATTCGAGGATATAAGTGTGAACTTATATCAGTTGATATCTCGGTGCATTTTTAAGCTAGCGCAAATCTGATAACACAGATCAACGCAGCTTAAAAATCCGCATCGAATGCACTATACTACATTGAGAAACGCTTAAAACAAAAATTAGTTATGATCGTTTGAAAAATGATGCATTAGTGTATGTTGAGTTTCCATGTACACTCAACATTGCTTCCAAAAACATTTTGACAAAAATTTTTTCGAAAAATTTCAAAATAATTTAGCAAAAAGTAGATGTTTTTAGATTCCTTTTTTCAAGGCAAAGACGATGGACAATGTTATTCAACGAAAAAATTAATTCTTCAGGGTGAAAATCGAGGATATAAGTGTGAACTTATATCAGTTGATATCTCTCGGTGCATTTTTAAGCTAGCGCAAATCTGTTAACACAGATCAACGCAGCTTAAAAATCCGCATCGAATGCACTATACTACATTGAGAAACGCTTAAAACAAAAATTAGTTATGATCGTTTGAAAAATGATGCATTAGTGTATGTTGAGTTTCCATGTACACTCAACATTGCTTCCAAAAACATTTTGACAAAAATTTTTTCGAAAAATTTCAAAATAATTTAGCAAAAAGTAGATGTTTTTAGATTCCTTTTTTCAAGGCAAAGACGATGGACAATGTTATTCAACGAAAAAATTAATTCTTCAGGGTGAAAATCGAGGATATAAGTGTGAACTTATATCAGTTGATATCTCGGTGTATTTTTAAGCTAGCGCAAATCTGTTAACACAGATCAACGCAGCTTAAAAATCCGCATCGAATGCACTATACTACATTGAGAAACGCTTAATACAAAATTTAGTTATGATCGTTTGAAAAATGATGCATTAGTGTATGTTGAGTTTCCATGTACACTCAACATTGCTTCCAAAAACATTTTGACAAAAATTTTTTCGAAAAATTTCAAAATAATTTAGCAAAAAGTAGATGTTTTTAGATTCCTTTTTTCAAGGCAAAGACGATGGACAATGTTATTCAACGAAAAAATTAATTCTTCAGGGTGAAAATCGAGGATATAAGTGTGAACTTATATCAGTTGATATCTCTCGGTGCATTTTTAAGCTAGCGCAAATCTGTTAACACAGATCAACGCAGCTTAAAAATCCGCATCGAATGCACTATACTACATTGAGAAACGCTTAATACAAAAATTAGTTATGATCGTTTGAAAAATGATGCATTAGTGTATGTTGAGTTTCCATGTACACTCAACATTGCTTCCAAAAACATTTTGACAAAAATTTTTTCGAAAAATTTCAAAATAATTTAGCAAAAAGTAGATGTTTTTAGATTCCTTTTTTCAAGGCAAAGACGATGAACAATGTTATTCAACGAAAAAATTAATTCTTCAGGGTGAAAATCGAGGATATAAGTGTGAACTTATATCAGTTGATATCTCGGTGCATTTTTAAGCTAGCGCAAATCTGTTAACACAGATCAACGCAGCTTAAAAATCCGCATCGAATGCACTATACTACATTGAGAAACGCTTAATACAAAAATTAGTTATGATCGTTTGAAAAATGATGCATTAGTGTATGTTGAGTTTCCATGTACACTCAACATTGCTACCAAAAACATTTTGACAAAAATTTTTTCGAAAAATTTCAAAATAATTTAGCAAAAAGTAGATGTTTTTAGATTTCTTTTTTCAAGGCAAAGACGATGGACAATGTTATTCAACGAAAAAATTAATTCTTCAGGGTGAAAATCGAGGATATAAGTGTGAACTTATATCAGTTGATATCTCGGTGTATTTTTAAGCTAGCGCAAATCTGTTAACACAGATCAACGCAGCTTAAAAATCCGCATCGAATGCACTATACTACATTGAGAAACGCTTAATACAAAATTTAGTTATGATCGTTTGAAAAATGATGCATTAGTGTATGTTGAGTTTCCATGTACACTCAACATTGCTTCCAAAAACATTTTGACAAAAATTTTTTCGAAAAATTTCAAAATAATTTAGCAAAAAGTAGATGTTTTTAGATTCCTTTTTTCAAGGCAAAGACGATGGACAATGTTATTCAACGAAAAAATTAATTCTTCAGGGTGAAAATCGAGGATATAAGTGTGAACTTATATCAGTTGATATCTCGGTGCATTTTTAAGCTAGCGCAAATCTGATAACACAGATCAACGCAGCTTAAAAATCCGCATCGAATGCACTATACTACATTGAGAAACGCTTAAAACAAAAATTAGTTATGATCGTTTGAAAAATGATGCATTAGTGTATGTTGAGTTTCCATGTACACTCAACATTGCTTCCAAAAACATTTTGACAAAAATTTTTTCGAAAAATTTCAAAATAATTTAGCAAAAAGTAGATGTTTTTAGATTCCTTTTTTCAAGGCAAAGACGATGGACAATGTTATTCAACGAAAAAATTAATTCTTCAGGGTGAAAATCGAGGATATAAGTGTGAACTTATATCAGTTGATATCTCGGTGCATTTTTAAGCTAGCGCAAATCTGTTAACACAGATCAACGCAGCTTAAAAATCCGCATCGAATGCACTATACTACATTGAGAAACGCTTAATACAAAAATTAGTTATGATCGTTTGAAAAATGATGCATTAGTGTATGTTGAGTTTCCATGTACACTCAACATTGCTTCCAAAAACATTTTGACAAAAATTTTTTCGAAAAATTTCAAAATAATTTAGCAAAAAGTAGATGTTTTTAGATTCCTTTTTTCAAGGCAAAGACGATGGACAATGTTATTCAACGAAAAAATTAATTCTTCAGGGTGAAAATCGAGGATATAAGTGTGAACTTATATCAGTTGATATCTCGGTGTATTTTTAAGCTAGCGCAAATCTGTTAACACAGATCAACGCAGCTTAAAAATCCGCATCGAATGCACTATACTACATTGAGAAACGCTTAATACAAAATTTAGTTATGATCGTTTGAAAAATGATGCATTAGTGTATGTTGAGTTTCCATGTACACTCAACATTGCTTCCAAAAACATTTTGACAAAAATTTTTTCGAAAAATTTCAAAATAATTTAGCAAAAAGTAGATGTTTTTAGATTCCTTTTTTCAAGGCAAAGACGATGGACAATGTTATTCAACGAAAAAATTAATTCTTCAGGGTGAAAATCGAGGATATAAGTGTGAACTTATATCAGTTGATATCTCGGTGCATTTTTAAGCTAGCGCAAATCTGTTAACACAGATCAACGCAGCTTAAAAATCCGCATCGAATGCACTATACTACATTGAGAAACGCTTAATACAAAAATTAGTTATGATCGTTTGAAAAATGATGCATTAGTGTATGTTGAGTTTCCATGTACACTCAACATTGCTTCCAAAAACATTTTGACAAAAATTTTTTCGAAAAATTTCAAAATAATTTAGCAAAAAGTAGATGTTTTTAGATTCCTTTTTTCAAGGCAAAGACGATGAACAATGTTATTCAACGAAAAAATTAATTCTTCAGGGTGAAAATCGAGGATATAAGTGTGAACTTATATCAGTTGATATCTCGGTGCATTTTTAAGCTAGCGCAAATCTGTTAACACAGATCAACGCAGCTTAAAAATCCGCATCGAATGCACTATACTACATTGAGAAACGCTTAAAACAAAAATTAGTTATGATCGTTTGAAAAATGATGCATTAGTGTATGTTGAGTTTCCATGTACACTCAACATTGCTTCCAAAAACATTTTGACAAAAATTTTTTCGAAAAATTTCAAAATAATTTAGCAAAAAGTAGATGTTTTTAGATTCCTTTTTTCAAGGCAAAGACGATGGACAATGTTATTCAACGAAAAAATTAATTCTTCAGGGTGAAAATCGAGGATATAAGTGTGAACTTATATCAGTTGATATCTCGGTGCATTTTTAAGCTAGCGCAAATCTGATAACACAGATCAACGCAGCTTAAAAATCCGCATCGAATGCACTATACTACATTGAGAAACGCTTAAAACAAAAATTAGTTATGATCGTTTGAAAAATGATGCATTAGTGTATGTTGAGTTTCCATGTACACTCAACATTGCTTCCAAAAACATTTTGACAAAAATTTTTTCGAAAAATTTCAAAATAATTTAGCAAAAAGTAGATGTTTTTAGATTCCTTTTTTCAAGGCAAAGACGATGGACAATGTTATTCAACGAAAAAATTAATTCTTCAGGGTGAAAATCGAGGATATAAGTGTGAACTTATATCAGTTGATATCTCTCGGTGCATTTTTAAGCTAGCGCAAATCTGTTAACACAGATCAACGCAGCTTAAAAATCCGCATCGAATGCACTATACTACATTGAGAAACGCTTAAAACAAAAATTAGTTATGATCGTTTGAAAAATGATGCATTAGTGTATGTTGAGTTTCCATGTACACTCAACATTGCTTCCAAAAACATTTTGACAAAAATTTTTTCGAAAAATTTCAAAATAATTTAGCAAAAAGTAGATGTTTTTAGATTCCTTTTTTCAAGGCAAAGACGATGGACAATGTTATTCAACGAAAAAATTAATTCTTCAGGGTGAAAATCGAGGATATAAGTGTGAACTTATATCAGTTGATATCTCGGTGTATTTTTAAGCTAGCGCAAATCTGTTAACACAGATCAACGCAGCTTAAAAATCCGCATCGAATGCACTATACTACATTGAGAAACGCTTAATACAAAATTTAGTTATGATCGTTTGAAAAATGATGCATTAGTGTATGTTGAGTTTCCATGTACACTCAACATTGCTTCCAAAAACATTTTGACAAAAATTTTTTCGAAAAATTTCAAAATAATTTAGCAAAAAGTAGATGTTTTTAGATTCCTTTTTTCAAGGCAAAGACGATGGACAATGTTATTCAACGAAAAAATTAATTCTTCAGGGTGAAAATCGAGGATATAAGTGTGAACTTATATCAGTTGATATCTCGGTGCATTTTTAAGCTAGCGCAAATCTGTTAACACAGATCAACGCAGCTTAAAAATCCGCATCGAATGCACTATACTACATTGAGAAACGCTTAATACAAAAATTAGTTATGATCGTTTGAAAAATGATGCATTAGTGTATGTTGAGTTTCCATGTACACTCAACATTGCTTCCAAAAACATTTTGACAAAAATTTTTTCGAAAAATTTCAAAATAATTTAGCAAAAAGTAGATGTTTTTAGATTCCTTTTTTCAAGGCAAAGACGATGAACAATGTTATTCAACGAAAAAATTAATTCTTCAGGGTGAAAATCGAGGATATAAGTGTGAACTTATATCAGTTGATATCTCGGTGCATTTTTAAGCTAGCGCAAATCTGTTAACACAGATCAACGCAGCTTAAAAATCCGCATCGAATGCACTATACTACATTGAGAAACGCTTAATACAAAAATTAGTTATGATCGTTTGAAAAATGATGCATTAGTGTATGTTGAGTTTCCATGTACACTCAACATTGCTTCCAAAAACATTTTGACCAAAATTTTTTCGAAAAATTTCAAAATAATTTAGCAAAAAGTAGATGTTTTTAGATTCCTTTTTTCAAGGCAAAGACGATGGACAATGTTATTTAACGAAAAAATTAATTCTTCAGGGTGAAAATCGAGGATATAAGTGTGAACTTATATCAGTTGATATCTCTCGGTGCATTTTTAAGCTAGCGCAAATCTGTTAACACAGATCAACGCAGCTTAAACATCCGCATCGAATGCACTATACTACATTGAGAAACGCTTAAAACAAAAATTAGTTATGATCGTTTGAAAAATGATGCATTAGTGTATGTTGAGTTTCCATGTACACTCAACATTGCTTCCAAAAACATTTTGACAAAAATTTTTTCGAAAAATTTCAAAATAATTTAGCAAAAAGTAGATGTTTTTAGATTCCTTTTTTCAAGGCAAAGACGATGGACAATGTTATTCAACGAAAAAATTAATTCTTCAGGGTGAAAATCGAGGATATAAGTGTGAACTTATATCAGTTGATATCTCTCGGTGCATTTTTAAGCTAGCGCAAATCTGTTAACACAGATCAACGCAGCTTAAAAATCCGCATCGAATGCACTATACTACATTGAGAAACGCTTAAAACAAAAATTAGTTATGATCGTTTGAAAAATGATGCATTAGTGTATGTTGAGTTTCCATGTACACTCAACATTGCTTCCAAAAACATTTTGACAAAAATTTTTTCGAAAAATTTCAAAATAATTTAGCAAAAAGTAGATGTTTTTAGATTCCTTTTTTCAAGGCAAAGACGATGGACAATGTTATTCAACGAAAAAATTAATTCTTCAGGGTGAAAATCGAGGATATAAGTGTGAACTTATATCAGTTGATATCTCGGTGGATTTTTAAGCTAGCGCAAATCTGATAACACAGATCGACGCAGCTTAAAAATCCGCACCGAATGCACTATACTACATTGAGAAACGCTTAAAACAAAAATTAGTTATGATCGTTTGAAAAATGATGCATTAGTGTATGTTGAGTTTCCATGTACACTCAACATTGCTTCCAAAAACATTTTGACAAAAATTTTTTCGAAAAATTTCAAAATAATTTAGCAAAAAGTAGATGTTTTTAGATTCCTTTTCTCAAGGCAAAGACGATGGACAATGTTATTCAACGAAAAAATTAATTCTTCAGGGTGAAAATCGAGGATATAAGTGTGAACTTATATCAGTTGATATCTCTCGGTGCATTTTTAAGCTAGCGCAAATCTGATAACACAGATCAACGCAGCTTAAAAATCCGCATCGAATGCACTATACTACATTGAGAAACGCTTAAAACAAAAATTAGTTATGATCGTTTGAAAAATGATGCATTAGTGTATGTTGAGTTTCCATGTACACTCAACATTGCTTCCAAAAACATTTTGACAAAAATTTTTTCGAAAAATTTCAAAATAATTTAGCAAAAAGTAGATGTTTTTAGATTCCTTTTTTCAAGGCAAAGACGATGGACAATGTTATTCAACGAAAAAATTAATTCTTCAGGGTGAAAATCGAGGATATAAGTGTGAACTTATATCAGTTGATATCTCGGTGTATTTTTAAGCTAGCGCAAATCTGTTAACACAGATCAACGCAGCTTAAAAATCCGCATCGAATGCACTATACTACATTGAGAAACGCTTAAAACAAAAATTAGTTATTATCGTTTGAAAAATGATGCATTAGTGTATGTTGAGTTTCCATGTACACTCAACATTGCTTCCAAAAACATTTTGACAAAAATTTTTTCGAAAAATTTCAAAATAATTTAGCAAAAAGTAGATGTTTTTAGATTCCTTTTTTCAAGGCAAAGACGATGGACAATGTTATTCAACGAAAAAATTAATTCTTCAGGGTGAAAATCGAGGATATAAGTGTGAACTTATATCAGTTGATATCTCTCGGTGCATTTTTAAGCTAGCGCAAATCTGTTAACACAGATCAACGCAGCTTAAAAATCCGCATCGAATGCACTATACTACATTGAGAAACGCTTAAAACAAAAATTAGTTATGATCGTTTGAAAAATGATGCATTAGTGTATGTTGAGTTTCCATGTACACTCAACATTGCTTCCAAAAACATTTTGACAAAAATTTTTTCGAAAAATTTCAAAATAATTTAGCAAAAAGTAGATGTTTTTAGATTCCTTTTTTCAAGTCAAAGACGATGGACAATGTTATTCAACGAAAAAATTAATTCTTCAGGGTGAAAATCGAGGATATAAGTGTGAACTTATATCAGTTGATATCTCTCGGTGCATTTTTAAGCTAGCGCAAATCTGTTAACACAGATCAACGCAGCTTAAAAATCCGCATCGAATGCACTATACTACATTGAGAAACGCTTAATACAAAAATTAGTTATGATCGTTTGAAAAATGATGCATTAGTGTATGTTGAGTTTCCATGTACACTCAACATTGCTTCCAAAAACATTTTGACAAAAATTTTTTCGAAAAATTTCAAAATAATTTAGCAAAAAGTAGATGTTTTTAGATTCCTTTTTTCAAGGCAAAGACGATGGACAATGTTATTCAACGAAAAAATTAATTCTTCAGGGTGAAAATCGAGGATATAAGTGTGAACTTATATCAGTTGATATCTCTCGGTGCATTTTTAAGCTAGCGCAAATCTGTTAACACAGATCAACGCAGCTTAAAAATCCGCATCGAATGCACTATACTACATTGAGAAACGCTTAAAACAAAAATTAGTTATGATCGTTTGAAAAATGATGCATTAGTGTATGTTGAGTTTCCATGTACACTCAACATTGCTTCCAAAAACATTTTGACAAAAATTTTTTCGAAAAATTTCAAAATAATTTAGCAAAAAGTAGATGTTTTTAGATTCCTTTTTTCAAGGCAAAGACGATGGATGATGTTATTCAACGAAAAAATTAATTCTTCAGGGTGAAAATCGAGGATATAAGTGTGAACTTATATCAGTTGATATCTCTCGGTGCATTTTTAAGCTAGCGCAAATCTGTTAACACAGATCAACGCAGCTTAAAAATCCGCATCGAATGCACTATACTACATTGAGAAACGCTTAAAACAAAAATTAGTTATGATCGTTTGAAAAATGATGCATTAGTGTATGTTGAGTTTCCATGTACACTCAACATTGCTTCCAAAAACATTTTGACAAAAATTTTTTCGAAAATTTTCAAAATAATTTAGCAAAAAGTAGATGTTTTTTGATTCCTTTTTTCAAGGCAAAGACGATGGACAATGTTATTCAACGAAAAAATTAATTCTTCAGGGTGAAAATCGAGGATATAAGTGTGAACTTATATCAGTTGATATCTCGGTGTATTTTTAAGCTAGCGCAAATCAGTTAACACAGATCAACGCAGCTTAAAAATCCGCATCGAATGCACTATACTACATTGAGAAACGCTTAATACAAAATTTAGTTATGATCGTTTGAAAAATGATGCATTAGTGTATGTTGAGTTTCCATGTACACTCAACATTGCTTCCAAAAACATTTTGACAAAAATTTTTTCGAAAAATTTCAAAATAATTTAGCAAAAAGTAGATGTTTTTAGATTCCTTTTTTCAAGGCAAAGACGATGGACAATGTTATTCAACGAAAAAATTAATTCTTCAGGGTGAAAATCGAGGATATAAGTGTGAACTTATATCAGTTGATATCTCGGTGCATTTTTAAGCTAGCGCAAATCTGATAACACAGATCAACGCAGCTTAAAAATCCGCATCGAATGAACTATACTACATTGAGAAACGCTTAAAACAAAAATTAGTTATGATCGTTTGAAAAATGATGCATTAGTGTATGTTGAGTTTCCATGTACACTCAACATTGCTTCCAAAAACATTTTGACAAAAATTTTTTCGAAAAATTTCAAAATAATTTAGCAAAAAGTAGATGTTTTTAGATTCCTTTTTTCAAGGCAAAGACGATGGACAATGTTATTCAACGAAAAAATTAATTCTTCAGGGTGAAAATCGAGGATATAAGTGTGAACTTATATCAGTTGATATCTCGGTGCATTTTTAAGCTAGCGCAAATCTGTTAACACAGATCAACGCAGCTTAAAAATCCGCATCGAATGCACTATACTACATTGAGAAACGCTTAATACAAAATTTAGTTATGATCGTTTGAAAAATGATGCATTAGTGTATGTTGAGTTTCCATGTACACTCAACATTGCTTCCAAAAACATTTTGACAAAAATTTTTTCGAAAAATTTCAAAATAATTTAGCAAAAAGTAGATGTTTTTAGATTCCTTTGTTCAAGGCAAAGACGATGGACAATGTTATTCAACGAAAAAATTAATTCTTCAGGGTGAAAATCGAGGATATAAGTGTGAACTTATATCAGTTGATATCTCTCGGTGCATTTTTAAGCTAGCGCAAATCTGTTAACACAGATCAACGCAGCTTAAAAATCCGCATCGAATGCACTATACTACATTGAGAAACGCTTAAAACAAAAATTAGTTATGATCGTTTGAAAAATGATGCATTAGTGTATGTTGAGTTTCCATGTACACTCAACATTGCTTCCAAAAACATTTTGACAAAAATTTTTTCGAAAAATTTCAAAATAATTTAGCAAAAAGTAGATGTTTTTTGATTCCTTTTTTCAAGGCAAAGACGATGGACAATGTTATTCAACGAAAAAATTAATTCTTCAGGGTGAAAATCGAGGATATAAGTGTGAACTTATATCAGTTGATATCTCGGTGTATTTTTAAGCTAGCGCAAATCTGTTAACACAGATCAACGCAGCTTAAAAATCCGCATCGAATGCACTATACTACATTGAGAAACGCTTAATACAAAACTTAGTTATGATCGTTTGAAAAATGATGCATTAGTGTATGTTGAGTTTCCATGTACACTCAACATTGCTTCCAAAAACATTTTGACAAAAATTTTTTCGAAAAATTTCAAAATAATTTAGCAAAAAGTAGATGTTTTTAGATTCCTTTTTTCAAGGCAAAGACGATGGACAATGTTATTCAACGAAAAAATTAATTCTTCAGGGTGAAAATCGAGGATATAAGTGTGAACTTATATCAGTTGATATCTCGGTGCATTTTTAAGCTAGCGCAAATCTGATAACACAGATCAACGCAGCTTAAAAATCCGCATCGAATGAACTATACTACATTGAGAAACGCTTAAAACAAAAATTAGTTATGATCGTTTGAAAAATGATGCATTAGTGTATGTTGAGTTTCCATGTACACTCAACATTGCTTCCAAAAACATTTTGACAAAAATTTTTTCGAAAAATTTCAAAATAATTTAGCAAAAAGTAGATGTTTTTAGATTCCTTTTTTCAAGGCAAAGACGATGGACAATGTTATTCAACGAAAAAATTAATTCTTCAGGGTGAAAATCGAGGATATAAGTGTGAACTTATATCAGTTGATATCTCTCGGTGCATTTTTAAGCTAGCGCAAATCTGTTAACACAGATCAACGCAGCTTAAAAATCCGCATCGAATGCACTATACTACATTGAGAAACGCTTAAAACAAAAATTAGTTATGATCGTTTGAAAAATGATGCATTAGTGTATGTTGAGTTTCCATGTACACTCAACATTGCTTCCAAAAACATTTTGACAAAAATTTTTTCGAAAAATTTCAAAATAATTTAGCAAAAAGTAGATGTTTTTAGATTCCTTTTTTCAAGGCAAAGACGATGGACAATGTTATTCAACGAAAAAATTAATTCTTCAGGGTGAAAATCGAGGATATAAGTGTGAACTTATATCAGTTGATATCTCTCGGTGCATTTTTAAGCTAGCGCAAATCTGTTAACACAGATCAACGCAGCTTAAAAATCCGCATCGAATGCACTATACTACATTGAGAAACGCTTAAAACAAAAATTAGTTATGATCGTTTGAAAAATGATGCATTAGTGTATGTTGAGTTTCCATGTACACTCAACATTGCTTCCAAAAACATTTTGACAAAAATTTTTTCGAAAAATTTCAAAATAATTTAGCAAAAAGTAGATGTTTTTAGATTCCTTTTTTCAAGGCAAAGACGATGGACAATGTTATTCAACGAAAAAATTAATTCTTCAGGGTGAAAATCGAGGATATAAGTGTGAACTTATATCAGTTGATATCTCGGTGTATTTTTAAGCTAGCGCAAATCTGTTAACACAGATCAACGCAGCTTAAAAATCCGCATCGAATGCACTATACTACATTGAGAAACGCTTAATACAAAATTTAGTTATGATCGTTTGAAAAATGATGCATTAGTGTATGTTGAGTTTCCATGTACACTCAACATTGCTTCCAAAAACATTTTGACAAAAATTTTTTCGAAAAATTTCAAAATAATTTAGCAAAAAGTAGATGTTTTTAGATTCCTTTGTTCAAGGCAAAGACGATGGACAATGTTATTCAACGAAAAAATTAATTCTTCAGGGTGAAAATCGAGGATATAAGTGTGAACTTATATCAGTTGATATCTCTCGGTGCATTTTTAAGCTAGCGCAAATCTGTTAACACAGATCAACGCAGCTTAAAAATCCGCATCGAATGCACTATACTACATTGAGAAACGCTTAAAACAAAAATTAGTTATGATCGTTTGAAAAATGATGCATTAGTGTATGTTGAGTTTCCATGTACACTCAACATTGCTTCCAAAAACATTTTGACAAAAATTTTTTCGAAATATTTCAAAATAATTTAGCAAAAAGTAGATGTTTTTTGATTCCTTTTTTCAAGGCAAAGACGATGGACAATGTTATTCAACGAAAAAATTAATTCTTCAGGGTGAAAATCGAGGATATAAGTGTGAACTTATATCAGTTGATATCTCGGTGTATTTTTAAGCTAGCGCAAATCTGTTAACACAGATCAACGCAGCTTAAAAATCCGCATCGAATGCACTATACTACATTGAGAAACGCTTAATACAAAACTTAGTTATGATCGTTTGAAAAATGATGCATTAGTGTATGTTGAGTTTCCATGTACACTCAACATTGCTTCCAAAAACATTTTGACAAAAATTTTTTCGAAAAATTTCAAAATAATTTAGCAAAAAGTAGATGTTTTTAGATTCCTTTTTTCAAGGCAAAGACGATGGACAATGTTATTCAACGAAAAAATTAATTCTTCAGGGTGAAAATCGAGGATATAAGTGTGAACTTATATCAGTTGATATCTCGGTGCATTTTTAAGCTAGCGCAAATCTGATAACACAGATCAACGCAGCTTAAAAATCCGCATCGAATGAACTATACTACATTGAGAAACGCTTAAAACAAAAATTAGTTATGATCGTTTGAAAAATGATGCATTAGTGTATGTTGAGTTTCCATGTACACTCAACATTGCTTCCAAAAACATTTTGACAAAAATTTTTTCGAAAAATTTCAAAATAATTTAGCAAAAAGTAGATGTTTTTAGATTCCTTTTTTCAAGGCAAAGACGATGGACAATGTTATTCAACGAAAAAATTAATTCTTCAGGGTGAAAATCGAGGATATAAGTGTGAACTTATATCAGTTGATATCTCTCGGTGCATTTTTAAGCTAGCGCAAATCTGTTAACACAGATCAACGCAGCTTAAAAATCCGCATCGAATGCACTATACTACATTGAGAAACGCTTAAAACAAAAATTAGTTATGATCGTTTGAAAAATGATGCATTAGTGTATGTTGAGTTTCCATGTACACTCAACATTGCTTCCAAAAACATTTTGACAAAAATTTTTTCGAAAAATTTCAAAATAATTTAGCAAAAAGTAGATGTTTTTAGATTCCTTTTTTCAAGGCAAAGACGATGGACAATGTTATTCAACGAAAAAATTAATTCTTCAGGGTGAAAATCGAGGATATAAGTGTGAACTTATATCAGTTGATATCTCGGTGTATTTTTAAGCTAGCGCAAATCTGTTAACACAGATCAACGCAGCTTAAAAATCCGCATCGAATGCACTATACTACATTGAGAAACGCTTAATACAAAATTTAGTTATGATCGTTTGAAAAATGATGCATTAGTGTATGTTGAGTTTCCATGTACACTCAACATTGCTTCCAAAAACATTTTGACAAAAATTTTTTCGAAAAATTTCAAAATAATTTAGCAAAAAGTAGATGTTTTTAGATTCCTTTTTTCAAGGCAAAGACGATGGACAATGTTATTCAACGAAAAAATTAATTCTTCAGGGTGAAAATCGAGGATATAAGTGTGAACTTATATCAGTTGATATCTCGGTGTATTTTTAAGCTAGCGCAAATCTGTTAACACAGATCAACGCAGCTTAAAAATCCGCATCGAATGCACTATACTACATTGAGAAACGCTTAATACAAAATTTAGTTATGATCGTTTGAAAAATGATGCATTAGTGTATGTTGAGTTTCCATGTACACTCAACATTGCTTCCAAAAACATTTTGACAAAAATTTTTTCGAAAAATTTCAAAATAATTTAGCAAAAAGTAGATGTTTTTAGATTCCTTTTTTCAAGGCAAAGACGATGGACAATGTTATTCAACGAAAAAATTAATTCTTCAGGGTGAAAATCGAGGATATAAGTGTGAACTTATATCAGTTGATATCTCTCGGTGCATTTTTAAGCTAGCGCAAATCTGTTAACACAGATCAACGCAGCTTAAAAATCCGCATCGAATGCACTATACTACATTGAGAAACGCTTAATACAAAATTTAGTTATGATCGTTTGAAAAATGATGCATTAGTGTATGTTGAGTTTCCATGTACACTCAACATTGCTTCCAAAAACATTTTGACAAAAATTTTTTCGAAAAATTTCAAAATAATTTAGCAAAAAGTAGATGTTTTTAGATTCCTTTTTTCAAGGCAAAGACGATGGACAATGTTATTCAACGAAAAAATTAATTCTTCAGGGTGAAAATTGAGGATATAAGTATGAACTTATATCAGTTGATATCTCGGTGCATTTTTAAGCTAGCGCAAATCTGTTAACACAGATCAACGCAGCTTAAAAATCCGCATCGAATGCACTATACTACATTGAGAAACGCTCAAAACAAAAATTAGTTATGATCGTTTGAAAAATGATGCATTAGTGTATGTTGAGTTTCCATGTACACTCAACATTGCTTCCAAAAACATTTTGACAAAAATTTTTTCGAAAAATTTCAAAATAATTTAGCAAAAAGTAGATGTTTTTAGATTCCTTTTTTTCAAGGCAAAGACGATGGACAATGTTATTCAACGAAAAAATTAATTCTTCAGGGTGAAAATCGAGGATATAAGTGTGAACTTATATCAGTTGATATCTCGGTGCATTTTTAAGCTAGCGCAAATCTGATAACACAGATCAACGCAGCTTAAAAATCCGCATCGAATGCACTATACTACATTGAGAAACGCTTAATACAAAAATTAGTTATGATCGTTTGAAAAATGATGCATTAGTGTATGTTGAGTTTCCATGTACACTCAACATTGCTTCCAAAAACATTTTGACAAAAATTTTTTCGAAAAATTTCAAAATAATTTAGCAAAAAGTAGATGTTTTTAGATTCCTTTTTTTCAAGGCAAAGACGATGGACAATGTTATTCAACGAAAAAATTGATTCTTCAGGGTGAAAATCGAGGATATAAGTGTGAACTTATATCAGTTGATATCTCGGTGCAATTTTAAGCTAGCGCAAATCTGATAACACAGATCGACGCAGCTTAAAAATCCGCATCGAATGCACTATACTACATTGAGAAACGCTTAATACAAAAATTAGTTATGATCGTTTGAAACATGATGCATTGCTTCAACATTGCTTCCAAAAACATTTTGACAAAAATTTTTTCGAAAAATTTCAAAATAATTTAGCAAAAAGTAGATGTTTTTAGATTCCTTTTTTCAAGGCAAAGACGATGGACAATGTTATTCAACGAAAAAATTAATTCTTCAGGGTGAAAATCGAGGATATAAGTGTGAACTTATATCAGTTGATATCTCGGTGCATTTTTAAGCTAGCGCAAATCTGATAACACAGATCGACGCAGCTTAAAAATCCGCATCGAATGCACTATACTACATTGAGAAACGCTTAATACAAAAATTAGTTATGATCGTTTGAAACATGATGCATTGCTTCAACATTGCTTCCAAAAACATTTTGACAAAAATTTTTTCGAAAAATTTCAAAATAATTTAGCAAAAAGTAGATGTTTTTAGATTCCTTTTTTCAAGGCAAAGACGATGGACAATGTTATTCAACGAAAAAATTAATTCTTCAGGGTGAAAATCGAGGATATAAGTGTGAACTTATATCAGTTGATATCTCGGTGCATTTTTAAGCTAGCGCAAATCTGATAACACAGATCGACGCAGCTTAAAAATCCGCATCGAATGCACTATACTACATTGAAAAACGCTTAATACAAAAATTAGTTATGATCGTTTGAAACATGATGCATTGCTTCAACATTGCTTCCAAAAACATTTTGACAAAAATTTTTTCGAAAAATTTCAAAATAATTTAGCAAAAAGTAGATGTTTTTGATGCATTGCTTCAACATTGCTTCCAAAAACATTTTGACAAAAATTTTTTCGAAAAATTTCAAAATAATTTAGCAAAAAGTAGATGTTTTTTAGATTCCTTTTTTCAAGGCAAAGACGATGGACAATGTCATTCAACGAAAAAATTAATTCTTCAGGGTGAAAATCGAGGATATAAGTGTGAACTTATATCAGTTGATATCTCGGTGCATTTTTAAGCTAGCGCAAATCTGATAACACAGATCGACGCAGCTTAAAAATCCGCATCGAATGCACTATACTACATTGAGAAACGCTCAAAACAAAAATTAGTTATGATCGTTTGAAAAATGATGCATTAGTGTATGTTGAGTTTCCATGTACACTCAACATTGCTTCCAAAAACATTTTGACAAAAATTTTTTCGAGAAATTTCAAAATAATTTAGCAAAAAGTAGATGTTTTTAGATTCCTTTTTTTCAAGGCAAAGACGATGGACAATGTTATTCAACGAAAAAATTAATTCTTCAGGGTGAAAATCGAGGATATAAGTGTGAACTTATATCAGTTGATATCTCGGTGCATTTTTAAGCTAGCGCAAATCTGTTAACACAGATCAACGCAGCTTAAAAATCCGCATCGAATGCACTATACTACATTGAGAAACGCTTAATACAAAAATTAGTTATGATCGTTTGAAAAATGATGCATTAGTGTATGTTGAGTTTCCATGTACACTCAACATTGCTTCCAAAAACATTTTGACAAAAATTTTTTCGAAAAATTTCAAAATAATTTAGCAAAAAGTAGATGTTTTTAGATTCCTTTTTTCAAGGCAAAGACGATGGACAATGTTATTCAACGAAAAAATTAATTCTTCAGGGTGAAAATCGAGGATATAAGTGTGAACTTATATCAGTTGATATCTCGGTGTATTTTTAAGCTAGCGCAAATCTGTTAACACAGATCAACGCAGCTTAAAAATCCGCATCGAATGCACTATACTACATTGAGAAACGCTTAATACAAAATTTAGTTATGATCGTTTGAAAAATGATGCATTAGTGTATGTTGAGTTTCCATGTACACTCAACATTGCTTCCAAAAACATTTTGACAAAAATTTTTTCGAAAAATTTCAAAATAATTTAGCAAAAAGTAGATGTTTTTAGATTCCTTTTTTCAAGGCAAAGACGATGGACAATGTTATTCAACGAAAAAATTAATTCTTCAGGGTGAAAATCGAGGATATAAGTGTGAACTTATATCAGTTGATATCTCGGTGCATTTTTAAGCTAGCGCAAATCTGTTAACACAGATCAACGCAGCTTAAAAATCCGCATCGAATGCACTATACTACATTGAGAAACGCTTAATACAAAATTTAGTTATGATCGTTTGAAAAATGATGCATTAGTGTATGTTGAGTTTCCATGTACACTCAACATTGCTTCCAAAAACATTTTGACAAAAATTTTTTCGAAAAATTTCAAAATAATTTAGCAAAAAGTAGATGTTTTTAGATTCCTTTTTTCAAGGCAAAGACGATGGACAATGTTATTCAACGAAAAAATTAATTCTTCAGGGTGAAAATCGAGGATATAAGTGTGAACTTATATCAGTTGATATCTCGGTGCATTTTTAAGCTAGCGCAAATCTATTAACACAGATCAACGCAGCTTAAAAATCCGCATCGAATGCACTATACTACATTGAGAAACGCTTAAAACAAAAATTAGTTATGATCGTTTGAAAAATGATGCATTAGTGTATGTTGAGTTTCCATGTACACTCAACATTGCTTCCAAAAACATTTTGACAAAAATTTTTTCGAAAAATTTCAAAATAATTTAGCAAAAAGTAGATGTTTTTAGATTCCTTTTTTCAAGGCAAAGACGATGGACAATGTTATTCAACGAAAAAATTAATTCTTCAGGGTGAAAATCGAGGATATAAGTGTGAACTTATATCAGTTGATATCTCGGTGTATTTTTAAGCTAGCGCAAATCTGTTAACACAGATCAACGCAGCTTAAAAATCCGCATCGAATGCACTATACTACATTGAGAAACGCTTAATACAAAATTTAGTTATGATCGTTTGAAAAATGATGCATTAGTGTATGTTGAGTTTCCATGTACACTCAACATTGCTTCCAAAAACATTTTGACAAAAATTTTTTCGAAACATTTCAAAATAATTTAGCAAAAAGTAGATGTTTTTAGATTCCTTTTTTCAAGGCAAAGACGATGGACAATGTTATTCAACGAAAAAATTAATTCTTCAGGGTGAAAATTGAGGATATAAGTGTGAACTTATTTCAGTTGATATCTCGGTGCATTTTTAAGCTAGCGCAAATCTGTTAACACAGATCAACGCAGCTTAAAAATCCGCATCGAATGCACTATACTACATTGAGAAACGCTCAAAACAAAAATTAGTTATGATCGTTTGAAAAATGATGCATTAGTGTATGTTGAGTTTCCATGTACACTCAACATTGCTTCCAAAAACATTTTGACAAAAATTTTTTCGAAAAATTTCAAAATAATTTAGCAAAAAGTAGATGTTTTTAGATTCCTTTTTTTCAAGGCAAAGACGATGGACAATGTTATTCAACGAAAAAATTAATTCTTCAGGGTGAAAATCGAGGATATAAGTGTGAACTTATATCAGTTGATATCTCGGTGCATTTTTAAGCTAGCACAAATCTGATAACACAGATCGACGCAGCTTAAAAATCCGCATCGAATGCACTATACTACATTGAGAAACGCTCAAAACAAAAATTAGTTATGATCGTTTGAAACATGATGCATTGCTTCAACATTGCTTCCAAAAACATTTTGACAAAAATTTTTTCGAAAAATTTCAAAATAATTTAGCAAAAAGTAGATGTTTTTAGATTCCTTTTTTCAAGGCAAAGACGATGGACAATGTTATTCAACGAAAAAATTAATTCTTCAGGGTGAAAATCGAGGATATAAGTGTGAACTTATATCAGTTGATATCTCGGTGCATTTTTAAGCTAGCGCAAATCTGATAACACAGATCGACGCAGCTTAAAAATCCGCATCGAATGCACTATACTACATTGAGAAACGCTTAATACAAAAATTAGTTATGATCGTTTGAAACATGATGCATTGCTTCAACATTGCTTCCAAAAACATTTTGACAAAAATTTTTTCGAAAAATTTCAAAATAATTTAGCAAAAAGTAGATGTTTTTGATGCATTGCTTCAACATTGCTTCCAAAAACATTTTGACAAAAATTTTTTCGAAAAATTTCAAAATAATTTAGCAAAAAGTAGATGTTTTTAGATTCCTTTTTTCAAGGCAAAGACGATGGACAATGTCATTCAACGAAAAAATTAATTCTTCAGGGTGAAAATCGAGGATATAAGTGTGAACTTATATCAGTTGATATCTCGGTGCATTTTTAAGCTAGCGCAAATCTGATAACACAGATCGACGCAGCTTAAAAATCCGCATCGAATGCACTATACTACATTGAGAAACGCTCAAAACAAAAATTAGTTATGATCGTTTGAAAAATGATGCATTAGTGTATGTTGAGTTTCCATGTACACTCAACATTGCTTCCAAAAACATTTTGACAAAAATTTTTTCGAGAAATTTCAAAATAATTTAGCAAAAAGTAGATGTTTTTAGATTCCTTTTTTTCAAGGCAAAGACGATGGACAATGTTATTCAACGAAAAAATTAATTCTTCAGGGTGAAAATCGAGGATATAAGTGTGAACTTATATCAGTTGATATCTCGGTGCATTTTTAAGCTAGCGCAAATCTGATAACACAGATCAACGCAGCTTAAAAATCCGCATCGAATGCACTATACTACATTGAGAAACGCTCAAAACAAAAATTAGTTATGATCGTTTGAAAAATGATGCATTGCTTCAACATTGCTTCCAAAAACATTTTGACAAAAATTTTTTCGAGAAATTTCAAAATAATTTAGCAAAAAGTAGATGTTTTTAGATTCCTTTTTTCAAGGCAAAGACGATGGACAATGTTATTCAACGAAAAAATTAATTCTTCAGGGTGAAAATCGAGGATATAAGTGTGAACTTATATCAGTTGATATCTCGGTGCAATTTTAAGCTAGCGCAAATCTGATAACACAGATCGACGCAGCTTAAAAATCCGCATCGAATGCACTATACTACATTGAGAAACGCTTAATACAAAAATTAGTTATGATCGTTTGAAACATGATGCATTGCTTCAACATTGCTTCCAAAAACATTTTGACAAAAATTTTTTCGAAAAATTTCAAAATAATTTAGCAAAAAGTAGATGTTTTTGATGCATTGCTTCAACATTGCTTCCAAAAACATTTTGACAAAAATTTTTTCGAAAAATTTCAAAATAATTTAGCAAAAAGTAGATGTTTTTAGATTCCTTTTTTCAAGGCAAAGACGATGGACAATGTCATTCAACGAAAAAATTAATTCTTCAGGGTGAAAATCGAGGATATAAGTGTGAACTTATATCAGTTGATATCTCGGTGCATTTTTAAGCTAGCGCAAATCTGATAACACAGATCGACGCAGCTTAAAAATCCGCATCGAATGCACTATACTACATTGAGAAACGCTCAAAACAAAAATTAGTTATGATCGTTTGAAAAATGATGCATTAGTGTATGTTGAGTTTCCATGTACACTCAACATTGCTTCCAAAAACATTTTGACAAAAATTTTTTCGAGAAATTTCAAAATAATTTAGCAAAAAGTAGATGTTTTTAGATTCCTTTTTTTCAAGGCAAAGACGATGGACAATGTTATTCAACGAAAAAATTAATTCTTCAGGGTGAAAATCGAGGATATAAGTGTGAACTTATATCAGTTGATATCTCGGTGCATTTTTAAGCTAGCGCAAATCTGATAACACAGATCAACGCAGCTTAAAAATCCGCATCGAATGCACTATACTACATTGAGAAACGCTCAAAACAAAAATTAGTTATGATCGTTTGAAAAATGATGCATTAGTGTATGTTGAGTTTCCATGTACACTCAACATTGCTTCCAAAAACATTTTGACAAAAATTTTTTCGAAAAATTTCAAAATAATTTAGCAAAAAGTAGATGTTTTTAGATTCCTTTTTTCAAGGCAAAGACGATGGACAATGTTATTCAACGAAAAAATTAATTCTTCAGGGTGAAAATCGAGGATATAAGTGTGAACTTATATCAGTTGATATCTCGGTGCATTTTTAAGCTAGCGCAAATCTGTTAACACAGATCAACGCAGCTTAAAAATCCGCATCGAATGCACTATACTACATTGAGAAACGCTTAATACAAAAATTAGTTATGATCGTTTGAAAAATGATGCATTAGTGTATGTTGAGTTTCCATGTACACTCAACATTGCTTCCAAAAACATTTTGACAAAAATTTTTTCGAAAAATTTCAAAATAATTTAGCAAAAAGTAGATGTTTTTAGATTCCTTTTTTCAAGGCAAAGACGATGGACAATGTTATTCAACGAAAAAATTAATTCTTCAGGGTGAAAATCGAGGATATAAGTGTGAACTTATATCAGTTGATATCTCGGTGTATTTTTAAGCTAGCGCAAATCTGTTAACACAGATCAACGCAGCTTAAAAATCCGCATCGAATGCACTATACTACATTGAGAAACGCTTAATACAAAATTTAGTTATGATCGTTTGAAAAATGATGCATTAGTGTATGTTGAGTTTCCATGTACACTCAACATTGCTTCCAAAAACATTTTGACAAAAATTTTTTCGAGAAATTTCAAAATAATTTAGCAAAAAGTAGATGTTTTTAGATTCCTTTTTTTCAAGGCAAAGACGATGGACAATGTTATTCAACGAAAAAATTAATTCTTCAGGGTGAAAATCGAGGATATAAGTGTGAACTTATATCAGTTGATATCTCGGTGCATTTTTAAGCTAGCGCAAATCTGATAACACAGATCAACGCAGCTTAAATATCCGCATCGAATGCACTATACTACATTGAGAAACGCTCAAAACAAAAATTAGTTATGATCGTTTGAAAAATGATGCATTGCTTCAACATTGCTTCCAAAAACATTTTGACAAAAATTTTTTCGAGAAATTTCAAAATAATTTAGCAAAAAGTAGATGTTTTTAGATTCCTTTTTTCAAGGCAAAGACGATGGACAATGTTATTCAACGAAAAAATTAATTCTTCAGGGTGAAAATCGAGGATATAAGTGTGAACTTATATCAGTTGATATCTCGGTGCAATTTTAAGCTAGCGCAAATCTGATAACACAGATCGACGCAGCTTAAAAATCCGCATCGAATGCACTATACTACATTGAGAAACGCTTAATACAAAAATTAGTTATGATCGTTTGAAACATGATGCATTGCTTCAACATTGCTTCCAAAAACATTTTGACAAAAATTTTTTCGAAAAATTTCAAAATAATTTAGCAAAAAGTAGATGTTTTTGATGCATTGCTTCAACATTGCTTCCAAAAACATTTTGACAAAAATTTTTTCGAAAAATTTCAAAATAATTTAGCAAAAAGTAGATGTTTTTAGATTCCTTTTTTCAAGGCAAAGACGATGGACAATGTCATTCAACGAAAAAATTAATTCTTCAGGGTGAAAATCGAGGATATAAGTGTGAACTTATATCAGTTGATATCTCGGTGCATTTTTAAGCTAGCGCAAATCTGATAACACAGATCGACGCAGCTTAAAAATCCGCATCGAATGCACTATACTACATTGAGAAACGCTCAAAACAAAAATTAGTTATGATCGTTTGAAAAATGATGCATTAGTGTATGTTGAGTTTCCATGTACACTCAACATTGCTTCCAAAAACATTTTGACAAAAATTTTTTCGAGAAATTTCAAAATAATTTAGCAAAAAGTAGATGTTTTTAGATTCCTTTTTTTCAAGGCAAAGACGATGGACAATGTTATTCAACGAAAAAATTAATTCTTCAGGGTGAAAATCGAGGATATAAGTGTGAACTTATATCAGTTGATATCTCGGTGCATTTTTAAGCTAGCGCAAATCTGATAACACAGATCAACGCAGCTTAAAAATCCGCATCGAATGCACTATACTACATTGAGAAACGCTCAAAACAAAAATTAGTTATGATCGTTTGAAAAATGATGCATTAGTGTATGTTGAGTTTCCATGTACACTCAACATTGCTTCCAAAAACATTTTGACAAAAATTTTTTCGAAAAATTTCAAAATAATTTAGCAAAAAGTAGATGTTTTTAGATTCCTTTTTTCAAGGCAAAGACGATGGACAATGTTATTCAACGAAAAAATTAATTCTTCAGGGTGAAAATCGAGGATATAAGTGTGAACTTATATCAGTTGATATCTCGGTGCATTTTTAAGCTAGCGCAAATCTGTTAACACAGATCAACGCAGCTTAAAAATCCGCATCGAATGCACTATACTACATTGAGAAACGCTTAATACAAAAATTAGTTATGATAGTTTGAAAAATGATGCATTAGTGTATGTTGAGTTTCCATGTACACTCAACATTGCTTCCAAAAACATTTTGACAAAAATTTTTTCGAAAAATTTCAAAATAATTTAGCAAAAAGTAGATGTTTTTAGATTCCTTTTTTCAAGGCAAAGACGATGGACAATGTTATTCAACGAAAAAATTAATTCTTCAGGGTGAAAATCGAGGATATAAGTGTGAACTTATATCAGTTGATATCTCGGTGTATTTTTAAGCTAGCGCAAATCTGTTAACACAGATCAACGCAGCTTAAAAATCCGCATCGAATGCACTATACTACATTGAGAAACGCTTAATACAAAATTTAGTTATGATCGTTTGAAAAATGATGCATTAGTGTATGTTGAGTTTCCATGTACACTCAACATTGCTTCCAAAAACATTTTGACAAAAATTTTTTCGAAAAATTTCAAAATAATTTAGCAAAAAGTAGATGTTTTTAGATTCCTTTTTTCAAGGCAAAGACGATGGACAATGTTATTCAACGAAAAAATCAATTCTTCAGGGTGAAAATCGAGGATATAAGTGTGAACTTATATCAGTTGATATCTCGGTGCATTTTTAAGCTAGCGCAAATCTGTTAACACAGATCAACGCAGCTTAAAAATCCGCATCGAATGCACTATACTACATTGAGAAACGCTTAAAACAAAAATTAGTTATGATCGTTTGAAAAATGATGCATTAGTGTATGTTGAGTTTCCATGTACACTCAACATTGCTTCCAAAAACATTTTGACAAAAATTTTTTCGAAAAATTTCAAAATAATTTAGCAAAAAGTAGATGTTTTTAGATTCCTTTTTTCAAGGCAAAGACGATGGACAATGTTATTAAACGAAAAAATTAATTCTTCAGGGTGAAAATCGAGGATATAAGTGTGAACTTATATCAGTTGATATCTCGGTGTATTTTTAAGCTAGCGCAAATCTGTTAACACAGATCAACGCAGCTTAAAAATCCGCATCGAATGCACTATACTACATTGAGAAACGCTTAATACAAAATTTAGTTATGATCGTTTGAAAAATGATGCATTAGTGTATGTTGAGTTTCCATGTACACTCAACATTGCTTCCAAAAACATTTTGACAAAAATTTTTTCGAAAAATTTCAAAATAATTTAGCAAAAAGTAGATGTTTTTAGATTCCTTTTTTTCAAGGCAAAGACGATGGACAATGTTATTCAACGAAAAAATTAATTCTTCAGGGTGAAAATCGAGGATATAAGTGTGAACTTATATCAGTTGATATCTCGGTGCATTTTTAAGCTAGCGCAAATCTGATAACACAGATCAACGCAGCTTAAAAATCCGCATCGAATGCACTATACTACATTGAGAAACGCTCAAAACAAAAATTAGTTATGATCGTTTGAAAAATGATGCATTAGTGTATGTTGAGTTTCCATGTACACTCAACATTGCTTCCAAAAACATTTTGACAAAAATTTTTTCGAAAAATTTCAAAATAATTTAGCAAAAAGTAGATGTTTTTAGATTCCTTTTTTCAAGGCAAAGACGATGGACAATGTTATTCAACGAAAAAATTAATTCTTCAGGGTGAAAATCGAGGATATAAGTGTGAACTTATATCAGTTGATATCTCGGTGCATTTTTAAGCTAGCGCAAATCTGTTAACACAGATCAACGCAGCTTAAAAATCCGCATCGAATGCACTATACTACATTGAGAAACGCTTAATACAAAAATTAGTTATGATCGTTTGAAAAATGATGCATTAGTGTATGTTGAGTTTCCATGTACACTCAACATTGCTTCCAAAAACATTTTGACAAAAATTTTTTCGAAAAATTTCAAAATAATTTAGCAAAAAGTAGATGTTTTTAGATTCCTTTTTTCAAGGCAAAGACGATGGACAATGTTATTCAACGAAAAAATTAATTCTTCAGGGTGAAAATCGAGGATATATGTGTGAACTTATATCAGTTGATATCTCGGTGTATTTTTAAGCTAGCGCAAATCTGTTAACACAGATCAACGCAGCTTAAAAATCCGCATCGAATGCACTATACTACATTGAGAAACGCTTAATACAAAATTTAGTTATGATCGTTTGAAAAATGATGCATTAGTGTATGTTGAGTTTCCATGTACACTCAACATTGCTTCCAAAAACATTTTGACAAAATTTTTTTCGAAAAATTTCAAAATAATTTAGCAAAAAGTAGATGTTTTTAGATTCCTTTTTTCAAGGCAAAGACGATGGACAATGTTATTCAACGAAAAAATTAATTCTTCAGGGTGAAAATCGAGGATATAAGTGTGAACTTATATCAGTTGATATCTCGGTGCATTTTTAAGCTAGCGCAAATCTGTTAACACAGATCAACGCAGCTTAAAAATCCGCATCGAATGCACTATACTACATTGAGAAACGCTTAAAACAAAAATTAGTTATGATCGTTTGAAAAATGATGCATTAGTGTATGTTGAGTTTCCATGTACACTCAACATTGCTTCCAAAAACATTTTGACAAAAATTTTTTCGAAAAATTTCAAAATAATTTAGCAAAAAGTAGATGTTTTTAGATTCCTTTTTTCAAGGCAAAGACGATGGACAATGTTATTAAACGAAAAAATTAATTCTTCAGGGTGAAAATCGAGGATATAAGTGTGAACTTATATCAGTTGATATCTCGGTGTATTTTTAAGCTAGCGCAAATCTGTTAACACAGATCAACGCAGCTTAAAAATCCGCATCGAATGCACTATACTACATTGAGAAACGCTTAATACAAAATTTAGTTATGATCGTTTGAAAAATGATGCATTAGTGTATGTTGAGTTTCCATGTACACTCAACATTGCTTCCAAAAACATTTTGACAAAAATTTTTTCGAAAAATTTCAAAATAATTTAGCAAAAAGTAGATGTTTTTAGATTCCTTTTTTCAAGGCAAAGACGATGGACAATGTTATTCAACGAAAAAATTAATTCTTCAGGGTGAAAATCGAGGATATAAGTGTGAACTTATATCAGTTGATATCTCGGTGCAATTTTAAGCTAGCGCAAATCTGATAACACAGATCGACGCAGCTTAAAAATCCGCATCGAATGCACTATACTACATTGAGAAACGCTTAATACAAAAATTAGTTATGATCGTTTGAAAAATGATGCATTAGTGTATGTTGAGTTTCCATGTACACTCAACATTGCTTCCAAAAACATTTTGACAAAAATTTTTTCGAAAAATTTCAAAATAATTTAGCAAAAAGTAGATGTTTTTAGATTCCTTTTTTCAAGGCAAAGACGATGGACAATGTTATTCAACGAAAAAATTAATTCTTCAGGGTGAAAATCGAGGATATAAGTGTGAACTTATATCAGTTGATATCTCGGTGTATTTTTAAGCTAGCGCAAATCTGTTAACACAGATCAACGCAGCTTAAAAATCCGCATCGAATGCACTATACTACATTGAGAAACGCTTAATACAAAATTTAGTTATGATCGTTTGAAAAATGATGCATTAGTGTATGTTGAGTTTCCATGTACACTCAACATTGCTTCCAAAAACATTTTGACAAAAATTTTTTCGAAAAATTTCAAAATAATTTAGCAAAAAGTAGATGTTTTTAGATTCCTTTTTTCAAGGCAAAGACGATGGACAATGTTATTCAACGAAAAAATTAATTCTTCAGGGTGAAAATCGAGGATATAAGTGTGAACTTATATCAGTTGATATCTCGGTGCATTTTTAAGCTAGCGCAAATCTGTTAACACAGATCAACGCAGCTTAAAAATCCGCATCGAATGCACTATACTACATTGAGAAACGCTTAATACAAAATTTAGTTATGATCGTTTGAAAAATGATGCATTAGTGTATGTTGAGTTTCCATGTACACTCAACATTGCTTCCAAAAACATTTTGACAAAAATTTTTTCGAAAAATTTCAAAATAATTTAGCAAAAAGTAGATGTTTTTAGATTCCTTTTTTCAAGGCAAAGACGATGGACAATGTTATTCAACGAAAAAATTAATTCTTCAGGGTGAAAATCGAGGATATAAGTGTGAACTTATATCAGTTGATATCTCGGTGCATTTTTAAGCTAGCGCAAATCTGTTAACACAGATCAACGCAGCTTAAAAATCCGCATCGAATGCACTATACTACATTGAGAAACGCTTAATACAAAAATTAGTTATGATCGTTTGAAAAATGATGCATTAGTGTATGTTGAGTTTCCATGTACACTCAACATTGCTTCCAAAAACATTTTGACAAAAATTTTTTCGAAAAATTTCAAAATAATTTAGCAAAAAGTAGATGTTTTTAGATTCCTTTTTTCAAGGCAAAGACGATGGACAATGTTATTCAACGAAAAAATTAATTCTTCAGGGTGAAAATCGAGGATATAAGTGTGAACTTATATCAGTTGATATCTCGGTGTATTTTTAAGCTAGCGCAAATCTGTTAACACAGATCAACGCAGCTTAAAAATCCGCATCGAATGCACTATACTACATTGAGAAACGCTTAATACAAAATTTAGTTATGATCGTTTGAAAAATGATGCATTAGTGTATGTTGAGTTTCCATGTACACTCAACATTGCTTCCAAAAACATTTTGACAAAAATTTTTTCGAAAAATTTCAAAATAATTTAGCAAAAAGTAGATGTTTTTAGATTCCTTTTTTCAAGGCAAAGACGATGGACAATGTTATTCAACGAAAAAATTAATTCTTCAGGGTGAAAATCGAGGATATAAGTGTGAACTTATATCAGTTGATATCTCGGTGCATTTTTAAGCTAGCGCAAATCTGTTAACACAGATCAACGCAGCTTAAAAATCCGCATCGAATGCACTATACTACATTGAGAAACGCTTAAAACAAAAATTAGTTATGATCGTTTGAAAAATGATGCATTAGTGTATGTTGAGTTTCCATGTACACTCAACATTGCTTCCAAAAACATTTTGACAAAAATTTTTTCGAAAAATTTCAAAATAATTTAGCAAAAAGTAGATGTTTTTAGATTCCTTTTTTCAAGGCAAAGACGATGGACAATGTTATTAAACGAAAAAATTAATTCTTCAGGGTGAAAATCGAGGATATAAGTGTGAACTTATATCAGTTGATATCTCGGTGTATTTTTAAGCTAGCGCAAATCTGTTAACACAGATCAACGCAGCTTAAAAATCCGCATCGAATGCACTATACTACATTGAGAAACGCTTAATACAAAATTTAGTTATGATCGTTTGAAAAATGATGCATTAGTGTATGTTGAGTTTCCATGTACACTCAACATTGCTTCCAAAAACATTTTGACAAAAATTTTTTCGAAAAATTTCAAAATAATTTAGCAAAAAGTAGATGTTTTTAGATTCCTTTTTTCAAGGCAAAGACGATGGACAATGTTATTCAACGAAAAAATTAATTCTTCAGGGTGAAAATCGAGGATATAAGTGTGAACTTATATCAGTTGATATCTCGGTGCAATTTTAAGCTAGCGCAAATCTGATAACACAGATCGACGCAGCTTAAAAATCCGCATCGAATGCACTATACTACATTGAGAAACGCTTAATACAAAAATTAGTTATGATCGTTTGAAAAATGATGCATTAGTGTATGTTGAGTTTCCATGTACACTCAACATTGCTTCCAAAAACATTTTGACAAAAATTTTTTCGAAAAATTTCAAAATAATTTAGCAAAAAGTAGATGTTTTTAGATTCCTTTTTTCAAGGCAAAGACGATGGACAATGTTATTCAACGAAAAAATTAATTCTTCAGGGTGAAAATCGAGGATATAAGTGTGAACTTATATCAGTTGATATCTCGGTGTATTTTTAAGCTAGCGCAAATCTGTTAACACAGATCAACGCAGCTTAAAAATCCGCATCGAATGCACTATACTACATTGAGAAACGCTTAATACAAAATTTAGTTATGATCGTTTGAAAAATGATGCATTAGTGTATGTTGAGTTTCCATGTACACTCAACATTGCTTCCAAAAACATTTTGACAAAAATTTTTTCGAAAAATTTCAAAATAATTTAGCAAAAAGTAGATGTTTTTAGATTCCTTTTTTCAAGGCAAAGACGATGGACAATGTTATTCAACGAAAAAATTAATTCTTCAGGGTGAAAATCGAGGATATAAGTGTGAACTTATATCAGTTGATATCTCGGTGCATTTTTAAGCTAGCGCAAATCTGTTAACACAGATCAACGCAGCTTAAAAATCCGCATCGAATGCACTATACTACATTGAGAAACGCTTAATACAAAATTTAGTTATGATCGTTTGAAAAATGATGCATTAGTGTATGTTGAGTTTCCATGTACACTCAACATTGCTTCCAAAAACATTTTGACAAAAATTTTTTCGAAAAATTTCAAAATAATTTAGCAAAAAGTAGATGTTTTTAGATTCCTTTTTTCAAGGCAAAGACGATGGACAATGTTATTCAACGAAAAAATTAATTCTTCAGGGTGAAAATCGAGGATATAAGTGTGAACTTATATCAGTTGATATCTCGGTGCATTTTTAAGCTAGCGCAAATCTATTAACACAGATCAACGCAGCTTAAAAATCCGCATCGAATGCACTATACTACATTGAGAAACGCTTAAAACAAAAATTAGTTATGATCGTTTGAAAAATGATGCATTAGTGTATGTTGAGTTTCCATGTACACTCAACATTGCTTCCAAAAACATTTTGACAAAAATTTTTTCGAAAAATTTCAAAATAATTTAGCAAAAAGTAGATGTTTTTAGATTCCTTTTTTCAAGGCAAAGACGATGGACAATGTTATTCAACGAAAAAATTAATTCTTCAGGGTGAAAATCGAGGATATAAGTGTGAACTTATATCAGTTGATATCTCGGTGTATTTTTAAGCTAGCGCAAATCTGTTAACACAGATCAACGCAGCTTAAAAATCCGCATCGAATGCACTATACTACATTGAGAAACGCTTAATACAAAATTTAGTTATGATCGTTTGAAAAATGATGCATTAGTGTATGTTGAGTTTCCATGTACACTCAACATTGCTTCCAAAAACATTTTGACAAAAATTTTTTCGAAACATTTCAAATAAATTTAGCAAAAAGTAGATGTTTTTAGATTCCTTTTTTCAAGGCAAAGACGATGGACAATGTTATTCAACGAAAAAATTAATTCTTCAGGGTGAAAATTGAGGATATAAGTGTGAACTTATTTCAGTTGATATCTCGGTGCATTTTTAAGCTAGCGCAAATCTGTTAACACAGATCAACGCAGCTTAAAAATCCGCATCGAATGCACTATACTACATTGAGAAACGCTCAAAACAAAAATTAGTTATGATCGTTTGAAAAATGATGCATTAGTGTATGTTGAGTTTCCATGTACACTCAACATTGCTTCCAAAAACATTTTGACAAAAATTTTTTCGAAAAATTTCAAAATAATTTAGCAAAAAGTAGATGTTTTTAGATTCCTTTTTTTCAAGGCAAAGACGATGGACAATGTTATTCAACGAAAAAATTAATTCTTCAGGGTGAAAATCGAGGATATAAGTGTGAACTTATATCAGTTGATATCTCGGTGCATTTTTAAGCTAGCACAAATCTGATAACACAGATCGACGCAGCTTAAAAATCCGCATCGAATGCACTATACTACATTGAGAAACGCTCAAAACAAAAATTAGTTATGATCGTTTGAAACATGATGCATTGCTTCAACATTGCTTCCAAAAACATTTTGACAAAAATTTTTTCGAAAAATTTCAAAATAATTTAGCAAAAAGTAGATGTTTTTAGATTCCTTTTTTCAAGGCAAAGACGATGGACAATGTTATTCAACGAAAAAATTAATTCTTCAGGGTGAAAATCGAGGATATAAGTGTGAACTTATATCAGTTGATATCTCGGTGCATTTTTAAGCTAGCGCAAATCTGATAACACAGATCGACGCAGCTTAAAAATCCGCATCGAATGCACTATACTACATTGAGAAACGCTTAATACAAAAATTAGTTATGATCGTTTGAAACATGATGCATTGCTTCAACATTGCTTCCAAAAACATTTTGACAAAAATTTTTTCGAAAAATTTCAAAATAATTTAGCAAAAAGTAGATGTTTTTGATGCATTGCTTCAACATTGCTTCCAAAAACATTTTGACAAAAATTTTTTCGAAAAATTTCAAAATAATTTAGCAAAAAGTAGATGTTTTTAGATTCCTTTTTTCAAGGCAAAGACGATGGACAATGTCATTCAACGAAAAAATTAATTCTTCAGGGTGAAAATCGAGGATATAAGTGTGAACTTATATCAGTTGATATCTCGGTGCATTTTTAAGCTAGCGCAAATCTGATAACACAGATCGACGCAGCTTAAAAATCCGCATCGAATGCACTATACTACATTGAGAAACGCTCAAAACAAAAATTAGTTATGATCGTTTGAAAAATGATGCATTAGTGTATGTTGAGTTTCCATGTACACTCAACATTGCTTCCAAAAACATTTTGACAAAAATTTTTTCGAGAAATTTCAAAATAATTTAGCAAAAAGTAGATGTTTTTAGATTCCTTTTTTTCAAGGCAAAGACGATGGACAATGTTATTCAACGAAAAAATTAATTCTTCAGGGTGAAAATCGAGGATATAAGTGTGAACTTATATCAGTTGATATCTCGGTGCATTTTTAAGCTAGCGCAAATCTGATAACACAGATCAACGCAGCTTAAAAATCCGCATCGAATGCACTATACTACATTGAGAAACGCTCAAAACAAAAATTAGTTATGATCGTTTGAAAAATGATGCATTGCTTCAACATTGCTTCCAAAAACATTTTGACAAAAATTTTTTCGAGAAATTTCAAAATAATTTAGCAAAAAGTAGATGTTTTTAGATTCCTTTTTTCAAGGCAAAGACGATGGACAATGTTATTCAACGAAAAAATTAATTCTTCAGGGTGAAAATCGAGGATATAAGTGTGAACTTATATCAGTTGATATCTCGGTGCAATTTTAAGCTAGCGCAAATCTGATAACACAGATCGACGCAGCTTAAAAATCCGCATCGAATGCACTATACTACATTGAGAAACGCTTAATACAAAAATTAGTTATGATCGTTTGAAACATGATGCATTGCTTCAACATTGCTTCCAAAAACATTTTGACAAAAATTTTTTCGAAAAATTTCAAAATAATTTAGCAAAAAGTAGATGTTTTTGATGCATTGCTTCAACATTGCTTCCAAAAACATTTTGACAAAAATTTTTTCGAAAAATTTCAAAATAATTTAGCAAAAAGTAGATGTTTTTAGATTCCTTTTTTCAAAGCAAAGACGATGGACAATGTCATTCAACGAAAAAATTAATTCTTCAGGGTGAAAATCGAGGATATAAGTGTGAACTTATATCAGTTGATATCTCGGTGCATTTTTAAGCTAGCGCAAATCTGATAACACAGATCGACGCAGCTTAAAAATCCGCATCGAATGCACTATACTACATTGAGAAACGCTCAAAACAAAAATTAGTTATGATCGTTTGAAAAATGATGCATTAGTGTATGTTGAGTTTCCATGTACACTCAACATTGCTTCCAAAAACATTTTGACAAAAATTTTTTCGAGAAATTTCAAAATAATTTAGCAAAAAGTAGATGTTTTTAGATTCCTTTTTTTCAAGGCAAAGACGATGGACAATGTTATTCAACGAAAAAATTAATTCTTCAGGGTGAAAATCGAGGATATAAGTGTGAACTTATATCAGTTGATATCTCGGTGCATTTTTAAGCTAGCGCAAATCTGATAACACAGATCAACGCAGCTTAAAAATCCGCATCGAATGCACTATACTACATTGAGAAACGCTCAAAACAAAAATTAGTTATGATCGTTTGAAAAATGATGCATTAGTGTATGTTGAGTTTCCATGTACACTCAACATTGCTTCCAAAAACATTTTGACAAAAATTTTTTCGAAAAATTTCAAAATAATTTAGCAAAAAGTAGATGTTTTTAGATTCCTTTTTTCAAGGCAAAGACGATGGACAATGTTATTCAACGAAAAAATTAATTCTTCAGGGTGAAAATCGAGGATATAAGTGTGAACTTATATCAGTTGATATCTCGGTGCATTTTTAAGCTAGCGCAAATCTGTTAACACAGATCAACGCAGCTTAAAAATCCGCATCGAATGCACTATACTACATTGAGAAACGCTCAAAACAAAAATTAGTTATGATCGTTTGAAACATGATGCATTGCTTCAACATTGCTTCCAAAAACATTTTGACAAAAATTTTTTCGAAAAATTTCAAAATAATTTAGCAAAAAGTAGATGTTTTTAGATTCCTTTTTTCAAGGCAAAGACGATGGACAATGTTATTCAACGAAAAAATTAATTCTTCAGGGTGAAAATCGAGGATATAAGTGTGAACTTATATCAGTTGATATCTCGGTGCATTTTTAAGCTAGCGCAAATCTGATAACACAGATCGACGCAGCTTAAAAATCCGCATCGAATGCACTATACTACATTGAGAAACGCTTAATACAAAAATTAGTTATGATCGTTTGAAACATGATGCATTGCTTCAACATTGCTTCCAAAAACATTTTGACAAAAATTTTTTCGAAAAATTTCAAAATAATTTAGCAAAAAGTAGATGTTTTTGATGCATTGCTTCAACATTGCTTCCAAAAACATTTTGACAAAAATTTTTTCGAAAAATTTCAAAATAATTTAGCAAAAAGTAGATGTTTTTAGATTCCTTTTTTCAAGGCAAAGACGATGGACAATGTCATTCAACGAAAAAATTAATTCTTCAGGGTGAAAATCGAGGATATAAGTGTGAACTTATATCAGTTGATATCTCGGTGCATTTTTAAGCTAGCGCAAATCTGATAACACAGATCGACGCAGCTTAAAAATCCGCATCGAATGCACTATACTACATTGAGAAACGCTCAAAACAAAAATTAGTTATGATCGTTTGAAAAATGATGCATTAGTGTATGTTGAGTTTCCATGTACACTCAACATTGCTTCCAAAAACATTTTGACAAAAATTTTTTCGAGAAATTTCAAAATAATTTAGCAAAAAGTAGATGTTTTTAGATTCCTTTTTTTCAAGGCAAAGACGATGGACAATGTTATTCAACGAAAAAATTAATTCTTCAGGGTGAAAATCGAGGATATAAGTGTGAACTTATATCAGTTGATATCTCGGTGCATTTTTAAGCTAGCGCAAATCTGATAACACAGATCAACGCAGCTTAAAAATCCGCATCGAATGCAATATACTACATTGAGAAACGCTCAAAACAAAAATTAGTTATGATCGTTTGAAAAATGATGCATTGCTTCAACATTGCTTCCAAAAACATTTTGACAAAAATTTTTTCGAGAAATTTCAAAATAATTTAGCAAAAAGTAGATGTTTTTAGATTCCTTTTTTCAAGGCAAAGACGATGGACAATGTTATTCAACGAAAAAATTAATTCTTCAGGGTGAAAATCGAGGATATAAGTGTGAACTTATATCAGTTGATATCTCGGTGCAATTTTAAGCTAGCGCAAATCTGATAACACAGATCGACGCAGCTTAAAAATCCGCATCGAATGCACTATACTACATTGAGAAACGCTTAATACAAAAATTAGTTATGATCGTTTGAAACATGATGCATTGCTTCAACATTGCTTCCAAAAACATTTTGACAAAAATTTTTTCGAAAAATTTCAAAATAATTTAGCAAAAAGTAGATGTTTTTGATGCATTGCTTCAACATTGCTTCCAAAAACATTTTGACAAAAATTTTTTCGAAAAATTTCAAAATAATTTAGCAAAAAGTAGATGTTTTTAGATTCCTTTTTTCAAGGCAAAGACGATGGACAATGTCATTCAACGAAAAAATTAATTCTTCAGGGTGAAAATCGAGGATATAAGTGTGAACTTATATCAGTTGATATCTCGGTGCATTTTTAAGCTAGCGCAAATCTGATAACACAGATCGACGCAGCTTAAAAATCCGCATCGAATGCACTATACTACATTGAGAAACGCTCAAAACAAAAATTAGTTATGATCGTTTGAAAAATGATGCATTAGTGTATGTTGAGTTTCCATGTACACTCAACATTGCTTCCAAAAACATTTTGACAAAAATTTTTTCGAGAAATTTCAAAATAATTTAGCAAAAAGTAGATGTTTTTAGATTCCTTTTTTTCAAGGCAAAGACGATGGACAATGTTATTCAACGAAAAAATTAATTCTTCAGGGTGAAAATCGAGGATATAAGTGTGAACTTATATCAGTTGATATCTCGGTGCATTTTTAAGCTAGCGCAAATCTGATAACACAGATCAACGCAGCTTAAAAATCCGCATCGAATGCACTATACTACATTGAGAAACGCTCAAAACAAAAATTAGTTATGATCGTTTGAAAAATGATGCATTAGTGTATGTTGAGTTTCCATGTACACTCAACATTGCTTCCAAAAACATTTTGACAAAAATTTTTTCGAAAAATTTCAAAATAATTTAGCAAAAAGTAGATGTTTTTAGATTCCTTTTTTCAAGGCAAAGACGATGGACAATGTTATTCAACGAAAAAATTAATTCTTCAGGGTGAAAATCGAGGATATAAGTGTGAACTTATATCAGTTGATATCTCGGTGCATTTTTAAGCTAGCGCAAATCTGTTAACACAGATCAACGCAGCTTAAAAATCCGCATCGAATGCACTATACTACATTGAGAAACGCTTAATACAAAAATTAGTTATGATCGTTTGAAAAATGATGCATTAGTGTATGTTGAGTTTCCATGTACACTCAACATTGCTTCCAAAAACATTTTGACAAAAATTTTTTCGAAAAATTTCAAAATAATTCAGCAAAAAGTAGATGTTTTTAGATTCCTTTTTTCAAGGCAAAGACGATGGACAATGTTATTCAACGAAAAAATTAATTCTTCAGGGTGAAAATCGAGGATATAAGTGTGAACTTATATCAGTTGATATCTCGGTGTATTTTTAAGCTAGCGCAAATCTGTTAACACAGATCAACGCAGCTTAAAAATCCGCATCGAATGCACTATACTACATTGAGAAACGCTTAATACAAAATTTAGTTATGATCGTTTGAAAAATGATGCATTAGTGTATGTTGAGTTTCCATGTACACTCAACATTGCTTCCAAAAACATTTTGACAAAAATTTTTTCGAAAAATTTCAAAATAATTTAGCAAAAAGTAGATGTTTTTAGATTCCTTTTTTCAAGGCAAAGACGATGGACAATGTTATTCAACGAAAAAATTAATTCTTCAGGGTGAAAATCGAGGATATAAGTGTGAACTTATATCAGTTGATATCTCGGTGCATTTTTAAGCTAGCGCAAATCTGTTAACACAGATCAACGCAGCTTAAAAATCCGCATCGAATGCACTATACTACATTGAGAAACGCTTAAAACAAAAATTAGTTATGATCGTTTGAAAAATGATGCATTAGTGTATGTTGAGTTTCCATGTACACTCAACATTGCTTCCAAAAACATTTTGACAAAAATTTTTTCGAAAAATTTCAAAATAATTTAGCAAAAAGTAGATGTTTTTAGATTCCTTTTTTCAAGGCAAAGACGATGGACAATGTTATTAAACGAAAAAATTAATTCTTCAGGGTGAAAATCGAGGATATAAGTGTGAACTTATATCAGTTGATATCTCGGTGTATTTTTAAGCTAGCGCAAATCTGTTAACACAGATCAACGCAGCTTAAAAATCCGCATCGAATGCACTATACTACATTGAGAAACGCTTAATACAAAATTTAGTTATGATCGTTTGAAAAATGATGCATTAGTGTATGTTGAGTTTCCATGTACACTCAACATTGCTTCCAAAAACATTTTGACAAAAATTTTTTCGAAAAATTTCAAAATAATTTAGCAAAAAGTAGATGTTTTTAGATTCCTTTTTTCAAGGCAAAGACGATGGACAATGTTATTCAACGAAAAAATTAATTCTTCAGGGTGAAAATCGAGGATATAAGTGTGAACTTATATCAGTTGATATCTCGGTGCAATTTTAAGCTAGCGCAAATCTGATAACACAGATCGACGCAGCTTAAAAATCCGCATCGAATGCACTATACTACATTGAGAAACGCTTAATACAAAAATTAGTTATGATCGTTTGAAAAATGATGCATTAGTGTATGTTGAGTTTCCATGTACACTCAACATTGCTTCCAAAAACATTTTGACAAAAATTTTTTCGAAAAATTTCAAAATAATTTAGCAAAAAGTAGATGTTTTTAGATTCCTTTTTTCAAGGCAAAGACGATGGACAATGTTATTCAACGAAAAAATTAATTCTTCAGGGTGAAAATCGAGGATATAAGTGTGAACTTATATCAGTTGATATCTCGGTGTATTTTTAAGCTAGCGCAAATCTGTTAACACAGATCAACGCAGCTTAAAAATCCGCATCGAATGCACTATACTACATTGAGAAACGCTTAATACAAAATTTAGTTATGATCGTTTGAAAAATGATGCATTAGTGTATGTTGAGTTTCCATGTACACTCAACATTGCTTCCAAAAACATTTTGACAAAAATTTTTTCGAAAAATTTCAAAATAATTTAGCAAAAAGTAGATGTTTTTAGATTCCTTTTTTCAAGGCAAAGACGATGGACAATGTTATTCAACGAAAAAATTAATTCTTCAGGGTGAAAATCGAGGATATAAGTGTGAACTTATATCAGTTGATATCTCGGTGTATTTTTAAGCTAGCGCAAATCTGTTAACACAGATCAACGCAGCTTAAAAATCCGCATCGAATGCACTATACTACATTGAGAAACGCTTAATACAAAAATTAGTTATGATCGTTTGAAAAATGATGCATTAGTGTATGTTGAGTTTCCATGTACACTCAACATTGCTTCCAAAAACATTTTGACAAAAATTTTTTCGAAAAATTTCAAAATAATTTAGCAAAAAGTAGATGTTTTTAGATTCCTTTTTTCAAGGCAAAGACGATGGACAATGTTATTCAACGAAAAAATTAATTCTTCAGGGTGAAAATCGAGGATATAAGTGTGAACTTATATCAGTTGATATCTCGGTGCATTTTTAAGCTAGCGCAAATCTATTAACACAGATCAACGCAGCTTAAAAATCCGCATCGAATGCACTATACTACATTGAGAAACGCTTAAAACAAAAATTAGTTATGATCGTTTGAAAAATGATGCATTAGTGTATGTTGAGTTTCCATGTACACTCAACATTGCTTCCAAAAACATTTTGACAAAAATTTTTTCGAAAAATTTCAAAATAATTTAGCAAAAAGTAGATGTTTTTAGATTCCTTTTTTCAAGGCAAAGACGATGGACAATGTTATTCAACGAAAAAATTAATTCTTCAGGGTGAAAATCGAGGATATAAGTGTGAACTTATATCAGTTGATATCTCGGTGTATTTTTAAGCTAGCGCAAATCTGTTAACACAGATCAACGCAGCTTAAAAATCCGCATCGAATGCACTATACTACATTGAGAAACGCTTAATACAAAATTTAGTTATGATCGTTTGAAAAATGATGCATTAGTGTATGTTGAGTTTCCATGTACACTCAACATTGCTTCCAAAAACATTTTGACAAAAATTTTTTCGAAACATTTCAAAATAATTTAGCAAAAAGTAGATGTTTTTAGATTCCTTTTTTCAAGGCAAAGACGATGGACAATGTTATTCAACGAAAAAATTAATTCTTCAGGGTGAAAATTGAGGATATAAGTGTGAACTTATTTCAGTTGATATCTCGGTGCATTTTTAAGCTAGCGCAAATCTGTTAACACAGATCAACGCAGCTTAAAAATCCGCATCGAATGCACTATACTACATTGAGAAACGCTCAAAACAAAAATTAGTTATGATCGTTTGAAAAATGATGCATTAGTGTATGTTGAGTTTCCATGTACACTCAACATTGCTTCCAAAAACATTTTGACAAAATTTTTTTCGAAAAATTTCAAAATAATTTAGCAAAAAGTAGATGTTTTTAGATTCCTTTTTTTCAAGGCAAAGACGATGGACAATGTTATTCAACGAAAAAATTAATTCTTCAGGGTGAAAATCGAGGATATAAGTGTGAACTTATATCAGTTGATATCTCGGTGCATTTTTAAGCTAGCACAAATCTGATAACACAGATCGACGCAGCTTAAAAATCCGCATCGAATGCACTATACTACATTGAGAAACGCTTAATACAAAAATTAGTTATGATCGTTTGAAAAATGATGCATTAGTGTATGTTGAGTTTCCATGTACACTCAACATTGCTTCCAAAAACATTTTGACAAAAATTTTTTCGAAAAATTTCAAAATAATTTAGCAAAAAGTAGATGTTTTTAGATTCCTTTTTTCAAGGCAAAGACGATGGACAATGTTATTCAACGAAAAAATTAATTCTTCAGGGTGAAAATCGAGGATATAAGTGTGAACTTATATCAGTTGATATCTCGGTGCATTTTTAAGCTAGCGCAAATCTGATAACACAGATCGACGCAGCTTAAAAATCCGCATCGAATGCACTATACTACATTGAGAAACGCTTAATACAAAAATTAGTTATGATCGTTTGAAACATGATGCATTGCTTCAACATTGCTTCCAAAAACATTTTGACAAAAATTTTTTCGAAAAATTTCAAAATAATTTAGCAAAAAGTAGATGTTTTTAGATTCCTTTTTTCAAGGCAAAGACGATGGACAATGTTATTCAACGAAAAAATTAATTCTTCAGGGTGAAAATCGAGGATATAAGTGTGAACTTATATCAGTTGATATCTCGGTGCATTTTTAAGCTAGCGCAAATCTGATAACACAGATCGACGCAGCTTAAAAATCCGCATCGAATGCACTATACTACATTGAGAAACGCTTAATACAAAAATTAGTTATGATCGTTTGAAACATGATGCATTGCTTCAACATTGCTTCCAAAAACATTTTGACAAAAATTTTTTCGAAAAATTTCAAAATAATTTAGCAAAAAGTAGATGTTTTTGATGCATTGCTTCAACATTGCTTCCAAAAACATTTTGACAAAAATTTTTTCGAAAAATTTCAAAATAATTTAGCAAAAAGTAGATGTTTTTAGATTCCTTTTTTCAAGGCAAAGACGATGGACAATGTCATTCAACGAAAAAATTAATTCTTCAGGGTGAAAATCGAGGATATAAGTGTGAACTTATATCAGTTGATATCTCGGTGCATTTTTAAGCTAGCGCAAATCTGATAACACAGATCGACGCAGCTTAAAAATCCGCATCGAATGCACTATACTACATTGAGAAACGCTCAAAACAAAAATTAGTTATGATCGTTTGAAAAATGATGCATTAGTGTATGTTGAGTTTCCATGTACACTCAACATTGCTTCCAAAAACATTTTGACAAAAATTTTTTCGAAAAATTTCAAAATAATTTAGCAAAAAGTAGATGTTTTTAGATTCCTTTTTTCAAGGCAAAGACGATGGACAATGTTATTCAACGAAAAAATTAATTCTTCAGGGTGAAAATCGAGGATATAAGTGTGAACTTATATCAGTTGATATCTCGGTGTATTTTTAAGCTAGCGCAAATCTGTTAACACAGATCAACGCAGCTTAAAAATCCGCATCGAATGCACTATACTACATTGAGAAACGCTTAATACAAAATTTAGTTATGATCGTTTGAAAAATGATGCATTAGTGTATGTTGAGTTTCCATGTACACTCAACATTGCTTCCAAAAACATTTTGACAAAAATTTTTTCGAAACATTTCAAAATAATTTAGCAAAAAGTAGATGTTTTTAGATTCCTTTTTTCAAGGCAAAGACGATGGACAATGTTATTCAACGAAAAAATTAATTCTTCAGGGTGAAAATTGAGGATATAAGTGTGAACTTATTTCAGTTGATATCTCGGTGCATTTTTAAGCTAGCGCAAATCTGTTAACACAGATCAACGCAGCTTAAAAATCCGCATCGAATGCACTATACTACATTGAGAAACGCTCAAAACAAAAATTAGTTATGATCGTTTGAAAAATGATGCATTAGTGTATGTTGAGTTTCCATGTACACTCAACATTGCTTCCAAAAACATTTTGACAAAATTTTTTTCGAAAAATTTCAAAATAATTTAGCAAAAAGTAGATGTTTTTAGATTCCTTTTTTTCAAGGCAAAGACGATGGACAATGTTATTCAACGAAAAAATTAATTCTTCAGGGTGAAAATCGAGGATATAAGTGTGAACTTATATCAGTTGATATCTCGGTGCATTTTTAAGCTAGCGCAAATCTGTTAACACAGATCAACGCAGCTTAAAAATCCGCATCGAATGCACTATACTACATTGAGAAACGCTTAATACAAAAATTAGTTATGATCGTTTGAAAAATGATGCATTAGTGTATGTTGAGTTTCCATGTACACTCAACATTGCTTCCAAAAACATTTTGACAAAAATTTTTTCGAAAAATTTCAAAATAATTTAGCAAAAAGTAGATGTTTTTAGATTCCTTTTTTCAAGGCAAAGACGATGGACAATGTTATTCAACGAAAAAATTAATTCTTCAGGGTGAAAATCGAGGATATAAGTGTGAACTTATATCAGTTGATATCTCGGTGCATTTTTAAGCTAGCGCAAATCTGATAACACAGATCGACGCAGCTTAAAAATCCGCATCGAATGCACTATACTACATTGAGAAACGCTTAATACAAAAATTAGTTATGATCGTTTGAAACATGATGCATTGCTTCAACATTGCTTCCAAAAACATTTTGACAAAAATTTTTTCGAAAAATTTCAAAATAATTTAGCAAAAAGTAGATGTTTTTAGATTCCTTTTTTCAAGGCAAAGACGATGGACAATGTTATTCAACGAAAAAATTAATTCTTCAGGGTGAAAATCGAGGATATAAGTGTGAACTTATATCAGTTGATATCTCGGTGCATTTTTAAGCTAGCGCAAATCTGATAACACAGATCGACGCAGCTTAAACATCCGCATCGAATGCACTATACTACATTGAGAAACGCTTAATACAAAAATTAGTTATGATCGTTTGAAACATGATGCATTGCTTCAACATTGCTTCCAAAAACATTTTGACAAAAATTTTTTCGAAAAATTTCAAAATAATTTAGCAAAAAGTAGATGTTTTTGATGCATTGCTTCAACATTGCTTCCAAAAACATTTTGACAAAAATTTTTTCGAAAAATTTCAAAATAATTTAGCAAAAAGTAGATGTTTTTAGATTCCTTTTTTCAAGGCAAAGACGATGGACAATGTCATTCAACGAAAAAATTAATTCTTCAGGGTGAAAATCGAGGATATAAGTGTGAACTTATATCAGTTGATATCTCGGTGCATTTTTAAGCTAGCGCAAATCTGATAACACAGATCGACGCAGCTTAAAAATCCGCATCGAATGCACTATACTACATTGAGAAACGCTCAAAACAAAAATTAGTTATGATCGTTTGAAAAATGATGCATTAGTGTATGTTGAGTTTCCATGTACACTCAACATTGCTTCCAAAAACATTTTGACAAAAATTTTTTCGAAAAATTTCAAAATAATTTAGCAAAAAGTAGATGTTTTTAGATTCCTTTTTTCAAGGCAAAGACGATGGACAATGTTATTCAACGAAAAAATTAATTCTTCAGGGTGAAAATCGAGGATATAAGTGTGAACTTATATCAGTTGATATCTCGGTGCATTTTTAAGCTAGCGCAAATCTGTTAACACAGATCAACGCAGCTTAAAAATCCGCATCGAATGCACTATACTACATTGAGAAACGCTTAATACAAAAATTAGTTATGATCGTTTGAAAAATGATGCATTAGTGTATGTTGAGTTTCCATGTACACTCAACATTGCTTCCAAAAACATTTTGACAAAAATTTTTTCGAAAAATTTCAAAATAATTTAGCAAAAAGTAGATGTTTTTAGATTCCTTTTTTCAAGGCAAAGACGATGGACAATGTTATTCAACGAAAAAATTAATTCTTCAGGGTGAAAATCGAGGATATAAGTGTGAACTTATATCAGTTGATATCTCGGTGTATTTTTAAGCTAGCGCAAATCTGTTAACACAGATCAACGCAGCTTAAAAATCCGCATCGAATGCACTATACTACATTGAGAAACGCTTAATACAAAATTTAGTTATGATCGTTTGAAAAATGATGCATTAGTGTATGTTGAGTTTCCATGTACACTCAACATTGCTTCCAAAAACATTTTGACAAAAATTTTTTCGAAAAATTTCAAAATAATTTAGCAAAAAGTAGATGTTTTTAGATTCCTTTTTTCAAGGCAAAGACGATGGACAATGTTATTCAACGAAAAAATTAATTCTTCAGGGTGAAAATCGAGGATATAAGTGTGAACTTATATCAGTTGATATCTCGGTGCATTTTTAAGCTAGCGCAAATCTGATAACACAGATCAACGCAGCTTAAAAATCCGCATCGAATGCACTATACTACATTGAGAAACGCTCAAAACAAAAATTAGTTATGATCGTTTGAAAAATGATGCATTAGTGTATGTTGAGTTTCCATGTACACTCAACATTGCTTCCAAAAACATTTTGACAAAAATTTTTTCGAAAAATTTCAAAATAATTTAGCAAAAAGTAGATGTTTTTAGATTCCTTTTTTCAAGGCAAAGACGATGGACAATGTTATTCAACGAAAAAATTAATTCTTCAGGGTGAAAATCGAGGATATAAGTGTGAACTTATATCAGTTGATATCTCGGTGCATTTTTAAGCTAGCGCAAATCTGTTAACACAGATCAACGCAGCTTAAAAATCCGCATCGAATGCACTATACTACATTGAGAAACGCTTAATACAAAAATTAGTTATGATCGTTTGAAAAATGATGCATTAGTGTATGTTGAGTTTCCATGTACACTCAACATTGCTTCCAAAAACATTTTGACAAAAATTTTTTCGAAAAATTTCAAAATAATTTAGCAAAAAGTAGATGTTTTTAGATTCCTTTTTTCAAGGCAAAGACGATGGACAATGTTATTCAACGAAAAAATTAATTCTTCAGGGTGAAAATCGAGGATATAAGTGTGAACTTATATCAGTTGATATCTCGGTGTATTTTTAAGCTAGCGCAAATCTGTTAACACAGATCAACGCAGCTTAAAAATCCGCATCGAATGCACTATACTACATTGAGAAACGCTTAATACAAAATTTAGTTATGATCGTTTGAAAAATGATGCATTAGTGTATGTTGAGTTTCCATGTACACTCAACATTGCTTCCAAAAACATTTTGACAAAAATTTTTTCGAAAAATTTCAAAATAATTTAGCAAAAAGTAGATGTTTTTAGATTCCTTTTTTCAAGGCAAAGACGATGGACAATGTTATTCAACGAAAAAATTAATTCTTCAGGGTGAAAATCGAGGATATAAGTGTGAACTTATATCAGTTGATATCTCGGTGCATTTTTAAGCTAGCGCAAATCTGTTAACACAGATCAACGCAGCTTAAAAATCCGCATCGAATGCACTATACTACATTGAGAAACGCTTAAAACAAAAATTAGTTATGATCGTTTGAAAAATGATGCATTAGTGTATGTTGAGTTTCCATGTACACTCAACATTGCTTCCAAAAACATTTTGACAAAAATTTTTTCGAAAAATTTCAAAATAATTTAGCAAAAAGTAGATGTTTTTAGATTCCTTTTTTCAAGGCAAAGACGATGGACAATGTTATTCAACGAAAAAATTAATTCTTCAGGGTGAAAATCGAGGATATAAGTGTGAACTTATATCAGTTGATATCTCGGTGTATTTTTAAGCTAGCGCAAATCTGTTAACACAGATCAACGCAGCTTAAAAATCCGCATCGAATGCACTATACTACATTGAGAAACGCTTAATACAAAATTTAGTTATGATCGTTTGAAAAATGATGCATTAGTGTATGTTGAGTTTCCATGTACACTCAACATTGCTTCCAAAAACATTTTGACAAAAATTTTTTCGAAAAATTTCAAAATAATTTAGCAAAAAGTAGATGTTTTTAGATTCCTTTTTTCAAGGCAAAGACGATGGACAATGTTATTCAACGAAAAAATTAATTCTTCAGGGTGAAAATCGAGGATATAAGTGTGAACTTATATCAGTTGATATATCGGTGCATTTTTAAGCTAGCGCAAATCTATTAACACAGATCAACGCAGCTTAAAAATCCGCATCGAATGCACTATACTACATTGAGAAACGCTTAAAACAAAAATTAGTTATGATCGTTTGAAAAATGATGCATTAGTGTATGTTGAGTTTCCATGTACACTCAACATTGCTTCCAAAAACATTTTGACAAAAATTTTTTCGAAAAATTTCAAAATAATTTAGCAAAAAGTAGATGTTTTTAGATTCCTTTTTTCAAGGCAAAGACGATGGACAATGTTATTCAACGAAAAAATTAATTCTTCAGGGTGAAAATCGAGGATATAAGTGTGAACTTATATCAGTTGATATCTCGGTGTATTTTTAAGCTAGCGCAAATCTGTTAACACAGATCAACGCAGCTTAAAAATCCGCATCGAATGCACTATACTACATTGAGAAACGCTTAATACAAAATTTAGTTATGATCGTTTGAAAAATGATGCATTAGTGTATGTTGAGTTTCCATGTACACTCAACATTGCTTCCAAAAACATTTTGACAAAAATTTTTTCGAAACATTTCAAAATAATTTAGCAAAAAGTAGATGTTTTTAGATTCCTTTTTTCAAGGCAAAGACGATGGACAATGTTATTCAACGAAAAAATTAATTCTTCAGGGTGAAAATTGAGGATATAAGTGTGAACTTATTTCAGTTGATATCTCGGTGCATTTTTAAGCTAGCGCAAATCTGTTAACACAGATCAACGCAGCTTAAAAATCCGCATCGAATGCACTATACTACATTGAGAAACGCTTAATACAAAAATTAGTTATGATCGTTTGAAAAATGATGCATTAGTGTATGTTGAGTTTCCATGTACACTCAACATTGCTTCCAAAAACATTTTGACAAAAATTTTTTCGAAAAATTTCAAAATAATTTAGCAAAAAGTAGATGTTTTTAGATTCCTTTTTTTCAAGGCAAAGACGATGGACAATGTTATTCAACGAAAAAATTGATTCTTCAGGGTGAAAATCGAGGATATAAGTGTGAACTTATATCAGTTGATATCTCGGTGCAATTTTAAGCTAGCGCAAATCTGATAACACAGATCGACGCAGCTTAAAAATCCGCATCGAATGCACTATACTACATTGAGAAACGCTTAATACAAAAATTAGTTATGATCGTTTGAAACATGATGCATTGCTTCAACATTGCTTCCAAAAACATTTTGACAAAAATTTTTTCGAAAAATTTCAAAATAATTTAGCAAAAAGTAGATGTTTTTAGATTCCTTTTTTCAAGGCAAAGACGATGGACAATGTTATTCAACGAAAAAATTAATTCTTCAGGGTGAAAATCGAGGATATAAGTGTGAACTTATATCAGTTGATATCTCGGTGCAATTTTAAGCTAGCGCAAATCTGATAACACAGATCGACGCAGCTTAAAAATCCGCATCGAATGCACTATACTACATTGAGAAACGCTTAATACAAAAATTAGTTATGATCGTTTGAAACATGATGCATTGCTTCAACATTGCTTCCAAAAACATTTTGACAAAAATTTTTTCGAAAAATTTCAAAATAATTTAGCAAAAAGTAGATGTTTTTGATGCATTGCTTCAACATTGCTTCCAAAAACATTTTGACAAAAATTTTTTCGAAAAATTTCAAAATAATTTAGCAAAAAGTAGATGTTTTTAGATTCCTTTTTTCAAGGCAAAGACGATGGACAATGTTATTCAACGAAAAAATTAATTCTTCAGGGTGAAAATCGAGGATATAAGTGTGAACTTATATCAGTTGATATCTCGGTGCATTTTTAAGCTAGCGCAAATCTGATAACACAGATCGACGCAGCTTAAAAATCCGCATCGAATGCACTATACTACATTGAGAAACGCTTAATACAAAAATTAGTTATGATCGTTTGAAACATGATGCATTGCTTCAACATTGCTTCCAAAAACATTTTGACAAAAATTTTTTCGAAAAATTTCAAAATAATTTAGCAAAAAGTAGATGTTTTTAGATTTCTTTTTTCAAGGCAAAGACGATGGACAATGTTATTCAACGAAAAAATTATTTCTTCAGGGTGAAAATCGAGGATATAAGTGTGAACTTATATCAGTTGATATCTCGGTGCATTTTTAAGCTAGCGCAAATCTGATAACACAGATCGACGCAGCTTAAAAATCCGCATCGAATGCACTATACTACATTGAGAAACGCTTAATACAAAAATTAGTTATGATCGTTTGAAACATGATGCATTGCTTCAACATTGCTTCCAAAAACATTTTGACAAAAATTTTTTCGAAAAATTTCAAAATAATTTAGCAAAAAGTAGATGTTTTTGATGCATTGCTTCAACATTGCTTCCAAAAACATTTTGACAAAAATTTTTTTCGAAAAATTTCAAAATAATTTAGCAAAAAGTAGATGTTTTTAGATTCCTTTTTTCAAGGCAAAGACGATGGACAATGTCATTCAACGAAAAAATTAATTCTTCAGGGTGAAAATCGAGGATATAAGTGTGAACTTATATCAGTTGATATCTCGGTGCATTTTTAAGCTAGCGCAAATCTGATAACACAGATCGACGCAGCTTAAAAATCCGCATCGAATGCACTATACTACATTGAGAAACGCTCAAAACAAAAATTAGTTATGATCGTTTGAAAAATGATGCATTAGTGTATGTTGAGTTTCCATGTACACTCAACATTGCTTCCAAAAACATTTTGACAAAAATTTTTTCGAGAAATTTCAAAATAATTTAGCAAAAAGTAGATGTTTTTAGATTCCTTTTTTTCAAGGCAAAGACGATGGACAATGTTATTCAACGAAAAAATTAATTCTTCAGGGTGAAAATCGAGGATATAAGTGTGAACTTATATCAGTTGATATCTCGGTGCATTTTTAAGCTAGCGCAAATCTGATAACACAGATCAACGCAGCTTAAAAATCCGCATCGAATGCACTATACTACATTGAGAAACGCTCAAAACAAAAATTAGTTATGATCGTTTGAAAAATGATGCATTAGTGTATGTTGAGTTTCCATGTACACTCAACATTGCTTCCAAAAACATTTTGACAAAAATTTTTTCGAAAAATTTCAAAATAATTTAGCAAAAAGTAGATGTTTTTGATGCATTGCTTCAACATTGCTTCCAAAAACATTTTGACAAAAATTTTTTCGAAAAATTTCAAAATAATTTAGCAAAAAGTAGATGTTTTTAGATTCCTTTTTTCAAGGCAAAGACGATGGACAATGTTATTCAACGAAAAAATTAATTCTTCAGGGTGAAAATCGAGGATATAAGTGTGAACTTATATCAGTTGATATCTCGGTGCATTTTAAAGCTAGCGCAAATCTGATAACACAGATCGACGCAGCTGAAAAATCCGCATCGAATGCACTATACTACATTGAGAAACGCTTAATACAAAAATTAGTTATGATCGTTTGAAACATGATGCATTGCTTCAACATTGCTTCCAAAAACATTTTGACAAAAATTTTTTCGAAAAATTTCAAAATAATTTAGCAAAAAGTAGATGTTTTTGATGCATTGCTTCAACATTGCTTCCAAAAACATTTTGACAAAAATTTTTTTCGAAAAATTTCAAAATAATTTAGCAAAAAGTAGATGTTTTTAGATTCCTTTTTTCAAGGCAAAGACGATGGACAATGTTATTCAACGAAAAAATTAATTCTTCAGGGTGAAAATCGAGGATATAAGTGTGAACTTATATCAGTTGATATCTCGGTGCATTTTTAAGCTAGCGCAAATCTGATAACACAGATCGACGCAGCTTAAAAATCCGCATCGAATGCACTATACTACATTGAGAAACGCTTAATACAAAAATTAGTTATGATCGTTTGAAACATGATGCATTGCTTCAACATTGCTTCCAAAAACATTTTGACAAAAATTTTTTCGAAAAATTTCAAAATAATTTAGCAAAAAGTAGATGTTTTTGATGCATTGCTTCAACATTGCTTCCAAAAACATTTTGACAAAAATTTTTTTCGAAAAATTTCAAAATAATTTAGCAAAAAGTAGATGTTTTTAGATTCCTTTTTTCAAGGCAAAGACGATGGACAATGTCATTCAACGAAAAAATTAATTCTTCAGGGTGAAAATCGAGGATATAAGTGTGAACTTATATCAGTTGATATCTCGGTGCATTTTTAAGCTAGCGCAAATCTGATAACACAGATCGACGCAGCTTAAAAATCCGCATCGAATGCACTATACTACATTGAGAAACGCTCAAAACAAAAATTAGTTATGATCGTTTGAAAAATGATGCATTAGTGTATGTTGAGTTTCCATGTACACTCAACATTGCTTCCAAAAACATTTTGACAAAAATTTTTTCGAGAAATTTCAAAATAATTTAGCAAAAAGTAGATGTTTTTAGATTCCTTTTTTTCAAGGCAAAGACGATGGACAATGTTATTCAACGAAAAAATTAATTCTTCAGGGTGAAAATCGAGGATATAAGTGTGAACTTATATCAGTTGATATCTTGGTGCATTTTTAAGCTAGCGCAAATCTGATAACACAGATCAACGCAGCTTAAAAATCCGCATCGAATGCACTATACTACATTGAGAAACGCTCAAAACAAAAATTAGTTATGATCGTTTGAAAAATGATGCATTAGTGTATGTTGAGTTTCCATGTACACTCAACATTGCTTCCAAAAACATTTTGACAAAAATTTTTTCGAAAAATTTCAAAATAATTTAGCAAAAAGTAGATGTTTTTGATGCATTGCTTCAACATTGCTTCCAAAAACATTTTGACAAAAATTTTTTCGAAAAATTTCAAAATAATTTAGCAAAAAGTAGATGTTTTTAGATTCCTTTTTTCAAGGCAAAGACGATGGACAATGTTATTCAACGAAAAAATTAATTCTTCAGGGTGAAAATCGAGGATATAAGTGTGAACTTATATCAGTTGATATCTCGGTGCATTTTAAAGCTAGCGCAAATCTGATAACACAGATCGACGCAGCTGAAAAATCCGCATCGAATGCACTATACTACATTGAGAAACGCTTAATACAAAAATTAGTTATGATTGTTTGAAAAATGATGCATTAGTGTATGTTGAGTTTCCATGTACACTCAACATTGCTTCCAAAAACATTTTGACAAAAATTTTTTCGAAAAATTTCAAAATAATTTAGCAAAAAGTAGATGTTTTTAGATTCCTTTTTTCAAGGCAAAGACGATGGACAATGTTATTCAACGAAAAAATTAATTCTTCAGGGTGAAAATCGAGGATAGAAGTGTGAACTTATATCAGTTGATATCTCGGTGCATTTTTAAGCTAGCGCAAATCTGTTAACACAGATCAACGCAGCTTAAAAATCCGCATCGAATGCACTATACTACATTGAGAAACGCTCAAAACAAAAATTAGTTATGATCGTTTGAAAAATGATGCATTAGTGTATGTTGAGTTTCCATGTACACTCAACATTGCTTCCAAAAACATTTTGACAAAAATTTTTTCGAAAAATTTCAAAATAATTTAGCAAAAAGTAGATGTTTTTAGATTCCGTTTTTTCAAGGCAAAGACGATGGACAATGTTATTCAACGAAAAAATTAATTCTTCAGGGTGAAAATCGAGGATAGAAGTGTGAACTTATATCAGTTGATATCTCGGTGCAATTTTAAGCTAGCGCAAATCTGTTAACACAGATCAACGCAGCTTAAAAATCCGCATCGAATGCACTATACTACATTGAGAAACGCTCAAAACAAAAATTAGTTATGATCGTTTGAAAAATGATGCATTAGTGTATGTTGAGTTTCCATGTACACTCAACATTGCTTCCAAAAACATTTTGACAAAAATTTTTTCGAGAAATTTCAAAATAATTTAGCAAAAAGTAGATGTTTTTAGATTCCTTTTTTTCAAGGCAAAGACGATGGACAATGTTATTCAACGAAAAAATTAATTCTTCAGGGTGAAAATCGAGGATATAAGTGTGAACTTATATCAGTTGATATCTCGGTGCATTTTTAAGCTAGCGCAAATCTGATAACAGAGATCAACGCAGCTTAAAAATCCGCATCGAATGCACTATACTACATTGAGAAACGCTTAAAACAAAAATTAGTTATGATCGTTTGAAAAATGATGCATTAGTGTATGTTGAGTTTCCATGTACACTCAACATTGCTTCCAAAAACATTTTGACAAAAATTTTTTCGAAAAATTTCAAAATAATTTAGCAAAAAGTAGATGTTTTTAGATTCCTTTTTTCAAGGCAAAGACGATGGACAATGTTATTCAACGAAAAAATTAATTCTTCAGGGTGAAAAGCGAGGATATAAGTGTGAACTTATATCAGTTGATATCTCGGTGCATTTTTAAGCTAGCGCAAATCTGATAACACAGATCGACGCAGCTTAAAAATCCGCATCGAATGCACTATACTACATTGAGAAACGCTTAATACAAAAATTAGTTATGATCGTTTGAAAAATGATGCATTAGTGTATGTTGAGTTTCCATGTACACTCAACATTGCTTCCAAAAACATTTTGACAAAAATTTTTTCGAAAAATTTCAAAATAATTTAGCAAAAAGTAGATGTTTTTAGATTCCTTTTTTCAAGGCAAAGACGATGGACAATGTTATTCAACGAAAAAATTAATTCTTCAGGGTGAAAATCGAGGATAGAAGTGTGAACTTATATCAGTTGATATCTCGGTGCATTTTTAAGCTAGCGCAAATCTGTTAACACAGATCAACGCAGCTTAAAAATCCGCATCGAATGCACTATACTACATTGAGAAACGCTCAAAACAAAAATTAGTTATGATCGTTTGAAAAATGATGCATTAGTGTATGTTGAGTTTCCATGTACACTCAACATTGCTTCCAAAAACATTTTGACAAAAATTTTTTCGAAAAATTTCAAAATAATTTAGCAAAAAGTAGATGTTTTTAGATTCCTTTTTTCAAGGCAAAGACGATGGACAATGTTATTCAACGAAAAAATTAATTCTTCAGGGTGAAAATCGAGGATAGAAGTGTGAACTTATATCAGTTGATATCTCGGTGCATTTTTAAGCTAGCGCAAATCTGTTAACACAGATCAACGCAGCTTAAAAATCCGCATCGAATGCACTATACTACATTGAGAAACGCTCAAAACAAAAATTAGTTATGATCGTTTGAAAAATGATGCATTAGTGTATGTTGAGTTTCCATGTACACTCAACATTGCTTCCAAAAACATTTTGACAAAAATTTTTTCGAAAAATTTCAAAATAATTTAGCAAAAAGTAGATGTTTTTAGATTCCTTTTTTCAAGGCAAAGACGATGGACAATGTTATTCAACGAAAAAATTAATTCTTCAGGGTGAAAATCGAGGATAGAAGTGTGAACTTATATCAGTTGATATCTCGGTGCATTTTTAAGCTAGCGCAAATCTGTTAACACAGATCAACGCAGCTTAAAAATCCGCATCGAATGCACTATACTACATTGAGAAACGCTCAAAACAAAAATTAGTTATGATCGTTTGAAAAATGATGCATTAGTGTATGTTGAGTTTCCATGTACACTCAACATTGCTTCCAAAAACATTTTGACAAAAATTTTTTCGAAAAATTTCAAAATAATTTAGCAAAAAGTAGATGTTTTTAGATTCCTTTTTTTCGAGGCAAAGACGATGGACAATGTTATTCAACGAAAAAATTAATTCTTCAGGGTGAAAATCGAGGATATAAGTGTGAACTTATATCAGTTGATATCTCGGTGCAATTTTAAGCTAGCGCAAATCTGATAACACAGATCGACGCAGCTTAAAAATCCGCATCGAATGCACTATACTACATTGAGAAACGCTTAATACAAAAAATAGTTATGATCGTTTGAAACATGATGCATTAGTGTATGTTGAGTTTCCATGTACACTCAACATTGCTTCCAAAAACATTTTGACAAAAATTTTTTCGAAAAATTTCAAAATAATTTAGCAAAAAGTAGATGTTTTTAGATTCCTTTTTTTCAAGGCAAAGACGATGGACAATGTTATTCAACGAAAAAATTAATTCTTCAGGGTGAAAATCGAGGATATAAGTGTGAACTTATATCAGTTGATATCTCGGTGCAATTTTAAGCTAGCGCAAATCTGATAACACAGATCGACGCAGCTTAAAAATCCGCATCGAATGCACTATACTACATTGAGAAACGCTTAATACAAAAATTAGTTATGATCGTTTGAAACATGATGCATTGCTTCAACATTGCTTCCAAAAACATTTTGACAAAAATTTTTTCGAAAAATTTCAAAATAATTTAGCAAAAAGTAGATGTTTTTAGATTCCTTTTTTCAAGGCAAAGACGATGGACAATGTTATTCAACGAAAAAACTAATTCTTCAGGGTGAAAATCGAGGATATAAGTGTGAACTTATATCAGTTGATATCTCGGTGCAATTTTAAGCTAGCGCAAATCTGATAACACAGATCGACGCAGCTTAAAAATCCGCATCGAATGCACTATACTACATTGAGAAACGCTTAATACAAAAATTAGTTATGATCGTTTGAAACATGATGCATTGCTTCAACATTGCTTCCAAAAACATTTTGACAAAAATTTTTTCGAAAAATTTCAAAATAATTTAGCAAAAAGTAGATGTTTTTGATGCATTGCTTCAACATTGCTTCCAAAAACATTTTGACAAAAATTTTTTCGAAAAATTTCTAAATAATTTAGCAAAAAGTAGATGTTTTTAGATTCCTTTTTTCAAGGCAAAGACGATGGACAATGTTATTCAACGAAAAAATTAATTCTTCAGGGTGAAAATCGAGGATAGAAGTGTGAACTTATATCAGTTGATATCTCGGTGCATTTTTAAGCTAGCGCAAATCTGTTAACACAGATCAACGCAGCTTAAAAATCCGCATCGAATGCACTATACTACATTGAGAAACGCTCAAAACAAAAATTAGTTATGATCGTTTGAAAAATGATGCATTAGTGTATGTTGAGTTTCCATGTACACTCAACATTGCTTCCAAAAACATTTTGACAAAAATTTTTTCGAGAAATTTCAAAATAATTTAGCAAAAAGTAGATGTTTTTAGATTCCTTTTTTTCAAGGCAAAGACGATGGACAATGTTATTCAACGAAAAAATTAATTCTTCAGGGTGAAAATCGAGGATATAAGTGTGAACTTATATCAGTTGATATCTCGGTGCATTTTTAAGCTAGCGCAAATCTGATAACAGAGATCAACGCAGCTTAAAAATCCGCACCGAATGCACTATACTACATTGAGAAACGCTTAAAACAAAAATTAGTTATGATCGTTTGAAAAATGATGCATTAGTGTATGTTGAGTTTCCATGTACACTCAACATTGCTTCCAAAAACATTTTGACAAAAATTTTTTCGAAAAATTTCAAAATAATTTAGCAAAAAGTAGATGTTTTTAGATTCCTTTTTTCAAGGCAAAGACGATGGACAATGTTATTCAACGAAAAAATTAATTCTTCAGGGTGAAAAGCGAGGATATAAGTGTGAACTTATATCAGTTGATATCTCGGTGCATTTTTAAGCTAGCGCAAATCTGATAACACAGATCGACGCAGCTTAAAAATCCGCATCGAATGCACTATACTACATTGAGAAACGCTTAATACAAAAATTAGTTATGATCGTTTGAAAAATGATGCATTAGTGTATGTTGAGTTTCCATGTACACTCAACATTGCTTCCAAAAACATTTTGACAAAAATTTTTTCGAAAAATTTCAAAATAATTTAGCAAAAAGTAGATGTTTTTAGATTCCTTTTTTCAAGGCAAAGACGATGGACAATGTTATTCAACGAAAAAATTAATTCTTCAGGGTGAAAATCGAGGATAGAAGTGTGAACTTATATCAGTTGATATCTCGGTGCATTTTTAAGCTAGCGCAAATCTGTTAACACAGATCAACGCAGCTTAAAAATCCGCATCGAATGCACTATACTACATTGAGAAACGCTCAAAACAAAAATTAGTTATGATCGTTTGAAAAATGATGCATTAGTGTATGTTGAGTTTCCATGTACACTCAACATTGCTTCCAAAAACATTTTGACAAAAATTTTTTCGAAAAATTTCAAAATAATTTAGCAAAAAGTAGATGTTTTTAGATTCCTTTTTTCAAGGCAAAGACGATGGACAATGTTATTCAACGAAAAAATTAATTCTTCAGGGTGAAAATCGAGGATAGAAGTGTGAACTTATATCAGTTGATATCTCGGTGCATTTTTAAGCTAGCGCAAATCTGTTAACACAGATCAACGCAGCTTAAAAATCCGCATCGAATGCACTATACTACATTGAGAAACGCTCAAAACAAAAATTAGTTATGATCGTTTGAAAAATGATGCATTAGTGTATGTTGAGTTTCCATGTACACTCAACATTGCTTCCAAAAACATTTTGACAAAAATTTTTTCGAAAAATTTCAAAATAATTTAGCAAAAAGTAGATGTTTTTAGATTCCTTTTTTCAAGGCAAAGACGATGGACAATGTTATTCAACGAAAAAATTAATTCTTCAGGGTGAAAATCGAGGATATAAGTGTGAACTTATATCAGTTGATATCTCGGTGCATTTTTAAGCTAGCGCAAATCTGATAACACAGATCGATGCAGCTTAAAAATCCGCATCGAATGCACTATACTACATTGAGAAACGCTTAATACAAAAATTAGTTATGATCGTTTGAAACATGATGCATTGCTTCAACATTGCTTCCAAAAACATTTTGACAAAAATTTTTTCGAAAAATTTCAAAATAATTTAGCAAAAAGTAGATGTTTTTGATGCATTGCTTCAACATTGCTTCCAAAAACATTTTGACAAAAATTTTTTCGAAACATTTCAAAATAATTTAGCAAAAAGTAGATGTTTTTAGATTCCTTTTTTCAAGGCAAAGACGATGGACAATGTTATTCAACGAAAAAATTAATTCTTCAGGGTGAAAATCGAGGATATAAGTGTGAACTTATATCAGTTGATATCTCGGTGCATTTTTAAGCTAGCGCAAATCTGTTAACACAGATCAACGCAGCTTAAAAATCCGCATCGAATGCACTATACTACATTGAGAAACGCTCAAAACAAAAATTAGTTATGATCGTTTGAAAAATGATGCATTAGTGTATGTTGAGTTTCCATGTACACTCAACATTGCTTCCAAAAACATTTTGACAAAAATTTTTTCGAAAAATTTCAAAATAATTTAGCAAAAAGTAGATGTTTTTAGATTCCTTTTTTCAAGGCAAAGACGATGGACAATGTTATTCAACGAAAAAATTAATTCTTCAGGGTGAAAATCGAGGATATAAGTGTGAACTTATATCAGTTGATATCTCGGTGCATTTTTAAGCTAGCGCAAATCTGATAACACAGATCGATGCAGCTTAAAAATCCGCATCGAATGCACTATACTACATTGAGAAACGCTTAATACAAAAATTAGTTATGATCGTTTGAAACATGATGCATTGCTTCAACATTGCTTCCAAAAACATTTTGACAAAAATTTTTTCGAAAAATTTCAAAATAATTTAGCAAAAAGTAGATGTTTTTAGATTCCTTTTTTTCAAGGCAAAGACGATGGACAATGTTATTCAACGAAAAAATTAATTCTTCAGGGTGAAAATCGAGGATATAAGTGTGAACTTATATCAGTTGATATCTCGGTGCAATTTTAAGCTAGCGCAAATCTGATAACACAGATCGACGCAGCTTAAAAATCCGCATCGAATGCACTATACTACATTGAGAAACGCTTAATACAAAAATTAGTTATGATCGTTTGAAACATGATGCATTGCTTCAACATTGCTTCCAAAAACATTTTGACAAAAATTTTTTCGAAAAATTTCAAAATAATTTAGCAAAAAGTAGATGTTTTTAGATTCCTTTTTTCAAGGCAAAGACGATGGACAATGTTATTCAACGAAAAAACTAATTCTTCAGGGTGAAAATCGAGGATATAAGTGTGAACTTATATCAGTTGATATCTCGGTGCAATTTTAAGCTAGCGCAAATCTGATAACACAGATCGACGCAGCTTAAAAATCCGCATCGAATGCACTATACTACATTGAGAAACGCTTAATACAAAAATTAGTTATGATCGTTTGAAACATGATGCATTGCTTCAACATTGCTTCCAAAAACATTTTGACAAAAATTTTTTCGAAAAATTTCAAAATAATTTAGCAAAAAGTAGATGTTTTTGATGCATTGCTTCAACATTGCTTCCAAAAACATTTTGACAAAAATTTTTTCGAAAAATTTCTAAATAATTTAGCAAAAAGTAGATGTTTTTAGATTCCTTTTTTCAAGGCAAAGACGATGGACAATGTTATTCAACGAAAAAATTAATTCTTCAGGGTGAAAATCGAGGATAGAAGTGTGAACTTATATCAGTTGATATCTCGGTGCATTTTTAAGCTAGCGCAAATCTGTTAACACAGATCAACGCAGCTTAAAAATCCGCATCGAATGCACTATACTACATTGAGAAACGCTCAAAACAAAAATTAGTTATGATCGTTTGAAAAATGATGCATTAGTGTATGTTGAGTTTCCATGTACACTCAACATTGCTTCCAAAAACATTTTGACAAAAATTTTTTCGAGAAATTTCAAAATAATTTAGCAAAAAGTAGATGTTTTTAGATTCCTTTTTTTCAAGGCAAAGACGATGGACAATGTTATTCAACGAAAAAATTAATTCTTCAGGGTGAAAATCGAGGATATAAGTGTGAACTTATATCAGTTGATATCTCGGTGCATTTTTAAGCTAGCGCAAATCTGATAACAGAGATCAACGCAGCTTAAAAATCCGCACCGAATGCACTATACTACATTGAGAAACGCTTAAAACAAAAATTAGTTATGATCGTTTGAAAAATGATGCATTAGTGTATGTTGAGTTTCCATGTACACTCAACATTGCTTCCAAAAACATTTTGACAAAAATTTTTTCGAAAAATTTCAAAATAATTTAGCAAAAAGTAGATGTTTTTAGATTCCTTTTTTCAAGGCAAAGACGATGGACAATGTTATTCAACGAAAAAATTAATTCTTCAGGGTGAAAAGCGAGGATATAAGTGTGAACTTATATCAGTTGATATCTCGGTGCATTTTTAAGCTAGCGCAAATCTGATAACACAGATCGACGCAGCTTAAAAATCCGCATCGAATGCACTATACTACATTGAGAAACGCTTAATACAAAAATTAGTTATGATCGTTTGAAAAATGATGCATTAGTGTATGTTGAGTTTCCATGTACACTCAACATTGCTTCCAAAAACATTTTGACAAAAATTTTTTCGAAAAATTTCAAAATAATTTAGCAAAAAGTAGATGTTTTTAGATTCCTTTTTTCAAGGCAAAGACGATGGACAATGTTATTCAACGAAAAAATTAATTCTTCAGGGTGAAAATCGAGGATAGAAGTGTGAACTTATATCAGTTGATATCTCGGTGCATTTTTAAGCTAGCGCAAATCTGTTAACACAGATCAACGCAGCTTAAAAATCCGCATCGAATGCACTATACTACATTGAGAAACGCTCAAAACAAAAATTAGTTATGATCGTTTGAAAAATGATGCATTAGTGTATGTTGAGTTTCCATGTACACTCAACATTGCTTCCAAAAACATTTTGACAAAAATTTTTTCGAAAAATTTCAAAATAATTTAGCAAAAAGTAGATGTTTTTAGATTCCTTTTTTCAAGGCAAAGACGATGGACAATGTTATTCAACGAAAAAATTAATTCTTCAGGGTGAAAATCGAGGATAGAAGTGTGAACTTATATCAGTTGATATCTCGGTGCATTTTTAAGCTAGCGCAAATCTGTTAACACAGATCAACGCAGCTTAAAAATCCGCATCGAATGCACTATACTACATTGAGAAACGCTCAAAACAAAAATTAGTTATGATCGTTTGAAAAATGATGCATTAGTGTATGTTGAGTTTCCATGTACACTCAACATTGCTTCCAAAAACATTTTGACAAAAATTTTTTCGAAAAATTTCAAAATAATTTAGCAAAAAGTAGATGTTTTTAGATTCCTTTTTTCAAGGCAAAGACGATGGACAATGTTATTCAACGAAAAAATTAATTCTTCAGGGTGAAAATCGAGGATATAAGTGTGAACTTATATCAGTTGATATCTCGGTGCATTTTTAAGCTAGCGCAAATCTGATAACACAGATCGATGCAGCTTAAAAATCCGCATCGAATGCACTATACTACATTGAGAAACGCTTAATACAAAAATTAGTTATGATCGTTTGAAACATGATGCATTGCTTCAACATTGCTTCCAAAAACATTTTGACAAAAATTTTTTCGAAAAATTTCAAAATAATTTAGCAAAAAGTAGATGTTTTTGATGCATTGCTTCAACATTGCTTCCAAAAACATTTTGACAAAAATTTTTTCGAAACATTTCAAAATAATTTAGCAAAAAGTAGATGTTTTTAGATTCCTTTTTTCAAGGCAAAGACGATGGACAATGTTATTCAACGAAAAAATTAATTCTTCAGGGTGAAAATCGAGGATATAAGTGTGAACTTATATCAGTTGATATCTCGGTGCATTTTTAAGCTAGCGCAAATCTGATAACACAGATCGACGCAGCTTAAAAATCCGCATCGAATGCACTATACTACATTGAGAAACGCTTAATACAAAAATTAGTTATGATCGTTTGAAAAATGATGCATTAGTGTATGTTGAGTTTCCATGTACACTCAACATTGCTTCCAAAAACATTTTGACAAAAATTTTTTCGAAAAATTTCAAAATAATTTAGCAAAAAGTAGATGTTTTTAGATTCCTTTTTTCAAGGCAAAGACGATGGACAATGTTATTCAACGAAAAAATTAATTCTTCAGGGTGAAAATCGAGGATAGAAGTGTGAACTTATATCAGTTGATATCTCGGTGCATTTTTAAGCTAGCGCAAATCTGTTAACACAGATCAACGCAGCTTAAAAATCCGCATCGAATGCACTATACTACATTGAGAAACGCTCAAAACAAAAATTAGTTATGATCGTTTGAAAAATGATGCATTAGTGTATGTTGAGTTTCCATGTACACTCAACATTGCTTCCAAAAACATTTTGACAAAAATTTTTTCGAAAAATTTCAAAATAATTTAGCAAAAAGTAGATGTTTTTAGATTCCTTTTTTCAAGGCAAAGACGATGGACAATGTTATTCAACGAAAAAATTAATTCTTCAGGGTGAAAATCGAGGATAGAAGTGTGAACTTATATCAGTTGATATCTCGGTGCATTTTTAAGCTAGCGCAAATCTGTTAACACAGATCAACGCAGCTTAAAAATCCGCATCGAATGCACTATACTACATTGAGAAACGCTCAAAACAAAAATTAGTTATGATCGTTTGAAAAATGATGCATTAGTGTATGTTGAGTTTCCATGTACACTCAACATTGCTTCCAAAAACATTTTGACAAAAATTTTTTCGAAAAATTTCAAAATAATTTAGCAAAAAGTAGATGTTTTTAGATTCCTTTTTTCAAGGCAAAGACGATGGACAATGTTATTCAACGAAAAAATTAATTCTTCAGGGTGAAAATCGAGGATAGAAGTGTGAACTTATATCAGTTGATATCTCGGTGCATTTTTAAGCTAGCGCAAATCTGTTAACACAGATCAACGCAGCTTAAAAATCCGCATCGAATGCACTATACTACATTGAGAAACGCTCAAAACAAAAATTAGTTATGATCGTTTGAAAAATGATGCATTAGTGTATGTTGAGTTTCCATGTACACTCAACATTGCTTCCAAAAACATTTTGACAAAAATTTTTTCGAAAAATTTCAAAATAATTTAGCAAAAAGTAGATGTTTTTAGATTCCTTTTTTTCAAGGCAAAGACGATGGACAATGTTATTCAACGAAAAAATTAATTCTTCAGGGTGAAAATCGAGGATATAAGTGTGAACTTATATCAGTTGATATCTCGGTGCAATTTTAAGCTAGCGCAAATCTGATAACACAGATCGACGCAGCTTAAAAATCCGCATCGAATGCACTATACTACATTGAGAAACGCTTAATACAAAAAATAGTTATGATCGTTTGAAACATGATGCATTGCTTCAACATTGCTTCCAAAAACATTTTGACAAAAATTTTTTCGAAAAATTTCAAAATAATTTAGCAAAAAGTAGATGTTTTTAGATTCCTTTTTTCAAGGCAAAGACGATGGACAATGTTATTCAACGAAAAAATTAATTCTTCAGGGTGAAAATCGAGGATAGAAGTGTGAACTTATATCAGTTGATATCTCGGTGCATTTTTAAGCTAGCGCAAATCTGTTAACACAGATCAACGCAGCTTAAAAATCCGCATCGAATGCACTATACTACATTGAGAAACGCTCAAAACAAAAATTAGTTATGATCGTTTGAAAAATGATGCATTAGTGTATGTTGAGTTTCCATGTACACTCAACATTGCTTCCAAAAACATTTTGACAAAAATTTTTTCGAAAAATTTCAAAATAATTTAGCAAAAAGTAGATGTTTTTAGATTCCTTTTTTCAAGGCAAAGACGATGGACAATGTTATTCAACGAAAAAATTAATTCTTCAGGGTGAAAATCGAGGATAGAAGTGTGAACTTATATCAGTTGATATCTCGGTGCATTTTTAAGCTAGCGCAAATCTGTTAACACAGATCAACGCAGCTTAAAAATCCGAATCGAATGCACTATACTACATTGAGAAACGCTCAAAACAAAAATTAGTTATGATCGTTTGAAAAATGATGCATTAGTGTATGTTGAGTTTCCATGTACACTCAACATTGCTTCCAAAAACATTTTGACAAAAATTTTTTCGAAAAATTTCAAAATAATTTAGCAAAAAGTAGATGTTTTTAGATTCCTTTTTTTCAAGGCAAAGACGATGGACAATGTTATTCAACGAAAAAATTAATTCTTCAGGGTGAAAATCGAGGATATAAGTGTGAACTTATATCAGTTGATATCTCGGTGCAATTTTAAGCTAGCGCAAATCTGATAACACAGATCGACGCAGCTTACAAATCCGCATTGAATGCACTATACTACATTGAGAAACGCTTAATACAAAAAATAGTTATGATCGTTTGAAACATGATGCATTGCTTCAACATTGCTTCCAAAAACATTTTGACAAAAATTTTTTCGAAAAATTTCAAAATAATTTAGCAAAAAGTAGATGTTTTTAGATTCCTTTTTTCAAGGCAAAGACGATGGACAATGTTATTCAACGAAAAAATTAATTCTTCAGGGTGAAAATCGAGGATATAAGTGTGAACTTATATCAGTTGATATCTCGGTGCAATTTTAAGCTAGCGCAAATCTGATAACACAGATCGACGCAGCTTAAAAATCCGCATCGAATGCACTATACTACATTGAGAAACGCTTAATACAAAAATTAGTTATGATCGTTTGAAACATGATGCATTGCTTCAACATTGCTTCCAAAAACATTTTGACAAAAATTTTTTCGAAAAATTTCAAAATAATTTAGCAAAAAGTAGATGTTTTTGATGCATTGCTTCAACATTGCTTCCAAAAACATTTTGACAAAAATTTTTTCGAAAAATTTCTAAATAATTTAGCAAAAAGTAGATGTTTTTAGATTCCTTTTTTCAAGGCAAAGACGATGGACAATGTTATTCAACGAAAAAATTAATTCTTCAGGGTGAAAATCGAGGATATAAGTGTGAACTTATATATGTTGATATCTCGGTGCATTTTTAAGCTAGCGCAAATCTGATAACACAGATCGACGCAGCTTAAAAATCCGCATCGAATGCACTATACTACATTGAGAAACGCTTAATACAAAAATTAGTTATGATCGTTTGAAAAATGATGCATTAGTGTATGTTGAGTTTCCATGTACACTCAACATTGCTTCCAAAAACATTTTGACAAAAATTTTTTCGAAAAATTTCAAAATAATTTAGCAAAAAGTAGATGTTTTTAGATTCCTTTTTTCAAGGCAAAGACGATGGACAATGTTATTCAACGAAAAAATTAATTCTTCAGGGTGAAAATCGAGGATAGAAGTGTGAACTTATATCAGTTGATATCTCGGTGCATTTTTAAGCTAGCGCAAATCTGATAACACAGATCAACGCAGCTTAAAAATCCGCATCGAATGCACTATACTACATTGAGAAACGCTCAAAACAAAAATTAGTTATGATTGTTTGAAACATGATGCATTGCTTCAACATTGCTTCCAAAAACATTTTGACAAAAATTTTTGCGAAAAATTTCAAAATAATTTAGCAAAAAGTAGATGTTTTTAGTTTCCTTTTTTCAAGGCAAAGACGATGGACAATGTTATTCAACGAAAAAATTAATTCTTCAGGGTGAAAATCGAGGATATAAGTGTGAACTTATATCAGTTGATATCTCGGTGCATTTTTAAGCTAGCGCAAATCTGATAACACAGATCAACGCAGCTTAAAAATCCGCATCGAATGCACTATACTACATTGAGAAACGCTCAAAACAAAAATTAGTTATGATCGTTTGAAAAATGATGCATTAGTGTATGTTGAGTTTCCATGTACACTCAACATTGCTTCCAAAAACATTTTGACAAAAATTTTTTCGAAAAATTTCAAAATAATTTAGCAAAAAGTAGATGTTTTTAGTTTCCTTTTTTCAAGGCAAAGACGATGGACAATGTTATTCAACGAAAAAATTAATTCTTCAGGGTGAAAATCGAGGATATAAGTGTGAACTTATATCAGTTGATATCTCGGTGCATTTTTAAGCTAGCGCAAATCTGATAACACAGATCGACGCAGCTTAAAAATCCGCATCGAATGCACTATACTACATTGAGAAACGCTTAATACAAAAATTAGTTATGATCGTTTGAAAAATGATGCATTAGTGTATGTTGAGTTTCCATGTACACTCAACATTGCTTCCAAAAACATTTTGACAAAAATTTTTTCGAAAAATTTCAAAATAATTTATCAAAAAGTAGATGTTTTTAGTTTCCTTTTTTCAAGGCAAAGACGATGGACAATGTTATTCAACGAAAAAATTAATTCTTCAGGGTGAAAATCGAGGATATAAGTGTGAACTTATATCAGTTGATATCTCGGTGCATTTTTAAGCTAGCGCAAATCTGATAACACAGATCGATGCAGCTTAAAAATCCGCATCGAATGCACTATACTACATTGAGAAACGCTTAATACAAAAATTAGTTATGATCGTTTGAAACATGATGCATTGCTTCAACATTGCTTCCAAAAACATTTTGACAAAAATTTTTTCGAGAAATTTCAAAATAATTTAGCAAAAAGTAGATGTTTTTAGATTCCTTTTTTTCAAGGCAAAGACGATGGACAATGTTATTCAACGAAAAAATTAATTCTTCAGGGTGAAAATCGAGGATATAAGTGTGAACTTATATCAGTTGATATCTCGGTGCATTTTTAAGCTAGCGCAAATCTGATAACACAGATCAACGCAGCTTAAAAATCCGCATCGAATGCACTATACTACATTGAGAAACGCTCAAAACAAAAATTAGTTATGATTGTTTGAAACATGATGCATTGCTTCAACATTGCTTCCAAAAACATTTTGACAAAAATTTTTTCGAAAAATTTCAAAATAATTTAGCAAAAAGTAGATGTTTTTAGTTTCCTTTTTTCAAGGCAAAGACGATGGACAATGTTATTCAACGAAAAAATTAATTCTTCAGGGTGAAAATCGAGGATATAAGTGTGAACTTATATCAGTTGATATCTCGGTGCATTTTTAAGCTAGCGCAAATCTGATAACACAGATCAACGCAGCTTAAAAATCCGCATCGAATGCACTATACTACATTGAGAAACGCTCAAAACAAAAATTAGTTATGATCGTTTGAAAAATGATGCATTAGTGTATGTTGAGTTTCCATGTACACTCAACATTGCTTCCAAAAACATTTTGACAAAAATTTTTTCGAAAAATTTCAAAATAATTTAGCAAAAAGTAGATGTTTTTAGTTTCCTTTTTTCAAGGCAAAGACGATGGACAATGTTATTCAACGAAAAAATTAATTCTTCAGGGTGAAAATCGAGGATATAAGTGTGAACTTATATCAGTTGATATCTCGGTGCATTTTTAAGCTAGCGCAAATCTGATAACACAGATCGACGCAGCTTAAAAATCCGCATCGAATGCACTATACTACATTGAGAAACGCTCAAAACAAAAATTAGTTATGATCGTTTGAAAAATGATGCATTAGTGTATGTTGAGTTTCCATGTACACTCAACATTGCTTCCAAAAACATTTTGACAAAAATTTTTTCGAAAAATTTCAAAATAATTTATCAAAAAGTAGATGTTTTTAGTTTCCTTTTTTCAAGGCAAAGACGATGGACAATGTTATTCAACGAAAAAATTAATTCTTCAGGGTGAAAATCGAGGATATAAGTGTGAACTTATATCAGTTGATATCTCGGTGCATTTTTAAGCTAGCGCAAATCTGATAACACAGATCGATGCAGCTTAAAAATCCGCATCGAATGCACTATACTACATTGAGAAACGCTTAATACAAAAATTAGTTATGATCGTTTGAAACATGATGCATTGCTTCAACATTGCTTCCAAAAACATTTTGACAAAAATTTTTTCGAAAAATTTCAAAATAATTTAGCAAAAAGTAGATGTTTTTAGTTTCCTTTTTTCAAGGCAAAGACGATGGACAATGTTATTCAACGAAAAAATTAATTCTTCAGGGTGAAAATCGAGGATATAAGTGTGAACTTATATCAGTTGATATCTCGGTGCATTTTTAAGCTAGCGCAAATCTGATAACACAGATCAACGCAGCTTAAAAATCCGCATCGAATGCACTATACTACATTGAGAAACGCTCAAAACAAAAATTAGTTATGATCGTTTGAAAAATGATGCATTAGTGTATGTTGAGTTTCCATGTACACTCAACATTGCTTCCAAAAACATTTTGACAAAAATTTTTTCGAAAAATTTCAAAATAATTTAGCAAAAAGTAGATGTTTTTAGTTTCCTTTTTTCAAGGCAAAGACGATGGACAATGTTATTCAACGAAAAAATTAATTCTTCAGGGTGAAAATCGAGGATATAAGTGTGAACTTATATCAGTTGATATCTCGGTGCATTTTTAAGCTAGCGCAAATCTGATAACACAGATCGACGCAGCTTAAAAATCCGCATCGAATGCACTATACTACATTGAGAAACGCTCAAAACAAAAATTAGTTATGATCGTTTGAAAAATGATGCATTAGTGTATGTTGAGTTTCCATGTACACTCAACATTGCTTCCAAAAACATTTTGACAAAAATTTTTTCGAAAAATTTCAAAATAATTTATCAAAAAGTAGATGTTTTTAGTTTCCTTTTTTCAAGGCAAAGACGATGGACAATGTTATTCAACGAAAAAATTAATTCTTCAGGGTGAAAATCGAGGATATAAGTGTGAACTTATATCAGTTGATATCTCGGTGCATTTTTAAGCTAGCGCAAATCTGATAACACAGATCGACGCAGCTTAAAAATCCGCATCGAATGCACTATACTACATTGAGAAACGCTCAAAACAAAAATTCGTTATGATCGTTTGAAAAATGATGCATTAGTGTATGTTGAGTTTCCATGTACACTCAACATTGCTTCCAAAAACATTTTGACAAAAATTTTTTCGAGAAATTTCAAAATAATTTAGCAAAAAGTAGATGTTTTTAGATTCCTTTTTTTCAAGGCAAAGACGATGGACAATGTTATTCAACGAAAAAATTAATTCTTCAGGGTGAAAATCGAGGATATAAGTGTGAACTTATATCAGTTGATATCTCGGTGCATTTTTAAGCTAGCGCAAATCTGATAACACAGATCAACGCAGCTTAAAAATCCGCATCGAATGCACTATACTACATTGAGAAACGCTCAAAACAAAAATTAGTTATGATTGTTTGAAACATGATGCATTGCTTCAACATTGCTTCCAAAAACATTTTGACAAAAATTTTTTCGAAAAATTTCAAAATAATTTAGCAAAAAGTAGATGTTTTTAGTTTCCTTTTTTCAAGGCAAAGACGATGGACAATGTTATTCAACGAAAAAATTAATTCTTCAGGGTGAAAATCGAGGATATAAGTGTGAACTTATATCAGTTGATATCTCGGTGCATTTTTAAGCTAGCGCAAATCTGATAACACAGATCAACGCAGCTTAAAAATCCGCATCGAATGCACTATACTACATTGAGAAACGCTCAAAACAAAAATTAGTTATGATCGTTTGAAAAATGATGCATTAGTGTATGTTGAGTTTCCATGTACACTCAACATTGCTTCCAAAAACATTTTGACAAAAATTTTTTCGAAAAATTTCAAAATAATTTAGCAAAAAGTAGATGTTTTTAGTTTCCTTTTTTCAAGGCAAAGACGATGGACAATGTTATTCAACGAAAAAATTAATTCTTCAGGGTGAAAATCGAGGATATAAGTGTGAACTTATATCAGTTGATATCTCGGTGCATTTTTAAGCTAGCGCAAATCTGATAACACAGATCGACGCAGCTTAAAAATCCGCATCGAATGCACTATACTACATTGAGAAACGCTCAAAACAAAAATTAGTTATGATCGTTTGAAAAATGATGCATTAGTGTATGTTGAGTTTCCATGTACACTCAACATTGCTTCCAAAAACATTTTGACAAAAATTTTTTCGAAAAATTTCAAAATAATTTATCAAAAAGTAGATGTTTTTAGTTTCCTTTTTTCAAGGCAAAGACGATGGACAATGTTATTCAACGAAAAAATTAATTCTTCAGGGTGAAAATCGAGGATATAAGTGTGAACTTATATCAGTTGATATCTCGGTGCATTTTTAAGCTAGCGCAAATCTGATAACACAGATCGATGCAGCTTAAAAATCCGCATCGAATGCACTATACTACATTGAGAAACGCTTAATACAAAAATTAGTTATGATCGTTTGAAACATGATGCATTGCTTCAACATTGCTTCCAAAAACATTTTGACAAAAATTTTTTCGAAAAATTTCAAAATAATTTAGCAAAAAGTAGATGTTTTTGATGCATTGCTTCAACATTGCTTCCAAAAACATTTTGACAAAAATTTTTTCGAAACATTTCAAAATAATTTAGCAAAAAGTAGATGTTTTTAGATTCCTTTTTTCAAGGCAAAGACGATGGACAATGTTATTCAACGAAAAAATTAATTCTTCAGGGTGAAAATCGAGGATATAAGTGTGAACTTATATCAGTTGATATCTCGGTGCATTTTTAAGCTAGCGCAAATCTGATAACACAGATCGACGCAGCTTAAAAATCCGCATCGAATGCACTATACTACATTGAGAGACGCTTAAAACAAAAATTAGTTATGATCGTTTGAAAAATGATGCATTAGTGTATGTTGAGTTTCCATGTACACTCAACATTGCTTCCAAAAACATTTTGACAAAAATTTTTTCGAAAAATTTCAAAATAATTTAGCAAAAAGTAGATGTTTTTAGATTTCTTTTTTCAAGGCAAAGACGATGGACAATGTTATTCAACGAAAAAAATAATTCTTCAGGGTGAAAATCGAGGATATAAGTGTGAACTTATATCAGTTGATATCTCGGTGCATTTTCAAGCTAGCGCAAATCTGATAACACAGATCGACGCAGCTTAAAAATCCGCATCGAAAGCACTATACTATATTGAGAAACGCTTAATACAAAAATTAGTTATGATCGTTTGAAAAATGATGCATTAGTGTATGTTGAGTTTCCATGTACACTCAACATTGCTTCCAAAAACATTTTGACAAAAATTTTTTCGAAAAATTTCAAAATAATTTAGCAAAAAGTAGATGTTTTTAGATTCCTTTTTTCAAGGCAAAGACGATGGACAATGTTATTCAACGAAAAAATTAATTCTTCAGGGTGAAAATCGAGGATAGAAGTGTGAACTTATATCAGTTGATATCTCGGTGCATTTTTAAGCTAGCGCAAATCTGATAACACAGATCGACGCAGCTTAAAAATCCGCATCGAATGCACTATACTACATTGAGAAACGCTTAATACAAAAATTAGTTATGATCTTTGAAAAATGATGCATTAGTGTATGTTGAGTTTCCATGTACACTCAACATTGCTTCCAAAAACATTTTGACAAAAATTTTTTCGAAAAATTTCAAAATAATTTAGCAAAAAGTAGATGTTTTTAGATTCCTTTTTTCAAGGCAAAGACGATGGACAATGTTATTCAACGAAAAAATTAATTCTTCAGGGTGAAAATCGAGGATATAAGTGTGAACTTATATCAGTTGATATCTCGGTGCATTTTTAAGCTAGCGCAAATCTGTTAACACAGATCAACGCAGCTTAAAAATCCGCATTGAATGCACTATACTACATTGAAAAACGCTTAATACAAAAATTAGTTATGATCGTTTGAAAAATGATGCATTAGTGTATGTTGAGTTTCCATGTACACTCAACATTGCTTCCAAAAACATTTTGACAAAACTTTTTTCGAAAAATTTCAAAATAATTTAGCAAAAAGTAGATGTTTTTAGATTCCTTTTTTCAAGGCAAAGACGATGGACAATGTTATTCAACGAAAAAATTAATTCTTCAGGGTGAAAATCGAGGATAGAAGTGTGAACTTATATCAGTTGATATCTCGGTGCATTTTTAAGCTAGCGCAAATCTATAACACAGATCGACGCAGCTTAAAAATCCGCATCGAATGCACTATACTACATTGAGAAACGCTTAATACAAAAATTAGTTATGATCGTTTGAAAAATGATGCATTAGTGTATGTTGAGTTTCCATGTACACTCAACATTGCTTCCAAAAACATTTTGACAAAAATTTTTTCGAAAAATTTCAAAATAATTTAGCAAAAAGTAGATGTTTTTAGATTCCTTTTTTCAAGGCAAAGACGATGGACAATGTTATTCAACGAAAAAATTAATTCTTCAGGGTGAAAATCGAGGATATAAGTGTGAACTTATATCAGTTGATATCTCGGTGCATTTTTAAGCTAGCGCAAATCTGTTAACACAGATCAACGCAGCTTAAAAATCCGCATTGAATGCACTATACTACATTGAAAAACGCTTAATACAAAAATTAGTTATGATCGTTTGAAAAATGATGCATTAGTGTATGTTGAGTTTCCATGTACACTCAACATTGCTTCCAAAAACATTTTGACAAAAATTTTTTCGAAAAATTTCAAAATAATTTAGCAAAAAGTAGATGTTTTTAGATTCCTTTTTTCAAGGCAAAGACGATGGACAATGTTATTCAACGAAAAAATTAATTCTTCAGGGTGAAAATCGAGGATATAAGTGTGAACTTATATCAGTTGATAGCTCGGTGCATTTTTAAGCTAGCGCAAATCTGTTAACACAGATCAACGCAGCTTAAAAATCCGCATTGAATGCACTATACTACATTGAAAAACGCTTAATACAAAAATTAGTTATGATCGTTTGAAAAATGATGCATTAGTGTATGTTGAGTTTCCATGTACACTCAACATTGCTTCCAAAAACATTTTGACAAAACTTTTTTCGAAAAATTTCAAAATAATTTAGCAAAAAGTAGATGTTTTTAGATTCCTTTTTACAAGGCAAAGACGATGGACAATGTTATTCAACGAAAAAATTAATTCTTCAGGGTGAAAATCGAGGATAGAAGTGTGAACTTATATCAGTTGATATCTCGGTGCATTTTTAAGCTAGCGCAAATCTGATAACACAGATCGACGCAGCTTAAAAATCCGCATCGAATGCACTATACTACATTGAGAAACGCTTAATACAAAAATTAGTTATGATCGTTTGAAAAATGATGCATTAGTGTATGTTGAGTTTCCATGTACACTCAACATTGCTTCCAAAAACATTTTGACAAAAATTTTTTCCAAAAATTTCAAAATAATTTAGCAAAAAGTAGATGTTTTTAGATTCCTTTTTTCAAGGCAAAGACGATGGACAATGTTATTCAACGAAAAAATTAATTCTTCAGGGTGAAAATCGAGGATATAAGTGTGAACTTATATCAGTTGATATCTCGGTGCATTTTTAAGCTAGCGCAAATCTGATAACACAGATCGACGCAGCTTAAAAATCCGCATCGAATGCACTATACTACATTGAGAAACGCTTAATACAAAAATTAGTTATGATCGTTTGAAAAATGATGCATTAGTGTATGTTGAGTTTCCATGTACACTCAACATTGCTTCCAAAAACATTTTGACAAAACTTTTTTCGAAAAATTTCAAAATAATTTAGCAAAAAGTAGATGTTTTTAGATTCCTTTTTTCGAGGCAAAGACGATGGACAATGTTATTCAACGAAAAAATTAATTCTTCAGGGTGAAAATCGAGGATATAAGTGTAAACTTATATCAGTTGATATCTCGGTGCATTTTTAAGCTAGCGCAAATCTGATAACACAGATCGACGCAGCTTAAAAATCCGCATCGAATGCACTATACTACATTGAGAAACGCTTAATACAAAAATTAGTTATGATCGTTTGAAAAATGATGCATTAGTGTATGTTGTGTTTCCATGTACACTCAACATTGCTTCCAAAAACATTTTGACAAAAATTTTTTCGAAAAATTTCAAAATAATTTAGCAAAAAGTAGATGTTTTTAGATTCCTTTTTTTAAGGCAAAGACGATGGACAATGTTATTCAACGAAAAAATTAATTCTTCAGGGTGAAAATCGAGGATATAAGTGTGAACTTATATCAGTTGATATCTCGGTGCATTTTTAAGCTAGCGCAAATCTGATAACACAGATCGACGCAGCTTAAAAATCCGCATCGAATGCACTATACTATATTGAGAAACGCTTAATACAAAAATTAGTTATGATCGTTTGAAAAATGATGCATTAGTGTATGTTGAGTTTCCATGTACACTCAACATTGCTTCCAAAAACATTTTGACAAAAATTTTTTCGAAAAATTTCAAAATAATTTAGCAAAAAGTAGATGTTTTTAGATTCCTTTTTTCAAGGCAAAGACGATGGACAATGTTATTCAACGAAAAAATTAATTCTTCAGGGTGAAAATCGAGGATATATGTGTGAACTTATATCAGTTGATATCTCGGTGTATTTTTAAGCTAGCGCAAATCTGTTATAACAGATCAACGCAGCTTAAAAATCCGCATCGAATGCACTATACTACATTGAGAGACGCTTAAAACAAAAATTAGTTATGATCGTTTGAAAAATGATGCATTAGTGTATGTTGAGTTTCCATGTACACTCAACATTGCTTCCAAAAACATTTTGACAAAATTTTTTTCGAAAAATTTCAAAATAATTTAGCAAAAAGTAGATGTTTTTAGATTCCTTTTTTCGAGGCAAAGACGATGGACAATGTTATTCAACGAAAAAATTAATTCTTCAGGGTGAAAATCGAGGATATAAGTGTGAACTTATATCAGTTGATATCTCGGTGTATTTTTAAGCTAGCGCAAATCTGATAACACAGATCGACGCAGCTTAAAAATCCGCATCGAATGCACTATACTACATTGAAAAACGCTTAATACAAAAATTAGTTATGATCGTTTGAAAAATGATGCATTAGTGTATGTTGAGTTTCCATGTACACTCAACATTGCTTCCAAAAACATTTTGACAAAAATTTTTTCGAAAAATTTCAAAATAATTTAGCAAAAAGTAGATGTTTTTAGATTCCTTTTTTTAAGGCAAAGACGATGGACAATGTTATTCAACGAAAAAATTAATTCTTCAGGGTGAAAATCGAGGATATAAGTGTGAACTTATATCAGTTGATATCTCGGTGCATTTTTAAGCTAGCGCAAATCTGATAACACAGATCGACGCAGCTTAAAAATCCGCATCGAATGCACTATACTATATTGAGAAACGCTTAATACAAAAATTAGTTATGATCGTTTGAAAAATGATGCATTAGTGTATGTTGAGTTTCCATGTACACTCAACATTGCTTCCAAAAACATTTTGACAAAAATTTTTTCGAAAAATTTCAAAATAATTTAGCAAAAAGTAGATGTTTTTAGATTCCTTTTTTCAAGGCAAAGACGATGGACAATGTTATTCAACGAAAAAATTAATTCTTCAGGGTGAAAATCGAGGATATATGTGTGAACTTATATCAGTTGATATCTCGGTGTATTTTTAAGCTAGCGCAAATCTGTTATAACAGATCAACGCAGCTTAAAAATCCGCATCGAATGCACTATACTACATTGAGAGACGCTTAAAACAAAAATTAGTTATGATCGTTTGAAAAATGATGCATTAGTGTATGTTGAGTTTCCATGTACACTCAACATTGCTTCCAAAAACATTTTGACAAAATTTTTTTCGAAAAATTTCAAAATAATTTAGCAAAAAGTAGATGTTTTTAGATTCCTTTTTTCAAGGCAAAGACGATGGACAATGTTATTCAACGAAAAAATTAATTCTTCAGGGTGAAAATCGAGGATATATGTGTGAACTTATATCAGTTGATATCTCGGTGTATTTTTAAGCTAGCGCAAATCTGTTATAACAGATCAACGCAGCTTAAAAATCCGCATCGAATGCACTATACTACATTGAAAAACGCTTAATACAAAAATTAGTTATGATCGTTTGAAAAATGATGCATTAGTGTATGTTGAGTTTCCATGTACACTCAACATTGCTTCCAAAAACATTTTGACAAAACTTTTTTCGAAAAATTTCAAAATAATTTAGCAAAAAGTAGATGTTTTTAGATTCCTTTTTTCAAGGCAAAGACGATGGACAATGTTATTCAACGAAAAAATTAATTCTTCAGGGTGAAAATCGAGGATAGAAGTGTGAACTTATATCAGTTGATATCTCGGTGCATTTTTAAGCTAGCGCAAATCTGATAACACAGATCGACGCAGCTTAAAAATCCGCATCGAATGCACTATACTACATTGAGAAACGCTTAATACAAAAATTAGTTATGATCGTTTGAAAAATGATGCATTAGTGTATGTTGAGTTTCCATGTACACTCAACATTGCTTCCAAAAACATTTTGACAAAAATTTTTTCGAAAAATTTCAAAATAATTTAGCAAAAAGTAGATGTTTTTAGATTCCTTTTTTCAAGGCAAAGACGATGGACAATGTTATTCAACGAAAAAATTAATTCTTCAGGGTGAAAATCGAGGATATAAGTGTGAACTTATATCAGTTGATATCTCGGTGCATTTTTAAGCTAGCGCAAATCTGATAACACAGATCGACGCAGCTTAAAAATCCGCATCGAATGCACTATACTACATTGAGAAACGCTTAATACAAAAATTAGTTATGATCGTTTGAAAAATGATGCATTAGTGTATGTTGAGTTTCCATGTACACTCAACATTGCTTCCAAAAACATTTTGACAAAACTTTTTTCGAAAAATTTCAAAATAATTTAGCAAAAAGTAGATGTTTTTAGATTCCTTTTTTCAAGGCAAAGACGATGGACAATGTTATTCAACGAAAAAATTAATTCTTCAGGGTGAAAATCGAGGATATAAGTGTGAACTTATATCAGTTGATATCTCGGTGCATTTTTAAGCTAGCGCAAATCTGATAACACAGATCGACGCAGCTTAAAAATCCGCATCGAATGCACTATACTACATTGAGAAACGCTTAATACAAAAATTAGTTATGATCGTTTGAAAAATGATGCATTAGTGTATGTTGAGTTTCCATGTACACTCAACATTGCTTCCAAAAACATTTTGACAAAACTTTTTTCGAAAAATTTCAAAATAATTTAGCAAAAAGTAGATGTTTTTAGATTCCTTTTTTCGAGGCAAAGACGATGGACAATGTTATTCAACGAAAAAATTAATTCTTCAGGGTGAAAATCGAGGATATAAGTGTGAACTTATATCAGTTGATATCTCGGTGCATTTTCAAGCTAGCGCAAATCTGATAACACAGATCGACGCAGCTTAAAAATCCGCATCGAATGCACTATACTACATTGAGAAAAGCTTAATACAAAAATTAGTTATGATCGTTTGAAAAATGATGCATTAGTGTATGTTGTGTTTCCATGTACACTCAACATTGCTTCCAAAAACATTTTGACAAAAATTTTTTCGAAAAATTTCAAAATAATTTAGCAAAAAGTAGATGTTTTTAGATTCCTTTTTTTAAGGCAAAGACGATGGACAATGTTATTCAACGAAAAAATTAATTCTTCAGGGTGAAAATCGAGGATATAAGTGTGAACTTATATCAGTTGATATCTCGGTGCATTTTTAAGCTAGCGCAAATCTGATAACACAGATCGACGCAGCTTAAAAATCCGCATCGAATGCACTATACTATATTGAGAAACGCTTAATACAAAAATTAGTTATGATCGTTTGAAAAATGATGCATTAGTGTATGTTGAGTTTCCATGTACACTCAACATTGCTTCCAAAAACATTTTGACAAAAATTTTTTCGAAAAATTTCAAAATAATTTAGCAAAAAGTAGATGTTTTTAGATTCCTTTTTTCAAGGCAAAGACGATGGACAATGTTATTCAACGAAAAAATTAATTCTTCAGGGTGAAAATCGAGGATATATGTGTGAACTTATATCAGTTGATATCTCGGTGTATTTTTAAGCTAGCGCAAATCTGTTATAACAGATCAACGCAGCTTAAAAATCCGCATCGAATGCACTATACTACATTGAGAGACGCTTAAAACAAAAATTAGTTATGATCGTTTGAAAAATGATGCATTAGTGTATGTTGAGTTTCCATGTACACTCAACATTGCTTCCAAAAACATTTTGACAAAAATTTTTTCGAAAAATTTCAAAATAATTTAGCAAAAAGTAGATGTTTTTAGATTCCTTTTTTCAAGGCAAAGACGATGGACAATGTTATTCAACGAAAAAATTAATTCTTCAGGGTGAAAATCGAGGATATAAGTGTGAACTTATATCAGTTGATATCTCGGTGCATTTTTAAGCTAGCGCAAATCTGATAACACAGATCGACGCAGCTTAAAAATCCGCATCGAATGCACTATACTATATTGAGAAACGCTTAATACAAAAATTAGTTATGATCGTTTGAAAAATGATGCATTAGTGTATGTTGAGTTTCCATGTACACTCAACATTGCTTCCAAAAACATTTTGACAAAACTTTTTTCGAAAAATTTCAAAATAATTTAGCAAAAAGTAGATGTTTTTAGATTCCTTTTTTCGAGGCAAAGACGATGGACAATGTTATTCAACGAAAAAATTAATTCTTCAGGGTGAAAATCGAGGATATAAGTGTGAACTTATATCAGTTGATATCTCGGTGCATTTTCAAGCTAGCGCAAATCTGATAACACAGATCGACGCAGCTTAAAAATCCGCATCGAATGCACTATACTACATTGAGAAACGCTTAATACAAAAATTAGTTATGATCGTTTGAAAAATGATGCATTAGTGTATGTTGTGTTTCCATGTACACTCAACATTGCTTCCAAAAACATTTTGACAAAAATTTTTTCGAAAAATTTCAAAATAATTTAGCAAAAAGTAGATGTTTTTAGATTCCTTTTTTTAAGGCAAAGACGATGGACAATGTTATTCAACGAAAAAATTAATTCTTCAGGGTGAAAATCGAGGATATAAGTGTGAACTTATATCAGTTGATATCTCGGTGCATTTTTAAGCTAGCGCAAATCTGATAACACAGATCGACGCAGCTTAAAAATCCGCATCGAATGCACTATACTATATTGAGAAACGCTTAAAACAAAAATTAGTTATGATCGTTTGAAAAATGATGCATTAGTGTATGTTGAGTTTCCATGTACACTCAACATTGCTTCCAAAAACATTTTGACAAAAATTTTTTCGAAAAATTTCAAAATAATTTAGCAAAAAGTAGATGTTTTTAGATTCCTTTTTTCAAGGCAAAGACGATGGACAATGTTATTCAACGAAAAAAATAATTCTTCAGGGTGAAAATCGAGGATATAAGTGTGAACTTATATCAGTTGATATCTCGGTGCATTTTCAAGCTAGCGCAAATCTGATAACACAGATCGACGCAGCTTAAAAATCCGCATCGAAAGCACTATACTATATTGAGAAACGCTTAATACAAAAATTAGTTATGATCGTTTGAAAAATGATGCATTAGTGTATGTTGAGTTTCCATGTACACTCAACATTGCTTCCAAAAACATTTTGACAAAAATTTTTTCGAAAAATTTCAAAATAATTTAGCAAAAAGTAGATGTTTTTAGATTCCTTTTTTCAAGGCAAAGACGATGGACAATGTTATTCAACGAAAAAATTAATTCTTCAGGGTGAAAATCGAGGATATAAGTGTGAACTTATATCAGTTGATATCTCGGTGCATTTTTAAGCTAGCGCAAATCTGATAACACAGATCGACGCAGCTTAAAAATCCGCATCGAATGCACTATACTATATTGAGAAACGCTTAATACAAAAATTAGTTATGATCGTTTGAAAAATGATGCATTAGTGTATGTTGAGTTTCCATGTACACTCAACATTGCTTCCAAAAACATTTTGACAAAAATTTTTTCGAAAAATTTCAAAATAATTTAGCAAAAAGTAGATGTTTTTAGATTCCTTTTTTCAAGGCAAAGACGATGGACAATGTTATTCAACGAAAAAATTAATTCTTCAGGGTGAAAATCGAGGATATATGTGTGAACTTATATCAGTTGATATCTCGGTGCATTTTCAAGCTAGCGCAAATCTGATAACACAGATCGACGCAGCTTAAAAATCCGCATCGAATGCACTATACTACATTGAGAAACGCTTAAAACAAAAATTAGTTATGATCGTTTGAAAAATGATGCATTAGTGTATGTTGAGTTTCCATGTACACTCAACATTGCTTCCAAAAACATTTTGACAAAAATTTTTTCGAAAAATTTCAAGATAATTTAGCAAAAAGTAGATGTTTTTAGATTCCTTTTTTCAAGGCAAAGACGATGGACAATGTTATTCCACGAAAAAAGTAATTCTTCAGGGTGAAAATCGAGGATATAAGTGTAAACTTATATCAGTTGATATCTCGGTGCATTTTTAAGCTAGCGCAAATCTGATAACACAGATCGACGCAGCTTAAAAATCCGCATCGAATGCACTATACTACATTGAGAAACGCTTAAAACAAAAATTAGTTATGATCGTTTGAAAAATGATGCATTAGTGTATGTTGAGTTTCCATGTACACTCAACATTGCTTCCAAAAACATTTTGACAAAAATTTTTTCGAAAAATTTCAAGATAATTTAGCAAAAAGTAGATGTTTTTAGATTCCTTTTTTCAAGGCAAAGACGATGGACAATGTTATTCAACGAAAAAATTAATTCTTCAGGGTGAAAATCGAGGATATAAGTGTGAACTTATATCAGTTGATATCTCGGTGCATTTTTAAGCTAGCGCAAATCTGATAACACAGATCGACGCAGCTTAAAAATCCGCATCGAATGCACTATACTATATTGAGAAACGCTTAATACAAAAATTAGTTATGATCGTTTGAAAAATGATGCATTAGTGTATGTTGAGTTTCCATGTACACTCAACATTGCTTCCAAAAACATTTTGACAAAAATTTTTTCGAAAAATTTCAAAATAATTTAGCAAAAAGTAGATGTTTTTAGATTCCTTTTTTCAAGGCAAAGACGATGGACAATGTTATTCAACGAAAAAATTAATTCTTCAGGGTGAAAATCGAGGATATATGTGTGAACTTATATCAGTTGATATCTCGGTGTATTTTTAAGCTAGCGCAAATCTGTTATAACAGATCAACGCAGCTTAAAAATCCGCATCGAATGCACTATACTACATTGAGAGACGCTTAAAACAAAAATTAGTTATGATCGTTTGAAAAATGATGCATTAGTGTATGTTGAGTTTCCATGTACACTCAACATTGCTTCCAAAAACATTTTGACAAAAATTTTTTCGAAAAATTTCAAAATAATTTAGCAAAAAGTAGATGTTTTTAGATTCCTTTTTTCAAGGCAAAGACGATGGACAATGTTATTCAACGAAAAAATTAATTCTTCAGGGTGAAAATCGAGGATATATGTGTGAACTTATATCAGTTGATATCTCGGTGTATTTTTAAGCTAGCGCAAATCTGTTATAACAGATCAACGCAGCTTAAAAATCCGCATCGAATGCACTATACTACATTGAGAGACGCTTAAAACAAAAATTAGTTATGATCGTTTGAAAAATGATGCATTAGTGTATGTTGAGTTTCCATGTACACTCAACATTGCTTCCAAAAACATTTTGACAAAAATTTTTTCGAAAAATTTCAAAATAATTTAGCAAAAAGTAGATGTTTTTAGATTCCTTTTTTCAAGGCAAAGACGATGGACAATGTTATTCAACGAAAAAAATAATTCTTCAGGGTGAAAATCGAGGATATAAGTGTGAACTTATATCAGTTGATATCTCGGTGCATTTTCAAGCTAGCGCAAATCTGATAACACAGATCGACGCAGCTTAAAAATCCGCATCGAAAGCACTATACTATATTGAGAAACGCTTAATACAAAAATTAGTTATGATCGTTTGAAAAATGATGCATTAGTGTATGTTGAGTTTCCATGTACACTCAACATTGCTTCCAAAAACATTTTGACAAAAATTTTTTCGAAAAATTTCAAAATAATTTAGCAAAAAGTAGATGTTTTTAGATTCCTTTTTTCAAGGCAAAGACGATGGACAATGTTATTCAACGAAAAAATTAATTCTTCAGGGTGAAAATCGAGGATATAAGTGTGAACTTATATCAGTTGATATCTCGGTGCATTTTTAAGCTAGCGCAAATCTGATAACACAGATCGACGCAGCTTAAAAATCCGCATCGAATGCACTATACTATATTGAGAAACGCTTAATACAAAAATTAGTTATGATCGTTTGAAAAATGATGCATTAGTGTATGTTGAGTTTCCATGTACACTCAACATTGCTTCCAAAAACATTTTGACAAAAATTTTTTCGAAAAATTTCAAAATAATTTAGCAAAAAGTAGATGTTTTTAGATTCCTTTTTTCAAGGCAAAGACGATGGACAATGTTATTCAACGAAAAAATTAATTCTTCAGGGTGAAAATCGAGGATATAAGTGTGAACTTATATCAGTTGATAGCTCGGTGCATTTTTAAGCTAGCGCAAATCTGTTAACACAGATCAACGCAGCTTAAAAATCCGCATTGAATGCACTATACTACATTGAAAAACGCTTAATACAAAAATTAGTTATGATCGTTTGAAAAATGATGCATTAGTGTATGTTGAGTTTCCATGTACACTCAACATTGCTTCCAAAAACATTTTGACAAAACTTTTTTCGAAAAATTTCAAAATAATTTAGCAAAAAGTAGATGTTTTTAGATTCCTTTTTACAAGGCAAAGACGATGGACAATGTTATTCAACGAAAAAATTAATTCTTCAGGGTGAAAATCGAGGATAGAAGTGTGAACTTATATCAGTTGATATCTCGGTGCATTTTTAAGCTAGCGCAAATCTGATAACACAGATCGACGCAGCTTAAAAATCCGCATCGAATGCACTATACTACATTGAGAAACGCTTAATACAAAAATTAGTTATGATCGTTTGAAAAATGATGCATTAGTGTATGTTGAGTTTCCATGTACACTCAACATTGCTTCCAAAAACATTTTGACAAAAATTTTTTCGAAAAATTTCAAAATAATTTAGCAAAAAGTAGATGTTTTTAGATTCCTTTTTTCAAGGCAAAGACGATGGACAATGTTATTCAACGAAAAAATTAATTCTTCAGGGTGAAAATCGAGGATATAAGTGTGAACTTATATCAGTTGATATCTCGGTGCATTTTTAAGCTAGCGCAAATCTGATAACACAGATCGACGCAGCTTAAAAATCCGCATCGAATGCACTATACTACATTGAGAAACGCTTAATACAAAAATTAGTTATGATCGTTTGAAAAATGATGCATTAGTGTATGTTGAGTTTCCATGTACACTCAACATTGCTTCCAAAAACATTTTGACAAAAATTTTTTCGAAAAATTTCAAGATAATTTAGCAAAAAGTAGATGTTTTTAGATTCCTTTTTTCAAGGCAAAGACGATGGACAATGTTATTCAACGAAAAAATTAATTCTTCAGGGTGAAAATCGAGGATATAAGTGTGAACTTATATCAGTTGATATCTCGGTGCATTTTTAAGCTAGCGCAAATCTGATAACACAGATCGACGCAGCTTAAAAATCCGCATCGAATGCACTATACTATATTGAGAAACGCTTAATACAAAAATTAGTTATGATCGTTTGAAAAATGATGCATTAGTGTATGTTGAGTTTCCATGTACACTCAACATTGCTTCCAAAAACATTTTGACAAAAATTTTTTCGAAAAATTTCAAAATAATTTAGCAAAAAGTAGATGTTTTTAGATTCCTTTTTTCAAGGCAAAGACGATGGACAATGTTATTCAACGAAAAAATTAATTCTTCAGGGTGAAAATCGAGGATATATGTGTGAACTTATATCAGTTGATATCTCGGTGTATTTTTAAGCTAGCGCAAATCTGTTATAACAGATCAACGCAGCTTAAAAATCCGCATCGAATGCACTATACTACATTGAGAGACGCTTAAAACAAAAATTAGTTATGATCGTTTGAAAAATGATGCATTAGTGTATGTTGAGTTTCCATGTACACTCAACATTGCTTCCAAAAACATTTTGACAAAAATTTTTTCGAAAAATTTCAAAATAATTTAGCAAAAAGTAGATGTTTTTAGATTCCTTTTTTCAAGGCAAAGACGATGGACAATGTTATTCAACGAAAAAAATAATTCTTCAGGGTGAAAATCGAGGATATAAGTGTGAACTTATATCAGTTGATATCTCGGTGCATTTTCAAGCTAGCGCAAATCTGATAACACAGATCGACGCAGCTTAAAAATCCGCATCGAAAGCACTATACTATATTGAGAAACGCTTAATACAAAAATTAGTTATGATCGTTTGAAAAATGATGCATTAGTGTATGTTGAGTTTCCATGTACACTCAACATTGCTTCCAAAAACATTTTGACAAAAATTTTTTCGAAAAATTTCAAAATAATTTAGCAAAAAGTAGATGTTTTTAGATTCCTTTTTTCAAGGCAAAGACGATGGACAATGTTATTCAACGAAAAAATTAATTCTTCAGGGTGAAAATCGAGGATAGAAGTGTGAACTTATATCAGTTGATATCTCGGTGCATTTTTAAGCTAGCGCAAATCTGATAACACAGATCGACGCAGCTTAAAAATCCGCATCGAATGCACTATACTACATTGAGAAACGCTTAATACAAAAATTAGTTATGATCGTTTGAAAAATGATGCATTAGTGTATGTTGAGTTTCCATGTACACTCAACATTGCTTCCAAAAACATTTTGACAAAAATTTTTTCGAAAAATTTCAAAATAATTTAGCAAAAAGTAGATGTTTTTAGATTCCTTTTTTCAAGGCAAAGACGATGGACAATGTTATTCAACGAAAAAAATAATTCTTCAGGGTGAAAATCGAGGATATAAGTGTGAACTTATATCAGTTGATATCTCGGTGCATTTTTAAGCTAGCGCAAATCTGATAACACAGATCGACGCAGCTTAAAAATCCGCATCGAATGCACTATACTATATTGAGAAACGCTTAATACAAAAATTAGTTATGATCGTTTGAAAAATGATGCATTAGTGTATGTTGAGTTTCCATGTACACTCAACATTGCTTCCAAAAACATTTTGACAAAAATTTTTTCGAAAAATTTCAAAATAATTTAGCAAAAAGTAGATGTTTTTAGATTCCTTTTTTCAAGGCAAAGACGATGGACAATGTTATTCAACGAAAAAATTAATTCTTCAGGGTGAAAATCGAGGATATATGTGTGAACTTATATCAGTTGATATCTCGGTGTATTTTTAAGCTAGCGCAAATCTGTTATAACAGATCAACGCAGCTTAAAAATCCGCATCGAATGCACTATACTACATTGAGAGACGCTTAAAACAAAAATTAGTTATGATCGTTTGAAAAATGATGCATTAGTGTATGTTGAGTTTCCATGTACACTCAACATTGCTTCCAAAAACATTTTGACAAAAATTTTTTCGAAAAATTTCAAAATAATTTAGCAAAAAGTAGATGTTTTTAGATTCCTTTTTTCAAGGCAAAGACGATGGACAATGTTATTCAACGAAAAAAATAATTCTTCAGGGTGAAAATCGAGGATATAAGTGTGAACTTATATCAGTTGATATCTCGGTGCATTTTCAAGCTAGCGCAAATCTGATAACACAGATCGACGCAGCTTAAAAATCCGCATCGAAAGCACTATACTATATTGAGAAACGCTTAATACAAAAATTAGTTATGATCGTTTGAAAAATGATGCATTAGTGTATGTTGAGTTTCCATGTACACTCAACATTGCTTCCAAAAACATTTTGACAAAAATTTTTTCGAAAAATTTCAAAATAATTTAGCAAAAAGTAGATGTTTTTAGATTCCTTTTTTCAAGGCAAAGACGATGGACAATGTTATTCAACGAAAAAATTAATTCTTCAGGGTGAAAATCGAGGATAGAAGTGTGAACTTATATCAGTTGATATCTCGGTGCATTTTTAAGCTAGCGCAAATCTGATAACACAGATCGACGCAGCTTAAAAATCCGCATCGAATGCACTATACTACATTGAGAAACGCTTAATACAAAAATTAGTTATGATCGTTTGAAAAATGATGCATTAGTGTATGTTGAGTTTCCATGTACACTCAACATTGCTTCCAAAAACATTTTGACAAAAATTTTTTCGAAAAATTTCAAAATAATTTAGCAAAAAGTAGATGTTTTTAGATTCCTTTTTTCAAGGCAAAGACGATGGACAATGTTATTCAACGAAAAAAATAATTCTTCAGGGTGAAAATCGAGGATATAAGTGTGAACTTATATCAGTTGATATCTCGGTGCATTTTCAAGCTAGCGCAAATCTGATAACACAGATCGACGCAGCTTAAAAATCCGCATCGAATGCACTATACTATATTGAGAAACGCTTAATACAAAAATTAGTTATGATCGTTTGAAAAATGATGCATTAGTGTATGTTGAGTTTCCATGTACACTCAACATTGCTTCCAAAAACATTTTGACAAAAATTTTTTCGAAAAATTTCAAAATAATTTAGCAAAAAGTAGATGTTTTTAGATTCCTTTTTTTAAGGCAAAGACGATGGACAATGTTATTCAACGAAAAAATTAATTCTTCAGGGTGAAAATCGAGGATATAAGTGTGAACTTATATCAGTTGATATCTCGGTGCATTTTTAAGCTAGCGCAAATCTGATAACACAGATCGACGCAGCTTAAAAATCCGCATCGAATGCACTATACTATATTGAGAAACGCTTAATACAAAAATTAGTTATGATCGTTTGAAAAATGATGCATTAGTGTATGTTGAGTTTCCATGTACACTCAACATTGCTTCCAAAAACATTTTGACAAAAATTTTTTCGAAAAATTTCAAAATAATTTAGCAAAAAGTAGATGTTTTTAGATTCCTTTTTTTAAGGCAAAGACGATGGACAATGTTATTCAACGAAAAAATTAATTCTTCAGGGTGAAAATCGAGGATATAAGTGTGAACTTATATCAGTTGATATCTCGGTGCATTTTTAAGCTAGCGCAAATCTGATAACACAGATCGACGCAGCTTAAAAATCCGCATCGAATGCACTATACTATATTGAGAAACGCTTAATACAAAAATTAGTTATGATCGTTTGAAAAATGATGCATTAGTGTATGTTGAGTTTCCATGTACACTCAACATTGCTTCCAAAAACATTTTGACAAAAATTTTTTCGAAAAATTTCAAAATAATTTAGCAAAAAGTAGATGTTTTTAGATTCCTTTTTTCAAGGCAAAGACGATGGACAATGTTATTCAACGAAAAAAATAATTCTTCAGGGTGAAAATCGAGGATATAAGTGTGAACTTATATCAGTTGATATCTCGGTGCATTTTTAAGCTAGCGCAAATCTGATAACACAGATCGACGCAGCTTAAAAATCCGCATCGAATGCACTATACTATATTGAGAAACGCTTAATACAAAAATTAGTTATGATCGTTTGAAAAATGATGCATTAGTGTATGTTGAGTTTCCATGTACACTCAACATTGCTTCCAAAAACATTTTGACAAAAATTTTTTCGAAAAATTTCAAAATAATTTAGCAAAAAGTAGATGTTTTTAGATTCCTTTTTTTAAGGCAAAGACGATGGACAATGTTATTCAACGAAAAAATTAATTCTTCAGGGTGAAAATCGAGGATATAAGTGTGAACTTATATCAGTTGATATCTCGGTGCATTTTTAAGCTAGCGCAAATCTGATAACACAGATCGACGCAGCTTACAAAATCCGCATCGAATGCACTATACTACATTGAGAAACGCTTAATACAAAAATTAGTTATGATCGTTTGAAAAATGATGCATTAGTGTATGTTGTGTTTCCATGTACACTCAACATTGCTTCCAAAAACATTTTGACAAAAATTTTTTCGAAAAATTTCAAAATAATTTAGCAAAAAGTAGATGTTTTTAGATTCCTTTTTTTAAGGCAAAGACGATGGACAATGTTATTCAACGAAAAAATTAATTCTTCAGGGTGAAAATCGAGGATATAAGTGTGAACTTATATCAGTTGATATCTCGGTGCATTTTTAAGCTAGCGCAAATCTGATAACACAGATCGACGCAGCTTAAAAATCCGCATCGAATGCACTATACTATATTGAGAAACGCTTAATACAAAAATTAGTTATGATCGTTTGAAAAATGATGCATTAGTGTATGTTGAGTTTCCATGTACACTCAACATTGCTTCCAAAAACATTTTGACAAAAATTTTTTCGAAAAATTTCAAAATAATTTAGCAAAAAGTAGATGTTTTTAGATTCCTTTTTTCAAGGCAAAGACGATGGACAATGTTATTCAACGAAAAAATTAATTCTTCAGGGTGAAAATCGAGGATATAAGTGTGAACTTATATCAGTTGATATCTCGGTGCATTTTTAAGCTAGCGCAAATCTGATAACACAGATCGACGCAGCTTAAAAATTCGCATCGAATGCACTATACTACATTGAGAAACGCTTAATACAAAAATTAGTTATGATCGTTTGAAAAATGATGCATTAGTGTATGTTGAGTTTCCATGTACACTCAACATTGCTTCCAAAAACATTTTGACAAAAATTTTTTCGAAAAATTTCAAAATAATTTAGCAAAAAGTAGATGTTTTTAGATTCCTTTTTTTAAGGCAAAGACGATGGACAATGTTATTCAACGAAAAAAATAATTCTTCAGGGTGAAAATCGAGGATATAAGTGTGAACTTATATCAGTTGATATCTCGGTGCATTTTTAAGCTAGCGCAAATCTGATAACACAGATCGACGCAGCTTAAAAATTCGCATCGAATGCACTATACTACATTGAGAAACGCTTAATACAAAAATTAGTTATGATCGTTTGAAAAATGATGCATTAGTGTATGTTGTGTTTCCATGTACACTCAACATTGCTTCCAAAAACATTTTGACAAAAATTTTTTCGAAAAATTTCAAAATAATTTAGCAAAAAGTAGATGTTTTTAGATTCCTTTTTTTAAGGCAAAGACGATGGACAATGTTATTCAACGAAAAAATTAATTCTTCAGGGTGAAAATCGAGGATATAAGTGTGAACTTATATCAGTTGATATCTCGGTGCATTTTTAAGCTAGCGCAAATCTGATAACACAGATCGACGCAGCTTAAAAATCCGCATCGAATGCACTATACTATATTGAGAAACGCTTAATACAAAAATTAGTTATGATCGTTTGAAAAATGATGCATTAGTGTATGTTGAGTTTCCATGTACACTCAACATTGCTTCCAAAAACATTTTGACAAAAATTTTTTCGAAAAATTTCAAAATAATTTAGCAAAAAGTAGATGTTTTTAGATTCCTTTTTTCAAGGCAAAGACGATGGACAATGTTATTCAACGAAAAAATTAATTCTTCAGGGTGAAAATCGAGGATATAAGTGTGAACTTATATCAGTTGATATCTCGGTGCATTTTTAAGCTAGCGCAAATCTGATAACACAGATCGACGCAGCTTAAAAATCCGCATCGAATGCACTATACTACATTGAGAAACGCTTAAAACAAAAATTAGTTATGATCGTTTGAAAAATGATGCATTAGTGTATGTTGAGTTTCCATGTACACTCAACATTGCTTCCAAAAACATTTTGACAAAAATTTTTTCGAAAAATTTCAAAATAATTTAGCAAAAAGTAGATGTTTTTAGATTCCTTTTTTTAAGGCAAAGACGATGGACAATGTTATTCAACGAAAAAATTAATTCTTCAGGGTGAAAATCGAGGATATAAGTGTGAACTTATATCAGTTGATATCTCGGTGCATTTTTAAGCTAGCGCAAATCTGATAACACAGATCGACGCAGCTTACAAAATCCGCATCGAATGCACTATACTACATTGAGAAACGCTTAATACAAAAATTAGTTATGATCGTTTGAAAAATGATGCATTAGTGTATGTTGTGTTTCCATGTACACTCAACATTGCTTCCAAAAACATTTTGACAAAAATTTTTTCGAAAAATTTCAAAATAATTTAGCAAAAAGTAGATGTTTTTAGATTCCTTTTTTTAAGGCAAAGACGATGGACAATGTTATTCAACGAAAAAATTAATTCTTCAGGGTGAAAATCGAGGATATAAGTGTGAACTTATATCAGTTGATATCTCGGTGCATTTTTAAGCTAGCGCAAATCTGATAACACAGATCGACGCAGCTTAAAAATCCGCATCGAATGCACTATACTATATTGAGAAACGCTTAATACAAAAATTAGTTATGATCGTTTGAAAAATGATGCATTAGTGTATGTTGAGTTTCCATGTACACTCAACATTGCTTCCAAAAACATTTTGACAAAAATTTTTTCGAAAAATTTCAAAATAATTTAGCAAAAAGTAGATGTTTTTAGATTCCTTTTTTCAAGGCAAAGACGATGGACAATGTTATTCAACGAAAAAATTAATTCTTCAGGGTGAAAATCGAGGATATAAGTGTGAACTTATATCAGTTGATATCTCGGTGCATTTTTAAGCTAGCGCAAATCTGATAACACAGATCGACGCAGCTTAAAAATTCGCATCGAATGCACTATACTACATTGAGAAACGCTTAATACAAAAATTAGTTATGATCGTTTGAAAAATGATGCATTAGTGTATGTTGAGTTTCCATGTACACTCAACATTGCTTCCAAAAACATTTTGACAAAAATTTTTTCGAAAAATTTCAAAATAATTTAGCAAAAAGTAGATGTTTTTAGATTCCTTTTTTTAAGGCAAAGACGATGGACAATGTTATTCAACGAAAAAAATAATTCTTCAGGGTGAAAATCGAGGATATAAGTGTGAACTTATATCAGTTGATATCTCGGTGCATTTTTAAGCTAGCGCAAATCTGATAACACAGATCGACGCAGCTTAAAAATTCGCATCGAATGCACTATACTACATTGAGAAACGCTTAATACAAAAATTAGTTATGATCGTTTGAAAAATGATGCATTAGTGTATGTTGTGTTTCCATGTACACTCAACATTGCTTCCAAAAACATTTTGACAAAAATTTTTTCGAAAAATTTCAAAATAATTTAGCAAAAAGTAGATGTTTTTAGATTCCTTTTTTTAAGGCAAAGACGATGGACAATGTTATTCAACGAAAAAATTAATTCTTCAGGGTGAAAATCGAGGATATAAGTGTGAACTTATATCAGTTGATATCTCGGTGCATTTTTAAGCTAGCGCAAATCTGATAACACAGATCGACGCAGCTTAAAAATCCGCATCGAATGCACTATACTATATTGAGAAACGCTTAATACAAAAATTAGTTATGATCGTTTGAAAAATGATGCATTAGTGTATGTTGAGTTTCCATGTACACTCAACATTGCTTCCAAAAACATTTTGACAAAAATTTTTTCGAAAAATTTCAAAATAATTTAGCAAAAAGTAGATGTTTTTAGATTCCTTTTTTCAAGGCAAAGACGATGGACAATGTTATTCAACGAAAAAATTAATTCTTCAGGGTGAAAATCGAGGATATAAGTGTGAACTTATATCAGTTGATATCTCGGTGCATTTTTAAGCTAGCGCAAATCTGATAACACAGATCGACGCAGCTTAAAAATCCGCATCGAATGCACTATACTACATTGAGAAACGCTTAAAACAAAAATTAGTTATGATCGTTTGAAAAATGATGCATTAGTGTATGTTGAGTTTCCATGTACACTCAACATTGCTTCCAAAAACATTTTGACAAAAATTTTTTCGAAAAATTTCAAAATAATTTAGCAAAAAGTAGATGTTTTTAGATTCCTTTTTTCAAGGCAAAGACGATGGACAATGTTATTCAACGAAAAAATTAATTCTTCAGGGTGAAAATCGAGGATATAAGTGTGAACTTATATCAGTTGATATCTCGGTGCATTTTTAAGCTAGCGCAAATCTGATAACACAGATCGACGCAGCTTAAAAATTCGCATCGAATGCACTATACTACATTGAGAAACGCTTAATACAAAAATTAGTTATGATCGTTTGAAAAATGATGCATTAGTGTATGTTGAGTTTCCATGTACACTCAACATTGCTTCCAAAAACATTTTGACAAAAATTTTTTCGAAAAATTTCAAAATAATTTAGCAAAAAGTAGATGTTTTTAGATTCCTTTTTTCAAGGCAAAGACGATGGACAATGTTATTCAACGAAAAAATTAATTCTTCAGGGTGAAAATCGAGGATATAAGTGTAAACTTATATCAGTTGATATCTCGGTGCATTTTTAAGCTAGCGCAAATCTGATAACACAGATCGACGCAGCTTAAAAATCCGCATCGAATGCACTATACTACATTGAGAAACGCTTAATACAAAAATTAGTTATGATCGTTTGAAAAATGATGCATTAGTGTATGTTGAGTTTCCATGTACACTCAACATTGCTTCCAAAAACATTTTGACAAAAATTTTTTCGAAAAATTTCAAAATAATTTAGCAAAAAGTAGATGTTTTTAGATTCCTTTTTTTAAGGCGAAGACGATGGACAATGTTATTCAACGAAAAAATTAATTCTTCAGGGTGAAAATCGAGGATATAAGTGTGAACTTATATCAGTTGATATCTCGGTGCATTTTTAAGCTAGCGCAAATCTGATAACACAGATCGACGCAGCTTAAAAATTCGCATCGAATGCACTATACTACATTGAGAAACGCTTAATACAAAAATTAGTTATGATCGTTTGAAAAATGATGCATTAGTGTATGTTGAGTTTCCATGTACACTCAACATTGCTTCCAAAAACATTTTGACAAAAATTTTTTCGAAAAATTTCAAAATAATTTAGCAAAAAGTAGATGTTTTTAGATTCCTTTTTTCAAGGCAAAGACGATGGACAATGTTATTCAACGAAAAAATTAATTCTTCAGGGTGAAAATCGAGGATATAAGTGTGAACTTATATCAGTTGATATCTCGGTGCATTTTTAAGCTAGCGCAAATCTGATAACACAGATCGACGCAGCTTAAAAATTCGCATCGAATGCACTATACTACATTGAGAAACGCTTAATACAAAAATTAGTTATGATCGTTTGAAAAATGATGCATTAGTGTATGTTGAGTTTCCATGTACACTCAACATTGCTTCCAAAAACATTTTGACAAAAATTTTTTCGAAAAATTTCAAAATAATTTAGCAAAAAGTAGATGTTTTTAGATTCCTTTTTTTAAGGCAAAGACGATGGACAATGTTATTCAACGAAAAAAATAATTCTTCAGGGTGAAAATCGAGGATATAAGTGTGAACTTATATCAGTTGATATCTCGGTGCATTTTTAAGCTAGCGCAAATCTGATAACACAGATCGACGCAGCTTAAAAATTCGCATCGAATGCACTATACTACATTGAGAAACGCTTAATACAAAAATTAGTTATGATCGTTTGAAAAATGATGCATTAGTGTATGTTGTGTTTCCATGTACACTCAACATTGCTTCCAAAAACATTTTGACAAAAATTTTTTCGAAAAATTTCAAAATAATTTAGCAAAAAGTAGATGTTTTTAGATTCCTTTTTTTAAGGCAAAGACGATGGACAATGTTATTCAACGAAAAAATTAATTCTTCAGGGTGAAAATCGAGGATATAAGTGTGAACTTATATCAGTTGATATCTCGGTGCATTTTTAAGCTAGCGCAAATCTGATAACACAGATCGACGCAGCTTAAAAATTCGCATCGAATGCACTATACTACATTGAGAAACGCTTAATACAAAAATTAGTTATGATCGTTTGAAAAATGATGCATTAGTGTATGTTGAGTTTCCATGTACACTCAACATTGCTTCCAAAAACATTTTGACAAAAATTTTTTCGAAAAATTTCAAAATAATTTAGCAAAAAGTAGATGTTTTTAGATTCCTTTTTTTAAGGCAAAGACGATGGACAATGTTATTCAACGAAAAAAATAATTCTTCAGGGTGAAAATCGAGGATATAAGTGTGAACTTATATCAGTTGATATCTCGGTGCATTTTTAAGCTAGCGCAAATCTGATAACACAGATCGACGCAGCTTAAAAATTCGCATCGAATGCACTATACTACATTGAGAAACGCTTAATACAAAAATTAGTTATGATCGTTTGAAAAATGATGCATTAGTGTATGTTGTGTTTCCATGTACACTCAACATTGCTTCCAAAAACATTTTGACAAAAATTTTTTCGAAAAATTTCAAAATAATTTAGCAAAAAGTAGATGTTTTTAGATTCCTTTTTTTAAGGCAAAGACGATGGACAATGTTATTCAACGAAAAAATTAATTCTTCAGGGTGAAAATCGAGGATATAAGTGTGAACTTATATCAGTTGATATCTCGGTGCATTTTTAAGCTAGCGCAAATCTGATAACACAGATCGACGCAGCTTAAAAATTCGCATCGAATGCACTATACTACATTGAGAAACGCTTAATACAAAAATTAGTTATGATCGTTTGAAAAATGATGCATTAGTGTATGTTGAGTTTCCATGTACACTCAACATTGCTTCCAAAAACATTTTGACAAAAATTTTTTCGAAAAATTTCAAAATAATTTAGCAAAAAGTAGATGTTTTTAGATTCCTTTTTTCAAGGCAAAGACGATGGACAATGTTATTCAACGAAAAAATTAATTCTTCAGGGTGAAAATCGAGGATATAAGTGTGAACTTATATCAGTTGATATCTCGGTGCATTTTTAAGCTAGCGCAAATCTGATAACACAGATCGACGCAGCTTAAAAATCCGCATCGAATGCACTATACTACATTGAGAAACGCTTAAAACAAAAATTAGTTATGATCGTTTGAAAAATGATGCATTAGTGTATGTTGAGTTTCCATGTACACTCAACATTGCTTCCAAAAACATTTTGACAAAAATTTTTTCGAAAAATTTCAAAATAATTTAGCAAAAAGTAGATGTTTTTAGATTCCTTTTTTCAAGGCAAAGACGATGGACAATGTTATTCAACGAAAAAATTAATTCTTCAGGGTGAAAATCGAGGATATAAGTGTGAACTTATATCAGTTGATATCTCGGTGCATTTTTAAGCTAGCGCAAATCTGATAACACAGATCGACGCAGCTTAAAAATTCGCATCGAATGCACTATACTACATTGAGAAACGCTTAATACAAAAATTAGTTATGATCGTTTGAAAAATGATGCATTAGTGTATGTTGAGTTTCCATGTACACTCAACATTGCTTCCAAAAACATTTTGACAAAAATTTTTTCGAAAAATTTCAAAATAATTTAGCAAAAAGTAGATGTTTTTAGATTCCTTTTTTCAAGGCAAAGACGATGGACAATGTTATTCAACGAAAAAATTAATTCTTCAGGGTGAAAATCGAGGATATAAGTGTAAACTTATATCAGTTGATATCTCGGTGCATTTTTAAGCTAGCGCAAATCTGATAACACAGATCGACGCAGCTTAAAAATCCGCATCGAATGCACTATACTACATTGAGAAACGCTTAATACAAAAATTAGTTATGATCGTTTGAAAAATGATGCATTAGTGTATGTTGAGTTTCCATGTACACTCAACATTGCTTCCAAAAACATTTTGACAAAAATTTTTTCGAAAAATTTCAAAATAATTTAGCAAAAAGTAGATGTTTTTAGATTCCTTTTTTTAAGGCGAAGACGATGGACAATGTTATTCAACGAAAAAATTAATTCTTCAGGGTGAAAATCGAGGATATAAGTGTGAACTTATATCAGTTGATATCTCGGTGCATTTTTAAGCTAGCGCAAATCTGATAACACAGATCGACGCAGCTTAAAAATTCGCATCGAATGCACTATACTACATTGAGAAACGCTTAATACAAAAATTAGTTATGATCGTTTGAAAAATGATGCATTAGTGTATGTTGAGTTTCCATGTACACTCAACATTGCTTCCAAAAACATTTTGACAAAAATTTTTTCGAAAAATTTCAAAATAATTTAGCAAAAAGTAGATGTTTTTAGATTCCTTTTTTCAAGGCAAAGACGATGGACAATGTTATTCAACGAAAAAATTAATTCTTCAGGGTGAAAATCGAGGATATAAGTGTGAACTTATATCAGTTGATATCTCGGTGCATTTTTAAGCTAGCGCAAATCTGATAACACAGATCGACGCAGCTTAAAAATTCGCATCGAATGCACTATACTACATTGAGAAACGCTTAATACAAAAATTAGTTATGATCGTTTGAAAAATGATGCATTAGTGTATGTTGAGTTTCCATGTACACTCAACATTGCTTCCAAAAACATTTTGACAAAAATTTTTTCGAAAAATTTCAAAATAATTTAGCAAAAAGTAGATGTTTTTAGATTCCTTTTTTTAAGGCAAAGACGATGGACAATGTTATTCAACGAAAAAAATAATTCTTCAGGGTGAAAATCGAGGATATAAGTGTGAACTTATATCAGTTGATATCTCGGTGCATTTTTAAGCTAGCGCAAATCTGATAACACAGATCGACGCAGCTTAAAAATTCGCATCGAATGCACTATACTACATTGAGAAACGCTTAATACAAAAATTAGTTATGATCGTTTGAAAAATGATGCATTAGTGTATGTTGAGTTTCCATGTACACTCAACATTGCTTCCAAAAACATTTTGACAAAAATTTTTTCGAAAAATTTCAAAATAATTTAGCAAAAAGTAGATGTTTTTAGATTCCTTTTTTTAAGGCAAAGACGATGGACAATGTTATTCAACGAAAAAAATAATTCTTCAGGGTGAAAATCGAGGATATAAGTGTGAACTTATATCAGTTGATATCTCGGTGCATTTTTAAGCTAGCGCAAATCTGATAACACAGATCGACGCAGCTTAAAAATTCGCATCGAATGCACTATACTACATTGAGAAACGCTTAATACAAAAATTAGTTATGATCGTTTGAAAAATGATGCATTAGTGTATGTTGTGTTTCCATGTACACTCAACATTGCTTCCAAAAACATTTTGACAAAAATTTTTTCGAAAAATTTCAAAATAATTTAGCAAAAAGTAGATGTTTTTAGATTCCTTTTTTTAAGGCAAAGACGATGGACAATGTTATTCAACGAAAAAATTAATTCTTCAGGGTGAAAATCGAGGATATAAGTGTGAACTTATATCAGTTGATATCTCGGTGCATTTTTAAGCTAGCGCAAATCTGATAACACAGATCGACGCAGCTTAAAAATTCGCATCGAATGCACTATACTACATTGAGAAACGCTTAATACAAAAATTAGTTATGATCGTTTGAAAAATGATGCATTAGTGTATGTTGAGTTTCCATGTACACTCAACATTGCTTCCAAAAACATTTTGACAAAAATTTTTTCGAAAAATTTCAAAATAATTTAGCAAAAAGTAGATGTTTTTAGATTCCTTTTTTCAAGGCAAAGACGATGGACAATGTTATTCAACGAAAAAATTAATTCTTCAGGGTGAAAATCGAGGATATAAGTGTGAACTTATATCAGTTGATATCTCGGTGCATTTTTAAGCTAGCGCAAATCTGATAACACAGATCGACGCAGCTTAAAAATCCGCATCGAATGCACTATACTACATTGAGAAACGCTTAAAACAAAAATTAGTTATGATCGTTTGAAAAATGATGCATTAGTGTATGTTGAGTTTCCATGTACACTCAACATTGCTTCCAAAAACATTTTGACAAAAATTTTTTCGAAAAATTTCAAAATAATTTAGCAAAAAGTAGATGTTTTTAGATTCCTTTTTTCAAGGCAAAGACGATGGACAATGTTATTCAACGAAAAAATTAATTCTTCAGGGTGAAAATCGAGGATATAAGTGTGAACTTATATCAGTTGATATCTCGGTGCATTTTTAAGCTAGCGCAAATCTGATAACACAGATCGACGCAGCTTAAAAATTCGCATCGAATGCACTATACTACATTGAGAAACGCTTAATACAAAAATTAGTTATGATCGTTTGAAAAATGATGCATTAGTGTATGTTGAGTTTCCATGTACACTCAACATTGCTTCCAAAAACATTTTGACAAAAATTTTTTCGAAAAATTTCAAAATAATTTAGCAAAAAGTAGATGTTTTTAGATTCCTTTTTTCAAGGCAAAGACGATGGACAATGTTATTCAACGAAAAAATTAATTCTTCAGGGTGAAAATCGAGGATATAAGTGTAAACTTATATCAGTTGATATCTCGGTGCATTTTTAAGCTAGCGCAAATCTGATAACACAGATCGACGCAGCTTAAAAATCCGCATCGAATGCACTATACTACATTGAGAAACGCTTAATACAAAAATTAGTTATGATCGTTTGAAAAATGATGCATTAGTGTATGTTGAGTTTCCATGTACACTCAACATTGCTTCCAAAAACATTTTGACAAAAATTTTTTCGAAAAATTTCAAAATAATTTAGCAAAAAGTAGATGTTTTTAGATTCCTTTTTTTAAGGCGAAGACGATGGACAATGTTATTCAACGAAAAAATTAATTCTTCAGGGTGAAAATCGAGGATATAAGTGTGAACTTATATCAGTTGATATCTCGGTGCATTTTTAAGCTAGCGCAAATCTGATAACACAGATCGACGCAGCTTAAAAATTCGCATCGAATGCACTATACTACATTGAGAAACGCTTAATACAAAAATTAGTTATGATCGTTTGAAAAATGATGCATTAGTGTATGTTGAGTTTCCATGTACACTCAACATTGCTTCCAAAAACATTTTGACAAAAATTTTTTCGAAAAATTTCAAAATAATTTAGCAAAAAGTAGATGTTTTTAGATTCCTTTTTTCAAGGCAAAGACGATGGACAATGTTATTCAACGAAAAAATTAATTCTTCAGGGTGAAAATCGAGGATATAAGTGTGAACTTATATCAGTTGATATCTCGGTGCATTTTTAAGCTAGCGCAAATCTGATAACACAGATCGACGCAGCTTAAAAATTCGCATCGAATGCACTATACTACATTGAGAAACGCTTAATACAAAAATTAGTTATGATCGTTTGAAAAATGATGCATTAGTGTATGTTGAGTTTCCATGTACACTCAACATTGCTTCCAAAAACATTTTGACAAAAATTTTTTCGAAAAATTTCAAAATAATTTAGCAAAAAGTAGATGTTTTTAGATTCCTTTTTTTAAGGCAAAGACGATGGACAATGTTATTCAACGAAAAAAATAATTCTTCAGGGTGAAAATCGAGGATATAAGTGTGAACTTATATCAGTTGATATCTCGGTGCATTTTTAAGCTAGCGCAAATCTGATAACACAGATCGACGCAGCTTAAAAATTCGCATCGAATGCACTATACTACATTGAGAAACGCTTAATACAAAAATTAGTTATGATCGTTTGAAAAATGATGCATTAGTGTATGTTGTGTTTCCATGTACACTCAACATTGCTTCCAAAAACATTTTGACAAAAATTTTTTCGAAAAATTTCAAAATAATTTAGCAAAAAGTAGATGTTTTTAGATTCCTTTTTTTAAGGCAAAGACGATGGACAATGTTATTCAACGAAAAAATTAATTCTTCAGGGTGAAAATCGAGGATATAAGTGTGAACTTATATCAGTTGATATCTCGGTGCATTTTTAAGCTAGCGCAAATCTGATAACACAGATCGACGCAGCTTAAAAATCCGCATCGAATGCACTATACTATATTGAGAAACGCTTAATACAAAAATTAGTTATGATCGTTTGAAAAATGATGCATTAGTGTATGTTGAGTTTCCATGTACACTCAACATTGCTTCCAAAAACATTTTGACAAAAATTTTTTCGAAAAATTTCAAAATAATTTAGCAAAAAGTAGATGTTTTTAGATTCCTTTTTTCAAGGCAAAGACGATGGACAATGTTATTCAACGAAAAAATTAATTCTTCAGGGTGAAAATCGAGGATATAAGTGTGAACTTATATCAGTTGATATCTCGGTGCATTTTTAAGCTAGCGCAAATCTGATAACACAGATCGACGCAGCTTAAAAATCCGCATCGAATGCACTATACTACATTGAGAAACGCTTAATACAAAAATTAGTTATGATCGTTTGAAAAATGATGCATTAGTGTATGTTGAGTTTCCATGTACACTCAACATTGCTTCCAAAAACATTTTGACAAAAATTTTTTCGAAAAATTTCAAAATAATTTAGCAAAAAGTAGATGTTTTTAGATTCCTTTTTTCAAGGCAAAGACGATGGACAATGTTATTCAACGAAAAAATTAATTCTTCAGGGTGAAAATCGAGGATATATGTGTGAACTTATATCAGTTGATATCTCGGTGCATTTTCAAGCTAGCGCAAATCTGATAACACAGATCGACGCAGCTTAAAAATCCGCATCGAATGCACTATACTACATTGAGAAACGCTTAAAACAAAAATTAGTTATGATCGTTTGAAAAATGATGCATTAGTGTATGTTGAGTTTCCATGTACACTCAACATTGCTTCCAAAAACATTTTGACAAAAATTTTTTCGAAAAATTTCAAGATAATTTAGCAAAAAGTAGATGTTTTTAGATTCCTTTTTTCAAGGCAAAGACGATGGACAATGTTATTCCACGAAAAAATTAATTCTTCAGGGTGAAAATCGAGGATATAAGTGTAAACTTATATCAGTTGATATCTCGGTGCATTTTTAAGCTAGCGCAAATCTGATAACACAGATCGACGCAGCTTAAAAATCCGCATCGAATGCACTATACTACATTGAGAAACGCTTAATACAAAAATTAGTTATGATCGTTTGAAAAATGATGCATTAGTGTATGTTGTGTTTCCATGTACACTCAACATTGCTTCCAAAAACATTTTGACAAAAATTTTTTCGAAAAATTTCAAAATAATTTAGCAAAAAGTAGATGTTTTTAGATTCCTTTTTTTAAGGCAAAGACGATGGACAATGTTATTCAACGAAAAAATTAATTCTTCAGGGTGAAAATCGAGGATATAAGTGTGAACTTATATCAGTTGATATCTCGGTGTATTTTTAAGCTAGCGCAAATCTGTTATAACAGATCAACGCAGCTTAAAAATCCGCATCGAATGCACTATACTACATTGAGAAACGCTTAATACAAAAATTAGTTATGATCGTTTGAAAAATGATGCATTAGTGTATGTTGAGTTTCCATGTACACTCAACATTGCTTCCAAAAACATTTTGACAAAAATTTTTTCGAAAAATTTCAAAATAATTTAGCAAAAAGTAGATGTTTTTAGATTCCTTTTTTCAAGGCAAAGACGATGGACAATGTTATTCAACGAAAAAATTAATTCTTCAGGGTGAAAATCGAGGATATATGTGTGAACTTATATCAGTTGATATCTCGGTGTATTTTTAAGCTAGCGCAAATCTGTTATAACAGATCAACGCAGCTTAAAAATCCGCATCGAATGCACTATACTACATTGAGAGACGCTTAAAACAAAAATTAGTTATGATCGTTTGAAAAATGATGCATTAGTGTATGTTGAGTTTCCATGTACACTCAACATTGCTTCCAAAAACATTTTGACAAAAATTTTTTCGAAAAATTTCAAAATAATTTAGCAAAAAGTAGATGTTTTTAGATTCCTTTTTTCAAGGCAAAGACGATGGACAATGTTATTCAACGAAAAAAATAATTCTTCAGGGTGAAAATCGAGGATATAAGTGTGAACTTATATCAGTTGATATCTCGGTGCATTTTCAAGCTAGCGCAAATCTGATAACACAGATCGACGCAGCTTAAAAATCCGCATCGAAAGCACTATACTATATTGAGAAACGCTTAATACAAAAATTAGTTATGATCGTTTGAAAAATGATGCATTAGTGTATGTTGAGTTTCCATGTACACTCAACATTGCTTCCAAAAACATTTTGACAAAAATTTTTTCGAAAAATTTCAAAATAATTTAGCAAAAAGTAGATGTTTTTAGATTCCTTTTTTCAAGGCAAAGACGATGGACAATGTTATTCAACGAAAAAATTAATTCTTCAGGGTGAAAATCGAGGATAGAAGTGTGAACTTATATCAGTTGATATCTCGGTGCATTTTTAAGCTAGCGCAAATCTGATAACACAGATCGACGCAGCTTAAAAATCCGCATCGAATGCACTATACTACATTGAGAAACGCTTAATACAAAAATTAGTTATGATCGTTTGAAAAATGATGCATTAGTGTATGTTGAGTTTCCATGTACACTCAACATTGCTTCCAAAAACATTTTGACAAAAATTTTTTCGAAAAATTTCAAAATAATTTAGCAAAAAGTAGATGTTTTTAGATTCCTTTTTTCAAGGCAAAGACGATGGACAATGTTATTCAACGAAAAAAATAATTCTTCAGGGTGAAAATCGAGGATATAAGTGTGAACTTATATCAGTTGATATCTCGGTGCATTTTCAAGCTAGCGCAAATCTGATAACACAGATCGACGCAGCTTAAAAATCCGCATCGAATGCACTATACTATATTGAGAAACGCTTAATACAAAAATTAGTTATGATCGTTTGAAAAATGATGCATTAGTGTATGTTGAGTTTCCATGTACACTCAACATTGCTTCCAAAAACATTTTGACAAAAATTTTTTCGAAAAATTTCAAAATAATTTAGCAAAAAGTAGATGTTTTTAGATTCCTTTTTTTAAGGCAAAGACGATGGACAATGTTATTCAACGAAAAAATTAATTCTTCAGGGTGAAAATCGAGGATATAAGTGTGAACTTATATCAGTTGATATCTCGGTGCATTTTTAAGCTAGCGCAAATCTGATAACACAGATCGACGCAGCTTACAAAATCCGCATCGAATGCACTATACTACATTGAGAAACGCTTAATACAAAAATTAGTTATGATCGTTTGAAAAATGATGCATTAGTGTATGTTGTGTTTCCATGTACACTCAACATTGCTTCCAAAAACATTTTGACAAAAATTTTTTCGAAAAATTTCAAAATAATTTAGCAAAAAGTAGATGTTTTTAGATTCCTTTTTTTAAGGCAAAGACGATGGACAATGTTATTCAACGAAAAAATTAATTCTTCAGGGTGAAAATCGAGGATATAAGTGTGAACTTATATCAGTTGATATCTCGGTGCATTTTTAAGCTAGCGCAAATCTGATAACACAGATCGACGCAGCTTAAAAATCCGCATCGAATGCACTATACTATATTGAGAAACGCTTAATACAAAAATTAGTTATGATCGTTTGAAAAATGATGCATTAGTGTATGTTGAGTTTCCATGTACACTCAACATTGCTTCCAAAAACATTTTGACAAAAATTTTTTCGAAAAATTTCAAAATAATTTAGCAAAAAGTAGATGTTTTTAGATTCCTTTTTTCAAGGCAAAGACGATGGACAATGTTATTCAACGAAAAAATTAATTCTTCAGGGTGAAAATCGAGGATATATGTGTGAACTTATATCAGTTGATATCTCGGTGTATTTTTAAGCTAGCGCAAATCTGTTATAACAGATCAACGCAGCTTAAAAATCCGCATCGAATGCACTATACTACATTGAGAGACGCTTAAAACAAAAATTAGTTATGATCGTTTGAAAAATGATGCATTAGTGTATGTTGAGTTTCCATGTACACTCAACATTGCTTCCAAAAACATTTTGACAAAAATTTTTTCGAAAAATTTCAAAATAATTTAGCAAAAAGTAGATGTTTTTAGATTCCTTTTTTCAAGGCAAAGACGATGGACAATGTTATTCAACGAAAAAAATAATTCTTCAGGGTGAAAATCGAGGATATAAGTGTGAACTTATATCAGTTGATATCTCGGTGCATTTTCAAGCTAGCGCAAATCTGATAACACAGATCGACGCGGCTTAAAAATCCGCATCGAAAGCACTATACTATATTGAGAAACGCTTAATACAAAAATTAGTTATGATCGTTTGAAAAATGATGCATTAGTGTATGTTGAGTTTCCATGTACACTCAACATTGCTTCCAAAAACATTTTGACAAAAATTTTTTCGAAAAATTTCAAAATAATTTAGCAAAAAGTAGATGTTTTTAGATTCCTTTTTTCAAGGCAAAGACGATGGACAATGTTATTCAACGAAAAAATTAATTCTTCAGGGTGAAAATCGAGGATAGAAGTGTGAACTTATATCAGTTGATATCTCGGTGCATTTTTAAGCTAGCGCAAATCTGATAACACAGATCGACGCAGCTTAAAAATCCGCATCGAATGCACTATACTACATTGAGAAACGCTTAATACAAAAATTAGTTATGATCGTTTGAAAAATGATGCATTAGTGTATGTTGAGTTTCCATGTACACTCAACATTGCTTCCAAAAACATTTTGACAAAAATTTTTTCGAAAAATTTCAAAATAATTTAGCAAAAAGTAGATGTTTTTAGATTCCTTTTTTCAAGGCAAAGACGATGGACAATGTTATTCAACGAAAAAAATAATTCTTCAGGGTGAAAATCGAGGATATAAGTGTGAACTTATATCAGTTGATATCTCGGTGCATTTTCAAGCTAGCGCAAATCTGATAACACAGATCGACGCAGCTTAAAAATCCGCATCGAATGCACTATACTACATTGAGAAACGCTTAAAACAAAAATTAGTTATGATCGTTTGAAAAATGATGCATTAGTGTATGTTGAGTTTCCATGTACACTCAACATTGCTTCCAAAAACATTTTGACAAAAATTTTTTCGAAAAATTTCAAAATAATTTAGCAAAAAGTAGATGTTTTTAGATTCCTTTTTTCAAGGCAAAGACGATGGACAATGTTATTCAACGAAAAAATTAATTCTTCAGGGTGAAAATCGAGGATATAAGTGTGAACTTATATCAGTTGATATCTCGGTGCATTTTTAAGCTAGCGCAAATCTGATAACACAGATCGACGCAGCTTAAAAATTCGCATCGAATGCACTATACTACATTGAGAAACGCTTAATACAAAAATTAGTTATGATCGTTTGAAAAATGATGCATTAGTGTATGTTGAGTTTCCATGTACACTCAACATTGCTTCCAAAAACATTTTGACAAAAATTTTTTCGAAAAATTTCAAAATAATTTAGCAAAAAGTAGATGTTTTTAGATTCCTTTTTTCAAGGCAAAGACGATGGACAATGTTATTCAACGAAAAAATTAATTCTTCAGGGTGAAAATCGAGGATATAAGTGTAAACTTATATCAGTTGATATCTCGGTGCATTTTTAAGCTAGCGCAAATCTGATAACACAGATCGACGCAGCTTAAAAATCCGCATCGAATGCACTATACTACATTGAGAAACGCTTAATACAAAAATTAGTTATGATCGTTTGAAAAATGATGCATTAGTGTATGTTGAGTTTCCATGTACACTCAACATTGCTTCCAAAAACATTTTGACAAAAATTTTTTCGAAAAATTTCAAAATAATTTAGCAAAAAGTAGATGTTTTTAGATTCCTTTTTTTAAGGCGAAGACGATGGACAATGTTATTCAACGAAAAAATTAATTCTTCAGGGTGAAAATCGAGGATATAAGTGTGAACTTATATCAGTTGATATCTCGGTGCATTTTTAAGCTAGCGCAAATCTGATAACACAGATCGACGCAGCTTAAAAATTCGCATCGAATGCACTATACTACATTGAGAAACGCTTAATACAAAAATTAGTTATGATCGTTTGAAAAATGATGCATTAGTGTATGTTGAGTTTCCATGTACACTCAACATTGCTTCCAAAAACATTTTGACAAAAATTTTTTCGAAAAATTTCAAAATAATTTAGCAAAAAGTAGATGTTTTTAGATTCCTTTTTTCAAGGCAAAGACGATGGACAATGTTATTCAACGAAAAAATTAATTCTTCAGGGTGAAAATCGAGGATATAAGTGTGAACTTATATCAGTTGATATCTCGGTGCATTTTTAAGCTAGCGCAAATCTGATAACACAGATCGACGCAGCTTAAAAATTCGCATCGAATGCACTATACTACATTGAGAAACGCTTAATACAAAAATTAGTTATGATCGTTTGAAAAATGATGCATTAGTGTATGTTGAGTTTCCATGTACACTCAACATTGCTTCCAAAAACATTTTGACAAAAATTTTTTCGAAAAATTTCAAAATAATTTAGCAAAAAGTAGATGTTTTTAGATTCCTTTTTTTAAGGCAAAGACGATGGACAATGTTATTCAACGAAAAAAATAATTCTTCAGGGTGAAAATCGAGGATATAAGTGTGAACTTATATCAGTTGATATCTCGGTGCATTTTTAAGCTAGCGCAAATCTGATAACACAGATCGACGCAGCTTAAAAATTCGCATCGAATGCACTATACTACATTGAGAAACGCTTAATACAAAAATTAGTTATGATCGTTTGAAAAATGATGCATTAGTGTATGTTGTGTTTCCATGTACACTCAACATTGCTTCCAAAAACATTTTGACAAAAATTTTTTCGAAAAATTTCAAAATAATTTAGCAAAAAGTAGATGTTTTTAGATTCCTTTTTTTAAGGCAAAGACGATGGACAATGTTATTCAACGAAAAAATTAATTCTTCAGGGTGAAAATCGAGGATATAAGTGTGAACTTATATCAGTTGATATCTCGGTGCATTTTTAAGCTAGCGCAAATCTGATAACACAGATCGACGCAGCTTAAAAATCCGCATCGAATGCACTATACTATATTGAGAAACGCTTAATACAAAAATTAGTTATGATCGTTTGAAAAATGATGCATTAGTGTATGTTGAGTTTCCATGTACACTCAACATTGCTTCCAAAAACATTTTGACAAAAATTTTTTCGAAAAATTTCAAAATAATTTAGCAAAAAGTAGATGTTTTTAGATTCCTTTTTTCAAGGCAAAGACGATGGACAATGTTATTCAACGAAAAAATTAATTCTTCAGGGTGAAAATCGAGGATATAAGTGTGAACTTATATCAGTTGATATCTCGGTGCATTTTTAAGCTAGCGCAAATCTGATAACACAGATCGACGCAGCTTAAAAATCCGCATCGAATGCACTATACTACATTGAGAAACGCTTAATACAAAAATTAGTTATGATCGTTTGAAAAATGATGCATTAGTGTATGTTGAGTTTCCATGTACACTCAACATTGCTTCCAAAAACATTTTGACAAAAATTTTTTCGAAAAATTTCAAAATAATTTAGCAAAAAGTAGATGTTTTTAGATTCCTGTTTTTAAGGCGAAGACGATGGACAATGTTATTCAACGAAAAAATTAATTCTTCAGGGTGAAAATCGAGGATATAAGTGTGAACTTATATCAGTTGATATCTCGGTGCATTTTTAAGCTAGCGCAAATCTGATAACACAGATCGACGCAGCTTAAAAATCCGCATCGAATGCACTATACTACATTGAGAAACGCTTAAAACAAAAATTAGTTATGATCGTTTGAAAAATGATGCATTAGTGTATGTTGAGTTTCCATGTACACTCAACATTGCTTCCAAAAACATTTTGACAAAAATTTTTTCGAAAAATTTCAAAATAATTTAGCAAAAAGTAGATGTTTTTAGATTCCTTTTTTCAAGGCAAAGACGATGGACAATGTTATTCAACGAAAAAATTAATTCTTCAGGGTGAAAATCGAGGATATAAGTGTGAACTTATATCAGTTGATATCTCGGTGCATTTTTAAGCTAGCGCAAATCTGATAACACAGATCGACGCAGCTTAAAAATTCGCATCGAATGCACTATACTACATTGAGAAACGCTTAATACAAAAATTAGTTATGATCGTTTGAAAAATGATGCATTAGTGTATGTTGAGTTTCCATGTACACTCAACATTGCTTCCAAAAACATTTTGACAAAAATTTTTTCGAAAAATTTCAAAATAATTTAGCAAAAAGTAGATGTTTTTAGATTCCTTTTTTTAAGGCAAAGACGATGGACAATGTTATTCAACGAAAAAAATAATTCTTCAGGGTGAAAATCGAGGATATAAGTGTGAACTTATATCAGTTGATATCTCGGTGCATTTTTAAGCTAGCGCAAATCTGATAACACAGATCGACGCAGCTTAAAAATTCGCATCGAATGCACTATACTACATTGAGAAACGCTTAATACAAAAATTAGTTATGATCGTTTGAAAAATGATGCATTAGTGTATGTTGTGTTTCCATGTACACTCAACATTGCTTCCAAAAACATTTTGACAAAAATTTTTTCGAAAAATTTCAAAATAATTTAGCAAAAAGTAGATGTTTTTAGATTCCTTTTTTCAAGGCAAAGACGATGGACAATGTTATTCAACGAAAAAATTAATTCTTCAGGGTGAAAATCGAGGATATAAGTGTGAACTTATATCAGTTGATATCTCGGTGCATTTTTAAGCTAGCGCAAATCTGATAACACAGATCGACGCAGCTTAAAAATTCGCATCGAATGCACTATACTACATTGAGAAACGCTTAATACAAAAATTAGTTATGATCGTTTGAAAAATGATGCATTAGTGTATGTTGAGTTTCCATGTACACTCAACATTGCTTCCAAAAACATTTTGACAAAAATTTTTTCGAAAAATTTCAAAATAATTTAGCAAAAAGTAGATGTTTTTAGATTCCTTTTTTTAAGGCAAAGACGATGGACAATGTTATTCAACGAAAAAAATAATTCTTCAGGGTGAAAATCGAGGATATAAGTGTGAACTTATATCAGTTGATATCTCGGTGCATTTTTAAGCTAGCGCAAATCTGATAACACAGATCGACGCAGCTTAAAAATTCGCATCGAATGCACTATACTACATTGAGAAACGCTTAATACAAAAATTAGTTATGATCGTTTGAAAAATGATGCATTAGTGTATGTTGTGTTTCCATGTACACTCAACATTGCTTCCAAAAACATTTTGACAAAAATTTTTTCGAAAAATTTCAAAATAATTTAGCAAAAAGTAGATGTTTTTAGATTCCTTTTTTCAAGGCAAAGACGATGGACAATGTTATTCAACGAAAAAATTAATTCTTCAGGGTGAAAATCGAGGATATAAGTGTGAACTTATATCAGTTGATATCTCGGTGCATTTTTAAGCTAGCGCAAATCTGATAACACAGATCGACGCAGCTTAAAAATTCGCATCGAATGCACTATACTACATTGAGAAACGCTTAATACAAAAATTAGTTATGATCGTTTGAAAAATGATGCATTAGTGTATGTTGAGTTTCCATGTACACTCAACATTGCTTCCAAAAACATTTTGACAAAAATTTTTTCGAAAAATTTCAAAATAATTTAGCAAAAAGTAGATGTTTTTAGATTCCTTTTTTTAAGGCAAAGACGATGGACAATGTTATTCAACGAAAAAAATAATTCTTCAGGGTGAAAATCGAGGATATAAGTGTGAACTTATATCAGTTGATATCTCGGTGCATTTTTAAGCTAGCGCAAATCTGATAACACAGATCGACGCAGCTTAAAAATTCGCATCGAATGCACTATACTACATTGAGAAACGCTTAATACAAAAATTAGTTATGATCGTTTGAAAAATGATGCATTAGTGTATGTTGTGTTTCCATGTACACTCAACATTGCTTCCAAAAACATTTTGACAAAAATTTTTTCGAAAAATTTCAAAATAATTTAGCAAAAAGTAGATGTTTTTAGATTCCTTTTTTTAAGGCAAAGACGATGGACAATGTTATTCAACGAAAAAATTAATTCTTCAGGGTGAAAATCGAGGATATAAGTGTGAACTTATATCAGTTGATATCTCGGTGCATTTTTAAGCTAGCGCAAATCTGATAACACAGATCGACGCAGCTTAAAAATCCGCATCGAATGCACTATACTACATTGAGAAACGCTTAATACAAAAATTAGTTATGATCGTTTGAAAAATGATGCATTAGTGTATGTTGAGTTTCCATGTACACTCAACATTGCTTCCAAAAACATTTTGACAAAAATTTTTTCGAAAAATTTCAAAATAATTTAGCAAAAAGTAGATGTTTTTAGATTCCTTTTTTCAAGGCAAAGACGATGGACAATGTTATTCAACGAAAAAATTAATTCTTCAGGGTGAAAATCGAGGATAGAAGTGTGAACTTATATCAGTTGATATCTCGGTGCATTTTTAAGCTAGCGCAAATCTGATAACACAGATCGACGCAGCTTAAAAATTCGCATCGAATGCACTATACTACATTGAGAAACGCTTAATACAAAAATTAGTTATGATCGTTTGAAAAATGATGCATTAGTGTATGTTGTGTTTCCATGTACACTCAACATTGCTTCCAAAAACATTTTGACAAAAATTTTTTCGAAAAATTTCAAAATAATTTAGCAAAAAGTAGATGTTTTTAGATTCCTTTTTTTAAGGCAAAGACGATGGACAATGTTATTCAACGAAAAAATTAATTCTTCAGGGTGAAAATCGAGGATATAAGTGTGAACTTATATCAGTTGATATCTCGGTGCATTTTTAAGCTAGCGCAAATCTGATAACACAGATCGACGCAGCTTAAAAATCCGCATCGAATGCACTATACTACATTGAGAAACGCTTAATACAAAAATTAGTTATGATCGTTTGAAAAATGATGCATTAGTGTATGTTGAGTTTCCATGTACACTCAACATTGCTTCCAAAAACATTTTGACAAAAATTTTTTCGAAAAATTTCAAAATAATTTAGCAAAAAGTAGATGTTTTTAGATTCCTTTTTTTAAGGCGAAGACGATGGACAATGTTATTCAACGAAAAAATTAATTCTTCAGGGTGAAAATCGAGGATATAAGTGTGAACTTATATCAGTTGATATCTCGGTGCATTTTTAAGCTAGCGCAAATCTGATAACACAGATCGACGCAGCTTAAAAATCCGCATCGAATGCACTACTACATTGAGAAACGCTTAAAACAAAAATTAGTTATGATCGTTTGAAAAATGATGCATTAGTGTATGTTGAGTTTCCATGTACACTCAACATTGCTTCCAAAAACATTTTGACAAAAATTTTTTCGAAAAATTTCAAAATAATTTAGCAAAAAGTAGATGTTTTTAGATTCCTTTTTTCAAGGCAAAGACGATGGACAATGTTATTCAACGAAAAAATTAATTCTTCAGGGTGAAAATCGAGGATATAAGTGTGAACTTATATCAGTTGATATCTCGGTGCATTTTTAAGCTAGCGCAAATCTGATAACACAGATCGACGCAGCTTAAAAATTCGCATCGAATGCACTATACTACATTGAGAAACGCTTAATACAAAAATTAGTTATGATCGTTTGAAAAATGATGCATTAGTGTATGTTGAGTTTCCATGTACACTCAACATTGCTTCCAAAAACATTTTGACAAAAATTTTTTCGAAAAATTTCAAAATAATTTAGCAAAAAGTAGATGTTTTTAGATTCCTTTTTTTAAGGCAAAGACGATGGACAATGTTATTCAACGAAAAAAATAATTCTTCAGGGTGAAAATCGAGGATATAAGTGTGAACTTATATCAGTTGATATCTCGGTGCATTTTTAAGCTAGCGCAAATCTGATAACACAGATCGACGCAGCTTAAAAATTCGCATCGAATGCACTATACTACATTGAGAAACGCTTAATACAAAAATTAGTTATGATCGTTTGAAAAATGATGCATTAGTGTATGTTGTGTTTCCATGTACACTCAACATTGCTTCCAAAAACATTTTGACAAAAATTTTTTCGAAAAATTTCAAAATAATTTAGCAAAAAGTAGATGTTTTTAGATTCCTTTTTTTAAGGCGAAGACGATGGACAATGTTATTCAACGAAAAAATTAATTCTTCAGGGTGAAAATCGAGGATATAAGTGTGAACTTATATCAGTTGATATCTCGGTGCATTTTTAAGCTAGCGCAAATCTGATAACACAGATCGACGCAGCTTAAAAATCCGCATCGAATGCACTATACTACATTGAGAAACGCTTAAAACAAAAATTAGTTATGATCGTTTGAAAAATGATGCATTAGTGTATGTTGAGTTTCCATGTACACTCAACATTGCTTCCAAAAACATTTTGACAAAAATTTTTTCGAAAAATTTCAAAATAATTTAGCAAAAAGTAGATGTTTTTAGATTCCTTTTTTCAAGGTAAAGACGATGGACAATGTTATTCAACGAAAAAATTAATTCTTCAGGGTGAAAATCGAGGATATAAGTGTGAACTTATATCAGTTGATATCTCGGTGCATTTTTAAGCTAGCGCAAATCTGATAACACAGATCGACGCAGCTTAAAAATTCGCATCGAATGCACTATACTACATTGAGAAACGCTTAATACAAAAATTAGTTATGATCGTTTGAAAAATGATGCATTAGTGTATGTTGAGTTTCCATGTACACTCAACATTGCTTCCAAAAACATTTTGACAAAAATTTTTTCGAAAAATTTCAAAATAATTTAGCAAAAAGTAGATGTTTTTAGATTCCTTTTTTTAAGGCAAAGACGATGGACAATGTTATTCAACGAAAAAAATAATTCTTCAGGGTGAAAATCGAGGATATAAGTGTGAACTTATATCAGTTGATATCTCGGTGCATTTTTAAGCTAGCGCAAATCTGATAACACAGATCGACGCAGCTTAAAAATTCGCATCGAATGCACTATACTACATTGAGAAACGCTTAATACAAAAATTAGTTATGATCGTTTGAAAAATGATGCATTAGTGTATGTTGTGTTTCCATGTACACTCAACATTGCTTCCAAAAACATTTTGACAAAAATTTTTTCGAAAAATTTCAAAATAATTTAGCAAAAAGTAGATGTTTTTAGATTCCTTTTTTCAAGGCAAAGACGATGGACAATGTTATTCAACGAAAAAATTAATTCTTCAGGGTGAAAATCGAGGATATAAGTGTGAACTTATATCAGTTGATATCTCGGTGCATTTTTAAGCTAGCGCAAATCTGATAACACAGATCGACGCAGCTTAAAAATTCGCATCGAATGCACTATACTACATTGAGAAACGCTTAATACAAAAATTAGTTATGATCGTTTGAAAAATGATGCATTAGTGTATGTTGAGTTTCCATGTACACTCAACATTGCTTCCAAAAACATTTTGACAAAAATTTTTTCGAAAAATTTCAAAATAATTTAGCAAAAAGTAGATGTTTTTAGATTCCTTTTTTTAAGGCAAAGACGATGGACAATGTTATTCAACGAAAAAATTAATTCTTCAGGGTGAAAATCGAGGATATAAGTGTGAACTTATATCAGTTGATATCTCGGTGCATTTTTAAGCTAGCGCAAATCTGATAACACAGATCGACGCAGCTTAAAAATCCGCATCGAATGCACTATACTACATTGAGAAACGCTTAATACAAAAATTAGTTATGATCGTTTGAAAAATGATGCATTAGTGTATGTTGAGTTTCCATGTACACTCAACATTGCTTCCAAAAACATTTTGACAAAAATTTTTTCGAAAAATTTCAAAATAATTTAGCAAAAAGTAGATGTTTTTAGATTCCTTTTTTTAAGGCGAAGACGATGGACAATGTTATTCAACGAAAAAATTAATTCTTCAGGGTGAAAATCGAGGATATAAGTGTGAACTTATATCAGTTGATATCTCGGTGCATTTTTAAGCTAGCGCAAATCTGATAACACAGATCGACGCAGCTTAAAAATCCGCATCGAATGCACTATACTACATTGAGAAACGCTTAAAACAAAAATTAGTTATGATCGTTTGAAAAATGATGCATTAGTGTATGTTGAGTTTCCATGTACACTCAACATTGCTTCCAAAAACATTTTGACAAAAATTTTTTCGAAAAATTTCAAAATAATTTAGCAAAAAGTAGATGTTTTTAGATTCCTTTTTTCAAGGCAAAGACGATGGACAATGTTATTCAACGAAAAAATTAATTCTTCAGGGTGAAAATCGAGGATATAAGTGTGAACTTATATCAGTTGATATCTCAGTGCATTTTTAAGCTAGCGCAAATCTGATAACACAGATCGACGCAGCTTAAAAATTCGCATCGAATGCACTATACTACATTGAGAAACGCTTAATACAAAAATTAGTTATGATCGTTTGAAAAATGATGCATTAGTGTATGTTGAGTTTCCATGTACACTCAACATTGCTTCCAAAAACATTTTGACAAAAATTTTTTCGAAAAATTTCAAAATAATTTAGCAAAAAGTAGATGTTTTTAGATTCCTTTTTTCAAGGCAAAGACGATGGACAATGTTATTCAACGAAAAAATTAATTCTTCAGGGTGAAAATCGAGGATATAAGTGTGAACTTATATCAGTTGATATCTCGGTGCATTTTTAAGCTAGCGCAAATCTGATAACACAGATCGACGCAGCTTAAAAATTCGCATCGAATGCACTATACTACATTGAGAAACGCTTAATACAAAAATTAGTTATGATCGTTTGAAAAATGATGCATTAGTGTATGTTGAGTTTCCATGTACACTCAACATTGCTTCCAAAAACATTTTGACAAAAATTTTTTCGAAAAATTTCAAAATAATTTAGCAAAAAGTAGATGTTTTTAGATTCCTTTTTTTAAGGCAAAGACGATGGACAATGTTATTCAACGAAAAAAATAATTCTTCAGGGTGGAAATCGAGGATATAAGTGTGAACTTATATCAGTTGATATCTCGGTGCATTTTTAAGCTAGCGCAAATCTGATAACACAGATCGACGCAGCTTAAAAATTCGCATCGAATGCACTATACTACATTGAGAAACGCTTAATACAAAAATTAGTTATGATCGTTTGAAAAATGATGCATTAGTGTATGTTGTGTTTCCATGTACACTCAACATTGCTTCCAAAAACATTTTGACAAAAATTTTTTCGAAAAATTTCAAAATAATTTAGCAAAAAGTAGATGTTTTTAGATTCCTTTTTTTAAGGCAAAGACGATGGACAATGTTATTCAACGAAAAAATTAATTCTTCAGGGTGAAAATCGAGGATATAAGTGTGAACTTATATCAGTTGATATCTCGGTGCATTTTTAAGCTAGCGCAAATCTGATAACACAGATCGACGCAGCTTAAAAATTCGCATCGAATGCACTATACTACATTGAGAAACGCTTAATACAAAAATTAGTTATGATCGTTTGAAAAATGATGCATTAGTGTATGTTGAGTTTCCATGTACACTCAACATTGCTTCCAAAAACATTTTGACAAAAATTTTTTCGAAAAATTTCAAAATAATTTAGCAAAAGGTAGATGTTTTTAGATTCCTTTTTTTAAGGCAAAGACGATGGACAATGTTATTCAACGAAAAAAATAATTCTTCAGGGTGAAAATCGAGGATATAAGTGTGAACTTATATCAGTTGATATCTCGGTGCATTTTTAAGCTAGCGCAAATCGGATAACACAGATCGACGCAGCTTAAAAATGCGCATCGAATGCACTATACTACATTGAGAAACGCTTAATACAAAAATTAGTTATGATCGTTTGAAAAATGATGCATTAGTGTATGTTGTGTTTCCATGTACACTCAACATTGCTTCCAAAAACATTTTGACAAAAATTTTTTCGAAAAATTTCAAAATAATTTAGCAAAAAGTAGATGTTTTTAGATTCCTTTTTTTAAGGCAAAGACGATGGACAATGTTATTCAACGAAAAAATTAATTCTTCAGGGTGAAAATCGAGGATATAAGTGTGAACTTATATCAGTTGATATCTCGGTGCATTTTTAAGCTAGCGCAAATCTGATAACACAGATCGACGCAGCTTAAAAATTCGCATCGAATGCACTATACTACATTGAGAAACGCTTAATACAAAAATTAGTTATGATCGTTTGAAAAATGATGCATTAGTGTATGTTGAGTTTCCATGTACACTCAACATTGCTTCCAAAAACATTTTGACAAAAATTTTTTCGAAAAATTTCAAAATAATTTAGCAAAAAGTAGATGTTTTTAGATTCCTTTTTTCAAGGCAAAGACGATGGACAATGTTATTCAACGAAAAAATTAATTCTTCAGGGTGAAAATCGAGGATATAAGTGTGAACTTATATCAGTTGATATCTCGGTGCATTTTTAAGCTAGCGCAAATCTGATAACACAGATCGACGCAGCTTAAAAATTCGCATCGAATGCACTATACTACATTGAGAAACGCTTAATACAAAAATTAGTTATGATCGTTTGAAAAATGATGCATTAGTGTATGTTGAGTTTCCATGTACACTCAACATTGCTTCCAAAAACATTTTGACAAAAATTTTTTCGAAAAATTTCAAAATAATTTAGCAAAAAGTAGATGTTTTTAGATTCCTTTTTTTAAGGCAAAGACGATGGACAATGTTATTCAACGAAAAAAATAATTCTTCAGGGTGAAAATCGAGGATATAAGTGTGAACTTATATCAGTTGATATCTCGGTGCATTTTTAAGCTAGCGCAAATCTGATAACACAGATCGACGCAGCTTAAAAATTCGCATCGAATGCACTATACTACATTGAGAAACGCTTAATACAAAAATTAGTTATGATCGTTTGAAAAATGATGCATTAGTGTATGTTGTGTTTCCATGTACACTCAACATTGCTTCCAAAAACATTTTGACAAAAATTTTTTCGAAAAATTTCAAAATAATTTAGCAAAACGTAGATGTTTTTAGATTCCTTTTTTTAAGGCAAAGACGATGGACAATGTTATTCAACGAAAAAATTAATTCTTCAGGGTGAAAATCGAGGATATAAGTGTGAACTTATATCAGTTGATATCTCGGTGCATTTTTAAGCTAGCGCAAATCTGATAACACAGATCGACGCAGCTTAAAAATCCGCATCGAATGCACTATACTATATTGAGAAACGCTTAATACAAAAATTAGTTATGATCGTTTGAAAAATGATGCATTAGTGTATGTTGAGTTTCCATGTACACTCAACATTGCTTCCAAAAACATTTTGACAAAAATTTTTTCGAAAAATTTCAAAATAATTTAGCAAAAAGTAGATGTTTTTAGATTCCTTTTTTCAAGGCAAAGACGATGGACAATGTTATTCAACGAAAAAATTAATTCTTCAGGGTGAAAATCGAGGATATAAGTGTGAACTTATATCAGTTGATATCTCGGTGCATTTTTAAGCTAGCGCAAATCTGATAACACAGATCGACGCAGCTTAAAAATCCGCATCGAATGCACTATACTACATTGAGAAACGCTTAAAACAAAAATTAGTTATGATCGTTTGAAAAATGATGCATTAGTGTATGTTGAGTTTCCATGTACACTCAACATTGCTTCCAAAAACATTTTGACAAAAATTTTTTCGAAAAATTTCAAAATAATTTAGCAAAAAGTAGATGTTTTTAGATTCCTTTTTTCAAGGCAAAAACGATGGACAATGTTATTCAACGAAAAAATTAATTCTTCAGGGTGAAAATCGAGGATATAAGTGTGAACTTATATCAGTTGATATCTCGGTGCATTTTTAAGCTAGCGCAAATCTGATAACACAGATCGACGCAGCTTAAAAATTCGCATCGAATGCACTATACTACATTGAGAAACGCTTAATACAAAAATTAGTTATGATCGTTTGAAAAATGATGCATTAGTGTATGTTGAGTTTCCATGTACACTCAACATTGCTTCCAAAAACATTTTGACAAAAATTTTTTCGAAAAATTTCAAAATAATTTAGCAAAAAGTAGATGTTTTTAGATTCCTTTTTTCAAGGCAAAGACGATGGACAATGTTATTCAACGAAAAAATTAATTCTTCAGGGTGAAAATCGAGGATAGAAGTGTGAACTTATATCAGTTGATATCTCGGTGCATTTTTAAGCTAGCGCAAATCTGATAACACAGATCGACGCAGCTTAAAAATCCGCATCGAATGCACTATACTACATTGAGAAACGCTTAAAACAAAAATTAGTTATGATCGTTTGAAAAATGATGCATTAGTGTATGTTGAGTTTCCATGTACACTCAACATTGCTTCCAAAAACATTTTGACAAAAATTTTTTCGAAAAATTTCAAAATAATTTAGCAAAAAGTAGATGTTTTTAGATTCCTTTTTTCAAGGCAAAAACGATGGACAATGTTATTCAACGAAAAAAATAATTCTTCAGGGTGAAAATCGAGGATAGAAGTGTGAACTTATATCAGTTGATATCTCGGTGCATTTTTAAGCTAGCGCAAATCTATTAACACAGATCAACGCAGCTTAAAAATTCGCATCGAATGCACTATACTACATTGAGAAACGCTTAATACAAAAATTAGTTATGATCGTTTGAAAAATGATGCATTAGTGTATGTTGAGTTTCCATGTACACTCAACATTGCTTCCAAAAACATTTTGACAAAAATTTTTTCGAAAAATTTCAAAATAATTTAGCAAAAAGTAGATGTTTTTAGATTCCTTTTTTCAAGGCAAAAACGATGGACAATGTTATTCAACGAAAAAAATAATTCTTCAGGGTGAAAATCGAGGATATAAGTGTGAACTTATATCAGTTGATATCTCGGTGCATTTTTAAGCTAGCGCAAATCTATTAACACAGATCAACGCAGCTTAAAAATTCGCATCGAATGCACTATACTACATTGAGAAACGCTTAATACAAAAATTAGTTATGATCGTTTGAAAAATGATGCATTAGTGTATGTTGAGTTTCCATGTACACTCAACATTGCTTCCAAAAACATTTTGACAAAAATTTTTTCGAAAAATTTCAAAATAATTTAGCAAAAAGTAGATGTTTTTAGATTCCTTTTTTCAAGGCAAAGACGATGGACAATGTTATTCAACGAAAAAATTAATTCTTCAGGGTGAAAATCGAGGATATAAGTGTGAACTTATATCAGTTGATATCTCGGTGCATTTTTAAGCTAGCGCAAATCTGATAACACAGATCGACGCAGCTTAAAAATCCGCATCGAATGCACTATACTACATTGAGAAACGCTTAAAACAAAAATTAGTTATGATCGTTTGAAAAATGATGCATTAGTGTATGTTGAGTTTCCATGTACACTCAACATTGCTTCCAAAAACATTTTGACAAAAATTTTTTCGAAAAATTTCAAAATAATTTAGCAAAAAGTAGATGTTTTTAGATTCCTTTTTTCAAGGCAAAAACGATGGACAATGTTATTCAACGAAAAAAATAATTCTTCAGGGTGAAAATCGAGGATATAAGTGTGAACTTATATCAGTTGATATCTCGGTGCATTTTTAAGCTAGCGCAAATCTGATAACACAGATCGACGCAGCTTAAAAATTCGCATCGAATGCACTATACTACATTGAGAAACGCTTAATACAAAAATTAGTTATGATCGTTTGAAAAATGATGCATTAGTGTATGTTGAGTTTCCATGTACACTCAACATTGCTTCCAAAAACATTTTGACAAAAATTTTTTCGAAAAATTTCAAAATAATTTAGCAAAAAGTAGATGTTTTTAGATTCCTTTTTTCAAGGCAAAAACGATGGACAATGTTATTCAACGAAAAAAATAATTCTTCAGGGTGAAAATCGAGGATAGAAGTGTGAACTTATATCAGTTGATATCTCGGTGCATTTTTAAGCTAGCGCAAATCTATTAACACAGATCAACGCAGCTTAAAAATTCGCATCGAATGCACTATACTACATTGAGAAACGCTTAATACAAAAATTAGTTATGATCGTTTGAAAAATGATGCATTAGTGTATGTTGAGTTTCCATGTACACTCAACATTGCTTCCAAAAACATTTTGACAAAAATTTTTTCGAAAAATTTCAAAATAATTTAGCAAAAAGTAGATGTTTTTAGATTCCTTTTTTCAAGGCAAAAACGATGGACAATGTTATTCAACGAAAAAAATAATTCTTCAGGGTGAAAATCGAGGATATAAGTGTGAACTTATATCAGTTGATATCTCGGTGCATTTTTAAGCTAGCGCAAATCTATTAACACAGATCAACGCAGCTTAAAAATTCGCATCGAATGCACTATACTACATTGAGAAACGCTTAATACAAAAATTAGTTATGATCGTTTGAAAAATGATGCATTAGTGTATGTTGAGTTTCCATGTACACTCAACATTGCTTCCAAAAACATTTTGACAAAAATTTTTTCGAAAAATTTCAAAATAATTTAGCAAAAAGTAGATGTTTTTAGATTCCTTTTTTCAAGGCAAAGACGATGGACAATGTTATTCAACGAAAAAATTAATTCTTCAGGGTGAAAATCGAGGATAGAAGTGTGAACTTATATCAGTTGATATCTCGGTGCATTTTTAAGCTAGCGCAAATCTGATAACACAGATCGACGCAGCTTAAAAATCCGCATCGAATGCACTATACTACATTGAGAAACGCTTAAAACAAAAATTAGTTATGATCGTTTGAAAAATGATGCATTAGTGTATGTTGAGTTTCCATGTACACTCAACATTGCTTCCAAAAACATTTTGACAAAAATTTTTTCGAAAAATTTCAAAATAATTTAGCAAAAAGTAGATGTTTTTAGATTCCTTTTTTCAAGGCAAAAACGATGGACAATGTTATTCAACGAAAAAAATAATTCTTCAGGGTGAAAATCGAGGATATAAGTGTGAACTTATATCAGTTGATATCTCGGTGCATTTTTAAGCTAGCGCAAATCTATTAACACAGATCAACGCAGCTTAAAAATCCGCATCGAATGCACTATACTACATTGAGAAACGCTTAAAACAAAAATTAGTTATGATCGTTTGAAAAATGATGCATTAGTGTATGTTGAGTTTCCATGTACACTCAACATTGCTTCCAAAAACATTTTGACAAAAATTTTTTCGAAAAATTTCAAAATAATTTAGCAAAAAGTAGATGTTTTTAGATTCCTTTTTTCAAGGCAAAAACGATGGACAATGTTATTCAACGAAAAAAATAATTCTTCAGGGTGAAAATCGAGGATATAAGTGTGAACTTATATCAGTTGATATCTCGGTGCATTTTTAAGCTAGCGCAAATCTGATAACACAGATCGACGCAGCTTAAAAATTCGCATCGAATGCACTATACTACATTGAGAAACGCTTAATACAAAAATTAGTTATGATCGTTTGAAAAATGATGCATTAGTGTATGTTGAGTTTCCATGTACACTCAACATTGCTTCCAAAAACATTTTGACAAAAATTTTTTCGAAAAATTTCAAAATAATTTAGCAAAAAGTAGATGTTTTTAGATTCCTTTTTTCAAGGCAAAGACGATGGACAATGTTATTCAACGAAAAAATTAATTCTTCAGGGTGAAAATCGAGGATAGAAGTGTGAACTTATATCAGTTGATATCTCGGTGCATTTTTAAGCTAGCGCAAATCTATTAACACAGATCAACGCAGCTTAAAAATCCGCATCGAATGCACTATACTACATTGAGAAACGCTTAAAACAAAAATTAGTTATGATCGTTTGAAAAATGATGCATTAGTGTATGTTGAGTTTCCATGTACACTCAACATTGCTTCCAAAAACATTTTGACAAAAATTTTTTCGAAAAATTTCAAAATAATTTAGCAAAAAGTAGATGTTTTTAGATTCCTTTTTTCAAGGCAAAAACGATGGACAATGTTATTCAACGAAAAAAATAATTCTTCAGGGTGAAAATCGAGGATATAAGTGTGAACTTATATCAGTTGATATCTCGGTGCATTTTTAAGCTAGCGCAAATCTGATAACACAGATCGACGCAGCTTAAAAATTCGCATCGAATGCACTATACTACATTGAGAAACGCTTAATACAAAAATTAGTTATGATCGTTTGAAAAATGATGCATTAGTGTATGTTGAGTTTCCATGTACACTCAACATTGCTTCCAAAAACATTTTGACAAAAATTTTTTCGAAAAATTTCAAAATAATTTAGCAAAAAGTAGATGTTTTTAGATTCCTTTTTTCAAGGCAAAGACGATGGACAATGTTATTCAACGAAAAAATTAATTCTTCAGGGTGAAAATCGAGGATAGAAGTGTGAACTTATATCAGTTGATATCTCGGTGCATTTTTAAGCTAGCGCAAATCTGATAACACAGATCGACGCAGCTTAAAAATCCGCATCGAATGCACTATACTACATTGAGAAACGCTTAAAACAAAAATTAGTTATGATCGTTTGAAAAATGATGCATTAGTGTATGTTGAGTTTCCATGTACACTCAACATTGCTTCCAAAAACATTTTGACAAAAATTTTTTCGAAAAATTTCAAAATAATTTAGCAAAAAGTAGATGTTTTTAGATTCCTTTTTTCAAGGCAAAAACGATGGACAATGTTATTCAACGAAAAAAATAATTCTTCAGGGTGAAAATCGAGGATATAAGTGTGAACTTATATCAGTTGATATCTCGGTGCATTTTTAAGCTAGCGCAAATCTGATAACACAGATCAACGCAGCTTAAAAATCCGCATCGAATGCACTATACTACATTGAGAAACGCTTAAAACAAAAATTAGTTATGATCGTTTGAAAAATGATGCATTAGTGTATGTTGAGTTTCCATGTACACTCAACATTGCTTCCAAAAACATTTTGACAAAAATTTTTTCGAAAAATTTCAAAATAATTTAGCAAAAAGTAGATGTTTTTAGATTCCTTTTTTCAAGGCAAAAACGATGGACAATGTTATTCAACGAAAAAAATAATTCTTCAGGGTGAAAATCGAGGATAGAAGTGTGAACTTATATCAGTTGATATCTCGGTGCATTTTTAAGCTAGCGCAAATCTATTAACACAGATCAACGCAGCTTAAAAATTCGCATCGAATGCACTATACTACATTGAGAAACGCTTAATACAAAAATTAGTTATGATCGTTTGAAAAATGATGCATTAGTGTATGTTGAGTTTCCATGTACACTCAACATTGCTTCCAAAAACATTTTGACAAAAATTTTTTCGAAAAATTTCAAAATAATTTAGCAAAAAGTAGATGTTTTTAGATTCCTTTTTTCAAGGCAAAAACGATGGACAATGTTATTCAACGAAAAAAATAATTCTTCAGGGTGAAAATCGAGGATATAAGTGTGAACTTATATCAGTTGATATCTCGGTGCATTTTTAAGCTAGCGCAAATCTATTAACACAGATCAACGCAGCTTAAAAATTCGCATCGAATGCACTATACTACATTGAGAAACGCTTAATACAAAAATTAGTTATGATCGTTTGAAAAATGATGCATTAGTGTATGTTGAGTTTCCATGTACACTCAACATTGCTTCCAAAAACATTTTGACAAAAATTTTTTCGAAAAATTTCAAAATAATTTAGCAAAAAGTAGATGTTTTTAGATTCCTTTTTTCAAGGCAAAGACGATGGACAATGTTATTCAACGAAAAAATTAATTCTTCAGGGTGAAAATCGAGGATAGAAGTGTGAACTTATATCAGTTGATATCTCGGTGCATTTTTAAGCTAGCGCAAATCTGATAACACAGATCGACGCAGCTTAAAAATCCGCATCGAATGCACTATACTACATTGAGAAACGCTTAAAACAAAAATTAGTTATGATCGTTTGAAAAATGATGCATTAGTGTATGTTGAGTTTCCATGTACACTCAACATTGCTTCCAAAAACATTTTGACAAAAATTTTTTCGAAAAATTTCAAAATAATTTAGCAAAAAGTAGATGTTTTTAGATTCCTTTTTTCAAGGCAAAAACGATGGACAATGTTATTCAACGAAAAAAATAATTCTTCAGGGTGAAAATCGAGGATATAAGTGTGAACTTATATCAGTTGATATCTCGGTGCATTTTTAAGCTAGCGCAAATCTGATAACACAGATCAACGCAGCTTAAAAATCCGCATCGAATGCACTATACTACATTGAGAAACGCTTAAAACAAAAATTAGTTATGATCGTTTGAAAAATGATGCATTAGTGTATGTTGAGTTTCCATGTACACTCAACATTGCTTCCAAAAACATTTTGACAAAAATTTTTTCGAAAAATTTCAAAATAATTTAGCAAAAAGTAGATGTTTTTAGATTCCTTTTTTCAAGGCAAAAACGATGGACAATGTTATTCAACGAAAAAAATAATTCTTCAGGGTGAAAATCGAGGATAGAAGTGTGAACTTATATCAGTTGATATCTCGGTGCATTTTTAAGCTAGCGCAAATCTATTAACACAGATCAACGCAGCTTAAAAATTCGCATCGAATGCACTATACTACATTGAGAAACGCTTAATACAAAAATTAGTTATGATCGTTTGAAAAATGATGCATTAGTGTATGTTGAGTTTCCATGTACACTCAACATTGCTTCCAAAAACATTTTGACAAAAATTTTTTCGAAAAATTTCAAAATAATTTAGCAAAAAGTAGATGTTTTTAGATTCCTTTTTTCAAGGCAAAAACGATGGACAATGTTATTCAACGAAAAAAATAATTCTTCAGGGTGAAAATCGAGGATATAAGTGTGAACTTATATCAGTTGATATCTCGGTGCATTTTTAAGCTAGCGCAAATCTATTAACACAGATCAACGCAGCTTAAAAATTCGCATCGAATGCACTATACTACATTGAGAAACGCTTAATACAAAAATTAGTTATGATCGTTTGAAAAATGATGCATTAGTGTATGTTGAGTTTCCATGTACACTCAACATTGCTTCCAAAAACATTTTGACAAAAATTTTTTCGAAAAATTTCAAAATAATTTAGCAAAAAGTAGATGTTTTTAGATTCCTTTTTTCAAGGCAAAAACGATGGACAATGTTATTCAACGAAAAAAATAATTCTTCAGGGTGAAAATCGAGGATATAAGTGTGAACTTATATCAGTTGATATCTCGGTGCATTTTTAAGCTAGCGCAAATCTGATAACACAGATCGACGCAGCTTAAAAATTCGCATCGAATGCACTATACTACATTGAGAAACGCTTAATACAAAAATTAGTTATGATCGTTTGAAAAATGATGCATTAGTGTATGTTGAGTTTCCATGTACACTCAACATTGCTTCCAAAAACATTTTGACAAAAATTTTTTCGAAAAATTTCAAAATAATTTAGCAAAAAGTAGATGTTTTTAGATTCCTTTTTTCAAGGCAAAGACGATGGACAATGTTATTCAACGAAAAAATTAATTCTTCAGGGTGAAAATCGAGGATAGAAGTGTGAACTTATATCAGTTGATATCTCGGTGCATTTTTAAGCTAGCGCAAATCTATTAACACAGATCAACGCAGCTTAAAAATCCGCATCGAATGCACTATACTACATTGAGAAACGCTTAAAACAAAAATTAGTTATGATCGTTTGAAAAATGATGCATTAGTGTATGTTGAGTTTCCATGTACACTCAACATTGCTTCCAAAAACATTTTGACAAAAATTTTTTCGAAAAATTTCAAAATAATTTAGCAAAAAGTAGATGTTTTTAGATTCCTTTTTTCAAGGCAAAAACGATGGACAATGTTATTCAACGAAAAAAATAATTCTTCAGGGTGAAAATCGAGGATATAAGTGTGAACTTATATCAGTTGATATCTCGGTGCATTTTTAAGCTAGCGCAAATCTGATAACACAGATCAACGCAGCTTAAAAATCCGCATCGAATGCACTATACTACATTGAGAAACGCTTAAAACAAAAATTAGTTATGATCGTTTGAAAAATGATGCATTAGTGTATGTTGAGTTTCCATGTACACTCAACATTGCTTCCAAAAACATTTTGACAAAAATTTTTTCGAAAAATTTCAAAATAATTTAGCAAAAAGTAGATGTTTTTAGATTCCTTTTTTCAAGGCAAAAACGATGGACAATGTTATTCAACGAAAAAAATAATTCTTCAGGGTGAAAATCGAGGATAGAAGTGTGAACTTATATCAGTTGATATCTCGGTGCATTTTTAAGCTAGCGCAAATCTATTAACACAGATCAACGCAGCTTAAAAATTCGCATCGAATGCACTATACTACATTGAGAAACGCTTAATACAAAAATTAGTTATGATCGTTTGAAAAATGATGCATTAGTGTATGTTGAGTTTCCATGTACACTCAACATTGCTTCCAAAAACATTTTGACAAAAATTTTTTCGAAAAATTTCAAAATAATTTAGCAAAAAGTAGATGTTTTTAGATTCCTTTTTTCAAGGCAAAAACGATGGACAATGTTATTCAACGAAAAAAATAATTCTTCAGGGTGAAAATCGAGGATATAAGTGTGAACTTATATCAGTTGATATCTCGGTGCATTTTTAAGCTAGCGCAAATCTATTAACACAGATCAACGCAGCTTAAAAATTCGCATCGAATGCACTATACTACATTGAGAAACGCTTAATACAAAAATTAGTTATGATCGTTTGAAAAATGATGCATTAGTGTATGTTGAGTTTCCATGTACACTCAACATTGCTTCCAAAAACATTTTGACAAAAATTTTTTCGAAAAATTTCAAAATAATTTAGCAAAAAGTAGATGTTTTTAGATTCCTTTTTTCAAGGCAAAAACGATGGACAATGTTATTCAACGAAAAAAATAATTCTTCAGGGTGAAAATCGAGGATATAAGTGTGAACTTATATCAGTTGATATCTCGGTGCATTTTTAAGCTAGCGCAAATCTGATAACACAGATCGACGCAGCTTAAAAATTCGCATCGAATGCACTATACTACATTGAGAAACGCTTAATACAAAAATTAGTTATGATCGTTTGAAAAATGATGCATTAGTGTATGTTGAGTTTCCATGTACACTCAACATTGCTTCCAAAAACATTTTGACAAAAATTTTTTCGAAAAATTTCAAAATAATTTAGCAAAAAGTAGATGTTTTTAGATTCCTTTTTTCAAGGCAAAGACGATGGACAATGTTATTCAACGAAAAAATTAATTCTTCAGGGTGAAAATCGAGGATAGAAGTGTGAACTTATATCAGTTGATATCTCGGTGCATTTTTAAGCTAGCGCAAATCTATTAACACAGATCAACGCAGCTTAAAAATCCGCATCGAATGCACTATACTACATTGAGAAACGCTTAAAACAAAAATTAGTTATGATCGTTTGAAAAATGATGCATTAGTGTATGTTGAGTTTCCATGTACACTCAACATTGCTTCCAAAAACATTTTGACAAAAATTTTTTCGAAAAATTTCAAAATAATTTAGCAAAAAGTAGATGTTTTTAGATTCCTTTTTTCAAGGCAAAAACGATGGACAATGTTATTCAACGAAAAAAATAATTCTTCAGGGTGAAAATCGAGGATATAAGTGTGAACTTATATCAGTTGATATCTCGGTGCATTTTTAAGCTAGCGCAAATCTGATAACACAGATCGACGCAGCTTAAAAATTCGCATCGAATGCACTATACTACATTGAGAAACGCTTAATACAAAAATTAGTTATGATCGTTTGAAAAATGATGCATTAGTGTATGTTGAGTTTCCATGTACACTCAACATTGCTTCCAAAAACATTTTGACAAAAATTTTTTCGAAAAATTTCAAAATAATTTAGCAAAAAGTAGATGTTTTTAGATTCCTTTTTTCAAGGCAAAGACGATGGACAATGTTATTCAACGAAAAAATTAATTCTTCAGGGTGAAAATCGAGGATAGAAGTGTGAACTTATATCAGTTGATATCTCGGTGCATTTTTAAGCTAGCGCAAATCTGATAACACAGATCGACGCAGCTTAAAAATCCGCATCGAATGCACTATACTACATTGAGAAACGCTTAAAACAAAAATTAGTTATGATCGTTTGAAAAATGATGCATTAGTGTATGTTGAGTTTCCATGTACACTCAACATTGCTTCCAAAAACATTTTGACAAAAATTTTTTCGAAAAATTTCAAAATAATTTAGCAAAAAGTAGATGTTTTTAGATTCCTTTTTTCAAGGCAAAAACGATGGACAATGTTATTCAACGAAAAAAATAATTCTTCAGGGTGAAAATCGAGGATATAAGTGTGAACTTATATCAGTTGATATCTCGGTGCATTTTTAAGCTAGCGCAAATCTGATAACACAGATCAACGCAGCTTAAAAATCCGCATCGAATGCACTATACTACATTGAGAAACGCTTAAAACAAAAATTAGTTATGATCGTTTGAAAAATGATGCATTAGTGTATGTTGAGTTTCCATGTACACTCAACATTGCTTCCAAAAACATTTTGACAAAAATTTTTTCGAAAAATTTCAAAATAATTTAGCAAAAAGTAGATGTTTTTAGATTCCTTTTTTCAAGGCAAAAACGATGGACAATGTTATTCAACGAAAAAAATAATTCTTCAGGGTGAAAATCGAGGATATAAGTGTGAACTTATATCAGTTGATATCTCGGTGCATTTTTAAGCTAGCGCAAATCTGATAACACAGATCGACGCAGCTTAAAAATTCGCATCGAATGCACTATACTACATTGAGAAACGCTTAATACAAAAATTAGTTATGATCGTTTGAAAAATGATGCATTAGTGTATGTTGAGTTTCCATGTACACTCAACATTGCTTCCAAAAACATTTTGACAAAAATTTTTTCGAAAAATTTCAAAATAATTTAGCAAAAAGTAGATGTTTTTAGATTCCTTTTTTCAAGGCAAAGACGATGGACAATGTTATTCAACGAAAAAATTAATTCTTCAGGGTGAAAATCGAGGATAGAAGTGTGAACTTATATCAGTTGATATCTCGGTGCATTTTTAAGCTAGCGCAAATCTATTAACACAGATCAACGCAGCTTAAAAATCCGCATCGAATGCACTATACTACATTGAGAAACGCTTAAAACAAAAATTAGTTATGATCGTTTGAAAAATGATGCATTAGTGTATGTTGAGTTTCCATGTACACTCAACATTGCTTCCAAAAACATTTTGACAAAAATTTTTTCGAAAAATTTCAAAATAATTTAGCAAAAAGTAGATGTTTTTAGATTCCTTTTTTCAAGGCAAAAACGATGGACAATGTTATTCAACGAAAAAAATAATTCTTCAGGGTGAAAATCGAGGATATAAGTGTGAACTTATATCAGTTGATATCTCGGTGCATTTTTAAGCTAGCGCAAATCTGATAACACAGATCGACGCAGCTTAAAAATTCGCATCGAATGCACTATACTACATTGAGAAACGCTTAATACAAAAATTAGTTATGATCGTTTGAAAAATGATGCATTAGTGTATGTTGAGTTTCCATGTACACTCAACATTGCTTCCAAAAACATTTTGACAAAAATTTTTTCGAAAAATTTCAAAATAATTTAGCAAAAAGTAGATGTTTTTAGATTCCTTTTTTCAAGGCAAAGACGATGGACAATGTTATTCAACGAAAAAATTAATTCTTCAGGGTGAAAATCGAGGATAGAAGTGTGAACTTATATCAGTTGATATCTCGGTGCATTTTTAAGCTAGCGCAAATCTATTAACACAGATCAACGCAGCTTAAAAATCCGCATCGAATGCACTATACTACATTGAGAAACGCTTAAAACAAAAATTAGTTATGATCGTTTGAAAAATGATGCATTAGTGTATGTTGAGTTTCCATGTACACTCAACATTGCTTCCAAAAACATTTTGACAAAAATTTTTTCGAAAAATTTCAAAATAATTTAGCAAAAAGTAGATGTTTTTAGATTCCTTTTTTCAAGGCAAAAACGATGGACAATGTTATTCAACGAAAAAAATAATTCTTCAGGGTGAAAATCGAGGATATAAGTGTGAACTTATATCAGTTGATATCTCGGTGCATTTTTAAGCTAGCGCAAATCTGATAACACAGATCGACGCAGCTTAAAAATTCGCATCGAATGCACTATACTACATTGAGAAACGCTTAATACAAAAATTAGTTATGATCGTTTGAAAAATGATGCATTAGTGTATGTTGAGTTTCCATGTACACTCAACATTGCTTCCAAAAACATTTTGACAAAAATTTTTTCGAAAAATTTCAAAATAATTTAGCAAAAAGTAGATGTTTTTAGATTCCTTTTTTTAAGGCAAAGACGATGGACAATGTTATTCAACGAAAAAATTAATTCTTCAGGGTGAAAATCGAGGATATAAGTGTGAACTTATATCAGTTGATATCTCGGTGCATTTTTAAGCTAGCGCAAATCTGATAACACAGATCGACGCAGCTTAAAAATCCGCATCGAATGCACTATACTACATTGAGAAACGCTTAAAACAAAAATTAGTTATGATCGTTTGAAAAATGATGCATTAGTGTATGTTGAGTTTCCATGTACACTCAACATTGCTTCCAAAAACATTTTGACAAAAATTTTTTCGAAAAATTTCAAAATAATTTAGCAAAAAGTAGATGTTTTTAGATTCCTTTTTTCAAGGCAAAAACGATGGACAATGTTATTCAACGAAAAAAATAATTCTTCAGGGTGAAAATCGAGGATATAAGTGTGAACTTATATCAGTTGATATCTCGGTGCATTTTTAAGCTAGCGCAAATCTGATAACACAGATCGACGCAGCTTAAAAATTCGCATCGAATGCACTATACTACATTGAGAAACGCTTAATACAAAAATTAGTTATGATCGTTTGAAAAATGATGCATTAGTGTATGTTGAGTTTCCATGTACACTCAACATTGCTTCCAAAAACATTTTGACAAAAATTTTTTCGAAAAATTTCAAAATAATTTAGCAAAAAGTAGATGTTTTTAGATTCCTTTTTTCAAGGCAAAGACGATGGACAATGTTATTCAACGAAAAAACTAATTCTTCAGGGTGAAAATCGAGGATAGAAGTGTGAACTTATATCAGTTGATATCTCGGTGCATTTTTAAGCTAGCGCAAATCTGATAACACAGATCGACGCAGCTTAAAAATCCGCATCGAATGCACTATACTACATTGAGAAACGCTTAAAACAAAAATTAGTTATGATCGTTTGAAAAATGATGCATTAGTGTATGTTGAGTTTCCATGTACACTCAACATTGCTTCCAAAAACATTTTGACAAAAATTTTTTCGAAAAATTTCAAAATAATTTAGCAAAAAGTAGATGTTTTTAGATTCCTTTTTTCAAGGCAAAAACGATGGACAATGTTATTCAACGAAAAAAATAATTCTTCAGGGTGAAAATCGAGGATATAAGTGTGAACTTATATCAGTTGATATCTCGGTGCATTTTTAAGCTAGCGCAAATCTGATAACACAGATCGACGCAGCTTAAAAATTCGCATCGAATGCACTATACTACATTGAGAAACGCTTAATACAAAAATTAGTTATGATCGTTTGAAAAATGATGCATTAGTGTATGTTGAGTTTCCATGTACACTCAACATTGCTTCCAAAAACATTTTGACAAAAATTTTTTCGAAAAATTTCAAAATAATTTAGCAAAAAGTAGATGTTTTTAGATTCCTTTTTTCAAGGCAAAGACGATGGACAATGTTATTCAACGAAAAAATTAATTCTTCAGGGTGAAAATCGAGGATATAAGTGTGAACTTATATCAGTTGATATCTCGGTGCATTTTTAAGCTAGCGCAAATCTGATAACACAGATCGACGCAGCTTAAAAATTCGCATCGAATGCACTATACTACATTGAGAAACGCTTAATACAAAAATTAGTTATGATCGTTTGAAAAATGATGCATTAGTGTATGTTGAGTTTCCATGTACACTCAACATTGCTTCCAAAAACATTTTGACAAAAATTTTTTCGAAAAATTTCAAAATAATTTAGCAAAAAGTAGATGTTTTTAGATTCCTTTTTTCAAGGCAAAGACGATGGACAATGTTATTCAACGAAAAAATTAATTCTTCAGGGTGAAAATCGAGGATATAAGTGTAAACTTATATCAGTTGATATCTCGGTGCATTTTTAAGCTAGCGCAAATCTGATAACACAGATCGACGCAGCTTAAAAATCCGCATCGAATGCACTATACTACATTGAGAAACGCTTAATACAAAAATTAGTTATGATCGTTTGAAAAATGATGCATTAGTGTATGTTGAGTTTCCATGTACACTCAACATTGCTTCCAAAAACATTTTGACAAAAATTTTTTCGAAAAATTTCAAAATAATTTAGCAAAAAGTAGATGTTTTTAGATTCCTTTTTTCAAGGCAAAGACGATGGACAATGTTATTCAACGAAAAAATTAATTCTTCAGGGTGAAAATCGAGGATATAAGTGTAAACTTATATCAGTTGATATCTCGGTGCATTTTTAAGCTAGCGCAAATCTGATAACACAGATCGACGCAGCTTAAAAATCCGCATCGAATGCACTATACTACATTGAGAAACGCTTAATACAAAAATTAGTTATGATCGTTTGAAAAATGATGCATTAGTGTATGTTGAGTTTCCATGTACACTCAACATTGCTTCCAAAAACATTTTGACAAAAATTTTTTCGAAAAATTTCAAAATAATTTAGCAAAAAGTAGATGTTTTTAGATTCCTTTTTTTAAGGCGAAGACGATGGACAATGTTATTCAACGAAAAAATTAATTCTTCAGGGTGAAAATCGAGGATATAAGTGTGAACTTATATCAGTTGATATCTCGGTGCATTTTTAAGCTAGCGCAAATCTGATAACACAGATCGACGCAGCTTAAAAATCCGCATCGAATGCACTATACTACATTGAGAAACGCTTAATACAAAAATTAGTTATGATCGTTTGAAAAATGATGCATTAGTGTATGTTGTGTTTCCATGTACACTCAACATTGCTTCCAAAAACATTTTGACAAAAATTTTTTCGAAAAATTTCAAAATAATTTAGCAAAAAGTAGATGTTTTTAGATTCCTTTTTTTAAGGCAAAGACGATGCACAATGTTATTCAACGAAAAAATTAATTCTTCAGGGTGAAAATCGAGGATATAAGTGTGAACTTATATCAGTTGATATCTCGGTGCATTTTTAAGCTAGCGCAAATCTGATAACACAGATCGACGCAGCTTAAAAATCCGCATCGAATGCACTATACTACATTGAGAAACGCTTAATACAAAAATTAGTTATGATCGTTTGAAAAATGATGCATTAGTGTATGTTGTGTTTCCATGTACACTCAACATTGCTTCCAAAAACATTTTGACAAAAATTTTTTCGAAAAATTTCAAAATAATTTAGCAAAAAGTAGATGTTTTTAGATTCCTTTTTTCAAGGCAAAGACGATGGACAATGTTATTCAACGAAAAAATTAATTCTTCAGGGTGAAAATCGAGGATATAAGTGTGAACTTATATCAGTTGATATCTCGGTGCATTTTTAAGCTAGCGCAAATCTGATAACACAGATCGACGCAGCTTAAAAATCCGCATCGAATGCACTATACTACATTGAGAAACGCTTAAAACAAAAATTAGTTATGATCGTTTGAAAAATGATGCATTAGTGTATGTTGAGTTTCCATGTACACTCAACATTGCTTCCAAAAACATTTTGACAAAAATTTTTTCGAAAAATTTCAAAATAATTTAGCAAAAAGTAGATGTTTTTAGATTCCTTTTTTCAAGGCTAAGACGATGGACAATGTTATTCAACGAAAAAATTAATTCTTCAGGGTGAAAATCGAGGATATAAGTGTGAACTTATATCAGTTGATATCTCGGTGCATTTTTAAGCTAGCGCAAATCTGATAACACAGATCGACGCAGCTTAAAAATCCGCATCGAATGCACTATACTACATTGAGAAACGCTTAATACAAAAATTAGTTATGATCGTTTGAAAAATGATGCATTAGTGTATGTTGTGTTTCCATGTACACTCAACATTGCTTCCAAAAACATTTTGACAAAAATTTTTTCGAAAAATTTCAAAATAATTTAGCAAAAAGTAGATGTTTTTAGATTCCTTTTTTTAAGGCAAAGACGATGCACAATGTTATTCAACGAAAAAATTAATTCTTCAGGGTGAAAATCGAGGATATAAGTGTGAACTTATATCAGTTGATATCTCGGTGCATTTTTAAGCTAGCGCAAATCTGATAACACAGATCGACGCAGCTTAAAAATTCGCATCGAATGCACTATACTACATTGAGAAACGCTTAATACAAAAATTAGTTATGATCGTTTGAAAAATGATGCATTAGTGTATGTTGAGTTTCCATGTACACTCAACATTGCTTCCAAAAACATTTTGACAAAAATTTTTTCGAAAAATTTCAAAATAATTTAGCAAAAAGTAGATGTTTTTAGATTCCTTTTTTCAAGGCAAAGACGATGGACAATGTTATTCAACGAAAAAATTAATTCTTCAGGGTGAAAATCGAGGATATAAGTGTAAACTTATATCAGTTGATATCTCGGTGCATTTTTAAGCTAGCGCAAATCTGATAACACAGATCGACGCAGCTTAAAAATCCGCATCGAATGCACTATACTACATTGAGAAACGCTTAATACAAAAATTAGTTATGATCGTTTGAAAAATGATGCATTAGTGTATGTTGAGTTTCCATGTACACTCAACATTGCTTCCAAAAACATTTTGACAAAAATTTTTTCGAAAAATTTCAAAATAATTTAGCAAAAAGTAGATGTTTTTAGATTCCTTTTTTCAAGGCAAAGACGATGGACAATGTTATTCAACGAAAAAATTAATTCTTCAGGGTGAAAATCGAGGATATAAGTGTAAACTTATATCAGTTGATATCTCGGTGCATTTTTAAGCTAGCGCAAATCTGATAACACAGATCGACGCAGCTTAAAAATCCGCATCGAATGCACTATACTACATTGAGAAACGCTTAATACAAAAATTAGTTATGATCGTTTGAAAAATGATGCATTAGTGTATGTTGAGTTTCCATGTACACTCAACATTGCTTCCAAAAACATTTTGACAAAAATTTTTTCGAAAAATTTCAAAATAATTTAGCAAAAAGTAGATGTTTTTAGATTCCTTTTTTTAAGGCGAAGACGATGGACAATGTTATTCAACGAAAAAATTAATTCTTCAGGGTGAAAATCGAGGATATAAGTGTGAACTTATATCAGTTGATATCTCGGTGCATTTTTAAGCTAGCGCAAATCTGATAACACAGATCGACGCAGCTTAAAAATCCGCATCGAATGCACTATACTACATTGAGAAACGCTTAATACAAAAATTAGTTATGATCGTTTGAAAAATGATGCATTAGTGTATGTTGTGTTTCCATGTACACTCAACATTGCTTCCAAAAACATTTTGACAAAAATTTTTTCGAAAAATTTCAAAATAATTTAGCAAAAAGTAGATGTTTTTAGATTCCTTTTTTTAAGGCAAAGACGATGCACAATGTTATTCAACGAAAAAATTAATTCTTCAGGGTGAAAATCGAGGATATAAGTGTGAACTTATATCAGTTGATATCTCGGTGCATTTTTAAGCTAGCGCAAATCTGATAACACAGATCGACGCAGCTTAAAAATCCGCATCGAATGCACTATACTACATTGAGAAACGCTTAATACAAAAATTAGTTATGATCGTTTGAAAAATGATGCATTAGTGTATGTTGTGTTTCCATGTACACTCAACATTGCTTCCAAAAACATTTTGACAAAAATTTTTTCGAAAAATTTCAAAATAATTTAGCAAAAAGTAGATGTTTTTAGATTCCTTTTTTCAAGGCAAAGACGATGGACAATGTTATTCAACGAAAAAATTAATTCTTCAGGGTGAAAATCGAGGATATAAGTGTGAACTTATATCAGTTGATATCTCGGTGCATTTTTAAGCTAGCGCAAATCTGATAACACAGATCGACGCAGCTTAAAAATCCGCATCGAATGCACTATACTACATTGAGAAACGCTTAATACAAAAATTAGTTATGATCGTTTGAAAAATGATGCATTAGTGTATGTTGAGTTTCCATGTACACTCAACATTGCTTCCAAAAACATTTTGACAAAAATTTTTTCGAAAAAATTCAAAATAATTTAGCAAAAAGTAGATGTTTTTAGATTCCTTTTTTCAAGGCAAAGACGATGGACAATGTTATTCAACGAAAAAATTAATTCTTCAGGGTGAAAATCGAGGATATAAGTGTAAACTTATATCAGTTGATATCTCGGTGCATTTTTAAGCTAGCGCAAATCTGATAACACAGATCGACGCAGCTTAAAAATCCGCATCGAATGCACTATACTACATTGAGAAACGCTTAATACAAAAATTAGTTATGATCGTTTGAAAAATGATGCATTAGTGTATGTTGTGTTTCCATGTACACTCAACATTGCTTCCAAAAACATTTTGACAAAAATTTTTTCGAAAAATTTCAAAATAATTTAGCAAAAAGTAGATGTTTTTAGATTCCTTTTTTCAAGGCTAAGACGATGGACAATGTTATTCAACGAAAAAATTAATTCTTCAGGGTGAAAATCGAGGATATAAGTGTGAACTTATATCAGTTGATATCTCGGTGCATTTTTAAGCTAGCGCAAATCTGATAACACAGATCGACGCAGCTTAAAAATCCGCATCGAATGCACTATACTACATTGAGAAACGCTTAATACAAAAATTAGTTATGATCGTTTGAAAAATGATGCATTAGTGTATGTTGTGTTTCCATGTACACTCAACATTGCTTCCAAAAACATTTTGACAAAAATTTTTTCGAAAAATTTCAAAATAATTTAGCAAAAAGTAGATGTTTTTAGATTCCTTTTTTTAAGGCAAAGACGATGCACAATGTTATTCAACGAAAAAATTAATTCTTCAGGGTGAAAATCGAGGATATAAGTGTGAACTTATATCAGTTGATATCTCGGTGCATTTTTAAGCTAGCGCAAATCTGATAACACAGATCGACGCAGCTTAAAAATTCGCATCGAATGCACTATACTACATTGAGAAACGCTTAATACAAAAATTAGTTATGATCGTTTGAAAAATGATGCATTAGTGTATGTTGAGTTTCCATGTACACTCAACATTGCTTCCAAAAACATTTTGACAAAAATTTTTTCGAAAAATTTCAAAATAATTTAGCAAAAAGTAGATGTTTTTAGATTCCTTTTTTCAAGGCAAAGACGATGGACAATGTTATTCAACGAAAAAATTAATTCTTCAGGGTGAAAATCGAGGATATAAGTGTAAACTTATATCAGTTGATATCTCGGTGCATTTTTAAGCTAGCGCAAATCTGATAACACAGATCGACGCAGCTTAAAAATCCGCATCGAATGCACTATACTACATTGAGAAACGCTTAATACAAAAATTAGTTATGATCGTTTGAAAAATGATGCATTAGTGTATGTTGAGTTTCCATGTACACTCAACATTGCTTCCAAAAACATTTTGACAAAAATTTTTTCGAAAAATTTCAAAATAATTTAGCAAAAAGTAGATGTTTTTAGATTCCTTTTTTCAAGGCAAAGACGATGGACAATGTTATTCAACGAAAAAATTAATTCTTCAGGGTGAAAATCGAGGATATAAGTGTAAACTTATATCAGTTGATATCTCGGTGCATTTTTAAGCTAGCGCAAATCTGATAACACAGATCGACGCAGCTTAAAAATCCGCATCGAATGCACTATACTACATTGAGAAACGCTTAATACAAAAATTAGTTATGATCGTTTGAAAAATGATGCATTAGTGTATGTTGAGTTTCCATGTACACTCAACATTGCTTCCAAAAACATTTTGACAAAAATTTTTTCGAAAAATTTCAAAATAATTTAGCAAAAAGTAGATGTTTTTAGATTCCTTTTTTTAAGGCGAAGACGATGGACAATGTTATTCAACGAAAAAATTAATTCTTCAGGGTGAAAATCGAGGATATAAGTGTGAACTTATATCAGTTGATATCTCGGTGCATTTTTAAGCTAGCGCAAATCTGATAACACAGATCGACGCAGCTTAAAAATCCGCATCGAATGCACTATACTACATTGAGAAACGCTTAATACAAAAATTAGTTATGATCGTTTGAAAAATGATGCATTAGTGTATGTTGTGTTTCCATGTACACTCAACATTGCTTCCAAAAACATTTTGACAAAAATTTTTTCGAAAAATTTCAAAATAATTTAGCAAAAAGTAGATGTTTTTAGATTCCTTTTTTTAAGGCAAAGACGATGCACAATGTTATTCAACGAAAAAATTAATTCTTCAGGGTGAAAATCGAGGATATAAGTGTGAACTTATATCAGTTGATATCTCGGTGCATTTTTAAGCTAGCGCAAATCTGATAACACAGATCGACGCAGCTTAAAAATCCGCATCGAATGCACTATACTACATTGAGAAACGCTTAATACAAAAATTAGTTATGATCGTTTGAAAAATGATGCATTAGTGTATGTTGTGTTTCCATGTACACTCAACATTGCTTCCAAAAACATTTTGACAAAAATTTTTTCGAAAAATTTCAAAATAATTTAGCAAAAAGTAGATGTTTTTAGATTCCTTTTTTCAAGGCAAAGACGATGGACAATGTTATTCAACGAAAAAATTAATTCTTCAGGGTGAAAATCGAGGATATAAGTGTGAACTTATATCAGTTGATATCTCGGTGCATTTTTAAGCTAGCGCAAATCTGATAACACAGATCGACGCAGCTTAAAAATCCGCATCGAATGCACTATACTACATTGAGAAACGCTTAATACAAAAATTAGTTATGATCGTTTGAAAAATGATGCATTAGTGTATGTTGAGTTTCCATGTACACTCAACATTGCTTCCAAAAACATTTTGACAAAAATTTTTTCGAAAAAATTCAAAATAATTTAGCAAAAAGTAGATGTTTTTAGATTCCTTTTTTCAAGGCAAAGACGATGGACAATGTTATTCAACGAAAAAATTAATTCTTCAGGGTGAAAATCGAGGATATAAGTGTAAACTTATATCAGTTGATATCTCGGTGCATTTTTAAGCTAGCGCAAATCTGATAACACAGATCGACGCAGCTTAAAAATCCGCATCGAATGCACTATACTACATTGAGAAACGCTTAATACAAAAATTAGTTATGATCGTTTGAAAAATGATGCATTAGTGTATGTTGTGTTTCCATGTACACTCAACATTGCTTCCAAAAACATTTTGACAAAAATTTTTTCGAAAAATTTCAAAATAATTTAGCAAAAAGTAGATGTTTTTAGATTCCTTTTTTCAAGGCAAAGACGATGAACAATGTTATTCAACGAAAAAATTAATTCTTCAGGGTGAAAATCGAGGATATAAGTGTGAACTTATATCAGTTGATATCTCGGTGCATTTTTAAGCTAGCGCAAATCTGATAACACAGATCGACGCAGCTTAAAAATCCGCATCGAATGCACTATACTACATTGAGAAACGCTTAATACAAAAATTAGTTATGATCGTTTGAAAAATGATGCATTAGTGTATGTTGAGTTTCCATGTACACTCAACATTGCTTCCAAAAACATTTTGACAAAAATTTTTTCGAAAAATTTCAAAATAATTTAGCAAAAAGTAGATGTTTTTAGATTCCTTTTTTCAAGGCTAAGACGATGGACAATGTTATTCAACGAAAAAATTAATTCTTCAGGGTGAAAATCGAGGATATAAGTGTGAACTTATATCAGTTGATATCTCGGTGCATTTTTAAGCTAGCGCAAATCTGATAACACAGATCGACGCAGCTTAAAAATCCGCATCGAATGCACTATACTACATTGAGAAACGCTTAATACAAAAATTAGTTATGATCGTTTGAAAAATGATGCATTAGTGTATGTTGTGTTTCCATGTACACTCAACATTGCTTCCAAAAACATTTTGACAAAAATTTTTTCGAAAAATTTCAAAATAATTTAGCAAAAAGTAGATGTTTTTAGATTCCTTTTTTTAAGGCAAAGACGATGCACAATGTTATTCAACGAAAAAATTAATTCTTCAGGGTGAAAATCGAGGATATAAGTGTGAACTTATATCAGTTGATATCTCGGTGCATTTTTAAGCTAGCGCAAATCTGATAACACAGATCGACGCAGCTTAAAAATCCGCATCGAATGCACTATACTACATTGAGAAACGCTTAATACAAAAATTAGTTATGATCGTTTGAAAAATGATGCATTAGTGTATGTTGTGTTTCCATGTACACTCAACATTGCTTCCAAAAACATTTTGACAAAAATTTTTTCGAAAAATTTCAAAATAATTTAGCAAAAAGTAGATGTTTTTAGATTCCTTTTTTCAAGGCAAAGACGATGGACAATGTTATTCAACGAAAAAATTAATTCTTCAGGGTGAAAATCGAGGATATAAGTGTGAACTTATATCAGTTGATATCTCGGTGCATTTTTAAGCTAGCGCAAATCTGATAACACAGATCGACGCAGCTTAAAAATCCGCATCGAATGCACTATACTACATTGAGAAACGCTTAAAACAAAAATTAGTTATGATCGTTTGAAAAATGATGCATTAGTGTATGTTGAGTTTCCATGTACACTCAACATTGCTTCCAAAAACATTTTGACAAAAATTTTTTCGAAAAATTTCAAAATAATTTAGCAAAAAGTAGATGTTTTTAGATTCCTTTTTTCAAGGCTAAGACGATGGACAATGTTATTCAACGAAAAAAATAATTCTTCAGGGTGAAAATCGAGGATATAAGTGTGAACTTATATCAGTTGATATCTCGGTGCATTTTTAAGCTAGCGCAAATCTGATAACACAGATCGACGCAGCTTAAAAATCCGCATCGAATGCACTATACTACATTGAGAAACGCTTAAAACAAAAATTAGTTATGATCGTTTGAAAAATGATGCATTAGTGTATGTTGAGTTTCCATGTACACTCAACATTGCTTCCAAAAACATTTTGACAAAAATTTTTTCGAAAAATTTCAAAATAATTTAGCAAAAAGTAGATGTTTTTAGATTCCTTTTTTCAAGGCAAAGACGATGGACAATGTTATTCAACGAAAAAATTAATTCTTCAGGGTGAAAATCGAGGATATAAGTGTGAACTTATATCAGTTGATATCTCGGTGCATTTTTAAGCTAGCGCAAATCTGATAACACAGATCGACGCAGCTTAAAAATTCGCATCGAATGCACTATACTACATTGAGAAACGCTTAATACAAAAATTAGTTATGATCGTTTGAAAAATGATGCATTAGTGTATGTTGAGTTTCCATGTACACTCAACATTGCTTCCAAAAACATTTTGACAAAAATTTTTTCGAAAAATTTCAAAATAATTTAGCAAAAAGTAGATGTTTTTAGATTCCTTTTTTCAAGGCAAAGACGATGGACAATGTTATTCAACGAAAAAATTAATTCTTCAGGGTGAAAATCGAGGATATAAGTGTGAACTTATATCAGTTGATATCTCGGTGCATTTTTAAGCTAGCGCAAATCTGATAACACAGATCGACGCAGCTTAAAAATTCGCATCGAATGCACTATACTACATTGAGAAACGCTTAATACAAAAATTAGTTATGATCGTTTGAAAAATGATGCATTAGTGTATGTTGAGTTTCCATGTACACTCAACATTGCTTCCAAAAACATTTTGACAAAAATTTTTTCGAAAAATTTCAAAATAATTTAGCAAAAAGTAGATGTTTTTAGATTCCTTTTTTCAAGGCAAAGACGATGGACAATGTTATTCAACGAAAAAATTAATTCTTCAGGGTGAAAATCGAGGATATAAGTGTAAACTTATATCAGTTGATATCTCGGTGCATTTTTAAGCTAGCGCAAATCTGATAACACAGATCGACGCAGCTTAAAAATCCGCATCGAATGCACTATACTACATTGAGAAACGCTTAATACAAAAATTAGTTATGATCGTTTGAAAAATGATGCATTAGTGTATGTTGAGTTTCCATGTACACTCAACATTGCTTCCAAAAACATTTTGACAAAAATTTTTTCGAAAAATTTCAAAATAATTTAGCAAAAAGTAGATGTTTTTAGATTCCTTTTTTCAAGGCAAAGACGATGGACAATGTTATTCAACGAAAAAATTAATTCTTCAGGGTGAAAATCGAGGATATAAGTGTGAACTTATATCAGTTGATATCTCGGTGCATTTTTAAGCTAGCGCAAATCTGATAACACAGATCGACGCAGCTTAAAAATTCGCATCGAATGCACTATACTACATTGAGAAACGCTTAATACAAAAATTAGTTATGATCGTTTGAAAAATGATGCATTAGTGTATGTTGAGTTTCCATGTACACTCAACATTGCTTCCAAAAACATTTTGACAAAAATTTTTTCGAAAAATTTCAAAATAATTTAGCAAAAAGTAGATGTTTTTAGATTCCTTTTTTCAAGGCAAAGACGATGGACAATGTTATTCAACGAAAAAATTAATTCTTCAGGGTGAAAATCGAGGATATAAGTGTAAACTTATATCAGTTGATATCTCGGTGCATTTTTAAGCTAGCGCAAATCTGATAACACAGATCGACGCAGCTTAAAAATCCGCATCGAATGCACTATACTACATTGAGAAACGCTTAATACAAAAATTAGTTATGATCGTTTGAAAAATGATGCATTAGTGTATGTTGAGTTTCCATGTACACTCAACATTGCTTCCAAAAACATTTTGACAAAAATTTTTTCGAAAAAATTCAAAATAATTTAGCAAAAAGTAGATGTTTTTAGATTCCTTTTTTCAAGGCAAAGACGATGGACAATGTTATTCAACGAAAAAATTAATTCTTCAGGGTGAAAATCGAGGATATAAGTGTAAACTTATATCAGTTGATATCTCGGTGCATTTTTAAGCTAGCGCAAATCTGATAACACAGATCGACGCAGCTTAAAAATCCGCATCGAATGCACTATACTACATTGAGAAACGCTTAATACAAAAATTAGTTATGATCGTTTGAAAAATGATGCATTAGTGTATGTTGTGTTTCCATGTACACTCAACATTGCTTCCAAAAACATTTTGACAAAAATTTTTTCGAAAAATTTCAAAATAATTTAGCAAAAAGTAGATGTTTTTAGATTCCTTTTTTCAAGGCAAAGACGATGAACAATGTTATTCAACGAAAAAATTAATTCTTCAGGGTGAAAATCGAGGATATAAGTGTGAACTTATATCAGTTGATATCTCGGTGCATTTTTAAGCTAGCGCAAATCTGATAACACAGATCGACGCAGCTTAAAAATCCGCATCGAATGCACTATACTACATTGAGAAACGCTTAATACAAAAATTAGTTATGATCGTTTGAAAAATGATGCATTAGTGTATGTTGAGTTTCCATGTACACTCAACATTGCTTCCAAAAACATTTTGACAAAAATTTTTTCGAAAAATTTCAAAATAATTTAGCAAAAAGTAGATGTTTTTAGATTCCTTTTTTCAAGGCTAAGACGATGGACAATGTTATTCAACGAAAAAATTAATTCTTCAGGGTGAAAATCGAGGATATAAGTGTGAACTTATATCAGTTGATATCTCGGTGCATTTTTAAGCTAGCGCAAATCTGATAACACAGATCGACGCAGCTTAAAAATCCGCATCGAATGCACTATACTACATTGAGAAACGCTTAATACAAAAATTAGTTATGATCGTTTGAAAAATGATGCATTAGTGTATGTTGTGTTTCCATGTACACTCAACATTGCTTCCAAAAACATTTTGACAAAAATTTTTTCGAAAAATTTCAAAATAATTTAGCAAAAAGTAGATGTTTTTAGATTCCTTTTTTTAAGGCAAAGACGATGCACAATGTTATTCAACGAAAAAATTAATTCTTCAGGGTGAAAATCGAGGATATAAGTGTGAACTTATATCAGTTGATATCTCGGTGCATTTTTAAGCTAGCGCAAATCTGATAACACAGATCGACGCAGCTTAAAAATTCGCATCGAATGCACTATACTACATTGAGAAACGCTTAATACAAAAATTAGTTATGATCGTTTGAAAAATGATGCATTAGTGTATGTTGAGTTTCCATGTACACTCAACATTGCTTCCAAAAACATTTTGACAAAAATTTTTTCGAAAAATTTCAAAATAATTTAGCAAAAAGTAGATGTTTTTAGATTCCTTTTTTCAAGGCAAAGACGATGGACAATGTTATTCAACGAAAAAATTAATTCTTCAGGGTGAAAATCGAGGATATAAGTGTAAACTTATATCAGTTGATATCTCGGTGCATTTTTAAGCTAGCGCAAATCTGATAACACAGATCGACGCAGCTTAAAAATCCGCATCGAATGCACTATACTACATTGAGAAACGCTTAATACAAAAATTAGTTATGATCGTTTGAAAAATGATGCATTAGTGTATGTTGAGTTTCCATGTACACTCAACATTGCTTCCAAAAACATTTTGACAAAAATTTTTTCGAAAAATTTCAAAATAATTTAGCAAAAAGTAGATGTTTTTAGATTCCTTTTTTCAAGGCAAAGACGATGGACAATGTTATTCAACGAAAAAATTAATTCTTCAGGGTGAAAATCGAGGATATAAGTGTGAACTTATATCAGTTGATATCTCGGTGCATTTTTAAGCTAGCGCAAATCTGATAACACAGATCGACGCAGCTTAAAAATTCGCATCGAATGCACTATACTACATTGAGAAACGCTTAATACAAAAATTAGTTATGATCGTTTGAAAAATGATGCATTAGTGTATGTTGAGTTTCCATGTACACTCAACATTGCTTCCAAAAACATTTTGACAAAAATTTTTTCGAAAAATTTCAAAATAATTTAGCAAAAAGTAGATGTTTTTAGATTCCTTTTTTCAAGGCAAAGACGATGGACAATGTTATTCAACGAAAAAATTAATTCTTCAGGGTGAAAATCGAGGATATAAGTGTAAACTTATATCAGTTGATATCTCGGTGCATTTTTAAGCTAGCGCAAATCTGATAACACAGATCGACGCAGCTTAAAAATCCGCATCGAATGCACTATACTACATTGAGAAACGCTTAATACAAAAATTAGTTATGATCGTTTGAAAAATGATGCATTAGTGTATGTTGAGTTTCCATGTACACTCAACATTGCTTCCAAAAACATTTTGACAAAAATTTTTTCGAAAAAATTCAAAATAATTTAGCAAAAAGTAGATGTTTTTAGATTCCTTTTTTCAAGGCAAAGACGATGGACAATGTTATTCAACGAAAAAATTAATTCTTCAGGGTGAAAATCGAGGATATAAGTGTAAACTTATATCAGTTGATATCTCGGTGCATTTTTAAGCTAGCGCAAATCTGATAACACAGATCGACGCAGCTTAAAAATCCGCATCGAATGCACTATACTACATTGAGAAACGCTTAATACAAAAATTAGTTATGATCGTTTGAAAAATGATGCATTAGTGTATGTTGTGTTTCCATGTACACTCAACATTGCTTCCAAAAACATTTTGACAAAAATTTTTTCGAAAAATTTCAAAATAATTTAGCAAAAAGTAGATGTTTTTAGATTCCTTTTTTCAAGGCAAAGACGATGAACAATGTTATTCAACGAAAAAATTAATTCTTCAGGGTGAAAATCGAGGATATAAGTGTGAACTTATATCAGTTGATATCTCGGTGCATTTTTAAGCTAGCGCAAATCTGATAACACAGATCGACGCAGCTTAAAAATCCGCATCGAATGCACTATACTACATTGAGAAACGCTTAATACAAAAATTAGTTATGATCGTTTGAAAAATGATGCATTAGTGTATGTTGAGTTTCCATGTACACTCAACATTGCTTCCAAAAACATTTTGACAAAAATTTTTTCGAAAAATTTCAAAATAATTTAGCAAAAAGTAGATGTTTTTAGATTCCTTTTTTCAAGGCTAAGACGATGGACAATGTTATTCAACGAAAAAATTAATTCTTCAGGGTGAAAATCGAGGATATAAGTGTGAACTTATATCAGTTGATATCTCGGTGCATTTTTAAGCTAGCGCAAATCTGATAACACAGATCGACGCAGCTTAAAAATCCGCATCGAATGCACTATACTACATTGAGAAACGCTTAATACAAAAATTAGTTATGATCGTTTGAAAAATGATGCATTAGTGTATGTTGTGTTTCCATGTACACTCAACATTGCTTCCAAAAACATTTTGACAAAAATTTTTTCGAAAAATTTCAAAATAATTTAGCAAAAAGTAGATGTTTTTAGATTCCTTTTTTTAAGGCAAAGACGATGCACAATGTTATTCAACGAAAAAATTAATTCTTCAGGGTGAAAATCGAGGATATAAGTGTGAACTTATATCAGTTGATATCTCGGTGCATTTTTAAGCTAGCGCAAATCTGATAACACAGATCGACGCAGCTTAAAAATTCGCATCGAATGCACTATACTACATTGAGAAACGCTTAATACAAAAATTAGTTATGATCGTTTGAAAAATGATGCATTAGTGTATGTTGAGTTTCCATGTACACTCAACATTGCTTCCAAAAACATTTTGACAAAAATTTTTTCGAAAAATTTCAAAATAATTTAGCAAAAAGTAGATGTTTTTAGATTCCTTTTTTCAAGGCAAAGACGATGGACAATGTTATTCAACGAAAAAATTAATTCTTCAGGGTGAAAATCGAGGATATAAGTGTAAACTTATATCAGTTGATATCTCGGTGCATTTTTAAGCTAGCGCAAATCTGATAACACAGATCGACGCAGCTTAAAAATCCGCATCGAATGCACTATACTACATTGAGAAACGCTTAATACAAAAATTAGTTATGATCGTTTGAAAAATGATGCATTAGTGTATGTTGAGTTTCCATGTACACTCAACATTGCTTCCAAAAACATTTTGACAAAAATTTTTTCGAAAAATTTCAAAATAATTTAGCAAAAAGTAGATGTTTTTAGATTCCTTTTTTCAAGGCAAAGACGATGGACAATGTTATTCAACGAAAAAATTAATTCTTCAGGGTGAAAATCGAGGATATAAGTGTAAACTTATATCAGTTGATATCTCGGTGCATTTTTAAGCTAGCGCAAATCTGATAACACAGATCGACGCAGCTTAAAAATCCGCATCGAATGCACTATACTACATTGAGAAACGCTTAATACAAAAATTAGTTATGATCGTTTGAAAAATGATGCATTAGTGTATGTTGAGTTTCCATGTACACTCAACATTGCTTCCAAAAACATTTTGACAAAAATTTTTTCGAAAAATTTCAAAATAATTTAGCAAAAAGTAGATGTTTTTAGATTCCTTTTTTTAAGGCGAAGACGATGGACAATGTTATTCAACGAAAAAATTAATTCTTCAGGGTGAAAATCGAGGATATAAGTGTGAACTTATATCAGTTGATATCTCGGTGCATTTTTAAGCTAGCGCAAATCTGATAACACAGATCGACGCAGCTTAAAAATCCGCATCGAATGCACTATACTACATTGAGAAACGCTTAATACAAAAATTAGTTATGATCGTTTGAAAAATGATGCATTAGTGTATGTTGTGTTTCCATGTACACTCAACATTGCTTCCAAAAACATTTTGACAAAAATTTTTTCGAAAAATTTCAAAATAATTTAGCAAAAAGTAGATGTTTTTAGATTCCTTTTTTTAAGGCAAAGACGATGCACAATGTTATTCAACGAAAAAATTAATTCTTCAGGGTGAAAATCGAGGATATAAGTGTAAACTTATATCAGTTGATATCTCGGTGCATTTTTAAGCTAGCGCAAATCTGATAACACAGATCGACGCAGCTTAAAAATCCGCATCGAATGCACTATACTACATTGAGAAACGCTTAATACAAAAATTAGTTATGATCGTTTGAAAAATGATGCATTAGTGTATGTTGTGTTTCCATGTACACTCAACATTGCTTCCAAAAACATTTTGACAAAAATTTTTTCGAAAAATTTCAAAATAATTTAGCAAAAAGTAGATGTTTTTAGATTCCTTTTTTCAAGGCAAAGACGATGGACAATGTTATTCAACGAAAAAATTAATTCTTCAGGGTGAAAATCGAGGATATAAGTGTGAACTTATATCAGTTGATATCTCGGTGCATTTTTAAGCTAGCGCAAATCTGATAACACAGATCGACGCAGCTTAAAAATTCGCATCGAATGCACTATACTACATTGAGAAACGCTTAATACAAAAATTAGTTATGATCGTTTGAAAAATGATGCATTAGTGTATGTTGAGTTTCCATGTACACTCAACATTGCTTCCAAAAACATTTTGACAAAAATTTTTTCGAAAAATTTCAAAATAATTTAGCAAAAAGTAGATGTTTTTAGATTCCTTTTTTCAAGGCAAAGACGATGGACAATGTTATTCAACGAAAAAATTAATTCTTCAGGGTGAAAATCGAGGATATAAGTGTAAACTTATATCAGTTGATATCTCGGTGCATTTTTAAGCTAGCGCAAATCTGATAACACAGATCGACGCAGCTTAAAAATCCGCATCGAATGCACTATACTACATTGAGAAACGCTTAATACAAAAATTAGTTATGATCGTTTGAAAAATGATGCATTAGTGTATGTTGAGTTTCCATGTACACTCAACATTGCTTCCAAAAACATTTTGACAAAAATTTTTTCGAAAAATTTCAAAATAATTTAGCAAAAAGTAGATGTTTTTAGATTCCTTTTTTCAAGGCAAAGACGATGGACAATGTTATTCAACGAAAAAATTAATTCTTCAGGGTGAAAATCGAGGATATAAGTGTGAACTTATATCAGTTGATATCTCGGTGCATTTTTAAGCTAGCGCAAATCTGATAACACAGATCGACGCAGCTTAAAAATTCGCATCGAATGCACTATACTACATTGAGAAACGCTTAATACAAAAATTAGTTATGATCGTTTGAAAAATGATGCATTAGTGTATGTTGAGTTTCCATGTACACTCAACATTGCTTCCAAAAACATTTTGACAAAAATTTTTTCGAAAAATTTCAAAATAATTTAGCAAAAAGTAGATGTTTTTAGATTCCTTTTTTCAAGGCAAAGACGATGGACAATGTTATTCAACGAAAAAATTAATTCTTCAGGGTGAAAATCGAGGATATAAGTGTAAACTTATATCAGTTGATATCTCGGTGCATTTTTAAGCTAGCGCAAATCTGATAACACAGATCGACGCAGCTTAAAAATCCGCATCGAATGCACTATACTACATTGAGAAACGCTTAATACAAAAATTAGTTATGATCGTTTGAAAAATGATGCATTAGTGTATGTTGAGTTTCCATGTACACTCAACATTGCTTCCAAAAACATTTTGACAAAAATTTTTTCGAAAAAATTCAAAATAATTTAGCAAAAAGTAGATGTTTTTAGATTCCTTTTTTCAAGGCAAAGACGATGGACAATGTTATTCAACGAAAAAATTAATTCTTCAGGGTGAAAATCGAGGATATAAGTGTAAACTTATATCAGTTGATATCTCGGTGCATTTTTAAGCTAGCGCAAATCTGATAACACAGATCGACGCAGCTTAAAAATCCGCATCGAATGCACTATACTACATTGAGAAACGCTTAATACAAAAATTAGTTATGATCGTTTGAAAAATGATGCATTAGTGTATGTTGTGTTTCCATGTACACTCAACATTGCTTCCAAAAACATTTTGACAAAAATTTTTTCGAAAAATTTCAAAATAATTTAGCAAAAAGTAGATGTTTTTAGATTCCTTTTTTCAAGGCAAAGACGATGAACAATGTTATTCAACGAAAAAATTAATTCTTCAGGGTGAAAATCGAGGATATAAGTGTGAACTTATATCAGTTGATATCTCGGTGCATTTTTAAGCTAGCGCAAATCTGATAACACAGATCGACGCAGCTTAAAAATCCGCATCGAATGCACTATACTACATTGAGAAACGCTTAATACAAAAATTAGTTATGATCGTTTGAAAAATGATGCATTAGTGTATGTTGAGTTTCCATGTACACTCAACATTGCTTCCAAAAACATTTTGACAAAAATTTTTTCGAAAAATTTCAAAATAATTTAGCAAAAAGTAGATGTTTTTAGATTCCTTTTTTCAAGGCTAAGACGATGGACAATGTTATTCAACGAAAAAATTAATTCTTCAGGGTGAAAATCGAGGATATAAGTGTGAACTTATATCAGTTGATATCTCGGTGCATTTTTAAGCTAGCGCAAATCTGATAACACAGATCGACGCAGCTTAAAAATCCGCATCGAATGCACTATACTACATTGAGAAACGCTTAATACAAAAATTAGTTATGATCGTTTGAAAAATGATGCATTAGTGTATGTTGTGTTTCCATGTACACTCAACATTGCTTCCAAAAACATTTTGACAAAAATTTTTTCGAAAAATTTCAAAATAATTTAGCAAAAAGTAGATGTTTTTAGATTCCTTTTTTTAAGGCAAAGACGATGCACAATGTTATTCAACGAAAAAATTAATTCTTCAGGGTGAAAATCGAGGATATAAGTGTGAACTTATATCAGTTGATATCTCGGTGCATTTTTAAGCTAGCGCAAATCTGATAACACAGATCGACGCAGCTTAAAAATTCGCATCGAATGCACTATACTACATTGAGAAACGCTTAATACAAAAATTAGTTATGATCGTTTGAAAAATGATGCATTAGTGTATGTTGAGTTTCCATGTACACTCAACATTGCTTCCAAAAACATTTTGACAAAAATTTTTTCGAAAAATTTCAAAATAATTTAGCAAAAAGTAGATGTTTTTAGATTCCTTTTTTCAAGGCAAAGACGATGGACAATGTTATTCAACGAAAAAATTAATTCTTCAGGGTGAAAATCGAGGATATAAGTGTAAACTTATATCAGTTGATATCTCGGTGCATTTTTAAGCTAGCGCAAATCTGATAACACAGATCGACGCAGCTTAAAAATCCGCATCGAATGCACTATACTACATTGAGAAACGCTTAATACAAAAATTAGTTATGATCGTTTGAAAAATGATGCATTAGTGTATGTTGAGTTTCCATGTACACTCAACATTGCTTCCAAAAACATTTTGACAAAAATTTTTTCGAAAAATTTCAAAATAATTTAGCAAAAAGTAGATGTTTTTAGATTCCTTTTTTCAAGGCAAAGACGATGGACAATGTTATTCAACGAAAAAATTAATTCTTCAGGGTGAAAATCGAGGATATAAGTGTAAACTTATATCAGTTGATATCTCGGTGCATTTTTAAGCTAGCGCAAATCTGATAACACAGATCGACGCAGCTTAAAAATCCGCATCGAATGCACTATACTACATTGAGAAACGCTTAATACAAAAATTAGTTATGATCGTTTGAAAAATGATGCATTAGTGTATGTTGAGTTTCCATGTACACTCAACATTGCTTCCAAAAACATTTTGACAAAAATTTTTTCGAAAAATTTCAAAATAATTTAGCAAAAAGTAGATGTTTTTAGATTCCTTTTTTTAAGGCGAAGACGATGGACAATGTTATTCAACGAAAAAATTAATTCTTCAGGGTGAAAATCGAGGATATAAGTGTGAACTTATATCAGTTGATATCTCGGTGCATTTTTAAGCTAGCGCAAATCTGATAACACAGATCGACGCAGCTTAAAAATCCGCATCGAATGCACTATACTACATTGAGAAACGCTTAATACAAAAATTAGTTATGATCGTTTGAAAAATGATGCATTAGTGTATGTTGTGTTTCCATGTACACTCAACATTGCTTCCAAAAACATTTTGACAAAAATTTTTTCGAAAAATTTCAAAATAATTTAGCAAAAAGTAGATGTTTTTAGATTCCTTTTTTTAAGGCAAAGACGATGCACAATGTTATTCAACGAAAAAATTAATTCTTCAGGGTGAAAATCGAGGATATAAGTGTGAACTTATATCAGTTGATATCTCGGTGCATTTTTAAGCTAGCGCAAATCTGATAACACAGATCGACGCAGCTTAAAAATCCGCATCGAATGCACTATACTACATTGAGAAACGCTTAATACAAAAATTAGTTATGATCGTTTGAAAAATGATGCATTAGTGTATGTTGTGTTTCCATGTACACTCAACATTGCTTCCAAAAACATTTTGACAAAAATTTTTTCGAAAAATTTCAAAATAATTTAGCAAAAAGTAGATGTTTTTAGATTCCTTTTTTCAAGGCAAAGACGATGGACAATGTTATTCAACGAAAAAATTAATTCTTCAGGGTGAAAATCGAGGATATAAGTGTGAACTTATATCAGTTGATATCTCGGTGCATTTTTAAGCTAGCGCAAATCTGATAACACAGATCGACGCAGCTTAAAAATCCGCATCGAATGCACTATACTACATTGAGAAACGCTTAAAACAAAAATTAGTTATGATCGTTTGAAAAATGATGCATTAGTGTATGTTGAGTTTCCATGTACACTCAACATTGCTTCCAAAAACATTTTGACAAAAATTTTTTCGAAAAATTTCAAAATAATTTAGCAAAAAGTAGATGTTTTTAGATTCCTTTTTTCAAGGCTAAGACGATGGACAATGTTATTCAACGAAAAAATTAATTCTTCAGGGTGAAAATCGAGGATATAAGTGTGAACTTATATCAGTTGATATCTCGGTGCATTTTTAAGCTAGCGCAAATCTGATAACACAGATCGACGCAGCTTAAAAATCCGCATCGAATGCACTATACTACATTGAGAAACGCTTAATACAAAAATTAGTTATGATCGTTTGAAAAATGATGCATTAGTGTATGTTGTGTTTCCATGTACACTCAACATTGCTTCCAAAAACATTTTGACAAAAATTTTTTCGAAAAATTTCAAAATAATTTAGCAAAAAGTAGATGTTTTTAGATTCCTTTTTTTAAGGCAAAGACGATGCACAATGTTATTCAACGAAAAAATTAATTCTTCAGGGTGAAAATCGAGGATATAAGTGTGAACTTATATCAGTTGATATCTCGGTGCATTTTTAAGCTAGCGCAAATCTGATAACACAGATCGACGCAGCTTAAAAATCCGCATCGAATGCACTATACTACATTGAGAAACGCTTAATACAAAAATTAGTTATGATCGTTTGAAAAATGATGCATTAGTGTATGTTGTGTTTCCATGTACACTCAACATTGCTTCCAAAAACATTTTGACAAAAATTTTTTCGAAAAATTTCAAAATAATTTAGCAAAAAGTAGATGTTTTTAGATTCCTTTTTTCAAGGCAAAGACGATGGACAATGTTATTCAACGAAAAAATTAATTCTTCAGGGTGAAAATCGAAGATATAAGTGTGAACTTATATCAGTTGATATCTCGGTGCATTTTTAAGCTAGCGCAAATCTGATAACACAGATCGACGCAGCTTAAAAATCCGCATCGAATGCACTATACTACATTGAGAAACGCTTAAAACAAAAATTAGTTATGATCGTTTGAAAAATGATGCATTAGTGTATGTTGAGTTTCCATGTACACTCAACATTGCTTCCAAAAACATTTTGACAAAAATTTTTTCGAAAAATTTCAAAATAATTTAGCAAAAAGTAGATGTTTTTAGATTCCTTTTTTCAAGGCTAAGACGATGGACAATGTTATTCAACGAAAAAAATAATTCTTCAGGGTGAAAATCGAGGATATAAGTGTGAACTTATATCAGTTGATATCTCGGTGCATTTTTAAGCTAGCGCAAATCTGATAACACAGATCGACGCAGCTTAAAAATCCGCATCGAATGCACTATACTACATTGAGAAACGCTTAATACAAAAATTAGTTATGATCGTTTGAAAAATGATGCATTAGTGTATGTTGTGTTTCCATGTACACTCAACATTGCTTCCAAAAACATTTTGACAAAAATTTTTTCGAAAAATTTCAAAATAATTTAGCAAAAAGTAGATGTTTTTAGATTCCTTTTTTTAAGGCGAAGACGATGGACAATGTTATTCAACGAAAAAATTAATTCTTCAGGGTGAAAATCGAGGATATAAGTGTGAACTTATATCAGTTGATATCTCGGTGCATTTTTAAGCTAGCGCAAATCTGATAACACAGATCGACGCAGCTTAAAAATCCGCATCGAATGCACTATACTACATTGAGAAACGCTTAATACAAAAATTAGTTATGATCGTTTGAAAAATGATGCATTAGTGTATGTTGTGTTTCCATGTACACTCAACATTGCTTCCAAAAACATTTTGACAAAAATTTTTTCGAAAAATTTCAAAATAATTTAGCAAAAAGTAGATGTTTTTAGATTCCTTTTTTTAAGGCAAAGACGATGCACAATGTTATTCAACGAAAAAATTAATTCTTCAGGGTGAAAATCGAGGATATAAGTGTGAACTTATATCAGTTGATATCTCGGTGCATTTTTAAGCTAGCGCAAATCTGATAACACAGATCGACGCAGCTTAAAAATCCGCATCGAATGCACTATACTACATTGAGAAACGCTTAATACAAAAATTAGTTATGATCGTTTGAAAAATGATGCATTAGTGTATGTTGAGTTTCCATGTACACTCAACATTGCTTCCAAAAACATTTTGACAAAAATTTTTTCGAAAAATTTCAAAATAATTTAGCAAAAAGTAGATGTTTTTAGATTCCTTTTTTCAAGGCAAAGACGATGGACAATGTTATTCAACGAAAAAATTAATTCTTCAGGGTGAAAATCGAGGATATAAGTGTGAACTTATATCAGTTGATATCTCGGTGCATTTTTAAGCTAGCGCAAATCTGATAACACAGATCGACGCAGCTTAAAAATCCGCATCGAATGCACTATACTACATTGAGAAACGCTTAAAACAAAAATTAGTTATGATCGTTTGAAAAATGATGCATTAGTGTATGTTGAGTTTCCATGTACACTCAACATTGCTTCCAAAAACATTTTGACAAAAATTTTTTCGAAAAATTTCAAAATAATTTAGCAAAAAGTAGATGTTTTTAGATTCCTTTTTTCAAGGCAAAGACGATGGACAATGTTATTCAACGAAAAAATTAATTCTTCAGGGTGAAAATCGAGGATATAAGTGTGAACTTATATCAGTTGATATCTCGGTGCATTTTTAAGCTAGCGCAAATCTGATAACACAGATCGACGCAGCTTAAAAATCCGCATCGAATGCACTATACTACATTGAGAAACGCTTAAAACAAAAATTAGTTATGATCGTTTGAAAAATGATGCATTAGTGTATGTTGAGTTTCCATGTACACTCAACATTGCTTCCAAAAACATTTTGACAAAAATTTTTTCGAAAAATTTCAAAATAATTTAGCAAAAAGTAGATGTTTTTAGATTCCTTTTTTCAAGGCTAAGACGATGGACAATGTTATTCAACGAAAAAATTAATTCTTCAGGGTGAAAATCGAGGATATAAGTGTGAACTTATATCAGTTGATATCTCGGTGCATTTTTAAGCTAGCGCAAATCTGATAACACAGATCGACGCAGCTTAAAAATCCGCATCGAATGCACTATACTACATTGAGAAACGCTTAATACAAAAATTAGTTATGATCGTTTGAAAAATGATGCATTAGTGTATGTTGTGTTTCCATGTACACTCAACATTGCTTCCAAAAACATTTTGACAAAAATTTTTTCGAAAAATTTCAAAATAATTTAGCAAAAAGTAGATGTTTTTAGATTCCTTTTTTTAAGGCAAAGACGATGCACAATGTTATTCAACGAAAAAATTAATTCTTCAGGGTGAAAATCGAGGATATAAGTGTGAACTTATATCAGTTGATATCTCGGTGCATTTTTAAGCTAGCGCAAATCTGATAACACAGATCGACGCAGCTTAAAAATCCGCATCGAATGCACTATACTACATTGAGAAACGCTTAATACAAAAATTAGTTATGATCGTTTGAAAAATGATGCATTAGTGTATGTTGTGTTTCCATGTACACTCAACATTGCTTCCAAAAACATTTTGACAAAAATTTTTTCGAAAAATTTCAAAATAATTTAGCAAAAAGTAGATGTTTTTAGATTCCTTTTTTCAAGGCAAAGACGATGGACAATGTTATTCAACGAAAAAATTAATTCTTCAGGGTGAAAATCGAGGATATAAGTGTGAACTTATATCAGTTGATATCTCGGTGCATTTTTAAGCTAGCGCAAATCTGATAACACAGATCGACGCAGCTTAAAAATCCGCATCGAATGCACTATACTACATTGAGAAACGCTTAAAACAAAAATTAGTTATGATCGTTTGAAAAATGATGCATTAGTGTATGTTGAGTTTCCATGTACACTCAACATTGCTTCCAAAAACATTTTGACAAAAATTTTTTCGAAAAATTTCAAAATAATTTAGCAAAAAGTAGATGTTTTTAGATTCCTTTTTTCAAGGCTAAGACGATGGACAATGTTATTCAACGAAAAAAATAATTCTTCAGGGTGAAAATCGAGGATATAAGTGTGAACTTATATCAGTTGATATCTCGGTGCATTTTTAAGCTAGCGCAAATCTGATAACACAGATCGACGCAGCTTAAAAATCCGCATCGAATGCACTATACTACATTGAGAAACGCTTAATACAAAAATTAGTTATGATCGTTTGAAAAATGATGCATTAGTGTATGTTGTGTTTCCATGTACACTCAACATTGCTTCCAAAAACATTTTGACAAAAATTTTTTCGAAAAATTTCAAAATAATTTAGCAAAAAGTAGATGTTTTTAGATTCCTTTTTTTAAGGCAAAGACGATGCACAATGTTATTCAACGAAAAAATTAATTCTTCAGGGTGAAAATCGAGGATATAAGTGTGAACTTATATCAGTTGATATCTCGGTGCATTTTTAAGCTAGCGCAAATCTGATAACACAGATCGACGCAGCTTAAAAATCCGCATCGAATGCACTATACTACATTGAGAAACGCTTAATACAAAAATTAGTTATGATCGTTTGAAAAATGATGCATTAGTGTATGTTGTGTTTCCATGTACACTCAACATTGCTTCCAAAAACATTTTGACAAAAATTTTTTCGAAAAATTTCAAAATAATTTAGCAAAAAGTAGATGTTTTTAGATTCCTTTTTTCAAGGCAAAGACGATGGACAATGTTATTCAACGAAAAAATTAATTCTTCAGGGTGAAAATCGAGGATATAAGTGTGAACTTATATCAGTTGATATCTCGGTGCATTTTTAAGCTAGCGCAAATCTGATAACACAGATCGACGCAGCTTAAAAATCCGCATCGAATGCACTATACTACATTGAGAAACGCTTAAAACAAAAATTAGTTATGATCGTTTGAAAAATGATGCATTAGTGTATGTTGAGTTTCCATGTACACTCAACATTGCTTCCAAAAACATTTTGACAAAAATTTTTTCGAAAAATTTCAAAATAATTTAGCAAAAAGTAGATGTTTTTAGATTCCTTTTTTCAAGGCTAAGACGATGGACAATGTTATTCAACGAAAAAAATAATTCTTCAGGGTGAAAATCGAGGATATAAGTGTGAACTTATATCAGTTGATATCTCGGTGCATTTTTAAGCTAGCGCAAATCTGATAACACAGATCGACGCAGCTTAAAAATCCGCATCGAATGCACTATACTACATTGAGAAACGCTTAAAACAAAAATTAGTTATGATCGTTTGAAAAATGATGCATTAGTGTATGTTGAGTTTCCATGTACACTCAACATTGCTTCCAAAAACATTTTGACAAAAATTTTTTCGAAAAATTTCAAAATAATTTAGCAAAAAGTAGATGTTTTTAGATTCCTTTTTTCAAGGCAAAGACGATGGACAATGTTATTCAACGAAAAAATTAATTCTTCAGGGTGAAAATCGAGGATATAAGTGTGAACTTATATCAGTTGATATCTCGGTGCATTTTTAAGCTAGCGCAAATCTGATAACACAGATCGACGCAGCTTAAAAATTCGCATCGAATGCACTATACTACATTGAGAAACGCTTAATACAAAAATTAGTTATGATCGTTTGAAAAATGATGCATTAGTGTATGTTGAGTTTCCATGTACACTCAACATTGCTTCCAAAAACATTTTGACAAAAATTTTTTCGAAAAATTTCAAAATAATTTAGCAAAAAGTAGATGTTTTTAGATTCCTTTTTTCAAGGCAAAGACGATGGACAATGTTATTCAACGAAAAAATTAATTCTTCAGGGTGAAAATCGAGGATATAAGTGTGAACTTATATCAGTTGATATCTCGGTGCATTTTTAAGCTAGCGCAAATCTGATAACACAGATCGACGCAGCTTAAAAATTCGCATCGAATGCACTATACTACATTGAGAAACGCTTAATACAAAAATTAGTTATGATCGTTTGAAAAATGATGCATTAGTGTATGTTGAGTTTCCATGTACACTCAACATTGCTTCCAAAAACATTTTGACAAAAATTTTTTCGAAAAATTTCAAAATAATTTAGCAAAAAGTAGATGTTTTTAGATTCCTTTTTTCAAGGCAAAGACGATGGACAATGTTATTCAACGAAAAAATTAATTCTTCAGGGTGAAAATCGAGGATATAAGTGTAAACTTATATCAGTTGATATCTCGGTGCATTTTTAAGCTAGCGCAAATCTGATAACACAGATCGACGCAGCTTAAAAATCCGCATCGAATGCACTATACTACATTGAGAAACGCTTAATACAAAAATTAGTTATGATCGTTTGAAAAATGATGCATTAGTGTATGTTGAGTTTCCATGTACACTCAACATTGCTTCCAAAAACATTTTGACAAAAATTTTTTCGAAAAATTTCAAAATAATTTAGCAAAAAGTAGATGTTTTTAGATTCCTTTTTTCAAGGCAAAGACGATGGACAATGTTATTCAACGAAAAAATTAATTCTTCAGGGTGAAAATCGAGGATATAAGTGTAAACTTATATCAGTTGATATCTCGGTGCATTTTTAAGCTAGCGCAAATCTGATAACACAGATCGACGCAGCTTAAAAATCCGCATCGAATGCACTATACTACATTGAGAAACGCTTAATACAAAAATTAGTTATGATCGTTTGAAAAATGATGCATTAGTGTATGTTGTGTTTCCATGTACACTCAACATTGCTTCCAAAAACATTTTGACAAAAATTTTTTCGAAAAATTTCAAAATAATTTAGCAAAAAGTAGATGTTTTTAGATTCCTTTTTTCAAGGCAAAGACGATGAACAATGTTATTCAACGAAAAAATTAATTCTTCAGGGTGAAAATCGAGGATATAAGTGTGAACTTATATCAGTTGATATCTCGGTGCATTTTTAAGCTAGCGCAAATCTGATAACACAGATCGACGCAGCTTAAAAATCCGCATCGAATGCACTATACTACATTGAGAAACGCTTAATACAAAAATTAGTTATGATCGTTTGAAAAATGATGCATTAGTGTATGTTGAGTTTCCATGTACACTCAACATTGCTTCCAAAAACATTTTGACAAAAATTTTTTCGAAAAATTTCAAAATAATTTAGCAAAAAGTAGATGTTTTTAGATTCCTTTTTTCAAGGCAAAGACGATGGACAATGTTATTCAACGAAAAAATTAATTCTTCAGGGTGAAAATCGAGGATATGTGTGAACTTATATCAGTTGATATCTCGGTGCATTTTTAAGCTAGCGCAAATCTGTTAACACAGATCAACGCAACTTAAAAATCCGCATCGAATGCACTATACTACATTGAGAAACGCTTAATACAAAAATTAGTTATGATCGTTTGAAAAATGATGCATTAGTGTATGTTGTGTTTCCATGTACACTCAACATTGCTTCCAAAAACATTTTGACAAAAATTTTTTCGAAAAATTTCAAAATAATTTAGCAAAAAGTAGATGTTTTTAGATTCCTTTTTTTAAGGCAAAGACGATGCACAATGTTATTCAACGAAAAAATTAATTCTTCAGGTTGAAAATCGAGGATATAAGTGTGAACTTATATCAGTTGATATCTCGGTGCATTTTTAAGCTAGCGCAAATCTGATAACACAGATCGACGCAGCTTAAAAATCCGCATCGAATGCATTATACTACATTGAGAAACGCTTAATACAAAAATTAGTTATGATCGTTTGAAAAATGATGCATTAGTGTATGTTGAGTTTCCATGTACACTCAACATTGCTTCCAAAAACATTTTGACAAAAATTTTTTCGAAAAATTTCAAAATAATTTAGCAAAAAGTAGATGTTTTTAGATTCCTTTTTTCAAGGCAAAGACGATGGACAATGTTATTCAACGAAAAAATTAATTCTTCAGGGTGAAAATCGAGGATATAAGTGTGAACTTATATCAGTTGATATCTCGGTGCATTTTTAAGCTAGCGCAAATCTGTTAACACAGATCAACGCAACTTAAAAATCCGCATCGAATGCACTATACTACATTGAGAAACGCTTAATACAAAAATTAGTTATGATCGTTTGAAAAATGATGCATTAGTGTATGTTGAGTTTCCATGTACACTCAACATTGCTTCCAAAAACATTTTGACAAAAATTTTTTCGAAAAATTTCAAAATAATTTAGCGAAAAGTAGATGTTTTTAGATTCCTTTTTTCAAGGCAAAGACGATGGACAATGTTATTCAACGACAAAAATAATTCTTCAGGGTGAAAATCGAGGATATAAGTGTGAACTTATATCAGTTGATATCTCGGTGCATTTTTAAGCTAGCGCAAATCTGATAACACAGATCGACGCAGCTTAAAAATCCGCATCGAATGCACTATACTACATTGAGAAACGCTTAATACAAAAATTAGTTATGATCGTTTGAAAAATGATGCATTAGTGTATGTTGAGTTTCCATGTACACTCAACATTGCTTCCAAAAACATTTTGACAAAAATTTTTTCGAAAAATTTCAAAATAATTTAGCAAAAAGTAGATGTTTTTAGATTCCTTTTTTCAAGGCAAAGACGATGGACAATGTTATTCAACGAAAAAATTAATTCTTCAGGGTGAAAATCGAGGATATAAGTGTGAACTTATATCAGTTGATATCTCGGTGCATTTTTAAGCTAGCGCAAATCTGATAACACAGATCGACGCAGCTTAAAAATCCGCATCGAATGCACTATACTACATTGAGAAACGCTTAATACAAAAATTAGTTATGATCGTTTGAAAAATGATGCATTAGTGTATGTTGAGTTTCCATGTACACTCAACATTGCTTCCAAAAACATTTTGACAAAAATTTTTTTGAAAAATTTCAAAATAATTTAGCAAAAAGTAGATGTTTTTAGATTCCTTTTTTCAAGGCAAAAACGATGGACAATGTTATTCAACGAAAAATTTAATTCTTCAGGGTGAAAATTGAGGATATAAGTGTGAACTTATATCAGTTGATATCTCGGTGCATTTTTAAGCTAGCGCAAATCTGTTAACACAGATCAACGCAGCTTAAAAATCCGCATCGAATGCACTATACTACATTGAGAAACGCTTAATACAAAAATTAGTTATGATCGTTTGAAAAATGATGCATTAGTGTATGTTGAGTTTCCATGTACACTCAACATTGCTTCCAAAAACATTTTGACAAAAATTTTTTCGAAAAATTTCAAAATAATTTAGCAAAAAGTAGATGTTTTTAGATTCCTTTTTTCAAGGCAAAGACGATGGACAATGTTATTCAACGAAAAATTTAATTCTTCAGGGTGAAAATTGAGGATATAAGTGTGAACTTATATCAGTTGATATCTCGGTGCATTTTTAAGCTAGCGCAAATCTGTTAACACAGATCAACGCAGCTTAAAAATCCGCATCGAATGCACTATACTACATTGAGAAACGCTTAATACAAAAATTAGTTATGATCGTTTGAAAAATGATGCATTAGTGTATGTTGAGTTTCCATGTACACTCAACATTGCTTCCAAAAACATTTTGACAAAAATTTTTTCGAAAAATTTCAAAATAATTTAGCAAAAAGTAGATGTTTTTAGATTCCTTTTTTCAAGGCAAAGACGATGGACAATGTTATTCAACGAAAAAATTAATTCTTCAGGGTGAAAATCGAGGATATGTGTGAACTTATATCAGTTGATATCTCGGTGCATTTTTAAGCTAGCGCAAATCTGTTAACACAGATCAACGCAACTTAAAAATCCGCATCGAATGCACTATACTACATTGAGAAACGCTTAATACAAAAATTAGTTATGATCGTTTGAAAAATGATGCATTAGTGTATGTTGTGTTTCCATGTACACTCAACATTGCTTCCAAAAACATTTTGACAAAAATTTTTTCGAAAAATTTCAAAATAATTTAGCAAAAAGTAGATGTTTTTAGATTCCTTTTTTTAAGGCAAAGACGATGCACAATGTTATTCAACGAAAAAATTAATTCTTCAGGTTGAAAATCGAGGATATAAGTGTGAACTTATATCAGTTGATATCTCGGTGCATTTTTAAGCTAGCGCAAATCTGATAACACAGATCGACGCAGCTTAAAAATCCGCATCGAATGCACTATACTACATTGAGAAACGCTTAATACAAAAATTAGTTATGATCGTTTGAAAAATGATGCATTAGTGTATGTTGTGTTTCCATGTACACTCAACATTGCTTCCAAAAACATTTTGACAAAAATTTTTTCGAAAAATTTCAAAATAATTTAGCAAAAAGTAGATGTTTTTAGATTCCTTTTTTTAAGGCAAAGACGATGCACAATGTTATTCAACGAAAAAATTAATTCTTCAGGGTGAAAATCGAGGATATAAGTGTGAACTTATATCAGTTGATATCTCGGTGCATTTTTAAGCTAGCGCAAATCTGATAACACAGATCGACGCAGCTTAAAAATTCGCATCGAATGCACTATACTACATTGAGAAACGCTTAATACAAAAATTAGTTATGATCGTTTGAAAAATGATGCATTAGTGTATGTTGAGTTTCCATGTACACTCAACATTGCTTCCAAAAACATTTTGACAAAAATTTTTTCGAAAAATTTCAAAATAATTTAGCAAAAAGTAGATGTTTTTAGATTCCTTTTTTCAAGGCAAAGACGATGGACAATGTTATTCAACGAAAAAATTAATTCTTCAGGGTGAAAATCGAGGATATAAGTGTAAACTTATATCAGTTGATATCTCGGTGCATTTTTAAGCTAGCGCAAATCTGATAACACAGATCGACGCAGCTTAAAAATCCGCATCGAATGCACTATACTACATTGAGAAACGCTTAATACAAAAATTAGTTATGATCGTTTGAAAAATGATGCATTAGTGTATGTTGTGTTTCCATGTACACTCAACATTGCTTCCAAAAACATTTTGACAAAAATTTTTTCGAAAAATTTCAAAATAATTTAGCAAAAAGTAGATGTTTTTAGATTCCTTTTTTTAAGGCAAAGACGATGCACAATGTTATTCAACGAAAAAATTAATTCTTCAGGTTGAAAATCGAGGATATAAGTGTGAACTTATATCAGTTGATATCTCGGTGCATTTTTAAGCTAGCGCAAATCTGATAACACAGATCGACGCAGCTTAAAAATCCGCATCGAATGCACTATACTACATTGAGAAACGCTTAATACAAAAATTAGTTATGATCGTTTGAAAAATGATGCATTAGTGTATGTTGTGTTTCCATGTACACTCAACATTGCTTCCAAAAACATTTTGACAAAAATTTTTTCGAAAAATTTCAAAATAATTTAGCAAAAAGTAGATGTTTTTAGATTCCTTTTTTTAAGGCAAAGACGATGCACAATGTTATTCAACGAAAAAATTAATTCTTCAGGGTGAAAATCGAGGATATAAGTGTGAACTTATATCAGTTGATATCTCGGTGCATTTTTAAGCTAGCGCAAATCTGATAACACAGATCGACGCAGCTTAAAAATTCGCATCGAATGCACTATACTACATTGAGAAACGCTTAATACAAAAATTAGTTATGATCGTTTGAAAAATGATGCATTAGTGTATGTTGAGTTTCCATGTACACTCAACATTGCTTCCAAAAACATTTTGACAAAAATTTTTTCGAAAAATTTCAAAATAATTTAGCAAAAAGTAGATGTTTTTAGATTCCTTTTTTCAAGGCAAAGACGATGGACAATGTTATTCAACGAAAAAATTAATTCTTCAGGGTGAAAATCGAGGATATAAGTGTAAACTTATATCAGTTGATATCTCGGTGCATTTTTAAGCTAGCGCAAATCTGATAACACAGATCGACGCAGCTTAAAAATCCGCATCGAATGCACTATACTACATTGAGAAACGCTTAATACAAAAATTAGTTATGATCGTTTGAAAAATGATGCATTAGTGTATGTTGAGTTTCCATGTACACTCAACATTGCTTCCAAAAACATTTTGACAAAAATTTTTTCGAAAAATTTCAAAATAATTTAGCAAAAAGTAGATGTTTTTAGATTCCTTTTTTCAAGGCAAAGACGATGAACAATGTTATTCAACGAAAAAATTAATTCTTCAGGGTGAAAATCGAGGATATAAGTGTGAACTTATATCAGTTGATATCTCGGTGCATTTTTAAGCTAGCGCAAATCTGATAACACAGATCGACGCAGCTTAAAAATCCGCATCGAATGCACTATACTACATTGAGAAACGCTTAATACAAAAATTAGTTATGATCGTTTGAAAAATGATGCATTAGTGTATGTTGAGTTTCCATGTACACTCAACATTGCTTCCAAAAACATTTTGACAAAAATTTTTTCGAAAAATTTCAAAATAATTTAGCAAAAAGTAGATGTTTTTAGATTCCTTTTTTCAAGGCAAAGACGATGGACAATGTTATTCAACGAAAAAATTAATTCTTCAGGGTGAAAATCGAGGATATGTGTGAACTTATATCAGTTGATATCTCGGTGCATTTTTAAGCTAGCGCAAATCTGTTAACACAGATCAACGCAACTTAAAAATCCGCATCGAATGCACTATACTACATTGAGAAACGCTTAATACAAAAATTAGTTATGATCGTTTGAAAAATGATGCATTAGTGTATGTTGTGTTTCCATGTACACTCAACATTGCTTCCAAAAACATTTTGACAAAAATTTTTTCGAAAAATTTCAAAATAATTTAGCAAAAAGTAGATGTTTTTAGATTCCTTTTTTTAAGGCAAAGACGATGCACAATGTTATTCAACGAAAAAATTAATTCTTCAGGTTGAAAATCGAGGATATAAGTGTGAACTTATATCAGTTGATATCTCGGTGCATTTTTAAGCTAGCGCAAATCTGATAACACAGATCGACGCAGCTTAAAAATCCGCATCGAATGCATTATACTACATTGAGAAACGCTTAATACAAAAATTAGTTATGATCGTTTGAAAAATGATGCATTAGTGTATGTTGAGTTTCCATGTACACTCAACATTGCTTCCAAAAACATTTTGACAAAAATTTTTTTGAAAAATTTCAAAATAATTTAGCAAAAAGTAGATGTTTTTAGATTCCTTTTTTCAAGGCAAAAACGATGGACAATGTTATTCAACGAAAAATTTAATTCTTCAGGGTGAAAATTGAGGATATAAGTGTGAACTTATATCAGTTGATATCTCGGTGCATTTTTAAGCTAGCGCAAATCTGTTAACACAGATCAACGCAGCTTAAAAATCCGCATCGAATGCACTATACTACATTGAGAAACGCTTAATACAAAAATTAGTTATGATCGTTTGAAAAATGATGCATTAGTGTATGTTGAGTTTCCATGTACACTCAACATTGCTTCCAAAAACATTTTGACAAAAATTTTTTCGAAAAATTTCAAAATAATTTAGCAAAAAGTAGATGTTTTTAGATTCCTTTTTTCAAGGCAAAGACGATGGACAATGTTATTCAACGAAAAATTTAATTCTTCAGGGTGAAAATTGAGGATATAAGTGTGAACTTATATCAGTTGATATCTCGGTGCATTTTTAAGCTAGCGCAAATCTGTTAACACAGATCAACGCAGCTTAAAAATCCGCATCGAATGCACTATACTACATTGAGAAACGCTTAATACAAAAATTAGTTATGATCGTTTGAAAAATGATGCATTAGTGTATGTTGAGTTTCCATGTACACTCAACATTGCTTCCAAAAACATTTTGACAAAAATTTTTTCGAAAAATTTCAAAATAATTTAGCAAAAAGTAGATGTTTTTAGATTCCTTTTTTCAAGGCAAAGACGATGGACAATGTTATTCAACGAAAAAATTAATTCTTCAGGGTGAAAATCGAGGATATGTGTGAACTTATATCAGTTGATATCTCGGTGCATTTTTAAGCTAGCGCAAATCTGTTAACACAGATCAACGCAACTTAAAAATCCGCATCGAATGCACTATACTACATTGAGAAACGCTTAATACAAAAATTAGTTATGATCGTTTGAAAAATGATGCATTAGTGTATGTTGTGTTTCCATGTACACTCAACATTGCTTCCAAAAACATTTTGACAAAAATTTTTTCGAAAAATTTCAAAATAATTTAGCAAAAAGTAGATGTTTTTAGATTCCTTTTTTTAAGGCAAAGACGATGCACAATGTTATTCAACGAAAAAATTAATTCTTCAGGTTGAAAATCGAGGATATAAGTGTGAACTTATATCAGTTGATATCTCGGTGCATTTTTAAGCTAGCGCAAATCTGATAACACAGATCGACGCAGCTTAAAAATCCGCATCGAATGCACTATACTACATTGAGAAACGCTTAATACAAAAATTAGTTATGATCGTTTGAAAAATGATGCATTAGTGTATGTTGTGTTTCCATGTACACTCAACATTGCTTCCAAAAACATTTTGACAAAAATTTTTTCGAAAAATTGCAAAATAATTTAGCAAAAAGTAGATGTTTTTAGATTCCTTTTTTTAAGGCAAAGACGATGCACAATGTTATTCAACGAAAAAATTAATTCTTCAGGGTGAAAATCGAGGATATAAGTGTGAACTTATATCAGTTGATATCTCGGTGCATTTTTAAGCTAGCGCAAATCTGATAACACAGATCGACGCAGCTTAAAAATCCGCATCGAATGCACTATACTATATTGAGAAACGCTTAATACAAAAATTAGTTATGATCGTTTGAAAAATGATGCATTAGTTTATGTTGAGTTTCCATGTACACTCAACATTGCTTCCAAAAACATTTTGACAAAAAGTTTTTCGAAAAATTTCAAAATAATTTAGCAAAAAGTAGATGTTTTTAGATTCCTTTTTTCAAGGCAAAGACGATGGACAATGTTATTCAACGAAAAAATTAATTCTTCAGGGTGAAAATCGAGGATATAAGTGTGAACTTATATCAGTTGATATCTCGGTGCCTTTTTAAGCTAGCGCAAATCTGATAACACAGATCGACGCAGCTTAAAAATTCGCATCGAATGCACTATACTACATTGAGAAACGCTTAATACAAAAATTAGTTATGATCGTTTGAAAAATGATGCATTAGTGTATGTTGAGTTTCCATGTACACTCAACATTGCTTCCAAAAACATTTTGACAAAAATTTTTTCGAAAAATTTCAAAATAATTTAGCAAAAAGTAGATGTTTTCAGATTCCTTTTTTCAAGGCAAAAACGATGGACAATGTTATTCAACGAGAAATTTAATTCTTCAGGGTGAAAATTGAGGATATAAGTGTGAACTTATATCAGTTGATATCTCGGTGCATTTTTAAGCTAGCGCAAATCTGTTAACACAGATCAACGCAACTTAAAAATCCGCATCGAATGCACTATACTACATTGAGAAACGCTTAATACAAAAATTAGTTATGATCGTTTGAAAAATGATGCATTAGTGTATGTTGAGTTTCCATGTACACTCAACATTGCTTCCAAAAACATTTTGACAAAAATTTTTTCGAAAAATTTCAAAATAATTTAGCAAAAAGTAGATGTTTTTAGATTCCTTTTTTCAAGGCAAAGACGATGGACAATGTTATTCAACGAAAAAATTAATTCTTCAGGGTGAAAATCGAGGATATAAGTGTGAACTTATATCAGTTGATATCTCGGTGCATTTTTAAGCTAGCGCAAATCTGATAACACAGATCGACGCAGCTTAAAAATCCGCATCGAATGCACTATACTACATTGAGAAACGCTTAATACAAAAATTAGTTATGATCGTTTGAAAAATGATGCATTAGTGTATGTTGAGTTTCCATGTACACTCAACATTGCTTCCAAAAACATTTTGACAAAAATTTTTTCGAAAAATTTCAAAATAATTTAGCAAAAAGTAGATGTTTTTAGATTCCTTTTTTCAAGGCAAAGACGATGGACAATGTTATTCAACGAAAAAATTAATTCTTCAGGGTGAAAATCGAGGATATAAGTGTGAACTTATATCAGTTGATATCTCGGTGCATTTTTAAGCTAGCGCAAATCTGATAACACAGATCGACGCAGCTTAAAAATCCGCATCGAATGCACTATACTACATTGAGAAACGCTTAATACAAAAATTAGTTATGATCGTTTGAAAAATGATGCATTAGTGTATGTTGAGTTTCCATGTACACTCAACATTGCTTCCAAAAACATTTTGACAAAAATTTTTTCGAAAAATTTCAAAATAATTTAGCGAAAAGTAGATGTTTTTAGATTCCTTTTTTCAAGGCAAAGACGATGGACAATGTTATTCAACGACAAAAATAATTCTTCAGGGTGAAAATCGAGGATATAAGTGTGAACTTATATCAGTTGATATCTCGGTGCATTTTTAAGCTAGCGCAAATCTGATAACACAGATCGACGCAGCTTAAAAATCCGCATCGAATGCACTATACTACATTGAGAAACGCTTAATACAAAAATTAGTTATGATCGTTTGAAAAATGATGCATTAGTGTATGTTGAGTTTCCATGTACACTCAACATTGCTTCCAAAAACATTTTGACAAAAATTTTTTCGAAAAATTTCAAAATAATTTAGCGAAAAGTAGATGTTTTTAGATTCCTTTTTTCAAGGCAAAGACGATGGACAATGTTATTCAACGACAAAAATAATTCTTCAGGGTGAAAATCGAGGATATAAGTGTGAACTTATATCAGTTGATATCTCGGTGCATTTTTAAGCTAGCGCAAATCTGATAACACAGATCGACGCAGCTTAAAAATCCGCATCGAATGCACTATACTACATTGAGAAACGCTTAATACAAAAATTAGTTATGATCGTTTGAAAAATGATGCATTAGTGTATGTTGAGTTTCCATGTACACTCAACATTGCTTCCAAAAACATTTTGACAAAAATTTTTTCGAAAAATTTCAAAATAATTTAGCAAAAAGTAGATGTTTTTAGATTCCTTTTTTCAAGGCAAAAACGATGGACAATGTTATTCAACGAAAAATTTATTTCTTCAGGGTGAAAATTGAGGATATAAGTGTGAACTTATATCAGTTGATATCTCGGTGCATTTTTAAGCTAGCGCAAATCTGTTAACACAGATCAACGCAGCTTAAAAATCCGCATCGAATGCATTATACTACATTGAGAAACGCTTAATACAAAAATTAGTTATGATCGTTTGAAAAATGATGCATTAGTGTATGTTGAGTTTCCATGTACACTCAACATTGCTTCCAAAAACATTTTGACAAAAATTTTTTCGAAAAATTTCAAAATAATTTAGCAAAAAGTAGATGTTTTTAGATTCCTTTTTTCAAGGCAAAGACGATGGACAATGTTATTCAACGAAAAAATTAATTCTTCAGGGTGAAAATCGAGGATATAAGTGTGAACTTATATCAGTTGATATCTCGGTGCATTTTTAAGCTAGCGCAAATCTGATAACACAGATCGACGCAGCTTAAAAATCCGCATCGAATGCACTATACTACATTGAGAAACGCTTAATACAAAAATTAGTTATGATCGTTTGAAAAATGATGCATTAGTGTATGTTGAGTTTCCATGTACACTCAACATTGCTTCCAAAAACATTTTGACAAAAATTTTTTCGAAAAATTTCAAAATAATTTAGCAAAAAGTAGATGTTTTTAGATTCCTTTTTTCAAGGCAAAGACGATGGACAATGTTATTCAACGAAAAAATTAATTCTTCAGGGTGAAAATCGAGGATATAAGTGTGAACTTATATCAGTTGATATCTCGGTGCATTTTTAAGCTAGCGCAAATCTGATAACACAGATCGACGCAGCTCAAAAATCCGCATCGAATGCACTATACTACATTGAGAAACGCTTAATACAAAAATTAGTTATGATCGTTTGAAAAATGATGCATTAGTGTATGTTGAGTTTCCATGTACACTCAACATTGCTTCCAAAAACATTTTGACAAAAATTTTTTCGAAAAATTTCAAAATAATTTAGCAAAAAGTAGATGTTTTTAGATTCCTTTTTCAAGGCAAAGACGATGGACAATGTTATTCAACGAAAAAATTAATTCTTCAGGGTGAAAATCGAGGATACAAGTGTGAACTTATATCAGTTGATATCTCGGTGCATTTTTAAGCTAGCGCAAATCTGATAACACAGATCGACGCAGCTTAAAAATCCGCATCGAATGCACTATACTACATTGAGAAACGCTTAATACAAAAATTAGTTATGATCGTTTGAAAAATGATGCATTAGTGTATGTTGAGTTTCCATGTACACTCAACATTGCTTCCAAAAACATTTTGACAAAAATTTTTTTGAAAAATTTCAAAATAATTTAGCAAAAAGTAGATGTTTTTAGATTCCTTTTTTCAAGGCAAAAACGATGGACAATGTTATTCAACGAAAAATTTAATTCTTCAGGGTGAAAATTGAGGATATAAGTGTGAACTTATATCAGTTGATATCTCGGTGCATTTTTAAGCTAGCGCAAATCTGTTAACACAGATCAACGCAGCTTAAAAATCCGCATCGAATGCACTATACTACATTGAGAAACGCTTAATACAAAAATTAGTTATGATCGTTTGAAAAATGATGCATTAGTGTATGTTGAGTTTCCATGTACACTCAACATTGCTTCCAAAAACATTTTGACAAAAATTTTTTCGAAAAATTTCAAAATAATTTAGCAAAAAGTAGATGTTTTTAGATTCCTTTTTTCAAGGCAAAGACGATGGACAATGTTATTCAACGAAAAAATTAATTCTTCAGGGTGAAAATCGAGGATATAAGTGTGAACTTATATCAGTTGATATCTCGGTGCATTTTTAAGCTAGCGCAAATCTGATAACACAGATCGACGCAGCTCAAAAATCCGCATCGAATGCACTATACTACATTGAGAAACGCTTAATACAAAAATTAGTTATGATCGTTTGAAAAATGATGCATTAGTGTATGTTGAGTTTCCATGTACACTCAACATTGCTTCCAAAAACATTTTGACAAAAATTTTTTCGAAAAATTTCAAAATAATTTAGCAAAAAGTAGATGTTTTTAGATTCCTTTTTCAAGGCAAAGACGATGGACAATGTTATTCAACGAAAAAATTAATTCTTCAGGGTGAAAATCGAGGATATAAGTGTGAACTTATATCAGTTGATATCTCGGTGCATTTTTAAGCTAGCGCAAATCTGATAACACAGATCGACGCAGCTTAAAAATCCGCATCGAATGCACTATACTACATTGAGAAACGCTTAATACAAAAATTAGTTATGATCGTTTGAAAAATGATGCATTAGTGTATGTTGAGTTTCCATGTACACTCAACATTGCTTCCAAAAACATTTTGACAAAAATTTTTTTGAAAAATTTCAAAATAATTTAGCAAAAAGTAGATGTTTTTAGATTCCTTTTTTCAAGGCAAAAACGATGGACAATGTTATTCAACGAAAAATTTAATTCTTCAGGGTGAAAATTGAGGATATAAGTGTGAACTTATATCAGTTGATATCTCGGTGCATGTTTAAGCTAGCGCAAATCTGTTAACACAGATCAACGCAGCTTAAACATCCGCATCGAATGCACTATACTACATTGAGAAACGCTTAATACAAAAATTAGTTATGATCGTTTGAAAAATGATGCATTAGTGTATGTTGAGTTTCCATGTACACTCAACATTGCTTCCAAAAACATTTTGACAAAAATTTTTTCGAAAAATTTCAAAATAATTTAGCAAAAAGTAGATGTTTTTAGATTCCTTTTTTCAAGGCAAAGACGATGGACAATGTTATTCAACGAAAAAAATAATTCTTCAGGGTGAAAATCGAGGATATAAGTGTGAACATATATCAGTTGATATCTCGGTGCATTTTTAAGCTAGCGCAAATCTGATAACACAGATCGACGCAGCTTAAAAATCCGCATCGAATGCACTATACTACATTGAGAAACGCTCAATACAAAAATTAGTTATGATCGTTTGAAAAATGATGCATTAGTGTATGTTGAGTTTCCATGTACACTCAACATTGCTTCCAAAAACATTTTGACAAAAATTTTTTCGAAAAATTTCAAAATAATTTAGCAAAAAGTAGATGTTTTTAGATTCCTTTTTTCAAGGCAAAGACGATGGACAATGTTATTCAACGAAAAAATTAATTCTTCAGGGTGAAAATCGAGGATATAAGTGTGAACTTATATCAGTTGATATCTCGGTGCATTTTTAAGCTAGCGCAAATCTGATAACACAGATCGACGCAGCTCAAAAATCCGCATCGAATGCACTATACTACATTGAGAAACGCTTAATACAAAAATTAGTTATGATCGTTTGAAAAATGATGCATTAGTGTATGTTGAGTTTCCATGTACACTCAACATTGCTTCCAAAAACATTTTGACAAAAATTTTTTCGAAAAATTTCAAAATAATTTAGCAAAAAGTAGATGTTTTTAGATTCCTTTTTTCAAGGCAAAGACGATGGACAATGTTATTCAACGAAAAAAATAATTCTTCAGGGTGAAAATCGAGGATATAAGTGTGAACATATATCAGTTGATATCTCGGTGCATTTTTAAGCTAGCGCAAATCTGATAACACAGATCGACGCAGCTTAAAAATCCGCATCGAATGCACTATACTACATTGAGAAACGCTCAATACAAAAATTAGTTATGATCGTTTGAAAAATGATGCATTAGTGTATGTTGAGTTTCCATGTACACTCAACATTGCTTCCAAAAACATTTTGACAAAAATTTTTTCGAAAAATTTCAAAATAATTTAGCAAAAAGTAGATGTTTTTAGATTCCTTTTTTCAAGGCAAAGACGATGGACAATGTTATTCAACGAAAAAATTAATTCTTCAGGGTGAAAATCGAGGATATAAGTGTGAACTTATATCAGTTGATATCTCGGTGCATTTTTAAGCTAGCGCAAATCTGATAACACAGATCGACGCAGCTCAAAAATCCGCATCGAATGCACTATACTACATTGAGAAACGCTTAATACAAAAATTAGTTATGATCGTTTGAAAAATGATGCATTAGTGTATGTTGAGTTTCCATGTACACTCAACATTGCTTCCAAAAACATTTTGACAAAAATTTTTTCGAAAAATTTCAAAATAATTTAGCAAAAAGTAGATGTTTTTAGATTCCTTTTTTCAAGGCAAAGACGATGGACAATGTTATTCAACGAAAAAATTAATTCTTCAGGGTGAAAATCGAGGATATAAGTGTGAACTTATATCAGTTGATATCTCGGTGCATTTTTAAGCTAGCGCAAATCTGATAACACAGATCGACGCAGCTCAAAAATCCGCATCGAATGCACTATACTACATTGAGAAACGCTTAATACAAAAATTAGTTATGATCGTTTGAAAAATGATGCATTAGTGTATGTTGAGTTTCCATGTACACTCAACATTGCTTCCAAAAACATTTTGACAAAACTTTTTTCGAAAAATTTCAAAATAATTTAGCAAAAAGTAGATGTTTTTAGATTCCTTTTTTCAAGGCAAAGACGATGGACAATGTTATTCAACGAAAAAATTAATTCTTCAGGGTGAAAATCGAGGATATAAGTGTGAACTTATATCAGTTGATATCTCGGTGCATTTTTAAGCTAGCGCAAATCTGATAACACAGATCGACGCAGCTTAAAAATCCGCATCGAATGCACTATACTACATTGAGAAACGCTTAATACAAAAATTAGTTATGATCGTTTGAAAAATGATGCATTAGTGTATGTTGAGTTTCCATGTACACTCAACATTGCTTCCAAAAACATTTTGACAAAAATTTTTTCGAAAAATTTCAAAATAATTTAGCAAAAAGTAGATGTTTTTAGATTCCTTTTTTCAAGGCAAAGACGATGGACAATGTTATTCAACGAAAAAATTGATTCTTCAGGGTGAAAATCGAGGATATAAGTGTGAACTTATATCAGTTGATATCTCGGTGCATTTTTAAGCTAGCGCAAATCTGATAACACAGATCGACGCAGCTTAAAAATCCGCATCGAATGCACTATACTACATTGAGAAACGCTTAATACAAAAATTAGTTATGATCGTTTGAAAAATGATGCATTAGTGTATGTTGAGTTTCCATGTACACTCAACATTGCTTCCAAAAACATTTTGACAAAAATTTTTTCGAAAAATTTCAAAATAATTTAGCAAAAAGTAGATGTTTTTAGATTCCTTTTTTCAAGGCAAAGACGATGGACAATGTTATTCAACGAAAAAATTAATTCTTCAGGGTGAAAATCGAGGATATAAGTGTGAACTTATATCAGTTGATATCTCGGTGCATTTTTAAGCTAGCGCAAATCTGATAACACAGATCGACGCAGCTTAAAAATCCGCATCGAATGCACTATACTACATTGAGAAACGCTTAATACAAAAATTAGTTATGATCGTTTGAAAAATGATGCATTAGTGTATGTTGAGTTTCCATGTACACTCAACATTGCTTCCAAAAACATTTTGACAAAAATTTTTTCGAAAAATTTCAAAATAATTTAGCAAAAAGTAGATGTTTTTAGATTCCTTTTTTCAAGGCAAAGACGATGGACAATGTTATTCAACGAAAAAAATAATTCTTCAGGGTGAAAATCGAGGATATAAGTGTGAACATATATCAGTTGATATCTCGGTGCATTTTTAAGCTAGCGCAAATCTGATAACACAGATCGACGCAGCTTAAAAATCCGCATCGAATGCACTATACTACATTGAGAAACGCTTAATACAAAAATTAGTTATGATCGTTTGAAAAATGATGCATTAGTGTATGTTGAGTTTCCATGTACACTCAACATTGCTTCCAAAAACATTTTGACAAAAATTTTTTCGAAAAATTTCAAAATAATTTAGCAAAAAGTAGATGTTTTTAGATTCCTTTTTTCAAGGCAAAGACGATGGACAATGTTATTCAACGAAAAAAATAATTCTTCAGGGTGAAAATCGAGGATATAAGTGTGAACTTATATCAGTTGATATCTCGGTGCATTTTTAAGCTAGCGCAAATCTGATAACACAGATCGACGCAGCTTAAAAATCCGCATCGAATGCACTATACTACATTGAGAAACGCTTAATACAAAAATTAGTTATGATCGTTTGAAAAATGATGCATTAGTGTATGTTGAGTTTCCATGTACACTCAACATTGCTTCCAAAAACATTTTGACAAAAATTTTTTCGAAAAATTTCAAAATAATTTAGCGAAAAGTAGATGTTTTTAGATTCCTTTTTTCAAGGCAAAGACGATGGACAATGTTATTCAACGAAAAAATTGATTCTTCAGGGTGAAAATCGAGGATATAAGTGTGAACTTATATCAGTTGATATCTCGGTGCATTTTTAAGCTAGCGCAAATCTGATAACACAGATCGACGCAGCTTAAAAATCCGCATCGAATGCACTATACTACATTGAGAAACGCTTAATACAAAAATTAGTTATGATCGTTTGAAAAATGATGCATTAGTGTATGTTGAGTTTCCATGTACACTCAACATTGCTTCCAAAAACATTTTGACAAAAATTTTTTCGAAAAATTTCAAAATAATTTAGCAAAAAGTAGATGTTTTTAGATTCCTTTTTTCAAGGCAAAGACGATGGACAATGTTATTCAACGAAAAAATTAATTCTTCAGGGTGAAAATCGAGGATATAAGTGTGAACTTATATCAGTTGATATCTCGGTGCATTTTTAAGCTAGCGCAAATCTGATAACACAGATCGACGCAGCTTAAAAATCCGCATCGAATGCACTATACTACATTGAGAAACGCTTAATACAAAAATTAGTTATGATCGTTTGAAAAATGATGCATTAGTGTATGTTGAGTTTCCATGTACACTCAACATTGCTTCCAAAAACATTTTGACAAAAATTTTTTCGAAAAATTTCAAAATAATTTAGCAAAAAGTAGATGTTTTTAGATTCCTTTTTTCAAGGCAAAGACGATGGACAATGTTATTCAACGAAAAAAATAATTCTTCAGGGTGAAAATCGAGGATATAAGTGTGAACATATATCAGTTGATATCTCGGTGCATTTTTAAGCTAGCGCAAATCTGATAACACAGATCGACGCAGCTTAAAAATCCGCATCGAATGCACTATACTACATTGAGAAACGCTTAATACAAAAATTAGTTATGATCGTTTGAAAAATGATGCATTAGTGTATGTTGAGTTTCCATGTACACTCAACATTGCTTCCAAAAACATTTTGACAAAAATTTTTTCGAAAAATTTCAAAATAATTTAGCAAAAAGTAGATGTTTTTAGATTCCTTTTTTTAAGGCAAAGACGATGGACAATGTTATTCAACGAAAAAATTAATTCTTCAGGGTGAAAATCGAGGATATAAGTGTGAACTTATATCAGTTGATATCTCGGTGCATTTTTAAGCTAGCGCAAATCTGATAACACAGATCGACGCAGCTTAAAAATCCGCATCGAATGCACTATACTACATTGAGAAACGCTTAATACAAAAATTAGTTATGATCGTTTGAAAAATGATGCATTAGTGTATGTTGAGTTTCCATGTACACTCAACATTGCTTCCAAAAACATTTTGACAAAAATTTTTTCGAAAAATTTCAAAATAATTTAGCAAAAAGTAGATGTTTTTAGATTCCTTTTTTCAAGGCAAAGACGATGGACAATGTTATTCAACGAAAAAAATAATTCTTCAGGGTGAAAATCGAGGATATAAGTGTGAACATATATCAGTTGATATCTCGGTGCATTTTTAAGCTAGCGCAAATCTGATAACACAGATCGACGCAGCTTAAAAATCCGCATCGAATGCACTATACTACATTGAGAAACGCTTAATACAAAAATTAGTTATGATCGTTTGAAAAATGATGCATTAGTGTATGTTGAGTTTCCATGTACACTCAACATTGCTTCCAAAAACATTTTGACAAAAATTTTTTCGAAAAATTTCAAAATAATTTAGCAAAAAGTAGATGTTTTTAGATTCCTTTTTTCAAGGCAAAGACGATGGACAATGTTATTCAACGAAAAAAATAATTCTTCAGGGTGAAAATCGAGGATATAAGTGTGAACATATATCAGTTGATATCTCGGTGCATTTTTAAGCTAGCGCAAATCTGATAACACAGATCGACGCAGCTTAAAAATCCGCATCGAATGCACTATACTACATTGAGAAACGCTTAATACAAAAATTAGTTATGATCGTTTGAAAAATGATGCATTAGTGTATGTTGAGTTTCCATGTACACTCAACATTGCTTCCAAAAACATTTTGACAAAAATTTTTTCGAAAAATTTCAAAATAATTTAGCAAAAAGTAGATGTTTTTAGATTCCTTTTTTCAAGGCAAAGACGATGGACAATGTTATTCAACGAAAAAAATAATTCTTCAGGGTGAAAATCGAGGATATAAGTGTGAACTTATATCAGTTGATATCTCGGTGCATTTTTAAGCTAGCGCAAATCTGATAACACAGATCGACGCAGCTTAAAAATCCGCATCGAATGCACTATACTACATTGAGAAACGCTTAATACAAAAATTAGTTATGATCGTTTGAAAAATGATGCATTAGTGTATGTTGAGTTTCCATGTACACTCAACATTGCTTCCAAAAACATTTTGACAAAAATTTTTTCGAAAAATTTCAAAATAATTTAGCAAAAAGTAGATGTTTTTAGATTTCTTTTTTCAAGGCAAAGACGATGGACAATGTTATTCAACGAAAAAATTAATTCTTCAGGGTGAAAATCGAGGATATAAGTGTGAACTTATATCAGTTGATATCTCGGTGCATTTTTAAGCTAGCGCAAATCTGATAACACAGATCGACGCAGCTTAAAAATCCGCATCGAATGCACTATACTACATTGAGAAACGCTTAATACAAAAATTAGTTATGATCGTTTGAAAAATGATGCATTAGTGTATGTTGAGTTTCCATGTACACTCAACATTGCTTCCAAAAACATTTTGACAAAAATTTTTTCGAAAAATTTCAAAATAATTTAGCAAAAAGTAGATGTTTTTAGATTCCTTTTTTCAAGGCAAAGACGATGGACAATGTTATTCAACGAAAAAAATAATTCTTCAGGGTGAAAATCGAGGATATAAGTGTGAACTGATATCAGTTGATATCTCGGTGCATTTTTAAGCTAGCGCAAATCTGATAACACAGATCGACGCAGCTTAAAAATCCGCATCGAATGAACTATACTACATTGAGAAACGCTTAATACAAAAATTAGTTATGATCGTTTGAAAAATGATGCATTAGTGTATGTTGAGTTTCCATGTACACTCAACATTGCTTCCAAAAACATTTTGACAAAAATTTTTTCAAAAAATTTCAAAATAATTTAGCAAAAAGTAGATGTTTTTAGATTCCTTTTTTCAAGGCAAAGACGATGGACAATGTTATTCAACGAAAAAATTAATTCTTCAGGGTGAAAATCGAGGATATAAGTGTGAACTTATATCAGTTGATATCTTGGTGCATTTTTAAGCTAGCGCAAATCTGATAACACAGATCGACGCAGCTTAAAAATCAGCATCGAATGCACTATACTACATTGAAAAACGCTTAATACAAAAATTAGTTATGATCGTTTGAAAAATGATGCATTAGTGTATGTTGAGTTTCCATGTACACTCAACATTGCTTCCAAAAACATTTTGACAAAAATTTTTTCGAAAAATTTCGAAATAATTTAGCAAAAAGTAGATGTTTTTAGATTCCTTTTTTCAAGGCAAAGACGATGGACAATGTTATTCAACGAAAAAAATAATTCTTCAGGGTGAAAATCGAGGATATAAGTGTGAACTTATATCAGTTGATATCTCGGTGCATTTTTAAGCTAGCGCAAATCTGATAACACAGATCGACGCAGCTTAAAAATCCGCATCGAATGCACTATACTACATTGAGAAACGCTTAATACAAAAATTAGTTATGATCGTTTGAAAAATGATGCATTAGTGTATGTTGAGTTTCCATGTACACTCAACATTGCTTCCAAAAACATTTTGACAAAAATTTTTTCAAAAAATTTCAAAATAATTTAGCAAAAAGTAGATGTTTTTAGATTCCTTTTTTCAAGGCAAAGACGATGGACAATGTTATTCAACGAAAAAATTAATTCTTCAGGGTGAAAATCGAGGATATAAGTGTGAACTTATATCAGTTGATATCTCGGTGCATTTTTAAGCTAGCGCAAATCTGATAACACAGATCGACGCAGCTTAAAAATCCGCATCGAATGCACTATACTACATTGAGAAACGCTTAATACAAAAATTAGTTATGATCGTTTGAAAAATGATGCATTAGTGTATGTTGAGTTTCCATGTACACTCAACATTGCTTCCAAAAACATTTTGACAAAAATTTTTTCGAAAAATTTCAAAATAATTTAGCAAAAAGTAGATGTTTTTAGATTCCTTTTTTCAAGGCAAAGACGATGGACAATGTTATTCAACGAAAAAATTAATTCTTCAGGGTGAAAATCGAGGATATAAGTGTGAACTTATATCAGTTGATATCTTGGTGCATTTTTAAGCTAGCGCAAATCTGATAACACAGATCGACGCAGCTTAAAAATCCGCATCGAATGCACTATACTACATTGAAAAACGCTTAATACAAAAATTAGTTATGATCGTTTGAAAAATGATGCATTAGTGTATGTTGAGTTTCCATGTACACTCAACATTGCTTCCAAAAACATTTTGACAAAAATTTTTTCGAAAAATTTCAAAATAATTTAGCAAAAAGTAGATGTTTTTAGATTCCTTTTTTCAAGGCAAAGACGATGGACAATGTTATTCAACGAAAAAAATAATTCTTCAGGGTGAAAATTGAGGATATAAGTGTGAACTTATATCAGTTGATATCTCGGTGCATTTTTAAGCTAGCGCAAATCTGATAACACAGATCGACGCAGCTTAAAAATCCGCATCGAATGCACTATACTACATTGAGAAACGCTTAATACAAAAATTAGTTATGATCGTTTGAAAAATGATGCATTAGTGTATGTTGAGTTTCCATGTACACTCAACATTGCTTCCAAAAACATTTTGACAAAAATTTTTTCGAAAAATTTCAAAATAATTTAGCAAAAAGTAGATGTTTTTAGATTCCTTTTTTCAAGGCAAAGACGATGGACAATGTTATTCAACGAAAAAATTAATTCTTCAGGGTGAAAATCGAGGATATAAGTGTGAACTTATATCAGTTGATATCTCGGTGCATTTTTAAGCTAGCGCAAATCTGATAACACAGATCGACGCAGCTTAAAAATCCGCATCGAATGCACTATACTACATTGAGAAACGCTTAATACAAAAATTAGTTATGATCGTTTGAAAAATGATGCATTAGTGTATGTTGAGTTTCCATGTACACTCAACATTGCTTCCAAAAACATTTTGACAAAAATTTTTTCGAAAAATTTCAAAATAATTTAGCAAAAAGTAGATGTTTTTAGATTCCTTTTTTCAAGGCAAAGACGATGGACAATGTTATTCAACGAAAAAAATAATTCTTCAGGGTGAAAATCGAGGATATAAGTGTGAACATATATCAGTTGATATCTCGGTGCATTTTTAAGCTAGCGCAAATCTGATAACACAGATCGACGCAGCTTAAAAATCCGCATCGAATGCACTATACTACATTGAGAAACGCTTAATACAAAAATTAGTTATGATCGTTTGAAAAATGATGCATTAGTGTATGTTGAGTTTCCATGTACACTCAACATTGCTTCCAAAAACATTTTGACAAAAATTTTTTCGAAAAATTTCAAAATAATTTAGCAAAAAGTAGATGTTTTTAGATTCCTTTTTTCAAGGCAAAGACGATGGACAATGTTATTCAACGAAAAAAATAATTCTTCAGGGTGAAAATCGAGGATATAAGTGTGAACTTATATCAGTTGATATCTCGGTGCATTTTTAAGCTAGCGCAAATCTGATAACACAGATCGACGCAGCTTAAAAATCCGCATCGAATGCACTATACTACATTGAGAAACGCTTAATACAAAAATTAGTTATGATCGTTTGAAAAATGATGCATTAGTGTATGTTGAGTTTCCATGTACACTCAACATTGCTTCCAAAAACATTTTGACAAAAATTTTTTCGAAAAATTTCAAAATAATTTAGCAAAAAGTAGATGTTTTTAGATTCCTTTTTTCAAGGCAAAGACGATGGACAATGTTATTCAACGAAAAAAATAATTCTTCAGGGTGAAAATCGAGGATATAAGTGTGAACTTATATCAGTTGATATCTCGGTGCATTTTTAAGCTAGCGCAAATCTGATAACACAGATCGACGCAGCTTAAAAATCCGCATCGAATGCACTATACTACATTGAGAAACGCTTAATACAAAAATTAGTTATGATCGTTTGAAAAATGATGCATTAGTGTATGTTGAGTTTCCATGTACACTCAACATTGCTTCCAAAAACATTTTGACAAAAATTTTTTCGAAAAATTTCAAAATAATTTAGCAAAAAGTAGATGTTTTTAGATTTCTTTTTTCAAGGCAAAGACGATGGACAATGTTATTCAACGAAAAAATTAATTCTTCAGGGTGAAAATCGAGGATATAAGTGTGAACTTATATCAGTTGATATCTCGGTGCATTTTTAAGCTAGCGCAAATCTGATAACACAGATCGACGCAGCTTAAAAATCCGCATCGAATGCACTATACTACATTGAGAAACGCTTAATACAAAAATTAGTTATGATCGTTTGAAAAATGATGCATTAGTGTATGTTGAGTTTCCATGTACACTCAACATTGCTTCCAAAAACATTTTGACAAAAATTTTTTCGAAAAATTTCAAAATAATTTAGCAAAAAGTAGATGTTTTTAGATTCCTTTTTTCAAGGCAAAGACGATGGACAATGTTATTCAACGAAAAAAATAATTCTTCAGGGTGAAAATCGAGGATATAAGTGTGAACTGATATCAGTTGATATCTCGGTGCATTTTTAAGCTAGCGCAAATCTGATAACACAGATCGACGCAGCTTAAAAATCCGCATCGAATGAACTATACTACATTGAGAAACGCTTAATACAAAAATTAGTTATGATCGTTTGAAAAATGATGCATTAGTGTATGTTGAGTTTCCATGTACACTCAACATTGCTTCCAAAAACATTTTGACAAAAATTTTTTCAAAAAATTTCAAAATAATTTAGCAAAAAGTAGATGTTTTTAGATTCCTTTTTTCAAGGCAAAGACGATGGACAATGTTATTCAACGAAAAAATTAATTCTTCAGTTTGAAAATCGAGGATATAAGTGTGAACTTATATCAGTTGATATCTCGGTGCATTTTTAAGCTAGCGCAAATCTGATAACACAGATCGACGCAGCTTAAAAATCCGCATCGAATGCACTATACTACATTGAGAAACGCTTAATACAAAAATTAGTTATGATCGTTTGAAAAATGATGCATTAGTGTATGTTGAGTTTCCATGTACACTCAACATTGCTTCCAAAAACATTTTGACAAAAATTTTTTCGAAAAATTTCAAAATAATTTAGCAAAAAGTAGATGTTTTTAGATTCCTTTTTTCAAGGCAAAGACGATGGACAATGTTATTCAACGAAAAAATTAATTCTTCAGGGTGAAAATCGAGGATATAAGTGTGAACTTATATCAGTTGATATCTTGGTGCATTTTTAAGCTAGCGCAAATCTGATAACACAGATCGACGCAGCTTAAAAATCCGCATCGAATGCACTATACTACATTGAAAAACGCTTAATACAAAAATTAGTTATGATCGTTTGAAAAATGATGCATTAGTGTATGTTGAGTTTCCATGTACACTCAACATTGCTTCCAAAAACATTTTGACAAAAATTTTTTCAAAAAATTTCAAAATAATTTAGCAAAAAGTAGATGTTTTTAGATTCCTTTTTTCAAGGCAAAGACGATGGACAATGTTATTCAACGAAAAAATTAATTCTTCAGGGTGAAAATCGAGGATATAAGTGTGAACTTATATCAGTTGATATCTCGGTGCATTTTTAAGCTAGCGCAAATCTGATAACACAGATCGACGCAGCTTAAAAATCCGCATCGAATGCACTATACTACATTGAGAAACGCTTAATACAAAAATTAGTTATGATCGTTTGAAAAATGATGCATTAGTGTATGTTGAGTTTCCATGTACACTCAACATTGCTTCCAAAAACATTTTGACAAAAATTTTTTCGAAAAATTTCAAAATAATTTAGCAAAAAGTAGATGTTTTTAGATTCCTTTTTTCAAGGCAAAGACGATGGACAATGTTATTCAACGAAAAAATTAATTCTTCAGGGTGAAAATCGAGGATATAAGTGTGAACTTATATCAGTTGATATCTTGGTGCATTTTTAAGCTAGCGCAAATCTGATAACACAGATCGACGCAGCTTAAAAATCCGCATCGAATGCACTATACTACATTGAAAAACGCTTAATACAAAAATTAGTTATGATCGTTTGAAAAATGATGCATTAGTGTATGTTGAGTTTCCATGTACACTCAACATTGCTTCCAAAAACATTTTGACAAAAATTTTTTCGAAAAATTTCAAAATAATTTAGCAAAAAGTAGATGTTTTTAGATTCCTTTTTTCAAGGCAAAGACGATGGACAATGTTATTCAACGAAAAAAATAATTCTTCAGGGTGAAAATCGAGGATATAAGTGTGAACTTATATCAGTTGATATCTCGGTGCATTTTTAAGCTAGCGCAAATCTGATAACACAGATCGACGCAGCTTAAAAATCCGCATCGAATGCACTATACTACATTGAGAAACGCTTAATACAAAAATTAGTTATGATCGTTTGAAAAATGATGCATTAGTGTATGTTGAGTTTCCATGTACACTCAACATTGCTTCCAAAAACATTTTGACAAAAATTTTTTCAAAAAATTTCAAAATAATTTAGCAAAAAGTAGATGTTTTTAGATTCCTTTTTTCAAGGCAAAGACGATGGACAATGTTATTCAACGAAAAAATTAATTCTTCAGGGTGAAAATCGAGGATATAAGTGTGAACTTATATCAGTTGATATCTCGGTGCATTTTTAAGCTAGCGCAAATCTGATAACACAGATCGACGCAGCTTAAAAATCCGCATCGAATGCACTATACTACATTGAGAAACGCTTAATACAAAAATTAGTTATGATCGTTTGAAAAATGATGCATTAGTGTATGTTGAGTTTCCATGTACACTCAACATTGCTTCCAAAAACATTTTGACAAAAATTTTTTCGAAAAATTTCAAAATAATTTAGCAAAAAGTAGATGTTTTTAGATTTCTTTTTTCAAGGCAAAGACGATGGACAATGTTATTCAACGAAAAAAATAATTCTTCAGGGTGAAAATCGAGGATATAAGTGTGAACTTATATCAGTTGATATCTCGGTGCATTTTTAAGCTAGCGCAAATCTGATAACACAGATCGACGCAGCTTAAAAATCCGCATCGAATGCACTATACTACATTGAGAAACGCTTAATACAAAAATTAGTTATGATCGTTTGAAAAATGATGCATTAGTGTATGTTGAGTTTCCATGTACACTCAACATTGCTTCCAAAAACATTTTGACAAAAATTTTTTCGAAAAATTTCAAAATAATTTAGCAAAAAGTAGATGTTTTTAGATTCCTTTTTTCAAGGCAAAGACGATGGACAATGTTATTCAACGAAAAAAATAATTCTTCAGGGTGAAAATCGAGGATATAAGTGTGAACTTATATCAGTTGATATCTCGGTGCATTTTTAAGCTAGCGCAAATCTGATAACACAGATCGACGCAGCTTAAAAATCCGCATCGAATGCACTATACTACATTGAGAAACGCTTAATACAAAAATTAGTTATGATCGTTTGAAAAATGATGCATTAGTGTATGTTGAGTTTCCATGTACACTCAACATTGCTTCCAAAAACATTTTGACAAAAATTTTTTCGAAAAATTTCAAAATAATTTAGCAAAAAGTAGATGTTTTTAGATTTCTTTTTTCAAGGCAAAGACGATGGACAATGTTATTCAACGAAAAAAATAATTCTTCAGGGTGAAAATCGAGGATATAAGTGTGAACTTATATCAGTTGATATCTCGGTGCATTTTTAAGCTAGCGCAAATCTGATAACACAGATCGACGCAGCTTAAAAATCCGCATCGAATGCACTATACTACATTGAGAAACGCTTAATACAAAAATTAGTTATGATCGTTTGAAAAATGATGCATTAGTGTATGTTGAGTTTCCATGTACACTCAACATTGCTTCCAAAAACATTTTGACAAAAATTTTTTCGAAAAATTTCAAAATAATTTAGCAAAAAGTAGATGTTTTTAGATTCCTTTTTTCAAGGCAAAGACGATGGACAATGTTATTCAACGAAAAAAATAATTCTTCAGGGTGAAAATCGAGGATATAAGTGTGAACTGATATCAGTTGATATCTCGGTGCATTTTTAAGCTAGCGCAAATCTGATAACACAGATCGACGCAGCTTAAAAATCCGCATCGAATGCACTATACTACATTGAGAAACGCTTAATACAAAAATTAGTTATAATCGTTTGAAAAATGATGCATTAGTGTATGTTGAGTTTCCATGTACACTCAACATTGCTTCCAAAAACATTTTGACAAAAATTTTTTCAAAAAATTTCAAAATAATTTAGCAAAAAGTAGATGTTTTTAGATTCCTTTTTTCAAGGCAAAGACGATGGACAATGTAATTCAACGAAAAAATTAATTCTTCAGTTTGAAAATCGAGGATATAAGTGTGAACTTATATCAGTTGATATCTCGGTGCATTTTTAAGCTAGCGCAAATCTGATAACACAGATCGACGCAGCTTAAAAATCCGCATCGAATGCACTATACTACATTGAGAAACGCTTAATACAAAAATTAGTTATGATCGTTTGAAAAATGATGCATTAGTGTATGTTGAGTTTCCATGTACACTCAACATTGCTTCCAAAAACATTTTGACAAAAATTTTTTCGAAAAATTTCAAAATAATTTAGCAAAAAGTAGATGTTTTTAGATTCCTTTTTTCAAGGCAAAGACGATGGACAATGTTATTCAACGAAAAAAATAATTCTTCAGGGTGAAAATCGAGGATATAAGTGTGAACTTATATCAGTTGATATCTCGGTGCATTTTTAAGCTAGCGCAAATCTGATAACACAGATCGACGCAGCTTAAAAATCCGCATCGAATGCACTATACTACATTGAGAAACGCTTAATACAAAAATTAGTTATGATCGTTTGAAAAATGATGCATTAGTGTATGTTGAGTTTCCATGTACACTCAACATTGCTTCCAAAAACATTTTGACAAAAATTTTTTCAAAAAATTTCAAAATAATTTAGCAAAAAGTAGATGTTTTTAGATTCCTTTTTTCAAGGCAAAGACGATGGACAATGTTATTCAACGAAAAAATTAATTCTTCAGGGTGAAAATCGAGGATATAAGTGTGAACTTATATCAGTTGATATCTCGGTGCATTTTTAAGCTAGCGCAAATCTGATAACACAGATCGACGCAGCTTAAAAATCCGCATCGAATGCACTATACTACATTGAGAAACGCTTAATACAAAAATTAGTTATGATCGTTTGAAAAATGATGCATTAGTGTATGTTGAGTTTCCATGTACACTCAACATTGCTTCCAAAAACATTTTGACAAAAATTTTTTCGAAAAATTTCAAAATAATTTAGCAAAAAGTAGATGTTTTTAGATTCCTTTTTTCAAGGCAAAGACGATGGACAATGTTATTCAACGAAAAAATTAATTCTTCAGGGTGAAAATCGAGGATATAAGTGTGAACTTATATCAGTTGATATCTCGGTGCATTTTTAAGCTAGCGCAAATCTGATAACACAGATCGACGCAGCTTAAAAATCCGCATCGAATGCACTATACTACATTGAGAAACGCTTAATACAAAAATTAGTTATGATCGTTTGAAAAATGATGCATTAGTGTATGTTGAGTTTCCATGTACACTCAACATTGCTTCCAAAAACATTTTGACAAAAATTTTTTCAAAAAATTTCAAAATAATTTAGCAAAAAGTAGATGTTTTTAGATTCCTTTTTTCAAGGCAAAGACGATGGACAATGTTATTCAACGAAAAAATTAATTCTTCAGGGTGAAAATCGAGGATATAAGTGTGAACTTATATCAGTTGATATCTCGGTGCATTTTTAAGCTAGCGCAAATCTGATAACACAGATCGACGCAGCTTAAAAATCCGCATCGAATGCACTATACTACATTGAGAAACGCTTAATACAAAAATTAGTTATGATCGTTTGAAAAATGATGCATTAGTGTATGTTGAGTTTCCATGTACACTCAACATTGCTTCCAAAAACATTTTGACAAAAATTTTTTCGAAAAATTTCAAAATAATTTAGCAAAAAGTAGATGTTTTTAGATTCCTTTTTTCAAGGCAAAGACGATGGACAATGTTATTCAACGAAAAAATTAATTCTTCAGGGTGAAAATCGAGGATATAAGTGTGAACTTATATCAGTTGATATCTCGGTGCATTTTTAAGCTAGCGCAAATCTGATAACACAGATCGACGCAGCTTAAAAATCCGCATCGAATGCACTATACTACATTGAGAAACGCTTAATACAAAAATTAGTTATGATCGTTTGAAAAATGATGCATTAGTGTATGTTGAGTTTCCATGTACACTCAACATTGCTTCCAAAAACATTTTGACAAAAATTTTTTCAAAAAATTTCAAAATAATTTAGCAAAAAGTAGATGTTTTTAGATTCCTTTTTTCAAGGCAAAGACGATGGACAATGTTATTCAACGAAAAAATTAATTCTTCAGGGTGAAAATCGAGGATATAAGTGTGAACTTATATCAGTTGATATCTCGGTGCATTTTTAAGCTAGCGCAAATCTGATAACACAGATCGACGCAGCTTAAAAATCCGCATCGAATGCACTATACTACATTGAGAAACGCTTAATACAAAAATTAGTTATGATCGTTTGAAAAATGATGCATTAGTGTATGTTGAGTTTCCATGTACACTCAACATTGCTTCCAAAAACATTTTGACAAAAATTTTTTCGAAAAATTTCAAAATAATTTAGCAAAAAGTAGATGTTTTTAGATTCCTTTTTTCAAGGCAAAGACGATGGACAATGTTATTCAACGAAAAAAATAATTCTTCAGGGTGAAAATCGAGGATATAAGTGTGAACTTATATCAGTTGATATCTCGGTGCATTTTTAAGCTAGCGCAAATCTGATAACACAGATCGACGCAGCTTAAAAATCCGCATCGAATGCACTATACTACATTGAGAAACGCTTAATACAAAAATTAGTTATGATCGTTTGAAAAATGATGCATTAGTGTATGTTGAGTTTCCATGTACACTCAACATTGCTTCCAAAAACATTTTGACAAAAATTTTTTCAAAAAATTTCAAAATAATTTAGCAAAAAGTAGATGTTTTTAGATTCCTTTTTTCAAGGCAAAGACGATGGACAATGTTATTCAACGAAAAAATTAATTCTTCAGGGTGAAAATCGAGGATATAAGTGTGAACTTATATCAGTTGATATCTCGGTGCATTTTTAAGCTAGCGCAAATCTGATAACACAGATCGACGCAGCTTAAAAATCCGCATCGAATGCACTATACTACATTGAGAAACGCTTAATACAAAAATTAGTTATGATCGTTTGAAAAATGATGCATTAGTGTATGTTGAGTTTCCATGTACACTCAACATTGCTTCCAAAAACATTTTGACAAAAATTTTTTCAAAAAATTTCAAAATAATTTAGCAAAAAGTAGATGTTTTTAGATTCCTTTTTTCAAGGCAAAGACGATGGACAATGTTATTCAACGAAAAAATTAATTCTTCAGGGTGAAAATCGAGGATATAAGTGTGAACTTATATCAGTTGATATCTCGGTGCATTTTTAAGCTAGCGCAAATCTGATAACACAGATCGACGCAGCTTAAAAATCCGCATCGAATGCACTATACTACATTGAGAAACGCTTAATACAAAAATTAGTTATGATCGTTTGAAAAATGATGCATTAGTGTATGTTGAGTTTCCATGTACACTCAACATTGCTTCCAAAAACATTTTGACAAAAATTTTTTCGAAAAATTTCAAAATAATTTAGCAAAAAGTAGATGTTTTTAGATTCCTTTTTTCAAGGCAAAGACGATGGACAATGTTATTCAACGAAAAAGTTAATTCTTCAGGGTGAAAATCGAGGATATAAGTGTGAACTTATATCAGTTGATATCTCGGTGCATTTTTAAGCTAGCGCAAATCTGATAACACAGATCGACGCAGCTTAAAAATCCGCATCGAATGCACTATACTACATTGAGAAACGCTTAATACAAAAATTAGTTATGATCGTTTGAAAAATGATGCATTAGTGTATGTTGAGTTTCCATGTACACTCAACATTGCTTCCAAAAACATTTTGACAAAAATTTTTTCAAAAAATTTCAAAATAATTTAGCAAAAAGTAGATGTTTTTAGATTCCTTTTTTCAAGGCAAAGACGATGGACAATGTTATTCAACGAAAAAATTAATTCTTCAGGGTGAAAATCGAGGATATAAGTGTGAACTTATATCAGTTGATATCTCGGTGCATTTTTAAGCTAGCGCAAATCTGATAACACAGATCGACGCAGCTTAAAAATCCGCATCGAATGCACTATACTACATTGAGAAACGCTTAATACAAAAATTAGTTATGATCGTTTGAAAAATGATGCATTAGTGTATGTTGAGTTTCCATGTACACTCAACATTGCTTCCAAAAACATTTTGACAAAAATTTTTTCAAAAAATTTCAAAATAATTTAGCAAAAAGTAGATGTTTTTAGATTCCTTTTTTCAAGGCAAAGACGATGGACAATGTTATTCAACGAAAAAATTAATTCTTCAGGGTGAAAATCGAGGATATAAGTGTGAACTTATATCAGTTGATATCTCGGTGCATTTTTAAGCTAGCGCAAATCTGATAACACAGATCGACGCAGCTTAAAAATCCGCATCGAATGCACTATACTACATTGAGAAACGCTTAATACAAAAATTAGTTATGATCGTTTGAAAAATGATGCATTAGTGTATGTTGAGTTTCCATGTACACTCAACATTGCTTCCAAAAACATTTTGACAAAAATTTTTTCGAAAAATTTCAAAATAATTTAGCAAAAAGTAGATGTTTTTAGATTCCTTTTTTCAAGGCAAAGACGATGGACAATGTTATTCAACGAAAAAAATAATTCTTCAGGGTGAAAATCGAGGATATAAGTGTGAACTTATATCAGTTGATATCTCGGTGCATTTTTAAGCTAGCGCAAATCTGATAACACAGATCGACGCAGCTTAAAAATCCGCATCGAATGCACTATACTACATTGAGAAACGCTTAATACAAAAATTAGTTATGATCGTTTGAAAAATGATGCATTAGTGTATGTTGAGTTTCCATGTACACTCAACATTGCTTCCAAAAACATTTTGACAAAAATTTTTTCGAAAAATTTCAAAATAATTTAGCAAAAAGTAGATGTTTTTAGATTCCTTTTTTCAAGGCAAAGACGATGGACAATGTTATTCAACGAAAAAATTAATTCTTCAGGGTGAAAATCGAGGATATAAGTGTGAACTTATATCAGTTGATATCTCGGTGCATTTTTAAGCTAGCGCAAATCTGATAACACAGATCGACGCAGCTTAAAAATCCGCATCGAATGCACTATACTACATTGAGAAACGCTTAATACAAAAATTAGTTATGATCGTTTGAAAAATGATGCATTAGTGTATGTTGAGTTTCCATGTACACTCAACATTGCTTCCAAAAACATTTTGACAAAAATTTTTTCGAAAAATTTCAAAATAATTTAGCAAAAAGTAGATGTTTTTAGATTCCTTTTTTCAAGGCAAAGACGATGGACAATGTTATTCAACGAAAAATTTAATTCTTCAGGGTGAAAATTGAGGATATAAGTGTGAACTTATATCAGTTGATATCTCGGTGCATTTTTAAGCTAGCGCAAATCTGTTAACACAGATCAACGCAGCTTAAAAATCCGCATCGAATGCACTATACTACATTGAGAAACGCTTAATACAAAAATTAGTTATGATCGTTTGAAAAATGATGCATTAGTGTATGTTGAGTTTCCATGTACACTCAACATTGCTTCCAAAAACGTTTTGACAAAAATTTTTTCGAAAAATTTCAAAATAATTTAGCAAAAAGTAGATGTTTTTAGATTCCTTTTTTCAAGGCAAAGACGATGGACAATGTTATTCAACGAAAAAAATAATTCTTCAGGGTGAAAATCGAGGATATAAGTGTGAACTTATATCAGTTGATATCTCGGTGCATTTTTAAGCTAGCGCAAATCTGATAACACAGATCGACGCAGCTTAAAAATCCGCATCGAATGCACTATACTACATTGAGAAACGCTTAATACAAAAATTAGTTATGATCGTTTGAAAAATGATGCATTAGTGTATGTTGAGTTTCCATGTACACTCAACATTGCTTCCAAAAACATTTTGACAAAAATTTTTTCAAAAAATTTCAAAATAATTTAGCAAAAAGTAGATGTTTTTAGATTCCTTTTTTCAAGGCAAAGACGATGGACAATGTTATTCAACGAAAAAAATAATTCTTCAGGGTGAAAATCGAGGATATATATGTGTGAACTTATATCAGTTGATATCTCGGTGCATTTTTAAGCTAGCGCAAATCTGATAACACAGATCGACGCAGCTTAAAAATCCGCATCGAATGCACTATACTACATTGAGAAACGCTTAATACAAAAATTAGTTATGATCGTTTGAAAAATGATGCATTAGTGTATGTTGAGTTTCCATGTACACTGAACATTGCTTCCAAAAACATTTTGACAAAAATTTTTTCAAAAAATTTCAAAATAATTTAGCAAAAAGTAGATGTTTTTAGATTCCTTTTTTCAAGGCAAAGACGATGGACAATGTTATTCAACGAAAAAATTAATTCTTCAGGGTGAAAATCGAGGATATAAGTGTGAACTTATATCAGTTGATATCTCGGTGCATTTTTAAGCTAGCGCAAATCTGATAACACAGATCGACGCAGCTTAAAAATCCGCATCGAATGCACTATACTACATTGAGAAACGCTTAATACAAAAATTAGTTATGATCGTTTGAAAAATGATGCATTAGTGTATGTTGAGTTTCCATGTACACTCAACATTGCTTCCAAAAACATTTTGACAAAAATTTTTTCGAAAAATTTCAAAATAATTTAGCAAAAAGTAGATGTTTTTAGATTCCTTTTTTCAAGGCAAAGACGATGGACAATGTTATTCAACGAAAAAAATAATTCTTCAGGGTGAAAATCGAGGATATAAGTGTGAACTTATATCAGTTGATATCTCGGTGCATTTTTAAGCTAGCGCAAATCTGATAACACAGATCGACGCAGCTTAAAAATCCGCATCGAATGCACTATACTACATTGAGAAACGCTTAATACAAAAATTAGTTATGATCGTTTGAAAAATGATGCATTAGTGTATGTTGAGTTTCCATGTACACTCAACATTGCTTCCAAAAACATTTTGACAAAAATTTTTTCGAAAAATTTCAAAATAATTTAGCAAAAAGTAGATGTTTTTAGATTCCTTTTTTCAAGGCAAAGACGATGGACAATGTTATTCAACGAAAAAAATAATTCTTCAGGGTGAAAATCGAGGATATATATGTGTGAACTTATATCAGTTGATATCTCGGTGCATTTTTAAGCTAGCGCAAATCTGATAACACAGATCGACGCAGCTTAAAAATCCGCATCGAATGCACTATACTACATTGAGAAACGCTTAATACAAAAATTAGTTATGATCGTTTGAAAAATGATGCATTAGTGTATGTTGAGTTTCCATGTAGGCTCTAGTGCAGTTTTTCCCCCCCCCCGCCTAAGCCCCGCCCCTTTTGCCAAACGGTGCATACTTTTTGTCAACCTGTATAATTTTAAACCGGCGGGAGACATACCTTTCAGAACGGGGGGTTTGGGGGGTTTACCCCCCATTCTCGGTGTTTAGTTTTGATTTACTTTTGATTAAATTTAATTATAATATTTTTATTATTCACGGTTATTAATATCATTCATAAAATCATTAATATCACATAACATATTTTCAAAAAGGTCTGAATTTATGTGTCTACGGCGCCACATAAATTCACACAAATAACCATCTAACATGTGAGTCTGTACCCCCCATAAACGCTTAAATTTGGCTTTCGCAATGTTCCAAACTCCCTCTATAGTATTAGTATGAGCTGCGGTTTCGGGGTCAACAAAATTATATGTATGGTTAACCGTCAGATGGGTGTATTGCTTGTTTAAAGATTCTAACCCCCCATAAGCGCGCCAGCAGTCTGATATTATAGTACTTCCAGGATTTATTGAGAACTCAATACATTCCTGGAGAGTAGCTCTACTTCTATCAGGCACTGCATACAAAAAACATTCCTTTGTCTCACGACATATCCCCCCAAACACCCATTGCTCTGGCTTAACCCTACCAACATTATATTTACGCTTAGATACAAGGGTCTCATCTATCTCTACAGTCATATTAGGGCCCCCTATTTTAACTGGATTTTTTAAAAGGGAGTGGGCACAGACCTCACGTAAAAAATTATTATAGTCTACTACAGTATGATTGGATCCTATTCCCAGCTCATCTTTGCAAAATTGAACTGTAGTATACTCCTTTGTCCAACAGTAGATGAAGAGTATGAAGTTAGCATACGATAAGTGAGAACCTATTTAATTTTAATTATTTACATCTTAAATGTGAAGCTATACCTTCTAAAAATGTTCTTTTTTTTAATTGCTGTTCTTTCCTACAGCTTTTTTTGGGGCATCTCCACCGTTCACGCTCTATTGAGAGCTTCATTTCAGATTGGCAGAGGCTACAGATCATAGCATCTGGTAACAACCCCTTTTTTTGCAAAAATCGAATTGCATTTTCTTTAGTTGCAACTTTATCTCTTAGAGCGAACATGCTGTCAGATTGACTTCGAGATATCGATTGTTTTTTATTTGATATTTATTATAATTTTTTTAATTTTTAAGCAACTGTGTGCTTTTCGGCAAAAGGGGCGGGGCTTAGGGCCGGGGGGGGAAAAACTGCACTTGAACCTCCATGTACACTCAACATTGCTTCCAAAAACATTTTGACAAAAATTTTTTCGAAAAATTTCAAAATAATTTAGCAAAAAGTAGATGTTTTTAGATTCCTTTTTTCAAGGCAAAGACGATGGACAATGTTATTCAACGAAAAAAATAATTCTTCAGGGTGAAAATCGAGGATATACAGTCCTGTGCGATGAAGGTTGCACACCCACTAGAATCCCCCCGTATCTTTTGAATCAAACTACAGAAAATTCGAAAAAAAATATTTTGGATGTTAAAAACCACTACAGAATCAATAAAAAAATTTTAAAAATTAATTAAACAAGTTTATTAATATTTAGTTGGATATCCAAAATTATCAATCACTGCTTGAAGTCTTCTGGGCATCGATTCCACGAGTTTCTTCAGCAGATCCGGTGATATCTCCCTCCAGAGTGTACGGAGGACTCTGAACTTCTCATCCTTATTAGAACATGGGTATTTTGAAGATTTTCGTCCAAGTTCTCTCCAAAGATGCTCGATGGGGTTGAGATCCGGAGACTGGCTGGGCCAATTTAGAACGTTCAGCCGGTTCTCTTCCATGAACTTCGTTGTCGATCGAGCCGTGTGCTTGGGATCGTTATCTTGCTGCAGGATAAATCGATTCCTCGTTCCGAACTTGTTGATGGCGAACGGCATGAAGGCTTCTTGAAGAATGTGCTGGTAGTCTTCTGCACACATTCTGCCTTCTACGCGGAATAGTGGCCCAATTTCGGAGTAACAGAAACAACCCCAAACCATGACGTTTCCGCCACCATGCTTGACCGTAGGTCGCATGTATTTGGGGTTGTACCGCTGATTGGGTGGCCTTCTGACGAATCCAGGTCCGTCATTTCCAAATAAGCAAAATTTGCTTTCATCAGTGAAAATGACGGAAGACCAATCTTCAGTGGTCCAGTTCAGATGCTCTTGTGCAAACTGAACACGCTTAAGCCTGTTGTTGACCGAAATCAACGGCTTTCGCACAGGAACACGGGCCCGTAAGTTTCTGGCTAACAGCCTTCTTCTTACATTGGAGGGATGAAGCATAATGTTAAACATACGTTGAAGATGTTGGCTCAACTGCATGGATGTGATGTCTGGATGCTTCTGGACCAGCCTAACCAACAGATTGTCTTGATTGGTCGTGGTTTTTCTTTCTCGTCCTCTCATATCCACTTTGTATGGTTTCTGGGCATCTTTCCATATTCTTTGAATGGTACTGGAAGGCATCGACAGCATTTCGCCTATTTTTCGAACGCTTAAGCCCTTCTCCTTCATATTGATTATGATGGATCTTACTTCAGGAGAAGTTTTCTTGCCTCTAGCCATCTTAAATTTATAAATTTTAGTTTTTTATTATGCAAAACAAGCAAAAATATGAATATTTTAAATATTAAACTTAAATTATTTTTAAAAAATTCAGTTTACATCATTTTAACTTCAATTTTAATCGATATGTTGATACTTCAGCCTGAAACCCAAATTAATTTTTTCGAATTTTTTTTTGTAGTTTGAGGTGGTTTTCTGGGGCCTCTAACATCGGGGTGTGCAACCTTCATCGCACAGGACTGTATATGTGTGAACTTATATCAGTTGATATCTCGGTGCATTTTTAAGCTAGCGCAAATCTGATAACACAGATCGACGCAGCTTAAAAATCCGCATCGAATGCACTATACTACATTGAGAAACGCTTAATACAAAAATTAGTTATGATCGTTTGAAAAATGATGCATTAGTGTATGTTGAGTTTCCATGTACACTCAACATTGCTTCCAAAAACATTTTGACAAAAATTTTTTCAAAAAATTTCAAAATAATTTAGCAAAAAGTAGATGTTTTTAGATTCCTTTTTTCAAGGCAAAGACGATGGACAATGTTATTCAACGAAAAAATTAATTCTTCAGGGTGAAAATCGAGGATATAAGTGTGAACTTATATCAGTTGATATCTCGGTGCATTTTTAAGCTAGCGCAAATCTGATAACACAGATCGACGCAGCTTAAAAATCCGCATCGAATGCACTATACTACATTGAGAAACGCTTAATACAAAAATTAGTTATGATCGTTTGAAAAATGATGCATTAGTGTATGTTGAGTTTCCATGTACACTCAACATTGCTTCCAAAAACATTTTGACAAAAATTTTTTCGAAAAATTTCAAAATAATTTAGCAAAAAGTAGATGTTTTTAGATTCCTTTTTTTCAAGGCAAAGACGATGGACAATGTTATTCAACGAAAAAAATAATTCTTCAGGGTGAAAATGGAGGATATAAGTGTGAACTTATATCAGTTGATATCTCGGTGCATTTTTAAGCTAGCGCAAATCTGATAACACAGATCGACGCAGCTTAAAAATCCGCATCGAATGCACTATACTACATTGAGAAACGCTTAATACAAAAATTAGTTATGATCGTTTGAAAAATGATGCATTAGTGTATGTTGACTTTCCATGTACACTCAACATTGCTTCCAAAAACATTTTGACAAAAATTTTTTCAAAAAATTTCAAAATAATTTAGCAAAAAGTAGATGTTTTTAGATTCCTTTTTTCAAGGCAAAGACGATGGACAATGTTATTCAACGAAAAAATTAATTCTTCAGTTTGAAAATCGAGGATATAAGTGTGAACTTATATCAGTTGATATCTCGGTGCATTTTTAAGCTAGCGCAAATCTGATAACACAGATCGACGCAGCTTAAAAATCCGCATCGAATGCACTATACTACATTGAGAAACGCTTAATACAAAAATTAGTTATGATCGTTTGAAAAATGATGCATTAGTGTATGTTGAGTTTCCATGTACACTCAACATTGCTTCCAAAAACATTTTGACAAAAATTTTTTCGAAAAATTTCAAAATAATTTAGCAAAAAGTAGATGTTTTTAGATTCCTTTTTTCAAGGCAAAGACGATGGACAATGTTATTCAACGAAAAAAATAATTCTTCAGGGTGAAAATCGAGGATATAAGTGTGAACTTATATCAGTTGATATCTCGGTGCATTTTTAAGCTAGCGCAAATCTGATAACACAGATCGACGCAGCTTAAAAATCCGCATCGAATGCACTATACTACATTGAGAAACGCTTAATACAAAAATTAGTTATGATCGTTTGAAAAATGATGCATTAGTGTATGTTGAGTTTCCATGTACACTCAACATTGCTTCCAAAAACATTTTGACAAAAACTTTTTCGAAAAATTTCAAAATAATTTAGCAAAAAGTAGATGTTTTTAGATTCCTTTTTTCAAGGCAAAGACGATGGACAATGTTATTCAACGAAAAAATTAATTCTTCAGGGTGAAAATCGAGGATATAAGTGTGAACTTATATCAGTTGATATCTCGGTGCATTTTTAAGCTAGCGCAAATCTGATATCACAGATCGACGCAGCTTAAAAATCCGCATCGAATGCACTATACTACATTGAGAAACGCTTAATACAAAAATTAGTTATGATCGTTTGAAAAATGATGCATTAGTGTATGTTGAGTTTCCATGTACACTCAACATTGCTTCCAAAAACATTTTGACAAAAATTTTTTCGAAAAATTTCAAAATAATTTAGCAAAAAGTAGATGTTTTTAGATTCCTTTTTTCAAGGCAAAGACGATGGACAATGTTATTCAACGAAAAATTTAATTCTTCAGGGTGAAAATTGAGGATATAAGTGTGAACTTATATCAGTTGATATCTCGGTGCATTTTTAAGCTAGCGCAAATCTGTTAACACAGATCAACGCAGCTTAAAAATCCGCATCGAATGCACTATACTACATTGAGAAACGCTTAATACAAAAATTAGTTATGATCGTTTGAAAAATGATGCATTAGTGTATGTTGAGTTTCCATGTACACTCAACATTGCTTCCAAAAACGTTTTGACAAAAATTTTTTCGAAAAATTTCAAAATAATTTAGCAAAAAGTAGATGTTTTTAGATTCCTTTTTTCAAGGCAAAGACGATGGACAATGTTATTCAACGAAAAAAATAATTCTTCAGGGTGAAAATCGAGGATATAAGTGTGAACTTATATCAGTTGATATCTCGGTGCATTTTTAAGCTAGCGCAAATCTGATAACACAGATCGACGCAGCTTAAAAATCCGCATCGAATGCACTATACTACATTGAGAAACGCTTAATACAAAAATTAGTTATGATCGTTTGAAAAATGATGCATTAGTGTATGTTGAGTTTCCATGTACACTCAACATTGCTTCCAAAAACATTTTGACAAAAATTTTTTCGAAAAATTTCAAAATAATTTAGCAAAAAGTAGATGTTTTTAGATTCCTTTTTTCAAGGCAAAGACGATGGACAATGTTATTCAACGAAAAAAATAATTCTTCAGGGTGAAAATCGAGGATATAAGTGTGAACTTATATCAGTTGATATCTCGGTGCATTTTTAAGCTAGCGCAAATCTGATAACACAGATCGACGCAGCTTAAAAATCCGCATCGAATGCACTATACTACATTGAGAAACGCTTAATACAAAAATTAGTTATGATCGTTTGAAAAATGATGCATTAGTGTATGTTGAGTTTCCATGTACACTGAACATTGCTTCCAAAAACATTTTGACAAAAATTTTTTCAAAAAATTTCAAAATAATTTAGCAAAAAGTAGATGTTTTTAGATTCCTTTTTTCAAGGCAAAGACGATGGACAATGTTATTCAACGAAAAAATTAATTCTTCAGGGTGAAAATCGAGGATATAAGTGTGAACTTATATCAGTTGATATCTCGGTGCATTTTTAAGCTAGCGCAAATCTGATAACACAGATCGACGCAGCTTAAAAATCCGCATCGAATGCACTATACTACATTGAGAAACGCTTAATACAAAAATTAGTTATGATCGTTTGAAAAATGATGCATTAGTGTATGTTGAGTTTCCATGTACACTGAACATTGCTTCCAAAAACATTTTGACAAAAATTTTTTCAAAAAATTTCAAAATAATTTAGCAAAAAGTAGATGTTTTTAGATTCCTTTTTTCAAGGCAAAGACGATGGACAATGTTATTCAACGAAAAAATTAATTCTTCAGGGTGAAAATCGAGGATATAAGTGTGAACTTATATCAGTTGATATCTCGGTGCATTTTTAAGCTAGCGCAAATCTGATAACACAGATCGACGCAGCTTAAAAATCCGCATCGAATGCACTATACTACATTGAGAAACGCTTAATACAAAAATTAGTTATGATCGTTTGAAAAATGATGCATTAGTGTATGTTGAGTTTCCATGTACACTCAACATTGCTTCCAAAAACATTTTGACAAAAATTTTTTCGAAAAATTTCAAAATAATTTAGCAAAAAGTAGATGTTTTTAGATTCCTTTTTTCAAGGCAAAGACGATGGACAATGTTATTCAACGAAAAAAATAATTCTTCAGGGTGAAAATCGAGGATATAAGTGTGAACTTATATCAGTTGATATCTCGGTGCATTTTTAAGCTAGCGCAAATCTGATAACACAGATCGACGCAGCTTAAAAATCCGCATCGAATGCACTATACTACATTGAGAAACGCTTAATACAAAAATTAGTTATGATCGTTTGAAAAATGATGCATTAGTGTATGTTGAGTTTCCATGTACACTCAACATTGCTTCCAAAAACATTTTGACAAAAATTTTTTCAAAAAATTTCAAAATAATTTAGCAAAAAGTAGATGTTTTTAGATTCCTTTTTTCAAGGCAAAGACGATGGACAATGTTATTCAACGAAAAAAATAATTCTTCAGGGTGAAAATCGAGGATATATATGTGTGAACTTATATCAGTTGATATCTCGGTGCATTTTTAAGCTAGCGCAAATCTGATAACACAGATCGACGCAGCTTAAAAATCCGCATCGAATGCACTATACTACATTGAGAAACGCTTAATACAAAAATTAGTTATGATCGTTTGAAAAATGATGCATTAGTGTATGTTGAGTTTCCATGTACACTGAACATTGCTTCCAAAAACATTTTGACAAAAATTTTTTCAAAAAATTTCAAAATAATTTAGCAAAAAGTAGATGTTTTTAGATTCCTTTTTTCAAGGCAAAGACGATGGACAATGTTATTCAACGAAAAAATTAATTCTTCAGGGTGAAAATCGAGGATATAAGTGTGAACTTATATCAGTTGATATCTCGGTGCATTTTTAAGCTAGCGCAAATCTGATAACACAGATCGACGCAGCTTAAAAATCCGCATCGAATGCACTATACTACATTGAGAAACGCTTAATACAAAAATTAGTTATGATCGTTTGAAAAATGATGCATTAGTGTATGTTGAGTTTCCATGTACACTCAACATTGCTTCCAAAAACATTTTGACAAAAATTTTTTCGAAAAATTTCAAAATAATTTAGCAAAAAGTAGATGTTTTTAGATTCCTTTTTTCAAGGCAAAGACGATGGACAATGTTATTCAACGAAAAAAATAATTCTTCAGGGTGAAAATCGAGGATATAAGTGTGAACTTATATCAGTTGATATCTCGGTGCATTTTTAAGCTAGCGCAAATCTGATAACACAGATCGACGCAGCTTAAAAATCCGCATCGAATGCACTATACTACATTGAGAAACGCTTAATACAAAAATTAGTTATGATCGTTTGAAAAATGATGCATTAGTGTATGTTGAGTTTCCATGTACACTCAACATTGCTTCCAAAAACATTTTGACAAAAATTTTTTCGAAAAATTTCAAAATAATTTAGCAAAAAGTAGATGTTTTTAGATTCCTTTTTTCAAGGCAAAGACGATGGACAATGTTATTCAACGAAAAAATTAATTCTTCAGGGTGAAAATCGAGGATATAAGTGTGAACTTATATCAGTTGATATCTCGGTGCATTTTTAAGCTAGCGCAAATCTGATAACACAGATCGACGCAGCTTAAAAATCCGCATCGAATGCACTATACTACATTGAGAAACGCTTAATACAAAAATTAGTTATGATCGTTTGAAAAATGATGCATTAGTGTATGTTGAGTTTCCATGTACACTCAACATTGCTTCCAAAAACATTTTGACAAAAATTTTTTCGAAAAATTTCAAAATAATTTAGCAAAAAGTAGATGTTTTTAGATTCCTTTTTTCAAGGCAAAGACGATGGACAATGTTATTCAACGAAAAAAATAATTCTTCAGGGTGAAAATCGAGGATATAAGTGTGAACTTATATCAGTTGATATCTCGGTGCATTTTTAAGCTAGCGCAAATCTGATAACACAGATCGACGCAGCTTAAAAATCCGCATCGAATGCACTATACTACATTGAGAAACGCTTAATACAAAAATTAGTTATGATCGTTTGAAAAATGATGCATTAGTGTATGTTGAGTTTCCATGTACACTCAACATTGCTTCCAAAAACATTTTGACAAAAATTTTTTCGAAAAATTTCAAAATAATTTAGCAAAAAGTAGATGTTTTTAGATTCCTTTTTTCAAGGCAAAGACGATGGACAATGTTATTCAACGAAAAAATTAATTCTTCAGGGTGAAAATCGAGGATATAAGTGTGAACTTATATCAGTTGATATCTCGGTGCATTTTTAAGCTAGCGCAAATCTGATAACACAGATCGACGCAGCTTAAAAATCCGCATCGAATGCACTATACTACATTGAGAAACGCTTAATACAAAAATTAGTTATGATCGTTTGAAAAATGATGCATTAGTGTATGTTGAGTTTCCATGTACACTCAACATTGCTTCCAAAAACATTTTGACAAAAATTTTTTCGAAAAATTTCAAAATAATTTAGCAAAAAGTAGATGTTTTTAGATTCCTTTTTTCAAGGCAAAGACGATGGACAATGTTATTCAACGAAAAAATTAATTCTTCAGGGTGAAAATCGAGGATATAAGTGTGAACTTATATCAGTTGATATCTCGGTGCATTTTTAAGCTAGCGCAAATCTGATAACACAGATCGACGCAGCTTAAAAATCCGCATCGAATGCACTATACTACATTGAGAAACGCTTAATACAAAAATTAGTTATGATCGTTTGAAAAATGATGCATTAGTGTATGTTGAGTTTCCATGTACACTCAACATTGCTTCCAAAAACATTTTGACAAAAATTTTTTCGAAAAATTTCAAAATAATTTAGCAAAAAGTAGATGTTTTTAGATTCCTTTTTTCAAGGCAAAGACGATGGACAATGTTATTCAACGAAAAAAATAATTCTTCAGGGTGAAAATCGAGGATATAAGTGTGAACTTATATCAGTTGATATCTCGGTGCATTTTTAAGCTAGCGCAAATCTGATAACACAGATCGACGCAGCTTAAAAATCCGCATCGAATGCACTATACTACATTGAGAAACGCTTAATACAAAAATTAGTTATGATCGTTTGAAAAATGATGCATTAGTGTATGTTGAGTTTCCATGTACACTCAACATTGCTTCCAAAAACATTTTGACAAAAATTTTTTCAAAAAATTTCAAAATAATTTAGCAAAAAGTAGATGTTTTTAGATTCCTTTTTTCAAGGCAAAGACGATGGACAATGTTATTCAACGAAAAAAATAATTCTTCCGGGTGAAAATCGAGGATATATATGTGTGAACTTATATCAGTTGATATCTCGGTGCATTTTTAAGCTAGCGCAAATCTGATAACACAGATCGACGCAGCTTAAAAATCCGCATCGAATGCACTATACTACATTGAGAAACGCTTAATACAAAAATTAGTTATGATCGTTTGAAAAATGATGCATTAGTGTATGTTGAGTTTCCATGTACACTCAACATTGCTTCCAAAAACATTTTGACAAAAATTTTTTCGAAAAATTTCAAAATAATTTAGCAAAAAGTAGATGTTTTTAGATTCCTTTTTTCAAGGCAAAGACGATGGACAATGTTATTCAACGAAAAAATTAATTCTTCAGGGTGAAAATCGAGGATATAAGTGTGAACTTATATCAGTTGATATCTCGGTGCATTTTTAAGCTAGCGCAAATCTGATAACACAGATCGACGCAGCTTAAAAATCCGCATCGAATGCACTATACTACATTGAGAAACGCTTAATACAAAAATTAGTTATGATCGTTTGAAAAATGATGCATTAGTGTATGTTGAGTTTCCATGTACACTCAACATTGCTTCCAAAAACATTTTGACAAAAATTTTTTCGAAAAATTTCAAAATAATTTAGCAAAAAGTAGATGTTTTTAGATTCCTTTTTTCAAGGCAAAGACGATGGACAATGTTATTCAACGAAAAAATTAATTCTTCAGGGTGAAAATCGAGGATATAAGTGTGAACTTATATCAGTTGATATCTCGGTGCATTTTTAAGCTAGCGCAAATCTGATAACACAGATCGACGCAGCTTAAAAATCCGCATCGAATGCACTATACTACATTGAGAAACGCTTAATACAAAAATTAGTTATGATCGTTTGAAAAATGATGCATTAGTGTATGTTGAGTTTCCATGTACACTCAACATTGCTTCCAAAAACATTTTGACAAAAATTTTTTCGAAAAATTTCAAAATAATTTAGCAAAAAGTAGATGTTTTTAGATTCCTTTTTTCAAGGCAAAGACGATGGACAATGTTATTCAACGAAAAAAATAATTCTTCAGGGTGAAAATCGAGGATATAAGTGTGAACTTATATCAGTTGATATCTCGGTGCATTTTTAAGCTAGCGCAAATCTGATAACACAGATCGACGCAGCTTAAAAATCCGCATCGAATGCACTATACTACATTGAGAAACGCTTAATACAAAAATTAGTTATGATCGTTTGAAAAATGATGCATTAGTGTATGTTGAGTTTCCATGTACACTCAACATTGCTTCCAAAAACATTTTGACAAAAATTTTTTCGAAAAATTTCAAAATAATTTAGCAAAAAGTAGATGTTTTTAGATTCCTTTCTTTAAGGCAAAGACGATGGACAATGTTTTTCAACGAAAAAATTAATTCTTCGGGGTGAAAATCGAGGATATAAGTGTGAACTTATATCAGTTGATATCTCGGTGCATTTTTAAGCTAGCGCAAATCTGATAACACAGATCGACGCAGCTTAAAAATCCGCATCGAATGCACTATACTACATTGAGAAACGCTTAATACAAAAATTAGTTATGATCGTTTGAAAAATGATGCATTAGTGTATGTTGAGTTTCCATGTACACTCAACATTGCTTCCAAAAACATTTTGACAAAAATTTTTTCAAAAAATTTCAAAATAATTTAGCAAAAAGTAGATGTTTTTAGATTCCTTTTTTCAAGGCAAAGACGATGGACAATGTTATTCAACGAAAAAAATAATTCTTCAGGGTGAAAATCGAGGATATATATGTGTGAACTTATATCAGTTGATATCTCGGTGCATTTTTAAGCTAGCGCAAATCTGATAACACAGATCGACGCAGCTTAAAAATCCGCATCGAATGCACTATACTACATTGAGAAACGCTTAATACAAAAATTAGTTATGATCGTTTGAAAAATGATGCATTAGTGTATGTTGAGTTTCCATGTACACTCAACATTGCTTCCAAAAACATTTTGACAAAAATTTTTTCGAAAAATTTCAAAATAATTTAGCAAAAAGTAGATGTTTTTAGATTCCTTTTTTCAAGGCAAAGACGATGGACAATGTTATTCAACGAAAAAATTAATTCTTCAGGGTGAAAATCGAGGATATAAGTGTGAACTTATATCAGTTGATATCTCGGTGCATTTTTAAGCTAGCGCAAATCTGATAACACAGATCGACGCAGCTTAAAAATCCGCATCGAATGCACTATACTACATTGAGAAACGCTTAATACAAAAATTAGTTATGATCGTTTGAAAAATGATGCATTAGTGTATGTTGAGTTTCCATGTACACTCAACATTGCTTCCAAAAACATTTTGACAAAAATTTTTTCGAAAAATTTCAAGATAATTTAGCAAAAAGTAGATGTTTTTAGATTCCTTTTTTCAAGGCAAAGACGATGGACAATGTTATTCAACGAAAAAATTAATTCTTCAGGGTGAAAATCGAGGATATAAGTGTGAACTTATATCAGTTGATATCTCGGTGCATTTTTAAGCTAGCGCAAATCTGATAACACAGATCGACGCAGCTTAAAAATCCGCATCGAATGCACTATACTACATTGAGAAACGCTTAATACAAAAATTAGTTATGATCGTTTGAAAAATGATGCATTAGTGTATGTTGAGTTTCCATGTACACTCAACATTGCTTCCAAAAACATTTTGACAAAAATTTTTTCGAAAAATTTCAAAATAATTTAGCAAAAAGTAGATGTTTTTAGATTCCTTTTTTCAAGGCAAAGACGATGGACAATGTTATTCAACGAAAAAAATAATTCTTCAGGGTGAAAATCGAGGATATAAGTGTGAACTTATATCAGTTGATATCTCGGTGCATTTTTAAGCTAGCGCAAATCTGATAACACAGATCGACGCAGCTTAAAAATCCGCATCGAATGCACTATACTACATTGAGAAACGCTTAATACAAAAATTAGTTATGATCGTTTGAAAAATGATGCATTAGTGTATGTTGAGTTTCCATGTACACTCAACATTGCTTCCAAAAACATTTTGACAAAAATTTTTTCGAAAAATTTCAAAATAATTTAGCAAAAAGTAGATGTTTTTAGATTCCTTTTTTCAAGGCAAAGACGATGGACAATGTTATTCAACGAAAAAAATAATTCTTCAGGGTGAAAATCGAGGATATAAGTGTGAACTTATATCAGTTGATATCTCGGTGCATTTTTAAGCTAGCGCAAATCTGATAACACAGATCGACGCAGCTTAAAAATCCGCATCGAATGCACTATACTACATTGAGAAACGCTTAATACAAAAATTAGTTATGATCGTTTGAAAAATGATGCATTAGTGTATGTTGAGTTTCCATGTACACTCAACATTGCTTCCAAAAACATTTTGACAAAAATTTTTTCGAAAAATTTCAAAATAATTTAGCAAAAAGTAGATGTTTTTAGATTCCTTTTTTCAAGGCAAAGACGATGGACAATGTTATTCAACGAAAAAATTAATTCTTCAGGGTGAAAATCGAGGATATAAGTGTGAACTTATATCAGTTGATATCTCGGTGCATTTTTAAGCTAGCGCAAATCTGATAACACAGATCGACGCAGCTTAAAAATCCGCATCGAATGCACTATACTACATTGAGAAACGCTTAATACAAAAATTAGTTATGATCGTTTGAAAAATGATGCATTAGTGTATGTTGAGTTTCCATGTACACTCAACATTGCTTCCAAAAACATTTTGACAAAAATTTTTTCGAAAAATTTCAAAATAATTTAGCAAAAAGTAGATGTTTTTAGATTCCTTTTTTCAAGGCAAAGACGATGGACAATGTTATTCAACGAAAAAATTAATTCTTCAGGGTGAAAATCGAGGATATAAGTGTGAACTTATATCAGTTGATATATCGGTGCATTTTTAAGCTAGCGCAAATCTGATAACACAGATCGACGCAGCTTAAAAATCCGCATCGAATGCACTATACTACATTGAGAAACGCTTAATACAAAAATTAGTTATGATCGTTTGAAAAATGATGCATTAGTGTATGTTGAGTTTCCATGTAGGCTCTAGTGCAGTATTTCCCCCCCCCGCCTAAGCCCCGCCCCTTTTGCCAAACGGTGCATACTTTTTGTCAACCTGTATAATTTTAAACCGGCGGGAGACATACCTTTCAGAACGGGGGGTTTGGGGGGTTTACCCCCCATTCTCGGTGTTTAGTTTTGATTTACTTTTGATTAAATTTAATTATAATATTTTTATTATTCACGGTTATTAATATCATTCATAAAATCATTAATATCACATAACATATTTTCAAAAAGGTCTGAATTTATGTGTCTACGGCGCCACATAAATTCACACAAATAACCATCTAACATGTGAGTCTGTACCCCCCATAAACGCTTAAATTTGGCTTTCGCAATGTTCCAAACTCCCTCTATAGTATTAGTATGAGCTGCGGTTTCGGGGTCAACAAAATTATATGTATGGTTAACCGTCAGATGGGTGTATTGCTTGTTTAAAGATTCTAACCCCCCATAAGCGCGCCAGCAGTCTGATATTATAGTACTTCCAGGATTTATTGAGAACTCAATACATTCCTGGAGAGTAGCTCTACTTCTATCAGGCACTGCATACAAAAAACATTCCTTTGTCTCACGACATATCCCCCCAAACACCCATTGCTCTGGCTTAACCCTACCAACATTATATTTACGCTTAGATACAAGGGTCTCATCTATCTCTACAGTCATATTAGGGCCCCCTATTTTAACTGGATTTTTTAAAAGGGAGTGGGCACAGACCTCACGTAAAAAATTATTATAGTCTACTACAGTATGATTGGATCCTATTCCCAGCTCATCTTTGCAAAATTGAACTGTAGTATACTCCTTTGTCCAACAGTAGATGAAGAGTATGAAGTTAGCATACGATAAGTGAGAACCTATTTAATTTTAATTATTTACATCTTAAATGTGAAGCTATACCTTCTAAAAATGTTCTTTTTTTTAATTGCTGTTCTTTCCTACAGCTTTTTTTGGGGCATCTCCACCGTTCACGCTCTATTGAGAGCTTCATTTCAGATTGGCAGAGGCTACAGATCATAGCATCTGGTAACAACCCCTTTTCTTGCAAAAATCGAATTGCATTTTCTTTAGTTGCAACTTTATCTCTTAGAGCGAACATGCTGTCAGATTGACTTCGAGATATCGATTGTTTTTTATTTGATATTTATTATAATTTTTTTAATTTTTAAGCAACTGTGTGCTTTTCGGCAAAAGGGGCGGGGCTTAGGGCCGGGGGGGGGGGGAAAACTGCACTTGAACCTCCATGTACACTCAACATTGCTTCCAAAAACATTTTGACAAAAATTTTTTCGAAAAATTTCAAAATAATTTAGCAAAAAGTAGATGTTTTTAGATTCCTTCTTTCAAGGCAAAGACGATGGACAATGTTATTCAACGAAAAAAATAATTCTTCAGGGTGAAAATCGAGGATATATATGTGTGAACTTATATCAGTTGATATCTCGGTGCATTTTTAAGCTAGCGCAAATCTGATAACACAGATCGACGCAGCTTAAAAATCCGCATCGAATGCACTATACTACATTGAGAAACGCTTAATACAAAAATTAGTTATGATCGTTTGAAAAATGATGCATTAGTGTATGTTGAGTTTCCATGTACACTCAACATTGCTTCCAAAAACATTTTGACAAAAATTTTTTCGAAAAATTTCAAAATAATTTAGCAAAAAGTAGATGTTTTTAGATTCCTTTTTTTCAAGGCAAAGACGATGGACAATGTTATTCAACGAAAAAAATAATTCTTCAGGGTGAAAATCGAGGATATAAGTGTGAACTTATATCAGTTGATATCTCGGTGCATTTTTAAGCTAGCGCAAATCTGATAACACAGATCGACGCAGCTTAAAAATCCGCATCGAATGCACTATACTACATTGAGAAACGCTTAATACAAAAATTAGTTATGATCGTTTGAAAAATGATGCATTAGTGTATGTTGAGTTTCCATGTACACTCAACATTGCTTCCAAAAACATTTTGACAAAAATTTTTTCAAAAAATTTCAAAATAATTTAGCAAAAAGTAGATGTTTTTAGATTCCTTTTTTCAAGGCAAAGACGATGGACAATGTTATTCAACGAAAAAATTAATTCTTCAGGGTGAAAATCGAGGATATAAGTGTGAACTTATATCAGTTGATATCTCGGTGCATTTTTAAGCTAGCGCAAATCTGATAACACAGATCGACGCAGCTTAAAAATCCGCATCGAATGCACTATACTACATTGAGAAACGCTTAATACAAAAATTAGTTATGATCGTTTGAAAAATGATGCATTAGTGTATGTTGAGTTTCCATGTACACTCAACATTGCTTCCAAAAACATTTTGACAAAAATTTTTTCGAAAAATTTCAAAATAATTTAGCAAAAAGTAGATGTTTTTAGATTCCTTTTTTTCAAGGCAAAGACGATGGACAATGTTATTCAACGAAAAAAATAATTCTTCAGGGTGAAAATGGAGGATATAAGTGTGAACTTATATCAGTTGATATCTCGGTGCATTTTTAAGCTAGCGCAAATCTGATAACACAGATCGACGCAGCTTAAAAATCCGCATCGAATGCACTATACTACATTGAGAAACGCTTAATACAAAAATTAGTTATGATCGTTTGAAAAATGATGCATTAGTGTATGTTGAGTTTCCATGTACACTCAACATTGCTTCCAAAAACATTTTGACAAAAATTTTTTCAAAAAATTTCAAAATAATTTAGCAAAAAGTAGATGTTTTTAGATTCCTTTTTTCAAGGCAAAGACGATGGACAATGTTATTCAACGAAAAAATTAATTCTTCAGGGTGAAAATCGAGGATATAAGTGTGAACTTATATCAGTTGATATCTCGGTGCATTTTTAAGCTAGCGCAAATCTGATAACACAGATCGACGCAGCTTAAAAATCCGCATCGAATGCACTATACTACATTGAGAAACGCTTAATACAAAAATTAGTTATGATCGTTTGAAAAATGATGCATTAGTGTATGTTGAGTTTCCATGTACACTCAACATTGCTTCCAAAAACATTTTGACAAAAATTTTTTCGAAAAATTTCAAAATAATTTAGCAAAAAGTAGATGTTTTTAGATTCCTTTTTTTCAAGGCAAAGACGATGGATAATGTTATTCAACGAAAAAAATAATTCTTCAGGGTGAAAATCGAGGATATAAGTGTGAACTTATATCAGTTGATATCTCGGTGCATTTTTAAGCTAGCGCAAATCTGATAACACAGATCGACGCAGCTTAAAAATCCGCATCGAATGCACTATACTACATTGAGAAACGCTTAATACAAAAATTAGTTATGATCGTTTGAAAAATGATGCATTAGTGTATGTTGAGTTTCCATGTACACTCAACATTGCTTCCAAAAACATTTTGACAAAAATTTTTTCAAAAAATTTCAAAATAATTTAGCAAAAAGTAGATGTTTTTAGATTCCTTTTTTTAAGGCAAAGACGATGGACAATGTTATTCAACGAAAAAATTAATTCTTCAGGGTGAAAATCGAGGATATAAGTGTGAACTTATATCAGTTGATATCTCGGTGCATTTTTAAGCTAGCGCAAATCTGATAACACAGATCGACGCAGCTTAAAAATCCGCATCGAATGCACTATACTACATTGAGAAACGCTTAATACAAAAATTAGTTATGATCGTTTGAAAAATGATGCATTAGTGTATGTTGAGTTTCCATGTACACTCAACATTGCTTCCAAAAACATTTTGACAAAAATTTTTTCGAAAAATTTCAAAATAATTTAGCAAAAAGTAGATGTTTTTAGATTCCTTTTTTCAAGGCAAAGACGATGGACAATGTTATTCAACGAAAAAAATAATTCTTCAGGGTGAAAATCGAGGATATAAGTGTGAACTTATATCAGTTGATATCTCGGTGCATTTTTAAGCTAGCGCAAATCTGATAACACAGATCGACGCAGCTTAAAAATCCGCATCGAATGCACTATACTACATTGAGAAACGCTTAATACAAAAATTAGTTATGATCGTTTGAAAAATGATGCATTAGTGTATGTTGAGTTTCCATGTACACTCAACATTGCTTCCAAAAACATTTTGACAAAAATTTTTTCGAAAAATTTCAAAATAATTTAGCAAAAAGTAGATGTTTTTAGATTCCTTTTTTCAAGGCAAAGACGATGGACAATGTTATTCAACGAAAAAAATAATTCTTCAGGGTGAAAATCGAGGATATAAGTGTGAACTTATATCAGTTGATATCTCGGTGCATTTTTAAGCTAGCGCAAATCTGATAACACAGATCGACGCAGCTTAAAAATCCGCATCGAATGCACTATACTACATTGAGAAACGCTTAATACAAAAATTAGTTATGATCGTTTGAAAAATGATGCATTAGTGTATGTTGAGTTTCCATGTACACTCAACATTGCTTCCAAAAACATTTTGACAAAAATTTTTTCGAAAAATTTCAAAATAATTTAGCAAAAAGTAGATGTTTTTAGATTTCTTTTTTCAAGGCAAAGACGATGGACAATGTTATTCAACGAAAAAATTAATTCTTCAGGGTGAAAATCGAGGATATAAGTGTGAACTTATATCAGTTGATATCTCTGTGCATTTTTAAGCTAGCGCAAATCTGATAACACAGATCGACGCAGCTTAAAAATCCGCATCGAATGCACTATACTACATTGAGAAACGCTTAATACAAAAATTAGTTATGATCGTTTGAAAAATGATGCATTAGTGTATGTTGAGTTTCCATGTACACTCAACATTGCTTCCAAAAACATTTTGACAAAAATTTTTTCGAAAAATTTCAAAATAATTTAGCAAAAAGTAGATGTTTTTAGATTCCTTTTTTCAAGGCAAAGACGATGGACAATGTTATTCAACGAAAAAAATAATTCTTCAGGGTGAAAATCGAGGATATAAGTGTGAACTGATATCAGTTGATATCTCGGTGCATTTTTAAGCTAGCGCAAATCTGATAACACAGATCGACGCAGCTTAAAAATCCGCATCGAATGCACTATACTACATTGAGAAACGCTTAATACAAAAATTAGTTATGATCGTTTGAAAAATGATGCATTAGTGTATGTTGAGTTTCCATGTACACTCAACATTGCTTCCAAAAACATTTTGACAAAAATTTTTTCAAAAAATTTCAAAATAATTTAGCAAAAAGTAGATGTTTTTAGATTCCTTTTTTCAAGGCAAAGACGATGGACAATGTTATTCAACGAAAAAATTAATTCTTCAGTTTGAAAATCGAGGATATAAGTGTGAACTTATATCAGTTGATATCTCGGTGCATTTTTAAGCTAGCGCAAATCTGATAACACAGATCGACGCAGCTTAAAAATCCGCATCGAATGCACTATACTACATCGAGAAACGCTTAATACAAAAATTAGTTATGATCGTTTGAAAAATGATGCATTAGTGTATGTTGAGTTTCCATGTACACTCAACATTGCTTCCAAAAACATTTTGACAAAAATTTTTTCGAAAAATTTCAAAATAATTTAGCAAAAAGTAGATGTTTTTAGATTTCTTTTTTCAAGGCAAAGACGATGGACAATGTTATTCAACGAAAAAATTAATTCTTCAGGGTGAAAATCGAGGATATAAGTGTGAACTTATATCAGTTGATATCTCGGTGCATTTTTAAGCTAGCGCAAATCTGATAACACAGATCGACGCAGCTGAAAAATCCGCATCGAATGCACTATACTACATTGAGAAACGCTTAATACAAAAATTAGTTATGATCGTTTGAAAAATGATGCATTAGTGTATGTTGAGTTTCCATGTACACTCAACATTGCTTCCAAAAACATTTTGACAAAAATTTTTTCGAAAAATTTCAAAATAATTTAGCAAAAAGTAGATGTTTTTAGATTCCTTTTTTCAAGGCAAAGACGATGGACAATGTTATTCAACGAAAAAAATAATTCTTCAGGGTGAAAATCGAGGATATAAGTGTGAACTGATATCAGTTGATATCTCGGTGCATTTTTAAGCTAGCGCAAATCTGATAACACAGATCGACGCAGCTTAAAAATCCGCATCGAATGCACTATACTACATTGAGAAACGCTTAATACAAAAATTAGTTATGATCGTTTGAAAAATGATGCATTAGTGTATGTTGAGTTTCCATGTACACTCAACATTGCTTCCAAAAACATTTTGACAAAAATTTTTTCAAAAAATTTCAAAATAATTTAGCAAAAAGTAGATGTTTTTAGATTCCTTTTTTCAAGGCAAAGACGATGGACAATGTTATTCAACGAAAAAATTAATTCTTCAGTTTGAAAATCGAGGATATAAGTGTGAACTTATATCAGTTGATATCTCGGTGCATTTTTAAGCTAGCGCAAATCTGATAACACAGATCGACGCAGCTTAAAAATCCGCATCGAATGCACTATACTACATTGAGAAACGCTTAATACAAAAATTAGTTATGATCGTTTGAAAAATGATGCATTAGTGTATGTTGAGTTTCCATGTACACTCAACATTGCTTCCAAAAACATTTTGACAAAAATTTTTTCGAAAAATTTCAAAATAATTTAGCAAAAAGTAGATGTTTTTAGATTCCTTTTTTTCAAGGCAAAGACGATGGACAATGTTATTCAACGAAAAAAATAATTCTTCAGGGTGAAAATCGAGGATATAAGTGTGAACTTATATCAGTTGATATCTCGGTGCATTTTTAAGCTAGCGCAAATCTGATAACACAGATCGACGCAGCTTAAAAATCCGCATCGAATGCACTATACTACATTGAGAAACGCTTAATACAAAAATTAGTTATGATCGTTTGAAAAATGATGCATTAGTGTATGTTGAGTTTCCATGTACACTCAACATTGCTTCCAAAAACATTTTGACAAAAATTTTTTCAAAAAATTTCAAAATAATTTAGCAAAAAGTAGATGTTTTTAGATTCCTTTTTTCAAGGCAAAGACGATGGACAATGTTATTCAACGAAAAAATTAATTCTTCAGGGTGAAAATCGAGGATATAAGTGTGAACTTATATCAGTTGATATCTCGGTGCATTTTTAAGCTAGCGCAAATCTGATAACACAGATCGACGCAGCTTAAAAATCCGCATCGAATGCACTATACTACATTGAGAAACGCTTAATACAAAAATTAGTTATGATCGTTTGAAAAATGATGCATTAGTGTATGTTGAGTTTCCATGTACACTCAACATTGCTTCCAAAAACATTTTGACAAAAATTTTTTCGAAAAATTTCAAAATAATTTAGCAAAAAGTAGATGTTTTTAGATTTCTTTTTTCAAGGCAAAGACGATGGACAATGTTATTCAACGAAAAAATTAATTCTTCAGGGTGAAAATCGAGGATATAAGTGTGAACTTATATCAGTTGATATCTCGGTGCATTTTTAAGCTAGCGCAAATCTGATAACACAGATCGACGCAGCTTAAAAATCCGCATCGAATGCACTATACTACATTGAGAAACGCTTAATACAAAAATTAGTTATGATCGTTTGAAAAATGATGCATTAGTGTATGTTGAGTTTCCATGTACACTCAACATTGCTTCCAAAAACATTTTGACAAAAATTTTTTCGAAAAATTTCAAAATAATTTAGCAAAAAGTAGATGTTTTTAGATTCCTTTTTTCAAGGCAAAGACGATGGACAATGTTATTCAACGAAAAAAATAATTCTTCAGGGTGAAAATCGAGGATATAAGTGTGAACTGATATCAGTTGATATCTCGGTGCATTTTTAAGCTAGCGCAAATCTGATAACACAGATCGACGCAGCTTAAAAATCCGCATCGAATGCACTATACTACATTGAGAAACGCTTAATACAAAAATTAGTTATGATCGTTTGAAAAATGATGCATTAGTGTATGTTGAGTTTCCATGTACACTCAACATTGCTTCCAAAAACATTTTGACAAAAATTTTTTCGAAAAATTTCAAAATAATTTAGCAAAAAGTAGATGTTTTTAGATTCCTTTTTTCAAGGCAAAGACGATGGACAATGTTATTCAACGAAAAAAATAATTCTTCAGGGTGAAAATCGAGGATATAAGTGTGAACTTATATCAGTTGATATCTCGGTGCATTTTTAAGCTAGCGCAAATCTGATAACACAGATCGACGCAGCTTAAAAATCCGCATCGAATGCACTATACTACATTGAGAAACGCTTAATACAAAAATTAGTTATGATCGTTTGAAAAATGATGCATTAGTGTATGTTGAGTTTCCATGTACACTCAACATTGCTTCCAAAAACATTTTGACAAAAATTTTTTCGAAAAATTTCAAAATAATTTAGCAAAAAGTAGATGTTTTTAGATTCCTTTTTTCAAGGCAAAGACGATGGACAATGTTATTCAACGAAAAAATTAATTCTTCAGGGTGAAAATCGAGGATATAAGTGTGAACTTATATCAGTTGATATCTCGGTGCATTTTTAAGCTAGCGCAAATCTGATAACACAGATCGACGCAGCTTAAAAATCCGCATCGAATGCACTATACTACATTGAGAAACGCTTAATACAAAAATTAGTTATGATCGTTTGAAAAATGATGCATTAGTGTATGTTGAGTTTCCATGTACACTCAACATTGCTTCCAAAAACATTTTGACAAAAATTTTTTCGAAAAATTTCAAAATAATTTAGCAAAAAGTAGATGTTTTTAGATTCCTTTTTTCAAGGCAAAGACGATGGACAATGTTATTCAACGAAAAAATTAATTCTTCAGTTTGAAAATCGAGGATATAAGTGTGAACTTATATCAGTTGATATCTCGGTGCATTTTTAAGCTAGCGCAAATCTGATAACACAGATCGACGCAGCTTAAAAATCCGCATCGAATGCACTATACTACATTGAGAAACGCTTAATACAAAAATTAGTTATGATCGTTTGAAAAATGATGCATTAGTGTATGTTGAGTTTCCATGTACACTCAACATTGCTTCCAAAAACATTTTGACAAAAATTTTTTCGAAAAATTTCAAAATAATTTAGCAAAAAGTAGATGTTTTTAGATTCCTTTTTTCAAGGCAAAGACGATGGACAATGTTATTCAACGAAAAATTTAATTCTTCAGGGTGAAAATTGAGGATATAAGTGTGAACTTATATCAGTTGATATCTCGGTGCATTTTTAAGCTAGCGCAAATCTGTTAACACAGATCAACGCAGCTTAAAAATCCGCATCGAATGCACTATACTACATTGAGAAACGCTTAATACAAAAATTAGTTATGATCGTTTGAAAAATGATGCATTAGTGTATGTTGAGTTTCCATGTACACTCAACATTGCTTCCAAAAACATTTTGACAAAAATTTTTTCGAAAAATTTCAAAATAATTTAGCAAAAAGTAGATGTTTTTAGATTCCTTTTTTCAAGGCAAAGACGATGGACAATGTTATTCAACGAAAAAAATAATTCTTCAGGGTGAAAATCGAGGATATAAGTGTGAACTTATATCAGTTGATATCTCGGTGCATTTTTAAGCTAGCGCAAATCTGATAACACAGATCGACGCAGCTTAAAAATCCGCATCGAATGCACTATACTACATTGAGAAACGCTTAATACAAAAATTAGTTATGATCGTTTGAAAAATGATGCATTAGTGTATGTTGAGTTTCCATGTACACTCAACATTGCTTCCAAAAACATTTTGACAAAAATTTTTTCAAAAAATTTCAAAATAATTTAGCAAAAAGTAGATGTTTTTAGATTCCTTTTTTCAAGGCAAAGACGATGGACAATGTTATTCAACGAAAAAAATAATTCTTCAGGGTGAAAATCGAGGATATATATGTGTGAACTTATATCAGTTGATATCTCGGTGCATTTTTAAGCTAGCGCAAATCTGATAACACAGATCGACGCAGCTTAAAAATCCGCATCGAATGCACTATACTACATTGAGAAACGCTTAATACAAAAATTAGTTATGATCGTTTGAAAAATGATGCATTAGTGTATGTTGAGTTTCCATGTACACTCAACATTGCTTCCAAAAACATTTTGACAAAAATTTTTTCGAAAAATTTCAAAATAATTTAAAAATAATCAAAATAATTTTCAAAAAGGTCTGAATTTATGTGTCTACGGCGCCACATAAATTCACACAAATAACCATCTAACATGTGAGTCTGTACCCCCCATAAACGCTTAAATTTGGCTTTCGCAATGTTCCAAACTCCCTCTATAGTATTAGTATGAGCTGCGGTTTCGGGGTCAACAAAATTATATGTATGGTTAACCGTCAGATGGGTGTATTGCTTGTTTAAAGATTCTAACCCCCCATAAGCGCGCCAGCAGTCTGATATTATAGTACTTCCAGGATTTATTGAGAACTCAATACATTCCTGGAGAGTAGCTCTACTTCTATCAGGCACTGCATACAAAAAACATTCCTTTGTCTCACGACATATCCCCCCAAACACCCATTGCTCTGGCTTAACCCTACCAACATTATATTTACGCTTAGATACAAGGGTCTCATCTATCTCTACAGTCATATTAGGGCCCCCTATTTTAACTGGATTTTTTAAAAGGGAGTGGGCACAGACCTCACGTAAAAAATTATTATAGTCTACTACAGTATGATTGGATCCTATTCCCAGCTCATCTTTGCAAAATTGAACTGTAGTATACTCCTTTGTCCAACAGTAGATGAAGAGTATGAAGTTAGCATACGATAAGTGAGAACCTATTTAATTTTAATTATTTACATCTTAAATGTGAAGCTATACCTTCTAAAAATGTTCTTTTTTTTAATTGCTGTTCTTTCCTACAGCTTTTTTTGGGGCATCTCCACCGTTCACGCTCTATTGAGAGCTTCATTTCAGATTGGCAGAGGCTACAGATCATAGCATCTGGTAACAACCCCTTTTCTTGCAAAAATCGAATTGCATTTTCTTTAGTTGCAACTTTATCTCTTAGAGCGAACATGCTGTCAGATTGACTTCGAGATATCGATTGTTTTTTATTTGATATTTATTATAATTTTTTTAATTTTTAAGCAACTGTGTGCTTTTCGGCAAAAGGGGCGGGGCTTAGGGCCGGGGGGGGGGGAAAACTGCACTTGAACCTCCATGTACACTCAACATTGCTTCCAAAAACATTTTGACAAAAATTTTTTCGAAAAATTTCAAAATAATTTAGCAAAAAGTAGATGTTTTTAGATTCCTTCTTTCAAGGCAAAGACGATGGACAATGTTATTCAACGAAAAAAATAATTCTTCAGGGTGAAAATCGAGGATATATATGTGTGAACTTATATCAGTTGATATCTCGGTGCATTTTTAAGCTAGCGCAAATCTGATAACACAGATCGACGCAGCTTAAAAATCCGCATCGAATGCACTATACTACATTGAGAAACGCTTAATACAAAAATTAGTTATGATCGTTTGAAAAATGATGCATTAGTGTATGTTGAGTTTCCATGTACACTCAACATTGCTTCCAAAAACATTTTGACAAAAATTTTTTCGAAAAATTTCAAAATAATTTAGCAAAAAGTAGATGTTTTTAGATTCCTTTTTTTCAAGGCAAAGACGATGGACAATGTTATTCAACGAAAAAAATAATTCTTCAGGGTGAAAATCGAGGATATAAGTGTGAACTTATATCAGTTGATATCTCGGTGCATTTTTAAGCTAGCGCAAATCTGATAACACAGATCGACGCAGCTTAAAAATCCGCATCGAATGCACTATACTACATTGAGAAACGCTTAATACAAAAATTAGTTATGATCGTTTGAAAAATGATGCATTAGTGTATGTTGAGTTTCCATGTACACTCAACATTGCTTCCAAAAACATTTTGACAAAAATTTTTTCAAAAAATTTCAAAATAATTTAGCAAAAAGTAGATGTTTTTAGATTCCTTTTTTCAAGGCAAAGACGATGGACAATGTTATTCAACGAAAAAATTAATTCTTCAGGGTGAAAATCGAGGATATAAGTGTGAACTTATATCAGTTGATATCTCGGTGCATTTTTAAGCTAGCGCAAATCTGATAACACAGATCGACGCAGCTTAAAAATCCGCATCGAATGCACTATACTACATTGAGAAACGCTTAATACAAAAATTAGTTATTATCGTTTGAAAAATGATGCATTAGTGTATGTTGAGTTTCCATGTACACTCAACATTGCTTCCAAAAACATTTTGACAAAAATTTTTTCGAAAAATTTCAAAATAATTTAGCAAAAAGTAGATGTTTTTAGATTCCTTTTTTCAAGGCAAAGACGATGGACAATGTTATTCAACGAAAAAAATAATTCTTCAGGGTGAAAATCGAGGATATAAGTGTGAACTTATATCAGTTGATATCTCGGTGCATTTTTAAGCTAGCGCAAATCTGATAACACAGATCGACGCAGCTTAAAAATCCGCATCGAATGCACTATACTACATTGAGAAACGCTTAATACAAAAATTAGTTATGATCGTTTGAAAAATGATGCATTAGTGTATGTTGAGTTTCCATGTACACTCAACATTGCTTCCAAAAACATTTTGACAAAAATTTTTTCGAAAAATTTCAAAATAATTTAGCAAAAAGTAGATGTTTTTAGATTTCTTTTTTCAAGGCAAAGACGATGGACAATGTTATTCAACGAAAAAATTAATTCTTCAGGGTGAAAATCGAGGATATAAGTGTGAACTTATATCAGTTGATATCTCGGTGCATTTTTAAGCTAGCGCAAATCTGATAACACAGATCGACGCAGCTTAAAAATCCGCATCGAATGCACTATACTACATTGAGAAACGCTTAATACAAAAATTAGTTATGATCGTTTGAAAAATGATGCATTAGTGTATGTTGAGTTTCCATGTACACTCAACATTGCTTCCAAAAACATTTTGACAAAAATTTTTTCGAAAAATTTCAAAATAATTTAGCAAAAAGTAGATGTTTTTAGATTTCTTTTTTCAAGGCAAAGACGATGGACAATGTTATTCAACGAAAAAATTAATTCTTCAGGGTGAAAATCGAGGATATAAGTGTGAACTTATATCAGTTGATATCTCGGTGCATTTTTAAGCTAGCGCAAATCTGATAACACAGATCGACGCAGCTTAAAAATCCGCATCGAATGCACTATACTACATTGAGAAACGCTTAATACAAAAATTAGTTATGATCGTTTGAAAAATGATGCATTAGTGTATGTTGAGTTTCCATGTACACTCAACATTGCTTCCAAAAACATTTTGACAAAAATTTTTTCGAAAAATTTCAAAATAATTTAGCAAAAAGTAGATGTTTTTAGATTCCTTTTTTCAAGGCAAAGACGATGGACAATGTTATTCAACGAAAAAAATAATTCTTCAGGGTGAAAATCGAGGATATAAGTGTGAACTGATATCAGTTGATATCTCGGTGCATTTTTAAGCTAGCGCAAATCTGATAACACAGATCGACGCAGCTTAAAAATCCGAATCGAATGCACTATACTACATTGAGAAACGCTTAATACAAAAATTAGTTATGATCGTTTGAAAAATGATGCATTAGTGTATGTTGAGTTTCCATGTACACTCAACATTGCTTCCAAAAACATTTTGACAAAAATTTTTTCAAAAAATTTCAAAATAATTTAGCAAAAAGTAGATGTTTTTAGATTCCTTTTTTCAAGGCAAAGACGATGGACAATGTTATTCAACGAAAAAATTAATTCTTCAGTTTGAAAATCGAGGATATAAGTGTGAACTTATATCAGTTGATATCTCGGTGCATTTTTAAGCTAGCGCAAATCTGATAACACAGATCGACGCAGCTTAAAAATCCGCATCGAATGCACTATACTACATTGAGAAACGCTTAATACAAAAATTAGTTATGATCGTTTGAAAAATGATGCATTAGTGTATGTTGAGTTTCCATGTACACTCAACATTGCTTCCAAAAACATTTTGACAAAAATTTTTTCGAAAAATTTCAAAATAATTTAGCAAAAAGTAGATGTTTTTAGATTCCTTTTTTCAAGGCAAAGACGATGGACAATGTTATTCAACGAAAAATTTATTTCTTCAGGGTGAAAATTGAGGATATAAGTGTGAACTTATATCAGTTGATATCTCGGTGCATTTTTAAGCTAGCGCAAATCTGTTAACACAGATCAACGCAGCTTAAAAATCCGCATCGAATGCACTATACTACATTGAGAAACGCTTAATACAAAAATTAGTTATGATCGTTTGAAAAATGATGCATTAGTGTATGTTGAGTTTCCATGTACACTCAACATTGCTTCCAAAAACATTTTGACAAAAATTTTTTCGAAAAATTTCAAAATAATTTAGCAAAAAGTAGATGTTTTTAGATTCCTTTTTTCAAGGCAAAGACGATGGACAATGTTATTCAACGAAAAAAATAATTCTTCAGGGTGAAAATCGAGGATATAAGTGTGAACTTATATCAGTTGATATCTCGGTGCATTTTTAAGCTAGCGCAAATCTGATAACACAGATCGACGCAGCTTAAAAATCCGCATCGAATGCACTATACTACATTGAGAAACGCTTAATACAAAAATTAGTTATGATCGTTTGAAAAATGATGCATTAGTGTATGTTGAGTTTCCATGTACACTCAACATTGCTTCCATAAACATTTTGACAAAAATTTTTTCAAAAAATTTCAAAATAATTTAGCAAAAAGTAGATGTTTTTAGATTCCTTTTTTCAAGGCAAAGACGATGGACAATGTTATTCAACGAAAAAATTAATTCTTCAGGGTGAAAATCGAGGATATAAGTGTGAACTTATATCAGTTGATATCTCGGTGCATTTTTAAGCTAGCGCAAATCTGATAACACAGATCGACGCAGCTTAAAAATCCGCATCGAATGCACTATACTACATTGAGAAACGCTTAATACAAAAATTAGTTATGATCGTTTGAAAAATGATGCATTAGTGTATGTTGAGTTTCCATGTACACTCAACATTGCTTCCAAAAACATTTTGACAAAAATTTTTTCGAAAAATTTCAAAATAATTTAGCAAAAAGTAGATGTTTTTAGATTCCTTTTTTCAAGGCAAAGACGATGGACAATGTTATTCAACGAAAAAAATAATTCTTCAGGGTGAAAATCGAGGATATAAGTGTGAACTTATATCAGTTGATATCTCGGTGCATTTTTAAGCTAGCGCAAATCTGATAACACAGATCGACGCAGCTTAAAAATCCGCATCGAATGCACTATACTACATTGAGAAACGCTTAATACAAAAATTAGTTATGATCGTTTGAAAAATGATGCATTAGTGTATGTTGAGTTTCCATGTACACTCAACATTGCTTCCAAAAACATTTTGACAAAAATTTTTTCGAAAAATTTCAAAATAATTTAGCAAAAAGTAGATGTTTTTAGATTCCTTTTTTCAAGGCAAAGACGATGGACAATGTTATTCAACGAAAAAATTAATTCTTCAGGGTGAAAATCGAGGATATAAGTGTGAACTTATATCAGTTGATATCTCGGTGCATTTTTAAGCTAGCGCAAATCTGATAACACAGATCGACGCAGCTTAAAAATCCGCATCGAATGCACTATACTACATTGAGAAACGCTTAATACAAAAATTAGTTATGATCGTTTGAAAAATGATGCATTAGTGTATGTTGAGTTTCCATGTACACTCAACATTGCTTCCAAAAACATTTTGACAAAAATTTTTTCGAAAAATTTCAAAATAATTTAGCAAAAAGTAGATGTTTTTAGATTCCTTTTTTCAAGGCAAAGACGATGGACAATGTTATTCAACGAAAAATTTAATTCTTCAGGGTGAAAATTGAGGATATATGTGTGAACTTATATCAGTTGATATCTCGGTGCATTTTTAAGCTAGCGCAAATCTGTTAACACAGATCAACGCAGCTTAAAAATCCGCATCGAATGCACTATACTACATTGAGAAACGCTTAATACAAAAATTAGTTATGATCGTTTGAAAAATGATGCATTAGTGTATGTTGAGTTTCCATGTACACTCAACATTGCTTCCAAAAACATTTTGACAAAAATTTTTTCGAAAAATTTCAAAATAATTTAGCAAAAAGTAGATGTTTTTAGATTCCTTTTTTCAAGGCAAAGACGATGGACAATGTTATTCAACGAAAAAAATAATTCTTCAGGGTGAAAATCGAGGATATAAGTGTGAACTTATATCAGTTGATATCTCGGTGCATTTTTAAGCTAGCGCAAATCTGATAACACAGATCGACGCAGCTTAAAAATCCGCATCGAATGCACTATACTACATTGAGAAACGCTTAATACAAAAATTAGTTATGATCGTTTGAAAAATGATGCATTAGTGTATGTTGAGTTTCCATGTACACTCAACATTGCTTCCAAAAACATTTTGACAAAAATTTTTTCAAAAAATTTCAAAATAATTTAGCAAAAAGTAGATGTTTTTAGATTCCTTTTTTCAAGGCAAAGACGATGGACAATGTTATTCAACGAAAAAATTAATTCTTCAGGGTGAAAATCGAGGATATAAGTGTGAACTTATATCAGTTGATATCTCGGTGCATTTTTAAGCTAGCGCAAATCTGATAACACAGATCGACGCAGCTTAAAAATCCGCATCGAATGCACTATACTACATTGAGAAACGCTTAATACAAAAATTAGTTATGATCGTTTGCAAAATGATGCATTAGTGTATGTTGAGTTTCCATGTACACTCAACATTGCTTCCAAAAACATTTTGACAAAAATTTTTTCGAAAAATTTCAAAATAATTTAGCAAAAAGTAGATGTTTTTAGATTCCTTTTTTCAAGGCAAAGACGATGGACAATGTTATTCAACGAAAAAAATAAATCTTCAGGGTGAAAATCGAGGATATAAGTGTGAACTTATATCAGTTGATATCTCGGTGCATTTTTAAGCTAGCGCAAATCTGATAACACAGATCGACGCAGCTTAAAAATCCGCATCGAATGCACTATACTACATTGAGAAACGCTTAATACAAAAATTAGTTATGATCGTTTGAAAAATGATGCATTAGTGTATGTTGAGTTTCCATGTACACTCAACATTGCTTCCAAAAACATTTTGACAAAAATTTTTTCGAAAAATTTCAAAATAATTTAGCAAAAAGTAGATGTTTTTAGATTCCTTTTTTCAAGGCAAAGACGATGGACAATGTTATTCAACGAAAAAATTAATTCTTCAGGGTGAAAATCGAGGATATAAGTGTGAACTTATATCAGTTGATATCTCGGTGCATTTTTAAGCTAGCGCAAATCTGATAACACAGATCGACGCAGCTTAAAAATCCGCATCGAATGCACTATACTACATTGAGAAACGCTTAATACAAAAATTAGTTATGATCGTTTGAAAAATGATGCATTAGTGTATGTGGAGTTTCCATGTACACTCAACATTGCTTCCAAAAACATTTTGACAAAAATTTTTTCGAAAAATTTCAAAATAATTTAGCAAAAAGTAGATGTTTTTAGATTCCTTTTTTCAAGGCAAAGACGATGGACAATGTTATTCAACGAAAAAATTAATTCTTCAGGGTGAAAATCGAGGATATAAGTGTGAACTTATATCAGTTGATATCTCGGTGCATTTTTAAGCTAGCGCAAATCTGATAACACAGATCGACGCAGCTTAAAAATCCGCATCGAATGCACTATACTACATTGAGAAACGCTTAATACAAAAATTAGTTATGATCGTTTGAAAAATGATGCATTAGTGTATGTTGAGTTTCCATGTACACTCAACATTGCTTCCAAAAACATTTTGACAAAAATTTTTTCGAAAAATTTCAAAATAATTTAGCAAAAAGTAGATGTTTTCAGTTTTCTTTTTTCAAGGCAAAGACGATGGACAATGTTATTCAACGAAAAAAATAATTCTTCAGGGTGAAAATCGAGGATATAAGTGTGAACTTATATCAGTTGATATCTCGGTGCATTTTTAAGCTAGCGCAAATCTGATAACACAGATCGACGCAGCTTAAAAATCCGCATCGAATGCACTATACTACATTGAGAAACGCTTAATACAAAAATTAGTTATGATCGTTTGAAAAATGATGCATTAGTGTATGTTGAGTTTCCATGTACACTCAACATTGCTTCCAAAAACATTTTGACAAAAATTTTTTCGAAAAATTTCAAAATAATTTAGCAAAAAGTAGATGTTTTTAGATTCCTTTTTTCAAGGCAAAGACGATGGACAATGTTATTCAACGAAAAAATTAATTCTTCAGGGTGAAAATCGAGGATATAAGTGTGAACTTATATCAGTTGATATCTCGGTGCATTTTTAAGCTAGCGCAAATCTGATAACACAGATCGACGCAGCTTAAAAATCCGCATCGAATGCACTATACTACATTGAGAAACGCTTAATACAAAAATTAGTTATGATCGTTTGAAAAATGATGCATTAGTGTATGTTGAGTTTCCATGTACACTCAACATTGCTTCCAAAAACATTTTGACAAAAATTTTTTCGAAAAATTTCAAAATAATTTAGCAAAAAGTAGATGTTTTTAGATTCCTTTTTTCAAGGCAAAGACGATGGACAATGTTATTCAACGAAAAATTTAATTCTTCAGGGTGAAAATTGAGGATATATGTGTGAACTTATATCAGTTGATATCTCGGTGCATTTTTAAGCTAGCGCAAATCTGTTAACACAGATCAACGCAGCTTAAAAATCCGCATCGAATGCACTATACTACATTGAGAAACGCTTAATACAAAAATTAGTTATGATCGTTTGAAAAATGATGCATTAGTGTATGTTGAGTTTCCATGTACACTCAACATTGCTTCCAAAAACATTTTGACAAAAATTTTTTCGAAAAATTTCAAAATAATTTAGCAAAAAGTAGATGTTTTTAGATTCCTTTTTTCAAGGCAAAGACGATGGACAATGTTATTCAACGAAAAAAATAATTCTTCAGGGTGAAAATCGAGGATATAAGTGTGAACTTATATCAGTTGATATCTCGGTGCATTTTTAAGCTAGCGCAAATCTGATAACACAGATCGACGCAGCTTAAAAATCCGCATCGAATGCACTATACTACATTGAGAAACGCTTAATACAAAAATTAGTTATGATCGTTTGAAAAATGATGCATTAGTGTATGTTGAGTTTCCATGTACACTCAACATTGCTTCCAAAAACATTTTGACAAAAATTTTTTCAAAAAATTTCAAAATAATTTAGCAAAAAGTAGATGTTTTTAGATTCCTTTTTTCAAGGCAAAGACGATGGACAATGTTATTCAACGAAAAAATTAATTCTTCAGGGTGAAAATCGAGGATATAAGTGTGAACTTATATCAGTTGATATCTCGGTGCATTTTTAAGCTAGCGCAAATCTGATAACACAGATCGACGCAGCTTAAAAATCCGCATCGAATGCACTATACTACATTGAGAAACGCTTAATACAAAAATTAGTTATGATCGTTTGAAAAATGATGCATTAGTGTATGTTGAGTTTCCATGTACACTCAACATTGCTTCCAAAAACATTTTGACAAAAATTTTTTCGAAAAATTTCAAAATAATTTAGCAAAAAGTAGATGTTTTCAGTTTTCTTTTTTCAAGGCAAAGACGATGGACAATGTTATTCAACGAAAAAAATAATTCTTCAGGGTGAAAATCGAGGATATAAGTGTGAACTTATATCAGTTGATATCTCGGTGCATTTTTAAGCTAGCGCAAATCTGATAACACAGATCGACGCAGCTTAAAAATCCGCATCGAATGCACTATACTACATTGAGAAACGCTTAATACAAAAATTAGTTATGATCGTTTGAAAAATGATGCATTAGTGTATGTTGAGTTTCCATGTACACTCAACATTGCTTCCAAAAACATTTTGACAAAAATTTTTTCGAAAAATTTCAAAATAATTTAGCAAAAAGTAGATGTTTTTAGATTCCTTTTTTCAAGGCAAAGACGATGGACAATGTTATTCAACGAAAAAATTAATTCTTCAGGGTGAAAATCGAGGATATAAGTGTGAACTTATATCAGTTGATATCTCGGTGCATTTTTAAGCTAGCGCAAATCTGATAACACAGATCGACGCAGCTTAAAAATCCGCATCGAATGCACTATACTACATTGAGAAACGCTTAATACAAAAATTAGTTATGATCGTTTGAAAAATGATGCATTAGTGTATGTTGAGTTTCCATGTACACTCAACATTGCTTCCAAAAACATTTTGACAAAAATTTTTTCGAAAAATTTCAAAATAATTTAGCAAAAAGTAGATGTTTTTAGATTCCTTTTTTCAAGGCAAAGACGATGGACAATGTTATTCAACGAAAAATTTAATTCTTCAGGGTGAAAATTGAGGATATATGTGTGAACTTATATCAGTTGATATCTCGGTGCATTTTTAAGCTAGCGCAAATCTGTTAACACAGATCAACGCAGCTTAAAAATCCGCATCGAATGCACTATACTACATTGAGAAACGCTTAATACAAAAATTAGTTATGATCGTTTGAAAAATGATGCATTAGTGTATGTTGAGTTTCCATGTACACTCAACATTGCTTCCAAAAACATTTTGACAAAAATTTTTTCGAAAAATTTCAAAATAATTTAGCAAAAAGTAGATGTTTTTAGATTCCTTTTTTCAAGGCAAAGACGATGGACAATGTTATTCAACGAAAAAAATAATTCTTCAGGGTGAAAATCGAGGATATAAGTGTGAACTTATATCAGTTGATATCTCGGTGCATTTTTAAGCTAGCGCAAATCTGATAACACAGATCGACGCAGCTTAAAAATCCGCATCGAATGCACTATACTACATTGAGAAACGCTTAATACAAAAATTAGTTATGATCGTTTGAAAAATGATGCATTAGTGTATGTTGAGTTTCCATGTACACTCAACATTGCTTCCAAAAACATTTTGACAAAAATTTTTTCAAAAAATTTCAAAATAATTTAGCAAAAAGTAGATGTTTTTAGATTCCTTTTTTCAAGGCAAAGACGATGGACAATGTTATTCAACGAAAAAATTAATTCTTCAGGGTGAAAATCGAGGATATAAGTGTGAACTTATATCAGTTGATATCTCGGTGCATTTTTAAGCTAGCGCAAATCTGATAACACAGATCGACGCAGCTTAAAAATCCGCATCGAATGCACTATACTACATTGAGAAACGCTTAATACAAAAATTAGTTATGATCGTTTGAAAAATGATGCATTAGTGTATGTTGAGTTTCCATGTACACTCAACATTGCTTCCAAAAACATTTTGACAAAAATTTTTTCGAAAAATTTCAAAATAATTTAGCAAAAAGTAGATGTTTTTAGATTCCTTTTTTCAAGGCAAAGACGATGGACAATGTTATTCAACGAAAAAAATAAATCTTCAGGGTGAAAATCGAGGATATAAGTGTGAACTTATATCAGTTGATATCTCGGTGCATTTTTAAGCTAGCGCAAATCTGATAACACAGATCGACGCAGCTTAAAAATCCGCATCGAATGCACTATACTACATTGAGAAACGCTTAATACAAAAATTAGTTATGATCGTTTGAAAAATGATGCATTAGTGTATGTTGAGTTTCCATGTACACTCAACATTGCTTCCAAAAACATTTTGACAAAAATTTTTTCGAAAAATTTCAAAATAATTTAGCAAAAAGTAGATGTTTTTAGATTCCTTTTTTTCAAGGCAAAGACGATGGACAATGTTATTCAACGAAAAAAATAATTCTTCAGGGTGAAAATCGAGGATATAAGTGTGAACTTATATCAGTTGATATCTCGGTGCATTTTTAAGCTAGCGCAAATCTGATAACACAGATCGACGCAGCTTAAAAATCCGCATCGAATGCACTATACTACATTGAGAAACGCTTAATACAAAAATTAGTTATGATCGTTTGAAAAATGATGCATTAGTGTATGTTGAGTTTCCATGTACACTCAACATTGCTTCCAAAAACATTTTGACAAAAATTTTTTCAAAAAATTTCAAAATAATTTAGCAAAAAGTAGATGTTTTTAGATTCCTTTTTTCAAGGCAAAGACGATGGACAATGTTATTCAACGAAAAAATTAATTCTTCAGGGTGAAAATCGAGGATATAAGTGTGAACTTATATCAGTTGATATCTCGGTGCATTTTTAAGCTAGCGCAAATCTGATAACACAGATCGACGCAGCTTAAAAATCCGCATCGAATGCACTATACTACATTGAGAAACGCTTAATACAAAAATTAGTTATGATCGTTTGAAAAATGATGCATTAGTGTATGTTGAGTTTCCATGTACACTCAACATTGCTTCCAAAAACATTTTGACAAAAATTTTTTCGAAAAATTTCAAAATAATTTAGCAAAAAGTAGATGTTTTTAGATTCCTTTTTTTCAAGGCAAAGACGATGGACAATGTTATTCAACGAAAAAAATAATTCTTCAGGGTGAAAATCGAGGATATAAGTGTGAACTTATATCAGTTGATATCTCGGTGCATTTTTAAGCTAGCGCAAATCTGATAACACAGATCGACGCAGCTTAAAAATCCGCATCGAATGCACTATACTACATTGAGAAACGCTTAATACAAAAATTAGTTATGATCGTTTGAAAAATGATGCATTAGTGTATGTTGAGTTTCCATGTACACTCAACATTGCTTCCAAAAACATTTTGACAAAAATTTTTTCGAAAAATTTCAAAATAATTTAGCAAAAAGTAGATGTTTTTAGATTCCTTTTTTCAAGGCAAAGACGATGGACAATGTTATTCAACGAAAAAAATAATTCTTCAGGGTGAAAATCGAGGATATAAGTGTGAACTTATATCAGTTGATATCTCGGTGCATTTTTAAGCTAGCGCAAATCTGATAACACAGATCGACGCAGCTTAAAAATCCGCATCGAATGCACTATACTACATTGAGAAACGCTTAATACAAAAATTAGTTATGATCGTTTGAAAAATGATGCATTAGTGTATGTTGAGTTTCCATGTACACTCAACATTGCTTCCAAAAACATTTTGACAAAAATTTTTTCGAAAAATTTCAAAATAATTTAGCAAAAAGTAGATGTTTTTAGATTCCTTTTTTCAAGGCAAAGACGATGGACAATGTTATTCAACGAAAAAAATAATTCTTCAGGGTGAAAATCGAGGATATAAGTGTGAACTTATATCAGTTGATATCTCGGTGCATTTTTAAGCTAGCGCAAATCTGATAACACAGATCGACGCAGCTTAAAAATCCGCATCGAATGCACTATACTACATTGAGAAACGCTTAATACAAAAATTAGTTATGATCGTTTGAAAAATGATGCATTAGTGTATGTTGAGTTTCCATGTACACTCAACATTGCTTCCAAAAACATTTTGACAAAAATTTTTTCGAAAAATTTCAAAATAATTTAGCAAAAAGTAGATGTTTTTAGATTCCTTTTTTCAAGGCAAAGACGATGGACAATGTTATTCAACGAAAAAATTAATTCTTCAGGGTGAAAATCGAGGATATAAGTGTGAACTTATATCAGTTGATATCTCGGTGCATTTTTAAGCTAGCGCAAATCTGATAACACAGATCGACGCAGCTTAAAAATCCGCATCGAATGCACTATACTACATTGAGAAACGCTTAATACAAAAATTAGTTATGATCGTTTGAAAAATGATGCATTAGTGTATGTTGAGTTTCCATGTACACTCAACATTGCTTCCAAAAACATTTTGACAAAAATTTTTTCGAAAAATTTCAAAATAATTTAGCAAAAAGTAGATGTTTTTAGATTCCTTTTTTCAAGGCAAAGACGATGGACAATGTTATTCAACGAAAAAATTAATTCTTCAGGGTGAAAATCGAGGATATAAGTGTGAACTTATATCAGTTGATATCTCGGTGCATTTTTAAGCTAGCGCAAATCTGATAACACAGATCGACGCAGCTTAAAAATCCGCATCGAATGCACTATACTACATTGAGAAACGCTTAATACAAAAATTAGTTATGATCGTTTGAAAAATGATGCATTAGTGTATGTTGAGTTTCCATGTAGGCTCTAGTGCAGTTTTTCCCCCCCCCCCGCCTAAGCCCCGCCCCTTTTGCCAAACGGTGCATACTTTTTGTCAACCTGTATAATTTTAAACCGGCGGGAGACATACCTTTCAGAACGGGGGGTTTGGGGGGTTTACCCCCCATTCTCGGTGTTTAGTTTTGATTTACTTTTGATTAAATTTAATTATAATATTTTTATTATTCACGGTTATTAATATCATTCATAAAATCATTAATATCACATAACATATTTTCAAAAAGGTCTGAATTTATGTGTCTACGGCGCCACATAAATTCACAGAAATAACCATCTAACATGTGAGTCTGTACCCCCCATAAACGCTTAAATTTGGCTTTCGCAATGTTCCAAACTCCCTCTATAGTATTAGTATGAGCTGCGGTTTCGGGGTCAACAAAATTATATGTATGGTTAACCGTCAGATGGGTGTATTGCTTGTTTAAAGATTCTAACCCCCCATAAGCGCGCCAGCAGTCTGATATTATAGTACTTCCAGGATTTATTGAGAACTCAATACATTCCTGGAGAGTAGCTCTACTTCTATCAGGCACTGCATACAAAAAACATTCCTTTGTCTCACGACATATCCCCCCAAACACCCATTGCTCTGGCTTAACCCTACCAACATTATATTTACGCTTAGATACAAGGGTCTCATCTATCTCTACAGTCATATTAGGGCCCCCTATTTTAACTGGATTTTTTAAAAGGGAGTGGGCACAGACCTCACGTAAAAAATTATTATAGTCTACTACAGTATGATTGGATCCTATTCCCAGCTCATCTTTGCAAAATTGAACTGTAGTATACTCCTTTGTCCAACAGTAGATGAAGAGTATGAAGTTAGCATACGATAAGTGAGAACCTATTTAATTTTAATTATTTACATCTTAAATGTGAAGCTATACCTTCTAAAAATGTTCTTTTTTTTAATTGCTGTTCTTTCCTACAGCTTTTTTTGGGGCATCTCCACCGTTCACGCTCTATTGAGAGCTTCATTTCAGATTGGCAGAGGCTACAGATCATAGCATCTGGTAACAACCCCTTTTCTTGCAAAAATCGAATTGCATTTTCTTTAGTTGCAACTTTATCTCTTAGAGCGAACATGCTGTCAGATTGACTTCGAGATATCGATTGTTTTTTATTTGATATTTATTATAATTTTTTTAATTTTTAAGCAACTGTGTGCTTTTCGGCAAAAGGGGCGGGGCTTAGGGCCGGGGGGGGAAAAACTGCACTTGAACCTCCATGTACACTCAACATTGCTTCCAAAAACATTTTGACAAAAATTTTTTCGAAAAATTTCAAAATAATTTAGCAAAAAGTAGATGTTTTTAGATTCCTTTTTTCAAGGCAAAGACGATGGACAATGTTATTCAACGAAAAAATTAATTCTTCAGGGTGAAAATCGAGGATATAAGTGTGAACTTATATCAGTTGATATCTCGGTGCATTTTTAAGCTAGCGCAAATCTGATAACACAGATCGACGCAGCTTAAAAATCCGCATCGAATGCACTATACTACATTGAGAAACGCTTAATACAAAAATTAGTTATGATCGTTTGAAAAATGATGCATTAGTGTATGTTGAGTTTCCATGTACACTCAACATTGCTTCCAAAAACATTTTGACAAAAATTTTTTCGAAAAATTTCAAAATAATTTAGCAAAAAGTAGATGTTTTTAGATTCCTTTTTTCAAGGCAAAGACGATGGACAATGTTATTCAACGAAAAAATTAATTCTTCAGGGTGAAAATCGAGGATATAAGTGTGAACTTATATCAGTTGATATCTCGGTGCATTTTTAAGCTAGCGCAAATCTGATAACACAGATCGACGCAACTTAAAAATCCGCATCGAATGCACTATACTACATTGAGAAACGCTTAATACAAAAATTAGTTATGATCGTTTGAAAAATGATGCATTAGTGTATGTTGAGTTTCCATGTACACTCAACATTGCTTCCAAAAACATTTTGACAAAAATTTTTTCGAAAAATTTCAAAATAATTTAGCAAAAAGTAGATGTTTTTAGATTCCTTTTTTCAAGGCAAAGACGATGGACAATGTTATTCAACGAAAAAAATAATTCTTCAGGGTGAAAATCGAGGATATAAGTGTGAACTTATATCAGTTGATATCTCGGTGCATTTTTAAGCTAGCGCAAATCTGATAACACAGATCGACGCAGCTTAAAAATCCGCATCGAATGCACTATACTACATTGAGAAACGCTTAATACAAAAATTAGTTATGATCGTTTGAAAAATGATGCATTAGTGTATGTTGAGTTTCCATGTACACTCAACATTGCTTCCAAAAACATTTTGACAAAAATTTTTTCGAAAAATTTCAAAATAATTTAGCAAAAAGTAGATGTTTTTAGATTCCTTTTTTCAAGGCAAAGACGATGGACAATGTTATTCAACGAAAAAATTAATTCTTCAGGGTGAAAATCGAGGATATAAGTGTGAACTTATATCAGTTGATATCTCGGTGCATTTTTAAGCTAGCGCAAATCTGATAACACAGATCGACGCAGCTTAAAAATCCGCATCGAATGCACTATACTACATTGAGAAACGCTTAATACAAAAATTAGTTATGATCGTTTGAAAAATGATGCATTAGTGTATGTTGAGTTTCCATGTACACTCAACATTGCTTCCAAAAACATTTTGACAAAAATTTTTTCGAAAAATTTCAAAATAATTTAGCAAAAAGTAGATGTTTTTAGATTCCTTTTTTCAAGGCAAAGACGATGGACAATGTTATTCAACGAAAAAAATAAATCTTCAGGGTGAAAATCGAGGATATAAGTGTGAACTTATATCAGTTGATATCTCGGTGCATTTTTAAGCTAGCGCAAATCTGATAACACAGATCGACGCAGCTTAAAAATCCGCATCGAATGCACTATACTACATTGAGAAACGCTTAATACAAAAATTAGTTATGATCGTTTGAAAAATGATGCATTAGTGTATGTTGAGTTTCCATGTACACTCAACATTGCTTCCAAAAACATTTTGACAAAAATTTTTTCGAAAAATTTCAAAATAATTTAGCAAAAAGTAGATGTTTTTAGATTCCTTTTTTTCAAGGCAAAGACGATGGACAATGTTATTCAACGAAAAAAATAATTCTTCAGGGTGAAAATCGAGGATATAAGTGTGAACTTATATCAGTTGATATCTCGGTGCATTTTTAAGCTAGCGCAAATCTGATAACACAGATCGACGCAGCTTAAAAATCCGCATCGAATGCACTATACTACATTGAGAAACGCTTAATACAAAAATTAGTTATGATCGTTTGAAAAATGATGCATTAGTGTATGTTGAGTTTCCATGTACACTCAACATTGCTTCCAAAAACATTTTGACAAAAATTTTTTCGAAAAATTTCAAAATAATTTAGCAAAAAGTAGATGTTTTTAGATTCCTTTTTTCAAGGCAAAGACGATGGACAATGTTATTCAACGAAAAAAATAATTCTTCAGGGTGAAAATCGAGGATATAAGTGTGAACTTATATCAGTTGATATCTCGGTGCATTTTTAAGCTAGCGCAAATCTGATAACACAGATCGACGCAGCTTAAAAATCCGCATCGAATGCACTATACTACATTGAGAAACGCTTAATACAAAAATTAGTTATGATCGTTTGAAAAATGATGCATTAGTGTATGTTGAGTTTCCATGTACACTCAACATTGCTTCCAAAAACATTTTGACAAAAATTTTTTCGAAAAATTTCAAAATAATTTAGCAAAAAGTAGATGTTTTTAGATTCCTTTTTTCAAGGCAAAGACGATGGACAATGTTATTCAACGAAAAAATTAATTCTTCAGGGTGAAAATCGAGGATATAAGTGTGAACTTATATCAGTTGATATCTCGGTGCATTTTTAAGCTAGCGCAAATCTGATAACACAGATCGACGCAGCTTAAAAATCCGCATCGAATGCACTATACTACATTGAGAAACGCTTAATACAAAAATTAGTTATGATCGTTTGAAAAATGATGCATTAGTGTATGTTGAGTTTCCATGTACACTCAACATTGCTTCCAAAAACATTTTGACAAAAATTTTTTCGAAAAATTTCAAAATAATTTAGCAAAAAGTAGATGTTTTTAGATTCCTTTTTTCAAGGCAAAGACGATGGACAATGTTATTCAACGAAAAAATTAATTCTTCAGGGTGAAAATCGAGGATATAAGTGTGAACTTATATCAGTTGATATCTCGGTGCATTTTTAAGCTAGCGCAAATCTGATAACACAGATCGACGCAGCTTAAAAATCCGCATCGAATGCACTATACTACATTGAGAAACGCTTAATACAAAAATTAGTTATGATCGTTTGAAAAATGATGCATTAGTGTATGTTGAGTTTCCATGTAGGCTCTAGTGCAGTTTTTCCCCCCCCCCCGCCTAAGCCCCGCCCCTTTTGCCAAACGGTGCATACTTTTTGTCAACCTGTATAATTTTAAACCGGCGGGAGACATACCTTTCAGAACGGGGGGTTTGGGGGGTTTACCCCCCATTCTCGGTGTTTAGTTTTGATTTACTTTTGATTAAATTTAATTATAATATTTTTATTATTCACGGTTATTAATATCATTCATAAAATCATTAATATCACATAACATATTTTCAAAAAGGTCTGAATTTATGTGTCTACGGCGCCACATAAATTCACACAAATAACCATCTAACATGTGAGTCTGTACCCCCCATAAACGCTTAAATTTGGCTTTCGCAATGTTCCAAACTCCCTCTATAGTATTAGTATGAGCTGCGGTTTCGGGGTCAACAAAATTATATGTATGGTTAACCGTCAGATGGGTGTATTGCTTGTTTAAAGATTCTAACCCCCCATAAGCGCGCCAGCAGTCTGATATTATAGTACTTCCAGGATTTATTGAGAACTCAATACATTCCTGGAGAGTAGCTCTACTTCTATCAGGCACTGCATACAAAAAACATTCCTTTGTCTCACGACATATCCCCCCAAACACCCATTGCTCTGGCTTAACCCTACCAACATTATATTTACGCTTAGATACAAGGGTCTCATCTATCTCTACAGTCATATTAGGGCCCCCTATTTTAACTGGATTTTTTAAAAGGGAGTGGGCACAGACCTCACGTAAAAAATTATTATAGTCTACTACAGTATGATTGGATCCTATTCCCAGCTCATCTTTGCAAAATTGAACTGTAGTATACTCCTTTGTCCAACAGTAGATGAAGAGTATGAAGTTAGCATACGATAAGTGAGAACCTATTTAATTTTAATTATTTACATCTTAAATGTGAAGCTATACCTTCTAAAAATGTTCTTTTTTTTAATTGCTGTTCTTTCCTACAGCTTTTTTTGGGGCATCTCCACCGTTCACGCTCTATTGAGAGCTTCATTTCAGATTGGCAGAGGCTACAGATCATAGCATCTGGTAACAACCCCTTTTCTTGCAAAAATCGAATTGCATTTTCTTTAGTTGCAACTTTATCTCTTAGAGCGAACATGCTGTCAGATTGACTTCGAGATATCGATTGTTTTTTATTTGATATTTATTATAATTTTTTTAATTTTTAAGCAACTGTGTGCTTTTCGGCAAAAGGGGCGGGGCTTAGGGCCGGGGGGGGAAAAACTGCACTTGAACCTCCATGGCTCTAGTGCAGTTTTTCCCCCCCCCCCGCCTAAGCCCCGCCCCTTTTGCCAAACGGTGCATACTTTTTGTCAACCTGTATAATTTTAAACCGGCGGGAGACATACCTTTCAGAACGGGGGGTTTGGGGGGTTTACCCCCCATTCTCGGTGTTTAGTTTTGATTTACTTTTGATTAAATTTAATTATAATATTTTTATTATTCACGGTTATTAATATCATTCATAAAATCATTAATATCACATAACATATTTTCAAAAAGGTCTGAATTTATGTGTCTACGGCGCCACATAAATTCACACAAATAACCATCTAACATGTGAGTCTGTACCCCCCATAAACGCTTAAATTTGGCTTTCGCAATGTTCCAAACTCCCTCTATAGTATTAGTATGAGCTGCGGTTTCGGGGTCAACAAAATTATATGTATGGTTAACCGTCAGATGGGTGTATTGCTTGTTTAAAGATTCTAACCCCCCATAAGCGCGCCAGCAGTCTGATATTATAGTACTTCCAGGATTTATTGAGAACTCAATACATTCCTGGAGAGTAGCTCTACTTCTATCAGGCACTGCATACAAAAAACATTCCTTTGTCTCACGACATATCCCCCCAAACACCCATTGCTCTGGCTTAACCCTACCAACATTATATTTACGCTTAGATACAAGGGTCTCATCTATCTCTACAGTCATATTAGGGCCCCCTATTTTAACTGGATTTTTTAAAAGGGAGTGGGCACAGACCTCACGTAAAAAATTATTATAGTCTACTACAGTATGATTGGATCCTATTCCCAGCTCATCTTTGCAAAATTGAACTGTAGTATACTCCTTTGTCCAACAGTAGATGAAGAGTATGAAGTTAGCATACGATAAGTGAGAACCTATTTAATTTTAATTATTTACATCTTAAATGTGAAGCTATACCTTCTAAAAATGTTCTTTTTTTTAATTGCTGTTCTTTCCTACAGCTTTTTTTGGGGCATCTCCACCGTTCACGCTCTATTGAGAGCTTCATTTCAGATTGGCAGAGGCTACAGATCATAGCATCTGGTAACAACCCCTTTTCTTGCAAAAATCGAATTGCATTTTCTTTAGTTGCAACTTTATCTCTTAGAGCGAACATGCTGTCAGATTGACTTCGAGATATCGATTGTTTTTTATTTGATATTTATTATAATTTTTTTAATTTTTAAGCAACTGTGTGCTTTTCGGCAAAAGGGGCGGGGCTTAGGGCCGGGGGGGGGAAAAACTGCACTTGAACCTCCATGTACACTCAACATTGCTTCCAAAAACATTTTGACAAAAATTTTTTCGAAAAATTTCAAAATAATTTAGCAAAAAGTAGATGTTTTTAGATTCCTTTTTTCAAGGCAAAGACGATGGACAATGTTATTCAACGAAAAAAATAATTCTTCAGGGTGAAAATCGAGGATATAAGTGTGAACTTATATCAGTTGATATCTCGGTGCATTTTTAAGCTAGCGCAAATCTGATAACACAGATCGACGCAGCTTAAAAATCCGCATTGAATGCACTATACTACATTGAGAAACGCTTAATACAAAAATTAGTTATGATCGTTTGAAAAATGATGCATTAGTGTATGTTGAGTTTCCATGTACACTCAACATTGCTTCCAAAAACATTTTGACAAAAATTTTTTCGAAAAATTTCAAAATAATTTAGCAAAAAGTAGATGTTTTTAGATTCCTTTTTTCAAGGCAAAGACGATGGACAATGTTATTCAACGAAAAAATTAATTCTTCAGGGTGAAAATCGAGGATATAAGTGTGAACTTATATCAGTTGATATCTCGGTGCATTTTTAAGCTAGCGCAAATCTGATAACACAGATCGACGCAGCTTAAAAATCCGCATCGAATGCACTATACTACATTGAGAAACGCTTAATACAAAAATTAGTTATGATCGTTTGAAAAATGATGCATTAGTGTATGTTGAGTTTCCATGTACACTCAACATTGCTTCCAAAAACATTTTGACAAAAATTTTTTCGAAAAATTTCAAAATAATTTAGCAAAAAGTAGATGTTTTTAGATTCCTTTTTTCAAGGCAAAGACGATGGACAATGTTATTCAACGAAAAAATTAATTCTTCAGGGTGAAAATCGAGGATATAAGTGTGAACTTATATCAGTTGATATCTCGGTGCATTTTTAAGCTAGCGCAAATCTGATAACACAGATCGACGCAGCTTAAAAATCCGCATCGAATGCACTATACTACATTGAGAAACGCTTAATACAAAAATTAGTTATGATCGTTTGAAAAATGATGCATTAGTGTATGTTGAGTTTCCATGTACACTCAACATTGCTTCCAAAAACATTTTGACAAAAATTTTTTCGAAAAATTTCAAAATAATTTAGCAAAAAGTAGATGTTTTTAGATTCCTTTTTTCAAGGCAAAGACGATGGACAATGTTATTCAACGAAAAAAATAATTCTTCAGGGTGAAAATCGAGGATATAAGTGTGAACTTATATCAGTTGATATCTCGGTGCATTTTTAAGCTAGCGCAAATCTGATAACACAGATCGACGCAGCTTAAAAATCCGCATCGAATGCACTATACTACATTGAGAAACGCTTAATACAAAAATTAGTTATGATCGTTTGAAAAATGATGCATTAGTGTATGTTGAGTTTCCATGTACACTCAACATTGCTTCCAAAAACATTTTGACAAAAATTTTTTCGAAAAATTTCAAAATAATTTAGCAAAAAGTAGATGTTTTTAGATTCCTTTTTTCAAGGCAAAGACGATGGACAATGTTATTCAACGAAAAAAATAATTCTTCAGGGTGAAAATCGAGGATATAAGTGTGAACTTATATCAGTTGATATCTCGGTGCATTTTTAAGCTAGCGCAAATCTGATAACACAGATCGACGCAGCTTAAAAATCCGCATCGAATGCACTATACTACATTGAGAAACGCTTAATACAAAAATTAGTTATGATCGTTTGAAAAATGATGCATTAGTGTATGTTGAGTTTCCATGTACACTCAACATTGCTTCCAAAAACATTTTGACAAAAATTTTTTCGAAAAATTTCAAAATAATTTAGCAAAAAGTAGATGTTTTTAGATTCCTTTTTTCAAGGCAAAGACGATGGACAATGTTATTCAACGAAAAAAATAATTCTTCAGGGTGAAAATCGAGGATATAAGTGTGAACTTATATCAGTTGATATCTCGGTGCATTTTTAAGCTAGCGCAAATCTGATAACACAGATCGACGCAGCTTAAAAATCCGCATCGAATGCACTATACTACATTGAGAAACGCTTAATACAAAAATTAGTTATGATCGTTTGAAAAATGATGCATTAGTGTATGTTGAGTTTCCATGTACACTCAACATTGCTTCCAAAAACATTTTGACAGAAATTTTTTCGAAAAATTTCAAAATAATTTAGCAAAAAGTAGATGTTTTTAGATTCCTTTTTTCAAGGCAAAGACGATGGACAATGTTATTCAACGAAAAAATTAATTCTTCAGGGTGAAAATCGAGGATATAAGTGTGAACTTATATCAGTTGATATCTCGGTGCATTTTTAAGCTAGCGCAAATCTGATAACACAGATCGACGCAGCTTAAAAATCCGCATCGAATGCACTATACTACATTGAGAAACGCTTAATACAAAAATTAGTTATGATCGTTTGAAAAATGATGCATTAGTGTATGTTGAGTTTCCATGTACACTCAACATTGCTTCCAAAAACATTTTGACAAAAATTTTTTCGAAAAATTTCAAAATAATTTAGCAAAAAGTAGATGTTTTTAGATTCCTTTTTTCAAGGCAAAGACGATGGACAATGTTATTCAACGAAAAAATTAATTCTTCAGGGTGAAAATCGAGGATATAAGTGTGAACTTATATCAGTTGATATCTCGGTGCATTTTTAAGCTAGCGCAAATCTGATAACACAGATCGACGCAGCTTAAAAATCCGCATCGAATGCACTATACTACATTGAGAAACGCTTAATACAAAAATTAGTTATGATCGTTTGAAAAATGATGCATTAGTGTATGTTGAGTTTCCATGTACACTCAACATTGCTTCCAAAAACATTTTGACAAAAATTTTTTCGAAAAATTTCAAAATAATTTAGCAAAAAGTAGATGTTTTTAGATTCCTTTTTTCAAGGCAAAGACGATGGACAATGTTATTCAACGAAAAAATTAATTCTTCAGGGTGAAAATCGAGGATATAAGTGTGAACTTATATCAGTTGATATCTCGGTGCATTTTTAAGCTAGCGCAAATCTGATAACACAGATCGACGCAGCTTAAAAATCCGCATCGAATGCACTATACTACATTGAGAAACGCTTAATACAAAAATTAGTTATGATCGTTTGAAAAATGATGCATTAGTGTATGTTGAGTTTCCATGTACACTCAACATTGCTTCCAAAAACATTTTGACAAAAATTTTTTCGAAAAATTTCAAAATAATTTAGCAAAAAGTAGATGTTTTTAGATTCCTTTTTTCAAGGCAAAGACGATGGACAATGTTATTCAACGAAAAAATTAATTCTTCAGGGTGAAAATCGAGGATATAAGTGTGAACTTATATCAGTTGATATCTCGGTGCATTTTTAAGCTAGCGCAAATCTGATAACACAGATCGACGCAGCTTAAAAATCCGCATCGAATGCACTATACTACATTGAGAAACGCTTAATACAAAAATTAGTTATGATCGTTTGAAAAATGATGCATTAGTGTATGTTGAGTTTCCATGTACACTCAACATTGCTTCCAAAAACATTTTGACAAAAATTTTTTCGAAAAATTTCAAAATAATTTAGCAAAAAGTAGATGTTTTTAGATTCCTTTTTTCAAGGCAAAGACGATGGACAATGTTATTCAACGAAAAAATTAATTCTTCAGGGTGAAAATCGAGGATATAAGTGTGAACTTATATCAGTTGATATCTCGGTGCATTTTTAAGCTAGCGCAAATCTGATAACACAGATCGACGCAGCTTAAAAATCCGCATCGAATGCACTATACTACATTGAGAAACGCTTAATACAAAAATTAGTTATGATCGTTTGAAAAATGATGCATTAGTGTATGTTGAGTTTCCATGTACACTCAACATTGCTTCCAAAAACATTTTGACAAAAATTTTTTCGAAAAATTTCAAAATAATTTAGCAAAAAGTAGATGTTTTTAGATTCCTTTTTTCAAGGCAAAGACGATGGACAATGTTATTCAACGAAAAAATTAATTCTTCAGGGTGAAAATCGAGGATATAAGTGTGAACTTATATCAGTTGATATCTCGGTGCATTTTTAAGCTAGCGCAAATCTGATAACACAGATCGACGCAGCTTAAAAATCCGCATCGAATGCACTATACTACATTGAGAAACGCTTAATACAAAAATTAGTTATGATCGTTTGAAAAATGATGCATTAGTGTATGTTGAGTTTCCATGTAGGCTCTAGTGCAGTTTTTCCCCCCCCCCCCGCCTAAGCCCCGCCCCTTTTGCCAAACGGTGCATACTTTTTGTCAACCTGTATAATTTTAAACCGGCGGGAGACATACCTTTCAGAACGGGGGGTTTGGGGGGTTTACCCCCCATTCTCGGTGTTTAGTTTTGATTTACTTTTGATTAAATTTAATTATAATATTTTTATTATTCACGGTTATTAATATCATTCATAAAATCATTAATATCACATAACATATTTTCAAAAAGGTCTGAATTTATGTGTCTACGGCGCCACATAAATTCACACAAATAACCATCTAACATGTGAGTCTGTACCCCCCATAAACGCTTAAATTTGGCTTTCGCAATGTTCCAAACTCCCTCTATAGTATTAGTATGAGCTGCGGTTTCGGGGTCAACAAAATTATATGTATGGTTAACCGTCAGATGGGTGTATTGCTTGTTTAAAGATTCTAACCCCCCATAAGCGCGCCAGCAGTCTGATATTATAGTACTTCCAGGATTTATTGAGAACTCAATACATTCCTGGAGAGTAGCTCTACTTCTATCAGGCACTGCATACAAAAAACATTCCTTTGTCTCACGACATATCCCCCCAAACACCCATTGCTCTGGCTTAACCCTACCAACATTATATTTACGCTTAGATACAAGGGTCTCATCTATCTCTACAGTCATATTAGGGCCCCCTATTTTAACTGGATTTTTTAAAAGGGAGTGGGCACAGACCTCACGTAAAAAATTATTATAGTCTACTACAGTATGATTGGATCCTATTCCCAGCTCATCTTTGCAAAATTGAACTGTAGTATACTCCTTTGTCCAACAGTAGATGAAGAGTATGAAGTTAGCATACGATAAGTGAGAACCTATTTAATTTTAATTATTTACATCTTAAATGTGAAGCTATACCTTCTAAAAATGTTCTTTTTTTTAATTGCTGTTCTTTCCTACAGCTTTTTTTGGGGCATCTCCACCGTTCACGCTCTATTGAGAGCTTCATTTCAGATTGGCAGAGGCTACAGATCATAGCATCTGGTAACAACCCCTTTTCTTGCAAAAATCGAATTGCATTTTCTTTAGTTGCAACTTTATCTCTTAGAGCGAACATGCTGTCAGATTGACTTCGAGATATCGATTGTTTTTTATTTGATATTTATTATAATTTTTTTAATTTTTAAGCAACTGTGTGCTTTTCGGCAAAAGGGGCGGGGCTTAGGGCCGGGGGGGGAAAAACTGCACTTGAACCTCCATGTACACTCAACATTGCTTCCAAAAACATTTTGACAAAAATTTTTTCGAAAAATTTCAAAATAATTTAGCAAAAAGTAGATGTTTTTAGATTCCTTTTTTCAAGGCAAAGACGATGGACAATGTTATTCAACGAAAAAAATAATTCTTCAGGGTGAAAATCGAGGATATAAGTGTGAACTTATATCAGTTGATATCTCGGTGCATTTTTAAGCTAGCGCAAATCTGATAACACAGATCGACGCAGCTTAAAAATCCGCATCGAATGCACTATACTACATTGAGAAACGCTTAATACAAAAATTAGTTATGATCGTTTGAAAAATGATGCATTAGTGTATGTTGAGTTTCCATGTACACTCAACATTGCTTCCAAAAACATTTTGACAAAAATTTTTTCGAAAAATTTCAAAATAATTTAGCAAAAAGTAGATGTTTTTAGATTCCTTTTTTTCAAGGCAAAGACGATGGACAATGTTATTCAACGAAAAAAATAATTCTTCAGGGTGAAAATCGAGGATATAAGTGTGAACTTATATCAGTTGATATCTCGGTGCATTTTTAAGCTAGCGCAAATCTGATAACACAGATCGACGCAGCTTAAAAATCCGCATCGAATGCACTATACTACATTGAGAAACGCTTAATACAAAAATTAGTTATGATCGTTTGAAAAATGATGCATTAGTGTATGTTGAGTTTCCATGTACACTCAACATTGCTTCCAAAAACATTTTGACAAAAATGTTTTCGAAAAATTTCAAAATAATTTAGCAAAAAGTAGATGTTTTTAGATTCCTTTTTTCAAGGCAAAGACGATGGACAATGTTATTCAACGAAAAAATTAATTCTTCAGGGTGAAAATCGAGGATATAAGTGTGAACTTATATCAGTTGATATCTCGGTGCATTTTTAAGCTAGCGCAAATCTGATAACACAGATCGACGCAGCTTAAAAATCCGCATCGAATGCACTATACTACATTGAGAAACGCTTAATACAAAAATTAGTTATGATCGTTTGAAAAATGATGCATTAGTGTATGTTGAGTTTCCATGTAGGCTCTAGTGCAGTTTTTCCCCCCCCCCCCGCCTAAGCCCCGCCCCTTTTGCCAAACGGTGCATACTTTTTGTCAACCTGTATAATTTTAAACCGGCGGGAGACATACCTTTCAGAACGGGGGGTTTGGGGGGTTTACCCCCCATTCTCGGTGTTTAGTTTTGATTTACTTTTGATTAAATTTAATTATAATATTTTTATTATTCACGGTTATTAATATCATTCATAAAATCATTAATATCACATAACATATTTTCAAAAAGGTCTGAATTTATGTGTCTACGGCGCCACATAAATTCACACAAATAACCATCTAACATGTGAGTCTGTACCCCCCATAAACGCTTAAATTTGGCTTTCGCAATGTTCCAAACTCCCTCTATAGTATTAGTATGAGCTGCGGTTTCGGGGTCAACAAAATTATATGTATGGTTAACCGTCAGATGGGTGTATTGCTTGTTTAAAGATTCTAACCCCCCATAAGCGCGCCAGCAGTCTGATATTATAGTACTTCCAGGATTTATTGAGAACTCAATACATTCCTGGAGAGTAGCTCTACTTCTATCAGGCACTGCATACAAAAAACATTCCTTTGTCTCACGACATATCCCCCCAAACACCCATTGCTCTGGCTTAACCCTACCAACATTATATTTACGCTTAGATACAAGGGTCTCATCTATCTCTACAGTCATATTAGGGCCCCCTATTTTAACTGGATTTTTTAAAAGGGAGTGGGCACAGACCTCACGTAAAAAATTATTATAGTCTACTACAGTATGATTGGATCCTATTCCCAGCTCATCTTTGCAAAATTGAACTGTAGTATACTCCTTTGTCCAACAGTAGATGAAGAGTATGAAGTTAGCATACGATAAGTGAGAACCTATTTAATTTTAATTATTTACATCTTAAATGTGAAGCTATACCTTCTAAAAATGTTCTTTTTTTTAATTGCTGTTCTTTCCTACAGCTTTTTTTGGGGCATCTCCACCGTTCACGCTCTATTGAGAGCTTCATTTCAGATTGGCAGAGGCTACAGATCATAGCATCTGGTAACAACCCCTTTTCTTGCAAAAATCGAATTGCATTTTCTTTAGTTGCAACTTTATCTCTTAGAGCGAACATGCTGTCAGATTGACTTCGAGATATCGATTGTTTTTTATTTGATATTTATTATAATTTTTTTAATTTTTAAGCAACTGTGTGCTTTTCGGCAAAAGGGGCGGGGCTTAGGGCCGGGGGGGGAAAAACTGCACTTGAACCTCCATGTACACTCAACATTGCTTCCAAAAACATTTTGACAAAAATTTTTTCGAAAAATTTCAAAATAATTTAGCAAAAAGTAGATGTTTTTAGATTCCTTTTTTCAAGGCAAAGACGATGGACAATGTTATTCAACGAAAAAAATAATTCTTCAGGGTGAAAATCGAGGATATAAGTGTGAACTTATATCAGTTGATATCTCGGTGCATTTTTAAGCTAGCGCAAATCTGATAACACAGATCGACGCAGCTTAAAAATCCGCATCGAATGCACTATACTACATTGAGAAACGCTTAATACAAAAATTAGTTATGATCGTTTGAAAAATGATGCATTAGTGTATGTTGAGTTTCCATGTACACTCAACATTGCTTCCAAAAACATTTTGACAAAAATTTTTTCGAAAAATTTCAAAATAATTTAGCAAAAAGTAGATGTTTTTAGATTCCTTTTTTTCAAGGCAAAGACGATGGACAATGTTATTCAACGAAAAAAATAATTCTTCAGGGTGAAAATCGAGGATATAAGTGTGAACTTATATCAGTTGATATCTCGGTGCATTTTTAAGCTAGCGCAAATCTGATAACACAGATCGACGCAGCTTAAAAATCCGCATCGAATGCACTATACTACATTGAGAAACGCTTAATACAAAAATTAGTTATGATCGTTTGAAAAATGATGCATTAGTGTATGTTGAGTTTCCATGTACACTCAACATTGCTTCCAAAAACATTTTGACAAAAATGTTTTCGAAAAATTTCAAAATAATTTAGCAAAAAGTAGATGTTTTTAGATTCCTTTTTTCAAGGCAAAGACGATGGACAATGTTATTCAACGAAAAAATTAATTCTTCAGGGTGAAAATCGAGGATATAAGTGTGAACTTATATCAGTTGATATCTCGGTGCATTTTTAAGCTAGCGCAAATCTGATAACACAGATCGACGCAGCTTAAAAATCCGCATCGAATGCACTATACTACATTGAGAAACGCTTAATACAAAAATTAGTTATGATCGTTTGAAAAATGATGCATTAGTGTATGTTGAGTTTCCATGTACACTCAACATTGCTTCCAAAAACATTTTGACAAAAATTTTTTCGAAAAATTTCAAAATAATTTAGCAAAAAGTAGATGTTTTTAGATTCCTTTTTTCAAGGCAAAGACGATGGACAATGTTATTCAACGAAAAAATTAATTCTTCAGGGTGAAAATCGAGGATATAAGTGTGAACTTATATCAGTTGATATCTCGGTGCATTTTTAAGCTAGCGCAAATCTGATAACACAGATCGACGCAGCTTAAAAATCCGCATCGAATGCACTATACTACATTGAGAAACGCTTAATACAAAAATTAGTTATGATCGTTTGAAAAATGATGCATTAGTGTATGTTGAGTTTCCATGTAGGCTCTAGTGCAGTTTTTCCCCCCCCCCCGCCTAAGCCCCGCCCCTTTTGCCAAACGGTGCATACTTTTTGTCAACCTGTATAATTTTAAACCGGCGGGAGACATACCTTTCAGAACGGGGGGTTTGGGGGGTTTACCCCCCATTCTCGGTGTTTAGTTTTGATTTACTTTTGATTAAATTTAATTATAATATTTTTATTATTCACGGTTATTAATATCATTCATAAAATCATTAATATCACATAACATATTTTCAAAAAGGTCTGAATTTATGTGTCTACGGCGCCACATAAATTCACACAAATAACCATCTAACATGTGAGTCTGTACCCCCCATAAACGCTTAAATTTGGCTTTCGCAATGTTCCAAACTCCCTCTATAGTATTAGTATGAGCTGCGGTTTCGGGGTCAACAAAATTATATGTATGGTTAACCGTCAGATGGGTGTATTGCTTGTTTAAAGATTCTAACCCCCCATAAGCGCGCCAGCAGTCTGATATTATAGTACTTCCAGGATTTATTGAGAACTCAATACATTCCTGGAGAGTAGCTCTACTTCTATCAGGCACTGCATACAAAAAACATTCCTTTGTCTCACGACATATCCCCCCAAACACCCATTGCTCTGGCTTAACCCTACCAACATTATATTTACGCTTAGATACAAGGGTCTCATCTATCTCTACAGTCATATTAGGGCCCCCTATTTTAACTGGATTTTTTAAAAGGGAGTGGGCACAGACCTCACGTAAAAAATTATTATAGTCTACTACAGTATGATTGGATCCTATTCCCAGCTCATCTTTGCAAAATTGAACTGTAGTATACTCCTTTGTCCAACAGTAGATGAAGAGTATGAAGTTAGCATACGATAAGTGAGAACCTATTTAATTTTAATTATTTACATCTTAAATGTGAAGCTATACCTTCTAAAAATGTTCTTTTTTTTAATTGCTGTTCTTTCCTACAGCTTTTTTTGGGGCATCTCCACCGTTCACGCTCTATTGAGAGCTTCATTTCAGATTGGCAGAGGCTACAGATCATAGCATCTGGTAACAACCCCTTTTCTTGCAAAAATCGAATTGCATTTTCTTTAGTTGCAACTTTATCTCTTAGAGCGAACATGCTGTCAGATTGACTTCGAGATATCGATTGTTTTTTATTTGATATTTATTATAATTTTTTTAATTTTTAAGCAACTGTGTGCTTTTCGGCAAAAGGGGCGGGGCTTAGGGCCGGGGGGGGAAAAACTGCACTTGAACCTCCATGTACACTCAACATTGCTTCCAAAAACATTTTGACAAAAATTTTTTCGAAAAATTTCAAAATAATTTAGCAAAAAGTAGATGTTTTTAGATTCCTTTTTTCAAGGCAAAGACGATGGACAATGTTATTCAACGAAAAAAATAATTCTTCAGGGTGAAAATCGAGGATATAAGTGTGAACTTATATCAGTTGATATCTCGGTGCATTTTTAAGCTAGCGCAAATCTGATAACACAGATCGACGCAGCTTAAAAATCCGCATCGAATGCACTATACTACATTGAGAAACGCTTAATACAAAAATTAGTTATGATCGTTTGAAAAATGATGCATTAGTGTATGTTGAGTTTCCATGTACACTCAACATTGCTTCCAAAAACATTTTGACAAAAATTTTTTCGAAAAATTTCAAAATAATTTAGCAAAAAGTAGATGTTTTTAGATTCCTTTTTTTCAAGGCAAAGACGATGGACAATGTTATTCAACGAAAAAAATAATTCTTCAGGGTGAAAATCGAGGATATAAGTGTGAACTTATATCAGTTGATATCTCGGTGCATTTTTAAGCTAGCGCAAATCTGATAACACAGATCGACGCAGCTTAAAAATCCGCATCGAATGCACTATACTACATTGAGAAACGCTTAATACAAAAATTAGTTATGATCGTTTGAAAAATGATGCATTAGTGTATGTTGAGTTTCCATGTACACTCAACATTGCTTCCAAAAACATTTTGACAAAAATGTTTTCGAAAAATTTCAAAATAATTTAGCAAAAAGTAGATGTTTTTAGATTCCTTTTTTCAAGGCAAAGACGATGGACAATGTTATTCAACGAAAAAATTAATTCTTCAGGGTGAAAATCGAGGATATAAGTGTGAACTTATATCAGTTGATATCTCGGTGCATTTTTAAGCTAGCGCAAATCTGATAACACAGATCGACGCAGCTTAAAAATCCGCATCGAATGCACTATACTACATTGAGAAACGCTTAATACAAAAATTAGTTATGATCGTTTGAAAAATGATGCATTAGTGTATGTTGAGTTTCCATGTACACTCAACATTGCTTCCAAAAACATTTTGACAAAAATTTTTTCGAAAAATTTCAAAATAATTTAGCAAAAAGTAGATGTTTTTAGATTCCTTTTTTCAAGGCAAAGACGATGGACAATGTTATTCAACGAAAAAATTAATTCTTCAGGGTGAAAATCGAGGATATAAGTGTGAACTTATATCAGTTGATATCTCGGTGCATTTTTAAGCTAGCGCAAATCTGATAACACAGATCGACGCAGCTTAAAAATCCGCATCGAATGCACTATACTACATTGAGAAACGCTTAATACAAAAATTAGTTATGATCGTTTGAAAAATGATGCATTAGTGTATGTTGAGTTTCCATGTACACTCAACATTGCTTCCAAAAACATTTTGACAAAAATTTTTTCGAAAAATTTCAAAATAATTTAGCAAAAAGTAGATGTTTTTAGATTCCTTTTTTTCAAGGCAATGACGATGGACAATGTTATTCAACGAAAAAAATAATTCTTCAGGGTGAAAATCGAGGATATAAGTGTGAACTTATATCAGTTGATATCTCGGTGCATTTTTAAGCTAGCGCAAATCTGATAACACAGATCGACGCAGCTTAAAAATCCGCATCGAATGCACTATACTACATTGAGAAACGCTTAATACAAAAATTAGTTATGATCGTTTGAAAAATGATGCATTAGTGTATGTTGAGTTTCCATGTACACTCAACATTGCTTCCAAAAACATTTTGACAAAAATTTTTTCGAAAAATTTCAAAATAATTTAGCAAAAAGTAGATGTTTTTAGATTCCTTTTTTCAAGGCAAAGACGATGGACAATGTTATTCAACGAAAAAATTAATTCTTCAGGGTGAAAATCGAGGATATAAGTGTGAACTTATATCAGTTGATATCTCGGTGCATTTTTAAGCTAGCGCAAATCTGATAACACAGATCGACGCAGCTTAAAAATCCGCATCGAATGCACTATACTACATTGAGAAACGCTTAATACAAAAATTAGTTATGATCGTTTGAAAAATGATGCATTAGTGTATGTTGAGTTTCCATGTACACTCAACATTGCTTCCAAAAACATTTTGACAAAAATTTTTTCGAAAAATTTCAAAATAATTTAGCAAAAAGTAGATGTTTTTAGATTCCTTTTTTCAAGGCAAAGACGATGGACAATGTTATTCAACGAAAAAAATAATTCTTCAGGGTGAAAATCGAGGATATAAGTGTGAACTTATATCAGTTGATATCTCGGTGCATTTTTAAGCTAGCGCAAATCTGATAACACAGATCGACGCAGCTTAAAAATCCGCATCGAGTGCACTATACTACATTGAGAAACGCTTAATACAAAAATTAGTTATGATCGTTTGAAAAATGATGCATTAGTGTATGTTGAGTTTCCATGTACACTCAACATTGCTTCCAAAAACATTTTGACAAAAATTTTTTCGAAAAATTTCAAAATAATTTAGCAAAAAGTAGATGTTTTTAGATTCCTTTTTTCAAGGCAAAGACGATGGACAATGTTATTCAACGAAAAAATTAATTCTTCAGGGTGAACATCGAGGATATAAGTGTGAACTTATATCAGTTGATATCTCGGTGCATTTTTAAGCTAGCGCAAATCTGATAACACAGATCGACGCAGCTTAAAAATCCGTATCGAATGCACTATACTACATTGAGAAACGCTTAATACAAAAATTAGTTATGATCGTTTGAAAAATGATGCATTAGTGTATGTTGAGTTTCCATGTACACTCAACATTGCTTCCAAAAACATTTTGACAAAAATTTTTTCGAAAAATTTCAAAATAATTTAGCAAAAAGTAGATGTTTTTAGATTCCTTTTTTCAAGGCAAAGACGATGGACAATGTTATTCAACGAAAAAAATAATTCTTCAGGGTGAAAATCGAGGATATAAGTGTGAACTTATATCAGTTGATATCTCGGTGCATTTTTAAGCTAGCGCAAATCTGATAACACAGATCGACGCAGCTTAAAAATCCGCATCGAATGCACTATACTACATTGAGAAACGCTTAATGCAAAAATTAGTTATGATCGTTTGAAAAATGATGCATTAGTGTATGTTGAGTTTCCATGTACACTCAACATTGCTTCCAAAAACATTTTGACAAAAATTTTTTCGAAAAATTTCAAAATAATTTAGCAAAAAGTAGATGTTTTTAGATTCCTTTTTTCAAGGCAAAGACGATGGACAATGTTATTCAACGAAAAAAATAATTCTTCAGGGTGAAAATCAAGGATATAAGTGTGAAAGTAGAGAGCCGTGCAAAATTTACTAACCACGCCCCCAAACAGCTGTCAAAAACATACTTTTGGGGGCGTCAGCTGCTAAAAACATACTTTTGGGGCGCGTCAGCTGTCAAAAACATATTTTTGAGCGTCAGCTGTTAAAATCATATTTTAGGATCATGGTTCATGGATTTTCCTTTTTTAAATATAAAAGTCATGATTTAAAGCATGATTTTTTTTTTTTTTGATTTTTTTTTTAAATTTTTTTTTTTTTTAAAATCAAATTTAAATATGCTTTTTCAAATGTATGTATATATTTTCAATTATTTTTAAATATATTAAGTAAAAATAAAAATCTTAATTTTAAATATTTAAATTATATTTAAATTTTATATATATATAAATTTTATTTAAACTTTAATTATTTAAATTATATTTAAATTTTATATATATAAATTATATTTAAACTTTAAATTTTATATATAAATTATATTTAAATTTTAAATATATAAATTTGTTTTTAAATTTTATTTATTTCTTTATTATATTTATTAATAATGTTTGTTTACTTATTTTGTTTATTTTTTATTGTATTGTGTTTGTATTGTTTTTATTTTAAAGATCAATAAAATTTTTGCATGTAGATAATTTTGTTCACCGTACTTGTTATGGGTAATTCAATGGAACACATATCGAAAGTTAATTCGATACGAACGATATGAAATACCAAAATTTAATGGAACACATATCGAAGGTTAATTCGATAAGAACGATATGAAATACCAAAATTTAATGGAACACATATCGAAGGTTAATTCGATAAGAACGACATTAAATTATTAATTTTTGAAATTGCGAATTGTTATTAATTATATTTATTCTAACAAGTAAAGGTTTCAAATTATAATAAAAGATTAGTTTTAAACTTTATTTTACTAATATAACAATACAATAACTCTATAGAGCACACATTGAAGGTAAATACAATAAGATTAACAAACAGTTGCGCTGACCTCAACGCCACGCATATCGATGGTTAATAAACAGTAATAACTGCACTGTGGGGGTTTAAATATAGTATAATCATTTTAACATTTCAAAAGTTTTAGTTTCGTAATATAATCATTGGTAAATATTAAAGAATGAAATATTTTTCACATATAAAACGTTGGCAGTCATATGTTTTGTGGTACAATATGGGTGTAAAAGTATACTATGAATAATATATGAGCTATTAAGCAAAGTTTAAAAAGCCTAAATGTTTTACAGAGATGGCTGTTGTTTATGGCACAAACGGTAAACAATAATGTTTAAAGAGATGTAAAAACTAATTAATATGCAGATTGTTTACAGGTTCAGAGTGCGCCAACTGCTGGCAACTGTCGATAAGATGAGTATATCTGCATAAATATGCTGTAAAATCTAATTAATAAGAGAATTTCATCAGCAAACTTGATTGTAACACAATGGGTTGTACTTTACAAAAATCTTTGTATAAAAGGTTGGCAATTTTGCTACATTTACATTTCAGCTCTGCCAACTATCCGAGGATCCGACGTTTCACCATCTCCTGCCACTCTTTGCCAATCGCCATAGACTGCTCCTCTCTGCAAGTTTGCCTTATATTTTAGAAAGTTGGATCTTTAGCGGAAATGAAGCGTGCTGTACTTGCTGATGTGACAAATGTGGTGCGCAAATCGCCTGAACCTGAAGTACCACGACCACCCACACCAGCACCAAATTTTACAAGTTTTGGTATGAACCTTAACTTGTATTTTTTAAATCTTTAATTTAGATTCACCAATAAAGCAGATGGAGATTCTGAGAGAGAGCACTCCACCAAGGAGTGTATTAATGAGACCAATTTGTCTCTGCAAAACTTGTAGGGAATCATTGCAGGTTATAGACGAGTATCACTGTTTCAGCCTCTGTATAAAGTGTAGAGGAAGGAATGATGCGTTGGGTCTTTTGAAGGAATTTCGTCACTATAAGCCCGAAAAGTTCTCTATTAATGTAAGCTTGCATATTTATTTATTTTCAATTTTATCATTTTTTAGATGCGCTCTTATAACACCATGACGTGCAAGCAATTGTTGAACAATATGGGCTATATTGTTATATATGCAGATGAGGCTACTATAAAGACTTTTGGTTATAAGCAGAATGTATTCTACTTTAAACTAAGTCCAGAAGCACTCAACCTGAACATGTTTATCCGCTTTGATCCTTCATTTTGACTACAACAAGCACAAATAGTACAATTGGCGTTTTATTCTTGTTTTGTTATGTGGCATTTTTATATTCTCAGCCGTAACATTTTTTTTTTTTCCAGCTCTTGCGAATATCCATCAATGGCTCATCAATTGAGGACAAATGATCAACCAACTGGTAAGAATTTGAAAATTTGAATAGTCTACATTTTTTTTTTTTCCAGGTTGAATTGTTGTTGTTTGTATTTTGCTGGTTTTTTATTGTTACATTATGCGATATATCAAATAAATCATTTATTATAATTACAATTGTTTATAACATTGAAAAATTATACATTTAAATTTTCTGCATCTATCCATTCATTAAAGTTGTCGGGATATCCACTCCATTTTACAAAAACTTGACGTTTACCGCTTCGAGTACGCTCTTTTAAAACTTTTTCTATATAGTACTTGTTGCTTTTATTAGTAGCCAAGACAAGTTCAGGTTCGTAGAATATTCCCTTTATACGTTCACCATTATAATCTACAAGTTTATACACGGTTGGGTTTCCTGTTACAACCTCATCAATTGTGAATAGCTCCATTGTATATCCAGACTCGTAGCTTTTTTCAAAAGTACGCCTATTTTTGCTTATGCGAACAGTATCACCAATTTTAAAGCGGCTTTTAACAGCTGGTGCATATTCTTCAATGAATATATTTGCTTTAACATCAATGGGCCGCATTTTTATAGAGCGGTTATAAGATTTGTTTATTCCTTCAACCAAATCATCTAGGATATCAATCCAACGATGATTATTCTTGTAATAGAGATATTTCATCATGCGTGTTTTTAAAGTTCTATTTGCTCGCTCCACCATTGCAGCCTTTTGTGGTGAACTTGTAGATCCGTGCAGTATGGCAAACTTTTTGAATAGTTTTTCACAATGACTATTATAAAACTCTGTGCCATTATCAGTAATCAACTGAATTGGTATAAAATTCTTGAATAAACTTTCAAATGCACTAGCAACCTCTATACCACCTTTAGTTTTCAAAGGCCTAACATATAACATGCGTGTATAAACATCAATCATGGTCAACATGTAAGCATAGCCGTCGTTTAATTTTTTATATTTTTGCATATCAACCAAATCTGCTTGCACTGTTAGAAATCGACCACATCCTCTAGTCTTTCTAGTCTGCATACGCATTCTGGTTGGTTTATGCCGTGTAAAAGTTTCAGAATCTTGCAAAAAATCATCAACTTGTACCTTTGAAATGCCATGTTTTCGTGCTTGCGATAATAAATTCTTGGCTGATGTAAATGAAGTTGGGTGTTTTATATCGTAATAAATGCTCGCCAAAATATCATTTCCATAATCTAATGTAGAATCTTTTACGACCTTGGCCATTCTGTGAGTCTCCTTCTTGTGGTGTGTAATATGATTCGGCGGCAGTATCAAAAGTCTTTGACCTTTTACTTTTGAGTGTACGAACCGGTGATGGTGAATATCGAATAACAGCTTTACGATGACGAGGCGTTCTAGGTAATATAGTAGAGTCCAAGTCTGTAACAGCCGGTTCAGCTCTATTTACAACGTCAACTGAATCATTGTCAGCCGACTCTCTTCTAGTTTGTTTCTTGTTAGAACTAGGTACGCCTTTACTGGCTAAAAACTTTGACAAGACTGAAAATCCATTGGGCTCCGTTTTTGTTTTATCCAGTACAAAATCTAAAATTTTTGTAATATTCGTGTTTGGTACAGCCTCATTATTAATCACAAGTTGATTACTCTTGTTTGTGCGCACCTCTGGAAATTTCTCCCACAAATTGTTATACTTTCTTGGCAACTTGTATTCTGGCAATAGAGGTGGATCAGCATTTTCCACTTGTACTGATATGGGCGCATCTATACTTTCTCTATAGTTTTTGAGACGAGCAATCAAGTCTTCGTATAGTTCAGCCTTTTTATAGTCGGGTATAGCTTTATTTTCTCGTAAAAGCTTGAGCTCTGCATCAAACTTGTCTATATTAATTGTTTTCTCGTCGACAGGAATTAGTCGATATTTATGGTTAAGCTTCATGATTTAAAACCAAAATAGGCAATACCACATGTAACTATTGTTTTCAATTGTTTGTGTGAAAGCGTTGCCAATAATGATTTAGCCTTTTCCGGTGTGCGTATCAAAGCTATTTGACGTAATAATGAAGATATGGGCAAGAGGGTTTTATATTCCTTGTTAGTTAAAAGAAAATTATTATTTTTCACAATATTAAATACAATTTCAACAATAATTTCAATTTGTGCAAAAGAAAATGAGGAAACAGAACAAGGAGTTTTGGCGCAAGAAGACAAAAAGTTGAAATTTGACAAAATACGACCACTCATTGAACAAGCACTTTAAACACTAAACACATTTCTGGCAACATAAACAATAGGGTTCTCCGCTGTTATATCAGATAGTATACGCTGCTTCTCACTTGTTAAAGGATGATTGTCAATCAGTAAATGACTATAGGGAGTAGACATTGCATCATCATACGCCTCTAGAGCATTTTTGAAACGTGGCCCAAATAATTGCTGCAGACAATTACGTATTTGTAATATATCTGAATGACTTTTCATCAGTATTATATATGTACTATTGATTCGACTGGTCCTGTCCAGTTGAAATGCCGCTTGCACAAGATTAAACACTGCCAAATTCCAGTGATGAGCCCATACTGTAAAAATGTTGTTGAGTAATTCCTTTGCTGCTTTATTCGATGAAAAAAAGTTCATCAAATCATCCAGCACTAGTATAGTATTTACTCCCTTTTGTTCTTTTATCAAATCAGGATCAGGAGGCCCTTGAATAATTATTAAACGCTCATCATTTATTGGTACACCTGACGATGACCCACATTGACTAAACCAGAATATTCTATCAATGGGGACGTTGAAAAACTTTTCAGTATTTTCACATATGTGCTTTATGAGGGTTGTTTTACCGCATTGGGTAGCACCTATTACAGTTGTCTGACTGGGTAGTTTGAAGCTGAAAACCATAATCAACCACTCGTAAATGTACCTAAAATGCAAATGATTTCATTTGCAATAGTGTACACGTATCAAGTGGTGGTTTGTCATGGATGATTTTTACATTACTCTTCCATCATCAGTTGACTCTGAAAAAAGTAATACATCATCAGTGTTTCTTACCAGATTACCTGAAACACTAAGGCTACGCAATAATAGATATTGCATTGGGCTGACAGACATCATTTTTCCTTGTTCTATATTAAATGTTCAAAAAGATTTATCTTATACACTACGTTTTTCCAATAGAAAATTTATTCTACACTTGCCTAAAGGCAACTATGCAAATGGTGATGAAATAATACGCGGAATCAATGCTGGAAGAGAATCATTTATCGCCAACAATACAAAGCCTCTTGGAGCTGAGGAAGAAGCACGTATAAAAAGTTTAATAGATAAAGATGAAGATGTAAAAAAGTGGTATAATAATCGACAGGCTGAGGCTAAGCTAGTGGAGGAAATGCTCGCAGATGCCACATTTCAGTTTAACAAAACATTGCAGCGCATAGAGTTTGTAACAAGCAAGCGACTATTAATGAATGCAACGCTTGGTGATGATTTTGCATATTTTCTTGGTTTTGAAAATAAAAACATCAACGATACAATAATAGCCAGGCGTCCCATTGATTTTTCAAATAACATTAATACAATGTATATATATTGTGATATTGTAGAATATTCCATTCTTGGTAATGTGAAAGCTAATTTACTTGCATGTTTGCCTGTACCACCTCCTACTGAATTTGGTAAAATGATTGCCAAAACATTTAATCCTATTCGTTATGTACCAATCACTAGACAAACACTCGATACCATACGTATTGAAATTTTAGATGAATTTGGTCGTCCTATGCAATTTAATTATGGTTCTACAGTTGTTACATTGCATGTTAAAAATATGAAATAAACGTTTTATTCAACAGTTATACAATACCACATTTTTATTTTCGAAGGTTTAAAAGATAGTTTAGGGCAGTTTTGTTTGTCGCTCGGCTCGTGTTGTGAATGTTCTCCGTCACTATTGCTGCGGCATCTTTTTGATTGGGTTGAATGTACAAACTCCTCAGCTTTTTCAAAGGGTTTGCTGGTATCATTTCCATCACCATCTTCACCATTCGTTCCATTATTATTATGAATACGCCGAATATGACGCTCACAATTGAATCTTGTTCCAAAAGTTTCACTACAATGAGGGCACAAACGTCTACGAACACCATCCAAATGTCCATATTTTTGAATAAAGTCAGCATTGCTGATATAATTGTTACATATGGGTTGAATCCCTGCATGCCTTTTCAAAACGTGATCACTAAAATGCTTGGTTGAAGAAAATATTTCCTTGCATGTACCACAATATTTGTTACATAAAAGTTCCATTAGAGGAAAATGAAAAACGACCACACGCAATCAACCCACTTTTATATAATGAGCAATAATATGACTAGTGTTGTACAAAAGCCCAATCCCAATGCTATACCTTTAATAAATGGCACTGAAATACATTTCAACATTCTCCTGTATAAAGGCGCTGGTTTAGATTGCTCCAACGTGTATTTGACACATAATTCACAGTGACAAGGAATATTCATAACTGACCACGTAATGTAGCAGGTTATTAATGACAAATTTCTTATATAGTAGCCAATTTATAGTCGAATACTTTATGCATAAACGCTTTAATAAAGACATCATCATTTTTCAATAGTTTAAAAAATGAACAAATGCTTTCAAATGAATTACCAGCCGACAACATTAGTATTACAAATACCACATAGCCACCACAAGTGTATTCAATTAAACGTTGTGGTTTGCAAGTATTAATTTTTACCTTTTTATATTTGGCCAGATAATTTTGAATGTACTTGTTCATTTTATATCCCAAGCTACAGAAAAAATAGGCTTGCTTGTTACGGACAAAGATGACCTGCCAATGTGTGCCTGGTTTATCATGTGTGTCAGTATTTACGACAAGTGCAAAGTTTTTACGACGCGTTTTGGGTAGAGTATCAGCGCTATATACACCGAGGAATAGTTTCCGAGTGCTGGGGACAGATTGCAATAGTGATACTATTTCAGACGAATACATTTTAGTAGAATGATCTAGTGTAACTTTTGTATTGCGCGCGTGCGGTTCGATATGCCGCACCTCCTTTTGGATGTCAACTCTATTCAATGGACAACACTTTTAAATCAACAAATGGGTGGCGCCCCATTTAGCGGAATGATGTTTCAACGTGGAATGCAGAGGGGTCATGGTTTGGGTGGTATTTTGGCAACTTTGGCATCATTTCTACCACGCATCATTCAATCACCTATAGCCCAAAATCTCATCAATGCCGGAAGAAACGCCTTATCCAGTGCTGTAAGCAATAGTCCAGTTGTAAATTCACCTCTTGGCGGACAGTTGCTGAAAACTGGTAATGAAATTGTCGATGGGGTGCTGAAAGGCGATAATATCAAGGAAACTCTTAAAACAGCCGGCCGGCAAGCTATACGAGATCTTACCGGCTTGGGCAAACGGCGACGACGCAAAACCACAAAACCTCATAAGCGGTTGTGCATCACTCGTGAGCGGTCGTTTCACATTTAAATGGCTAAATTGATAGATTCAAAATCAGCACAAGCCCTTTTACCTAATATCAACTATGGTGAAATACCTGCGTCGGCATTAGGTGTTGAATCCACTCGTACTGTACAAGTCCCTTTGAAAAATACTTTTCTTCCTCAAGGACCATGGGAATTTGTTATAGCTCAAAATTCCAAATCATTCCTCAATCTGAGAAGATGTTGGTTGAATGTAAAATTTAAAATTGTAACCACAAACGGTGATCCAGTACCAGACAACCTTGTTTTTGCACCATGTCAACAATTTGCTGCCAGTTTAATACATTCGTATCATTTGAAAATTGGTGATGTTAGCGTGTATGACTCTACCGTGAATCATGCCTATAAAACATATATCGAGAATATTTTAATGTATAGCAACGATGTTAAAGAGAGCAAACTTGCCATATCAGGCTATTATGCTGATAGATATATAGATAATGCATCCAGTGCTGGATTTAGAACGCGTCAAGCGCTTGTAAAAAATGGCATATTGTGTGAGATGGCTGCTCCCGTCAGTATCGACCTATTTAATCAAGAGCGACTGTTTGTAAACTATTCAAAAATGGAGCTAACTGCATATCCAAACCGTGATAACTTTTTAATTGACACTCTAGGCTGGAATAATGAAAACAAGGATACTACATTAAAGGAGGAGTTTCCAAATTTGAAAGTAGATATCAGCGATGTACATTTGCTCATTCAAGAGTTTGATCTAAACGCTGGATTAGCTATGGCTATAGAAGATAAACTCGCAAAGGATCGAATACACTACCCCATGACATCAGTGAAAATGCGCTCTTATTTCATAGAAGGAGGCCGCTTGGATTCACCTAATAATATATTATTCACGTCTCATACACCAAAACGTGTTGTAGTAGGTCTTGTCGGCGCACACGCTTATAATGGTACTTTTAAACATTCGCCATTCAACTTTAAACCGTTTGATTTGAAAAATATATACTTGACGCTCAACAATAGGGTAATACCTACCCGTCCTTATAATTTAGAATGGCGATCTTCCTATGCCACAGCATATATTGACATGCTGGAAGGTTTGGGACTTGGTCGTACAGATTCATCCAATGGTATTACACCAGCAATGTATAAAGCTGGTTTCACATTTTTTGTATTTGATATTTCTCCTACTGTGCATTCGTCAGAGTTATTTGATGTTATACGACAAGGTAATGTAGCCTTGAAATTGGAATTTGGTCAACAAACGCCGCAAGAGGGCTTATATGCAATTGTTTATGCAGAGTATGACTCTATTCTTTCAATTGACAACAATCGTGCTCCATATATTGATACCAGTTTGTAATGTATGTAATAAATTCTTTAAAAGATTTAAGAATAAAATTTATTAATACAACTATTTTTAAAAATAAATACATGTACAATGATAAAATTTTATAAATACAAATATATACAAGATAAAAATTTATAAATTCAAATATATTATTCACAATAACCGTAGGGTAAAGTACTATAATCTTGTAGATAACAAAGTTTATCCATTACGACTCTAGTACTTTTTGTCATATCCATTGTGGATATGGCACCGAGTTGCCTCTTTAACAAGGTTGTATTGGTTTTTAAAACCAATTTCTCTCCATCCATAACGAGACCGCGAACCAGTCGCTCCATACTTTCAAAGTTTACCACTGACGCTGCCGTGTGGTCCAACGTCTGTAAATTATAAAATTATTTGAAAAGTCAAAGCTCGTACTTACCACTCCCTTTGCCTTTGTTACATATTTTACATCACCAGCTGCATTTACAAGTTTATAACTATAAACTTTTGCCGCTGGTGACACAAACTTGGTCATTGACCAACCATCGGGTATTTCAGAGGTTAGTTTACCTAACCATTCACCCTTCATATCCTCAATTGGATCTGGCTCATCCAGGCACCTTTGATAAATTAGTGAATCCGTGTCTAAATAATGTAAGTTTAAATTGAATACAAAGTATAACATTACCTGTATACACCAAATTCTTTCCAATTTTCTCCATTGCCTTATACAATAGTAGCCTTGCATGAGCGGTTGTATAGGCCGCAATAGCTACATTTGTAAAAGGCGGTGGTGCCAAATGTGAATCCTCTGGTACTGTTGTGCAGTACGCAACATTATCCACAATTTTGAACCCAGTGAGTTCCCTTGCAGGATCAGTAATGATCCTACCAATTTCTGGGTCCTCAACACCAATAATCTTGGTTTGGGCTTTATCAGGTCTTTGACCCATTTTACCCCAGACACTATAAGCAAATTTGTAATGTATTGTTTTAAAAAGTTTACAAACCTATTTAGCTGCAGTTTGGCAATGCTACGCATGGCAGCATTCTTCTCAATTTTATTGCTCTCCAGAGCAACACCAGTGTTCTCCTCGTGCTCTTGGAGATAAATCACCTGTAAAATTCTATTTAATGTGATACTTTTGTTAAAACATACCTTTTCTTCCTCTGTCATGTTTGGCTTTGGCCAGCCCGACGCCTCTTGTTTAATTTTTATGTACTTTTGTACAAACTCTTTAAACAGGCCGCCTTGTTGCCATTCTTCCCAGTGCCACACCTCATGCACATTAAGCACTTTATAGCCACGTTGTATGGCACACTCGAGCTCAACATGTGTCACGGTTAGATGCAGCTTTCGAGCATTTACATCATTTTGGTGCTCACATGCTACATTTCTACTCTTGACTGCACAAGTGCGGCAGTTTGTAAAAATTAATTTACCGCCAATACGTGTGCCTAATACAGGGTACAGCAAATTTGTGGGTGCAAGCACGTCACATTTTACTAGCCCCTTGTATGGGCAACATGTCTCAAAGCTTTTGAAACCCTCAGTAATAACTTTGGGATTACCTACAGGGTAATAGGCATCAAAGGCTGTGACATATGGATATAGTGAACAAAAGTCCACATACTCGAGCGAGTATCTATCCGAAGCTTGTGCCAAAAGCTTATATGTCTGGGTGCGGCCACCGGTAAAGGCATCTCTAGGTGCCAAGCGTGTAACAACATTTGTTTCACGCATAAATTTCGCCATTTCTTCATTGGCCGAAATTTGAGCATTAATTTCGTGCTCCCACACTGTGGTAACACTAATGCCTTGGCTTTGAATTGCTTCAAGCCTTTTCATGGTTTTATCATAAACCTAAATTTTAAAAATTAAAATGATTAAAAAAGTCACAATTACCTCTTCCATTGTTTCACCATTTCTGCCTGGTGCTATAGCGCTCTTGTTGGTGCACTGGGGGCAACCATGGTAAATACAACCATTAATCTACAAAAATTTGCACTTTTTACATTTATTACAAATTACTCACCTCATAGCCATGATTGGCAACGGGGTCATAAGCATCGAGTAGATAGCGATGGCCATCTACTCTCACTGCAAATTCGCCACCATTAAGCTTATGCATTAATGGGCGGCCCAATCCTTGTTCTAGCCATTTTATATACTTTATGGCTATTATACTCTGCTTTTGACCGGCATAATAACCAGTCTCGGGCAGAATACCCACTTGGTTCTCTTTAATGTGGTTCATTTTCAACTGTAATATAATAGTTTTGAAAATGCTTGTATTTTAAAAAACTTGCCTGGAATAAAGAGAAACTGGCAAATGTCATACATTGTATGACAGGGTTCCAGCCAGTGGTGGCGGTTGCCAACTTCATGTAAACTTTCATACAGTTGGTTAAAATACGGACATCTGTCCTACAATATTCCAAAAGCTCTTCATCAAAATCAAACGCTCTTTGATTACGCTCTTCATACCAAATATCGAATGAAGCTAGGTCTTCTGCTTTCATTCTAGCAGTACAATAGTACTGTTTTGGTGGTAAAGATGGCAACACTTTGCCATAATTTATTGGGTGATTATAGAGGTAAGGAAACTGTCCTTTACTCATATCAGGTACACCAAATGCCTTGGGTAACGCTGATAGGGGTAAAGGCACTAATAAATAACTATCTTTAAAATATAAATGATTAAATTTTTGACCTCTTAAAGGCTTGACAACCATGCTTATAATCTTGGTCCCATTTAAAATTGGATCAGGATATATACCACGGTTTATCAGCCTAGACACCAAGAAATGTATGTCAAAGCGTGAACCATTATGCGCAATCAAAATTGCATTATCATTCTCAACAGAGTTGAGTAACCAATCAAGGAAACGATCTGTTACAGACCATTCACTATCACCTTGTTGATACCCAAAATGGCCCTCCTTGGTTGTGCATTTTTCACATGAGTTGGCATCTATACAACTTTCACAAAATTTATTATACACAACCATATTGGGCCATTGTTCATCTGCATATTCATGAACATTTGTACCGCTTTTTAACACAACCGTTTCAAAGTCATAGAAAATAATCTTAAACAAGTAAGCATTACACTTGTAAAGATGTAAAATACAAACCTTGTATTTCTCTTGCCTCTTTTTTAACTGATCCTTCTTCTTGTCGTTAGGTGGTACCCAACAACAAGAATGATCTTCAGGCTTTGTTTGCCCACACTTTTTGCAAAATTTCTCATTGCAATTGTGCGGTCTATCAGCACGCACCCTGTGATAATGATCACAGTTTTCACATGTCTGAATTTAGTCTTGTTAAATTTTATATATATTTTTTAAATTACCTTAAACATTCGACATGTTTTTCTAATATGCCTGTCAAAGCATTGACGAGTTTTAAACAAAACTCTACAACTATCACATCTTATGCTACTTTCAACCACATTTTCCATCGAATTACATTTTAAGGTGTGGCATTTCTTACACTTGGCTTTACATCTATGCATCACTGTTTTGTAAGATAATTTACAGTGTTGGCATATAATACCATCAAAAATCTGTGATCTACTACAAGTTGTAATACAGTCATAATGATTATTTCGGTAGCCTAGTGTTACCACTTTGCTAGCCGTTTCATTAAAGATACGCTGAATAGCGTACATACGCTGTCCAGGTGGCCTAGCGTATACTACAAACTTATAGTCTGTATTACAACTTGCAATAATATTTAAATGGTTCAAATTATAATTTGGTAAATGTACAGAAATACCACATCTATTCAATAAATTGATATGATGTGGTTGATTTGGCAACAAGATGTAGTTGCGACGAAGATTTTGAATCCTCCGCTTCTCAACAACATCTTCTGCTGCCTCTTCATCGGCTCTCCACATTCCCACAACTGCTGCTCTAGCCAGGCAATGAGTGTCAGTGTTTTCAATTGTGCCAGGTATTTTGAGTTCGGCATCAAAATAGAAACCAACTCTACCTTCACCAGGCATCAGGCTTGGCTGCACTGGTCTCTCATCAAACACATACATTTCAATATTCATTGCCTGGCTAATTACAGCCTCTCGCTTTGATTGCTGCACCTTGCTGATGGCATTCATGATGGCAACGCCATCCAAATGCTCCCTTCTACGGAAATCCATAAATATGGATCCCTTTTCAAAGGATGGGTGCTCTATTGATAGACAAAATAGCGCTTTTTGTTTATCTGGCACACCACTTTCAGCAAGGCACCGATCAAGAAACTCATTAAATAGCCGCGGCATGACAACATGCATTGGCTCATTAATGGCTTCCAAATGTGGGAACGTGAGCGATCTAACGACCACGTTGGTGAACCGACCAGTGCGTTTTATGCGTCGGTGTGACCACTATAATACACACTTTTTATAATGGTTATACGCTTTTAGTTTAAATATAAATAATTTTTGTTTATAACTTTTAATAATATTACTTTTCTTTAAATTATTTTTATTAATGTTTAAAAATAAATGGCATTTGATTTTTAAATATAAAGTTTTTTTTTTCAACTTTGAAAAAACTTTTATAAACATTTGTTAATGTTAAAAAATAAATGAAAAGGTCAAGATTGTGTTTTATTATTTTACTAGTTCAAAATGTTTGAAATATTTATAATTTGTAAGAATTCAAAATTGGTTGAAAGAAAGATAGATGAGGAAAGATAGATAGATAGTGAGATGAAATGTAAAGATTTTAAAATGAATGCTGTTCAAAAGAATGAATATGTAAATTTCAAAATACTTGCAATTTGTTTGATAAAAGATATAGATTGAGATGAAATGTAAAGATGAGAGAGAGAGAATTTTATGAATGCAATTGAAAAAGAGAAATAAATTTCAAAATGTTTTCAAAATATGCAACTGGAGCAAGAGAAAATTTCATGTTTCAAAAGATATATTATGAAATGATATGTAAATAAAAGATCGCACCTCTATTTTACAGACATCGTTGAAAGCCGCTCCATATCCGACTTGCCCTCCACTGGTTGATGGGGTAGCGGGATCCCATTCTCTTAAAAAGAAAAAACTAATTGTTATAATTTTTAATATCGCTTACTCATCACTGTCATCCAAGGTTATTACTTCAATAACCCTTGATGATGAGGGCCCACTGTTAAAAGTGGGTGATGTGGGCTCACAGAGCTCGATCCCACCAGCCTCGGTAAACTTTATACGTTTACTAAAAAACAAAATATATATAAAGATTCAAAATATTGTTAAATTACCTGAGCTGATTAATCTCTTCATAATCAAATCCTAGCTCTTCACATAAACGTTTATAACTGAAAAAAGAAAAAGTTTACAAACAAATAATCAAAAAGACACAACCTATTAGCAGCCATTGTACCTTGATATAATGAATATATCAGTCTACACATTGCTGTTGGCATTGTAATTTGTTATGTAACATGGATTTGGGTACAGCTGTCAAAACTAGCAGTTGCGATAAACTTTAAAATAAATAAGCTTATTGAATACATCTGTTTTTATTGTCCCCGTCGGATTAATTTTTGTTATTAGTTCTTATTAAATTAACTTTATGCGTTTCATTGAGGTCAGCGCAACTGTTTGTTAATCTTATTGTATTTACCTTCAATGTGTGCTCTATTTAGTTATTGTATCGTTATATTAGTAAAATAAAGTTTAAAACTAATCTTTTATTATAATTTGAAACTTTTACTTGTTAGAATAAATATAATTAATAACAATTTGTAATTTCAAAAATTAATAATTTAATGTCATTCTTATCGAATTAACCTTCGATATGTGTTCCATTAAATTTTGGTATTTTATATCGTTCTTATCGAATTAACCTTCGATATGTGTTCCATTAAATTTTGTATTTCATATCGTTCTTATCGAATTAACCTTCGATATGTGTTCCATTGAACTACCCGTAACAAGTACGGTGAACAAAACGATATACATGCAAAAATTTTACTGTTCTTTAAAATAAAAACAATACAAACACAATACAATAAAAAATAAACAAAATAAGTAAACAAACATTATTAATAAATTTAATAAATAAATAAAATTTAAAAAACAAATTTACATATTTAAATATTTAAAATTTATAATTTTTATTTTTACTTAATATATTTAAAAATAATTAAAACTATATACATACATTTGAATAAACAAATTTAAAATTTGATTTAAAAAAAAAAAAAAAAAAAAAAAAAAAATCATGCTTTAAATCATGATTTTTAAATTTAAAAAAGGAAAATCCATGAACCATGATCCCAAAATATGATTTTAACAGCTGACGCTCAAAAATATGTTTTTGACAGCTGACGCGCCCCAAAAGTATGTTTTTAGCAGCTGACGCCCCCAAAAGTATGTTTTTGACAGCTGTTTGGGGGCGTGGTTAGTAAATTTTGCACGGCTCTCTACTTGTGAACTTATATCAGTTGATATCTCGGTGCATTTTTAAGCTAGCACAAATCTGATAACACAGATCGACGCAGCTTAAAAATCCGCATCGAATGCACTATACTACATTGAGAAACGCTTAATACAAAAATTAGTTATGATCGTTTGAAAAATGATGCATTAGTGTATGTTGAGTTTCCATGTACACTCAACATTGCTTCCAAAAACATTTTGACAAAAATTTTTTCGAAAAATTTCAAAATAATTTAGCAAAAAGTAGATGTTTTTAGATTCCTTTTTTCAAGGCAAAGACGATGGACAATGTTATTCAACGAAAAAATTAATTCTTCAGGGTGAAAATCGAGGATATAAGTGTGAACTTATATCAGTTGATATCTCGGTGCATTTTTAAGCTAGCGCAAATCTGATAACACAGATCGACGCAGCTTAAAAATCCGCATCGAATGCACTATACTACATTGAGAAACGCTTAATACAAAAATTAGTTATGATCGTTTGAAAAATGATGCATTAGTGTATGTTGAGTTTCCATGTACACTCAACATTGCTTCCAAAAACATTTTGACAAAAATTTTTTCGAAAAATTTCAAAATAATTTAGCAAAAAGTAGATGTTTTTAGATTCCTTTTTTCAAGGCAAAGACGATGGACAATGTTATTCAACGAAAAAATTAATTCTTCAGGGTGAAAATCGAGGATATAAGTGTGAACTTATATCAGTTGATATCTCGGTGCATTTTTAAGCTAGCGCAAATCTGATAACACAGATCGACGCAGCTTAAAAATCCGCATCGAATGCACTATACTACATTGAGAAACGCTTAATACAAAAATTAGTTATGATCGTTTGAAAAATGATGCATTAGTGTATGTTGAGTTTCCATGTACACTCAACATTGCTTCCAAAAACATTTTGACAAAAATTTTTTCGAAAAATTTCAAAATAATTTAGCAAAAAGTAGATGTTTTTAGATTCCTTTTTTCAAGGCAAAGACGATGGACAATGTTATTCAACGAAAAAATTAATTCTTCAGGGTGAAAATCGAGGATATAAGTGTGAACTTATATCAGTTGATATCTCGGTGCATTTTTAAGCTAGCGCAAATCTGATAACACAGATCGACGCAGCTTAAAAATCCGCATCGAATGCACTATACTACATTGAGAAACGCTTAATACAAAAATTAGTTATGATCGTTTGAAAAATGATGCATTAGTGTATGTTGAGTTTCCATGTACACTCAACATTGCTTCCAAAAACATTTTGACAAAAATTTTTTCGAAAAATTTCAAAATAATTTAGCAAAAAGTAGATGTTTTTAGATTCCTTTTTTCAAGGCAAAGACGATGGACAATGTTATTCAACGAAAAAAATAATTCTTCAGGGTGAAAATCGAGGATATAAGTGTGAACTTATATCAGTTGATATCTCGGTGCATTTTTAAGCTAGCGCAAATCTGATAACACAGATCGACGCAGCTTAAAAATCCGCATCGAATGCACTATACTACATTGAGAAACGCTTAATACAAAAATTAGTTATGATCGTTTGAAAAATGATGCATTAGTGTATGTTGAGTTTCCATGTACACTCAACATTGCTTCCAAAAACATTTTGACAAAAATTTTTTCGAAAAATTTCAAGATAATATAGCAAAAAGTAGATGTTTTTAGATTCCTTTTTTCAAGGCAAAGACGATGGACAATGTTATTCAACGAAAAAATTAATTCTTCAGGGTGAAAATCGAGGATATAAGTGTGAACTTATATCAGTTGAGATCTCGGTGCATTTTTAAGCTAGCGCAAATCTGATAACACAGATCGACGCAGCTTGAAAATCCGCATCGAATGCACTATACTACATTGAGAAACGCTTAATACAAAAATTAGTTATGATCGTTTGAAAAATGATGCATTAGTGTATGTTGAGTTTCCATGTACACTCAACATTGCTTCCAAAAACATTTTGACAAAAATTTTTTCGAAAAATTTCAAAATAATTTAGCAAAAAGTAGATGTTTTTAGATTCCTTTTTTCAAGGCAAAGACGATGGACAATGTTATTCAACGAAAAAATTAATTCTTCAGGGTGAAAATCGAGGATATAAGTGTGAACTTATATCAGTTGATATCTCGGTGCATTTTTAAGCTAGCGCAAATCTGATAACACAGATCGACGCAGCTTAAAAATCCGCATCGAATGCACTATACTACATTGAGAAACGCTTAATACAAAAATTAGTTATGATCGTTTGAAAAATGATGCATTAGTGTATGTTGAGTTTCCATGTACACTCAACATTGCTTCCAAAAACATTTTGACAAAAATTTTTTCAAAAAATTTCAAAATAATTTAGCAAAAAGTAGATGTTTTTAGATTCCTTTTTTCAAGGCAAAGACGATGGACAATGTTATTCAACGAAAAAATTAATTCTTCAGGGTGAAAATCGAGGATATAAGTGTGAACTTATATCAGTTGATATCTCGGTGCATTTTTAAGCTAGCACAAATCTGATAACACAGATCGACGCAGCTTAAAAATCCGCATCGAATGCACTATACTACATTGAGAAACGCTTAATACAAAAATTAGTTATGATCGTTTGAAAAATGATGCATTAGTGTATGTTGAGTTTCCATGTACACTCAACATTGCTTCCAAAAACATTTTGACAAAAATTTTTTCGAAAAATTTCAAAATAATTTAGCAAAAAGTAGATGTTTTTAGATTCCTTTTTTCAAGGCAAAGACGATGGACAATGTTATTCAACGAAAAAATTAATTCTTCAGGGTGAAAATCGAGGATATAAGTGTGAACTTATATCAGTTGATATCTCGGTGCATTTTTAAGCTAGCGCAAATCTGATAACACAGATCGACGCAGCTTAAAAATCCGCATCGAATGCACTATACTACATTGAGAAACGCTTAATACAAAAATTAGTTATGATCGTTTGAAAAATGATGCATTAGTGTATGTTGAGTTTCCATGTACACTCAACATTGCTTCCAAAAACATTTTGACAAAAATTTTTTCGAAAAATTTCAAAATAATTTAGCAAAAAGTAGATGTTTTTAGATTCCTTTTTTCAAGGCAAAGACGATGGACAATGTTATTCAACGAAAAAATTAATTCTTCAGGGTGAAAATCGAGGATATAAGTGTGAACTTATATCAGTTGATATCTCGGTGCATTTTTAAGCTAGCGCAAATCTGATAACACAGATCGACGCAGCTTAAAAATCCGCATCGAATGCACTATACTACATTGAGAAACGCTTAATACAAAAATTAGTTATGATCGTTTGAAAAATGATGCATTAGTGTATGTTGAGTTTCCATGTACACTCAACATTGCTTCCAAAAACATTTTGACAAAAATTTTTTCGAAAAATTTCAAAATAATTTAGCAAAAAGTAGATGTTTTTAGATTCCTTTTTTCAAGGCAAAGACGATGGACAATGTTATTCAACGAAAAAATTAATTCTTCAGGGTGAAAATCGAGGATATAAGTGTGAACTTATATCAGTTGATATCTCGGTGCATTTTTAAGCTAGCGCAAATCTGATAACACAGATCGACGCAGCTTAAAAATCCGCATCGAATGCACTATACTACATTGAGAAACGCTTAATACAAAAATTAGTTATGATCGTTTGAAAAATGATGCATTAGTGTATGTTGAGTTTCCATGTACACTCAACATTGCTTCCAAAAACATTTTGACAAAAATTTTTTCGAAAAATTTCAAAATAATTTAGCAAAAAGTAGATGTTTTTAGATTCCTTTTTTCAAGGCAAAGACGATGGACAATGTTATTCAACGAAAAAATTAATTCTTCAGGGTGAAAATCGAGGATATAAGTGTGAACTTATATCAGTTGATATCTCGGTGCATTTTTAAGCTAGCGCAAATCTGATAACACAGATCGACGCAGCTTAAAAATCCGCATCGAATGCACTATACTACATTGAGAAACGCTTAATGCAAAAATTAGTTATGATCGTTTGAAAAATGATGCATTAGTGTATGTTGAGTTTCCATGTACACTCAACATTGCTTCCAAAAACATTTTGACAAAAATTTTTTCGAAAAATTTCAAAATAATTTAGCAAAAAGTAGATGTTTTTAGATTCCTTTTTTCAAGGCAAAGACGATGGACAATGTTATTCAACGAAAAAAATAATTCTTCAGGGTGAAAATCAAGGATATAAGTGTGAAAGTAGAGAGCCGTGCAAAATTTACTAACCACGCCCCCAAACAGCTGTCAAAAACATACTTTTGGGGGCGTCAGCTGCTAAAAACATACTTTTGGGGCGCGTCAGCTGTCAAAAACATATTTTTGAGCGTCAGCTGTTAAAATCATATTTTAGGATCATGGTTCATGGATTTTCCTTTTTTAAATATAAAAGTCATGATTTAAAGCATGATTTTTTTTTTTTTTGATTTTTTTTTTAAATTTTTTTTTTTTTTAAAATCAAATTTAAATATGCTTTTTCAAATGTATGTATATATTTTCAATTATTTTTAAATATATTAAGTAAAAATAAAAATCTTAATTTTAAATATTTAAATTATATTTAAATTTTATATATATATAAATTTTATTTAAACTTTAATTATTCAAATTATATTTAAATTTTATATATATAAATTATATTTAAACTTTAAATTTTATATATAAATTATATTTAAATTTTAAATATATAAATTTGTTTTTAAATTTTATTTATTTCTTTATTATATTTATTAATAATGTTTGTTTACTTATTTTGTTTATTTTTTATTGTATTGTGTTTGTATTGTTTTTATTTTAAAGATCAATAAAATTTTTGCATGTAGATAATTTTGTTCACCGTACTTGTTATGGGTAATTCAATGGAACACATATCGAAAGTTAATTCGATACGAACGATATGAAATACCAAAATTTAATGGAACACATATCGAAGGTTAATTCGATAAGAACGATATGAAATACCAAAATTTAATGGAACACATATCGAAGGTTAATTCGATAAGAACGACATTAAATTATTAATTTTTGAAATTGCGAATTGTTATTAATTATATTTATTCTAACAAGTAAAGGTTTCAAATTATAATAAAAGATTAGTTTTAAACTTTATTTTACTAATATAACAATACAATAACTCTATAGAGCACACATTGAAGGTAAATACAATAAGATTAACAAACAGTTGCGCTGACCTCAACGCCACGCATATCGATGGTTAATAAACAGTAATAACTGCACTGTGGGGGTTTAAATATAGTATAATCATTTTAACATTTCAAAAGTTTTAGTTTCGTAATATAATCATTGGTAAATATTAAAGAATGAAATATTTTTCACATATAAAACGTTGGCAGTCATATGTTTTGTGGTACAATATGGGTGTAAAAGTATACTATGAATAATATATGAGCTATTAAGCAAAGTTTAAAAAGCCTAAATGTTTTACAGAGATGGCTGTTGTTTATGGCACAAACGGTAAACAATAATGTTTAAAGAGATGTAAAAACTAATTAATATGCAGATTGTTTACAGGTTCAGAGTGCGCCAACTGCTGGCAACTGTCGATAAGATGAGTATATCTGCATAAATATGCTGTAAAATCTAATTAATAAGAGAATTTCATCAGCAAACTTGATTGTAACACAATGGGTTGTACTTTACAAAAATCTTTGTATAAAAGGTTGGCAATTTTGCTACATTTACATTTCAGCTCTGCCAACTATCCGAGGATCCGACGTTTCACCATCTCCTGCCACTCTTTGCCAATCGCCATAGACTGCTCCTCTCTGCAAGTTTGCCTTATATTTTAGAAAGTTGGATCTTTAGCGGAAATGAAGCGTGCTGTACTTGCTGATGTGACAAATGTGGTGCGCAAATCGCCTGAACCTGAAGTACCACGACCACCCACACCAGCACCAAATTTTACAAGTTTTGGTATGAACCTTAACTTGTATTTTTTAAATCTTTAATTTAGATTCACCAATAAAGCAGATGGAGATTCTGAGAGAGAGCACTCCACCAAGGAGTGTATTAATGAGACCAATTTGTCTCTGCAAAACTTGTAGGGAATCATTGCAGGTTATAGACGAGTATCACTGTTTCAGCCTCTGTATAAAGTGTAGAGGAAGGAATGATGCGTTGGGTCTTTTGAAGGAATTTCGTCACTATAAGCCCGAAAAGTTCTCTATTAATGTAAGCTTGCATATTTATTTATTTTCAATTTTATCATTTTTTAGATGCGCTCTTATAACACCATGACGTGCAAGCAATTGTTGAACAATATGGGCTATATTGTTATATATGCAGATGAGGCTACTATAAAGACTTTTGGTTATAAGCAGAATGTATTCTACTTTAAACTAAGTCCAGAAGCACTCAACCTGAACATGTTTATCCGCTTTGATCCTTCATTTTGACTACAACAAGCACAAATAGTACAATTGGCGTTTTATTCTTGTTTTGTTATGTGGCATTTTTATATTCTCAGCCGTAACATTTTTTTTTTTTCCAGCTCTTGCGAATATCCATCAATGGCTCATCAATTGAGGACAAATGATCAACCAACTGGTAAGAATTTGAAAATTTGAATAGTCTACATTTTTTTTTTTTTCCAGGTTGAATTGTTGTTGTTTGTATTTTGCTGGTTTTTTATTGTTACATTATGCGATATATCAAATAAATCATTTATTATAATTACAATTGTTTATAACATTGAAAAATTATACATTTAAATTTTCTGCATCTATCCATTCATTAAAGTTGTCGGGATATCCACTCCATTTTACAAAAACTTGACGTTTACCGCTTCGAGTACGCTCTTTTAAAACTTTTTCTATATAGTACTTGTTGCTTTTATTAGTAGCCAAGACAAGTTCAGGTTCGTAGAATATTCCCTTTATACGTTCACCATTATAATCTACAAGTTTATACACGGTTGGGTTTCCTGTTACAACCTCATCAATTGTGAATAGCTCCATTGTATATCCAGACTCGTAGCTTTTTTCAAAAGTACGCCTATTTTTGCTTATGCGAACAGTATCACCAATTTTAAAGCGGCTTTTAACAGCTGGTGCATATTCTTCAATGAATATATTTGCTTTAACATCAATGGGCCGCATTTTTATAGAGCGGTTATAAGATTTGTTTATTCCTTCAACCAAATCATCTAGGATATCAATCCAACGATGATTATTCTTGTAATAGAGATATTTCATCATGCGTGTTTTTAAAGTTCTATTTGCTCGCTCCACCATTGCAGCCTTTTGTGGTGAACTTGTAGATCCGTGCAGTATGGCAAACTTTTTGAATAGTTTTTCACAATGACTATTATAAAACTCTGTGCCATTATCAGTAATCAACTGAATTGGTATAAAATTCTTGAATAAACTTTCAAATGCACTAGCAACCTCTATACCACCTTTAGTTTTCAAAGGCCTAACATATAACATGCGTGTATAAACATCAATCATGGTCAACATGTAAGCATAGCCGTCGTTTAATTTTTTATATTTTTGCATATCAACCAAATCTGCTTGCACTGTTAGAAATCGACCACATCCTCTAGTCTTTCTAGTCTGCATACGCATTCTGGTTGGTTTATGCCGTGTAAAAGTTTCAGAATCTTGCAAAAAATCATCAACTTGTACCTTTGAAATGCCATGTTTTCGTGCTTGCGATAATAAATTCTTGGCTGATGTAAATGAAGTTGGGTGTTTTATATCGTAATAAATGCTCGCCAAAATATCATTTCCATAATCTAATGTAGAATCTTTTACGACCTTGGCCATTCTGTGAGTCTCCTTCTTGTGGTGTGTAATATGATTCGGCGGCAGTATCAAAAGTCTTTGACCTTTTACTTTTGAGTGTACGAACCGGTGATGGTGAATATCGAATAACAGCTTTACGATGACGAGGCGTTCTAGGTAATATAGTAGAGTCCAAGTCTGTAACAGCCGGTTCAGCTCTATTTACAACGTCAACTGAATCATTGTCAGCCGACTCTCTTCTAGTTTGTTTCTTGTTAGAACTAGGTACGCCTTTACTGGCTAAAAACTTTGACAAGACTGAAAATCCATTGGGCTCCGTTTTTGTTTTATCCAGTACAAAATCTAAATTTTTTGTAATATTCGTGTTTGGTACAGCCTCATTATTAATCACAAGTTGATTACTCTTGTTTGTGCGCACCTCTGGAAATTTCTCCCACAAATTGTTATACTTTCTTGGCAACTTGTATTCTGGCAATAGAGGTGGATCAGCATTTTCCACTTGTACTGATATGGGCGCATCTATACTTTCTCTATAGTTTTTGAGACGAGCAATCAAGTCTTCGTATAGTTCAGCCTTTTTATAGTCGGGTATAGCTTTATTTTCTCGTAAAAGCTTGAGCTCTGCATCAAACTTGTCTATATTAATTGTTTCCTCGTCGACAGGAATTAGTCGATATTTATGGTTAAGCTTCATGATTTAAAACCAAAATAGGCAATACCACATGTAACTATTGTTTTCAATTGTTTGTGTGAAAGCGTTGCCAATAATGATTTAGCCTTTTCCGGTGTGCGTATCAAAGCTATTTGACGTAATAATGAAGATATGGGCAAGAGGGTTTTATATTCCTTGTTAGTTAAAAGAAAATTATTATTTTTCACAATATTAAATACAATTTCAACAATAATTTCAATTTGTGCAAAAGAAAATGAGGAAACAGAACAAGGAGTTTTGGCGCAAGAAGACAAAAAGTTGAAATTTGACAAAATACGACCACTCATTGAACAAGCACTTTAAACACTAAACACATTTCTGGCAACATAAACAATAGGGTTCTCCGCTGTTATATCAGATAGTATACGCTGCTTCTCACTTGTTAAAGGATGATTGTCAATCAGTAAATGACTATAGGGAGTAGACATTGCATCATCATACGCCTCTAGAGCATTTTTGAAACGTGGCCCAAATAATTGCTGCAGACAATTACGTATTTGTAATATATCTGAATGACTTTTCATCAGTATTATATATGTACTATTGATTCGACTGGTCCTGTCCAGTTGAAATGCCGCTTGCACAAGATTAAACACTGCCAAATTCCAGTGATGAGCCCATACTGTAAAAATGTTGTTGAGTAATTCCTTTGCTGCTTTATTCGATGAAAAAAAGTTCATCAAATCATCCAGCACTAGTATAGTATTTACTCCCTTTTGTTCTTTTATCAAATCAGGATCAGGAGGCCCTTGAATAATTATTAAACGCTCATCATTTATTGGTACACCTGACGATGACCCACATTGACTAAACCAGAATATTCTATCAATGGGGACGTTGAAAAACTTTTCAGTATTTTCACATATGTGCTTTATGAGGGTTGTTTTACCGCATTGGGTAGCACCTATTACAGTTGTCTGACTGGGTAGTTTGAAGCTGAAAACCATAATCAACCACTCGTAAATGTACCTAAAATGCAAATGATTTCATTTGCAATAGTGTACACGTATCAAGTGGTGGTTTGTCATGGATGATTTTTACATTACTCTTCCATCATCAGTTGACTCTGAAAAAAGTAATACATCATCAGTGTTTCTTACCAGATTACCTGAAACACTAAGGCTACGCAATAATAGATATTGCATTGGGCTGACAGACATCATTTTTCCTTGTTCTATATTAAATGTTCAAAAAGATTTATCTTATACACTACGTTTTTCCAATAGAAAATTTATTCTACACTTGCCTAAAGGCAACTATGCAAATGGTGATGAAATAATACGCGGAATCAATGCTGGAAGAGAATCATTTATCGCCAACAATACAAAGCCTCTTGGAGCTGAGGAAGAAGCACGTATAAAAAGTTTAATAGATAAAGATGAAGATGTAAAAAAGTGGTATAATAATCGACAGGCTGAGGCTAAGCTAGTGGAGGAAATGCTCGCAGATGCCACATTTCAGTTTAACAAAACATTGCAGCGCATAGAGTTTGTAACAAGCAAGCGACTATTAATGAATGCAACGCTTGGTGATGATTTTGCATATTTTCTTGGTTTTGAAAATAAAAACATCAACGATACAATAATAGCCAGGCGTCCCATTGATTTTTCAAATAACATTAATACAATGTATATATATTGTGATATTGTAGAATATTCCATTCTTGGTAATGTGAAAGCTAATTTACTTGCATGTTTGCCTGTACCACCTCCTACTGAATTTGGTAAAATGATTGCCAAAACATTTAATCCTATTCGTTATGTACCAATCACTAGACAAACACTCGATACCATACGTATTGAAATTTTAGATGAATTTGGTCGTCCTATGCAATTTAATTATGGTTCTACAGTTGTTACATTGCATGTTAAAAATATGAAATAAACGTTTTATTCAACAGTTATACAATACCACATTTTTATTTTCGAAGGTTTAAAAGATAGTTTAGGGCAGTTTTGTTTGTCGCTCGGCTCGTGTTGTGAATGTTCTCCGTCACTATTGCTGCGGCATCTTTTTGATTGGGTTGAATGTACAAACTCCTCAGCTTTTTCAAAGGGTTTGCTGGTATCATTTCCATCACCATCTTCACCATTCGTTCCATTATTATTATGAATACGCCGAATATGACGCTCACAATTGAATCTTGTTCCAAAAGTTTCACTACAATGAGGGCACAAACGTCTACGAACACCATCCAAATGTCCATATTTTTGAATAAAGTCAGCATTGCTGATATAATTGTTACATATGGGTTGAATCCCTGCATGCCTTTTCAAAACGTGATCACTAAAATGCTTGGTTGAAGAAAATATTTCCTTGCATGTACCACAATATTTGTTACATAAAAGTTCCATTAGAGGAAAATGAAAAACGACCACACGCAATCAACCCACTTTTATATAATGAGCAATAATATGACTAGTGTTGTACAAAAGCCCAATCCCAATGCTATACCTTTAATAAATGGCACTGAAATACATTTCAACATTCTCCTGTATAAAGGCGCTGGTTTAGATTGCTCCAACGTGTATTTGACACATAATTCACAGTGACAAGGAATATTCATAACTGACCACGTAATGTAGCAGGTTATTAATGACAAATTTCTTATATAGTAGCCAATTTATAGTCGAATACTTTATGCATAAACGCTTTAATAAAGACATCATCATTTTTCAATAGTTTAAAAAATGAACAAATGCTTTCAAATGAATTACCAGCCGACAACATTAGTATTACAAATACCACATAGCCACCACAAGTGTATTCAATTAAACGTTGTGGTTTGCAAGTATTAATTTTTACCTTTTTATATTTGGCCAGATAATTTTGAATGTACTTGTTCATTTTATATCCCAAGCTACAGAAAAAATAGGCTTGCTTGTTACGGACAAAGATGACCTGCCAATGTGTGCCTGGTTTATCATGTGTGTCAGTATTTACGACAAGTGCAAAGTTTTTACGACGCGTTTTGGGTAGAGTATCAGCGCTATATACACCGAGGAATAGTTTCCGAGTGCTGGGGACAGATTGCAATAGTGATACTATTTCAGACGAATACATTTTAGTAGAATGATCTAGTGTAACTTTTGTATTGCGCGCGTGCGGTTCGATATGCCGCACCTCCTTTTGGATGTCAACTCTATTCAATGGACAACACTTTTAAATCAACAAATGGGTGGCGCCCCATTTAGCGGAATGATGTTTCAACGTGGAATGCAGAGGGGTCATGGTTTGGGTGGTATTTTGGCAACTTTGGCATCATTTCTACCACGCATCATTCAATCACCTATAGCCCAAAATCTCATCAATGCCGGAAGAAACGCCTTATCCAGTGCTGTAAGCAATAGTCCAGTTGTAAATTCACCTCTTGGCGGACAGTTGCTGAAAACTGGTAATGAAATTGTCGATGGGGTGCTGAAAGGCGATAATATCAAGGAAACTCTTAAAACAGCCGGCCGGCAAGCTATACGAGATCTTACCGGCTTGGGCAAACGGCGACGACGCAAAACCACAAAACCTCATAAGCGGTTGTGCATCACTCGTGAGCGGTCGTTTCACATTTAAATGGCTAAATTGATAGATTCAAAATCAGCACAAGCCCTTTTACCTAATATCAACTATGGTGAAATACCTGCGTCGGCATTAGGTGTTGAATCCACTCGTACTGTACAAGTCCCTTTGAAAAATACTTTTCTTCCTCAAGGACCATGGGAATTTGTTATAGCTCAAAATTCCAAATCATTCCTCAATCTGAGAAGATGTTGGTTGAATGTAAAATTTAAAATTGTAACCACAAACGGTGATCCAGTACCAGACAACCTTGTTTTTGCACCATGTCAACAATTTGCTGCCAGTTTAATACATTCGTATCATTTGAAAATTGGTGATGTTAGCGTGTATGACTCTACCGTGAATCATGCCTATAAAACATATATCGAGAATATTTTAATGTATAGCAACGATGTTAAAGAGAGCAAACTTGCCATATCAGGCTATTATGCTGATAGATATATAGATAATGCATCCAGTGCTGGATTTAGAACGCGTCAAGCGCTTGTAAAAAATGGCATATTGTGTGAGATGGCTGCTCCCGTCAGTATCGACCTATTTAATCAAGAGCGACTGTTTGTAAACTATTCAAAAATGGAGCTAACTGCATATCCAAACCGTGATAACTTTTTAATTGACACTCTAGGCTGGAATAATGAAAACAAGGATACTACATTAAAGGAGGAGTTTCCAAATTTGAAAGTAGATATCAGCGATGTACATTTGCTCATTCAAGAGTTTGATCTAAACGCTGGATTAGCTATGGCTATAGAAGATAAACTCGCAAAGGATCGAATACACTACCCCATGACATCAGTGAAAATGCGCTCTTATTTCATAGAAGGAGGCCGCTTGGATTCACCTAATAATATATTATTCACGTCTCATACACCAAAACGTGTTGTAGTAGGTCTTGTCGGCGCACACGCTTATAATGGTACTTTTAAACATTCGCCATTCAACTTTAAACCGTTTGATTTGAAAAATATATACTTGACGCTCAACAATAGGGTAATACCTACCCGTCCTTATAATTTAGAATGGCGATCTTCCTATGCCACAGCATATATTGACATGCTGGAAGGTTTGGGACTTGGTCGTACAGATTCATCCAATGGTATTACACCAGCAATGTATAAAGCTGGTTTCACATTTTTTGTATTTGATATTTCTCCTACTGTGCATTCGTCAGAGTTATTTGATGTTATACGACAAGGTAATGTAGCCTTGAAATTGGAATTTGGTCAACAAACGCCGCAAGAGGGCTTATATGCAATTGTTTATGCAGAGTATGACTCTATTCTTTCAATTGACAACAATCGTGCTCCATATATTGATACCAGTTTGTAATGTATGTAATAAATTCTTTAAAAGATTTAAGAATAAAATTTATTAATACAACTATTTTTAAAAATAAATACATGTACAATGATAAAATTTTATAAATACAAATATATACAAGATAAAAATTTATAAATTCAAATATATTATTCACAATAACCGTAGGGTAAAGTACTATAATCTTGTAGATAACAAAGTTTATCCATTACGACTCTAGTACTTTTTGTCATATCCATTGTGGATATGGCACCGAGTTGCCTCTTTAACAAGGTTGTATTGGTTTTTAAAACCAATTTCTCTCCATCCATAACGAGACCGCGAACCAGTCGCTCCATACTTTCAAAGTTTACCACTGACGCTGCCGTGTGGTCCAACGTCTGTAAATTATAAAATTATTTGAAAAGTCAAAGCTCGTACTTACCACTCCCTTTGCCTTTGTTACATATTTTACATCACCAGCTGCATTTACAAGTTTATAACTATAAACTTTTGCCGCTGGTGACACAAACTTGGTCATTGACCAACCATCGGGTATTTCAGAGGTTAGTTTACCTAACCATTCACCCTTCATATCCTCAATTGGATCTGGCTCATCCAGGCACCTTTGATAAATTAGTGAATCCGTGTCTAAATAATGTAAGTTTAAATTGAATACAAAGTATAACATTACCTGTATACACCAAATTCTTTCCAATTTTCTCCATTGCCTTATACAATAGTAGCCTTGCATGAGCGGTTGTATAGGCCGCAATAGCTACATTTGTAAAAGGCGGTGGTGCCAAATGTGAATCCTCTGGTACTGTTGTGCAGTACGCAACATTATCCACAATTTTGAACCCAGTGAGTTCCCTTGCAGGATCAGTAATGATCCTACCAATTTCTGGGTCCTCAACACCAATAATCTTGGTTTGGGCTTTATCAGGTCTTTGACCCATTTTACCCCAGACACTATAAGCAAATTTGTAATGTATTGTTTTAAAAAGTTTACAAACCTATTTAGCTGCAGTTTGGCAATGCTACGCATGGCAGCATTCTTCTCAATTTTATTGCTCTCCAGAGCAACACCAGTGTTCTCCTCGTGCTCTTGGAGATAAATCACCTGTAAAATTCTATTTAATGTGATACTTTTGTTAAAACATACCTTTTCTTCCTCTGTCATGTTTGGCTTTGGCCAGCCCGACGCCTCTTGTTTAATTTTTATGTACTTTTGTACAAACTCTTTAAACAGGCCGCCTTGTTGCCATTCTTCCCAGTGCCACACCTCATGCACATTAAGCACTTTATAGCCACGTTGTATGGCACACTCGAGCTCAACATGTGTCACGGTTAGATGCAGCTTTCGAGCATTTACATCATTTTGGTGCTCACATGCTACATTTCTACTCTTGACTGCACAAGTGCGGCAGTTTGTAAAAATTAATTTACCGCCAATACGTGTGCCTAATACAGGGTACAGCAAATTTGTGGGTGCAAGCACGTCACATTTTACTAGCCCCTTGTATGGGCAACATGTCTCAAAGCTTTTGAAACCCTCAGTAATAACTTTGGGATTACCTACAGGGTAATAGGCATCAAAGGCTGTGACATATGGATATAGTGAACAAAAGTCCACATACTCGAGCGAGTATCTATCCGAAGCTTGTGCCAAAAGCTTATATGTCTGGGTGCGGCCACCGGTAAAGGCATCTCTAGGTGCCAAGCGTGTAACAACATTTGTTTCACGCATAAATTTCGCCATTTCTTCATTGGCCGAAATTTGAGCATTAATTTCGTGCTCCCACACTGTGGTAACACTAATGCCTTGGCTTTGAATTGCTTCAAGCCTTTTCATGGTTTTATCATAAACCTAAATTTTAAAAATTAAAATGATTAAAAAAGTCACAATTACCTCTTCCATTGTTTCACCATTTCTGCCTGGTGCTATAGCGCTCTTGTTGGTGCACTGGGGGCAACCATGGTAAATACAACCATTAATCTACAAAAATTTGCACTTTTTACATTTATTACAAATTACTCACCTCATAGCCATGATTGGCAACGGGGTCATAAGCATCGAGTAGATAGCGATGGCCATCTACTCTCACTGCAAATTCGCCACCATTAAGCTTATGCATTAATGGGCGGCCCAATCCTTGTTCTAGCCATTTTATATACTTTATGGCTATTATACTCTGCTTTTGACCGGCATAATAACCAGTCTCGGGCAGAATACCCACTTGGTTCTCTTTAATGTGGTTCATTTTCAACTGTAATATAATAGTTTTGAAAATGCTTGTATTTTAAAAAACTTGCCTGGAATAAAGAGAAACTGGCAAATGTCATACATTGTATGACAGGGTTCCAGCCAGTGGTGGCGGTTGCCAACTTCATGTAAACTTTCATACAGTTGGTTAAAATACGGACATCTGTCCTACAATATTCCAAAAGCTCTTCATCAAAATCAAACGCTCTTTGATTACGCTCTTCATACCAAATATCGAATGAAGCTAGGTCTTCTGCTTTCATTCTAGCAGTACAATAGTACTGTTTTGGTGGTAAAGATGGCAACACTTTGCCATAATTTATTGGGTGATTATAGAGGTAAGGAAACTGTCCTTTACTCATATCAGGTACACCAAATGCCTTGGGTAACGCTGATAGGGGTAAAGGCACTAATAAATAACTATCTTTAAAATATAAATGATTAAATTTTTGACCTCTTAAAGGCTTGACAACCATGCTTATAATCTTGGTCCCATTTAAAATTGGATCAGGATATATACCACGGTTTATCAGCCTAGACACCAAGAAATGTATGTCAAAGCGTGAACCATTATGCGCAATCAAAATTGCATTATCATTCTCAACAGAGTTGAGTAACCAATCAAGGAAACGATCTGTTACAGACCATTCACTATCACCTTGTTGATACCCAAAATGGCCCTCCTTGGTTGTGCATTTTTCACATGAGTTGGCATCTATACAACTTTCACAAAATTTATTATACACAACCATATTGGGCCATTGTTCATCTGCATATTCATGAACATTTGTACCGCTTTTTAACACAACCGTTTCAAAGTCATAGAAAATAATCTTAAACAAGTAAGCATTACACTTGTAAAGATGTAAAATACAAACCTTGTATTTCTCTTGCCTCTTTTTTAACTGATCCTTCTTCTTGTCGTTAGGTGGTACCCAACAACAAGAATGATCTTCAGGCTTTGTTTGCCCACACTTTTTGCAAAATTTCTCATTGCAATTGTGCGGTCTATCAGCACGCACCCTGTGATAATGATCACAGTTTTCACATGTCTGAATTTAGTCTTGTTAAATTTTATATATATTTTTTAAATTACCTTAAACATTCGACATGTTTTTCTAATATGCCTGTCAAAGCATTGACGAGTTTTAAACAAAACTCTACAACTATCACATCTTATGCTACTTTCAACCACATTTTCCATCGAATTACATTTTAAGGTGTGGCATTTCTTACACTTGGCTTTACATCTATGCATCACTGTTTTGTAAGATAATTTACAGTGTTGGCATATAATACCATCAAAAATCTGTGATCTACTACAAGTTGTAATACAGTCATAATGATTATTTCGGTAGCCTAGTGTTACCACTTTGCTAGCCGTTTCATTAAAGATACGCTGAATAGCGTACATACGCTGTCCAGGTGGCCTAGCGTATACTACAAACTTATAGTCTGTATTACAACTTGCAATAATATTTAAATGGTTCAAATTATAATTTGGTAAATGTACAGAAATACCACATCTATTCAATAAATTGATATGATGTGGTTGATTTGGCAACAAGATGTAGTTGCGACGAAGATTTTGAATCCTCCGCTTCTCAACAACATCTTCTGCTGCCTCTTCATCGGCTCTCCACATTCCCACAACTGCTGCTCTAGCCAGGCAATGAGTGTCAGTGTTTTCAATTGTGCCAGGTATTTTGAGTTCGGCATCAAAATAGAAACCAACTCTACCTTCACCAGGCATCAGGCTTGGCTGCACTGGTCTCTCATCAAACACATACATTTCAATATTCATTGCCTGGCTAATTACAGCCTCTCGCTTTGATTGCTGCACCTTGCTGATGGCATTCATGATGGCAACGCCATCCAAATGCTCCCTTCTACGGAAATCCATAAATATGGATCCCTTTTCAAAGGATGGGTGCTCTATTGATAGACAAAATAGCGCTTTTTGTTTATCTGGCACACCACTTTCAGCAAGGCACCGATCAAGAAACTCATTAAATAGCCGCGGCATGACAACATGCATTGGCTCATTAATGGCTTCCAAATGTGGGAACGTGAGCGATCTAACGACCACGTTGGTGAACCGACCAGTGCGTTTTATGCGTCGGTGTGACCACTATAATACACACTTTTTATAATGGTTATACGCTTTTAGTTTAAATATAAATAATTTTTGTTTATAACTTTTAATAATATTACTTTTCTTTAAATTATTTTTATTAATGTTTAAAAATAAATGGCATTTGATTTTTAAATATAAAGTTTTTTTTTTCAACTTTGAAAAAACTTTTATAAACATTTGTTAATGTTAAAAAATAAATGAAAAGGTCAAGATTGTGTTTTATTATTTTACTAGTTCAAAATGTTTGAAATATTTATAATTTGTAAGAATTCAAAATTGGTTGAAAGAAAGATAGATGAGGAAAGATAGATAGATAGTGAGATGAAATGTAAAGATTTTAAAATGAATGCTGTTCAAAAGAATGAATATGTAAATTTCAAAATACTTGCAATTTGTTTGATAAAAGATATAGATTGAGATGAAATGTAAAGATGAGAGAGAGAGAATTTTATGAATGCAATTGAAAAAGAGAAATAAATTTCAAAATGTTTTCAAAATATGCAACTGGAGCAAGAGAAAATTTCATGTTTCAAAAGATATATTATGAAATGATATGTAAATAAAAGATCGCACCTCTATTTTACAGACATCGTTGAAAGCCGCTCCATATCCGACTTGCCCTCCACTGGTTGATGGGGTAGCGGGATCCCATTCTCTTAAAAAGAAAAAACTAATTGTTATAATTTTTAATATCGCTTACTCATCACTGTCATCCAAGGTTATTACTTCAATAACCCTTGATGATGAGGGCCCACTGTTAAAAGTGGGTGATGTGGGCTCACAGAGCTCGATCCCACCAGCCTCGGTAAACTTTATACGTTTACTAAAAAACAAAATATATATAAAGATTCAAAATATTGTTAAATTACCTGAGCTGATTAATCTCTTCATAATCAAATCCTAGCTCTTCACATAAACGTTTATAACTGAAAAAAGAAAAAGTTTACAAACAAATAATCAAAAAGACACAACCTATTAGCAGCCATTGTACCTTGATATAATGAATATATCAGTCTACACATTGCTGTTGGCATTGTAATTTGTTATGTAACATGGATTTGGGTACAGCTGTCAAAACTAGCAGTTGCGATAAACTTTAAAATAAATAAGCTTATTGAATACATCTGTTTTTATTGTCCCCGTCGGATTAATTTTTGTTATTAGTTCTTATTAAATTAACTTTATGCGTTTCATTGAGGTCAGCGCAACTGTTTGTTAATCTTATTGTATTTACCTTCAATGTGTGCTCTATTTAGTTATTGTATCGTTATATTAGTAAAATAAAGTTTAAAACTAATCTTTTATTATAATTTGAAACTTTTACTTGTTAGAATAAATATAATTAATAACAATTTGTAATTTCAAAAATTAATAATTTAATGTCATTCTTATCGAATTAACCTTCGATATGTGTTCCATTAAATTTTGGTATTTTATATCGTTCTTATCGAATTAACCTTCGATATGTGTTCCATTAAATTTTGTATTTCATATCGTTCTTATCGAATTAACCTTCGATATGTGTTCCATTGAACTACCCGTAACAAGTACGGTGAACAAAACGATATACATGCAAAAATTTTACTGTTCTTTAAAATAAAAACAATACAAACACAATACAATAAAAAATAAACAAAATAAGTAAACAAACATTATTAATAAATTTAATAAATAAATAAAATTTAAAAAACAAATTTACATATTTAAATATTTAAAATTTATAATTTTTATTTTTACTTAATATATTTAAAAATAATTAAAACTATATACATACATTTGAATAAACAAATTTAAAATTTGATTTAAAAAAAAAAAAAAAATCATGCTTTAAATCATGATTTTTAAATTTAAAAAAGGAAAATCCATGAACCATGATCCCAAAATATGATTTTAACAGCTGACGCTCAAAAATATGTTTTTGACAGCTGACGCGCCCCAAAAGTATGTTTTTAGCAGCTGACGCCCCCAAAAGTATGTTTTTGACAGCTGTTTGGGGGCGTGGTTAGTAAATTTTGCACGGCTCTCTACTTGTGAACTTATATCAGTTGATATCTCGGTGCATTTTTAAGCTAGCACAAATCTGATAACACAGATCGACGCAGCTTAAAAATCCGCATCGAATGCACTATACTACATTGAGAAACGCTTAATACAAAAATTAGTTATGATCGTTTGAAAAATGATGCATTAGTGTATGTTGAGTTTCCATGTACACTCAACATTGCTTCCAAAAACATTTTGACAAAAATTTTTTCGAAAAATTTCAAAATAATTTAGCAAAAAGTAGATGTTTTTAGATTCCTTTTTTCAAGGCAAAGACGATGGACAATGTTATTCAACGAAAAAATTAATTCTTCAGGGTGAAAATCGAGGATATAAGTGTGAACTTATATCAGTTGATATCTCGGTGCATTTTTAAGCTAGCGCAAATCTGATAACACAGATCGACGCAGCTTAAAAATCCGCATCGAATGCACTATACTACATTGAGAAACGCTTAATACAAAAATTAGTTATGATCGTTTGAAAAATGATGCATTAGTGTATGTTGAGTTTCCATGTACACTCAACATTGCTTCCAAAAACATTTTGACAAAAATTTTTTCGAAAAATTTCAAAATAATTTAGCAAAAAGTAGATGTTTTTAGATTCCTTTTTTCAAGGCAAAGACGATGGACAATGTTATTCAACGAAAAAATTAATTCTTCAGGGTGAAAATCGAGGATATAAGTGTGAACTTATATCAGTTGATATCTCGGTGCATTTTTAAGCTAGCGCAAATCTGATAACACAGATCGACGCAGCTTAAAAATCCGCATCGAATGCACTATACTACATTGAGAAACGCTTAATACAAAAATTAGTTATGATCGTTTGAAAAATGATGCATTAGTGTATGTTGAGTTTCCATGTACACTCAACATTGCTTCCAAAAACATTTTGACAAAAATTTTTTCGAAAAATTTCAAAATAATTTAGCAAAAAGTAGATGTTTTTAGATTCCTTTTTTCAAGGCAAAGACGATGGACAATGTTATTCAACGAAAAAATTAATTCTTCAGGGTGAAAATCGAGGATATAAGTGTGAACTTATATCAGTTGATATCTCGGTGCATTTTTAAGCTAGCGCAAATCTGATAACACAGATCGACGCAGCTTAAAAATCCGCATCGAATGCACTATACTACATTGAGAAACGCTTAATACAAAAATTAGTTATGATCGTTTGAAAAATGATGCATTAGTGTATGTTGAGTTTCCATGTACACTCAACATTGCTTCCAAAAACATTTTGACAAAAATTTTTTCGAAAAATTTCAAAATAATTTAGCAAAAAGTAGATGTTTTTAGATTCCTTTTTTCAAGGCAAAGACGATGGACAATGTTATTCAACGAAAAAATTAATTCTTCAGGGTGAAAATCGAGGATATAAGTGTGAACTTATATCAGTTGATATCTCGGTGCATTTTTAAGCTAGCGCAAATCTGATAACACAGATCGACGCAGCTTAAAAATCCGCATCGAATGCACTATACTACATTGAGAAACGCTTAATACAAAAATTAGTTATGATCGTTTGAAAAATGATGCATTAGTGTATGTTGAGTTTCCATGTACACTCAACATTGCTTCCAAAAACATTTTGACAAAAATTTTTTCGAAAAATTTCAAAATAATTTAGCAAAAAGTAGATGTTTTTAGATTCCTTTTTTCAAGGCAAAGACGATGGACAATGTTATTCAACGAAAAAATTAATTCTTCAGGGTGAAAATCGAGGATATAAGTGTGAACTTATATCAGTTGATATCTCGGTGCATTTTTAAGCTAGCGCAAATCTGATAACACAGATCGACGCAGCTTAAAAATCCGCATCGAATGCACTATACTACATTGAGAAACGCTTAATACAAAAATTAGTTATGATCGTTTGAAAAATGATGCATTAGTGTATGTTGAGTTTCCATGTACACTCAACATTGCTTCCAAAAACATTTTGACAAAAATTTTTTCAAAAAATTTCAAAATAATTTAGCAAAAAGTAGATGTTTTTAGATTCCTTTTTTCAAGGCAAAGACGATGGACAATGTTATTCAACGAAAAAATTAATTCTTCAGGGTGAAAATCGAGGATATAAGTGTGAACTTATATCAGTTGATATCTCGGTGCATTTTTAAGCTAGCGCAAATCTGATAACACAGATCGACGCAGCTTAAAAATCCGCATCGAATGCACTATACTACATTGAGAAACGCTTAATACAAAAATTAGTTATGATCGTTTGAAAAATGATGCATTAGTGTATGTTGAGTTTCCATGTACACTCAACATTGCTTCCAAAAACATTTTGACAAAAATTTTTTCGAAAAATTTCAAAATAATTTAGCAAAAAGTAGATGTTTTTAGATTCCTTTTTTCAAGGCAAAGACGATGGACAATGTTATTCAACGAAAAAATTAATTCTTCAGGGTGAAAATCGAGGATATAAGTGTGAACTTATATCAGTTGATATCTCGGTGCATTTTTAAGCTAGCGCAAATCTGATAACACAGATCGACGCAGCTTAAAAATCCGCATCGAATGCACTATACTACATTGAGAAACGCTTAATACAAAAATTAGTTATGATCGTTTGAAAAATGATGCATTAGTGTATGTTGAGTTTCCATGTACACTCAACATTGCTTCCAAAAACATTTTGACAAAAATTTTTTCGAAAAATTTCAAAATAATTTAGCAAAAAGTAGATGTTTTTAGATTCCTTTTTTCAAGGCAAAGACGATGGACAATGTTATTCAACGAAAAAATTAATTCTTCAGGGTGAAAATCGAGGATATAAGTGTGAACTTATATCAGTTGATATCTCGGTGCATTTTTAAGCTAGCGCAAATCTGATAACACAGATCGACGCAGCTTAAAAATCCGCATCGAATGCACTATACTACATTGAGAAACGCTTAATACAAAAATTAGTTATGATCGTTTGAAAAATGATGCATTAGTGTATGTTGAGTTTCCATGTACACTCAACATTGCTTCCAGAAACATTTTGACAAAAATTTTTTCGAAAAATTTCAAAATAATTTAGCAAAAAGTAGATGTTTTTAGATTCCTTTTTTCAAGGCAAAGACGATGGACAATGTTATTCAACGAAAAAATTAATTCTTCAGGGTGAAAATCGAGGATATAAGTGTGAACTTATATCAGTTGATATCTCGGTGCATTTTTAAGCTAGCGCAAATCTGATAACACAGATCGACGCAGCTTAAAAATCCGCATCGAATGCACTATACTACATTGAGAAACGCTTAATACAAAAATTAGTTATGATCGTTTGAAAAATGATGCATTAGTGTATGTTGAGTTTCCATGTACACTCAACATTGCTTCCAAAAACATTTTGACAAAAATTTTTTCGAAAAATTTCAAAATAATTTAGCAAAAAGTAGATGTTTTTAGATTCCTTTTTTCAAGGCAAAGACGATGAACAATGTTATTCAACGAAAAAAATAATTCTTCAGGGTGAAAATCGACGATATAAGTGTGAACTTATATCAGTTGATATCTCGGTGCATTTTTAAGCTAGCACAAATCTGATAACACAGATCGACGCAGCTTAAAAATCCGCATCGAATGCACTATACTACATTGAGAAACGCTTAATACAAAAATTAGTTATGATCGTTTGAAAAATGATGCATTAGTGTATGTTGAGTTTCCATGTACACTCAACATTGCTTCCAAAAACATTTTGACAAAAATTTTTTCGAAAAATTTCAAAATAATTTAGCAAAAAGTAGATGTTTTTAGATTCCTTTTTTCAAGGCAAAGACGATGGACAATGTTATTCAACGAAAAAATTAATTCTTCAGGGTGAAAATCGCGGATATAAGTGTGAACTTATATCAGTTGATATCTCGGTGCATTTTTAAGCTAGCGCAAATCTGATAACACAGATCGACGCAGCTTAAAAATCCGCATCGAATGCACTATACTACATTGAGAAACGCTTAATACAAAAATTAGTTATGATCGTTTGAAAAATGATGCATTAGTGTATGTTGAGTTTCCATGTACACTCAACATTGCTTCCAAAAACATTTTGACAAAAATTTTTTCGAAAAATTTCAAAATAATTTAGCAAAAAGTAGATGTTTTTAGATTCCTTTTTTCAAGGCAAAGACGATGGACAATGTTATTCAACGAAAAAAATAATTCTTCAGGGTGAAAATCGAGGATATAAGTGTGAACTTATATCAGTTGATATCTCGGTGCATTTTTAAGCTAGCACAAATCTGATAACACAGATCGACGCAGCTTAAAAATCCGCATCGAATGCACTATACTACATTGAGAAACGCTTAATACAAAAATTAGTTATGATCGTTTGAAAAATGATGCATTAGTGTATGTTGAGTTTCCATGTACACTCAACATTGCTTCCAAAAACATTTTGACAAAAATTTTTTCGAAAAATTTCAAAATAATTTAGCAAAAAGTAGATGTTTTTAGATTCCTTTTTTCAAGGCAAAGACGATGGACAATGTTATTCAACGAAAAAATTAATTCTTCAGGGTGAAAATCGAGGATATAAGTGTGAACTTATATCAGTTGATATCTCGGTGCATTTTTAAGCTAGCGCAAATCTGATAACACAGATCGACGCAGCTTAAAAATCCGCATCGAATGCACTATACTACATTGAGAAACGCTTAATACAAAAATTAGTTATGATCGTTTGAAAAATGATGCATTAGTGTATGTTGAGTTTCCATGTACACTCAACATTGCTTCCAAAAACATTTTGACAAAAATTTTTTCGAAAAATTTCAAAATAATTTAGCAAAAAGTAGATGTTTTTAGATTCCTTTTTTCAAGGCAAAGACGATGGACAATGTTATTCAACGAAAAAATTAATTCTTCAGGGTGAAAATCGAGGATATAAGTGTGAACTTATATCAGTTGATATCTCGGTGCATTTTTAAGCTAGCGCAAATCTGATAACACAGATCGACGCAGCTTAAAAATCCGCATCGAATGCACTATACTACATTGAGAAACGCTTAATACAAAAATTAGTTATGATCGTTTGAAAAATGATGCATTAGTGTATGTTGAGTTTCCATGTACACTCAACATTGCTTCCAAAAACATTTTGACAAAAATTTTTTCGAAAAATTTCAAAATAATTTAGCAAAAAGTAGATGTTTTTAGATTCCTTTTTTCAAGGCAAAGACGATGGACAATGTTATTCAACGAAAAAAATAATTCTTCAGGGTGAAAATCGAGGATATAAGTGTGAACTTATATCAGTTGATATCTCGGTGCATTTTTAAGCTAGCACAAATCTGATAACACAGATCGACGCAGCTTAAAAATCCGCATCGAATGCACTATACTACATTGAGAAACGCTTAATACAAAAATTAGTTATGATCGTTTGAAAAATGATGCATTAGTGTATGTTGAGTTTCCATGTACACTCAACATTGCTTCCAAAAACATTTTGACAAAAATTTTTTCGAAAAATTTCAAAATAATTTAGCAAAAAGTAGATGTTTTTAGATTCCTTTTTTCAAGGCAAAGACGATGGACAATGTTATTCAACGAAAAAATTAATTCTTCAGGGTGAAAATCGAGGATATAAGTGTGAACTTATATCAGTTGATATCTCGGTGCATTTTTAAGCTAGCGCAAATCTGATAACACAGATCGACGCAGCTTAAAAATCCGCATCGAATGCACTATACTACATGGAGAAACGCTTAATACAAAAATTAGTTATGATCGTTTGAAAAATGATGCATTAGTGTATGTTGAGTTTCCATGTACACTCAACATTGCTTCCAAAAACATTTTGACAAAAATTTTTTCGAAAAATTTCAAAATAATTTAGCAAAAAGTAGATGTTTTTAGATTCCTTTTTTCAAGGCAAAGACGATGGACAATGTTATTCAACGAAAAAATTAATTCTTCAGGGTGAAAATCGAGGATATAAGTGTGAACTTATATCAGTTGATATCTCGGTGCATTTTTAAGCTAGCGCAAATCTGATAACACAGATCGACGCAGCTTAAAAATCCGCATCGAATGCACTATACTACATTGAGAAACGCTTAATACAAAAATTAGTTATGATCGTTTGAAAAATGATGCATTAGTGTATGTTGAGTTTCCATGTACACTCAACATTGCTTCCAAAAACATTTTGACAAAAATTTTTTCGAAAAATTTCAAGATAATATAGCAAAAAGTAGATGTTTTTAGATTCCTTTTTTCAAGGCAAAGACGATGGACAATGTTATTCAACGAAAAAATTAATTCTTCAGGGTGAAAATCGAGGATATAAGTGTGAACTTATATCAGTTGAGATCTCGGTGCATTTTTAAGCTAGCGCAAATCTGATAACACAGATCGACGCAGCTTGAAAATCCGCATCGAATGCACTATACTACATTGAGAAACGCTTAATACAAAAATTAGTTATGATCGTTTGAAAAATGATGCATTAGTGTATGTTGAGTTTCCATGTACACTCAACATTGCTTCCAAAAACATTTTGACAAAAATTTTTTCGAAAAATTTCAAGATAAATTAGCAAAAAATAGATGTTTTTAGATTCCTTCTTTCAAGGCAAAGACGATGGACAATGTTATTCAACAAAAAAATTAATTCTTCAGGGTGAAAATCGAGGATATAAGTGTGAACTTATATCAGTTGATATCTCGGTGCATTTTTAAGCTAGCGCAAATCTGATAACACAGATCGACGCAGCTTAAAAATCCGCATCGAATGCACTATACTACATTGAGAAACGCTTAATACAAAAATTAGTTATGATCGTTTGAAAAATGATGCATTAGTGTATGTTGAGTTTCCATGTACACTCAACATTGCTTCCAGAAACATTTTGACAAAAATTTTTTCGAAAAATTTCAAAATAATTTAGCAAAAAGTAGATGTTTTTAGATTCCTTTTTTCAAGGCAAAGACGATGGACAATGTTATTCAACGAAAAAATTAATTCTTCAGGGTGAAAATCGAGGATATAAGTGTGAACTTATATCAGTTGATATCTCGGTGCATTTTTAAGCTAGCGCAAATCTGATAACACAGATCGACGCAGCTTAAAAATCCGCATCGAATGCACTATACTACATTGAGAAACGCTTAATACAAAAATTAGTTATGATCGTTTGAAAAATGATGCATTAGTGTATGTTGAGTTTCCATGTACACTCAACATTGCTTCCAAAAACATTTTGACAAAAATTTTTTCGAAAAATTTCAAAATAATTTAGCAAAAAGTAGATGTTTTTAGATTCCTTTTTTCAAGGCAAAGACGATGGACAATGTTATTCAACGAAAAAATTAATTCTTCAGGGTGAAAATCGAGGATATAAGTGTGAACTTATATCAGTTGATATCTCGGTGCATTTTTAAGCTAGCGCAAATCTGATAACACAGATCGACGCAGCTTAAAAATCCGCATCGAATGCACTATACTACATTGAGAAACGCTTAATACAAAAATTAGTTATGATCGTTTGAAAAATGATGCATTAGTGTATGTTGAGTTTCCATGTACACTCAACATTGCTTCCAAAAACATTTTGACAAAAATTTTTTCGAAAAATTTCAAGATAATATAGCAAAAAGTAGATGTTTTTAGATTCCTTTTTTCAAGGCAAAGACGATGGACAATGTTATTCAACGAAAAAATTAATTCTTCAGGGTGAAAATCGAGGATATAAGTGTGAACTTATATCAGTTGAGATCTCGGTGCATTTTTAAGCTAGCGCAAATCTGATAACACAGATCGACGCAGCTTGAAAATCCGCATCGAATGCACTATACTACATTGAGAAACGCTTAATACAAAAATTAGTTATGATCGTTTGAAAAATGATGCATTAGTGTATGTTGAGTTTCCATGTACACTCAACATTGCTTCCAAAAACATTTTGACAAAAATTTTTTCGAAAAATTTCAAGATAAATTAGCAAAAAATAGATGTTTTTAGATTCCTTCTTTCAAGGCAAAGACGATGGACAATGTTATTCAACAAAAAAATTAATTCTTCAGGGTGAAAATCGAGGATATAAGTGTGAACTTATATCAGTTGATATCTCGGTGCATTTTTAAGCTAGCGCAAATCTGATAACACAGATCGACGCAGCTTAAAAATCCGCATCGAATGCACTATACTACATTGAGAAACGCTTAATACAAAAATTAGTTATGATCGTTTGAAAAATGATGCATTAGTGTATGTTGAGTTTCCATGTACACTCAACATTGCTTCCAGAAACATTTTGACAAAAATTTTTTCGAAAAATTTCAAGATAATTTAGCAAAAAGTAGATGTTTTTAGATTCCTTTTTTCAAGGCAAAGACGATGGACAATGTTATTCAACGAAAAAATTAATTCTTCAGGGTGAAAATCGAGGATATAAGTGTGAACTTATATCAGTTGATATCTCGGTGCATTTTTAAGCTAGCGCAAATCTGATAACACAGATCGACGCAGCTTAAAAATCCGCATCGAATGCACTATACTACATTGAGAAACGCTTAATACAAAAATTAGTTATGATCGTTTGAAAAATGATGCATTAGTGTATGTTGAGTTTCCATGTACACTCAACATTGCTTCCAAAAACATTTTGACAAAAATTTTTTCGAAAAATTTCAAAATAATTTAGCAAAAAGTAGATGTTTTTAGATTCCTTTTTTCAAGGCAAAGACGATGAACAATGTTATTCAACGAAAAAAATAATTCTTCAGGGTGAAAATCGAGGATATAAGTGTGAACTTATATCAGTTGATATCTCGGTGCATTTTTAAGCTAGCGCAAATCTGATAACACAGATCGACGCAGCTTAAAAATCCGCATCGAATGCACTATACTACATTGAGAAACGCTTAATACAAAAATTAGTTATGATCGTTTGAAAAATGATGCATTAGTGTATGTTGAGTTTCCATGTACACTCAACATTGCTTCCAAAAACATTTTGACAAAAATTTTTTCGAAAAATTTCAAGATAACTTAGCAAAAAGTAGATGTTTTTAGATTCCTTTTTTCAAGGCAAAGACGATGGACAATGTTATTCAACGAAAAAATTAATTCTTCAGGGTGAAAATCGAGGATATAAGTGTGAACTTATATCAGTTGAGATCTCGGTGCATTTTTAAGCTAGCGCAAATCTGATAACACAGATCGACGCAGCTTGAAAATCCGCATCGAATGCACTATACTACATTGAGAAACGCTTAATACAAAAATTAGTTATGATCGTTTGAAAAATGATGCATTAGTGTATGTTGAGTTTCCATGTACACTCAACATTGCTTCCAAAAACATTTTGACAAAAATTTTTTCGAAAAATTTCAAAATAAATTAGCAAAAAATAGATGTTTTTAGATTCCTTCTTTCAAGGCAAAGACGATGAACAATGTTATTCAACGAAAAAATTAATTCTTCAGGGTGAAAATCGAGGATATAAGTGTGAACTTATATCAGTTGAGATCTCGGTGCATTTTTAAGCTAGCGCAAATCTGATAACACAGATCGACGCAGCTTAAAAATCCGCATCGAATGCATTATACTACATTGAGAAACGCTTAATACAAAAATTAGTTATGATCGTTTGAAAAATGATGCATTAGTGTATGTTGAGTTTCCATGTACACTCAACATTGCTTCCAAAAACATTTTGACAAAAATTTTTTCGAAAAATTTCAAAATAATTTAGCAAAAAGTAGATGTTTTTAGATTCCTTTTTTCAAGGCAAAGACGATGGACAATGTTATTCAACGAAAAAATTAATTCTTCAGGGTGAAAATCGAGGATATAAGTGTGAACTTATATCAGTTGATATCTCGGTGCATTTTTAAGCTAGCGCAAATCTGATAACACAGATCGACGCAGCTTAAAAATCCGCATCGAATGCACTATACTACATTGAGAAACGCTTAATACAAAAATTAGTTATGATCGTTTGAAAAATGATGCATTAGTGTATGTTGAGTTTCCATGTACACTCAACATTGCTTCCAAAAACATTTTGACAAAAATTTTTTCGAAAAATTTCAAAATAATTTAGCAAAAAGTAGATGTTTTTAGATTCCTTTTTTCAAGGCAAAGACGATGGACAATGTTATTCAACGAAAAAAATAATTCTTCAGGGTGAAAATCGAGGATATAAGTGTGAACTTATATCAGTTGATATCTCGGTGCATTTTTAAGCTAGCGCAAATCTGATAACACAGATCGACGCAGCTTAAAAATCCGCATCGAATGCACTATACTACATTGAGAAACGCTTAATACAAAAATTAGTTATGATCGTTTGAAAAATGATGCATTAGTGTATGTTGAGTTTCCATGTACACTCAACATTGCTTCCAAAAACATTTTGACAAAAATTTTTTCGAAAAATTTCAAAATAATTTAGCAAAAAGTAGATGTTTTTAGATTCCTTTTTTCAAGGCAAAGACGATGGACAATGTTATTCAACGAAAAAATTAATTCTTCAGGGTGAAAATCGAGGATATAAGTGTGAACTTATATCAGTTGATATCTCGGTGCATTTTTAAGCTAGCGCAAATCTGATAACACAGATCGACGCAGCTTAAAAATCCGCATCGAATGCACTATACTACATTGAGAAACGCTTAATACAAAAATTAGTTATGATCGTTTGAAAAATGATGCATTAGTGTATGTTGAGTTTCCATGTACACTCAACATTGCTTCCAAAAACATTTTGACAAAAATTTTTTCGAAAAATTTCAAAATAATTTAGCAAAAAGTAGATGTTTTTAGATTCCTTTTTTCAAGGCAAAGACGATGGACAATGTTATTCAACGAAAAAAATAATTCTTCAGGGTGAAAATCGAGGATATAAGTGTGAACTTATATCAGTTGATATCTCGGTGCATTTTTAAGCTAGCGCAAATCTGATAACACAGATCGACGCAGCTTAAAAATCCGCATCGAATGCACTATACTACATTGAGAAACGCTTAATACAAAAATTAGTTATGATCGTTTGAAAAATGATGCATTAGTGTATGTTGAGTTTCCATGTACACTCAACATTGCTTCCAAAAACATTTTGACAAAAATTTTTTCGAAAAATTTCAAAATAATTTAGCAAAAAGTAGATGTTTTTAGATTCCTTTTTTCAAGGCAAAGACGATGGACAATGTTATTCAACGAAAAAATTAATTCTTCAGGGTGAAAATCGAGGATATAAGTGTGAACTTATATCAGTTGATATCTCGGTGCATTTTTAAGCTAGCGCAAATCTGATAACACAGATCGACGCAGCTTAAAAATCCGCATCGAATGCACTATACTACATTGAGAAACGCTTAATACAAAAATTAGTTATGATCGTTTGAAAAATGATGCATTAGTGTATGTTGAGTTTCCATGTACACTCAACATTGCTTCCAAAAACATTTTGACAAAAATTTTTTCGAAAAATTTCAAGATAATATAGCAAAAAGTAGATGTTTTTAGATTCCTTTTTTCAAGGCAAAGACGATGGACAATGTTATTCAACGAAAAAATTAATTCTTCAGGGTGAAAATCGAGGATATAAGTGTGAACTTATATCAGTTGAGATCTCGGTGCATTTTTAAGCTAGCGCAAATCTGATAACACAGATCGACGCAGCTTGAAAATCCGCATCGAATGCACTATACTACATTGAGAAACGCTTAATACAAAAATTAGTTATGATCGTTTGAAAAATGATGCATTAGTGTATGTTGAGTTTCCATGTACACTCAACATTGCTTCCAAAAACATTTTGACAAAAATTTTTTCGAAAAATTTCAAGATAAATTAGCAAAAAATAGATGTTTTTAGATTCCTTCTTTCAAGGCAAAGACGATGGACAATGTTATTCAACAAAAAAATTAATTCTTCAGGGTGAAAATCGAGGATATAAGTGTGAACTTATATCAGTTGATATCTCGGTGCATTTTTAAGCTAGCGCAAATCTGATAACACAGATCGACGCAGCTTAAAAATCCGCATCGAATGCACTATACTACATTGAGAAACGCTTAATACAAAAATTAGTTATGATCGTTTGAAAAATGATGCATTAGTGTATGTTGAGTTTCCATGTACACTCAACATTGCTTCCAGAAACATTTTGACAAAAATTTTTTCGAAAAATTTCAAAATAATTTAGCAAAAAGTAGATGTTTTTAGATTCCTTTTTTCAAGGCAAAGACGATGGACAATGTTATTCAACGAAAAAATTAATTCTTCAGGGTGAAAATCGAGGATATAAGTGTGAACTTATATCAGTTGATATCTCGGTGCATTTTTAAGCTAGCGCAAATCTGATAACACAGATCGACGCAGCTTAAAAATCCGCATCGAATGCACTATACTACATTGAGAAACGCTTAATACAAAAATTAGTTATGATCGTTTGAAAAATGATGCATTAGTGTATGTTGAGTTTCCATGTACACTCAACATTGCTTCCAAAAACATTTTGACAAAAATTTTTTCGAAAAATTTCAAAATAATTTAGCAAAAAGTAGATGTTTTTAGATTCCTTTTTTCAAGGCAAAGACGATGAACAATGTTATTCAACGAAAAAAATAATTCTTCAGGGTGAAAATCGAGGATATAAGTGTGAACTTATATCAGTTGATATCTCGGTGCATTTTTAAGCTAGCGCAAATCTGATAACACAGATCGACGCAGCTTAAAAATCCGCATCGAATGCACTATACTACATTGAGAAACGCTTAATACAAAAATTAGTTATGATCGTTTGAAAAATGATGCATTAGTGTATGTTGAGTTTCCATGTACACTCAACATTGCTTCCAAAAACATTTTGACAAAAATTTTTTCGAAAAATTTCAAGATAAATTAGCAAAAAATAGATGTTTTTAGATTCCTTCTTTCAAGGCAAAGACGATGGACAATGTTATTCAACAAAAAAATTAATTCTTCAGGGTGAAAATCGAGGATATAAGTGTGAACTTATATCAGTTGATATCTCGGTGCATTTTTAAGCTAGCGCAAATCTGATAACACAGATCGACGCAGCTTAAAAATCCGCATCGAATGCACTATACTACATTGAGAAACGCTTAATACAAAAATTAGTTATGATCGTTTGAAAAATGATGCATTAGTGTATGTTGAGTTTCCATGTACACTCAACATTGCTTCCAGAAACATTTTGACAAAAATTTTTTCGAAAAATTTCAAAATAATTTAGCAAAAAGTAGATGTTTTTAGATTCCTTTTTTCAAGGCAAAGACGATGGACAATGTTATTCAACGAAAAAATTAATTCTTCAGGGTGAAAATCGAGGATATAAGTGTGAACTTATATCAGTTGATATCTCGGTGCATTTTTAAGCTAGCGCAAATCTGATAACACAGATCGACGCAGCTTAAAAATCCGCATCGAATGCACTATACTACATTGAGAAACGCTTAATACAAAAATTAGTTATGATCGTTTGAAAAATGATGCATTAGTGTATGTTGAGTTTCCATGTACACTCAACATTGCTTCCAAAAACATTTTGACAAAAATTTTTTCGAAAAATTTCAAAATAATTTAGCAAAAAGTAGATGTTTTTAGATTCCTTTTTTCAAGGCAAAGACGATGGACAATGTTATTCAACGAAAAAAATAATTCTTCAGGGTGAAAATCGAGGATATAAGTGTGAACTTATATCAGTTGATATCTCGGTGCATTTTTAAGCTAGCACAAATCTGATAACACAGATCGACGCAGCTTAAAAATCCGCATCGAATGCACTATACTACATTGAGAAACGCTTAATACAAAAATTAGTTATGATCGTTTGAAAAATGATGCATTAGTGTATGTTGAGTTTCCATGTACACTCAACATTGCTTCCAAAAACATTTTGACAAAAATTTTTTCGAAAAATTTCAAAATAATTTAGCAAAAAGTAGATGTTTTTAGATTCCTTTTTTCAAGGCAAAGACGATGGACAATGTTATTCAACGAAAAAATTAATTCTTCAGGGTGAAAATCGAGGATATAAGTGTGAACTTATATCAGTTGATATCTCGGTGCATTTTTAAGCTAGCGCAAATCTGATAACACAGATCGACGCAGCTTAAAAATCCGCATCGAATGCACTATACTACATTGAGAAACGCTTAATACAAAAATTAGTTATGATCGTTTGAAAAATGATGCATTAGTGTATGTTGAGTTTCCATGTACACTCAACATTGCTTCCAAAAACATTTTGACAAAAATTTTTTCGAAAAATTTCAAAATAATTTAGCAAAAAGTAGATGTTTTTAGATTCCTTTTTTCAAGGCAAAGACGATGGACAATGTTATTCAACGAAAAAATTAATTCTTCAGGGTGAAAATCGAGGATATAAGTGTGAACTTATATCAGTTGATATCTCGGTGCATTTTTAAGCTAGCACAAATCTGATAACACAGATCGACGCAGCTTAAAAATCCGCATCGAATGCACTATACTACATTGAGAAACGCTTAATACAAAAATTAGTTATGATCGTTTGAAAAATGATGCATTAGTGTATGTTGAGTTTCCATGTACACTCAACATTGCTTCCAAAAACATTTTGACAAAAATTTTTTCGAAAAATTTCAAAATAATTTAGCAAAAAGTAGATGTTTTTAGATTCCTTTTTTCAAGGCAAAGACGATGGACAATGTTATTCAACGAAAAAATTAATTCTTCAGGGTGAAAATCGAGGATATAAGTGTGAACTTATATATCAGTTGATATCTCGGTGCATTTTTAAGCTAGCGCAAATCTGATAACACAGATCGACGCAGCTTAAAAATCCGCATCGAATGCACTATACTACATTGAGAAACGCTTAATACAAAAATTAGTTATGATCGTTTGAAAAATGATGCATTAGTGTATGTTGAGTTTCCATGTACACTCAACATTGCTTCCAAAAACATTTTGACAAAAATTTTTTCGAAAAATTTCAAAATAATTTAGCAAAAAGTAGATGTTTTTAGATTCCTTTTTTCAAGGCAAAGACGATGGACAATGTTATTCAACGAAAAAATTAATTCTTCAGGGTGAAAATCGAGGATATAAGTGTGAACTTATATATCAGTTGATATCTCGGTGCATTTTTAAGCTAGCGCAAATCTGATAACACAGATCGACGCAGCTTAAAAATCCGCATCGAATGCACTATACTACATTGAGAAACGCTTAATACAAAAATTAGTTATGATCGTTTGAAAAATGATGCATTAGTGTATGTTGAGTTTCCATGTACACTCAACATTGCTTCCAAAAACATTTTGACAAAAATTTTTTCGAAAAATTTCAAAATAATTTAGCAAAAAGTAGATGTTTTTAGATTCCTTTTTTCAAGGCAAAGACGATGGACAATGTTATTCAACGAAAAAAATAATTCTTCAGGGTGAAAATCGAGGATATAAGTGTGAACTTATATCAGTTGATATCTCGGTGCATTTTTAAGCTAGCACAAATCTGATAACACAGATCGACGCAGCTTAAAAATCCGCATCGAATGCACTATACTACATTGAGAAACGCTTAATACAAAAATTAGTTATGATCGTTTGAAAAATGATGCATTAGTGTATGTTGAGTTTCCATGTACACTCAACATTGCTTCCAAAAACATTTTGACAAAAATTTTTTCGAAAAATTTCAAAATAATTTAGCAAAAAGTAGATGTTTTTAGATTCCTTTTTTCAAGGCAAAGACGATGGACAATGTTATTCAACGAAAAAATTAATTCTTCAGGGTGAAAATCGAGGATATAAGTGTGAACTTATATCAGTTGATATCTCGGTGCATTTTTAAGCTAGCGCAAATCTGATAACACAGATCGACGCAGCTTAAAAATCCGCATCGAATGCACTATACTACATTGAGAAACGCTTAATACAAAAATTAGTTATGATCGTTTGAAAAATGATGCATTAGTGTATGTTGAGTTTCCATGTACACTCAACATTGCTTCCAAAAACATTTTGACAAAAATTTTTTCGAAAAATTTCAAGATAATATAGCAAAAAGTAGATGTTTTTAGATTCCTTTTTTCAAGGCAAAGACGATGGACAATGTTATTCAACGAAAAAATTAATTCTTCAGGGTGAAAATCGAGGATATAAGTGTGAACTTATATCAGTTGAGATCTCGGTGCATTTTTAAGCTAGCGCAAATCTGATAACACAGATCGACGCAGCTTGAAAATCCGCATCGAATGCACTATACTACATTGAGAAACGCTTAATACAAAAATTAGTTATGATCGTTTGAAAAATGATGCATTAGTGTATGTTGAGTTTCCATGTACACTCAACATTGCTTCCAAAAACATTTTGACAAAAATTTTTTCGAAAAATTTAAAGATAAATTAGCAAAAAATAGATGTTTTTAGATTCCTTCTTTCAAGGCAAAGACGATGGACAATGTTATTCAACAAAAAAATTAATTCTTCAGGGTGAAAATCGAGGATATAAGTGTGAACTTATATGAGTTGATATCTCGGTGCATTTTTAAGCTAGCGCAAATCTGATAACACAGATCGACGCAGCTTAAAAATCCGCATCGAATGCACTATACTACATTGAGAAACGCTTAATACAAAAATTAGTTATGATCGTTTGAAAAATGATCCATTAGTGTATGTTGAGTTTCCATGTACACTCAACATTGCTTCCAAAAACATTTTGACAAAAATTTTTTCGAAAAATTTCAAAATAATTTAGCAAAAAGTAGATGTTTTTAGATTCCATTTTTTAAGGCAAAGACGATGGACAATGTTATTCAACGAAAAAATTAATTCTTCAGGGTGAAAATCGAGGATATAAGTGTGAACTTATATCAGTTGATATCTCGGTGCATTTTTAAGCTAGCGCAAATCTGATAACACAGATCGACGCAGCTTAAAAATCCGCATCGAATGCACTATACTACATTGAGAAACGCTTAATACAAAAATTAGTTATGATCGTTTGAAAAATGATGCATTAGTGTATGTTGAGTTTCCATGTACACTCAACATTGCTTCCAAAAACATTTTGACAAAAATTTTTTCGAAAAATTTAAAGATAAATTAGCAAAAAATAGATGTTTTTAGATTCCTTCTTTCAAGGCAAAGACGATGGACAATGTTATTCAACAAAAAAATTAATTCTTCAGGGTGAAAATCGAGGATATAAGTGTGAACTTATATCAGTTGATATCTCGGTGCATTTTTAAGCTAGCGCAAATCTGATAACACAGATCGACGCAGCTTAAAAATCCGCATCGAATGCACTATACTACATTGAGAAACGCTTAATACAAAAATTAGTTATGATCGTTTGAAAAATGATCCATTAGTGTATGTTGAGTTTCCATGTACACTCAACATTGCTTCCAAAAACATTTTGACAAAAATTTTTTCGAAAAATTTCAAAATAATTTAGCAAAAAGTAGATGTTTTTAGATTCCATTTTTTAAGGCAAAGACGATGGACAATGTTATTCAACGAAAAAATTAATTCTTCAGGGTGAAAATCGAGGATATAAGTGTGAACTTATATCAGTTGATATCTCGGTGCATTTTTAAGCTAGCGCAAATCTGATAACACAGATCGACGCAGCTTAAAAATCCGCATCGAATGCACTATACTACATTGAGAAACGCTTAATACAAAAATTAGTTATGATCGTTTGAAAAATGATGCATTAGTGTATGTTGAGTTTCCATGTACACTCAACATTGCTTCCAAAAACATTTTGACAAAAATTTTTTCGAAAAATTTCAAAATAATTTAGCAAAAAGTAGATGTTTTTAGATTCCTTTTTTCAAGGCAAAGACGATGGACAATGTTATTCAACGAAAAAAATAATTCTTCAGGGTGAAAATCGAGGATATAAGTGTGAACTTATATCAGTTGATATCTCGGTGCATTTTTAAGCTAGCACAAATCTGATAACACAGATCGACGCAGCTTAAAAATCCGCATCGAATGCACTATACTACATTGAGAAACGCTTAATACAAAAATTAGTTATGATCGTTTGAAAAATGATGCATTAGTGTATGTTGAGTTTCCATGTACACTCAACATTGCTTCCAAAAACATTTTGACAAAAATTTTTTCGAAAAATTTCAAAATAATTTAGCAAAAAGTAGATGTTTTTAGATTCCTTTTTTCAAGGCAAAGACGATGGACAATGTTATTCAACGAAAAAAATAATTCTTCAGGGTGAAAATCGAGGATATAAGTGTGAACTTATATCAGTTGATATCTCGGTGCATTTTTAAGCTAGCACAAATCTGATAACACAGATCGACGCAGCTTAAAAATCCGCATCGAATGCACTATACTACATTGAGAAACGCTTAATACAAAAATTAGTTATGATCGTTTGAAAAATGATGCATTAGTGTATGTTGAGTTTCCATGTACACTCAACATTGCTTCCAAAAACATTTTGACAAAAATTTTTTCGAAAAATTTCAAAATAATTTAGCAAAAAGTAGATGTTTTTAGATTCCTTTTTTCAAGGCAAAGACGATGGACAATGTTATTCAACGAAAAAAATAATTCTTCAGGGTGAAAATCGAGGATATAAGTGTGAACTTATATCAGTTGATATCTCGGTGCATTTTTAAGCTAGCGCAAATCTGATAACACAGATCGACGCAGCTTAAAAATCCGCATCGAATGCACTATACTACATTGAGAAACGCTTAATACAAAAATTAGTTATGATCGTTTGAAAAATGATGCATTAGTGTATGTTGAGTTTCCATGTACACTCAACATTGCTTCCAAAAACATTTTGACAAAAATTTTTTCGAAAAATTTCAAAATAATTTAGCAAAAAGTAGATGTTTTTAGATTCCTTTTTCAAGGCAAAGACGATGGACAATGTTATTCAACGAAAAAAATAATTCTTCAGGGTGAAAATCGAGGATATAAGTGTGAACTTATATATCAGTTGATATCTCGGTGCATTTTTAAGCTAGCGCAAATCTGATAACACAGATCGACGCAGCTTAAAAATCCGCATCGAATGCACTATACTACATTGAGAAACGCTTAATACAAAAATTAGTTATGATCGTTTGAAAAATGATGCATTAGTGTATGTTGAGTTTCCATGTACACTCAACATTGCTTCCAAAAACATTTTGACAAAAATTTTTTCGAAAAATTTCAAAATAATTTAGCAAAAAGTAGATGTTTTTAGATTCCTTTTTTCAAGGCAAAGACGATGGACAATGTTATTCAACGAAAAAATTAATTCTTCAGGGTGAAAATCGAGGATATAAGTGTGAACTTATATCAGTTGATATCTCGGTGCATTTTTAAGCTAGCGCAAATCTGATAACACAGATCGACGCAGCTTAAAAATCCGCATCGAATGCACTATACTACATTGAGAAACGCTTAATACAAAAATTAGTTATGATCGTTTGAAAAATGATGCATTAGTGTATGTTGAGTTTCCATGTACACTCAACATTGCTTCCAAAAACATTTTGACAAAAATTTTTTCGAAAAATTTCAAAATAATTTAGCAAAAAGTAGATGTTTTTAGATTCCTTTTTTCAAGGCAAAGACGATGGACAATGTTATTCAACGAAAAAAATAATTCTTCAGGGTGAAAATCAAGGATATAAGTGTGAACTTATATCAGTTGATATCTCGGTGCATTTTTAAGCTAGCACAAATCTGATAACACAGATCGACGCAGCTTAAAAATCCGCATCGAATGCACTATACTACATTGAGAAACGCTTAATACAAAAATTAGTTATGATCGTTTGAAAAATGATGCATTAGTGTATGTTGAGTTTCCATGTACACTCAACATTGCTTCCAAAAACATTTTGACAAAAATTTTTTCGAAAAATTTCAAAATAATTTAGCAAAAAGTAGATGTTTTTAGATTCCTTTTTTCAAGGCAAAGACGATGGACAATGTTATTCAACGAAAAAAATAATTCTTCAGGGTGAAAATCGAGGATATAAGTGTGAACTTATATCAGTTGATATCTCGGTGCATTTTTAAGCTAGCGCAAATCTGATAACACAGATCGACGCAGCTTAAAAATCCGCATCGAATGCACTATACTACATTGAGAAACGCTTAATACAAAAATTAGTTATGATCGTTTGAAAAATGATGCATTAGTGTATGTTGAGTTTCCATGTACACTCAACATTGCTTCCAAAAACATTTTGACAAAAATTTTTTCGAAAAATTTCAAGATAATATAGCAAAAAGTAGATGTTTTTAGATTCCTTTTTTCAAGGCAAAGACGATGGACAATGTTATTCAACGAAAAAATTAATTCTTCAGGGTGAAAATCGAGGATATAAGTGTGAACTTATATCAGTTGAGATCTCGGTGCATTTTTAAGCTAGCGCAAATCTGATAACACAGATCGACGCAGCTTGAAAATCCGCATCGAATGCACTATACTACATTGAGAAACGCTTAATACAAAAATTAGTTATGATCGTTTGAAAAATGATGCATTAGTGTATGTTGAGTTTCCATGTACACTCAACATTGCTTCCAAAAACATTTTGACAAAAATTTTTTCGAAAAATTTAAAGATAAATTAGCAAAAAATAGATGTTTTTAGATTCCTTCTTTCAAGGCAAAGACGATGGACAATGTTATTCAACAAAAAAATTAATTCTTCAGGGTGAAAATCGAGGATATAAGTGTGAACTTATATGAGTTGATATCTCGGTGCATTTTTAAGCTAGCGCAAATCTGATAACACAGATCGACGCAGCTTAAAAATCCGCATCGAATGCACTATACTACATTGAGAAACGCTTAATACAAAAATTAGTTATGATCGTTTGAAAAATGATCCATTAGTGTATGTTGAGTTTCCATGTACACTCAACATTGCTTCCAAAAACATTTTGACAAAAATTTTTTCGAAAAATTTCAAAATAATTTAGCAAAAAGTAGATGTTTTTAGATTCCATTTTTTAAGGCAAAGACGATGGACAATGTTATTCAACGAAAAAATTAATTCTTCAGGGTGAAAATCGAGGATATAAGTGTGAACTTATATCAGTTGATATCTCGGTGCATTTTTAAGCTAGCGCAAATCTGATAACACAGATCGACGCAGCTTAAAAATCCGCATCGAATGCACTATACTACATTGAGAAACGCTTAATACAAAAATTAGTTATGATCGTTTGAAAAATGATGCATTAGTGTATGTTGAGTTTCCATGTACACTCAACATTGCTTCCAAAAACATTTTGACAAAAATTTTTTCGAAAAATTTAAAGATAAATTAGCAAAAAATAGATGTTTTTAGATTCCTTCTTTCAAGGCAAAGACGATGGACAATGTTATTCAACAAAAAAATTAATTCTTCAGGGTGAAAATCGAGGATATAAGTGTGAACTTATATCAGTTGATATCTCGGTGCATTTTTAAGCTAGCGCAAATCTGATAACACAGATCGACGCAGCTTAAAAATCCGCATCGAATGCACTATACTACATTGAGAAACGCTTAATACAAAAATTAGTTATGATCGTTTGAAAAATGATCCATTAGTGTATGTTGAGTTTCCATGTACACTCAACATTGCTTCCAAAAACATTTTGACAAAAATTTTTTCGAAAAATTTCAAAATAATTTAGCAAAAAGTAGATGTTTTTAGATTCCATTTTTTAAGGCAAAGACGATGGACAATGTTATTCAACGAAAAAATTAATTCTTCAGGGTGAAAATCGAGGATATAAGTGTGAACTTATATCAGTTGATATCTCGGTGCATTTTTAAGCTAGCGCAAATCTGATAACACAGATCGACGCAGCTTAAAAATCCGCATCGAATGCACTATACTACATTGAGAAACGCTTAATACAAAAATTAGTTATGATCGTTTGAAAAATGATGCATTAGTGTATGTTGAGTTTCCATGTACACTCAACATTGCTTCCAAAAACATTTTGACAAAAATTTTTTCGAAAAATTTCAAAATAATTTAGCAAAAAGTAGATGTTTTTAGATTCCTTTTTTCAAGGCAAAGACGATGGACAATGTTATTCAACGAAAAAAATAATTCTTCAGGGTGAAAATCGAGGATATAAGTGTGAACTTATATCAGTTGATATCTCGGTGCATTTTTAAGCTAGCACAAATCTGATAACACAGATCGACGCAGCTTAAAAATCCGCATCGAATGCACTATACTACATTGAGAAACGCTTAATACAAAAATTAGTTATGATCGTTTGAAAAATGATGCATTAGTGTATGTTGAGTTTCCATGTACACTCAACATTGCTTCCAAAAACATTTTGACAAAAATTTTTTCGAAAAATTTCAAAATAATTTAGCAAAAAGTAGATGTTTTTAGATTCCTTTTTTCAAGGCAAAGACGATGGACAATGTTATTCAACGAAAAAAATAATTCTTCAGGGTGAAAATCGAGGATATAAGTGTGAACTTATATCAGTTGATATCTCGGTGCATTTTTAAGCTAGCACAAATCTGATAACACAGATCGACGCAGCTTAAAAATCCGCATCGAATGCACTATACTACATTGAGAAACGCTTAATACAAAAATTAGTTATGATCGTTTGAAAAATGATGCATTAGTGTATGTTGAGTTTCCATGTACACTCAACATTGCTTCCAAAAACATTTTGACAAAAATTTTTTCGAAAAATTTCAAAATAATTTAGCAAAAAGTAGATGTTTTTAGATTCCTTTTTTCAAGGCAAAGACGATGGACAATGTTATTCAACGAAAAAAATAATTCTTCAGGGTGAAAATCGAGGATATAAGTGTGAACTTATATCAGTTGATATCTCGGTGCATTTTTAAGCTAGCGCAAATCTGATAACACAGATCGACGCAGCTTAAAAATCCGCATCGAATGCACTATACTACATTGAGAAACGCTTAATACAAAAATTAGTTATGATCGTTTGAAAAATGATGCATTAGTGTATGTTGAGTTTCCATGTACACTCAACATTGCTTCCAAAAACATTTTGACAAAAATTTTTTCGAAAAATTTCAAAATAATTTAGCAAAAAGTAGATGTTTTTAGATTCCTTTTTCAAGGCAAAGACGATGGACAATGTTATTCAACGAAAAAAATAATTCTTCAGGGTGAAAATCGAGGATATAAGTGTGAACTTATATATCAGTTGATATCTCGGTGCATTTTTAAGCTAGCGCAAATCTGATAACACAGATCGACGCAGCTTAAAAATCCGCATCGAATGCACTATACTACATTGAGAAACGCTTAATACAAAAATTAGTTATGATCGTTTGAAAAATGATGCATTAGTGTATGTTGAGTTTCCATGTACACTCAACATTGCTTCCAAAAACATTTTGACAAAAATTTTTTCGAAAAATTTCAAAATAATTTAGCAAAAAGTAGATGTTTTTAGATTCCTTTTTTCAAGGCAAAGACGATGGACAATGTTATTCAACGAAAAAATTAATTCTTCAGGGTGAAAATCGAGGATATAAGTGTGAACTTATATCAGTTGATATCTCGGTGCATTTTTAAGCTAGCGCAAATCTGATAACACAGATCGACGCAGCTTAAAAATCCGCATCGAATGCACTATACTACATTGAGAAACGCTTAATACAAAAATTAGTTATGATCGTTTGAAAAATGATGCATTAGTGTATGTTGAGTTTCCATGTACACTCAACATTGCTTCCAAAAACATTTTGACAAAAATTTTTTCGAAAAATTTCAAAATAATTTAGCAAAAAGTAGATGTTTTTAGATTCCTTTTTTCAAGGCAAAGACGATGGACAATGTTATTCAACGAAAAAAATAATTCTTCAGGGTGAAAATCAAGGATATAAGTGTGAACTTATATCAGTTGATATCTCGGTGCATTTTTAAGCTAGCACAAATCTGATAACACAGATCGACGCAGCTTAAAAATCCGCATCGAATGCACTATACTACATTGAGAAACGCTTAATACAAAAATTAGTTATGATCGTTTGAAAAATGATGCATTAGTGTATGTTGAGTTTCCATGTACACTCAACATTGCTTCCAAAAACATTTTGACAAAAATTTTTTCGAAAAATTTCAAAATAATTTAGCAAAAAGTAGATGTTTTTAGATTCCTTTTTTCAAGGCAAAGACGATGGACAATGTTATTCAACGAAAAAAATAATTCTTCAGGGTGAAAATCGAGGATATAAGTGTGAACTTATATCAGTTGATATCTCGGTGCATTTTTAAGCTAGCGCAAATCTGATAACACAGATCGACGCAGCTTAAAAATCCGCATCGAATGCACTATACTACATTGAGAAACGCTTAATACAAAAATTAGTTATGATCGTTTGAAAAATGATGCATTAGTGTATGTTGAGTTTCCATGTACACTCAACATTGCTTCCAAAAACATTTTGACAAAAATTTTTTCGAAAAATTTCAAAATAATTTAGCAAAAAGTAGATGTTTTTAGATTCCTTTTTTCAAGGCAAAGACGATGGACAATGTTATTCAACGAAAAAAATAATTCTTCAGGGTGAAAATCGAGGATATAAGTGTGAACTTATATCAGTTGATATCTCGGTGCATTTTTAAGCTAGCGCAAATCTGATAACACAGATCGACGCAGCTTAAAAATCCGCATCGAATGCACTATACTACATTGAGAAACGCTTAATACAAAAATTAGTTATGATCGTTTGAAAAATGATGCATTAGTGTATGTTGAGTTTCCATGTACACTCAACATTGCTTCCAAAAACATTTTGACAAAAATTTTTTCGAAAAATTTCAAAATAATTTAGCAAAAAGTAGATGTTTTTAGATTCCTTTTTTCAAGGCAAAGACGATGGACAATGTTATTCAACGAAAAAAATAATTCTTCAGGGTGAAAATCAAGGATATAAGTGTGAACTTATATCAGTTGATATCTCGGTGCATTTTTAAGCTAGCACAAATCTGATAACACAGATCGACGCAGCTTAAAAATCCGCATCGAATGCACTATACTACATTGAGAAACGCTTAATACAAAAATTAGTTATGATCGTTTGAAAAATGATGCATTAGTGTATGTTGAGTTTCCATGTACACTCAACATTGCTTCCAAAAACATTTTGACAAAAATTTTTTCGAAAAATTTCAAAATAATTTAGCAAAAAGTAGATGTTTTTAGATTCCTTTTTTCAAGGCAAAGACGATGGACAATGTTATTCAACGAAAAAAATAATTCTTCAGGGTGAAAATCGAGGATATAAGTGTGAACTTATATCAGTTGATATCTCGGTGCATTTTTAAGCTAGCGCAAATCTGATAACACAGATCGACGCAGCTTAAAAATCCGCATCGAATGCACTATACTACATTGAGAAACGCTTAATACAAAAATTAGTTATGATCGTTTGAAAAATGATGCATTAGTGTATGTTGAGTTTCCATGTACACTCAACATTGCTTCCAAAAACATTTTGACAAAAATTTTTTCGAAAAATTTCAAAATAATTTAGCAAAAAGTAGATGTTTTTAGATTCCTTTTTTCAAGGCAAAGACGATGGACAATGTTATTCAACGAAAAAAATAATTCTTCAGGGTGAAAATCGAGGATATAAGTGTGAACTTATATCAGTTGATATCTCGGTGCATTTTTAAGCTAGCGCAAATCTGATAACACAGATCGACGCAGCTTAAAAATCCGCATCGAATGCACTATACTACATTGAGAAACGCTTAATACAAAAATTAGTTATGATCGTTTGAAAAATGATGCATTAGTGTATGTTGAGTTTCCATGTACACTCAACATTGCTTCCAAAAACATTTTGACAAAAATTTTTTCGAAAAATTTCAAAATAATTTAGCAAAAAGTAGATGTTTTTAGATTCCTTTTTTCAAGGCAAAGACGATGGACAATGTTATTCAACGAAAAAATTAATTCTTCAGGGTGAAAATCGAGGATATAAGTGTGAACTTATATCAGTTGATATCTCGGTGCATTTTTAAGCTAGCGCAAATCTGATAACACAGATCGACGCAGCTTAAAAATCCGCATCGAATGCACTATACTACATTGAGAAACGCTTAATACAAAAATTAGTTATGATCGTTTGAAAAATGATGCATTAGTGTATGTTGAGTTTCCATGTACACTCAACATTGCTTCCAAAAACATTTTGACAAAAATTTTTTCGAAAAATTTCAAAATAATTTAGCAAAAAGTAGATGTTTTTAGATTCCTTTTTTCAAGGCAAAGACGATGGACAATGTTATTCAACGAAAAAAATAATTCTTCAGGGTGAAAATCAAGGATATAAGTGTGAACTTATATCAGTTGATATCTCGGTGCATTTTTAAGCTAGCACAAATCTGATAACACAGATCGACGCAGCTTAAAAATCCGCATCGAATGCACTATACTACATTGAGAAACGCTTAATACAAAAATTAGTTATGATCGTTTGAAAAATGATGCATTAGTGTATGTTGAGTTTCCATGTACACTCAACATTGCTTCCAAAAACATTTTGACAAAAATTTTTTCGAAAAATTTCAAAATAATTTAGCAAAAAGTAGATGTTTTTAGATTCCTTTTTTCAAGGCAAAGACGATGGACAATGTTATTCAACGAAAAAATTAATTCTTCAGGGTGAACATCGAGGATATAAGTGTGAACTTATATCAGTTGATATCTCGGTGCATTTTTAAGCTAGCGCAAATCTGATAACACAGATCGACGCAGCTTAAAAATCCGTATCGAATGCACTATACTACATTGAGAAACGCTTAATACAAAAATTAGTTATGATCGTTTGAAAAATGATGCATTAGTGTATGTTGAGTTTCCATGTACACTCAACATTGCTTCCAAAAACATTTTGACAAAAATTTTTTCGAAAAATTTCAAAATAATTTAGCAAAAAGTAGATGTTTTTAGATTCCTTTTTTCAAGGCAAAGACGATGGACAATGTTATTCAACGAAAAAAATAATTCTTCAGGGTGAAAATCGAGGATATAAGTGTGAACTTATATCAGTTGATATCTCGGTGCATTTTTAAGCTAGCGCAAATCTGATAACACAGATCGACGCAGCTTAAAAATCCGCATCGAATGCACTATACTACATTGAGAAACGCTTAATACAAAAATTAGTTATGATCGTTTGAAAAATGATGCATTAGTGTATGTTGAGTTTCCATGTACACTCAACATTGCTTCCAAAAACATTTTGACAAAAATTTTTTCGAAAAATTTCAAAATAATTTAGCAAAAAGTAGATGTTTTTAGATTCCTTTTTTCAAGGCAAAGACGATGGACAATGTTATTCAACGAAAAAAATAATTCTTCAGGGTGAAAATCGAGGATATAAGTGTGAACTTATATCAGTTGATATCTCGGTGCATTTTTAAGCTAGCGCAAATCTGATAACACAGATCGACGCAGCTTAAAAATCCGCATCGAATGCACTATACTACATTGAGAAACGCTTAATACAAAAATTAGTTATGATCGTTTGAAAAATGATGCATTAGTGTATGTTGAGTTTCCATGTACACTCAACATTGCTTCCAAAAACATTTTGACAAAAATTTTTTCGAAAAATTTCAAAATAATTTAGCAAAAAGTAGATGTTTTTAGATTCCTTTTTTCAAGGCAAAGACGATGGACAATGTTATTCAACGAAAAAAATAATTCTTCAGGGTGAAAATCGAGGATATAAGTGTGAACTTATATCAGTTGATATCTCGGTGCATTTTTAAGCTAGCGCAAATCTGATAACACAGATCGACGCAGCTTAAAAATCCGCATCGAATGCACTATACTACATTGAGAAACGCTTAATACAAAAATTAGTTATGATCGTTTGAAAAATGATGCATTAGTGTATGTTGAGTTTCCATGTACACTCAACATTGCTTCCAAAAACATTTTGACAAAAATTTTTTCGAAAAATTTCAAAATAATTTAGCAAAAAGTAGATGTTTTTAGATTCCTTTTTTCAAGGCAAAGACGATGGACAATGTTATTCAACGAAAAAAATAATTCTTCAGGGTGAAAATCGAGGATATAAGTGTGAACTTATATCAGTTGATATCTCGGTGCATTTTTAAGCTAGCGCAAATCTGATAACACAGATCGACGCAGCTTAAAAATCCGCATCGAATGCACTATACTACATTGAGAAACGCTTAATACAAAAATTAGTTATGATCGTTTGAAAAATGATGCATTAGTGTATGTTGAGTTTCCATGTACACTCAACATTGCTTCCAAAAACATTTTGACAAAAATTTTTTCGAAAAATTTCAAAATAATTTAGCAAAAAGTAGATGTTTTTAGATTCCTTTTTTCAAGGCAAAGACGATGGACAATGTTATTCAACGAAAAAAATAATTCTTCAGGGTGAAAATCGAGGATATAAGTGTGAACTTATATCAGTTGATATCTCGGTGCATTTTTAAGCTAGCGCAAATCTGATAACACAGATCGACGCAGCTTAAAAATCCGCATCGAATGCACTATACTACATTGAGAAACGCTTAATACAAAAATTAGTTATGATCGTTTGAAAAATGATGCATTAGTGTATGTTGAGTTTCCATGTACACTCAACATTGCTTCCAAAAACATTTTGACAAAAATTTTTTCGAAAAATTTCAAAATAATTTAGCAAAAAGTAGATGTTTTTAGATTCCTTTTTTCAAGGCAAAGACGATGGACAATGTTATTCAACGAAAAAAATAATTCTTCAGGGTGAAAATCGAGGATATAAGTGTGAACTTATATCAGTTGATATCTCGGTGCATTTTTAAGCTAGCGCAAATCTGATAACACAGATCGACGCAGCTTAAAAATCCGCATCGAATGCACTATACTACATTGAGAAACGCTTAATACAAAAATTAGTTATGATCGTTTGAAAAATGATGCATTAGTGTATGTTGAGTTTCCATGTACACTCAACATTGCTTCCAAAAACATTTTGACAAAAATTTTTTCGAAAAATTTCAAAATAATTTAGCAAAAAGTAGATGTTTTTAGATTCCTTTTTTCAAGGCAAAGACGATGGACAATGTTATTCAACGAAAAAAATAATTCTTCAGGGTGAAAATCGAGGATATAAGTGTGAACTTATATCAGTTGATATCTCGGTGCATTTTTAAGCTAGCGCAAATCTGATAACACAGATCGACGCAGCTTAAAAATCCGCATCGAATGCACTATACTACATTGAGAAACGCTTAATACAAAAATTAGTTATGATCGTTTGAAAAATGATGCATTAGTGTATGTTGAGTTTCCATGTACACTCAACATTGCTTCCAAAAACATTTTGACAAAAATTTTTTCGAAAAATTTCAAAATAATTTAGCAAAAAGTAGATGTTTTTAGATTCCTTTTTTCAAGGCAAAGACGATGGACAATGTTATTCAACGAAAAAAATAATTCTTCAGGGTGAAAATCGAGGATATAAGTGTGAACTTATATCAGTTGATATCTCGGTGCATTTTTAAGCTAGCGCAAATCTAATAACACAGATCGACGCAGCTTAAAAATCCGCATCGAATGCACTATACTACATTGAGAAACGCTTAATACAAAAATTAGTTATGATCGTTTGAAAAATGATGCATTAGTGTATGTTGAGTTTCCATGTACACTCAACATTGCTTCCAAAAACATTTTGACAAAAATTTTTTCGAAAAATTTCAAAATAATTTAGCAAAAAGTAGATGTTTTTAGATTCCTTTTTTCAAGGCAAAGACGATGGACAATGTTATTCAACGAAAAAAATAATTCTTCAGGGTGAAAATCGAGGATATAAGTGTGAACTTATATCAGTTGATATCTCGGTGCATTTTTAAGCTAGCGCAAATCTAATAACACAGATCGACGCAGCTTAAAAATCCGCATCGAATGCACTATACTACATTGAGAAACGCTTAATACAAAAATTAGTTATGATCGTTTGAAAAATGATGCATTAGTGTATGTTGAGTTTCCATGTACACTCAACATTGCTTCCAAAAACATTTTGACAAAAATTTTTTCGAAAAATTTCAAAATAATTTAGCAAAAAGTAGATGTTTTTAGATTCCTTTTTTCAAGGCAAAGACGATGGACAATGTTATTCAACGAAAAAAATAATTCTTCAGGGTGAAAATCGAGGATATAAGTGTGAACTTATATCAGTTGATATCTCGGTGCATTTTTAAGCTAGCGCAAATCTGATAACACAGATCGACGCAGCTTAAAAATCCGCATCGAATGCACTATACTACATTGAGAAACGCTTAATACAAAAATTAGTTATGATCGTTTGAAAAATGATGCATTAGTGTATGTTGAGTTTCCATGTACACTCAACATTGCTTCCAAAAACATTTTGACAAAAATTTTTTCGAAAAATTTCAAAATAATTTAGCAAAAAGTAGATGTTTTTAGATTCCTTTTTTCAAGGCAAAGACGATGGACAATGTTATTCAACGAAAAAAATAATTCTTCAGGGTGAAAATCGAGGATATAAGTGTGAACTTATATCAGTTGATATCTCGGTGCATTTTTAAGCTAGCGCAAATCTGATAACACAGATCGACGCAGCTTAAAAATCCGCATCGAATGCACTATACTACATTGAGAAACGCTTAATACAAAAATTAGTTATGATCGTTTGAAAAATGATGCATTAGTGTATGTTGAGTTTCCATGTACACTCAACATTGCTTCCAAAAACATTTTGACAAAAATTTTTTCGAAAAATTTCAAAATAATTTAGCAAAAAGTAGATGTTTTTAGATTCCTTTTTTCAAGGCAAAGACGATGGACAATGTTATTCAACGAAAAAAATAATTCTTCAGGGTGAAAATCGAGGATATAAGTGTGAACTTATATCAGTTGATATCTCGGTGCATTTTTAAGCTAGCGCAAATCTAATAACACAGATCGACGCAGCTTAAAAATCCGCATCGAATGCACTATACTACATTGAGAAACGCTTAATACAAAAATTAGTTATGATCGTTTGAAAAATGATGCATTAGTGTATGTTGAGTTTCCATGTACACTCAACATTGCTTCCAAAAACATTTTGACAAAAATTTTTTCGAAAAATTTCAAAATAATTTAGCAAAAAGTAGATGTTTTTAGATTCCTTTTTTCAAGGCAAAGACGATGGACAATGTTATTCAACGAAAAAAATAATTCTTCACGGTGAAAATCGAGGATATAAGTGTGAACTTATATCAGTTGATATCTCGGTGCATTTTTAAGCTAGCGCAAATCTAATAACACAGATCGACGCAGCTTAAAAATCCGCATCGAATGCACTATACTACATTGAGAAACGCTTAATACAAAAATTAGTTATGATCGTTTGAAAAATGATGCATTAGTGTATGTTGAGTTTCCATGTACACTCAACATTGCTTCCAAAAACATTTTGACAAAAATTTTTTCGAAAAATTTCAAAATAATTTAGCAAAAAGTAGATGTTTTTAGATTCCTTTTTTCAAGGCAAAGACGATGGACAATGTTATTCAACGAAAAAATTAATTCTTCAGGGTGAACATCGAGGATATAAGTGTGAACTTATATCAGTTGATATCTCGGTGCATTTTTAAGCTAGCGCAAATCTGATAACACAGATCGACGCAGCTTAAAAATCCGTATCGAATGCACTATACTACATTGAGAAACGCTTAATACAAAAATTAGTTATGATCGTTTGAAAAATGATGCATTAGTGTATGTTGAGTTTCCATGTACACTCAACATTGCTTCCAAAAACATTTTGACAAAAATTTTTTCGAAAAATTTCAAAATAATTTAGCAAAAAGTAGATGTTTTTAGATTCCTTTTTTCAAGGCAAAGACGATGGACAATGTTATTCAACGAAAAAAATAATTCTTCAGGGTGAAAATCGAGGATATAAGTGTGAACTTATATCAGTTGATATCTCGGTGCATTTTTAAGCTAGCGCAAATCTGATAACACAGATCGACGCAGCTTAAAAATCCGCATCGAATGCACTATACTACATTGAGAAACGCTTAATACAAAAATTAGTTATGATCGTTTGAAAAATGATGCATTAGTGTATGTTGAGTTTCCATGTACACTCAACATTGCTTCCAAAAACATTTTGACAAAAATTTTTTCGAAAAATTTCAAAATAATTTAGCAAAAAGTAGATGTTTTTAGATTCCTTTTTTCAAGGCAAAGACGATGGACAATGTTATTCAACGAAAAAAATAATTCTTCAGGGTGAAAATCGAGGATATAAGTGTGAACTTATATCAGTTGATATCTCGGTGCATTTTTAAGCTAGCGCAAATCTGATAACACAGATCGACGCAGCTTAAAAATCCGCATCGAATGCACTATACTACATTGAGAAACGCTTAATACAAAAATTAGTTATGATCGTTTGAAAAATGATGCATTAGTGTATGTTGAGTTTCCATGTACACTCAACATTGCTTCCAAAAACATTTTGACAAAAATTTTTTCGAAAAATTTCAAAATAATTTAGCAAAAAGTAGATGTTTTTAGATTCCTTTTTTCAAGGCAAAGACGATGGACAATGTTATTCAACGAAAAAAATAATTCTTCAGGGTGAAAATCGAGGATATAAGTGTGAACTTATATCAGTTGATATCTCGGTGCATTTTTAAGCTAGCGCAAATCTGATAACACAGATCGACGCAGCTTAAAAATCCGCATCGAATGCACTATACTACATTGAGAAACGCTTAATACAAAAATTAGTTATGATCGTTTGAAAAATGATGCATTAGTGTATGTTGAGTTTCCATGTACACTCAACATTGCTTCCAAAAACATTTTGACAAAAATTTTTTCGAAAAATTTCAAAATAATTTAGCAAAAAGTAGATGTTTTTAGATTCCTTTTTTCAAGGCAAAGACGATGGACAATGTTATTCAACGAAAAAAATAATTCTTCAGGGTGAAAATCGAGGATATAAGTGTGAACTTATATCAGTTGATATCTCGGTGCATTTTTAAGCTAGCGCAAATCTGATAACACAGATCGACGCAGCTTAAAAATCCGCATCGAATGCACTATACTACATTGAGAAACGCTTAATACAAAAATTAGTTATGATCGTTTGAAAAATGATGCATTAGTGTATGTTGAGTTTCCATGTACACTCAACATTGCTTCCAAAAACATTTTGACAAAAATTTTTTCGAAAAATTTCAAAATAATTTAGCAAAAAGTAGATGTTTTTAGATTCCTTTTTTCAAGGCAAAGACGATGGACAATGTTATTCAACGAAAAAAATAATTCTTCAGGGTGAAAATCGAGGATATAAGTGTGAACTTATATCAGTTGATATCTCGGTGCATTTTTAAGCTAGCGCAAATCTGATAACACAGATCGACGCAGCTTAAAAATCCGCATCGAATGCACTATACTACATTGAGAAACGCTTAATACAAAAATTAGTTATGATCGTTTGAAAAATGATGCATTAGTGTATGTTGAGTTTCCATGTACACTCAACATTGCTTCCAAAAACATTTTGACAAAAATTTTTTCGAAAAATTTCAAAATAATTTAGCAAAAAGTAGATGTTTTTAGATTCCTTTTTTCAAGGCAAAGACGATGGACAATGTTATTCAACGAAAAAAATAATTCTTCAGGGTGAAAATCGAGGATATAAGTGTGAACTTATATCAGTTGATATCTCGGTGCATTTTTAAGCTAGCGCAAATCTAATAACACAGATCGACGCAGCTTAAAAATCCGCATCGAATGCACTATACTACATTGAGAAACGCTTAATACAAAAATTAGTTATGATCGTTTGAAAAATGATGCATTAGTGTATGTTGAGTTTCCATGTACACTCAACATTGCTTCCAAAAACATTTTGACAAAAATTTTTTCGAAAAATTTCAAAATAATTTAGCAAAAAGTAGATGTTTTTAGATTCCTTTTTTCAAGGCAAAGACGATGGACAATGTTATTCAACGAAAAAAATAATTCTTCAGGGTGAAAATCGAGGATATAAGTGTGAACTTATATCAGTTGATATCTCGGTGCATTTTTAAGCTAGCGCAAATCTGATAACACAGATCGACGCAGCTTAAAAATCCGCATCGAATGCACTATACTACATTGAGAAACGCTTAATACAAAAATTAGTTATGATCGTTTGAAAAATGATGCATTAGTGTATGTTGAGTTTCCATGTACACTCAACATTGCTTCCAAAAACATTTTGACAAAAATTTTTTCGAAAAATTTCAAAATAATTTAGCAAAAAGTAGATGTTTTTAGATTCCTTTTTTCAAGGCAAAGACGATGGACAATGTTATTCAACGAAAAAAATAATTCTTCAGGGTGAAAATCGAGGATATAAGTGTGAACTTATATCAGTTGATATCTCGGTGCATTTTTAAGCTAGCGCAAATCTGATAACACAGATCGACGCAGCTTAAAAATCCGCATCGAATGCACTATACTACATTGAGAAACGCTTAATACAAAAATTAGTTATGATCGTTTGAAAAATGATGCATTAGTGTATGTTGAGTTTCCATGTACACTCAACATTGCTTCCAAAAACATTTTGACAAAAATTTTTTCGAAAAATTTCAAAATAATTTAGCAAAAAGTAGATGTTTTTAGATTCCTTTTTTCAAGGCAAAGACGATGGACAATGTTATTCAACGAAAAAAATAATTCTTCAGGGTGAAAATCGAGGATATAAGTGTGAACTTATATCAGTTGATATCTCGGTGCATTTTTAAGCTAGCGCAAATCTAATAACACAGATCGACGCAGCTTAAAAATCCGCATCGAATGCACTATACTACATTGAGAAACGCTTAATACAAAAATTAGTTATGATCGTTTGAAAAATGATGCATTAGTGTATGTTGAGTTTCCATGTACACTCAACATTGCTTCCAAAAACATTTTGACAAAAATTTTTTCGAAAAATTTCAAAATAATTTAGCAAAAAGTAGATGTTTTTAGATTCCTTTTTTCAAGGCAAAGACGATGGACAATGTTATTCAACGAAAAAAATAATTCTTCAGGGTGAAAATCGAGGATATAAGTGTGAACTTATATCAGTTGATATCTCGGTGCATTTTTAAGCTAGCGCAAATCTAATAACACAGATCGACGCAGCTTAAAAATCCGCATCGAATGCACTATACTACATTGAGAAACGCTTAATACAAAAATTAGTTATGATCGTTTGAAAAATGATGCATTAGTGTATGTTGAGTTTCCATGTACACTCAACATTGCTTCCAAAAACATTTTGACAAAAATTTTTTCGAAAAATTTCAAAATAATTTAGCAAAAAGTAGATGTTTTTAGATTCCTTTTTTCAAGGCAAAGACGATGGACAATGTTATTCAACGAAAAAATTAATTCTTCAGGGTGAACATCGAGGATATAAGTGTGAACTTATATCAGTTGATATCTCGGTGCATTTTTAAGCTAGCGCAAATCTGATAACACAGATCGACGCAGCTTAAAAATCCGTATCGAATGCACTATACTACATTGAGAAACGCTTAATACAAAAATTAGTTATGATCGTTTGAAAAATGATGCATTAGTGTATGTTGAGTTTCCATGTACACTCAACATTGCTTCCAAAAACATTTTGACAAAAATTTTTTCGAAAAATTTCAAAATAATTTAGCAAAAAGTAGATGTTTTTAGATTCCTTTTTTCAAGGCAAAGACGATGGACAATGTTATTCAACGAAAAAAATAATTCTTCAGGGTGAAAATCGAGGATATAAGTGTGAACTTATATCAGTTGATATCTCGGTGCATTTTTAAGCTAGCGCAAATCTGATAACACAGATCGACGCAGCTTAAAAATCCGCATCGAATGCACTATACTACATTGAGAAACGCTTAATACAAAAATTAGTTATGATCGTTTGAAAAATGATGCATTAGTGTATGTTGAGTTTCCATGTACACTCAACATTGCTTCCAAAAACATTTTGACAAAAATTTTTTCGAAAAATTTCAAAATAATTTAGCAAAAAGTAGATGTTTTTAGATTCCTTTTTTCAAGGCAAAGACGATGGACAATGTTATTCAACGAAAAAAATAATTCTTCAGGGTGAAAATCGAGGATATAAGTGTGAACTTATATCAGTTGATATCTCGGTGCATTTTTAAGCTAGCGCAAATCTGATAACACAGATCGACGCAGCTTAAAAATCCGCATCGAATGCACTATACTACATTGAGAAACGCTTAATACAAAAATTAGTTATGATCGTTTGAAAAATGATGCATTAGTGTATGTTGAGTTTCCATGTACACTCAACATTGCTTCCAAAAACATTTTGACAAAAATTTTTTCGAAAAATTTCAAAATAATTTAGCAAAAAGTAGATGCTTTTAGATTCCTTTTTTCAAGGCAAAGACGATGGACAATGTTATTCAACGAAAAAAATAATTCTTCAGGGTGAAAATCGAGGATATAAGTGTGAACTTATATCAGTTGATATCTCGGTGCATTTTTAAGCTAGCGCAAATCTGATAACACAGATCGACGCAGCTTAAAAATCCGCATCGAATGCACTATACTACATTGAGAAACGCTTAATACAAAAATTAGTTATGATCGTTTGAAAAATGATGCATTAGTGTATGTTGAGTTTCCATGTACACTCAACATTGCTTCCAAAAACATTTTGACAAAAATTTTTTCGAAAAATTTCAAAATAATTTAGCAAAAAGTAGATGTTTTTAGATTCCTTTTTTCAAGGCAAAGACGATGGACAATGTTATTCAACGAAAAAAATAATTCTTCAGGGTGAAAATCGAGGATATAAGTGTGAACTTATATCAGTTGATATCTCGGTGCATTTTTAAGCTAGCGCAAATCTGATAACACAGATCGACGCAGCTTAAAAATCCGCATCGAATGCACTATACTACATTGAGAAACGCTTAATACAAAAATTAGTTATGATCGTTTGAAAAATGATGCATTAGTGTATGTTGAGTTTCCATGTACACTCAACATTGCTTCCAAAAACATTTTGACAAAAATTTTTTCGAAAAATTTCAAAATAATTTAGCAAAAAGTAGATGTTTTTAGATTCCTTTTTTCAAGGCAAAGACGATGGACAATGTTATTCAACGAAAAAATTAATTCTTCAGGGTGAACATCGAGGATATAAGTGTGAACTTATATCAGTTGATATCTCGGTGCATTTTTAAGCTAGCGCAAATCTGATAACACAGATCGACGCAGCTTAAAAATCCGTATCGAATGCACTATACTACATTGAGAAACGCTTAATACAAAAATTAGTTATGATCGTTTGAAAAATGATGCATTAGTGTATGTTGAGTTTCCATGTACACTCAACATTGCTTCCAAAAACATTTTGACAAAAATTTTTTCGAAAAATTTCAAAATAATTTAGCAAAAAGTAGATGTTTTTAGATTCCTTTTTTCAAGGCAAAGACGATGGACAATGTTATTCAACGAAAAAAATAATTCTTCAGGGTGAAAATCGAGGATATAAGTGTGAACTTATATCAGTTGATATCTCGGTGCATTTTTAAGCTAGCGCAAATCTGATAACACAGATCGACGCAGCTTAAAAATCCGTATCGAATGCACTATACTACATTGAGAAACGCTTAATACAAAAATTAGTTATGATCGTTTGAAAAATGATGCATTAGTGTATGTTGAGTTTCCATGTACACTCAACATTGCTTCCAAAAACATTTTGACAAAAATTTTTTCGAAAAATTTCAAATTAATTTAGCAAAAAGTAGATGTTTTTAGATTCCTTTTTTCAAGGCAAAGACGATGGACAATGTTATTCAACGAAAAAAATAATTCTTCAGGGTGAAAATCGAGGATATAAGTGTGAACTTATATCAGTTGATATCTCGGTGAATTTTTAAGCTAGCGCAAATCTGATAACACAGATCGACGCAGCTTAAAAATCCGTATCGAATGCACTATACTACATTGAGAAACGCTTAATACAAAAATTAGTTATGATCGTTTGAAAAATGATGCATTAGTGTATGTTGAGTTTCCATGTACACTCAACATTGCTTCCAAAAACATTTTGACAAAAATTTTTTCGAAAAATTTCAAAATAATTTAGCAAAAAGTAGATGTTTTTAGATTCCTTTTTTCAAGGCAAAGACGATGGACAATGTTATTCAACGAAAAAATTAATTCTTCAGGGTGAACATCGAGGATATAAGTGTGAACTTATATCAGTTGATATCTCGGTGCATTTTTAAGCTAGCGCAAATCTGATAACACAGATCGACGCAGCTTAAAAATCCGTATCGAATGCACTATACTACATTGAGAAACGCTTAATACAAAAATTAGTTATGATCGTTTGAAAAATGATGCATTAGTGTATGTTGAGTTTCCATGTACACTCAACATTGCTTCCAAAAACATTTTGACAAAAATTTTTTCGAAAAATTTCAAATTAATTTAGCAAAAAGTAGATGTTTTTAGATTCCTTTTTTCAAGGCAAAGACGATGGACAATGTTATTCAACGAAAAAAATAATTCTTCAGGGTGAAAATCGAGGATATAAGTGTGAACTTATATCAGTTGATATCTCGGTGCATTTTTAAGCTAGCGCAAATCTGATAACACAGATCGACGCAGCTTAAAAATCCGCATCGAATGCACTATACTACATTGAGAAACGCTTAATACAAAAATTAGTTATGATCGTTTGAAAAATGATGCATTAGTGTATGTTGAGTTTCCATGTACACTCAACATTGCTTCCAAAAACATTTTGACAAAAATTTTTTCGAAAAATTTCAAAATAATTTAGCAAAAAGTAGATGTTTTTAGATTCCTTTTTTCAAGGCAAAGACGATGGACAATGTTATTCAACGAAAAAAATAATTCTTCAGGGTGAAAATCGAGGATATAAGTGTGAACTTATATCAGTTGATATCTCGGTGCATTTTTAAGCTAGCGCAAATCTAATAACACAGATCGACGCAGCTTAAAAATCCGCATCGAATGCACTATACTACATTGAGAAACGCTTAATACAAAAATTAGTTATGATCGTTTGAAAAATGATGCATTAGTGTATGTTGAGTTTCCATGTACACTCAACATTGCTTCCAAAAACATTTTGACAAAAATTTTTTCGAAAAATTTCAAAATAATTTAGCAAAAAGTAGATGTTTTTAGATTCCTTTTTTCAAGGCAAAGACGATGGACAATGTTATTCAACGAAAAAATTAATTCTTCAGGGTGAACATCGAGGATATAAGTGTGAACTTATATCAGTTGATATCTCGGTGCATTTTTAAGCTAGCGCAAATCTGATAACACAGATCGACGCAGCTTAAAAATCCGTATCGAATGCACTATACTACATTGAGAAACGCTTAATACAAAAATTAGTTATGATCGTTTGAAAAATGATGCATTAGTGTATGTTGAGTTTCCATGTACACTCAACATTGCTTCCAAAAACATTTTGACAAAAATTTTTTCGAAAAATTTCAAAATAATTTAGCAAAAAGTAGATGTTTTTAGATTCCTTTTTTCAAGGCAAAGACGATGGACAATGTTATTCAACGAAAAAAATAATTCTTCAGGGTGAAAATCGAGGATATAAGTGTGAACTTATATCAGTTGATATCTCGGTGCATTTTTAAGCTAGCGCAAATCTGATAACACAGATCGACGCAGCTTAAAAATCCGCATCGAATGCACTATACTACATTGAGAAACGCTTAATACAAAAATTAGTTATGATCGTTTGAAAAATGATGCATTAGTGTATGTTGAGTTTCCATGTACACTCAACATTGCTTCCAAAAACATTTTGACAAAAATTTTTTCGAAAAATTTCAAAATAATTTAGCAAAAAGTAGATGTTTTTAGATTCCTTTTTTCAAGGCAAAGACGATGGACAATGTTATTCAACGAAAAAAATAATTCTTCAGGGTGAAAATCGAGGATATAAGTGTGAACTTATATCAGTTGATATCTCGGTGCATTTTTAAGCTAGCGCAAATCTGATAACACAGATCGACGCAGCTTAAAAATCCGCATCGAATGCACTATACTACATTGAGAAACGCTTAATACAAAAATTAGTTATGATCGTTTGAAAAATGATGCATTAGTGTATGTTGAGTTTCCATGTACACTCAACATTGCTTCCAAAAACATTTTGACAAAAATTTTTTCGAAAAATTTCAAAATAATTTAGCAAAAAGTAGATGTTTTTAGATTCCTTTTTTCAAGGCAAAGACGATGGACAATGTTATTCAACGAAAAAAATAATTCTTCAGGGTGAAAATCGAGGATATAAGTGTGAACTTATATCAGTTGATATCTCGGTGCATTTTTAAGCTAGCGCAAATCTGATAACACAGATCGACGCAGCTTAAAAATCCGCATCGAATGCACTATACTACATTGAGAAACGCTTAATACAAAAATTAGTTATGATCGTTTGAAAAATGATGCATTAGTGTATGTTGAGTTTCCATGTACACTCAACATTGCTTCCAAAAACATTTTGACAAAAATTTTTTCGAAAAATTTCAAAATAATTTAGCAAAAAGTAGATGCTCTTAGATTCCTTTTTTCAAGGCAAAGACGATGGACAATGTTATTCAACGAAAAAAATAATTCTTCAGGGTGAAAATCGAGGATATAAGTGTGAACTTATATCAGTTGATATCTCGGTGCATTTTTAAGCTAGCGCAAATCTGATAACACAGATCGACGCAGCTTAAAAATCCGCATCGAATGCACTATACTACATTGAGAAACGCTTAATACAAAAATTAGTTATGATCGTTTGAAAAATGATGCATTAGTGTATGTTGAGTTTCCATGTACACTCAACATTGCTTCCAAAAACATTTTGACAAAAATTTTTTCGAAAAATTTCAAAATAATTTAGCAAAAAGTAGATGTTTTTAGATTCCTTTTTTCAAGGCAAAGACGATGGACAATGTTATTCAACGAAAAAAATAATTCTTCAGGGTGAAAATCGAGGATATAAGTGTGAACTTATATCAGTTGATATCTCGGTGCATTTTTAAGCTAGCGCAAATCTGATAACACAGATCGACGCAGCTTAAAAATCCGCATCGAATGCACTATACTACATTGAGAAACGCTTAATACAAAAATTAGTTATGATCGTTTGAAAAATGATGCATTAGTGTATGTTGAGTTTCCATGTACACTCAACATTGCTTCCAAAAACATTTTGACAAAAATTTTTTCGAAAAATTTCAAAATAATTTAGCAAAAAGTAGATGTTTTTAGATTCCTTTTTTCAAGGCAAAGACGATGGACAATGTTATTCAACGAAAAAATTAATTCTTCAGGGTGAACATCGAGGATATAAGTGTGAACTTATATCAGTTGATATCTCGGTGCATTTTTAAGCTAGCGCAAATCTGATAACACAGATCGACGCAGCTTAAAAATCCGTATCGAATGCACTATACTACATTGAGAAACGCTTAATACAAAAATTAGTTATGATCGTTTGAAAAATGATGCATTAGTGTATGTTGAGTTTCCATGTACACTCAACATTGCTTCCAAAAACATTTTGACAAAAATTTTTTCGAAAAATTTCAAAATAATTTAGCAAAAAGTAGATGTTTTTAGATTCCTTTTTTCAAGGCAAAGACGATGGACAATGTTATTCAACGAAAAAAATAATTCTTCAGGGTGAAAATCGAGGATATAAGTGTGAACTTATATCAGTTGATATCTCGGTGCATTTTTAAGCTAGCGCAAATCTGATAACACAGATCGACGCAGCTTAAAAATCCGCATCGAATGCACTATACTACATTGAGAAACGCTTAATACAAAAATTAGTTATGATCGTTTGAAAAATGATGCATTAGTGTATGTTGAGTTTCCATGTACACTCAACATTGCTTCCAAAAACATTTTGACAAAAACTTTTTCGAAAAATTTCAAAATAATTTAGCAAAAAGTAGATGTTTTTAGATTCCTTTTTTCAAGGCAAAGACGATGGACAATGTTATTCAACGAAAAAATTAATTCTTCAGGGTGAACATCGAGGATATAAGTGTGAACTTATATCAGTTGATATCTCGGTGCATTTTTAAGCTAGCGCAAATCTGATAACACAGATCGACGCAGCTTAAAAATCCGTATCGAATGCACTATACTACATTGAGAAACGCTTAATACAAAAATTAGTTATGATCGTTTGAAAAATGATGCATTAGTGTATGTTGAGTTTCCATGTACACTCAACATTGCTTCCAAAAACATTTTGACAAAAATTTTTTCGAAAAATTTCAAATTAATTTAGCAAAAAGTAGATGTTTTTAGATTCCTTTTTTCAAGGCAAAGACGATGGACAATGTTATTCAACGAAAAAAATAATTCTTCAGGGTGAAAATCGAGGATATAAGTGTGAACTTATATCAGTTGATATCTCGGTGAATTTTTAAGCTAGCGCAAATCTGATAACACAGATCGACGCAGCTTAAAAATCCGTATCGAATGCACTATACTACATTGAGAAACGCTTAATACAAAAATTAGTTATGATCGTTTGAAAAATGATGCATTAGTGTATGTTGAGTTTCCATGTACACTCAACATTGCTTCCAAAAACATTTTGACAAAAATTTTTTCGAAAAATTTCAAAATAATTTAGCAAAAAGTAGATGTTTTTAGATTCCTTTTTTCAAGGCAAAGACGATGGACAATGTTATTCAACGAAAAAATTAATTCTTCAGGGTGAACATCGAGGATATAAGTGTGAACTTATATCAGTTGATATCTCGGTGCATTTTTAAGCTAGCGCAAATCTGATAACACAGATCGACGCAGCTTAAAAATCCGTATCGAATGCACTATACTACATTGAGAAACGCTTAATACAAAAATTAGTTATGATCGTTTGAAAAATGATGCATTAGTGTATGTTGAGTTTCCATGTACACTCAACATTGCTTCCAAAAACATTTTGACAAAAATTTTTTCGAAAAATTTCAAATTAATTTAGCAAAAAGTAGATGTTTTTAGATTCCTTTTTTCAAGGCAAAGACGATGGACAATGTTATTCAACGAAAAAAATAATTCTTCAGGGTGAAAATCGAGGATATAAGTGTGAACTTATATCAGTTGATATCTCGGTGCATTTTTAAGCTAGCGCAAATCTGATAACACAGATCGACGCAGCTTAAAAATCCGCATCGAATGCACTATACTACATTGAGAAACGCTTAATACAAAAATTAGTTATGATCGTTTGAAAAATGATGCATTAGTGTATGTTGAGTTTCCATGTACACTCAACATTGCTTCCAAAAACATTTTGACAAAAATTTTTTCGAAAAATTTCAAAATAATTTAGCAAAAAGTAGATGTTTTTAGATTCCTTTTTTCAAGGCAAAGACGATGGACAATGTTATTCAACGAAAAAATTAATTCTTCAGGGTGAAAATCGAGGATATAAGTGTGAACTTATATCAGTTGATATCTCGGTGCATTTTTAAGCTAGCGCAAATCTGATAACACAGATCGACGCAGCTTAAAAATCCGCATCGAATGCACTATACTACATTGAGAAACGCTTAATACAAAAATTAGTTATGATCGTTTGAAAAATGATGCATTAGTGTATGTTGAGTTTCCATGTACACTCAACATTGCTTCCAAAAACATTTTGACAAAAATTTTTTCGAAAAATTTCAAAATAATTTAGCAAAAAGTAGATGTTTTTAGATTCCTTTTTTCAAGGCAAAGACGATGGACAATGTTATTCAACGAAAAAAATAATTCTTCAGGGTGAAAATCGAGGATATAAGTGTGAACTTATATCAGTTGATATCTCGGTGCATTTTTAAGCTAGCGCAAATCTGATAACACAGATCGACGCAGCTTAAAAATCCGTATCGAATGCACTATACTACATTGAGAAACGCTTAATACAAAAATTAGTTATGATCGTTTGAAAAATGATGCATTAGTGTATGTTGAGTTTCCATGTACACTCAACATTGCTTCCAAAAACATTTTGACAAAAATTTTTTCGAAAAATTTCAAAATAATTTAGCAAAAAGTAGATGTTTTTAGATTCCTTTTTTCAAGGCAAAGACGATGGACAATGTTATTCAACGAAAAAATTAATTCTTCAGGGTGAAAATCGAGGATATAAGTGTGAACTTATATCAGTTGATATCTCGGTGCATTTTTAAGCTAGCGCAAATCTGATAACACAGATCGACGCAGCTTAAAAATCCGCATCGAATGCACTATACTACATTGAGAAACGCTTAATACAAAAATTAGTTATGATCGTTTGAAAAATGATGCATTAGTGTATGTTGAGTTTCCATGTACACTCAACATTGCTTCCAAAAACATTTTGACAAAAATTTTTTCGAAAAATTTCAAATTAATTTAGCAAAAAGTAGATGTTTTTAGATTCCTTTTTTCAAGGCAAAGACGATGGACAATGTTATTCAACGAAAAAAATAATTCTTCAGGGTGAAAATCGAGGATATAAGTGTGAACTTATATCAGTTGATATCTCGGTGCATTTTTAAGCTAGCGCAAATCTGATAACACAGATCGACGCAGCTTAAAAATCCGCATCGAATGCACTATACTACATTGAGAAACGCTTAATACAAAAATTAGTTATGATCGTTTGAAAAATGATGCATTAGTGTATGTTGAGTTTCCATGTACACTCAACATTGCTTCCAAAAACATTTTGACAAAAATTTTTTCGAAAAATTTCAAAATAATTTAGCAAAAAGTAGATGTTTTTAGATTCCTTTTTTCAAGGCAAAGACGATGGACAATGTTATTCAACGAAAAAAATAATTCTTCAGGGTGAAAATCGAGGATATAAGTGTGAACTTATATCAGTTGATATCTCGGTGCATTTTTAAGCTAGCGCAAATCTGATAACACAGATCGACGCAGCTTAAAAATCCGCATCGAATGCACTATACTACATTGAGAAACGCTTAATACAAAAATTAGTTATGATCGTTTGAAAAATGATGCATTAGTGTATGTTGAGTTTCCATGTACACTCAACATTGCTTCCAAAAACATTTTGACAAAAATTTTTTCGAAAAATTTCAAAATAATTTAGCAAAAAGTAGATGTTTTTAGATTCCTTTTTTCAAGGCAAAGACGATGGACAATGTTATTCAACGAAAAAATTAATTCTTCAGGGTGAAAATCGAGGATATAAGTGTGAACTTATATCAGTTGATATCTCGGTGCATTTTTAAGCTAGCGCAAATCTGATAACACAGATCGACGCAGCTTAAAAATCCGCATCGAATGCACTATACTACATTGAGAAACGCTTAATACAAAAATTAGTTATGATCGTTTGAAAAATGATGCATTAGTGTATGTTGAGTTTCCATGTACACTCAACATTGCTTCCAAAAACATTTTGACAAAAATTTTTTCGAAAAATTTCAAAATAATTTAGCAAAAAGTAGATGTTTTTAGATTCCTTTTTTCAAGGCAAAGACGATGGACAATGTTATTCAACGAAAAAAACAATTCTTCAGGGTGAAAATCGAGGATATAAGTGTGAACTTATATCAGTTGATATCTCGGTGCATTTTTAAGCTAGCGCAAATCTGATAACACAGATCGACGCAGCTTAAAAATCCGCATCGAATCCACTATACTACATTGAGAAACGCTTAATACAAAAATTAGTTATGATCGTTTGAAAAATGATGCATTAGTGTATGTTGAGTTTCCATGTACACTCAACATTGCTTCCAAAAAGATTTTGACAAAAATTTTTTCGAAAAATTTCAAAATAATTTAGCAAAAAGTAGATGTTTTTAGATTCCTTTTTTCAAGGCAAAGACGATGGACAATGTTATTCAACGAAAAAATTAATTCTTCAGGGTGAAAATCGAGGATATAAGTGTGAACTTATATCAGTTGATATCTCGGTGCATTTTCAAGCTAGCGCAAATCTGATAACACAGATCGACGCAGCTTAAAAATCCGCATCGAATGCACTATACTACATTGAGAAACGCTTAATACAAAAATTAGTTATGATCGTTTGAAAAATGATGCATTAGTGTATGTTGAGTTTCCATGTACACTCAACATTGCTTCCAAAAACATTTTGACAAAAATTTTTTCGAAAAATTTCAAAATAATTTAGCAAAAAGTAGATGTTTTTAGATTCCTTTTTTCAAGGCAAAGACGATGGACAATGTTATTCAACGAAAAAATTAATTCTTCAGGGTGAAAATCGAGGATATAAGTGTGAACTTATATCAGTTGATATCTCGGTGCATTTTTAAGCTAGCGCAAATCTGATAACACAGATCGACGCAGCTTAAAAATCCGTATCGAATGCACTATACTACATTGAGAAACGCTCAATACAAAAATTAGTTATGATCGTTTGAAAAATGATGCATTAGTGTATGTTGAGTTTCCATGTACACTCAACATTGCTTCCAAAAACATTTTGACAAAAATTTTTTCGAAAAATTTCAAAATAATTTAGCAAAAAGTAGATGTTTTTAGATTCCTTTTTTCAAGGCAAAGACGATGGACAATGTTATTCAACGAAAAAATTAATTCTTCAGGGTGAAAATCGAGGATATAAGTGTGAACTTATATCAGTTGATATCTCGGTGCATTTTTAAGCTAGCGCAAATCTGATAACACAGATCGACGCAGCTTAAAAATCCGTATCGAATGCACTATACTACATTGAGAAACGCTCAATACAAAAATTAGTTATGATCGTTTGAAAAATGATGCATTAGTGTATGTTGAGTTTCCATGTACACTCAACATTGCTTCCAAAAACATTTTGACAAAAATTTTTTCGAAAAATTTCAAAATAATTTAGCAAAAAGTAGATGTTTTTAGATTCCTTTTTTCAAGGCAAAGACGATGGACAATGTTATTCAACGAGAAAATTAATTCTTCAGGGTGAAAATCGAGGATATAAGTGTGAACTTATATCAGTTGATATCTCGGTGCATTTTTAAGCTAGCGCAAATCTGATAACACAGATCGACGCAGCTTAAAAATCCGCATCGAATGCACTATACTACATTGAGAAACGCTTAATACAAAAATTAGTTATGATCGTTTGAAAAATGATGCATTAGTGTATGTTGAGTTTCCATGTACACTCAACATTGCTTCCAAAAACATTTTGACAAAAATTTTTTCGAAAAATTTCAAAATAATTTAGCAAAAAGTAGATGTTTTTAGATTCCTTTTTTCAAGGCAAAGACGATGGACAATGTTATTCAACGAAAAAAATAATTCTTCAGGGTGAAAATCGAGGATATAAGTGTGAACTTATATCAGTTGATATCTCGGTGCATTTTTAAGCTAGCGCAAATCTGATAACACAGATCGACGCAGCTTAAAAATCCGCATCGAATGCACTATACTACATTGAGAAACGCTTAATACAAAAATTAGTTATGATCGTTTGAAAAATGATGCATTAGTGTATGTTGAGTTTCCATGTACACTCAACATTGCTTCCAAAAACATTTTGACAAAAATTTTTTCGAAAAATTTCAAAATAATTTAGCAAAAAGTAGATGTTTTTAGATTCCTTTTTTCAAGGCAAAGACGATGGACAATGTTATTCAACGAAAAAATTAATTCTTCAGGGTGAACATCGAGGATATAAGTGTGAACTTATATCAGTTGATATCTCGGTGCATTTTTAAGCTAGCGCAAATCTGATAACACAGATCGACGCAGCTTAAAAATCCGTATCGAATGCACTATACTACATTGAGAAACGCTTAATACAAAAATTAGTTATGATCGTTTGAAAAATGATGCATTAGTGTATGTTGAGTTTCCATGTACACTCAACATTGCTTCCAAAAACATTTTGACAAAAATTTTTTCGAAAAATTTCAAAATAATTTAGCAAAAAGTAGATGTTTTTAGATTCCTTTTTTCAAGGCAAAGACGATGGACAATGTTATTCAACGAAAAAAATAATTCTTCAGGGTGAAAATCGAGGATATAAGTGTGAACTTATATCAGTTGATATCTCGGTGCATTTTTAAGCTAGCGCAAATCTGATAACACAGATCGACGCAGCTTAAAAATCCGCATCGAATGCACTATACTACATTGAGAAACGCTTAATACAAAAATTAGTTATGATCGTTTGAAAAATGATGCATTAGTGTATTTTGAGTTTCCATGTACACTCAACATTGCTTCCAAAAACATTTTGACAAAAATTTTTTCGAAAAATTTCAAAATAATTTAGCAAAAAGTAGATGTTTTTAGATTTCATTTTTCAAGGCAAAGACGATGGACAATGTTATTCAACGAAAAAAATAATTCTTCAGGGTGAAAATCGAGGATATAAGTGTGAACTTATATCAGTTGATATCTCGGTGCATTTTTAAGCTAGCGCAAATCTGATAACACAGATCGACGCAGCTTAAAAATCCGCATCGAATGCACTATACTACATTGAGAAACGCTTAATACAAAAATTAGTTATGATCGTTTGAAAAATGATGCATTAGTGTATGTTGAGTTTCCATGTACACTCAACATTGCTTCCAAAAACATTTTGACAAAAATTTTTTCGAAAAATTTCAAAATAATTTAGCAAAAAGTAGATGTTTTTAGATTCCTTTTTTCAAGGCAAAGACGATGGACAATGTTATTCAACGAAAAAAATAATTCTTCAGGGTGAAAATCGAGGATATAAGTGTGAACTTATATCAGTTGATATCTCGGTGCATTTTTAAGCTAGCGCAAATCTGATAACACAGATCGACGCAGCTTAAAAATCCGTATCGAATGCACTATACTACATTGAGAAACGCTTAATACAAAAATTAGTTATGATCGTTTGAAAAATGATGCATTAGTGTATGTTGAGTTTCCATGTACACTCAACATTGCTTCCAAAAACATTTTGACAAAAATTTTTTCGAAAAATTTCAAAATAATTTAGCAAAAAGTAGATGTTTTTAGATTCCTTTTTTCAAGGCAAAGACGATGGACAACGTTATTCAACGAAAAAATTAATTCTTCAGGGTGAAAATCGAGGATATAAGTGTGAACTTATATCAGTTGATATCTCGGTGCATTTTTAAGCTAGCGCAAATCTGATAACACAGATCGACGCAGCTTAAAAATCCGCATCGAATGCACTATACTACATTGAGAAACGCTTAAAACAAAAATTAGTTATGATCGTTTGAAAAATGATGCATTAGTGTATGTTGAGTTTCCATGTACACTCAACATTGCTTCCAAAAACATTTTGACAAAAATTTTTTCGAAAAATTTCAAAATAATTTAGCAAAAAGTAGATGTTTTTAGATTCCTTTTTTCAAGGCAAAGACGATGGACAATGTTATTCAACGAAAAAAATAATTCTTCAGGGTGAAAATCGAGGATATAAGTGTGAACTTATATCAGTTGATATCTCGGTGCATTTTTAAGCTAGCGCAAATCTGATAACACAGATCGACGCAGCTTAAAAATCCGTATCGAATGCACTATACTACATTGAGAAACGCTTAATACAAAAATTAGTTATGATCGTTTGAAAAATGATGCATTAGTGTATGTTGAGTTTCCATGTACACTCAACATTGCTTCCAAAAACATTTTGACAAAAATTTTTTCGAAAAATTTCAAAATAATTTAGCAAAAAGTAGATGTTTTTAGATTCCTTTTTTCAAGGCAAAGACGATGGACAATGTTATTCAACGAAAAAAATAATTCTTCAGGGTGAAAATCGAGGATATAAGTGTGAACTTATATCAGTTGATATCTCGGTGCATTTTTAAGCTAGCGCAAATCTGATAACACAGATCGACGCAGCTTAAAAATCCGCATCGAATGCACTATACTACATTGAGAAACGCTTAATACAAAAATTAGTTATGATCGTTTGAAAAATGATGCATTAGTGTATTTTGAGTTTCCATGTACACTCAACATTGCTTCCAAAAACATTTTGACAAAAATTTTTTCGAAAAATTTCAAAATAATTTAGCAAAAAGTAGATGTTTTTAGATTCCATTTTTCAAGGCAAAGACGATGGACAATGTTATTCAACGAAAAAAATAATTCTTCAGGGTGAAAATCGAGGATATAAGTGTGAACTTATATCAGTTGATATCTCGGTGCATTTTTAAGCTAGCGCAAATCTGATAACACAGATCGACGCAGCTTAAAAATCCGCATCGAATGCACTATACTACATTGAGAAACGCTTAATACAAAAATTAGTTATGATCGTTTGAAAAATGATGCATTAGTGTATGTTGAGTTTCCATGTACACTCAACATTGCTTCCAAAAACATTTTGACAAAAATTTTTTCGAAAAATTTCAAAATAATTTAGCAAAAAGTAGATGTTTTTAGATTCCTTTTTTCAAGGCAAAGACGATGGACAATGTTATTCAACGAAAAAAATAATTCTTCAGGGTGAAAATCGAGGATATAAGTGTGAACTTATATCAGTTGATATCTCGGTGCATTTTTAAGCTAGCGCAAATCTGATAACACAGATCGACGCAGCTTAAAAATCCGTATCGAATGCACTATACTACATTGAGAAACGCTTAATACAAAAATTAGTTATGATCGTTTGAAAAATGATGCATTAGTGTATGTTGAGTTTCCATGTACACTCAACATTGCTTCCAAAAACATTTTGACAAAAATTTTTTCGAAAAATTTCAAAATAATTTAGCAAAAAGTAGATGTTTTTAGATTCCTTTTTTCAAGGCAAAGACGATGGACAACGTTATTCAACGAAAAAATTAATTCTTCAGGGTGAAAATCGAGGATATAAGTGTGAACTTATATCAGTTGATATCTCGGTGCATTTTTAAGCTAGCGCAAATCTGATAACACAGATCGACGCAGCTTAAAAATCCGCATCGAATGCACTATACTACATTGAGAAACGCTTAAAACAAAAATTAGTTATGATCGTTTGAAAAATGATGCATTAGTGTATGTTGAGTTTCCATGTACACTCAACATTGCTTCCAAAAACATTTTGACAAAAATTTTTTCGAAAAATTTCAAAATAATTTAGCAAAAAGTAGATGTTTTTAGATTCCTTTTTTCAAGGCAAAGACGATGGACAATGTTATTCAACGAAAAAAATAATTCTTCAGGGTGAAAATCGAGGATATAAGTGTGAACTTATATCAGTTGATATCTCGGTGCATTTTTAAGCTAGCGCAAATCTGATAACACAGATCGACGCAGCTTAAAAATCCGCATCGAATGCACTATACTACATTGAGAAACGCTTAATACAAAAATTAGTTATGATCGTTTGAAAAATGATGCATTAGTGTATGTTGAGTTTCCATGTACACTCAACATTGCTTCCAAAAACATTTTGACAAAAATTTTTTCGAAAAATTTCAAAATAATTTAGCAAAAAGTAGATGTTTTTAGATTCCTTTTTTCAAGGCAAAGACGATGGACAATGTTATTCAACGAAAAAAATAATTCTTCAGGGTGAAAATCGAGGATATAAGTGTGAACTTATATCAGTTGATATCTCGGTGCATTTTTAAGCTAGCGCAAATCTGATAACACAGATCGACGCAGCTTAAAAATCCGTATCGAATGCACTATACTACATTGAGAAACGCTTAATACAAAAATTAGTTATGATCGTTTGAAAAATGATGCATTAGTGTATGTTGAGTTTCCATGTACACTCAACATTGCTTCCAAAAACATTTTGACAAAAATTTTTTCGAAAAATTTCAAAATAATTTAGCAAAAAGTAGATGTTTTTAGATTCCTTTTTTCAAGGCAAAGACGATGGACAATGTTATTCAACGAAAAAATTAATTCTTCAGGGTGAAAATCGAGGATATAAGTGTGAACTTATATCAGTTGATATCTCGGTGCATTTTTAAGCTAGCGCAAATCTGATAACACAGATCGACGCAGCTTAAAAATCCGCATCGAATGCACTATACTACATTGAGAAACGCTTAATACAAAAATTAGTTATGATCGTTTGAAAAATGATGCATTAGTGTATGTTGAGTTTCCATGTACACTCAACATTGCTTCCAAAAACATTTTGACAAAAATTTTTTCGAAAAATTTCAAAATAATTTAGCAAAAAGTAGATGTTTTTAGATTCCTTTTTTCAAGGCAAAGACGATGGACAATGTTATTCAACGAAAAAATTAATTCTTCAGGGTGAAAATCGAGGATATAAGTGTGAACTTATATCAGTTGATATCTCGGTGCATTTTTAAGCTAGCGCAAATCTGATAACACAGATCGACGCAGCTTAAAAATCCGCATCGAATGCACTATACTACATTGAGAAACGCTTAAAACAAAAATTAGTTATGATCGTTTGAAAAATGATGCATTAGTGTATGTTGAGTTTCCATGTACACTCAACATTGCTTCCAAAAACATTTTGACAAAAATTTTTTCGAAAAATTTCAGAATAATTTAGCAAAAAGTAGATGTTTTTAGATTCCTTTTTTCGAGGCAAAGACGATGGACAATGTTATTCAACGAAAAAAATAATTCTTCAGGGTGAAAATCGAGGATATAAGTGTGAACTTATATCAGTTGATATCTCGGTGCATTTTTAAGCTAGCGCAAATCTGATAACACAGATCGACGCAGCTTAAAAATCCGCATCGAATGCACTATACTACATTGAGAAACGCTTAATACAAAAATTAGTTATGATCGTTTGAAAAATGATGCATTAGTGTATGTTGAGTTTCCATGTACACTCAACATTGCTTCCAAAAACATTTTGACAAAAATTTTTTCGAAAAATTTCAAAATAATTTAGCAAAAAGTAGATGTTTTTAGATTCCTTTTTTCAAGGCAAAGACGATGGACAATGTTATTCAACGAAAAAATTAATTCTTCAGGGTGAAAATCGAGGATATAAGTGTGAACTTATATCAGTTGATATCTCGGTGCATTTTTAAGCTAGCGCAAATCTGATAACACAGATCGACGCAGCTTAAAAATCCGTATCGAATGCACTATACTACATTGAGAAACGCTTAATACAAAAATTAGTTATGATCGTTTGAAAAATGATGCATTAGTGTATGTTGAGTTTCCATGTACACTCAACATTGCTTCCAAAAACATTTTGACAAAAATTTTTTCGAAAAATTTCAGAATAATTTAGCAAAAAGTAGATGTTTTTAGATTCCTTTTTTCGAGGCAAAGACGATGGACAATGTTATTCAACGAAAAAAATAATTCTTCAGGGTGAAAATCGAGGATATAAGTGTGAACTTATATCAGTTGATATCTCGGTGCATTTTTAAGCTAGCGCAAATCTGATAACACAGATCGACGCAGCTTAAAAATCCGCATCGAATGCACTATACTACATTGAGAAACGCTTAATACAAAAATTAGTTATGATCGTTTGAAAAATGATGCATTAGTGTATGTTGAGTTTCCATGTACACTCAACATTGCTTCCAAAAACATTTTGACAAAAATTTTTTCGAAAAATTTCAAAATAATTTAGCAAAAAGTAGATGTTTTTAGATTCCTTTTTTCAAGGCAAAGACGATGGACAATGTTATTCAACGAAAAAAATAATTCTTCAGGGTGAAAATCGAGGATATAAGTGTGAACTTATATCAGTTGATATCTCGGTGCATTTTTAAGCTAGCGCAAATCTGATAACACAGATCGACGCAGCTTAAAAATCCGCATCGAATGCACTATACTACATTGAGAAACGCTTAATACAAAAATTAGTTATGATCGTTTGAAAAATGATGCATTAGTGTATGTTGAGTTTCCATGTACACTCAACATTGCTTCCAAAAACATTTTGACAAAAATTTTTTCGAAAAATTTCAAAATAATTTAGCAAAAAGTAGATGTTTTTAGATTCCTTTTTTCAAGGCAAAGACGATGGACAATGTTATTCAACGAAAAAAATAATTCTTCAGGGTGAAAATCGAGGATATAAGTGTGAACTTATATCAGTTGATATCTCGGTGCATTTTTAAGCTAGCGCAAATCTGATAACACAGATCGACGCAGCTTAAAAATCCGCATCGAATGCACTATACTACATTGAGAAACGCTTAATACAAAAATTAGTTATGATCGTTTGAAAAATGATGCATTAGTGTATGTTGAGTTTCCATGTACACTCAACATTGCTTCCAAAAACATTTTGACAAAAATTTTTTCGAAAAATTTCAAAATAATTCAGCAAAAAGTAGATGTTTTTAGATTCCTTTTTTCAAGGCAAAGACGATGGACAATGTTATTCAACGAAAAAAATAATTCTTCAGGGTGAAAATCGAGGATATAAGTGTGAACTTATATCAGTTGATATCTCAGTGCATTTTAAAGCTAGCGCAAATCTGATAACACAGATCGACGCAGCTTAAAAATCCGCATCGAATGCACTATACTACATTGAGAAACGCTTAATACAAAAATTAGTTATGATCGTTTGAAAAATGATGCATTAGTGTATGTTGAGTTTCCATGTACACTCAACATTGCTTCCAAAAACATTTTGACAAAAATTTTTTCGAAAAATTTCAAAATAATTTAGCAAAAAGTAGATGTTTTTAGATTCCTTTTTTCAAGGCAAAGACGATGGACAATGTTATTCAACGAAAAAAATAATTCTTCAGGGTGAAAATCGAGGATATAAGTGTGAACTTATATCAGTTGATATCTCGGTGCATTTTTAAGCTAGCGCAAATCTGATAACACAGATCGACGCAGCTTAAAAATCCGCATCGAATGCACTATACTACATTGAGAAACGCTTAATACAAAAATTAGTTATGATCGTTTGAAAAATGATGCATTAGTGTATGTTGAGTTTCCATGTACACTCAACATTGCTTCCAAAAACATTTTGACAAAAATTTTTTCGAAAAATTTCAAAATAATTTAGCAAAAAGTAGATGTTTTTAGATTCCTTTTTTCAAGGCAAAGACGATGGACAATGTTATTCAACGAAAAAAATAATTCTTCAGGGTGAAAATCGAGGATATAAGTGTGAACTTATATCAGTTGATATCTCGGTGCATTTTTAAGCTAGCGCAAATCTGATAACACAGATCGACGCAGCTTAAAAATCCGTATCGAATGCACTATACTACATTGAGAAACGCTTAATACAAAAATTAGTTATGATCGTTTGAAAAATGATGCATTAGTGTATGTTGAGTTTCCATGTACACTCAACATTGCTTCCAAAAACATTTTGACAAAAATTTTTTCGAAAAATTTCAAAATAATTTAGCAAAAAGTAGATGTTTTTAGATTCCTTTTTTCAAGGCAAAGACGATGGACAACGTTATTCAACGAAAAAATTAATTCTTCAGGGTGAAAATCGAGGATATAAGTGTGAACTTATATCAGTTGATATCTCGGTGCATTTTTAAGCTAGCGCAAATCTGATAACACAGATCGACGCAGCTTAAAAATCCGCATCGAATGCACTATACTACATTGAGAAACGCTTAAAACAAAAATTAGTTATGATCGTTTGAAAAATGATGCATTAGTGTATGTTGAGTTTCCATGTACACTCAACATTGCTTCCAAAAACATTTTGACAAAAATTTTTTCGAAAAATTTCAAAATAATTTAGCAAAAAGTAGATGTTTTTAGATTCCTTTTTTCAAGGCAAAGACGATGGACAATGTTATTCAACGAAAAAAATAATTCTTCAGGGTGAAAATCGAGGATATAAGTGTGAACTTATATCAGTTGATATCTCGGTGCATTTTTAAGCTAGCGCAAATCTGATAACACAGATCGACGCAGCTTAAAAATCCGTATCGAATGCACTATACTACATTGAGAAACGCTTAATACAAAAATTAGTTATGATCGTTTGAAAAATGATGCATTAGTGTATGTTGAGTTTCCATGTACACTCAACATTGCTTCCAAAAACATTTTGACAAAAATTTTTTCGAAAAATTTCAAAATAATTTAGCAAAAAGTAGATGTTTTTAGATTCCTTTTTTCAAGGCAAAGACGATGGACAATGTTATTCAACGAAAAAAATAATTCTTCAGGGTGAAAATCGAGGATATAAGTGTGAACTTATATCAGTTGATATCTCGGTGCATTTTTAAGCTAGCGCAAATCTGATAACACAGATCGACGCAGCTTAAAAATCCGCATCGAATGCACTATACTACATTGAGAAACGCTTAATACAAAAATTAGTTATGATCGTTTGAAAAATGATGCATTAGTGTATTTTGAGTTTCCATGTACACTCAACATTGCTTCCAAAAACATTTTGACAAAAATTTTTTCGAAAAATTTCAAAATAATTTAGCAAAAAGTAGATGTTTTTAGATTCCATTTTTCAAGGCAAAGACGATGGACAATGTTATTCAACGAAAAAAATAATTCTTCAGGGTGAAAATCGAGGATATAAGTGTGAACTTATATCAGTTGATATCTCGGTGCATTTTTAAGCTAGCGCAAATCTGATAACACAGATCGACGCAGCTTAAAAATCCGCATCGAATGCACTATACTACATTGAGAAACGCTTAATACAAAAATTAGTTATGATCGTTTGAAAAATGATGCATTAGTGTATGTTGAGTTTCCATGTACACTCAACATTGCTTCCAAAAACATTTTGACAAAAATTTTTTCGAAAAATTTCAAAATAATTTAGCAAAAAGTAGATGTTTTTAGATTCCTTTTTTCAAGGCAAAGACGATGGACAATGTTATTCAACGAAAAAAATAATTCTTCAGGGTGAAAATCGAGGATATAAGTGTGAACTTATATCAGTTGATATCTCGGTGCATTTTTAAGCTAGCGCAAATCTGATAACACAGATCGACGCAGCTTAAAAATCCGTATCGAATGCACTATACTACATTGAGAAACGCTTAATACAAAAATTAGTTATGATCGTTTGAAAAATGATGCATTAGTGTATGTTGAGTTTCCATGTACACTCAACATTGCTTCCAAAAACATTTTGACAAAAATTTTTTCGAAAAATTTCAAAATAATTTAGCAAAAAGTAGATGTTTTTAGATTCCTTTTTTCAAGGCAAAGACGATGGACAACGTTATTCAACGAAAAAATTAATTCTTCAGGGTGAAAATCGAGGATATAAGTGTGAACTTATATCAGTTGATATCTCGGTGCATTTTTAAGCTAGCGCAAATCTGATAACACAGATCGACGCAGCTTAAAAATCCGCATCGAATGCACTATACTACATTGAGAAACGCTTAAAACAAAAATTAGTTATGATCGTTTGAAAAATGATGCATTAGTGTATGTTGAGTTTCCATGTACACTCAACATTGCTTCCAAAAACATTTTGACAAAAATTTTTTCGAAAAATTTCAAAATAATTTAGCAAAAAGTAGATGTTTTTAGATTCCTTTTTTCAAGGCAAAGACGATGGACAATGTTATTCAACGAAAAAAATAATTCTTCAGGGTGAAAATCGAGGATATAAGTGTGAACTTATATCAGTTGATATCTCGGTGCATTTTTAAGCTAGCGCAAATCTGATAACACAGATCGACGCAGCTTAAAAATCCGCATCGAATGCACTATACTACATTGAGAAACGCTTAATACAAAAATTAGTTATGATCGTTTGAAAAATGATGCATTAGTGTATGTTGAGTTTCCATGTACACTCAACATTGCTTCCAAAAACATTTTGACAAAAATTTTTTCGAAAAATTTCAAAATAATTTAGCAAAAAGTAGATGTTTTTAGATTCCTTTTTTCAAGGCAAAGACGATGGACAATGTTATTCAACGAAAAAAATAATTCTTCAGGGTGAAAATCGAGGATATAAGTGTGAACTTATATCAGTTGATATCTCGGTGCATTTTTAAGCTAGCGCAAATCTGATAACACAGATCGACGCAGCTTAAAAATCCGTATCGAATGCACTATACTACATTGAGAAACGCTTAATACAAAAATTAGTTATGATCGTTTGAAAAATGATGCATTAGTGTATGTTGAGTTTCCATGTACACTCAACATTGCTTCCAAAAACATTTTGACAAAAATTTTTTCGAAAAATTTCAAAATAATTTAGCAAAAAGTAGATGTTTTTAGATTCCTTTTTTCAAGGCAAAGACGATGGACAATGTTATTCAACGAAAAAATTAATTCTTCAGGGTGAAAATCGAGGATATAAGTGTGAACTTATATCAGTTGATATCTCGGTGCATTTTTAAGCTAGCGCAAATCTGATAACACAGATCGACGCAGCTTAAAAATCCGCATCGAATGCACTATACTACATTGAGAAACGCTTAATACAAAAATTAGTTATGATCGTTTGAAAAATGATGCATTAGTGTATGTTGAGTTTCCATGTACACTCAACATTGCTTCCAAAAACATTTTGACAAAAATTTTTTCGAAAAATTTCAAAATAATTTAGCAAAAAGTAGATGTTTTTAGATTCCTTTTTTCAAGGCAAAGACGATGGACAATGTTATTCAACGAAAAAATTAATTCTTCAGGGTGAAAATCGAGGATATAAGTGTGAACTTATATCAGTTGATATCTCGGTGCATTTTTAAGCTAGCGCAAATCTGATAACACAGATCGACGCAGCTTAAAAATCCGCATCGAATGCACTATACTACATTGAGAAACGCTTAAAACAAAAATTAGTTATGATCGTTTGAAAAATGATGCATTAGTGTATGTTGAGTTTCCATGTACACTCAACATTGCTTCCAAAAACATTTTGACAAAAATTTTTTCGAAAAATTTCAGAATAATTTAGCAAAAAGTAGATGTTTTTAGATTCCTTTTTTCGAGGCAAAGACGATGGACAATGTTATTCAACGAAAAAAATAATTCTTCAGGGTGAAAATCGAGGATATAAGTGTGAACTTATATCAGTTGATATCTCGGTGCATTTTTAAGCTAGCGCAAATCTGATAACACAGATCGACGCAGCTTAAAAATCCGCATCGAATGCACTATACTACATTGAGAAACGCTTAATACAAAAATTAGTTATGATCGTTTGAAAAATGATGCATTAGTGTATGTTGAGTTTCCATGTACACTCAACATTGCTTCCAAAAACATTTTGACAAAAATTTTTTCGAAAAATTTCAAAATAATTTAGCAAAAAGTAGATGTTTTTAGATTCCTTTTTCCAAGGCAAAGACGATGGACAATGTTATTCAACGAAAAAATTAATTCTTCAGGGTGAAAATCGAGGATATAAGTGTGAACTTATATCAGTTGATATCTCGGTGCATTTTTAAGCTAGCGCAAATCTGATAACACAGATCGACGCAGCTTAAAAATCCGTATCGAATGCACTATACTACATTGAGAAACGCTTAATACAAAAATTAGTTATGATCGTTTGAAAAATGATGCATTAGTGTATGTTGAGTTTCCATGTACACTCAACATTGCTTCCAAAAACATTTTGACAAAAATTTTTTCGAAAAATTTCAAAATAATTTAGCAAAAAGTAGATGTTTTTAGATTCCTTTTTTCAAGGCAAAGACGATGGACAATGTTATTCAACGAAAAAAATAATTCTTCAGGGTGAAAATCGAGGATATAAGTGTGAACTTATATCAGTTGATATCTCGGTGCATTTTTAAGCTAGCGCAAATCTGATAACACAGATCGACGCAGCTTAAAAATCCGCATCGAATGCACTATACTACATTGAGAAACGCTTAATACAAAAATTAGTTATGATCGTTTGAAAAATGATGCATTAGTGTATGTTGAGTTTCCATGTACACTCAACATTGCTTCCAAAAACATTTTGACAAAAATTTTTTCGAAAAATTTCAAAATAATTTAGCAAAAAGTAGATGTTTTTAGATTCCTTTTTTCAAGGCAAAGACGATGGACAATGTTATTCAACGAAAAAAATAATTCTTCAGGGTGAAAATCGAGGATATAAGTGTGAACTTATATCAGTTGATATCTCGGTGCATTTTTAAGCTAGCGCAAATCTGATAACACAGATCGACGCAGCTTAAAAATCCGTATCGAATGCACTATACTACATTGAGAAACGCTTAATACAAAAATTAGTTATGATCGTTTGAAAAATGATGCATTAGTGTATGTTGAGTTTCCATGTACACTCAACATTGCTTCCAAAAACATTTTGACAAAAATTTTTTCGAAAAATTTCAAAATAATTTAGCAAAAAGTAGATGTTTTTAGATTCCTTTTTTCAAGGCAAAGACGATGGACAATGTTATTCAACGAAAAAATTAATTCTTCAGGGTGAAAATCGAGGATATAAGTGTGAACTTATATCAGTTGATATCTCGGTGCATTTTTAAGCTAGCGCAAATCTGATAACACAGATCGACGCAGCTTAAAAATCCGCATCGAATGCACTATACTACATTGAGAAACGCTTAATACAAAAATTAGTTATGATCGTTTGAAAAATGATGCATTAGTGTATGTTGAGTTTCCATGTACACTCAACATTGCTTCCAAAAACATTTTGACAAAAATTTTTTCGAAAAATTTCAAAATAATTTAGCAAAAAGTAGATGTTTTTAGATTCCTTTTTTCAAGGCAAAGACGATGGACAATGTTATTCAACGAAAAAATTAATTCTTCAGGGTGAAAATCGAGGATATAAGTGTGAACTTATATCAGTTGATATCTCGGTGCATTTTTAAGCTAGCGCAAATCTGATAACACAGATCGACGCAGCTTAAAAATCCGCATCGAATGCACTATACTACATTGAGAAACGCTTAAAACAAAAATTAGTTATGATCGTTTGAAAAATGATGCATTAGTGTATGTTGAGTTTCCATGTACACTCAACATTGCTTCCAAAAACATTTTGACAAAAATTTTTTCGAAAAATTTCAGAATAATTTAGCAAAAAGTAGATGTTTTTAGATTCCTTTTTTCGAGGCAAAGACGATGGACAATGTTATTCAACGAAAAAAATAATTCTTCAGGGTGAAAATCGAGGATATAAGTGTGAACTTATATCAGTTGATATCTCGGTGCATTTTTAAGCTAGCGCAAATCTGATAACACAGATCGACGCAGCTTAAAAATCCGCATCGAATGCACTATACTACATTGAGAAACGCTTAATACAAAAATTAGTTATGATCGTTTGAAAAATGATGCATTAGTGTATGTTGAGTTTCCATGTACACTCAACATTGCTTCCAAAAACATTTTGACAAAAATTTTTTCGAAAAATTTCAAAATAATTTAGCAAAAAGTAGATGTTTTTAGATTCCTTTTTTCAAGGCAAAGACGATGGACAATGTTATTCAACGAAAAAATTAATTCTTCAGGGTGAAAATCGAGGATATAAGTGTGAACTTATATCAGTTGATATCTCGGTGCATTTTTAAGCTAGCGCAAATCTGATAACACAGATCGACGCAGCTTAAAAATCCGTATCGAATGCACTATACTACATTGAGAAACGCTTAATACAAAAATTAGTTATGATCGTTTGAAAAATGATGCATTAGTGTATGTTGAGTTTCCATGTACACTCAACATTGCTTCCAAAAACATTTTGACAAAAATTTTTTCGAAAAATTTCAGAATAATTTAGCAAAAAGTAGATGTTTTTAGATTCCTTTTTTCGAGGCAAAGACGATGGACAATGTTATTCAACGAAAAAAATAATTCTTCAGGGTGAAAATCGAGGATATAAGTGTGAACTTATATCAGTTGATATCTCGGTGCATTTTTAAGCTAGCGCAAATCTGATAACACAGATCGACGCAGCTTAAAAATCCGCATCGAATGCACTATACTACATTGAGAAACGCTTAATACAAAAATTAGTTATGATCGTTTGAAAAATGATGCATTAGTGTATGTTGAGTTTCCATGTACACTCAACATTGCTTCCAAAAACATTTTGACAAAAATTTTTTCGAAAAATTTCAAAATAATTTAGCAAAAAGTAGATGTTTTTAGATTCCTTTTTTCAAGGCAAAGACGATGGACAATGTTATTCAACGAAAAAAATAATTCTTCAGGGTGAAAATCGAGGATATAAGTGTGAACTTATATCAGTTGATATCTCGGTGCATTTTTAAGCTAGCGCAAATCTGATAACACAGATCGACGCAGCTTAAAAATCCGCATCGAATGCACTATACTACATTGAGAAACGCTTAATACAAAAATTAGTTATGATCGTTTGAAAAATGATGCATTAGTGTATGTTGAGTTTCCATGTACACTCAACATTGCTTCCAAAAACATTTTGACAAAAATTTTTTCGAAAAATTTCAAAATAATTTAGCAAAAAGTAGATGTTTTTAGATTCCTTTTTTCAAGGCAAAGACGATGGACAATGTTATTCAACGAAAAAAATAATTCTTCAGGGTGAAAATCGAGGATATAAGTGTGAACTTATATCAGTTGATATCTCGGTGCATTTTTAAGCTAGCGCAAATCTGATAACACAGATCGACGCAGCTTAAAAATCCGCATCGAATGCACTATACTACATTGAGAAACGCTTAATACAAAAATTAGTTATGATCGTTTGAAAAATGATGCATTAGTGTATGTTGAGTTTCCATGTACACTCAACATTGCTTCCAAAAACATTTTGACAAAAATTTTTTCGAAAAATTTCAAAATAATTCAGCAAAAAGTAGATGTTTTTAGATTCCTTTTTTCAAGGCAAAGACGATGGACAATGTTATTCAACGAAAAAAATAATTCTTCAGGGTGAAAATCGAGGATATAAGTGTGAACTTATATCAGTTGATATCTCAGTGCATTTTAAAGCTAGCGCAAATCTGATAACACAGATCGACGCAGCTTAAAAATCCGCATCGAATGCACTATACTACATTGAGAAACGCTTAATACAAAAATTAGTTATGATCGTTTGAAAAATGATGCATTAGTGTATGTTGAGTTTCCATGTACACTCAACATTGCTTCCAAAAACATTTTGACAAAAATTTTTTCGAAAAATTTCAAAATAATTTAGCAAAAAGTAGATGTTTTTAGATTCCTTTTTTCAAGGCAAAGACGATGGACAATGTTATTCAACGAAAAAAATAATTCTTCAGGGTGAAAATCGAGGATATAAGTGTGAACTTATATCAGTTGATATCTCGGTGCATTTTTAAGCTAGCGCAAATCTGATAACACAGATCGACGCAGCTTAAAAATCCGCATCGAATGCACTATACTACATTGAGAAACGCTTAATACAAAAATTAGTTATGATCGTTTGAAAAATGATGCATTAGTGTATGTTGAGTTTCCATGTACACTCAACATTGCTTCCAAAAACATTTTGACAAAAATTTTTTCGAAAAATTTCAAAATAATTTAGCAAAAAGTAGATGTTTTTAGATTCCTTTTTTCAAGGCAAAGACGATGGACAATGTTATTCAACGAAAAAAATAATTCTTCAGGGTGAAAATCGAGGATATAAGTGTGAACTTATATCAGTTGATATCTCGGTGCATTTTTAAGCTAGCGCAAATCTGATAACACAGATCGACGCAGCTTAAAAATCCGCATCGAATGCACTATACTACATTGAGAAACGCTTAATACAAAAATTAGTTATGATCGTTTGAAAAATGATGCATTAGTGTATGTTGAGTTTCCATGTACACTCAACATTGCTTCCAAAAACATTTTGACAAAAATTTTTTCGAAAAATTTCAAAATAATTCAGCAAAAAGTAGATGTTTTTAGATTCCTTTTTTCAAGGCAAAGACGATGGACAATGTTATTCAACGAAAAAAATAATTCTTCAGGGTGAAAATCGAGGATATAAGTGTGAACTTATATCAGTTGATATCTCGGTGCATTTTTAAGCTAGCGCAAATCTGATAACACAGATCGACGCAGCTTAAAAATCCGCATCGAATGCACTATACTACATTGAGAAACGCTTAATACAAAAATTAGTTATGATCGTTTGAAAAATGATGCATTAGTGTATGTTGAGTTTCCATGTACACTCAACATTGCTTCCAAAAACATTTTGACAAAAATTTTTTCGAAAAATTTCAAAATAATTTAGCAAAAAGTAGATGTTTTTAGATTCCTTTTTTCAAGGCAAAGACGATGGACAATGTTATTCAACGAAAAAAATAATTCTTCAGGGTGAAAATCGAGGATATAAGTGTGAACTTATATCAGTTGATATCTCGGTGCATTTTTAAGCTAGCGCAAATCTGATAACACAGATCGACGCAGCTTAAAAATCCGCATCGAATGCACTATACTACATTGAGAAACGCTTAATACAAAAATTAGTTATGATCGTTTGAAAAATGATGCATTAGTGTATGTTGAGTTTCCATGTACACTCAACATTGCTTCCAAAAACATTTTGACAAAAATTTTTTCGAAAAATTTCAAAATAATTCAGCAAAAAGTAGATGTTTTTAGATTCCTTTTTTCAAGGCAAAGACGATGGACAATGTTATTCAACGAAAAAAATAATTCTTCAGGGTGAAAATCGAGGATATAAGTGTGAACTTATATCAGTTGATATCTCGGTGCATTTTTAAGCTAGCGCAAATCTGATAACACAGATCGACGCAGCTTAAAAATCCGCATCGAATGCACTATACTACATTGAGAAACGCTTAATACAAAAATTAGTTATGATCGTTTGAAAAATGATGCATTAGTGTATGTTGAGTTTCCATGTACACTCAACATTGCTTCCAAAAACATTTTGACAAAAATTTTTTCGAAAAATTTCAAAATAATTTAGCAAAAAGTAGATGTTTTTAGATTCCTTTTTTCAAGGCAAAGACGATGGACAATGTTATTCAACGAAAAAAATAATTCTTCAGGGTGAAAATCGAGGATATAAGTGTGAACTTATATCAGTTGATATCTCGGTGCATTTTTAAGCTAGCGCAAATCTGATAACACAGATCGACGCAGCTTAAAAATCCGCATCGAATGCACTATACTACATTGAGAAACGCTTAATACAAAAATTAGTTATGATCGTTTGAAAAATGATGCATTAGTGTATGTTGAGTTTCCATGTACACTCAACATTGCTTCCAAAAACATTTTGACAAAAATTTTTTCGAAAAATTTCAAAATAATTTAGCAAAAAGTAGATGTTTTTAGATTCCTTTTTTCAAGGCAAAGACGATGGACAATGTTATTCAACGAAAAAATCAATTCTTCACGGTGAAAATCGAGGATATAAGTGTGAACTTATATCAGTTGATATCTCGGTGCATTTTTAAGCTAGCGCAAATCTGATAACACAGATCGACGCAGCTTAAAAATCCGCATCGAATGCACTATACTACATTGAGAAACGGTTAATACAAAAATTAGTTATGATCGTTTGAAAAATGATGCATTAGTGTATGTTGAGTTTCCATGTACACTCAACATTGCTTCCAAAAACATTTTGACAAAAATTTTTTCGAAAAATTTCAAAATAATTTAGCAAAAAGTAGATGTTTTTAGATTCCTTTTTTCAAGGCAAAGACGATGGACAATGTTATTCAACGAAAAAAATAATTCTTCAGGGTGAAAATCGAGGATATAAGTGTGAACTTATATCAGTTGATATCTCGGTGCATTTTTAAGCTAGCGCAAATCTGATAACACAGATCGACGCAGCTTAAAAATCCGCATCGAATGCACTATACTACATTGAGAAACGCTTAATACAAAAATTAGTTATGATCGTTTGAAAAATGATGCATTAGTGTATGTTGAGTTTCCATGTACACTCAACATTGCTTCCAAAAACATTTTGACAAAAATTTTTTCGAAAAATTTCAAAATAATTTAGCAAAAAGTAGATGTTTTTAGATTCCTTTTTTCAAGGCAAAGACGATGGACAATGTTATTCAACGAAAAAATTAATTCTTCACGGTGAAAATCGAGGATATAAGTGTGAACTTATATCAGTTGATATCTCGGTGCATTTTTAAGCTAGCGCAAATCTGATAACACAGATCGACGCAGCTTAAAAATCCGCATCGAATACACTATACTACATTGAGAAACGCTTAAAACAAAAATTAGTTATGATCGTTTGAAAAATGATGCATTAGTGTATGTTGAGTTTCCATGTACACTCAACATTGCTTCCAAAAACATTTTGACAAAAATTTTTTCGAAAAATTTCAAAATAATTTAGCAAAAAGTAGATGTTTTTAGATTCCTTTTTTCGAGGCAAAGACGATGGACAATGTTATTCAACGAAAAAAATAATTCTTCAGGGTGAAAATCGAGGATATAAGTGTGAACTTATATCAGTTGATATCTCGGTGCATTTTTAAGCTAGCGCAAATCTGATAACACAGATCGACGCAGCTTAAAAATCCGCATCGAATGCACTATACTACATTGAGAAACGCTTAATACAAAAATTAGTTATGATCGTTTGAAAAATGATGCATTAGTGTATGTTGAGTTTCCATGTACACTCAACATTGCTTCCAAAAACATTTTGAGAAAAATTTTTTCGAAAAATTTCAAAATAATTTAGCAAAAAGTAGATGTTTTTGGATTCCTTTTTTCAAGGCAAAGACGATGGACAATGTTATTCAACGAAAAAAATAATTCTTCAGGGTGAAAATCGAGGATATAAGTGTGAACTTATATCAGTTGATATCTCGGTGCATTTTTAAGTTAGCGCAAATCTGATAACACAGATCGACGCAGCTTAAAAATCCGCATCGAATGCACTATACTACATTGAGAAACGCTTAATACAAAAATTAGTTATGATCGTTTGAAAAATGATGCATTAGTGTATGTTGAGTTTCCATGTACACTCAACATTGCTTCCAAAAACATTTTGACAAAAATTTTTTCGAAAAATTTCAAAATAATTTAGCAAAAAGTAGATGTTTTTAGATTCCTTTTTTCAAGGCAAAGACGATGGACAATGTTATTCAACGAAAAAAATAATTCTTCAGGGTGAAAATCGAGGATATAAGTGTGAACTTATATCAGTTGATATCTCGGTGCATTTTTAAGTTAGCGCAAATCTGATAACACAGATCGACGCAGCTTAAAAATCCGCATCGAATGCACTATACTACATTGAGAAACGCTTAATACAAAAATTAGTTATGATCGTTTGAAAAATGATGCATTAGTGTATGTTGAGTTTCCATGTACACTCAACATTGCTTCCAAAAACATTTTGACAAAAATTTTTTCGAAAAATTTCAAAATAATTTAGCAAAAAGTAGATGTTTTTAGATTCCTTTTTTTAAGGCAAAGACGATGGACAATGTTATTCAACGAAAAAAATAATTCTTCAGGGTGAAAATCGAGGATATAAGTGTGAACTTATATCAGTTGATATCTCGGTGCATTTTTAAGCTAGCGCAAATCTGATAACACAGATCGACGCAGCTTAAAAATCCGCATCGAATGCACTATACTACATTGAGAAACGCTTAATACAAAAATTAGTTATGATCGTTTGAAAAATGATGCATTAGTGTATGTTGAGTTTCCATGTACACTCAACATTGCTTCCAAAAACATTTTGACAAAAATTTTTTCGAAAAATTTCAAAATAATTTAGCAAAAAGTAGATGTTTTTAGATTCCTTTTTTCAAGGCAAAGACGATGGACAATGTTATTCAACGAAAAAATTAATTCTTCACGGTGAAAATCGAGGATATAAGTGTGAACTTATATCAGTTGATATCTCGGTGCATTTTTAAGCTAGCGCAAATCTGATAACACAGATCGACGCAGCTTAAAAATCCGCATCGAATGCACTATACTACATTGAGAAACGCTTAAAACAAAAATTAGTTATGATCGTTTGAAAAATGATGCATTAGTGTATGTTGAGTTTCCATGTACACTCAACATTGCTTCCAAAAACATTTTGACAAAAATTTTTTCGAAAAATTTCAAAATAATTTAGCAAAAAGTAGATGTTTTTAGATTCCTTTTTTCGAGGCAAAGACGATGGACAATGTTATTCAACGAAAAAAATAATTCTTCAGGGTGAAAATCGAGGATATAAGTGTGAACTTATATCAGTTGATATCTCGGTGCATTTTTAAGCTAGCGCAAATCTGATAACACAGATCGACGCAGCTTAAAAATCCGCATCGAATGCACTATACTACATTGAGAAACGCTTAATACAAAAATTAGTTATGATCGTTTGAAAAATGATGCATTAGTGTATGTTGAGTTTCCATGTACACTCAACATTGCTTCCAAAAACATTTTGAGAAAAATTTTTTCGAAAAATTTCAAAATAATTTAGCAAAAAGTAGATGTTTTTGGATTCCTTTTTTCAAGGCAAAGACGATGGACAATGTTATTCAACGAAAAAAATAATTCTTCAGGGTGAAAATCGAGGATATAAGTGTGAACTTATATCAGTTGATATCTCGGTGCATTTTTAAGTTAGCGCAAATCTGATAACACAGATCGACGCAGCTTAAAAATCCGCATCGAATGCACTATACTACATTGAGAAACGCTTAATACAAAAATTAGTTATGATCGTTTGAAAAATGATGCATTAGTGTATGTTGAGTTTCCATGTACACTCAACATTGCTTCCAAAAACATTTTGAGAAAAATTTTTTCGAAAAATTTCAAAATAATTTAGCAAAAAGTAGATGTTTTTGGATTCCTTTTTTCAAGGCAAAGACGATGGACAATGTTATTCAACGAAAAAAATAATTCTTCAGGGTGAAAATCGAGGATATAAGTGTGAACTTATATCAGTTGATATCTCGGTGCATTTTTAAGTTAGCGCAAATCTGATAACACAGATCGACGCAGCTTAAAAATCCGCATCGAATGCACTATACTACATTGAGAAACGCTTAATACAAAAATTAGTTATGATCGTTTGAAAAATGATGCATTAGTGTATGTTGAGTTTCCATGTACACTCAACATTGCTTCCAAAAACATTTTGACAAAAATTTTTTCGAAAAATTTCAAAATAATTTAGCAGAAAGTAGATGTTTTTAGATTCCTTTTTTCAAGGCAAAGACGATGGACAATGTTATTCAACGAAAAAAATAATTCTTCAGGGTGAAAATCGAGGATATAAGTGTGAACTTATATCAGTTGATATCTCGGTGCATTTTTAAGTTAGCGCAAATCTGATAACACAGATCGACGCAGCTTAAAAATCCGCATCGAATGCACTATACTACATTGAGAAACGCTTAATACAAAAATTAGTTATGATCGTTTGAAAAATGATGCATTAGTGTATGTTGAGTTTCCATGTACACTCAACATTGCTTCCAAAAACATTTTGACAAAAATTTTTTCGAAAAATTTCAAAATAATTTAGCAAAAAGTAGATGTTTTTAGATTCCTTTTTTCAAGGCAAAGACGATGGACAATGTTATTCAACGAAAAAAATAATTCTTCAGGGTGAAAATCGAGGATATAAGTGTGAACTTATATCAGTTGATATCTCGGTGCATTTTTAAGCTAGCGCAAATCTGATAACACAGATCGACGCAGCTTAAAAATCCGCATCGAATGCACTATACTACATTGAGAAACGCTTAATACAAAAATTAGTTATGATCGTTTGAAAAATGATGCATTAGTGTATGTTGAGTTTCCATGTACACTCAACATTGCTTCCAAAAACATTTTGACAAAAATTTTTTCGAAAAATTTCAAAATAATTTAGCAAAAAGTAGATGTTTTTAGATTCCTTTTTTCAAGGCAAAGACGATGGACAATGTTATTCAACGAAAAAAATAATTCTTCAGGGTGAAAATCGAGGATATAAGTGTGAACTTATATCAGTTGATATCTCGGTGCATTTTTAAGCTAGCGCAAATCTGATAACACAGATCGACGCAGCTTAAAAATCCGCATCGAATGCACTATACTACATTGAGAAACGCTTAATACAAAAATTAGTTATGATCGTTTGAAAAATGATGCATTAGTGTATGTTGAGTTTCCATGTACACTCAACATTGCTTCCAAAAACATTTTGACAAAAATTTTTTCGAAAAATTTCAAAATAATTTAGCAAAAAGTAGATGTTTTTAGATTCCTTTTTTCGAGGCAAAGACGATGGACAATGTTATTCAACGAAAAAAATAATTCTTCAGGGTGAAAATCGAGGATATAAGTGTGAACTTATATCAGTTGATATCTCGGTGCATTTTTAAGCTAGCGCAAATCTGATAACACAGATCGACGCAGCTTAAAAATCCGCATCGAATGCACTATACTACATTGAGAAACGCTTAATACAAAAATTAGTTATGATCGTTTGAAAAATGATGCATTAGTGTATGTTGAGTTTCCATGTACACTCAACATTGCTTCCAAAAACATTTTGAGAAAAATTTTTTCGAAAAATTTCAAAATAATTTAGCAAAAAGTAGATGTTTTTGGATTCCTTTTTTCAAGGCAAAGACGATGGACAATGTTATTCAACGAAAAAAATAATTCTTCAGGGTGAAAATCGAGGATATAAGTGTGAACTTATATCAGTTGATATCTCGGTGCATTTTTAAGTTAGCGCAAATCTGATAACACAGATCGACGCAGCTTAAAAATCCGCATCGAATGCACTATACTACATTGAGAAACGCTTAATACAAAAATTAGTTATGATCGTTTGAAAAATGATGCATTAGTGTATGTTGAGTTTCCATGTACACTCAACATTGCTTCCAAAAACATTTTGAGAAAAATTTTTTCGAAAAATTTCAAAATAATTTAGCAAAAAGTAGATGTTTTTGGATTCCTTTTTTCAAGGCAAAGACGATGGACAATGTTATTCAACGAAAAAAATAATTCTTCAGGGTGAAAATCGAGGATATAAGTGTGAACTTATATCAGTTGATATCTCGGTGCATTTTTAAGTTAGCGCAAATCTGATAACACAGATCGACGCAGCTTAAAAATCCGCATCGAATGCACTATACTACATTGAGAAACGCTTAATACAAAAATTAGTTATGATCGTTTGAAAAATGATGCATTAGTGTATGTTGAGTTTCCATGTACACTCAACATTGCTTCCAAAAACATTTTGACAAAAATTTTTTCGAAAAATTTCAAAATAATTTAGCAGAAAGTAGATGTTTTTAGATTCCTTTTTTCAAGGCAAAGACGATGGACAATGTTATTCAACGAAAAAAATAATTCTTCAGGGTGAAAATCGAGGATATAAGTGTGAACTTATATCAGTTGATATCTCGGTGCATTTTTAAGCTAGCGCAAATCTGATAACACAGATCGACGCAGCTTAAAAATCCGCATCGAATGCACTATACTACATTGAGAAACGCTTAATACAAAAATTAGTTATGATCGTTTGAAAAATGATGCATTAGTGTATGTTGAGTTTCCATGTACACTCAACATTGCTTCCAAAAACATTTTGACAAAAATTTTTTCGAAAAATTTCAAAATAATTTAGCAAAAAGTAGATGTTTTTAGATTCCTTTTTTCAAGGCAAAGACGATGGACAATGTTATTCAACGAAAAAAATAATTCTTCAGGGTGAAAATCGAGGATATAAGTGTGAACTTATATCAGTTGATATCTCGGTGCATTTTTAAGCTAGCGCAAATCTGATAACACAGATCGACGCAGCTTAAAAATCCGCATCGAATGCACTATACTACATTGAGAAACGCTTAATACAAAAATTAGTTATGATCGTTTGAAAAATGATGCATTAGTGTATGTTGAGTTTCCATGTACACTCAACATTGCTTCCAAAAACATTTTGACAAAAATTTTTTCGAAAAATTTCAAAATAATTTAGCAAAAAGTAGATGTTTTTAGATTCCTTTTTTCAAGGCAAAGACGATGGACAATGTTATTCAACGAAAAAAATAATTCTTCAGGGTGAAAATCGAGGATATAAGTGTGAACTTATATCAGTTGATATCTCGGTGCATTTTTAAGCTAGCGCAAATCTGATAACACAGATCGACGCAGCTTAAAAATCCGCATCGAATGCACTATACTACATTGAGAAACGCTTAATACAAAAATTAGTTATGATCGTTTGAAAAATGATGCATTAGTGTATGTTGAGTTTCCATGTACACTCAACATTGCTTCCAAAAACATTTTGACAAAAATTTTTTCGAAAAATTTCAGAATAATTTAGCAAAAAGTAGATGTTTTTAGATTCCTTTTTTCGAGGCAAAGACGATGGACAATGTTATTCAACGAAAAAAATAATTCTTCAGGGTGAAAATCGAGGATATAAGTGTGAACTTATATCAGTTGATATCTCGGTGCATTTTTAAGCTAGCGCAAATCTGATAACACAGATCGACGCAGCTTAAAAATCCGCATCGAATGCACTATACTACATTGAGAAACGCTTAATACAAAAATTAGTTATGATCGTTTGAAAAATGATGCATTAGTGTATGTTGAGTTTCCATGTACACTCAACATTGCTTCCAAAAACATTTTGAGAAAAATTTTTTCGAAAAATTTCAAAATAATTTAGCAAAAAGTAGATGTTTTTGGATTCCTTTTTTCAAGGCAAAGACGATGGACAATGTTATTCAACGAAAAAAATAATTCTTCAGGGTGAAAATCGAGGATATAAGTGTGAACTTATATCAGTTGATATCTCGGTGCATTTTTAAGTTAGCGCAAATCTGATAACACAGATCGACGCAGCTTAAAAATCCGCATCGAATGCACTATACTACATTGAGAAACGCTTAATACAAAAATTAGTTATGATCGTTTGAAAAATGATGCATTAGTGTATGTTGAGTTTCCATGTACACTCAACATTGCTTCCAAAAACATTTTGACAAAAATTTTTTCGAAAAATTTCAGAATAATTTAGCAAAAAGTAGATGTTTTTAGATTCCTTTTTTCGAGGCAAAGACGATGGACAATGTTATTCAACGAAAAAAATAATTCTTCAGGGTGAAAATCGAGGATATAAGTGTGAACTTATATCAGTTGATATCTCGGTGCATTTTTAAGCTAGCGCAAATCTGATAACACAGATCGACGCAGCTTAAAAATCCGCATCGAATGCACTATACTACATTGAGAAACGCTTAATACAAAAATTAGTTATGATCGTTTGAAAAATGATGCATTAGTGTATGTTGAGTTTCCATGTACACTCAACATTGCTTCCAAAAACATTTTGACAAAAATTTTTTCGAAAAATTTCAAAATAATTTAGCAAAAAGTAGATGTTTTTAGATTCCTTTTTTCAAGGCAAAGACGATGGACAATGTTATTCAACGAAAAAAATAATTCTTCAGGGTGAAAATCGAGGATATAAGTGTGAACTTATATCAGTTGATATCTCGGTGCATTTTTAAGCTAGCGCAAATCTGATAACACAGATCGACGCAGCTTAAAAATCCGCATCGAATGCACTATACTACATTGAGAAACGCTTAATACAAAAATTAGTTATGATCGTTTGAAAAATGATGCATTAGTGTATGTTGAGTTTCCATGTACACTCAACATTGCTTCCAAAAACATTTTGACAAAAATTTTTTCGAAAAATTTCAGAATAATTTAGCAAAAAGTAGATGTTTTTAGATTCCTTTTTTCGAGGCAAAGACGATGGACAATGTTATTCAACGAAAAAAATAATTCTTCAGGGTGAAAATCGAGGATATAAGTGTGAACTTATATCAGTTGATATCTCGGTGCATTTTTAAGCTAGCGCAAATCTGATAACACAGATCGACGCAGCTTAAAAATCCGCATCGAATGCACTATACTACATTGAGAAACGCTTAATACAAAAATTAGTTATGATCGTTTGAAAAATGATGCATTAGTGTATGTTGAGTTTCCATGTACACTCAACATTGCTTCCAAAAACATTTTGAGAAAAATTTTTTCGAAAAATTTCAAAATAATTTAGCAAAAAGTAGATGTTTTTGGATTCCTTTTTTCAAGGCAAAGACGATGGACAATGTTATTCAACGAAAAAAATAATTCTTCAGGGTGAAAATCGAGGATATAAGTGTGAACTTATATCAGTTGATATCTCGGTGCATTTTTAAGTTAGCGCAAATCTGATAACACAGATCGACGCAGCTTAAAAATCCGCATCGAATGCACTATACTACATTGAGAAACGCTTAATACAAAAATTAGTTATGATCGTTTGAAAAATGATGCATTAGTGTATGTTGAGTTTCCATGTACACTCAACATTGCTTCCAAAAACATTTTGAGAAAAATTTTTTCGAAAAATTTCAAAATAATTTAGCAAAAAGTAGATGTTTTTGGATTCCTTTTTTCAAGGCAAAGACGATGGACAATGTTATTCAACGAAAAAAATAATTCTTCAGGGTGAAAATCGAGGATATAAGTGTGAACTTATATCAGTTGATATCTCGGTGCATTTTTAAGTTAGCGCAAATCTGATAACACAGATCGACGCAGCTTAAAAATCCGCATCGAATGCACTATACTACATTGAGAAACGCTTAATACAAAAATTAGTTATGATCGTTTGAAAAATGATGCATTAGTGTATGTTGAGTTTCCATGTACACTCAACATTGCTTCCAAAAACATTTTGAGAAAAATTTTTTCGAAAAATTTCAAAATAATTTAGCAAAAAGTAGATGTTTTTGGATTCCTTTTTTCAAGGCAAAGACGATGGACAATGTTATTCAACGAAAAAAATAATTCTTCAGGGTGAAAATCGAGGATATAAGTGTGAACTTATATCAGTTGATATCTCGGTGCATTTTTAAGTTAGCGCAAATCTGATAACACAGATCGACGCAGCTTAAAAATCCGCATCGAATGCACTATACTACATTGAGAAACGCTTAATACAAAAATTAGTTATGATCGTTTGAAAAATGATGCATTAGTGTATGTTGAGTTTCCATGTACACTCAACATTGCTTCCAAAAACATTTTGACAAAAATTTTTTCGAAAAATTTCAAAATAATTTAGCAAAAAGTAGATGTTTTTAGATTCCTTTTTTCAAGGCAAAGACGATGGACAATGTTATTCAACGAAAAAAATAATTCTTCAGGGTGAAAATCGAGGATATAAGTGTGAACTTATATCAGTTGATATCTCGGTGCATTTTTAAGTTAGCGCAAATCTGATAACACAGATCGACGCAGCTTAAAAATCCGCATCGAATGCACTATACTACATTGAGAAACGCTTAATACAAAAATTAGTTATGATCGTTTGAAAAATGATGCATTAGTGTATGTTGAGTTTCCATGTACACTCAACATTGCTTCCAAAAACATTTTGACAAAAATTTTTTCGAAAAATTTCAAAATAATTTAGCAAAAAGTAGATGTTTTTAGATTCCTTTTTTCAAGGCAAAGACGATGGACAATGTTATTCAACGAAAAAAATAATTCTTCAGGGTGAAAATCGAGGATATAAGTGTGAACTTATATCAGTTGATATCTCGGTGCATTTTTAAGCTAGCGCAAATCTGATAACACAGATCGACGCAGCTTAAAAATCCGCATCGAATGCACTATACTACATTGAGAAACGCTTAATACAAAAATTAGTTATGATCGTTTGAAAAATGATGCATTAGTGTATGTTGAGTTTCCATGTACACTCAACATTGCTTCCAAAAACATTTTGACAAAAATTTTTTCGAAAAATTTCAAAATAATTTAGCAAAAAGTAGATGTTTTTAGATTCCTTTTTTCAAGGCAAAGACGATGGACAATGTTATTCAACGAAAAAAATAATTCTTCAGGGTGAAAATCGAGGATATAAGTGTGAACTTATATCAGTTGATATCTCGGTGCATTTTTAAGCTAGCGCAAATCTGATAACACAGATCGACGCAGCTTAAAAATCCGCATCGAATGCACTATACTACATTGAGAAACGCTTAATACAAAAATTAGTTATGATCGTTTGAAAAATGATGCATTAGTGTATGTTGAGTTTCCATGTACACTCAACATTGCTTCCAAAAACATTTTGACAAAAATTTTTTCGAAAAATTTCAAAATAATTTAGCAAAAAGTAGATGTTTTTAGATTCCTTTTTTCAAGGCAAAGACGATGGACAATGTTATTCAACGAAAAAAATAATTCTTCAGGGTGAAAATCGAGGATATAAGTGTGAACTTATATCAGTTGATATCTCGGTGCATTTTTAAGCTAGCGCAAATCTGATAACACAGATCGACGCAGCTTAAAAATCCGCATCGAATGCACTATACTACATTGAGAAACGCTTAATACAAAAATTAGTTATGATCGTTTGAAAAATGATGCATTAGTGTATGTTGAGTTTCCATGTACACTCAACATTGCTTCCAAAAACATTTTGAGAAAAATTTTTTCGAAAAATTTCAAAATAATTTAGCAAAAAGTAGATGTTTTTGGATTCCTTTTTTCAAGGCAAAGACGATGGACAATGTTATTCAACGAAAAAAATAATTCTTCAGGGTGAAAATCGAGGATATAAGTGTGAACTTATATCAGTTGATATCTCGGTGCATTTTTAAGTTAGCGCAAATCTGATAACACAGATCGACGCAGCTTAAAAATCCGCATCGAATGCACTATACTACATTGAGAAACGCTTAATACAAAAATTAGTTATGATCGTTTGAAAAATGATGCATTAGTGTATGTTGAGTTTCCATGTACACTCAACATTGCTTCCAAAAACATTTTGAGAAAAATTTTTTCGAAAAATTTCAAAATAATTTAGCAAAAAGTAGATGTTTTTAGATTCCTTTTTTCAAGGCAAAGACGATGGACAATGTTATTCAACGAAAAAAATAATTCTTCAGGGTGAAAATCGAGGATATAAGTGTGAACTTATATCAGTTGATATCTCGGTGCATTTTTAAGCTAGCGCAAATCTGATAACACAGATCGACGCAGCTTAAAAATCCGCATCGAATGCACTATACTACATTGAGAAACGCTTAATACAAAAATTAGTTATGATCGTTTGAAAAATGATGCATTAGTGTATGTTGAGTTTCCATGTACACTCAACATTGCTTCCAAAAACATTTTGACAAAAATTTTTTCGAAAAATTTCAGAATAATTTAGCAAAAAGTAGATGTTTTTAGATTCCTTTTTTCGAGGCAAAGACGATGGACAATGTTATTCAACGAAAAAAATAATTCTTCAGGGTGAAAATCGAGGATATAAGTGTGAACTTATATCAGTTGATATCTCGGTGCATTTTTAAGCTAGCGCAAATCTGATAACACAGATCGACGCAGCTTAAAAATCCGCATCGAATGCACTATACTACATTGAGAAACGCTTAATACAAAAATTAGTTATGATCGTTTGAAAAATGATGCATTAGTGTATGTTGAGTTTCCATGTACACTCAACATTGCTTCCAAAAACATTTTGAGAAAAATTTTTTCGAAAAATTTCAAAATAATTTAGCAAAAAGTAGATGTTTTTGGATTCCTTTTTTCAAGGCAAAGACGATGGACAATGTTATTCAACGAAAAAAATAATTCTTCAGGGTGAAAATCGAGGATATAAGTGTGAACTTATATCAGTTGATATCTCGGTGCATTTTTAAGTTAGCGCAAATCTGATAACACAGATCGACGCAGCTTAAAAATCCGCATCGAATGCACTATACTACATTGAGAAACGCTTAATACAAAAATTAGTTATGATCGTTTGAAAAATGATGCATTAGTGTATGTTGAGTTTCCATGTACACTCAACATTGCTTCCAAAAACATTTTGAGAAAAATTTTTTCGAAAAATTTCAAAATAATTTAGCAAAAAGTAGATGTTTTTGGATTCCTTTTTTCAAGGCAAAGACGATGGACAATGTTATTCAACGAAAAAAATAATTCTTCAGGGTGAAAATCGAGGATATAAGTGTGAACTTATATCAGTTGATATCTCGGTGCATTTTTAAGTTAGCGCAAATCTGATAACACAGATCGACGCAGCTTAAAAATCCGCATCGAATGCACTATACTACATTGAGAAACGCTTAATACAAAAATTAGTTATGATCGTTTGAAAAATGATGCATTAGTGTATGTTGAGTTTCCATGTACACTCAACATTGCTTCCAAAAACATTTTGAGAAAAATTTTTTCGAAAAATTTCAAAATAATTTAGCAAAAAGTAGATGTTTTTGGATTCCTTTTTTCAAGGCAAAGACGATGGACAATGTTATTCAACGAAAAAAATAATTCTTCAGGGTGAAAATCGAGGATATAAGTGTGAACTTATATCAGTTGATATCTCGGTGCATTTTTAAGTTAGCGCAAATCTGATAACACAGATCGACGCAGCTTAAAAATCCGCATCGAATGCACTATACTACATTGAGAAACGCTTAATACAAAAATTAGTTATGATCGTTTGAAAAATGATGCATTAGTGTATGTTGAGTTTCCATGTACACTCAACATTGCTTCCAAAAACATTTTGAGAAAAATTTTTTCGAAAAATTTCAGAATAATTTAGCGAAAAGTAGATGTTTTTAGATTCTTTTTCTCAAGGCAAAAACGATGGACAATGTTATTCAACGAAAAATTTAATTCTTCAGGGTGAAAATTGAGGATATAAGTGTGAACTTATATCAGTTGATATCTCGGTGCATTTTTAAGCTAGCGCAAATCTGTTAACACAGATCGACGCAGCTTAAAAATCCGCATCGAATGCACTATACTACATTGAGAAACGCTTAATACAAAAATTAGTTATGATCGTTTGAAAAATGATGCATTAGTGTATGTTGAGTTTCCATGTACACTCAACATTGCTTCCAAAAACATTTTGACAAAAATTTTTTCGAAAAATTTCAAAATAATTTAGCAAAAAGTAGATGTTTTTAGATTCCTTTTTTCAAGGCAAAGACGATGGACAATGTTATTCAACGAAAAAAATAATTCTTCAGGGTGAAAATCGAGGATATAAGTGTGAACTTATATCAGTTGATATCTCGGTGCATTTTTAAGCTAGCGCAAATCTGATAACACAGATCGACGCAGCTTAAAAATCCGCATCGAATGCACTATACTACATTGAGAAACGCTTAATACAAAAATTAGTTATGATCGTTTGAAAAATGATGCATTAGTGTATGTTGAGTTTCCATGTACACTCAACATTGCTTCCAAAAACATTTTGACAAAAATTTTTTCGAAAAATTTCAAAATAATTTAGCAAAAAGTAGATGTTTTTAGATTCCTTTTTTCAAGGCAAAGACGATGGACAATGTTATTCAACGAAAAAAATAATTCTTCAGGGTGAAAATCGAGGATATAAGTGTGAACTTATATCAGTTGATATCTCGGTGCATTTTTAAGCTAGCGCAAATCTGATAACACAGATCGACGCAGCTTAAAAATCCGCATCGAATGCACTATACTACATTGAGAAACGCTTAATACAAAAATTAGTTATGATCGTTTGAAAAATGATGCATTAGTGTATGTTGAGTTTCCATGTACACTCAACATTGCTTCCAAAAACATTTTGACAAAAATTTTTTCGAAAAATTTCAAAATAATTTAGCAAAAAGTAGATGTTTTTAGATTCCTTTTTTCAAGGCAAAGACGATGGACAATGTTATTCAACGAAAAAAATAATTCTTCAGGGTGAAAATCGAGGATATAAGTGTGAACTTATATCAGTTGATATCTCGGTGCATTTTTAAGCTAGCGCAAATCTGATAACACAGATCGACGCAGCTTAAAAATCCGCATCGAATGCACTATACTACATTGAGAAACGCTTAATACAAAAATTAGTTATGATCGTTTGAAAAATGATGCATTAGTGTATGTTGAGTTTCCATGTACACTCAACATTGCTTCCAAAAACATTTTGACAAAAATTTTTTCGAAAAATTTCAAAATAATTTAGCAAAAAGTAGATGTTTTTGGATTCCTTTTTTCAAGGCAAAGACGATGGACAATGTTATTCAACGAAAAAAATAATTCTTCAGGGTGAAAATCGAGGATATAAGTGTGAACTTATATCAGTTGATATCTCGGTGCATTTTTAAGTTAGCGCAAATCTGATAACACAGATCGACGCAGCTTAAAAATCCGCATCGAATGCACTATACTACATTGAGAAACGCTTAATACAAAAATTAGTTATGATCGTTTGAAAAATGATGCATTAGTGTATGTTGAGTTTCCATGTACACTCAACATTGCTTCCAAAAACATTTTGACAAAAATTTTTTCGAAAAATTTCAAAATAATTTAGCAAAAAGTAGATGTTTTTAGATTCCTTTTTTCAAGGCAAAGACGATGGACAATGTTATTCAACGAAAAAAATAATTCTTCAGGGTGAAAATCGAGGATATAAGTGTGAACTTATATCAGTTGATATCTCGGTGCATTTTTAAGCTAGCGCAAATCTGATAACACAGATCGACGCAGCTTAAAAATCCGCATCGAATGCACTATACTACATTGAGAAACGCTTAATACAAAAATTAGTTATGATCGTTTGAAAAATGATGCATTAGTGTATGTTGAGTTTCCATGTACACTCAACATTGCTTCCAAAAACATTTTGAGAAAAATTTTTTCGAAAAATTTCAAAATAATTTAGCAAAAAGTAGATGTTTTTAGATTCCTTTTTTCAAGGCAAAGACGATGGACAATGTTATTCAACGAAAAAAATAATTCTTCAGGGTGAAAATCGAGGATATAAGTGTGAACTTATATCAGTTGATATCTCGGTGCATTTTTAAGCTAGCGCAAATCTGTTAACACAGATCGACGCAGCTTAAAAATCCGCATCGAATGCACTATACTACATTGAGAAACGCTTAATACAAAAATTAGTTATGATCGTTTGAAAAATGATGCATTAGTGTATGTTGAGTTTCCATGTACACTCAACATTGCTTCCAAAAACATTTTGACAAAAATTTTTTCGAAAAATTTCAGAATAATTTAGCGAAAAGTAGATGTTTTTAGATTCTTTTTCTCAAGGCAAAAACGATGGACAATGTTATTCAACGAAAAATTTAATTCTTCAGGGTGAAAATTGAGGATATAAGTGTGAACTTATATCAGTTGATATCTCGGTGCATTTTTAAGCTAGCGCAAATCTGTTAACACAGATCAACGCAGCTTAAAAATCCGCATCGAATGCACTATACTACATTGAGAAACGCTTAATACAAAAATTAGTTATGATCGTTTGAAAAATGATGCATTAGTGTATGTTGAGTTTCCATGTACACTCAACATTGCTTCCAAAAACATTTTGACAAAAATTTTTTCGAAAAATTTCAAAATAATTTAGCAAAAAGTAGATGTTTTTAGATTCCTTTTTTCAAGGCAAAGACGATGGACAATGTTATTCAACGAAAAAATTAATTCTTCAGGGTGAAAATCGAGGATATAAGTGTGAACTTATATCAGTTGATATCTCGGTGCATTTTTAAGCTAGCGCAAATCTGATAACACAGATCGACGCAGCTTAAAAATCCGCATCGAATGCACTATACTACATTGAGAAACGCTTAATACAAAAATTAGTTATGATCGTTTGAAAAATGATGCATTAGTGTATGTTGAGTTTCCATGTACACTCAACATTGCTTCCAAAAACATTTTGACAAAAATTTTTTCGAAAAATTTCAAAATAATTTAGCAAAAAGTAGATGTTTTTAGATTCCTTTTTTCAAGGCAAAGACGATGGACAATGTTATTCAACGAAAAAAATAATTCTTCAGGGTGAAAATCGAGGATATAAGTGTGAACTTATATCAGTTGATATCTCGGTGCATTTTTAAGCTAGCGCAAATCTGATAACACAGATCGACGCAGCTTAAAAATCCGCATCGAATGCACTATACTACATTGAGAAACGCTTAATACAAAAATTAGTTATGATCGTTTGAAAAATGATGCATTAGTGTATGTTGAGTTTCCATGTACACTCAACATTGCTTCCAAAAACATTTTGACAAAAATTTTTTCGAAAAATTTCAAAATAATTTAGCAAAAAGTAGATGTTTTTAGATTCCTTTTTTCAAGGCAAAGACGATGGACAATGTTATTCAACGAAAAAAATAATTCTTCAGGGTGAAAATCGAGGATATAAGTGTGAACTTATATCAGTTGATATCTCGGTGCATTTTTAAGCTAGCGCAAATCTGATAACACAGATCGACGCAGCTTAAAAATCCGCATCGAATGCACTATACTACATTGAGAAACGCTTAATACAAAAATTAGTTATGATCGTTTGAAAAATGATGCATTAGTGTATGTTGAGTTTCCATGTACACTCAACATTGCTTCCAAAAACATTTTGACAAAAATTTTTTCGAAAAATTTCAAAATAATTTAGCGAAAAGTAGATGTTTTTAGATTCTTTTTTTCAAGGCAAAAACGATGGACAATGTTATTCAACGAAAAATTTAATTCTTCAGGGTGAAAATCGAGGATATAAGTGTGAACTTATATCAGTTGATATCTCGGTGCATTTTTAAGCTAGCGCAAATCTGTTAACACAGATCGACGCAGCTTAAAAATCCGCATCGAATGCACTATACTACATTGAGAAACGCTTAATACAAAAATTAGTTATGATCGTTTGAAAAATGATGCATTAGTGTATGTTGAGTTTCCATGTACACTCAACATTGCTTCCAAAAACATTTTGACAAAAATTTTTTCGAAAAATTTCAAAATAATTTAGCAAAAAGTAGATGTTTTTAGATTCCTTTTTTCAAGGCAAAGACGATGGACAATGTTATTCAACGAAAAAAATAATTCTTCAGGGTGAAAATCGAGGATATAAGTGTGAACTTATATCAGTTGATATCTCGGTGCATTTTTAAGCTAGCGCAAATCTGATAACACAGATCGACGCAGCTTAAAAATCCGCATCGAATGCACTATACTACATTGAGAAACGCTTAATACAAAAATTAGTTATGATCGTTTGAAAAATGATGCATTAGTGTATGTTGAGTTTCCATGTACACTCAACATTGCTTCCAAAAACATTTTGACAAAAATTTTTTCGAAAAATTTCAAAATAATTTAGCAAAAAGTAGATGTTTTTAGATTCCTTTTTTCAAGGCAAAGACGATGGACAATGTTATTCAACGAAAAAAATAATTCTTCAGGGTGAAAATCGAGGATATAAGTGTGAACTTATATCAGTTGATATCTCGGTGCATTTTTAAGCTAGCGCAAATCTGATAACACAGATCGACGCAGCTTAAAAATCCGCATCGAATGCACTATACTACATTGAGAAACGCTTAATACAAAAATTAGTTATGATCGTTTGAAAAATGATGCATTAGTGTATGTTGAGTTTCCATGTACACTCAACATTGCTTCCAAAAACATTTTGACAAAAATTTTTTCGAAAAATTTCAAAATAATTTAGCAAAAAGTAGATGTTTTTAGATTCCTTTTTTCAAGGCAAAGACGATGGACAATGTTATTCAACGAAAAAAATAATTCTTCAGGGTGAAAATCGAGGATATAAGTGTGAACTTATATCAGTTGATATCTCGGTGCATTTTTAAGCTAGCGCAAATCTGATAACACAGATCGACGCAGCTTAAAAATCCGCATCGAATGCACTATACTACATTGAAAAACGCTTAATACAAAAATTAGTTATGATCGTTTGAAAAATGATGCATTAGTGTATGTTGAGTTTCCATGTACACTCAACATTGCTTCCAAAAACATTTTGACAAAAATTTTTTCGAAAAATTTCAAAATAATTTAGCAAAAAGTAGATGTTTTTGGATTCCTTTTTTCAAGGCAAAGACGATGGACAATGTTATTCAACGAAAAAAATAATTCTTCAGGGTGAAAATCGAGGATATAAGTGTGAACTTATATCAGTTGATATCTCGGTGCATTTTTAAGCTAGCGCAAATCTGATAACACAGATCGACGCAGCTTAAAAATCCGCATCGAATGCACTATACTACATTGAGAAACGCTTAATACAAAAATTAGTTATGATCGTTTGAAAAATGATGCATTAGTGTATGTTGAGTTTCCATGTACACTCAACATTGCTTCCAAAAACATTTTGACAAAAATTTTTTCGAAAAATTTCAAAATAATTTAGCAAAAAGTAGATGTTTTTGGATTCCTTTTTTCAAGGCAAAGACGATGGACAATGTTATTCAACGAAAAAAATAATTCTTCAGGGTGAAAATCGAGGATATAAGTGTGAACTTATATCAGTTGATATCTCGGTGCATTTTTAAGTTAGCGCAAATCTGATAACACAGATCGACGCAGCTTAAAAATCCGCATCGAATGCACTATACTACATTGAGAAACGCTTAATACAAAAATTAGTTATGATCGTTTGAAAAATGATGCATTAGTGTATGTTGAGTTTCCATGTACACTCAACATTGCTTCCAAAAACATTTTGAGAAAAATTTTTTCGAAAAATTTCAGAATAATTTAGCGAAAAGTAGATGTTTTTAGATTCTTTTTCTCAAGGCAAAAACGATGGACAATGTTATTCAACGAAAAATTTAATTCTTCAGGGTGAAAATTGAGGATATAAGTGTGAACTTATATCAGTTGATATCTCGGTGCATTTTTAAGCTAGCGCAAATCTGTTAACACAGATCGACGCAGCTTAAAAATCCGCATCGAATGCACTATACTACATTGAGAAACGCTTAATACAAAAATTAGTTATGATCGTTTGAAAAATGATGCATTAGTGTATGTTGAGTTTCCATGTACACTCAACATTGCTTCCAAAAACATTTTGACAAAAATTTTTTCGAAAAATTTCAGAATAATTTAGCGAAAAGTAGATGTTTTTAGATTCTTTTTCTCAAGGCAAAAACGATGGACAATGTTATTCAACGAAAAATTTAATTCTTCAGGGTGAAAATTGAGGATATAAGTGTGAACTTATATCAGTTGATATCTCGGTGCATTTTTAAGCTAGCGCAAATCTGTTAACACAGATCAACGCAGCTTAAAAATCCGCATCGAATGCACTATACTACATTGAGAAACGCTTAATACAAAAATTAGTTATGATCGTTTGAAAAATGATGCATTAGTGTATGTTGAGTTTCCATGTACACTCAACATTGCTTCCAAAAACATTTTGACAAAAATTTTTTCGAAAAATTTCAGAATAATTTAGCGAAAAGTAGATGTTTTTAGATTCTTTTTCTCAAGGCAAAAACGATGGACAATGTTATTCAACGAAAAATTTAATTCTTCAGGGTGAAAATTGAGGATATAAGTGTGAACTTATATCAGTTGATATCTCGGTGCATTTTTAAGCTAGCGCAAATCTGTTAACACAGATCAACGCAGCTTAAAAATCCGCATCGAATGCACTATACTACATTGAGAAACGCTTAATACAAAAATTAGTTATGATCGTTTGAAAAATGATGCATTAGTGTATGTTGAGTTTCCATGTACACTCAACATTGCTTCCAAAAACATTTTGACAAAAATTTTTTCGAAAAATTTCATAATAATTTAGCAAAAAGTAGATGTTTTTAGATTCCTTTTTTCAAGGCAAAGACGATGGACAATGTTATTCAACGAAAAAATTAATTCTTCAGGGTGAAAATCGAGGATATAAGTGTGAACTTATATCAGTTGATATCTCGGTGCATTTTTAAGCTAGCGCAAATCTGATAACACAGATCGACGCAGCTTAAAAATCCGCATCGAATGCACTATACTACATTGAGAAACGCTTAATACAAAAATTAGTTATGATCGTTTGAAAAATGATGCATTAGTGTATGTTGAGTTTCCATGTACACTCAACATTGCTTCCAAAAACATTTTGACAAAAATTTTTTCGAAAAATTTCAAAATAATTTAGCAAAAAGTAGATGTTTTTAGATTCCTTTTTTCAAGGCAAAAACGATGGACAATGTTATTCAACGAAAAAAATAATTCTTCAGGGTGAAAATCGAGGATATAAGTGTGAACTTATATCAGTTGATATCTCGGTGCATTTTTAAGCTAGCGCAAATCTGATAACACAGATCGACGCAGCTTAAAAATCCGCATCGAATGCACTATACTACATTGAGAAACGCTTAATACAAAAATTAGTTATGATCGTTTGAAAAATGATGCATTAGTGTATGTTGAGTTTCCATGTACACTCAACATTGCTTCCAAAAACATTTTGACAAAAATTTTTTCGAAAAATTTCAAAATAATTTAGCAAAAAGTAGATGTTTTTAGATTCCTTTTTTCAAGGTAAAGACGATGGACAATGTTATTCAACGAAAAAAATAATTCTTCAGGGTGAAAATCGAGGATGTAAGTGTGAACTTATATCAGTTGATATCTCGGTGCATTTTTAAGCTAGCGCAAATCTGATAACACAGATCGACGCAGCTTAAAAATCCGCATCGAATGCACTATACTACATTGAGAAACGCTTAATACAAAAATTAGTTATGATCGTTTAAAAAATGATGCATTAGTGTATGTTGAGTTTCCATGTACACTCAACATTGCTTCCAAAAACATTTTGACAAAAATTTTTTCGAAAAATTTCAAAATAATTTAGCAAAAAGTAGATGTTTTTAGATTCCTTTTTTCAAGGCAAAGACGATGGACAATGTTATTCAACGAAAAAAATAATTCTTCAGGGTGAAAATCGAGGATATAAGTGTGAACTTATATCAGTTGATATCTCGGTGCATTTTTAAGCTAGCGCAAATCTGATAACACAGATCGACGCAGCTTAAAAATCCGCATCGAATGCACTATACTACATTGAAAAACGCTTAATACAAAAAGTAGTTATGATCGTTTGAAAAATGATGCATTAGTGTATGTTGAGTTTCCATGTACACTCAACATTGCTTCCAAAAACATTTTGACAAAAATTTTTTCGAAAAATTTCAAAATAATTTAGCAAAAAGTAGATGTTTTTGGATTCCTTTTTTCAAGGCAAAGACGATGGACAATGTTATTCAACGAAAAAAATAATTCTTCAGGGTGAAAATCGAGGATATAAGTGTGAACTTATATCAGTTGATATCTCGGTGCATTTTTAAGCTAGCGCAAATCTGATAACACAGATCGACGCAGCTTAAAAATCCGCATCGAATGCACTATACTACATTGAGAAACGCTTAATACAAAAATTAGTTATGATCGTTTGAAAAATGATGCATTAGTGTATGTTGAGTTTCCATGTACACTCAACATTGCTTCCAAAAACATTTTGACAAAAATTTTTTCGAAAAATTTCAGAATAATTTAGCGAAAAGTAGATGTTTTTAGATTCTTTTTCTCAAGGCAAAAACGATGGACAATGTTATTCAACGAAAAATTTAATTCTTCAGGGTGAAAATTGAGGATATAAGTGTGAACTTATATCAGTTGATATCTCGGTGCATTTGTAAGCTAGCGCAAATCTGTTAACACAGATCGACGCAGCTTAAAAATCCGCATCGAATGCACTATACTACATTGAGAAACGCTTAATACAAAAATTAGTTATGATCGTTTGAAAAATGATGCATTAGTGTATGTTGAGTTTCCATGTACACTCAACATTGCTTCCAAAAACATTTTGACAAAAATTTTTTCGAAAAATTTCAGAATAATTTAGCGAAAAGTAGATGTTTTTAGATTCTTTTTCTCAAGGCAAAAACGATGGACAATGTTATTCAACGAAAAATTTAATTCTTCAGGGTGAAAATTGAGGATATAAGTGTGAACTTATATCAGTTGATATCTCGGTGCATTTTTAAGCTAGCGCAAATCTGTTAACACAGATCAACGCAGCTTAAAAATCCGCATCGAATGCACTATACTACATTGAGAAACGCTTAATACAAAAATTAGTTATGATCGTTTGAAAAATGATGCATTAGTGTATGTTGAGTTTCCATGTACACTCAACATTGCTTCCAAAAACATTTTGACAAAAATTTTTTCGAAAAATTTCATAATAATTTAGCAAAAAGTAGATGTTTTTAGATTCCTTTTTTCAAGGCAAAGACGATGGACAATGTTATTCAACGAAAAAATTAATTCTTCAGGGTGAAAATCGAGGATATAAGTGTGAACTTATATCAGTTGATATCTCGGTGCATTTTTAAGCTAGCGCAAATCTGATAACACAGATCGACGCAGCTTAAAAATCCGCATCGAATGCACTATACTACATTGAGAAACGCTTAATACAAAAATTAGTTATGATCGTTTGAAAAATGATGCATTAGTGTATGTTGAGTTTCCATGTACACTCAACATTGCTTCCAAAAACATTTTGAGAAAAATTTTTTCGAAAAATTTCAGAATAATTTAGCGAAAAGTAGATGTTTTTAGATTCTTTTTCTCAAGGCAAAAACGATGGACAATGTTATTCAACGAAAAATTTAATTCTTCAGGGTGAAAATTGAGGATATAAGTGTGAACTTATATCAGTTGATATCTCGGTGCATTTTTAAGCTAGCGCAAATCTGTTAACACAGATCGACGCAGCTTAAAAATCCGCATCGAATGCACTATACTACATTGAGAAACGCTTAATACAAAAATTAGTTATGATCGTTTGAAAAATGATGCATTAGTGTATGTTGAGTTTCCATGTACACTCAACATTGCTTCCAAAAACATTTTGACAAAAATTTTTTCGAAAAATTTCAGAATAATTTAGCGAAAAGTAGATGTTTTTAGATTCTTTTTCTCAAGGCAAAAACGATGGACAATGTTATTCAACGAAAAATTTAATTCTTCAGGGTGAAAATTGAGGATATAAGTGTGAACTTATATCAGTTGATATCTCGGTGCATTTTTAAGCTAGCGCAAATCTGTTAACACAGATCAACGCAGCTTAAAAATCCGCATCGAATGCACTATACTACATTGAGAAACGCTTAATACAAAAATTAGTTATGATCGTTTGAAAAATGATGCATTAGTGTATGTTGAGTTTCCATGTACACTCAACATTGCTTCCAAAAACATTTTGACAAAAATTTTTTCGAAAAATTTCATAATAATTTAGCAAAAAGTAGATGTTTTTAGATTCCTTTTTTCAAGGCAAAGACGATGGACAATGTTATTCAACGAAAAAATTAATTCTTCAGGGTGAAAATCGAGGATATAAGTGTGAACTTATATCAGTTGATATCTCGGTGCATTTTTAAGCTAGCGCAAATCTGATAACACAGATCGACGCAGCTTAAAAATCCGCATCGAATGCACTATACTACATTGAGAAACGCTTAATACAAAAATTAGTTATGATCGTTTGAAAAATGATGCATTAGTGTATGTTGAGTTTCCATGTACACTCAACATTGCTTCCAAAAACATTTTGACAAAAATTTTTTCGAAAAATTTCAAAATAATTTAGCAAAAAGTAGATGTTTTTAGATTCCTTTTTTCAAGGCAAAAACGATGGACAATGTTATTCAACGAAAAAAATAATTCTTCAGGGTGAAAATCGAGGATATAAGTGTGAACTTATATCAGTTGATATCTCGGTGCATTTTTAAGCTAGCGCAAATCTGATAACACAGATCGACGCAGCTTAAAAATCCGCATCGAATGCACTATACTACATTGAGAAACGCTTAATACAAAAATTAGTTATGATCGTTTGAAAAATGATGCATTAGTGTATGTTGAGTTTCCATGTACACTCAACATTGCTTCCAAAAACATTTTGACAAAAATTTTTTCGAAAAATTTCAAAATAATTTAGCAAAAAGTAGATGTTTTTAGATTCCTTTTTTCAAGGCAAAGACGATGGACAATGTTATTCAACGAAAAAAATAATTCTTCAGGGTGAAAATCGAGGATATAAGTGTGAACTTATATCAGTTGATATCTCGGTGCATTTTTAAGCTAGCGCAAATCTGATAACACAGATCGACGCAGCTTAAAAATCCGCATCGAATGCACTATACTACATTGAGAAACGCTTAATACAAAAATTAGTTATGATCGTTTGAAAAATGATGCATTAGTGTATGTTGAGTTTCCATGTACACTCAACATTGCTTCCAAAAACATTTTGACAAAAATTTTTTCGAAAAATTTCAAAATAATTTAGCGAAAAGTAGATGTTTTTAGATTCTTTTTTTCAAGGCAAAAACGATGGACAATGTTATTCAACGAAAAATTTAATTCTTCAGGGTGAAAATCGAGGATATAAGTGTGAACTTATATCAGTTGATATCTCGGTGCATTTTTAAGCTAGCGCAAATCTGATAACACAGATCGACGCAGCTTAAAAATCCGTATCGAATGCACTATACTACATTGAGAAACGCTTAATACAAAAATTAGTTATGATCGTTTGAAAAATGATGCATTAGTGTATGTTGAGTTTCCATGTACACTCAACATTGCTTCCAAAAACATTTTGACAAAAATTTTTTCGAAAAATTTCAAAATAATTTAGCAAAAAGTAGATGTTTTTAGATTCCTTTTTTCAAGGCAAAGACGATGGACAACGTTATTCAACGAAAAAACTAATTCTTCAGGGTGAAAATCGAGGATATAAGTGTGAACTTATATCAGTTGATATCTCGGTGCATTTTTAAGCTAGCGCAAATCTGATAACACAGATCGACGCAGCTTAAAAATCCGCATCGAATGCACTATACTACATTGAGAAACGCTTATTACAAAAATTAGTTATGATCGTTTGAAAAATGATGCATTAGTGTATGTTGAGTTTCCATGTACACTCAACATTGCTTCCAAAAACATTTTGACAAAAATTTTTTCGAAAATTTTCAAAATAATTTAGCAAAAAGTAGATGTTTTTAGATTCCTTTTTTCAAGGCAAAGACGATGGACAATGTTATTCAACGAAAAAATTAATTCTTCAGGGTGAATATCGAGGATGTAAGTGTGAACTTATATCAGTTGATATCTCGGTGCATTTTTAAGCTAGCGCAAATCTGATAACACAGATCGACGCAGCTTAAAAATCCGCATCGAATGCACTATACTACATTGAGAAACGCTTAATACAAAAATTAGTTATGATCGTTTGAAAAATGATGCATTAGTGTATGTTGAGTTTCCATGTACACTCAACATTGCTTCCAAAAACATTTTGACAAAAATTTTTTCGAAAAATTTCAAAATAATTTAGCAAAAAGTAGATGTTTTTAGATTCCTTTTTTCAAGGCAAAGACGATGGACAATGTTATTCAACGAAAAAAATAATTCTTCAGGGTGAAAATCGAGGATATAAGTGTGAACTTATATCAGTTGATATCTCGGTGCATTTTTAAGCTAGCGCAAATCTGATAACACAGATCGACGCAGCTTAAAAATCCGCATCGAATGCACTATACTACATTGAGAAACGCTTAATACAAAAATTAGTTATGATCGTTTGAAAAATGATGCATTAGTGTATGTTGAGTTTCCATGTACACTCAACATTGCTTCCAAAAACATTTTGACAAAAATTTTTTCGAAAAATTTCAAAATAATTTAGCGAAAAGTAGATGTTTTTAGATTCTTTTTTTCAAGGCAAAAACGATGGACAATGTTATTCAACGAAAAATTTAATTCTTCAGGGTGAAAATCGAGGATATAAGTGTGAACTTATATCAGTTGATATCTCGGTGCATTTTTAAGCTAGCGCAAATCTGATAACACAGATCGACGCAGCTTAAAAATCCGTATCGAATGCACTATACTACATTGAGAAACGCTTAATACAAAAATTAGTTATGATCGTTTGAAAAATGATGCATTAGTGTATGTTGAGTTTCCATGTACACTCAACATTGCTTCCAAAAACATTTTGACAAAAATTTTTTCGAAAATTTTCAAAATAATTTAGCAAAAAGTAGATGTTTTTAGATTCCTTTTTTCAAGGCAAAGACGATGGACAATGTTATTCAACGAAAAAATTAATTCTTCAGGGTGAATATCGAGGATGTAAGTGTGAACTTATATCAGTTGATATCTCGGTGCATTTTTAAGCTAGCGCAAATCTGATAACACAGATCGACGCAGCTTAAAAATCCGCATCGAATGCACTATACTACATTGAGAAACGCTTAATACAAAAATTAGTTATGATCGTTTGAAAAATGATGCATTAGTGTATGTTGAGTTTCCATGTACACTCAACATTGCTTCCAAAAACATTTTGACAAAAATTTTTTCGAAAATTTTCAAAATAATTTAGCAAAAAGTAGATGTTTTTAGATTCCTTTTTTCAAGGCAAAGACGATGGACAATGTTATTCAACGAAAAAATTAATTCTTCAGGGTGAATATCGAGGATGTAAGTGTGAACTTATATCAGTTGATATCTCGGTGCATTTTTAAGCTAGCGCAAATCTGATAACACAGATCGACGCAGCTTAAAAATCCGCATCGAATGCACTATACTACATTGAGAAACGCTTAATACAAAAATTAGTTATGATCGTTTGAAAAATGATGCATTAGTGTATGTTGAGTTTCCATGTACACTCAACATTGCTTCCAAAAACATTTTGACAAAAATTTTTTCGAAAAATTTCAAAATAATTTAGCAAAAAGTAGATGTTTTTAGATTCCTTTTTTCAAGGCAAAGACGATGGACAATGTTATTCAACGAAAAAAATAATTCTTCAGGGTGAAAATCGAGGATATAAGTGTGAACTTATATCAGTTGATATCTCGGTGCATTTTTAAGCTAGCGCAAATCTGATAACACAGATCGACGCAGCTTAAAAATCCGCATCGAATGCACTATACTACATTGAGAAACGCTTAATACAAAAATTAGTTATGATCGTTTGAAAAATGATGCATTAGTGTATGTTGAGTTTCCATGTACACTCAACATTGCTTCCAAAAACATTTTGACAAAAATTTTTTCGAAAAATTTCAAAATAATTTAGCGAAAAGTAGATGTTTTTAGATTCTTTTTTTCAAGGCAAAAACGATGGACAATGTTATTCAACGAAAAATTTAATTCTTCAGGGTGAAAATCGAGGATATAAGTGTGAACTTATATCAGTTGATATCTCGGTGCATTTTTAAGCTAGCGCAAATCTGATAACACAGATCGACGCAGCTTAAAAATCCGTATCGAATGCACTATACTACATTGAGAAACGCTTAATACAAAAATTAGTTATGATCGTTTGAAAAATGATGCATTAGTGTATGTTGAGTTTCCATGTACACTCAACATTGCTTCCAAAAACATTTTGACAAAAATTTTTTCGAAAAATTTCAAAATAATTTAGCAAAAAGTAGATGTTTTTAGATTCCTTTTTTCAAGGCAAAGACGATGGACAACGTTATTCAACGAAAAAACTAATTCTTCAGGGTGAAAATCGAGGATATAAGTGTGAACTTATATCAGTTGATATCTCGGTGCATTTTTAAGCTAGCGCAAATCTGATAACACAGATCGACGCAGCTTAAAAATCCGCATCGAATGCACTATACTACATTGAGAAACGCTTAAAACAAAAATTAGTTATGATCGTTTGAAAAATGATGCATTAGTGTATGTTGAGTTTCCATGTACACTCAACATTGCTTCCAAAAACATTTTGACAAAAATTTTTTCGAAAAATTTCAAAATAATTTAGCAAAAAGGAGATGTTTTTAAATTCCTTTTTTCAAGGCAAAGACGATGGACAATGTTATTCAACGAAAAAACTAATTCTTCAGGGTGAATATCGAGGATATAAGTGTGAACTTATATCAGTTGATATCTCGGTGCATTTTTAAGCTAGCGCAAATCTGATAACACAGATCGACGCAGCTTAAAAATCCGCATCGAATGCACTATACTACATTGAGAAACGCTTAATACAAAAATTAGTTATGATCGTTTAAAAAATGATGCATTAGTGTATGTTGAGTTTCCATGTACACTCAACATTGCTTCCAAAAACATTTTGACAAAAATTTTTTCGAAAAATTTCAAAATAATTTAGCAAAAAGTAGATGTTTTTAGATTCCTTTTTTCAAGGCAAAGACGATGGACAATGTTATTCAACGAAAAAAATAATTCTTCAGGGTGAAAATCGAGGATATAAGTGTGAACTTATATCAGTTGATATCTCGGTGCATTTTTAAGCTAGCGCAAATCTGATAACACAGATCGACGCAGCTTAAAAATCCGCATCGAATGCACTATACTACATTGAAAAACGCTTAATACAAAAAGTAGTTATGATCGTTTGAAAAATGATGCATTAGTGTATGTTGAGTTTCCATGTACACTCAACATTGCTTCCAAAAACATTTTGACAAAAATTTTTTCGAAAAATTTCAAAATAATTTAGCAAAAAGTAGATGTTTTTGGATTCCTTTTTTCAAGGCAAAGACGATGGACAATGTTATTCAACGAAAAAAATAATTCTTCAGGGTGAAAATCGAGGATATAAGTGTGAACTTATATCAGTTGATATCTCGGTGCATTTTTAAGCTAGCGCAAATCTGATAACACAGATCGACGCAGCTTAAAAATCCGCATCGAATGCACTATACTACATTGAGAAACGCTTAATACAAAAATTAGTTATGATCGTTTGAAAAATGATGCATTAGTGTATGTTGAGTTTCCATGTACACTCAACATTGCTTCCAAAAACATTTTGACAAAAATTTTTTCGAAAAATTTCAAAATAATTTAGCAAAAAGTAGATGTTTTTGGATTCCTTTTTTCAAGGCAAAGACGATGGACAATGTTATTCAACGAAAAAAATAATTCTTCAGGGTGAAAATCGAGGATATAAGTGTGAACTTATATCAGTTGATATCTCGGTGCATTTTTAAGTTAGCGCAAATCTGATAACACAGATCGACGCAGCTTAAAAATCCGCATCGAATGCACTATACTACATTGAGAAACGCTTAATACAAAAATTAGTTATGATCGTTTGAAAAATGATGCATTAGTGTATGTTGAGTTTCCATGTACACTCAACATTGCTTCCAAAAACATTTTGAGAAAAATTTTTTCGAAAAATTTCAGAATAATTTAGCGAAAAGTAGATGTTTTTAGATTCTTTTTCTCAAGGCAAAAACGATGGACAATGTTATTCAACGAAAAATTTAATTCTTCAGGGTGAAAATTGAGGATATAAGTGTGAACTTATATCAGTTGATATCTCGGTGCATTTTTAAGCTAGCGCAAATCTGTTAACACAGATCGACGCAGCTTAAAAATCCGCATCGAATGCACTATACTACATTGAGAAACGCTTAATACAAAAATTAGTTATGATCGTTTGAAAAATGATGCATTAGTGTATGTTGAGTTTCCATGTACACTCAACATTGCTTCCAAAAACATTTTGACAAAAATTTTTTCGAAAAATTTCAGAATAATTTAGCGAAAAGTAGATGTTTTTAGATTCTTTTTCTCAAGGCAAAAACGATGGACAATGTTATTCAACGAAAAATTTAATTCTTCAGGGTGAAAATTGAGGATATAAGTGTGAACTTATATCAGTTGATATCTCGGTGCATTTTTAAGCTAGCGCAAATCTGTTAACACAGATCAACGCAGCTTAAAAATCCGCATCGAATGCACTATACTACATTGAGAAACGCTTAATACAAAAATTAGTTATGATCGTTTGAAAAATGATGCATTAGTGTATGTTGAGTTTCCATGTACACTCAACATTGCTTCCAAAAACATTTTGACAAAAATTTTTTCGAAAAATTTCATAATAATTTAGCAAAAAGTAGATGTTTTTAGATTCCTTTTTTCAAGGCAAAGACGATGGACAATGTTATTCAACGAAAAAATTAATTCTTCAGGGTGAAAATCGAGGATATAAGTGTGAACTTATATCAGTTGATATCTCGGTGCATTTTTAAGCTAGCGCAAATCTGATAACACAGATCGACGCAGCTTAAAAATCCGCATCGAATGCACTATACTACATTGAGAAACGCTTAATACAAAAATTAGTTATGATCGTTTGAAAAATGATGCATTAGTGTATGTTGAGTTTCCATGTACACTCAACATTGCTTCCAAAAACATTTTGAGAAAAATTTTTTCGAAAAATTTCAGAATAATTTAGCGAAAAGTAGATGTTTTTAGATTCTTTTTCTCAAGGCAAAAACGATGGACAATGTTATTCAACGAAAAATTTAATTCTTCAGGGTGAAAATTGAGGATATAAGTGTGAACTTATATCAGTTGATATCTCGGTGCATTTTTAAGCTAGCGCAAATCTGTTAACACAGATCGACGCAGCTTAAAAATCCGCATCGAATGCACTATACTACATTGAGAAACGCTTAATACAAAAATTAGTTATGATCGTTTGAAAAATGATGCATTAGTGTATGTTGAGTTTCCATGTACACTCAACATTGCTTCCAAAAACATTTTGACAAAAATTTTTTCGAAAAATTTCAGAATAATTTAGCGAAAAGTAGATGTTTTTAGATTCTTTTTCTCAAGGCAAAAACGATGGACAATGTTATTCAACGAAAAATTTAATTCTTCAGGGTGAAAATTGAGGATATAAGTGTGAACTTATATCAGTTGATATCTCGGTGCATTTTTAAGCTAGCGCAAATCTGTTAACACAGATCAACGCAGCTTAAAAATCCGCATCGAATGCACTATACTACATTGAGAAACGCTTAATACAAAAATTAGTTATGATCGTTTGAAAAATGATGCATTAGTGTATGTTGAGTTTCCATGTACACTCAACATTGCTTCCAAAAACATTTTGACAAAAATTTTTTCGAAAAATTTCATAATAATTTAGCAAAAAGTAGATGTTTTTAGATTCCTTTTTTCAAGGCAAAGACGATGGACAATGTTATTCAACGAAAAAATTAATTCTTCAGGGTGAAAATCGAGGATATAAGTGTGAACTTATATCAGTTGATATCTCGGTGCATTTTTAAGCTAGCGCAAATCTGATAACACAGATCGACGCAGCTTAAAAATCCGCATCGAATGCACTATACTACATTGAGAAACGCTTAATACAAAAATTAGTTATGATCGTTTGAAAAATGATGCATTAGTGTATGTTGAGTTTCCATGTACACTCAACATTGCTTCCAAAAACATTTTGACAAAAATTTTTTCGAAAAATTTCAAAATAATTTAGCAAAAAGTAGATGTTTTTAGATTCCTTTTTTCAAGGCAAAAACGATGGACAATGTTATTCAACGAAAAAAATAATTCTTCAGGGTGAAAATCGAGGATATAAGTGTGAACTTATATCAGTTGATATCTCGGTGCATTTTTAAGCTAGCGCAAATCTGATAACACAGATCGACGCAGCTTAAAAATCCGCATCGAATGCACTATACTACATTGAGAAACGCTTAATACAAAAATTAGTTATGATCGTTTGAAAAATGATGCATTAGTGTATGTTGAGTTTCCATGTACACTCAACATTGCTTCCAAAAACATTTTGACAAAAATTTTTTCGAAAAATTTCAAAATAATTTAGCAAAAAGTAGATGTTTTTAGATTCCTTTTTTCAAGGCAAAGACGATGGACAATGTTATTCAACGAAAAAAATAATTCTTCAGGGTGAAAATCGAGGATATAAGTGTGAACTTATATCAGTTGATATCTCGGTGCATTTTTAAGCTAGCGCAAATCTGATAACACAGATCGACGCAGCTTAAAAATCCGCATCGAATGCACTATACTACATTGAGAAACGCTTAATACAAAAATTAGTTATGATCGTTTGAAAAATGATGCATTAGTGTATGTTGAGTTTCCATGTACACTCAACATTGCTTCCAAAAACATTTTGACAAAAATTTTTTCGAAAAATTTCAAAATAATTTAGCGAAAAGTAGATGTTTTTAGATTCTTTTTTTCAAGGCAAAAACGATGGACAATGTTATTCAACGAAAAATTTAATTCTTCAGGGTGAAAATCGAGGATATAAGTGTGAACTTATATCAGTTGATATCTCGGTGCATTTTTAAGCTAGCGCAAATCTGATAACACAGATCGACGCAGCTTAAAAATCCGTATCGAATGCACTATACTACATTGAGAAACGCTTAATACAAAAATTAGTTATGATCGTTTGAAAAATGATGCATTAGTGTATGTTGAGTTTCCATGTACACTCAACATTGCTTCCAAAAACATTTTGACAAAAATTTTTTCGAAAAATTTCAAAATAATTTAGCAAAAAGTAGATGTTTTTAGATTCCTTTTTTCAAGGCAAAGACGATGGACAACGTTATTCAACGAAAAAACTAATTCTTCAGGGTGAAAATCGAGGATATAAGTGTGAACTTATATCAGTTGATATCTCGGTGCATTTTTAAGCTAGCGCAAATCTGATAACACAGATCGACGCAGCTTAAAAATCCGCATCGAATGCACTATACTACATTGAGAAACGCTTAAAACAAAAATTAGTTATGATCGTTTGAAAAATGATGCATTAGTGTATGTTGAGTTTCCATGTACACTCAACATTGCTTCCAAAAACATTTTGACAAAAATTTTTTCGAAAAATTTCAAAATAATTTAGCAAAAAGGAGATGTTTTTAAATTCCTTTTTTCAAGGCAAAGACGATGGACAATGTTATTCAACGAAAAAACTAATTCTTCAGGGTGAATATCGAGGATATAAGTGTGAACTTATATCAGTTGATATCTCGGTGCATTTTTAAGCTAGCGCAAATCTGATAACACAGATCGACGCAGCTTAAAAATCCGCATCGAATGCACTATACTACATTGAGAAACGCTTATTACAAAAATTAGTTATGATCGTTTGAAAAATGATGCATTAGTGTATGTTGAGTTTCCATGTACACTCAACATTGCTTCCAAAAACATTTTGACAAAAATTTTTTCGAAAATTTTCAAAATAATTTAGCAAAAAGTAGATGTTTTTAGATTCCTTTTTTCAAGGCAAAGACGATGGACAATGTTATTCAACGAAAAAATTAATTCTTCAGGGTGAATATCGAGGATATAAGTGTGAACTTATATCAGTTGATATCTCGGTGCATTTTTAAGCTAGCGCAAATCTGATAACACAGATCGACGCAGCTTAAAAATCCGCATCGAATGCACTATACTACATTGAGAAACGCTTAATACAAAAATTAGTTATGATCGTTTGAAAAATGATGCATTAGTGTATGTTGAGTTTCCATGTACACTCAACATTGCTTCCAAAAACATTTTGACAAAAATTTTTTCGAAAAATTTCAAAATAATTTAGCAAAAAGTAGATGTTTTTAGATTCCTTTTTTCAAGGCAAAGACGATGGACAATGTTATTCAACGAAAAAAATTATTCTTCAGGGTGAAAATCGAGGATATAAGTGTGAACTTATATCAGTTGATATCTCGGTGCATTTTTAAGCTAGCGCAAATCTGATAACACAGATCGACGCAGCTTAAAAATCCGCATCGAATGCACTATACTACATTGAGAAACGCTTATTACAAAAATTAGTTATGATCGTTTGAAAAATGATGCATTAGTGTATGTTGAGTTTCCATGTACACTCAACATTGCTTCCAAAAACATTTTGACAAAAATTTTTTCGAAAATTTTCAAAATAATTTAGCAAAAAGTAGATGTTTTTAGATTCCTTTTTTCAAGGCAAAGACGATGGACAATGTTATTCAACGAAAAAATTAATTCTTCAGGGTGAATATCGAGGATATAAGTGTGAACTTATATCAGTTGATATCTCGGTGCATTTTTAAGCTAGCGCAAATCTGATAACACAGATCGACGCAGCTTAAAAATCCGCATCGAATGCACTATACTACATTGAGAAACGCTTAATACAAAAATTAGTTATGATCGTTTGAAAAATGATGCATTAGTGTATGTTGAGTTTCCATGTACACTCAACATTGCTTCCAAAAACATTTTGACAAAAATTTTTTCGAAAAATTTCAAAATAATTTAGCAAAAAGTAGATGTTTTTAGATTCCTTTTTTCAAGGCAAAGACGATGGACAATGTTATTCAACGAAAAAAATAATTCTTCAGGGTGAAAATCGAGGATATAAGTGTGAACTTATATCAGTTGATATCTCGGTGCATTTTTAAGCTAGCGCAAATCTGATAACACAGATCGACGCAGCTTAAAAATCCGCATCGAATGCACTATACTACATTGAGAAACGCTTAATACAAAAATTAGTTATGATCGTTTGAAAAATGATGCATTAGTGTATGTTGAGTTTCCATGTACACTCAACATTGCTTCCAAAAACATTTTGACAAAAATTTTTTCGAAAAATTTCAAAATAATTTAGCAAAAAGTAGATGTTTTTAGATTCCTTTTTTCAAGGCAAAGACGATGGACAATGTTATTCAACGAAAAAAATAATTCTTCAGGGTGAAAATCGAGGATATAAGTGTGAACTTATATCAGTTGATATCTCGGTGCATTTTTAAGTTAGCGCAAATCTGATAACACAGATCGACGCAGCTTAAAAATCCGCATCGAATGCACTATACTACATTGAGAAACGCTTAATACAAAAATTAGTTATGATCGTTTGAAAAATGATGCATTAGTGTATGTTGAGTTTCCATGTACACTCAACATTGCTTCCAAAAACATTTTGACAAAAATTTTTTCGAAAAATTTCAAAATAATTTAGCGAAAAGTAGATGTTTTTAGATTCTTTTTTTCAAGGCAAAAACGATGGACAATGTTATTCAACGAAAAATTTAATTCTTCAGGGTGAAAATTGAGGATATAAGTGTGAACTTATATCAGTTGATATCTCGGTGCATTTTTAAGCTAGCGCAAATCTGATAACACAGATCGACGCAGCTTAAAAATCCGCATCGAATGCACTATACTACATTGAGAAACGCTTAATACAAAAATTAGTTATGATCGTTTGAAAAATGATGCATTAGTGTATGTTGAGTTTCCATGTACACTCAACATTGCTTCCAAAAACATTTTGACAAAAATTTTTTCGAAAAATTTCAAAATAATTTAGCAAAAAGTAGATGTTTTTAGATTCCTTTTTTCAAGGCAAAGACGATGGACAATGTTATTCAACGAAAAAAATAATTCTTCAGGGTGAAAATCGAGGATATAAGTGTGAACTTATATCAGTTGATATCTCGGTGCATTTTTAAGTTAGCGCAAATCTGATAACACAGATCGACGCAGCTTAAAAATCCGCATCGAATGCACTATACTACATTGAGAAACGCTTAATACAAAAATTAGTTATGATCGTTTGAAAAATGATGCATTAGTGTATGTTGAGTTTCCATGTACACTCAACATTGCTTCCAAAAACATTTTGACAAAAATTTTTTCGAAAAATTTCAAAATAATTTAGCGGAAAGTAGATGTTTTTAGATTCTTTTTTTCAAGGCAAAGACGATGGACAATGTTATTCAACGAAAAAAATAATTCTTCAGGGTGAAAATCGAGGATATAAGTGTGAACTTATATCAGTTGATATCTCGGTGCATTTTTAAGCTAGCGCAAATCTGATAACACAGATCGACGCAGCTTAAAAATCCGCATCGAATGCACTATACTACATTGAGAAACGCTTAAAACAAAAATTAGTTATGATCGTTTGAAAAATGATGCATTAGTGTATGTTGAGTTTCCATGTACACTCAACATTGCTTCCAAAAACATTTTGACAAAAATTTTTTCGAAAAATTTCAAAATAATTTAGCAAAAACTAGATGTTTTTAGATTCCTTTTTTCAAGGCAAAGACGATGGACAATGTTATTCAACGAAAAAAATAATTCTTCAGGGTGAAAATCGAGGATATAAGTGTGAACTTATATCAGTTGATATCTCGGTGCATTTTTAAGTTAGCGCAAATCTGATAACACAGATCGACGCAGCTTAAAAATCCGCATCGAATGCACTATACTACATTGAGAAACGCTTAATACAAAAATTAGTTATGATCGTTTGAAAAATGATGCATTAGTGTATGTTGAGTTTCCATGTACACTCAACATTGCTTCCAAAAACATTTTGACAAAAATTTTTTCGAAAAATTTCAAAATAATTTAGCAAAAAGTAGATGTTTTTAGATTCCTTTTTTCAAGGCAAAGACGATGGACAATGTTATTCAACGAAAAAAATAATTCTTCAGGGTGAAAATCGAGGATATAAGTGTGAACTTATATCAGTTGATATCTCGGTGCATTTTTAAGCTAGCGCAAATCTGATAACACAGATCGACGCAGCTTAAAAATACGCATCGAATGCACTATACTACATTGAGAAACGCTTATTACAAAAATTAGTTATGATCGTTTGAAAAATGATGCATTAGTGTATGTTGAGTTTCCATGTACACTCAACATTGCTTCCAAAAACATTTTGACAAAAATTTTTTCGAAAATTTTCAAAATAATTTAGCAAAAAGTAGATGTTTTTAGATTCCTTTTTTCAAGGCAAAGACGATGGACAATGTTATTCAACGAAAAAATTAATTCTTCAGGGTGAATATCGAGGATATAAGTGTGAACTTATATCAGTTGATATCTCGGTGCATTTTTAAGCTAGCGCAAATCTGATAACACAGATCGACGCAGCTTAAAAATCCGCATCGAATGCACTATACTACATTGAGAAACGCTTAATACAAAAATTAGTTATGATCGTTTGAAAAATGATGCATTAGTGTATGTTGAGTTTCCATGTACACTCAACATTGCTTCCAAAAACATTTTGACAAAAATTTTTTCGAAAAATTTCAAAATAATTTAGCAAAAAGTAGATGTTTTTAGATTCCTTTTTTCAAGGCAAAGACGATGGACAATGTTATTCAACGAAAAAAATAATTCTTCAGGGTGAAAATCGAGGATATAAGTGTGAACTTATATCAGTTGATATCTCGGTGCATTTTTAAGCTAGCGCAAATCTGATAACACAGATCGACGCAGCTTAAAAATCCGCATCGAATGCACTATACTACATTGAGAAACGCTTAATACAAAAATTAGTTATGATCGTTTGAAAAATGATGCATTAGTGTATGTTGAGTTTCCATGTACACTCAACATTGCTTCCAAAAACATTTTGACAAAAATTTTTTCGAAAAATTTCAAAATAATTTAGCAAAAAGTAGATGTTTTTAGATTCCTTTTTTCAAGGCAAAGACGATGGACAATGTTATTCAACGAAAAAAATAATTCTTCAGGGTGAAAATCGAGGATATAAGTGTGAACTTATATCAGTTGATATCTCGGTGCATTTTTAAGTTAGCGCAAATCTGATAACACAGATCGACGCAGCTTAAAAATCCGCATCGAATGCACTATACTACATTGAGAAACGCTTAATACAAAAATTAGTTATGATCGTTTGAAAAATGATGCATTAGTGTATGTTGAGTTTCCATGTACACTCAACATTGCTTCCAAAAACATTTTGACAAAAATTTTTTCGAAAAATTTCAAAATAATTTAGCGAAAAGTAGATGTTTTTAGATTCTTTTTTTCAAGGCAAAAACGATGGACAATGTTATTCAACGAAAAATTTAATTCTTCAGGGTGAAAATTGAGGATATAAGTGTGAACTTATATCAGTTGATATCTCGGTGCATTTTTAAGCTAGCGCAAATCTGATAACACAGATCGACGCAGCTTAAAAATCCGCATCGAATGCACTATACTACATTGAGAAACGCTTAATACAAAAATTAGTTATGATCGTTTGAAAAATGATGCATTAGTGTATGTTGAGTTTCCATGTACACTCAACATTGCTTCCAAAAACATTTTGACAAAAATTTTTTCGAAAAATTTCAAAATAATTTAGCAAAAAGTAGATGTTTTTAGATTCCTTTTTTCAAGGCAAAGACGATGGACAATGTTATTCAACGAAAAAAATAATTCTTCAGGGTGAAAATCGAGGATATAAGTGTGAACTTATATCAGTTGATATCTCGGTGCATTTTTAAGTTAGCGCAAATCTGATAACACAGATCGACGCAGCTTAAAAATCCGCATCGAATGCACTATACTACATTGAGAAACGCTTAATACAAAAATTAGTTATGATCGTTTGAAAAATGATGTATTAGTGTATGTTGAGTTTCCATGTACACTCAACATTGCTTCCAAAAACATTTTGACAAAAATTTTTTCGAAAAATTTCAAAATAATTTAGCGGAAAGTAGATGTTTTTAGATTCTTTTTTTCAAGGCAAAGACGATGGACAATGTTATTCAACGAAAAAAATAATTCTTCAGGGTGAAAATCGAGGATATAAGTGTGAACTTATATCAGTTGATATCTCGGTGCATTTTTAAGCTAGCGCAAATCTGATAACACAGATCGACGCAGCTTAAAAATCCGTATCGAATGCACTATACTACATTGAGAAACGCTTAATACAAAAATTAGTTATGATCGTTTGAAAAATGATGCATTAGTGTATGTTGAGTTTCCATGTACACTCAACATTGCTTCCAAAAACATTTTGACAAAAATTTTTTCGAAAAATTTCAAGATAATTTAGCAAAAAGTAGACGTTTTTAGATTCCTTTTTTCAAGGCAAAGACGATGGACAACGTTATTCAACGAAAAAATTAATTCTTCAGGGTGAAAATCGAGGATATAAGTGTGAACTTATATCAGTTGATATCTCGGTGCATTTTTAAGCTAGCGCAAATCTGATAACACAGATCGACGCAGCTTAAAAATCCGCATCGAATGCACTATACTACATTGAGAAACGCTTAATACAAAAATTAGTTATGATCGTTTGAAAAATGATGCATTAGTGTATGTTGAGTTTCCATGTACACTCAACATTGCTTCCAAAAACATTTTGACAAAAATTTTTTCGAAAAATTTCAAAATAATTTAGCAAAAAGTAGATGTTTTTAGATTCCTTTTTTCAAAGCAAAGACGATGGACAATGTTATTCAACGAAAAAAATAATTCTTCAGGGTGAAAATCGAGGATATAAGTGTGAACTTATATCAGTTGATATCTCGGTGCATTTTTAAGCTAGCGCAAATCTGATAACACAGATCGACGCAGCTTAAAAATCCGCATCGAATGCACTATACTACATTAAGAAACGCTTAATACAAAAACTAGTTATGATCGTTTGAAAAATGATGCATTAGTGTATGTTGAGTTTCCATGTACACTCAACATTGCTTCCAAAAACATTTTGACAAAAATTTTTTCGAAAAATTTCAAAATAATTTAGCGAAAAGTAGATGTTTTTAGATTCTTTTTTTCAAGGCAAAAACGATGGACAATGTTATTCAACGAAAAATTTAATTCTTCAGGGTGAAAATTGAGGATATAAGTGTGAACTTATATCAGTTGATATCTCGGTGCATTTTTAAGCTAGCGCAAATCTGTTAACACAGATCAACGCAGCTTAAAAATCCGCATCGAATGCACTATACTACATTGAGAAACGCTTAATACAAAAATTAGTTATGATCGTTTGAAAAATGATGCATTAGTGTATGTTGAGTTTCCATGTACACTCAACATTGCTTCCAAAAACATTTTGACAAAAATTTTTTCGAAAATTTTCAGAATAATTTAGCAAAAAGTAGATGTTTTTAGATTCCTTTTTTCAAGGCAAAGACGATGGACAATGTTATTCAACGAAAAAATTAATTCTTCAGGGTGAATATCGAGGATATAAGTGTGAACTTATATCAGTTGATATCTCGGTGCATTTTTAAGCTAGCGCAAATCTGATAACACAGATCGACGCAGCTTAAAAATCCGCATCGAATGCACTATACTACATTGAGAAACGCTTAATACAAAAATTAGTTATGATCCTTTGAAAAATGATGCATTAGTGTATGTTGAGTTTCCATGTACACTCAACATTGCTTCCAAAAACATTTTGACAAAAATTTTTTCGAAAAATTTCAAGATAATTTAGCAAAAAGTAGATGTTTTTAGATTCCTTATTTTAAGGCAAAGACGATGGACAATGTTATTCAACGAAAAAATTAATTCTTCAGGGTGAATATCGAGGATATAAGTGTGAACTTATATCAGTTGATATCTCGGTGCATTTTTAAGCTAGCGCAAATCTGATAACACAGATCGACGCAGCTTAAAAATCCGCATCGAATGCACTATACTACATTAAGAAACGCTTAATACAAAAACTAGTTATGATCGTTTGAAAAATGATGCATTAGTGTATGTTGAGTTTCCATGTACACTCAACATTGCTTCCAAAAACATTTTGACAAAAATTTTTTCGAAAAATTTCAAAATAATTTAGCGAAAAGTAGATGTTTTTAGATTCTTTTTTTCAAGGCAAAAACGATGGACAATGTTATTCAACGAAAAATTTAATTCTTCAGGGTGAAAATTGAGGATATAAGTGTGAACTTATATCAGTTGATATCTCGGTGCATTTTTAAGCTAGCGCAAATCTGTTAACACAGATCAACGCAGCTTAAAAATCCGCATCGAATGCACTATACTACATTGAGAAACGCTTAATACAAAAATTAGTTATGATCGTTTGAAAAATGATGCATTAGTGTATGTTGAGTTTCCATGTACACTCAACATTGCTTCCAAAAACATTTTGACAAAAATTTTTTCGAAAATTTTCAGAATAATTTAGCAAAAAGTAGATGTTTTTAGATTCCTTTTTTCAAGGCAAAGACGATGGACAATGTTATTCAACGAAAAAATTAATTCTTCAGGGTGAATATCGAGGATATAAGTGTGAACTTATATCAGTTGATATCTCGGTGCATTTTTAAGCTAGCGCAAATCTGATAACACAGATCGACGCAGCTTAAAAATCCGCATCGAATGCACTATACTACATTGAGAAACGCTTAATACAAAAATTAGTTATGATCCTTTGAAAAATGATGCATTAGTGTATGTTGAGTTTCCATGTACACTCAACATTGCTTCCAAAAACATTTTGACAAAAATTTTTTCGAAAAATTTCAAGATAATTTAGCAAAAAGTAGATGTTTTTAGATTCCTTATTTTAAGGCAAAGACGATGGACAATGTTATTCAACGAAAAAATTAATTCTTCAGGGTGAATATCGAGGATATAAGTGTGAACTTATATCAGTTGATATCTCGGTGCATTTTTAAGCTAGCGCAAATCTGATAACACAGATCGACGCAGCTTAAAAATCCGCATGGAATGCACTATACTACATTGAGAAACGCTTAATACAAAAATTAGTTATGATCGTTTGAAAAATGATGCATTAGTGTATGTTGAGTTTCCATGTACACTCAACATTGCTTCCAAAAACATTTTGACAAAAATTTTTTCGAAAAATTTCAAAATAATTTAGCAAAAAGTAGATGTTTTTAGATTCCTTTTTTCAAGGCAAAGACGATGGACAATGTTATTCAACGAAAAAAATAATTCTTCAGGGTGAAAATCGAGGATATAAGTGTGAACTTATATCAGTTGATATCTCGGTGCATTTTTAAGTTAGCGCAAATCTGATAACACAGATCGACGCAGCTTAAAAATCCGCATCGAATGCACTATACTACATTGAGAAACGCTTAATACAAAAATTAGTTATGATCGTTTGAAAAATGATGCATTAGTGTATGTTGAGTTTCCATGTACACTCAACATTGCTTCCAAAAACATTTTGACAAAAATTTTTTCGAAAAATTTCAAAATAATTTAGCAAAAAGTAGATGTTTTTAGATTCCTTTTTTCAAGGCAAAGACGATGGACAATGTTATTCAACGAAAAAAATAATTCTTCAGGGTGAAAATCGAGGATATAAGTGTGAACTTATATCAGTTGATATCTCGGTGCATTTTTAAGCTAGCGCAAATCTGATAACACAGATCGACGCAGCTTAAAAATCCGCATCGAATGCACTATACTACATTGAGAAACGCTTAATACAAAAATTAGTTATGATCGTTTGAAAAATGATGCATTAGTGTATGTTGAGTTTCCATGTACACTCAACATTGCTTCCAAAAACATTTTGACAAAAATTTTTTCGAAAAATTTCAAAATAATTTAGCAAAAAGTAGATGTTTTTAGATTCCTTTTTTCAAGGCAAAGACGATGGACAATGTTATTCAACGAAAAAAATAATTCTTCAGGGTGAAAATCGAGGATATAAGTGTGAACTTATATCAGTTGATATCTCGGTGCATTTTTAAGCTAGCGCAAATCTGATAACACAGATCGACGCAGCTTAAAAATCCGCATCGAATGCACTATACTACATTGAGAAACGCTTAATACAAAAATTAGTTATGATCGTTTGAAAAATGATGCATTAGTGTATGTTGAGTTTCCATGTACACTCAACATTGCTTCCAAAAACATTTTGACAAAAATTTTTTCGAAAAATTTCAAAATAATTTAGCAAAAAGTAGATGTTTTTAGATTCTTTTTTTCAAGGCAAAAACGATGGACAATGTTATTCAACGAAAAATTTAATTCTTCAGGGTGAAAATTGAGGATATAAGTGTGAACTTATATCAGTTGATATCTCGGTGCATTTTTAAGCTAGCGCAAATCTGTTAACACAGATCAACGCAGCTTAAAAATCCGCATCGAATGCACTATACTACATTGAGAAACGCTTAATACAAAAATTAGTTATGATCGTTTGAAAAATGATGCATTAGTGTATGTTGAGTTTCCATGTACACTCAACATTGCTTCCAAAAACATTTTGACAAAAATTTTTTCGAAAAATTTCAAAATAATTTAGCAAAAAGTAGATGTTTTTAGATTCCTTTTTTCAAGGCAAAGACGATGGACAATGTTATTCAACGAAAAAAATAATTCTTCAGGGTGAAAATCGAGGATATAAGTGTGAACTTATATCAGTTGATATCTCGGTGCATTTTTAAGCTAGCGCAAATCTGATAACACAGATCGACGCAGCTTAAAAATCCGCATCGAATGCACTATACTACATTGAGAAACACTTAATACAAAAATTAGTTATGATCGTTTGAAAAATGATGCATTAGTGTATGTTGAGTTTCCATGTACACTCAACATTGCTTCCAAAAACATTTTGACAAAACTTTTTTCGAAAAATTTCAAAATAATTTAGCGAAAAGTAGATGTTTTTAGATTCTTTTTTTCAAGGCAAAGACGATGGACAATGTTATTCAACGAAAAAAATAATTCTTCAGGGTGAAAATCGAGGATATAAGTGTGAACTTATATCAGTTGATATCTCGGTGCATTTTTAAGCTAGCGCAAATCTGATAACACAGATCGACGCAGCTTAAAAATCCGCATCGAATGCACTATACTACATTGAGAAACGCTTAATACAAAAACTAGTTATGATCGTTTGAAAAATGATGCATTAGTGTATGTTGAGTTTCCATGTACACTCAACATTGCTTCCAAAAACATTTTGACAAAAATTTTTTCGAAAAATTTCAAAATAATTTAGCGAAAAGTAGATGTTTTTAGATTCTTTTTTTCAAGGCAAAAACGATGGACAATGTTATTCAACGAAAAATTTAATTCTTCAGGGTGAAAATTGAGGATATAAGTGTGAACTTATATCAGTTGATATCTCGGTGCATTTTTAAGCTAGCGCAAATCTGTTAACACAGATCAACGCAGCTTAAAAATCCGCATCGAATGCACTATACTACATTGAGAAACGCTTAATACAAAAATTAGTTATGATCGTTTGAAAAATGATGCATTAGTGTATGTTGAGTTTCCATGTACACTCAACATTGCTTCCAAAAACATTTTGACAAAAATTTTTTCGAAAAATTTCAAAATAATTTAGCAAAAAGTAGATGTTTTTAGATTCTTTTTTTCAAGGCAAAAACGATGGACAATGTTATTCAACGAAAAATTTAATTCTTCAGGGTGAAAATTGAGGATATAAGTGTGAACTTATATCAGTTGATATCTCGGTGCATTTTTAAGCTAGCGCAAATCTGTTAACACAGATCAACGCAGCTTAAAAATCCGCATCGAATGCACTATACTACATTGAGAAACGCTTAATACAAAAATTAGTTATGATCGTTTGAAAAATGATGCATTAGTGTATGTTGAGTTTCCATGTACACTCAACATTGCTTCCAAAAACATTTTGACAAAAATTTTTTCGAAAAATTTCAAAATAATTTAGCAAAAAGTAGATGTTTTTAGATTCCTTTTTTCAAGGCAAAGACGATGGACAATGTTATTCAACGAAAAAATTAATTCTTCAGGGTGAAAATCGAGGATATAAGTGTGAACTTATATCAGTTGATATCTCGGTGCATTTTTAAGCTAGCGCAAATCTGATAACACAGATCGACGCAGCTTAAAAATCCGCATCGAATGCACTATACTACATTGAGAAACGCTTAATACAAAAATTAGTTATGATCGTTTGAAAAATGATGCATTAGTGTATGTTGAGTTTCCATGTACACTCAACATTGCTTCCAAAAACATTTTGACAAAAATTTTTTCGAAAAATTTCAAAATAATTTAGCAAAAAGTAGATGTTTTTAGATTCCTTTTTTCAAGGCAAAGACGATGGACAATGTTATTCAACGAAAAAATTAATTCTTCAGGGTGAATATCGAGGATATAAGTGTGAACTTATATCAGTTGATATCTCGGTGCATTTTTAAGCTAGCGCAAATCTGATAACACAGATCGACGCAGCTTAAAAATCCGCATCGAATGCACTATACTACATTGAGAAACGCTTATTACAAAAATTAGTTATGATCGTTTGAAAAATGATGCATTAGTGTATGTTGAGTTTCCATGTACACTCAACATTGCTTCCAAAAACATTTTGACAAAAATTTTTTCGAAAAATTTCAAAATAATTTAGCAAAAAGTAGATGTTTTTAGATTCCTTTTTTCAAGGCAAAGACGATGGACAATGTTATTCAACGAAAAAAGTAATTCTTCAGGGTGAATATCGAGGATATAAGTGTGAACTTATATCAGTTGATATCTCGGTGCATTTTTAAGCTAGCGCAAATCTGATAACACAGATCGACGCAGCTTAAAAATCCGCATCGAATGCACTATACTACATTGAGAAACGCTTATTACAAAAATTAGTTATGATCGTTTGAAAAATGATGCATTAGTGTATGTTGAGTTTCCATGTACACTCAACATTGCTTCCAAAAACATTTTGACAAAAATTTTTTCGAAAATTTTCAGAATAATTTAGCAAAAAGTAGATGTTTTTAGATTCCTTTTTTCAAGGCAAAGACGATGGACAATGTTATTCAACGAAAAAATTAATTCTTCAGGGTGAATATCGAGGATATAAGTGTGAACTTATATCAGTTGATATCTCGGTGCATTTTTAAGCTAGCGCAAATCTGATAACACAGATCGACGCAGCTTAAAAATCCGCATCGAATGCACTATACTACATTGAGAAACGCTTAATACAAAAATTAGTTATGATCCTTTGAAAAATGATGCATTAGTGTATGTTGAGTTTCCATGTACACTCAACATTGCTTCCAAAAACATTTTGACAAAAATTTTTTCGAAAAATTTCAAGATAATTTAGCAAAAAGTAGATGTTTTTAGATTCCTTATTTTAAGGCAAAGACGATGGACAATGTTATTCAACGAAAAAATTAATTCTTCAGGGTGAATATCGAGGATATAAGTGTGAACTTATATCAGTTGATATCTCGGTGCATTTTTAAGCTAGCGCAAATCTGATAACACAGATCGACGCAGCTTAAAAATCCGCATGGAATGCACTATACTACATTGAGAAACGCTTAATACAAAAATTAGTTATGATCGTTCGAAAAATGATGCATTAGTGTATGTTGAGTTTCCATGTACACTCAACATTGCTTCCAAAAACATTTTGACAAAAATTTTTTCGAAAAATTTCAAAATAATTTAGCAAAAAGTAGATGTTTTTAGATTCCTTTTTCCAAGGCAAAGACGATGGACAATGTTATTCGACGAAAAAATTAATTCTTCAGGGTGAAAATCGAGGATATAAGTGTGAACTTATATCAGTTATTCAACGAAAAAATTAATTCTTCAGGGTGAATATCGAGGATATAAGTGTGAACTTATATCAGTTGATATCTCGGTGCATTTTTAAGCTAGCGCAAATCTGATAACACAGATCGACGCAGCTTAAAAATCCGCATCGAATGCACTATACTACATTGAGAAACGCTTAATACAAAAACTAGTTATGATCGTTTGAAAAATGATGCATTAGTGTATGTTGAGTTTCCATGTACACTCAACATTGCTTCCAAAAACATTTTGACAAAAATTTTTTCGAAAAATTTCAAAATAATTTAGCGAAAAGTAGATGTTTTTAGATTCTTTTTTTCAAGGCAAAAACGATGGACAATGTTATTCAACGAAAAATTTAATTCTTCAGGGTGAAAATTGAGGATATAAGTGTGAACTTATATCAGTTGATATCTCGGTGCATTTTTAAGCTAGCGCAAATCTGTTAACACAGATCAACGCAGCTTAAAAATCCGCATCGAATGCACTATACTACATTGAGAAACGCTTAATACAAAAATTAGTTATGATCGTTTGAAAAATGATGCATTAGTGTATGTTGAGTTTCCATGTACACTCAACATTGCTTCCAAAAACATTTTGACAAAAATTTTTTCGAAAATTTTCAGAATAATTTAGCAAAAAGTAGATGTTTTTAGATTCCTTTTTTCAAGGCAAAGACGATGGACAATGTTATTCAACGAAAAAATTAATTCTTCAGGGTGAATATCGAGGATATAAGTGTGAACTTATATCAGTTGATATCTCGGTGCATTTTTAAGCTAGCGCAAATCTGATAACACAGATCGACGCAGCTTAAAAATCCGCATCGAATGCACTATACTACATTGAGAAACGCTTAATACAAAAATTAGTTATGATCCTTTGAAAAATGATGCATTAGTGTATGTTGAGTTTCCATGTACACTCAACATTGCTTCCAAAAACATTTTGACAAAAATTTTTTCGAAAAATTTCAAAATAATTTAGCAAAAAGTAGATGTTTTTAGATTCCTTTTTTCAAGGCAAAGACGATGGACAATGTTATTCAACGAAAAAATTAATTCTTCAGGGTGAATATCGAGGATATAAGTGTGAACTTATATCAGTTGATATCTCGGTGCATTTTTAAGCTAGCGCAAATCTGATAACACAGATCGACGCAGCTTAAAAATCCGCATGGAATGCACTATACTACATTGAGAAACGCTTAATACAAAAATTAGTTATGATCGTTCGAAAAATGATGCATTAGTGTATGTTGAGTTTCCATGTACACTCAACATTGCTTCCAAAAACATTTTGACAAAAATTTTTTCGAAAAATTTCAAGATAATTTAGCAAAAAGTAGATGTTTTTAGATTCCTTATTTTAAGGCAAAGACGATGGACAATGTTATTCAACGAAAAAATTAATTCTTCAGGGTGAATATCGAGGATATAAGTGTGAACTTATATCAGTTGATATCTCGGTGCATTTTTAAGCTAGCGCAAATCTGATAACACAGATCGACGCAGCTTAAAAATCCGCATGGAATGCACTATACTACATTGAGAAACGCTTAATACAAAAATTAGTTATGATCGTTCGAAAAATGATGCATTAGTGTATGTTGAGTTTCCATGTACACTCAACATTGCTTCCAAAAACATTTTGACAAAAATTTTTTCGAAAAATTTCAAAATAATTTAGCAAAAAGTAGATGTTTTTAGATTCCTTTTTCCAAGGCAAAGACGATGGACAATGTTATTCGACGAAAAAATTAATTCTTCAGGGTGAAAATCGAGGATATAAGTGTGAACTTATATCAGTTATTCAACGAAAAAATTAATTCTTCAGGGTGAATATCGAGGATATAAGTGTGAACTTATATCAGTTGATATCTCGGTGCATTTTTAAGCTAGCGCAAATCTGATAACACAGATCGACGCAGCTTAAAAATCCGCATCGAATGCACTATACTACATTGAGAAACGCTTAATACAAAAACTAGTTATGATCGTTTGAAAAATGATGCATTAGTGTATGTTGAGTTTCCATGTACACTCAACATTGCTTCCAAAAACATTTTGACAAAAATTTTTTCGAAAAATTTCAAAATAATTTAGCGAAAAGTAGATGTTTTTAGATTCTTTTTTTCAAGGCAAAAACGATGGACAATGTTATTCAACGAAAAATTTAATTCTTCAGGGTGAAAATTGAGGATATAAGTGTGAACTTATATCAGTTGATATCTCGGTGCATTTTTAAGCTAGCGCAAATCTGTTAACACAGATCAACGCAGCTTAAAAATCCGCATCGAATGCACTATACTACATTGAGAAACGCTTAATACAAAAATTAGTTATGATCGTTTGAAAAATGATGCATTAGTGTATGTTGAGTTTCCATGTACACTCAACATTGCTTCCAAAAACATTTTGACAAAAATTTTTTCGAAAAATTTCAAAATAATTTAGCAAAAAGTAGATGTTTTTAGATTCTTTTTTTCAAGGCAAAAACGATGGACAATGTTATTCAACGAAAAATTTAATTCTTCAGGGTGAAAATTGAGGATATAAGTGTGAACTTATATCAGTTGATATCTCGGTGCATTTTTAAGCTAGCGCAAATCTGATAACACAGATCGACGCAGCTTAACAATCCGCATCGAATGCACTATACTACATTAAGAAACGCTTAAAACAGAAATTAGTTATGATCGTTTGAAAAATGATGCATTAGTGTATGTTGAGTTTCCATGTACACTCAACATTGCTTCCAAAAACATTTTGACAAAAATTTTTTCGAAAAATTTCAAAATAATTTAGCAAAAAGTAGATGTTTTTAGATTCCTTTTTTCAAGGCAAAGACGATGGACAATGTTATTCAACGAAAAAATTAATTCTTCAGGGTGAATATCGAGGATATAAGTGTGAACTTATATCAGTTGATATCTCGGTGCATTTTTAAGCTAGCGCAAATCTGATAACACAGATCGACGCAGCTTAAAAATCCGCATCGAATGCACTATACTACATTGAGAAACGCTTATTACAAAAATTAGTTATGATCGTTTGAAAAATGATGCATTAGTGTATGTTGAGTTTCCATGTACACTCAACATTGCTTCCAAAAACATTTTGACAAAAATTTTTTCGAAAAATTTCAAAATAATTTAGCAAAAAGTAGATGTTTTTAGATTCCTTTTTTCAAGGCAAAGACGATGGACAATGTTATTCAACGAAAAAATTAATTCTTCAGGGTGAATATCGAGGATATAAGTGTGAACTTATATCAGTTGATATCTCGGTGCATTTTTAAGCTAGCGCAAATCTGATAACACAGATCGACGCAGCTTAAAAATCCGCATCGAATGCACTATACTACATTGAGAAACGCTTATTACAAAAATTAGTTATGATCGTTTGAAAAATGATGCATTAGTGTATGTTGAGTTTCCATGTACACTCAACATTGCTTCCAAAAACATTTTGACAAAAATTTTTTCGAAAATTTTCAGAATAATTTAGCAAAAAGTAGATGTTTTTAGATTCGTTTTTTCAAGGCAAAGACGATGGACAATGTTATTCAACGAAAAAATTAATTCTTCAGGGTGAATATCGAGGATATAAGTGTGAACTTATATCAGTTGATATCTCGGTGCATTTTTAAGCTAGCGCAAATCTGATAACACAGATCGACGCAGCTTAAAAATCCGCATCGAATGCACTATACTACATTGAGAAACGCTTAATACAAAAATTAGTTATGATCCTTTGAAAAATGATGCATTAGTGTATGTTGAGTTTCCATGTACACTCAACATTGCTTCCAAAAACATTTTGACAAAAATTTTTTCGAAAAATTTCAAAATAATTTAGCAAAAAGTAGATGTTTTTAGATTCCTTTTTTCAAGGCAAAGACGATGGACAATGTTATTCAACGAAAAAATTAATTCTTCAGGGTGAATATCGAGGATATAAGTGTGAACTTATATCAGTTGATATCTCGGTGCATTTTTAAGCTAGCGCAAATCTGATAACACAGATCGACGCAGCTTAAAAATCCGCATGGAATGCACTATACTACATTGAGAAACGCTTAATACAAAAATTAGTTATGATCGTTCGAAAAATGATGCATTAGTGTATGTTGAGTTTCCATGTACACTCAACATTGCTTCCAAAAACATTTTGACAAAAATTTTTTCGAAAAATTTCAAAATAATTTAGCAAAAAGTAGATGTTTTTAGATTCCTTTTTTCAAGGCAAAGACGATGGACAATGTTATTCGACAAAAAAATTAATTCTTCAGGGTGAAAATCGAGGATATAAGTGTGAACTTATATCAGTTATTCAACGAAAAAATTAATTCTTCAGGGTGAATATCGAGGATATAAGTGTGAACTTATATCAGTTGATATCTCGGTGCATTTTTAAGCTAGCGCAAATCTGATAACACACATCGACGCAGCTTAAAAATCCGCATCGAATGCACTATACTACATTGAGAAACGCTTAATACAAAAATTAGTTATGATCGTTTGAAAAATGATGCATTAGTGTATGTTGAGTTTCCATGTACACTCAACATTGCTTCCAAAAACATTTTGACAAAAATTTTTTCGAAAAATTTCAAAATAATTTAGCAAAAAGTAGATGTTTTTAGATTCCTTTTTTCAAGGCAAAGACGATGGACAATGTTATTCAACGAAAAAATTAATTCTTCAGGGTGAAAATCGAGGATATAAGTGTAAACTTATATCAGTTGATATCTCGATGCATTTTTAAGCTAGCGCAAATCTGATATCACAGATCGACGCAGCTTAACAATCCGCATCGAATGCACTATACTACATTGAGAAACGCTTAATACAAAAATTAGTTATGATCGTTTGAAAAATGATGCATTAGTGTATGTTGAGTTTCCATGTACACTCAACATTGCTTCCAAAAACATTTTGACAAAAATTTTTTCGAAAAATTTCAAAATAATTTAGCAAAAAGTAGATGTTTTTAGATTCCTTTTTTCAAGGCAAAGACGATGGACAATGTTATTCGACAAAAAAATTAATTCTTCAGGGTGAAAATCGAGGATATAAGTGTGAACTTATATCAGTTATTCAACGAAAAAATTAATTCTTCAGGGTGAATATCGAGGATATAAGTGTGAACTTATATCAGTTGATATCTCGGTGCATTTTTAAGCTAGCGCAAATCTGATAACACACATTGACGCAGCTTAAAAATCCGCATCGAATGCACTATACTACATTGAGAAACGCTTAATACAAAAATTAGTTATGATCGTTTGAAAAATGATGCATTAGTGTATGTTGAGTTTCCATGTACACTCAACATTGCTTCCAAAAACATTTTGACAAAAATTTTTTCGAAAAATTTCAAAATAATTTAGCAAAAAGTAGATGTTTTTAGATTCCTTTTTTCAAGGCAAAGACGATGGACAATGTTATTCAACGAAAAAATTAATTCTTCAGGGTGAAAATCGAGGATATAAGTGTAAACTTATATCAGTTGATATCTCGATGCATTTTTAAGCTAGCGCAAATCTGATATCACAGATCGACGCAGCTTAACAATCCGCATCGAATGCACTATACTACATTGAGAAACGCTTAATACAAAAATTAGTTATGATCGTTTGAAAAATGATGCATTAGTGTATGTTGAGTTTCCATGTACACTCAACATTGCTTCCAAAAACATTTTGACAAAAATTTTTTCGAAAAATTTCAAAATAATTTAGCAAAAAGTAGATGTTTTTAGATTCCTTTTTTCAAGGCAAAGACGATGAACAATGTTATTCAACGAAAAAATTAATTCTTCAGGGTGAAAATCGAGGATATAAGTGTAAACTTATATCAGTTGATATCTCGATGCATTTTTAAGCTAGCGCAAATCTGATATCACAGATCGACGCAGCTTAACAATCCGCATCGAATGCACTATACTACATTGAGAAACGCTTAATACAAAAATTAGTTATGATCGTTTGAAAAATGATGCATTAGTGTATGTTGAGTTTCCATGTACACTCAACATTGCTTCCAAAAACATTTTGACAAAAATTTTTTCGAAAAATTTCAAAATAATTTAGCAAAAAGTAGATGTTTTTAGATTCCTTTTTTCAAGGCAAAGACGATGGACAATGTTATTCAACAAAAAAATTAATTCTTCAGGGTGAAAATCGAGGATATAAGTGTGAACTTATATCAGTTGATATCTCGGTGCATTTTCAAGCTAGCGCAAATCTGATAACACAGATCGACGCAGCTTAAAAATCCGCATCGAATGCACTATACTACATTAAGAAACGCTTAAAACAAAAATTAGTTATGATCGTTTGAAAAATGATGCATTAGTGTATGTTGAGTTTCCATGTACACTCAACATTGCTTCCAAAAACATTTTGACAAAAATTTTTTCGAAAAATTTCAAAATAATTTAGCAAAAAGTAGATGTTTTTAGATTCCTTTTTTCAAGGCAAAGACGATGGACAATGTTATTCAACGAAAAAAATAATTCTTCAGGGTGAAAATCGAGGATATAAGTGTAAACTTATATCAGTTGATATCTCGGTGCATTTTTAAGCTAGCGCAAATCTGATAACACAGATCGACGCAGCTTAAAAATCCGCATCGAATGCACTATACTACATTGAGAAACGTTTAATACAAAAATTAGTTATGATCGTTTGAAAAATGATGCATTAGTGTATGTTGAGTTTCCATGTACACTCAACATTGCTTCCAAAAACATTTTGACAAAAATTTTTTCGAAAAATTTCAAAATAATTTAGCAAAAAGTAGATGTTTTTAGATTTCTTTTTTCAAGGCAAAGACGATGGACAATGTTATTCAACGAAAAAATTAATTCTTCAGGGTGAAAATCGAGGATATATGTGTAAACTTATATCAGTTGATATCTCGGTGCATTTTTAAGCTAGCGCAAATCTGATAACACAGATCGACGCAGCTTAACAATCCGCATCGAATGCACTATACTACATTGAGAAACGCTTAATACAAAAATTAGTTATGATCGTTTGAAAAATGATGCATTAGTGTATGTTGAGTTTCCATGTACACTCAACATTGCTTCCAAAAACATTTTGACAAAAATTTTTTCGAAAAATTTCAAAATAATTTAGCAAAAAGTAGATGTTTTTAGATTCCTTTTTTCAAGGCAAAGACGATGGACCATGTTATTCGACGAAAAAATTAATTCTTCAGGGTGAAAATCGAGGATATAAGTGTGAACTTATATCAGTTATTCAACGAAAAAATTAATTCTTCAGGGTGAATATCGAGGATATAAGTGTGAACTTATATCAGTTGATATCTCGGTGCATTTTTAAGCTAGCGCAAATCTGATAACACACATCGACGCAGCTTAAAAATCCGCATCGAATGCACTATACTACATTGAGAAACGCTTAATACAAAAATTAGTTATGATCGTTTGAAAAATGATGCATTAGTGTATGTTGAGTTTCCATGTACACTCAACATTGCTTCCAAAAACATTTTGACAAAAATTTTTTCGAAAAATTTCAAAATAATTTAGCAAAAAGTAGATGTTTTTAGATTCCTTTTTTCAAGGCAAAGACGATGGACAATGTTATTCGACGAAAAAATTAATTCTTCAGGGTGAAAATCGAGGATATAAGTGTGAACTTATATCAGTTGATATCTCGGTGCATTTTCAAGCTAGCGCAAATCTGATAACACAGATCGACGCAGCTTAACAATCCGCATCGAATGCACTATACTACATTAAGAAACGCTTAAAACAAAAATTAGTTATGATCGTTTGAAAAATGATGCATTAGTGTATGTTGAGTTTCCATGTACACTCAACATTGCTTCCAAAAACATTTTGACAAAAATTTTTTCGAAAAATTTCAAAATAATTTAGCAAAAAGTAGATGTTTTTAGATTCCTTTTTTCAAGGCAAAGACGATGGACAATGTTATTCAACGAAAAAAATAATTCTTCAGGGTGAAAATCGAGGATATAAGTGTAAACTTATATCAGTTGATATCTCGGTGCATTTTTAAGCTAGCGCAAATCTGATAACACAGATCGACGCAGCTTAAAAATCCGCATCGAATGCACTATACTACATTGAGAAAAGCTTAATACAAAAATTAGTTATGATCGTTTGAAAAATGATGCATTAGTGTATGTTGAGTTTCCATGTACACTCAACATTGCTTCCAAAAACATTTTGACAAAAATTTTTTCGAAAAATTTCAAAATAATTTAGCAAAAAGTAGATGTTTTTAGATTCCTTTTTTCAAGGCAAAGACGATGGACAATGTTATTCAACGAAAAAATTAATTCTTCAGGGTGAAAATCGAGGATATAAGTGTAAACTTATATCAGTTGATATCTCGATGCCTTTTTAAGCTAGCGCAAATCTGATATCACAGATCGACGCAGCTTAACAATCCGCATCGAATGCACTATACTACATTGAGAAACGCTTAATACAAAAATTAGTTATGATCGTTTGAAAAATGATGCATTAGTGTATGTTGAGTTTCCATGTACACTCAACATTGCTTCCAAAAACATTTTGACAAAAATTTTTTCGAAAAATTTCAAAATAATTTAGCAAAAAGTAGATGTTTTTAGATTCCTTTTTTCAAGGCAAAGACGATGGACAATGTTATTCGACGAAAAAATTAATTCTTCAGGGTGAAAATCGAGGATATAAGTGTGAACTTATATCAGTTGATATCTCGGTGCATTTTTAAGCTAGCGCAAATCTGATAACACAGATCGACGCAGCTTAAAAATCCGCATCGAATGCACTATACTACATTGAGAAAAGCTTAATACAAAAATTAGTTATGATCGTTTGAAAAATGATGCATTAGTGTATGTTGAGTTTCCATGTACACTCAACATTGCTTCCAAAAACATTTTGACAAAAATTTTTTCGAAAAATTTCAAAATAATTTAGCAAAAAGTAGATGTTTTTAGATTCCTTTTTTCAAGGCAAAGACGATGGACAATGTTATTCAACGAAAAAATTAATTCTTCAGGGTGAAAATCGAGGATATAAGTGTAAACTTATATCAGTTGATATCTCGATGCCTTTTTAAGCTAGCGCAAATCTGATATCACAGATTGACGCAGCTTAACAATCCGCATCGAATGCACTATACTACATTGAGAAACGCTTAATACAAAAATTAGTTATGATCGTTTGAAAAATGATGCATTAGTGTATGTTGAGTTTCCATGTACACTCAACATTGCTTCCAAAAACATTTTGACAAAAATTTTTTCGAAAAATTTCAAAATAATTTAGCAAAAAGTAGATGTTTTTAGATTCCTTTTTTCAAGGCAAAGACGATGGACAATGTTATTCGACGAAAAAATTAATTCTTCAGGGTGAAAATCGAGGATATAAGTGTGAACTTATATCAGTTGATATCTCGGTGCATTTTCAAGCTAGCGCAAATCTGATAACACAGATCGACGCAGCTTAAAAATCCGCATCGAATGCACTATACTACATTAAGAAACGCTTAAAACAAAAATTAGTTATGATCGTTTGAAAAATGATGCATTAGTGTATGTTGAGTTTCCATGTACACTCAACATTGCTTCCAAAAACATTTTGACAAAAATTTTTTCGAAAAATTTCAAAATAATTTAGCAAAAAGTAGATGTTTTTAGATTCCTTTTTTCAAGGCAAAGACGATGGACAATGTTATTCAACGAAAAAAATAATTCTTCAGGGTGAAAATCGAGGATATAAGTGTAAACTTATATCAGTTGATATCTCGGTGCATTTTTAAGCTAGCGCAAATCTGATAACACAGATCGACGCAGCTTAAAAATCCGCATCGAATGCACTATACTACATTGAGAAAAGCTTAATACAAAAATTAGTTATGATCGTTTGAAAAATGATGCATTAGTGTATGTTGAGTTTCCATGTACACTCAACATTGCTTCCAAAAACATTTTGACAAAAATTTTTTCGAAAAATTTCAAAATAATTTAGCAAAAAGTAGATGTTTTTAGATTCCTTTTTTCAAGGCAAAGACGATGGACAATGTTATTCAACGAAAAAATTAATTCTTCAGGGTGAAAATCGAGGATATAAGTGTAAACTTATATCAGTTGATATCTCGATGCATTTTTAAGCTAGCGCAAATCTGATATCACAGATTGACGCAGCTTAACAATCCGCATCGAATGCACTATACTACATTGAGAAACGCTTAATACAAAAATTAGTTATGATCGTTTGAAAAATGATGCATTAGTGTATGTTGAGTTTCCATGTACACTCAACATTGCTTCCAAAAACATTTTGACAAAAATTTTTTCGAAAAATTTCAAAATAATTTAGCAAAAAGTAGATGTTTTTAGATTCCTTTTTTCAAGGCAAAGACGATGGACAATGTTATTCGACGAAAAAATTAATTCTTCAGGGTGAAAATCGAGGATATAAGTGTGAACTTATATCAGTTGATATCTCGGTGCATTTTCAAGCTAGCGCAAATCTGATAACACAGATCGACGCAGCTTAAAAATCCGCATCGAATGCACTATACTACATTAAGAAACGCTTAAAACAAAAATTAGTTATGATCGTTTGAAAAATGATGCATTAGTGTATGTTGAGTTTCCATGTACACTCAACATTGCTTCCAAAAACATTTTGACAAAAATTTTTTCGAAAAATTTCAAAATAATTTAGCAAAAAGTAGATGTTTTTAGATTCCTTTTTTCAAGGCAAAGACGATGGACAATGTTATTCAACGAAAAAAATAATTCTTCAGGGTGAAAATCGAGGATATAAGTGTAAACTTATATCAGTTGATATCTCGGTGCATTTTTAAGCTAGCGCAAATCTGATAACACAGATCGACGCAGCTTAAAAATCCGCATCGAATGCACTATACTACATTGAGAAAAGCTTAATACAAAAATTAGTTATGATCGTTTGAAAAATGATGCATTAGTGTATGTTGAGTTTCCATGTACACTCAACATTGCTTCCAAAAACATTTTGACAAAAATTTTTTCGAAAAATTTCAAAATAATTTAGCAAAAAGTAGATGTTTTTAGATTCCTTTTTTCAAGGCAAAGACGATGGACAATGTTATTCAACGAAAAAATTAATTCTTCAGGGTGAAAATCGAGGATATAAGTGTAAACTTATATCAGTTGATATCTCGATGCATTTTTAAGCTAGCGCAAATCTGATATCACAGATTGACGCAGCTTAACAATCCGCATCGAATGCACTATACTACATTGAGAAACGCTTAATACAAAAATTAGTTATGATCGTTTGAAAAATGATGCATTAGTGTATGTTGAGTTTCCATGTACACTCAACATTGCTTCCAAAAACATTTTGACAAAAATTTTTTCGAAAAATTTCAAAATAATTTAGCAAAAAGTAGATGTTTTTAGATTCCTTTTTTCAAGGCAAAGACGATGGACAATGTTATTCGACGAAAAAATTAATTCTTCAGGGTGAAAATCGAGGATATAAGTGTGAACTTATATCAGTTGATATCTCGGTGCATTTTCAAGCTAGCGCAAATCTGATAACACAGATCGACGCAGCTTAAAAATCCGCATCGAATGCACTATACTACATTAAGAAACGCTTAAAACAAAAATTAGTTATGATCGTTTGAAAAATGATGCATTAGTGTATGTTGAGTTTCCATGTACACTCAACATTGCTTCCAAAAACATTTTGACAAAAATTTTTTCGAAAAATTTCAAAATAATTTAGCAAAAAGTAGATGTTTTTAGATTCCTTTTTTCAAGGCAAAGACGATGGACAATGTTATTCAACGAAAAAAATAATTCTTCAGGGTGAAAATCGAGGATATAAGTGTAAACTTATATCAGTTGATATCTCGGTGCATTTTTAAGCTAGCGCAAATCTGATAACACAGATCGACGCAGCTTAAAAATCCGCATCGAATGCACTATACTACATTGAGAAACGCTTAATACAAAAATTAGTTATGATCGTTTGAAAAATGATGCATTAGTGTATGTTGAGTTTCCATGTACACTCAACATTGCTTCCAAAAACATTTTGACAAAAATTTTTTCGAAAAATTTCAAAATAATTTAGCAAAAAGTAGATGTTTTTAGATTCCTTTTTTTAAGGCAAAGACGATGGACAATGTTATTCAACGAAAAAATTAATTCTTCAGGGTGAAAATCGAGGATATAAGTGTGAACTTATATCAGTTGATATCTCGGTGCATTTTTAAGCTAGCGCAAATCTGATAACACAGATCGACGCAGCTTAAAAATCCGCATCGAATGCACTATACTACATTGAGAAACGCTTAATACAAAAATTAGTTATGATCGTTTGAAAAATGATGCATTAGTGTATGTTGAGTTTCCATGTACACTCAACATTGCTTCCAAAAACATTTTGACAAAAATTTTTTCGAAAAATTTCAAAATAATTTAGCAAAAAGTAGATGTTTTTAGATTCCTTTTTTCAAGGCAAAGACGATGGACAATGTTATTCAACGAAAAAATTAATTCTTCACGGTGAAAATCGAGGATATAAGTGTGAACTTATATCAGTTGATATCTCGGTGCATTTTTAAGCTAGCGCAAATCTGATAACACAGATCGACGCAGCTTAAAAATCCGCATCGAATGCACTATACTACATTGAGAAACGCTTAATACAAAAATTAGTTATGATCGTTTGAAAAATGATGCATTAGTGTATGTTGAGTTTCCATGTACACTCAACATTGCTTCCAAAAACATTTTGACAAAAATTTTTTCGAAAAATTTCAAAATAATTTAGCAAAAAGTAGATGTTTTTAGATTCCTTTTTTCAAGGCAAAGACGATGGACAATGTTATTCAACGAAAAAAATAATTCTTCAGGGTGAAAATCGAGGATATAAGTGTAAACTTATATCAGTTGATATCTCGGTGCATTTTTAAGCTAGCGCAAATCTGATAACACAGATCGACGCAGCTTAAAAATCCGCATCGAATGCACTATACTACATTGAGAAACGCTTAATACAAAAATTAGTTATGATCGTTTGAAAAATGATGCATTAGTGTATGTTGAGTTTCCATGTACACTCAACATTGCTTCCAAAAACATTTTGACAAAAATTTTTTCGAAAAATTTCAAAATAATTTAGCAAAAAGTAGATGTTTTTAGATTCCTTTTTTTAAGGCAAAGACGATGGACAATGTTATTCAACGAAAAAATTAATTCTTCAGGGTGAAAATCGAGGATATAAGTGTGAACTTATATCAGTTGATATCTCGGTGCATTTTTAAGCTAGCGCAAATCTGATAACACAGATCGACGCAGCTTAAAAATCCGCATCGAATGCACTATACTACATTGAGAAACGCTTAATACAAAAATTAGTTATGATCGTTTGAAAAATGATGCATTAGTGTATGTTGAGTTTCCATGTACACTCAACATTGCTTCCAAAAACATTTTGACAAAAATTTTTTCGAAAAATTTCAAAATAATTTAGCAAAAAGTAGATGTTTTTAGATTCCTTTTTTCAAGGCAAAGACGATGGACAATGTTATTCAACGAAAAAATTAATTCTTCACGGTGAAAATCGAGGATATAAGTGTAAACTTATATCAGTTGATATCTCGATGCATTTTTAAGCTAGCGCAAATCTGATATCACAGATTGACGCAGCTTAACAATCCGCATCGAATGCACTATACTACATTGAGAAACGCTTAATACAAAAATTAGTTATGATCGTTTGAAAAATGATGCATTAGTGTATGTTGAGTTTCCATGTACACTCAACATTGCTTCCAAAAACATTTTGACAAAAATTTTTTCGAAAAATTTCAAAATAATTTAGCAAAAAGTAGATGTTTTTAGATTCCTTTTTTCAAGGCAAAGACGATGGACAATGTTATTCGACGAAAAAATTAATTCTTCAGGGTGAAAATCGAGGATATAAGTGTGAACTTATATCAGTTGATATCTCGGTGCATTTTCAAGCTAGCGCAAATCTGATAACACAGATCGACGCAGCTTAAAAATCCGCATCGAATGCACTATACTACATTAAGAAACGCTTAAAACAAAAATTAGTTATGATCGTTTGAAAAATGATGCATTAGTGTATGTTGAGTTTCCATGTACACTCAACATTGCTTCCAAAAACATTTTGACAAAAATTTTTTCGAAAAATTTCAAAATAATTTAGCAAAAAGTAGATGTTTTTAGATTCCTTTTTTCAAGGCAAAGACGATGGACAATGTTATTCAACGAAAAAAATAATTCTTCAGGGTGAAAATCGAGGATATAAGTGTAAACTTATATCAGTTGATATCTCGGTGCATTTTTAAGCTAGCGCAAATCTGATAACACAGATCGACGCAGCTTAAAAATCCGCATCGAATGCACTATACTACATTGAGAAACGCTTAATACAAAAATTAGTTATGATCGTTTGAAAAATGATGCATTAGTGTATGTTGAGTTTCCATGTACACTCAACATTGCTTCCAAAAACATTTTGACAAAAATTTTTTCGAAAAATTTCAAAATAATTTAGCAAAAAGTAGATGTTTTTAGATTCCTTTTTTTAAGGCAAAGACGATGGACAATGTTATTCAACGAAAAAATTAATTCTTCAGGGTGAAAATCGAGGATATAAGTGTGAACTTATATCAGTTGATATCTCGGTGCATTTTTAAGCTAGCGCAAATCTGATAACACAGATCGACGCAGCTTAAAAATCCGCATCGAATGCACTATACTACATTGAGAAACGCTTAATACAAAAATTAGTTATGATCGTTTGAAAAATGATGCATTAGTGTATGTTGAGTTTCCATGTACACTCAACATTGCTTCCAAAAACATTTTGACAAAAATTTTTTCGAAAAATTTCAAAATAATTTAGCAAAAAGTAGATGTTTTTAGATTCCTTTTTTCAAGGCAAAGACGATGGACAATGTTATTCAACGAAAAAATTAATTCTTCACGGTGAAAATCGAGGATATAAGTGTGAACTTATATCAGTTGATATCTCGGTGCATTTTTAAGCTAGCGCAAATCTGATAACACAGATCGACGCAGCTTAAAAATCCGCATCGAATGCACTATACTACATTGAGAAACGCTTAATACAAAAATTAGTTATGATCGTTTGAAAAATGATGCATTAGTGTATGTTGAGTTTCCATGTACACTCAACATTGCTTCCAAAAACATTTTGACAAAAATTTTTTCGAAAAATTTCAAAATAATTTAGCAAAAAGTAGATGTTTTTAGATTCCTTTTTTCAAGGCAAAGACGATGGACAATGTTATTCAACGAAAAAAATAATTCTTCAGGGTGAAAATCGAGGATATAAGTGTAAACTTATATCAGTTGATATCTCGGTGCATTTTTAAGCTAGCGCAAATCTGATAACACAGATCGACGCAGCTTAAAAATCCGCATCGAATGCACTATACTACATTGAGAAACGCTTAATACAAAAATTAGTTATGATCGTTTGAAAAATGATGCATTAGTGTATGTTGAGTTTCCATGTACACTCAACATTGCTTCCAAAAACATTTTGACAAAAATTTTTTCGAAAAATTTCAAAATAATTTAGCAAAAAGTAGATGTTTTTAGATTCCTTTTTTTAAGGCAAAGACGATGGACAATGTTATTCAACGAAAAAATTAATTCTTCAGGGTGAAAATCGAGGATATAAGTGTGAACTTATATCAGTTGATATCTCGGTGCATTTTTAAGCTAGCGCAAATCTGATAACACAGATCGACGCAGCTTAAAAATCCGCATCGAATGCACTATACTACATTGAGAAACGCTTAATACAAAAATTAGTTATGATCGTTTGAAAAATGATGCATTAGTGTATGTTGAGTTTCCATGTACACTCAACATTGCTTCCAAAAACATTTTGACAAAAATTTTTTCGAAAAATTTCAAAATAATTTAGCAAAAAGTAGATGTTTTTAGATTCCTTTTTTCAAGGCAAAGACGATGGACAATGTTATTCAACGAAAAAATTAATTCTTCACGGTGAAAATCGAGGATATAAGTGTGAACTTATATCAGTTGATATCTCGGTGCATTTTTAAGCTAGCGCAAATCTGATAACACAGATCGACGCAGCTTAAAAATCCGCATCGAATGCACTATACTACATTGAGAAACGCTTAATACAAAAATTAGTTATGATCGTTTGAAAAATGATGCATTAGTGTATGTTGAGTTTCTATGTACACTCAACATTGCTTCCAAAAACATTTTGACAAAAATTTTTTCGAAAAATTTCAAAATAATTTAGCAAAAAGTAGATGTTTTTAGATTCCTTTTTTCAAGGCAAAGACGATGGACAATGTTATTCAACGAAAAAATTAATTCTTCAGGGTGAAAATCGAGGATATAAGTGTGAACTTATATCAGTTGATATCTCGGTGCATTTTTAAGCTAGCGCAAATCTGATAACACAGATCGACGCAGCTTAAAAATCCGCATCGAATGCACTATACTACATTGAGAAACGCTTAATACAAAAATTAGTTATGATCGTTTGAAAAATGATGCATTAGTGTATGTTGAGTTTCCATGTACACTCAACATTGCTTCCAAAAACATTTTGACAAAATTTTTTTCGAAAAATTTCAAAATAATTTAGCAAAAAGTAGATGTTTTTAGATTCCTTTTTTCAAGGCAAAGACGATGGACAATGTTATTCAACGAAAAAATTAATTCTTCAGGGTGAAAATCGAGGATATAAGTGTAAACTTATATCAGTTGATATCTCGGTGCATTTTTAAGCTAGCGCAAATCTGATAACACAGATCGACGCAGCTTAACAATCCGCATCGAATGCACTATACTACATTGAGAAACGCTTAATACAAAAATTAGTTATGATCGTTTGAAAAATGATGCATTAGTGTATGTTGAGTTTCCATGTACACTCAACATTGCTTCCAAAAACATTTTGACAAAAATTTTTTCGAAAAATTTCAAAATAATTTAGCAAAAAGTAGATGTTTTTAGATTCCTTTTTTCAAGGCAAAGACGATGGACAATGTTATTCAACGAAAAAATTAATTCTTCAGGGTGAAAATCGAGGATATAAGTGTGAACTTATATCAGTTGATATCTCGGTGCATTTTCAAGCTAGCGCAAATCTGATAACACAGATCGACGCAGCTTAAAAATCCGCATCGAATGCACTATACTACATTAAGAAACGCTTAAAACAAAAATTAGTTATGATCGTTTGAAAATGATGCATTAGTGTATGTTGAGTTTCCATGTACACTCAACATTGCTTCCAAAAACATTTTGACAAAAATTTTTTCGAAAAATTTCAAAATAATTTAGCAAAAAGTAGATGTTTTTAGATTCCTTTTTTCAAGGCAAAGACGATGGACAATGTTATTCAACGAAAAAATTAATTCTTCAGGGTGAAAATCGAGGATATAAGTGTAAACTTATATCAGTTGATATCTCGGTGCATTTTTAAGCTAGCGCAAATCTGATAACACAGATCGACGCAGCTTAACAATCCGCATCGAATGCACTATACTACATTGAGAAACGCTTAATACAAAAATTAGTTATGATCGTTTGAAAAATGATGCATTAGTGTATGTTGAGTTTCCATGTACACTCAACATTGCTTCCAAAAACATTTTGACAAAAATTTTTTCGAAAAATTTCAAAATAATTTAGCAAAAAGTAGATGTTTTTAGATTCCTTTTTTCAAGGCAAAGACGATGGACAATGTTATTCAACGAAAAAATTAATTCTTCAGGGTGAAAATCGAGGATATAAGTGTGAACTTATATCAGTTGATATCTCGGTGCATTTTTAAGCTAGCGCAAATCTGATAACACAGATCGACGCAGCTTAAAAATCCGCATCGAATGCACTATACTACATTGAGAAACGCTTAATACAAAAATTAGTTATGATCGTTTGAAAAATGATGCATTAGTGTATGTTGAGTTTCCATGTACACTCAACATTGCTTCCAAAAACATTTTGACAAAAATTTTTTCGAAAAATTTCAAAATAATTTAGCAAAAAGTAGATGTTTTTAGATTCCTTTTTTCAAGGCAAAGACGATGGACAATGTTATTCAACGAAAAAATTAATTCTTCAGGGTGAAAATCGAGGATATAAGTGTAAACTTATATCAGTTGATATCTCGATGCATTTTTAAGCTAGCGCAAATCTGATATCACAGATCGACGCAGCTTAACAATCCGCATCGAATGCACTATACTACATTGAGAAACGCTTAATACAAAAATTAGTTATGATCGTTTGAAAAATGATGCATTAGTGTATGTTGAGTTTCCATGTACACTCAACATTGCTTCCAAAAACATTTTGACAAAAATTTTTTCGAAAAATTTCAAAATAATTTAGCAAAAAGTAGATGTTTTTAGATTCCTTTTTTCAAGGCAAAGACGATGGACAATGTTATTCAACGAAAAAATTAATTCTTCAGGGTGAAAATCGAGGATATAAGTGTGAACTTATATCAGTTGATATCTCGGTGCATTTTCAAGCTAGCGCAAATCTGATAACACAGATCGACGCAGCTTAACAATCCGCATCGAATGCACTATACTACATTGAGAAACGCTTAATACAAAAATTAGTTATGATCGTTTGAAAAATGATGCATTAGTGTATGTTGAGTTTCCATGTACACTCAACATTGCTTCCAAAAACATTTTGACAAAAATTTTTTCGAAAAATTTCAAAATAATTTAGCAAAAAGTAGATGTTTTTAGATTCCTTTTTTCAAGGCAAAGACGATGGACAATGTTATTCAACGAAAAAATTAATTCTTCAGGGTGAAAATCGAGGATATAAGTGTGAACTTATATCAGTTGATATCTCGGTGCATTTTTAAGCTAGCGCAAATCTGATAACACAGATCGACGCAGCTTAAAAATCCGCATCGAATGCACTATACTACATTGAGAAACGCTTAATACAAAAATTAGTTATGATCGTTTGAAAAATGATGCATTAGTGTATGTTGAGTTTCCATGTACACTCAACATTGCTTCCAAAAACATTTTGACAAAAATTTTTTCGAAAAATTTCAAAATAATTTAGCAAAAAGTAGATGTTTTTAGATTCCTTTTTTCAAGGCAAAGACGATGGACAATGTTATTCAACGAAAAAATTAATTCTTCAGGGTGAAAATCGAGGATATAAGTGTAAACTTATATCAGTTGATATCTCGATGCATTTTTAAGCTAGCGCAAATCTGATATCACAGATCGACGCAGCTTAACAATCCGCATCGAATGCACTATACTACATTGAGAAACGCTTAATACAAAAATTAGTTATGATCGTTTGAAAAATGATGCATTAGTGTATGTTGAGTTTCCATGTACACTCAACATTGCTTCCAAAAACATTTTGACAAAAATTTTTTCGAAAAATTTCAAAATAATTTAGCAAAAAGTAGATGTTTTTAGATTCCTTTTTTCAAGGCAAAGACGATGGACAATGTTATTCAACGAAAAAATTAATTCTTCAGGGTGAAAATCGAGGATATAAGTGTGAACTTATATCAGTTGATATCTCGGTGCATTTTCAAGCTAGCGCAAATCTGATAACACAGATCGACGCAGCTTAAAAATCCGCATCGAATGCACTATACTACATTAAGAAACGCTTAAAACAAAAATTAGTTATGATCGTTTGAAAATGATGCATTAGTGTATGTTGAGTTTCCATGTACACTCAACATTGCTTCCAAAAACATTTTGACAAAAATTTTTTCGAAAAATTTCAAAATAATTTAGCAAAAAGTAGATGTTTTTAGATTCCTTTTTTCAAGGCAAAGACGATGGACAATGTTATTCAACGAAAAAATTAATTCTTCAGGGTGAAAATCGAGGATATAAGTGTAAACTTATATCAGTTGATATCTCGGTGCATTTTTAAGCTAGCGCAAATCTGATAACACAGATCGACGCAGCTTAACAATCCGCATCGAATGCACTATACTACATTGAGAAACGCTTAATACAAAAATTAGTTATGATCGTTTGAAAAATGATGCATTAGTGTATGTTGAGTTTCCATGTACACTCAACATTGCTTCCAAAAACATTTTGACAAAAATTTTTTCGAAAAATTTCAAAATAATTTAGCAAAAAGTAAATGTTTTTAGATTCCTTTTTTCAAGGCAAAGACGATGGACAATGTTATTCAACGAAAAAATTGATTCTTCAGGGTGAAAATCGAGGATATAAGTGTGAACTTATATCAGTTGATATCTGGGTGCATTTTTAAGCTAGCGCAAATCTGATAACACAGATCGACGCAGCTTAAAAATCCGCATCGAATGCACTATACTACATTGAGAAACGCTTAATACAAAAATTAGTTATGATCGTTTGAAAAATGATGCATTAGTGTATGTTGAGTTTCCATGTACACTCAACATTGCTTCCAAAAACATTTTGACAAAAATTTTTTCGAAAAATTTCAAAATAATTTAGCAAAAAGTAGATGTTTTTAGATTCCTTTTTTCAAGGCAAAGACGATGGACAATGTTATTCAACGAAAAAATTGATTCTTCAGGGTGAAAATCGAGGATATAAGTGTGAACTTATATCAGTTGATATCTGGGTGCATTTTTAAGCTAGCGCAAATCTGATAACACAGATCGACGCAGCTTAAAAATCCGCATCGAATGCACTATACTACATTGAGAAACGCTTAATACAAAAATTAGTTATGATCGTTTGAAAAATGATCCATTAGTGTATGTTGAGTTTCCATGTACACTCAACATTGCTTCCAAAAACATTTTGACAAAAATTTTTTCGAAAAATTTCAAAATAATTTAGCAAAAAGTAAATGTTTTTAGATTCCTTTTTTCAAGGCAAAGACGATGGACAATGTTATTCAACGAAAAAATTGATTCTTCAGGGTGAAAATCGAGGATATAAGTGTGAACTTATATCAGTTGATATCTGGGTGCATTTTTAAGCTAGCGCAAATCTGATAACACAGATCGACGCAGCTTAAAAATCCGCATCGAATGCACTATACTACATTGAGAAACGCTTAATACAAAAATTAGTTATGATCGTTTGAAAAATGATGCATTAGTGTATGTTGAGTTTCCATGTACACTCAACATTGCTTCCAAAAACATTTTGACAAAAATTTTTTCGAAAAATTTCAAAATAATTTAGCAAAAAGTAGATGTTTTTAGATTCCTTTTTTCAAGGCAAAGACGATGGACAATGTTATTCAACGAAAAAATTAATTCTTCAGGGTGAAAATCGAGGATATAAGTGTGAACTTATATCAGTTGATATCTGGGTGCATTTTTAAGCTAGCGCAAATCTGATAACACAGATCGACGCAGCTTAAAAATCCGTATCGAATGCAATATACTACATTGAGAAACGCTTAATACAAAAATTAGTTATGATTGTTTGAAAAATGATCCATTAGTGTATGTTGAGTTTCCATGTACACTCAACATTGCTTCCAAAAACATTTTGACAAAAATTTTTTCGAAAAATTTCAAAATAATTTAGCAAAAAGTAAATGTTTTTAGATTCCTTTTTTCAAGGCAAAGACGATGGACAATGTTATTCAACGAAAAAATTGATTCTTCAGGGTGAAAATCGAGGATATAAGTGTGAACTTATATCAGTTGATATCTGGGTGCATTTTTAAGCTAGCGCAAATCTGATAACACAGATCGACGCAGCTTAAAAATCCGCATCGAATGCACTATACTACATTGAGAAACGCTTAATACAAAAATTAGTTATGATCGTTCGAAAAATGATCCATTAGTGTATGTTGAGTTTCCATGTACACTCAACATTGCTTCCAAAAACATTTTGACAAAAATGTTTTCGAAAAATTTCAAAATAATTTAGCAAAAAGTAGATGTTTTTTGATTCCTTTTTTCAAGGCAAAGACGATGGACAATGTTATTCAACGAAAAAATTAATTCTTCAGGGTGAAAATCGAGGATATAAGTGTGAACTTATATCAGTTGATATCTCGGTGCATTTTTAAGCTAGCGCAAATCTGATAACACAGATCGACGCAGCTTAAAAATCCGCATCGAATGCACTATACTACATTGAGAAACGCTTAATACAAAAATTAGTTATGATCGTTTGAAAAATGATGCATTAGTGTATGTTGAGTTTCCATGTACACTCAACATTGCTTCCAAAAACATTTTGACAAACATTTTTTCGAAAAATTTCAAAATAAATTAGCAAAAAGTAGATGTTTTTAGATTCCTTTTTTCAAGGCAAAGACGATGGACAATGTTATTCAACGAAAAAATTAATTCTTCAGGGTGAAAATCGAGGATATAAGTGTGAACTTATATCAGTTGATATCTCGGTGCATTTTTAAGCTAGCGCAAATCTGATAACACAGATCGACGCAGCTTAAAAATCCGCATCGAATGCACTATACTACATTGAGAAACGCTTAATACAAAAATTAGTTATGATCGTTTGAAAAATGATCCATTAGTGTATGTTGAGTTTCCATGTACACTCAACATTGCTTCCAAAAACATTTTGACAAACATTTTTTCGAAAAATTTCAAAATAAATTAGCAAAAAGTAGATGTTTTTAGATTCCTTTTTTCAAGGCAAAGACGATGGACAATGTTATTCAACGAAAAAATTAATTCTTCAGGGTGAAAATCGAGGATATAAGTGTGAACTTATATCAGTTGATATCTCGGTGCATTTTTAAGCTAGCGCAAATCTGATAACACAGATCGACGCAGCTTAAAAATCCGCATCGAATGCACTATACTACATTGAGAAACGCTTAATACAAAAATTAGTTATGATCGTTTGAAAAATGATCCATTAGTGTATGTTGAGTTTCCATGTACACTCAACATTGCTTCCAAAAACATTTTGACAAAAATTTTTTCGAAAAATTTCGAAATAATTTAGCAAAAAGTAGATGTTTTTAGATTCCTTTTTTCAAGGCAAAGACGATGGACAATGTTATTCAACGAAAAAATTAATTCTTCAGGGTGAAAATCGAGGATATAAGTGTGAACTTATATCAGTTGATATCTCGGTGCATTTTTAAGCTAGCGCAAATCTGATAACACAGATCGACGCAGCTTAAAAATCCGCATCGAATGCACTATACTACATTGAGAAACGCTTAATACAAAAATTAGTTATGATCGTTTGAAAAATGATCCATTAGTGTATGTTGAGTTTCCATGTACACTCAACATTGCTTCCAAAAACATTTTGACAAAAATTTTTTCGAAAAATTTCGAAATAATTTAGCAAAAAGTAGATGTTTTTAGATTCCTTTTTTCAAGGCAAAGACGATGGACAATGTTATTCAACGAAAAAATTAATTCTTCAGGGTGAAAATCGAGGATATAAGTGTGAACATATATATCAGTTGATATCTCGGTGCATTTTTAAGCTAGCGCAAATCTGATAACACAGATCGACGCAGCTTAAAAATCCGCATCGAATGCACTATACTACATTGAGAAACGCTTAATACAAAAATTAGTTATGATCGTTTGAAAAATGATCCATTAGTGTATGTTGAGTTTCCATGTACACTCAACATTGCTTCCAAAAACATTTTGACAAAAATTTTTTCGAAAAATTTCGAAATAATTTAGCAAAAAGTAGATGTTTTTAGATTCCTTTTTTCAAGGCAAAGACGATGGACAATGTTATTCAACGAAAAAATTAATTCTTCAGGGTGAAAATCGAGGATATAAGTGTGAACATATATATCAGTTGATATCTCGGTGCATTTTTAAGCTAGCGCAAATCTGATAACACAGATCGACGCAGCTTAAAAATCCGCATCGAATGCACTATACTACATTGAGAAACGCTTAATACAAAAATTAGTTATGATCGTTTGAAAAATGATCCATTAGTGTATGTTGAGTTTCCATGTACACTCAACATTGCTTCCAAAAACATTTTGACAAAAATTTTTTCGAAAAATTTCGAAATAATTTAGCAAAAAGTAGATGTTTTTAGATTCCTTTTTTCAAGGCAAAGACGATGGACAATGTTATTCAACGAAAAAATTAATTCTTCAGGGTGAAAATCGAGGATATAAGTGTGAACATATATATCAGTTGATATCTCGGTGCATTTTTAAGCTAGCGCAAATCTGATAACACAGATCGACGCAGCTTAAAAATCCGCATCGAATGCACTATACTACAATGAGAAACGCTTAATACAAAAATTATTTATGATCGTTTGAAAAATGATGCATTAGTGTATGTTGAGTTTCCATGTACACTCAACATTGCTTCCAAAAACATTTTGACAAAAATTTTTTCGAAAAATTTCAAAATAATTTAGCAAAAAGTAGATGTTTTTAGATTCCTTTTTTCAAGGCAAAGACGATGGACAATGTTATTCAACGAAAAAATTAATTCTTCAGGGTGAAAATCGAGGATATAAGTGTGAACTTATATCAGTTGATATCTCGGTGCATTTTTAAGCTAGCGCAAATCTGATAACACAGATCGACGCAGCTTAAAAATCCGCATCGAATGCACTATACTACATTGAGAAACGCTTAATACAAAAATTAGTTATGATCGTTTGAAAAATGATCCATTAGTGTATGTTGAGTTTCCATGTACACTCAACATTGCTTCCAAAAACATTTTGACAAAAATTTTTTCGAAAAATTTCAAAATAATTTAGCAAAAAGTAGATGTTTTTAGATTCCTTTTTTCAAGGCAAAGACGATGGACAATGTTATTCAACGAAAAAATTAATTCTTCAGGGTGAAAATCGAGGATATAAGTGTGAACTTATATCAGTTGATATCTCGGTGCATTTTTAAGCTAGCGCAAATCTGATAACACAGATCGACGCAGCTTAAAAATCCGCATCGAATGCACTATACTACATTGAGAAACGCTTAATACAAAAATTAGTTATGATCGTTTGAAAAATGATGCATTAGTGTATGTTGAGTTTCCATGTACACTCAACATTGCTTCCAAAAACATTTTGACAAAAATTTTTTCGAAAAATTTCAAAATAATTTAGCAAAAAGTAGATGTTTTTAGATTCCATTTTTCAAGGCAAAGACGATGGACAATGTTATTCAACGAAAAAATTAATTCTTCAGGGTAAAATCGAGGATATAAGTGTGAACTTATATCAGTTGATATCTCGGTGCATTTTTAAGCTAGCGCAAATCTGATAACACAGATCGACGCAGCTTAAAAATCCGCATCGAATGCACTATACTACATTGAGAAACGCTTAATACAAAAATTAGTTATGATCGTTTGAAAAATGATCCATTAGTGTATGTTGAGTTTCCATGTACACTCAACATTGCTTCCAAAAACATTTTGACAAAAATTTTTTCGAAAAATTTCGAAATAATTTAGCAAAAAGTAGATGTTTTTAGATTCCTTTTTTCAAGGCAAAGACGATGGACAATGTTATTCAACGAAAAAATTAATTCTTCAGGGTGAAAATCGAGGATATAAGTGTGAACTTATATCAGTTGATATCTCGGTGCATTTTTAAGCTAGCGCAAATCTGATAACACAGATCGACGCAGCTTAAAAATCCGCATCGAATGCACTATACTACATTGAGAAACGCTTAATACAAAAATTAGTTATGATCGTTTGAAAAATGATCCATTAGTGTATGTTGAGTTTCCATGTACACTCAACATTGCTTCCAAAAACATTTTGACAAAAATTTTTTCGAAAAATTTCAAAATAATTTAGCAAAAAGTAGATGTTTTTAGATTCCTTTTTTCAAGGCAAAGACGATGGACAATGTTATTCAACGAAAAAATTAATTCTTCAGGGTGAAAATCGAGGATATAAGTGTGAACTTATATCAGTTGATATCTCGGTGCATTTTTAAGCTAGCGCAAATCTGATAACACAGATCGACGCAGCTTAAAAATCCGCATCGAATGCACTATACTACATTGAGAAACGCTTAATACAAAAATTAGTTATGATCGTTTGAAAAATGATGCATTAGTGTATGTTGAGTTTCCATGTACACTCAACATTGCTTCCAAAAACATTTTGACAAAAATTTTTTCGAAAAATTTCAAAATAATTTAGCAAAAAGTAGATGTTTTTAGATTCAATTTTTCAAGGCAAAGACGATGGACAATGTTATTCAACGAAAAAATTAATTCTTCAGGGTAAAATCGAGGATATAAGTGTGAACTTATATCAGTTGATATCTCGGTGCATTTTTAAGCTAGCGCAAATCTGATAACACAGATCGACGCAGCTTAAAAATCCGCATCGAATGCACTATACTACATTGAGAAACGCTTAATACAAAAATTAGTTATGATCGTTTGAAAAATGATCCATTAGTGTATGTTGAGTTTCCATGTACACTCAACATTGCTTCCAAAAACATTTTGACAAAAATTTTTTCGAAAAATTTCAAAATAATTTAGCAAAAAATAAATGTTTTTAGATTCCTTTTTTCAAGGCAAAGACGATGGACAATGTTATTCAACGAAAAAATTGATTCTTCAGGGTGAAAATCGAGGATATAAATGTGAACTTATATCAGTTGATATCTGGGTGCATTTTTAAGCTAGCGCAAATCTGATAACACAGATCGACGCAGCTTAAAAATCCGCATCGAATGCACTATACTACATTGAGAAACGCTTGATACAGAAATTAGTTATGATCGTTTGAAAAATGATCCATTAGTGTATGTTGAGTTTCCATGTACACTCAACATTGCTTCCAAAAACATTTTGACAAAAATTTTTTCGAAAAATTTCAAAATAATTTAGCAAAAAGTAAATGTTTTTAGATTTCTTTTTTCAAGGCAAAGACGATGGACAATGTTATTCAACGAAAAAATTGATTCTTCAGGGTGAAAATCGAGGATATAAGTGTGAACTTATATCAGTTGATATCTCGGTGCATTTTTAAGCTAGCGCAAATCTGATAACACAGATCGACGCAGCTTAAAAATCCGCATCGAATGCACTATACTACATTGAGAAACGCTTAATACAAAAATTAGTTATGATCGTTTGAAAAATGATCCATTAGTGTATGTTGAGTTTCCATGTACACTCAACATTGCTTCCAAAAACATTTTGACAAAAATTTTTTCGAAAAATTTCAAAATAATTTAGCAAAAAGTAGATGTTTTTAGATTCCTTTTTTCAAGGCAAAGACGATGGACAATGTTATTCAACGAAAAAATTAATTCTTCAGGGTGAAAATCGAGGATATAAGTGTGAACTTATATCAGTTGATATCTCGGTGCATTTTTAAGCTAGCGCAAATCTGATAACACAGATCGACGCAGCTTAAAAATCCGCATCGAATGCACTATACTACATTGAGAAACGCTTAATACAAAAATTAGTTATGATCGTTTGAAAAATGATGCATTAGTGTATGTTGAGTTTCCATGTACACTCAACATTGCTTCCAAAAACATTTTGACAAAAATTTTTTCGAAAAATTTCAAAATAATTTAGCAAAAAGTAGATGTTTTTAGATTCCATTTTTCAAGGCAAAGACGATGGACAATGTTATTCAACGAAAAAATTAATTCTTCAGGGTAAAATCGAGGATATAAGTGTGAACTTATATCAGTTGATATCTCGGTGCATTTTTAAGCTAGCGCAAATCTGATAACACAGATCGACGCAGCTTAAAAATCCGCATCGAATGCACTATACTACATTGAGAAACGCTTAATACAAAAATTAGTTATGATCGTTTGAAAAATGATCCATTAGTGTATGTTGAGTTTCCATGTACACTCAACATTGCTTCCAAAAACATTTTGACAAAAATTTTTTCGAAAAATTTCGAAATAATTTAGCAAAAAGTAGATGTTTTTAGATTCCTTTTTTCAAGGCAAAGACGATGGACAATGTTATTCAACGAAAAAATTAATTCTTCAGGGTGAAAATCGAGGATATAAGTGTGAACTTATATCAGTTGATATCTCGGTGCATTTTTAAGCTAGCGCAAATCTGATAACACAGATCGACGCAGCTTAAAAATCCGCATCGAATGCACTATACTACATTGAGAAACGCTTAATACAAAAATTAGTTATGATCGTTTGAAAAATGATCCATTAGTGTATGTTGAGTTTCCATGTACACTCAACATTGCTTCCAAAAACATTTTGACAAAAATTTTTTCGAAAAATTTCAAAATAATTTAGCAAAAAGTAGATGTTTTTAGATTCCTTTTTTCAAGGCAAAGACGATGGACAATGTTATTCAACGAAAAAATTAATTCTTCAGGGTGAAAATCGAGGATATAAGTGTGAACTTATATCAGTTGATATCTCGGTGCATTTTTAAGCTAGCGCAAATCTGATAACACAGATCGACGCAGCTTAAAAATCCGCATCGAATGCACTATACTACATTGAGAAACGCTTAATACAAAAATTAGTTATGATCGTTTGAAAAATGATGCATTAGTGTATGTTGAGTTTCCATGTACACTCAACATTGCTTCCAAAAACATTTTGACAAAAATTTTTTCGAAAAATTTCAAAATAATTTAGCAAAAAGTAGATGTTTTTAGATTCCATTTTTCAAGGCAAAGACGATGGACAATGTTATTCAACGAAAAAATTAATTCTTCAGGGTAAAATCGAGGATATAAGTGTGAACTTATATCAGTTGATATCTCGGTGCATTTTTAAGCTAGCGCAAATCTGATAACACAGATCGACGCAGCTTAAAAATCCGCATCGAATGCACTATACTACATTGAGAAACGCTTAATACAAAAATTAGTTATGATCGTTTGAAAAATGATCCATTAGTGTATGTTGAGTTTCCATGTACACTCAACATTGCTTCCAAAAACATTTTGACAAAAATTTTTTCGAAAAATTTCAAAATAATTTAGCAAAAAATAAATGTTTTTAGATTCCTTTTTTCAAGGCAAAGACGATGGACAATGTTATTCAACGAAAAAATTGATTCTTCAGGGTGAAAATCGAGGATATAAATGTGAACTTATATCAGTTGATATCTGGGTGCATTTTTAAGCTAGCGCAAATCTGATAACACAGATCGACGCAGCTTAAAAATCCGCATCGAATGCACTATACTACATTGAGAAACGCTTGATACAGAAATTAGTTATGATCGTTTGAAAAATGATCCATTAGTGTATGTTGAGTTTCCATGTACACTCAACATTGCTTCCAAAAACATTTTGACAAAAATTTTTTCGAAAAATTTCAAAATAATTTAGCAAAAAGTAAATGTTTTTAGATTTCTTTTTTCAAGGCAAAGACGATGGACAATGTTATTCAACGAAAAAATTGATTCTTCAGGGTGAAAATCGAGGATATAAGTGTGAACTTATATCAGTTGATATCTGGGTGCATTTTTAAGCTAGCGCAAATCTGATAACACAGATCGACGCAGCTTAAAAATCCGCATCGAATGCACTATACTACATTGAGAAACGCTTAATACAAAAATTAGTTATGATCGTTTGAAAAATGATCCATTAGTGTATGTTGAGTTTCCATGTACACTCAACATTGCTTCCAAAAACATTTTGACAAAAATTTTTTCGAAAAATTTCAAAATAATTTAGCAAAAAGTAAATGTTTTTAGATTCCTTTTTTCAAGGCAAAGACGATGGACAATGTTATTCAACGAAAAAATTGATTCTTCAGGGTGAAAATCGAGGATATAAGTGTGAACTTATATCAGTTGATATCTGGGTGCATTTTTAAGCTAGCGCAAATCTGATAACACAGATCGACGCAGCTTAAAAATCCGCATCGAATGCACTATACTACATTGAGAAACGCTTAATACAAAAATTAGTTATGATCGTTTGAAAAATGATGCATTAGTGTATGTTGAGTTTCCATGTACACTCAACATTGCTTCCAAAAACATTTTGACAAAAATTTTTTCGAAAAATTTCAAAATAATTTAGCAAAAAGTAGATGTTTTTAGATTCCTTTTTTCAAGGCAAAGACGATGGACAATGTTATTCAACGAAAAAATTAATTCTTCAGGGTGAAAATCGAGGATATAAGTGTGAACTTATATCAGTTGATATCTGGGTGCATTTTTAAGCTAGCGCAAATCTGATAACACAGATCTACGCAGCTTAAAAATCCGTATCGAATGCAATATACTACATTGAGAAACGCTTAATACAAAAATTAGTTATGATCGTTTGAAAAATGATGCATTAGTGTATGTTGAGTTTCCATGTACACTCAACATTGCTTCCAAAAACATTTTGACAAAAATTTTTTCGAAAAATTTCAAAATAATTTAGCAAAAAGTAGATGTTTTTTGATTCCTTTTTTCAAGGCAAAGACGATGGACAATGTTATTCAACGAAAAAATTAATTCTTCAGGGTGAAAATCGAGGATATAAGTGTGAACTTATATCAGTTGATATCTCGGTGCATTTTTAAGCTAGCGCAAATCTGATAACACAGATCGACGCAGCTTAAAAATCCGCATCGAATGCACTATACTACATTGAGAAACGCTTAATACAAAAATTAGTTATGATCGTTTGAAAAATGATGCATTAGTGTATGTTGAGTTTCCATGTACACTCAACATTGCTTCCAAAAACATTTTGACAAACATTTTTTCGAAAAATTTCAAAATAAATTAGCAAAAAGTAGAAGTTTTTAGATTCCTTTTTTCAAGGCAAAGACGATGGACAATGTTATTCAACGAAAAAATTAATTCTTCAGGGTGAAAATCGAGGATATAAGTGTGAACTTATATCAGTTGATATCTCGGTGCATTTTTAAGCTAGCGCAAATCTGATAACACAGATCGACGCAGCTTAAAAATCCGCATCGAATGCACTATACTACATTGAGAAACGCTTAATACAAAAATTAGTTATGATCGTTTGAAAAATGATCCATTAGTGTATGTTGAGTTTCCATGTACACTCAACATTGCTTCCAAAAACATTTTGACAAAAATTTTTTCGAAAAATTTCGAAATAATTTAGCAAAAAGTAGATGTTTTTAGATTCCTTTTTTCAAGGCAAAGACGATGGACAATGTTATTCAACGAAAAAATTAATTCTTCAGGGTGAAAATCGAGGATATAAGTGTGAACATATATATCAGTTGATATCTCGGTGCATTTTTAAGCTAGCGCAAATCTGATAACACAGATCGACGCAGCTTAAAAATCCGCATCGAATGCACTATACTACATTGAGAAACGCTTAATACAAAAATTAGTTATGATCGTTTGAAAAATGATCCATTAGTGTATGTTGAGTTTCCATGTACACTCAACATTGCTTCCAAAAACATTTTGACAAAAATTTTTTCGAAAAATTTCGAAATAATTTAGCAAAAAGTAGATGTTTTTAGATTCCTTTTTTCAAGGCAAAGACGATGGACAATGTTATTCAACGAAAAAATTAATTCTTCAGGGTGAAAATCGAGGATATAAGTGTGAACATATATATCAGTTGATATCTCGGTGCATTTTTAAGCTAGCGCAAATCTGATAACACAGATCGACGCAGCTTAAAAATCCGCATCGAATGCACTATACTACAATGAGAAACGCTTAATACAAAAATTATTTATGATCGTTTGAAAAATGATGCATTAGTGTATGTTGAGTTTCCATGTACACTCAACATTGCTTCCAAAAACATTTTGACAAAAATTTTTTCGAAAAATTTCAAAATAATTTAGCAAAAAGTAGATGTTTTTAGATTCCTTTTTTCAAGGCAAAGACGATGGACAATGTTATTCAACGAAAAAATTAATTCTTCAGGGTGAAAATCGAGGATATAAGTGTGAACTTATATCAGTTGATATCTCGGTGCATTTTTAAGCTAGCGCAAATCTGATAACACAGATCGACGCAGCTTAAAAATCCGCATCGAATGCACTATACTACATTGAGAAACGCTTAATACAAAAATTAGTTATGATCGTTTGAAAAATGATCCATTAGTGTATGTTGAGTTTCCATGTACACTCAACATTGCTTCCAAAAACATTTTGACAAAAATTTTTTCGAAAAATTTCAAAATAATTTAGCAAAAAGTAGATGTTTTTAGATTCCTTTTTTCAAGGCAAAGACGATGGACAATGTTATTCAACGAAAAAATTAATTCTTCAGGGTGAAAATCGAGGATATAAGTGTGAACTTATATCAGTTGATATCTCGGTGCATTTTTAAGCTAGCGCAAATCTGATAACACAGATCGACGCAGCTTAAAAATCCGCATCGAATGCACTATACTACATTGAGAAACGCTTAATACAAAAATTAGTTATGATCGTTTGAAAAATGATGCATTAGTGTATGTTGAGTTTCCATGTACACTCAACATTGCTTCCAAAAACATTTTGACAAAAATTTTTTCGAAAAATTTCAAAATAATTTAGCAAAAAGTAGATGTTTTTAGATTCCATTTTTCAAGGCAAAGACGATGGACAATGTTATTCAACGAAAAAATTAATTCTTCAGGGTAAAATCGAGGATATAAGTGTGAACTTATATCAGTTGATATCTCGGTGCATTTTTAAGCTAGCGCAAATCTGATAACACAGATCGACGCAGCTTAAAAATCCGCATCGAATGCACTATACTACATTGAGAAACGCTTAATACAAAAATTAGTTATGATCGTTTGAAAAATGATGCATTAGTGTATGTTGAGTTTCCATGTACACTCAACATTGCTTCCAAAAACATTTTGACAAAAATTTTTTCGAAAAATTTCAAAATAATTTAGCAAAAAGTAGATGTTTTTAGATTCCTTTTTTCAAGGCAAAGACGATGGACAACGTTATTCAACGAAAAAATTAATTCTTCAGGGTGAAAATCGAGGATATAAGTGTGAACTTATATCAGTTGCTATCTCGGTGCATTTTTAAGCTAGCGCAAATCTGATAACACAGATCGACGCAGCTTAAAAATCCGCATCGAATGCACTATACTACATTGAGAAACGCTTAATACAAAAATTAGTTATGATCGTTTGAAAAATGATGCATTAGTGTATGTTGAGTTTCCATGTACACTCAACATTGCTTCCAAAAACATTTTGACAAAAATTTTTTCGAAAAATTTCAAAATAATTTAGCAAAAAGTAGATGTTTTTAGATTCCTTTTTTCAAGGCAAAGACGATGGACAACGTTATTCAACGAAAAAATTAATTCTTCAGGGTGAAAATCGAGGATATAAGTGTGAACTTATATCAGTTGCTATCTCGGTGCATTTTTAAGCTAGCGCAAATCTGATAACACAGATCGACGCAGCTTAAAAATCCGCATCGAATGCACTATACTACATTGAGAAACGCTTAATACAAAAATTAGTTATGATCGTTTGAAAAATGATGCATTAGTGTATGTTGAGTTTCCATGTACACTCAACATTGCTTCCAAAAACATTTTGACAAAAATTTTTTCGAAAAATTTCAAAATAAATTAGCAAAAAATAGATGTTTTTAGATTCCTTTTTTCAAGGCAAAGACGATGGACAATGTTATTCAACGAAAAAATTAATTCTTCAGGGTGAAAATCGAGGATATAAGTGTGAACTTATATCAGTTGATATCTCGGTGCATTTTTAAGCTAGCGCAAATCTGATAACACAGATCGACGCAGCTTAAAAATCCGCATCGAATGCACTATACTACATTGAGAAACGCTTAATACAAAAATTAGTTATGATCGTTTGAAAAATGATGCATTAGTGTATGTTGAGTTTCCATGTACACTCAACATTGCTTCCAAAAACATTTTGACAAAAATTTTTTCGAAAAATTTCAAAATAATTTAGCAAAAAGTAGATGTTTTTAGATTCCTTTTTTCAAGGCAAAGACGATGGACAATGTTATTCAACGAAAAAATTAATTCTTCAGGGTGAAAATCGAGGATATAAGTGTGAACTTATATCAGTTGATATCTCGGTGCATTTTTAAGCTAGCGCAAATCTGATAACACAGATCGACGCAGCTTAAAAATCCGCATCGAATGCACTATACTACATTGAGAAACGCTTAATACAAAAATTAGTTATGATCGTTTGAAAAATGATGCATTAGTGTATGTTGAGTTTCCATGTACACTCAACATTGCTTCCAAAAACATTTTGACAAAAATTTTTTCGAAAAATTTCAAAATAATTTAGCAAAAAGTAGATGTTTTTAGATTCCTTTTTTCAAGGCAAAGACGATGGACAACGTTATTCAACGAAAAAATTAATTCTTCAGGGTGAAAATCGAGGATATAAGTGTGAACTTATATCAGTTGCTATCTCGGTGCATTTTTAAGCTAGCGCAAATCTGATAACACAGATCGACGCAGCTTAAAAATCCGCATCGAATGCACTATACTACATTGAGAAACGCTTAATACAAAAATTAGTTATGATCGTTTGAAAAATGATGCATTAGTGTATGTTGAGTTTCCATGTACACTCAACATTGCTTCCAAAAACATTTTGACAAAAATTTTTTCGAAAAATTTCAAAATAAATTAGCAAAAAATAGATGTTTTTAGATTCCTTTTTTCAAGGCAAAGACGATGGACAATGTTATTCAACGAAAAAATTAATTCTTCAGGGTGAAAATCGAGGATATAAGTGTGAACTTATATCAGTTGATATCTCGGTGCATTTTTAAGCTAGCGCAAATCTGATAACACAGATCGACGCAGCTTAAAAATCCGCATCGAATGCACTATACTACATTGAGAAACGCTTAATACAAAAATTAGTTATGATCGTTTGAAAAATGATGCATTAGTGTATGTTGAGTTTCCATGTACACTCAACATTGCTTCCAAAAACATTTTGACAAAAATTTTTTCGAAAAATTTCAAAATAATTTAGCAAAAAGTAGATGTTTTTAGATTCCTTTTTTCAAGGCAAAGACGATGGACAATGTTATTCAACGAAAAAATTAATTCTTCAGGGTGAAAATCGAGGATATAAGTGTGAACTTATATCAGTTGATATCTCGGTGCATTTTTAAGCTAGCGCAAATCTGATAACACAGATCGACGCAGCTTAAAAATCCGCATCGAATGCACTATACTACATTGAGAAACGCTTAATACAAAAATTAGTTATGATCGTTTGAAAAATGATCCATTAGTGTATGTTGAGTTTCCATGTACACTCAACATTGCTTCCAAAAACATTTTGACAAAAATTTTTTCGAAAAATTTCAAAATAATTTAGCAAAAAGTAGATGTTTTTAGATTCCTTTTTTCAAGGCAAAGACGATGGACAATGTTATTCAACGAAAAAATTAATTCTTCAGGGTGAAAATCGAGGATATAAGTGTGAACTTATATCAGTTGATATCTCGGTGCATTTTTAAGCTAGCGCAAATCTGATAACACAGATCGACGCAGCTTAAAAATCCGCATCGAATGCACTATACTACATTGAGAAACGCTTAATACAAAAATTAGTTATGATCGTTTGAAAAATGATGCATTAGTGTATGTTGAGTTTCCATGTACACTCAACATTGCTTCCAAAAACATTTTGACAAAAATTTTTTCGAAAAATTTCAAAATAATTTAGCAAAAAGTAGATGTTTTTAGATTCCTTTTTTCAAGGCAAAGACGATGGACAATGTTATTCAACGAAAAAATTAATTCTTCAGGGTGAAAATCGAGGATATAAGTGTGAACTTATATCAGTTGATATCTCGGTGCATTTTTAAGCTAGCGCAAATCTGATAACACAGATCGACGCAGCTTAAAAATCCGCATCGAATGCACTATACTACATTGAGAAACGCTTAATACAAAAATTAGTTATGATCGTTTGAAAAATGATGCATTAGTGTATGTTGAGTTTCCATGTACACTCAACATTGCTTCCAAAAACATTTTGACAAAAATTTTTTCGAAAAATTTCAAAATAATTTAGCAAAAAGTAGATGTTTTTAGATTCCATTTTTCAAGGCAAAGACGATGGACAATGTTATTCAACGAAAAAATTAATTCTTCAGGGTAAAATCGAGGATATAAGTGTGAACTTATATCAGTTGATATCTCGGTGCATTTTTAAGCTAGCGCAAATCTGATAAAACAGATCGACGCAGCTTAAAAATCCGCATCGAATGCACTATACTACATTGAGAAACGCTTAATACAAAAATTAGTTATGATCGTTTGAAAAATGATGCATTAGTGTATGTTGAGTTTCCATGTACACTCAACATTGCTTCCAAAAACATTTTGACAAAAATTTTTTCGAAAAATTTCAAAATAATTTAGCAAAAAGTAGATGTTTTTAGATTCCTTTTTTCAAGGCAAAGACGATGGACAACGTTAATCAACGAAAAAATTAATTCTTCAGGGTGAAAATCGAGGATATAAGTGTGAACTTATATCAGTTGCTATCTCGGTGCATTTTTAAGCTAGCGCAAATCTGATAACACAGATCGACGCAGCTTAAAAATCCGCATCGAATGCACTATACTACATTGAGAAACGCTTAATACAAAAATTAGTTATGATCGTTTGAAAAATGATGCATTAGTGTATGTTGAGTTTCCATGTACACTCAACATTGCTTCCAAAAACATTTTGACAAAAATTTTTTCGAAAAATTTCAAAATAATTTAGCAAAAAGTAGATGTTTTTAGATTCCTTTTTTCAAGGCAAAGACGATGGACAACGTTATTCAACGAAAAAATTAATTCTTCAGGGTGAAAATCGAGGATATAAGTGTGAACTTATATCAGTTGCTATCTCGGTGCATTTTTAAGCTAGCGCAAATCTGATAACACAGATCGACGCAGCTTAAAAATCCGCATCGAATGCACTATACTACATTGAGAAACGCTTAATACAAAAATTAGTTATGATCGTTTGAAAAATGATGCATTAGTGTATGTTGAGTTTCCATGTACACTCAACATTGCTTCCAAAAACATTTTGACAAAAATTTTTTCGAAAAATTTCAAAATAAATTAGCAAAAAATAGATGTTTTTAGATTCCTTTTTTCAAGGCAAAGACGATGGACAATGTTATTCAACGAAAAAATTAATTCTTCAGGGTGAAAATCGAGGATATAAGTGTGAACTTATATCAGTTGATATCTCGGTGCATTTTTAAGCTAGCGCAAATCTGATAACACAGATCGACGCAGCTTAAAAATCCGCATCGAATGCACTATACTACATTGAGAAACGCTTAATACAAAAATTAGTTATGATCGTTTGAAAAATGATCCATTAGTGTATGTTGAGTTTCCATGTACACTCAACATTGCTTCCAAAAACATTTTGACAAAAATTTTTTCGAAAAATTTCAAAATAATTTAGCAAAAAGTAGATGTTTTTAGATTCCTTTTTTCAAGGCAAAGACGATGGACAATGTTATTCAACGAAAAAATTAATTCTTCAGGGTGAAAATCGAGGATATAAGTGTGAACTTATATCAGTTGATATCTCGGTGCATTTTTAAGCTAGCGCAAATCTGATAACACAGATCGACGCAGCTTAAAAATCCGCATCGAATGCACTATACTACATTGAGAAACGCTTAATACAAAAATTAGTTATGATCGTTTGAAAAATGATGCATTAGTGTATGTTGAGTTTCCATGTACACTCAACATTGCTTCCAAAAACATTTTGACAAAAATTTTTTCGAAAAATTTCAAAATAATTTAGCAAAAAGTAGATGTTTTTAGATTCCTTTTTTCAAGGCAAAGACGATGAACAATGTTATTCAACGAAAAAATTAATTCTTCAGGGTGAAAATCGAGGATATAAGTGTGAACTTATATCAGTTGCTATCTCGGTGCATTTTTAAGCTAGCGCAAATCTGATAACACAGATCGACGCAGCTTAAAAATCCGCATCGAATGCACTATACTACATTGAGAAACGCTTAATACAAAAATTAGTTATGATCGTTTGAAAAATGATGCATTAGTGTATGTTGAGTTTCCATGTACACTCAACATTGCTTCCAAAAACATTTTGACAAAAATTTTTTCGAAAAATTTCAAAATAAATTAGCAAAAAATAGATGTTTTTGGATTCCTTTTTTCAAGGCAAAGACGATGGACAATGTTATTCAACGAAAAAATTAATTCTTCAGGGTGAAAATCGAGGATATAAGTGTGAACTTATATCAGTTGATATCTCGGTGCATTTTTAAGCTAGCGCAAATCTGATAACACAGATCGACGCAGCTTAAAAATCCGCATCGAATGCACTATACTACATTGAGAAACGCTTAATACAAAAATTAGTTATGATCGTTTGAAAAATGATGCATTAGTGTATGTTGAGTTTCCATGTACACTCAACATTGCTTCCAAAAACATTTTGACAAAAATTTTTTCGAAAAATTTCAAAATAAATTAGCAAAAAATAGATGTTTTTGGATTCCTTTTTTCAAGGCAAAGACGATGGACAATGTTATTCAACGAAAAAATTAATTCTTCAGGGTGAAAATCGAGGATATAAGTGTGAACTTATATCAGTTGATATCTCGGTGCATTTTTAAGCTAGCGCAAATCTGATAACACAGATCGACGCAGCTTAAAAATCCGCATCGAATGCACTATACTACATTGAGAAACGCTTAATACAAAAATTAGTTATGATCGTTTGAAAAATGATCCATTAGTGTATGTTGAGTTTCCATGTACACTCAACATTGCTTCCAAAAACATTTTGACAAAACTTTTTTCGAAAAATTTCAAGATAATTTAGCAAAAAGTAGATGTTTTTAGATTCCTTTTTTCAAGGCAAAGACGATGGACAATGTTATTCAACGAAAAAATTAATTCTTCAGGGTGAAAATCGAGGATATAAGTGTGAACTTATATCAGTTGATATCTCGGTGCATTTTTAAGCTAGCGCAAATCTGATAACACAGATCGACGCAGCTTAAGAATCCGCATCGAATGCACTATACTACATTGAGAAACGCTTAATACAAAAATTAGTTATGATCGTTTGAAAAATGATCCATTAGTGTATGTTGAGTTTCCATGTACACTCAACATTGCTTCCAAAAACATTTTGACAAAACTTTTTTCGAAAAATTTCAAAATAATTTAGCAAAAAGTAGATGTTTTTAGATTCCTTTTTTCAAGGCAAAGACGATGGACAATGTTATTCAACGAAAAAATTAATTCTTCAGGGTGAAAATCGAGGATATAAGTGTGAACTTATATCAGTTGATATCTCGGTGCATTTTTAAGCTAGCGCAAATCTGATAACACAGATCGACGCAGCTTAAAAATCCGCATCGAATGCACTATACTACATTGAGAAACGCTTAACACAAAAATTAGTTATGATCGTTTGAAAAATGATGCATTAGTGTATGTTGAGTTTCCATGTACACTCAACATTGCTTCCAAAAACATTTTGACAAAAATTTTTTCGAAAAATTTCAAAATAAATTAGCAAAAAATAGATGTTTTTAGATTCCTTTTTTCAAGGCAAAGACGATGGACAATGTTATTCAACGAAAAAATTAATTCTTCAGGGTGAAAATCGAGGATATAAGTGTGAACTTATATCAGTTGATATCTCGGTGCATTTTTAAGCTAGCGCAAATCTGATAACACAGATCGACGCAGCTTAAAAATCCGCATTGAATGCACTATACTACATTGAGAAACGCTTAATACAAAAATTAGTTATGATCGTTTGAAAAATGATCCATTAGTGTATGTTGAGTTTCCATGTACACTCAACATTGCTTCCAAAAACATTTTGACAAAACTTTTTTCGAAAAATTTCAAGATAATTTAGCAAAAAGTAGATGTTTTTAGATTCCTTTTTTCAAGGCAAAGACGATGGACAATGTTATTCAACGAAAAAATTAATTCTTCAGGGTGAAAATCGAGGATATAAGTGTGAACTTATATCAGTTGATATCTCGGTGCATTTTTAAGCTAGCGCAAATCTGATAACACAGATCGACGCAGCTTAAGAATCCGCATCGAATGCACTATACTACATTGAGAAACGCTTAATACAAAAATTAGTTATGATCGTTTGAAAAATGATGCATTAGTGTATGTTGAGTTTCCATGTACACTCAACATTGCTTCCAAAAACATTTTGACAAAAATTTTTTCGAAAAATTTCAAAATAAATTAGCAAAAAATAGATGTTTTTAGATTCCTTTTTTCAAGGCAAAGACGATGGACAATGTTATTCAACGAAAAAATTAATTCTTCAGGGTGAAAATCGAGGATATAAGTGTGAACTTATATCAGTTGATATCTCGGTGCATTTTTAAGCTAGCGCAAATCTGATAACACAGATCGACGCAGCTTAAAAATCCGCATCGAATGCACTATACTACATTGAGAAACGCTTAATACAAAAATTAGTTATGATCGTTTGAAAAATGATGCATTAGTGTATGTTGAGTTTCCATGTACACTCAACATTGCTTCCAAAAACATTTTGACAAAAATTTTTTCGAAAAATTTCAAAATAAATTAGCAAAAAATAGATGTTTTTAGATTCCTTTTTTCAAGGCGAAGACGATGGACAATGTTATTCAACGAAAAAATTAATTCTTCAGGGTGAAAATCGAGGATATAAGTGTGAACTTATATCAGTTGATATCTCGGTGCATTTTTAAGCTAGCGCAAATCTGATAACACAGATCGACGCAGCTTAAGAATCCGCATCGAATGCACTATACTACATTGAGAAACGCTTAATACAAAAATTAGTTATGATCGTTTGAAAAATGATCCATTAGTGTATGTTGAGTTTCCATGTACACTCAACATTGCTTCCAAAAACATTTTGACAAAACTTTTTTCGAAAAATTTCAAAATAATTTAGCAAAAAGTAGATGTTTTTAGATTCCTTTTTCCAAGGCAAAGACGATGGACAATGTTATTCAACGAAAAAATTAATTCTTCAGGGTGAAAATCGAGGATATAAGTGTGAACTTATATCAGTTGATATCTCGGTGCATTTTTAAGCTAGCGCAAATCTGATAACACAGATCGACGCAGCTTAAAAATCCGCATCGAATGCACTATACTACATTGAGAAACGCTTAATACAAAAATTAGTTATGATCGTTTGAAAAATGATGCATTAGTGTATGTTGAGTTTCCATGTACACTCAACATTGCTTCCAAAAACATTTTGACAAAAATTTTTTCGAAAAATTTCAAAATAAATTAGCAAAAAATAGATGTTTTTAGATTCCTTTTTTCAAGGCAAAGACGATGGACAATGTTATTCAACGAAAAAATTAATTCTTCAGGGTGAAAATCGAGGATATAAGTGTGAACTTATATCAGTTGATATCTCGGTGCATTTTTAAGCTAGCGCAAATCTGATAACACAGATCGACGCAGCTTAAGAATCCGCATCGAATGCACTATACTACATTGAGAAACGCTTAATACAAAAATTAGTTATGATCGTTTGAAAAATGATGCATTAGTGTATGTTGAGTTTCCATGTACACTCAACATTGCTTCCAAAAACATTTTGACAAAACTTTTTTCGAAAAATTTCAAAATAATTTAGCAAAAAGTAGATGTTTTTAGATTCCTTTTTTCAAGGCAAAGACGATGGACAATGTTATTCAACGAAAAAATTAATTCTTCAGGGTGAAAATCGAGGATATAAGTGTGAACTTATATCAGTTGATATCTCGGTGCATTTTTAAGCTAGCGCAAATCTGATAACACAGATCGACGCAGCTTAAAAATCCGCATCGAATGCACTATACTACATTGAGAAACGCTTAATACAAAAATTAGTTATGATCGTTTGAAAAATGATGCATTAGTGTATGTTGAGTTTCCATGTACACTCAACATTGCTTCCAAAAACATTTTGACAAAAATTTTTTCGAAAAATTTCAAAATAAATTAGCAAAAAACAGATGTTTTTGGATTCCTTTTTTCAAGGCAAAGACGATGGACAATGTTATTCAACGAAAAAATTAATTCTTCAGGGTGAAAATCGAGGATATAAGTGTGAACTTATATCAGTTGATATCTCGGTGCATTTTTAAGCTAGCGCAAATCTGATAACACAGATCGACGCAGCTTAAAAATCCGCATTGAATGCACTATACTACATTGAGAAACGCTTAATACAAAAATTAGTTATGATCGTTTGAAAAATGATGCATTAGTGTATGTTGAGTTTCCATGTACACTCAACATTGCTTCCAAAAACATTTTGACAAAAATTTTTTCGAAAAATTTCAAAATAAATTAGCAAAAAATAGATGTTTTTAGATTCCTTTTTTCAAGGCAAAGACGATGGACAATGTTATTCAACGAAAAAATTAATTCTTCAGGGTGAAAATCGAGGATATAAGTGTGAACTTATATCAGTTGATATCTCGGTGCATTTTTAAGCTAGCGCAAATCTGATAACACAGATCGACGCAGCTTAAAAATCCGCATCGAATGCACTATACTACATTGAGAAACGCTTAATACAAAAATTAGTTATGATCGTTTGAAAAATGATGCATTAGTGTATGTTGAGTTTCCATGTACACTCAACATTGCTTCCAAAAACATTTTGACAAAAATTTTTTCAAAAAATTTCAAAATAAATTAGCAAAAAATAGATGTTTTCAGATTCCTTTTTTCAAGGCGAAGACGATGGACAATGTTATTCAACGAAAAAATTAATTCTTCAGGGTGAAAATCGAGGATATAAGTGTGAACTTATATCAGTTGATATCTCGGTGCATTTTTAAGCTAGCGCAAATCTGATAACACAGATCGACGCAGCTTAAGAATCCGCATCGAATGCACTATACTACATTGAGAAACGCTTAATACAAAAATTAGTTATGATCGTTTGAAAAATGATCCATTAGTGTATGTTGAGTTTCCATGTACACTCAACATTGCTTCCAAAAACATTTTGACAAAACTTTTTTCGAAAAATTTCAAAATAATTTAGCAAAAAGTAGATGTTTTTAGATTCCTTTTTCCAAGGCAAAGACGATGGACAATGTTATTCAACGAAAAAATTAATTCTTCAGGGTGAAAATCGAGGATATAAGTGTGAACTTATATCAGTTGATATCTCGGTGCATTTTTAAGCTAGCGCAAATCTGATAACACAGATCGACGCAGCTTAAAAATCCGCATCGAATGCACTATACTACATTGAGAAACGCTTAATACAAAAATTAGTTATGATCGTTTGAAAAATGATGCATTAGTGTATGTTGAGTTTCCATGTACACTCAACATTGCTTCCAAAAACATTTTGACAAAAATTTTTTCGAAAAATTTCAAAATAAATTAGCAAAAAATAGATGTTTTTAGATTCCTTTTTTCAAGGCAAAGACGATGGACAATGTTATTCAACGAAAAAATTAATTCTTCAGGGTGAAAATCGAGGATATAAGTGTGAACTTATATCAGTTGATATCTCGGTGCATTTTTAAGCTAGCGCAAATCTGATAACACAGATCGACGCAGCTTAAAAATCCGCATCGAATGCACTATACTACATTGAGAAACGCTTAATACAAAAATTAGTTATGATCGTTTGAAAAATGATGCATTAGTGTATGTTGAGTTTCCATGTACACTCAACATTGCTTCCAAAAACATTTTGACAAAAATTTTTTCGAAAAATTTCAAAATAATTTAGCAAAAAGTAGATGTTTTTAGATTCCTTTTTTCAAGGCAAAGACGATGGACAATGTTATTCAACGAAAAAATTAATTCTTCAGGGTGAAAATCGAGGATATAAGTGTGAACTTATATCAGTTGCTATCTCGGTGCATTTTTAAGCTAGCGCAAATCTGATAACACAGATCGACGCAGCTTAAGAATCCGCATCGAATGCACTATACTACATTGAGAAACGCTTAATACAAAAATTAGTTATGATCGTTTGAAAAATGATCCATTAGTGTATGTTGAGTTTCCATGTACACTCAACATTGCTTCCAAAAACATTTTGACAAAACTTTTTTCGAAAAATTTCAAAATAATTTAGCAAAAAGTAGATGTTTTTAGATTCCTTTTTCCAAGGCAAAGACGATGGACAATGTTATTCAACGAAAAAATTAATTCTTCAGGGTGAAAATCGAGGATATAAGTGTGAACTTATATCAGTTGATATCTCGGTGCATTTTTAAGCTAGCGCAAATCTGATAACACAGATCGACGCAGCTTAAAAATCCGCATCGAATGCACTATACTACATTGAGAAACGCTTAATACAAAAATTAGTTATGATCGTTTGAAAAATGATGCATTAGTGTATGTTGAGTTTCCATGTACACTCAACATTGCTTCCAAAAACATTTTGACAAAAATTTTTTCGAAAAATTTCAAAATAAATTAGCAAAAAATAGATGTTTTTAGATTCCTTTTTTCAAGGCAAAGACGATGGACAATGTTATTCAACGAAAAAATTAATTCTTCAGGGTGAAAATCGAGGATATAAGTGTGAACTTATATCAGTTGATATCTCGGTGCATTTTTAAGCTAGCGCAAATCTGATAACACAGATCGACGCAGCTTAAAAATCCGCATCGAATGCACTATACTACATTGAGAAACGCTTAATACAAAAATTAGTTATGATCGTTTGAAAAATGATGCATTAGTGTATGTTGAGTTTCCATGTACACTCAACATTGCTTCCAAAAACATTTTGACAAAAATTTTTTCGAAAAATTTCAAAATAATTTAGCAAAAAGTAGATGTTTTTAGATTCCTTTTTTCAAGGCAAAGACGATGGACAATGTTATTCAACGAAAAAATTAATTCTTCAGGGTGAAAATCGAGGATATAAGTGTGAACTTATATCAGTTGCTATCTCGGTGCATTTTTAAGCTAGCGCAAATCTGATAACACAGATCGACGCAGCTTAAAAATCCGCATCGAATGCACTATACTACATTGAGAAACGCTTAATACAAAAATTAGTTATGATCGTTTGAAAAATGATGCATTAGTGTATGTTGAGTTTCCATGTACACTCAACATTGCTTCCAAAAACATTTTGACAAAAATTTTTTCGAAATATTTCAAAATAAATTAGCAAAAAATAGATGTTTTTAGATTCCTTTTTTCAAGGCAAAGACGATGGACAATGTTATTCAACGAAAAAATTAATTCTTCAGGGTGAAAATCGAGGATATAAGTGTGAACTTATATCAGTTGATATCTCGGTGCATTTTTAGCTAGCGCAAATCTGATAACACAGATCGACGCAGCTTAAAAATCCGCATCGAATGCACTATACTACATTGAGAAACGCTTAATACAAAAATTAGTTATGATCGTTTGAAAAATGATGCATTAGTGTATGTTGAGTTTCCATGTACACTCAACATTGCTTCCAAAAACATTTTGACAAAAATTTTTTCGAAAAATTTCAAAATAAATTAGCAAAAAATAGATGTTTTTGGATTCCTTTTTTCAAGGCAAAGACGATGGACAATGTTATTCAACGAAAAAATAAATTCTTCAGGGTGAAAATCGAGGATATAAGTGTGAACTTATATCAGTTGATATCTCGGTGCATTTTTAAGCTAGCGCAAATCTGATAACACAGATCGACGCAGCTTAAAAATCCGCATCGAATGCACTATACTACATTGAGAAACGCTTAATACAAAAATTAGTTATGATCGTTTGAAAAATGATCCATTAGTGTATGTTGAGTTTCCATGTACACTCAACATTGCTTCCAAAAACATTTTGACAAAACTTTTTTCGAAAAATTTCAAGATAATTTAGCAAAAAGTAGATGTTTTTAGATTCCTTTTTTCAAGGCAAAGACGATGGACAATGTTATTCAACGAAAAAATTAATTCTTCAGGGTGAAAATCGAGGATATAAGTGTGAACTTATATCAGTTGATATCTCGGTGCATTTTTAAGCTAGCGCAAATCTGATTACACAGATCGACGCAGCTTAAAAATTTGCATTGAATGCACTATACTACATTGAGAAACGCTTAATACAAAAATTAGTTATGATCGTTTGAAAAATGATCCATTAGTGTATGTTGAGTTTCCATGTACACTGAACATTGCTTCCAAAAACATTTTGACAAAACTTTTTTCGAAAAATTTCAAGATAATTTAGCAAAAAGTAGATGTTTTTAGATTCCTTTTTTCAAGGCAAAGACGATGGACAATGTTATTCAACGAAAAAATTAATTCTTCAGGGTGAAAATCGAGGATATAAGTGTGAACTTATATCAGTTGATATCTCGGTGCATTTTTAAGCTAGCGCAAATCTGATAACACAGATCGACGCAGCTTAAAAATCCGCATCGAATGCACTATACTACATTGAGAAACGCTTAATACAAAAATTAGTTATGATCGTTTGAAAAATGATGCATTAGTGTATGTTGAGTTTCCATGTACACTCAACATTGCTTCCAAAAACATTTTGACAAAAATTTTTTCGAAAAATTTCAAAATAAATTAGCAAAAAATAGATGTTTTTAGATTCCTTTTTTCAAGGCAAAGACGATGGACAATGTTATTCAACGAAAAAATTAATTCTTCAGGGTGAAAATCGAGGATATAAGTGTGAACTTATATCAGTTGATATCTCGGTGCATTTTTAAGCTAGCGCAAATCTGATAACACAGATCGACGCAGCTTAAAAATCCGCATCGAATGCACTATACTACATTGGGAAACGCTTAATACAAAAATTAGTTATGATCGTTTGAAAAATGATGCATTAGTGTATGTTGAGTTTCCATGTACACTCAACATTGCTTCCAAAAACATTTTGACAAAAATTTTTTCGAAAAATTTCAAAATAAATTAGCAAAAAACAGATGTTTTTGGATTCCTTTTTTCAAGGCAAAGACGATGGACAATGTTATTCAACGAAAAAATTAATTCTTCAGGGTGAAAATCGAGGATATAAGTGTGAACTTATATCAGTTGATATCTCGGTGCATTTTTAAGCTAGCGCAAATCTGATAACACAGATCGACGCAGCTTAAAAATCCGCATCGAATGCACTATACTACATTGAGAAACGCTTAATACAAAAATTAGTTATGATCGTTTGAAAAATGATCCATTAGTGTATGTTGAGTTTCCATGTACACTCAACATTGCTTCCAAAAACATTTTGACAAAACTTTTTTCGAAAAATTTCAAGATAATTTAGCAAAAAATAGATGTTTTTAGATTCCTTTTTTCAAGGCAAAGACGATGGACAATGTTATTCAACGAAAAAATTAATTCTTCAGGGTGAAAATCGAGGATATAAGTGTGAACTTATATCAGTTGATATCTCGGTGCATTTTTAAGCTAGCGCAAATCTGATAACACAGATCGACGCAGCTTAAAAATCCGCATCGAATGCACTATACTACATTGAGAAACGCTTAATACAAAAATTAGTTATGATCGTTTGAAAAATGATGCATTAGTGTATGTTGAGTTTCCATGTACACTCAACATTGCTTCCAAAAACATTTTGACAAAAATTTTTTCGAAAAATTTCAAAATAAATTAGCAAAAAATAGATGTTTTTAGATTCCTTTTTTCAAGGCGAAGACGATGGACAATGTTATTCAACGAAAAAATTAATTCTTCAGGGTGAAAATCGAGGATATAAGTGTGAACTTATATCAGTTGATATCTCGGTGCATTTTTAAGCTAGCGCAAATCTGATAACACAGATCGACGCAGCTTAAGAATCCGCATCGAATGCACTATACTACATTGAGAAACGCTTAATACAAAAATTAGTTATGATCGTTTGAAAAATGATGCATTAGTGTATGTTGAGTTTCCATGTACACTCAACATTGCTTCCAAAAACATTTTGACAAAAATTTTTTCGAAAAATTTCAAAATAAATTAGCAAAAAATAGATGTTTTTAGATTCCTTTTTTCAAGGCGAAGACGATGGACAATGTTATTCAACGAAAAAATTAATTCTTCAGGGTGAAAATCGAGGATATAAGTGTGAACTTATATCAGTTGATATCTCGGTGCATTTTTAAGCTAGCGCAAATCTGATAACACAGATCGACGCAGCTTAAGAATCCGCATCGAATGCACTATACTACATTGAGAAACGCTTAATACAAAAATTAGTTATGATCGTTTGAAAAATGATCCATTAGTGTATGTTGAGTTTCCATGTACACTCAACATTGCTTCCAAAAACATTTTGACAAAACTTTTTTCGAAAAATTTCAAAATAATTTAGCAAAAAGTAGATGTTTTTAGATTCCTTTTTTCAAGGCAAAGACGATGGACAATGTTATTCAACGAAAAAATTAATTCTTCAGGGTGAAAATCGAGGATATAAGTGTGAACTTATATCAGTTGATATCTCGGTGCATTTTTAAGCTAGCGCAAATCTGATAACACAGATCGACGCAGCTTAAAAATCCGCATCGAATGCACTATACTACATTGAGAAACGCTTAATACAAAAATTAGTTATGATCGTTTGAAAAATGATCCATTAGTGTATGTTGAGTTTCCATGTACACTCAACATTGCTTCCAAAAACATTTTGACAAAACTTTTTTCGAAAAATTTCAAGATAATTTAGCAAAAAGTAGATGTTTTTAGATTCCTTTTTTCAAGGCAAAGACGATGGACAATGTTATTCAACGAAAAAATTAATTCTTCAGGGTGAAAATCGAGGATATAAGTGTGAACTTATATCAGTTGATATCTCGGTGCATTTTTAAGCTAGCGCAAATCTGATAACACAGATCGACGCAGCTTAAAAATTTGCATTGAATGCACTATACTACATTGAGAAACGCTTAATACAAAAATTAGTTATGATCGTTTGAAAAATGATCCATTAGTGTATGTTGAGTTTCCATGTACACTCAACATTGCTTCCAAAAACATTTTGACAAAACTTTTTTCGAAAAATTTCAAGATAATTTAGCAAAAAATAGATGTTTTTAGATTCCTTTTTTCAAGGCAAAGACGATGGACAATGTTATTCAACGAAAAAATTAATTCTTCAGGGTGAAAATCGAGGATATAAGTGTGAACTTATATCAGTTGATATCTCGGTGCATTTTTAAGCTAGCGCAAATCTGATAACACAGATCGACGCAGCTTAAAAATCCGCATCGAATGCACTATACTACATTGAGAAACGCTTAATACAAAAATTAGTTATGATCGTTTGAAAAATGATGCATTAGTGTATGTTGAGTTTCCATGTACACTCAACATTGCTTCCAAAAACATTTTGACAAAAATTTTTTCGAAAAATTTCAAAATAAATTAGCAAAAAATAGATGTTTTTAGATTCCTTTTTTCAAGGCGAAGACGATGGACAATGTTATTCAACGAAAAAATTAATTCTTCAGGGTGAAAATCGAGGATATAAGTGTGAACTTATATCAGTTGATATCTCGGTGCATTTTTAAGCTAGCGCAAATCTGATAACACAGATCGACGCAGCTTAAGAATCCGCATCGAATGCACTATACTACATTGAGAAACGCTTAATACAAAAATTAGTTATGATTGTTTGAAAAATGATCCATTAGTGTATGTTGAGTTTCCATGTACACTCAACATTGCTTCCAAAAACATTTTGACAAAAATTTTTTCGAAAAATTTCAAAATAAATTAGCAAAAAATAGATGTTTTTAGATTCCTTTTTTCAAGGCGAAGACGATGGACAATGTTATTCAACGAAAAAATTAATTCTTCAGGGTGAAAATCGAGGATATAAGTGTGAACTTATATCAGTTGATATCTCGGTGCATTTTTAAGCTAGCGCAAATCTGATAACACAGATCGACGCAGCTTAAAAATCCGCATCGAATGCACTATACTACATTGAGAAACGCTTAATACAAAAGTTAGTTATGATCGTTTGAAAAATGATGCATTAGTGTATGTTGAGTTTCCATGTACACTCAACATTGCTTCCAAAAACATTTTGACAAAAATTTTTTCGAAAAATTTCAAAATAAATTAGCAAAAAGTAGATGTTTTTAGATTCCTTTTTTTCAAGGCAAAGACGATGGACAATGTTATTCAACGAAAAAATTAATTCTTCAGGGTGAAAATCGAGGATATAAGTGTGAACTTATATCAGTTGATATCTCGGTGCATTTTTAAGCTAGCGCAAATCTGATAACACAGATCGACGCAGCTTAAGAATCCGCATCGAATGCACTATACTACATTGAGAAACGCTTAATACAAAAATTAGTTATGATCGTTTGAAAAATGATCCATTAGTGTATGTTGAGTTTCCATGTACACTCAACATTGCTTCCAAAAACATTTTGACAAAACTTTTTTCGAAAAATTTCAAAATAATTTAGCAAAAAGTAGATGTTTTTAGATTCCTTTTTTCAAGGCAAAGACGATGGACAATGTTATTCAACGAAAAAATTAATTCTTCAGGGTGAAAATCGAGGATATAAGTGTGAACTTATATCAGTTGATATCTCGGTGCATTTTTAAGCTAGCGCAAATCTGATAACACAGATCGACGCAGCTTAAAAATCCGCATCGAATGCACTATACTACATTGAGAAACGCTTAATACAAAAATTAGTTATGATCGTTTGAAAAATGATGCATTAGTGTATGTTGAGTTTCCATGTACACTCAACATTGCTTCCAAAAACATTTTGACAAAAATTTTTTCGAAAAATTTCAAAATAAATTAGCAAAAAATAGATGTTTTTAGATTCCTTTTTTCAAGGCGAAGACGATGGACAATGTTATTCAACGAAAAAATTAATTCTTCAGGGTGAAAATCGAGGATATAAGTGTGAACTTATATCAGTTGATATCTCGGTGCATTTTTAAGCTAGCGCAAATCTGATAACACAGATCGACGCAGCTTAAGAATCCGCATCGAATGCACTATACTACATTGAGAAACGCTTAATACAAAAATTAGTTATGATCGTTTGAAAAATGATGCATTAGTGTATGTTGAGTTTCCATGTACACTCAACATTGCTTCCAAAAACATTTTGACAAAAATTTTTTCGAAAAATTTCAAAATAAATTAGCAAAAAACAGATGTTTTTGGATTCCTTTTTTCAAGGCAAAGACGATGGACAATGTTATTCAACGAAAAAATTAATTCTTCAGGGTGAAAATCGAGGATATAAGTGTGAACTTATATCAGTTGATATCTCGGTGCATTTTTAAGCTAGCGCAAATCTGATAACACAGATCGACGCAGCTTAAAAATTTGCATTGAATGCACTATACTACATTGAGAAACGCTTAATACAAAAATTAGTTATGATCGTTTGAAAAATGATCCATTAGTGTATGTTGAGTTTCCATGTACACTCAACATTGCTTCCAAAAACATTTTGACAAAACTTTTTTCGAAAAATTTCAAAATAATTTAGCAAAAAGTAGATGTTTTTAGATTCCTTTTTTCAAGGCAAAGACGATGGACAATGTTATTCAACGAAAAAATTAATTCTTCAGGGTGAAAATCGAGGATATAAGTGTGAACTTATATCAGTTGATATCTCGGTGCATTTTTAAGCTAGCGCAAATCTGATAACACAGATCGACGCAGCTTAAAAATCCGCATCGAATGCACTATACTACATTAAGAAACGCTTAATACAAAAATTAGTTATGATCGTTTGAAAAATGATCCATTAGTGTATGTTGAGTTTCCATGTACACTCAACATTGCTTCCAAAAACATTTTGACAAAACTTTTTTCGAAAAATTTCAAAATAATTTAGCAAAAAGTAGATGTTTTTAGATTCCTTTTTTCAAGGCAAAGACGATGGACAATGTTATTCAACGAAAAAATTAATTCTTCAGGGTGAAAATCGAGGATATAAGTGTGAACTTATATCAGTTGATATCTCGGTGCATTTTTAAGCTAGCGCAAATCTGATAACACAGATCGACGCAGCTTAAAAATTTGCATTGAATGCACTATACTACATTGAGAAACGCTTAATACAAAAATTAGTTATGATCGTTTGAAAAATGATCCATTAGTGTATGTTGAGTTTCCATGTACACTCAACATTGCTTCCAAAAACATTTTGACAAAACTTTTTTCGAAAAATTTCAAGATAATTTAGCAAAAAATAGATGTTTTTAGATTCCTTTTTTCAAGGCAAAGACGATGGACAATGTTATTCAACGAAAAAATTAATTCTTCAGGGTGAAAATCGAGGATATAAGTGTGAACTTATATCAGTTGATATCTCGGTGCATTTTTAAGCTAGCGCAAATCTGATAACACAGATCGACGCAGCTTAAAAATCCGCATCGAATGCACTATACTACATTGAGAAACGCTTAATACAAAAATTAGTTATGATCGTTTGAAAAATGATGCATTAGTGTATGTTGAGTTTCCATGTACACTCAACATTGCTTCCAAAAACATTTTGACAAAAATTTTTTCGAAAAATTTCAAAATAAATTAGCAAAAAATAGATGTTTTTAGATTCCTTTTTTCAAGGCGAAGACGATGGACAATGTTATTCAACGAAAAAATTAATTCTTCAGGGTGAAAATCGAGGATATAAGTGTGAACTTATATCAGTTGATATCTCGGTGCATTTTTAAGCTAGCGCAAATCTGATAACACAGATCGACGCAGCTTAAGAATCCGCATCGAATGCACTATACTACATTGAGAAACGCTTAATACAAAAATTAGTTATGATCGTTTGAAAAATGATCCATTAGTGTATGTTGAGTTTCCATGTACACTCAACATTGCTTCCAAAAACATTTTGACAAAACTTTTTTCGAAAAATTTCAAAATAATTTAGCAAAAAGTAGATGTTTTTAGATTCCTTTTTTCAAGGCAAAGACGATGGACAATGTTATTCAACGAAAAAATTAATTCTTCAGGGTGAAAATCGAGGATATAAGTGTGAACTTATATCAGTTGATATCTCGGTGCATTTTTAAGCTAGCGCAAATCTGATAACACAGATCGACGCAGCTTAAAAATCCGCATCGAATGCACTATACTACATTAAGAAACGCTTAATACAAAAATTAGTTATGATCGTTTGAAAAATGATCCATTAGTGTATGTTGAGTTTCCATGTACACTCAACATTGCTTCCAAAAACATTTTGACAAAACTTTTTTCGAAAAATTTCAAAATAATTTAGCAAAAAGTAGATGTTTTTAGATTCCTTTTTTCAAGGCAAAGACGATGGACAATGTTATTCAACGAAAAAATTAATTCTTCAGGGTGAAAATCGAGGATATAAGTGTGAACTTATATCAGTTGATATCTCGGTGCATTTTTAAGCTAGCGCAAATCTGATAACACAGATCGACGCAGCTTAAAAATTTGCATTGAATGCACTATACTACATTGAGAAACGCTTAATACAAAAATTAGTTATGATCGTTTGAAAAATGATCCATTAGTGTATGTTGAGTTTCCATGTACACTCAACATTGCTTCCAAAAACATTTTGACAAAACTTTTTTCGAAAAATTTCAAAATAATTTAGCAAAAAGTAGATGTTTTTAGATTCCTTTTTTCAAGGCAAAGACGATGGACAATGTTATTCAACGAAAAAATTAATTCTTCAGGGTGAAAATCGAGGATATAAGTGTGAACTTATATCAGTTGATATCTCGGTGCATTTTTAAGCTAGCGCAAATCTGATAACACAGATCGACGCAGCTTAAAAATCCGCATCGAATGCACTATACTACATTAAGAAACGCTTAATACAAAAATTAGTTATGATCGTTTGAAAAATGATCCATTAGTGTATGTTGAGTTTCCATGTACACTCAACATTGCTTCCAAAAACATTTTGACAAAACTTTTTTCGAAAAATTTCAAAATAATTTAGCAAAAAGTAGATGTTTTTAGATTCCTTTTTTCAAGGCAAAGACGATGGACAATGTTATTCAACGAAAAAATTAATTCTTCAGGGTGAAAATCGAGGATATAAGTGTGAACTTATATCAGTTGATATCTCGGTGCATTTTTAAGCTAGCGCAAATCTGATAACACAGATCGACGCAGCTTAAAAATTTGCATTGAATGCACTATACTACATTGAGAAACGCTTAATACAAAAATTAGTTATGATCGTTTGAAAAATGATCCATTAGTGTATGTTGAGTTTCCATGTACACTCAACATTGCTTCCAAAAACATTTTGACAAAACTTTTTTCGAAAAATTTCAAGATAATTTAGCAAAAAATAGATGTTTTTAGATTCCTTTTTTCAAGGCAAAGACGATGGACAATGTTATTCAACGAAAAAATTAATTCTTCAGGGTGAAAATCGAGGATATAAGTGTGAACTTATATCAGTTGATATCTCGGTGCATTTTTAAGCTAGCGCAAATCTTATAACACAGATCGACGCAGCTTAAAAATCCGCATCGAATGCACTATACTACATTGAGAAACGCTTAATACAAAAATTAGTTATGATCGTTTGAAAAATGATGCATTAGTGTATGTTGAGTTTCCATGTACACTCAACATTGCTTCCAAAAACATTTTGACAAAAATTTTTTCGAAAAATTTCAAAATAAATTAGCAAAAAATAGATGTTTTTAGATTCCTTTTTTCAAGGCGAAGACGATGGACAATGTTATTCAACGAAAAAATTAATTCTTCAGGGTGAAAATCGAGGATATAAGTGTGAACTTATATCAGTTGATATCTCGGTGCATTTTTAAGCTAGCGCAAATCTGATAACACAGATCGACGCAGCTTAAGAATCCGCATCGAATGCACTATACTACATTGAGAAACGCTTAATACAAAAATTAGTTATGATCGTTTGAAAAATGATCCATTAGTGTATGTTGAGTTTCCATGTACACTCAACATTGCTTCCAAAAACATTTTGACAAAACTTTTTTCGAAAAATTTCAAAATAATTTAGCAAAAAGTAGATGTTTTTAGATTCCTTTTTTCAAGGCAAAGACGATGGACAATGTTATTCAACGAAAAAATTAATTCTTCAGGGTGAAAATCGAGGATATAAGTGTGAACTTATATCAGTTGATATCTCGGTGCATTTTTAAGCTAGCGCAAATCTGATAACACAGATCGACGCAGCTTAAAAATCCGCATCGAATGCACTATACTACATTGAGAAACGCTTAATACAAAAATTAGTTATGATCGTTTGAAAAATGATCCATTAGTGTATGTTGAGTTTCCATGTACACTCAACATTGCTTCCAAAAACATTTTGACAAAACTTTTTTCGAAAAATTTCAAAATAATTTAGCAAAAAGTAGATGTTTTTAGATTCCTTTTTTCAAGGCAAAGACGATGGACAATGTTATTCAACGAAAAAATTAATTCTTCAGGGTGAAAATCGAGGATATAAGTGTGAACTTATATCAGTTGATATCTCGGTGCATTTTTAAGCTAGCGCAAATCTGATAACACAGATCGACGCAGCTTAAGAATCCGCATCGAATGCACTATACTACATTGAGAAACGCTTAATACAAAAATTAGTTATGATCGTTTGAAAAATGATCCATTAGTGTATGTTGAGTTTCCATGTACACTCAACATTGCTTCCAAAAACATTTTGACAAAACTTTTTTCGAAAAATTTCAAAATAATTTAGCAAAAAGTAGATGTTTTTAGATTCCTTTTTTCAAGGCAAAGACGATGGACAATGTTATTCAACGAAAAAATTAATTCTTCAGGGTGAAAATCGAGGATATAAGTGTGAACTTATATCAGTTGATATCTCGGTGCATTTTTAAGCTAGCGCAAATCTGATAACACAGATCGACGCAGCTTAAAAATCCGCATCGAATGCACTATACTACATTGAGAAACGCTTAATACAAAAATTAGTTATGATCGTTTGAAAAATGATGCATTAGTGTATGTTGAGTTTCCATGTACACTCAACATTGCTTCCAAAAACATTTTGACAAAAATTTTTCGAAAAATTTCAAAATAAATTAGCAAAAAATAGATGTTTTTAGATTCCTTTTTTCAAGGCAAAGACGATGGACAATGTTATTCAACGAAAAAATTAATTCTTCAGGGTGAAAATCGAGGATATAAGTGTGAACTTATATCAGTTGATATCTCGGTGCATTTTTAAGCTAGCGCAAATCTGATAACACAGATCGACGCAGCTTAAGAATCCGCATCGAATGCACTATACTACATTGAGAAACGCTTAATACAAAAATTAGTTATGATCGTTTGAAAAATGATCCATTAGTGTATGTTGAGTTTCCATGTACACTCAACATTGCTTCCAAAAACATTTTGACAAAACTTTTTTCGAAAAATTTCAAAATAATTTAGCAAAAAGTAGATGTTTTTAGATTCCTTTTTTCAAGGCAAAGACGATGGACAATGTTATTCAACGAAAACATTAATTCTTCAGGGTGAAAATCGAGGATATAAGTGTGAACTTATATCAGTTGATATCTCGGTGCATTTTTAAGCTAGCGCAAATCTGATAACACAGATCGACGCAGCTTAAAAATCCGCATCGAATGCACTATACTACATTGAGAAACGCTTAATACAAAAATTAGTTATGATCGTTTGAAAAATGATGCATTAGTGTATGTTGAGTTTCCATGTACACTCAACATTGCTTCCAAAAACATTTTGACAAAAATTTTTTCGAAAAATTTCAAAATAAATTAGCAAAAAATAGATGTTTTTGGATTCCTTTTTTCAAGGCAAAGACGATGGACAATGTTATTCAACGAAAACATTAATTCTTCAGGGTGAAAATCGAGGATATAAGTGTGAACTTATATCAGTTGATATCTCGGTGCATTTTTAAGCTAGCGCAAATCTGATAACACAGATCGACGCAGCTTAAGAATCCGCATCGAATGCACTATACTACATTGAGAAACGCTTAATACAAAAATTAGTTATGATCGTTTGAAAAATGATGCATTAGTGTATGTTGAGTTTCCATGTACACTCAACATTGCTTCCAAAAACATTTTGACAAAAATTTTTTCGAAAAATTTCAAAATAAATTAGCAAAAAATAGATGTTTTTAGATTCCTTTTTTCAAGGCAAAGACGATGGACAATGTTATTCAACGAAAAAATTAATTCTTCAGGGTGAAAATCGAGGATATAAGTGTGAACTTATATCAGTTGATATCTCGGTGCATTTTTAAGCTAGCGCAAATCTGATAACACAGATCGACGCAGCTTAAAAATCCGCATCGAATGCACTATACTACATTGAGAAACGCTTAATACAAAAATTAGTTATGATCGTTTGAAAAATGATGCATTAGTGTATGTTGAGTTTCCATGTACACTCAACATTGCTTCCAAAAACATTTTGACAAAAATTTTTTCGAAAAATTTCAAAATAAATTAGCAAAAAATAGATGTTTTTGGATTCCTTTTTTCAAGGCAAAGACGATGGACAATGTTATTCAACGAAAACATTAATTCTTCAGGGTGAAAATCGAGGATATAAGTGTGAACTTATATCAGTTGATATCTCGGTGCATTTTTAAGCTAGCGCAAATCTGATAACACAGATCGACGCAGCTTAAGAATCCGCATCGAATGCACTATACTACATTGAGAAACGCTTAATACAAAAATTAGTTATGATCGTTTGAAAAATGATCCATTAGTGTATGTTGAGTTTCCATGTACACTCAACATTGCTTCCAAAAACATTTTGACAAAAATTTTTTCGAAAAATTTCAAAATAAATTAGCAAAAAATAGATGTTTTTGGATTCCTTTTTTCAAGGCAAAGACGATGGACAATGTTATTCAACGAAAACATTAATTCTTCAGGGTGAAAATCGAGGATATAAGTGTGAACTTATATCAGTTGATATCTCGGTGCATTTTTAAGCTAGCGCAAATCTGATAACACAGATCGACGCAGCTTAAGAATCCGCATCGAATGCACTATACTACATTGAGAAACGCTTAATACAAAAATTAGTTATGATCGTTTGAAAAATGATCCATTAGTGTATGTTGAGTTTCCATGTACACTCAACATTGCTTCCAAAAACATTTTGACAAAACTTTTTTCGAAAAATTTCAAAATAATTTAGCAAAAAGTAGATGTTTTTAGATTCCTTTTTTCAAGGCAAAGACGATGGACAATGTTATTCAACGAAAAAATTAATTCTTCAGGGTGAAAATCGAGGATATAAGTGTGAACTTATATCAGTTGATATCTCGGTGCATTTTTAAGCTAGCGCAAATCTGATAACACAGATCGACGCAGCTTAAAAATCCGCATCGAATGCACTATACTACATTGAGAAACGCTTAATACAAAAATTAGTTATGATCGTTTGAAAAATGATGCATTAGTGTATGTTGAGTTTCCATGTACACTCAACATTGCTTCCAAAAACATTTTGACAAAACTTTTTTCGAAAAATTTCAAGATAATTTAGCAAAAAATAGATGTTTTTAGATTCCTTTTTTCAAGGCAAAGACGATGGACAATGTTATTCAACGAAAAAATTAATTCTTCAGGGTGAAAATCGAGGATATAAGTGTGAACTTATATCAGTTGATATCTCGGTGCATTTTTAAGCTAGCGCAAATCTGATAACACAGATCGACGCAGCTTAAAAATCCGCATCGAATGCACTATACTACATTGAGAAACGCCTAATACAAAAATTAGTTATGATCGTTTGAAAAATGATCCATTAGTGTATGTTGAGTTTCCATGTACACTCAACATTGCTTCCAAAAACATTTTGACAAAAATTTTTTCGAAAAATTTCAAAATAAATTAGCAAAAAATAGATGTTTTTAGATTCCTTTTTTCAAGGCGAAGACGATGGACAATGTTATTCAACGAAAAAATTAATTCTTCAGGGTGAAAATCGAGGATATAAGTGTGAACTTATATCAGTTGATATCTCGGTGCATTTTTAAGCTAGCGCAAATCTGATAACACAGATCGACGCAGCTTAAGAATCCGCATCGAATGCACTATACTACATTGAGAAACGCTTAATACAAAAATTAGTTATGATCGTTTGAAAAATGATGCATTAGTGTATGTTGAGTTTCCATGTACACTCAACATTGCTTCCAAAAACATTTTGACAAAAATTTTTTCGAAAAATTTCAAAATAAATTAGCAAAAAATAGATGTTTTTGGATTCCTTTTTTCAAGGCAAAGACGATGGACAATGTTATTCAACGAAAACATTAATTCTTCAGGGTGAAAATCGAGGATATAAGTGTGAACTTATATCAGTTGATATCTCGGTGCATTTTTAAGCTAGCGCAAATCTGATAACACAGATCGACGCAGCTTAAAAATCCGCATCGAATGCACTATACTACATTGAGAAACGCTTAATACAAAAATTAGTTATGATCGTTTGAAAAATGATGCATTAGTGTATGTTGAGTTTCCATGTACACTCAACATTGCTTCCAAAAACATTTTGACAAAAATTTTTTCGAAAAATTTCAAAATAAATTAGCAAAAAATAGATGTTTTTAGATTCCTTTTTTCAAGGCAAAGACGATGGACAATGTTATTCAACGAAAAAATTAATTCTTCAGGGTGAAAATCGAGGATATAAGTGTGAACTTATATCAGTTGATATCTCGGTGCATTTTTAAGCTAGCGCAAATCTGATAACACAGATCGACGCAGCTTAAAAATTTGCATTGAATGCACTATACTACATTGAGAAACGCTTAATACAAAAATTAGTTATGATCGTTTGAAAAATGATCCATTAGTGTATGTTGAGTTTCCATGTACACTCAACATTGCTTCCAAAAACATTTTGACAAAACTTTTTTCGAAAAATTTCAAGATAATTTAGCAAAAAGTAGATGTTTTTAGATTCCTTTTTTCAAGGCAAAAACGATGGACAATGTTATTCAACGAAAAAATTAATTCTTCAGGGTGAAAATCGAGGATATAAGTGTGAACTTATATCAGTTGATATCTCGGTGCATTTTTAAGCTAGCGCAAATCTGATAACACAGATCGACGCAGCTTAAAAATTTGCATTGAATGCACTATACTACATTGAGAAACGCTTAATACAAAAATTAGTTATGATCGTTTGAAAAATGATCCATTAGTGTATGTTGAGTTTCCATGTACACTCAACATTGCTTCCAAAAACATTTTGACAAAACTTTTTTCGAAAAATTTCAAGATAATTTAGCAAAAAATAGATGTTTTTAGATTCCTTTTTTCAAGGCAAAGACGATGGACAATGTTATTCAACGAAAAAATTAATTCTTCAGGGTGAAAATCGAGGATATAAGTGTGAACTTATATCAGTTGATATCTCGGTGCATTTTTAAGCTAGCGCAAATCTGATAACACAGATCGACGCAGCTTAAGAATCCGCATCGAATGCACTATACTACATTGAGAAACGCTTAATACAAAAATTAGTTATGATCGTTTGAAAAATGATCCATTAGTGTATGTTGAGTTTCCATGTACACTCAACATTGCTTCCAAAAACATTTTGACAAAACTTTTTTCGAAAAATTTCAGAATAATTTAGCAAAAAGTAGATGTTTTTAGATTCCTTTTTTCAAGGCAAAGACGATGGACAATGTTATTCAACGAAAAAATTAATTCTTCAGGGTGAAAATCGAGGATATAAGTGTGAACTTATATCAGTTGATATCTCGGTGCATTTTTAAGCTAGCGCAAATCTGATAACACAGATCGACGCAGCTTAAAAATCCGCATCGAATGCACTATACTACATTGAGAAACGCTTAATACAAAAGTTAGTTATGATCGTTTGAAAAATGATGCATTAGTGTATGTTGAGTTTCCATGTACACTCAACATTGCTTCCAAAAACATTTTGACAAAAATTTTTTCGAAAAATTTCAAAATAAATTAGCAAAAAGTAGATGTTTTTAGATTCCTTTTTTTCAAGGCAAAGACGATGGACAATGTTATTCAACGAAAAAATTAATTCTTCAGGGTGAAAATCGAGGATATAAGTGTGAACTTATATCAGTTGATATCTCGGTGCATTTTTAAGCTAGCGCAAATCTGATAACACAGATCGACGCAGCTTAAAAATCCGCATCGAATGCACTATACTACATTGAGAAACGCTTAATACAAAAATTAGTTATGATCGTTTGAAAAATGATGCATTAGTGTATGTTGAGTTTCCATGTACACTCAACATTGCTTCCAAAAACATTTTGACAAAAATTTTTTCGAAAAATTTCAAAATAATTTAGCAAAAAGTAGATGTTTTTAGATTCCTTTTTTCAAGGCAAAGACGATGGACAATGTTATTCAACGAAAAAATTAATTCTTCAGGGTGAAAATCGAGGATATAAGTGTGAACTTATATCAGTTGATATCTCGGTGCATTTTTAAGCTAGCGCAAATCTGATAACACAGATCGACGCAGCTTAAAAATCCGCATCGAATGCACTATACTACATTAAGAAACGCTTAATACAAAAATTAGTTATGATCGTTTGAAAAATGATGCATTAGTGTATGTTGAGTTTCCATGTACACTCAACATTGCTTCCAAAAACATTTTGACAAAAATTTTTTCGAAAAATTTCAGAATAATTCAGCAAAAAGTAGATGATTTTAGATTCCATTTTTCAAAGCAAAGACGATGAACAATGTTATTCAACGAAAAAATTAATTCTTCAGGGTGAAAATCGAGGATATAAGTGTGAACTTATATCAGTTGATATCTCGGTGCATTTTTAAGCTAGCGCAAATCTGATAACACAGATCGACGCAGCTTAAGAATCCGCATCGAATGCACTATACTACATTGAGAAACGCTTAATACAAAAATTAGTTATGATCGTTTGAAAAATGATCCATTAGTGTATGTTGAGTTTCCATGTACACTCAACATTGCTTCCAAAAACATTTTGACAAAACTTTTTTCGAAAAATTTCAAAATAATTTAGCAAAAAGTAGATGTTTTTAGATTCCTTTTTTCAAGGCAAAGACGATGGACAATGTTATTCAACGAAAAAATTAATTCTTCAGGGTGAAAATCGAGGATATAAGTGTGAACTTATATCAGTTGATATCTCGGTGCATTTTTAAGCTAGCGCAAATCTGATAACACAGATCGACGCAGCTTAAAAATCCGCATCGAATGCACTATACTACATTGAGAAACGCTTAATACAAAAATTAGTTATGATCGTTTGAAAAATGATGCATTAGTGTATGTTGAGTTTCCATGTACACTCAACATTGCTTCCAAAAACATTTTGACAAAAATTTTTTCGAAAAATTTCAAAATAAATTAGCAAAAAATAGATGTTTTTAGATTCCTTTTTTCAAGGCAAAGACGATGGACAATGTTATTCAACGAAAAAATTAATTCTTCAGGGTGAAAATCGAGGATATAAGTGTGAACTTATATCAGTTGATATCTCGGTGCATTTTTAAGCTAGCGCAAATCTGATAACACAGATCGACGCAGCTTAAGAATCCGCATCGAATGCACTATACTACATTGAGAAACGCTCAATACAAAAATTAGTTATGATCGTTTGAAAAATGATCCATTAGTGTATGTTGAGTTTCCATGTACACTCAACATTGCTTCCAAAAACATTTTGACAAAACTTTTTTCGAAAAATTTCAAAATAATTTAGCAAAAAGTAGATGTTTTTAGATTCCTTTTTTCAAGGCAAAGACGATGGACAATGTTATTCAACGAAAAAATTAATTCTTCAGGGTGAAAATCGAGGATATAAGTGTGAACTTATATCAGTTGATATCTCGGTGCATTTTTAAGCTAGCGCAAATCTGATAACACAGATCGACGCAGCTTAAAAATCCGCATCGAATGCACTATACTACATTGAGAAACGCTTAATACAAAAATTAGTTATGATCGTTTGAAAAATGATGCATTAGTGTATGTTGAGTTTCCATGTACACTCAACATTGCTTCCAAAAACATTTTGACAAAAATTTTTTCGAAAAATTTCAAAATAAATTAGCAAAAAATAGATGTTTTTAGATTCCTTTTTTCAAGGCAAAGACGATGGACAATGTTATTCAACGAAAAAATTAATTCTTCAGGGTGAAAATCGAGGATATAAGTGTGAACTTATATCAGTTGATATCTCGGTGCATTTTTAAGCTAGCGCAAATCTGATAACACAGATCGACGCAGCTTAAAAATCCGCATCGAATGCACTATACTACATTGAGAAACGCTTAATACAAAAATTAGTTATGATCGTTTGAAAAATGATGCATTAGTGTATGTTGAGTTTCCATGTACACTCAACATTGCTTCCAAAAACATTTTGACAAAATTTTTTTCGAAAAATTTCAAAATAAATTAGCAAAAAATAGATGTTTTTGGATTCCTTTTTTCAAGGCAAAGACGATGGACAATGTTATTCAACGAAAAAATTAATTCTTCAGGGTGAAAATCGAGGATATAAGTGTGAACATATATCAGTTGATATCTCGGTGCATTTTTAAGCTAGCGCAAATCTGATAACACAGATCGACGCAGCTTAAAAATCCGCATTGAATGCACTATACTACATTGAGAAACGCTTAATACAAAAATTAGTTATGATCGTTTGAAAAATGATCCATTAGTGTATGTTGAGTTTCCATGTACACTCAACATTGCTTCCAAAAACATTTTGACAAAATTTTTTTCGAAAAATTTCAAAATAAATTAGCAAAAAATAGATGTTTTTAGATTCCTTTTTTCAAGGCAAAGACGATGGACAATGTTATTCAACGAAAAAATTAATTCTTCAGGGTGAAAATCGAGGATATAAGTGTGAACTTATATCAGTTGATATCTCGGTGCATTTTTAAGCTAGCGCAAATCTGATAACACAGATCGACGCAGCTTAAAAATCCGCATCGAATGCACTATACTACACTGAGAAACGCTTAATACAAAAATTAGTTATGATCGTTTGAAAAATGATGCATTAGTGTATGTTGAGTTTCCATGTACACTCAACATTGCTTCCAAAAACATTTTGACAAAAATTTTTTCGAAAAATTTCAAAATAAATTAGCAAAAAATAGATGTTTTTAGAGTTCTTTTTTCAAGGCAAAGACGATGGACAATGTTATTCAACGAAAAAATTAATTCTTCAGGGTGAAAATCGAGGATATAAGTGTGAACTTATATCAGTTGATATCTCGGTGCATTTTTAAGCTAGCGGAAATCTGATAACACAGATCGACGCAGCTTAAAAATCCGCATCGAATGCCTTATACTACATTGAGAAACGCTTAATACAAAAATTAGTTATGATCGTTTGAAAAATGATGCATTAGTGTATGTTGAGTTTCCATGTACACTCAACATTGCTTCCAAAAACATTTTGACAAAAATTTTTTCGAAAAATTTCAGAATAATTCAGCAAAAAGTAGATGATTTTAGATTCCATTTTTCAAAGCAAAGACGATGAACAATGTTATTCAACGAAAAAATTAATTCTTCAGGGTGAAAATCGAGGATATAAGTGTGAACTTATATCAGTTGATATCTCGGTGCATTTTTAAGCTAGCGCAAATCTGATAACACAGATCGACGCAGCTTAAAAATCCGCATCGAATGCACTATACTACATTGAGAAACGCTTATTACAAAAATTAGTTATGATCGTTTGAAAAATGATGCATTAGTGTATGTTGAGTTTCCATGTACACTCAACATTGCTTCCAAAAACATTTTGACAAAAATTTTTTCGAAAAATTTCAAAATAAATTAGCAAAAAATAGATGTTTTTAGATTCCTTTTTTCAAGGCAAAGACGATGGACAATGTTATTCAACGAAAAAATTAATTCTTCAGGGTGAAAATCGAGGATATAAGTGTGAACTTATATCAGTTGATATCTCGGTGCATTTTTAAGCTAGCGCAAATCTGATAACACAGATCGACGCAGCTTAAAAATCCGCATCGAATGCACTATACTACATTGAGAAACGCTTATTACAAAAATTAGTTATGATCGTTTGAAAAATGATGCATTAGTGTATGTTGAGTTTCCATGTACACTCAACATTGCTTCCAAAAACATTTTGACAAAAATTTTTTCGAAAAAATTCAAAATAAATTAGCAAAAAATAGATGTTTTTAGATTCCTTTTTTCAAGGCAAAAACGATGGAAAATGTTATTCAACGAAAAAATTAATTCTTCAGGGTGAAAATCGAGGATATAAGTGTGAACTTATATCAGTTGATATCTCGGTGCATTTTTAAGCTAGCGCAAATCTGATAACACAGATCGACGCAGCTTAAAAATCCGCATCGAATGCACTATACTACATTTAGAAACGCTTAATACAAAAATTAGTTATGATCGTTTGAAAAATGATGCATTAGTGTATGTTGAGTTTCCATGTACACTCAACATTGCTTCCAAAAACATTTTGACAAACATTTTTTCAAAAAATTTCAAAATAAATTAGCAAAAAGTAGATGTTTTTAGATTCCTTTTTTCAAGGCAAAGACGATGGACAATGTTATTCAACGAAAAAATTAATTCTTCAGGGTGAAAATCGAAGATATAAGTGTGAACTTATATCAGTTGATATCTCGGTGCATTTTTAAGCTAGCGCAAATCTGATAACACAGATCGACGCAGCTTAAAAATCCGCATCGAATGCACTATACTACATTGAGAAACGCTTAATACAAAAATTAGTTATGATCGTTTGAAAAATGATGCATTAGTGTATGTTGAGTTTCCATGTACACTCAACATTGCTTCCAAAAACATTTTGACAAAAATTTTTTCGAAAAATTTCAAAATAATTTAGCAAAAAGTAGATGTTTTTAGATTCCTTTTTTCAAGGCAAAGACGATGAACAATGTTTATCAACGATAAAATTAATTATTCAGGGTGAAAATCGAGGATATAAGTGTGAACTTATATCAGTTGATATCTCGGTGCATTTTTAAGCTAGCGCAAATCTGATAACACAGATCGACACAGCTTAAAAATCCGCATCAAATGCACTATACTACATTGAGAAACGCTCAATACAAAAATTAGTTATGATCGTTTGAAGAATGATGAATTAGTGTATGTTGAGTTTCCATGTACACTCAACATTGCTTCCAAAAACATTTTGACAAAAATTTTTTCAAAAAATTTCAAAATAAATTAGCAAAAAGTAGATGTTTTTAGATTCCATTTTTTAAGGCAAAGACGATGGACAATGTTATTCAACGAAAAAATTAATTCTTCAGGGTGAAAATCGAGGATATAAGTGTGAACTTATATCAGTTGATATCTCGGTGCATTTTTAAGCTAGCGCAAATCTGATAACACAGATCGACGCAGCTTAAAAATCCGCATCGAATGCACTATACTACATTTAGAAACGCTTAATACAAAAACTAGTTATGATCAATTGAAAAATGATGCATTAGTGTATGTTGAGTTTCCATGTACACTCAACATTGCTTCCAAAAACATTTTGACAAAAATTTTTTCGAAAAATTTCAAAATAATTTAGCAAAAAGTAGATGTTTTTAGATTCCATTTTTTAAGGCAAAGACGATGGACAATGTTATTCAACGAAAAAATTAATTCTTCAGGGTGAAAATCGAGGATATAAGTGTGAACTTATATCAGTTGATATCTCGGTGCATTTTTAAGCTAGCGCAAATCTGATAACACAGATCGACGCAGCTTAAAAATCCGCATCGAATGCACTATACTACATTGAGAAACGCTTAATACAAAAATTAGTTATGATCAATTGAAAAATGATGCATTAGTGTATGTTGAGTTTCCATGTACACTCAACATTGCTTCCAAAAACATTTTGACAAAAATTTTTTCGAAAAATTTCAGAATAATTTAGCAAAAAGTAGATGTTTTTAGATTCCTTTTTTTAAGGCAAAGACGATGGACAATGTTATTCAACGAAAAAATTAATTCTTCAGGGTGAAAATCGAGGATATAAGTGTGAACTTATATCAGTTGATATCTCGGTGCATTTTTAAGCTAGCGCAAATCTGATAACACAGATCGACGCAGCTTAAAAATCCGCATCGAATGCACTATACTTCATCGAGAAACGCTTAATACAAAAATTAGTTATGATCGTTTGAAAAATGATGCATTAGTGTATGTTGAGTTTCCATGTACACTCAACATTGCTTCCAAAAACATTTTGACAAAAATTTTTTCGAAAAATTTCAGAATAAATTAGCAAAAAGTAGATGTTTTTAGATTCCTTTTTTCAAGGCAAAGACGATGGACAATGTTATTCAACGAAAAAATTAATTCTTCAGGGTGAAAATCGAGGATATAAGTGTGAACTTATATCAGTTGATATCTCGGTGCATTTTTAAGCTAGCGCAAATCTGATAACACAGATCGACGCAGCTTAAGAATCCGCATCGAATGCACTATACTACATTGAGAAACGCTCAATACAAAAATTAGTTATGATCGTTTGAAAAATGATCCATTAGTGTATGTTGAGTTTCCATGTACACTCAACATTGCTTCCAAAAACATTTTGACAAAACTTTTTTCGAAAAATTTCAAAATAATTTAGCAAAAAGTAGATGTTTTTAGATTCCTTTTTTCAAGGCAAAGACGATGGACAATGTTATTCAACGAAAAAATTAATTCTTCAGGGTGAAAATCGAGGATATAAGTGTGAACTTATATCAGTTGATATCTCGGTGCATTTTTAAGCTAGCGCAAATCTGATAACACAGATCGACGCAGCTTAAAAATCCGCATCGAATGCACTATACTACATTGAGAAACGCTTAATACAAAAATTAGTTATGATCGTTTGAAAAATGATGCATTAGTGTATGTTGAGTTTCCATGTACACTCAACATTGCTTCCAAAAACATTTTGACAAAAATTTTTTCGAAAAATTTCAAAATAAATTAGCAAAAAATAGATGTTTTTAGATTCCTTTTTTCAAGGCAAAGACGATGGACAATGTTATTCAACGAAAAAATTAATTCTTCAGGGTGAAAATCGAGGATATAAGTGTGAACTTATATCAGTTGATATCTCGGTGCATTTTTAAGCTAGCGCAAATCTGATAACACAGATCGACGCAGCTTAAAAATCCGCATCGAATGCACTATACTACATTGAGAAACGCTTAATACAAAAATTAGTTATGATCGTTTGAAAAATGATGCATTAGTGTATGTTGAGTTTCCATGTACACTCAACATTGCTTCCAAAAACATTTTGACAAAATTTTTTTCGAAAAATTTCAAAATAAATTAGCAAAAAATAGATGTTTTTGGATTCCTTTTTTCAAGGCAAAGACGATGGACAATGTTATTCAACGAAAAAATTAATTCTTCAGGGTGAAAATCGAGGATATAAGTGTGAACATATATCAGTTGATATCTCGGTGCATTTTTAAGCTAGCGCAAATCTGATAACACAGATCGACGCAGCTTAAAAATCCGCATTGAATGCACTATACTACATTGAGAAACGCTTAATACAAAAATTAGTTATGATCGTTTGAAAAATGATCCATTAGTGTATGTTGAGTTTCCATGTACACTCAACATTGCTTCCAAAAACATTTTGACAAAATTTTTTTCGAAAAATTTCAAAATAAATTAGCAAAAAATAGATGTTTTTAGATTCCTTTTTTCAAGGCAAAGACGATGGACAATGTTATTCAACGAAAAAATTAATTCTTCAGGGTGAAAATCGAGGATATAAGTGTGAACTTATATCAGTTGATATCTCGGTGCATTTTTAAGCTAGCGCAAATCTGATAACACAGATCGACGCAGCTTAAAAATCCGCATCGAATGCACTATACTACACTGAGAAACGCTTAATACAAAAATTAGTTATGATCGTTTGAAAAATGATGCATTAGTGTATGTTGAGTTTCCATGTACACTCAACATTGCTTCCAAAAACATTTTGACAAAAATTTTTTCGAAAAATTTCAAAATAAATTAGCAAAAAATAGATGTTTTTAGAGTTCTTTTTTCAAGGCAAAGACGATGGACAATGTTATTCAACGAAAAAATTAATTCTTCAGGGTGAAAATCGAGGATATAAGTGTGAACTTATATCAGTTGATATCTCGGTGCATTTTTAAGCTAGCGGAAATCTGATAACACAGATCGACGCAGCTTAAAAATCCGCATCGAATGCCTTATACTACATTGAGAAACGCTTAATACAAAAATTAGTTATGATCGTTTGAAAAATGATGCATTAGTGTATGTTGAGTTTCCATGTACACTCAACATTGCTTCCAAAAACATTTTGACAAAAATTTTTTCGAAAAATTTCAGAATAATTCAGCAAAAAGTAGATGATTTTAGATTCCATTTTTCAAAGCAAAGACGATGAACAATGTTATTCAACGAAAAAATTAATTCTTCAGGGTGAAAATCGAGGATATAAGTGTGAACTTATATCAGTTGATATCTCGGTGCATTTTTAAGCTAGCGCAAATCTGATAACACAGATCGACGCAGCTTAAAAATCCGCATCGAATGCACTATACTACATTGAGAAACGCTTATTACAAAAATTAGTTATGATCGTTTGAAAAATGATGCATTAGTGTATGTTGAGTTTCCATGTACACTCAACATTGCTTCCAAAAACATTTTGACAAAAATTTTTTCGAAAAATTTCAAAATAAATTAGCAAAAAATAGATGTTTTTAGATTCCTTTTTTCAAGGCAAAGACGATGGACAATGTTATTCAACGAAAAAATTAATTCTTCAGGGTGAAAATCGAGGATATAAGTGTGAACTTATATCAGTTGATATCTCGGTGCATTTTTAAGCTAGCGCAAATCTGATAACACAGATCGACGCAGCTTAAAAATCCGCATCGAATGCACTATACTACATTGAGAAACGCTTATTACAAAAATTAGTTATGATCGTTTGAAAAATGATGCATTAGTGTATGTTGAGTTTCCATGTACACTCAACATTGCTTCCAAAAACATTTTGACAAAAATTTTTTCGAAAAAATTCAAAATAAATTAGCAAAAAATAGATGTTTTTAGATTCCTTTTTTCAAGGCAAAAACGATGGAAAATGTTATTCAACGAAAAAATTAATTCTTCAGGGTGAAAATCGAGGATATAAGTGTGAACTTATATCAGTTGATATCTCGGTGCATTTTTAAGCTAGCGCAAATCTGATAACACAGATCGACGCAGCTTAAAAATCCGCATCGAATGCACTATACTACATTTAGAAACGCTTAATACAAAAATTAGTTATGATCGTTTGAAAAATGATGCATTAGTGTATGTTGAGTTTCCATGTACACTCAACATTGCTTCCAAAAACATTTTGACAAACATTTTTTCAAAAAATTTCAAAATAAATTAGCAAAAAGTAGATGTTTTTAGATTCCTTTTTTCAAGGCAAAGACGATGGACAATGTTATTCAACGAAAAAATTAATTCTTCAGGGTGAAAATCGAAGATATAAGTGTGAACTTATATCAGTTGATATCTCGGTGCATTTTTAAGCTAGCGCAAATCTGATAACACAGATCGACGCAGCTTAAAAATCCGCATCGAATGCACTATACTACATTGAGAAACGCTTAATACAAAAATTAGTTATGATCGTTTGAAAAATGATGCATTAGTGTATGTTGAGTTTCCATGTACACTCAACATTGCTTCCAAAAACATTTTGACAAAAATTTTTTCGAAAAATTTCAAAATAATTTAGCAAAAAGTAGATGTTTTTAGATTCCTTTTTTCAAGGCAAAGACGATGAACAATGTTTATCAACGATAAAATTAATTATTCAGGGTGAAAATCGAGGATATAAGTGTGAACTTATATCAGTTGATATCTCGGTGCATTTTTAAGCTAGCGCAAATCTGATAACACAGATCGACACAGCTTAAAAATCCGCATCAAATGCACTATACTACATTGAGAAACGCTCAATACAAAAATTAGTTATGATCGTTTGAAGAATGATGAATTAGTGTATGTTGAGTTTCCATGTACACTCAACATTGCTTCCAAAAACATTTTGACAAAAATTTTTTCAAAAAATTTCAAAATAAATTAGCAAAAAGTAGATGTTTTTAGATTCCATTTTTTAAGGCAAAGACGATGGACAATGTTATTCAACGAAAAAATTAATTCTTCAGGGTGAAAATCGAGGATATAAGTGTGAACTTATATCAGTTGATATCTCGGTGCATTTTTAAGCTAGCGCAAATCTGATAACACAGATCGACGCAGCTTAAAAATCCGCATCGAATGCACTATACTACATTTAGAAACGCTTAATACAAAAACTAGTTATGATCAATTGAAAAATGATGCATTAGTGTATGTTGAGTTTCCATGTACACTCAACATTGCTTCCAAAAACATTTTGACAAAAATTTTTTCGAAAAATTTCAAAATAATTTAGCAAAAAGTAGATGTTTTTAGATTCCATTTTTTAAGGCAAAGACGATGGACAATGTTATTCAACGAAAAAATTAATTCTTCAGGGTGAAAATCGAGGATATAAGTGTGAACTTATATCAGTTGATATCTCGGTGCATTTTTAAGCTAGCGCAAATCTGATAACACAGATCGACGCAGCTTAAAAATCCGCATCGAATGCACTATACTACATTGAGAAACGCTTAATACAAAAATTAGTTATGATCAATTGAAAAATGATGCATTAGTGTATGTTGAGTTTCCATGTACACTCAACATTGCTTCCAAAAACATTTTGACAAAAATTTTTTCGAAAAATTTCAGAATAATTTAGCAAAAAGTAGATGTTTTTAGATTCCTTTTTTTAAGGCAAAGACGATGGACAATGTTATTCAACGAAAAAATTAATTCTTCAGGGTGAAAATCGAGGATATAAGTGTGAACTTATATCAGTTGATATCTCGGTGCATTTTTAAGCTAGCGCAAATCTGATAACACAGATCGACGCAGCTTAAAAATCCGCATCGAATGCACTATACTTCATCGAGAAACGCTTAATACAAAAATTAGTTATGATCGTTTGAAAAATGATGCATTAGTGTATGTTGAGTTTCCATGTACACTCAACATTGCTTCCAAAAACATTTTGACAAAAATTTTTTCGAAAAATTTCAGAATAAATTAGCAAAAAGTAGATGTTTTTAGATTCCTTTTTTCAAGGCAAAGACGATGGACAATGTTATTCAACGAAAAAATTAATTCTTCAGGGTGAAAATCGAGGATATAAGTGTGAACTTATATCAGTTGATATCTCGGTGCATTTTTAAGCTAGCGCAAATCTGATAACACAGATCGACGCAGCTTAAAAATCCGCATCGAATGCACTATACTACATTGAGAAACGCTCAATACAAAAATTGGTTATGATCGTTTGAAAAATGATGCATTAGTGTATGTTGAGTTTCCATGTACACTCAACATTGCTTCCAAAAACATTTTGACAAAAATTTTTTCGAAAAATTTCAAAATAAATTAGCAAAAAATAGATGTTTTTAGATTCCTTTTTTCAAGGCAAAGACGATGGACAATGTTATTCAACGAAAAAATTAATTCTTCAGGGTGAAAATCGAGGATATAAGTGTGAACTTATATCAGTTGATATCTCGGTGCATTTTTAAGCTAGCGCAAATCTGATAACACAGATCGACGCAGCTTAAAAATCCGCATCGAATGCACTATACTACATTGAGAAACGCTTATTACAAAAATTAGTTATGATCGTTTGAAAAATGATGCATTAGTGTATGTTGAGTTTCCATGTACACTCAACATTGCTTCCAAAAACATTTTGACAAAAATTTTTTCGAAAAAATTCAAAATAAATTAGCAAAAAATAGATGTTTTTAGATTCCTTTTTTCAAGGCAAAGACGATGGACAATGTTATTCAACGAAAAAATTAATTCTTCAGGGTGAAAATCGAGGATATAAGTGTGAACTTATATCAGTTGATATCTCGGTGCATTTTTAAGCTAGCGCAAATCTGATAACACAGATCGACGCAGCTTAAAAATCCGCATCGAATGCACTATACTACATTGAGAAACGCTTAATACAAAAATTAGTTATGATCGTTTGAAAAATGATGCATTAGTGTATGTTGAGTTTCCATGTACACTCAACATTGCTTCCAAAAACATTTTGACAAAAATTTTTTCGAAAAATTTCAAAATAAATTAGCAAAAAATAGATGTTTTTATATTCCTTTTTTCAAGGCAAAGACGATGGACAATGTTATTCAACGAAAAAATTAATTCTTCAGGGTGAAAATCGAGGATATAAGTGTGAACTTATATCAGTTGATATCTCGGTGCATTTTTAAGCTAGCGGAAATCTGATAACACAGATCGACGCAGCTTAAAAATCCGCATCGAATGCACTATACTACATTGAGAAACGCTTAATACAAAAATTAGTTATGATCGTTTGAAAAATGATGCATTAGTGTATGTTGAGTTTCCATGTACACTCAACATTGCTTCCAAAAACATTTTGACAAAAATTTTTTCGAAAAATTTCAAAATAAATTAGCAAAAAATAGATGTTTTTAGATTCCTTTTTTCAAGGCAAAGACAATGGACAATGTTATTCAACGAAAAAATTAATTCTTCAGGGTGAAAATCGAGGATATAAGTGTGAACTTATATCAGTTGATATCTCGGTGCATTTTTAAGCTAGCGCAAATCTGATAACACAGATCGACGCAGCTTAAAAATCCGCATCGAATGCACTATACTACATTGAGAAACGCTTAATACAAAAATTAGTTATGATCGTTTGAAAAATGATGCATTAGTGTATGTTGAGTTTCCATGTACACTCAACATTGCTTCCAAAAACATTTTGACAAAACTTTTTTCGAAAAATTTCAAAATAAATTAGCAAAAAATAGATGTTTTTAGATTCCTTTTTTCAAGGCAAAGACGATGGACAATGTTATTCAACGAAAAAATTAATTCTTCAGGGTGAAAATCGAGGATATAAGTGTGAACTTATATCAGTTGATATCTCGGTGCATTTTTAAGCTAGCGCAAATCTGATAACACAGATCGACGCAGCTTAAAAATCCGCATCGAATGCACTATACTACATTTAGAAACGCTTAATACAAAAATTAGTTATGATCGTTTGAAAAATGATGCATTAGTGCATGTTGAGTTTCCATGTACACTCAACATTGCTTCCAAAAACATTTTGACAAAAATTTTTTCAAAAAATTTCAAAATAAATTAGCAAAAAGTAGATGTTTTTAGATTCCTTTTTTCAAGGCAAAGACGATGGACAATGTTATTCAACGAAAAAATTAATTCTTCAGGGTGAAAATCGAAGATATAAGTGTGAACTTATATCAGTTGATATCTCGGTGCATTTTTAAGCTAGCGCAAATCTGATAACACAGATCGACGCAGCTTAAAAATCCGCATCGAATGCACTATACTACATTGAGAAACGCTTAATACAAAAATTAGTTATGATCGTTTGAAAAATGATGCATTAGTGTATGTTGAGTTTCCATGTACACTCAACATTGCTTCCAAAAACATTTTGACAAAAATTTTTTCGAAAAATTTCAAAATAAATTAGCAAAAAATAGATGTTTTTAGATTCCTTTTTTCAAGGCAAAGACAATGGACAATGTTATTCAACGAAAAAATTAATTCTTCAGGGTGAAAATCGAGGATATAAGTGTGAACTTATATCAGTTGATATCTCGGTGCATTTTTAAGCTAGCGCAAATCTGATAACACAGATCGACGCAGCTTAAAAATCCGCATCGAATGCACTATACTACATTGAGAAACGCTTAATACAAAAATTAGTTATGATCGTTTGAAAAATGATGCATTAGTGTATGTTGAGTTTCCATGTACACTGAACATTGCTTCCAAAAACATTTTGACAAAACTTTTTTCGAAAAATTTCAAAATAAATTAGCAAAAAATAGATGTTTTTAGATTCCTTTTTTCAAGGCAAAGACGATGGACAATGTTATTCAACGAAAAAATTAATTCTTCAGGGTGAAAATCGAGGATATAAGTGTGAACTTATATCAGTTGATATCTCGGTGCATTTTTAAGCTAGCGCAAATCTGATAACACAGATCGACGCAGCTTAAAAATCCGCATCGAATGCACTATACTACATTGAGAAACGCTTAATACAAAAATTAGTTATGATCGTTTGAAAAATGATGCATTAGTGTATGTTGAGTTTCCATGTACACTCAACATTGCTTCCAAAAACATTTTGACAAAAATTTTTTCGAAAAATTTCAAAATAATTTAGCAAAAAGTAGATGTTTTTAGATTCCTTTTTTCAAGGCAAAGACGATGGACAATGTTTATCAACGATAAAATTAATTATTCAGGGTGAAAATCGAGGATATAAGTGTGAACTTATATCAGTTGATATCTCGGTGCATTTTTAAGCTAGCGCAAATCTGATAACACAGATCGACACAGCTTAAAAATCCGCATCGAATGCACTATACTACATTGAGAAACGCTCAATACAAAAATTAGTTATGATCGTTTGAAGAATGATGCATTAGTGTATGTTGAGTTTCCATGTACACTCAACATTGCTTCCAAAAACATTTTGACAAAAATTTTTTCGAAAAATTTCAAAATAATTTAGCAAAAAGTAGATGTTTTTAGATTCCTTTTTTCAAGGCAAAGACGATGGACAATGTTTATCAACGATAAAATTAATTATTCAGGGTGAAAATCGAGGATATAAGTGTGAACTTATATCAGTTGATATCTCGGTGCATTTTTAAGCTAGCGCAAATCTGATAACACAGATCGACACAGCTTAAAAATCCGCATCGAATGCACTATACTACATTGAGAAACGCTCAATACAAAAATTAGTTATGATCGTTTGAAGAATGATGCATTAGTGTATGTTGAGTTTCCATGTACACTCAACATTGCTTCCAAAAACATTTTGACAAAAATTTTTTCAAAAAATTTCAGAATAAATTAGCAAAAAGTAGATGTTTTTAGATTCCTTTTTTCAAGGCAAAGACGATGGACAATGTTATTCAACGAAAAAATTAATTCTTCAGGGTGAAAATCGAGGATATAAGTGTGAACTTATATCAGTTGATATCTCGGTGCATTTTTAAGCTAGCGCAAATCTGATAACACAGATCGACGCAGCTTAAAAATCCGCATCGAATGCACTATACTACATTGAGAAACGCTTAATACAAAAATTAGTTATGATCGTTTGAAAAATGATGCATTAGTGTATGTTGAGTTTCCATGTACACTCAACATTGCTTCCAAAAACATTTTGACAAAAATTTTTTCAAAAAATTTCAAGATAAATTAGCAAAAAGTAGATGTTTTTAGATTCCTTTTTTCAAGGCAAAGACGATGGACAATGTTATTCAACGAAAAAATTAATTCTTCAGGGTGAAAATCGAGGATATAAGTGTGAACTTATATCAGTTGATATCTCGGTGCATTTTTAAGCTAGCGCAAATCTGATAACACAGATCGACGCAGCTTAAAAATCCGCATCGAATGCACTATACTACATTGAGAAACGCTTAATACAAAAATTAGTTATGATCAATTGAAAAATGATGCATTAGTGTATGTTGAGTTTCCATGTACACTCAACATTGCTTCCAAAAACATTTTGACAAAAATTTTTTCGAAAAATTTCAAAATAATTTAGCAAAAAGTAGATGTTTTTAGATTCCATTTTTTAAGGCAAAGACGATGGACAATGTTATTCAACGAAAAAATTAATTCTTCAGGGTGAAAATCGAGGATATAAGTGTGAACTTATATCAGTTGATATCTCGGTGCATTTTTAAGCTAGCGCAAATCTGATAACACAGATCGACGCAGCTTAAAAATCCGCATCGAATGCACTATACTACATTGAGAAACGCTTAATACAAAAATTAGTTATGATCAATTGAAAAATGATGCATTAGTGTATGTTGAGTTTCCATGTACACTCAACATTGCTTCCAAAAACATTTTGACAAAAATTTTTTCGAAAAATTTCAGAATAATTTAGCAAAAAGTAGATGTTTTTAGATTCCTTTTTTTAAGGCAAAGACGATGGACAATGTTATTCAACGAAAAAATTAATTCTTCAGGGTGAAAATCGAGGATATAAGTGTGAACTTATATCAGTTGATATCTCGGTGCATTTTTAAGCTAGCGCAAATCTGATAACACAGATCGACGCAGCTTAAAAATCCGCATCGAATGCACTATACTTCATCGAGAAACGCTTGATACAAAAATTAGTTATGATCGTTTGAAAAATGATGCATTAGTGTATGTTGAGTTTCCATGTACACTCAACATTGCTTCCAAAAACATTTTGACAAAAATTTTTTCGAAAAATTTCAAAATAAATTAGCAAAAAGTAGATGTTTTTAGATTCCTTTTTTCAAGGCAAAGACGATGGACAATGTTATTCAACGAAAAAATTAATTCTTCAGGGTGAAAATCGAGGATATAAGTGTGAACTTATATCAGTTGATATCTCGGTGCATTTTTAAGCTAACTCAAATCTGATAACACAGATCGACGCAGCTTAAAAATCCGCATCGAATGCACTATACTACATTGAGAAACGCTTAATACAAAAATTAGTTATGATCAATTGAAAAATGATGCATTAGTGTATGTTGAGTTTCCATGTACACTCAACATTGCTTCCAAAAACATTTTGACAAAAATTTTTTCGAAAAATTTCAGAATAATTTAGCAAAAAGTAGATGTTTTTAGATTCCTTTTTTTAAGGCAAAGACGATGGACAATGTTATTCAACGAAAAAATTAATTCTTCAGGGTGAAAATCGAGGATATAAGTGTGAACTTATATCAGTTGATATCTCGGTGCATTTTTAAGCTAGCGCAAATCTGATAACACAGATCGACGCAGCTTAAAAATCCGCATCGAATGCACTATACTTCATCGAGAAACGCTTGATACAAAAATTAGTTATGATCGTTTGAAAAATGATGCATTAGTGTATGTTGAGTTTCCATGTACACTCAACATTGCTTCCAAAAACATTTTGACAAAAATTTTTTCGAAAAATTTCAAAATAAATTAGCAAAAAGTAGATGTTTTTAGATTCCTTTTTTCAAGGCAAAGACGATGGACAATGTTATTCAACGAAAAAATTAATTCTTCAGGGTGAAAATCGAGGATATAAGTGTGAACTTATATCAGTTGATATCTCGGTGCATTTTTAAGCTAACTCAAATCTGATAACACAGATCGACGCAGCTTAAAAATCCGCATCGAATGCACTATACTACATTGAGAAACGCTCAATACAAAAATTAGTTATGATCGTTTGAAAAATGATGCATTAGTGTATGTTGAGTTTCCATGTACACTCAACATTGCTTCCAAAATATTTTGACAAAAATTTTTTCAAAAAATTTCAAAATAAAATAGCAAAAAGTAGATGTTTTTAGATTCCTTTTTTCAAGGCAAAGACGATGGACAATGTTATTCAACGAAAAAATTAATTCTTCAGGGTGAAAATCGAGGATATAAGTGTGAACTTATATCAGTTGATATCTCGGTGCATTTTTAAGCTAGCGCAAATCTGATAACACAGATCGACGCAGCTTAAAAATCCGCATCGAATGCACTATACTACATTTAGAAACGCTCAATACAAAAATTAGTTATGATCGTTTGAAAAATGATGCATTAGTGTATGTTGAGTTTCCATGTACACTCAACATTGCTTCCAAAAACATTTTGACAAAAATTTTTTCAAAAAATTTCAAAATAAATTAGCAAAAAGTAGATGTTTTTAGATTCCTTTTTTCAAGGCAAAGACGATGGACAATGTTATTCAACGAAAAAATTAATTCTTCAGGGTGAAAATCGAGGATATAAGTGTGAACTTATATCAGTTGATATCTCGGTGCATTTTTAAGCTAGCGCAAATCTGATAACACAGATCGACGCAGCTTAAAAATCCGCATCGAATGCACTATACTACATTTAGAAACGCTCAATACAAAAATTAGTTATGATCGTTTGAAAAATGATGCATTAGTGTATGTTGAGTTTCCATGTACACTCAACATTGCTTCCAAAAACATTTTGACAAAAATTTTTTCAAAAAATTTCAAAATAAATTAGCAAAAAGTAGATGTTTTTAGATTCCTTTTTTCAAGGCAAAGACGATGGACAATGTTATTCAACGAAAAAATTAATTCTTCAGGGTGAAAATCGAAGATATAAGTGTGAACTTATATCAGTTGATATCTCGGTGCATTTGTAAGCTAGCGCAAATCTGATAACACAGATCGACGCAGCTTAAAAATCCGCATCGAATGCACTATACTACATTGAGAAACGCTCAATACAAAAATTAGTTATGATCAATTGAAAAATGATGCATTAGTGTATGTTGAGTTTCCATGTACACTCAACATTGCTTCCAAAAACATTTTGACAAAAATTTTTTCAAAAAATTTCAAAATAAATTAGCAAAAAGTAGATGTTTTTAGATTCCTTTTTTCAAGGCAAAGACGATGGTACAATGTTATTCAACGAAAAAATTAATTCTTCAGGGTGAAAATCGAAGATATAAGTGTGAACTTATATCAGTTGATATCTCGGTGCATTTGTAAGCTAGCGCAAATCTGATAACACAGATCGACGCAGCTTAAAAATCCGCATCGAATGCACTATACTACATTGAGAAACGCTCAATACAAAAATTAGTTATGATCAATTGAAAAATGATGCATTAGTGTATGTTGAGTTTCCATGTACACTCAACATTGCTTCCAAAAACATTTTGACAAAAATTTTTTCAAAAAATTTCAAAATAAATTAGCAAAAAGTAGATGTTTTTAGATTCCTTTTTTCAAGGCAAAGACGATGGACAATGTTATTCAACGAAAAAATTAATTCTTCAGGGTGAAAATCGAGGATATAAGTGTGAACTTATATCAGTTGATATCTCGGTGCATTTTTAAGCTAGCGCAAATCTGATAACACAGATCGACGCAGCTTAAAAATCCGCATCGAATGCACTATACTACATTTAGAAACGCTTAATACAAAAATTAGTTATGATCGTTTGAAAAATGATGCATTAGTGCATGTTGAGTTTCCATGTACACTCAACATTGCTTCCAAAAACATTTTGACAAAAATTTTTTCAAAAAATTTCAAAATAAATTAGCAAAAAGTAGATGTTTTTAGATTCCTTTTTTCAAGGCAAAGACGATGGACAATGTTATTCAACGAAAAAATTAATTCTTCAGGGTGAAAATCGAAGATATAAGTGTGAACTTATATCAGTTGATATCTCGGTGCATTTTTAAGCTAGCGCAAATCTGATAACACAGATCGACGCAGCTTAAAAATCCGCATCGAATGCACTATACTACATTGAGAAACGCTTAATACAAAAATTAGTTATGATCGTTTGAAAAATGATGCATTAGTGTATGTTGAGTTTCCATGTACACTCAACATTGCTTCCAAAAACATTTTGACAAAAATTTTTTCGAAAAATTTCAAAATAAATTAGCAAAAAATAGATGTTTTTAGATTCCTTTTTTCAAGGCAAAGACAATGGACAATGTTATTCAACGAAAAAATTAATTCTTCAGGGTGAAAATCGAGGATATAAGTGTGAACTTATATCAGTTGATATCTCGGTGCATTTTTAAGCTAGCGCAAATCTGATAACACAGATCGACGCAGCTTAAAAATCCGCATCGAATGCACTATACTACATTGAGAAACGCTTAATACAAAAATTAGTTATGATCGTTTGAAAAATGATGCATTAGTGTATGTTGAGTTTCCATGTACACTCAACATTGCTTCCAAAAACATTTTGACAAAACTTTTTTCGAAAAATTTCAAAATAAATTAGCAAAAAATAGATGTTTTTAGATTCCTTTTTTCAAGGCAAAGACAATGGACAATGTTATTCAACGAAAAAATTAATTCTTCAGGGTGAAAATCGAGGATATAAGTGTGAACTTATATCAGTTGATATCTCGGTGCATTTTTAAGCTAGCGCAAATCTGATAACACAGATCGACGCAGCTTAAAAATCCGCATCGAATGCACTATACTACATTGAGAAACGCTTAATACAAAAATTAGTTATGATCGTTTGAAAAATGATGCATTAGTGTATGTTGAGTTTCCATGTACACTCAACATTGCTTCCAAAAACATTTTGACAAAACTTTTTTCGAAAAATTTCAAAATAAATTAGCAAAAAATAGATGTTTTTAGATTCCTTTTTTCAAGGCAAAGACGATGGACAATGTTATTCAACGAAAAAATTAATTCTTCAGGGTGAAAATCGAGGATATAAGTGTGAACTTATATCAGTTGATATCTCGGTGCATTTTTAAGCTAGCGCAAATCTGATAACACAGATCGACGCAGCTTAAAAATCCGCATCGAATGCACTATACTACATTGAGAAACGCTTAATACAAAAATTAGTTATGATCGTTTGAAAAATGATGCATTAGTGTATGTTGAGTTTCCATGTACACTCAACATTGCTTCCAAAAACATTTTGACAAAAATTTTTTCGAAAAATTTCAAAATAATTTAGCAAAAAGTAGATGTTTTTAGATTCCTTTTTTCAAGGCAAAGACGATGGACAATGTTTATCAACGATAAAATTAATTATTCAGGGTGAAAATCGAGGATATAAGTGTGAACTTATATCAGTTGATATCTCGGTGCATTTTTAAGCTAGCGCAAATCTGATAACACAGATCGACACAGCTTAAAAATCCGCATCGAATGCACTATACTACATTGAGAAACGCTCAATACAAAAATTAGTTATGATCGTTTGAAGAATGATGCATTAGTGTATGTTGAGTTTCCATGTACACTCAACATTGCTTCCAAAAACATTTTGACAAAAATTTTTTCGAAAAATTTCAAAATAATTTAGCAAAAAGTAGATGTTTTTAGATTCCTTTTTTCAAGGCAAAGACGATGGACAATGTTTATCAACGATAAAATTAATTATTCAGGGTGAAAATCGAGGATATAAGTGTGAACTTATATCAGTTGATATCTCGGTGCATTTTTAAGCTAGCGCAAATCTGATAACACAGATCGACACAGCTTAAAAATCCGCATCGAATGCACTATACTACATTGAGAAACGCTCAATACAAAAATTAGTTATGATCGTTTGAAGAATGATGCATTAGTGTATGTTGAGTTTCCATGTACACTCAACATTGCTTCCAAAAACATTTTGACAAAAATTTTTTCAAAAAATTTCAGAATAAATTAGCAAAAAGTAGATGTTTTTAGATTCCTTTTTTCAAGGCAAAGACGATGGACAATGTTATTCAACGAAAAAATTAATTCTTCAGGGTGAAAATCGAGGATATAAGTGTGAACTTATATCAGTTGATATCTCGGTGCATTTTTAAGCTAGCGCAAATCTGATAACACAGATCGACGCAGCTTAAAAATCCGCATCGAATGCACTATACTACATTGAGAAACGCTTAATACAAAAATTAGTTATGATCGTTTGAAAAATGATGCATTAGTGTATGTTGAGTTTCCATGTACACTCAACATTGCTTCCAAAAACATTTTGACAAAAATTTTTTCAAAAAATTTCAAGATAAATTAGCAAAAAGTAGATGTTTTTAGATTCCTTTTTTCAAGGCAAAGACGATGGACAATGTTATTCAACGAAAAAATTAATTCTTCAGGGTGAAAATCGAGGATATAAGTGTGAACTTATATCAGTTGATATCTCGGTGCATTTTTAAGCTAGCGCAAATCTGATAACACAGATCGACGCAGCTTAAAAATCCGCATCGAATGCACTATACTACATTGAGAAACGCTTAATACAAAAATTAGTTATGATCAATTGAAAAATGATGCATTAGTGTATGTTGAGTTTCCATGTACACTCAACATTGCTTCCAAAAACATTTTGACAAAAATTTTTTCGAAAAATTTCAAAATAATTTAGCAAAAAGTAGATGTTTTTAGATTCCATTTTTTAAGGCAAAGACGATGGACAATGTTATTCAACGAAAAAATTAATTCTTCAGGGTGAAAATCGAGGATATAAGTGTGAACTTATATCAGTTGATATCTCGGTGCATTTTTAAGCTAGCGCAAATCTGATAACACAGATCGACGCAGCTTAAAAATCCGCATCGAATGCACTATACTACATTGAGAAACGCTTAATACAAAAATTAGTTATGATCAATTGAAAAATGATGCATTAGTGTATGTTGAGTTTCCATGTACACTCAACATTGCTTCCAAAAACATTTTGACAAAAATTTTTTCGAAAAATTTCAGAATAATTTAGCAAAAAGTAGATGTTTTTAGATTCCTTTTTTTAAGGCAAAGACGATGGACAATGTTATTCAACGAAAAAATTAATTCTTCAGGGTGAAAATCGAGGATATAAGTGTGAACTTATATCAGTTGATATCTCGGTGCATTTTTAAGCTAGCGCAAATCTGATAACACAGATCGACGCAGCTTAAAAATCCGCATCGAATGCACTATACTTCATCGAGAAACGCTTGATACAAAAATTAGTTATGATCGTTTGAAAAATGATGCATTAGTGTATGTTGAGTTTCCATGTACACTCAACATTGCTTCCAAAAACATTTTGACAAAAATTTTTTCGAAAAATTTCAAAATAAATTAGCAAAAAGTAGATGTTTTTAGATTCCTTTTTTCAAGGCAAAGACGATGGACAATGTTATTCAACGAAAAAATTAATTCTTCAGGGTGAAAATCGAGGATATAAGTGTGAACTTATATCAGTTGATATCTCGGTGCATTTTTAAGCTAACTCAAATCTGATAACACAGATCGACGCAGCTTAAAAATCCGCATCGAATGCACTATACTACATTGAGAAACGCTTAATACAAAAATTAGTTATGATCAATTGAAAAATGATGCATTAGTGTATGTTGAGTTTCCATGTACACTCAACATTGCTTCCAAAAACATTTTGACAAAAATTTTTTCGAAAAATTTCAGAATAATTTAGCAAAAAGTAGATGTTTTTAGATTCCTTTTTTTAAGGCAAAGACGATGGACAATGTTATTCAACGAAAAAATTAATTCTTCAGGGTGAAAATCGAGGATATAAGTGTGAACTTATATCAGTTGATATCTCGGTGCATTTTTAAGCTAGCGCAAATCTGATAACACAGATCGACGCAGCTTAAAAATCCGCATCGAATGCACTATACTTCATCGAGAAACGCTTGATACAAAAATTAGTTATGATCGTTTGAAAAATGATGCATTAGTGTATGTTGAGTTTCCATGTACACTCAACATTGCTTCCAAAAACATTTTGACAAAAATTTTTTCGAAAAATTTCAAAATAAATTAGCAAAAAGTAGATGTTTTTAGATTCCTTTTTTCAAGGCAAAGACGATGGACAATGTTATTCAACGAAAAAATTAATTCTTCAGGGTGAAAATCGAGGATATAAGTGTGAACTTATATCAGTTGATATCTCGGTGCATTTTTAAGCTAACTCAAATCTGATAACACAGATCGACGCAGCTTAAAAATCCGCATCGAATGCACTATACTACATTGAGAAACGCTCAATACAAAAATTAGTTATGATCGTTTGAAAAATGATGCATTAGTGTATGTTGAGTTTCCATGTACACTCAACATTGCTTCCAAAATATTTTGACAAAAATTTTTTCAAAAAATTTCAAAATAAAATAGCAAAAAGTAGATGTTTTTAGATTCCTTTTTTCAAGGCAAAGACGATGGACAATGTTATTCAACGAAAAAATTAATTCTTCAGGGTGAAAATCGAGGATATAAGTGTGAACTTATATCAGTTGATATCTCGGTGCATTTTTAAGCTAGCGCAAATCTGATAACACAGATCGACGCAGCTTAAAAATCCGCATCGAATGCACTATACTACATTTAGAAACGCTCAATACAAAAATTAGTTATGATCGTTTGAAAAATGATGCATTAGTGTATGTTGAGTTTCCATGTACACTCAACATTGCTTCCAAAAACATTTTGACAAAAATTTTTTCAAAAAATTTCAAAATAAATTAGCAAAAAGTAGATGTTTTTAGATTCCTTTTTTCAAGGCAAAGACGATGGACAATGTTATTCAACGAAAAAATTAATTCTTCAGGGTGAAAATCGAAGATATAAGTGTGAACTTATATCAGTTGATATCTCGGTGCATTTGTAAGCTAGCGCAAATCTGATAACACAGATCGACGCAGCTTAAAAATCCGCATCGAATGCACTATACTACATTGAGAAACGCTCAATACAAAAATTAGTTATGATCAATTGAAAAATGATGCATTAGTGTATGTTGAGTTTCCATGTACACTCAACATTGCTTCCAAAAACATTTTGACAAAAGTTTTTTCGAAAAATTTCAGAATAATTTAGCAAAAAGTAGATGTTTTTAGATTCCTTTTTTTAAGGCAAAGACGATGGACAATGTTATTCAACGGAAAAATTAATTCTTCAGGGTGAAAATCGAGGATATAAGTGTGAACTTATATCAGTTGATATCTCGGTGAATTTTTAAGCTAGCGCAAATCTGATAACACAGATCGACGCAGCTTAAAAATCCGCATCGAATGCACTATACTACATTGAGAAACGCTTAATACAAAAATTAGTTATGATCGTTTGAAAAATGATGCATTATTGTATGTTGAGTTTCCATGTACACTCAACATTGCTTCCAAAAACATTTTGACAAAAATTTTTTCAAAAAATTTCAAAATAAATTAGCAAAAAGTAGATGTTTTTAGATTCCTTTTTTCAAGGCAAAGACGATGGACGATGTTATTCAACGAAAAAATTAATTCTTCAGGGTGAAAATCGAAGATATAAGTGTGAACTTATATCAGTTGATATCTCGGTGCATTTGTAAGCTAGCGCAAATCTGATAACACAGATCGACGCAGCTTAAAAATCCGCATCGAATGCACTATACTACATTGAGAAACGCTCAATACAAAAATTAGTTATGATCAATTGAAAAATGATGCATTAGTGTATGTTGAGTTTCCATGTACACTCAACATTGCTTCCAAAAACATTTTGACAAAAATTTTTTCGAAAAATTTCAGAATAATTTAGCAAAAAGTAGATGTTTTTAGATTCTTTTTTTTAAGGCAAAGACGATGGACAATGTTATTCAACGGAAAAATTAATTCTTCAGGGTGAAAATCGAGGATATAAGTGTGAACTTATATCAGTTGATATCTCGGTGCATTTTTAAGCTAGCGCAAATCTGATAACACAGATCGACGCAGCTTAAAAATCCGCATCGAATGCACTATACTACATTGAGAAACGCTTAATACAAAAATTAGTTATGATCGTTTGAAAAATGATGCATTATTGTATGTTGAGTTTCCATGTACACTCAACATTGCTTCCAAAAACATTTTGACAAAAATTTTTTCAAAAAATTTCAAAATAAATTAGCAAAAAGTAGATGTTTTTAGATTCCTTTTTTCAAGGCAAAGACGATGGACAATGTTATTCAACGAAAAAATTAATTCTTCAGGGTGAAAATCGAGGATATAAGTGTGAACTTATATCAGTTGATATCTCGGTGCATTTTTAAGCTAGCGCAAATCTGATAACACAGATCGACGCAGCTTAAAAATCCGCATCGAATGCACTATACTACATTGAGAAACGCTCAATACAAAAATTAGTTATGATCGTTTGAAAAATGATGCATTAGTGTATGTTGAGTTTCCATGTACACTCAACATTGCTTCCAAAAACATTTTGACAAAAATTTTTTCGAAAAATTTCAGAATAATTTAGCAAAAAGTAGATGTTTTTAGATTCCTTTTTTTAAGGCAAAGACGATGGACAATGTTATTCAACGAAAAAATTAATTCTTCAGGGTGAAAATCGAGGATATAAGTGTGAACTTATATCAGTTGATATCTCGGTGCATTTTTAAGCTAACTCAAATCTGATAACACAGATCGACGCAGCTTAAAAATCCGCATCGAATGCACTATACTACATTGAGAAACGCTCAATACAAAAATTAGTTATGATCGTTTGAAAAATGATGCATTAGTGTATGTTGAGTTTCCATGTACACTCAACATTGCTTCCAAAATATTTTGACAAAAATTTTTTCAAAAAATTTCAAAATAAAATAGCAAAAAGTAGATGTTTTTAGATTCCTTTTTTCAAGGCAAAGACGATGGACAATGTTATTCAACGAAAAAAATAATTCTTCAGGGTGAAAATCGAGGATATAAGTGTGAACTTATATCAGTTGATATCTCGGTGCATTTTTAAGCTAGCGCAAATCTGATAACACAGATCGACGCAGCTTAAAAATCCGCATCGAATGCACTATACTACATTGAGAAACGCTTAATACAAAAATTAGTTATGATCGTTTGAAAAATGATGCATTAGTGTATGTTGAGTTTCCATGTACACTCAACATTGCTTCCAAAAACATTTTGACAAAAATTTTTTCGAAAAATTTCAGAATAATTTAGCAAAAAGTAGATGTTTTTAGATTCCTTTTTTTAAGGCAAAGACGATGGACAATGTTATTCAACGAAAAAATTAATTCTTCAGGGTGAAAATCGAGGATATAAGTGTGAACTTATATCAGTTGATATCTCGGTGCATTTTTAAGCTAGCGCAAATCTGATAACACAGATCGACGCAGCTTAAAAATCCGCATCGAATGCACTATACTACATTGAGAAACGCTTAATACAAAAATTAGTTATGATCGTTTGAAAAATGATGCATTAGTGTATGTTGAGTTTCCATGTACACTCAACATTGCTTCCAAAAACATTTTGACAAAAATTTTTTCAAAAAATTTCAAGATAAATTAGCAAAAAGTAGATGTTTTTAGATTCCTTTTTTCAAGGCAAAGACGATGGACAATGTTATTCAACGAAAAAATTAATTCTTCAGGGTGAAAATCGAGGATATAAGTGTGAACTTATATCAGTTGATATCTCGGTGCATTTTTAAGCTAGCGCAAATCTGATAACACAGATCGACGCAGCTTAAAAATCCGCATCGAATGCACTATACTACATTTAGAAACGCTTAATACAAAAATTAGTTATGATCGTTTGAAAAATGATGCATTAGTGTATGTTGAGTTTCCATGTACACTCAACATTGCTTCCAAAAACATTTTGACAAAAATTTTTTCAAAAAATTTCAAAATAAATTAGCAAAAAGTAGATGTTTTTAGATTCCTTTTTTCAAGGCAAAGACGATGGACAATGTTATTCAACGAAAAAATTAATTCTTCAGGGTGAAAATCGAAGATATAAGTGTGAACTTATATCAGTTGATATCTCGGTGCATTTTTAAGCTAGCGCAAATCTGATAACACAGATCGACGCAGCTTAATAATCCGCATCGAATGCACTATACTACATTGAGAAACGCTTAATACAAAAATTAGTTATGATCGTTTGAAGAATGATGCATTAGTGTATGTTGAGTTTCCATGTACACTCAACATTGCTTCCAAAAACATTTTGACAAAAATTTTTTCAAAAAATTTCAAAATAAATTAGCAAAAAGTAGATGTTTTTAGATTCCTTTTTTCAAGGCAAAGACGATGGACAATGTTATTCAACGAAAAAATTAATTCTTCAGAGTGAAAATCGAGGATATAAGTGTGAACTTATATCAGTTGATATCTCGGTGCATTTTTAAGCTAGCGCAAATCTGATAACACAGATCGACGCAGCTTAAAAATCCGCATCGAATGCACTATACTACATTGAAAAACGCTTAATACAAAAATTAGTTATGATCGTTTGAAAAATGATGCATTAGTGTATGTTGAGTTTCCATGTACACTCAACATTGCTTCCAAAAACATTTTGACAAAAATTTTTTCAAAAAATTTCAAAATAAATTAGCAAAAAGTAGATGTTTTTAGATTCCTTTTTTCAAGGCAAAGACGATGGACAATGTTATTCAACGAAAAAATTAATTCTTCAGAGTGAAAATCGAAGATATAAGTGTGAACTTATATCAGTTGATATCTCGGTGCATTTTTAAGCTAGCGCAAATCTGATAACACAGATCGACGCAGCTTAAAAATCCGCATCGAATGCACTATACTACATTGAAAAACGCTTAATACAAAAATTAGTTATGATCGTTTGAAAAATGATGCATTAGTGTATGTTGAGTTTCCATGTACACTCAACATTGCTTCCAAAAACATTTTGACAAAAATTTTTTCAAAAAATTTCAAAATAAATTAGCAAAAAGTAGATGTTTTTAGATTCCTTTTTTCAAGGCAAAGACGATGGACAATGTTATTCAACGAAAAAATTAATTCTTCAGGGTGAAAATCGAAGATATAAGTGTGAACTTATATCAGTTGATATCTCGGTGCATTTTTAAGCTAGCGCAAATCTGATAACACAGATCGACGCAGCTTAAAAATCCGCATCGAATGCACTATACTACATTGAGAAACGCTTAATACAAAAATTAGTTATGATCGTTTGAAAAATGATGCATTAGTGTATGTTGAGTTTCCATGTACACTCAACATTGCTTCCAAAAACATTTTGACAAAAATTTTTTCAAAAAATTTCAAAATAAATTAGCAAAAAGTAGATGTTTTTAGATTCCTTTTTTCAAGGCAAAGACGATGGACAATGTTATTCAACGAAAAAATTAATTCTTCAGAGTGAAAATCGAGGATATAAGTGTGAACTTATATCAGTTGATATCTCGGTGCATTTGTAAGCTAGCGCAAATCTGATAACACAGATCGACGCAGCTTAAAAATCCGCATCGAATGCACTATACTACATTGAGAAACGCTCAATACAAAAATTAGTTATGATCAATTGAAAAATGATGCATTAGTGTATGTTGAGTTTCCATGTACACTCAACATTGCTTCCAAAAACATTTTGACAAAAATTTTTTCGAAAAATTTCAGAATAATTTAGCAAAAAGTAGATGTTTTTAGATTCCTTTTTTTAAGGCAAAGACGATGGACAATGTTATTCAACGGAAAAATTAATTCTTCAGGGTGAAAATCGAGGATATAAGTGTGAACTTATATCAGTTGATATCTCGGTGCATTTTTAAGCTAGCGCAAATCTGATAACACAGATCGACGCAGCTTAAAAATCCGCATCGAATGCACTATACTACATTGAAAAACGCTTAATACAAAAATTAGTTATGATCGTTTGAAAAATGATGCATTAGTGTATGTTGAGTTTCCATGTACACTCAACATTGCTTCCAAAAACATTTTGACAAAAATTTTTTCAAAAAATTTCAAAATAAATTAGCAAAAAGTAGATGTTTTTAGATTCCTTTTTTCAAGGCAAAGACGATGGACAATGTTATTCAACGAAAAAATTAATTCTTCAGAGTGAAAATCGAGGATATAAGTGTGAACTTATATCAGTTGATATCTCGGTGCATTTTTAAGCTAGCGCAAATCTGATAACACAGATCGACGCAGCTTAAAAATCCGCATCGAATGCACTATACTACATTGAAAAACGCTTAATACAAAAATTAGTTATGATCGTTTGAAAAATGATGCATTAGTGTATGTTGAGTTTCCATGTACACTCAACATTGCTTCCAAAAACATTTTGACAAAAATTTTTTCAAAAAATTTCAAAATAAATTAGCAAAAAGTAGATGTTTTTAGATTCCTTTTTTCAAGGCAAAGACGATGGACAATGTTATTCAACGAAAAAATTAATTCTTCAGGGTGAAAATCGAAGATATAAGTGTGAACTTATATCAGTTGATATCTCGGTGCATTTTTAAGCTAGCGCAAATCTGATAACACAGATCGACGCAGCTTAAAAATCCGCATCGAATGCACTATACTACATTGAGAAACGCTTAATACAAAAATTAGTTATGATCGTTTGAAAAATGATGCATTAGTGTATGTTGAGTTTCCATGTACACTCAACATTGCTTCCAAAAACATTTTGACAAAAATTTTTTCAAAAAATTTCAAAATAAATTAGCAAAAAGTAGATGTTTTTAGATTCCTTTTTTCAAGGCAAAGACGATGGACAATGTTATTCAACGAAAAAATTAATTCTTCAGAGTGAAAATCGAGGATATAAGTGTGAACTTATATCAGTTGATATCTCGGTGCATTTGTAAGCTAGCGCAAATCTGATAACACAGATCGACGCAGCTTAAAAATCCGCATCGAATGCACTATACTACATTGAGAAACGCTCAATACAAAAATTAGTTATGATCAATTGAAAAATGATGCATTAGTGTATGTTGAGTTTCCATGTACACTCAACATTGCTTCCAAAAACATTTTGACAAAAATTTTTTCGAAAAATTTCAGAATAATTTAGCAAAAAGTAGATGTTTTTAGATTCCTTTTTTTAAGGCAAAGACGATGGACAATGTTATTCAACGGAAAAATTAATTCTTCAGGGTGAAAATCGAGGATATAAGTGAGAACTTATATCAGTTGATATCTCGGTGCATTTTTAAGCTAGCGCAAATCTGATAACACAGATCGACGCAGCTTAAAAATCCGCATCGAATGCACTATACTACATTGAGAAACGCTTAATACAAAAATTAGTTATGATCGTTTGAAAAATGATGCATTAGTGTATGTTGAGTTTCCATGTACACTCAACATTGCTTCCAAAAACATTTTGACAAAAATTTTTTCAAAAAATTTCAAAATAAATTAGCAAAAAGTAGATGTTTTTAGATTCCTTTTTTCAAGGCAAAGACGATGGACAATGTTATTCAACGAAAAAATTAATTCTTCAGGGTGAAAATCGAAGATATAAGTGTGAACTTATATCAGTTGATATCTCGGTGCATTTTTAAGCTAGCGCAAATCTGATAACACAGATCGACGCAGCTTAAAAATCCGCATCGAATGCACTATACTACATTGAGAAACGCTTAATACAAAAATTAGTTATGATCGTTTGAAAAATGATGCATTAGTGTATGTTGAGTTTCCATGTACACTCAACATTGCTTCCAAAAACATTTTGACAAAAATTTTTTCAAAAAATTTCAAAATAAATTAGCAAAAAGTAGATGTTTTTAGATTCCTTTTTTCAAGGCAAAGACGATGGACAATGTTATTCAACGAAAAAATTAATTCTTCAGAGTGAAAATCGAGGATATAAGTGTGAACTTATATCAGTTGATATCTCGGTGCATTTGTAAGCTAGCGCAAATCTGATAACACAGATCGACGCAGCTTAAAAATCCGCATCGAATGCACTATACTACATTGAGAAACGCTCAATACAAAAATTAGTTATGATCAATTGAAAAATGATGCATTAGTGTATGTTGAGTTTCCATGTACACTCAACATTGCTTCCAAAAACATTTTGACAAAAATTTTTTCGAAAAATTTCAGAATAATTTAGCAAAAAGTAGATGTTTTTAGATTCCTTTTTTTAAGGCAAAGACGATGGACAATGTTATTCAACGGAAAAATTAATTCTTCAGGGTGAAAATCGAGGATATAAGTGTGAACTTATATCAGTTGATATCTCGGTGCATTTTTAAGCTAGCGCAAATCTGATAACACAGATCGACGCAGCTTAAAAATCCGCATCGAATGCACTATACTACATTGAGAAACGCTTAATACAAAAATTAGTTATGATCGTTTGAAAAATGATGCATTATTGTATGTTGAGTTTCCATGTACACTCAACATTGCTTCCAAAAACATTTTGACAAAAATTTTTTCAAAAAATTTCAAAATAAATTAGCAAAAAGTAGATGTTTTTAGATTCCTTTTTTCAAGGCAAAGACGATGGACAATGTTATTCAACGAAAAAATTAATTCTTCAGGGTGAAAATCGAGGATATAAGTGTGAACTTATATCAGTTGATATCTCGGTGCATTTTTAAGCTAGCGCAAATCTGATAACACAGATCGACGCAGCTTAAAAATCCGCATCGAATGCACTATACTACATTGAGAAACGCTCAATACAAAAATTAGTTATGATCGTTTGAAAAATGATGCATTAGTGTATGTTGAGTTTCCATGTACACTCAACATTGCTTCCAAAAACATTTTGACAAAAATTTTTTCGAAAAATTTCAGAATAATTTAGCAAAAAGTAGATGTTTTTAGATTCCTTTTTTTAAGGCAAAGACGATGGACAATGTTATTCTACGAAAAAATTAATTCTTCAGGGTGAAAATCGAGGATATAAGTGTGAACTTATATCAGTTGATATCTCGGTGCATTTTTAAGCTAACTCAAATCTGATAACACAGATCGACGCAGCTTAAAAATCCGCATCGAATGCACTATACTACATTGAGAAACGCTCAATACAAAAATTAGTTATGATCGTTTGAAAAATGATGCATTAGTGTATGTTGAGTTTCCATGTACACTCAACATTGCTTCCAAAATATTTTGACAAAAATTTTTTCAAAAAATTTCAAAATAAAATAGCAAAAAGTAGATGTTTTTAGATTCCTTTTTTCAAGGCAAAGACGATGGACAATGTTATTCAACGAAAAAAATAATTCTTCAGGGTGAAAATCGAGGATATAAGTGTGAACTTATATCAGTTGATATCTCGGTGCATTTTTAAGCTAGCGCAAATCTGATAACACAGATCGACGCAGCTTAAAAATCCGCATCGAATGCACTATACTACATTGAGAAACGCTTAATACAAAAATTAGTTATGATCGTTTGAAAAATGATGCATTAGTGTATGTTGAGTTTCCATGTACACTCAACATTGCTTCCAAAAACATTTTGACAAAAATTTTTTCGAAAAATTTCAGAATAATTTAGCAAAAAGTAGATGTTTTTAGATTCCTTTTTTTAAGGCAAAGACGATGGACAATGTTATTCATCGAAAAAATTAATTCTTCAGGGTGAAAATCGAGGATATAAGTGTGAACTTATATCAGTTGATATCTCGGTGCATTTTTAAGCTAGCGCAAATCTGATAACACAGATCGACGCAGCTTAAAAATCCGCATCGAATGCACTATACTACATTGAGAAACGCTTAATACAAAAATTAGTTATGATCGTTTGAAAAATGATGCATTAGTGTATGTTGAGTTTCCATGTACACTCAACATTGCTTCCAAAAACATTTTGACAAAAATTTTTTCAAAAAATTTCAAGATAAATTAGCAAAAAGTAGATGTTTTTAGATTCCTTTTTTCAAGGCAAAGACGATGGACATTGTTATTCAACGAAAAAATTAATTCTTCAGGGTGAAAATCGAGGATATAAGTGTGAACTTATATCAGTTGATATCTCGGTGCATTTTTAAGCTAGCGCAAATCTGATAACACAGATCGACGCAGCTTAAAAATCCGCATCGAATGCACTATACTACATTTAGAAACGCTTAATACAAAAATTAGTTATGATCGTTTGAAAAATGATGCATTAGTGTATGTTGAGTTTCCATGTACACTCAACATTGCTTCCAAAAACATTTTGACAAAAATTTTTTCAAAAAATTTCAAAATAAATTAGCAAAAAGTAGATGTTTTTAGATTCCTTTTTTCAAGGCAAAGACGATGGACAATGTTATTCAACGAAAAAATTAATTCTTCAGGGTGAAAATCGAAGATATAAGTGTGAACTTATATCAGTTGATATCTCGGTGCATTTTTAAGCTAGCGCAAATCTGATAACACAGATCGACGCAGCTTAAAAATCCGCATCGAATGCATTATACTACATTGAGAAACGCTTAATACAAAAATTAGTTATGATCGTTTGAAGAATGATGCATTAGTGTATGTTGAGTTTCCATGTACACTCAACATTGCTTCCAAAAACATTTTGACAAAAATTTTTTCAAAAAATTTCAAAATAAATTAGCAAAAAGTAGATGTTTTTAGATTCCTTTTTTCAAGGCAAAGACGATGGACAATGTTATTCAACGAAAAAATTAATTCTTCAGAGTGAAAATCGAGGATATAAGTGTGAACTTATATCAGTTGATATCTCGGTGCATTTTTAAGCTAGCGCAAATCTGATAACACAGATCGACGCAGCTTAAAAATCCGCATCGAATGCACTATACTACATTGAAAAACGCTTAATACAAAAATTAGTTATGATCGTTTGAAAAATGATCCATTAGTGTATGTTGAGTTTCCATGTACACTCAACATTGCTTCCAAAAACATTTTGACAAAAATTTTTTCGAAAAATTTCAAAATAAATTAGCAAAAAGTAGATGTTTTTAGATTCCTTTTTTCAAGGCAAAGACGATGGACAATGTTATTCAACGAAAAAATTAATTCTTCAGGGTGAAAATCGAGGATATAAGTGTGAACTTATATCAGTTGATATCTCGGTGCATTTTTAAGCTAGCGCAAATCTGATAACACAGATCGACGCAGCTTAAAAATCCGCATCGAATGCACTATACTACATTAAGAAACGCTTAATACAAAAATTAGTTATGATCGTTTGAAAAATGATGCATTAGTGTATGTTGAGTTTCCATGTACACTCAACATTGCTTCCAAAAACATTTTGACAAAAATTTTTTCGAAAAATTTCAAAATAATTTAGCAAAAAGTAGATGTTTTTAGATTCCATTTTTCAAGGCAAAGACGATGGACAATGTTATTCAACGAAAAAATTAATTCTTCAGGGTGAAAATCGAGGATATAAGTGTGAACTTATATCAGTTGATATCTCGGTGCATTTTTAAGCTAGCGCAAATCTGATAACACAGATCGACGCAGCTTAAAAATCCGCATCGAATGCACTATACTACATTAAGAAACGCTTAATACAAAAATTAGTTATGATCGTTTGAAAAATGATGCATTAGTGTATGTTGAGTTTCCATGTACACTCAACATTGCTTCCAAAAACATTTTGACAAAAATTTTTTCGAAAAATTTCAAAATAATTTAGCAAAAAGTAGATGTTTTTAGATTCCATTTTTCAAGGCAAAGACGATGGACAATGTTATTCAACGAAAAAATTAATTCTTCAGGGTGAAAATCGAGGATATAAGTGTGAACTTATATCAGTTGATATCTCGGTGCATTTTTAAGCTAGCGCAAATCTGATAACACAGATCGACGCAGCTTAAAAATCCGCATCGAATGCACTATACTACATTAAGAAACGCTTAATACAAAAATTAGTTATGATCGTTTGAAAAATGATGCATTAGTGTATGTTGAGTTTCCATGTACACTCAACATTGCTTCCAAAAACATTTTGACAAAAATTTTTTCGAAAAATTTCAAAATAATTTAGCAAAAAGTAGATGTTTTTAGATAGATTCCATTTTTCAAGGCAAAGACGATGGACAATGTTATTCAACGAAAAAATTAATTCTTCAGGGTGAAAATCGAGGATATAAGTGTGAACTTATATCAGTTGATATCTCGGTGCATTTTTAAGCTAGCGCAAATCTGATAACACAGATCGACGCAGCTTAAAAATCCGCATCGAATGCACTATACTACATTGAGAAACGCTTAATACAAAAATTAGTTATGATCGTTTGTAAAATGATGCATTAGTGTATGTTGAGTTTCCATGTACACTCAACATTGCTTCCAAAAACATTTTGACAAAAATTTTTTCGAAAAATTTCGAATTAATTTAGCAAAAAGTAGATGTTTTTAGATTTCATTTTTTAAGGCAAAGACGATGGACAATGTTATTCAACGAAAAAATTAATTCTTCAGGGTGAAAATCGAGGATATAAGTGTGAACTTATATCAGTTGATATCTCGGTGCATTTTTAAGCTAGCGCAAATCTGATAACACAGATCGACGCAGCTTAAAAATCCGCATCAAATGCACTATACTACATTGAGAAACGCTTAATACAAAAATTAGTTATGATCGTTTGTAAAATGATGCATTAGTGTATGTTGAGTTTCCATGTACACTCAACATTGCTTCCAAAAACATTTTGACAAAAATTTTTTCGAAAAATTTCGAATTAATTTAGCAAAAAGTAGATGTTTTTAGATTTCATTTTTTAAGGCAAAGACGATGGACAATGTTATTCAACGAAAAAATTAATTCTTCAGGGTGAAAATCGAGGATATAAGTGTGAACTTATATCAGTTGATATCTCGGTGCATTTTTAAGCTAGCGCAAATCTGATAACACAGATCGACGCAGCTTAAAAATCCGCATCGAATGCACTATACTACATTGAGAAACGCTTAATACAAAAATTAGTTATGATCGTTTGAAAAATGATCCATTAGTGTATGTTGAGTTTCCATGTACACTCAACATTGCTTCCAAAAACATTTTGACAAAAATTTTCTCAAAAAATTTCAAAATAAATTAGCAAAAAGTAGATGTTTTTGGATTCCTTTTTTCAAGGCAAAGACGATGGACAATGTTATTCAACGAAAAAATTAATTCTTCAGGGTGAAAATCGAGGATATAAGTGTGAACTTATATCAGTTGATATCTCGGTGCATTTTTAAGCTAGCGCAAATCTGATAACACAGATCGACGCAGCTTAAAAATCCGCATCGAATGCACTATACTACATTGAGAAACGCTTAATACAAAAATTAGTTATGATCGTTTGAAAAATGATGCATTAGTGTATGATGAGTTTCCATGTACACTCAACATTGCTTCCAAAAACATTTTGACAAAAATTTTTTCGAAAAATTTCAAAATAATTCAGCAAAAAGTAGATGTTTTTAGATTCCTTTTTTCAAGGCAAAGACGATGGACAATGTTATTCAACGAAAAAATTAATTCTTCAGGGTGAAAATCGAGGATATAAGTGTGAACTTATATCAGTTGATATCTCGGTGCATTTTTAAGCTAGCGCAAATCTGATAACACAGATCGACGCAGCTTAAAAATCCGCATCGAATGCACTATACTACATTGAGAAACGCTTAATACAAAAATTAGTTATGATCGTTTGAAAAATGATGCATTAGTGTATGATGAGTTTCCATGTACACTCAACATTGCTTCCAAAAACATTTTGACAAAAATTTTTTCGAAAAATTTCAAAATAATTCAGCAAAAAGTAGATGTTTTTAGATTCCTTTTTTCAAGGCAAAGACGATGGACAATGTTATTCAACGAAAAAATTAATTCTTCAGGGTGAAAATCGAGGATATAAGTGTGAACTTATATCAGTTGATATCTCGGTGCATTTTTAAGCTAGCGCAAATCTGATAACACAGATCGACGCAGCTTACAAATCCGCATCGAATGCACTATACTACATTGAGAAACGCTTAATACAAAAATTAGTTATGATCGTTTGAAAAATGATGCATTAGTGTATGATGAGTTTCCATGTACACTCAACATTGCTTCCAAAAACATTTTGACAAAAATTTTTTCGAAAAATTTCAAAATAAATTAGCAAAAAGTAAATGTTTTTAGATTCCTTTTTTCAAGGCAAAGACGATGGACAATGTTATTCAACAAAAAAATTAATTCTTCAGGGTGAAAATCGAGGATATAAGTGTGAACTTAAATCAGTTGATATCTCGGTGCATTTTTAAGCTAGCGCAAATCTGATAACACAGATCGACGCAGCTTAAAAATCCGCATCGAATGCACTATACTACATTGAGAAACGCTTAATACAAAAATTAGTTATGATCGTTTGAAAAATGATCCATTAGTGTATGTTGAGTTTCCATGTACACTCAACATTGCTTCCAAAAACATTTTGAAAAAAATTTTTTCGAAAAATTTCAAAATAATTTAGCAAAAAGTAGATGTTTTTAGATTCCTTTTTTCAAGGCAAAGACGATGGACAATGTTATTCAACGAAAAAATTAATTCTTCAGGGTGAAAATCGAGGATATAAGTGTGAACTTATATCAGTTGATATCTCGGTGCATTTTTAAGCTAGCGCAAATCTGATAACACAGATCGACGCAGCTTACAAATCCGCATCGAATGCACTATACTACATTGAGAAACGCTTAATACAAAAATTAGTTATGATCGTTTGAAAAATGATGCATTAGTGTATGTTGAGTTTCCATGTACACTCAACATTGCTTCCAAAAACATTTTGACAAAAATTTTTTCGAAAAATTTCAAAATAAACTAGCAAAAAGTAGATGTTTTTAGATTTATTTTTTCAAGGCAAAGACGATGGACAATGTTATTCAACGAAAAAATTAATTCTTCAGGGTGAAAATCGAGGATATAAGTGTGAACTTATATCAGTTGATATCTCGGTGCATTTTTAAGCTAGCGCAAATCTGATAACACAGATCGACGCAGCTTAAAAATCCGCATCGAATGCACTATACTACATTGAGAAACGCTTAATACAAAAATTAGTTATGATCGTTTGAAAAATGATGCATTAGTGTATGTTGAGTTTCCATGTACACTCAACATTGCTTCCAAAAACATTTTGACAAAAATTTTTTCGAAAAATTTCAAAATAAATTAGCAAAAAGTAGATGTTTTTAGATTCCTTTTTTCAAGGCAAAGACGATGGACGATGTTATTCAACGAAAAAATTAATTCTTCAGGGTGAAAATCGAGGATATAAGTGTGAACTTATATCAGTTGATATCTCGGTGCATTTTTAAGCTAGCGCAAATCTGATAACACAGATCGACGCAGCTTACAAATCCGCATCGAATGCACTATACTACATTGAGAAACGCTTAATACAAAAATTAGTTATGATCGTTTGAAAAATGATGCATTAGTGTATGTTGAGTTTCCATGTACACTCAACATTGCTTCCAAAAACATTTTGACAAAAATTTTTTCGAAAAATTTCAAAATAATTCAGCAAAAAGTAGATGTTTTTAGATTCCTTTTTTCAAGGCAAAGACGATGGACGATGTTATTCAACGAAAAAATTAATTCTTCAGGGTGAAAATCGAGGATATAAGTGTGAACTTATATCAGTTGAAATCTCGGTGCATTTTTAAGCTAGCGCAAATCTGATAACACAGATCGACGCAGCTTAAAAATCCGCATCGAATGCACTATACTACATTGAGAAACGCTTAATACAAAAATTAGTTATGATCGTTTGAAAAATGATGCATTAGTGTATGATGAGTTTCCATGTACACTCAACATTGCTTCCAAAAACATTTTGACAAAAATTTTTTCGAAAAATTTCAAAATAAATTAGCAAAAAGTAGATGTTTTTAGATTCCTTTTTTCAAGGCAAAGACGATGGACGATGTTATTCAACGAAAAAATTAATTCTTCAGGGTGAAAATCGAGGATATAAGTGTGAATTTATATCAGTTGATATCTCGGTGCATTTTTAAGCTAGCGCAAATCTGATAACACAGATCGACGCAGCTTACAAATCCGCATCGAATGCACTATACTACATTGAGAAACGCTTAATACAGAAATTAGTTATGATCGTTTGAAAAATGATCCATTAGTGTATGTTGAGTTTCCATGTACACTCAACATTGCTTCCAAAAACATTTTGACAAAAATTTTTTCGAAAAATTTCAAAATAAATTAGCAAAAAGTAGATGTTTTTAGATTCCTTTTTTCAAGGCAAAGACGATGGACAATGTTATTCAACGAAAAAATTAATTCTCCAGGGTGAAAATCGAGGATATAAGTGTGAACTTATATCAGTTGATATCTCGGTGCATTTTTAAGCTAGCGCAAATCTGATAACACAGATCGACGCAGCTTACAAATCCGCATCGAATGCACTATACTACATTGAGAAACGCTTAATACAGAAATTAGTTATGATCGTTTGAAAAATGATCCATTAGTGTATGTTGAGTTTCCATGTACACTCAACATTGCTTCCAAAAACATTTTGACAAAAATTTTTTCGAAAAATTTCAAAATAAATTAGCAAAAAGTAGATGTTTTTAGATTCCTTTTTTCAAGGCAAAGACGATGGACAATGTTATTCAACGAAAAAATTAATTCTCCAGGGTGAAAATCGAGGATATAAGTGTGAACTTATATCAGTTGATATCTCGGTGCATTTTTAAGCTAGCGCAAATCTGATAACACAGATCGACGCAGCTTAAAAATCCGCATCGAATGCACTATACTACAATGAGAAACGCTTAATACAGAAATTAGTTATGATCGTTTGAAAAATGATCCATTAGTGTATGTTGAGTTTCCATGTACACTCAACATTGCTTCCAAAAACATTTTGACAAAAATTTTTTCGAAAAATTTCAAAATAAATTAGCAAAAAGTAGATGTTTTTAGATTCCTTTTTTCAAGGCAAAGACGATGGACAATGTTATTCAACAAAAAAATTAATTCTTCAGGGTGAAAATCGAGGATATAAGTGTGAACTTATATCAGTTGATATCTCGGTGCATTTTTAAGCTAGCGCAAATCTGATAACACAGATCGACGCAGCTTAAAAATCCGCATCGAATGCACTATACTACATTGAGAAACGCTTAATACAAAAATTAGTTATGATCGTTTGAAAAATGATCCATTAGTGTATGTTGAGTTTCCATGTACACTCAACATTGCTTCCAAAAACATTTTGACAAAAATTTTTTCGAAAAATTTCAAAATAAATTAGCAAAAAGTAGATGTTTTTAGATTTTTTTTTTCAAGGCAAAGACGATGGACAATGTTATTCAACGAAAAAATTAATTCTTCAGGGTGAAAATCGAGGATATAAGTGTGAACTTATATCAGTTGATATCTCGGTGCATTTTTAAGCTAGCGCAAATCTGATAACACAGATCGACGCAGCTTACAAATCCGCATCGAATGCACTATACTACATTGAGAAACGCTTAATACAAAAATTAGTTATGATCGTTTGAAAAATGATGCATTAGTGTATGATGAGTTTCCATGTACACTCAACATTGCTTCCAAAAACATTTTGACAAAAATTTTTTCGAAAAATTTCAAAATAAATTAGCAAAAAGTAAATGTTTTTAGATTCCTTTTTTCAAGGCAAAGACGATGGACAATGTTATTCAACAAAAAAATTAATTCTTCAGGGTGAAAATCGAGGATATAAGTGTGAACTTAAATCAGTTGATATCTCGGTGCATTTTTAAGCTAGCGCAAATCTGATAACACAGATCGACGCAGCTTAAAAATCCGCATCGAATGCACTATACTACATTGAGAAACGCTTAATACAAAAATTAGTTATGATCGTTTGAAAAATGATCCATTAGTGTATGTTGAGTTTCCATGTACACTCAACATTGCTTCCAAAAACATTTTGAAAAAAATTTTTTCGAAAAATTTCAAAATAATTTAGCAAAAAGTAGATGTTTTTAGATTCCTTTTTTCAAGGCAAAGACGATGGACAATGTTATTCAACGAAAAAATTAATTCTTCAGGGTGAAAATCGAGGATATAAGTGTGAACTTATATCAGTTGATATCTCGGTGCATTTTTAAGCTAGCGCAAATCTGATAACACAGATCGACGCAGCTTAAAAATCCGCATCGAATGCACTATACTACATTGAGAAACGCTTAATACAAAAATTAGTTATGATCGTTTGAAAAATGATCCATTAGTGTATGTTGAGTTTCCATGTACACTCAACATTGCTTCCAAAAACATTTTGACAAAAATTTTTTCGAAAAATTTCAAAATAAATTAGCAAAAAGTAGATGTTTTTAGATTCCATTTTTCAAGGCAAAGACGATGGACAATGTTATTCAACGAAAAAATTAATTCTTCAGGGTGAAAATCGAGGATATAAGTGTGAACTTATATCAGTTGATATCTCGGTGCATTTTTAAGCTAGCGCAAATCTGATAACACAGATCGACGCAGCTTAAAAATCCGCATCGAATGCACTATACTACATTAAGAAACGCTTAATACAAAAATTAGTTATGATCGTTTGAAAAATGATGCATTAGTGTATGTTGAGTTTCCATGTACACTCAACATTGCTTCCAAAAACATTTTGACAAAAATTTTTTCGAAAAATTTCAGAATAAATTAGCAAAAAGTAGATGTTTTTAGATTCCTTTTTTCAAGGCAAAGACGATGGACAATGTTATTCAACGAAAAAATTAATTCTTCAGGGTGAAAATCGAGGATATAAGTGTGAACTTATATCAGTTGATATCTCGGTGCATTTTTAAGCTAGCGCAAATCTGATAACACAGATCGACGCAGCTTACAAATCCGCATCGAATGCATTATACTACATTGAGAAACGCTTAATACAAAAATTAGTTATGATCGTTTGAAAAATGATGCATTAGTGTATGTTGAGTTTCCATGTACACTCAACATTGCTTCCAAAAACATTTTGACAAAAATTTTTTCGAAAAATTTCAAAATAAATTAGCAAAAAGTAGATGTTTTTAGATTCCTTTTTTCAAGGCAAAGACGATGGACAATGTTATTCAACGAAAAAATTAATTCTTCAGGGTGAAAATCGAGGATATAAGTGTGAACTTATATCAGTTGATATCTCGGTGCATTTTTAAGCTAGCGCAAATCTGATAACACAGATCGACGCAGCTTACAAATCCGCATCGAATGCATTATACTACATTGAGAAACGCTTAATACAAAAATTAGTTATGATCGTTTGAAAAATGATGCATTAGTGTATGTTGAGTTTCCATGTACACTCAACATTGCTTCCAAAAACATTTTGACAAAAATTTTTTCGAAAAATTTCAAGATAAATTAGCAAAAAGTAGATGTTTTTAGATTCCATTTTTCAAGGCAAAGACGATGGACAATGTTATTCAACGAAAAAATTAATTCTTCAGGGTGAAAATCGAGGATATAAGTGTGAACTTATATCAGTTGATATCTCGGTGCATTTTTAAGCTAGCGCAAATCTGATAACACAGATCGACGCAGCTTACAAATCCGCATCGAATGCACTATACTACATTGAGAAACGCTTAATACAAAAATTAGTTATGATCGTTTGAAAAATGATGCATTAGTGTATGTTGAGTTTCCATGTACACTCAACATTGCTTCCAAAAACATTTTGACAAAAATTTTTTCGAAAAATTTCAAAATAATTCAGCAAAAAGTAGATGGTTTTAGATTCCTTTTTTCAAGGCAAAGACGATGGACAATGTTATTCAACGAAAAAATTAATTCTTCAGGGTGAAAATCGAGGATATAAGTGTGAACTTATATCAGTTGATATCTCGGTGCATTTTTAAGCTAGCGCAAATCTGATAACACAGATCGACGCAGCTTACAAATCCGCATCGAATGCACTATACTACATTGAGAAACGCTTAATACAAAAATTAGTTATGATCGTTTGAAAAATGATCCATTAGTGTATGTTGAGTTTCCATGTACACTCAACATTGCTTCCAAAAACATTTTGAAAAAAATTTTTTCGAAAAATTTCAAAATAAATTAGCAAAAAGTAGATGTTTTTAGATTCCTTTTTTCAAGGCAAAGACGATGGACAATGTTATTCAACGAAAAAATTAATTCTTCAGGGTGAAAATCGAGGATATAAGTGTGAACTTATATCAGTTGATATCTCGGTGCATTTTTAAGCTAGCGCAAATCTGATAACACAGATCGACGCAGCTTGAAAATCCGCATCGAATGCACTATACTACATTGAGAAACGCTTAATACAAAAATTAGTTATGATCGTTTGAAAAATGATCCATTAGTGTATGTTGAGTTTCCATGTACACTCAACATTGCTTCCAAAAACATTTTGACAAAAATTTTTTCGAAAAATTTCAAAATAAATTAGCAAAAAGTAGATGTTTTTAGATTTTTTTTTTCAAGGCAAAGACGATGGACAATGTTATTCAACGAAAAAATTAATTCTTCAGGGTGAAAATCGAGGATATAAGTGTGAACTTATATCAGTTGATATCTCGGTGCATTTTTAAGCTAGCGCAAATCTGATAACACAGATCGACGCAGCTTACAAATCCGCATCGAATGCACTATACTACATTGAAAAACGCTTAATACAAAAATTAGTTATGATCGTTTGAAAAATGATGCATTAGTGTATGTTGAGTTTCCATGTACACTCAACATTGCTTCCAAAAACATTTTGACAAAAATTTTTTCGAAAAATTTCAAAATAAATTAGCAAAAAGTAGATGTTTTTAGATTCCTTTTTTCAAGGCAAAGACGATGGACAATGTTATTCAACGAAAAAATTAATTCTTCAGGGTGAAAATCGAGGATATAAGTGTGAACTTATATCAGTTGATATCTCGGTGCATTTTTAAGCTAGCGCAAATCTGATAACACAGATCGACGCAGCTTAAAAATCCGCATCGAATGCACTATACTACATTGAGAAACGCTTAATACAAAAATTAGTTATGATCGTTTGAAAAATGATCCATTAGTGTATGTTGAGTTTCCATGTACACTCAACATTGCTTCCAAAAACATTTTGAAAAAAATTTTTTCGAAAAATTTCAAAATAAATTAGCAAAAAGTAGATGTTTTTAGATTCCTTTTTTCAAGGCAAAGACGATGGACAATGTTATTCAACGAAAAAATTAATTCTTCAGGGTGAAAATCGAGGATATAAGTGTGAACTTATATCAGTTGATATCTCGGTGCATTTTTAAGCTAGCGCAAATCTGATAACACAGATCGACGCAGCTTACAAATCCGCATCGAATGCACTATACTACATTGAGAAACGCTTAATACAGAAATTAGTTATGATCGTTTGAAAAATGATGCATTAGTGTATGTTGAGTTTCCATGTACACTCAACATTGCTTCCAAAAACATTTTGACAAAAATTTTTTCGAAAAATTTCAAAATAAATTAGCAAAAAGTAGATGTTTTTAGATTCCTTTTTTCAAGGCAAAGACGATGGACAATGTTATTCAACGAAAAAATTAATTCTTCAGGGTGAAAATCGAGGATATAAGTGTGAACTTATATCAGTTGATATCTCGGTGCATTTTTAAGCTAGCGCAAATCTGATAACACAGATCGACGCAGCTTAAAAATCCGCATCGAATGCACTATACTACATTGAGAAACGCTTAATACAAAAATTAGTTATGATCGTTTGAAAAATGATCCATTAGTGTATGTTGAGTTTCCATGTACACTCAACATTGCTTCCAAAAACATTTTGAAAAAAATTTTTTCGAAAAATTTCAAAATAAGTTAGCAAAAAGTAGATGTTTTTAGATTCCTTTTTTCAAGGCAAAGACGATGGACAATGTTATTCAACGAAAAAATTAATTCTTCAGGGTGAAAATCGAGGATATAAGTGTGAACTTATATCAGTTGATATCTCGGTGCATTTTTAAGCTAGCGCAAATCTGATAACACAGATCGACGCAGCTTACAAATCCGCATCGAATGCATTATACTACATTGAGAAACGCTTAATACAAAAATTAGTTATGATCGTTTGAAAAATGATGCATTAGTGTATGTTGAGTTTCCATGTACACTCAACATTGCTTCCAAAAACATTTTGACAAAAATTTTTTCGAAAAATTTCAAAATAAATTAGCAAAAAGTAGATGTTTTTAGATTCCATTTTTCAAGGCAAAGACGATGGACAATGTTATTCAACGAAAAAATTAATTCTTCAGGGTGAAAATCGAGGATATAAGTGTGAACTTATATCAGTTGATATCTCGGTGCATTTTTAAGCTAGCGCAAATCTGATAACACAGATCGACGCAGCTTAAAAATCCGCATCGAATGCACTATACTACATTGAGAAACGCTTAATACAAAAATTAGTTATGATCGTTTGAAAAATGATGCATTAGTGTATGTTGAGTTTCCATGTACACTCAACATTGCTTCCAAAAACATTTTGACAAAAATTTTTTCGAAAAATTTCAGAATAAATTAGCAAAAAGTAGATGTTTTTAGATTCCTTTTTTCAAGGCAAAGACGATGGACAATGTTATTCAACGAAAAAATTAATTCTTCAGGGTGAAAATCGAGGATATAAGTGTGAACTTATATCAGTTGATATCTCGGTGCATTTTTAAGCTAGCGCAAATCTGATAACACAGATCGACGCAGCTTACAAATCCGCATCGAATGCATTATACTACATTGAGAAACGCTTAATACAAAAATTAGTTATGATCGTTTGAAAAATGATGCATTAGTGTATGTTGAGTTTCCATGTACACTCAACATTGCTTCCAAAAACATTTTGACAAAAATTTTTTCGAAAAATTTCAAAATAAATTAGCAAAAAGTAGATGTTTTTAGATTCCTTTTTTCAAGGCAAAGACGATGGACAATGTTATTCAACGAAAAAATTAATTCTTCAGGGTGAAAATCGAGGATATAAGTGTGAACTTATATCAGTTGATATCTCGGTGCATTTTTAAGCTAGCGCAAATCTGATAACACAGATCGACGCAGCTTACAAATCCGCATCTAATGCATTATACTACATTGAGAAACGCTTAATACAAAAATTAGTTATGATCGTTTGAAAAATGATGCATTAGTGTATGTTGAGTTTCCATGTACACTCAACATTGCTTCCAAAAACATTTTGACAAAAATTTTTTCGAAAAATTTCAAGATAAATTAGCAAAAAGTAGATGTTTTTAGATTCCATTTTTCAAGGCAAAGACGATGGACAATGTTATTCAACGAAAAAATTAATTCTTCAGGGTGAAAATCGAGGATATAAGTGTGAACTTATATCAGTTGATATCTCGGTGCATTTTTAAGCTAGCGCAAATCTGATAACACAGATCGACGCAGCTTACAAATCCGCATCGAATGCACTATACTACATTGAGAAACGCTTAATACAAAAATTAGTTATGATCGTTTGAAAAATGATGCATTAGTGTATGTTGAGTTTCCATGTACACTCAACATTGCTTCCAAAAACATTTTGACAAAAATTTTTTCGAAAAATTTCAAAATAATTCAGCAAAAAGTAGATGGTTTTAGATTCCTTTTTTCAAGGCAAAGACGATGGACAATGTTATTCAACGAAAAAATTAATTCTTCAGGGTGAAAATCGAGGATATAAGTGTGAACTTATATCAGTTGATATCTCGGTGCATTTTTAAGCTAGCGCAAATCTGATAACACAGATCGACGCAGCTTACAAATCCGCATCGAATGCACTATACTACATTGAGAAACGCTTAATACAAAAATTAGTTATGATCGTTTGAAAAATGATCCATTAGTGTATGTTGAGTTTCCATGTACACTCAACATTGCTTCCAAAAACATTTTGAAAAAAATTTTTTCGAAAAATTTCAAAATAAATTAGCAAAAAGTAGATGTTTTTAGATTCCTTTTTTCAAGGCAAAGACGATGGACAATGTTATTCAACGAAAAAATTAATTCTTCAGGGTGAAAATCGAGGATATAAGTGTGAACTTATATCAGTTGATATCTCGGTGCATTTTTAAGCTAGCGCAAATCTGATAACACAGATCGACGCAGCTTGAAAATCCGCATCGAATGCACTATACTACATTGAGAAACGCTTAATACAAAAATTAGTTATGATCGTTTGAAAAATGATCCATTAGTGTATGTTGAGTTTCCATGTACACTCAACATTGCTTCCAAAAACATTTTGACAAAAATTTTTTCGAAAAATTTCAAAATAAATTAGCAAAAAGTAGATGTTTTTAGATTTTTTTTTTCAAGGCAAAGACGATGGACAATGTTATTCAACGAAAAAATTAATTCTTCAGGGTGAAAATCGAGGATATAAGTGTGAACTTATATCAGTTGATATCTCGGTGCATTTTTAAGCTAGCGCAAATCTGATAACACAGATCGACGCAGCTTACAAATCCGCATCGAATGCACTATACTACATTGAAAAACGCTTAATACAAAAATTAGTTATGATCGTTTGAAAAATGATGCATTAGTGTATGTTGAGTTTCCATGTACACTCAACATTGCTTCCAAAAACATTTTGACAAAAATTTTTTCGAAAAATTTCAAAATAAATTAGCAAAAAGTAGATGTTTTTAGATTCCTTTTTTCAAGGCAAAGACGATGGACAATGTTATTCAACGAAAAAATTAATTCTTCAGGGTGAAAATCGAGGATATAAGTGTGAACTTATATCAGTTGATATCTCGGTGCATTTTTAAGCTAGCGCAAATCTGATAACACAGATCGACGCAGCTTAAAAATCCGCATCGAATGCACTATACTACATTGAGAAACGCTTAATACAAAAATTAGTTATGATCGTTTGAAAAATGATCCATTAGTGTATGTTGAGTTTCCATGTACACTCAACATTGCTTCCAAAAACATTTTGAAAAAAATTTTTTCGAAAAATTTCAAAATAAATTAGCAAAAAGTAGATGTTTTTAGATTCCTTTTTTCAAGGCAAAGACGATGGACAATGTTATTCAACGAAAAAATTAATTCTTCAGGGTGAAAATCGAGGATATAAGTGTGAACTTATATCAGTTGATATCTCGGTGCATTTTTAAGCTAGCGCAAATCTGATAACACAGATCGACGCAGCTTACAAATCCGCATCGAATGCACTATACTACATTGAGAAACGCTTAATACAGAAATTAGTTATGATCGTTTGAAAAATGATGCATTAGTGTATGTTGAGTTTCCATGTACACTCAACATTGCTTCCAAAAACATTTTGACAAAAATTTTTTCGAAAAATTTCAAAATAAATTAGCAAAAAGTAGATGTTTTTAGATTCCTTTTTTCAAGGCAAAGACGATGGACAATGTTATTCAACGAAAAAATTAATTCTTCAGGGTGAAAATCGAGGATATAAGTGTGAACTTATATCAGTTGATATCTCGGTGCATTTTTAAGCTAGCGCAAATCTGATAACACAGATCGACGCAGCTTAAAAATCCGCATCGAATGCACTATACTACATTGAGAAACGCTTAATACAAAAATTAGTTATGATCGTTTGAAAAATGATCCATTAGTGTATGTTGAGTTTCCATGTACACTCAACATTGCTTCCAAAAACATTTTGAAAAAAATTTTTTCGAAAAATTTCAAAATAAATTAGCAAAAAGTAGATGTTTTTAGATTCCTTTTTTCAAGGCAAAGACGATGGACAATGTTATTCAACGAAAAAATTAATTCTTCAGGGTGAAAATCGAGGATATAAGTGTGAACTTATATCAGTTGATATCTCGGTGCATTTTTAAGCTAGCGCAAATCTGATAACACAGATCGACGCAGCTTACAAATCCGCATCGAATGCATTATACTACATTGAGAAACGCTTAATACAAAAATTAGTTATGATCGTTTGAAAAATGATGCATTAGTGTATGTTGAGTTTCCATGTACACTCAACATTGCTTCCAAAAACATTTTGACAAAAATTTTTTCGAAAAATTTCAAAATAAATTAGCAAAAAGTAGATGTTTTTAGATTCCATTTTTCAAGGCAAAGACGATGGACAATGTTATTCAACGAAAAAATTAATTCTTCAGGGTGAAAATCGAGGATATAAGTGTGAACTTATATCAGTTGATATCTCGGTGCATTTTTAAGCTAGCGCAAATCTGATAACACAGATCGACGCAGCTTAAAAATCCGCATCGAATGCACTATACTACATTGAGAAACGCTTAATACAAAAATTAGTTATGATCGTTTGAAAAATGATGCATTAGTGTATGTTGAGTTTCCATGTACACTCAACATTGCTTCCAAAAACATTTTGACAAAAATTTTTTCGAAAAATTTCAGAATAAATTAGCAAAAAGTAGATGTTTTTAGATTCCTTTTTTCAAGGCAAAGACGATGGACAATGTTATTCAACGAAAAAATTAATTCTTCAGGGTGAAAATCGAGGATATAAGTGTGAACTTATATCAGTTGATATCTCGGTGCATTTTTAAGCTAGCGCAAATCTGATAACACAGATCGACGCAGCTTACAAATCCGCATCGAATGCACTATACTACATTGAGAAACGCTTAATACAAAAATTAGTTATGATCGTTTGAAAAATGATGCATTAGTGTATGTTGAGTTTCCATGTACACTCAACATTGCTTCCAAAAACATTTTGACAAAAATTTTTTCGAAACATTTCAAAATAAATTAGGAAAAAACAGATGTTTTTAGATTCCTTTTTTCAAGGCAAAGACGATGGACAATGTTATTCAACGAAAAAATTAATTCTTCAGGGTGAAAATCGAGGATATAAGTGTGAACTTATATCAGTTGATATCTCGGTGCATTTTTAAGCTAGCGCAAATCTGATAACACAGATCGACGCAGCTTAAAAATCCGCATCGAATGCACTATACTACATTGAGAAACGCTTAATACAAAAATTAGTTATGATCGTTTGAAAAATGATGCATTAGTGTATGTTGAGTTTCCATGTACACTCAACATTGCTTCCAAAAACATTTTGACAAAAATTTTTTCGAAAAATTTCAAAATAAATTAGCAAAAAGTAGATGTTTTTAGATTCCTTTTTTCAAGGCAAAGACGATGGACATTGTTATTCAACGAAAAAATTAATTCTTCAGGGTGAAAATCGAGGATATAAGTGTGAACTTATATCAGTTGATATCTCGGTGCATTTTTAAGCTAGCGCAAATCTGATAACACAGATCGACGCAGCTTACAAATCCGCATCGAATGCATTATACTACATTGAGAAACGCTTAATACAAAAATTAGTTATGATCGTTTGAAAAATGATGCATTAGTGTATGTTGAGTTTCCATGTACACTCAACATTGCTTCCAAAAACATTTTGACAAAAATTTTTTCGAAAAATTTCAAGATAAATTAGCAAAAAGTAGATGTTTTTAGATTCCATTTTTCAAGGCAAAGACGATGGACAATGTTATTCAACGAAAAAATTAATTCTTCAGGGTGAAAATCGAGGATATAAGTGTGAACTTATATCAGTTGATATCTCGGTGCATTTTTAAGCTAGCGCAAATCTGATAACACAGATCGACGCAGCTTACAAATCCGCATCGAATGCACTATACTACATTGAGAAACGCTTAATACAAAAATTAGTTATGATCGTTTGAAAAATGATGCATTAGTGTATGTTGAGTTTCCATGTACACTCAACATTGCTTCCAAAAACATTTTGACAAAAAGTTTTTCGAAACATTTCAAAATAAATTAGGAAAAAACAGATGTTTTTAGATTCCTTTTTTCAAGGCAAAGACGATGGACAATGTTATTCAACGAAAAAATTAATTCTTCAGGGTGAAAATCGAGGATATAAGTGTGAACTTATATCAGTTGATATCTCGGTGCATTTTTAAGCTAGCGCAAATCTGATAACACAGATCGACGCAGCTTAAAAATCCGCATCGAATGCACTATACTACATTGAGAAACGCTTAATACAAAAATTAGTTATGATCGTTTGAAAAATGATGCATTAGTGTATGTTGAGTTTCCATGTACACTCAACATTGCTTCCAAAAACATTTTGACAAAAATTTTTTCGAAAAATTTCAAAATAAATTAGCAAAAAGTAGATGTTTTTAGATTCCTTTTTGCAAGGCAAAGACGATGGACAATGTTATTCAACGAAAAAATTAATTCTTCAGGGTGAAAATCGAGGATATAAGTGTGAACTTATATCAGTTGATATCTCGGTGCATTTTTAAGCTAGCGCAAATCTGATAACACAGATCGACGCAGCTTACAAATCCGCATCGAATGCATTATACTACATTGAGAAACGCTTAATGCAAAAATTAGTTATGATCGTTTGAAAAATGATGCATTAGTGTATGTTGAGTTTCCATGTACACTCAACATTGCTTCCAAAAACATTTTGACAAAAATTTTTTCGAAAAATTTCAAGATAAATTAGCAAAAAGTAGATGTTTTTAGATTCCATTTTTCAAGGCAAAGACGATGGACAATGTTATTCAACGAAAAAATTAATTCTTCAGGGTGAAAATCGAGGATATAAGTGTGAACTTATATCAGTTGATATCTCGGTGCATTTTTAAGCTAGCGCAAATCTGATAACACAGATCGACGCAGCTTACAAATCCGCATCGAATGCACTATACTACATTGAGAAACGCTTAATACAAAAATTAGTTATGATCGTTTGAAAAATGATGCATTAGTGTATGTTGAGTTTCCATGTACACTCAACATTGCTTCCAAAAACATTTTGACAAAAAGTTTTTCGAAACATTTCAAAATATATTAGGAAAAAACAGATGTTTTTAGATTCCTTTTTTCAAGGCAAAGACGATGGACAATGTTATTCAACGAAAAAATTAATTCTTCAGGGTGAAAATCGAGGATATAAGTGTGAACTTATATCAGTTGATATCTCGGTGCATTTTTAAGCTAGCGCAAATCTGATAACACAGATCGACGCAGCTTAAAAATCCGCATCGAATGCACTATACTACATTGAGAAACGCTCAATACAAAAATTAGTTATGATTGTTTGAAAAATGATGCATTAGTGTATGTTGAGTTTCCATGTACACTCAACATTGCTTCCAAAAACATTTTGACAAAAATTTTTTCGAGAAATTTCAAAATAATTTAGCAAAAAGTAGATGTTTTTAGATTCCTTTTTTCAAGGCAAAGACGATGGACAATGTTATTCAACGAAAAAATTAATTCTTCAGGGTGAAAATCGAGGATATAAGTGTGAAGTTATATCAGTTGATATCTCGGTGCATTTTTAAGCTAGCGCAAATCTGATAACACAGAACGACGCAGCTTAAAAATTTGCATCGAATGCACTATACTACATTGAAAAACGCTTAATACAAAAATTAGTTATGATCGTTTGAAAAATGATGCATTAGTGTATGTTGAGTTTCCATGTACACTCAACATTGCTTCCAAAAACATTTTGACAAAAATTTTTTCGAAAAATTTCGAAATAATTTAGCAAAAAGTAGATGTTTTTAGATTCCATTTTTCAAGGCAAAGACGATGGACAATGTTATTCAACGAAAAAATTAATTCTTCAGGGTGAAAATCGAGGATATAAGTGTGAACTTATATCAGTTGATATCTCGGTGCATTTTTAAGCTAGCGCAAATCTGATAACACAGATCGACGCAGCTTAAAAATCCGCATCGAATGCACTATACTACATTGAGAAACGCTCAATACAAAAATTAGTTATGATCGTTTGAAAAATGATGCATTAGTGTATGTTGAGTTTCCATGTACACTCAACATTGCTTCCAAAAACATTTTGACAAAAATTTTTTCGAAAAATTTCAAAATAATTTAGCAAAAAGTAGATGTTTTTAGATTCCTTTTTTCAAGGCAAAGACGATGGACAATGTTATTCAACGAAAAAATTAATTCTTCAGGGTGAAAATCGAGGATATAAGTGTGAACTTATATCAGTTGATATCTCGGTGCATTTTTAAGCTAGCGCAAATCTGATAACACAGAACGACGCAGCTTAAAAATCCGCATCGAATGCACTATACTACATTGAAAAACGCTTAATACAAAAATTAGTTATGATCGTTTGAAAAATGATGCATTAGTGTATGTTGAGTTTCCATGTACACTCAACATTGCTTCCAAAAACATTTTGACAAAAATTTTTTCGAAAAATTTCGAAATAATTTAGCAAAAAGTAGATGTTTTTAGATTCCATTTTTCAAGGCAAAGACGATGGACATTGTTATTCGACGAAAAAATTAATTCTTCAGGGTGAAAATCGAGGATATAAGTGTGAACTTATATCAGTTGATATCTCGGTGCATTTTTAAGCTAGCGCAAATCTGATAACACAGAACGACGCAGCTTAAAAATTCGCATCGAATGCACTATACTACATTGAAAAACGCTTAATACAAAAATTAGTTATGATCGTTTGAAAAATGATGCATTAGTGTATGTTGAGTTTCCATGTACACTCAACATTGCTTCCAAAAACATTTTGACAAAAATTTTTTCGAGAAATTTCAAAATAATTTAGCAAAAAGTAGATGTTTTTAGATTCCTTTTTTCAAGGCAAAGACGATGGACAATGTTATTCAACGAAAAAATTAATTCTTCAGGGTGAAAATCGAGGATATACGTGTGAACTTATATCAGTTGATATCTCGGTGCATTTTTAAGCTAGCGCAAATCTGATAACACAGATCGACGCAGCTTAAAAATCCGCATCGAATGCACTATACTACATTGAGAAACGCTCAATACAAAAATTAGTTATGATCGTTTGAAAAATGATGCATTAGTGTATGTTGAGTTTCCATGTACACTCAACATTGCTTCCAAAAACATTTTGACAAAAATTTTTTCGAAAAATTTCAAAATAATTTAGCAAAAAGTAGATGTTTTTAGATTCCTTTTTTCAAGGCAAAGACGATGGACAATGTTATTCAACGAAAAAATTAATTCTTCAGGGTGAAAATCGAGGATATAAGTGTGAACTTATATCAGTTGATATCTCGGTGCATTTTTAAGCTAGCGCAAATCTGATAACACAGAACGACGCAGCTTAAAAATCCGCATCGAATGCACTATACTACATTGAAAAACGCTTAATACAAAAATTAGTTATGATCGTTTGAAAAATGATGCATTAGTGTATGTTGAGTTTCCATGTACACTCAACATTGCTTCCAAAAACATTTTGACAAAAATTTTTTCGAAAAATTTCGAAATAATTTAGCAAAAAGTAGATGTTTTTAGATTCCATTTTTCAAGGCAAAGACGATGGACATTGTTATTCGACGAAAAAATTAATTCTTCAGGGTGAAAATCGAGGATATAAGTGTGAACTTATATCAGTTGATATCTCGGTGCATTTTTAAGCTAGCGCAAATCTGATAACACAGAACGACGCAGCTTAAAAATTCGCATCGAATGCACTATACTACATTGGAAAACGCTTAATACAAAAATTAGTTATGATCGTTTGAAAAATGATGCATTAGTGTATGTTGAGTTTCCATGTACACTCAACATTGCTTCCAAAAACATTTTGACAAAAATTTTTTCGAGAAATTTCAAAATAATTTAGCAAAAAGTAGATGTTTTTAGATTCCTTTTTTCAAGGCAAAGACGATGGACAATGTTATTCAACGAAAAAATTAATTCTTCAGGGTGAAAATCGAGGATATAAGTGTGAACTTATATCAGTTGATATCTCGGTGCATTTTTAAGCTAGCGCAAATCTGATAACACAGAACGACGCAGCTTAAAAATCCGCATCGAATGCACTATACTACATTGAAAAACGCTTAATACAAAAATTAGTTATGATCGTTTGAAAAATGATGCATTAGTGTATGTTGAGTTTCCATGTACACTCAACATTGCTTCCAAAAACATTTTGACAAAAATTTTTTTGAAAAATTTCAAAATAATTTAGCAAAAAGTAGATGTTTTTAGATTCCTTTTTTCAAGGCAAAGACGATGGACAATGTTATTCAACGAAAAAATTAATTCTTCAGGGTGAAAATCGAGGATATAAGTGTGAACTTATATCAGTTGATATCTCGGTGCATTTTTAAGCTAGCGCAAATCTGATAACACAGAACGACGCAGCTTAAAAATCCGCATCGAATGCACTATACTACATTGAGAAACGCTTAATACAAAAATTAGTTATGATCGTTTGAAAAATGATGCATTAGTGTATGTTGAGTTTCCATGTACACTCAACATTGCTTCCAAAAACATTTTGACAAAAATTTTTTCGAAAAATTTCAAGATAAATTAGCAAAAAGTAGATGTTTTTAGATTCCATTTTTCAAGGCAAAGACGATGGACAATGTTATTCAACGAAAAAATTAATTCTTCAGGGTGAAAATCGAGGATATAAGTGTGAACTTATATCAGTTGATATCTCGGTGCATTTTTAAGCTAGCGCAAATCTGATAACACAGATCGACGCAGCTTACAAATCCGCATCGAATGCACTATACTACATTGAGAAACGCTTAATACAAAAATTAGTTATGATCGTTTGAAAAATGATGCATTAGTGTATGTTGAGTTTCCATGTACACTCAACATTGCTTCCAAAAACATTTTGACAAAAAGTTTTTCGAAACATTTCAAAATAAATTAGGAAAAAACAGATGTTTTTAGATTCCTTTTTTCAAGGCAAAGACGATGGACAATGTTATTCAACGAAAAAATTAATTCTTCAGGGTGAAAATCGAGGATATAAGTGTGAACTTATATCAGTTGATATCTCGGTGCATTTTTAAGCTAGCGCAAATCTGATAACACAGATCGACGCAGCTTAAAAATCCGCATCGAATGCACTATACTACATTGAGAAACGCTTAATACAAAATTAGTTATGATCGTTTGAAAAATGATGCATTAGTGTATGTTGAGTTTCCATGTACACTCAACATTGCTTCCAAAAACATTTTGACAAAAATTTTTTCGAAAAATTTCAAAATAATTTAGCAAAAAGTAGATGTTTTTAGATTCCTTTTTTCAAGGCAAAGACGATGGACAATGTTATTCAACGAAAAAATTAATTCTTCAGGGTGAAAATCGAGGATATAAGTGTGAACTTATATCAGTTGATATCTCGGTGCATTTTTAAGCTAGCGCAAATCTGATAACACAGATCGACGCAGCTTAAAAATCCGCATCGAATGCACTATACTACATTGAGAAACGCTCAATACAAAAATTAGTTATGATCGTTTGAAAAATGATGCATTAGTGTATGTTGAGTTTCCATGTACACTCAACATTGCTTCCAAAAACATTTTGACAAAAATTTTTTCGAGAAATTTCAAAATAATTTAGCAAAAAGTAGATGTTTTTAGATTCCTTTTTTCAAGGCAAAGACGATGGACAATGTTATTCAACGAAAAAATTAATTCTTCAGGGTGAAAATCGAGGATATAAGTGTGAACTTATATCAGTTGATATCTCGGTGCATTTTTAAGCTAGCGCAAATCTGATAACACAGATCGACGCAGCTTAAAAATCCGCATCGAATGCACTATACTACATTGAGAAACGCTCAATACAAAAATTAGTTATGATCGTTTGAAAAATGATGCATTAGTGTATGTTGAGTTTCCATGTACACTCAACATTGCTTCCAAAAACATTTTGACAAAAATTTTTTCGAAAAATTTCAAAATAATTTAGCAAAAAGTAGATGTTTTTAGATTCCTTTTTTCAAGGCAAAGACGATGGACAATGTTATTCAACGAAAAAATTAATTCTTCAGGGTGAAAATCGAGGATATAAGTGTGAACTTATATCAGTTGATATCTCGGTGCATTTTTAAGCTAGCGCAAATCTGATAACACAGAACGACGCAGCTTAAAAATCCGCATCGAATGCACTATACTACATTGAAAAACGCTTAATACAAAAATTAGTTATGATCGTTTGAAAAATGATGCATTAGTGTATGTTGAGTTTCCATGTACACTCAACATTGCTTCCAAAAACATTTTGACAAAAATTTTTTCGAAAAATTTCGAAATAATTTAGCAAAAAGTAGATGTTTTTAGATTCCATTTTTCAAGGCAAAGACGATGGACAATGTTATTCAACGAAAAAATTAATTCTTCAGGGTGAAAATCGAGGATATAAGTGTGAACTTATATCAGTTGATATCTCGGTGCATTTTTAAGCTAGCGCAAATCTGATAACACAGATCGACGCAGCTTAAAAATCCGCATCGAATGCACTATACTACATTGAAAAACGCTTAATACAAAAATTAGTTATGATCGTTTGAAAAATGATGCATTAGTGTATGTTGAGTTTCCATGTACACTCAACATTGCTTCCAAAAACATTTTGACAAAAATTTTTTCGAAAAATTTCGAAATAATTTAGCAAAAAGTAGATGTTTTTAGATTCCATTTTTCAAGGCAAAGACGATGGACATTGTTATTCGACGAAAAAATTAATTCTTCAGGGTGAAAATCGAGGATATAAGTGTGAACTTATATCAGTTGATATCTCGGTGCATTTTTAAGCTAGCGCAAATCTGATAACACAGAACGACGCAGCTTAAAAATTCGCATCGAATGCACTATACTACATTGGAAAACGCTTAATACAAAAATTAGTTATGATCGTTTGAAAAATGATGCATTAGTGTATGTTGAGTTTCCATGTACACTCAACATTGCTTCCAAAAACATTTTGACAAAAATTTTTTCGAGAAATTTCAAAATAATTTAGCAAAAAGTAGATGTTTTTAGATTCCTTTTTTCAAGGCAAAGACGATGGACAATGTTATTCAACGAAAAAATTAATTCTTCAGGGTGAAAATCGAGGATATAAGTGTGAACTTATATCAGTTGATATCTCGGTGCATTTTTAAGCTAGCGCAAATCTGATAACACAGAACGACGCAGCTTAAAAATCCGCATCGAATGCACTATACTACATTGAAAAACGCTTAATACAAAAATTAGTTATGATCGTTTGAAAAATGATGCATTAGTGTATGTTGAGTTTCCATGTACACTCAACATTGCTTCCAAAAACATTTTGACAAAAATTTTTTTGAAAAATTTCAAAATAATTTAGCAAAAAGTAGATGTTTTTAGATTCCTTTTTTCAAGGCAAAGACGATGGACAATGTTATTCAACGAAAAAATTAATTCTTCAGGGTGAAAATCGAGGATATAAGTGTGAACTTATATCAGTTGATATCTCGGTGCATTTTTAAGCTAGCGCAAATCTGATAACACAGAACGACGCAGCTTAAAAATCCGCATCGAATGCACTATACTACATTGAGAAACGCTTAATACAAAAATTAGTTATGATCGTTTGAAAAATGATGCATTAGTGTATGTTGAGTTTCCATGTACACTCAACATTGCTTCCAAAAACATTTTGACAAAAATTTTTTCGAGAAATTTCAAAATAATTTAGCAAAAAGTAGATGTTTTTAGATTCCTTTTTTCAAGGCAAAGACGATGGACAATGTTATTCAACGAAAAAATTAATTCTTCAGGGTGAAAATCGAGGATATAAGTGTGAACTTATATCAGTTGATATCTCGGTGCATTTTTAAGCTAGCGCAAATCTGATAACACAGATCGACGCAGCTTAAAAATCCGCATCGAATGCACTATACTACATTGAGAAACGCTTAATACAAAATTAGTTATGATCGTTTGAAAAATGATGCATTAGTGTATGTTGAGTTTCCATGTACACTCAACATTGCTTCCAAAAACATTTTGACAAAAATTTTTTCGAAAAATTTCAAAATAATTTAGCAAAAAGTAGATGTTTTTAGATTCCTTTTTTCAAGGCAAAGACGATGGACAATGTTATTCAACGAAAAAATTAATTCTTCAGGGTGAAAATCGAGGATATAAGTGTGAACTTATATCAGTTGATATCTCGGTGCATTTTTAAGCTAGCGCAAATCTGATAACACAGATCGACGCAGCTTAAAAATCCGCATCGAATGCACTATACTACATTGAGAAACGCTCAATACAAAAATTAGTTATGATCGTTTGAAAAATGATGCATTAGTGTATGTTGAGTTTCCATGTACACTCAACATTGCTTCCAAAAACATTTTGACAAAAATTTTTTCGAGAAATTTCAAAATAATTTAGCAAAAAGTAGATGTTTTTAGATTCCTTTTTTCAAGGCAAAGACGATGGACGATGTTATTCAACGAAAAAATTAATTCTTCAGGGTGAAAATCGAGGATATAAGTGTGAACTTATATCAGTTGATATCTCGGTGCATTTTTAAGCTAGCGCAAATCTGATAACACAGATCGACGCAGCTTAAAAATCCGCATCGAATGCACTATACTACATTGAGAAACGCTCAATACAAAAATTAGTTATGATCGTTTGAAAAATGATGCATTAGTGTATGTTGAGTTTCCATGTACACTCAACATTGCTTCCAAAAACATTTTGACAAAAATTTTTTCGAAAAATTTCAAAATAATTTAGCAAAAAGTAGATGTTTTTAGATTCCTTTTTTCAAGGCAAAGACGATGGACAATGTTATTCAACGAAAAAATTAATTCTTCAGGGTGAAAATCGAGGATATAAGTGTGAACTTATATCAGTTGATATCTCGGTGCATTTTTAAGCTAGCGCAAATCTGATAACACAGAACGACGCAGCTTAAAAATCCGCATCGAATGCACTATACTACATTGAAAAACGCTTAATACAAAAATTAGTTATGATCGTTTGAAAAATGATGCATTAGTGTATGTTGAGTTTCCATGTACACTCAACATTGCTTCCAAAAACATTTTGACAAAAATTTTTTCGAAAAATTTCGAAATAATTTAGCAAAAAGTAGATGTTTTTAGATTCCATTTTTCAAGGCAAAGACGATGGACAATGTTATTCAACGAAAAAATTAATTCTTCAGGGTGAAAATCGAGGATATAAGTGTGAACTTATATCAGTTGATATCTCGGTGCATTTTTAAGCTAGCGCAAATCTGATAACACAGATCGACGCAGCTTAAAAATCCGCATCGAATGCACTATACTACATTGAGAAACGCTCAATACAAAAATTAGTTATGATCGTTTGAAAAATGATGCATTAGTGTATGTTGAGTTTCCATGTACACTCAACATTGCTTCCAAAAACATTTTGACAAAAATTTTTTCGAAAAATTTCAAAATAATTTAGCAAAAAGTAGATGTTTTTAGATTCCTTTTTTCAAGGCAAAGACGATGGACAATGTTATTCAACGAAAAAATTAATTCTTCAGGGTGAAAATCGAGGATATAAGTGTGAACTTATATCAGTTGATATCTCGGTGCATTTTTAAGCTAGCGCAAATCTGATAACACAGAACGACGCAGCTTAAAAATCCGCATCGAATGCACTATACTACATTGAAAAACGCTTAATACAAAAATTAGTTATGATCGTTTGAAAAATGATGCATTAGTGTATGTTGAGTTTCCATGTACACTCAACATTGCTTCCAAAAACATTTTGACAAAAATTTTTTCGAAAAATTTCGAAATAATTTAGCAAAAAGTAGATGTTTTTAGATTCCATTTTTCAAGGCAAAGACGATGGACATTGTTATTCGACGAAAAAATTAATTCTTCAGGGTGAAAATCGAGGATATAAGTGTGAACTTATATCAGTTGATATCTCGGTGCATTTTTAAGCTAGCGCAAATCTGATAACACAGAACGACGCAGCTTAAAAATTCGCATCGAATGCACTATACTACATTGAAAAACGCTTAATACAAAAATTAGTTATGATCGTTTGAAAAATGATGCATTAGTGTATGTTGAGTTTCCATGTACACTCAACATTGCTTCCAAAAACATTTTGACAAAAATTTTTTCGAGAAATTTCAAAATAATTTAGCAAAAAGTAGATGTTTTTAGATTCCTTTTTTCAAGGCAAAGACGATGGACAATGTTATTCAACGAAAAAATTAATTCTTCAGGGTGAAAATCGAGGATATAAGTGTGAACTTATATCAGTTGATATCTCGGTGCATTTTTAAGCTAGCGCAAATCTGATAACACAGATCGACGCAGCTTACAAATCCGCATCGAATGCATTATACTACATTGAGAAACGCTTAATACAAAAATTAGTTATGATCGTTTGAAAAATGATGCATTAGTGTATGTTGAGTTTCCATGTACACTCAACATTGCTTCCAAAAACATTTTGACAAAAATTTTTTCGAAAAATTTCAAAATAAATTAGCAAAAAGTAGATGTTTTTAGATTCCATTTTTCAAGGCAAAGACGATGGACAATGTTATTCAACGAAAAAATTAATTCTTCAGGGTGAAAATCGAGGATATAAGTGTGAACTTATATCAGTTGATATCTCGGTGCATTTTTAAGCTAGCGCAAATCTGATAACACAGATCGACGCAGCTTAAAAATCCGCATCGAATGCACTATACTACATTGAGAAACGCTTAATACAAAAATTAGTTATGATCGTTTGAAAAATGATGCATTAGTGTATGTTGAGTTTCCATGTACACTCAACATTGCTTCCAAAAACATTTTGACAAAAATTTTTTCGAAAAATTTCAGAATAAATTAGCAAAAAGTAGATGTTTTTAGATTCCTTTTTTCAAGGCAAAGACGATGGACAATGTTATTCAACGAAAAAATTAATTCTTCAGGGTGAAAATCGAGGATATAAGTGTGAACTTATATCAGTTGATATCTCGGTGCATTTTTAAGCTAGCGCAAATCTGATAACACAGATCGACGCAGCTTACAAATCCGCATCGAATGCATTATACTACATTGAGAAACGCTTAATACAAAAATTAGTTATGATCGTTTGAAAAATGATGCATTAGTGTATGTTGAGTTTCCATGTACACTCAACATTGCTTCCAAAAACATTTTGACAAAAATTTTTTCGAAAAATTTCAAGATAAATTAGCAAAAAGTAGATGTTTTTAGATTCCATTTTTCAAGGCAAAGACGATGGACAATGTTATTCAACGAAAAAATTAATTCTTCAGGGTGAAAATCGAGGATATAAGTGTGAACTTATATCAGTTGATATCTCGGTGCATTTTTAAGCTAGCGCAAATCTGATAACACAGATCGACGCAGCTTACAAATCCGCATCGAATGCACTATACTACATTGAGAAACGCTTAATACAAAAATTAGTTATGATCGTTTGAAAAATGATGCATTAGTGTATGTTGAGTTTCCATGTACACTCAACATTGCTTCCAAAAACATTTTGACAAAAAGTTTTTCGAAACATTTCAAAATAAATTAGGAAAAAACAGATGTTTTTAGATTCCTTTTTTCAAGGCAAAGACGATGGACAATGTTATTCAACGAAAAAATTAATTCTTCAGGGTGAAAATCGAGGATATAAGTGTGAACTTATATCAGTTGATATCTCGGTGCATTTTTAAGCTAGCGCAAATCTGATAACACAGAACGACGCAGCTTAAAAATTCGCATCGAATGCACTATACTACATTGAAAAACGCTTAATACAAAAATTAGTTATGATCGTTTGAAAAATGATGCATTAGTGTATGTTGAGTTTCCATGTACACTCAACATTGCTTCCAAAAACATTTTGACAAAAATTTTTTCGAGAAATTTCAAAATAATTTAGCAAAAAGTAGATGTTTTTAGATTCCTTTTTTCAAGGCAAAGACGATGGACAATGTTATTCAACGAAAAAATTAATTCTTCAGGGTGAAAATCGAGGATATAAGTGTGAACTTATATCAGTTGATATCTCGGTGCATTTTTAAGCTAGCGCAAATCTGATAACACAGATCGACGCAGCTTACAAATCCGCATCGAATGCATTATACTACATTGAGAAACGCTTAATACAAAAATTAGTTATGATCGTTTGAAAAATGATGCATTAGTGTATGTTGAGTTTCCATGTACACTCAACATTGCTTCCAAAAACATTTTGACAAAAATTTTTTCGAAAAATTTCAAAATAAATTAGCAAAAAGTAGATGTTTTTAGATTCCATTTTTCAAGGCAAAGACGATGGACAATGTTATTCAACGAAAAAATTAATTCTTCAGGGTGAAAATCGAGGATATAAGTGTGAACTTATATCAGTTGATATCTCGGTGCATTTTTAAGCTAGCGCAAATCTGATAACACAGATCGACGCAGCTTAAAAATCCGCATCGAATGCACTATACTACATTGAGAAACGCTTAATACAAAAATTAGTTATGATCGTTTGAAAAATGATGCATTAGTGTATGTTGAGTTTCCATGTACACTCAACATTGCTTCCAAAAACATTTTGACAAAAATTTTTTCGAAAAATTTCAGAATAAATTAGCAAAAAGTAGATGTTTTTAGATTCCTTTTTTCAAGGCAAAGACGATGGACAATGTTATTCAACGAAAAAATTAATTCTTCAGGGTGAAAATCGAGGATATAAGTGTGAACTTATATCAGTTGATATCTCGGTGCATTTTTAAGCTAGCGCAAATCTGATAACACAGATCGACGCAGCTTACAAATCCGCATCGAATGCACTATACTACATTGAGAAACGCTTAATACAAAAATTAGTTATGATCGTTTGAAAAATGATGCATTAGTGTATGTTGAGTTTCCATGTACACTCAACATTGCTTCCAAAAACATTTTGACAAAAATTTTTTCGAAACATTTCAAAATAAATTAGGAAAAAACAGATGTTTTTAGATTCCTTTTTTCAAGGCAAAGACGATGGACAATGTTATTCAACGAAAAAATTAATTCTTCAGGGTGAAAATCGAGGATATAAGTGTGAACTTATATCAGTTGATATCTCGGTGCATTTTTAAGCTAGCGCAAATCTGATAACACAGATCGACGCAGCTTAAAAATCCGCATCGAATGCACTATACTACATTGAGAAACGCTTAATACAAAAATTAGTTATGATCGTTTGAAAAATGATGCATTAGTGTATGTTGAGTTTCCATGTACACTCAACATTGCTTCCAAAAACATTTTGACAAAAATTTTTTCGAAAAATTTCAAAATAAATTAGCAAAAAGTAGATGTTTTTAGATTCCTTTTTTCAAGGCAAAGACGATGGACATTGTTATTCAACGAAAAAATTAATTCTTCAGGGTGAAAATCGAGGATATAAGTGTGAACTTATATCAGTTGATATCTCGGTGCATTTTTAAGCTAGCGCAAATCTGATAACACAGATCGACGCAGCTTACAAATCCGCATCGAATGCATTATACTACATTGAGAAACGCTTAATACAAAAATTAGTTATGATCGTTTGAAAAATGATGCATTAGTGTATGTTGAGTTTCCATGTACACTCAACATTGCTTCCAAAAACATTTTGACAAAAATTTTTTCGAAAAATTTCAAGATAAATTAGCAAAAAGTAGATGTTTTTAGATTCCATTTTTCAAGGCAAAGACGATGGACAATGTTATTCAACGAAAAAATTAATTCTTCAGGGTGAAAATCGAGGATATAAGTGTGAACTTATATCAGTTGATATCTCGGTGCATTTTTAAGCTAGCGCAAATCTGATAACACAGATCGACGCAGCTTACAAATCCGCATCGAATGCACTATACTACATTGAGAAACGCTTAATACAAAAATTAGTTATGATCGTTTGAAAAATGATGCATTAGTGTATGTTGAGTTTCCATGTACACTCAACATTGCTTCCAAAAACATTTTGACAAAAAGTTTTTCGAAACATTTCAAAATAAATTAGGAAAAAACAGATGTTTTTAGATTCCTTTTTTCAAGGCAAAGACGATGGACAATGTTATTCAACGAAAAAATTAATTCTTCAGGGTGAAAATCGAGGATATAAGTGTGAACTTATATCAGTTGATATCTCGGTGCATTTTTAAGCTAGCGCAAATCTGATAACACAGATCGACGCAGCTTAAAAATCCGCATCGAATGCACTATACTACATTGAGAAACGCTTAATACAAAAATTAGTTATGATCGTTTGAAAAATGATGCATTAGTGTATGTTGAGTTTCCATGTACACTCAACATTGCTTCCAAAAACATTTTGACAAAAATTTTTTCGAAAAATTTCAAAATAAATTAGCAAAAAGTAGATGTTTTTAGATTCCTTTTTGCAAGGCAAAGACGATGGACAATGTTATTCAACGAAAAAATTAATTCTTCAGGGTGAAAATCGAGGATATAAGTGTGAACTTATATCAGTTGATATCTCGGTGCATTTTTAAGCTAGCGCAAATCTGATAACACAGATCGACGCAGCTTACAAATCCGCATCGAATGCATTATACTACATTGAGAAACGCTTAATGCAAAAATTAGTTATGATCGTTTGAAAAATGATGCATTAGTGTATGTTGAGTTTCCATGTACACTCAACATTGCTTCCAAAAACATTTTGACAAAAATTTTTTCGAAAAATTTCAAGATAAATTAGCAAAAAGTAGATGTTTTTAGATTCCATTTTTCAAGGCAAAGACGATGGACAATGTTATTCAACGAAAAAATTAATTCTTCAGGGTGAAAATCGAGGATATAAGTGTGAACTTATATCAGTTGATATCTCGGTGCATTTTTAAGCTAGCGCAAATCTGATAACACAGATCGACGCAGCTTACAAATCCGCATCGAATGCACTATACTACATTGAGAAACGCTTAATACAAAAATTAGTTATGATCGTTTGAAAAATGATGCATTAGTGTATGTTGAGTTTCCATGTACACTCAACATTGCTTCCAAAAACATTTTGACAAAAATTTTTTCGAAAAATTTCAAAATAAATTAGCAAAAAGTAGATGTTTTTAGATTCCTTTTTTCAAGGCAAAGACGATGGACAATGTTATTCAACGAAAAAATTAATTCTTCAGGGTGAAAATCGAGGATATAAGTGTGAACTTATATCAGTTGATATCTCGGTGCATTTTTAAGCTAGCGCAAATCTGATAACACAGATCGACGCAGCTTACAAATCCGCATCGAATGCATTATACTACATTGAGAAACGCTTAATACAAAAATTAGTTATGATCGTTTGAAAAATGATGCATTAGTGTATGTTGAGTTTCCATGTACACTCAACATTGCTTCCAAAAACATTTTGACAAAAATTTTTTCGAAAAATTTCAAGATAAATTAGCAAAAAGTAGATGTTTTTAGATTCCATTTTTCAAGGCAAAGACGATGGACAATGTTATTCAACGAAAAAATTAATTCTTCAGGGTGAAAATCGAGGCTATAAGTGTGAACTTATGTCAGTTGATATCTCGGTGCATTTTTAAGCTAGCGCAAATCTGATAACACAGATCGACGCACCTTACAAATCCGCATCGAATGCACTATACTACATTGAGAAACCCTTAATACAAAAATTAGTTATGATCGTTTGAAAAATGATGCATTAGTGTATGTTGAGTTTCCATGTACACTCAACATTGCTTCCAAAAACATTTTGACAAAAATTTTTTCGAAAAATTTCAAAATAATTCAGCAAAAAGTAGATGGTTTTAGATTCCTTTTTTCAAGGCAAAGACGATGGACAATGTTATTCAACGAAAAAATTAATTCTTCAGGGTGAAAATCGAGGATATAAGTGTGAACTTATATCAGTTGATATCTCGGTGCATTTTTAAGCTAGCGCAAATCTGATAACACAGATCGACGCAGCTTAAAAATCCGCATCGAATGCACTATACTACATTGAGAAACGCTTAATACAAAAATTAGTTATGATCGTTTGAAAAATGATGCATTAGTGTATGTTGAGTTTCCATGTACACTCAACATTGCTTCCAAAAACATTTTGACAAAAATTTTTTCGAAAAATTTCAAGATAAATTAGCAAAAAGTAGATGTTTTTAGATTCCATTTTTCAAGGCAAAGACGATGGACAATGTTATTCAACGAAAAAATTAATTCTTCAGGGTGAAAATCGAGGATATAAGTGTGAACTTATATCAGTTGATATCTCGGTGCATTTTTAAGCTAGCGCAAATCTGATAACACAGATCGACGCAGCTTACAAATCCGCATCGAATGCACTATACTACATTGAGAAACGCTTAATACAAAAATTAGTTATGATCGTTTGAAAAATGATGCATTAGTGTATGTTGAGTTTCCATGTACACTCAACATTGCTTCCAAAAACATTTTGACAAAAAGTTTTTCGAAACATTTCAAAATAAATTAGGAAAAAACAGATGTTTTTAGATTCCTTTTTTCAAGGCAAAGACGATGGACAATGTTATTCAACGAAAAAATTAATTCTTCAGGGTGAAAATCGAGGATATAAGTGTGAACTTATATCAGTTGATATCTCGGTGCATTTTTAAGCTAGCGCAAATCTGATAACACAGATCGACGCAGCTTAAAAATCCGCATCGAATGCACTATACTACATTGAGAAACGCTTAATACAAAAATTAGTTATGATCGTTTGAAAAATGATGCATTAGTGTATGTTGAGTTTCCATGTACACTCAACATTGCTTCCAAAAACATTTTGACAAAAATTTTTTCGAAAAATTTCAAAATAAATTAGCAAAAAGTAGATGTTTTTAGATTCCTTTTTGCAAGGCAAAGACGATGGACAATGTTATTCAACGAAAAAATTAATTCTTCAGGGTGAAAATCGAGGATATAAGTGTGAACTTATATCAGTTGATATCTCGGTGCATTTTTAAGCTAGCGCAAATCTGATAACACAGATCGACGCAGCTTACAAATCCGCATCGAATGCATTATACTACATTGAGAAACGCTTAATGCAAAAATTAGTTATGATCGTTTGAAAAATGATGCATTAGTGTATGTTGAGTTTCCATGTACACTCAACATTGCTTCCAAAAACATTTTGACAAAAATTTTTTCGAAAAATTTCAAGATAAATTAGCAAAAAGTAGATGTTTTTAGATTCCATTTTTCAAGGCAAAGACGATGGACAATGTTATTCAACGAAAAAATTAATTCTTCAGGGTGAAAATCGAGGATATAAGTGTGAACTTATATCAGTTGATATCTCGGTGCATTTTTAAGCTAGCGCAAATCTGATAACACAGATCGACGCAGCTTACAAATCCGCATCGAATGCACTATACTACATTGAGAAACGCTTAATACAAAAATTAGTTATGATCGTTTGAAAAATGATGCATTAGTGTATGTTGAGTTTCCATGTACACTCAACATTGCTTCCAAAAACATTTTGACAAAAAGTTTTTCGAAACATTTCAAAATAAATTAGGAAAAAACAGATGTTTTTAGATTCCTTTTTTCAAGGCAAAGACGATGGACAATGTTATTCAACGAAAAAATTAATTCTTCAGGGTGAAAATCGAGGATATAAGTGTGAACTTATATCAGTTGATATCTCGGTGCATTTTTAAGCTAGCGCAAATCTGATAACACAGATCGACGCAGCTTAAAAATCCGCATCGAATGCACTATACTACATTGAGAAACGCTTAATACAAAAATTAGTTATGATCGTTTGAAAAATGATGCATTAGTGTATGTTGAGTTTCCATGTACACTCAACATTGCTTCCAAAAACATTTTGACAAAAATTTTTTCGAAAAATTTCAAAATAAATTAGCAAAAAGTAGATGTTTTTAGATTCCTTTTTTCAAGGCAAAGACGATGGACAATGTTATTCAACGAAAAAATTAATTCTTCAGGGTGAAAATCGAGGATATAAGTGTGAACTTATATCAGTTGATATCTCGGTGCATTTTTAAGCTAGCGCAAATCTGATAACACAGATCGACGCAGCTTACAAATCCGCATCGAATGCATTATACTACATTGAGAAACGCTTAATACAAAAATTAGTTATGATCGTTTGAAAAATGATGCATTAGTGTATGTTGAGTTTCCATGTACACTCAACATTGCTTCCAAAAACATTTTGACAAAAATTTTTTCGAAAAATTTCAAGATAAATTAGCAAAAAGTAGATGTTTTTAGATTCCATTTTTCAAGGCAAAGACGATGGACAATGTTATTCAACGAAAAAATTAATTCTTCAGGGTGAAAATCGAGGCTATAAGTGTGAACTTATGTCAGTTGATATCTCGGTGCATTTTTAAGCTAGCGCAAATCTGATAACACAGATCGACGCACCTTACAAATCCGCATCGAATGCACTATACTACATTGAGAAACCCTTAATACAAAAATTAGTTATGATCGTTTGAAAAATGATGCATTAGTGTATGTTGAGTTTCCATGTACACTCAACATTGCTTCCAAAAACATTTTGACAAAAATTTTTTCGAAAAATTTCAAAATAATTCAGCAAAAAGTAGATGGTTTTAGATTCCTTTTTTCAAGGCAAAGACGATGGACAATGTTATTCAACGAAAAAATTAATTCTTCAGGGTGAAAATCGAGGATATAAGTGTGAACTTATATCAGTTGATATCTCGGTGCATTTTTAAGCTAGCGCAAATCTGATAACACAGATCGACGCAGCTTAAAAATCCGCATCGAATGCACTATACTACATTGAGAAACGCTTAATACAAAAATTAGTTATGATCGTTTGAAAAATGATGCATTAGTGTATGTTGAGTTTCCATGTACACTCAACATTGCTTCCAAAAACATTTTGACAAAAATTTTTTCGAAAAATTTCAAAATAAATTAGCAAAAAGTAGATGTTTTTAGATTCCTTTTTTCAAGGCAAAGACGATGGACAATGTTATTCAACGAAAAAATTAATTCTTCAGGGTGAAAATCGAGGATATAAGTGTGAACTTATATCAGTTGATATCTCGGTGCATTTTTAAGCTAGCGCAAATCTGATAACACAGATCGACGCAGCTTACAAATCCGCATCGAATGCACTATACTACATTGAGAAACGCTTAATACAAAAATTAGTTATGATCGTTTGAAAAATGATGCATTAGTGTATGTTGAGTTTCCATGTACACTCAACATTGCTTCCAAAAACATTTTGACAAAAATTTTTTCGAAAAATTTCAAGATAAATTAGCAAAAAGTAGATGTTTTTAGATTCCATTTTTCAAGGCAAAGACGATGGACAATGTTATTCAACGAAAAAATTAATTCTTCAGGGTGAAAATCGAGGATATAAGTGTGAACTTATATCAGTTGATATCTCGGTGCATTTTTAAGCTAGCGCAAATCTGATAACACAGATCGACGCAGCTTAAAAATCCGCATCGAATGCACTATACTACATTGAGAAACGCTTAATACAAAAATTAGTTATGATCGTTTGAAAAATGATGCATTAGTGTATGTTGAGTTTCCATGTACACTCAACATTGCTTCCAAAAACATTTTGACAAAAATTTTTTCGAAAAATTTCAAAATAAATTAGCAAAAAGTAGATGTTTTTAGATTCCTTTTTTCAAGGCAAAGACGATGGACAATGTTATTCAACGAAAAAATTAATTCTTCAGGGTGAAAATCGAGGATATAAGTGTGAACTTATATCAGTTGATATCTCGGTGCATTTTTAAGCTAGCGCAAATCTGATAACACAGATCGACGCAGCTTACAAATCCGCATCGAATGCACTATACTACATTGAGAAACGCTTAATACAAAAATTAGTTATGATCGTTTGAAAAATGATGCATTAGTGTATGTTGAGTTTCCATGTACACTCAACATTGCTTCCAAAAACATTTTGACAAAAATTTTTTCGAAAAATTTCAAAATAATTCAGCAAAAAGTAGATGGTTTTAGATTCCTTTTTTCAAGGCAAAGACGATGGACAATGTTATTCAACGAAAAAATTAATTCTTCAGGGTGAAAATCGAGGATATAAGTGTGAACTTATATCAGTTGATATCTCGGTGCATTTTTAAGCTAGCGCAAATCTGATAACACAGATCGACGCAGCTTACAAATCCGCATCGAATGCACTATACTACATTGAGAAACGCTTAATACAAAAATTAGTTATGATCGTTTGAAAAATGATCCATTAGTGTATGTTGAGTTTCCATGTACACTCAACATTGCTTCCAAAAACATTTTGACAAAAATTTTTTCGAAAAATTTCAAAATAAATTAGCAAAAAGTAGATGTTTTTAGATTCCTTTTTTCAAGGCAAAGACGATGGACAATGTTATTCAACGAAAAAATTAATTCTTCAGGGTGAAAATCGAGGATATAAGTGTGAACTTATATCAGTTGATATCTCGGTGCATTTTTAAGCTAGCGCAAATCTGATAACACAGATCGACGCAGCTTAAAAATCCGCATCGAATGCACTATACTACAATGAGAAACGCTTAATACAAAAATTAGTTATGATCGTTTGAAAAATGATGCATTAGTGTATGTTGAGTTTCCATGTACACTCAACATTGCTTCCAAAAACATTTTGACAAAAATTTTTTCGAAAAATTTCAAAATAATTCAGCAAAAAGTAGATGGTTTTAGATTCCTTTTTTCAAGGCAAAGACGATGGACAATGTTATTCAACGAAAAAATTAATTCTTCAGGGTGAAAATCGAGGATATAAGTGTGAACTTATATCAGTTGATATCTCGGTGCATTTTTAAGCTAGCGCAAATCTGATAACACAGATCGACGCAGCTTAAAAATCCGCATCGAATGCACTATACTACATTGAGAAACGCTTAATACAAAAATTAGTTATGATCGTTTGAAAAATGATGCATTAGTGTATGTTGAGTTTCCATGTACACTCAACATTGCTTCCAAAAACATTTTGACAAAAATTTTTTCGAAAAATTTCAAAATAATTCAGCAAAAAGTAGATGATTTTAGATTCCTTTTTTCAAGGCAAAGACGATGGACAATGTTATTCAACGAAAAAAGTAATTCTTCAGGGTGAAAATCGAGGATATAAGTGTGAACTTATATCAGTTGATATCTCGGTGCATTTTTAAGCTAGCGCAAATCTGATAACACAGATCGACGCAGCTTACAAATTCGCATCGAATGCACTATACTACATTGAGAAACGCTTAATACAAAAATTAGTTATGATCGTTTGAAAAATGATCCATTAGTGTATGTTGAGTTTCCATGTACACTCAACATTGCTTCCAAAAACATTTTGACAAAAATTTTTTCGAAAAATTTCAGAATAATTTAGCAAAAAGTAGATGTTTTTAGATTCCTTTTTTTAAGGCAAAGACGATGGACAATGTTATTCATCGAAAAAATTAATTCTTCAGGGTGAAAATCGAGGATATAAGTGTGAACTTATATCAGTTGATATCTCGGTGCATTTTTAAGCTAGCGCAAATCTGATAACACAGATCGACGCAGCTTAAAAATCCGCATCGAATGCACTATACTACATTGAGAAACGCTTAATACAAAAATTAGTTATGATCGTTTGAAAAATGATGCATTAGTGTATGTTGAGTTTCCATGTACACTCAACATTGCTTCCAAAAACATTTTGACAAAAATTTTTTCGAAAAATTTCAAAATAAATTAGCAAAAAGTAGATGTTTTTAGATTCCTTTTTTCAAGGCAAAGACGATGGACAATGTTATTCAACGAAAAAATTAATTCTTCAGGGTGAAAATCGAGGATATAAGTGTGAACTTATATCAGTTGATATCTCGGTGCATTTTTAAGCTAGCGCAAATCTGATAACACAGATCGACGCAGCTTACAAATCCGCATCGAATGCATTATACTACATTGAGAAACGCTTAATACAAAAATTAGTTATGATCGTTTGAAAAATGATGCATTAGTGTATGTTGAGTTTCCATGTACACTCAACATTGCTTCCAAAAACATTTTGACAAAAATTTTTTCGAAAAATTTCAAGATAAATTAGCAAAAAGTAGATGTTTTTAGATTCCATTTTTCAAGGCAAAGACGATGGACAATGTTATTCAACGAAAAAATTAATTCTTCAGGGTGAAAATCGAGGCTATAAGTGTGAACTTATGTCAGTTGATATCTCGGTGCATTTTTAAGCTAGCGCAAATCTGATAACACAGATCGACGCACCTTACAAATCCGCATCGAATGCACTATACTACATTGAGAAACCCTTAATACAAAAATTAGTTATGATCGTTTGAAAAATGATGCATTAGTGTATGTTGAGTTTCCATGTACACTCAACATTGCTTCCAAAAACATTTTGACAAAAATTTTTTCGAAAAATTTCAAAATAATTCAGCAAAAAGTAGATGGTTTTAGATTCCTTTTTTCAAGGCAAAGACGATGGACAATGTTATTCAACGAAAAAATTAATTCTTCAGGGTGAAAATCGAGGATATAAGTGTGAACTTATATCAGTTGATATCTCGGTGCATTTTTAAGCTAGCGCAAATCTGATAACACAGATCGACGCAGCTTAAAAATCCGCATCGAATGCACTATACTACATTGAGAAACGCTTAATACAAAAATTAGTTATGATCGTTTGAAAAATGATGCATTAGTGTATGTTGAGTTTCCATGTACACTCAACATTGCTTCCAAAAACATTTTGACAAAAATTTTTTCGAAAAATTTCAAAATAAATTAGCAAAAAGTAGATGTTTTTAGATTCCTTTTTTCAAGGCAAAGACGATGGACAATGTTATTCAACGAAAAAATTAATTCTTCAGGGTGAAAATCGAGGATATAAGTGTGAACTTATATCAGTTGATATCTCGGTGCATTTTTAAGCTAGCGCAAATCTGATAACACAGATCGACGCAGCTTACAAATCCGCATCGAATGCACTATACTACATTGAGAAACGCTTAATACAAAAATTAGTTATGATCGTTTGAAAAATGATGCATTAGTGTATGTTGAGTTTCCATGTACACTCAACATTGCTTCCAAAAACATTTTGACAAAAATTTTTTCGAAAAATTTCAAGATAAATTAGCAAAAAGTAGATGTTTTTAGATTCCATTTTTCAAGGCAAAGACGATGGACAATGTTATTCAACGAAAAAATTAATTCTTCAGGGTGAAAATCGAGGATATAAGTGTGAACTTATATCAGTTGATATCTCGGTGCATTTTTAAGCTAGCGCAAATCTGATAACACAGATCGACGCAGCTTAAAAATCCGCATCGAATGCACTATACTACATTGAGAAACGCTTAATACAAAAATTAGTTATGATCGTTTGAAAAATGATGCATTAGTGTATGTTGAGTTTCCATGTACACTCAACATTGCTTCCAAAAACATTTTGACAAAAATTTTTTCGAAAAATTTCAAAATAAATTAGCAAAAAGTAGATGTTTTTAGATTCCTTTTTTCAAGGCAAAGACGATGGACAATGTTATTCAACGAAAAAATTAATTCTTCAGGGTGAAAATCGAGGATATAAGTGTGAACTTATATCAGTTGATATCTCGGTGCATTTTTAAGCTAGCGCAAATCTGATAACACAGATCGACGCAGCTTACAAATCCGCATCGAATGCACTATACTACATTGAGAAACGCTTAATACAAAAATTAGTTATGATCGTTTGAAAAATGATGCATTAGTGTATGTTGAGTTTCCATGTACACTCAACATTGCTTCCAAAAACATTTTGACAAAAATTTTTTCGAAAAATTTCAAAATAATTCAGCAAAAAGTAGATGGTTTTAGATTCCTTTTTTCAAGGCAAAGACGATGGACAATGTTATTCAACGAAAAAATTAATTCTTCAGGGTGAAAATCGAGGATATAAGTGTGAACTTATATCAGTTGATATCTCGGTGCATTTTTAAGCTAGCGCAAATCTGATAACACAGATCGACGCAGCTTACAAATCCGCATCGAATGCACTATACTACATTGAGAAACGCTTAATACAAAAATTAGTTATGATCGTTTGAAAAATGATCCATTAGTGTATGTTGAGTTTCCATGTACACTCAACATTGCTTCCAAAAACATTTTGACAAAAATTTTTTCGAAAAATTTCAAAATAAATTAGCAAAAAGTAGATGTTTTTAGATTCCTTTTTTCAAGGCAAAGACGATGGACAATGTTATTCAACGAAAAAATTAATTCTTCAGGGTGAAAATCGAGGATATAAGTGTGAACTTATATCAGTTGATATCTCGGTGCATTTTTAAGCTAGCGCAAATCTGATAACACAGATCGACGCAGCTTAAAAATCCGCATCGAATGCACTATACTACAATGAGAAACTCTTAATACAAAAATTAGTTATGATCGTTTGAAAAATGATGCATTAGTGTATGTTGAGTTTCCATGTACACTCAACATTGCTTCCAAAAACATTTTGACAAAAATTTTTTCGAAAAATTTCAAAATAATTCAGCAAAAAGTAGATGGTTTTAGATTCCTTTTTTCAAGGCAAAGACGATGGACAATGTTATTCAACGAAAAAATTAATTCTTCAGGGTGAAAATCGAGGATATAAGTGTGAACTTATATCAGTTGATATCTCGGTGCATTTTTAAGCTAGCGCAAATCTGATAACACAGATCGACGCAGCTTAAAAATCCGCATCGAATGCACTATACTACATTGAGAAACGCTTAATACAAAAATTAGTTATGATCGTTTGAAAAATGATGCATTAGTGTATGTTGAGTTTCCATGTACACTCAACATTGCTTCCAAAAACATTTTGACAAAAATTTTTTCGAAAAATTTCAAAATAATTCAGCAAAAAGTAGATGATTTTAGATTCCTTTTTTCAAGGCAAAGACGATGGACAATGTTATTCAACGAAAAAAGTAATTCTTCAGGGTGAAAATCGAGGATATAAGTGTGAACTTATATCAGTTGATATCTCGGTGCATTTTTAAGCTAGCGCAAATCTGATAACACAGATCGACGCAGCTTACAAATTCGCATCGAATGCACTATACTACATTGAGAAACGCTTAATACAAAAATTAGTTATGATCGTTTGAAAAATGATCCATTAGTGTATGTTGAGTTTCCATGTACACTCAACATTGCTTCCAAAAACATTTTGACAAAAATTTTTTCGAAAAATTTCAGAATAAATTAGCAAAAAGTAGATGTTTTTAGATTCCTTTTTTCAAGGCAAAGACGATGGACAATGTTATTCAACGAAAAAATTAATTCTTCAGGGTGAAAATCGAGGATATAAGTGTGAACTTATATCAGTTGATATCTCGGTGCATTTTTAAGCTAGCGCAAATCTGATAACACAGATCGACGCAGCTTAAAAATCCGCATCGAATGCACTATACTACAATGAGAAACGCTTAATACAGAAATTAGTTATGATCGTTTGAAAAATGATCCATTAGTGTATGTTGAGTTTCCATGTACACTCAACATTGCTTCCAAAAACATTTTGACGAAAATTTTTTCGAAAAATTTCAAAATAAATTAGCAAAAAGTAGATGTTTTTAGATTCCTTTTTTCAAGGCAAAGACGATGGACAATGTTATTCAACGAAAAAATTAATTCTTCAGGGTGAAAATCGAGGATATAAGTGTGAACTTATATCAGTTGATATCTCGGTGCATTTTTAAGCTAGCGCAAATCTGATAACACAGATCGACGCAGCTTAAAAATCCGCATCGAATGCACTATACTACAATGAGAAACGCTTAATACAGAAATTAGTTATGATCGTTTGAAAAATGATCCATTAGTGTATGTTGAGTTTCCATGTACACTCAACATTGCTTCCAAAAACATTTTGACAAAAATTTTTTCGAAAAATTTCAAAATAAATTAGCAAAAAGTAGATGTTTTTAGATTCCTTTTTTCAAGGCAAAGACGATGGACAATGTTATTCAACAAAAAAATTAATTCTTCAGGGTGAAAATCGAGGATATAAGTGTGAACTTATATCAGTTGATATCTCGGTGCATTTTTAAGCTAGCGCAAATCTGATAACACAGATCGACGCAGCTTACAAATCCGCATCGAATGCACTATACTACATTGAGAAACGCTTAATACAAAAATTAGTTATGATCGTTTGAAAAATGATCCATTAGTGTATGTTGAGTTTCCATGTACACTCAACATTGCTTCCAAAAACATTTTGACAAAAATTTTTTCGAAAAATTTCAAAATAAATTAGCAAAAAGTAGATGTTTTTAGATTCATTTTTTCAAGGCAAAGACGATGGACAATGTTATTCAACGAAAAAATTAATTCTTCAGGGTGAAAATCGAGGATATAAGTGTGAACTTATATCAGTTGATATCTCGGTGCATTTTTAAGCTAGCGCAAATCTGATAACACAGATCGACGCAGCTTAAAAATACGCATCGAATGCACTATACTACAATGAGAAACGCTTAATACAGAAATTAGTTATGATCGTTTGAAAAATGATCCATTAGTGTATGTTGAGTTTCCATGTACACTCAACATTGCTTCCAAAAACATTTTGACAAAAATTTTTTCGAAAAATTTCAAAATAAATTAGCAAAAAGTAGATGTTTTTAGATTCCTTTTTTCAAGGCAAAGACGATGGACAATGTTATTCAACAAAAAAATTAATTCTTCAGGGTGAAAATCGAGGATATAAGTGTGAACTTATATCAGTTGATATCTCGGTGCATTTTTAAGCTAGCGCAAATCTGATAACACAGATCGACGCAGCTTACAAATCCGCATCGAATGCACTATACTACATTGAGAAACGCTTAATACAAAAATTAGTTATGATCGTTTGAAAAATGATCCATTAGTGTATGTTGAGTTTCCATGTACACTCAACATTGCTTCCAAAAACATTTTGACAAAAATTTTTTCGAAAAATTTCAAAATAAATTAGCAAAAAGTAGATGTTTTTAGATTCCTTTTTTCAAGGCAAAGACGATGGACAATGTTATTCAACGAAAAAATTAATTCTTCAGGGTGAAAATCGAGGATATAAGTGTGAACTTATATCAGTTGATATCTCGGTGCATTTTTAAGCTAGCGCAAATCTGATAACACAGATCGACGCAGCTTAAAAATCCGCATCGAATGCACTATACTACAATGAGAAACACTTAATACAGAAATTAGTTATGATCGTTTGAAAAATAATGCATTAGTGTATGTTGAGTTCCCATGTACACTCAACATTGCTTCCAAAAACATTGTGACAAAAATTTTCCCGAAAAATTTCTGAATAATTTCACAAAAAGTAGATGTTTTTAGATTCATTTTTTCAAGGCAAAGACGATGGACAATGTTATTCAACGAAAAAATTAATTCTTCAGGGTGAAAATCGAGGATATAAGTGTGAACTTATATCAGTTGATATCTCGGTGCATTTTTAAGCTAGCGCAAATCTGATAACACAGATCGACGCAGCTTACAAATCCGCATCGAATGCACTATACTACATTGAGAAACGCTTAATACAAAAATTAGTTATGATCGTTTGAAAAATGATCCATTAGTGTATGTTGAGTTTCCATGTACACCCAACATTGCTTCCAAAAACATTTTGACAAAAATTTTTTCGAAAAATTTCAAAATAAATTAGCAAAAAGTAGATCTTTTTAGATTCATTTTTTCAAGGCAAAGACGATGGACAATGTTATTCAACGAAAAAATTAATTCTTCAGGGTGAAAATCGAGGATATAAGTGTGAACTTATATCAGTTGATATCTCGGTGCATTTTTAAGCTAGCGCAAATCTGATAACACAGATCGACGCAGCTTAAAAATCCGCATCGAATGCACTATACTACAATGAGAAACGCTTAATACAGAAATTAGTTATGATCGTTTGAAAAATGATCCATTAGTGTATGTTGAGTTTCCATGTACACTCAACATTGCTTCCAAAAACATTTTGACAAAAATTTTTTCGAAAAATTTCAAAATAAATTAGCAAAAAGTAGATGTTTTTAGATTCCTTTTTTCAAGGCAAAGACGATGGACAATGTTATTCAACAAAAAAATTAATTCTTCAGGGTGAAAATCGAGGATATAAGTGTGAACTTATATCAGTTGATATCTCGGTGCATTTTTAAGCTAGCGCAAATCTGATAACACAGATCGACGCAGCTTACAAATCCGCATCGAATGCACTATACTACATTGAGAAACGCTTAATACAAAAATTAGTTATGATCGTTTGAAAAATGATCCATTAGTGTATGTTGAGTTTCCATGTACACTCAACATTGCTTCCAAAAACATTTTGACAAAAATTTTTTCGAAAAATTTCAAAATAAATTAGCAAAAAGTAGATGTTTTTAGATTCATTTTTTCAAGGCAAAGACGATGGACAATGTTATTCAACGAAAAAATTAATTCTTCAGGGTGAAAATCGAGGATATAAGTGTGAACTTATATCAGTTGATATCTCGGTGCATTTTTAAGCTAGCGCAAATCTGATAACACAGATCGACGCAGCTTACAAATCCGCATCCAATGCACTATACTACATTGAGAAACGCTTAATACAAAAATTAGTTATGATCGTTTGAAAAATGATCCATTAGTGTATGTTGAGTTTCCATGTACACTCAACATTGCTTCCAAAAACATTTTGACAAAAATTTTTTCGAAAAATTTCAAAATAAATTAGCAAAAAGTAGATGTTTTTAGATTCATTTTTTCAAGGCAAAGACGATGGACAATGTTATTCAACGAAAAAATTAATTCTTCAGGGTGAAAATCGAGGATATAAGTGTGAACTTATATCAGTTGATATCTCGGTGCATTTTTAAGCTAGCGCAAATCTGATAACACAGATCGACGCAGCTTAAAAATACGCATCGAATGCACTATACTACAATGAGAAACGCTTAATACAGAAATTAGTTATGATCGTTTGAAAAATGATCCATTAGTGTATGTTGAGTTTCCATGTACACTCAACATTGCTTCCAAAAACATTTTGACAAAAATTTTTTCGAAAAATTTCAAAATAAATTAGCAAAAAGTAGATGTTTTTAGATTCCTTTTTTCAAGGCAAAGACGATGGACAATGTTATTCAACAAAAAAATTAATTCTTCAGGGTGAAAATCGAGGATATAAGTGTGAACTTATATCAGTTGATATCTCGGTGCATTTTTAAGCTAGCGCAAATCTGATAACACAGATCGACGCAGCTTACAAATCCGCATCGAATGCACTATACTACATTGAGAAACGCTTAATACAAAAATTAGTTATGATCGTTTGAAAAATGATCCATTAGTGTATGTTGAGTTTCCATGTACACTCAACATTGCTTCCAAAAACATTTTGACAAAAATTTTTTCGAAAAATTTCAAAATAAATTAGCAAAAAGTAGATGTTTTTAGATTCCTTTTTTCAAGGCAAAGACGATGGACAATGTTATTCAACGAAAAAATTAATTCTTCAGGGTGAAAATCGAGGATATAAGTGTGAACTTATATCAGTTGATATCTCGGTGCATTTTTAAGCTAGCGCAAATCTGATAACACAGATCGACGCAGCTTAAAAATCCGCATCGAATGCACTATACTACAATGAGAAACACTTAATACAGAAATTAGTTATGATCGTTTGAAAAATAATGCATTAGTGTATGTTGAGTTCCCATGTACACTCAACATTGCTTCCAAAAACATTGTGACAAAAATTTTCCCGAAAAATTTCTGAATAATTTCACAAAAAGTAGATGTTTTTAGATTCATTTTTTCAAGGCAAAGACGATGGACAATGTTATTCAACGAAAAAATTAATTCTTCAGGGTGAAAATCGAGGATATAAGTGTGAACTTATATCAGTTGATATCTCGGTGCATTTTTAAGCTAGCGCAAATCTGATAACACAGATCGACGCAGCTTAAAAATACGCATCGAATGCACTATACTACAATGAGAAACGCTTAATACAGAAATTAGTTATGATCGTTTGAAAAATGATCCATTAGTGTATGTTGAGTTTCCATGTACACTCAACATTGCTTCCAAAAACATTTTGACAAAAATTTTTTCGAAAAATTTCAAAATAAATTAGCAAAAAGTAGATGTTTTTAGATTCCTTTTTTCAAGGCAAAGACGATGGACAATGTTATTCAACAAAAAAATTAATTCTTCAGGGTGAAAATCGAGGATATAAGTGTGAACTTATATCAGTTGATATCTCGGTGCATTTTTAAGCTAGCGCAAATCTGATAACACAGATCGACGCAGCTTACAAATTCGCATCGAATGCACTATACTACATTGAGAAACGCTTAATACAAAAATTAGTTATGATCGTTTGAAAAATGATCCATTAGTGTATGTTGAGTTTCCATGTACACTCAACATTGCTTCCAAAAACATTTTGACAAAAATTTTTTCGAAAAATTTCAAAATAAATTAGCAAAAAGTAGATGTTTTTAGATTCCTTTTTTCAAGGCAAAGACGATGGACAATGTTATTCAACGAAAAAATTAATTCTTCAGGGTGAAAATCGAGGATATAAGTGTGAACTTATATCAGTTGATATCTCGGTGCATTTTTAAGCTAGCGCAAATCTGATAACACAGATCGACGCAGCTTAAAAATCCGCATCGAATGCACTATACTACAATGAGAAACGCTTAATACAGAAATTAGTTATGATCGTTTGAAAAATGATCCATTAGTGTATGTTGAGTTTCCATGTACACTCAACATTGCTTCCAAAAACATTTTGACAAAAATTTTTTCGAAAAATTTCAAAATAAATTAGCAAAAATAAGATGTTTTTAGATTCCTTTTTTCAAGGCAAAGACGATGGACAATGTTATTCAACAAAAAAATTAATTCTTCAGGGTGAAAATCGAGGATATAAGTGTGAACTTATATCAGTTGATATCTCGGTGCATTTTTAAGCTAGCGCAAATCTGATAACACAGATCGACGCAGCTTACAAATCCGCATCGAATGCACTATACTACATTGAGAAACGCTTAATACAAAAATTAGTTATGATCGTTTGAAAAATGATCCATTAGTGTATGTTGAGTTTCCATGTACACCCAACATTGCTTCCAAAAACATTTTGACAAAAATTTTTTCGAAAAATTTCAAAATAAATTAGCAAAAAGTAGATCTTTTTAGATTCATTTTTTCAAGGCAAAGACGATGGACAATGTTATTCAACGAAAAAATTAATTCTTCAGGGTGAAAATCGAGGATATAAGTGTGAACTTATATCAGTTGATATCTCGGTGCATTTTTAAGCTAGCGCAAATCTGATAACACAGATCGACGCAGCTTAAAAATCCGCATCGAATGCACTATACTACAATGAGAAACGCTTAATACAGAAATTAGTTATGATCGTTTGAAAAATGATCCATTAGTGTATGTTGAGTTTCCATGTACACTCAACATTGCTTCCAAAAACATTTTGACAAAAATTTTTTCGAAAAATTTCAAAATAAATTAGCAAAAAGTAGATGTTTTTAGATTCCTTTTTTCAAGGCAAAGACGATGGACAATGTTATTCAACAAAAAAATTAATTCTTCAGGGTGAAAATCGAGGATATAAGTGTGAACTTATATCAGTTGATATCTCGGTGCATTTTTAAGCTAGCGCAAATCTGATAACACAGATCGACGCAGCTTACAAATCCGCATCGAATGCACTATACTACATTGAGAAACGCTTAATACAAAAATTAGTTATGATCGTTTGAAAAATGATCCATTAGTGTATGTTGAGTTTCCATGTACACTCAACATTGCTTCCAAAAACATTTTGACAAAAATTTTTTCGAAAAATTTCAAAATAAATTAGCAAAAAGTAGATGTTTTTAGATTCATTTTTTCAAGGCAAAGACGATGGACAATGTTATTCAACGAAAAAATTAATTCTTCAGGGTGAAAATCGAGGATATAAGTGTGAACTTATATCAGTTGATATCTCGGTGCATTTTTAAGCTAGCGCAAATCTGATAACACAGATCGACGCAGCTTAAAAATCCGCATCGAATGCACTATACTACATTGAGAAACGCTTAATACAGAAATTAGTTATGATCGTTTGAAAAATGATGCATTAGTGTATGTTGAGTTTCCATGTACACTCAACATTGCTTCCAAAAACATTTTGACAAAAATTTTTTCGAAAAATTTCAAAATAATTCAGCAAAAAGTAGATGGTTTTAGATTCCTTTTTTCAAGGCAAAGACGATGGACAATGTTATTCAACGAAAAAATTAATTCTTCAGGGTGAAAATCGAGGATATAAGTGTGAACATATATCAGTTGATATCTCGGTGCATTTTTAAGCTAGCGCAAATCTGATAACACAGATCGACGCAGCTTAAAAATCCGCATCGAATGCACTATACTACATTGAGAAACGCTTAATACAAAAATTAGTTATGATCGTTTGAAAAATAATGCATTAGTGTATGTTGAGTTTCCATGTACACTCAACATTGCTTCCAAAAACATTTTGACAAAAATTTTTTCGAAAAATTTCAAAATAAATTAGCAAAAAGTAAATGTTTTTAGATTGCTTTTTTCAAGGCAAAGACGATGGACAATGTTATTCAATGAAAAAATTAATTCTTGAGGGTGAAAATCGAGGATATAAGTGTGAACTTATATCAGTTGATATCTCGGTGCATTTTTAAGCTAGCGCAAATCTGATAACACAGATCGACGCAGCTTAAAAATCCGCATCGAATGCACTATACTACATTGAGAAACGCTTAATACAAAAATTAATTATGATCGTTTGAAAAATGATGCATTAGTGTATGTTGAGTTTCCATGTACACTCAACATTGCTTCCAAAAACATTTTGACAAAAATTTTTTCGAAAAATTTCAAAATAATTTAGCAAAAAGTAGATGTTTTTAGATTCCTTTTTTCAAGGCAAAGACGATGGACAATGTTATTCAATGAAAAAATTAATTCTTGAGGGTGAAAATCGAGGATATAAGTGTGAACTTATATCAGTTGATATCTCGGTGCATTTTTAAGCTAGCGCAAATCTGATAACACAGATCGACGCAGCTTAAAAATCCGCATCGAATGCACTATACTACATTGAGAAACGCTTAATACAAAAATTAGTTATGATCGTTTGAAAAATGATGCATTAGTGTATGTTGAGTTACCATGTACACTCAACATTGCTTCCAAAAACATTTTGACAAAAATTTTTTCGAAAAATTTCAAAATAAATTAGCAAAAAGTAGATGTTTTTAGATTCCATCTTTCAAGGCAAAGACGATGGACAATGTTATTCAACGAAAAAATTAATTCTTCAGGGTGAAAATCGAGGATATAAGTGTGAACATATATCAGTTGATATCTCGGTGCATTTTTAAGCTAGCGCAAATCTGATAACACAGATCGACGCAGCTTAAAAATCCGCATCGAATGCACTATACTACATTGAGAAACGCTTAATACAAAAATTAGTTATGATCGTTTGAAAAATGATGCATTAGTGTATGTTGAGTTACCATGTACACTCAACATTGCTTCCAAAAACATTTTGACAAAAATTTTTTCGAAAAATTTCAAAATAAATTAGCAAAAAGTAGATGTTTTTAGATTCCATCTTTCAAGGCAAAGACGATGGACAATGTTATTCAACGAAAAAATTAATTCTTCAGGGTGAAAATCGAGGATATAAGTGTGAACATATATCAGTTGATATCTCGGTGCATTTTTAAGCTAGCGCAAATCTGATAACACAGATCGACGCAGCTTAAAAATCCGCATCGAATGCACTATACTACAATGAGAAACGCTTAATACAGAAATTAGTTATGATCGTTTGAAAAATGATTCATTAGTGTATGTTGAGTTTCCATGTACACTCAACATTGCTTCCAAAAACATTTTGACAAAAATTTTTTCGAAAAATTTCAAAATAAATTAGCAAAAAGTAGATGTTTTTAGATTCCTTTTTTCAAGGCAAAGACGATGGACAATGTTATTCAACAAAAAAATTAATTCTTCAGGGTGAAAGTCGAGGATATAAGTGTGAACTTATATCAGTTGATATCTCGGTGCATTTTCAAGCTAGCGCAAATCTGATAACACAGATCGACGCAGCTTAAAAATCCGCATCGAATGCACTATACTACATTGAGAAACGCTTAATACAAAAATTAGTTATGATCGTTTGAAAAATGATGCATTAGTGTATGTTGAGTTTCCATGTACACTCAACATTGCTTCCAAAAACATTTTGACAAAAATTTTTTCGAAAAATTTCAAAATAAATTAGCAAAAAGTAAATGTTTTTAGATTGCTTTTTTCAAGGCAAAGACGATGGACAATGTTATTCAATGAAAAAATTAATTCTTGAGGGTGAAAATCGAGGATATAAGTGTGAACTTATATCAGTTGATATCTCGGTGCATTTTTAAGCTAGCGCAAATCTGATAACACAGATCGACGCAGCTTAAAAATCCGCATCGAATGCACTATACTACATTGAGAAACGCTTAATACAAAAATTAGTTATGATCGTTTGAAAAATGATGCATTAGTGTATGTTGAGTTTCCATGTACACTCAACATTGCTTCCAAAAACATTTTGACAAAAATTTTTTCGAAAAATTTCAAAATAATTCAGCAAAAAGTAGATGATTTTAGATTCCTTTTTTTCAAGGCAAAGACGATAGACAATGTTATTCAACGAAAAAATTAATTCTTCAGGGTGAAAATCGAGGATATAAGTGTGAACATATATCAGTTGATATCTCGGTGCATTTTTAAGCTAGCGCAAATCTGATAACACAGATCGACGCAGCTTAAAAATCCGCATCGAATGCACTATACTACATTGAGAAACGCTTAATACAAAAATTAGTTATGATCGTTTGAAAAATGATGCATTAGTGTATGTTGAGTTTCCATGTACACTCAACATTGCTTCCAAAAACATTTTGACAAAAATTTTTTCGAAAAATTTCAAAATAATTCAGCAAAAAGTAGATGGTTTTAGATTCCTTTTTTCAAGGCAAAGACGATAGACAATGTTATTCAACGAAAAAATTAATTCTTCAGGGTGAAAATCGAGGATATAAGTGTGAACATATATCAGTTGATATCTCGGTGCATTTTTAAGCTAGCGCAAATCTGATAACACAGATCGACGCAGCTTAAAAATCCGCATCGAATGCACTATACTACATTGAGAAACGCTTAATACAAAAATTAGTTATGATCGTTTGAAAAATGATGCATTAGTGTATGTTGAGTTTCCATGTACACTCAACATTGCTTCCAAAAACATTTTGACAAAAATTTTTTCGAAAAATTTCAAAATAATTCAGCAAAAAGTAGATGGTTTTAGATTCCTTTTTTCAAGGCAAAGACGATGGACAATGTTATTCAACGAAAAAATTAATTCTTCAGGGTGAAAATCGAGGATATAAGTGTGAACTTATATCAGTTGATATCTCGGTGCATTTTTAAGCTAGCGCAAATCTGATAACACAGATCGACGCAGCTTAAAAATCCGCATCGAATGCACTATACTACATTGAGAAACGCTTGATACAGAAATTAGTTATGATCGTTTGAAAAATGATCCATTAGTGTATGTGGAGTTTCCATGTACACTCAACATTGCTTCCAAAAACATTTTGACAAAAATTTTTTCGAAAAATTTCAAAATAAATTAGCAAAAAGTAGATGTTTTTAGATTCCTTTTTTCAAGGCAAAGACGATGGACAATGTTATTCAATGAAAAAATTAATTCTTGAGGGTGAAAATCGAGGATATAAGTGTGAACTTATATCAGTTGATATCTCGGTGCATTTTTAAGCTAGCGCAAATCTGATAACACAGATCGACGCAGCTTAAAAATCCGCATCGAATGCACTATACTACATTGAGAAACGCTTAATACAAAAATTAGTTATGATCGTTTGAAAAATGATGCATTAGTGTATGTTGAGTTACCATGTACACTCAACATTGCTTCCAAAAACATTTTGACAAAAATTTTTTCGAAAAATTTCAAAATAAATTAGCAAAAAGTAGATGTTTTTAGATTCCATCTTTCAAGGCAAAGACGATGGACAATGTTATTCAACGAAAAAATTAATTCTTCAGGGTGAAAATCGAGGATATAAGTGTGAACATATATCAGTTGATATCTCGGTGCATTTTTAAGCTAGCGCAAATCTGATAACACAGATCGACGCAGCTTAAAAATCCGCATCGAATGCACTATACTACATTGAGAAACGCTTAATACAAAAATTAGTTATGATCGTTTGAAAAATGATGCATTAGTGTATGTTGAGTTACCATGTACACTCAACATTGCTTCCAAAAACATTTTGACAAAAATTTTTTCGAAAAATTTCAAAATAAATTAGCAAAAAGTAGATGTTTTTAGATTCCATCTTTCAAGGCGAAGACGATGGACAATGTTATTCAACGAAAAAATTAATTCTTCAGGGTGAAAATCGAGGATATAAGTGTGAACATATATCAGTTGATATCTCGGTGCATTTTTAAGCTAGCGCAAATCTGATAACACAGATCGACGCAGCTTAAAAATCCGCATCGAATGCACTATACTACATTGAGAAACGCTTAATACAAAAATTAGTTATGATCGTTTGAAAAATGATGCATTAGTGTATGTTGAGTTTCCATGTACACTCAACATTGCTTCCAAAAACATTTTGACAAAAATTTTTTCGAAAAATTTCAAAATAATTCAGCAAAAAGTAGATGGTTTTAGATTCCTTTTTTCAAGGCAAAGACGATGAACAATGTTATTCAACGAAAAAATTAATTCTTCAGGGTGAAAATCGAGGATATAAGTGTGAACTTATATCAGTTGATATCTCGGTGCATTTTTAAGCTAGCGCAAATCTGATAACACAGATCGACGCAGCTTAAAAATCCGCATCGAATGCACTATACTACATTGAGAAACGCTTAATACAAAAATTAGTTATGATCGTTTGAAAAATGATCCATTAGTGTATGTTGAGTTTCCATGTACACTCAACATTGCTTCCAAAAACATTTTGACAAAAATTTTTTCAAAAAATTTCAGAATAAATTAGCAAAAAGTAGATGTTTTTAGATTCCTTTTTTCAAGACAAAGACGATGGACAATGTTATTCAACGAAAAAATTAATTCTTCAGGGTGAAAATCGAGGATATAAGTGTGAACTTATATCAGTTGATATCTGGGTGCATTTTTAAGCTAGCGCAAATCTGATAACACAGATCGACGCAGCTTAAAAATCCGCATCGAATGCACTATACTACATTGAGAAACGCTTAATACAAAAATTAGTTATGATCGTTTGAAAAATGATGCATTAGTGTATGTTGAGTTTCCATGTACACTCAACATTGCTTCCAAAAACATTTTGACAAAAATTTTTTCAAAAAATTTCAAAATAAATTAGCAAAAAGTAGATGTTTTTAGATTCCTTTTTTCAAGGCAAAGACGATGGACAATGTTATTCAACGAAAAAATTAATTCTTCAGGGTGAAAATCGAGGATATAAGTGTGAACTTATATCAGTTGCTATCTCGGTGCATTTTTAAGCTAGCGCAAATATGATAACACAGATCGACGCAGCTTAAAAATCCGCATCGAATGCACTATACTACATTGAGAAACGCTTAATACAAAAATTAGTTATGATCGTTTGAAAAATGATGCATTAGTGTATGTTGAGTTTCCATGTACACTCAACATTGCTTCCAAAAACATTTTGACAAACATTTTTTCGAAAAATTTCAAAATAAATTAGCAAAAAGTAGATGTTTTTAGATTCCTTTTTTCAAGGCAAAGACGATGGACAATGTTATTCAACGAAAAAATTAATTCTTCAGGGTGAAAATCGAGGATATAAGTGTGAACTTATATCAGTTGATATCTCGGTGCATTTTTAAGCTAGCGCAAATCTGATAACACAGATCGACGCAGCTTAAAAATCCGCATCGAATGCACTATACTACATTGAGAAACGCTTAATACAAAAATTAGTTATGATCGTTTGAAAAATGATCCATTAGTGTATGTTGAGTTTCCATGTACACTCAACATTACTTCCAAAAACATTTTGACAAAAATTTTTTCAAAAAATTTCAGAATAAATTAGCAAAAAGTAGATGTTTTTAGATTCCTTTTTTCAAGACAAAGACGATGGACAATGTTATTCAACGAAAAAATTAATTCTTCAGGGTGAAAATCGAGGATATAAGTGTGAACTTATATCAGTTGATATCTCGGTGCATTTTTAAGCTAGCGCAAATCTGATAACACAGATCGACGCAGCTTAAAAATCCGCATCGAATGCACTATACTACATTGAGAAACGCTCAATACAAAAATTAGTTATGATCGTTTGAAAAATGATGCATTAGTGTATGTTGAGTTTCCATGTACACTCAACATTGCTTCCAAAAACATTTTGACAAAAATTTTTTCGAAAACTTTCAAAATAATTTAGCAAAAAGTAGATGTTTTTAGATTTCTTTTTTCAAGGCAAAGACGATGGACAATGTTATTCAACGAAAAAATTAATTCTTCAGGGTGAAAATCGAGGATATAAGTGTGAACTTATATCAGTTGATATCTCGGTGCATTTTTAAGCTAGCGCAAATCTGATAACACAGATCGACGCAGCTTAAAAATCCGCATCGAATGCACTATACTACATTGAGAAACGCTCAATACAAAAATTAGTTATGATCGTTTGAAAAATGATGCATTAGTGTATGTTGAGTTTCCATGTACACTCAACATTGCTTCCAAAAACATTTTGACAAAAATTTTTTCGAAAAATTTCAAGATAATTTAGCAAAAAGTAGATGTTTTTAGATTCCTTTTTTCAAGGCAAAGACGATGGACAATGTTATTCAACGAAAAAATTAATTCTTCAGGGTGAAAATCGAGGATATAAGTGTGAACTTATATCAGTTGATATCTGGGTGCATTTTTAAGCTAGCGCAAATCTGATAACACAGATCGACGCAGCTTAAAAATCCGCATCGAATGCACTATACTACATTGAGAAACGCTTAATACAAAAATTAGTTATGATCGTTTGAAAAATGATGCATTAGTGTATGTTGAGTTTCCATGTACACTCAACATTGCTTCCAAAAACATTTTGACAAAAATTTTTTCAAAAAATTTCAAAATAAATTAGCAAAAAGTAGATGTTTTTAGATTCCTTTTTTCAAGGCAAAGACGATGGACAATGTTATTCAACGAAAAAATTAATTCTTCAGGGTGAAAATCGAGGATATAAGTGTGAACTTATATCAGTTGCTATCTCGGTGCATTTTTAAGCTAGCGCAAATATGATAACACAGATCGACGCAGCTTAAAAATCCGCATCGAATGCACTATACTACATTGAGAAACGCTTAATACAAAAATTAGTTATGATCGTTTGAAAAATGATCCATTAGTGTATGTTGAGTTTCCATGTACACTCAACATTGCTTCCAAAAACATTTTGACAAAAGTTTTTTCGAAAAATTTCAGAATAATTTAGCGAAAAATAGATGTTTTTAGATTCCTTTTTTCAAGGCAAAGACGATGGACAATGTTATTCAACGAAAAAATTAATTCTTCAGGGTGAAAATCGAGGATATAAGTGTGAACTTATATCAGTTGATATCTCGGTGCATTTTTAAGCTAGCGCAAATCTGATAACACAGATCGACGCAGCTTAAAAATCCGCATCGAATGCACTATACTACATTGAGAAACGCTTAATACAAAAATTAGTTATGATCGTTTGAAAAATGATGCATTAGTGTATGTTGAGTTTCCATGTACACTCAACATTGCTTCCAAAAACATTTTGACAAAAATTTTTTCGAAAAATTTCAAAATAATTTAGCAAAAAGTAAATGTTTTTAGATTCCTTTTTTCAAGGCAAAGACGATGGACAATGTTATTCAACGAAAAAATTGATTCTTCAGGGTGAAAATCGAGGATATAAGTGTGAACTTATATCAGTTGATATCTGGGTGCATTTTTAAGCTAGCGCAAATCTGATAACACAGATCGACGCAGCTTAAAAATCCGCATCGAATGCACTATACTACATTGAGAAACGCTTAATACAAAAATTAGTTATGATCGTTTGAAAAATGATCCATTAGTGTATGTTGAGTTTCCATGTACACTCAACATTACTTCCAAAAACATTTTGACAAAAATTTTTTCAAAAAATTTCAGAATAAATTAGCAAAAAGTAGATGTTTTTAGATTCCTTTTTTCAAGACAAAGACGATGGACAATGTTATTCAACGAAAAAATTAATTCTTCAGGGTGAAAATCGAGGATATAAGTGTGAACTTATATCAGTTGATATCTCGGTGCATTTTTAAGCTAGCGCAAATCTGATAACACAGATCGACGCAGCTTAAAAATCCGCATCGAATGCACTATACTACATTGAGAAACGCTTAATACAAAAATTAGTTATGATCGTTTGAAAAATGATCCATTAGTGTATGTTGAGTTTCCATGTACACTCAACATTGCTTCCAAAAACATTTTGACAAAAATTTTTTCGAAAACTTTCAAAAAAATTTAGCAAAAAGTAGATGTTTTTAGATTTCTTTTTTCAAGGCAAAGACGATGGACAATGTTATTCAACGAAAAAATTAATTCTTCAGGGTGAAAATCGAGGATATAAGTGTGAACTTATATCAGTTGATATCTCGGTGCATTTTTAAGCTAGCGCAAATCTGATAACACAGATCGACGCAGCTTAAAAATCCGCATCGAATGCACTATACTACATTGAGAAACGCTTAATACAAAAATTAGTTATGATCGTTTGAAAAATGATCCATTAGTGTATGTTGAGTTTCCATGTACACTCAACATTGCTTCCAAAAACATTTTGACAAAAATTTTTTCGAAAACTTTCAAAAAAATTTAGCAAAAAGTAGATGTTTTTAGATTTCTTTTTTCAAGGCAAAGACGATGGACAATGTTATTCAACGAAAAAATTAATTCTTCAGGGTGAAAATCGAGGATATAAGTGTGAACTTATATCAGTTGATATCTCGGTGCATTTTTAAGCTAGCGCAAATCTGATAACACAGATCGACGCAGCTTAAAAATCCGCATCGAATGCACTATACTACATTGAGAAACGCTCAATACAAAAATTAGTTATGATCGTTTGAAAAATGATGCATTAGTGTATGTTGAGTTTCCATGTACACTCAACATTGCTTCCAAAAACATTTTGACAAAAATTTTTTCGAAAAATTTCAAAATAATTTAGCAAAAAGTAGATGTTTTTAGATTCCTTCTTTCAAGGCAAAGACGATGGACAATGTTATTCAACGAAAAAATTAATTCTTCAGGGTGAAAATCGAGGATATAAGTGTGAACTTATATCAGTTGATATCTGGGTGCATTTTTAAGCTAGCGCAAATCTGATAACACAGATCGACGCAGCTTAAAAATCCGCATCGAATGCACTATACTACATTGAGAAACGCTTAATACAAAAATTAGTTATGATCGTTTGAAAAATGATGCATTAGTGTATGTTGAGTTTCCATGTACACTCAACATTGCTTCCAAAAACATTTTGACAAACATTTTTTCAAAAAATTTCAAAATAAATTAGCAAAAAGTAGATGTTTTTAGATTCCTTTTTTCAAGGCAAAGACGATGGACAATGTTATTCAACGAAAAAATTAATTCTTCAGGGTGAAAATCGAGGATATAAGTGTGAACTTATATCAGTTGCTATCTCGGTGCATTTTTAAGCTAGCGCAAATATGATAACACAGATCGACGCAGCTTAAAAATCCGCATCGAATGCACTATACTACATTGAGAAACGCTTAATACAAAAATTAGTTATGATCGTTTGAAAAATGATCCATTAGTGTATGTTGAGTTTCCATGTACACTCAACATTGCTTCCAAAAACATTTTGACAAAAATTTTTTCAAAAAATTTCAAAATAAATTAGCAAAAAGTAGATGTTTTTAGATTCCTTTTTTCAAGGCAAAGACGATGGACAATGTTATTCAACGAAAAAATTAATTCTTCAGGGTGAAAATCGAGGATATAAGTGTGAACTTATATCAGTTGATATCTGGGTGCATTTTTAAGCTAGCGCAAATATGATAACACAGATCGACGCAGCTTAAAAATCCGCATCGAATGCACTATACTACATTGAGAAACGCTTAATACAAAAATTAGTTATGATCGTTTGAAAAATTATTCTATTTTACTAGTCTACGACGTTAAATAAGAATTATATTTATTCGAAATGCTTTATTTCGTAATAGGTCCTCACATAAAACAAACAAAAAAAAATTCAAATTATCTCTCAGGTTCCCTTTCCCACGTTTCTTTGGGCGGGAAATAGTGAGAGTAAGCGATCGTCCTTATTCATTTCAGGTGTCCAAAAAAGGAAGAATAGAAAGGCAGCATAACAATAACAAAATAAAAGAACAATAGTAACAGAAGGAAAGGAAAGGCTGCGGATAGCAGGCAGCATGCTAACCTATCTCTTGCGGTCGTAGTTGGTGCGTTGTGCAGGCTTGAATCTGGAAAGTTATGATAAAGACATCGAAAGTGGGCGAGCTCGAGTGGAAGTCCTCAGGTTGGTTAGCGGGAGCGCAGTAGGGGTGGAGGTGGGAGATATTCGAATAAATATAATTCTTATTTAACGTCGTAGACTAGTAAAATAGAATAATTATATTTATTCGAAATGCTTCTTCAAAAAAGAATCTTGGACTGGAACGAGGTTCTTCGCTCATAGTGGGTGAAGAAGGTTTTTTCTGAAGCCCAGTTAGCCGCCTTGAGGATGTCGCCTATAGGTAGACCTTGCGCTAGTGCCTTCGAGGTCACAGCCGAGCGTGTTGAGTGAGCTTTGAAGGTAGTGGGTATGCCCGCGCTGTGCAGGGTCTTTCTAATCCAACCAGAAATGGTGGTGGGTTCCACTGCTGCTCCATTCTTTCTGTTAAGAAAGAGGCATCTTGTTCGGCGGAGTTCCATGGTTCGAGATAGGTATTCATTTATGCAGTTAATAGGGCACAGGTTATTGCGTGTGGGGAAGTTCTCGAACTTCGCTTCATGCGGGGGTCCCTTAGATCTGTTTTTATTGCGTTTATTTATGAAGAAAGTTAACCCTTCTGCGTCGATACGCATGTGATCTAGGGAGAAAACGGCCAATTCGCTCACCCTCTTTGGAGAGCATAGGGCCAATAGAGTGGCTAGCTTGTGAGTGAGAGACTCTAGGCTGAGTTGGACGTTGGGGCCCAGCCTATCAAGGAAGTCCAAGACTTCGGAGGGGTCCCAGGTGTCTACGTACCTAGCCCCTGAAGGCTTCTCTCTGAACAAACCCCTCATGAGGCGGAGGAGCAGCACGTTCTCCTTTAGGGAGGGGGAGACCCCTAGGTGATCGGCCAATGCGGATATCGCTACCTTGTGTATGCGTACTGTGGAGAAGGCCTTAGTTTGAGCGAGAAATGATAGATAGTTAGCAACCGTTACTGGGTTGGGAGTAAAAGGTATCTTCTGCTTATTGCAGTAAGCTTTCCAGTTCTTGAGAGCACAGCCGTACTGTTTGCGTGTTCCTGGGGCCCAGGATTCGTTTAGGAGTCTCTTAGTCTCTGCTGTTACTCCCTCAAAGGAGTTTGTTAAATCTTCCACGCTGCTAATTGGAAATTCGGCGACTGCAGGAGAGGATGTGGGTTTCCTTCCCGGTCGGACAGCAGGTTCGGGTGTTGGAGCAGCAAGGGAGGCTCCTTGGATCTCTCTTGGAGTAGGGGAAACCACATTTGGCTCTTCCAGAATGGTGCTATCACTATAGCCGACCTCTGGGAGCTGGCGAGCTTTCCTAAGGTCTTGTGCAGGAGGTGGAAAGGTGGAAATACGTAAAGTAATCCGTCTGGCAGCTGCTGCCAATTGAACAAGAGTGCGTTCACTCCTAATGCGGCGCAATCTGGAAAGAAGGAGTAGAAAAGGGCGCATTTGGCGTTCCAAGTGGACGCGAACAGGTCTATTTTGGGTTCACCCCATTTGGAAAATATTGATCTAGTGATCTCCGGATGGAGCGACCAGTCTTCCTTCAAAATTCTGCCGCGGGACAGGCAGTCGGCAGCCGTATTGATTTTTCCCGCTATATGCGATGCTCTGATTCTGAGCTTACGGGTATCGGCAAATTGCCATAACTCCAGTGCTAATCTAGTGCCCTTCTGGGATTGACTCCCGCCCCTACGGTTGATGTAGGCAATGGCAGAAGTATTATCTAAGAGTAAGAGAACGTCGAGATTGAGCCAGGTCTTGCCGAACTCTGTTAGACCCTTCGTTGCTGCAATCAGCTCCAGCCAGTTTATATGGTAGTTAAAGCGTTCTGCCTCGGACCAAGATCCTGACAAGGTATTACCTTCCCACGAAGCGCCAAAACCCTCCAGGGAGGCATCTGAGGTAATGGAGTATCGGGGAGAAAAGGGCGTGAGCGAGGATACTTCTGATAGACGGGGAACGTCCTTGGTTCGAAGATCCTCCAGGATCTTTCTTAACGATCGATCTATTCTTAGAATTTGAGGGAAGGCATTGGGATCATTTACGTTCGTAATTCCTTTAAGCCGTAGGTGGAAGTGCAGTTCACGGTTTCTGAAGGAGAGGTTAGGTGCTACCAGAGACGCAAAGTTCAATTTTCCCATTAGCGAGGCTAATGCTCTTATACTCAGCTCTGATTGAGCTGTTAAACGAGTGAGAGACTCGAGCAAACCCTTTTTCTTGGCCTTTGGGAGAGACCAGCTCATCGATCTTGAATTCAGCTGAATACCAAGAAATTCTATTTCTTGTGTGGGTATCATAATTGATTTATCCCAGTTTATCGTAAAACCCGCGCGATCAAAAGTAATTAGAATCTCTGTTAGTTGGGACCTGAGACAATCAGGATCCTCCGAGATGAACAGCCAGTCATCTAAGTAGTTGATGAGATTGATCCCTTTACCCCGAAAATGGGATACCAGAACACGCATTAGCTTATGGAATATGTAGGGGGCTGAGCTCAGCCCAAAAGGGAGTGCTCTAAATAGGAAAGTGCGCCCCTCTGCTGTGAAAGCTAGGAAGGGTTGATCCTTCGGATCGATACTAATCGCGTGGTAGGCTGAATGAAAATCGATTTTGATCATGAAATTATCCTGTCGTAGGAGCGACGGGATGTCCCGAAGGGATTCTAGCTTGAACTTGGGTACTCGGAGAAAAGTGTTCAGGCGCTTTAAATTGAGGATGAAACGGGCCGTGCCGTCCGCCTTGGGAACGTGGAAGGTCGGGGATATGAAAACCTTCTCCCTCGGGGCGGCCTCTCGAATGGCGCCAGTGTACAGCAGTTCCTGGATATCCGACCTGGGTTGCTCCGGCAAGGTAGAGCAGATGGGTGGCAGCGATAAAGGTGGAGGTGTGCGGGCAAAGGGGAGACTATAGCCCTGAACCGCGTTAAGGATCTCCTTGTCCCTGGAGATGGACGCCCAAAAGGTTGTGGTGGAGGATACCCGGCATGCGAAAGGAAAAGTGACTAACCTCTTTCTCTGGTTAGTAGCGAACGTTGAGAAGGTAGCTTGTCTCTTGGGGGCTGAGCGTGGCCGTTGGGCATCATTCCTGCGAGGAGTTGTTCTGGAGCTTCTGGACAGTTCGGAGTACGACGATAGTTCTGCTCTGAGCTTCTTGCCAAACAGTTCGGGTGCCGAATCCTCTGGAGCGTTGTCTACCGGGATCACGGTTCCATAGATGGGGGACTTCTTGAAGCTAGGCATGGCTCGGTAGGGTTGAGAGATCTTCATCTTGGTTAGAGCACACTCTCGCAAGTTGGTGCAGTGGGTCTTGATGTTAGCGCTGAGGAAGCGCTCCACTATGGCAAAGTATGCCTCCTGTTTTGTTGACAGACGAGAGTCCCTATCTATCCTGCCCAGCTTGCGAATTATCTTGATGTTAGAAAGAACGATTAGATCATTCTCGTATGCCGTGCGTATCTCAGCTTCGGACAGACGGATAGTGGGCTTGATGTTATTGTCCACGTGAGTAGTGTAGCGGTCGTCCAAGACCGGTAGTCGAGCGAACGGTGAGTCGATATTTGGGAGTTCCGAGATGAGCTCAGCTCTCTCGGTCGAGGACATGAGCAGTCCCGAGGCGAGTCTCTCGAAATCAGCAGTCTCGGAGGAAGATAGGCGAACGAGTGGCCTAGATCTGGGTCCGTGTGCCTCCGGTGGCATGGGGACCGTTTCGTCTTCGTCGTCCTCTGAATAGAGGTCCTCTTTCTCGGGCTGGTCCGAGTTCGGAGGTGGTGGGGAAGGAGCTTCTACCCTTCTCCTCTCGACGTGTTGACGGTCGGTGGAGATAGACGTTGGAGATGTTGAGCGTGACGATCTCGAAGAAGAAGAGCTGAAGGCTCGTACTCTTCTCGGAGAAGTTTCAGTCGGGGCTTGTCCCTGACGAGTGTGGCTTGGAGCCATGGACGATCGTATGTGAGGCTCAACGAAAAAACTGAAATGAATAAGGACGATCGCTTACTCTCACTGTTTCCCGCCCAAAGAAACGTGGGAAAGGGAACCTGAGAGATAATTTGAATTTTTTTTTGTTTGTTTTATGTGAGGACCTATTACGAAATAAAGCATTTCGAATAAATATAATGATCCATTAGTGTATGTTGAGTTTCCATGTACACTCAACATTGCTTCCAAAAACATTTTGACAAAAATTTTTTCGAAAAATTTCAAAATAATTTAGCAAAAAGTAGATGTTTTTAGATTCCATTTTTCAAGGCAAAGACGATGGACAATGTTATTCAACGAAAAAATTAATTCTTCAGGGTGAAAATCGAGGATATAAGTGTGAACATATATCAGTTGATATCTCGGTGCATTTTTAAGCTAGCGCAAATCTGATAACACAGATCGACGCAGCTTAAAAATCCGCATCGAATGCACTATACTACATTGAGAAACGCTTAATACAAAAATTAGTTATGATCGTTTGAAAAATGATCCATTAGTGTATGTTGAGTTTCCATGTACACTCAACATTGCTTCCAAAAACATTTTGACAAAAATTTTTTCGAAAACTTTCAAAATAATTTAGCAAAAAGTAGATGTTTTTAGATTTCTTTTTTCAAGGCAAAGACGATGGACAATGTTATTCAACGAAAAAATTAATTCTTCAGGGTGAAAATCGAGGATATAAGTGTGAACTTATATCAGTTGATATCTCGGTGCATTTTTAAGCTAGCGCAAATCTGATAACACAGATCGACGCAGCTTAAAAATCCGCATCGAATGCACTATACTACATTGAGAAACGCTCAATACAAAAATTAGTTATGATCGTTTGAAAAATGATGCATTAGTGTATGTTGAGTTTCCATGTACACTCAACATTGCTTCCAAAAACATTTTGACAAAAATTTTTTCGAAAAATTTCAAAATAATTTAGCAAAAAGTAGATGTTTTTAGATTCCTTTTTTCAAGGCAAAGACGATGGACAATGTTATTCAACGAAAAAATTAATTCTTCAGGGTGAAAATCGAGGATATAAGTGTGAACTTATATCAGTTGATATCTGGGTGCATTTTTAAGCTAGCGCAAATCTGATAACACAGATCGACGCAGCTTAAAAATCCGCATCGAATGCACTATACTACATTGAGAAACGCTTAATACAAAAATTAGTTATGATCGTTTGAAAAATGATGCATTAGTGTATGTTGAGTTTCCATGTACACTCAACATTGCTTCCAAAAACATTTTGACAAACATTTTTTCAAAAAATTTCAAAATAAATTAGCAAAAAGTAGATGTTTTTAGATTCCTTTTTTCAAGGCAAAGACGATGGACAATGTTATTCAACGAAAAAATTAATTCTTCAGGGTGAAAATCGAGGATATAAGTGTGAACTTATATCAGTTGCTATCTCGGTGCATTTTTAAGCTAGCGCAAATATGATAACACAGATCGACGCAGCTTAAAAATCCGCATCGAATGCACTATACTACATTGAGAAACGCTTAATACAAAAATTAGTTATGATCGTTTGAAAAATGATGCATTAGTGTATGTTGAGTTTCCATGTACACTCAACATTGCTTCCAAAAACATTTTGACAAAAATTTTTTCGAAAAATTTCAAAATAATTTAGCAAAAAGTAGATGTTTTTAGATTCCATTTTTCAAGGCAAAGACGATGGACAATGTTATTCAACGAAAAAATTAATTCTTCAGGGTGAAAATCGAGGATATAAGTGTGAACATATATCAGTTGATATCTCGGTGCATTTTTAAGCTAGCGCAAATCTGATAACACAGATCGACGCAGCTTAAAAATCCGCATCGAATGCACTATACTACATTGAGAAACGCTTAATACAAAAATTAGTTATGATCGTTTGAAAAATGATCCATTAGTGTATGTTGAGTTTCCATGTACACTCAACATTGCTTCCAAAAACATTTTGACAAAAATTTTTTCGAAAAATTTCAAAATAATTTAGCAAAAAGTAAATGTTTTTAGATTCCTTTTTTCAAGGCAAAGACGATGGACAATGTTATTCAACGAAAAAATTGATTCTTCAGGGTGAAAATCGAGGATATAAGTGTGAACTTATATCAGTTGATATCTGGGTGCATTTTTAAGCTAGCGCAAATCTGATAACACAGATCGACGCAGCTTAAAATTCCGCATCGAATGCACTATACTACATTGAGAAACGCTTAATACAAAAATTAGTTATGATCGTTTGAAAAATGATGCATTAGTGTATGTTGAGTTTCCATGTACACTCAACATTGCTTCCAAAAACATTTTGACAAAAATTTTTTCGAAAAATTTCAAAATAATTTAGCAAAAAGTAAATGTTTTTAGATTCCTTTTTTCAAGGCAAAGACGATGGACAATGTTATTCAACGAAAAAATTGATTCTTCAGGGTGAAAATCGAGGATATAAGTGTGAACTTATATCAGTTGATATCTGGGTGCATTTTTAAGCTAGCGCAAATCTGATAACACAGATCGACGCAGCTTAAAAATCCGCATCGAATGCACTATACTACATTGAGAAACGCTTAATACAAAAATTAGTTATGATCGTTTGAAAAATGATGCATTAGTGTATGTTGAGTTTCCATGTACACTCAACATTGCTTCCAAAAACATTTTGACAAAAATTTTTTCGAAAAATTTCAAAATAATTTAGCAAAAAGTAGATGTTTTTAGATTCCTTTTTTCAAGGCAAAGACGATGGACAATGTTATTCAACGAAAAAATTAATTCTTCAGGGTGAAAATCGAGGATATAAGTGTGAACTTATATCAGTTGATATCTGGGTGCATTTTTAAGCTAGCGCAAATATGATAACACAGATCGACGCAGCTTAAAAATCCGCATCGAATGCACTATACTACATTGAGAAACGCTTAATACAAAAATTAGTTATGATCGTTTGAAAAATGATCCATTAGTGTATGTTGAGTTTCCATGTACACTCAACATTGCTTCCAAAAACATTTTGACAAAAATTTTTTCGAAAAATTTCAAAATAATTTAGCAAAAAGTAAATGTTTTTAGATTCCTTTTTTCAAGGCAAAGACGATGGACAATGTTATTCAACGAAAAAATTGATTCTTCAGGGTGAAAATCGAGGATATAAGTGTGAACTTATATCAGTTGATATCTGGGTGCATTTTTAAGCTAGCGCAAATCTGATAACACAGATCGACGCAGCTTAAAAATCCGCATCGAATGCACTATACTACATTGAGAAACGCTTAATACAAAAATTAGTTATGATCGTTTGAAAAATGATGCATTAGTGTATGTTGAGTTTCCATGTACACTCAACATTGCTTCCAAAAACATTTTGACAAAAATTTTTTCGAAAAATTTCAAAATAATTTAGCAAAAAGTAGATGTTTTTAGATTCCTTTTTTCAAGGCAAAGACGATGGACAATGTTATTCAACGAAAAAATTAATTCTTCAGGGTGAAAATCGAGGATATAAGTGTGAACTTATATCAGTTGATATCTGGGTGCATTTTTAAGCTAGCGCAAATCTGATAACACAGATCGACGCAGCTTAAAAATCCGCATCGAATGCACTACACTACATTGAGAAACGCTTAATACAAAAATTAGTTATGATCGTTTGAAAAATGATGCATTAGTGTATGTTGAGTTTCCATGTACACTCAACATTGCTTCCAAAAACATTTTGACAAAAATTTTTTCGAAAAATTTCAAAATAATTTAGCAAAAAGTAGATGTTTTTAGATTCCATTTTTCAAGGCAAAGACGATGGACAATGTTATTCAACGAAAAAATTAATTCTTCAGGGTGAAAATCGAGGATATAAGTGTGAACATATATCAGTTGATATCTCGGTGCATTTTTAAGCTAGCGCAAATCTGATAACACAGATCGACGCAGCTTAAAAATCCGCATCGAATGCACTATACTACATTGAGAAACGCTTAATACAAAAATTAGTTATGATCGTTTGAAAAATGATCCATTAGTGTATGTTGAGTTTCCATGTACACTCAACATTGCTTCCAAAAACATTTTGACAAAAATTTTTTCGAAAACTTTCAAAATAATTTAGCAAAAAGTAGATGTTTTTAGATTTCTTTTTTCAAGGCAAAGACGATGGACAATGTTATTCAACGAAAAAATTAATTCTTCAGGGTGAAAATCGAGGATATAAGTGTGAACTTATATCAGTTGATATCTCGGTGCATTTTTAAGCTAGCGCAAATCTGATAACACAGATCGACGCAGCTTAAAAATCCGCATCGAATGCACTATACTACATTGAGAAACGCTCAATACAAAAATTAGTTATGATCGTTTGAAAAATGATGCATTAGTGTATGTTGAGTTTCCATGTACACTCAACATTGCTTCCAAAAACATTTTGACAAAAATTTTTTCGAAAAATTTCAAAATAATTTAGCAAAAAGTAGATGTTTTTAGATTCCTTTTTTCAAGGCAAAGACGATGGACAATGTTATTCAACGAAAAAATTAATTCTTCAGGGTGAAAATCGAGGATATAAGTGTGAACTTATATCAGTTGATATCTGGGTGCATTTTTAAGCTAGCGCAAATCTGATAACACAGATCGACGCAGCTTAAAAATCCGCATCGAATGCACTATACTACATTGAGAAACGCTTAATACAAAAATTAGTTATGATCGTTTGAAAAATGATGCATTAGTGTATGTTGAGTTTCCATGTACACTCAACATTGCTTCCAAAAACATTTTGACAAACATTTTTTCAAAAAATTTCAAAATAAATTAGCAAAAAGTAGATGTTTTTAGATTCCTTTTTTCAAGGCAAAGACGATGGACAATGTTATTCAACGAAAAAATTAATTCTTCAGGGTGAAAATCGAGGATATAAGTGTGAACTTATATCAGTTGCTATCTCGGTGCATTTTTAAGCTAGCGCAAATATGATAACACAGATCGACGCAGCTTAAAAATCCGCATCGAATGCACTATACTACATTGAGAAACGCTTAATACAAAAATTAGTTATGATCGTTTGAAAAATGATGCATTAGTGTATGTTGAGTTTCCATGTACACTCAACATTGCTTCCAAAAACATTTTGACAAAAATTTTTTCGAAAAATTTCAAAATAATTTAGCAAAAAGTAGATGTTTTTAGATTCCATTTTTCAAGGCAAAGACGATGGACAATGTTATTCAACGAAAAAATTAATTCTTCAGGGTGAAAATCGAGGATATAAGTGTGAACATATATCAGTTGATATCTCGGTGCATTTTTAAGCTAGCGCAAATCTGATAACACAGATCGACGCAGCTTAAAAATCCGCATCGAATGCACTATACTACATTGAGAAACGCTTAATACAAAAATTAGTTATGATCGTTTGAAAAATGATCCATTAGTGTATGTTGAGTTTCCATGTACACTCAACATTGCTTCCAAAAACATTTTGACAAAAATTTTTTCGAAAAATTTCAAAATAATTTAGCAAAAAGTAAATGTTTTTAGATTCCTTTTTTCAAGGCAAAGACGATGGACAATGTTATTCAACGAAAAAATTGATTCTTCAGGGTGAAAATCGAGGATATAAGTGTGAACTTATATCAGTTGATATCTGGGTGCATTTTTAAGCTAGCGCAAATCTGATAACACAGATCGACGCAGCTTAAAATTCCGCATCGAATGCACTATACTACATTGAGAAACGCTTAATACAAAAATTAGTTATGATCGTTTGAAAAATGATGCATTAGTGTATGTTGAGTTTCCATGTACACTCAACATTGCTTCCAAAAACATTTTGACAAAAATTTTTTCGAAAAATTTCAAAATAATTTAGCAAAAAGTAAATGTTTTTAGATTCCTTTTTTCAAGGCAAAGACGATGGACAATGTTATTCAACGAAAAAATTGATTCTTCAGGGTGAAAATCGAGGATATAAGTGTGAACTTATATCAGTTGATATCTGGGTGCATTTTTAAGCTAGCGCAAATCTGATAACACAGATCGACGCAGCTTAAAAATCCGCATCGAATGCACTATACTACATTGAGAAACGCTTAATACAAAAATTAGTTATGATCGTTTGAAAAATGATGCATTAGTGTATGTTGAGTTTCCATGTACACTCAACATTGCTTCCAAAAACATTTTGACAAAAATTTTTTCGAAAAATTTCAAAATAATTTAGCAAAAAGTAGATGTTTTTAGATTCCTTTTTTCAAGGCAAAGACGATGGACAATGTTATTCAACGAAAAAATTAATTCTTCAGGGTGAAAATCGAGGATATAAGTGTGAACTTATATCAGTTGATATCTGGGTGCATTTTTAAGCTAGCGCAAATATGATAACACAGATCGACGCAGCTTAAAAATCCGCATCGAATGCACTATACTACATTGAGAAACGCTTAATACAAAAATTAGTTATGATCGTTTGAAAAATGATCCATTAGTGTATGTTGAGTTTCCATGTACACTCAACATTGCTTCCAAAAACATTTTGACAAAAATTTTTTCGAAAAATTTCAAAATAATTTAGCAAAAAGTAAATGTTTTTAGATTCCTTTTTTCAAGGCAAAGACGATGGACAATGTTATTCAACGAAAAAATTGATTCTTCAGGGTGAAAATCGAGGATATAAGTGTGAACTTATATCAGTTGATATCTGGGTGCATTTTTAAGCTAGCGCAAATCTGATAACACAGATCGACGCAGCTTAAAAATCCGCATCGAATGCACTATACTACATTGAGAAACGCTTAATACAAAAATTAGTTATGATCGTTTGAAAAATGATGCATTAGTGTATGTTGAGTTTCCATGTACACTCAACATTGCTTCCAAAAACATTTTGACAAAAATTTTTTCGAAAAATTTCAAAATAATTTAGCAAAAAGTAGATGTTTTTAGATTCCTTTTTTCAAGGCAAAGACGATGGACAATGTTATTCAACGAAAAAATTAATTCTTCAGGGTGAAAATCGAGGATATAAGTGTGAACATATATCAGTTGATATCTCGGTGCATTTTTAAGCTAGCGCAAATCTGATAACACAGATCGACGCAGCTTAAAAATCCGCATCGAATGCACTATACTACATTGAGAAACGCTTAATACAAAAATTAGTTATGATCGTTTGAAAAATGATCCATTAGTGTATGTTGAGTTTCCATGTACACTCAACATTGCTTCCAAAAACATTTTGACAAAAATTTTTTCGAAAAATTTCAAAATAATTTAGCAAAAAGTAAATGTTTTTAGATTCCTTTTTTCAAGGCAAAGACGATGGACAATGTTATTCAACGAAAAAATTGATTCTTCAGGGTGAAAATCGAGGATATAAGTGTGAACTTATATCAGTTGATATCTGGGTGCATTTTTAAGCTAGCGCAAATCTGATAACACAGATCGACGCAGCTTAAAATTCCGCATCGAATGCACTATACTACATTGAGAAACGCTTAATACAAAAATTAGTTATGATCGTTTGAAAAATGATGCATTAGTGTATGTTGAGTTTCCATGTACACTCAACATTGCTTCCAAAAACATTTTGACAAAAATTTTTTCGAAAAATTTCAAAATAATTTAGCAAAAAGTAAATGTTTTTAGATTCCTTTTTTCAAGGCAAAGACGATGGACAATGTTATTCAACGAAAAAATTGATTCTTCAGGGTGAAAATCGAGGATATAAGTGTGAACTTATATCAGTTGATATCTGGGTGCATTTTTAAGCTAGCGCAAATCTGATAACACAGATCGACGCAGCTTAAAATTCCGCATCGAATGCACTATACTACAATGAGAAACGCTTAATACAAAAATTAGTTATGATCGTTTGAAAAATGATGCATTAGTGTATGTTGAGTTTCCATGTACACTCAACATTGCTTCCAAAAACATTTTGACAAAAATTTTTTCGAAAAATTTCAAAATAATTTAGCAAAAAGTAGATGTTTTTAGATTCCTTTTTTCAAGGCAAAGACGATGGACAATGTTATTCAACGAAAAAATTAATTCTTCAGGGTGAAAATCGAGGATATAAGTGTGAACTTATATCAGTTGATATCTGGGTGCATTTTTAAGCTAGCGCAAATCTGATAACACAGATCGACGCAGCTTAAAAATCCGCATCGAATGCACTGTACTACATTGAGAAACGCTTAATACAAAAATTAGTTATGATCGTTTGAAAAATGATGCATTAGTGTATGTTGAGTTTCCATGTACACTCAACATTGCTTCCAAAAACATTTTGACAAAAATTTTTTCGAAAAATTTCAAAATAATTTAGCAAAAAGTAGATGTTTTTAGATTCCTTTTTTCAAGGCAAAGACGATGGACAATGTTATTCAACGAAAAAATTAATTCTTCAGGGTGAAAATCGAGGATATAAGTGTGAACTTATATCAGTTGATATCTCGGTGCATTTTTAAGCTAGCGCAAATCTGATAACACAGATCGACGCAGCTTAAAAATCCGCATCGAATGCACTATACTACATTGAGAAACGCTTAATACAAAAATTAGTTATGATCGTTTGAAAAATGATGCATTAGTGTATGTTGAGTTTCCATGTACACTCAACATTGCTTCCAAAAACATTTTGACAAAAATTTTTTCGAAAAATTTCAAAATAATTTAGCAAAAAGTAGATGTTTTTAGATTCCTTTTTCCAAGGCAAAGACGATGGACAATGTTATTCAACGAAAAAATTAATTCTTCAGGGTGAAAATCGAGGATATAAGTGTGAACTTATATCAGTTGCTATCTCGGTGCATTTTTAAGCTAGCGCAAATCTGATAACACAGATCGACGCAGCTTAAAAATCCGCATCGAATGCACTATACTACATTGAGAAACGCTTAATACAAAAATTAGTTATAATCGTTTGAAAATAGATGCATTAGTGTATGTTGAGTTTCCATGTACACTCAACATTGCTTCCAAAAACATTTTGACAAAAATTTTTTCGAAAAATTTCAAATTAAATTAGCAAAAAGTAGATGTTTTTAGATTCCATTTTTTAAGGCAAAGACGATGGACAATGTTATTCAACGAAAAAATTAATTCTTCAGGGTTAAAATCGAGGATATAAGTGTGAACTTATATCAGTTGATATCTCGGTGCATTTTTAAGCTAGCGCAAATCTGATAACACAGATCGACGCAGCTTAAAAATCCGCATCGAATGCACTATACTACATTGAGAAATGCTTGATACAGAAATTAGTTATGATCGTTTGAAAAATGATGCATTAGTGTATGTTGAGTTTCCATGTACACTCAACATTGCTTCCAAAAACATTTTGACAAAAATTTTTTCGAAACATTTCAAAATAAATTAGGAAAAAACAGATGTTTTTAGATTCCTGTTTTCAAGGCCAAGACGATGGACAATGTTATTCAACGAAAAAATTAATTCTTCAGGGTGAAAATCGAGGATATAAGTGTGAACTTATATCAGTTGCTATCTCGGTGCATTTTTAAGCTAGCGCTAATCTGATAACACAGATCGACGCAGCTTAAAAATCCGCATCGAATGCACTATACTACATTGAGAAACGCTTAATACAAAAATTAGTTATGATCGTTTGAAAAATGATGCATTAGTGTATGTTGAGTTTCCATGTACACTCAACATTGATTCCAAAAACATTTTGACAAAAGTTTTTTCGAAAAATTTCAGAATAATTTAGCGAAAAATAGATGTTTTTAGATTCCTTTTTTCAAGGCAAAGACGATGGACAATGTTATTCAACGAAAAAATTAATTCTTCAGGGTGAAAATCGAGGATATAAGTGTGAACTTATATCAGTTGATATCTCGGTGCATTTTTAAGCTAGCGCAAATCTGATAACACAGATCGACGCAGCTTAAAAATCCGCATCGAATGCACTATACTACATTGAGAAACGCTTAATACAAAAATTAGTTATGATCGTTTGAAAAATGATGCATTAGTGTATGTTGAGTTTCCATGTACACTCAACATTGCTTCCAAAAACATTTTGACAAAAATTTTTTCGAAAAATTTCAAAATAATTTAGCAAAAAGTAAATGTTTTTAGATTCCTTTTTTCAAGGCAAAGACGATGGACAATGTTATTCAACGAAAAAATTGATTCTTCAGGGTGAAAATCGAGGATATAAGTGTGAACTTATATCAGTTGATATCTGGGTGCATTTTTAAGCTAGCGCAAATCTGATAACACAGATCGACGCAGCTTAAAAATCCGCATCGAATGCACTATACTACATTGAGAAACGCTTAATACAAAAATTAGTTATGATCGTTTGAAAAATGATGCATTAGTGTATGTTGAGTTTCCATGTACACTCAACATTGCTTCCAAAAACATTTTGACAAAAATTTTTTCGAAAAATTTCAAAATAATTTAGCAAAAAGTAGATGTTTTTAGATTCCTTTTTTCAAGGCAAAGACGATGGACAATGTTATTCAACGAAAAAATTAATTCTTCAGGGTGAAAATCGAGGATATAAGTGTGAACTTATATCAGTTGATATCTGGGTGCATTTTTAAGCTAGCGCAAATCTGATAACACAGATCGACGCAGCTTAAAAATCCGCATCGAATGCACTATATTACATTGAGAAACGCTTAATACAAAAATTAGTTATGATCGTTTGAAAAATGATGCATTAGTGTATGTTGAGTTTCCATGTACACTCAACATTGCTTCCAAAAACATTTTGACAAAAATTTTTTCGAAAAATTTCAAAATAATTTAGCAAAAAGTAGATGTTTTTAGATTCCTTTTTTCAAGGCAAAGACGATGGACAATGTTATTCAACGAAAAAATTAATTCTTCAGGGTGAAAATCGAGGATATAAGTGTGAACTTATATCAGTTGATATCTCGGTGCATTTTTAAGCTAGCGCAAATATGATAACACAGATCGACGCAGCTTAAAAATCCGCATCGACTGCACTATACTACATTGAGAAACGCTTAATACAAAAATTAGTTATGATCGTTTGAAAAATGATGCATTAGTGTATGTTGAGTTTCCATGTACACTCAACATTGCTTCCAAAAACATTTTGACAAAAGTTTTTTCGAAAAATTTCAGAATAATTTAGCAAAAAGTAGATGTTTTTAGATTCCTTTTTTCAAGGCAAAGTCGATGGACAATGTTATTCAACGAAAAAATTAATTCTTCAGGGTGAAAATCGAGGATATAAGTGTGAACATATATCAGTTGATATCTCGGTGCATTTTTAAGCTAGCGCAAATCTGATAACACAGATCGACGCAGCTTAAAAATCCGCATCGAATGCACTATACTACATTGAGAAACGCTTAATACAAAAATTAGTTATGATCGTTTGAAAAATGATGCATTAGTGTATGTTGAGTTTCCATGTACACTCAACATTGCTTCCAAAAACATTTTGACAAAAATTTTTTCGAAAAATTTCAAAATAATTTAACAAAAAGTAGATGTTTTTAGATTCCTTTTTCCAAGGCAAAGACGATGGACAATGTTATTCAACGAAAAAATTAATTCTTCAGGGTGAAAATCGAGGATATAAGTGTGAACTTATATCAGTTGCTATCTCGGTGCATTTTTAAGCTAGCGCAAATCTGATAACACAGATCGACGCAGCTTAAAAATCCGCATCGAATGCACTATACTACATTAAGAAACGCTTAATACAAAAATTAGTTATAATCGTTTGAAAATAGATGCATTAGTGTATGTTGAGTTTCCATGTACACTCAACATTGCTTCCAAAAACATTTTGACAAAAATTTTTTCGAAAAATTTCAAATTAAATTAGCAAAAAGTAGATGTTTTTAGATTCCATTTTTTAAGGCAAAGACGATGGACAATGTTATTCAACGAAAAAATTAATTCTTCAGGGTGAAAATCGAGGATATAAGTGTGAACTTATATCAGTTGCTATCTCGGTGCATTTTTAAGCTAGCGCAAATCTGATAACACAGATCGACGCAGCTTAAAAATCCGCATCGAATGCACTATACTACATTGAGAAACGCTTAATACAAAAATTAGTTATGATCGTTTGAAAAATGATGCATTAGTGTATGTTGAGTTTCCATGTACACTCAACATTGCTTCCAAAAACATTTTGACAAAAATTTTTTCGAAAAATTTCAAAATAATTTAACAAAAAGTAGATGTTTTTAGATTCCTTTTTCCAAGGCAAAGACGATGGACAATGTTATTCAACGAAAAAATTAATTCTTCAGGGTGAAAATCGAGGATATAAGTGTGAACTTATATCAGTTGCTATCTCGGTGCATTTTTAAGCTAGCGCAAATCTGATAACACAGATCGACGCAGCTTAAAAATCCGCATCGAATGCACTATACTACATTGAGAAACGCTTAATACAAAAATTAGTTATAATCGTTTGAAAATAGATGCATTAGTGTATGTTGAGTTTCCATGTACACTCAACATTGCTTCCAAAAACATTTTGACAAAAATTTTTTCGAAAAATTTCAAATTAAATTAGCAAAAAGTAGATGTTTTTAGATTCCATTTTTTAAGGCAAAGACGATGGACAATGTTATTCAACGAAAAAATTAATTCTTCAGGGTTAAAATCGAGGATATAAGTGTGAATTTATATCAGTTGATATCTCGGTGCATTTTTAAGCTAGCGCAAATCTGATAACACAGATCGACGCAGCTTAAAAATCCGCATCGAATGCACTATACTACATTGAGAAACGCTTGATACAGAAATTAGTTATGATCGTTTGAAAAATGATGCATTAGTGTATGTTGAGTTTCCATGTACACTCAACATTGCTTCCAAAAACATTTTGACAAAAATTTTTTCGAAACATTTCAAAATAAATTAGGAAAAAACAGATGTTTTTAGATTCCTGTTTTCAAGGCCAAGACGATGGACAATGTTATTCAACGAAAAAATTAATTCTTCAGGGTGAAAATCGAGGATATAAGTGTGAACTTATATCAGTTGCTATCTCGGTGCATTTTTAAGCTAGCGCTAATCTGATAACACAGATCGACGCAGCTTAAAAATCCGCATCGAATGCACTATACTACATTGAGAAACGCTTAATACAAAAATTAGTTATGATCGTTTGAAAAATGATGCATTAGTGTATGTTGAGTTTCCATGTACACTCAACATTGCTTCCAAAAACATTTTGACAAAAGTTTTTTCGAAAAATTTCAGAATAATTTAGCGAAAAATAGATGTTTTTAGATTCCTTTTTTCAAGGCAAAGACGATGGACAATGTTATTCAACGAAAAAATTAATTCTTCAGGGTGAAAATCGAGGATATAAGTGTGAACTTATATCAGTTGATATCTCGGTGCATTTTTAAGCTAGCGCAAATCTGATAACACAGATCGACGCAGCTTAAAAATCCGCATCGAATGCACTATACTACATTGAGAAACGCTTAATACAAAAATTAGTTATGATCGTTTGAAAAATGATGCATTAGTGTATGTTGAGTTTCCATGTACACTCAACATTGCTTCCAAAAACATTTTGACAAAAATTTTTTCGAAAAATTTCAAAATAATTTAGCAAAAAGTAGATGTTTTTAGATTCCTTTTTTCAAGGCAAAGACGATGGACAATGTTATTCAACGAAAAAATTAATTCTTCAGGGTGAAAATCGAGGATATAAGTGTGAACTTATATCAGTTGATATCTGGGTGCATTTTTAAGCTAGCGCAAATCTGATAACACAGATCGACGCAGCTTAAAAATCCGCATCGAATGCACTATACTACATTGAGAAACGCTTAATACAAAAATTAGTTATGATCGTTTGAAAAATGATGCATTAGTGTATGTTGAGTTTCCATGTACACTCAACATTGCTTCCAAAAACATTTTGACAAAAGTTTTTTCGAAAAATTTCAGAATAATTTAGCAAAAAGTAGATGTTTTTAGATTCCTTTTTTCAAGGCAAAGTCGATGGACAATGTTATTCAACGAAAAAATTAATTCTTCAGGGTGAAAATCGAGGATATAAGTGTGAACATATATCAGTTGATATCTCGGTGCATTTTTAAGCTAGCGCAAATCTGATAACACAGATCGACGCAGCTTAAAAATCCGCATCGAATGCACTATACTACATTGAGAAACGCTTAATACAAAAATTAGTTATGATCGTTTGAAAAATGATGCATTAGTGTATGTTGAGTTTCCATGTACACTCAACATTGCTTCCAAAAACATTTTGACAAAAATTTTTTCGAAAAATTTCAAAATAATTTAGCAAAAAGTAGATGTTTTTAGATTCCTTTTTTCAAGGCAAAGACGATGGACAATGTTATTCAACGAAAAAATTAATTCTTCAGGGTGAAAATCGAGGATATAAGTGTGAACTTATATCAGTTGATATCTGGGTGCATTTTTAAGCTAGCGCAAATCTGATAACACAGATCGACGCAGCTTAAAAATCCGCATCGAATGCACTATATTACATTGAGAAACGCTTAATACAAAAATTAGTTATGATCGTTTGAAAAATGATGCATTAGTGTATGTTGAGTTTCCATGTACACTCAACATTGCTTCCAAAAACATTTTGACAAAAATTTTTTCGAAAAATTTCAAAATAATTTAGCAAAAAGTAGATGTTTTTAGATTCCTTTTTTCAAGGCAAAGACGATGGACAATGTTATTCAACGAAAAAATTAATTCTTCAGGGTGAAAATCGAGGATATAAGTGTGAACATATATCAGTTGATATCTCGGTGCATTTTTAAGCTAGCGCAAATCTGATAACACAGATCGACGCAGCTTAAAAATCCGCATCGAATGCACTATATTACATTGAGAAACGCTTAATACAAAAATTAGTTATGATCGTTTGAAAAATGATGCATTAGTGTATGTTGAGTTTCCATGTACACTCAACATTGCTTCCAAAAACATTTTGACAAAAATTTTTTCGAAAAATTTCAAAATAATTTAGCAAAAAGTAGATGTTTTTAGATTCCTTTTTTCAAGGCAAAGACGATGGACAATGTTATTCAACGAAAAAATTAATTCTTCAGGGTGAAAATCGAGGATATAAGTGTGAACATATATCAGTTGATATCTCGGTGCATTTTTAAGCTAGCGCAAATCTGATAACACAGATCGACGCAGCTTAAAAATCCGCATCGAATGCACTATACTACATTGAGAAACGCTTAATACAAAAATTAGTTATGATCGTTTGAAAAATGATGCATTAGTGTATGTTGAGTTTCCATGTACACTCAACATTGCTTCCAAAAACATTTTGACAAAAATTTTTTCGAAAAATTTCAAAATAATTTAGCAAAAAGTAAATGTTTTTAGATTCCTTTTTTCAAGGCAAAGACGATGGACAATGTTATTCAACGAAAAAATTAATTCTTCAGGGTGAAAATCGAGGATATAAGTGTGAACTTATATCAGTTGATATCTCGGTGCATTTTTAAGCTAGCGCAAATCTGATAACACAGATCGACGCAGCTTAAAAATCCGCATCGAATGCACTATACTACATTGAGAAACGCTTAATACAAAAATTAGTTATGATCGTTTGAAAAATGATGCATTAGTGTATGTTGAGTTTCCATGTACACTCAACATTGCTTCCAAAAACATTTTGACAAAAATTTTTTCGAAAAATTTCAAAATAATTTAGCAAAAAGTAAATGTTTTTAGATTCCTTTTTTCAAGGCAAAGACGATGGACAATGTTATTCAACGAAAAAATTGATTCTTCAGGGTGAAAATCGAGGATATAAGTGTGAACTTATATCAGTTGATATCTGGGTGCATTTTTAAGCTAGCGCAAATCTGATAACACAGATCGACGCAGCTTAAAATTCCGCATCGAATGCACTATACTACATTGAGAAACGCTTAATACAAAAATTAGTTATGATCGTTTGAAAAATGATGCATTAGTGTATGTTGAGTTTCCATGTACACTCAACATTGCTTCCAAAAACATTTTGACAAAAATTTTTTCGAAAAATTTCAAAATAATTTAGCAAAAAGTAGATGTTTTTAGATTCCTTTTTTCAAGGCAAAGACGATGGACAATGTTATTCAACGAAAAAATTAATTCTTCAGGGTGAAAATCGAGGATATAAGTGTGAACATATATCAGTTGATATCTCGGTGCATTTTTAAGCTAGCGCAAATCTGATAACACAGATCGACGCAGCTTAAAAATCCGCATCGAATGCACTATACTACATTGAGAAACGCTTAATACAAAAATTAGTTATGATCGTTTGAAAAATGATGCATTAGTGTATGTTGAGTTTCCATGTACACTCAACATTGCTTCCAAAAACATTTTGACAAAAATTTTTTCGAAAAATTTCAAAATAATTTAGCAAAAAGTAAATGTTTTTAGATTCCTTTTTTCAAGGCAAAGACGATGGACAATGTTATTCAACGAAAAAATTAATTCTTCAGGGTGAAAATCGAGGATATAAGTGTGAACTTATATCAGTTGATATCTCGGTGCATTTTTAAGCTAGCGCAAATCTGATAACACAGATCGACGCAGCTTAAAAATCCGCATCGAATGCACTATACTACATTGAGAAACGCTTAATACAAAAATTAGTTATGATCGTTTGAAAAATGATGCATTAGTGTATGTTGAGTTTCCATGTACACTCAACATTGCTTCCAAAAACATTTTGACAAAAATTTTTTCGAAAAATTTCAAAATAATTTAGCAAAAAGTAAATGTTTTTAGATTCCTTTTTTCAAGGCAAAGACGATGGACAATGTTATTCAACGAAAAAATTGATTCTTCAGGGTGAAAATCGAGGATATAAGTGTGAACTTATATCAGTTGATATCTGGGTGCATTTTTAAGCTAGCGCAAATCTGATAACACAGATCGACGCAGCTTAAAATTCCGCATCGAATGCACTATACTACATTGAGAAACGCTTAATACAAAAATTAGTTATGATCGTTTGAAAAATGATGCATTAGTGTATGTTGAGTTTCCATGTACACTCAACATTGCTTCCAAAAACATTTTGACAAAAATTTTTTCGAAAAATTTCAAAATAATTTAGCGAAAAGTAGATGTTTTTAGATTCCTTTTTTCAAGGCAAAGACGATGGACAATGTTATTCAACGAAAAAATTAATTCTTCAGGGTGAAAATCGAGGATATAAGTGTGAACTTATATCAGTTGATATCTGGGTGCATTTTTAAGCTAGCGCAAATCTGATAACACAGATCGACGCAGCTTAAAAATCCGCATCGAATGCACTATACTACATTGAGAAACGCTTAATACAAAAATTAGTTATGATCGTTTGAAAAATGATGCATTAGTGTATGTTGAGTTTCCATGTACACTCAACATTGCTTCCAAAAACATTTTGACAAAAGTTTTTTCGAAAAATTTCAGAATAATTTAGCAAAAAGTAGATGTTTTTAGATTCCTTTTTTCAAGGCAAAGTCGATGGACAATGTTATTCAACGAAAAAATTAATTCTTCAGGGTGAAAATCGAGGATATAAGTGTGAACATATATCAGTTGATATCTCGGTGCATTTTTAAGCTAGCGCAAATCTGATAACACAGATCGACGCAGCTTAAAAATCCGCATCGAATGCACTATACTACATTGAGAAACGCTTAATACAAAAATTAGTTATGATCGTTTGAAAAATGATGCATTAGTGTATGTTGAGTTTCCATGTACACTCAACATTGCTTCCAAAAACATTTTGACAAAAATTTTTTCGAAAAATTTCAAAATAATTTAGCAAAAAGTAGATGTTTTTAGATTCCTTTTTTCAAGGCAAAGACGATGGACAATGTTATTCAACGAAAAAATTAATTCTTCAGGGTGAAAATCGAGGATATAAGTGTGAACTTATATCAGTTGATATCTGGGTGCATTTTTAAGCTAGCGCAAATCTGATAACACAGATCGACGCAGCTTAAAAATCCGCATCGAATGCACTATATTACATTGAGAAACGCTTAATACAAAAATTAGTTATGATCGTTTGAAAAATGATGCATTAGTGTATGTTGAGTTTCCATGTACACTCAACATTGCTTCCAAAAACATTTTGACAAAAATTTTTTCGAAAAATTTCAAAATAATTTAGCAAAAAGTAGATGTTTTTAGATTCCTTTTTTCAAGGCAAAGACGATGGACAATGTTATTCAACGAAAAAATTAATTCTTCAGGGTGAAAATCGAGGATATAAGTGTGAACTTATATCAGTTGATATCTCGGTGCATTTTTAAGCTAGCGCAAATATGATAACACAGATCGACGCAGCTTAAAAATCCGCATCGACTGCACTATACTACATTGAGAAACGCTTAATACAAAAATTAGTTATGATCGTTTGAAAAATGATGCATTAGTGTATGTTGAGTTTCCATGTACACTCAACATTGCTTCCAAAAACATTTTGACAAAAGTTTTTTCGAAAAATTTCAGAATAATTTAGCAAAAAGTAGATGTTTTTAGATTCCTTTTTTCAAGGCAAAGTCGATGGACAATGTTATTCAACGAAAAAATTAATTCTTCAGGGTGAAAATCGAGGATATAAGTGTGAACATATATCAGTTGATATCTCGGTGCATTTTTAAGCTAGCGCAAATCTGATAACACAGATCGACGCAGCTTAAAAATCCGCATCGAATGCACTATACTACATTGAGAAACGCTTAATACAAAAATTAGTTATGATCGTTTGAAAAATGATGCATTAGTGTATGTTGAGTTTCCATGTACACTCAACATTGCTTCCAAAAACATTTTGACAAAAATTTTTTCGAAAAATTTCAAAATAATTTAGCAAAAAGTAGATGTTTTTAGATTCCTTTTTCCAAGGCAAAGACGATGGACAATGTTATTCAACGAAAAAATTAATTCTTCAGGGTGAAAATCGAGGATATAAGTGTGAACTTATATCAGTTGCTATCTCGGTGCATTTTTAAGCTAGCGCAAATCTGATAACACAGATCGACGCAGCTTAAAAATCCGCATCGAATGCACTATACTACATTGAGAAACGCTTAATACAAAAATTAGTTATAATCGTTTGAAAATAGATGCATTAGTGTATGTTGAGTTTCCATGTACACTCAACATTGCTTCCAAAAACATTTTGACAAAAATTTTTTCGAAAAATTTCAAATTAAATTAGCAAAAAGTAGATGTTTTTAGATTCCATTTTTTAAGGCAAAGACGATGGACAATGTTATTCAACGAAAAAATTAATTCTTCAGGGTTAAAATCGAGGATATAAGTGTGAACTTATATCAGTTGATATCTCGGTGCATTTTTAAGCTAGCGCAAATCTGATAACACAGATCGACGCAGCTTAAAAATCCGCATCGAATGCACTATACTACATTGAGAAACGCTTGATACAGAAATTAGTTATGATCGTTTGAAAAATGATGCATTAGTGTATGTTGAGTTTCCATGTACACTCAACATTGCTTCCAAAAACATTTTGACAAAAATTTTTTCGAAACATTTCAAAATAAATTAGGAAAAAACAGATGTTTTTAGATTCCTGTTTTCAAGGCCAAGACGATGGACAATGTTATTCAACGAAAAAATTAATTCTTCAGGGTGAAAATCGAGGATATAAGTGTGAACTTATATCAGTTGCTATCTCGGTGCATTTTTAAGCTAGCGCTAATCTGATAACACAGATCGACGCAGCTTAAAAATCCGCATCGAATGCACTATACTACATTGAGAAACGCTTAATACAAAAATTAGTTATGATCGTTTGAAAAATGATGCATTAGTGTATGTTGAGTTTCCATGTACACTCAACATTGCTTCCAAAAACATTTTGACAAAAGTTTTTTCGAAAAATTTCAGAATAATTTAGCGAAAAATAGATGTTTTTAGATTCCTTTTTTCAAGGCAAAGACGATGGACAATGTTATTCAACGAAAAAATTAATTCTTCAGGGTGAAAATCGAGGATATAAGTGTGAACTTATATCAGTTGATATCTCGGTGCATTTTTAAGCTAGCGCAAATCTGATAACACAGATCGACGCAGCTTAAAAATCCGCATCGAATGCACTATACTACATTGAGAAACGCTTAATACAAAAATTAGTTATGATCGTTTGAAAAATGATGCATTAGTGTATGTTGAGTTTCCATGTACACTCAACATTGCTTCCAAAAACATTTTGACAAAAATTTTTTCGAAAAATTTCAAAATAATTTAGCAAAAAGTAAATGTTTTTAGATTCCTTTTTTCAAGGCAAAGACGATGGACAATGTTATTCAACGAAAAAATTGATTCTTCAGGGTGAAAATCGAGGATATAAGTGTGAACTTATATCAGTTGATATCTGGGTGCATTTTTAAGCTAGCGCAAATCTGATAACACAGATCGACGCAGCTTAAAATTCCGCATCGAATGCACTATACTACATTGAGAAACGCTTAATACAAAAATTAGTTATGATCGTTTGAAAAATGATGCATTAGTGTATGTTGAGTTTCCATGTACACTCAACATTGCTTCCAAAAACATTTTGACAAAAATTTTTTCGAAAAATTTCAAAATAATTTAGCAAAAAGTAGATGTTTTTAGATTCCTTTTTTCAAGGCAAAGACGATGGACAATGTTATTCAACGAAAAAATTAATTCTTCAGGGTGAAAATCGAGGATATAAGTGTGAACATATATCAGTTGATATCTCGGTGCATTTTTAAGCTAGCGCAAATCTGATAACACAGATCGACGCAGCTTAAAAATCCGCATCGAATGCACTATACTACATTGAGAAACGCTTAATACAAAAATTAGTTATGATCGTTTGAAAAATGATGCATTAGTGTATGTTGAGTTTCCATGTACACTCAACATTGCTTCCAAAAACATTTTGACAAAAATTTTTTCGAAAAATTTCAAAATAATTTAGCAAAAAGTAAATGTTTTTAGATTCCTTTTTTCAAGGCAAAGACGATGGACAATGTTATTCAACGAAAAAATTAATTCTTCAGGGTGAAAATCGAGGATATAAGTGTGAACTTATATCAGTTGATATCTCGGTGCATTTTTAAGCTAGCGCAAATCTGATAACACAGATCGACGCAGCTTAAAAATCCGCATCGAATGCACTATACTACATTGAGAAACGCTTAATACAAAAATTAGTTATGATCGTTTGAAAAATGATGCATTAGTGTATGTTGAGTTTCCATGTACACTCAACATTGCTTCCAAAAACATTTTGACAAAAATTTTTTCGAAAAATTTCAAAATAATTTAGCAAAAAGTAAATGTTTTTAGATTCCTTTTTTCAAGGCAAAGACGATGGACAATGTTATTCAACGAAAAAATTGATTCTTCAGGGTGAAAATCGAGGATATAAGTGTGAACTTATATCAGTTGATATCTGGGTGCATTTTTAAGCTAGCGCAAATCTGATAACACAGATCGACGCAGCTTAAAATTCCGCATCGAATGCACTATACTACATTGAGAAACGCTTAATACAAAAATTAGTTATGATCGTTTGAAAAATGATGCATTAGTGTATGTTGAGTTTCCATGTACACTCAACATTGCTTCCAAAAACATTTTGACAAAAATTTTTTCGAAAAATTTCAAAATAATTTAGCAAAAAGTAGATGTTTTTAGATTCCTTTTTTCAAGGCAAAGACGATGGACAATGTTATTCAACGAAAAAATTAATTCTTCAGGGTGAAAATCGAGGATATAAGTGTGAACTTATATCAGTTGATATCTGGGTGCATTTTTAAGCTAGCGCAAATCTGATAACACAGATCGACGCAGCTTAAAAATCCGCATCGAATGCACTATACTACATTGAGAAACGCTTAATACAAAAATTAGTTATGATCGTTTGAAAAATGATGCATTAGTGTATGTTGAGTTTCCATGTACACTCAACATTGCTTCCAAAAACATTTTGACAAAAGTTTTTTCGAAAAATTTCAGAATAATTTAGCAAAAAGTAGATGTTTTTAGATTCCTTTTTTCAAGGCAAAGTCGATGGACAATGTTATTCAACGAAAAAATTAATTCTTCAGGGTGAAAATCGAGGATATAAGTGTGAACATATATCAGTTGATATCTCGGTGCATTTTTAAGCTAGCGCAAATCTGATAACACAGATCGACGCAGCTTAAAAATCCGCATCGAATGCACTATACTACATTGAGAAACGCTTAATACAAAAATTAGTTATGATCGTTTGAAAAATGATGCATTAGTGTATGTTGAGTTTCCATGTACACTCAACATTGCTTCCAAAAACATTTTGACAAAAATTTTTTCGAAAAATTTCAAAATAATTTAGCAAAAAGTAGATGTTTTTAGATTCCTTTTTTCAAGGCAAAGACGATGGACAATGTTATTCAACGAAAAAATTAATTCTTCAGGGTGAAAATCGAGGATATAAGTGTGAACTTATATCAGTTGATATCTGGGTGCATTTTTAAGCTAGCGCAAATCTGATAACACAGATCGACGCAGCTTAAAAATCCGCATCGAATGCACTATATTACATTGAGAAACGCTTAATACAAAAATTAGTTATGATCGTTTGAAAAATGATGCATTAGTGTATGTTGAGTTTCCATGTACACTCAACATTGCTTCCAAAAACATTTTGACAAAAATTTTTTCGAAAAATTTCAAAATAATTTAGCAAAAAGTAGATGTTTTTAGATTCCTTTTTTCAAGGCAAAGACGATGGACAATGTTATTCAACGAAAAAATTAATTCTTCAGGGTGAAAATCGAGGATATAAGTGTGAACTTATATCAGTTGATATCTCGGTGCATTTTTAAGCTAGCGCAAATATGATAACACAGATCGACGCAGCTTAAAAATCCGCATCGACTGCACTATACTACATTGAGAAACGCTTAATACAAAAATTAGTTATGATCGTTTGAAAAATGATGCATTAGTGTATGTTGAGTTTCCATGTACACTCAACATTGCTTCCAAAAACATTTTGACAAAAGTTTTTTCGAAAAATTTCAGAATAATTTAGCAAAAAGTAGATGTTTTTAGATTCCTTTTTTCAAGGCAAAGTCGATGGACAATGTTATTCAACGAAAAAATTAATTCTTCAGGGTGAAAATCGAGGATATAAGTGTGAACATATATCAGTTGATATCTCGGTGCATTTTTAAGCTAGCGCAAATCTGATAACACAGATCGACGCAGCTTAAAAATCCGCATCGAATGCACTATACTACATTGAGAAACGCTTAATACAAAAATTAGTTATGATCGTTTGAAAAATGATGCATTAGTGTATGTTGAGTTTCCATGTACACTCAACATTGCTTCCAAAAACATTTTGACAAAAATTTTTTCGAAAAATTTCAAAATAATTTAGCAAAAAGTAGATGTTTTTAGATTCCTTTTTCCAAGGCAAAGACGATGGACAATGTTATTCAACGAAAAAATTAATTCTTCAGGGTGAAAATCGAGGATATAAGTGTGAACTTATATCAGTTGCTATCTCGGTGCATTTTTAAGCTAGCGCAAATCTGATAACACAGATCGACGCAGCTTAAAAATCCGCATCGAATGCACTATACTACATTGAGAAACGCTTAATACAAAAATTAGTTATAATCGTTTGAAAATAGATGCATTAGTGTATGTTGAGTTTCCATGTACACTCAACATTGCTTCCAAAAACATTTTGACAAAAATTTTTTCGAAAAATTTCAAATTAAATTAGCAAAAAGTAGATGTTTTTAGATTCCATTTTTTAAGGCAAAGACGATGGACAATGTTATTCAACGAAAAAATTAATTCTTCAGGGTTAAAATCGAGGATATAAGTGTGAACTTATATCAGTTGATATCTCGGTGCATTTTTAAGCTAGCGCAAATCTGATAACACAGATCGACGCAGCTTAAAAATCCGCATCGAATGCACTATACTACATTGAGAAACGCTTGATACAGAAATTAGTTATGATCGTTTGAAAAATGATGCATTAGTGTATGTTGAGTTTCCATGTACACTCAACATTGCTTCCAAAAACATTTTGACAAAAATTTTTTCGAAACATTTCAAAATAAATTAGGAAAAAACAGATGTTTTTAGATTCCTGTTTTCAAGGCCAAGACGATGGACAATGTTATTCAACGAAAAAATTAATTCTTCAGGGTGAAAATCGAGGATATAAGTGTGAACTTATATCAGTTGCTATCTCGGTGCATTTTTAAGCTAGCGCTAATCTGATAACACAGATCGACGCAGCTTAAAAATCCGCATCGAATGCACTATACTACATTGAGAAACGCTTAATACAAAAATTAGTTATGATCGTTTGAAAAATGATGCATTAGTGTATGTTGAGTTTCCATGTACACTCAACATTGCTTCCAAAAACATTTTGACAAAAGTTTTTTCGAAAAATTTCAGAATAATTTAGCGAAAAATAGATGTTTTTAGATTCCTTTTTTCAAGGCAAAGACGATGGACAATGTTATTCAACGAAAAAATTAATTCTTCAGGGTGAAAATCGAGGATATAAGTGTGAACTTATATCAGTTGATATCTCGGTGCATTTTTAAGCTAGCGCAAATCTGATAACACAGATCGACGCAGCTTAAAAATCCGCATCGAATGCACTATACTACATTGAGAAACGCTTAATACAAAAATTAGTTATGATCGTTTGAAAAATGATGCATTAGTGTATGTTGAGTTTCCATGTACACTCAACATTGCTTCCAAAAACATTTTGACAAAAATTTTTTCGAAAAATTTCAAAATAATTTAGCAAAAAGTAAATGTTTTTAGATTCCTTTTTTCAAGGCAAAGACGATGGACAATGTTATTCAACGAAAAAATTGATTCTTCAGGGTGAAAATCGAGGATATAAGTGTGAACTTATATCAGTTGATATCTGGGTGCATTTTTAAGCTAGCGCAAATCTGATAACACAGATCGACGCAGCTTAAAATTCCGCATCGAATGCACTATACTACATTGAGAAACGCTTAATACAAAAATTAGTTATGATCGTTTGAAAAATGATGCATTAGTGTATGTTGAGTTTCCATGTACACTCAACATTGCTTCCAAAAACATTTTGACAAAAATTTTTTCGAAAAATTTCAAAATAATTTAGCAAAAAGTAGATGTTTTTAGATTCCTTTTTTCAAGGCAAAGACGATGGACAATGTTATTCAACGAAAAAATTAATTCTTCAGGGTGAAAATCGAGGATATAAGTGTGAACTTATATCAGTTGATATCTGGGTGCATTTTTAAGCTAGCGCAAATCTGATAACACAGATCGACGCAGCTTAAAAATCCGCATCGAATGCACTATACTACATTGAGAAACGCTTAATACAAAAATTAGTTATGATCGTTTGAAAAATGATGCATTAGTGTATGTTGAGTTTCCATGTACACTCAACATTGCTTCCAAAAACATTTTGACAAAAGTTTTTTCGAAAAATTTCAGAATAATTTAGCAAAAAGTAGATGTTTTTAGATTCCTTTTTTCAAGGCAAAGTCGATGGACAATGTTATTCAACGAAAAAATTAATTCTTCAGGGTGAAAATCGAGGATATAAGTGTGAACATATATCAGTTGATATCTCGGTGCATTTTTAAGCTAGCGCAAATCTGATAACACAGATCGACGCAGCTTAAAAATCCGCATCGAATGCACTATACTACATTGAGAAACGCTTAATACAAAAATTAGTTATGATCGTTTGAAAAATGATGCATTAGTGTATGTTGAGTTTCCATGTACACTCAACATTGCTTCCAAAAACATTTTGACAAAAATTTTTTCGAAAAATTTCAAAATAATTTAGCAAAAAGTAGATGTTTTTAGATTCCTTTTTCCAAGGCAAAGACGATGGACAATGTTATTCAACGAAAAAATTAATTCTTCAGGGTGAAAATCGAGGATATAAGTGTGAACTTATATCAGTTGCTATCTCGGTGCATTTTTAAGCTAGCGCAAATCTGATAACACAGATCGACGCAGCTTAAAAATCCGCATCGAATGCACTATACTACATTGAGAAACGCTTAATACAAAAATTAGTTATAATCGTTTGAAAATAGATGCATTAGTGTATGTTGAGTTTCCATGTACACTCAACATTGCTTCCAAAAACATTTTGACAAAAATTTTTTCGAAAAATTTCAAATTAAATTAGCAAAAAGTAGATGTTTTTAGATTCCATTTTTTAAGGCAAAGACGATGGACAATGTTATTCAACGGAAAAATTAATTCTTCAGGGTTAAAATCGAGGATATAAGTGTGAACTTATATCAGTTGATATCTCGGTGCATTTTTAAGCTAGCGCAAATCTGATAACACAGATCGACGCAGCTTAAAAATCCGCATCGAATGCACTATACTACATTGAGAAACGCTTGATACAGAAATTAGTTATGATCGTTTGAAAAATGATGCATTAGTGTATGTTGAGTTTCCATGTACACTCAACATTGCTTCCAAAAACATTTTGACAAAAATTTTTTCGAAACATTTCAAAATAAATTAGGAAAAAACAGATGTTTTTAGATTCCTGTTTTCAAGGCCAAGACGATGGACAATGTTATTCAACGAAAAAATTAATTCTTCAGGGTGAAAATCGAGGATATAAGTGTGAACTTATATCAGTTGCTATCTCGGTGCATTTTTAAGCTAGCGCTAATCTGATAACACAGATCGACGCAGCTTAAAAATCCGCATCGAATGCACTATACTACATTGAGAAACGCTTAATACAAAAATTAGTTATGATCGTTTGAAAAATGATGCATTAGTGTATGTTGAGTTTCCATGTACACTCAACATTGCTTCCAAAAACATTTTGACAAAAGTTTTTTCGAAAAATTTCAGAATAATTTAGCGAAAAATAGATGTTTTTAGATTCCTTTTTTCAAGGCAAAGACGATGGACAATGTTATTCAACGAAAAAATTAATTCTTCAGGGTGAAAATCGAGGATATAAGTGTGAACTTATATCAGTTGATATCTCGGTGCATTTTTAAGCTAGCGCAAATCTGATAACACAGATCGACGCAGCTTAAAAATCCGCATCGAATGCACTATACTACATTGAGAAACGCTTAATACAAAAATTAGTTATGATCGTTTGAAAAATGATGCATTAGTGTATGTTGAGTTTCCATGTACACTCAACATTGCTTCCAAAAACATTTTGACAAAAATTTTTTCGAAAAATTTCAAAATAATTTAGCAAAAAGTAAATGTTTTTAGATTCCTTTTTTCAAGGCAAAGACGATGGACAATGTTATTCAACGAAAAAATTGATTCTTCAGGGTGAAAATCGAGGATATAAGTGTGAACTTATATCAGTTGATATCTGGGTGCATTTTTAAGCTAGCGCAAATCTGATAACACAGATCGACGCAGCTTAAAATTCCGCATCGAATGCACTATACTACATTGAGAAACGCTTAATACAAAAATTAGTTATGATCGTTTGAAAAATGATGCATTAGTGTATGTTGAGTTTCCATGTACACTCAACATTGCTTCCAAAAACATTTTGACAAAAATTTTTTCGAAAAATTTCAAAATAATTTAGCAAAAAGTAGATGTTTTTAGATTCCTTTTTTCAAGGCAAAGACGATGGACAATGTTATTCAACGAAAAAATTAATTCTTCAGGGTGAAAATCGAGGATATAAGTGTGAACTTATATCAGTTGATATCTGGGTGCATTTTTAAGCTAGCGCAAATCTGATAACACAGATCGACGCAGCTTAAAAATCCGCATCGAATGCACTATACTACATTGAGAAACGCTTAATACAAAAATTAGTTATGATCGTTTGAAAAATGATGCATTAGTGTATGTTGAGTTTCCATGTACACTCAACATTGCTTCCAAAAACATTTTGACAAAAGTTTTTTCGAAAAATTTCAGAATAATTTAGCAAAAAGTAGATGTTTTTAGATTCCTTTTTTCAAGGCAAAGTCGATGGACAATGTTATTCAACGAAAAAATTAATTCTTCAGGGTGAAAATCGAGGATATAAGTGTGAACATATATCAGTTGATATCTCGGTGCATTTTTAAGCTAGCGCAAATCTGATAACACAGATCGACGCAGCTTAAAAATCCGCATCGAATGCACTATACTACATTGAGAAACGCTTAATACAAAAATTAGTTATGATCGTTTGAAAAATGATGCATTAGTGTATGTTGAGTTTCCATGTACACTCAACATTGCTTCCAAAAACATTTTGACAAAAATTTTTTCGAAAAATTTCAAAATAATTTAGCAAAAAGTAGATGTTTTTAGATTCCTTTTTCCAAGGCAAAGACGATGGACAATGTTATTCAACGAAAAAATTAATTCTTCAGGGTGAAAATCGAGGATATAAGTGTGAACTTATATCAGTTGCTATCTCGGTGCATTTTTAAGCTAGCGCAAATCTGATAACACAGATCGACGCAGCTTAAAAATCCGCATCGAATGCACTATACTACATTGAGAAACGCTTAATACAAAAATTAGTTATAATCGTTTGAAAAATGATGCATTAGTGTATGTTGAGTTTCCATGTACACTCAACATTGCTTCCAAAAACATTTTGACAAAAGTTTTTTCGAAAAATTTCAGAATAATTTAGCAAAAAGTAGATGTTTTTAGATTCCTTTTTTCAAGGCAAAGACGATGGACAATGTTATTCAACGAAAAAATTAATTCTTCAGGGTGAAAATCGAGGATATAAGTGTGAACTTATATCAGTTGATATCTCGGTGCATTTTTAAGCTAGCGCAAATCTGATAACACAGATCGACGCAGCTTAAAAATCCGCATCGAATGCACTATACTACATTGAGAAACGCTTAATACAAAAATTAGTTATGATCGTTTGAAAAATGATGCATTAGTGTATGTTGAGTTTCCATGTACACTCAACATTGCTTCCAAAAACATTTTGACAAAAATTTTTTCGAAAAATTTCAAAATAATTTAGCAAAAAGTAAATGTTTTTAGATTCCTTTTTTCAAGGCAAAGACGATGGACAATGTTATTCAACGAAAAAATTGATTCTTCAGGGTGAAAATCGAGGATATAAGTGTGAACTTATATCAGTTGATATCTGGGTGCATTTTTAAGCTAGCGCAAATCTGATAACACAGATCGACGCAGCTTAAAATTCCGCATCGAATGCACTATACTACATTGAGAAACGCTTAATACAAAAATTAGTTATGATCGTTTGAAAAATGATGCATTAGTGTATGTTGAGTTTCCATGTACACTCAACATTGCTTCCAAAAACATTTTGACAAAAATTTTTTCGAAAAATTTCAAAATAATTTAGCAAAAAGTAGATGTTTTTAGATTCCTTTTTTCAAGGCAAAGACGATGGACAATGTTATTCAACGAAAAAATTAATTCTTCAGGGTGAAAATCGAGGATATAAGTGTGAACTTATATCAGTTGATATCTGGGTGCATTTTTAAGCTAGCGCAAATCTGATAACACAGATCGACGCAGCTTAAAAATCCGCATCGAATGCACTATACTACATTGAGAAACGCTTAATACAAAAATTAGTTATGATCGTTTGAAAAATGATGCATTAGTGTATGTTGAGTTTCCATGTACACTCAACATTGCTTCCAAAAACATTTTGACAAAAGTTTTTTCGAAAAATTTCAGAATAATTTAGCAAAAAGTAGATGTTTTTAGATTCCTTTTTTCAAGGCAAAGTCGATGGACAATGTTATTCAACGAAAAAATTAATTCTTCAGGGTGAAAATCGAGGATATAAGTGTGAACATATATCAGTTGATATCTCGGTGCATTTTTAAGCTAGCGCAAATCTGATAACACAGATCGACGCAGCTTAAAAATCCGCATCGAATGCACTATACTACATTGAGAAACGCTTAATACAAAAATTAGTTATGATCGTTTGAAAAATGATGCATTAGTGTATGTTGAGTTTCCATGTACACTCAACATTGCTTCCAAAAACATTTTGACAAAAATTTTTTCGAAAAATTTCAAAATAATTTAGCAAAAAGTAGATGTTTTTAGATTCCTTTTTCCAAGGCAAAGACGATGGACAATGTTATTCAACGAAAAAATTAATTCTTCAGGGTGAAAATCGAGGATATAAGTGTGAACTTATATCAGTTGCTATCTCGGTGCATTTTTAAGCTAGCGCAAATCTGATAACACAGATCGACGCAGCTTAAAAATCCGCATCGAATGCACTATACTACATTGAGAAACGCTTAATACAAAAATTAGTTATAATCGTTTGAAAATAGATGCATTAGTGTATGTTGAGTTTCCATGTACACTCAACATTGCTTCCAAAAACATTTTGACAAAAATTTTTTCGAAAAATTTCAAATTAAATTAGCAAAAAGTAGATGTTTTTAGATTCCATTTTTTAAGGCAAAGACGATGGACAATGTTATTCAACGGAAAAATTAATTCTTCAGGGTTAAAATCGAGGATATAAGTGTGAACTTATATCAGTTGATATCTCGGTGCATTTTTAAGCTAGCGCAAATCTGATAACACAGATCGACGCAGCTTAAAAATCCGCATCGAATGCACTATACTACATTGAGAAACGCTTGATACAGAAATTAGTTATGATCGTTTGAAAAATGATGCATTAGTGTATGTTGAGTTTCCATGTACACTCAACATTGCTTCCAAAAACATTTTGACAAAAATTTTTTCGAAACATTTCAAAATAAATTAGGAAAAAACAGATGTTTTTAGATTCCTGTTTTCAAGGCCAAGACGATGGACAATGTTATTCAACGAAAAAATTAATTCTTCAGGGTGAAAATCGAGGATATAAGTGTGAACTTATATCAGTTGCTATCTCGGTGCATTTTTAAGCTAGCGCTAATCTGATAACACAGATCGACGCAGCTTAAAAATCCGCATCGAATGCACTATACTACATTGAGAAACGCTTAATACAAAAATTAGTTATGATCGTTTGAAAAATGATGCATTAGTGTATGTTGAGTTTCCATGTACACTCAACATTGCTTCCAAAAACATTTTGACAAAAGTTTTTTCGAAAAATTTCAGAATAATTTAGCGAAAAATAGATGTTTTTAGATTCCTTTTTTCAAGGCAAAGACGATGGACAATGTTATTCAACGAAAAAATTAATTCTTCAGGGTGAAAATCGAGGATATAAGTGTGAACTTATATCAGTTGATATCTCGGTGCATTTTTAAGCTAGCGCAAATCTGATAACACAGATCGACGCAGCTTAAAAATCCGCATCGAATGCACTATACTACATTGAGAAACGCTTAATACAAAAATTAGTTATGATCGTTTGAAAAATGATGCATTAGTGTATGTTGAGTTTCCATGTACACTCAACATTGCTTCCAAAAACATTTTGACAAAAATTTTTTCGAAAAATTTCAAAATAATTTAGCAAAAAGTAGATGTTTTTAGATTCCTTTTTTCAAGGCAAAGACGATGGACAATGTTATTCAACGAAAAAATTGATTCTTCAGGGTGAAAATCGAGGATATAAGTGTGAACTTATATCAGTTGATATCTCGGTGCATTTTTAAGCTAGCGCAAATATGATAACACAGATCGACGCAACTTAAAAATCCGCATCGACTGCACTATACTACATTGAGAAACGCTTAATACAAAAATTAGTTATGATCGTTTGAAAAATGATGCATTAGTGTATGTTGAGTTTCCATGTACACTCAACATTGCTTCCAAAAACATTTTGACAAAAGTTTTTTCGAAAAATTTCAGAATAATTTAGCAAAAAGTAGATGTTTTTAGATTCCTTTTTTCAAGGCAAAGACGATGGACAATGTTATTCAACGAAAAAATTAATTCTTCAGGGTGAAAATCGAGGATATAAGTGTGAACTTATATCAGTTGATATCTCGGTGCATTTTTAAGCTAGCGCAAATCTGATAACACAGATCGACGCAGCTTAAAAATCCGCATCGAATGCACTATACTACATTGAGAAACGCTTAATACAAAAATTAGTTATGATCGTTTGAAAAATGATGCATTAGTGTATGTTGAGTTTCCATGTACACTCAACATTGCTTCCAAAAACATTTTGACAAAAATTTTTTCGAAAAATTTCAAAATAATTTAGCAAAAAGTAAATGTTTTTAGATTCCTTTTTTCAAGGCAAAGACGATGGACAATGTTATTCAACGAAAAAATTGATTCTTCAGGGTGAAAATCGAGGATATAAGTGTGAACTTATATCAGTTGATATCTGGGTGCATTTTTAAGCTAGCGCAAATCTGATAACACAGATCGACGCAGCTTAAAATTCCGCATCGAATGCACTATACTACATTGAGAAACGCTTAATACAAAAATTAGTTATGATCGTTTGAAAAATGATGCATTAGTGTATGTTGAGTTTCCATGTACACTCAACATTGCTTCCAAAAACATTTTGACAAAAATTTTTTCGAAAAATTTCAAAATAATTTAGCAAAAAGTAGATGTTTTTAGATTCCTTTTTTCAAGGCAAAGACGATGGACAATGTTATTCAACGAAAAAATTAATTCTTCAGGGTGAAAATCGAGGATATAAGTGTGAACTTATATCAGTTGATATCTGGGTGCATTTTTAAGCTAGCGCAAATCTGATAACACAGATCGACGCAGCTTAAAAATCCGCATCGAATGCACTATACTACATTGAGAAACGCTTAATACAAAAATTAGTTATGATCGTTTGAAAAATGATGCATTAGTGTATGTTGAGTTTCCATGTACACTCAACATTGCTTCCAAAAACATTTTGACAAAAATTTTTTCGAAAAATTTCAAAATAATTTAGCAAAAAGTAGATGTTTTTAGATTCCTTTTTTCAAGGCAAAGACGATGGACAATGTTATTCAACGCAAAAATTGATTCTTCAGGGTGAAAATCGAGGATATAAGTGTGAACTTATATCAGTTGATATCTCGGTGCATTTTTAAGCTAGCGCAAATATGATAACACAGATCGACGCAACTTAAAAATCCGCATCGACTGCACTATACTACATTGAGAAACGCTTAATACAAAAATTAGTTATGATCGTTTGAAAAATGATGCATTAGTGTATGTTGAGTTTCCATGTACACTCAACATTGCTTCCAAAAACATTTTGACAAAAGTTTTTTCGAAAAATTTCAGAATAATTTAGCAAAAAGTAGATGTTTTTAGATTCCTTTTTTCAAGGCAAAGACGATGGACAATGTTATTCAACGAAAAAATTAATTCTTCAGGGTGAAAATCGAGGATATAAGTGTGAACTTATATCAGTTGATATCTCGGTGCATTTTTAAGCTAGCGCAAATCTGATAACACAGATCGACGCAGCTTAAAAATCCGCATCGAATGCACTATACTACATTGAGAAACGCTTAATACAAAAATTAGTTATGATCGTTTGAAAAATGATGCATTAGTGTATGTTGAGTTTCCATGTACACTCAACATTGCTTCCAAAAACATTTTGACAAAAATTTTTTCGAAAAATTTCAAAATAATTTAGCAAAAAGTAAATGTTTTTAGATTCCTTTTTTCAAGGCAAAGACGATGGACAATGTTATTCAACGAAAAAATTGATTCTTCAGGGTGAAAATCGAGGATATAAGTGTGAACTTATATCAGTTGATATCTGGGTGCATTTTTAAGCTAGCGCAAATCTGATAACACAGATCGACGCAGCTTAAAATTCCGCATCGAATGCACTATACTACATTGAGAAACGCTTAATACAAAAATTAGTTATGATCGTTTGAAAAATGATGCATTAGTGTATGTTGAGTTTCCATGTACACTCAACATTGCTTCCAAAAACATTTTGACAAAAATTTTTTCGAAAAATTTCAAAATAATTTAGCAAAAAGTAGATGTTTTTAGATTCCTTTTTTTAAGGCAAAGACGATGGACAATGTTATTCAACGAAAAAATTAATTCTTCAGGGTGAAAATCGAGGATATAAGTGTGAACTTATATCAGTTGATATCTGGGTGCATTTTTAAGCTAGCGCAAATATGATAACACAGATCGACGCAACTTAAAAATCCGCATCGAATGCACTATACTACATTGAGAAACGCTTAATACAAAAATTAGTTATGATCGTTTGAAAAATGATGCATTAGTGTATGTTGAGTTTCCATGTACACTCAACATTGCTTCCAAAAACATTTTGACAAAAATTTTTTCGAAAAATTTCAAAATAATTTAGCAAAAAGTAGATGTTTTTAGATTCCTTTTTTCAAGGCAAAGACGATGGACAATGTTATTCAACGAAAAAATTGATTCTTCAGGGTGAAAATCGAGGATATAAGTGTGAACTTATATCAGTTGATATCTCGGTGCATTTTTAAGCTAGCGCAAATATGATAACACAGATCGACGCAACTTAAAAATCCGCATCGACTGCACTATACTACATTGAGAAACGCTTAATACAAAAATTAGTTATGATCGTTTGAAAAATGATGCATTAGTGTATGTTGAGTTTCCATGTACACTCAACATTGCTTCCAAAAACATTTTGACAAAAGTTTTTTCGAAAAATTTCAGAATAATTTAGCAAAAAGTAGATGTTTTTAGATTCCTTTTTTCAAGGCAAAGACGATGGACAATGTTATTCAACGAAAAAATTAATTCTTCAGGGTGAAAATCGAGGATATAAGTGTGAACATATATCAGTTGATATCTCGGTGCATTTTTAAGCTAGCGCAAATCTGATAACACAGATCGACGCAGCTTAAAAATCCGCATCGAATGCACTATACTACATTGAGAAACGCTTAATACAAAAATTAGTTATGATCGTTTGAAAAATGATGCATTAGTGTATGTTGAGTTTCCATGTACACTCAACATTGCTTCCAAAAACATTTTGACAAAAATTTTTTCGAAAAATTTCAAAATAATTTAGCAAAAAGTAGATGTTTTTAGATTCCTTTTTCCAAGGCAAAGACGATGGACAATGTTATTCAACGAAAAAATTAATTCTTCAGGGTGAAAATCGAGGATATAAGTGTGAACTTATATCAGTTGCTATCTCGGTGCATTTTTAAGCTAGCGCAAATCTGATAACACAGATCGACGCAGCTTAAAAATCCGCATCGAATGCACTATACTACATTGAGAAACGCTTAATACAAAAATTAGTTATAATCGTTTGAAAATAGATGCATTAGTGTATGTTGAGTTTCCATGTACACTCAACATTGCTTCCAAAAACATTTTGACAAACATTTTTTCGAAAAATTTCAAATTAAATTAGCAAAAAGTAGATGTTTTTAGATTCCATTTTTTAAGGCAAAGACGATGGACAATGTTATTCAACGAAAAAATTGATTCTTCAGGGTGAAAATCGAGGATATAAGTGTGAACTTATATCAGTTGATATCTCGGTGCATTTTTAAGCTAGCGCAAATATGATAACACAGATCGACGCAACTTAAAAATCCGCATCGACTGCACTATACTACATTGAGAAACGCTTAATACAAAAATTAGTTATGATCGTTTGAAAAATGATGCATTAGTGTATGTTGAGTTTCCATGTACACTCAACATTGCTTCCAAAAACATTTTGACAAAAGTTTTTTCGAAAAATTTCAGAATAATTTAGCAAAAAGTAGATGTTTTTAGATTCCTTTTTTCAAGGCAAAGACGATGGACAATGTTATTCAACGAAAAAATTAATTCTTCAGGGTGAAAATCGAGGATATAAGTGTGAACATATATCAGTTGATATCTCGGTGCATTTTTAAGCTAGCGCAAATCTGATAACACAGATCGACGCAGCTTAAAAATCCGCATCGAATGCACTATACTACATTGAGAAACGCTTAATACAAAAATTAGTTATGATCGTTTGAAAAATGATCCATTAGTGTATGTTGAGTTTCCATGTACACTCAACATTGCTTCCAAAAACATTTTGACAAAAATTTTTTCAAAAAATTTCAGAATAAATTAGCAAAAAGTAGATGTTTTTAGATTCCTTTTTTCAAGACAAAGACGATGGACAATGTTATTCAACGAAAAAATTAATTCTTCAGGGTGAAAATCGAGGATATAAGTGTGAACTTATATCAGTTGATATCTCGGTGCATTTTTAAGCTAGCGCAAATCTGATAACACAGATCGACGCAGCTTAAAAATCCGCATCGAATGCACTATACTACATTGAGAAACGCTTAATACAAAAATTAATTATGATCGTTTGAAAAATGATGCATTAGTGTATGTTGAGTTTCCATGTACACTCAACATTGCTTCCAAAAACATTTTGACAAACATTTTTTCGAAAAATTTCAAAATAAATTAGCAAAAAGTAGATGTTTTTAGATTCCTTTTTTCAAGGCAAAGACGATGGACAATGTTATTCAACGAAAAAATTAATTCTTCAGGGTGAAAATCGAGGATATAAGTGTGAACTTATATCAGTTGATATCTGGGTGCATTTTTAAGCTAGCGCAAATCTGATAACACAGATCGACGCAGCTTAAAAATCCGCATCGAATGCACTATACTACATTGAGAAACGCTTAATACAAAAATTAGTTATGATCGTTTGAAAAATGATGCATTAGTGTATGTTGAGTTTCCATGTACACTCAACATTGCTTCCAAAAACATTTTGACAAAAGTTTTTTCGAAAAATTTCAGAATAATTTAGCAAAAAGTAGATGTTTTTAGATTCCTTTTTTCAAGGCAAAGTCGATGGACAATGTTATTCAACGAAAAAATTAATTCTTCAGGGTGAAAATCGAGGATATAAGTGTGAACATATATCAGTTGATATCTCGGTGCATTTTTAAGCTAGCGCAAATCTGATAACACAGATCGACGCAGCTTAAAAATCCGCATCGAATGCACTATACTACATTGAGAAACGCTTAATACAAAAATTAGTTATGATCGTTTGAAAAATGATGCATTAGTGTATGTTGAGTTTCCATGTACACTCAACATTGCTTCCAAAAACATTTTGACAAAAATTTTTTCGAAAAATTTCAAAATAATTTAGCAAAAAGTAGATGTTTTTAGATTCCTTTTTCCAAGGCAAAGACGATGGACAATGTTATTCAACGAAAAAATTAATTCTTCAGGGTGAAAATCGAGGATATAAGTGTGAACTTATATCAGTTGCTATCTCGGTGCATTTTTAAGCTAGCGCAAATCTGATAACACAGATCGACGCAGCTTAAAAATCCGCATCGAATGCACTATACTACATTGAGAAACGCTTAATACAAAAATTAGTTATAATCGTTTGAAAATAGATGCATTAGTGTATGTTGAGTTTCCATGTACACTCAACATTGCTTCCAAAAACATTTTGACAAAAATTTTTTCGAAAAATTTCAAATTAAATTAGCAAAAAGTAGATGTTTTTAGATTCCATTTTTTAAGGCAAAGACGATGGACAATGTTATTCAACGGAAAAATTAATTCTTCAGGGTTAAAATCGAGGATATAAGTGTGAACTTATATCAGTTGATATCTCGGTGCATTTTTAAGCTAGCGCAAATCTGATAACACAGATCGACGCAGCTTAAAAATCCGCATCGAATGCACTATACTACATTGAGAAACGCTTGATACAGAAATTAGTTATGATCGTTTGAAAAATGATGCATTAGTGTATGTTGAGTTTCCATGTACACTCAACATTGCTTCCAAAAACATTTTGACAAAAATTTTTTCGAAACATTTCAAAATAAATTAGGAAAAAACAGATGTTTTTAGATTCCTGTTTTCAAGGCCAAGACGATGGACAATGTTATTCAACGAAAAAATTAATTCTTCAGGGTGAAAATCGAGGATATAAGTGTGAACTTATATCAGTTGCTATCTCGGTGCATTTTTAAGCTAGCGCTAATCTGATAACACAGATCGACGCAGCTTAAAAATCCGCATCGAATGCACTATACTACATTGAGAAACGCTTAATACAAAAATTAGTTATGATCGTTTGAAAAATGATGCATTAGTGTATGTTGAGTTTCCATGTACACTCAACATTGCTTCCAAAAACATTTTGACAAAAGTTTTTTCGAAAAATTTCAGAATAATTTAGCGAAAAATAGATGTTTTTAGATTCCTTTTTTCAAGGCAAAGACGATGGACAATGTTATTCAACGAAAAAATTAATTCTTCAGGGTGAAAATCGAGGATATAAGTGTGAACTTATATCAGTTGATATCTCGGTGCATTTTTAAGCTAGCGCAAATCTGATAACACAGATCGACGCAGCTTAAAAATCCGCATCGAATGCACTATACTACATTGAGAAACGCTTAATACAAAAATTAGTTATGATCGTTTGAAAAATGATGCATTAGTGTATGTTGAGTTTCCATGTACACTCAACATTGCTTCCAAAAACATTTTGACAAAAATTTTTTCGAAAAATTTCAAAATAATTTAGCAAAAAGTAAATGTTTTTAGATTCCTTTTTTCAAGGCAAAGACGATGGACAATGTTATTCAACGAAAAAATTGATTCTTCAGGGTGAAAATCGAGGATATAAGTGTGAACTTATATCAGTTGATATCTGGGTGCATTTTTAAGCTAGCGCAAATCTGATAACACAGATCGACGCAGCTTAAAATTCCGCATCGAATGCACTATACTACATTGAGAAACGCTTAATACAAAAATTAGTTATGATCGTTTGAAAAATGATGCATTAGTGTATGTTGAGTTTCCATGTACACTCAACATTGCTTCCAAAAACATTTTGACAAAAATTTTTTCGAAAAATTTCAAAATAATTTAGCAAAAAGTAGATGTTTTTAGATTCCTTTTTTCAAGGCAAAGACGATGGACAATGTTATTCAACGAAAAAATTAATTCTTCAGGGTGAAAATCGAGGATATAAGTGTGAACTTATATCAGTTGATATCTGGGTGCATTTTTAAGCTAGCGCAAATCTGATAACACAGATCGACGCAGCTTAAAAATCCGCATCGAATGCACTATACTACATTGAGAAACGCTTAATACAAAAATTAGTTATGATCGTTTGAAAAATGATGCATTAGTGTATGTTGAGTTTCCATGTACACTCAACATTGCTTCCAAAAACATTTTGACAAAAATTTTTTCGAAAAATTTCAAAATAATTTAGCAAAAAGTAGATGTTTTTAGATTCCTTTTTTCAAGGCAAAGACGATGGACAATGTTATTCAACGAAAAAATTGATTCTTCAGGGTGAAAATCGAGGATATAAGTGTGAACTTATATCAGTTGATATCTCGGTGCATTTTTAAGCTAGCGCAAATATGATAACACAGATCGACGCAACTTAAAAATCCGCATCGACTGCACTATACTACATTGAGAAACGCTTAATACAAAAATTAGTTATGATCGTTTGAAAAATGATGCATTAGTGTATGTTGAGTTTCCATGTACACTCAACATTGCTTCCAAAAACATTTTGACAAAAGTTTTTTCGAAAAATTTCAGAATAATTTAGCAAAAAGTAGATGTTTTTAGATTCCTTTTTTCAAGGCAAAGACGATGGACAATGTTATTCAACGAAAAAATTAATTCTTCAGGGTGAAAATCGAGGATATAAGTGTGAACTTATATCAGTTGCTATCTCGGTGCATTTTTAAGCTAGCGCAAATCTGATAACACAGATCGACGCAGCTTAAAAATCCGCATCGAATGCACTATACTACATTGAGAAACGCTTAATACAAAAATTAGTTATAATCGTTTGAAAATAGATGCATTAGTGTATGTTGAGTTTCCATGTACACTCAACATTGCTTCCAAAAACATTTTGACAAAAATTTTTTCGAAAAATTTCAAATTAAATTAGCAAAAAGTAGATGTTTTTAGATTCCATTTTTTAAGGCAAAGACGATGGACAATGTTATTCAACGAAAAAATTGATTCTTCAGGGTTAAAATCGAGGATTTAAGTGTGAACTTATATCAGTTGATATTTCGGTGCATTTTTAAGCTAGCGCAAATCTGATAACACAGATCGACGCAGCTTAAAAATCCGCATCGAATGCACTATACTACATTGAGAAACGCTTGATACAGAAATTAGTTATGATCGTTTGAAAAATGATGCATTAGTGTATGTTGAGTTTCCATGTACACTCAACATTGCTTCCAAAAACATTTTGACAAAAATTTTTTCGAAACATTTCAAAATAAATTAGGAAAAAACAGATGTTTTTAGATTCCTGTTTTCAAAGCAAAGACGATGGACAATGTTATTCAACGAAAAAATTAATTCTTCAGGGTGAAAATCGAGGATATAAGTGTGAACTTATATCAGTTGCTATCTCGGTGCATTTTTAAGCTAGCGCTAATCTGATAACACAGATCGACGCAGCTTAAAAATCCGCATCGAATGCACTATACTACATTGAGAAACGCTTAATACAAAAATTAGTTATGATCGTTTGAAAAATGATGCATTAGTGTATGTTGAGTTTCCATGTACACTCAACATTGCTTCCAAAAACATTTTGACAAAAATTTTTTCGAAAAATTTCAAAATAATTTAGCAAAAAGTAGATGTTTTTAGATTCCATTTTTTAAGGCAAAGACGATGGACAATGTTATTCAACGAAAAAATTGATTCTTCAGGGTTAAAATCGAGGATATAAGTGTGAACTTATATCAGTTGATATCTCGGTGCATTTTTAAGCTAGCGCAAATCTGATAACACAGATCGACGCAGCTTACAAATCCGCATCGAATGCACTATACTACATTGAGAAACGCTTAATACAAAAATTAGTTATGATCGTTTGAAAAATGATGCATTAGTGTATGTTGAGTTTCCATGTACACTCAACATTGCTTCCAAAAACATTTTGACAAAAATTTTTTCGAAAAATTTCAAATTAAATTAGCAAAAAGTAGATGTTTTTAGATTCCATTTTTTAAGGCAAAGACGATGGACAATGTTATTCAACGAAAAAATTGATTCTTCAGGGTTAAAATCGAGGATATAAGTGTGAACTTATATCAGTTGATATCTCGGTGCATTTTTAAGCTAGCGCAAATCTGATAACACAGATCGACGCAGCTTAAAAATCCGCATCGAATGCACTATACTACATTGAGAAACGCTTGATACAGAAATTAGTTATGATCGTTTGAAAAATGATGCATTAGTGTATGTTGAGTTTCCATGTACACTCAACATTGCTTCCAAAAACATTTTGACAAAAATTTTTTCGAAACATTTCAAAATAAATTAGGAAAAAACAGATGTTTTTAGATTCCTGTTTTCAAAGCAAAGACGATGGACAATGTTATTCAACGAAAAAATTAATTCTTCAGGGTGAAAATCGAGGATATAAGTGTGAACTTATATCAGTTGCTATCTCGGTGCATTTTTAAGCTAGCGCTAATCTGATAACACAGATCGACGCAGCTTAAAAATCCGCATCGAATGCACTATACTACATTGAGAAACGCTTAATACAAAAATTAGTTATGATCGTTTGAAAAATGATGCATTAGTGTATGTTGAGTTTCCATGTACACTCAACATTGCTTCCAAAAACATTTTGACAAAAGTTTTTTCGAAAAATTTCAGAATAATTTAGCAAAAAATAGATGTTTTTAGATTCCTTTTTTCAAGGCAAAGACGATGGACAATGTTATTCAACGAAAAAATTAATTCTTCAGGGTGAAAATCGAGGATATAAGTGTGAACTTATATCAGTTGATATCTCGGTGCATTTTTAAGCTAGCGCAAATCTGATAACACAGATCGACGCAGCTTAAAAATCCGCATCGAATGCACTATACTACATTGAGAAACGCTTAATACAAAAATTAGTTATGATCGTTTGAAAAATGATGCATTAGTGTATGTTGAGTTTCCATGTACACTCAACATTGCTTCCAAAAACATTTTGACAAAAATTTTTTCGAAAAATTTCAAAATAATTTAGCAAAAAGTAGATGTTTTTAAATTCCTTTTTTCAAGGCAAAGACGATGGACAATGTTATTCAACGATAAAATTAATTCTTCAGGGTGAAAAGCGAGGATATAAGTGTGAACTTATATCAGTTGATATCTCGGTGCATTTTTAAGCTAGCGCAAATCTGATAACACAGATCGACGCAGCTTACAAATCCGCATCGAATGCACTATACTACATTGAGAAACGCTTAATACAAAAATTAGTTATGATCGTTTGAAAAATGATGCATTAGTGTATGTTGAGTTTCCATGTACACTCAACATTGCTTCCAAAAACATTTTGACAAAAATTTTTTCGAAACATTTCAAAATAAATTAGGAAAAAACAGATGTTTTTAGATTCCTTTTTTCAAGGCAAAGACGATGGACAATGTTATTCAACGAAAAAATTAATTCTTCAGGGTGAAAATCGAGGATATAAGTGTGAACTTATATCAGTTGATATCTCGGTGCATTTTTAAGCTAGCGCAAATCTGATAACACAGATCGACGCAGCTTAAAAATCCGCATCGAATGCACTATACTACATTGAGAAACGCTTAATACAAAAATTAGTTATGATCGTTTGAAAAATGATGCATTAGTGTATGTTGAGTTTCCATGTACACTCAACATTGCTTCCAAAAACATTTTGACAAAAATTTTTTCGAAAAATTTCAAAATAATTTAGCAAAAAGTAAATGTTTTTAGATTCCTTTTTTTAAGGCAAAGACGATGGACAATGTTATTCAACGAAAAAATTGATTCTTCAGGGTGAAAATCGAGGATAAAAGTGTGAACTTATATCAGTTGATATCTGGGTGCATTTTTAAGCTAGCGCAAATCTGATAACACAGATCGACGCAGCTTAAAAATCCGCATCGAATGCACTATACTACATTGAGAAACGCTTAATACAAAAATTAGTTATGATCGTTTGAAAAATGATGCATTAGTGTATGTTGAGTTTCCATGTACACTCAACATTGCTTCCAAAAACATTTTGACAAAAATTTTTTCGAAAAATTTCAAAATAATTTAGCAAAAAGTAGATGTTTTTAGATTCCTTTTTTCAAGGCAAAGACGATGGACAATGTTATTCAACGAAAAAATTAATTCTTCAGGGTGAAAATCGAGGATATAAGTGTGAACTTATATCAGTTGATATCTGGGTGCATTTTTAAGCTAGCGCAAATCTGATAACACAGATCGACGCAGCTTAAAAATCCGCATCGAATGCACTATACTACATTGAGAAACGCTTAATACAAAAATTAGTTATGATCGTTTGAAAAATGATGCATTAGTGTATGTTGAGTTTCCATGTACACTCAACATTGCTTCCAAAAACATTTTGAAAAAAATTTTTTCGAAAAATTTCAAAATAAATTAGCAAAAAGTAGATGTTTTTAGATTCCATTTTTCAAGGCAAAGACGATGGACAATGTTATTCAACGAAAAAATTAATTCTTCAGGGTGAAAATCGAGGATATAAGTGTGAACTTATATCAGTTGATATCTCGGTGCATTTTTAAGCTAGCGCAAATATGATAACACAGATCGACGCAGCTTAAAAATCCGCATCGAATGCACTATACTACATTGAGAAACGCTTAATACAAAAATTAGTTATGATCGTTTGAAAAATGATGCATTAGTGTATGTTGAGTTTCCATGTACACTCAACATTGCTTCCAAAAACATTTTGACAAAAATTTTTTCGAAAAATTTCAAAATAATTTAGCAAAAAGTAGATGTTTTTAGATTCCTTTTTTCAAGGCAAAGACGATGGACAATGTTATTCAACGAAAAAATTAATTCTTCAGGGTGAAAATCGAGGATATAAGTGTGAACTTATATCAGTTGATATCTGGGTGCATTTTTAAGCTAGCGCAAATCTGATAACACAGATCGACGCAGCTTAAAAATCCGCATCGAATGCACTATACTACATTGAGAAACGCTTAATACAAAAATTAGTTATGATCGTTTGAAAAATGATGCATTAGTGTATGTTGAGTTTCCATGTACACTCAACATTGCTTCCAAAAACATTTTGACAAAAATTTTTTCGAAAAATTTCAAAATAAATTAGCAAAAAGTAGATGTTTTTAGATTCCATTTTTCAAGGCAAAGACGATGGACAATGTTATTCAACGAAAAAATTAATTCTTCAGGGTGAAAATCGAGGATATAAGTGTGAACTTATATCAGTTGATATCTCGGTGCATTTTTAAGCTAGCGCAAATATGATAACACAGATCGACGCAGCTTAAAAATCCGCATCGAATGCACTATACTACATTGAGAAACGCTTAATACAAAAATTAGTTATGATCGTTTGAAAAATGATCCATTAGTGTATGTTGAGTTTCCATGTACACTCAACATTGCTTCCAAAAACATTTTGACAAAAATTTTTTCGAAAAATTTCAAAATAATTTAGCAAAAAGTAGATGTTTTTAGATTCCTTTTTTCAAGGCAAAGACGATGGACAATGTTATTCAACGAAAAAATTAATTCTTCAGGGTGAAAATCGAGGATATAAGTGTGAACTTATATCAGTTGATATCTCGGTGCATTTTTAAGCTAGCGCAAATCTGATAACACAGATCGACGCAGCTTAAAAATCCGCATCGAATGCACTATACTACATTGAGAAACGCTTAATACACAAATTAGTTATGATCGTTTGAAAAATGATGCATTAGTGTATGTTGAGTTTCCATGTACACTCAACATTGCTTCCAAAAACATTTTGACAAACATTTTTTCGAAAAATTTCAAAATAAATTAGCAAAAAGTAGATGTTTTTAGATTCCTTTTTTCAAGGCAAAGACGATGGACAATGTTATTCAACGAAAAAATTAATTCTTCAGGGTGAAAATCGAGGATATAAGTGTGAACTTATATCAGTTGATATCTCGGTGCATTTTTAAGCTAGCGCAAATCTGATAACACAGATCGACGCAGCTTAAAATTCCGCATCGAATGCACTATACTACATTGAGAAACGCTTAATACACAAATTAGTTATGATCGTTTGAAAAATGATGCATTAGTGTATGTTGAGTTTCCATGTACACTCAACATTGCTTCCAAAAACATTTTGACAAACATTTTTTCGAAAAATTTCAAAATAAATTAGCAAAAAGTAGATGTTTTTAGATTCCTTTTTTCAAGGCAAAGACGATGGACAATGTTATTCAACGAAAAAATTAATTCTTCAGGGTGAAAATCGAGGATATAAGTGTGAACTTATATCAGTTGATATCTCGGTGCATTTTTAAGCTAGCGCAAATCTGATAACACAGATCGACGCAGCTTAAAAATCCGCATCGAATGCACTATACTACATTGAGAAACGCTTAATACAAAAATTAGTTATGATCGTTTGAAAAATGATCCATTAGTGTATGTTGAGTTTCCATGTACACTCAACATTGCTTCCAAAAACATTTTGACAAAAATTTTTTCAAAAAATTTCAGAATAAATTAGCAAAAAGTAGATGTTTTTAGATTCCTTTTTTCAAGACAAAGACGATGGACAATGTTATTCAACGAAAAAATTAATTCTTCAGGGTGAAAATCGAGGATATAAGTGTGAACTTATATCAGTTGATATCTCGGTGCATTTTTAAGCTAGCGCAAATCTGATAACACAGATCGACGCAGCTTAAAAATCCGCATCGAATGCACTATACTACATTGAGAAACGCTTAATACAAAAATTAATTATGATCGTTTGAAAAATGATGCATTAGTGTATGTTGAGTTTCCATGTACACTCAACATTGCTTCCAAAAACATTTTGACAAACATTTTTTCGAAAAATTTCAAAATAAATTAGCAAAAAGTAGATGTTTTTAGATTCCTTTTTTCAAGGCAAAGACGATGGACAATGTTATTCAACGAAAAAATTAATTCTTCAGGGTGAAAATCGAGGATATAAGTGTGAACTTATATCAGTTGATATCTCGGTGCATTTTTAAGCTAGCGCAAATCTGATAACACAGATCGACGCAGCTCAAAAATCCGCATCGAATACACTATACTACATTGAGAAACGCTTAATACAAAAATTAGTTATGATCGTTTGAAAAATGATCCATTAGTGTATGTTGAGTTTCCATGTACACTCAACATTGCTTCCAAAAACATTTTGACAAAAATTTTTTCAAAAAATTTCAGAATAAATTAGCAAAAAGTAGATGTTTTTAGATTCCTTTTTTCAAGACAAAGACGATGGACAATGTTATTCAACGAAAAAATTAATTCTTCAGGGTGAAAATCGAGGATATAAGTGTGAACTTATATCAGTTGATATCTCGGTGCATTTTTAAGCTAGCGCAAATCTGATAACACAGATCGACGCAGCTTAAAAATCCGCATCGAATGCACTATACTACATTGAGAAACGCTTAATACAAAAATTAGTTATGATCGTTTGAAAAATGATGCATTAGTGTATGTTGAGTTTCCATGTACACTCAACATTGCTTCCAAAAACATTTTGACAAAAATTTTTTCAAAAAATTTCAGAATAAATTAGCAAAAAGTAGATGTTTTTAGATTCCTTTTTTCAAGACAAAGACGATGGACAATGTTATTCAACGAAAAAATTAATTCTTCAGGGTGAAAATCGAGGATATAAGTGTGAACTTATATCAGTTGATATCTCGGTGCATTTTTAAGCTAGCGCAAATCTGATAACACAGATCGACGCAGCTTAAAAATCCGCATCGAATGCACCATACTACATTGAGAAACGCTCAATACAAAAATTAGTTATGATCGTTTGAAAAATGATGCATTAGTGTATGTTGAGTTTCCATGTACACTCAACATTGCTTCCAAAAACATTTTGACAAAAATTTTTTCGAAAAATTTCAAAATAATTTAGCAAAAAGTAGATGTTTTTAGATTCCTTTTTTCAAGGCAAAGACGATGGACAATGTTATTCAACGAAAAAATTAATTCTTCAGGGTGAAAATCGAGGATATAAGTGTGAACTTATATCATTTGATATCTGGGTGCATTTTTAAGCTAGCGCAAATCTGATAACACAGATCGACGCAGCTTAAAAATCCGCATCGAATGCACTATACTACATTGAGAAACGCTTAATACAAAAATTAGTTATGATCGTTTGAAAAATGATGCATTAGTGTATGTTGAGTTTCCATGTACACTCAACATTGCTTCCAAAAACATTTTGACAAAAATTTTTTCGAAAAATTTCAAAATAAATTAGCAAAAAGTAGATGTTTTTAGATTCCTTTTTGTAAGGCAAAGACGATGGACAATGTTATTCAACGAAAAAATTAATTCTTCAGGGTGAAAATCGAGGATATAAGTGTGAACTTATATCAGTTGATATCTCGGTGCATTTTTAAGCTAGCGCAAATCTGATAACACAGATCGACGCAGCTTACAAATCCGCATCGAATGCACTATACTACATTGAGAAACGCTTAATACAAAAATTAGTTATGATCGTTTGAAAAATGATGCATTAGTGTATGTTGAGTTTCCATGTACACTCAACATTGCTTCCAAAAACATTTTGACAAAAATTTTTTCGAAACATTTCAAAATAAATTAGGAAAAAACAGATGTTTTTAGATTCCTTTTTTCAAGGCAAAGACGATGGACAATGTTATTCAACGAAAAAATTAATTCTTCAGGGTGAAAATCGAGGATATAAGTGTGAACTTATATCAGTTGATATCTCGGTGCATTTTTAAGCTAGCGCAAATCTGATAACACAGATCGACGCAGCTTAAAAATCCGCATCGAATGCACTATACTACATTGAGAAACGCTTAATACAAAAATTAGTTATGATCGTTTGAAAAATGATGCATTAGTGTATGTTGAGTTTCCATGTACACTCAACATTGCTTCCAAAAACATTTTGACAAAAATTTTTTCGAAACATTTCGAAATAAATTAGCAAAAAACAGATGTTTTTAGATTCCTTTTTTCAAGGCAAAGACGATGGACAATGTTATTCAACGAAAAAATTAATTCTTCAGGGTGAAAATCGAGGATATAAGTGTGAACTTATATCAGTTGATATCTCGGTGCATTTTTAAGCTAGCGCAAATCTGATAACACAGATCGACGCAGCTTAAAAATCCGCATCGAATGCAGTATACTACATTGAGAAACGCTTAATACAAAAATTAGTTATGATCGTTTGAAAAATGATGCATTAGTGTATGTTGAGTTTCCATGTACACTCAACATTGCTTCCAAAAACATTTTGACAAAAATTTTTTCGAAACATTTCAAAATAAATTAGGAAAAAACAGATGTTTTTAGATTCCTTTTTTCAAGGCAAAGACGATGGACAATGTTATTCAACGAAAAAATTAATTCTTCAGGGTGAAAATCGAGGATATAAGTGTGAACTTATATCAGTTGATATCTCGGTGCATTTTTAAGCTAGCGCAAATCTGATAACACAGATCGACGCAGCTTAAAAATCCGCATCGAATGCAGTATACTACATTGAGAAACGCTTAATACAAAAATTAGTTATGATCGTTTGAAAAATGATGCATTAGTGTATGTTGAGTTTCCATGTACACTCAACATTGCTTCCAAAAACATTTTGACAAAAATTTTTTCGAAACATTTCAAAATAAATTAGCAAAAAACAGATGTTTTTAGATTCCTTTTTTCAAGGCTACTGATATAAGTTCACACTTATATCCTCGATTTTCACCCTGAAGAATTAATTTTTTCGTTGAATAACATTGTCCATCGTCTTTGCCTTGAAAAAAGGAATCTAAAAACATCTGTTTTTTCCTAATTTATTTTGAAATGTTTCGAAAAAATTTTTGTCAAAATGTTTTTGGAAGCAATGTTGAGTGTACATGGAAACTCAACATACACTAATGCATCATTTTTCAAACGATCATAACTAATTTTTGTATTAAGCGTTTCTCAATGTAGTATAGTGCATTCGATGCGGATTTGTAAGCTGCGTCGATCTGTGTTATCAGATTTGCGCTAGCTTAAAAATGCACCGAGATATCAACTGATATAAGTTCACACTTATATCCTCGATTTTCACCCTGAAGAATTAATTTTTTCGTTGAATAACATTGTCCATCGTCTTTGCCTTACAAAAAGGAATCTAAAAACATCTACTTTTTGCTAATTTATTTTGAAATTTTTCGAAAAAATTTTTGTCAAAATGTTTTTGGAAGCAATGTTGAGTGTACATGGAAACTCAACATACACTAATGCATCATTTTTCAAACGATCATAACTAATTTTTGTATTGAGCGTTTCTCAATGTAGTATAGTGCATTCGATGCGGATTTTTAAGCTGCGTCGATCTGTGTTATCAGATTTGCGCTAGCTTAAAAATGCACCGAGATAGCAACTGATATAAGTTCACACTTATATCCTCGATTTTCACCCTGAAGAATTAATTTTTTCGTTGAATAACATTGTCCATCGTCTTTGCCTTGAAAAAAGGAATCTAAAAACATCTGTTTTTTGCTAATTTATTTCGAAATGTTTCGAAAAAATTTTTGTCAAAATGTTTTTGGAAGCAATGTTGAGTGTACATGGAAACTCAACATACACTAATGCATCATTTTTCAAACGATCATAACTAATTTTTGTATTAAGCGTTTCTCAATGTAGTATAGTGCATTCGATGCGGATTTTTAAGCTGCGTCGATCTGTGTTATCAGATTTGCGCTAGCTTAAAAATGCACCGAGATATCAACTGATATAAGTTCACACTTATATCCTCGATTTTCACCCTGAAGAATTAATTTTTTCGTTGAATAACATTGTCCATCGTCTTTGCCTTGAAAAAAGGAATCTAAAAACATCTGTTTTTTCCTAATTTATTTTGAAATGTTTCGAAAAAATTTTTGTCAAAATGTTTTTGGAAGCAATGTTGAGTGTACATGGAAACTCAACATACACTAATGCATCATTTTTCAAACGATCATAACTAATTTTTGTATTAAGCGTTTCTCAATGTAGTATACTGCATTCGATGCGGATTTTTAAGCTGCGTCGATCTGTGTTATCAGATTTGCGCTAGCTTAAAAATGCACCGAGATATCAACTGATATAAGTTCACACTTATATCCTCGATTTTCACCCTGAAGAATTAATTTTTTCGTTGAATAACATTGTCCATCGTCTTTGCCTTGAAAAAAGGAATCTAAAAACATCTGTTTTTTGCTAATTTATTTCGAAATGTTTCGAAAAAATTTTTGTCAAAATGTTTTTGGAAGCAATGTTGAGTGTACATGGAAACTCAACATACACTAATGCATCATTTTTCAAACGATCATAACTAATTTTTGTATTAAGCGTTTCTCAATGTAGTATAGTGCATTCGATGCGGATTTTTAAGCTGCGTCGATCTGTGTTATCAGATTTGCGCTAGCTTAAAAATGCACCGAGATATCAACTGATATAAGTTCACACTTATATCCTCGATTTTCACCCTGAAGAATTAATTTTTTCGTTGAATAACATTGTCCATCGTCTTTGCCTTGAAAAAAGGAATCTAAAAACATCTGTTTTTTGCTAATTTATTTCGAAATGTTTCGAAAAAATTTTTGTCAAAATGTTTTTGGAAGCAATGTTGAGTGTACATGGAAACTCAACATACACTAATGCATCATTTTTCAAACGATCATAACTAATTTTTGTATTAAGCGTTTCTCAATGTAGTATAGTGCATTCGATGCGGATTTTTAAGCTGCGTCGATCTGTGTTATCAGATTTGCGCTAGCTTAAAAATGCACCGAGATATCAACTGATATAAGTTCACACTTATATCCTCGATTTTCACCCTGAAGAATTAATTTTTTCGTTGAATAACATTGTCCATCGTCTTTGCCTTGAAAAAAGGAATCTAAAAACATCTGTTTTTTCCTAATTTATTTTGAAATGTTTCGAAAAAATTTTTGTCAAAATGTTTTTGGAAGCAATGTTGAGTGTACATGGAAACTCAACATACACTAATGCATCATTTTTCAAACGATCATAACTAATTTTTGTATTAAGCGTTTCTCAATGTAGTATAGTGCATTCGATGCGGATTTGTAAGCTGCGTCGATCTGTGTTATCAGATTTGCGCTAGCTTAAAAATGCACCGAGATATCAACTGATATAAGTTCACACTTATATCCTCGATTTTCACCCTGAAGAATTAATTTTTTCGTTGAATAACATTGTCCATCGTCTTTGCCTTGAAAAAAGGAATCTAAAAACATCTGTTTTTTCCTAATTTATTTTGAAATGTTTCGAAAAAATTTTTGTCAAAATGTTTTTGGAAGCAATGTTGAGTGTACATGGAAACTCAACATACACTAATGCATCATTTTTCAAACGATCATAACTAATTTTTGTATTAAGCGTTTCTCAATGTAGTATAGTGCATTCGATGCGGATTTTTAAGCTGCGTCGATCTGTGTTATCAGATTTGCGCTAGCTTAAAAATGCACCGAGATATCAACTGATATAAGTTCACACTTATATCCTCGATTTTCACCCTGAAGAATTAATTTTTTCGTTGAATAACATTGTCCATCGTCTTTGCCTTGAAAAAAGGAATCTAAAAACATCTGTTTTTTGCTAATTTATTTCGAAATGTTTCGAAAAAATTTTTGTCAAAATGTTTTTGGAAGCAATGTTGAGTGTACATGGAAACTCAACATACACTAATGCATCATTTTTCAAACGATCATAACTAATTTTTGTATTAAGCGTTTCTCAATGTAGTATAGTGCATTCGATGCGGATTTTTAAGCTGCGTCGATCTGTGTTATCAGATTTGCGCTAGCTTAAAAATGCACCGAGATATCAACTGATATAAGTTCACACTTATATCCTCGATTTTCACCCTGAAGAATTAATTTTTTCGTTGAATAACATTGTCCATCGTCTTTGCCTTGAAAAAAGGAATCTAAAAACATCTGTTTTTTCCTAATTTATTTTGAAATGTTTCGAAAAAATTTTTGTCAAAATGTTTTTGGAAGCAATGTTGAGTGTACATGGAAACTCAACATACACTAATGCATCATTTTTCAAACGATCATAACTAATTTTTGTATTAAGCGTTTCTCAATGTAGTATAGTGCATTCGATGCGGATTTGTAAGCTGCGTCGATCTGTGTTATCAGATTTGCGCTAGCTTAAAAATGCACCGAGATATCAACTGATATAAGTTCACACTTATATCCTCGATTTTCACCCTGAAGAATTAATTTTTTCGTTGAATAACATTGTCCATCGTCTTTGCCTTACAAAAAGGAATCTAAAAACATCTACTTTTTGCTAATTTATTTTGAAATTTTTCGAAAAAATTTTTGTCAAAATGTTTTTGGAAGCAATGTTGAGTGTACATGGAAACTCAACATACACTAATGCATCATTTTTCAAACGATCATAACTAATTTTTGTATTGAGCGTTTCTCAATGTAGTATAGTGCATTCGATGCGGATTTTTAAGCTGCGTCGATCTGTGTTATCAGATTTGCGCTAGCTTAAAAATGCACCGAGATAGCAACTGATATAAGTTCACACTTATATCCTCGATTTTCACCCTGAAGAATTAATTTTTTCGTTGAATAACATTGTCCATCGTCTTTGCCTTACAAAAAGGAATCTAAAAACATCTACTTTTTGCTAATTTATTTTGAAATTTTTCGAAAAAATTTTTGTCAAAATGTTTTTGGAAGCAATGTTGAGTGTACATGGAAACTCAACATACACTAATGCATCATTTTTCAAACGATCATAACTAATTTTTGTATTAAGCGTTTCTCAATGTAGTATAGTGCATTCGATGCGGATTTTTAAGCTGCGTCGATCTGTGTTATCAGATTTGCGCTAGCTTAAAAATGCACCGAGATAGCAACTGATATAAGTTCACACTTATATCCTCGATTTTCACCCTGAAGAATTAATTTTTTCGTTGAATAACATTGTCCATCGTCTTTGCCTTACAAAAAGGAATCTAAAAACATCTACTTTTTGCTAATTTATTTTGAAATTTTTCGAAAAAATTTTTGTCAAAATGTTTTTGGAAGCAATGTTGAGTGTACATGGAAACTCAACATACACTAATGCATCATTTTTCAAACGATCATAACTAATTTTTGTATTGAGCGTTTCTCAATGTAGTATAGTGCATTCGATGCGGAGTTTTAAGCTGCGTCGATCTGTGTTATCAGATTTGCGCTAGCTTAAAAATGCAAAAATTAGTTATGATCGTTTGAAAAATGATGCATTAGTGTATGTTGAGTTTCCATGTACACTCAACATTGCTTCCAAAAACATTTTGACAAAAGTTTTTTCGAAAAATTTCAGAATAATTTAGCAAAAAGTAGATGTTTTTAGATTCCTTTTTTCAAGGCAAAGACGATGAACAATGTTATTCAACGAAAAAATTAATTCTTCAGGGTGAAAATCGAGGATATAAGTGTGAACTTATATCAGTTGATATCTCGGTGCATTTTACAGCTAGCGCAAATCTGATAACACAGATCGACGCAGCTTAAAAATCCGCATCGAATGCACTATACTACATTGAGAAACGCTTAATACAAAAATTAGTTATGATCGTTTGAAAAATGATCCATTAGTGTATGTTGAGTTTCCATGTACACTCAACATTGCTTCCAAAAACATTTTGACAAAAATTTTTTCGAAAAATTTCAAAATAAATTAGCAAAAAGTAGATGTTTTTAGATTGCTTTTTTCAAGGCAATAACGATGGACAATGTTATTGAATGAAAAAATTAATTCTTCAGGGTGAAAATCGAGGATATAAGTGTGAACTTATATCAGTTGATATCTCGGTGCATTTTTAAGCTAGCGCAAATCTGATAACACAGATCGACGCAGCTTAAAAATCCGCATCGAATGCACTATACTACATTAAGAAACGCTTAATACAAAAATTAGTTATGATCGTTTGAAAAATGATGCATTAGTGTATGTTGAGTTTCCATGTACACTCAACATTGCTTCCAAAAACATTTTGACAAAAGTTTTTTCGAAAAATTTCAGAATAATTTAGCAAAAAGTAGATGTTTTTAGATTCCTTTTTTCAAGGCAAAGACGATGGACAATGTTATTCAACGAAAAAATTAATTCTTCAGGGTGAAAATCGAGGATATAAGTGTGAACTTATATCAGTTGATATCTCGGTGCATTTTAAAGCTAGCGCAAATCTGATAACACAGATCGACGCAGCTTACAAATCCGCATCGAATGCACTATACTACATTGAGAAACGCTTAATACAGAAATTAGTTATGATCGTTTGAAAAATGATGCATTAGTGTATGTTGAGTTTCCATGTACACTCAACATTGCTTCCAAAAACATTTTGACAAAAATTTTTTCGAAAAATTTCAAAATAAATTAGCAAAAAGTAGATGTTTTTAGATTCCTTTTTTCAAGACAAAGACGATGGACAATGTCATTCAACGAAAAAATTAATTCTTCAGGGTGAAAATCGAGGATATAAGTGTGAACTTATATCAGTTGATATCTCGGTGCATTTCTAAGCTAGCGCAAATCTGATAACACAGATCGACGCAGCTTAAAAATCCGCATCGAATGCACTATACTACGTTGAGAAACGCTTAATACAAAAATTAGTTATGATCGTTTGAAAAATGATGCATTAGTGTATGTTGAGTTTCCATGTACACTCAACATTGCTTCCAAAAGATTTTGACAAAAATTTTTTCAAAAAATTTCAAAATAAATTAGCAAAAAGTAGATGTTTTTAGATTGCTTTTTTCAAGGCAAAGACGATGGACAATGTTATTCAACGAAAAAATTAATTCTTCAGGGTGAAAATCGAGGATATAAGTGTGAACATATATCAGTTGATATCTCGGTGCATTTTTAAGCTAGCGCAAATCTGATAACACAGATCGACGCAGCTTACAAATCCGCATCGAATGCACTATACTACATTGAGAAACGCTTAATACAGAAATTAGTTATGATCGTTTGAAAAATGATGCATTAGTGTATGTTGAGTTTCCATGTACACTCAACATTGCTTCCAAAAACATTTTGACAAAAATTTTTTCGAAAAATTTCAAAATAAATTAGCAAAAAGTAGATGTTTTTAGATTCCTTTTTTCAAGACAAAGACGATGGACAATGTTATTCAACGAAAAAATTAATTCTTCAGGGTGAAAATCGAGGATATAAGTGTGAACTTATATCAGTTGATATCTCGGTGCATTTCTAAGCTAGCGCAAATCTGATAACACAGATCGACGCAGCTTAAAAATCCGCATCGAATGCACTATACTACATTGAGAAACGCTTAATACAAAAATTAGTTATGATCGTTTGAAAAATGATGCATTAGTGTATGTTGAGTTTCCATGTACACTCAACATTGCTTCCAAAAGATTTTGACAAAAATTTTTTCAAAAAATTTCAAAATAAATTAGCAAAAAGTAGATGTTTTTAGATTCCTTTTTTCAAGACAAAGACGATGGACAATGTTATTCAACGAAAAAATTAATTCTTCAGGGTGAAAATCGAGGATATAAGTGTGAACTTATATCAGTTGATATCTCGGTGCATTTTTAAGCTAGCGCAAATCTGATAACACAGATCGACGCAGCTTACAAATCCGCATCGAATGCACTATACTACATTGAGAAACGCTTAATACAGAAATTAGTTATGATCGTTTGAAAAATGATGCATTAGTGTATGTTGAGTTTCCATGTACACTCAACATTGCTTCCAAAAACATTTTGACAAAAATTTTTTCGAAAAATTTCAAAATAAATTAGCAAAAAGTAGATGTTTTTAGATTCCTTTTTTCAAGACAAAGACGATGGACAATGTTATTCAACGAAAAAATTAATTCTTCAGGGTGAAAATCGAGGATATAAGTGTGAACTTATATCAGTTGATATCTCGGTGCATTTTTAAGCTAGCGCAAATCTGATAACACAGATCGACGCAGCTTAAAAATCCGCATCGAATGCACTATACTACATTGAGAAACGCTTAATACAAAAATTAGTTATGATCGTTTGAAAAATGATCCATTAGTGTATGTTGAGTTTCCATGTACACTCAACATTGCTTCCAAAAACATTTTGAAAAAATTTTTTTCGAAAAATTTCAAAATAATTTAGCAAAAAGTAGATGTTTTTAGATTCCTTTTTTCAAGGCAAAAACGATGGACAATGTTATTCAACGAAAAAATTAATTCTTCAGGGTGAAAATCGAGGATATAAGTGTGAACTTATATCAGTTGATATCTCGGTGCATTTTTAAGCTAGCGCAAATCTGATAACACAGATCGCCGCAGCTTAAAAATCCGCATCGAATGCACTATACTACATTGAGAAACGCTTAATACAAAAATTAGTTATGATCGTTTGAAAAATGATCCATTAGTGTATGTTGAGTTTCCATGTACACTCAACATTGCTTCCAAAAACATTTTGACAAAAATTTTTTCGAAAAATTTCAAAATAATTTAGCAAAAAGTAAATGTTTTTAGATTCCTTTTTTCAAGGCAAAGACGATGGACAAAGTTATTCAACGAAAAAATTGATTCTTCAGGGTGAAAATCGAGGATATAAGTGTGAACTTATATCAGTTGATATCTGGGTGCATTTTTAAGCTAGCGCAAATCTGATAACACAGATCGACGCAGCAATTCTTCAGGGTGAAAATCGAGGATATAAGTGTGAACTTATATCAGTTGATATCTCGGTGCATTTTTAAGCTAGCGCAAATCTGATAACACAGATCGACGCAGCTTAAAAATCCGCATCAAATGCACTATACTACATTGAGAAACGCTTAATACAAAAATTAGTTATGATCGTTTGAAAAATGATGCATTAGTGTATGTTGAGTTTCCATGTACACTCAACATTGCTTCCAAAAACATTTTGACAAAAATTTTTTCGAAAAATTTCAAAATAATTTAGCAAAAAGTAGATGTTTTTAGATTCCAATTTTAAGGTAAAGACGATGGACAATGTTATTCAACGAAAAAATTAATTCTTCAGGGTGAAAATCGAGGATATAAGTGTGAACTTATATCAGTTGATATCTCGGTGCATTTTTAAGCTAGCGCAAATCTGATAACACAGATCGACGCAGCTTAAAAATCCGCATCGAATGCACTATACTACATTGAGAAACGCTTAATACAAAAATTAGTTATGATCGTTTGAAAAATGATCCATTAGTGTATGTTGAGTTTCCATGTACACTCAACATTGCTTCCAAAAACATTTTGACAAAAATTTTTTCGAAAAATTTCAAAATAAATTAGCAAAAAGTAGATGTTTTTAGATTGCTTTTTTCAAGGCAATAACGATGGACAATGTTATTGAATGAAAAAATTAATTCTTCAGGGTGAAAATCGAGGATATAAGTGTGAACTTATATCAGTTGATATCTCGGTGCATTTTTAAGCTAGCGCAAATCTGATAACACAGATCGACGCAGCTTAAAAATCCGCATCGAATGCACTATACTACATTAAGAAACGCTTAATACAAAAATTAGTTATGATCGTTTGAAAAATGATGCATTAGTGTATGTTGAGTTTCCATGTACACTCAACATTGCTTCCAAAAACATTTTGACAAAAGTTTTTTCGAAAAATTTCAGAATAATTTAGCAAAAAGTAGATGTTTTTAGATTCCTTTTTTCAAGGCAAAGACGATGGACAATGTTATTCAACGAAAAAATTAATTCTTCAGGGTGAAAATCGAGGATATAAGTGTGAACTTATATCAGTTGATATCTCGGTGCATTTTTAAGCTAGCGCAAATCTGATAACACAGATCGACGCAGCTTAAAAATCCGCATCGAATGCACTATACTACATTGAGAAACGCTTAATACAAAAATTAGTTATGATCGTTTGAAAAATGATGCATTAGTGTATGTTGAGTTTCCATGTACACTCAACATTGCTTCCAAAAACATTTTGACAAAAATTTTTTCGAAAAATTTCAAAATAAATTAGCAAAAAGTAGATGTTTTTAGATTCCTTTTTTCAAGACAAAGACGATGGACAATGTTATTCAACGAAAAAATTAATTCTTCAGGGTGAAAATCGAGGATATAAGTGTGAACTTATATCAGTTGATATCTCGGTGCATTTTTAAGCTAGCGCAAATCTGATAACACAGATCGACGCAGCTTAAAAATCCGCATCGAATGCACTATACTACATTGAGAAACGCTTAATAAAAAATTAGTTATGATCGTTTGAAAAATGATCCATTAGTGTATGTTGAGTTTCCATGTACACTCAACATTGCTTCCAAAAACATTTTGAAAAAAATTTTTTCGAAAAATTTCAAAATAATTTAGCAAAAAGTAGATGTTTTTAGATTCCTTTTTTCAAGGCAAAAACGATGGACAATGTTATTCAACGAAAAAATTAATTCTTCAGGGTGAAAATCGAGGATATAAGTGTGAACTTATATCAGTTGATATCTCGGTGCATTTTTAAGCTAGCGCAAATCTGATAACACAGATCGACGCAGCTTACAAATCCGCATCGAATGCACTATACTACATTGAGAAACGCTTAATACAGAAATTAGTTATGATCGTTTGAAAAATGATGCATTAGTGTATGTTGAGTTTCCATGTACACTCAACATTGCTTCCAAAAACATTTTGACAAAAATTTTTTCGAAAAATTTCAAAATAAATTAGCAAAAAGTAGATGTTTTTAGATTTCTTTTTTCAAGACAAAGACGATGGACAATGTTATTCAACGAAAAAATTAATTCTTCAGGGTGAAAATCGAGGATATAAGTGTGAACTTATATCAGTTGATATCTCGGTGCATTTTTAAGCTAGCGCAAATCTGATAACACAGATCGACGCAGCTTAAAAATCCGCATCGAATGCACTATACTACATTGAGAAACGCTTAATACAAAAATTAGTTATGATCGTTTGAAAAATGATCCATTAGTGTATGTTGAGTTTCCATGTACACTCAACATTGCTTCCAAAAACATTTTGAAAAAAATTTTTTCGAAAAATTTCAAAATAATTTAGCAAAAAGTAGATGTTTTTAGATTCCTTTTTTCAAGGCAAAAATCGATGGACAATGTTATTCAACGAAAAAATTAATTCTTCAGGGTGAAAATCGAGGATATAAGTGTGAACTTATATCAGTTGATATCTCGGTGCATTTTTAAGCTAGCGCAAATCTGATAACACAGATCGCCGCAGCTTAAAAATCCGCATCGAATGCACTATACTACATTGAGAAACGCTTAATACAAAAATTAGTTATGATCGTTTGAAAAATGATCCATTAGTGTATGTTGAGTTTCCATGTACACTCAACATTGCTTCCAAAAACATTTTGACAAAAATTTTTTCGAAAAATTTCAAAATAATTTAGCAAAAAGTAAATGTTTTTAGATTCCTTTTTTCAAGGCAAAGACGATGGACAATGTTATTCAACGAAAAAATTAATTCTTCAGGGTGAAAATCGAGGATATAAGTGTGAACTTATATCAGTTGATATCTCGGTGCATTTTTAAGCTAGCGCAAATCTGATAACACAGATCGACGCAGCAATTCTTCAGGGTGAAAATCGAGGATATAAGTGTGAACTTATATCAGTTGATATCTCGGTGCATTTTTAAGCTAGCGCAAATCTGATAACACAGATCGACGCAGCTTAAAAATCCGCATCAAATGCACTATACTACATTGAGAAACGCTTAATACAAAAATTAGTTATGATCGTTTGAAAAATGATGCATTAGTGTATGTTGAGTTTCCATGTACACTCAACATTGCTTCCAAAAACATTTTGACAAAAATTTTTTCGAAAAATTTCAAAATAATTTAGCAAAAAGTAGATGTTTTTAGATTCCAATTTTAAGGTAAAGACGATGGACAATGTTATTCAACGAAAAAATTAATTCTTCAGGGTGAAAATCGAGGATATAAGTGTGAACTTATATCAGTTGATATCTCGGTGCATTTTTAAGCTAGCGCAAATCTGATAACACAGATCGACGCAGCTTAAAAATCCGCATCGAATGCACTATACTACATTGAGAAACGCTTAATACAAAAATTAGTTATGATCGTTTGAAAAATGATCCATTAGTGTATGTTGAGTTTCCATGTACACTCAAAATTGCTTCCAAAAACATTTTGACAAAAATTTTTTCGAAAAATTTCAAAATAAATTAGCAAAAAGTAGATGTTTTTAGATTTCTTTTTTCGAGGCAAAGACGATGGACAATGTTATTCAACGAAAAAATTAATTCTTCAGGGTGAAAATCGAGGATATAAGTGTGAACTTATATCAGTTGATATCTCGGTGCATTTTTAAGCTAGCGCAAATCTGATAACACAGATCGACGCAGCTTAAAAATCCGCATCGAATGCACTATACTACATTGAGAAACGCTTAATACAAAAATTAGTTATGATCGTTTGAAAAATGATCCATTAGTGTATGTTGAGTTTCCATGTACACTCAACATTGCTTCCAAAAACATTTTGACAAAAATTTTTTCGAAAAATTTCAAAATAAATTAGCAAAAAGTAGATGTTTTTAGATTTCTTTTTTCAAGGCAAAGACGATGGACAATGTTATTCAACGAAAAAATTAATTCTTCAGGGTGAAAATCGAGGATATAAGTGTGAACTTATATCAGTTGATATCTCGGTGCATTTTTAAGCTAGCGCAAATCTGATAACACAGATCGACGCAGCTTACAAATCCGCATCGAATGCACTATACTACATTGAGAAACGCTTAATACAAAAATTAGTTATGATCGTTTGAAAAATGATGCATTAGTGTATGTTGAGTTTCCATGTACACTCAACATTGCTTCCAAAAACATTTTGACAAAAATTTTTTCGAAAAATTTCAAAATAATTTAGCAAAAAGTAGATGTTTTTAGATTCCTTTTTTTAAGGCAAAGACGATGGACAATGTTATTCAACGAAAAAATTAATTCTTCAGGGTGAAAATCGAGGATATAAGTGTGAACTTATATCAGTTGATATCTCGGTGCATTTTTAAGCTAGCGCAAATCTGATAACACAGATCGACGCATCTTAAAAATCCGCATCAAATGCACTATACTACATTGAGAAACGCTTAATACAAAAATTAGTTATGATCGTTTGAAAAATGATCCATTAGTGTATGTTGAGTTTCCATGTACACTCAACATTGCTTCCAAAAACATTTTGACAAAAATTTTTTCGAAAAATTTCAAAATAAATTAGCAAAAAGTAGATGTTTTTAGATTTCTTTTTTCAAGGCAAAGACGATGGACAATGTTATTCAACGAAAAAATTAATTCTTCAGGGTGAAAATCGAGGATATAAGTGTGAACTTATATCAGTTGATATCTCGGTGCATTTTTAAGCTAGCGCAAATCTGATAACACAGATCGACGCAGCTTAAAAATCCGCATCGAATGCACTATACTACATTGAGAAACGCTTAATACAAAAATTAGTTATGATCGTTTGAAAAATGATCCATTAGTGTATGTTGAGTTTCCATGTACACTCAACATTGCTTCCAAAAACATTTTGACAAAAATTTTTTCGAAAAATTTCAAAATAAATTAGCAAAAAGTAGATGTTTTTAGATTTCTTTTTTCAAGGCAAAGACGATGGACAATGTTATTCAACGAAAAAATTAATTCTTCAGGGTGAAAATCGAGGATATAAGTGTGAACTTATATCAGTTGATATCTCGGTGCATTTTTAAGCTAGCGCAAATCTGATAACACAGATCGACGCAGCTTACAAATCCGCATCGAATGCACTATACTACATTGAGAAACGCTTAATACAAAAATTAGTTATGATCGTTTGAAAAATGATGCATTAGTGTATGTTGAGTTTCCATGTACACTCAACATTGCTTCCAAAAACATTTTGACAAAAATTTTTTCGAAAAATTTCAAAATAATTTAGCAAAAAGTAGATGTTTTTAGATTCCATTTTTCAAGGCAAAGACGATGGACAATGTTATTCAACGAAAAAATTAATTCTTCAGGGTGAAAATCGAGGATATAAGTGTGAACTTATATCAGTTGATATCTCGGTGCATTTTTAAGCTAGCGCAAATCTGATAACACAGATCGACGCAGCTTAAAAATCCGCATCGAATGCACTATACTACGTTGAGAAACGCTTAATACACAAATTAGTTATGATCGTTTGAAAAATGATGCATTAGTGTATGTTGAGTTTCCATGTACACTCAACATTGCTTCCAAAAACATTTTGACAAAAATTTTTTCGAAAAATTTCAAAATAATTTAGCAAAAAGTAGATGTTTTTAGATTCCATTTTTCAAGGCAAAGACGATGGACAATGTTATTCAACGAAAAAATTAATTCTTCAGGGTGAAAATCGAGGATATAAGTGTGAACTTATATCAGTTGATATCTCGGTGCATTTTTAAGCTAGCGCAAATCTGATAACACAGATCGACGCAGCTTAAAAATCCGCATCGAATGCACTATACTACATTGAGAAACGCTTAATACAAAAATTAGTTATGATCGTTTGAAAAATGATGCATTAGTGTATGTTGAGTTTCCATGTACACTCAACATTGCTTCCAAAAACATTTTGACAAAAATTTTTTCGAAAAATTTCAAAATAATTTAGCAAAAAGTAGATGTTTTTAGATTCCATTTTTTAAGGTAAAGACGATGGACAATGTTATTCAACGAAAAAATTAATTCTTCAGGGTGAAAATCGAGGATATAAGTGTGAACTTATATCAGTTGATACCTCGGTGCTTTTTTAAGCTAGCGCAAATCTGATAACACAGATCGACGCAGCTTAAAAATCCGCATCGAATGCACTATACTACATTGAGAAACGCTTAATACAAAAATTAGTTATGATCGTTTGAAAAATGATGCATTAGTGTATGTTGAGTTTCCATGTACACTCAACATTGCTTCCAAAAACATTTTGACAAAAATTTTTTCGAAAAATTTCAAAATAATTTAGCAAAAAGTAGATGTTTTTAGATTCCATTTTTTAAGGTAAAGACGATGGACAATGTTATTCAACGAAAAAATTAATTCTTCAGGGTGAAAATCGAGGATATAAGTGTGAACTTATATCAGTTGATATCTCGGTGCATTTTTAAGCTAGCGCAAATCTGATAACACAGATCGACGCAGCTTAAAAATCCGCATCGAATGCACTATACTACATTGAGAAACGCTTAATACAAAAATTAGTTATGATCGTTTGAAAAATGATGCATTAGTGTATGTTGAGTTTCCATGTACACTCAACATTGCTTCCAAAAACATTTTGACAAAAATTTTTTCGAAAAATTTCAAAATAATTTAGCAAAAAATAGATGTTTTTAGATTCCATTTTTTAAGGTAAAGACGATGGACAATGTTATTCAACGAAAAAATTAATTCTTCAGGGTGAAAATCGAGGATATAAGTGTGAACTTATATCAGTTGATATCTCGGTGCATTTTTAAGCTAGCGCAAATCTGATAACACAGATCGACGCAGCTTAAAAATCCGCATCGAATGCACTATACTACATTGAGAAACGCTTAATACAAAAATTAGTTATGATCGTTTGAAAAATGATGCATTAGTGTATGTTGAGTTTCCATGTACACTCAACATTGCTTCCAAAACATTTTGACAAAAATTTTTTCGAAAAATTTCAAAATAATTTAGCAAAAAGTAGATGTTTTTAGATACCATTTTTCAAGGCAAAGACGATGGACAATGTTATTCAACGAAAAAATTAATTCTTCAGGGTGAAAATCGAGGATATAAGTGTGAACTTATATCAGTTGATATCTCGGTGCATTTTTAAGCTAGCGCAAATCTGTTAACACAGATCGACGCAGCTTAAAAATCCGCATCGAATGCACTATACTACGTTGAGAAACGCTTAATACACAAATTAGTTATGATCGTTTGAAAAATGATGCATTAGTGTATGTTGAGTTTCCATGTACACTCAACATTGCTTCCAAAAACATTTTGACAAAAATTTTTTCGAAAAATTTCAAAATAATTTAGCAAAAAGTAGATGTTTTTAGATTCCATTTTTCAAGGCAAAGACGATGGACAATGTTATTCAACGAAAAAATTAATTCTTCAGGGTGAAAATCGAGGATATAAGTGTGAACTTATATCAGTTGATATCTCGGTGCATTTTTAAGCTAGCGCAAATCTGATAACACAGATCGACGCAGCTTAAAAATCCGCATCGAATGCACTATACTACATTGAGAAACGCTTAATACACAAATTAGTTATGATCGTTTGAAAAATGATGCATTAGTGTATGTTGAGTTTCCATGTACACTCAACATTGCTTCCAAAAACATTTTGACAAAAATTTTTTCGAAAAATTTCAAAATAATTTAGCAAAAAGTAGATGTTTTTAGATTCCATTTTTCAAGGCAAAGACGATGGACAATGTTATTCAACGAAAAAATTAATTCTTCAGGGTGAAAATCGAGGATATAAGTGTGAACTTATATCAGTTGATATCTCGGTGCATTTTTAAGCTAGCGCAAATCTGTTAACACAGATCGACGCAGCTTAAAAATCCGCATCGAATGCACTATACTACATTGAGAAACGCTTAATACACAAATTAGTTATGATCGTTTGAAAAATGATGCATTAGTGTATGTTGAGTTTCCATGTACACTCAACATTGCTTCCAAAAACATTTTGACAAAAATTTTTTCGAAAAATTTCAAAATAATTTAGCAAAAAGTAGATGTTTTTAGATTCCATTTTTCAAGGCAAAGACGATGGACAATGTTATTCAACGAAAAAATTAATTCTTCAGGGTGAAAATCGAGGATATAAGTGTGAACTTATATCAGTTGATATCTCGGTGCATTTTTAAGCTAGCGCAAATCTGTTAACACAGATCGACGCAGCTTAAAAATCCGCATCGAATGCACTATACTACGTTGAGAAACGCTTAATACACAAATTAGTTATGATCGTTTGAAAAATGATGCATTAGTGTATGTTGAGTTTCCATGTACACTCAACATTGCTTCCAAAAACATTTTGACAAAAATTTTTTCGAAAAATTTCAAAATAATTTAGCAAAAAGTAGATGTTTTTAGATTCCATTTTTCAAGGCAAAGACGATGGACAATGTTATTCAACGAAAAAATTAATTCTTCAGGGTGAAAATCGAGGATATAAGTGTGAACTTATATCAGTTGATATCTCGGTGCATTTTTAAGCTAGCGCAAATCTGATAACACAGATCGACGCAGCTTAAAAATCCGCATCGAATGCACTATACTACATTGAGAAACGCTTAATACACAAATTAGTTATGATCGTTTGAAAAATGATGCATTAGTGTATGTTGAGTTTCCATGTACACTCAACATTGCTTCCAAAAACATTTTGACAAAAATTTTTTCGAAAAATTTCAAAATAATTTAGCAAAAAGTAGATGTTTTTAGATTCCATTTTTCAAGGCAAAGACGATGGACAATGTTATTCAACGAAAAAATTAATTCTTCAGGGTGAAAATCGAGGATATAAGTGTGAACTTATATCAGTTGATATCTCGGTGCATTTTTAAGCTAGCGCAAATCTGATAACACAGATCGACGCAGCTTAAAAATCCGCATCGAATGCACTATACTACATTGAGAAACGCTTAATACACAAATTAGTTATGATCGTTTGAAAAATGATGCATTAGTGTATGTTGAGTTTCCATGTACACTCAACATTGCTTCCAAAAACATTTTGACAAAAATTTTTTCGAAAAATTTCAAAATAATTTAGCAAAAAGTAGATGTTTTTAGATTCCATTTTTCAAGGCAAAGACGATGGACAATGTTATTCAACGAAAAAATTAATTCTTCAGGGTGAAAATCGAGGATATAAGTGTGAACTTATATCAGTTGATATCTCGGTGCATTTTTAAGCTAGCGCAAATCTGTTAACACAGATCGACGCAGCTTAAAAATCCGCATCGAATGCACTATACTACGTTGAGAAACGCTTAATACACAAATTAGTTATGATCGTTTGAAAAATGATGCATTAGTGTATGTTGAGTTTCCATGTACACTCAACATTGCTTCCAAAAACATTTTGACAAAAATTTTTTCGAAAAATTTCAAAATAATTTAGCAAAAAGTAGATGTTTTTAGATTCCATTTTTCAAGGCAAAGACGATGGACAATGTTATTCAACGAAAAAATTAATTCTTCAGGGTGAAAATCGAGGATATAAGTGTGAACTTATATCAGTTGATATCTCGGTGCATTTTTAAGCTAGCGCAAATCTGATAACACAGATCGACGCAGCTTAAAAATCCGCATCGAATGCACTATACTACATTGAGAAACGCTTAATACAAAAATTAGTTATGATCGTTTAAAAAATGATGCATTAGTGTATGTTGAGTTTCCATGTACACTCAACATTGCTTCCAAAAACATTTTGACAAAAATTTTTTCGAAAAATTTCAAAATAATTTAGCAAAAAGTAGATGTTTTTAGATTCCATTTTTCAAGGCAAAGACGATGGACAATGTTATTCAACGAAAAAATTAATTCTTCAGGGTGAAAATCGAGGATATAAGTGTGAACTTATATCAGTTGATATCTCGGTGCATTTTTAAGCTAGCGCAAATCTGATAACACAGATCGACGCAGCTTAAAAATCCGCATCGAATGCACTATACTACATTGAGAAACGCTTAATACAAAAATTAGTTATGATCGTTTGAAAAATGATGCATTAGTGTATGTTGAGTTTCCATGTACACTCAACATTGCTTCCAAAAGATTTTGACAAAAATTTTTTCAAAAAATTTCAAAATAAATTAGCAAAAAGTAGATGTTTTTAGATTCCTTTTTTCAAGGCAAAGACGATGGACAATGTTATTCAACGAAAAAATTAATTCTTCAGGGTGAAAATCGAGGATATAAGTGTGAACTTATATCAGTTGATATCTCGGTGCATTTCTAAGCTAGCGCAAATCTGTTAACACAGATCGACGCAGCTTAAAAATCCGCATCGAATGCACTATACTACGTTGAGAAACGCTTAATACAAAAATTAGTTATGATCGTTTGAAAAATGATGCATTAGTGTATGTTGAGTTTCCATGTACACTCAACATTGCTTCCAAAAACATTTTGACAAAAATTTTTTCGAAAAATTTCAAAATAATTTAGCAAAAAGTAGATGTTTTTAGATTCCATTTTTCAAGGCAAAGACGATGGACAATGTTATTCAACGAAAAAATTAATTCTTCAGGGTGAAAATCGAGGATATAAGTGTGAACTTATATCAGTTGATACCTCGGTGCTTTTTTAAGCTAGCGCAAATCTGATAACACAGATCGACGCAGCTTAAAAATCCGCATCGAATGCACTATACTACATTGAGAAACGCTTAATACAAAAATTAGTTATGATCGTTTGAAAAATGATGCATTAGTGTATGTTGAGTTTCCATGTACACTCAACATTGCTTCCAAAAACATTTTGACAAAAATTTTTTCGAAAAATTTCAAAATAATTTAGCAAAAAGTAGATGTTTTTAGATTCCATTTTTTAAGGTAAAGACGATGGACAATGTTATTCAACGAAAAAATTAATTCTTCAGGGTGAAAATCGAGGATATAAGTGTGAACTTATATCAGTTGATATCTCGGTGCATTTTTAAGCTAGCGCAAATCTGATAACACAGATCGACGCAGCTTAAAAATCCGCATCGAATGCACTATACTACATTGAGAAACGCTTAATACAAAAATTAGTTATGATCGTTTGAAAAATGATGCATTAGTGTATGTTGAGTTTCCATGTACACTCAACATTGCTTCCAAAAACATTTTGACAAAAATTTTTTCGAAAAATTTCAAAATAATTTAGCAAAAAATAGATGTTTTTAGATTCCATTTTTAAGGTAAAGACGATGGACAATGTTATTCAACGAAAAAATTAATTCTTCAGGGTGAAAATCGAGGATATAAGTGTGAACTTATATCAGTTGATATCTCGGTGCATTTTTAAGCTAGCGCAAATCTGATAACACAGATCGACGCAGCTTAAAAATCCGCATCGAATGCACTATACTACATTGAGAAACGCTTAATACAAAAATTAGTTATGATCGTTTGAAAAATGATGCATTAGTGTATGTTGAGTTTCCATGTACACTCAACATTGCTTCCAAAAACATTTTGACAAAAATTTTTTCGAAAAATTTCAAAATAATTTAGCAAAAAGTAGATGTTTTTAGATTCCATTTTTCAAGGCAAAGACGATGGACAATGTTATTCAACGAAAAAATTAATTCTTCAGGGTGAAAATCGAGGATATAAGTGTGAACTTATATCAGTTGATATCTCGGTGCATTTTTAAGCTAGCGCAAATCTGATAACACAGATCGACGCAGCTTAAAAATCCGCATCGAATGCACTATACTACATTGAGAAACGCTTAATACAAAAATTAGTTATGATCGTTTAAAAAATGATGCATTAGTGTATGTTGAGTTTCCATGTACACTCAACATTGCTTCCAAAAACATTTTGACAAAAATTTTTTCGAAAAATTTCAAAATAATTTAGCAAAAAGTAGATGTTTTTAGATTCCATTTTTCAAGGCAAAGACGATGGACAATGTTATTCAACGAAAAAATTAATTCTTCAGGGTGAAAATCGAGGATATAAGTGTGAACTTATATCAGTTGATATCTCGGTGCATTTTTAAGCTAGCGCAAATCTGATAACACAGATCGACGCAGCTTAAAAATCCGCATCGAATGCACTATACTACATTGAGAAACGCTTAATACAAAAATTAGTTATGATCGTTTGAAAAATGATGCATTAGTGTATGTTGAGTTTCCATGTACACTCAACATTGCTTCCAAAAGATTTTGACAAAAATTTTTTCAAAAAATTTCAAAATAAATTAGCAAAAAGTAGATGTTTTTAGATTCCTTTTTTCAAGGCAAAGACGATGGACAATGTTATTCAACGAAAAAATTAATTCTTCAGGGTGAAAATCGAGGATATAAGTGTGAACTTATATCAGTTGATATCTCGGTGCATTTCTAAGCTAGCGCAAATCTGTTAACACAGATCGACGCAGCTTAAAAATCCGCATCGAATGCACTATACTACGTTGAGAAACGCTTAATACAAAAATTAGTTATGATCGTTTGAAAAATGATGCATTAGTGTATGTTGAGTTTCCATGTACACTCAACATTGCTTCCAAAAACATTTTGACAAAAATTTTTTCGAAAAATTTCAAAATAATTTAGCAAAAAGTAGATGTTTTTAGATTCCATTTTTCAAGGCAAAGACGATGGACAATGTTATTCAACGAAAAAATTAATTCTTCAGGGTGAAAATCGAGGATATAAGTGTGAACTTATATCAGTTGATATCTCGGTGCATTTTTAAGCTAGCGCAAATCTGATAACACAGATCGACGCAGCTTAAAAATCCGCATCGAATGCACTATACTACATTGAGAAACGCTTAATACAAAAATTAGTTATGATCGTTTGAAAAATGATGCATTAGTGTATGTTGAGTTTCCATGTACACTCAACATTGCTTCCAAAAACATTTTGACAAAAATTTTTTCGAAAAATTTCAAAATAATTTAGCAAAAAGTAGATGTTTTTAGATTCCATTTTTTAAGGTAAAGACGATGGACAATGTTATTCAACGAAAAAATTAATTCTTCAGGGTGAAAATCGAGGATATAAGTGTGAACTTATATCAGTTGATACCTCGGTGCTTTTTTAAGCTAGCGCAAATCTGATAACACAGATCGACGCAGCTTAAAAATCCGCATCGAATGCACTATACTACATTGAGAAACGCTTAATACAAAAATTAGTTATGATCGTTTGAAAAATGATGCATTAGTGTATGTTGAGTTTCCATGTACACTCAACATTGCTTCCAAAAACATTTTGACAAAAATTTTTTCGAAAAATTTCAAAATAATTTAGCAAAAAGTAGATGTTTTTAGATTCCATTTTTTAAGGTAAAGACGATGGACAATGTTATTCAACGAAAAAATTAATTCTTCAGGGTGAAAATCGAGGATATAAGTGTGAACTTATATCAGTTGATATCTCGGTGCATTTTTAAGCTAGCGCAAATCTGATAACACAGATCGACGCAGCTTAAAAATCCGCATCGAATGCACTATACTACATTGAGAAACGCTTAATACAAAAAATAGTTATGATCGTTTGAAAAATGATGCATTAGTGTATGTTGAGTTTCCATGTACACTCAACATTGCTTCCAAAAACATTTTGACAAAAATTTTTTCGAAAAATTTCAAAATAATTTAGCAAAAAGTAGATGTTTTTAGATTCCATTTTTCAAGGCAAAGACGATGGACAATGTTATTCAACGAAAAAATTAATTCTTCAGGGTGAAAATCGAGGATATAAGTGTGAACTTATATCAGTTGATATCTCGGTGCATTTTTAAGCTAGCGCAAATCTGATAACACAGATCGACGCAGCTTAAAAATCCGCATCGAATGCACTATACTACATTGAGAAACGCTTAATACAAAAATTAGTTATGATCGTTTGAAAAATGATGCATTAGTGTATGTTGAGTTTCCATGTACACTCAACATTGCTTCCAAAAACATTTTGACAAAAATTTTTTCGAAAAATTTCAAAATAATTTAGCAAAAAGTAGATGTTTTTAGATTCCATTTTTCAAGGCAAAGACGATGGACAATGTTATTCAACGAAAAAATTAATTCTTCAGGGTGAAAATCGAGGATATAAGTGTGAACTTATATCAGTTGATATCTCGGTGCATTTTTAAGCTAGCGCAAATCTGATAACACAGATCGACGCAGCTTAAAAATCCGCATCGAATGCACTATACTACATTGAGAAACGCTTAATACAAAAATTAGTTATGATCGTTTAAAAAATGATGCATTAGTGTATGTTGAGTTTCCATGTACACTCAACATTGCTTCCAAAAACATTTTGACAAAAATTTTTTCGAAAAATTCCAAGATAATTTAGCAAAAAGTAGATGTTTTTAGATTCCATTTTTCAAGGCAAAGACGATGGACAATGTTATTCAACGAAAAAATTAATTCTTCAGGGTGAAAATCGAGGATATAAGTGTGAACTTATATCAGTTGATATCTCGGTGCATTTTTAAGCTAGCGCAAATCTGATAACACAGATCGACGCAGCTTAAAAATCCGCATCGAATGCACTATACTACATTGAGAAACGCTTAATACAAAAATTAGTTATGATCGTTTGAAAAATGATGCATTAGTGTATGTTGAGTTTCCATGTACACTCAACATTGCTTCCAAAAACATTTTGACAAAAATTTTTTCGAAAAATTTCAAAATAATTTAGCAAAAAGTAGATGTTTTTAGATTCCATTTTTCAAGGCAAAGACGATGGACAATGTTATTCAACGAAAAAATTAATTCTTCAGGGTGAAAATCGAGGATATAAGTGTGAACTTATATCAGTTGATATCTCGGTGCATTTTTAAGCTAGCGCAAATCTGATAACACAGATCGACGCAGCTTAAAAATCCGCATCGAATGCACTATACTACATTGAGAAACGCTTAATACAAAAATTAGTTATGATCGTTTGAAAAATGATGCATTAGTGTATGTTGAGTTTCCATGTACACTCAACATTGCTTCCAAAAACATTTTGACAAAAATTTTTTCGAAAAATTTCAAAATAATTTAGCAAAAAGTAGATGTTTTTAGATTCCATTTTTCAAGGCAAAGACGATGGACAATGTTATTCAACGAAAAAATTAATTCTTCAGGGTGAAAATCGAGGATATAAGTGTGAACTTATATCAGTTGATATCTCGGTGCATTTTTAAGCTAGCGCAAATCTGATAACACAGATCGACGCAGCTTAAAAATCCGCATCGAATGCACTATACTACATTGAGAAACGCTTAATACAAAAATTAGTTATGATCGTTTGAAAAATGATGCATTAGTGTATGTTGAGTTTCCATGTACACTCAACATTGCTTCCAAAAACATTTTGACAAAAATTTTTTCGAAAAATTTCAAAATAATTTAGCAAAAAGTAGATGTTTTTAGATTCCATTTTTCAAGGCAAAGACGATGGACAATGTTATTCAACGAAAAAATTAATTCTTCAGGGTGAAAATCGAGGATATAAGTGTGAACTTTTATCAGTTGATATCTCGGTGCATCTTTAAGCTAGCGCAAATCTGATAACACAGATCGACGCAGCTTAAAAATCCGCATCGAATGCACTATACTACATTGAGAAACGCTTAATACAAATATTAGTTATGATCGTTTGAAAAATGATGCATTAGTGTATGTTGAGTTTCCATGTACACTCAACATTGCTTCCAAAAACATTTTGACAAAAATTTTTTCGAAAAATTTCAAAATAATTTAGCAAAAAGTAGATGTTTTTAGATTCCATTTTTCAAGGCAAAGACGATGGACAATGTTATTCAACGAAAAAATTAATTCTTCAGGGTGAAAATCGAGGATATAAGTGTGAACTTATATCAGTTGATATCTCGGTGCATTTTTAAGCTAGCGCAAATCTGATAACACAGATCGACGCAGCTTAAAAATCCGCATCGAATGCACTATACTACATTGAGAAACGCTTAATACAAAAATTAGTTATGATCGTTTGAAAAATGATGCATTAGTGTATGTTGAGTTTCCATGTACACTCAACATTGCTTCCAAAAACATTTTGACAAAAATTTTTTCGAAAAATTTCAAAATAATTTAGCAAAAAGTAGATGTTTTTAGATTCCATTTTTCAAGGCAAAGACGATGGACAATGTTATTCAACGAAAAAATTAATTCTTCAGGGTGAAAATCGAGGATATAAGTGTGAACTTATATCAGTTGATATCTCGGTGCATTTTTAAGCTAGCGCAAATCTGATAACACAGATCGACGCAGCTTAAAAATCCGCATCGAATGCACTATACTACATTGAGAAACGCTTAATACAAAAATTAGTTATGATCGTTTGAAAAATGATGCATTAGTGTATGTTGAGTTTCCATGTACACTCAACATTGCTTCCAAAAACATTTTGACAAAAATTTTTTCGAAAAATTTCAAAATAATTTAGCAAAAAGTAGATGTTTTTAGATTCCATTTTTCAAGGCAAAGACGATGGACAATGTTATTCAACGAAAAAATTAATTCTTCAGGGTGAAAATCGAGGATATAAGTGTGAACTTTTATCAGTTGATATCTCGGTGCATCTTTAAGCTAGCGCAAATCTGATAACACAGATCGACGCAGCTTAAAAATCCGCATCGAATGCACTATACTACATTGAGAAACGCTTAATACAAATATTAGTTATGATCGTTTGAAAAATGATGCATTAGTGTATGTTGAGTTTCCATGTACACTCAACATTGCTTCCAAAAACATTTTGACAAAAATTTTTTCGAAAAATTTCAAAATAATTTAGCAAAAAGTAGATGTTTTTAGATTCCATTTTTCAAGGCAAAGACGATGGACAATGTTATTCAACGAAAAAATTAATTCTTCAGGGTGAAAATCGAGGATATAAGTGTGAACTTATATCAGTTGATATCTCGGTGCATTTTTAAGCTAGCGCAAATCTGATAACACAGATCGACGCAGCTTAAAAATCCGCATCGAATGCACTATACTACATTGAGAAACGCTTAATACAAAAATTAGTTATGATCGTTTGAAAAATGATGCATTAGTGTATGTTGAGTTTCCATGTACACTCAACATTGCTTCCAAAAACATTTTGACAAAAATTTTTTCGAAAAATTTCAAAATAATTTAGCAAAAAGTAGATGTTTTTAGATTCCATTTTTCAAGGCAAAGACGATGGACAATGTTATTCAACGAAAAAATTAATTCTTCAGGGTGAAAATCGAGGATATAAGTGTGAACTTTTATCAGTTGATATCTCGGTGCATCTTTAAGCTAGCGCAAATCTGATAACACAGATCGACGCAGCTTAAAAATCCGCATCGAATGCACTATACTACATTGAGAAACGCTTAATACAAAAATTAGTTATGATCGTTTGAAAAATGATGCATTAGTGTATGTTGAGTTTCCATGTACACTCAACATTGCTTCCAAAAACATTTTGACAAAAATTTTTTCGAAAAATTTCAAAATAATTTAGCAAAAAGTAGATGTTTTTAGATTCCATTTTTCAAGGCAAAGACGATGGACAATGTTATTCAACGAAAAAATTAATTCTTCAGGGTGAAAATCGAGGATATAAGTGTGAACTTTTATCAGTTGATATCTCGGTGCATCTTTAAGCTAGCGCAAATCTGATAACACAGATCGACGCAGCTTAAAAATCCGCATCGAATGCACTATACTACATTGAGAAACGCTTAATACAAAAATTAGTTATGATCGTTTGAAAAATGATGCATTAGTGTATGTTGAGTTTCCATGTACACTCAACATTGCTTCCAAAAACATTTTGACAAAAATTTTTTCGAAAAATTTCAAAATAATTTAGCAAAAAGTAGATGTTTTTAGATTCCATTTTTCAAGGCAAAGACGATGGACAATGTTATTCAACGAAAAAATTAATTCTTCAGGGTGAAAATCGAGGATATAAGTGTGAACTTTTATCAGTTGATATCTCGGTGCATTTTTAAGCTAGCGCAAATCTGATAACACAGATCGACGCAGCTTAAAAATCCGCATCGAATGCACTATACTACATTGAGAAACGCTTAATACAAAAATTAGTTATGATCGTTTGAAAAATGATGCATTAGTGTATGTTGAGTTTCCATGTACACTCAACATTGCTTCCAAAAACATTTTGACAAAAATTTTTTCGAAAAATTTCAAAATAATTTAGCAAAAAGTAGATGTTTTTAGATTCCATTTTTCAAGGCAAAGACGATGGACAATGTTATTCAACGAAAAAATTAATTCTTCAGGGTGAAAATCGAGGATATAAGTGTGAACTTATATCAGTTGATATCTCGGTGCATTTTTAAGCTAGCGCAAATCTGATAACACAGATCGACGCAGCTTAAAAATCCGCATCGAATGCACTATACTACATTGAGAAACGCTTAATACAAAAATTAGTTATGATCGTTTGAAAAATGATGCATTAGTGTATGTTGAGTTTCCATGTACACTCAACATTGCTTCCAAAAACATTTTGACAAAAATTTTTTCGAAAAATTTCAAAATAATTTAGCAAAAAGTAGATGTTTTTAGATTCCATTTTTCAAGGCAAAGACGATGGACAATGTTATTCAACGAAAAAATTAATTCTTCAGGGTGAAAATCGAGGATATAAGTGTGAACTTATATCAGTTGATATCTCGGTGCATTTTTAAGCTAGCGCAAATCTGATAACACAGATCGACGCAGCTTAAAAATCCGCATCGAATGCACTATACTACATTGAGAAACGCTTAATACAAAAATTAGTTATGATCGTTTGAAAAATGATGCATTAGTGTATGTTGAGTTTCCATGTACACTCAACATTGCTTCCAAAAACATTTTGACAAAAATTTTTTCGAAAAATTCCAAAATAATTTAGCAAAAAGTAGATGTTTTTAGATTCCATTTTTCAAGGCAAAGACGATGGACAATGTTATTCAACGAAAAAATTAATTCTTCAGGGTGAAAATCGAGGATATAAGTGTGAACTTATATCAGTTGATATCTCGGTGCATTTTTAAGCTAGCGCAAATCTGATAACACAGATCGACGCAGCTTAAAAATCCGCATCGAATGCACTATACTACATTGAGAAACGCTTAATACAAAAATTAGTTATGATCGTTTGAAAAATGATGCATTAGTGTATGTTGAGTTTCCATGTACACTCAACATTGCTTCCAAAAACATTTTGACAAAAATTTTTTCGAAAAATTTCAAAATAATTTAGCAAAAAGTAGATGTTTTTAGATTCCATTTTTCAAGGCAAAGACGATGGACAATGTTATTCAACGAAAAAATTAATTCTTCAGGGTGAAAATCGAGGATATAAGTGTGAACTTATATCAGTTGATATCTCGGTGCATTTTTAAGCTAGCGCAAATCTGATAACACAGATCGACGCAGCTTAAAAATCCGCATCGAATGCACTATACTACATTGAGAAACGCTTAATACAAAAATTAGTTATGATCGTTTGAAAAATGATGCATTAGTGTATGTTGAGTTTCCATGTACACTCAACATTGCTTCCAAAAACATTTTGACAAAAATTTTTTCGAAAAATTCCAAAATAATTTAGCAAAAAGTAGATGTTTTTAGATTCCATTTTTCAAGGCAAAGACGATGGACAATGTTATTCAACGAAAAAATTAATTCTTCAGGGTGAAAATCGAGGATATAAGTGTGAACTTATATCAGTTGATATCTCGGTGCATTTTTAAGCTAGCGCAAATCTGATAACACAGATCGACGCAGCTTAAAAATCCGCATCGAATGCACTATACTACATTGAGAAACGCTTAATACAAAAATTAGTTATGATCGTTTGAAAAATGATGCATTAGTGTATGTTGAGTTTCCATGTACACTCAACATTGCTTCCAAAAACATTTTGACAAAAATTTTTTCGAAAAATTTCAAAATAATTTAGCAAAAAGTAGATGTTTTTAGATTCCATTTTTCAAGGCAAAGACGATGGACAATGTTATTCAACGAAAAAATTAATTCTTCAGGGTGAAAATCGAGGATATAAGTGTGAACTTATATCAGTTGATATCTCGGTGCATTTTTAAGCTAGCGCAAATCTGATAACACAGATCGACGCAGCTTAAAAATCCGCATCGAATGCACTATACTACATTGAGAAACGCTTAATACAAAAATTAGTTATGATCGTTTGAAAAATGATGCATTAGTGTATGTTGAGTTTCCATGTACACTCAACATTGCTTCCAAAAACATTTTGACAAAAATTTTTTCGAAAAATTCCAAAATAATTTAGCAAAAAGTAGATGTTTTTAGATTCCATTTTTCAAGGCAAAGACGATGGACAATGTTATTCAACGAAAAAATTAATTCTTCAGGGTGAAAATCGAGGATATAAGTGTGAACTTATATCAGTTGATATCTCGGTGCATTTTTAAGCTAGCGCAAATCTGATAACACAGATCGACGCAGCTTAAAAATCCGCATCGAATGCACTATACTACATTGAGAAACGCTTAATACAAAAATTAGTTATGATCGTTTGAAAAATGATGCATTAGTGTATGTTGAGTTTCCATGTACACTCAACATTGCTTCCAAAAACATTTTGACAAAAATTTTTTCGAAAAATTTCAAAATAATTTAGCAAAAAGTAGATGTTTTTAGATTCCATTTTTCAAGGCAAAGACGATGGACAATGTTATTCAACGAAAAAATTAATTCTTCAGGGTGAAAATCGAGGATATAAGTGTGAACTTATATCAGTTGATATCTCGGTGCATTTTTGAGCTAGCGCAAATCTGATAACACAGATCGACGCAGCTTAAAAATCCGCATCGAATGCACTATACTACATTGAGAAACGCTTAATACAAAAATTAGTTATGATCGTTTGAAAAATGATGCATTAGTGTATGTTGAGTTTCCATGTACACTCAACATTGCTTCCAAAAACATTTTGACAAAAATTTTTTCGAAAAATTTCAAAATAATTTAGCAAAAAGTAGATGTTTTTAGATTCCATTTTTCAAGGCAAAGACGATGGACAATGTTATTCAACGAAAAAATTAATTCTTCAGGGTGAAAATCGAGGATATAAGTGTGAACTTTTATCAGTTGATATCTCGGTGCATCTTTAAGCTAGCGCAAATCTGATAACACAGATCGACGCAGCTTAAAAATCCGCATCGAATGCACTATACTACATTGAGAAACGCTTAATACAAAAATTAGTTATGATCGTTTGAAAAATGATGCATTAGTGTATGTTGAGTTTCCATGTACACTCAACATTGCTTCCAAAAACATTTTGACAAAAATTTTTTCGAAAAATTTCAAAATAATTTAGCAAAAAGTAGATGTTTTTAGATTCCTTTTTTCAAGGCAAAGACGATGGACAATGTTATTCAACGAAAAAATTAATTCTTCAGGGTGAAAATCGAGGATATAAGTGTGAACTTATATCAGTTGATATCTGGGTGCATTTTTAAGCTAGCGCAAATCTGATAACACAGATCGACGCAGCTTAAAAATCCGCATCGAATGCACTATACTACATTGAGAAACGCTTAATACAAAAATTAGTTATGATCGTTTGAAAAATGATGCATTAGTGTATGTTGAGTTTCCATGTACACTCAACATTGCTTCCAAAAACATTTTGACAAAAATTTTTTCGAAAAATTCCAAAATAATTTAGCAAAAAGTAGATGTTTTTAGATTCCATTTTTCAAGGCAAAGACGATGGACAATGTTATTCAACGAAAAAATTAATTCTTCAGGGTGAAAATCGAGGATATAAGTGTGAACTTATATCAGTTGATATCTCGGTGCATTTTTAAGCTAGCGCAAATCTGATAACACAGATCGACGCAGCTTAAAAATCCGCATCGAATGCACTATACTACATTGAGAAACGCTTAATACAAAAATTAGTTATGATCGTTTGAAAAATGATGCATTAGTGTATGTTGAGTTTCCATGTACACTCAACATTGCTTCCAAAAACATTTTGACAAAAATTTTTTCGAAAAATTTCAAAATAATTTAGCAAAAAGTAGATGTTTTTAGATTCCATTTTTCAAGGCAAAGACGATGGACAATGTTATTCAACGAAAAAATTAATTCTTCAGGGTGAAAATCGAGGATATAAGTGTGAACTTATATCAGTTGATATCTCGGTGCATTTTTAAGCTAGCGCAAATCTGATAACACAGATCGACGCAGCTTAAAAATCCGCATCGAATGCACTATACTACATTGAGAAACGCTTAATACAAAAATTAGTTATGATCGTTTGAAAAATGATGCATTAGTGTATGTTGAGTTTCCATGTACACTCAACATTGCTTCCAAAAACATTTTGACAAAAATTTTTTCGAAAAATTCCAAAATAATTTAGCAAAAAGTAGATGTTTTTAGATTCCATTTTTCAAGGCAAAGACGATGGACAATGTTATTCAACGAAAAAATTAATTCTTCAGGGTGAAAATCGAGGATATAAGTGTGAACTTATATCAGTTGATATCTCGGTGCATTTTTAAGCTAGCGCAAATCTGATAACACAGATCGACGCAGCTTAAAAATCCGCATCGAATGCACTATACTACATTGAGAAACGCTTAATACAAAAATTAGTTATGATCGTTTGAAAAATGATGCATTAGTGTATGTTGAGTTTCCATGTACACTCAACATTGCTTCCAAAAACATTTTGACAAAAATTTTTTCGAAAAATTTCAAAATAATTTAGCAAAAAGTAGATGTTTTTAGATTCCATTTTTCAAGGCAAAGACGATGGACAATGTTATTCAACGAAAAAATTAATTCTTCAGGGTGAAAATCGAGGATATAAGTGTGAACTTATATCAGTTGATATCTCGGTGCATTTTTGAGCTAGCGCAAATCTGATAACACAGATCGACGCAGCTTAAAAATCCGCATCGAATGCACTATACTACATTGAGAAACGCTTAATACAAAAATTAGTTATGATCGTTTGAAAAATGATGCATTAGTGTATGTTGAGTTTCCATGTACACTCAACATTGCTTCCAAAAACATTTTGACAAAAATTTTTTCGAAAAATTTCAAAATAATTTAGCAAAAAGTAGATGTTTTTAGATTCCATTTTTCAAGGCAAAGACGATGGACAATGTTATTCAACGAAAAAATTAATTCTTCAGGGTGAAAATCGAGGATATAAGTGTGAACTTTTATCAGTTGATATCTCGGTGCATCTTTAAGCTAGCGCAAATCTGATAACACAGATCGACGCAGCTTAAAAATCCGCATCGAATGCACTATACTACATTGAGAAACGCTTAATACAAAAATTAGTTATGATCGTTTGAAAAATGATGCATTAGTGTATGTTGAGTTTCCATGTACACTCAACATTGCTTCCAAAAACATTTTGACAAAAATTTTTTCGAAAAATTTCAAAATAATTTAGCAAAAAGTAGATGTTTTTAGATTCCATTTTTCAAGGCAAAGACGATGGACAATGTTATTCAACGAAAAAATTAATTCTTCAGGGTGAAAATCGAGGATATAAGTGTGAACTTATATCAGTTGATATCTCGGTGCATTTTTGAGCTAGCGCAAATCTGATAACACAGATCGACGCAGCTTAAAAATCCGCATCGAATGCACTATACTACATTGAGAAACGCTTAATACAAAAATTAGTTATGATCGTTTGAAAAATGATGCATTAGTGTATGTTGAGTTTCCATGTACACTCAACATTGCTTCCAAAAACATTTTGACAAAAATTTTTTCGAAAAATTTCAAAATAATTTAGCAAAAAGTAGATGTTTTTAGATTCCATTTTTCAAGGCAAAGACGATGGACAATGTTATTCAACGAAAAAATTAATTCTTCAGGGTGAAAATCGAGGATATAAGTGTGAACTTTTATCAGTTGATATCTCGGTGCATCTTTAAGCTAGCGCAAATCTGATAACACAGATCGACGCAGCTTAAAAATCCGCATCGAATGCACTATACTACATTGAGAAACGCTTAATACAAAAATTAGTTATGATCGTTTGAAAAATGATGCATTAGTGTATGTTGAGTTTCCATGTACACTCAACATTGCTTCCAAAAACATTTTGACAAAAATTTTTTCGAAAAATTTCAAAATAATTTAGCAAAAAGTAGATGTTTTTAGATTCCATTTTTCAAGGCAAAGACGATGGACAATGTTATTCAACGAAAAAATTAATTCTTCAGGGTGAAAATCGAGGATATAAGTGTGAACTTATATCAGTTGATATCTCGGTGCATTTTTAAGCTAGCGCAAATCTGATAACACAGATCGACGCAGCTTAAAAATCCGCATCGAATGCACTATACTACATTGAGAAACGCTTAATACAAAAATTAGTTATGATCGTTTGAAAAATGATGCATTAGTGTATGTTGAGTTTCCATGTACACTCAACATTGCTTCCAAAAACATTTTGACAAAAATTTTTTCGAAAAATTTCAAAATAATTTAGCAAAAAGTAGATGTTTTTAGATTCCATTTTTCAAGGCAAAGACGATGGACAATGTTATTCAACGAAAAAATTAATTCTTCAGGGTGAAAATCGAGGATATAAGTGTGAACTTATATCAGTTGATATCTCGGTGCATTTTTAAGCTAGCGCAAATCTGATAACACAGATCGACGCAGCTTAAAAATCCGCATCGAATGCACTATACTACATTGAGAAACGCTTAATACAAAAACTAGTTATGATCGTTTGAAAAATGATGCATTAGTGTATGTTGAGTTTCCATGTACACTCAACATTGCTTCCAAAAACATTTTGACAAAAATTTTTTCGAAAAATTTCAAAATAATTTAGCAAAAAGTAGATGTTTTTAGATTCCATTTTTCAAGGCAAAGACGATGGACAATGTTATTCAATGAAAAAATTAATTCTTCAGGGTGAAAATCGAGGATATAAGTGTGAACTTATATCAGTTGATATCTCGGTGCATTTTTAAGCTAGCGCAAATCTGATAACACAGATCGACGCAGCTTAAAAATCCGCATCGAATGCACTATACTACATTGAGAAAAGCTTAATACAAAAATTAGTTATGATCGTTTGAAAAATGATGCATTAGTGTATGTTGAGTTTCCATGTACACTCAACATTGCTTCCAAAAACATTTTGACAAAAATTTTTTCGAAAAATTTCAAAATAATTTAGCAAAAAGTAGATGTTTTTAGATTCCATTTTTCAAGGCAAAGACGATGGACAATGTTATTCAACGAAAAAATTAATTCTTCAGGGTGAAAATCGAGGATATAAGTGTGAACTTATATCAGTTGATATCTCGGTGCATTTTTAAGCTAGCGCAAATCTGATAACACAGATCGACGCAGCTTAAAAATCCGCATCGAATGCACTATACTACATTGAGAAACGCTTAATACAAAAATTAGTTATGATCGTTTGAAAAATGATGCATTAGTGTATGTTGAGTTTCCATGTACACTCAACATTGCTTCCAAAAACATTTTGACAAAAATTTTTTCGAAAAATTCCAAAATAATTTAGCAAAAAGTAGATGTTTTTAGATTCCATTTTTCAAGGCAAAGACGATGGACAATGTTATTCAACGAAAAAATTAATTCTTCAGGGTGAAAATCGAGGATATAAGTGTGAACTTATATCAGTTGATATCTCGGTGCATTTTTAAGCTAGCGCAAATCTGATAACACAGATCGACGCAGCTTAAAAATCCGCATCGAATGCACTATACTACATTGAGAAACGCTTAATACAAAAATTAGTTATGATCGTTTGAAAAATGATGCATTAGTGTATGTTGAGTTTCCATGTACACTCAACATTGCTTCCAAAAACATTTTGACAAAAATTTTTTCGAAAAATTTCAAAATAATTTAGCAAAAAGTAGATGTTTTTAGATTCCATTTTTCAAGGCAAAGACGATGGACAATGATATTCAACGAAAAAATTAATTCTTCAGGGTGAAAATCGAGGATATAAGTGTGAACTTATATCAGTTGATATCTCGGTGCATTTTTGAGCTAGCGCAAATCTGATAACACAGATCGACGCAGCTTAAAAATCCGCATCGAATGCACTATACTACATTGAGAAACGCTTAATACAAAAATTAGTTATGATCGTTTGGAAAATGATGCATTAGTGTATGTTGAGTTTCCATGTACACTCAACATTGCTTCCAAAAACATTTTGACAAAAATTTTTTCGAAAAATTTCAAAATAATTTAGCAAAAAGTAGATGTTTTTAGATTCCATTTTTCAAGGCAAAGACGATGGACAATGATATTCAACGAAAAAATTAATTCTTCAGGGTGAAAATCGAGGATATAAGTGTGAACTTATATCAGTTGATATCTCGGTGCATTTTTGAGCTAGCGCAAATCTGATAACACAGATCGACGCAGCTTAAAAATCCGCATCGAATGCACTATACTACATTGAGAAACGCTTAATACGAAAATTAGTTATGATCGTTTGGAAAATGATGCATTAGTGTATGTTGAGTTTCCATGTACACTCAACATTGCTTCCAAAAACATTTTGACAAAAATTTTTTCGAAAAATTTCAAAATAATTTAGCAAAAAGTAGATGTTTTTAGATTCTATTTTTCAAGGCAAAGACGATGGACAATGTTATTCAACGAAAAAATTAATTCTTCAGGGTGAAAATCGAGGATATAAGTGTGAACTTATATCAGTTGATATCTCGGTGCATTTTTAAGCTAGCGCAAATCTGATAACACAGATCGACGCAGCTTAAAAATCCGCATTGAATGCACTATACTACATTGAGAAACGCTTAATACAAAAATTAGTTATGATCGTTTGAAAAATGATGCATTAGTGTATGTTGAGTTTCCATGTACACTCAACATTGCTTCCAAAAACATTTTGACAAAAATTTTTTCGAAAAATTTCAAAATAATTTAGCAAAAAGTAGATGTTTTTAGATTCCATTTTTCAAGGCAAAGACGATGGACAATGTAATTCAACGAAAAAATTAATTCTTCAGGGTGAAAATCGAGGATATAAGTGTGAACTTATATCAGTTGATATCTCGGTGCATTTTTAAGCTAGCGCAAATCTGATAACACAGATCGACGCAGCTTAAAAATCCGCATCGAATGCACTATACTACATTGAGAAACGCTTAATACAAAAATTAGTTATGATCGTTTGAAAAATGATGCATTAGTGTATGTTGAGTTTCCATGTACACTCAACATTGCTTCCAAAAACATTTTGACAAAAATTTTTTCGAAAAATTTCAAAATAATTTAGCAAAAAGTAGATGTTTTTAGATTCCATTTTTCAAGGCAAAGACGATGGACAATGTTATTCAACGAAAAAATTAATTCTTCAGGGTGAAAATCGAGGATATAACTGTGAACTTATATCAGTTGATATCTCGGTGCATTTTTGAGCTAGCGCAAATCTGATAACACAGATCGACGCAGCTTAAAAATCCGCATCGAATGCACTATACTACATTGAGAAACGCTTAATACAAAAATTAGTTATGATCGTTTGAAAAATGATGCATTAGTGTATGTTGAGTTTCCATGTACACTCAACATTGCTTCCAAAAACATTTTGACAAAAATTTTTTCGAAAAATTTCAAAATAATTTAGCAAAAAGTAGATGTTTTTAGATTCTATTTTTCAAGGCAAAGACGATGGACAATGTTATTCAACGAAAAAATTAATTCTTCAGGGTGAAAATCGAGGATATAAGTGTGAACTTATATCAGTTGATATCTCGGTGCATTTTTAAGCTAGCGCAAATCTGATAACACAGATCGACGCAGCTTAAAAATTCGCATTGAATGCACTATACTACATTGAGAAACGCTTAATACAAAAATTAGTTATGATCGTTTGAAAAATGATGCATTAGTGTATGTTGAGTTTCCATGTACACTCAACATTGCTTCCAAAAACATTTTGACAAAAATTTTTTCGAAAAATTTCAAAATAATTTAGCAAAAAGTAGATGTTTTTAGATTCCAATTTTAAGATAAAGACGATGGACAATGTTATTCAACGAAAAAATTAATTCTTCAGGGTGAAAATCGAGGATATAAGTGTGAACTTATATCAGTTGATATCTCGGTGCATTTTTAAGCTAGCGCAAATTTGATAACACAGATCGACGCAGCTTAAAAATCCGCATCGAATGCACTATACTACATTGAGAAACGCTTAATACAAAAATTAGTTATGATCGTTTGAAAAATGATGCATTAGTGTATGTTGAGTTTCCATGTACACTCAACATTGCTTCCAAAAACATTTTGACAAAAATTTTTTCGAAAAATTTCAAAATAATTTAGCAAAAAGTAGATGTTTTTAGATTCTATTTTTCAAGGCAAAGACGATGGACAATGTTATTCAACGAAAAAATTAATTCTTCAGGGTGAAAATCGAGGATATAAGTGTGAACTTATATCAGTTGATATCTCGGTGCATTTTTAAGCTAGCGCAAATCTGATAACACAGATCGACGCAGCTTAAAAATCCGCATTGAATGCACTATACTACATTGAGAAACGCTTAATACAAAAATTAGTTATGATCGTTTGAAAAATGATGCATTAGTGTATGTTGAGTTTCCATGTACACTCAACATTGCTTCCAAAAACATTTTGACAAAAATTTTTTCGAAAAATTTCAAAATAATTTAGCAAAAAGTAGATGTTTTTAGATTCCATTTTTCAAGGCAAAGACGATGGACAATGTTATTCAACGAAAAAATTAATTCTTCAGGGTGAAAATCGAGGATATAAGTGTGAACTTATATCAGTTGATATCTCGGTGCATTTTTAAGCTAGCGCAAATCTGATAACACAGATCGACGCAGCTTAAAAATCCGCATCGAATGCACTATACTACATTGAGAAACGCTTAATACAAAAATTAGTTATGATCGTTTGAAAAATGATGCATTAGTGTATGTTGAGTTTCCATGTACACTCAACATTGCTTCCAAAAACATTTTGACAAAAATTTTTTCGAAAAATTTCAAAATAATTTAGCAAAAAGTAGATGTTTTTAGATTCCATTTTTCAAGGCAAAGACGATGGACAATGTTATTCAACGAAAAAATTAATTCTTCAGGGTGAAAATCGAGGATATAACTGTGAACTTATATCAGTTGATATCTCGGTGCATTTTTAAGCTAGCGCAAATCTGATAACACAGATCGACGCAGCTTAAAAATCCGCATCGAATGCACTATACTACATTGAGAAACGCTTAATACAAAAATTAGTTATGATCGTTTGAAAAATGATGCATTAGTGTATGTTGAGTTTCCATGTACACTCAACATTGCTTCCAAAAACATTTTGACAAAAATTTTTTCGAAAAATTTCAAAATAATTTAGCAAAAAGTAGATGTTTTTAGATTCCATTTTTCAAGGCAAAGACGATGGACAATGATATTCAACGAAAAAATTAATTCTTCAGGGTGAAAATCGAGGATATAAGTGTGAACTTATATCAGTTGATATCTCGGTGCATTTTTGAGCTAGCGCAAATCTGATAACACAGATCGACGCAGCTTAAAAATCCGCATCGAATGCACTATACTACATTGAGAAACGCTTAATACAAAAATTAGTTATGATCGTTTGGAAAATGATGCATTAGTGTATGTTGAGTTTCCATGTACACTCAACATTGCTTCCAAAAACATTTTGACAAAAATTTTTTCGAAAAATTTCAAAATAATTTAGCAAAAAGTAGATGTTTTTAGATTCCATTTTTCAAGGCAAAGACGATGGACAATGTTATTCAACGAAAAAATTAATTCTTCAGGGTGAAAATCGAGGATATAACTGTGAACTTATATCAGTTGATATCTCGGTGCATTTTTAAGCTAGCGCAAATCTGATAACACAGATCGACGCAGCTTAAAAATCCGCATCGAATGCACTATACTACATTGAGAAACGCTTAATACAAAAATTAGTTATGATCGTTTGAAAAATGATGCATTAGTGTATGTTGAGTTTCCATGTACACTCAACATTGCTTCCAAAAACATTTTGACAAAAATTTTTTCGAAAAATTTCAAAATAATTTAGCAAAAAGTAGATGTTTTTAGATTCCATTTTTCAAGGCAAAGACGATGGACAATGATATTCAACGAAAAAATTAATTCTTCAGGGTGAAAATCGAGGATATAAGTGTGAACTTATATCAGTTGATATCTCGGTGCATTTTTGAGCTAGCGCAAATCTGATAACACAGATCGACGCAGCTTAAAAATCCGCATCGAATGCACTATACTACATTGAGAAACGCTTAATACAAAAATTAGTTATGATCGTTTGGAAAATGATGCATTAGTGTATGTTGAGTTTCCATGTACACTCAACATTGCTTCCAAAAACATTTTGACAAAAATTTTTTCGAAAAATTTCAAAATAATTTAGCAAAAAGTAGATGTTTTTAGATTCTATTTTTCAAGGCAAAGACGATGGACAATGTTATTCAACGAAAAAATTAATTCTTCAGGGTGAAAATCGAGGATATAAGTGTGAACTTATATCAGTTGATATCTCGGTGCATTTTTAAGCTAGCGCAAATCTGATAACACAGATCGACGCAGCTTAAAAATCCGCATTGAATGCACTATACTACATTGAGAAACGCTTAATACAAAAATTAGTTATGATCGTTTGAAAAATGATGCATTAGTGTATGTTGAGTTTCCATGTACACTCAACATTGCTTCCAAAAACATTTTGACAAAAATTTTTTCGAAAAATTTCAAAATAATTTAGCAAAAAGTAGATGTTTTTAGATTCCATTTTTCAAGGCAAAGACGATGGACAATGTAATTCAACGAAAAAATTAATTCTTCAGGGTGAAAATCGAGGATATAAGTGTGAACTTATATCAGTTGATATCTCGGTGCATTTTTAAGCTAGCGCAAATCTGATAACACAGATCGACGCAGCTTAAAAATCCGCATCGAATGCACTATACTACATTGAGAAACGCTTAATACAAAAATTAGTTATGATCGTTTGAAAAATGATGCATTAGTGTATGTTGAGTTTCCATGTACACTCAACATTGCTTCCAAAAACATTTTGACAAAAATTTTTTCGAAAAATTTCAAAATAATTTAGCAAAAAGTAGATGTTTTTAGATTCCATTTTTCAAGGCAAAGACGATGGACAATGTTATTCAACGAAAAAATTAATTCTTCAGGGTGAAAATCGAGGATATAACTGTGAACTTATATCAGTTGATATCTCGGTGCATTTTTAAGCTAGCGCAAATCTGATAACACAGATCGACGCAGCTTAAAAATCCGCATCGAATGCACTATACTACATTGAGAAACGCTTAATACAAAAATTAGTTATGATCGTTTGAAAAATGATGCATTAGTGTATGTTGAGTTTCCATGTACACTCAACATTGCTTCCAAAAACATTTTGACAAAAATTTTTTCGAAAAATTTCAAAATAATTTAGCAAAAAGTAGATGTTTTTAGATTCCAATTTTAAGATAAAGACGATGGACAATGTTATTCAACGAAAAAATTAATTCTTCAGGGTGAAAATCGAGGATATAAGTGTGAACTTATATCAGTTGATATCTCGGTGCATTTTTAAGCTAGCGCAAATTTGATAACACAGATCGACGCAGCTTAAAAATCCGCATCGAATGCACTATACTACATTGAGAAACGCTTAATACAAAAATTAGTTATGATCGTTTGAAAAATGATGCATTAGTGTATGTTGAGTTTCCATGTACACTCAACATTGCTTCCAAAAACATTTTGACAAAAATTTTTTCGAAAAATTTCAAAATAATTTAGCAAAAAGTAGATGTTTTTAGATTCTATTTTTCAAGGCAAAGACGATGGACAATGTTATTCAACGAAAAAATTAATTCTTCAGGGTGAAAATCGAGGATATAAGTGTGAACTTATATCAGTTGATATCTCGGTGCATTTTTAAGCTAGCGCAAATCTGATAACACAGATCGACGCAGCTTAAAAATCCGCATTGAATGCACTATACTACATTGAGAAACGCTTAATACAAAAATTAGTTATGATCGTTTGAAAAATGATGCATTAGTGTATGTTGAGTTTCCATGTACACTCAACATTGCTTCCAAAAACATTTTGACAAAAATTTTTTCGAAAAATTTCAAAATAATTTAGCAAAAAGTAGATGTTTTTAGATTCCATTTTTCAAGGCAAAGACGATGGACAATGTTATTCAACGAAAAAATTAATTCTTCAGGGTGAAAATCGAGGATATAAGTGTGAACTTATATCAGTTGATATCTCGGTGCATTTTTAAGCTAGCGCAAATCTGATAACACAGATCGACGCAGCTTAAAAATTCGCATTGAATGCACTATACTACATTGAGAAACGCTTAATACAAAAATTAGTTATGATCGTTTGAAAAATGATGCATTAGTGTATGTTGAGTTTCCATGTACACTCAACATTGCTTCCAAAAACATTTTGACAAAAATTTTTTCGAAAAATTTCAAAATAATTTAGCAAAAAGTAGATGTTTTTAGATTCCATTTTTCAAGGCAAAGACGATGGACAATGTTATTCAACGAAAAAATTAATTCTTCAGGGTGAAAATCGAGGATATAACTGTGAACTTATATCAGTTGATATCTCGGTGCATTTTTGAGCTAGCGCAAATCTGATAACACAGATCGACGCAGCTTAAAAATCCGCATCGAATGCACTATACTACATTGAGAAACGCTTAATACAAAAATTAGTTATGATCGTTTGAAAAATGATGCATTAGTGTATGTTGAGTTTCCATGTACACTCAACATTGCTTCCAAAAACATTTTGACAAAAATTTTTTCGAAAAATTTCAAAATAATTTAGCAAAAAGTAGATGTTTTTAGATTCTATTTTTCAAGGCAAAGACGATGGACAATGTTATTCAACGAAAAAATTAATTCTTCAGGGTGAAAATCGAGGATATAAGTGTGAACTTATATCAGTTGATATCTCGGTGCATTTTTAAGCTAGCGCAAATCTGATAACACAGATCGACGCAGCTTAAAAATTCGCATTGAATGCACTATACTACATTGAGAAACGCTTAATACAAAAATTAGTTATGATCGTTTGAAAAATGATGCATTAGTGTATGTTGAGTTTCCATGTACACTCAACATTGCTTCCAAAAACATTTTGACAAAAATTTTTTCGAAAAATTTCAAAATAATTTAGCAAAAAGTAGATGTTTTTAGATTCCAATTTTAAGATAAAGACGATGGACAATGTTATTCAACGAAAAAATTAATTCTTCAGGGTGAAAATCGAGGATATAAGTGTGAACTTATATCAGTTGATATCTCGGTGCATTTTTAAGCTAGCGCAAATTTGATAACACAGATCGACGCAGCTTAAAAATCCGCATCGAATGCACTATACTACATTGAGAAACGCTTAATACAAAAATTAGTTATGATCGTTTGAAAAATGATGCATTAGTGTATGTTGAGTTTCCATGTACACTCAACATTGCTTCCAAAAACATTTTGACAAAAATTTTTTCGAAAAATTTCAAAATAATTTAGCAAAAAGTAGATGTTTTTAGATTCTATTTTTCAAGGCAAAGACGATGGACAATGTTATTCAACGAAAAAATTAATTCTTCAGGGTGAAAATCGAGGATATAAGTGTGAACTTATATCAGTTGATATCTCGGTGCATTTTTAAGCTAGCGCAAATCTGATAACACAGATCGACGCAGCTTAAAAATCCGCATTGAATGCACTATACTACATTGAGAAACGCTTAATACAAAAATTAGTTATGATCGTTTGAAAAATGATGCATTAGTGTATGTTGAGTTTCCATGTACACTCAACATTGCTTCCAAAAACATTTTGACAAAAATTTTTTCGAAAAATTTCAAAATAATTTAGCAAAAAGTAGATGTTTTTAGATTCCATTTTTCAAGGCAAAGACGATGGACAATGTTATTCAACGAAAAAATTAATTCTTCAGGGTGAAAATCGAGGATATAAGTGTGAACTTATATCAGTTGATATCTCGGTGCATTTTTAAGCTAGCGCAAATCTGATAACACAGATCGACGCAGCTTAAAAATCCGCATCGAATGCACTATACTACATTGAGAAACGCTTAATACAAAAATTAGTTATGATCGTTTGAAAAATGATGCATTAGTGTATGTTGAGTTTCCATGTACACTCAACATTGCTTCCAAAAACATTTTGACAAAAATTTTTTCGAAAAATTTCAAAATAATTTAGCAAAAAGTAGATGTTTTTAGATTCCATTTTTCAAGGCAAAGACGATGGACAATGTTATTCAACGAAAAAATTAATTCTTCAGGGTGAAAATCGAGGATATAACTGTGAACTTATATCAGTTGATATCTCGGTGCATTTTTGAGCTAGCGCAAATCTGATAACACAGATCGACGCAGCTTAAAAATCCGCATCGAATGCACTATACTACATTGAGAAACGCTTAATACAAAAATTAGTTATGATCGTTTGAAAAATGATGCATTAGTGTATGTTGAGTTTCCATGTACACTCAACATTGCTTCCAAAAACATTTTGACAAAAATTTTTTCGAAAAATTTCAAAATAATTTAGCAAAAAGTAGATGTTTTTAGATTCTATTTTTCAAGGCAAAGACGATGGACAATGTTATTCAACGAAAAAATTAATTCTTCAGGGTGAAAATCGAGGATATAAGTGTGAACTTATATCAGTTGATATCTCGGTGCATTTTTAAGCTAGCGCAAATCTGATAACACAGATCGACGCAGCTTAAAAATTCGCATTGAATGCACTATACTACATTGAGAAACGCTTAATACAAAAATTAGTTATGATCGTTTGAAAAATGATGCATTAGTGTATGTTGAGTTTCCATGTACACTCAACATTGCTTCCAAAAACATTTTGACAAAAATTTTTTCGAAAAATTTCAAAATAATTTAGCAAAAAGTAGATGTTTTTAGATTCCAATTTTAAGATAAAGACGATGGACAATGTTATTCAACGAAAAAATTAATTCTTCAGGGTGAAAATCGAGGATATAAGTGTGAACTTATGTCAGTTGATATCTCGGTGCATTTTTAAGCTAGCGCAAATCTGATAACACAGATCGACGCAGCTTAAAAATCCGCATCGAATGCACTATACTACATTGAGAAACGCTTAATACAAAAATTAGTTATCATCGTTTGAAAAATGATGCATTAGTGTATGTTGAGTTTCCATGTACACTCAACATTGCTTCCAAAAACAATTTGACAAAAATTTTTTCGAAAAATTTCAAAATAATTTAGCAAAAAGTAGATGTTTTTAGATTCCTTTTTTTAAGGCAAAGACGATGGACAATGTTATTCAACGAAAAAATTAATTCTTCAGGGTGAAAATCGAGGATATAAGTGTGAACTTATATCAGTTGATATCTCGGTGCATTTTTAAGCTAGCGCAAATCTGATAACACAGATCGACGCAGCTTACAACTCCGCATCGAATGCACTATACTACATTGAGAAACGCTTAATACAGAAATTAGTTACGATCGTTTGAAAAATGATCCATTAGTGTATGTTGAGTTTCCATGTACACTCAACATTGCTTCCAAAAACATTTTGACAAAAATTTTTTCGAAAAATTTCAAAATAAATTAGCAAAAAGTAGATGTTTTTAGATTTCTTTTTTCAAGGCAAAGACGATGGACAATGTTATTCAACGAAAAAATTAATTCTTCAGGGTGAAAATCGAGGATATAAGTGTGAACTTATATCAGTTGATATCTCGGTGCATTTTTAAGCTAGCGCAAATTTGATAACACAGATCGACGCAGCTTAAAAATCCGCATCGAATGCACTATACTACATTGAGAAACGCTTAATACAAAAATTAGTTATGATCGTTTGAAAAATGATCCATTAGTGTATGTTGAGTTTCCATGTACACTCAACATTGCTTCCAAAAACATTTTGACAAAAAATTTTTCGAAAAATTTCAAAATAAATTAGCAAAAAGTAGATGTTTTTAGATTCCTTTTTTCAAGGCAAAGACGATGGACAATGTTATTCAACGAAAAAATTAATTATTCAGGGTGAAAATCGAGGATATAAGTGTGAACTTATATCAGTTGATATCTCGGTGCATTTTTAAGCTAGCGCAAATCTGATAACACAGATCGACGCAGCTTACAAATCCGCATCGAATGCACTATACTACATTGAGAAACGCTTAATACAAAAATTAGTTATGATCGTTTGAAAAATGATCCATTAGTGTATGTTGAGTTTCCATGTACACTCAACATTGCTTCCAAAAACATTTTGACAAAAATTTTTTCGAAAAATTTCAAAATAAATTAGCAAAAAGTAGATGTTTTTAGATTTCTTTTTTCAAGGCAAAGACGATGGACAATGTTATTCAACGAAAAAATTAATTCTTCAGGGTGAAAATCGAGGATATAAGTGTGAACTTATATCAGTTGATATCTCGGTGCATTTTTAAGCTAGCGCAAATTTGATAACACAGATCGACGCAGCTTAAAAATCCGCATCGAATGCACTATACTACATTGAGAAACGCTTAATACAAAAATTAGTTATGATCGTTTGAAAAATGATCCATTAGTGTATGTTGAGTTTCCATGTACACTCAACATTGCTTCCAAAAACATTTTGACAAAAAATTTTTCGAAAAATTTCAAAATAAATTAGCAAAAAGTAGATGTTTTTAGATTCCTTTTTTCAAGGCAAAGACGATGGACAATGTTATTCAACGAAAAAATTAATTCTTCAGGGTGAAAATCGAGGATATAAGTGTGAACTTATATCAGTTGATATCTCGGTGCATTTTTAAGCTAGCGCAAATCTGATAACACAGATCGACGCAGCTTACAAATCCGCATCGAATGCACTATACTACATTGAGAAACGCTTAATACAAAAATTAGTTATGATCGTTTGAAAAATGATCCATTAGTGTATGTTGAGTTTCCATGTACACTCAACATTGCTTCCAAAAACATTTTGACAAAAATTTTTTCGAAAAATTTCAAAATAAATTAGCAAAAAGTAGATGTTTTTAGATTCCTTTTTTCAAGGCAAAGACGATGGACAATGTTATTCAACGAAAAAATTAATTCTTCAGGGTGAAAATCGAGGATATAAGTGTGAACTTATATCAGTTGATATCTCGGTGCATTTTTAAGCTAGCGCAAATCTGATAACACAGATCGACGCAGCTTACAAATCCGCATCGAATGCACTATACTACATTGAGAAACGCTTAATACAAAAATTAGTTATGATCGTTTGAAAAATGATGCATTAGTGTATGTTGAGTTTCCATGTACACTCAACATTGCTTCCAAAAACATTTTGACAAAAATTTTTTCGAAAAATTTCAAAATAATTTAGCAAAAAGTAGATGTTTTTAGATTCCTTTTTTTAAGGCAAAGACGATGGACAATGTTATTCAACGAAAAAATTAATTCTTCAGGGTGAAAATCGAGGATATAAGTGTGAACTTATATCAGTTGATATCTCGGTGCATTTTTAAGCTAGCGCAAATCTGATAACACAGATCGACGCAGCTCAAAAATCCGCATCGAATACACTATACTACATTGAGAAACGCTTAATACAGAAATTAGTTATGATCGTTTGAAAAATGATGCATTAGTGTATGTTGAGTTTCCATGTACACTCAAAATTGCTTCCAAAAACATTTTGACAAAAATTTTTTCGAAAAATTTCAAAATAAATTAGCAAAAAGTAGATGTTTTTAGATTCCTTTTTTCAAGGCAAAGACGATGGACAATGTTATTCAACGAAAAAATTAATTCTTCAGGGTGAAAATCGAGGATATAAGTGTGAACTTATATCAGTTGATATCTCGGTGCATTTTTAAGCTAGCGCAAATCTGATAACACAGATCGACGCAGCTTACAAATCCGCATCGAATGCACTATACTACATTGAGAAACGCTTAATACAGAAATTAGTTATGATCGTTTGAAAAATGATCCATTAGTGTATGTTGAGTTTCCATGTACACTCAACATTGCTTCCAAAAACATTTTGACAAAAATTTTTTCGAAAAATTTCAAAATAAATTAGCAAAAAGTAGATGTTTTTAGATTTCTTTTTTCAAGGCAAAGACGATGGACAATGTTATTCAACGAAAAAATTAATTCTTCAGGGTGAAAATCGAGGATATAAGTGTGAACTTATATCAGTTGATATCTCGGTGCATTTTTAAGCTAGCGCAAATTTGATAACACAGATCGACGCAGCTTAAAAATCCGCATCGAATGCACTATACTACATTGAGAAACGCTTAATACAAAAATTAGTTATGATCGTTTGAAAAATGATCCATTAGTGTATGTTGAGTTTCCATGTACACTCAACATTGCTTCCAAAAACATTTTGACAAAAAATTTTTCGAAAAATTTCAAAATAAATTAGCAAAAAGTAGATGTTTTTAGATTCCTTTTTTCAAGGCAAAGACGATGGACAATGTTATTCAACGAAAAAATTAATTCTTCAGGGTGAAAATCGAGGATATAAGTGTGAACTTATATCAGTTGATATCTCGGTGCATTTTTAAGCTAGCGCAAATCTGATAACACAGATCGACGCAGCTTACAAATCCGCATCGAATGCACTATACTACATTGAGAAACGCTTAATACAAAAATTAGTTATGATCGTTTGAAAAATGATCCATTAGTGTATGTTGAGTTTCCATGTACACTCAACATTGCTTCCAAAAACATTTTGACAAAAATTTTTTCGAAAAATTTCAAAATAAATTAGCAAAAAGTAGATGTTTTTAGATTCCTTTTTTCAAGGCAAAGACGATGGACAATGTTATTCAACGAAAAAATTAATTCTTCAGGGTGAAAATCGAGGATATAAGTGTGAACTTATATCAGTTGATATCTCGGTGCATTTTTAAGCTAGCGCAAATCTGATAACACAGATCGACGCAGCTTACAAATCCGCATCGAATGCACTATACTACATTGAGAAACGCTTAATACAAAAATTAGTTATGATCGTTTGAAAAATGATGCATTAGTGTATGTTGAGTTTCCATGTACACTCAACATTGCTTCCAAAAACATTTTGACAAAAATTTTTTCGAAAAATTTCAAAATAATTTAGCAAAAAGTAGATGTTTTTAGATTCCTTTTTTTAAGGCAAAGACGATGGACAATGTTATTCAACGAAAAAATTAATTCTTCAGGGTGAAAATCGAGGATATAAGTGTGAACTTATATCAGTTGATATCTCGGTGCATTTTTAAGCTAGCGCAAATCTGATAACACAGATCGACGCAGCTTACAAATCCGCATCGAATGCACTATACTACATTGAGAAACGCTTAATACAGAAATTAGTTATGATCGTTTGAAAAATGATGCATTAGTGTATGTTGAGTTTCCATGTACACTCAAAATTGCTTCCAAAAACATTTTGACAAAAATTTTTTTGAAAAATTTCAAAATAAATTAGCAAAAAGTAGATGTTTTTAGATTCCTTTTTTCAAGGCAAAGACGATGGACAATGTTATTCAACGAAAAAATTAATTCTTCAGGGTGAAAATCGAGGATATAAGTGTGAACTTATATCAGTTGATATCTCGGTGCATTTTTAAGCTAGCGCAAATCTGATAACACAGATCGACGCAGCTTACAAATCCGCATCGAATGCACTATACTACATTGAGAAACGCTTAATACAAAAATTAGTTATGATCGTTTGAAAAATGATCCATTAGTGTATGTTGAGTTTCCATGTACACTCAACATTGCTTCCAAAAACATTTTGACAAAAAATTTTTCGAAAAATTTCAAAATAAATTAGCAAAAAGTAGATGTTTTTAGATTCCTTTTTTCAAGGCAAAGACGATGGACAATGTTATTCAACGAAAAAATTAATTCTTCAGGGTGAAAATCGAGGATATAAGTGTGAACTTATATCAGTTGATATCTCGGTGCATTTTTAAGCTAGCGCAAATCTGATAACACAGATCGACGCAGCTTACAAATCCGCATCGAATGCACTATACTACATTGAGAAACGCTTAATACAAAAATTAGTTATGATCGTTTGAAAAATGATCCATTAGTGTATGTTGAGTTTCCATGTACACTCAACATTGCTTCCAAAAACATTTTGACAAAAATTTTTTCGAAAAATTTCAAAATAAATTAGCAAAAAGTAGATGTTTTTAGATTCCTTTTTTCAAGGAAAAGACGATGGACAATGTTATTCAACGAAAAAATTAATTCTTCAGGGTGAAAATCGAGGATATAAGTGTGAACTTATATCAGTTGATATCTCGGTGCATTTTTAAGCTAGCGCAAATCTGATAACACAGATCGACGCAGCTTACAAATCCGCATCGAATGCACTATACTACATTGAGAAACGCTTAATACAAAAATTAGTTATGATCGTTTGAAAAATGATGCATTAGTGTATGTTGAGTTTCCATGTACACTCAACATTGCTTCCAAAAACATTTTGACAAAAATTTTTTCGAAAAATTTCAAAATAATTTAGCAAAAAGTAGATGTTTTTAGATTCCTTTTTTTAAGGCAAAGACGATGGACAATGTTATTCAACGAAAAAATTAATTCTTCAGGGTGAAAATCGAGGATATAAGTGTGAACTTATATCAGTTGATATCTCGGTGCATTTTTAAGCTAGCGCAAATCTGATAACACAGATCGACGCAGCTTACAAATCCGCATCGAATGCACTATACTACATTGAGAAACGCTTAATACAGAAATTAGTTATGATCGTTTGAAAAATGATGCATTAGTGTATGTTGAGTTTCCATGTACACTCAAAATTGCTTCCAAAAACATTTTGACAAAAATTTTTTCGAAAAATTTCAAAATAAATTAGCAAAAAGTAGATGTTTTTAGATTCCTTTTTTCAAGGCAAAGACAATGGACAATGTTATTCAACGAAAAAATTAATTCTTCAGGGTGAAAATCGAGGATATAAGTGTGAACTTATATCAGTTGATATCTCGGTGCATTTTTAAGCTAGCGCAAATCTGATAACACAGATCGACGCAGCTTAAAAATCCGCATCGAATGCACTATACTACATTGAGAAACGCTTAATACAAAAATTAGTTATGATCGTTTGAAAAATGATGCATTAGTGTATGTTGAGTTTCCATGTACACTCAACATTGCTTCCAAAAACATTTTGACAAAAATTTTTTCGAAAAATTTCAAAATAATTTAGCAATAAGTAGATGTTTTTAGATTCCATTTCTCAAGGCAAAGACGATGGACAATGTTATTCAACGAAAAAATTAATTCTTCAGGGTGAAAATCGAGGATATAAGTGTGAACTTATATCAGTTGATATCTCGGTGCATTTTTAAGCTAGCGCAAATCTGATAACACAGATCGACGCAGCTTACAAATCCGCATCGAATGCACTATACTACATTGAGAAACGCTTAATACAAAAATTAGTTATGATCGTTTGAAAAATGATGCATTAGTGTATGTTGAGTTTCCATGTACACTCAACATTGCTTCCAAAAACATTTTGACAAAAATTTTTTCAAAAAATTTCAAAATAAATTTGCAAAAAGTAGATGTTTTTAGATTTCTTTTTTCAAGGCAAAGACGATGGACAATGTTATTCAACGAAAAAATTAATTCTTTAGGGTGAAAATCGAGGATATAAGTGTGAACTTATATCAGTTGATACCTCGGTGCTTTTTTAAGCTAGCGCAAATCTGATAACACAGATCGACGCAGCTTAAAAATCCGCATCGAATGCACTATACTACATTGAGAAACGCTTAATACAAAAATTAGTTATGATCGTTTGAAAAATGATGCATTAGTGTATGTTGAGTTTCCATGTACACTCAACATTGCTTCCAAAAACATTTTGACAAAAATTTTTTCGAAAAATTTCAAAATAATTTAGCAAAAAGTAGATGTTTTTAGATTCCATTTTTCAAGGCAAAGACGATGGACAATGTTATTCAACGAAAAAATTAATTCTTCAGGGTGAAAATCGAGGATATAAGTGTGAACTTATATCAGTTGATATCTCGGTGCATTTTTAAGCTAGCGCAAATCTGATAACACAGATCGACGCAGCTTAAAAATCCGCATCGAATGCACTATACTACATTGAGAAACGCTTAATACAAAAATTAGTTATGATCGTTTGAAAAATGATGCATTAGTGTATGTTGAGTTTCCATGTACACTCAACATTGCTTCCAAAAACATTTTGACAAAAATTTTTTCAAAAAATTTCAAAATAATTTAGCAAAAAGTAGATGTTTTTAGATTTCTTCTTTCAAGGCAAAGACGATGGACAATGTTATTCAACGAAAAAATTAATTCTTTAGGGTGAAAATCGAGGATATAAGTGTGAACTTATATCAGTTGATACCTCGGTGCTTTTTTAAGCTAGCGCAAATCTGATAACACAGATCGACGCAGCTTAAAAATCCGCATCGAATGCACTATACTACATTGAGAAACGCTTAATACAAAAATTAGTTATGATCGTTTGAAAAATGATCCATTAGTGTATGTTGAGTTTCCATGTACACTCAACATTGCTTCCAAAAACATTTTGACAAAAAATTTTTCGAAAAATTTCAAAATAAATTAGCAAAAAGTAGATGTTTTTAGATTCCTTTTTTCAAGGCAAAGACGATGGACAATGTTATTCAACGAAAAAATTAATTCTTCAGGGTGAAAATCGAGGATATAAGTGTGAACTTATATCAGTTGATATCTCGGTGCATTTTTAAGCTAGCGCAAATCTGATAACACAGATCGACGCAGCTTACAAATCCGCATCGAATGCAGTATACTACATTGAGAAACGCTTAATACAAAAATTAGTTATGATCGTTTGAAAAATGATCCATTAGTGTATGTTGAGTTTCCATGTACACTCAACATTGCTTCCAAAAACATTTTGACAAAAATTTTTTCGAAAAATTTCAAAATAAATTAGCAAAAAGTAGATGTTTTTAGATTCCTTTTTTCAAGGAAAAGACGATGGACAATGTTATTCAACGAAAAAATTAATTCTTTAGGGTGAAAATCGAGGATATAAGTGTGAACTTATATCAGTTGATACCTCGGTGCTTTTTTAAGCTAGCGCAAATCTGATAACACAGATCGACGCAGCTTAAAAATCCGCATCGAATGCACTATACTACATTGAGAAACGCTTAATACAAAAATTAGTTATGATCGTTTGAAAAATGATGCATTAGTGTATGTTGAGTTTCCATGTACACTCAACATTGCTTCCAAAAACATTTTGACAAAAATTTTTTCGAAAAATTTCAAAATAATTTAGCAAAAAGTAGATGTTTTTAGATTCCATTTTTCAAGGCAAAGACGATGGACAATGTTATTCAACGAAAAAATTAATTCTTCAGGGTGAAAATCGAGGATATAAGTGTGAACTTATATCAGTTGATATCTCGGTGCATTTTTAAGCTAGCGCAAATCTGATAACACAGATCGACGCAGCTTAAAAATCCGCATCGAATGCACTATACTACATTGAGAAACGCTTAATACAAAAATTAGTTATGATCGTTTGAAAAATGATGCATTAGTGTATGTTGAGTTTCCATGTACACTCAACATTGCTTCCAAAAACATTTTGACAAAAATTTTTTCAAAAAATTTCAAAATAATTTAGCAAAAAGTAGATGTTTTTAGATTTCTTCTTTCAAGGCAAAGACGATGGACAATGTTATTCAACGAAAAAATTAATTCTTTAGGGTGAAAATCGAGGATATAAGTGTGAACTTATATCAGTTGATACCTCGGTGCTTTTTTAAGCTAGCGCAAATCTGATAACACAGATCGACGCAGCTTAAAAATCCGCATCGAATGCACTATACTACATTGAGAAACGCTTAATACAAAAATTAGTTATGATCGTTTGAAAAATGATGCATTAGTGTATGTTGAGTTTCCATGTACACTCAACATTGCTTCCAAAAACATTTTGACAAAAATTTTTTCGAAAAATTTCAAAATAATTTAGCAAAAAGTAGATGTTTTTAGATTCCATTTTTTAAGGTAAAGACGATGGACAATGTTATTCAACGAAAAAATTAATTCTTCAGGGTGAAAATCGAGGATATAAGTGTGAATTTATATCAGTTGATATCTCGGTGCATTTTTAAGCTAGCGCAAATCTGATAACACAGATCGACGCAGCTTAAAAATCCGCATCGAATGCACTATACTACATTGAAAAACGCTTAATACAAAAATTAGTTATGATCGTTTGAAAAATGATGCATTAGTGTATGTTGAGTTTCCATGTACACTCAACATTGCTTCCAAAAACATTTTGACAAAAATTTTTTCAAAAAATTTCAAAATAATTTAGCAAAAAGTAGATGTTTTTAGATTTCTTCTTTCAAGGCAAAGACGATGGACAATGTTATTCAACGAAAAAATTAATTCTTTAGGGTGAAAATCGAGGATATAAGTGTGAACTTATATCAGTTGATACCTCGGTGCTTTTTTTAGCTAGCGCAAATCTGATAACACAGATCGACGCAGCTTAAAAATCCGCATCGAATGCACTATACTACATTGAGAAACGCTTAATACAAAAATTAGTTATGATCGTTTGAAAAATGATGCATTAGTGTATGTTGAGTTTCCATGTACACTCAACATTGCTTCCAAAAACATTTTGACAAAAATTTTTTCGAAAAATTTCAAAATAATTTAGCAAAAAGTAGATGTTTTTAGATTCCATTTTTTAAGGTAAAGACGATGGACAATGTTATTCAACGAAAAAATTAATTCTTCAGGGTGAAAATCGAGGATATAAGTGTGAATTTATATCAGTTGATATCTCGGTGCATTTTTAAGCTAGCGCAAATCTGATAACACAGATCGACGCAGCTTAAAAATCCGCATCGAAAGCTCTATACTACATTGAGAAACGCTTAATACAAAAATTAGTTATGATCGTTTGAAAAATGATGCATTAGTGTATGTTGAGTTTCCATGTACACTCAACATTGCTTCCAAAAACATTTTGACAAAAATTTTCTCGAAAAATTTCAAAATAATTTAGCAAAAAGTAGATGTTTTTAGATTCCATTTTTCAAGGCGAAGACGATGGACAATGTTATTCAACGAAAAAATTAATTCTTCAGGGTGAAAATCGAGGATATAAGGGTGAACTTATATCAGTTGATATCTCGGTGCATTTTTAAGCTAGCGCAAATCTGATAACACAGATCGACGCAGCTTAAAAATCCGCATCGAATGCACTATACTACATTGAGAAACGCTTAATACAAAAATTAGTTATGATCGTTTGAAAAATGATGCATTAGTGTATGTTGAGTTTCCATGTACACTCAACATTGCTTCCAAAAACATTTTGACAAAAATTTTTTCGAAAAATTTCAAAATAATTTAGCAAAAAGTAGATGTTTTTAGATTCCATTTTTCAAGGCAAAAACGATGGACAATGTTATTCAACGAAAAAATTAATTCTTAAGGGTGAAAATCGAGGATATAAGTGTGAACTTATATCAGTTGATATCTCTGTGCATTTTTGAGCTAGCGCAAATCTGATAACACAGATCGACGCAGCTTAAAAATCCGCATCGAATGCACTATACTACATTGAGAAACGCTTAATACAAAAATTAGTTATGATCGTTTGAAAAATGATGCATTAGTGTATGTTGAGTTTCGATGTACACTCAACATTGCTTCCAAAAACATTTTGACAAAAATTTTTTCGAAAAATTTCAAAATAATTTAGCAAAAAGTAGATGTTTTTAGATTCTATTTTTCAAGGCAAAGACGATGGACAATGTTATTCAACGAAAAAATTAATTCTTCAGGGTGAAAATCGAGGATATAAGTGTGAACTTATATCAGTTGATATCTCGGTGCATTTTTAAGCTAGCGCAAATCTGATAACACAGATCGACGCAGCTTAAAAATCCGCATCGAATGCACTATACTACATTGAGAAACGCTTAATACAAAAATTAGTTATGATCGTTTGAAAAATGATGCATTAGTGTATGTTGAGTTTCCATGTACACTCAACATTGCTTCCAAAATCATTTTGACAAAAATTTTTTCGAAAAATTTCAAAATAAATTAGCAAAAAGTAGATGTTTTTAGATTTCTTTTTTCAAGGCAAAGACGATGGACAATGTTATTCAACGAAAAAATTAATTCTTCAGGGTGAAAATCGAGGATATAAGTGTGAACTTATATCAGTTGATATCTCGGTGCATTTTTAAGCTAGCGCAAATCTGATAACACAGATCGACGCAGCTTAAAAATCCGCATCAAATGCACTATACTACATTGAGAAACGCTTCATACAAAAATTAGTTATGATCGTTTGAAAAATGATGCATTAGTGTATGTTGAGTTTCCATGTACACTCAACATTGCTTCCAAAAACATTTTGACAAAAATTTTTTCGAAAAATTTCAAAATAAATTAGCGAAAAGTAGATGTTTTTAGAATTCATTTTTCAAGGCAAAGACGATGGACAATGTTATTCAACAAAAAAATTAATTCTTCAGGGTGAAAATCGAGGATATACGTGTGAACTTATATCAGTTGATATCTCGGTGCATTTTTAAGCTAGCGCAAATCTGATAACACAGATCGACGCAGCTTAAAAATCCCCATCGAATGCACTATACTACATTGAGAAACGCTTAATACAAAAATTAGTTATGATCGTTTGAAAAATGATGCATTAGTGTATGTTGAGTTTCCATGTACACTCAACATTGCTTCCAAAAACATTTTGACAAAAATTTTTTCGAAAAATTTCAAAATAATTTAGCAAAAAGTAGATGTTTTTAGATTCCATTTTTCAAGGCAAAAACGATGGACAATGTTATTCAACGAAAAAATTAATTCTTAAGGGTGAAAATCGAGGATATAAGTGTGAACTTATATCAGTTGATATCTCTGTGCATTTTTGAGCTAGCGCAAATCTGATAACACAGATCGACGCAGCTTAAAAATCCGCATCGAATGCACTATACTACATTGAGAAACGCTTAATACAAAAATTAGTTATGATCGTTTGAAAAATGATGCATTAGTGTATGTTGAGTTTCGATGTACACTCAACATTGCTTCCAAAAACATTTTGACAAAAATTTTTTCGAAAAATTTCAAAATAATTTAGCAAAAAGTAGATGTTTTTAGATTCTATTTTTCAAGGCAAAGACGATGGACAATGTTATTCAACGAAAAAATTAATTCTTCAGGGTGAAAATCGAGGATATAAGTGTGAACTTATATCAGTTGATATCTCGGTGCATTTTTAAGCTAGCGCAAATCTGATAACACAGATCGACGCAGCTTAAAAATCCGCATCGAATGCACTATACTACATTGAGAAACGCTTAATACAAAAATTAGTTATGATCGTTTGAAAAATGATGCATTAGTGTATGTTGAGTTTCCATGTACACTCAACATTGCTTCCAAAATCATTTTGACAAAAATTTTTTCGAAAAATTTCAAAATAAATTAGCAAAAAGTAGATGTTTTTAGATTTCTTTTTTCAAGGCAAAGACGATGGACAATGTTATTCAACGAAAAAATTAATTCTTCAGGGTGAAAATCGAGGATATAAGTGTGAACTTATATCAGTTGATATCTCGGTGCATTTTTAAGCTAGCGCAAATCTGATAACACAGATCGACGCAGCTTAAAAATCCGCATCAAATGCACTATACTACATTGAGAAACGCTTAATACAAAAATTAGTTATGATCGTTTGAAAAATGATGCATTAGTGTATGTTGAGTTTCCATGTACACTCAACATTGCTTCCAAAAACATTTTGACAAAAATTTTTTCGAAAAATTTCAAAATAAATTAGCGAAAAGTAGATGTTTTTAGAATTCATTTTTCAAGGCAAAGACGATGGACAATGTTATTCAACAAAAAAATTAATTCTTCAGGGTGAAAATCGAGGATATACGTGTGAACTTATATCAGTTGATATCTCGGTGCATTTTTAAGCTAGCGCAAATCTGATAACACAGATCGACGCAGCTTAAAAATCCCCATCGAATGCACTATACTACATTGAGAAACGCTTAATACAAAAATTAGTTATGATCGTTTGAAAAATGATGCATTAGTGTATGTTGAGTTTCCATGTACACTCAACATTGCTTCCAAAAACATTTTGACAAAAATTTTTTCGAAAAATTTCAAAATAATTTAGCAAAAAGTAGATGTTTTTAGATTCCATTTTTCAAGGCAAAAACGATGGACAATGTTATTCAACGAAAAAATTAATTCTTAAGGGTGAAAATCGAGGATATAAGTGTGAACTTATATCAGTTGATATCTCTGTGCATTTTTGAGCTAGCGCAAATCTGATAACACAGATCGACGCAGCTTAAAAATCCGCATCGAATGCACTATACTACATTGAGAAACGCTTAATACAAAAATTAGTTATGATCGTTTGAAAAATGATGCATTAGTGTATGTTGAGTTTCCATGTACACTCAACATTGCTTCCAAAAACATTTTGACAAAAATTTTTTCGAAAAATTTCAAAATAAATTAGCAAAAAGTAGATGTTTTTAGATTTCTTTTTTCAAGGCAAAGACGATGGACAATGTTATTCAACGAAAAAATTAATTCTTCAGGGTGAAAATCGAGGATATAAGTGTGAACTTATATCAGTTGATATCTCGGTGCATTTTTAAGCTAGCGCAAATCTGATAACACAGATCGACGCAGCTTAAAAATCCGCATCAAATGCACTATACTACATTGAGAAACGCTTAATACAAAAATTAGTTATGATCGTTTGAAAAATGATGCATTAGTGTATGTTGAGTTTCCATGTACACTCAACATTGCTTCCAAAAACATTTTGACAAAAATTTTTTCGAAAAATTTCAAAATAAATTAGCGAAAAGTAGATGTTTTTAGAATTCATTTTTCAAGGCAAAGACGATGGACAATGTTATTCAACAAAAAAATTAATTCTTCAGGGTGAAAATCGAGGATATACGTGTGAACTTATATCAGTTGATATCTCGGTGCATTTTTAAGCTAGCGCAAATCTGATAACACAGATCGACGCAGCTTAAAAATCCGCATCGAATGCACTATACTACATTGAGAAACGCTCAATACAAAAATTAGTTATGATCGTTTGAAAAATGATGCATTAGTGTATGTTGAGTTTCCATGTACACTCAACATTGCTTCCAAAAACATTTTGACAAAAATTTTTTCGAAAAATTTCAAAATAAATTAGCAAAAAGTAGATGTTTTTAGATTCCTTTTTTCAAGGCAAAGACGATGGACAATGTTATTCAACGAAAAAATTAATTCTTCAGGGTGAAAATCGAGGATATAAGTGTGAACTTTTATCAGTTGATATCTCGGTGCATCTTCAAGCTAGCGCAAATCTGATAACACAGATCGACGCAGCTTAAAAATCCGCATCGAATGCACTATACTACATTGAGAAACGCTTAATACAAAAATTAGTTATGATCGTTTGAAAAATGATGCATTAGTGTATGTTGAGTTTCCATGTACACTCAACATTGCTTCCAAAAACATTTTGACAAAAATTTTTTCGAAAAATTTCAAAATAAATTAGCAAAAAGTAGATGTTTTTAGATTTCTTTTTTCAAGGCAAAGACGATGGACAATGTTATTCAACGAAAAAATTAATTCTTCAGGGTGAAAATCGAGGATATAAGTGTGAACTTATATCAGTTGATATCTCGGTGCATTTTTAAGCTAGCGCAAATCTGATAACACAGATCGACGCAGCTTAAAAATCCGCATCAAATGCACTATACTACATTGAGAAACGCTTAATACAAAAATTAGTTATGATCGTTTGAAAAATGATGCATTAGTGTATGTTGAGTTTCCATGTACACTCAACATTGCTTCCAAAAACATTTTGACAAAAATTTTTTCGAAAAATTTCAAAATAAATTAGCGAAAAGTAGATGTTTTTAGAATTCATTTTTCAAGGCAAAGACGATGGACAATGTTATTCAACAAAAAAATTAATTCTTCAGGGTGAAAATCGAGGATATACGTGTGAACTTATATCAGTTGATATCTCGGTGCATTTTTAAGCTAGCGCAAATCTGATAACACAGATCGACGCAGCTTAAAAATCCGCATCGAATGCACTATACTACATTGAGAAACGCTTAATACAAAAATTAGTTATGATCGTTTGAAAAATGATGCATTAGTGTATGTTGAGTTTCCATGTACACTCAACATTGCTTCCAAAATCATTTTGACAAAAATTTTTTCGAAAAATTTCAAAATAAATTAGCAAAAAGTAGATGTTTTTAGATTTCTTTTTTCAAGGCAAAGACGATGGACAATGTTATTCAACGAAAAAATTAATTCTTCAGGGTGAAAATCGAGGATATAAGTGTGAACTTATATCAGTTGATATCTCGGTGCATTTTTAAGCTAGCGCAAATCTGATAACACAGATCGACGCAGCTTAAAAATCCGCATCAAATGCACTATACTACATTGAGAAACGCTTAATACAAAAATTAGTTATGATCGTTTGAAAAATGATGCATTAGTGTATGTTGAGTTTCCATGTACACTCAACATTGCTTCCAAAAACATTTTGACAAAAATTTTTTCGAAAAATTTCAAAATAAATTAGCGAAAAGTAGATGTTTTTAGAATTCATTTTTCAAGGCAAAGACGATGGACAATGTTATTCAACAAAAAAATTAATTCTTCAGGGTGAAAATCGAGGATATACGTGTGAACTTATATCAGTTGATATCTCGGTGCATTTTTAAGCTAGCGCAAATCTGATAACACAGATCGACGCAGCTTAAAAATCCCCATCGAATGCACTATACTACATTGAGAAACGCTTAATACAAAAATTAGTTATGATCGTTTGAAAAATGATGCATTAGTGTATGTTGAGTTTCCATGTACACTCAACATTGCTTCCAAAAACATTTTGACAAAAATTTTTTCGAAAAATTTCAAAATAATTTAGCAAAAAGTAGATGTTTTTAGATTCCATTTTTCAAGGCAAAAACGATGGACAATGTTATTCAACGAAAAAATTAATTCTTAAGGGTGAAAATCGAGGATATAAGTGTGAACTTATATCAGTTGATATCTCTGTGCATTTTTGAGCTAGCGCAAATCTGATAACACAGATCGACGCAGCTTAAAAATCCGCATCGAATGCACTATACTACATTGAGAAACGCTTAATACAAAAATTAGTTATGATCGTTTGAAAAATGATGCATTAGTGTATGTTGAGTTTCCATGTACACTCAACATTGCTTCCAAAAACATTTTGACAAAAATTTTTTCGAAAAATTTCAAAATAAATTAGCAAAAAGTAGATGTTTTTAGATTTCTTTTTTCAAGGCAAAGACGATGGACAATGTTATTCAACGAAAAAATTAATTCTTCAGGGTGAAAATCGAGGATATAAGTGTGAACTTATATCAGTTGATATCTCGGTGCATTTTTAAGCTAGCGCAAATCTGATAACACAGATCGACGCAGCTTAAAAATCCGCATCAAATGCACTATACTACATTGAGAAACGCTTAATACAAAAATTAGTTATGATCGTTTGAAAAATGATGCATTAGTGTATGTTGAGTTTCCATGTACACTCAACATTGCTTCCAAAAACATTTTGACAAAAATTTTTTCGAAAAATTTCAAAATAAATTAGCGAAAAGTAGATGTTTTTAGAATTCATTTTTCAAGGCAAAGACGATGGACAATGTTATTCAACAAAAAAATTAATTCTTCAGGGTGAAAATCGAGGATATACGTGTGAACTTATATCAGTTGATATCTCGGTGCATTTTTAAGCTAGCGCAAATCTGATAACACAGATCGACGCAGCTTAAAAATCCGCATCGAATGCACTATACTACATTGAGAAACGCTCAATACAAAAATTAGTTATGATCGTTTGAAAAATGATGCATTAGTGTATGTTGAGTTTCCATGTACACTCAACATTGCTTCCAAAAACATTTTGACAAAAATTTTTTCGAAAAATTTCAAAATAAATTAGCAAAAAGTAGATGTTTTTAGATTCCTTTTTTCAAGGCAAAGACGATGGACAATGTTATTCAACGAAAAAATTAATTCTTCAGGGTGAAAATCGAGGATATAAGTGTGAACTTTTATCAGTTGATATCTCGGTGCATCTTTAAGCTAGCGCAAATCTGATAACACAGATCGACGCAGCTTAAAAATCCGCATCGAATGCACTAAACTACATTGAGAAACGCTTAATACAAAAATTAGTTATGATCGTTTGAAAAATGATGCATTAGTGTATGTTGAGTTTCCATGTACACTCAACATTGCTTCCAAAAACATTTTGACAAAAATTTTTTCGAAAAATTTCAAAATAAATTAGCGAAAAGTAGATGTTTTTAGAATTCATTTTTCAAGGCAAAGACGATGGACAATGTTATTCAACAAAAAAATTAATTCTTCAGGGTGAAAATCGAGGATATAAGTGTGAACTTATATCAGTTGATATCTCGGTGCATTTTTAAGCTAGCGCAAATCTGATAACACAGATCGACGCAGCTTAAAAATCCGCATCGAATGCACTATACTACATTGAGAAACGCTCAATACAAAAATTAGTTATGATCGTTTGAAAAGTGATGCATTAGTGTATGTTGAGTTTCCATGTACACTCAACATTGCTTCCAAAAACATTTTGACAAAAATTTTTTCGAAAAATTTCAAAATAAATTAGCGAAAAGTAGATGTTTTTAGAATTCATTTTTCAAGGCAAAGACGATGGACAATGTTATTCAACGAAAAAATTAATTCTTCAGGGTGAAAATCGAGGATATAAGTGTGAACTTTTATCAGTTGATATCTCGGTGCATCTTTAAGCTAGCGCAAATCTGATAACACAGATCGACGCAGCTTAAAAATCCGCATCGAATGCACTATACTACATTGAGAAACGCTTAATACAAAAATTAGTTATGATCGTTTGAAAAATGATGCATTAGTGTATGTTGAGTTTCCATGTACACTCAACATTGCTTCCAAAAACATTTTGACAAAAATTTTTTCGAAAAATTTCAAAATAAATTAGCAAAAAGTAGATGTTTTTAGATTCCTTTTTTCAAGGCAAAGACGATGGACAATGTTATTCAACGAAAAAATTAATTCTTCAGGGTGAAAATCGAGGATATAAGTGTGAACTTTTATCAGTTGATATCTCGGTGCATCTTTAAGCTAGCGCAAATCTGATAACACAGATCGACGCAGCTTAAAAATCCGCATCGAATGCACTAAACTACATTGAGAAACGCTTAATACAAAAATTAGTTATGATCGTTTGAAAAATGATGCATTAGTGTATGTTGAGTTTCCATGTACACTCAACATTGCTTCCAAAAACATTTTGACAAAAATTTTTTCGAAAAATTTCAAAATAAATTAGCGAAAAGTAGATGTTTTTAGAATTCATTTTTCAAGGCAAAGACGATGGACAATGTTATTCAACAAAAAAATTAATTCTTCAGGGTGAAAATCGAGGATATAAGTGTGAACTTATATCAGTTGATATCTCGGTGCATTTTTAAGCTAGCGCAAATCTGATAACACAGATCGACGCAGCTTAAAAATCCGCATCGAATGCACTATACTACATTGAGAAACGCTCAATACAAAAATTAGTTATGATCGTTTGAAAAGTGATGCATTAGTGTATGTTGAGTTTCCATGTACACTCAACATTGCTTCCAAAAACATTTTGACAAAAATTTTTTCGAAAAATTTAAGAATAATTTAGCAAAAAGTAGATGTTTTTAGATTTCTTTTTTCAAGACAAAGACGATGGACAATGTTATTCAACGAAAAAATTAATTCTTCAGGGTGAAAATCGAGGATATAAGTGTGAACTTTTATCAGTTGATATCTCGGTGCATCTTTAAGCTAGCGCAAATCTGATAACACAGATCGACGCAGCTTAAAAATCCGCATCGAATGCACTATACTACATTGAGAAACGCTTAATACAAAAATTAGTTATGATCGTTTGAAAAATGATGCATTAGTGTATGTTGAGTTTCCATGTACACTCAACATTGCTTCCAAAAACATTTTGACAAAAATTTTTTCGAAAAATTTCAAAATAATTTAGCAAAAAGTAGATGTTTTTAGATTCCATTTTTCAAGGCAAAGACGATGGACAATGTTATTCAACAAAAAAATTAATTCTTCAGGGTGAAAATCGAGGATATAAGTGTAAACTTATATCAGTTGATATCTCGGTGCATTTTTAAGCTGGCGCAAATCTGATAACACAGATCGACGCAGCTTAAAAATCCGCATCAAATGCACTATACTACATTGAGAAACGCTTGATACAGAAATTAGTTATGATCGTTTGAAAAATGATCCATTAGTGTATGTTGAGTTTCCATGTACACTCAACATTGCTTCCAAAAACATTTTGACAAAAATTTTTTCGAAAAATTTCAAGATAAATTAGCAAAAAGTAGATGTTTTTAGATTCCTTTTTTCAAGGCAAAGACGATGGACGATGTTATTCAACGAAAAAATTAATTTATCAGGGTGAAAATCGAGGATATAAGTGTGAACTTATATCAGTTGATATCTCGGTGCGTTTTTAAGCTAGCGCAAATCTGATAACACAGATCGACGCAGCTTAAAAATCCGCATCGAATGCACTATACTACATTGAGAAACGATTGATACAGAAATTAGTTATGATCGTTTGAAAAATGATCCATTAGTGTATGTTGAGTTTCCATGTACACTCAACATTGCTTCCAAAAATATTTTGACAAAAATTTTTTCGAAAAATTTCAAGATAAATTAGCAAAAAGTAAATGTTCTTAGATTGCTTTTTTCAAGGCAAAGACGATGGACAATGATATTCAACGAAAAAATTAATTCTTCAGGGTGAAAATCGAGGATATAAGTGTGAACTTATATCAGTTGATATCTCGGTGCATTTTTAAGCTAGCGCAAATCTGATAACACAGATCGACGCAGCTTAAAAATCCGCATCGAATGCACTATACTACATTGAGAAACGCTCAATACAAAAATTAGTTATGATCGTTTGAAAAGTGATGCATTAGTGTATGTTGAGTTTCCATGTACACTCAACATTGCTTCCAAAAACATTTTGACAAAAATTTTTTCGAAAAATTTAAGAATAATTTAGCAAAAAGTAGATGTTTTTAGATTTCTTTTTTCAAGACAAAGACGATGGACAATGTTATTCAACGAAAAAATTAATTCTTCAGGGTGAAAATCGAGGATATAAGTGTGAACTTTTATCAGTTGATATCTCGGTGCATCTTTAAGCTAGCGCAAATCTGATAACACAGATCGACGCAGCTTAAAAATCCGCATCGAATGCACTATACTACATTGAGAAACGCTTAATACAAAAATTAGTTATGATCGTTTGAAAAATGATGCATTAGTGTATGTTGAGTTTCCATGTACACTCAACATTGCTTCCAAAAACATTTTGACAAAACTTTTTTCGAAAAATTTCAAAATAATTTAGCAAAAAGTAGATGTTTTTAGATTCCATTTTTCAAGGCAAAGACGATGGACAATGTTATTCAACAAAAAAATTAATTCTTCAGGGTGAAAATCGAGGATATAAGTGTAAACTTATATCAGTTGATATCTCGGTGCATTTTTAAGCTGGCGCAAATCTGATAACACAGATCGACGCAGCTTAAAAATCCGCATCAAATGCACTATACTACATTGAGAAACGCTTGATACAGAAATTAGTTATGATCGTTTGAAAAATGATCCATTAGTGTATGTTGAGTTTCCATGTACACTCAACATTGCTTCCAAAAACATTTTGACAAAAATTTTTTCGAAAAATTTCAAGATAAATTAGCAAAAAGTAGATGTTTTTAGATTCCTTTTTTCAAGGCAAAGACGATGGACGATGTTATTCAACGAAAAAATTAATTTATCAGGGTGAAAATCGAGGATATAAGTGTGAACTTATATCAGTTGATATCTCGGTGCGTTTTTAAGCTAGCGCAAATCTGATAACACAGATCGACGCAGCTTAAAAATCCGCATCGAATGCACTATACTACATTGAGAAACGATTGATACAGAAATTAGTTATGATCGTTTGAAAAATGATCCATTAGTGTATGTTGAGTTTCCATGTACACTCAACATTGCTTCCAAAAATATTTTGACAAAAATTTTTTCGAAAAATTTCAAGATAAATTAGCAAAAAGTAAATGTTCTTAGATTGCTTTTTTCAAGGCAAAGACGATGGACAATGATATTCAACGAAAAAATTAATTCTTCAGGGTGAAAATCGAGGATATAAGTGTGAACTTATATCAGTTGATATCTCGGTGCATTTTTAAGCTAGCGCAAATCTGATAACACAGATCGACGCAGCTTAAAAATCCGCATCGAATGCACTATACTACATTGAGAAACGATTGATACAGAAATTAGTTATGATCGTTTGAAAAATGATCCATTAGTGTATGTTGAGTTTCCATGTACACTCAACATTGCTTCCAAAAACATTTTGACAAAAATTTTTTCGAAAAATTTCAAGATAAATTAGCAAAAAGTAAATGTTCTTAGATTGCTTTTTTCAAGGCAAAGACGATGGACAATGATATTCAACGAAAAAATTAATTCTTCAGGGTGAAAATCGAGGATATAAGTGTGAACTTATATCAGTTGATATCTCGGTGCATTTTTAAGCTAGCGCAAATCTGATAACACAGATCGACGCAGCTTAAAAATCCGCATCGAATGCACTATACTACATTGAGAAACGCTTAATACAAAAATTAGTTATGATCGTTTGAAAAATGATGCATTAGTGTATGTTGAGTTTCCATGTACACTCAACATTGCTTCCAAAAACATTTTGACAAAAATTTTTTCGAAAAATTTCAAAATAAATTAGCAAAAAGTAGATGTTTTTAGATTCCATTTTTCAAGGCAAAGACGATGGACAATGTTATTCAACGAAAAAATTAATTCTTCAGGGTGAAAATCGAGGATATAAGTGTGAACTTATATCAGTTGATATCTCGGTGCATTTTTAAGCTAGCGCAAATCTGATAACACAGATCGACGCAGCTTAAAAATCCGCATCGAATGCACTATACTACATTGAGAAACGCTTAATACAAAAATTAGTTATGATCGTTTGAAAAATGATGCATTAGTGTATGTTGAGTTTCCATGTACACTCAACATTGCTTCCAAAAACATTTTGACAAAAATTTTTTCGAAAAATTTCAAGATAAATTAGCAAATAGTAGATGTTTTTAGATTCCTTTTTTCAAGGCAAAGACGATGGACAATGTTATTCAACGGAAAAATTAATTTTTCAGGGTGAAAATCGAGGATATAAGTGTGAACTTATATCAGTTGATATCTCGGTGCATTTTTAAGCTAGCGCAAATCTGATAACACAGATCGACGCAGCTTAAAAATCCGCATCGAATGCACTATACTACATTGACAAACGCTTAATACAAAAATTAGTTATGATCGTTTGAAAAATGATGCATTAGTGTATGTTGAGTTTCCATGTACACTCAACATTGCTTCCAAAAACATTTTGACAAAAATTTTTTCGAAAAATTTCAAAATAAATTAGCAAAAAGTAGATGTTTTTAGATTCCTTTTTTCAAGGCAAAGACGATGGACAATGTTATTCAACGAAAAAATTAATTTTTCAGGGTGAAAATCGAGGATATAAGTGTGAACTTATATCAGTTGATATCTCGGTGCATTTTTAAGCTAGCGCAAATCTGATAACACAGATCGACGCAGCTTAAAAATCCGCATCGAATGCACTATACTACATTGAGAAACGCTTGATACAGAAATTAGTTATGATCGTTTGAAAAATGATCCATTAGTGTATGTTGAGTTTCCATGTACACTCAACATTGCTTCCAAAAACATTTTGACAAAAATTTTTTCGAAAAATTTCAAGATAAATTAGCAAAAAGTAAATGTTCTTAGATTGCTTTTTTCAAGGCAAAGACGATGGACAATGATATTCAACGAAAAAATTATTTCTTCAGGGTGAAAATCGAGGATATAAGTGTGAACTTATATCAGTTGATATCTCGGTGCATTTTTAAGCTAGCACAAATCTGATAACACAGATCGACGCAGCTTAAAAATCCGCATCGAATGCACTATACTACATTGAGAAACGCTTAATACAAAAATTAGTTATGATCGTTTGAAAAATGATGCATTAGTGTATGTTGAGTTTCCATGTACACTCAACATTGCTTCCAAAAACATTTTGACAAAAATTTTTTCGAAAAATTTCAAGATAAATTAGCAAAAAGTAGATGTTTTTAGATTCCTTTTTTCAAGGCAAAGACGATGGACAATGTTATTCAACGGAAAAATTAATTTTTCAGGGTGAAAATCGAGGATATAAGTGTGAACTTATATCAGTTGATATCTCGGTGCATTTTTAAGCTAGCGCAAATCTGATAACACAGATCGACGCAGCTTAAAAATCCGCATCGAATGCACTATACTACATTGAGAAACGCTTGATACAGAAATTAGTTATGATCGTTTGAAAAATGATCCATTAGTGTATGTTGAGTTTCCATGTACACTCAACATTGCTTCCAAAAACATTTTGACAAAAATTTTTTCGAAAAATTTCAAGATAAATTAGCAAAAAGTAAATGTTCTTAGATTGCTTTTTTCAAGGCAAAGACGATGGACAATGATATTCAACGAAAAAATTAATTCTTCAGGGTGAAAATCGAGGATATAAGTGTGAACTTATATCAGTTGATATCTCGGTGCATTTTTAAGCTAGCACAAATCTGATAACACAGATCGACGCAGCTTAAAAATCCGCATCGAATGCACTATACTACATTGAGAAACGCTTAATACAAAAATTAGTTATGATCGTTTGAAAAATGATGCATTAGTGTATGTTGAGTTTCCATGTACACTCAACATTGCTTCCAAAAACATTTTGACAAAAATTTTTTCGAAAAATTTCAAGATAAATTAGCAAAAAGTAGATGTTTTTAGATTCCTTTTTTCAAGGCAAAGACGATGGACAATGTTATTCAACGGAAAAATTAATTTTTCAGGGTGAAAATCGAGGATATAAGTGTGAACTTATATCAGTTGATATCTCGGTGCATTTTTAAGCTAGCGCAAATCTGATAACACAGATCGACGCAGCTTAAAAATCCGCATCGAATGCACTATACTACATTGAGGAACGCTTAATACAAAAATTAGTTATGATCGTTTGAAAAATGATGCATTAGTGTATGTTGAGTTTCCATGTACACTCAACATTGCTTCCAAAAACATTTTGACAAAAATTTTTTCGAAAAATTTCAAGATAAATTAGCAAAAAGTAGATGTTTTTAGATTCCTTTTTTCAAGGCAAAGACGATGGACGATGTTATTCAACGAAAAAATTAATTTATCAGGGTGAAAATCGAGGATATAAGTGTGAACTTATATCAGTTGATATCTCGGTGCATTTTTAAGCTAGCGCAAATCTGATAACACAGATCGACGCAGCTTAAAAATCCGCATCGAATGCACTATACTACATTGAGAAACGATTGATACAGAAATTAGTTATGATCGTTTGAAAAATGATCCATTAGTGTATGTTGAGTTTCCATGTACACTCAACATTGCTTCCAAAAACATTTTGACAAAAATTTTTTCGAAAAATTTCAAGATAAATTAGCAAAAAGTAAATGTTCTTAGATTGCTTTTTTCAAGGCAAAGACGATGGACAATGATATTCAACGAAAAAATTAATTCTTCAGGGTGAAAATCGAGGATATAAGTGTGAACTTATATCAGTTGATATCTCGGTGCATTTTTAAGCTAGCGCAAATCTGATAACACAGATCGACGCAGCTTAAAAATCCGCATCGAATGCACTATACTACATTGAGAAACGCTTAATACAAAAATTAGTTATGATCGTTTGAAAAATGATGCATTAGTGTATGTTGAGTTTCCATGTACACTCAACATTGCTTCCAAAAACATTTTGACAAAAATTTTTTCGAAAAATTTCAAGATAAATTAGCAAAAAGTAGATGTTTTTAGATTCCTTTTTTCAAGGCAAAGACGATGGACGATGTTATTCAACGAAAAAATTAATTTATCAGGGTGAAAATCGAGGATATAAGTGTGAACTTATATCAGTTGATATCTCGGTGCATTTTTAAGCTAGCGCAAATCTGATAACACAGATCGACGCAGCTTAAAAATCCGCATCGAATGCACTATACTACATTGAGAAACGATTGATACAGAAATTAGTTATGATCGTTTGAAAAATGATCCATTAGTGTATGTTGAGTTTCCATGTACACTCAACATTGCTTCCAAAAACATTTTGACAAAAATTTTTTCGAAAAATTTCAAGATAAATTAGCAAAAAGTAAATGTTCTTAGATTGCTTTTTTCAAGGCAAAGACGATGGACAATGATATTCAACGAAAAAATTAATTCTTCAGGGTGAAAATCGAGGATATAAGTGTGAACTTATATCAGTTGATATCTCTGTGAATTTTTAAGCTAGCGCAAATCTGATAACAAAGATCGACGCAGCTTAAAAATCCGCATCGAATGCACTATACTACATTGAGAGACGCTTAATACAAAAATTAGTTATGATCGTTTGAAAAATGATGCATTAGTGTATGTTGAGTTTCCATGTACACTCAACATTGCTTCCAAAAACATTTTGACAAAAATTTTTTCGAAAAATTTCAAAATAAATTAGCAAAAAGTAGATGTTTTTAGATTCCTTTTTTCAAGGCAAAGACGATGGACAATGTTATTCAACGAAAAAATTAATTTTTCAGGGTGAAAATCGAGGATATAAGTGTGAACTTATATCAGTTGATATCTCGGTGCATTTTTAAGCTAGCGCAAATCTGATAACACAGATCGACGCAGCTTAAAAATCCGCATCGAATGCACTATACTACATTGAGAAACGCTTAATACAAAAATTAGTTATGATCGTTTGAAAAATGATGCATTAGTGTATGTTGAGTTTCCATGTACACTCAACATTGCTTCCAAAAACATTTTGACAAAAATTTTTTCGAAAAATTTCAAGATAAATTAGCAAAAAGTAGATGTTTTTAGATTCCTTTTTTCAAGGCAAAGACGATGGACGATGTTATTCAACGAAAAAATTAATTTATCAGGGTGAAAATCGAGGATATAAGTGTGAACTTATATCAGTTGATATCTCGGTGCATTTTTAAGCTAGCGCAAATCTGATAACACAGATCGACGCAGCTTAAAAATCCGCATCGAATGCACTATACTACATTGAGAAACGATTGATACAGAAATTAGTTATGATCGTTTGAAAAATGATCCATTAGTGTATGTTGAGTTTCCATGTACACTCAACATTGCTTCCAAAAACATTTTGACAAAAATTTTTTCGAAAAATTTCAAGATAAATTAGCAAAAAGTAAATGTTTTTAGATTGCTTTTTTCAAGGCAAAGACGATGGACAATGATATTCAACGAAAAAATTAATTCTTCAGGGTGAAAATCGAGGATATAAGTGTGAACTTATATCAGTTGATATCTCGGTGCATTTTTAAGCTAGCGCAAATCTGATAACACAGATCGACGCAGCTTAAAAATCCGCATCGAATGCACTATACTACATTGAGAGACGCTTAATACAAAAATTAGTTATGATCGTTTGAAAAATGATGCATTAGTGTATGTTGAGTTTCCATGTACACTCAACATTGCTTCCAAAAACATTTTGACAAAAATTTTTTCGAAAAATTTCAAAATAAATTAGCAAAAAGTAGATGTTTTTAGATTCCTTTTTTCAAGGCAAAGACGATGGACAATGTTATTCAACGGAAAAATTAATTTTTCAGGGTGAAAATCGAGGATATAAGTGTGAACTTATATCAGTTGATATCTCGGTGCATTTTTAAGCTAGCGCAAATCTGATAACACAGATCGACGCAGCTTAAAAATCCGCATCGAATGCACTATACTACATTGAGAAACGCTTGATACAGAAATTAGTTATGATCGTTTGAAAAATGATGCATTAGTGTATGTTGAGTTTCCATGTACACTCAACATTGCTTCCAAAAACATTTTGACAAAAATTTTTTCGAAAAATTTCAAGATAAATTAGCAAAAAGTAGCTGTTTTTAGATTCCTTTTTTCAAGGCAAAGACGATGGACAATGTTATTCAACGAAAAAATTAATTTTTCAGGGTGAAAATCGAGGATATAAGTGTGAACTTATATCAGTTGATATCTCGGTGCATTTTTAAGCTAGCGCAAATCTGATAACACAGATCGACGCAGCTTAAAAATCCGCATCGAATGCACTATACTACATTGAGAAACGCTTAATACAAAAATTAGTTATGATCGTTTGAAAAATGATGCATTAGTGTATGTTGAGTTTCCATGTACACTCAACATTGCTTCCAAAAACATTTTGACAAAAATTTTTTCGAAAAATTTCAAGATAAATTAGCAAAAAGTAGATGTTTTTAGATTCCTTTTTTCAAGGCAAAGACGATGGACAATGTTATTCAACGAAAAAATTAATTTATCAGGGTGAAAATCGAGGATATAAGTGTGAACTTATATCAGTTGATATCTCGGTGCATTTTTAAGCTAGCGCAAATCTGATAACACAGATCGACGCAGCTTAAAAATCCGCATCGAATGCACTATACTACATTGAGAAACGCTTAATACAAAAATTAGTTATGATCGTTTGAAAAATGATCCATTAGTGTATGTTGAGTTTCCATGTACACTCAACATTGCTTCCAAAAACATTTTGACAAAAATTTTTTCGAAAAATTTCAAGATAAATTAGCAAAAAGTAAATGTTCTTAGATTGCTTTTTTCAAGGCAAAGACGATGGACAATGATATTCAACGAAAAAATTAATTCTTCAGGGTGAAAATCGAGGATATAAGTGTGAACTTATATCAGTTGATATCTCGGTGCATTTTTAAGCTAGCGCAAATCTGATAACACAGATCGACGCAGCTTAAAAATCCGCATCGAATGCACTATACTACATTGAGAGACGCTTAATACAAAAATTAGTTATGATCGTTTGAAAAATGATGCATTAGTGTATGTTGAGTTTCCATGTACACTCAACATTGCTTCCAAAAACATTTTGACAAAAATTTTTTCGAAAAATTTCAAAATAAATTAGCAAAAAGTAGATGTTTTTAGATTCCTTTTTTCAAGGCAAAGACGATGGACAATGTTATTCAACGGAAAAATTAATTTTTCAGGGTGAAAATCGAGGATATAAGTGTGAACTTATATCAGTTGATATCTCGGTGCATTTTTAAGCTAGCGCAAATCTGATAACACAGATCGACGCAGCTTAAAAATCCGCATCGAATGCACTATACTACATTGAGAAACGCTTAATACAAAAATTAGTTATGATCGTTTGAAAAATGATGCATTAGTGTATGTTGAGTTTCCATGTACACTCAACATTGCTTCCAAAAACATTTTGACAAAAATGTTTTCGAAAAATTTCAAAATAAATTAGCAAAAAGTAGATGTTTTTAGATTCCTTTTTTCAAGGCAAAGACGATGGACAATGTTATTCAACGAAAAAATTAATTTTTCAAGGTGAAAATCGAGGATATAAGTGTGAACTTATATCAGTTGATATCTCGGTGCATTTTTAAGCTAGCGCAAATCTGATAACACAGATCGACGCAGCTTAAAAATCCGCATCGAATGCACTATACTACATTGAGAAACGCTTGATACAGAAATTAGTTATGATCGTTTGAAAAATGATCCATTAGTGTATGTTGAGTTTCCATGTACACTCAACATTGCTTCCAAAAACATTTTGACAAAAATTTTTTCGAAAAATTTCAAGATAAATTAGCAAAAAGTAGCTGTTTTTAGATTCCTTTTTTCAAGGCAAAGACGATGGACAATGTTATTCAACGGAAAAATTAATTTTTCAGGGTGAAAATCGAGGATATAAGTGTGAACTTATATCAGTTAATATCTCGGTGCATTTTTAAGCTAGCGCAAATCTGATAACACAGATCGACGCAGCTTAAAAATCCGCATCGAATGCACTATACTACATTGAGAAACGCTTAATACAAAAATTAGTTATGATCGTTTGAAAAATGATGCATTAGTGTATGTTGAGTTTCCATGTACACTCAACATTGCTTCCAAAAACATTTTGACAAAAATGTTTTCGAAAAATTTCAAAATAAATTAGCAAAAAGTAGATGTTTTTAGATTCCTTTTTTCAAGGCAAAGACGATGGACAATGTTATTCAACGAAAAAATTAATTTTTCAAGGTGAAAATCGAGGATATAAGTGTGAACTTATATCAGTTGATATCTCGGTGCATTTTTAAGCTAGCGCAAATCTGATAACACAGATCGACGCAGCTTAAAAATCCGCATCGAATGCACTATACTACATTGAGAAACGCTTAATACAAAAATTAGTTATGATCGTTTGAAAAATGATGCATTAGTGTATGTTGAGTTTCCATGTACACTCAACATTGCTTCCAAAAACATTTTGACAAAAATGTTTTCGAAAAATTTCAAAATAAATTAGCAAAAAGTAGATGTTTTTAGATTCCTTTTTTCAAGGCAAAGACGATGGACAATGTTATTCAACGAAAAAATTAATTTTTCAAGGTGAAAATCGAGGATATAAGTGTGAACTTATATCAGTTGATATCTCGGTGCATTTTTAAGCTAGCGCAAATCTGATAACACAGATCGACGCAGCTTAAAAATCCGCATCGAATGCACTATACTACATTGAGAAACGCTTGATACAGAAATTAGTTATGATCGTTTGAAAAATGATCCATTAGTGTATGTTGAGTTTCCATGTACACTCAACATTGCTTCCAAAAACATTTTGACAAAAATTTTTTCGAAAAATTTCAAGATAAATTAGCAAAAAGTAGCTGTTTTTAGATTCCTTTTTTCAAGGCAAAGACGATGGACAATGTTATTCAACGGAAAAATTAATTTTTCAGGGTGAAAATCGAGGATATAAGTGTGAACTTATATCAGTTAATATCTCGGTGCATTTTTAAGCTAGCGCAAATCTGATAACACAGATCGACGCAGCTTAAAAATCCGCATCGAATGCACTATACTACATTGAGAAACGCTTAATACAAAAATTAGTTATGATCGTTTGAAAAATGATGCATTAGTGTATGTTGAGTTTCCATGTACACTCAACATTGCTTCCAAAAACATTTTGACAAAAATGTTTTCGAAAAATTTCAAAATAAATTAGCAAAAAGTAGATGTTTTTAGATTCCTTTTTTCAAGGCAAAGACGATGGACAATGTTATTCAACGAAAAAATTAATTTTTCAAGGTGAAAATCGAGGATATAAGTGTGAACTTATATCAGTTGATATCTCGGTGCATTTTTAAGCTAGCGCAAATCTGATAACACAGATCGACGCAGCTTAAAAATCCGCATCGAATGCACTATACTACATTGAGAAACGCTTGATACAGAAATTAGTTATGATCGTTTGAAAAATGATCCATTAGTGTATGTTGAGTTTCCATGTACACTCAACATTGCTTCCAAAAACATTTTGACAAAAATTTTTTCGAAAAATTTCAAGATAAATTAGCAAAAAGTAGCTGTTTTTAGATTCCTTTTTTCAAGGCAAAGACGATGGACGATGTTATTCAACGAAAAAATCAATTTTTCAGGGTGAAAATCGAGGATATAAGTGTGAACTTATATCAGTTGATATCTCGGTGCATTTTTAAGCTAGCGCAAATCTGATAACACAGATCGACGCAGCTTAAAAATCCGCATCGAATGCACTATACTACATTGAGAAACGCTTGATACAGAAATTAGTTATGATCGTTTGAAAAATGATCCATTAGTGTATGTTGAGTTTCCATGTACACTCAACATTGCTTCCAAAAACATTTTGACAAAAATTTTTTCGAAAAATTTCAAGATAAATTAGCAAAAAGTAGATTTTTTTAGATTGCTTTTTTCAAGGCAAAGACGATGGACAATGATATTCAACGAAAAAATTAATTCTTCAGGGTGAAAATCGAGGATATAAGTGTGAACTTATATCAGTTGATATCTCGGTGCATTTTTAAGCTAGCGCAAATCTGATAACACAGATCGACGCAGCTTAAAAATCCGCATCGAATGCACTATACTACATTGAGAAACGCTTGATACAGAAATTAGTTATGATCGTTTGAAAAATGATCCATTAGTGTATGTTGAGTTTCCATGTACACTCAACATTGCTTCCAAAAACATTTTGACAAAAATTTTTTCGAAAAATTTCAAAATAAATTAGCAGAAAGTAGATGTTTTTAGATTGCTTTTTTCAAGGCAAAGACGATGGACAATGTTATTCAACGAAAAAATTAATTCTTCAGGGTGAAAATCGAGGATATAAGTGTGAACTTATATCAGTTGATATCTCGGTGCATTTTTAAGCTAGCGCAAATCTGATAACACAGATCGACGCAGCTTAAAAATCCGCATCGAATGCACTATACTACATTGAGAAACGCTTAATACAAAAATTAGTTATGATCGTTTGAAAAATGATGCATTAGTGTATGTTGAGTTTCCATGTACACTCAACATTGCTTCCAAAAACATTTTGACAAAAATTTTTTCGAAAAATTTCAAGATAAATTAGCAAAAAGTAGATGTTTTTAGATTGCTTTTTTCAAGGCAAAGACGATGGACAATGTTATTCAACGAAAAAATTAATTTTTCAGGGTGAAAATCGAGGATATAAGTGTGAACTTATATCAGTTGATATCTCGGTGCATTTTTAAGCTAGCGCAAATCTGATAACACAGATCGACGCAGCTTAAAAATCCGCATCGAATGCACTATACTACATTGAGAAACGCTCAATACAAAAATTAGTTATGATCGTTTGAAAAATGATCCATTAGTGTATGTTGAGTTTCCATGTACACTCAACATTGCTTCCAAAAACATTTTGACAAAAATTTTTTCGAAAAATTTCAAGATAAATTAGCAAAAAGTAGATTTTTTTAGATTGCTTTTTTCAAGGCAAAGACGATGGACAATGATATTCAACGAAAAAATTAATTCTTCAGGGTGAAAATCGAGGATATAAGTGTGAACTTATATCAGTTGATATCTCGGTGCATTTTTAAGCTAGCGCAAATCTGATAACACAGATCGACGCAGCTTAAAAATCCGCATCGAATGCACTATACTACATTGAGAAACGCTTGATACAGAAATTAGTTATGATCGTTTGAAAAATGATCCATTAGTGTATGTTGAGTTTCCATGTACACTCAACATTGCTTCCAAAAACATTTTGACAAAAATTTTTTCGAAAAATTTCAAAATAAATTAGCAAAAAGTAGATGTTTTTAGATTGCTTTTTTCAAGGCAAAGACGATGGACAATGTTATTCAACGAAAAAATTAATTCTTCAGGGTGAAAATCGAGGATATAAGTGTGAACTTATATCAGTTGATATCTCGGTGCATTTTTAAGCTAGCGCAAATCTGATAACACAGATCGACGCAGCTTAAAAATCCGCATCGAATGCACTATACTACATTGAGAAACGCTCAATACAAAAATTAGTTATGATCGTTTGAAAAATGATCCATTAGTGTATGTTGAGTTTCCATGTACACTCAACATTGCTTCCAAAAACATTTTGACAAAAATTTTTTCGAAAAATTTCAAAATAATTTAGCAAAAAGTAGATGTTTTTAGATTGCTTTTTTCAAGGCAAAGACGATGGACAATGTTATTCAATGAAAAAATTAATTCTTGAGGGTGAAAATCGAGGCTATAAGTGTGAACTTATATCAGTTGATATCTCGGTGCATTTTTAAGCTAGCGCAAATCTGATAACACAGATCGACGCAGCTTAAAAATCCGCATCGAATGCACTATACTACATTGAGAAACGCTTAATACAAAAATTAGTTACGATCGTTTGAAAAATGATGCATTAGTGTATGTTGAGTTTCCATGTACACTCAACATTGCTTCCAAAAACATTTTGACAAAAATTTTTTCGAAAAATTTCAAGATAAATTAGCAAAAAGTAGATGTTTTTAGATTCCTTTTTTCAAGGCAAAGACGATGGACGATGTTATTCAACGAAAAAATTAATTTATCAGGGTGAAAATCGAGGATATAAGTGTGAACTTATATCAGTTGATATCTCGGTGCATTTTTAAGCTAGCGCAAATCTGATAACACAGATCGACGCAGCTTAAAAATCCGCATCGAATGCACTATACTACATTGAGAAACGATTGATACAGAAATTAGTTATGATCGTTTGAAAAATGATCCATTAGTGTATGTTGAGTTTCCATGTACACTCAACATTGCTTCCAAAAACATTTTGACAAAAATTTTTTCGAAAAATTTCAAGATAAATTAGCAAAAAGTAAATGTTCTTAGATTGCTTTTTTCAAGGCAAAGACGATGGACAATGATATTCAACGAAAAAATTAATTCTTCAGGGTGAAAATCGAGGATATAAGTGTGAACTTATATCAGTTGATATCTCGGTGCATTTTTAAGCTAGCGCAAATCTGATAACACAGATCGACGCAGCTTAAAAATCCGCATCGAATGCACTATACTACATTGAGAGACGCTTAATACAAAAATTAGTTATGATCGTTTGAAAAATGATGCATTAGTGTATGTTGAGTTTCCATGTACACTCAACATTGCTTCCAAAAACATTTTGACAAAAATTTTTTCGAAAAATTTCAAAATAAATTAGCAAAAAGTAGATGTTTTTAGATTCCTTTTTTCAAGGCAAAGACGATGGACAATGTTATTCAACGGAAAAATTAATTTTTCAGGGTGAAAATCGAGGATATAAGTGTGAACTTATATCAGTTGATATCTCGGTGCATTTTTAAGCTAGCGCAAATCTGATAACACAGATCGACGCAGCTTAAAAATCCGCATCGAATGCACTATACTACATTGAGAAACGCTTAATACAAAAATTAGTTATGATCGTTTGAAAAATGATGCATTAGTGTATGTTGAGTTTCCATGTACACTCAACATTGCTTCCAAAAACATTTTGACAAAAATTTTTTCGAAAAATTTCAAAATAAATTAGCAAAAAGTAGATGTTTTTAGATTCCTTTTTTCAAGGCAAAGACGATGGACAATGTTATTCAACGGAAAAATTAATTTTTCAGGGTGAAAATCGAGGATATAAGTGTGAACTTATATCAGTTGATATCTCGGTGCATTTTTAAGCTAGCGCAAATCTGATAACACAGATCGACGCAGCTTAAAAATCCGCATCGAATGCACTATACTACATTGAGAAACGCTTAATACAAAAATTAGTTATGATCGTTTGAAAAATGATGCATTAGTGTATGTTGAGTTTCCATGTACACTCAACATTGCTTCCAAAAACATTTTGACAAAAATGTTTTCGAAAAATTTCAAAATAAATTAGCAAAAAGTAGATGTTTTTAGATTCCTTTTTTCAAGGCAAAGACGATGGACAATGTTATTCAACGAAAAAATTAATTTTTCAAGGTGAAAATCGAGGATATAAGTGTGAACTTATATCAGTTGATATCTCGGTGCATTTTTAAGCTAGCGCAAATCTGATAACACAGATCGACGCAGCTTAAAAATCCGCATCGAATGCACTATACTACATTGAGAAACGCTTAATACAAAAATTAGTTATGATCGTTTGAAAAATGATGCATTAGTGTATGTTGAGTTTCCATGTACACTCAACATTGCTTCCAAAAACATTTTGACAAAAATTTTTTCGAAAAATTTCAAGATAAATTAGCAAAAAGTAAATGTTCTTAGATTGCTTTTTTCAAGGCAAAGACGATGGACAATGATATTCAACGAAAAAATTAATTCTTCAGGGTGAAAATCGAGGATATAAGTGTGAACTTATATCAGTTGATATCTCGGTGCATTTTTAAGCTAGCGCAAATCTGATAACACAGATCGACGCAGCTTAAAAATCCGCATCGAATGCACTATACTACATTGAGAGACGCTTAATACAAAAATTAGTTATGATCGTTTGAAAAATGATGCATTAGTGTATGTTGAGTTTCCATGTACACTCAACATTGCTTCCAAAAACATTTTGACAAAAATTTTTTCGAAAAATTTCAAAATAAATTAGCAAAAAGTAGATGTTTTTAGATTCCTTTTTTCAAGGCAAAGACGATGGACAATGTTATTCAACGGAAAAATTAATTTTTCAGGGTGAAAATCGAGGATATAAGTGTGAACTTATATCAGTTGATATCTCGGTGCATTTTTAAGCTAGCGCAAATCTGATAACACAGATCGACGCAGCTTAAAAATCCGCATCGAATGCACTATACTACATTGAGAGACGCTTAATACAAAAATTAGTTATGATCGTTTGAAAAATGATGCATTAGTGTATGTTGAGTTTCCATGTACACTCAACATTGCTTCCAAAAACATTTTGACAAAAATTTTTTCGAAAAATTTCAAAATAAATTAGCAAAAAGTAGATGTTTTTAGATTCCTTTTTTCAAGGCAAAGACGATGGACAATGTTATTCAACGGAAAAATTAATTTTTCAGGGTGAAAATCGAGGATATAAGTGTGAACTTATATCAGTTGATATCTCGGTGCATTTTTAAGCTAGCGCAAATCTGATAACACAGATCGACGCAGCTTAAAAATCCGCATCGAATGCACTATACTACATTGAGAAACGCTTAATACAAAAATTAGTTATGATCGTTTGAAAAATGATGCATTAGTGTATGTTGAGTTTCCATGTACACTCAACATTGCTTCCAAAAACATTTTGACAAAAATTTTTTCGAAAAATTTCAAAATAAATTAGCAAAAAGTAGATGTTTTTAGATTCCTTTTTTCAAGGCAAAGACGATGGACAATGTTATTCAACGGAAAAATTAATTTTTCAGGGTGAAAATCGAGGATATAAGTGTGAACTTATATCAGTTGATATCTCGGTGCATTTTTAAGCTAGCGCAAATCTGATAACACAGATCGACGCAGCTTAAAAATCCGCATCGAATGCACTATACTACATTGAGAAACGCTTAATACAAAAATTAGTTATGATCGTTTGAAAAATGATGCATTAGTGTATGTTGAGTTTCCATGTACACTCAACATTGCTTCCAAAAACATTTTGACAAAAATGTTTTCGAAAAATTTCAAAATAAATTAGCAAAAAGTAGATGTTTTTAGATTCCTTTTTTCAAGGCAAAGACGATGGACAATGTTATTCAACGAAAAAATTAATTTTTCAAGGTGAAAATCGAGGATATAAGTGTGAACTTATATCAGTTGATATCTCGGTGCATTTTTAAGCTAGCGCAAATCTGATAACACAGATCGACGCAGCTTAAAAATCCGCATCGAATGCACTATACTACATTGAGAAACGCTTAATACAAAAATTAGTTATGATCGTTTGAAAAATGATGCATTAGTGTATGTTGAGTTTCCATGTACACTCAACATTGCTTCCAAAAACATTTTGACAAAAATTTTTTCGAAAAATTTCAAGATAAATTAGCAAAAAGTAAATGTTCTTAGATTGCTTTTTTCAAGGCAAAGACGATGGACAATGATATTCAACGAAAAAATTAATTCTTCAGGGTGAAAATCGAGGATATAAGTGTGAACTTATATCAGTTGATATCTCGGTGCATTTTTAAGCTAGCGCAAATCTGATAACACAGATCGACGCAGCTTAAAAATCCGCATCGAATGCACTATACTACATTGAGAGACGCTTAATACAAAAATTAGTTATGATCGTTTGAAAAATGATGCATTAGTGTATGTTGAGTTTCCATGTACACTCAACATTGCTTCCAAAAACATTTTGACAAAAATTTTTTCGAAAAATTTCAAAATAAATTAGCAAAAAGTAGATGTTTTTAGATTCCTTTTTTCAAGGCAAAGACGATGGACAATGTTATTCAACGGAAAAATTAATTTTTCAGGGTGAAAATCGAGGATATAAGTGTGAACTTATATCAGTTGATATCTCGGTGCATTTTTAAGCTAGCGCAAATCTGATAACACAGATCGACGCAGCTTAAAAATCCGCATCGAATGCACTATACTACATTGAGAAACGCTTAATACAAAAATTAGTTATGATCGTTTGAAAAATGATGCATTAGTGTATGTTGAGTTTCCATGTACACTCAACATTGCTTCCAAAAACATTTTGACAAAAATGTTTTCGAAAAATTTCAAAATAAATTAGCAAAAAGTAGATGTTTTTAGATTCCTTTTTTCAAGGCAAAGACGATGGACAATGTTATTCAACGAAAAAATTAATTTTTCAAGGTGAAAATCGAGGATATAAGTGTGAACTTATATCAGTTGATATCTCGGTGCATTTTTAAGCTAGCGCAAATCTGATAACACAGATCGACGCAGCTTAAAAATCCGCATCGAATGCACTATACTACATTGAGAAACGCTTAATACAAAAATTAGTTATGATCGTTTGAAAAATGATGCATTAGTGTATGTTGAGTTTCCATGTACACTCAACATTGCTTCCAAAAACATTTTGACAAAAATGTTTTCGAAAAATTTCAAAATAAATTAGCAAAAAGTAGATGTTTTTAGATTCCTTTTTTCAAGGCAAAGACGATGGACAATGTTATTCAACGAAAAAATTAATTTTTCAAGGTGAAAATCGAGGATATAAGTGTGAACTTATATCAGTTGATATCTCGGTGCATTTTTAAGCTAGCGCAAATCTGATAACACAGATCGACGCAGCTTAAAAATCCGCATCGAATGCACTATACTACATTGAGAAACGCTTGATACAGAAATTAGTTATGATCGTTTGAAAAATGATCCATTAGTGTATGTTGAGTTTCCATGTACACTCAACATTGCTTCCAAAAACATTTTGACAAAAATTTTTTCGAAAAATTTCAAGATAAATTAGCAAAAAGTAGATGTTTTTAGATTCCTTTTTTCAAGGCAAAGACGATGGACGATGTTATTCAACGAAAAAATCAATTTTTCAGGGTGAAAATCGAGGATATAAGTGTGAACTTATATCAGTTGATATCTCGGTGCATTTTTAAGCTAGCGCAAATCTGATAACACAGATCGACGCAGCTTAAAAATCCGCATCGAATGCACTATACTACATTGAGAAACGCTTGATACAGAAATTAGTTATGATCGTTTGAAAAATGATCCATTAGTGTATGTTGAGTTTCCATGTACACTCAACATTGCTTCCAAAAACATTTTGACAAAAATTTTTTCGAAAAATTTCAAGATAAATTAGCAAAAAGTAGATTTTTTTAGATTGCTTTTTTCAAGGCAAAGACGATGGACAATGATATTCAACGAAAAAATTAATTCTTCAGGGTGAAAATCGAGGATATAAGTGTGAACTTATATCAGTTGATATCTCGGTGCATTTTTAAGCTAGCGCAAATCTGATAACACAGATCGACGCAGCTTAAAAATCCGCATCGAATGCACTATACTACATTGAGAAACGCTTGATACAGAAATTAGTTATGATCGTTTGAAAAATGATCCATTAGTGTATGTTGAGTTTCCATGTACACTCAACATTGCTTCCAAAAACATTTTGACAAAAATTTTTTCGAAAAATTTCAAAATAAATTAGCAAAAAGTAGATGTTTTTAGATTGCTTTTTTCAAGGCAAAGACGATGGACAATGTTATTCAACGAAAAAATTAATTCTTCAGGGTGAAAATCGAGGATATAAGTGTGAACTTATATCAGTTGATATCTCGGTGCATTTTTAAGCTAGCGCAAATCTGATAACACAGATCGACGCAGCTTAAAAATCCGCATCGAATGCACTATACTACATTGAGAAACGCTTAATACAAAAATTAGTTATGATCGTTTGAAAAATGATGCATTAGTGTATGTTGAGTTTCCATGTACACTCAACATTGCTTCCAAAAACATTTTGACAAAAATTTTTTCGAAAAATTTCAAGATAAATTAGCAAAAAGTAGATGTTTTTAGATTGCTTTTTTCAAGGCAAAGACGATGGACAATGTTATTCAACGAAAAAATTAATTTTTCAGGGTGAAAATCGAGGATATAAGTGTGAACTTATATCAGTTGATATCTCGGTGCATTTTTAAGCTAGCGCAAATCTGATAACACAGATCGACGCAGCTTAAAAATCCGCATCGAATGCACTATACTACATTGAGAAACGCTCAATACAAAAATTAGTTATGATCGTTTGAAAAATGATCCATTAGTGTATGTTGAGTTTCCATGTACACTCAACATTGCTTCCAAAAACATTTTGACAAAAATTTTTTCGAAAAATTTCAAGATAAATTAGCAAAAAGTAGATTTTTTTAGATTGCTTTTTTCAAGGCAAAGACGATGGACAATGATATTCAACGAAAAAATTAATTCTTCAGGGTGAAAATCGAGGATATAAGTGTGAACTTATATCAGTTGATATCTCGGTGCATTTTTAAGCTAGCGCAAATCTGATAACACAGATCGACGCAGCTTAAAAATCCGCATCGAATGCACTATACTACATTGAGAAACGCTTGATACAGAAATTAGTTATGATCGTTTGAAAAATGATCCATTAGTGTATGTTGAGTTTCCATGTACACTCAACATTGCTTCCAAAAACATTTTGACAAAAATTTTTTCGAAAAATTTCAAAATAAATTAGCAAAAAGTAGATGTTTTTAGATTGCTTTTTTCAAGGCAAAGACGATGGACAATGTTATTCAACGAAAAAATTAATTCTTCAGGGTGAAAATCGAGGATATAAGTGTGAACTTATATCAGTTGATATCTCGGTGCATTTTTAAGCTAGCGCAAATCTGATAACACAGATCGACGCAGCTTAAAAATCCGCATCGAATGCACTATACTACATTGAGAAACGCTTAATACAAAAATTAGTTACGATCGTTTGAAAAATGATGCATTAGTGTATGTTGAGTTTCCATGTACACTCAACATTGCTTCCAAAAACATTTTGACAAAAATTTTTTCGAAGAATTTCAAAATAAATTAGCAAAAAGTAGATGTTTTTAGATTCCATTTTTCAAGGCAAAGACGATGGACAATGTTATTCAACGAAAAAATTAATTCTTCAGGGTGAAAATCGAGGATATAAGTGTGAACTTATATCAGTTGATATCTCGGTGCATTTTTAAGCTAGCGCAAATCTGATAACACAGATCGACGCAGCTTAAAAATCCGCATCGAATGCACTATACTACATTGAGAAACGCTCAATACAAAAATTAGTTATGATCGTTTGAAAAATGATCCATTAGTGTATGTTGAGTTTCCATGTACACTCAACATTGCTTCCAAAAACATTTTGACAAAAATTTTTTCGAAAAATTTCAAAATAATTTAGCAAAAAGTAGATGTTTTTAGATTGCTTTTTTCAAGGCAAAGACGATGGACAATGTTATTCAATGAAAAAATTAATTCTTGAGGGTGAAAATCGAGGCTATAAGTGTGAACTTATATCAGTTGATATCTCGGTGCATTTTTAAGCTAGCGCAAATCTGATAACACAGATCGACGCAGCTTAAAAATCCGCATCGAATGCACTATACTACATTGAGAAACGCTTAATACAAAAATTAGTTACGATCGTTTGAAAAATGATGCATTAGTGTATGTTGAGTTTCCATGTACACTCAACATTGCTTCCAAAAACATTTTGACAAAAATTTTTTCGAAAAATTTCAAAATAAATTAGCAAAAAGTAGATGTTTTTAGAATCCATTTTTCAGGGCAAAGACGATGGACAATGTTATTCAACGAAAAAATTAATTCTTCAGGGTGAAAATCGAGGATATAAGTGTGAACTTATATCAGTTGATATCTCGGTGCATTTTTAAGCTAGCGCAAATCTGATAACACAGATCGACGCAGCTTAAAAATCCGCATCGAATGCACTATACTACATTGAGAAACGCTTAATACAAAAATTAGTTATGATCGTTTGAAAAATGATGCATTAGTGTATGTTGAGTTTCCATGTACACTCAACATTGCTTCCAAAAACATTTTGACAAAAATTTTTTCGAAAAATTTCAAGATAAATTAGCAAAAAGTAAATGTTTTTAGATTCCTTTTTTCAAGGCAAAGACGATGGACAATGTTATTCAACGAAAAAATTTATTTTTCAGGGTGAAAATCGAGGATATAAGTGTGAACTTATATCAGTTGATATCTCGGTGCATTTTTAAGCTAGCGCAAATCTGATAACACAGATCGACGCAGCTTAAAAATCCGCATCGAATGCACTATACTACATTGAGAAACGCTTGATACAGAAATTAGTTATGATCGTTTGAAAAATGATCCATTAGTGTATGTTGAGTTTCCATGTACACTCAACATTGCTTCCAAAAACATTTTGACAAAAATTTTTTCGAAAAATTTCAAAATAATTTAGCAAAAAGTAGATGTTTTTAGATTGCTTTTTTCAAGGCAAAGACGATGGACAATGTTATTCAACGAAAAAATTAATTCTTGAGGGTGAAAATCGAGGATATAAGTGTGAACTTATATCAGTTGATATCTCGGTGCATTTTTAAGCTAGCGCAAATCTGATAACACAGATCGACGCAGCTTAAAAATCCGCATCGAATGCACTATACTACATTGAGAAACGCTTAATACAAAAATTAGTTACGATCGTTTGAAAAATGATGCATTAGTGTATGTTGAGTTTCCATGTACACTCAACATTGCTTCCAAAAACATTTTGACAAAAATGTTTTCGAAAAATTTCAAAATAATTTAGCAAAAAGTAGATGTTTTTAGATTGCTTTTTTCAAGGCAAAGACGATGGACAATGTTATTCAACGAAAAAAATTAATTCTTGAGGGTGAAAATCGAGGATATAAGTGTGAACTTATATCAGTTGATATCTCGGTGCATTTTTAAGCTAGCGCAAATCTGATAACACAGATCGACGCAGCTTAAAAATCCGCATCGAATGCACTATACTACATTGAGAAACGCTTAATACAAAAATTAGTTACGATCGTTTGAAAAATGATGCATTAGTGTATGTTGAGTTTCCATGTACACTCAACATTGCTTCCAAAAACATTTTGACAAAAATTTTTTCGAAAAATTTCAAAATAAATTAGCAAAAAGTAGATGTTTTTAGAATCCATTTTTCAAGGCAAAGACGATGGACAATGTTATTCAACGAAAAAATTAATTCTTGAGGGTGAAAATCGAGGATATAAGTGTGAACTTATATCAGTTGATATCTCGGTGCATTTTTAAGCTAGCGCAAATCTGATAACACAGATCGACGCAGCTTAAAAATCCGCATCGAATGCACTATACTACATTGAGAAACGCTTAATACAAAAATTAGTTACGATCGTTTGAAAAATGATGCATTAGTGTATGTTGAGTTTCCATGTACACTCAACATTGCTTCCAAAAACATTTTGACAAAAATTTTTTCGAAAAATTTCAAAATAAATTAGCAAAAAGTAGATGTTTTTAGAATCCATTTTTCAAGGCAAAGACGATGGACAATGTTATTCAACGAAAAAATTAATTCTTCAGGGTGAAAATCGAGGATATAAGTGTGAACTTATATCAGTTGATATCTCGGTGCATTTTTAAGCTAGCGCAAATCTGATAACACAGATCGACGCAGCTTAAAAATCCGCATCGAATGCACTATACTACATCGAGAAACGCTTAATACAAAAATTAGTTATGATCGTTTGAAAAATGATGCATTAGTGTATGTTGAGTTTCCATGTACACTCAACATTGCTTCCAAAAACATTTTGACAAAAATTTTTTCGAAAAATTTCAAGATAAATTAGCAAAAAGTAGATGTTTTTAGATTCCTTTTTTCAAGGCAAAGACGATGGACAATGTTATTCAACGAAAAAATTAATTTTTCAGGGTGAAAATCGAGGATATAAGTGTGAACTTATATCAGTTGATATCTCGGTGCATTTTTAAGCTAGCGCAAATCTGATAACACAGATCGACGCAGCTTAAAAATCCGCATCGAATGCACTATACTACATTGAGAAACGCTTAATACAGAAATTAGTTATGATCGTTTGAAAAATGATCCATTAGTGTATGTTGAGTTTCCATGTACACTCAACATTGCTTCCAAAAACATTTTGACAAAAATTTTTTCGAAAAATTTCAAAATAATTTAGCAAAAAGTAGATGTTTTTAGATTGCTTTTTTCAAGGCAAAGACGATGGACAATGTTATTCAACGAAAAAATTAATTCTTGAGGGTGAAAATCGAGGATATAAGTGTGAACTTATATCAGTTGATATCTCGGTGCATTTTTAAGCTAGCGCAAATCTGATAACACAGATCGACGCAGCTTAAAAATCCGCATCGAATGCACTATACTACATTGAGAAACGCTTGATACAAAAATTAGTTACGATCGTTTGAAAAATGATGCATTAGTGTATGTTGAGTTTCCATGTACACTCAACATTGCTTCCAAAAACATTTTGACAAAAATGTTTTCGAAAAATTTCAAAATAATTTAGCAAAAAGTAGATGTTTTTAGATTGCTTTTTTCAAGGCAAAGACGATGGACAATGTTATTCAACGAAAAAAATTAATTCTTGAGGGTGAAAATCGAGGATATAAGTGTGAACTTATATCAGTTGATATCTCGGTGCATTTTTAAGCTAGCGCAAATCTGATAACACAGATCGACGCAGCTTAAAAATCCGCATCGAATGCACTATACTACATTGAGAAACGCTTAATACAAAAATTAGTTACGATCGTTTGAAAAATGATGCATTAGTGTATGTTGAGTTTCCATGTACACTCAACATTGCTTCCAAAAACATTTTGACAAAAATTTTTTCGAAAAATTTCAAAATAAATTAGCAAAAAGTAGATGTTTTTAGATTCCATTTTTCAAGGCAAAGACGATGGACAATGTTATTCAACGAAAAAATTAATTCTTCAGGGTGAAAATCGAGGATATAAGTGTGAACTTATATCAGTTGATATCTCGGTGCATTTTTAAGCTAGCGCAAATCTGATAACACAGATCGACGCAGCTTAAAAATCCGCATCGAATGCACTATACTACATTGAGAAACGCTCAATACAAAAATTAGTTATGATCGTTTGAAAAATGATCCATTAGTGTATGTTGAGTTTCCATGTACACTCAACATTGCTTCCAAAAACATTTTGACAAAAATGTTTTCGAAAAATTTCAAAATAATTTAGCAAAAAGTAGATGTTTTTAGTTTGCATTTTTCAAGGCAAAGACGATGGACAATGTTATTCAACGAAAAAATTAATTCTTGAGGGTGAAAATCGAGGATATAAGTGTGAACTTATATCAGTTGATATCTCGGTGCATTTTTAAGCTAGCGCAAATCTGATAACACAGATCGACGCAGCTTAAAAATCCGCATCGAATGCACTATACTACATTGAGAAACGCTTAATACAAAAATTAGTTATGATCGTTTGAAAAATGATGCATTAGTGTATGTTGAGTTTCCATGTACACTCAACATTGCTTCCAAAAACATTTTGACAAAAATTTTTTCGAAAAATTTCAAAATAATTTAGCAAAAAGTAGATGTTTTTAGATTCCTTTTTTCAAGGCAAAGACGATGGACAATGTTATTCAACGAAAAAATAATTCTTCAGGGTGAAAATCGAGGATATAAGTGTGAACTTATATCAGTTGATATCTCGGTGCATTTTTAAGCTAGCGCAAATCTGATAACACAGATCGACGCAGCTTAAAAATCCGCATCGAATGCACTATACTACATTGAGAAACGCTCAATACAAAAATTAGTTATGATCGTTTGAAAAATGATCCATTAGTGTATGTTGAGTTTCCATGTACACTCAACATTGCTTCCAAAAACATTTTGACAAAAATTTTTTCGAAAAATTTCAAAATAATTTAGCAAAAAGTAGATGTTTTTAGTTTGCTTTTTTCAAGGCAAAGACGATGGACAATGTTATTCAACGAAAAAATTAATTCTTGAGGGTGAAAATCGAGGATATAAGTGTGAACTTATATCAGTTGATATCTCGGTGCATTTTTAAGCTAGCGCAAATCTGATAACACAGATCGACGCAGCTTAAAAATCCGCATCGAATGCACTATACTACATTGAGAAACGCTTAATACAAAAATTAGTTATAATCGTTTGAAAAATGATGCATTAGTGTATGTTGAGTTTCCATGTACACTCAACATTGCTTCCAAAAACATTGTGACAAAAATTTTTTCGAAAAATTTCAAAATAAATTAGCAAAAAGTAGATGTTTTTAGAATCCATTTTTCAAGGCAAAGACGATGGACAATGTTATTCAACGAAAAAATTAATTCTTCAGGGTGAAAATCGAGGATATAAGTATGAACTTATATCAGTTGATATCTCGGTGCATTTTTAAGCTAGCGCAAATCTGATAACACAGATCGACGCAGCTTAAAAATCCGCATCGAATGCACTATACTACATTGAGAAACGCTTAATACAAAAATTAGTTATGATCGTTTGAAAAATGATGCATTAGTGTATGTTGAGTTTCCATGTACACTCAACATTGCTTCCAAAAACATTTTGACAAAAATTTTTTCGAAAAATTTCAAGATAAATTAGCAAAAAGTAGATGTTCTTAGATTGCTTTTTTCAAGGCAAAGACGATGGACAATGATATTCAACGAAAAAATTAATTCTTCAGGGTGAAAATCGAGGATATAAGTGTGAACTTATATCAGTTGATATCTCGGTGCATTTTTAAGCTAGCGCAAATCTGATAACACAGATCGACGCAGCTTAAAAATCCGCATCGAATGCACTATACTACATTGAGAAACGCTTGATACAAAAATTAGTTACGATCGTTTGAAAAATGATGCATTAGTGTATGTTGAGTTTCCATGTACACTCAACATTGCTTCCAAAAACATTTTGACAAAAATGTTTTCGAAAAATTTCAAAATAATTTAGCAAAAAGTAGATGTTTTTAGATTGCTTTTTTCAAGGCAAAGACGATGGACAATGTTATTCAACGAAAAAAATTAATTCTTGAGGGTGAAAATCGAGGATATAAGTGTGAACTTATATCAGTTGATATCTCGGTGCATTTTTAAGCTAGCGCAAATCTGATAACACAGATCGACGCAGCTTAAAAATCCGCATCGAATGCACTATACTACATTGAGAAACGCTTAATACAAAAATTAGTTACGATCGTTTGAAAAATGATGCATTAGTGTATGTTGAGTTTCCATGTACACTCAACATTGCTTCCAAAAACATTTTGACAAAAATTTTTTCGAAAAATTTCAAAATAAATTAGCAAAAAGTAGATGTTTTTAGATTCCATTTTTCAAGGCAAAGACGATGGACAATGTTATTCAACGAAAAAATTAATTCTTCAGGGTGAAAATCGAGGATATAAGTGTGAACTTATATCAGTTGATATCTCGGTGCATTTTTAAGCTAGCGCAAATCTGATAACACAGATCGACGCAGCTTAAAAATCCGCATCGAATGCACTATACTACATTGAGAAACGCTCAATACAAAAATTAGTTATGATCGTTTGAAAAATGATCCATTAGTGTATGTTGAGTTTCCATGTACACTCAACATTGCTTCCAAAAACATTTTGACAAAAATGTTTTCGAAAAATTTCAAAATAATTTAGCAAAAAGTAGATGTTTTTAGTTTGCATTTTTCAAGGCAAAGACGATGGACAATGTTATTCAACGAAAAAATTAATTCTTGAGGGTGAAAATCGAGGATATAAGTGTGAACTTATATCAGTTGATATCTCGGTGCATTTTTAAGCTAGCGCAAATCTGATAACACAGATCGACGCAGCTTAAAAATCCGCATCGAATGCACTATACTACATTGAGAAACGCTTAATACAAAAATTAGTTATGATCGTTTGAAAAATGATGCATTAGTGTATGTTGAGTTTCCATGTACACTCAACATTGCTTCCAAAAACATTTTGACAAAAATTTTTTCGAAAAATTTCAAAATAATTTAGCAAAAAGTAGATGTTTTTAGATTCCTTTTTTCAAGGCAAAGACGATGGACAATGTTATTCAACGAAAAAATAATTCTTCAGGGTGAAAATCGAGGATATAAGTGTGAACTTATATCAGTTGATATCTCGGTGCATTTTTAAGCTAGCGCAAATCTGATAACACAGATCGACGCAGCTTAAAAATCCGCATCGAATGCACTATACTACATTGAGAAACGCTCAATACAAAAATTAGTTATGATCGTTTGAAAAATGATCCATTAGTGTATGTTGAGTTTCCATGTACACTCAACATTGCTTCCAAAAACATTTTGACAAAAATTTTTTCGAAAAATTTCAAAATAATTTAGCAAAAAGTAGATGTTTTTAGTTTGCTTTTTTCAAGGCAAAGACGATGGACAATGTTATTCAACGAAAAAATTAATTCTTGAGGGTGAAAATCGAGGATATAAGTGTGAACTTATATCAGTTGATATCTCGGTGCATTTTTAAGCTAGCGCAAATCTGATAACACAGATCGACGCAGCTTAAAAATCCGCATCGAATGCACTATACTACATTGAGAAACGCTTAATACAAAAATTAGTTATAATCGTTTGAAAAATGATGCATTAGTGTATGTTGAGTTTCCATGTACACTCAACATTGCTTCCAAAAACATTGTGACAAAAATTTTTTCGAAAAATTTCAAAATAAATTAGCAAAAAGTAGATGTTTTTAGAATCCATTTTTCAAGGCAAAGACGATGGACAATGTTATTCAACGAAAAAATTAATTCTTCAGGGTGAAAATCGAGGATATAAGTATGAACTTATATCAGTTGATATCTCGGTGCATTTTTAAGCTAGCGCAAATCTGATAACACAGATCGACGCAGCTTAAAAATCCGCATCGAATGCACTATACTACATTGAGAAACGCTTAATACAAAAATTAGTTATGATCGTTTGAAAAATGATGCATTAGTGTATGTTGAGTTTCCATGTACACTCAACATTGCTTCCAAAAACATTTTGACAAAAATTTTTTCGAAAAATTTCAAGATAAATTAGCAAAAAGTAGATGTTTTTAGATTCCTTTTTTCAAGGCAAAGACGATGGACAATGTTATTCAACGAAAAAATTAATTTTTCAGGGTGAAAATCGAGGATATAAGTGTGAACTTATATCAGTTGATATCTCGGTGCATTTTTAAGCTAGCGCAAATCTGATAACACAGATCGACGCAGCTTAAAAATCCGCATCGAATGCACTATACTACATTGAGAAACGCTTGATACAGAAATTAGTTATGATCGTTTGAAAAATGATCCATTAGTGTATGTTGAGTTTCCATGTACACTCAACATTGCTTCCAAAAACATTTTGACAAAAATTTTTTCGAAAAATTTCAAAATAATTTAGCAAAAAGTAGATGTTTTTAGTTTGCATTTTTCAAGGCAAAGACGATGGACAATGTTATTCAACGAAAAAATTAATTCTTGAGGGTGAAAATCGAGGATATAAGTGTGAACTTATATCAGTTGATATCTCGGTGCATTTTTAAGCTAGCGCAAATCTGATAACACAGATCGACGCAGCTTAAAAATCCGCATCGAATGCACTATACTACATTGAGAAACGCTTAATACAAAAATTAGTTATAATCGTTTGAAAAATGATGCATTAGTGTATGTTGAGTTTCCATGTACACTCAACATTGCTTCCAAAAACATTGTGACAAAAATTTTTTCGAAAAATTTCAAAATAAATTAGCAAAAAGTAGATGTTTTTAGAATCCATTTTTCAAGGCAAAGACGATGGACAATGTTATTCAACGAAAAAATTAATTCTTCAGGGTGAAAATCGAGGATATAAGTATGAACTTATATCAGTTGATATCTCGGTGCATTTTTAAGCTAGCGCAAATCTGATAACACAGATCGACGCAGCTTAAAAATCCGCATCGAATGCACTATACTACATTGAGAAACGCTTAATACAAAAATTAGTTATGATCGTTTGAAAAATGATGCATTAGTGTATGTTGAGTTTCCATGTACACTCAACATTGCTTCCAAAAACATTTTGACAAAAATTTTTTCGAAAAATTTCAAGATAAATTAGCAAAAAGTAGATGTTTTTAGATTCCTTTTTTCAAGGCAAAGACGATGGACAATGTTATTCAACGAAAAAATTAGTTTTTCAGGGTGAAAATCGAGGATATAAGTGTGAACTTATATCAGTTGATATCTCGGTGCATTTTTAAGCTAGCGCAAATCTGATAACACAGATCGACGCAGCTTAAAAATCCGCATCGAATGCACTATACTACATTGAGAAACGCTTGATACAGAAATTAGTTATGATCGTTTGAAAAATGATCCATTAGTGTATGTTGAGTTTCCATGTACACTCAACATTGCTTCCAAAAACATTTTGACAAAAATTTTTTCGAAAAATTTCAAAATAATTTAGCAAAAAGTAGATGTTTTTAGTTTGCATTTTTCAAGGCAAAGACGATGGACAATGTTATTCAACGAAAAAATTAATTCTTGAGGGTGAAAATCGAGGATATAAGTGTGAACTTATATCAGTTGATATCTCGGTGCATTTTTAAGCTAGCGCAAATCTGATAACACAGATCGACGCAGCTTAAAAATCCGCATCGAATGCACTATACTACATTGAGAAACGCTTAATACAAAAATTAGTTATGATCGTTTGAAAAATGATGCATTAGTGTATGTTGAGTTTCCATGTACACTCAACATTGCTTCCAAAAACATTTTGACAAAAATTTTTTCGAAAAATTTCAAAATAATTTAGCAAAAAGTAGATGTTTTTAGATTCCTTTTTTCAAGGCAAAGACGATGGACAATGTTATTCAACGAAAAAATAATTCTTCAGGGTGAAAATCGAGGATATAAGTGTGAACTTATATCAGTTGATATCTCGGTGCATTTTTAAGCTAGCGCAAATCTGATAACACAGATCGACGCAGCTTAAAAATCCGCATCGAATGCTCTATACTACATTGAGAAACGCTTAATACAAAAATTAGTTACGATCGTTTGAAAAATGATGCATTAGTGTATGTTGAGTTTCCATGTACACTCAACATTGCTTCCAAAAACATTTTGACAAAAATTTTTTCGAAAAATTTCAAAATAAATTAGCAAAAAGTAGATGTTTTTAGATTCCATTTTTCAAGGCAAAGACGATGGACAATGTTATTCAACGAAAAAATTAATTCTTCAGGGTGAAAATCGAGGATATAAGTGTGAACTTATATCAGTTGATATCTCGGTGCATTTTTAAGCTAGCGCAAATCTGATAACACAGATCGACGCAGCTTAAAAATCCGCATCGAATGCACTATACTACATTGAGAAACGCTCAATACAAAAATTAGTTATGATCGTTTGAAAAATGATCCATTAGTGTATGTTGAGTTTCCATGTACACTCAACATTGCTTCCAAAAACATTTTGACAAAAATTTTTTCGAAAAATTTCAAAATAATTTAGCAAAAAGTAAATGTTTTTAGTTTGCTTTTTTCAAGGCAAAGACGATGGACAATGTTATTCAACGAAAAAATTAATTCTTGAGGGTGAAAATCGAGGATATAAGTGTGAACTTATATCAGTTGATATCTCGGTGCATTTTTAAGCTAGCGCAAATCTGATAACACAGATCGACGCAGCTTAAAAATCCGCATCGAATGCACTATACTACATTGAGAAACGCTTAATACAAAAATTAGTTATGATCGTTTGAAAAATGATGCATTAGTGTATGTTGAGTTTCCATGTACACTCAACATTGCTTCCAAAAACATTTTGACAAAAATTTTTTCGAAAAATTTCAAAATAATTTAGCAAAAAGTAGATGTTTTTAGATTCCTTTTTTCAAGGCAAAGACGATGGACAATGTTATTCAACGAAAAAATAATTCTTCAGGGTGAAAATCGAGGATATAAGTGTGAACTTATATCAGTTGATATCTCGGTGCATTTTTAAGCTAGCGCAAATCTGATAACACAGATCGACGCAGCTTAAAAATCCGCATCGAATGCACTATACTACATTGAGAAACGCTTAATACAAAATTTAGTTATAATCGTTTGAAAAATGATGCATTAGTGTATGTTGAGTTTCCATGTACACTCAACATTGCTTCCAAAAACATTGTGACAAAAATTTTTTCGAAAAATTTCAAAATAAATTAGCAAAAAGTAGATGTTTTTAGAATCCATTTTTCAAGGCAAAGACGATGGACAATGTTATTCAACGAAAAAATTAATTCTTCAGGGTGAAAATCGAGGATATAAGTGTGAACTTATATCAGTTGATATCTCGGTGCATTTTTAAGCTAGCGCAAATCTGATAACACAGATCGACGCAGCTTAAAAATCCGCATCGAATGCACTATACTACATTGAGAAACGCTTAATACAAAAATTAGTTATGATCGTTTGAAAAATGATGCATTAGTGTATGTTGAGTTTCCATGTACACTCAACATTGCTTCCAAAAACATTTTGACAAAAATTTTTTCGAAAAATTTCAAGATAAATTAGCAAAAAGTAGATGTTTTTAGATTCCTTTTTTCAAGGCAAAGACGATGGACAATGTTATTCAACGAAAAAATTAATTTTTCAGGGTGAAAATCGAGGATATAAGTGTGAACTTATATCAGTTGATATCTCGGTGCATTTTTAAGCTAGCGCAAATCTGATAACACAGATCGACGCAGCTTAAAAATCCGCATCGAATGCACTATACTACATTGAGAAACGCTTGATACAGAAATTAGTTATGATCGTTTGAAAAATGATCCATTAGTGTATGTTGAGTTTCCATGTACACTCAACATTGCTTCCAAAAACATTTTCACAAAAATTTTTTCGAAAAATTTCAAAATAATTTAGCAAAAAGTAGATGTTTTTAGATTCCATTTTTCAAGGCAAAGACGATGGACAATGTTATTCAACGAAAAAATTAATTCTTCAGGGTGAAAATCGAGGATATAAGTGTGAACTTGTATAAGTTGATATCTCGGTGCATTTTTAAGCTAGCGCAAATCTGATAACACAGATCGACGCAGCTTAAAAATCCGCATCGAATGCACTATACTACATTGAGAAACGCTTAATACAAAAATTAGTTATGATCGTTTGAAAAATGATGCATTAGTGTATGTTGAGTTTCCATGTACACTCAACATTGCTTCCAAAAACATTTTGACAAAAATTTTTTCGAAAAATTTCAGAATAATTTAGCAAAAAGTAGATGTTTTTAGATTCCATTTTTCAAGGCAAAGACGATGGACAATGTTATTCAACGAAAAAATTAATTCTTCAGGGTGAAAATCGAGGATATAAGTGTGACCTTGTATAAGTTGATATCTCGGTGCATTTTTAAGCTAGCGCAAATCTGATAACAGAGATCGACGCAGCTTAAAAATCCGCATCGAATGCACTATACTACATTGAGAAACGCTTAATACAAAAATTAGTTATGATCGTTTGAAATATGATGCATTAGTGTATGTTGAGTTTCCATGTACACTCAACATTGCTTCCAAAAACATTTTCACAAAAATTTTTTCGAAAAATTTCAAAATAATTTAGCAAAAAGTAGATGTTTTTAGATTCCATTTTTCAAGGCAAAGACGATGGACAATGTTATTCAACGAAAAAATTAATTCTTCAGGGTGAAAATCGAGGATATAAGTGTGAACTTGTATAAGTTGATATCTCGGTGCATTTTTAAGCTAGCGCAAATCTGATAACACAGATCGACGCAGCTTAAAAATCCGCATCGAATGCACTATACTACATTGAGAAACGCTTAATACAAAAATTAGTTATGATCGTTTGAAAAATGATGCATTAGTGTATGTTGAGTTTCCATGTACACTCAACATTGCTTCCAAAAACATTTTGACAAAAATTTTTTCGAAAAATTTCAGAATAATTTAGCAAAAAGTAGATGTTTTTAGATTCCATTTTTCAAGGCAAAGACGATGGACAATGTTATTCAACGAAAAAATTAATTCTTCAGGGTGAAAATCGAGGATATAAGTGTGAACTTATATCAGTTGATATCTCGGTGCATTTTTAAGCTAGCGCAAATCTGATAACACAGATCGACGCAGCTTAAAAATCCGCATCGAATGCACTATACTACATTGAGAAACGCTTAATACAAAAATTAGTTATGATCGTTTGAAAAATGATGCATTAGTGTATGTTGAGTTTCCATGTACACTCAACATTGCTTCCAAAAACATTTTGACAAAAATTTTTTCGAAAAATTTCAGAATAATTTAGCAAAAAGTAGATGTTTTCAGATTTCTTTTTTCAAGGCAAAGACGATGGACAATGTTATTCAACGAAAAAATTAATTCTTCAGGGTGAAAATCGAGGATATAAGTGTGAACTTATATCAGTTGATATCTCGGTGCATTTTTAAGCTAGCGCAAATCTGATAACACAGATCGACGCAGCTTAAAAATCCGCATCGAATGCTCTATACTACATTGAGAAACGCTTAATACAAAAATTAGTTATGATCGTTTGAAAAATGATGCATTAGTGTATGTTGAGTTTCCATGTACACTCAACATTGCTTCCAAAAACATTTTGACAAAAATTTTTTCGAAAAATTTCAAAATAAATTAGCAAAAAGTAGATGTTTTTAGATTCCATTTTTCAAGGCAAAGACGATGGACAATGTTATTCAACGAAAAAATTAATTCTTCAGGGTGAAAATCGAGGATATAAGTGTGAACTTATATCAGTTGATATCTCGGTGCATTTTTAAGCTAGCGCAAATCTGATAACACAGATCGAAGCAGCTTAAAAATCCGCATCGAATGCACTATACTACATTGAGAAACGCTTAATACAAAAATTAGTTATGATCGTTTGAAAAATGATGCATTAGTGTATGTTGAGTTTCCATGTACACTCAACATTGCTTCCAAAAACATTTTGACAAAAATTTTTTCGAGAAATTTCAAAATAATTTAGCAAAAAGTAGATGTTTTTAGATTGCTTTTTTCAAGGCAAAGACGATGGACAATGTTATTCAACGAAAAAATTAATTCTTCAGGGTGAAAATCGAGGATATAAGTGTGAACTTATATCAGTTGATATCTCGGTGCATTTTTAAGCTAGCGCAAATCTGATAACACAGATCGACGCAGCTCAAAAATCCGCATCGAATGCACTATACTACATTGAGAAACGCTTAATACAAAAATTAGTTATGATCGTTTGAAAAATGATGCATTAGTGTATGTTGAGTTTCCATGTACACTCAACATTGCTTCCAAAAACATTTTGACAAAAATTTTTTCGAAAAATTTCAAAATAATTTAGCAAAAAGTAGATGTTTTTAGATTGCTTTTTTCAAGGCAAAGACGATGGACAATGTTATTCAACGAAAAAATTAATTCTTCAGGGTGAAAATCGAGGATATAAGTGTGAACTTATATCAGTTGATATCTCGGTGCATTTTTAAGCTAGCGCAAATCTGATAACACAGATCGACGCAGCTTAAAAATCCGCATCGAATGCACTATACTACATTGAGAAACGCTTAATACAAAAATTAGTTATGATCGTTTGAAAAATGATGCATTAGTGTATGTTGAGTTTCCATGTACACTCAACATTGCTTCCAAAAACATTTTGACAAAAATTTTTTCGAGAAATTTCAAAATAATTTAGCAAAAAGTAGATGTTTTTAGATTGCTTTTTTCAAGGCAAAGACGATGGACAATGTTATTCAACGAAAAAATTAATTCTTCAGGGTGAAAATCGAGGATATAAGTGTGAACTTATATCAGTTGATATCTCGGTGCATTTTTAAGCTAGCGCAAATCTGATAACACAGATCGACGCAGCTCAAAAATCCGCATCGAATGCACTATACTACATTGAGAAACGCTTAATACAAAAATTAGTTATGATCGTTTGAAAAATGATGCATTAGTGTATGTTGAGTTTCCATGTACACTCAACATTGCTTCCAAAAACATTTTGACAAAAATTTTTTCGAAAAATTTCAAAATAATTTAGCAAAAAGTAGATGTTTTTAGATTGCTTTTTTCAAGGCAAAGACGATGGACAATGTTATTCAACGAAAAAATTAATTCTTCAGGGTGAAAATCGAGGATATAAGTGTGAACTTATATCAGTTGATATCTCGGTGCATTTTTAAGCTAGCGCAAATCTGATAACACAGATCGACGCAGCTTAAAAATCCGCAACGAATGCACTATACTACATTGAGAAACGCTTAATACAAAAATTAGTTATGATCGTTTGAAAAATGATGCATTAGTGTATGTTGAGTTTCCATGTACACTCAACATTGCTTCCAAAAACATTTTGACAAAAATTTTTTCGAGAAATTTCAAAATAATTTAGCAAAAAGTAGATGTTTTTCGATTGCTTTTTTCAAGGCAAAGACGATGGACAATGTTATTCAACGAAAAAAGTAATTCTTGAGGGTGAAAATCGAGGATATAAGTGTGAACTTATATCAGTTGATATCTCGGTGCATTTTTAAGCTAGCGCAAATCTGATAACACAGATCGACGCAGCTCAAAAATCCGCATCGAATGCACTATACTACATTGAGAAACGCTTAATACAAAAATTAGTTATGATCGTTTGAAAAATGATGCATTAGTGTATGTTGAGTTTCCATGTACACTCAACATTGCTTCCAAAAACATTTTGACAAAAATTTTTTCGAAAAATTTCAAAATAATTTAGCAAAAAGTAGATGTTTTTAGATTGCTTTTTTCAAGGCAAAGACGATGGACAATGTTATTCAACGAAAAAATTAATTCTTCAGGGTGAAAATCGAGGATATAAGTGTGAACTTATATCAGTTGATATCTCGGTGCATTTTTAAGCTAGCGCAAATCTGATAACACAGATCGACGCAGCTCAAAAATCCGCATCGAATGCACTATACTACATTGAGAAACGCTTAATACAAAAATTAGTTATGATCGTTTGAAAAATGATGCATTAGTGTATGTTGAGTTTCCATGTACACTCAACATTGCTTCCAAAAACATTTTGACAAAAATTTTTTCGAAAAATTTCAAAATAATTTAGCAAAAAGTAGATGTTTTTAGATTGCTTTTTTCAAGGCAAAGACGATGGACAATGTTATTCAACGAAAAAATTAATTCTTCAGGGTGAAAATCGAGGATATAAGTGTGAACTTATATCAGTTGATATCTCGGTGCATTTTTAAGCTAGCGCAAATCTGATAACACAGATCGACGCAGCTTAAAAATCCGCAACGAATGCACTATACTACATTGAGAAACGCTTAATACAAAAATTAGTTATGATCGTTTGAAAAATGATGCATTAGTGTATGTTGAGTTTCCATGTACACTCAACATTGCTTCCAAAAACATTTTGACAAAAATTTTTTCGAGAAATTTCAAAATAATTTAGCAAAAAGTAGATGTTTTTCGATTGCTTTTTTCAAGGCAAAGACGATGGACAATGTTATTCAACGAAAAAAGTAATTCTTGAGGGTGAAAATCGAGGATATAAGTGTGAACTTATATCAGTTGATATCTCGGTGCATTTTTAAGCTAGCGCAAATCTGATAACACAGATCGACGCAGCTCAAAAATCCGCATCGAATGCACTATACTACATTGAGAAACGCTTAATACAAAAATTAGTTATGATCGTTTGAAAAATGATGCATTAGTGTATGTTGAGTTTCCATGTACACTCAACATTGCTTCCAAAAACATTTTGACAAAAATTTTTTCGAAAAATTTCAAAATAATTTAGCAAAAAGTAGATGTTTTTAGATTGCTTTTTTCAAGGCAAAGACGATGGACAATGTTATTCAACGAAAAAATTAATTCTTCAGGGTGAAAATCGAGGATATAAGTGTGAACTTATATCAGTTGATATCTCGGTGCATTTTTAAGCTAGCGCAAATCTGATAACACAGATCGACGCAGCTCAAAAATCCGCATCGAATGCACTATACTACATTGAGAAACGCTTAATACAAAAATTAGTTATGATCGTTTGAAAAATGATGCATTAGTGTATGTTGAGTTTCCATGTACACTCAACATTGCTTCCAAAAACATTTTGACAAAAATTTTTTCGAAAAATTTCAAAATAATTTAGCAAAAAGTAGATGTTTTTAGATTGCTTTTTTCAAGGCAAAGACGATGGACAATGTTATTCAACGAAAAAATTAATTCTTCAGGGTGAAAATCGAGGATATAAGTGTGAACTTATATCAGTTGATATCTCGGTGCATTTTTAAGCTAGCGCAAATCTGATAACACAGATCGACGCAGCTTAAAAATCCGCAACGAATGCACTATACTACATTGAGAAACGCTTAATACAAAAATTAGTTATGATCGTTTGAAAAATGATGCATTAGTGTATGTTGAGTTTCCATGTACACTCAACATTGCTTCCAAAAACATTTTGACAAAAATTTTTTCGAGAAATTTCAAAATAATTTAGCAAAAAGTAGATGTTTTTCGATTGCTTTTTTCAAGGCAAAGACGATGGACAATGTTATTCAACGAAAAAAGTAATTCTTGAGGGTGAAAATCGAGGATATAAGTGTGAACTTATATCAGTTGATATCTCGGTGCATTTTTAAGCTAGCGCAAATCTGATAACACAGATCGACGCAGCTTAAAAATCCGCATCGAATGCACTATACTACATTGAGAAACGCTTAATACAAAAATTAGTTATGATCGTTTGAAAAATGATGCATTAGTGTATGTTGAGTTTCCATATACACTCAACATTGCTTCCAAAAACATTTTGACAAAAATTTTTTCGAAAAATTTCAAAATAATTTAGCAAAAAGTAGATGTTTTTAGATTCCTTTTTTCAAGGCAAAGACGATGGACAATGTTATTCAACGAAAAAATTAATTCTTCAGGGTGAAAATCGAGGATATAAGTGTGAACTTATATCAGTTGATATCTCGGTGCATTTTTAAGCTAGCGCAAATCTGATAACACAGATCGACGCAGCTTAAAAATCCGCATCGAATGCACTATACTACATTGAGAAACGCTTGATACAGAAATTAGTTATGATTGTTCGAAAAATGATGCATTAGTGTATGTTGAGTTTCCATGTACACTCAACATTGCTTCCAAAAACATTTTGACAAAAATTTTTTCGAAAAATTTCAAAATAATTTAGCAAAAAGTAGATGTTTTCGGATTTCTTTTTTCAAGGCAAAGACGATGGACAATGTTATTCAACGAAAAAATTAATTCTTCAGGGTGAAAATCGAGGATATAAGTGTGAACTTATATCAGTTGATATCTCGGTGCATTTTTAAGCTAGCGCAAATCTGATAACACAGATCGACGCAGCTTAAAAATCCGCATCGAATGCACTATACTACATTGAGAAACGCTTAATACAAAAATTAGTTATGATCGTTTGAAAAATGATGCATTAGTGTATGTTGAGTTTCCATGTACACTCAACATTGCTTCCAAAAACATTTTGACAAAAATTTTTTCGAAAAATTTCAAAATAATTTAGCAAAAAGTAGATGTTTTTAGATTGCTTTTTTCAAGGCAAAGACGATGGACAATGTTATTCAACGAAAAAATTAATTCTTCAGGGTGAAAATCGAGGATATAAGTGTGAACTTATATCAGTTGATATCTCGGTGCATTTTTAAGCTAGCGCAAATCTGATAACACAGATCGACGCAGCTTAAAAATCCGCATCGAATGCACTATACTACATTGAGAAACGCTTAATACAAAAATTAGTTATGATCGTTTGAAAAATGATGCATTAGTGTATGTTGAGTTTCCATGTACACTCAACATTGCTTCCAAAAACATTTTGACAAAAATTTTTTCGAAAAATTTCAAAATAATTTAGCAAAAAGTAGATGTTTTTAGATTGCTTTTTTCAAGGCAAAGACGATGGACAATGTTATTCAACGAAAAAAGTAATTCTTGAGGGTGAAAATCGAGGATATAAGTGTGAACTTATATCAGTTGATATCTCGGTGCATTTTTGAGCTAGCGCAAATCTGATAACACAGATCGACGCAGCTTAAAAATCCGCATCGAATGCACTATACTACATTGAGAAACGCTCAACACAAAAATTAGTTATGATCGTTTGAAAAATGATGCATTAGTGTATGTTGAGTTTCCATATACACTCAACATTGCTTCCAAAAACATTTTGACAAAAATTTTTTCGAAAAATTTCAAAATAATTTAGCAAAAAGTAGATGTTTTTAGATTCCTTTTTTCAAGGCAAAGACGATGGACAATGTTATTCAACGAAAAAATTAATTCTTCAGGGTGAAAATCGAGGATATAAGTGTGAACTTATATCAGTTGATATCTCGGTGCATTTTTAAGCTAGCGCAAATCTGATAACACAGATCGACGCAGCTTAAAAATCCGCATCGAATGCACTATACTACATTGAGAAACGCTTAATACAAAAATTAGTTATGATCGTTTGAAAAATGATGCATTAGTGTATGTTGAGTTTCCATGTACACTCAACATTGCTTCCAAAAACATTTTGACAAAAATTTTTTCGAAAAATTTCAAAATAATTTAGCAAAAAGTAGATGTTTTTAGAATCCATTTTTCAAGGCAAAGACGATGGACAATGTTATTCAACGAAAAAATTAATTCTTCAGGGTGAAAATCGAGGATATAAGTGTGAACTTATATCAGTTGATATCTCGGTGCATTTTTAAGCTAGCGCAAATCTGATAACACAGATCGACGCAGCTTAAAAATCCGCATCGAATGCACTATACTACATTGAGAAACGCTTAATACAAAAATTAGTTATGATCGTTTGAAAAATGATGCATTAGTGTATGTTGAGTTTCCATGTACACTCAACATTGCTTCCAAAAACATTTTGACAAAAATTTTTTCGAAAAATTTCAAAATAAATTAGCAAAAAGTAGATGTTTTTAGAATCCATTTTTCAAGGCAAAGACGATGGACAATGTTATTCAACGAAAAAATTAATTCTTCAGGGTGAAAATCGAGGATATAAGTGTGAACTTATATCAGTTGATATCTCGGTGCATTTTTAAGCTAGCGCAAATCTGATAACACAGATCGACGCAGCTTAAAAATCCGCATCGAATGCACTATACTACATCTGATAACACAGATCGACGCAGCTTAAAAATCCGCATCGAATGATATATACTACATTGAGAAACGCTCAACACAAAAATTAGTTATGATCGTTTGAAAAATGATCCATTAGTGTATGTTGAGTTTCCATGTACACTCAACATTGCTTCCAAAAACATTTTGACAAAAATTTTTTCGAAAAATTTCAAAATAATTTAGCAAAAAGTAGATGTTTTTAGATTGCTTTTTTCAAGGCAAAGACGATGGACAATGTTATTCAACGAAAAAATTAATTCTTCAGGGTGAAAATCGAGGATATAAGTGTGAACTTATATCAGTTGATATCTCGGTGCATTTTTAAGCTAGCGCAAATCTGATAACACAGATCGACGCAGCTTAAAAATCCGCATCGAATGCACTATACTACATTGAGAAACGCTTAATACAAAAATTAGTTATGATCGTTTGAAAAATGATGCATTAGTGTATGTTGAGTTTCCATATACACTCAACATTGCTTCCAAAAACATTTTGACAAAAATTTTTTCGAAAAATTTCAAAATAATTTAGCAAAAAGTAGATGTTTTTAGATTCCTTTTTTCAAGGCAAAGACGATGGACAATGTTATTCAACGAAAAAAATAATTCTTCAGGGTGAAAATCGAGGATATAAGTGTGAACTTATATCAGTTGATATCTCGGTGCATTTTTAAGCTAGCGCAAATCTGATAACACAGATCGACGCAGCTTAAAACTCCGCATCGAATGCACTATACTACATTGAGAAACGCTTAATACAAAAATTAGTTATGATCGTTTGAAAAATGATGCATTAGTGTATGTTGAGTTTCCATGTACACTCAACATTGCTTCCAAAAACATTTTGACAAAAATTTTTTCGAAAAATTTCAAAATAATTTAGCAAAAAGTAGATGTTTTAAGATTGCTTCTTTCAAGGCAAAGACGATGGACAATGTTATTCAACGAAAAAAGTAATTCTTGAGGGTGAAAATCGAGGATATAAGTGTGAACTTATATCAGTTGATATCTCGGTGCATTTTTAAGCTAGCGCAAATCTGATAACACAGATCGACGCAGCTTAAAAATCCGCATCGAATGCACTATACTACATTGAGAAACGCTTAATACAAAAATTAGTTATGATCGTTTGAAAAATGATGCATTAGTGTATGTTGAGTTTCCATATACACTCAACATTGCTTCCAAAAACATTTTGACAAAAATTTTTTCGAAAAATTTCAAAATAATTTAGCAAAAAGTAGATGTTTTTAGATTCCTTTTTTCAAGGCAAAGACGATGGACAATGTTATTCAACGAAAAAATTAATTCTTCAGGGTGAAAATCGAGGATATAAGTGTGAACTTATATCAGTTGATATCTCGGTGCATTTTTAAGCTAGCGCAAATCTGATAACACAGATCGACGCAGCTTAAAAATCCGCATCGAATGCACTATACTACATTGAGAAACGCTTAATACAAAAATTAGTTATGATCGTTTGAAAAATGATGCATTAGTGTATGTTGAGTTTCCATGTACACTCAACATTGCTTCCAAAAACATTTTGACAAAAATTTTTTCGAAAAATTTCAAAATAATTTAGCAAAAAGTAGATGTTTTAAGATTGCTTTTTTCAAGGCAAAGACGATGGACAATGTTATTCAACGAAAAAAGTAATTCTTGAGGGTGAAAATCGAGGATATAAGTGTGAACTTATATCAGTTGATATCTCGGTGCATTTTTAAGCTAGCGCAAATCTGATAACACAGATCGACGCAGCTTAAAAATCCGCATCGAATGCACTATACTACATTGAGAAACGCTTAATACAAAAATTAGTTATGATCGTTTGAAAAATGATGCATTAGTGTATGTTGAGTTTCCATATACACTCAACATTGCTTCCAAAAACATTTTGACAAAAATTTTTTCGAAAAATTTCAAAATAATTTAGCAAAAAGTAGATGTTTTTAGATTCCTTTTTTCAAGGCAAAGACGATGGACAATGTTATTCAACGAAAAAATTAATTCTTCAGGGTGAAAATCGAGGATATAAGTGTGAACTTATATCAGTTGATATCTCGGTGCATTTTTAAGCTAGCGCAAATCTGATAACACAGATCGACGCAGCTTAAAAATCCGCATCGAATGCACTATACTACATTGAGAAACGCTTAATACAAAAATTAGTTATGATCGTTTGAAAAATGATGCATTAGTGTATGTTGAGTTTCCATGTACACTCAACATTGCTTCCAAAAACATTTTGACAAAAATTTTTTCGAAAAATTTCAAGATAAATCAGCAAAAAATAGGTGTTTTTAGATTCCTTTTTTCAAGGCAAAGACGATGGACAATGTTATTCAACGAAAAAATTAATTTTTCAGGGTGAAAATCGAGGATATAAGTGTGAACTTATATCAGTTGATATCTCGGTGCATTTTTAAGCTAGCGCAAATCTGATAACACAGATCGACGCAGCTTAAAAATCCGCATCGAATGCACTATACTACATTGAGAAACGCTTAATACAAAAATTAGTTATGATCGTTTGAAAAATGATGCATTAGTGTATGTTGAGTTTCCATGTACACTCAACATTGCTTCCAAAAACATTTTGACAAAAATTTTTTCGAAAAATTTCAAGATAAATTAGCAAAAAGTAGATGTTTTTAGATTCCTTTTTTCAAGGCAAAGACGATGGACAATGTTATTCAACGAAAAAATTAATTCTTCAGGGTGAAAATCGAGGATATAAGTGTGAACTTATATCAGTTGATATCTCGGTGCATTTTTCAGCTAGCGCAAATCTGATAACACAGATCGACGCAGCTTAAAAATCCGCATCGAATGCACTATACTACATTGAGAAACGCTCAATACAAAAATTAGTTATGATCGTTTGAAAAATGATGCATTAGTGTATGTTGAGTTTCCATGTACACTCAACATTGCTTCCAAAAACATTTTGACAAAAATTTTTTCGAAAAATTTCAAAATAATTTAGCAAAAAGTAGATGTTTTTAGATTCCTTTTTTCAAGGCAAAGACGATGGACAATGTTATTCAACGAAAAAATTAATTCTTCAGGGTGAAAATCGAGGATATAAGTGTGAACTTATATCAGTTGATATCTCGGTGCATTTTTAAGCTAGCGCAAATCTGATAACACAGATCGACGCAGCTTAAAAATCCGCATCGAATGCACTATACTACATTGAGAAACGCTTAATACAAAAATTAGTTATGATCGTTTGAAAAATGATGCATTAGTGTATGTTGAGTTTCCATGTACACTCAACATTGCTTCCAAAAACATTTTGACAAAAATTTTTTCGAAAAATTTCAAGATAAATTAGCAAAAAGTAGATGTTTTTAGATTCCTTTTTTCAAGGCAAAGACGATGGACAATGTTATTCAACGAAAAAATTAATTTTTCAGGGTGAAAATGGAGGATATACGTGTGAACTTATATCAGTTGATATCTCGGTGCATTTTTAAGCTAGCGCAAATCTGATAACACAGATCGACGCAGCTTAAAAATCCGCATCGAATGCACTATACTACATTGAGAAACGCTTAATACAAAAATTAGTTATGATCGTTTGAAAAATGATGCATTAGTGTATGTTGAGTTTCCATGTACACTCAACATTGCTTCCAAAAACATTTTGACAAAAATTTTTTCGAAAAATTTCAAGATAAATCAGCAAAAAATAGGTGTTTTTAGATTCCTTTTTTCAAGGCAAAGACGATGGACAATGTTATTCAACGAAAAAATTAATTTTTCAGGGTGAAAATCGAGGATATAAGTGTGAACTTATATCAGTTGATATCTCGGTGCATTTTTAAGCTAGCGCAAATCTGATAACACAGATCGACGCAGCTTAAAAATCCGCATCGAATGCACTATACTACATTGAGAAACGCTTAATACAAAAATTAGTTATGATCGTTTGAAAAATGATGCATTAGTGTATGTTGAGTTTCCATGTACACTCAACATTGCTTCCAAAAACATTTTGACAAAAATTTTTTCGAAAAATTTCAAGATAAATCAGCAAAAAATAGGTGTTTTTAGATTCCTTTTTTCAAGGCAAAGACGATGGACAATGTTATTCAACGAAAAAATTAATTTTTCAGGGTGAAAATCGAGGATATAAGTGTGAACTTATATCAGTTGATATCTCGGTGCATTTTTAAGCTAGCGCAAATCTGATAACACAGATCGACGCAGCTTAAAAATCCGCATCGAATGCACTATACTACATTGAGAAAAGCTTAATACAAAAATTAGTTATGATCGTTTGAAAAATGATGCATTAGTGTATGTTGAGTTTCCATGTACACTCAACATTGCTTCCAAAAACATTTTGACAAAAATTTTTTCGAAAAATTTCAAGATAAATTAGCAAAAAGTAGATGTTTTTAGATTCCTTTTTTCAAGGCAAAGACGATGGACAATGTTATTCAACGAAAAAATTAATTCTTCAGGGTGAAAATCGAGGATATAAGTGTGAACTTATATCAGTTGATATCTCGGTGCATTTTTAAGCTAGCGCAAATCTGATAACACAGATCGACGCAGCTTAAAAATCCGCATCGAATGCACTATACTACATTGAGAAACGCTTAATACAAAAATTAGTTATGATCGTTTGAAAAATGATCCATTAGTGTATGTTGAGTTTCCATGTACACTCAACATTGCTTCCAAAAACATTTTGACAAAAATTTTTTCGAAAAATTTCAAGATAAATTAGCAAAAAGTAGATGTTTTTAGATTCCTTTTTTCAAGGCAAAGACGATGGACAATGTTATTCAACGAAAAAATTAATTTTTCAGGGTGAAAATCGAGGATATACGTGTGAACTTATATCAGTTGATATCTCGGTGCATTTTTAAGCTAGCGCAAATCTGATAACACAGATCGACGCAGCTTAAAAATCCGCATCGAATGCACTATACTACATTGAGAAACGCTTAATACAAAAATTAGTTATGATCGTTTGAAAAATGATGCATTAGTGTATGTTGAGTTTCCATGTACACTCAACATTGCTTCCAAAAACATTTTGACAAAAATTTTTTCGAAAAATTTCAAGATAAATCAGCAAAAAATAGGTGTTTTTAGATTCCTTTTTTCAAGGCAAAGACGATGGACAATGTTATTCAACGAAAAAATTAATTTTTCAGGGTGAAAATCGAGGATATAAGTGTGAACTTATATCAGTTGATATCTCGGTGCATTTTTAAGCTAGCGCAAATCTGATAACACAGATCGACGCAGCTTAAAAATCCGCATCGAATGCACTATACTACATTGAGAAACGCTTAATACAAAAATTAGTTATGATCGTTTGAAAAATGATGCATTAGTGTATGTTGAGTTTCCATGTACACTCAACATTGCTTCCAAAAACATTTTGACAAAAATTTTTTCGAAAAATTTCAAGATAAATTAGCAAAAAGTAGATGTTTTTAGATTCCTTTTTTCAAGGCAAAGACGATGGACAATGTTATTCAACGAAAAAATTAATTCTTCAGGGTGAAAATCGAGGATATAAGTGTGAACTTATATCAGTTGATATCTCGGTGCATTTTTAAGCTAGCGCAAATCTGATAACACAGATCGACGCAGCTTCAAAATCCGCATCGAATGCACTATACTACATTGAGAAACGCTCAATACAAAAATTAGTTATGATCGTTTGAAAAATGATCCATTAGTGTATGTTGAGTTTCCATGTACACTCAACATTGCTTCCAAAAACATTTTGACAAAAATTTTTTCGAAAAATTTCAAAATAATTTAGAAAAAAGTAGATGTTTTTAGATTGCTTTTTTCAAGGCAAAGACGATGGACAATGTTATTCAACGAAAAAATTAATTCTTGAGGGTGAAAATCGAGGATATAAGTGTGAACTTATATCAGTTGATATCTCGGTGCATTTTTAAGCTAGCGCAAATCTGATAACTCAGATCGACGCAACTTAAAAATCCGCATCGAATGCACTATACTACATTGAGAAACGCTTAATACAAAAATTAGTTATGATCGTTTGAAAAATGATGCATTAGTGTATGTTGAGTTTCCATGTACACTCAACATTGCTTCCAAAAACATTTTGACAAAAATTTTTTCGAAAAATTTCAAAATAAATTAGCAAAAAGTAGATGTTTTTAGAATCCATTTTTCAAGGCAAAGACGATGGACAATGTTATTCAACGAAAAAATTAATTCTTCAGGGTGAAAATCGAGGATATAAGTGTGAACTTATATCAGTTGATATCTCGGTGCATTTTTAAGCTAGCGCAAATCTGATAACACAGATCGACGCAGCTTAAAAATCCGCATCGAATGCACTATACTACATTGAGAAACGCTTAATACAAAAATTAGTTATGATCGTTTGAAAAATGATGCATTAGTGTATGTTGAGTTTCCATGTACACTCAACATTGCTTCCAAAAACATTTTGACAAAAATTTTTTCGAAAAATTTCAAAATAATTTAGCAAAAAGTAGATGTTTTTAGATTGCTTTTTTCAAGGCAAAGACGATGGACAATGTTATTCAACGAAAAAAGTAATTCTTGAGGGTGAAAATCGAGGATATAAGTGTGAACTTATATCAGTTGATATCTCGGTGCATTTTTAAGCTAGCGCAAATCTGATAACACAGATCGACGCAACTTAAAAATCCGCATCGAATGCACTATACTACATTGAGAAACGCTTAATACAAAAATTAGTTATGATCGTTTGAAAAATGATGCATTAGTGTATGTTGAGTTTCCATGTACACTCAACATTGCTTCCAAAAACATTTTGACAAAAATTTTTTCGAAAAATTTCAAAATAAATTAGCAAAAAGTAGATGTTTTTAGATTCCATTTTTCAAGGCAAAGACGATGGACAATGTTATTCAACGAAAAAAGTAATTCTTGAGGGTGAAAATCGAGGATATAAGTGTGAACTTATATCAGTTGATATCTCGGTGCATTTTTAAGCTAGCGCAAATCTGATAACACAGATCGACGCAGCTTAAAAATCCGCATCGAATGCACTATACTACATTGAGAAACGCTTAATACAAAAATTAGTTATGATCGTTTGAAAAATGATGCATTAGTGTATGTTGAGTTTCCATATACACTCAACATTGCTTCCAAAAACATTTTGACAAAAATTTTTTCGAAAAATTTCAAAATAATTTAGCAAAAAGTAGATGTTTTTAGATTCCTTTTTTCAAGGCAAAGACGATGGACAATGTTATTCAACGAAAAAAATAATTCTTCAGGGTGAAAATCGAGGATATAAGTGTGAACTTATATCAGTTGATATCTCGGTGCATTTTTAAGCTAGCGCAAATCTGATAACACAGATCGACGCAGCTTAAAACTCCGCATCGAATGCACTATACTACATTGAGAAACGCTTAATACAAAAATTAGTTATGATCGTTTGAAAAATGATGCATTAGTGTATGTTGAGTTTCCATGTACACTCAACATTGCTTCCAAAAACATTTTGACAAAAATTTTTTCGAAAAATTTCAAAATAATTTAGCAAAAAGTAAATGTTTTTAGATTGCTTTTTTCAAGGCAAAGACGATGGACAATGTTATTCAACGAAAAAAGTAATTCTTGAGGGTGAAAATCGAGGATATAAGTGTGAACTTATATCAGTTGATATCTCGGTGCATTTTTAAGCTAGCGCAAATCTGATAACACAGATCGACGCAGCTTAAAAATCCGCATCGAATGCACTATACTACATTGAGAAACGCTTAATACAAAAATTAGTTATGATCGTTTGAAAAATGATGCATTAGTGTATGTTGAGTTTCCATATACACTCAACATTGCTTCCAAAAACATTTTGACAAAAATTTTTTCGAAAAATTTCAAAATAATTTAGCAAAAAGTAGATGTTTTTAGATTCCTTTTTTCAAGGCAAAGACGATGGACAATGTTATTCAACGAAAAAATTAATTCTTCAGGGTGAAAATCGAGGATATAAGTGTGAACTTATATCAGTTGATATCTCGGTGCATTTTTAAGCTAGCGCAAATCTGATAACACAGATCGACGCAGCTTAAAAATCCGCATCGAATGCACTATACTACATTGAGAAACGCTTAATACAAAAATTAGTTATGATCGTTTGAAAAATGATGCATTAGTGTATGTTGAGTTTCCATGTACACTCAACATTGCTTCCAAAAACATTTTGACAAAAATTTTTTCGAAAAATTTCAAAATAATTTAGCAAAAAGTAGATGTTTTTAGATTGCTTTTTTCAAGGCAAAGACGATGGACAATGTTATTCAACGAAAAAAGTAATTCTTGAGGGTGAAAATCGAGGATATAAGTGTGAACTTATATCAGTTGATATCTCGGTGCATTTTTAAGCTAGCGCAAATCTGATAACACAGATCGACGCAGCTTAAAAATCCGCATCGAATGCACTATACTACATTGAGAAACGCTTAATACAAAAATTAGTTATGATCGTTTGAAAAATGATGCATTAGTGTATGTTGAGTTTCCATATACACTCAACATTGCTTCCAAAAACATTTTGACAAAAATTTTTTCGAAAAATTTCAAAATAATTTAGCAAAAAGTAGATGTTTTTAGATTCCTTTTTTCAAGGCAAAGACGATGGACAATGTTATTCAACGAAAAAAATAATTCTTCAGGGTGAAAATCGAGGATATAAGTGTGAACTTATATCAGTTGATATCTCGGTGCATTTTTAAGCTAGCGCAAATCTGATAACACAGATCGACGCAGCTTAAAACTCCGCATCGAATGCACTATACTACATTGAGAAACGCTTAATACAAAAATTAGTTATGATCGTTTGAAAAATGATGCATTAGTGTATGTTGAGTTTCCATGTACACTCAACATTGCTTCCAAAAACATTTTGACAAAAATTTTTTCGAAAAATTTCAAAATAATTTAGCAAAAAGTAGATGTTTTTAGATTGCTTTTTTCAAGGCAAAGACGATGGACAATGTTATTCAACGAAAAAAGTAATTCTTGAGGGTGAAAATCGAGGATATAAGTGTGAACTTATATCAGTTGATATCTCGGTGCATTTTTAAGCTAGCGCAAATCTGATAACACAGATCGACGCAGCTTAAAAATCCGCATCGAATGCACTATACTACATTGAGAAACGCTTAATACAAAAATTAGTTATGATCGTTTGAAAAATGATGCATTAGTGTATGTTGAGTTTCCATATACACTCAACATTGCTTCCAAAAACATTTTGACAAAAATTTTTTCGAAAAATTTCAAAATAATTTAGCAAAAAGTAGATGTTTTTAGATTCCTTTTTTCAAGGCAAAGACGATGGACAATGTTATTCAACGAAAAAATTAATTCTTCAGGGTGAAAATCGAGGATATAAGTATGAACTTATATCAGTTGATATCTCGGTGCATTTTTAAGCTAGCGCAAATCTGATAACACAGATCGACGCAGCTTAAAAATCCGCATCGAATGCACTATACTACATTGAGAAACGCTTAATACAAAAATTAGTTATGATCGTTTGAAAAATGATGCATTAGTGTATGTTGAGTTTCCATATACACTCAACATTGCTTCCAAAAACATTTTGACAAAAATTTTTTCGAAAAATTTCAAGATAAATTAGCAAAAAGTAGATGTTTTTAGATTCCTTTTTTCAAGGCAAAGACGATGGACAATGTTATTCAACGAAAAAATTAATTTTTCAGGGTGAAAATCGAGGATATAAGTGTGAACTTATATCAGTTGATATCTCGGTGCATTTTTAAGCTAGCGCAAATCTGATAACACAGATCGACGCAGCTTAAAAATCCGCATCGAATGCACTATACTACATTGAGAAACGCTTAATACAAAAATTAGTTATGATCGTTTGAAAAATGATGCATTAGTGTATGTTGAGTTTCCATGTACACTCAACATTGCTTCCAAAAACATTTTGACAAAAATTTTTTCGAAAAATTTCAAGATAAATTAGCAAAAAGTAGATGTTTTTAGATTCCTTTTTTCAAGGCAAAGACGATGGACAATGTTAATCAACGAAAAAATTAATTCTTCAGGGTGAAAATCGAGGATATAAGTGTGAACTTATATCAGTTGATATCTCGGTGCATTTTTAAGCTAGCGCAAATCTGATAACACAGATCGACGCAGCTTAAAAATCCGCATCGAATGCACTATACTACATTGAGAAACGCTTAATACAAAAATTAGTTATGATCGTTTGAAAAATGATGCATTAGTGTATGTTGAGTTTCCATGTACACTCAACATTGCTTCCAAAAACATTTTGACAAAAATTTTTTCGAAAAATTTCAAAATAATTTAGCAAAAAGTAGATGTTTTTAGATTCCTTTTTTCAAGGCAAAGACGATGGACAATGTTATTCAACGAAAAAATTAATTCTTCAGGGTGAAAATCGAGGATATAAGTGTGAACTTATATCAGTTGATATCTCGGTGCATTTTTAAGCTAGCGCAAATCTGATAACACAGATCGACGCAGCTTAAAAATCCGCATCGAATGCACTATACTACATTGAGAAACGCTTAATACAAAAATTAGTTATGATCGTTTGAAAAATGATGCATTAGTGTATGTTGAGTTTCCATATACACTCAACATTGCTTCCAAAAACATTTTGACAAAAATTTTTTCGAAAAATTTCAAGATAAATTAGCAAAAAGTAGATGTTTTTAGATTCCTTTTTTCAAGGCAAAGACGATGGACAATGTTATTCAACGAAAAAATTAATTTTTCAGGGTGAAAATCGAGGATATAAGTGTGAACTTATATCAGTTGATATCTCGGTGCATTTTTAAGCTAGCGCAAATCTGATAACACAGATCGACGCAGCTTAAAAATCCGCATCGAATGCACTATACTACATTGAGAAACGCTTAATACAAAAATTAGTTATGATCGTTTGAAAAATGATGCATTAGTGTATGTTGAGTTTCCATGTACACTCAACATTGCTTCCAAAAACATTTTGACAAAAATTTTTTCGAAAAATTTCAAGATAAATTAGCAAAAAGTAGATGTTTTTAGATTCCTTTTTTCAAGGCAAAGACGATGGACAATGTTAATCAACGAAAAAATTAATTCTTCAGGGTGAAAATCGAGGATATAAGTGTGAACTTATATCAGTTGATATCTCGGTGCATTTTTAAGCTAGCGCAAATCTGATAACACAGATCGACGCAGCTTAAAAATCCGCAACGAATGCACTATACTACATTGAGAAACGCTTAATACAAAAATTAGTTATGATCGTTTGAAAAATGATGCATTAGTGTATGTTGAGTTTCCATGTACACTCAACATTGCTTCCAAAAACATTTTGACAAAAATTTTTTCGAGAAATTTCAAAATAATTTAGCAAAAAGTAGATGTTTTTCGATTGCTTTTTTCAAGGCAAAGACGATGGACAATGTTATTCAACGAAAAAATTAATTCTTGAGGGTGAAAATCGAGGATATAAGTGTGAACTTATATCAGTTGATATCTCGGTGCATTTTTAAGCTAGCGCAAATCTGATAACACAGATCGACGCAGCTTAAAACTCCGCATCGAATGCACTATACTACATTGAGAAACGCTTAATACAAAAATTAGTTATGATCGTTTGAAAAATGATGCATTAGTGTATGTTGAGTTTCCATGTACACTCAACATTGCTTCCAAAAACATTTTGACAAAAATTTTTTCGAAAAATTTCAAAATAATTTAGCAAAAAGTAGATGTTTTTAGATTCCTTTTTTCAAGGCAAAGACGATGGACAATGTTATTCAACGAAAAAATTAATTCTTCAGGGTGAAAATCGAGGATATAAGTGTGAACTTATATCAGTTGATATCTCGGTGCATTTTTAAGCTAGCGCAAATCTGATAACACAGATCGACGCAGCTTAAAAATCCGCATCGAATGCACTATACTACATTGAGAAACGCTTAATACAAAAATTAGTTATGATCGTTTGAAAAATGATGCATTAGTGTATGTTGAGTTTCCATGTACACTCAACATTGCTTCCAAAAACATTTTGACAAAAATTTTTTCGAAAAATTTCAAAATAATTTAGCAAAAAGTAGATGTTTTTAGATTGCTTTTTTCAAGGCAAAGACGATGGACAATGTTATTCAACGAAAAAAGTAATTCTTGAGGGTGAAAATCGAGGATATAAGTGTGAACTTATATCAGTTGATATCTCGGTGCATTTTTAAGCTAGCGCAAATCTGATAACACAGATCGACGCAGCTTAAAAATCCGCATCGAATGCACTATACTACATTGAGAAACGCTTAATACAAAAATTAGTTATGATCGTTTGAAAAATGATGCATTAGTGTATGTTGAGTTTCCATATACACTCAACATTGCTTCCAAAAACATTTTGACAAAAATTTTTTCGAAAAATTTCAAAATAATTTAGCAAAAAGTAGATGTTTTTAGATTCCTTTTTTCAAGGCAAAGACGATGGACAATGTTATTCAACGAAAAAATTAATTCTTCAGGGTGAAAATCGAGGATATAAGTGTGAACTTATATCAGTTGATATCTCGGTGCATTTTTAAGCTAGCGCAAATCTGATAACACAGATCGACGCAGCTTAAAAATCCGCATCGAATGCACTATACTACATTGAGAAACGCTTAATACAAAAATTAGTTATGATCGTTTGAAAAATGATGCATTAGTGTATGTTGAGTTTCCATATACACTCAACATTGCTTCCAAAAACATTTTGACAAAAATTTTTTCGAAAAATTTCAAGATAAATTAGCAAAAAGTAGATGTTTTTAGATTCCTTTTTTCAAGGCAAAGACGATGGACAATGTTATTCAACGAAAAAATTAATTTTTCAGGGTGAAAATCGAGGATATAAGTGTGAACTTATATCAGTTGATATCTCGGTGCATTTTTAAGCTAGCGCAAATCTGATAACACAGATCGACGCAGCTTAAAAATCCGCATCGAATGCACTATACTACATTGAGAAACGCTTAATACAAAAATTAGTTATGATCGTTTGAAAAATGATGCATTAGTGTATGTTGAGTTTCCATGTACACTCAACATTGCTTCCAAAAACATTTTGACAAAAATTTTTTCGAAAAATTTCAAGATAAATTAGCAAAAAGTAGATGTTTTTAGATTCCTTTTTTCAAGGCAAAGACGATGGACAATGTTAATCAACGAAAAAATTAATTCTTCAGGGTGAAAATCGAGGATATAAGTGTGAACTTATATCAGTTGATATCTCGGTGCATTTTTAAGCTAGCGCAAATCTGATAACACAGATCGACGCAGCTTAAAAATCCGCAACGAATGCACTATACTACATTGAGAAACGCTTAATACAAAAATTAGTTATGATCGTTTGAAAAATGATGCATTAGTGTATGTTGAGTTTCCATGTACACTCAACATTGCTTCCAAAAACATTTTGACAAAAATTTTTTCGAGAAATTTCAAAATAATTTAGCAAAAAGTAGATGTTTTTCGATTGCTTTTTTCAAGGCAAAGACGATGGACAATGTTATTCAACGAAAAAATTAATTCTTGAGGGTGAAAATCGAGGATATAAGTGTGAACTTATATCAGTTGATATCTCGGTGCATTTTTAAGCTAGCGCAAATCTGATAACACAGATCGACGCAGCTTAAAACTCCGCATCGAATGCACTATACTACATTGAGAAACGCTTAATACAAAAATTAGTTATGATCGTTTGAAAAATGATGCATTAGTGTATGTTGAGTTTCCATGTACACTCAACATTGCTTCCAAAAACATTTTGACAAAAATTTTTTCGAAAAATTTCAAAATAATTTAGCAAAAAGTAGATGTTTTTAGATTCCTTTTTTCAAGGCAAAGACGATGGACAATGTTATTCAACGAAAAAATTAATTCTTCAGGGTGAAAATCGAGGATATAAGTGTGAACTTATATCAGTTGATATCTCGGTGCATTTTTAAGCTAGCGCAAATCTGATAACACAGATCGACGCAGCTTAAAACTCCGCATCGAATGCACTATACTACATTGAGAAACGCTTAATACAAAAATTAGTTATGATCGTTTGAAAAATGATGCATTAGTGTATGTTGAGTTTCCATGTACACTCAACATTGCTTCCAAAAACATTTTGACAAAAATTTTTTCGAAAAATTTCAAAATAATTTAGCAAAAAGTAGATGTTTTTAGATTCCTTTTTTCAAGGCAAAGACGATGGACAATGTTATTCAACGAAAAAATTAATTCTTCAGGGTGAAAATCGAGGATATAAGTGTGAACTTATATCAGTTGATATCTCGGTGCATTTTTAAGCTAGCGCAAATCTGATAACACAGATCGACGCAGCTTAAAAATCCGCATCGAATGCACTATACTACATTGAGAAACGCTTAATACAAAAATTAGTTATGATCGTTTGAAAAATGATGCATTAGTGTATGTTGAGTTTCCATATACACTCAACATTGCTTCCAAAAACATTTTGACAAAAATTTTTTCGAAAAATTTCAAAATAATTTAGCAAAAAGTAGATGTTTTTAGATTCCTTTTTTCAAGGCAAAGACGATGGACAATGTTATTCAACGAAAAAATTAATTCTTCAGGGTGGAAATCGAGGATATAAGTGTGAACTTATATCAGTTGATATCTCGGTGCATTTTTAAGCTAGCGCAAATCTGATAACACAGATCGACGCAGCTTAAAACTCCGCATCGAATGCACTATACTACATTGAGAAACGCTTAATACAAAAATTAGTTATGATCGTTTGAAAAATGATGCATTAGTGTATGTTGAGTTTCCATGTACACTCAACATTGCTTCCAAAAACATTTTGACAAAAATTTTTTCGAAAAATTTCAAAATAATTTAGCAAAAAGTAGATGTTTTTAGATTGCTTTTTTCAAGGCAAAGACGATGGACAATGTTATTCAACGAAAAAAGTAATTCTTGAGGGTGAAAATCGAGGATATAAGTGTGAACTTATATCAGTTGATATCTCGGTGCATTTTTAAGCTAGCGCAAATCTGATAACACAGATCGACGCAGCTTAAAAATCCGCATCGAATGCACTATACTACATTGAGAAACGCTTAATACAAAAATTAGTTATGATCGTTTGAAAAATGATGCATTAGTGTATGTTGAGTTTCCATATACACTCAACATTGCTTCCAAAAACATTTTGACAAAAATTTTTTCGAAAAATTTCAAAATAATTTAGCAAAAAGTAGATGTTTTTAGATTCCTTTTTTCAAGGCAAAGACGATGGACAATGTTATTCAACGAAAAAATTAATTCTTCAGGGTGAAAATCGAGGATATAAGTGTGAACTTATATCAGTTGATATCTCGGTGCATTTTTAAGCTAGCGCAAATCTGATAACACAGATCGACGCATCTTAAAACTCCGCATCGAATGCACTATACTACATTGAGAAACGCTTAATACAAAAATTAGTTATGATCGTTTGAAAAATTATGCATTAGTGTATGTTGAGTTTCCATGTACACTCAACATTGCTTCCAAAAACATTTTGACAAAAATTTTTTCGAAAAATTTCAAAATAATTTAGCAAAAAGTAGATGTTTTTAGATTGCTTTTTTCAAGGCAAAGACGATGGACAATGTTATTCAACGAAAAAAGTAATTCTTGAGGGTGAAAATCGAGGATATAAGTGTGAACTTATATCAGTTGATATCTCGGTGCATTTTTAAGCTAGCGCAAATCTGATAACACAGATCGACGCAGCTTAAAAATCCGCATCGAATGCACTATACTACATTGAGAAACGTTTAATACAAAAATTAGTTATGATCGTTTGAAAAATGATGCATTAGTGTATGTTGAGTTTCCATATACACTCAACATTGCTTCCAAAAACATTTTGACAAAAATTTTTTCGAAAAATTTCAAAATAATTTAGCAAAAAGTAGATGTTTTTAGATTCCTTTTTTCAAGGCAAAGACGATGGACAATGTTATTCAACGAAAAAATTAATTCTTCAGGGTGAAAATCGAGGATATAAGTGTGAACTTATATCAGTTGATATCTCGGTGCATTTTTAAGCTAGCGCAAATCTGATAACACAGATCGACGCAGCTTAAAAATCCGCATCGAATGCACTATACTACATTGAGAAACGCTTAATACAAAAATTAGTTATGATCGTTTGAAAAATGATGCATTAGTGTATGTTGAGTTTCCATGTACACTCAACATTGCTTCCAAAAACATTTTGACAAAAATTTTTTCGAAAAATTTCAAGATAAATTAGCAAAAAGTAGATGTTTTTAGATTCCTTTTCTCAAGGCAAAGACGATGGACAATGTTATTCAACGAAAAAATTAATTTTTCAGGGTGAAAATCGAGGATATACGTGTGAACTTATATCAGTTGATATCTCGGTGCATTTTTAAGCTAGCGCAAATCTGATAACACAGATCGACGCAGCTTAAAAATCCGCATCGAATGCACTATACTACATTGAGAAACGCTTAATACAAAAATTAGTTATGATCGTTTGAAAAATGATGCATTAGTGTATGTTGAGTTTCCATGTACACTCAACATTGCTTCCAAAAACATTTTGACAAAAATTTTTTCGAAAAATTTCAAGATAAATTAGCAGAAAGTAGATGTTTTTAGATTCCTTTTTTCAAGGCAAAGACGATGGACAATGTTATTCAACGAAAAAATTAATTTTTCAGGGTGAAAATCTAGGATATAAGTGTGAACTTATATCAGTTGATATCTCGGTGCATTTTTAAGCTAGCGCAAATCTGATAACACAGATCGACGCAGCTTAAAAATCCGCATCGAATGCACTATACTACATTGAGAAACGCTCAATACAAAAATTAGTTATGATCGTTTGAAAAATGATCCATTAGTGTATGTTGAGTTTCCATGTACACTCAACATTGCTTCCAAAAACATTTTGACAAAAATTTTTTCGAAAAATTTCAAGATAAATTAGCAAAAAGTAGATGTTTTTAGATTCCTTTTCTCAAGGCAAAGACGATGGACAATGTTATTCAACGAAAAAATTAATTTTTCAGGGTGAAAATCGAGGATATACGTGTGAACTTATATCAGTTGATATCTCGGTGCATTTTTAAGCTAGCGCAAATCTGATAACACAGATCGACGCAGCTTAAAAATCCGCATCGAATGCACTATACTACATTGAGAAACGCTCAATACAAAAATTAGTTATGATCGTTTGAAAAATGATCCATTAGTGTATGTTGAGTTTCCATGTACACTCAACATTGCTTCCAAAAACATTTTGACAAAAATTTTTTCGAAAAATTTCAAAATAATTTAGCAAAAAGTAGATGTTTTTAGATTGCTTTTTTCAAGGCAAAGACGATGGACAATGTTATTCAACGAAAAAATTAATTCTTGAGGGTGAAAATCGAGGATATAAGTGTGAACTTATATCAGTTGATATCTCGGTGCATTTTTAAGCTAGCGCAAATCTGATAACACAGATCGACGCAGCTTAAAAATCCGCATCGAATGCACTATACTACATTGAGAAACGCTTAATACAAAAATTAGTTATGATCGTTTGAAAAATGATGCATTAGTGTATGTTGAGTTTCCATATACACTCAACATTGCTTCCAAAAACATTTTGACAAAAATTTTTTCGAAAAATTTCAAAATAATTTAGCAAAAAGTAGATGTTTTTAGATTCCTTTTTTCAAGGCAAAGACGATGGACAATGTTATTCAACGAAAAAATTAATTCTTCAGGGTGAAAATCAAGGATATAAGTGTGAACTTATATCAGTTGATATCTCGGTGCATTTTTAAGCTAGCGCAAATCTGATAACACAGATCGACGCAGCTTAAAAATCCGCATCGAATGCACTATACTACATTGAGAAACGCTTAATACAAAAATTAGTTATGATCGTTTGAAAAATGATGCATTAGTGTATGTTGAGTTTCCATGTACACTCAACATTGCTTCCAAAAACATTTTGACAAAAATTTTTTCGAAAAATTTCAAGATAAATTAGCAAAAAGTAGATGTTTTTAGATTCCTTTTTTCAAGGCAAAGACGATGGACAATGTTATTCAACGAAAAAATTAATTCTTCAGGGTGAAAATCGAGGATATAAGTGTGAACTTATATCAGTTGATATCTCGGTGCATTTTTAAGCTAGCGCAAATCTGATAACACAGATCGACGCAGCTTAAAAATCCGCATCGAATGCACTATACTACATTGAGAAACGCTCAATACAAAAATTAGTTATGATCGTTTGAAAAATGATCCATTAGTGTATGTTGAGTTTCCATGTACACTCAACATTGCTTCCAAAAACATTTTGACAAAAATTTTTTCGAAAAATTTCAAAATAATTTAGCAAAAAGTAGATGTTTTTAGATTGCTTTTTTCAAGGCAAAGACGATGGACAATGTTATTCAACGAAAAAATTAATTCTTGAGGGTGAAAATCGAGGATATAAGTGTGAACTTATATCAGTTGATATCTCGGTGCATTTTTAAGCTAGCGCAAATCTGATAACACAGATCGACGCAACTTAAAAATCCGCATCGAATGCACTATACTACATTGAGAAACGCTTAATACAAAAATTAGTTATGATCGTTTGAAAAATGATGCATTAGTGTATGTTGAGTTTCCATATACACTCAACATTGCTTCCAAAAACATTTTGACAAAAATTTTTTCGAAAAATTTCAAAATAATTTAGCAAAAAGTAGATGTTTTTAGATTCCTTTTTTCAAGGCAAAGACGATGGACAATGTTATTCAACGAAAAAATTAATTCTTCAGGGTGAAAATCGAGGATATAAGTGTGAACTTATATCAGTTGATATCTCGGTGCATTTTTAAGCTAGCGCAAATCTGATAACACAGATCGACGCAGCTTAAAAATCCGCATCGAATGCACTATACTACATTGAGAAACGCTCAATACAAAAATTAGTTATGATCGTTTGAAAAATGATCCATTAGTGTATGTTGAGTTTCCATGTACACTCAACATTGCTTCCAAAAACATTTTGACAAAAATTTTTTCGAAAAATTTCAAAATAATTTAGCAAAAAGTAGATGTTTTTAGATTGCTTTTTTCAAGGCAAAGACGATGGACAATGTTATTCAACGAAAAAATTAATTCTTGAGGGTGAAAATCGAGGATATAAGTGTGAACTTATATCAGTTGATATCTCGGTGCATTTTTAAGCTAGCGCAAATCTGATAACACAGATCGACGCAACTTAAAAATCCGCATCGAATGCACTATACTACATTGAGAAACGCTTAATACAAAAATTAGTTATGATCGTTTGAAAAATGATGCATTAGTGTATGTTGAGTTTCCATGTACACTCAACATTGCTTCCAAAAACATTTTGACAAAACTTTTTTCGAAAAATTTCAAAATAAATTAGCAAAAAGTAGATGTTTTTAGAATCCATTTTTCAAGGCAAAGACGATGGACAATGTTATTCAACGAAAAAATTAATTCTTCAGGGTGAAAATCGAGGATATAAGTGTGAACTTATATCAGTTGATATCTCGGTGCATTTTTAAGCTAGCGCAAATCTGATAACACAGATCGACGCAGCTTAAAAATCCGCATCGAATGCACTATACTACATTGAGAAACGCTTAATACAAAAATTAGTTATGATCGTTTGAAAAATGATGCATTAGTGTATGTTGAGTTTCCATGTACACTCAACATTGCTTCCAAAAACATTTTGACAAAACTTTTTTCGAAAAATTTCAAAATAAATTAGCAAAAAGTAGATGTTTTTAGAATCCATTTTTCAAGGCAAAGACGATGGACAATGTTATTCAACGAAAAAATTAATTCTTCAGGGTGAAAATCAAGGATATAAGTGTGAACTTATATCAGTTGATATCTCGGTGCATTTTTAAGCTAGCGCAAATCTGATAACACAGATCGACGCAGCTTAAAAATCCGCATCGAATGCACTATACTACATTGAGAAACGCTTAATACAAAAATTAGTTATGATCGTTTGAAAAATGATGCATTAGTGTATGTTGAGTTTCCATGTACACTCAACATTGCTTCCAAAAACATTTTGACAAAAATTTTTTCGAAAAATTTCAAGATAAATTAGCAAAAAGTAGATGTTTTTAGATTCCTTTTTTCAAGGCAAAGACGATGGACAATGTTATTCAACGAAAAAATTAATTTTTCAGGGTGAAAATCGAGGATATAAGTGTGAACTTATATCAGTTGATATCTCGGTGCATTTTTAAGCTAGCGCAAATCTGATAACACAGATCGACGCAGCTTAAAAATCCGCATCGAATGCACTATACTACATTGAGAAACGCTCAATACAAAAATTAGTTATGATCGTTTGAAAAATGATCCATTAGTGTATGTTGAGTTTCCATGTACACTCAACATTGCTTCCAAAAACATTTTGACAAAAATTTTTTCGAAAAATTTCAAAATAATTTAGCAAAAAGTAGATGTTTTTAGATTGCTTTTTTCAAGGCAAAGACGATGGACAATGTTATTCAACGAAAAAATTAATTCTTGAGGGTGAAAATCGAGGATATAAGTGTGAACTTATATCAGTTGATATCTCGGTGCATTTTTAAGCTAGCGCAAATCTGATAACACAGATCGACGCAACTTAAAAATCCGCATCGAATGCACTATACTACATTGAGAAACGCTTAATACAAAAATTAGTTATTATCGTTTGAAAAATGATGCATTAGTGTATGTTGAGTTTCCATATACACTCAACATTGCTTCCAAAAACATTTTGACAAAAATTTTTTCGAAAAATTTCAAAATAATTTAGCAAAAAGTAGATGTTTTTAGATTCCTTTTTTCAAGGCAAAGACGATGGACAATGTTATTCAACGAAAAAATTAATTCTTCAGGGTGAAAATCGAGGATATAAGTGTGAACTTATATCAGTTGATATCTCGGTGCATTTTTAAGCTAGCGCAAATCTGATAACACAGATCGACGCAGCTTAAAAATCCGCATCGAATGCACTATACTACATTGAGAAACGCTCAATACAAAAATTAGTTATGATCGTTTGAAAAATGATCCATTAGTGTATGTTGAGTTTCCATGTACACTCAACATTGCTTCCAAAAACATTTTGACAAAAATTTTTTCGAAAAATTTCAAAATAATTTAGCAAAAAGTAGATGTTTTTAGAATTCATTTTTCAAGGCAAAGATGATGGACAATGTTATTCAACGAAAAAATTAATTCTTCAGGGTGAAAATCAAGGATATAAGTGTGAACTTATATCAGTTGATATCTCGGTGCATTTTTAAGCTAGCGCAAATCTGATAACACAGATCGACGCAGCTTAAAAATCCGCATCGAATGCACTATACTACATTGAGAAACGCTTAATACAAAAATTAGTTATGATCGTTTGAAAAATGATGCATTAGTGTATGTTGAGTTTCCATGTACACTCAACATTGCTTCCAAAAACATTTTGACAAAAATTTTTTCAAAAAATTTCAAGATAAATTAGCAAAAAGTAGATGTTTTTAGATTCCTTTTTTCAAGGCAAAGACGATGGACAATGTTATTCAACGAAAAAATTAATTTTTCAGGGTGAAAATCGAGGATATACGTGTGAACTTATATCAGTTGATATCTCGGTGCATTTTTAAGCTAGCGCAAATCTGATAACACAGATCGACGCAGCTTAAAAATCCGCATCGAATGCACTATACTACATTGAGAAACGCTTAATACAAAAATTAGTTATGATCGTTTGAAAAATGATGCATTAGTGTATGTTGAGTTTCCATGTACACTCAACATTGCTTCCAAAAACATTTTGACAAAAATTTTTTCGAAAAATTTCAAGATAAATTAGCAAAAAGTAGATGTTTTTAGATTCCTTTTTTCAAGGCAAAGACGATGGACAATGTTATTCAACGAAAAAATTAATTTTTCAGGGTGAAAATCGAGGATATAAGTGTGAACTTATATCAGTTGATATCTCGGTGCATTTTTAAGCTAGCGCAAATCTGATAACACAGATCGACGCAGCTTAAAAATCCGCATCGAATGCACTATACTACATTGAGAAACGCTCAATACAAAAATTAGTTATGATCGTTTGAAAAATGATCCATTAGTGTATGTTGAGTTTCCATGTACACTCAACATTGCTTCCAAAAACATTTTGACAAAAATTTTTTCGAAAAATTTCGAAATAATTTAGCAAAAAGTAGATGTTTTTAGATTGCTTTTTTCAAGGCAAAGACGATGGACAATGTTATTCAACGAAAAAATTAATTCTTGAGGGTGAAAATCGAGGATATAAGTGTGAACTTATATCAGTTGATATCTCGGTGCATTTTTAAGCTAGCGCAAATCTGATAACACAGATCGACGCAACTTAAAAATCCGCATCGAATGCACTATACTACATTGAGAAACGCTTAATACAAAAATTAGTTATGATCGTTTGAAAAATGATGCATTAGTGTATGTTGAGTTTCCATGTACACTCAACATTGCTTCCAAAAACATTTTGACAAAAATTTTTTCGAAAAATTTCAAAATAATTTAGCAAAAAGTAGATGTTTTTAGATTTCTTTTTTCAAGGCAAAGACGATGGACAATGTTATTCAACGAAAAAATTAATTCTTCAGGGTGAAAATCGAGGATATAAGTGTGAACTTATATCAGTTGATATCTCGGTGCATTTTTAAGCTAGCGCAAATCTGATAACACAGATCGACGCAGCTTAAAAATCCGCATCGAATGCACTATACTACATTGAGAAACGCTTAATACAAAAATTAGTTATGATCGTTTGAAAAATGATGCATTAGTGTATGTTGAGTTTCCATGTACACTCAACATTGCTTCCAAAAACATTTTGACAAAAATTTTTTCGAAAAATTTCAAAATAATTTAGCAAAAAGTAGATGTTTTTAGATTCCTTTTTTCAAGGCAAAGACGATGGACAATGTTATTCAACGAAAAAATTAATTCTTCAGGGTGAAAATCGAGGATATAAGTGTGAACTTATATCAGTTGATATCTCGGTGCATTTTTAAGCTAGCGCAAATCTGATAACACAGATCGACGCAGCTTAAAAATCCGCATCGAATGCACTATACTACATTGAGAAACGCTTAATACAAAAATTAGTTATGATCGTTTGAAAAATGATGCATTAGTGTATGTTGAGTTTCCATGTACACTCAACATTGCTTCCAAAAACATTTTGACAAAAATTTTTTCGAAAAATTTCAAAATAATTTAGCAAAAAGTAGATGTTTTTAGATTTCTTTTTTCAAGGCAAAGACGATGGACAATGTTATTCAACGAAAAAATTAATTCTTCAGGGTGAAAATCGAGGATATAAGTGTGAACTTATATCAGTTGATATCTCGGTGCATTTTTAAGCTAGCGCAAATCTGATAACACAGATCGACGCAACTTAAAAATCCGCATCGAATGCACTATACTACATTGAGAAACGCTTAATACAAAAAATAGTTATGATCGTTTGAAAAATGATGCATTAGTGTATGTTGAGTTTCCATGTACACTCAACATTGCTTCCAAAAACATTTTGACAAAACTTTTTTCGAAAAATTTCAAAATAATTTAGCAAAAAGTAGATGTTTTTAGATTCCTTTTTTCAAGGCAAAGACGATGGACAATGTTATTCAACGAAAAAATTAATTCTTCAGGGTGAAAATCGAGGATATAAGTGTGAACTTATATCAGTTGATATCTCGGTGCATTTTTAAGCTAGCGCAAATCTGATAACACAGATCGACGCAGCTTAAAAATCCGCATCGAATGCACTATACTACATTGAGAAACGCTTAATACAAAAATTAGTTATGATCGTTTGAAAAATGATGCATTAGTGTATGTTGAGTTTCCATGTACACTCAACATTGCTTCCAAAAACATTTTGACAAAAATTTTTTCGAAAAATTTCAAAATAATTTAGCAAAAAGTAGATGTTTTTAGATTCCTTTTTTCAAGGCAAAGACGATGGACAATGTTATTCAACGAAAAAATTAATTCTTCAGGGTGAAAATCGAGGATATAAGTGTGAACTTATATCAGTTGATATCTCGGTGCATTTTTAAGCTAGCGCAAATCTGATAACACAGATCGACGCAACTTAAAAATCCGCATCGAATGCACTATACTACATTGAGAAACGCTTAATACAAAAAATAGTTATGATCGTTTGAAAAATGATGCATTAGTGTATGTTGAGTTTCCATGTACACTCAACATTGCTTCCAAAAACATTTTGACAAAAATTTTTTCGAAAAATTTCAAGATAAATTAGCAAAAAGTAGATGTTTTTAGATTCCTTTTTTCAAGGCAAAGACGATGGACATGTTATTCAACGAAAAAATTAATTTTTCAGGGTGAAAATCGAGGATATAAGTGTGAACTTATATCAGTTGATATCTCGGTGCATTTTTAAGCTAGCGCAAATCTGATAACACAGATCGACGCAGCTTAAAAATCCGCATCGAATGCACTATACTACATTGAGAAACGCTCAATACAAAAATTAGTTATGATCGTTTGAAAAATGATCCATTAGTGTATGTTGAGTTTCCATGTACACTCAACATTGCTTCCAAAAACATTTTGACAAAAATTTTTTCGAAAAATTTCAAAATAATTTAGCAAAAAGTAGATGTTTTTAGATTGCTTTTTTCAAGGCAAAGACGATGGACAATGTTATTCAACGAAAAAATTAATTCTTGAGGGTGAAAATCGAGGATATAAGTGTGAACTTATATCAGTTGATATCTCGGTGCATTTTTAAGCTAGCGCAAATCTGATAACACAGATCGACGCAACTTAAAAATCCGCATCGAATGCACTATACTACATTGAGAAACGCTTAATACAAAAATTAGTTATGATCGTTTGAAAAATGATGCATTAGTGTATGTTGAGTTTCCATGTACACTCAACATTGCTTCCAAAAACATTTTGACAAAAATTTTTTCGAAAAATTTCAAAATAATTTAGCAAAAAGTAGATGTTTTTAGATTTCTTTTTTCAAGGCAAAGACGATGGACAATGTTATTCAACGAAAAAATTAATTCTTCAGGGTGAAAATCGAGGATATAAGTGTGAACTTATATCAGTTGATATCTCGGTGCATTTTTAAGCTAGCGCAAATCTGATAACACAGATCGACGCAGCTTAAAAATCCGCATCGAATGCACTATACTACATTGAGAAACGCTTAATACAAAAATTAGTTATGATCGTTTGAAAAATGATGCATTAGTGTATGTTGAGTTTCCATGTACACTCAACATTGCTTCCAAAAACATTTTGACAAAACTTTTTTCGAAAAATTTCAAAATAAATTAGCAAAAAGTAGATGTTTTTAGAATCCATTTTTCAAGGCAAAGACGATGGACAATGTTATTCAACGAAAAAATTAATTCTTCAGGGTGAAAATCAAGGATATAAGTGTGAACTTATATCAGTTGATATCTCGGTGCATTTTTAAGCTAGCGCAAATCTGATAACACAGATCGACGCAGCTTAAAAATCCGCATCGAATGCACTATACTACATTGAGAAACGCTTAATACAAAAATTAGTTATGATCGTTTGAAAAATGATGCATTAGTGTATGTTGAGTTTCCATGTACACTCAACATTGCTTCCAAAAACATTTTGACAAAAATTTTTTCAAAAAATTTCAAGATAAATTAGCAAAAAGTAGATGTTTTTAGATTCCTTTTTTCAAGGCAAAGACGATGGACAATGTTATTCAACGAAAAAATTAATTTTTCAGGGTGAAAATCGAGGATATACGTGTGAACTTATATCAGTTGATATCTCGGTGCATTTTTAAGCTAGCGCAAATCTGATAACACAGATCGACGCAGCTTAAAAATCCGCATCGAATGCACTATACTACATTGAGAAACGCTTAATACAAAAATTAGTTATGATCGTTTGAAAAATGATGCATTAGTGTATGTTGAGTTTCCATGTACACTCAACATTGCTTCCAAAAACATTTTGACAAAAATTTTTTCGAAAAATTTCAAGATAAATTAGCAAAAAGTAGATGTTTTTAGATTCCTTTTTTCAAGGCAAAGACGATGGACAATGTTATTCAACGAAAAAATTAATTTTTCAGGGTGAAAATCGAGGATATAAGTGTGAACTTATATCAGTTGATATCTCGGTGCATTTTTAAGCTAGCGCAAATCTGATAACACAGATCGACGCAGCTTAAAAATCCGCATCGAATGCACTATACTACATTGAGAAACGCTCAATACAAAAATTAGTTATGATCGTTTGAAAAATGATCCATTAGTGTATGTTGAGTTTCCATGTACACTCAACATTGCTTCCAAAAACATTTTGACAAAAATTTTTTCGAAAAATTTCGAAATAATTTAGCAAAAAGTAGATGTTTTTAGATTGCTTTTTTCAAGGCAAAGACGATGGACAATGTTATTCAACGAAAAAATTAATTCTTGAGGGTGAAAATCGAGGATATAAGTGTGAACTTATATCAGTTGATATCTCGGTGCATTTTTAAGCTAGCGCAAATCTGATAACACAGATCGACGCAACTTAAAAATCCGCATCGAATGCACTATACTACATTGAGAAACGCTTAATACAAAAATTAGTTATGATCGTTTGAAAAATGATGCATTAGTGTATGTTGAGTTTCCATGTACACTCAACATTGCTTCCAAAAACATTTTGACAAAAATTTTTTCGAAAAATTTCAAAATAATTTAGCAAAAAGTAGATGTTTTTAGATTTCTTTTTTCAAGGCAAAGACGATGGACAATGTTATTCAACGAAAAAATTAATTCTTCAGGGTGAAAATCGAGGATATAAGTGTGAACTTATATCAGTTGATATCTCGGTGCATTTTTAAGCTAGCGCAAATCTGATAACACAGATCGACGCAGCTTAAAAATCCGCATCGAATGCACTATACTACATTGAGAAACGCTTAATACAAAAATTAGTTATGATCGTTTGAAAAATTATTCTATTTTACTAGTCTACGACGTTAAATAAGAATTATATTTATTCGAAATGCTTTATTTCGTAATAGGTCCTCACATAAAACAAACAAAAAAAAATTCAAATTATCTCTCAGGTTCCCTTTCCCACGTTTCTTTGGGCGGGAAACAGTGAGAGTAAGCGATCGTCCTTATTCATTTCAGGTGTCCAAAAAAGGAAGAATAGAAAGGCAGCATAACAATAACAAAATAAAAGAACAATAGTAACAGAAGGAAAGGAAAGGCTGCGGATAGCAGGCAGCATGCTAACCTATCTCTTGCGGTCGTAGTTGGTGCGTTGTGCAGGCTTGAATCTGGAAAGTTATGATAAAGACATCGAAAGTGGGCGAGCTCGAGTGGAAGTCCTCAGGTTGGTTAGCGGGAGCGCAGTAGGGGTGGAGGTGGGAGATATTCGAATAAATATAATTCTTATTTAACGTCGTAGACTAGTAAAATAGAATAATTATATTTATTCGAAATGCTTCTTCAAAAAAGAATCTTGGACTGGAACGAGGTTCTTCGCTCATAGTGGGTGAAGAAGGTTTTTTCTGAAGCCCAGTTAGCCGCCTTGAGGATGTCGCCTATAGGTAGACCTTGCGCTAGTGCCTTCGAGGTCACAGCCGAGCGTGTTGAGTGAGCTTTGAAGGTAGTGGGTATGCCCGCGCTGTGCAGGGTCTTTCTAATCCAACCAGAAATGGTGGTGGGTTCCACTGCTGCTCCATTCTTTCTGTTAAGAAAGAGGCATCTTGTTCGGCGGAGTTCCATGGTTCGAGATAGGTATTCATTTATGCAGTTAATAGGGCACAGGTTATTGCGTGTGGGGAAGTTCTCGAACTTCGCTTCATGCGGGGGTCCCTTAGATCTGTTTTTATTGCGTTTATTTATGAAGAAAGTTAACCCTTCTGCGTCGATACGCATGTGATCTAGGGAGAAAACGGCCAATTCGCTCACCCTCTTTGGAGAGCATAGGGCCAATAGAGTGGCTAGCTTGTGAGTGAGAGACTCTAGGCTGAGTTGGACGTTGGGGCCCAGCCTATCAAGGAAGTCCAAGACTTCGGAGGGGTCCCAGGTGTCTACGTACCTAGCCCCTGAAGGCTTCTCTCTGAACAAACCCCTCATGAGGCGGAGGAGCAGCACGTTCTCCTTTAGGGAGGGGGAGACCCCTAGGTGATCGGCCAATGCGGATATCGCTACCTTGTGTATGCGTACTGTGGAGAAGGCCTTAGTTTGAGCGAGAAATGATAGATAGTTAGCAACCGTTACTGGGTTGGGAGTAAAAGGTATCTTCTGCTTATTGCAGTAAGCTTTCCAGTTCTTGAGAGCACAGCCGTACTGTTTGCGTGTTCCTGGGGCCCAGGATTCGTTTAGGAGTCTCTTAGTCTCTGCTGTTACTCCCTCAAAGGAGTTTGTTAAATCTTCCACGCTGCTAATTGGAAATTCGGCGACTGCAGGAGAGGATGTGGGTTTCCTTCCCGGTCGGACAGCAGGTTCGGGTGTTGGAGCAGCAAGGGAGGCTCCTTGGATCTCTCTTGGAGTAGGGGAAACCACATTTGGCTCTTCCAGAATGGTGCTATCACTATAGCCGACCTCTGGGAGCTGGCGAGCTTTCCTAAGGTCTTGTGCAGGAGGTGGAAAGGTGGAAATACGTAAAGTAATCCGTCTGGCAGCTGCTGCCAATTGAACAAGAGTGCGTTCACTCCTAATGCGGCGCAATCTGGAAAGAAGGAGTAGAAAAGGGCGCATTTGGCGTTCCAAGTGGACGCGAACAGGTCTATTTTGGGTTCACCCCATTTGGAAAATATTGATCTAGTGATCTCCGGATGGAGCGACCAGTCTTCCTTCAAAATTCTGCCGCGGGACAGGCAGTCGGCAGCCGTATTGATTTTTCCCGCTATATGCGATGCTCTGATTCTGAGCTTACGGGTATCGGCAAATTGCCATAACTCCAGTGCTAATCTAGTGCCCTTCTGGGATTGACTCCCGCCCCTACGGTTGATGTAGGCAATGGCAGAAGTATTATCTAAGAGTAAGAGAACGTCGAGATTGAGCCAGGTCTTGCCGAACTCTGTTAGACCCTTCGTTGCTGCAATCAGCTCCAGCCAGTTTATATGGTAGTTAAAGCGTTCTGCCTCGGACCAAGATCCTGACAAGGTATTACCTTCCCACGAAGCGCCAAAACCCTCCAGGGAGGCATCTGAGGTAATGGAGTATCGGGGAGAAAAGGGCGTGAGCGAGGATACTTCTGATAGACGGGGAACGTCCTTGGTTCGAAGATCCTCCAGGATCTTTCTTAACGATCGATCTATTCTTAGAATTTGAGGGAAGGCATTGGGATCATTTACGTTCGTAATTCCTTTAAGCCGTAGGTGGAAGTGCAGTTCACGGTTTCTGAAGGAGAGGTTAGGTGCTACCAGAGACGCAAAGTTCAATTTTCCCATTAGCGAGGCTAATGCTCTTATACTCAGCTCTGATTGAGCTGTTAAACGAGTGAGAGACTCGAGCAAACCCTTTTTCTTGGCCTTTGGGAGAGACCAGCTCATCGATCTTGAATTCAGCTGAATACCAAGAAATTCTATTTCTTGTGTGGGTATCATAATTGATTTATCCCAGTTTATCGTAAAACCCGCGCGATCAAAAGTAATTAGAATCTCTGTTAGTTGGGACCTGAGACAATCAGGATCCTCCGAGATGAACAGCCAGTCATCTAAGTAGTTGATGAGATTGATCCCTTTACCCCGAAAATGGGATACCAGAACACGCATTAGCTTATGGAATATGTAGGGGGCTGAGCTCAGCCCAAAAGGGAGTGCTCTAAATAGGAAAGTGCGCCCCTCTGCTGTGAAAGCTAGGAAGGGTTGATCCTTCGGATCGATACTAATCGCGTGGTAGGCTGAATGAAAATCGATTTTGATCATGAAATTATCCTGTCGTAGGAGCGACGGGATGTCCCGAAGGGATTCTAGCTTGAACTTGGGTACTCGGAGAAAAGTGTTCAGGCGCTTTAAATTGAGGATGAAACGGGCCGTGCCGTCCGCCTTGGGAACGTGGAAGGTCGGGGATATGAAAACCTTCTCCCTCGGGGCGGCCTCTCGAATGGCGCCAGTGTACAGCAGTTCCTGGATATCCGACCTGGGTTGCTCCGGCAAGGTAGAGCAGATGGGTGGCAGCGATAAAGGTGGAGGTGTGCGGGCAAAGGGGAGACTATAGCCCTGAACCGCGTTAAGGATCTCCTTGTCCCTGGAGATGGACGCCCAAAAGGTTGTGGTGGAGGATACCCGGCATGCGAAAGGAAAAGTGACTAACCTCTTTCTCTGGTTAGTAGCGAACGTTGAGAAGGTAGCTTGTCTCTTGGGGGCTGAGCGTGGCCGTTGGGCATCATTCCTGCGAGGAGTTGTTCTGGAGCTTCTGGACAGTTCGGAGTACGACGATAGTTCTGCTCTGAGCTTCTTGCCAAACAGTTCGGGTGCCGAATCCTCTGGAGCGTTGTCTACCGGGATCACGGTTCCATAGATGGGGGACTTCTTGAAGCTAGGCATGGCTCGGTAGGGTTGAGAGATCTTCATCTTGGTTAGAGCACACTCTCGCAAGTTGGTGCAGTGGGTCTTGATGTTAGCGCTGAGGAAGCGCTCCACTATGGCAAAGTATGCCTCCTGTTTTGTTGACAGACGAGAGTCCCTATCTATCCTGCCCAGCTTGCGAATTATCTTGATGTTAGAAAGAACGATTAGATCATTCTCGTATGCCGTGCGTATCTCAGCTTCGGACAGACGGATAGTGGGCTTGATGTTATTGTCCACGTGAGTAGTGTAGCGGTCGTCCAAGACCGGTAGTCGAGCGAACGGTGAGTCGATATTTGGGAGTTCCGAGATGAGCTCAGCTCTCTCGGTCGAGGACATGAGCAGTCCCGAGGCGAGTCTCTCGAAATCAGCAGTCTCGGAGGAAGATAGGCGAACGAGTGGCCTAGATCTGGGTCCGTGTGCCTCCGGTGGCATGGGGACCGTTTCGTCTTCGTCGTCCTCTGAATAGAGGTCCTCTTTCTCGGGCTGGTCCGAGTTCGGAGGTGGTGGGGAAGGAGCTTCTACCCTTCTCCTCTCGACGTGTTGACGGTCGGTGGAGATAGACGTTGGAGATGTTGAGCGTGACGATCTCGAAGAAGAAGAGCTGAAGGCTCGTACTCTTCTCGGAGAAGTTTCAGTCGGGGCTTGTCCCTGACGAGTGTGGCTTGGAGCCATGGACGATCGTATGTGAGGCTCAACGAAAAAACTGAAATGAATAAGGACGATCGCTTACTCTCACTGTTTCCCGCCCAAAGAAACGTGGGAAAGGGAACCTGAGAGATAATTTGAATTTTTTTTTGTTTGTTTTATGTGAGGACCTATTACGAAATAAAGCATTTCGAATAAATATAATGATGCATTAGTGTATGTTGAGTTTCCATGTACACTCAACATTGCTTCCAAAAACATTTTGACAAAAATTTTTTCGAAAAATTTCAAAATAATTTAGCAAAAAGTAGATGTTTTTAGATTCCTTTTTTCAAGGCAAAGACGATGGACAATGTTATTCAACGAAAAAATTAATTCTTCAGGGTGAAAATCGAGGATATAAGTGTGAACTTATATCAGTTGATATCTCGGTGCATTTTTAAGCTAGCGCAAATCTGATAACACAGATCGACGCAACTTAAAAATCCGCATCGAATGCACTATACTACATTGAGAAACGCTTAATACAAAAAATAGTTATGATCGTTTGAAAAATGATGCATTAGTGTATGTTGAGTTTCCATGTACACTCAACATTGCTTCCAAAAACATTTTGACAAAACTTTTTTCGAAAAATTTCAAAATAATTTAGCAAAAAGTAGATGTTTTTAGATTCCTTTTTTCAAGGCAAAGACGATGGACAATGTTATTCAACGAAAAAATTAATTCTTCAGGGTGAAAATCGAGGATATAAGTGTGAACTTATATCAGTTGATATCTCGGTGCATTTTTAAGCTAGCGCAAATCTGATAACACAGATCGACGCAGCTTAAAAATCCGCATCGAATGCACTATACTACATTGAGAAACGCTTAATACAAAAATTAGTTATGATCGTTTGAAAAATGATGCATTAGTGTATGTTGAGTTTCCATGTACACTCAACATTGCTTCCAAAAACATTTTGACAAAAATTTTTTCGAAAAATTTCAAAATAATTTAGCAAAAAGTAGATGTTTTTAGATTCCTTTTTTCAAGGCAAAGACGATGGACAATGTTATTCAACGAAAAAATTAATTCTTCAGGGTGAAAATCGAGGATATAAGTGTGAACTTATATCAGTTGATATCTCGGTGCATTTTTAAGCTAGCGCAAATCTGATAACACAGATCGACGCAGCTTAAAAATCCGCATCGAATGCACTATACTACATTGAGAAACGCTTAATACAAAAATTAGTTATGATCGTTTGAAAAATGATGCATTAGTGTATGTTGAGTTTCCATGTACACTCAACATTGCTTCCAAAAACATTTTGACAAAAATTTTTTCGAAAAATTTCAAAATAATTTAGCAAAAAGTAGATGTTTTTAGATTCCTTTTTTCAAGGCAAAGACGATGGACAATGTTATTCAACGAAAAAATTAATTCTTCAGGGTGAAAATCGAGGATATAAGTGTGAACTTATATCAGTTGATATCTCGGTGCATTTTTAAGCTAGCGCAAATCTGATAACACAAATCGACGCAGCTTAAAAATCCGCATCGAATGCACTATACTACATTGAGAAACGCTTGATACAGAAATTAGTTATGATCGTTCGAAAAATGATGCATTAGTGTATGTTGAGTTTCCATGTACACTCAACATTGCTTCCAAAAACATTTTGACAAAAATTTTTTCGAAAAATTTCAAAATAATTTAGCAAAAAGTAGATGTTTTCAGTTTTCTTTTTTCAAGGCAAAGACGATGGACAATGTTATTCAACGAAAAAACTAATTCTTCAGGGTGAAAATCGAGGATATAAGTGTGAACTTATATCAGTTGATATCTCGATGCATTTTTAAGCTAGCGCAAATCTGATAACACAGATCGACGCAGCTTAAAAATCCGCATCAAATGCTCTATACTACATTGAGAAACGCTTAATACAAAAATTAGTTATGATCGTTTGAAAAATGATGCATTAGTGTATGTTGAGTTTCCATGTACACTCAACATTGCTTCCAAAAACATTTTGACAAAAATTTTTTCGAAAAATTTCAAAATAAATTAGCAAAAAGTAGATGTTTTTAGATTCCATTTTTCAAGGCAAAGACGATGGACAATGTTATTCAACGAAAAAATTAATTCTTCAGGGTGAAAATCGAGGATATAAGTGTGAACTTATATCAGTTGATATCTCGGTGCATTTTTAAGCTAGCGCAAATCTGATAACACAGATCGACGCAGCTTAAAAATCCGCATCGAATGCACTATACTACATTGAGAAACGCTTGATACAGAAATTAGTTATGATCGTTCGAAAAATGATGCATTAGTGTATGTTGAGTTTCCATGTACACTCAACATTGCTTCCAAAAACATTTTGACAAAAATTTTTTCGAAAAATTTCAAAATAATTTAGCAAAAAGTAGATGTTTTCAGTTTTCTTTTTTCAAGGCAAAGACGATGGACAATGTTATTCAACGAAAAAACTAATTCTTCAGGGTGAAAATCGAGGATATAAGTGTGAACTTATATCAGTTGATATCTCGATGCATTTTTAAGCTAGCGCAAATCTGATAACACAGATCGACGCAGCTTAAAAATCCGCATCAAATGCTCTATACTACATTGAGAAACGCTTAATACAAAAATTAGTTATGATCGTTTGAAAAATGATGCATTAGTGTATGTTGAGTTTCCATGTACACTCAACATTGCTTCCAAAAACATTTTGACAAAAATTTTTTCGAAAAATTTCAAAATAAATTAGCAAAAAGTAGATGTTTTTAGATTCCATTTTTCAAGGCAAAGACGATGGACAATGTTATTCAACGAAAAAATTAATTCTTGAGGGTGAAAATCGAGGATATAAGTGTGAACTTATATCAGTTGATATCTCGGTGCATTTTTAAGCTAGCGCAAATCTGATAACACAGATCGACGCAGCTTAAAAATCCGCATCGAATGCACTATGCTACATTGAGAAACGCTCAATACAAAAATTAGTTATGATCGTTTGAAAAATGATCCATTAGTGTATGTTGAGTTTCCATGTACACTCAACATTGCTTCCAAAAACATTTTGACAAAAATTTTTTCGAAAAATTTCAAAATAATTTGGCAAAAAGTAGATGTTTTTAGATTGCTTTTTTCAAGGCAAAGACGATGGACAATGTTATTCAACGAAAAAATTAATTCTTCAGGGTGAAAATCGAGGATATAAGTGTGAACATATATCAGTTGATATCTCGGTGCATTTTTAAGCTAGCGCAAATCTGATAACACAGATCGACGCAGCTTAAAAATCCGCATCGAATGCACTATACTACATTGAGAAACGCTTAATACAAAAATTAGTTATGATCGTTTGAAAAATGATGTATTAGTGTATGTTGAGTTTCCATGTACACTCAACATTGCTTCCAAAAACATTTTGACAAAAATTTTTTCGAAAAATTTCAAAATAATTTAGCAAAAAGTAGATGTTTTTAGATTGCTTTTTTCAAGGCAAAGACGATGGACAATGTTATTCAACGAAAAAACTAATTCTTCAGGGTGAAAATCGAGGATATAAGTGTGAACTTATATCAGTTGATATCTCGATGCATTTTTAAGCTAGCGCAAATCTGATAACACAGATCGACGCAGCTTAAAAATCCGCATCAAATGCTCTATACTACATTGAGAAACGCTTAATACAAAAATTAGTTATGATCGTTTGAAAAATGATGCATTAGTGTATGTTGAGTTTCCATGTACACTCAACATTGCTTCCAAAAACATTTTGACAAAAATTTTTTCGAAAAATTTCAAAATAAATTAGCAAAAAGTAGATGTTTTTAGATTCCATTTTTCAAGGCAAAGACGATGGACAATGTTATTCAACGAAAAAATTAATTCTTGAGGGTGAAAATCGAGGATATAAGTGTGAACTTATATCAGTTGATATCTCGGTGCATTTTTAAGCTAGCGCAAATCTGATAACACAGATCGACGCAGCTTAAAAATCCGCATCGAATGCACTATACTACATTGAGAAACGCTCAATACAAAAATTAGTTATGATCGTTTGAAAAATGATCCATTAGTGTATGTTGAGTTTCCATGTACACTCAACATTGCTTCCAAAAACATTTTGACAAAAATTTTTTCGAAAAATTTCAAAATAATTTGGCAAAAAGTAGATGTTTTTAGATTGCTTTTTTCAAGGCAAAGACGATGGACAATGTTATTCAACGAAAAAATTAATTCTTCAGGGTGAAAATCGAGGATATAAGTGTGAACATATATCAGTTGATATCTCGGTGCATTTTTAAGCTAGCGCAAATCTGATAACACAGATCGACGCAGCTTAAAAATCCGCATCGAATGCACTATACTACATTGAGAAACGCTTAATACAAAAATTAGTTATGATCGTTTGAAAAATGATGTATTAGTGTATGTTGAGTTTCCATGTACACTCAACATTGCTTCCAAAAACATTTTGACAAAAATTTTTTCGAAAAATTTCAAAATAATTTAGCAAAAAGTAGATGTTTTTAGATTGCTTTTTTCAAGGCAAAGACGATGGACAATGTTATTCGACGAAAAAATTAATTCTTCAGGGTGAAAATCGAGGATATAAGTGTGAACTTATATCAGTTGATATCTCGGTGCATTTTTAAGCTAGCGCAAATCTGATAACACAGATCGACGCAGCTTAAAAATCCGCATCGAATGCACTATACTACATTGAGAAACGCTTAATACAAAAATTAGTTATGATCGTTTGAAAAATGATGCATTAGTGTATGTTGAGTTTCCATGTACACTCAACATTGCTTCCAAAAACATTTTGACAAAAATTTTTTCGAAAAATTTCAAGATAAATTAGCAAAAAGTAGATGTTTTTAGATTCCTTTTTTCAAGGCAAAGACGATGGACAATGTTATTCAACGAAAAAATTAATTCTTCAGGGTGAAAATCGAGGATATAAGTGTGAACTTATATCAGTTGATATCTCGGTGCATTTTTAAGCTAGCGCAAATCTGATAACACAGATCGACGCAGCTTAAAAATCCGCATCGAATGCACTATGCTACATTGAGAAACGCTCAATACAAAAATTAGTTATGATCGTTTGAAAAATGATCCATTAGTGTATGTTGAGTTTCCATGTACACTCAACATTGCTTCCAAAAACATTTTGACAAAAATTTTTTCGAAAAATTTCAAAATAATTTGGCAAAAAGTAGATGTTTTTAGATTGCTTTTTTCAAGGCAAAGACGATGGACAATGTTATTCAACGAAAAAATTAATTCTTCAGGGTGAAAATCGAGGATATAAGTGTGAACATATATCAGTTGATATCTCGGTGCATTTTTAAGCTAGCGCAAATCTGATAACACAGATCGACGCAGCTTAAAAATCCGCATCGAATGCACTATACTACATTGAGAAACGCTTAATACAAAAATTAGTTATGATCGTTTGAAAAATGATGTATTAGTGTATGTTGAGTTTCCATGTACACTCAACATTGCTTCCAAAAACATTTTGACAAAAATTTTTTCGAAAAATTTCAAAATAATTTAGCAAAAAGTAGATGTTTTTAGATTGCTTTTTTCAAGGCAAAGACGATGGACAATGTTATTCAACGAAAAAACTAATTCTTCAGGGTGAAAATCGAGGATATAAGTGTGAACTTATATCAGTTGATATCTCGATGCATTTTTAAGCTAGCGCAAATCTGATAACACAGATCGACGCAGCTTAAAAATCCGCATCAAATGCTCTATACTACATTGAGAAACGCTTAATACAAAAATTAGTTATGATCGTTTGAAAAATGATGCATTAGTGTATGTTGAGTTTCCATGTACACTCAACATTGCTTCCAAAAACATTTTGACAAAAATTTTTTCGAAAAATTTCAAAATAAATTAGCAAAAAGTAGATGTTTTTAGATTCCATTTTTCAAGGCAAAGACGATGGACAATGTTATTCAACGAAAAAATTAATTCTTGAGGGTGAAAATCGAGGATATAAGTGTGAACTTATATCAGTTGATATCTCGGTGCATTTTTAAGCTAGCGCAAATCTGATAACACAGATCGACGCAGCTTAAAAATCCGCATCGAATGCACTATACTACATTGAGAAACGCTCAATACAAAAATTAGTTATGATCGTTTGAAAAATGATCCATTAGTGTATGTTGAGTTTCCATGTACACTCAACATTGCTTCCAAAAACATTTTGACAAAAATTTTTTCGAAAAATTTCAAAATAATTTGGCAAAAAGTAGATGTTTTTAGATTGCTTTTTTCAAGGCAAAGACGATGGACAATGTTATTCAACGAAAAAATTAATTCTTCAGGGTGAAAATCGAGGATATAAGTGTGAACATATATCAGTTGATATCTCGGTGCATTTTTAAGCTAGCGCAAATCTGATAACACAGATCGACGCAGCTTAAAAATCCGCATCGAATGCACTATACTACATTGAGAAACGCTTAATACAAAAATTAGTTATGATCGTTTGAAAAATGATGTATTAGTGTATGTTGAGTTTCCATGTACACTCAACATTGCTTCCAAAAACATTTTGACAAAAATTTTTTCGAAAAATTTCAAAATAATTTAGCAAAAAGTAGATGTTTTTAGATTGCTTTTTTCAAGGCAAAGACGATGGACAATGTTATTCGACGAAAAAATTAATTCTTCAGGGTGAAAATCGAGGATATAAGTGTGAACTTATATCAGTTGATATCTCGGTGCATTTTTAAGCTAGCGCAAATCTGATAACACAGATCGACGCAGCTTAAAAATCCGCATCGAATGCACTATACTACATTGAGAAACGCTTAATACAAAAATTAGTTATGATCGTTTGAAAAATGATGCATTAGTGTATGTTGAGTTTCCATGTACACTCAACATTGCTTCCAAAAACATTTTGACAAAAATTTTTTCGAAAAATTTCAAGATAAATTAGCAAAAAGTAGATGTTTTTAGATTCCTTTTTTCAAGGCAAAGACGATGGACAATGTTATTCAACGAAAAAATTAATTCTTCAGGGTGAAAATCGAGGATATAAGTGTGAACTTATATCAGTTGATATCTCGGTGCATTTTTAAGCTAGCGCAAATCTGATAACACAGATCGACGCAGCTTAAAAATCCGCATCGAATGCACTATACTACATTGAGAAACGCTTGATACAGAAATTAGTTATGATCGTTTGAAAAATGATCCATTAGTGTATGTTGAGTTTCCATGTACACTCAACATTGCTTCCAAAAACATTTTGACAAAAATTTTTTCGAAAAATTTCAAAATAAATTAGCAAAAAGTAGATGTTTTTAGATTGCTTTTTTCAAGGCAAAGACGATGGACAATGTTATTCAACGAAAAAATTAATTCTTCAGGGTGAAAATCGAGGATATAAGTGTGAACTTATATCAGTTGATATCTCGGTGCATTTTTAAGCTAGCGCAAATCTGATAACACAGATCGACGCAGCTTAAAAATCCGCATCGAATGCACTATACTACATTGAGAAACGCTTAATACAAAAATTAGTTATGATCGTTTGAAAAATGATGTATTAGTGTATGTTGAGTTTCCATGTACACTCAACATTGCTTCCAAAAACATTTTGACAAAAATTTTTTCGAAAAATTTCAAAATAATTTAGCAAAAAGTAGATGTTTTTAGATTGCTTTTTTCAAGGCAAAGACGATGGACAATGTTATTCAACGAAAAAACTAATTCTTCAGGGTGAAAATCGAGGATATAAGTGTGAACTTATATCAGTTGATATCTCGATGCATTTTTAAGCTAGCGCAAATCTGATAACACAGATCGACGCAGCTTAAAAATCCGCATCAAATGCTCTATACTACATTGAGAAACGCTTAATACAAAAATTAGTTATGATCGTTTGAAAAATGATGCATTAGTGTATGTTGAGTTTCCATGTACACTCAACATTGCTTCCAAAAACATTTTGACAAAAATTTTTTCGAAAAATTTCAAAATAAATTAGCAAAAAGTAGATGTTTTTAGATTCCATTTTTCAAGGCAAAGACGATGGACAATGTTATTCAACGAAAAAATTAATTCTTGAGGGTGAAAATCGAGGATATAAGTGTGAACTTATATCAGTTGATATCTCGGTGCATTTTTAAGCTAGCGCAAATCTGATAACACAGATCGACGCAGCTTAAAAATCCGCATCGAATGCACTATACTACATTGAGAAACGCTCAATACAAAAATTAGTTATGATCGTTTGAAAAATGATCCATTAGTGTATGTTGAGTTTCCATGTACACTCAACATTGCTTCCAAAAACATTTTGACAAAAATTTTTTCGAAAAATTTCAAAATAATTTGGCAAAAAGTAGATGTTTTTAGATTGCTTTTTTCAAGGCAAAGACGATGGACAATGTTATTCAACGAAAAAATTAATTCTTCAGGGTGAAAATCGAGGATATAAGTGTGAACATATATCAGTTGATATCTCGGTGCATTTTTAAGCTAGCGCAAATCTGATAACACAGATCGACGCAGCTTAAAAATCCGCATCGAATGCACTATACTACATTGAGAAACGCTTAATACAAAAATTAGTTATGATCGTTTGAAAAATGATGTATTAGTGTATGTTGAGTTTCCATGTACACTCAACATTGCTTCCAAAAACATTTTGACAAAAATTTTTTCGAAAAATTTCAAAATAATTTAGCAAAAAGTAGATGTTTTTAGATTGCTTTTTTCAAGGCAAAGACGATGGACAATGTTATTCGACGAAAAAATTAATTCTTCAGGGTGAAAATCGAGGATATAAGTGTGAACTTATATCAGTTGATATCTCGGTGCATTTTTAAGCTAGCGCAAATCTGATAACACAGATCGACGCAGCTTAAAAATCCGCATCGAATGCACTATACTACATTGAGAAACGCTTAATACAAAAATTAGTTATGATCGTTTGAAAAATGATGCATTAGTGTATGTTGAGTTTCCATGTACACTCAACATTGCTTCCAAAAACATTTTGACAAAAATTTTTTCGAAAAATTTCAAGATAAATTAGCAAAAAGTAGATGTTTTTAGATTCCTTTTTTCAAGGCAAAGACGATGGACAATGTTATTCAACGAAAAAATTAATTCTTCAGGGTGAAAATCGAGGATATAAGTGTGAACTTATATCAGTTGATATCTCGGTGCATTTTTAAGCTAGCGCAAATCTGATAACACAGATCGACGCAGCTCAAAAATCCGCATCGAATGCACTATACTACATTGAGAAACGCTTGATACAGAAATTAGTTATGATCGTTTGAAAAATGATCCATTAGTGTATGTTGAGTTTCCATGTACACTCAACATTGCTTCCAAAAACATTTTGACAAAAATTTTTTCGAAAAATTTCAAAATAAATTAGCAAAAAGTAGATGTTTTTAGATTGCTTTTTTCAAGGCAAAGACGATGGACAATGTTATTCAACGAAAAAATTAATTCTTCAGGGTGAAAATCGAGGATATAAGTGTGAACTTATATCAGTTTATATCTCGGTGCATTTTTAAGCTAGCGCAAATCTGATAACACAGATCGACGCAGCTTAAAAATCCGCATCGAATGCACTATAATACATTGAGAAACGCTTGATACAGAAATTAGTTATGATCGTTTGAAAAATGATCCATTAGTGTATGTTGAGTTTCCATGTACACTCAACATTGCTTCCAAAAACATTTTGACAAAACTTTTTTCGAAAAATTTCGAAATAAATTAGCAAAAAGTAGATGTTTTTAGATTGCTTTTTTCAAGGCAAAGACGATGGACAATGTTATTCAACGAAAAAATTAATTCTTCAGGGTGAAAATCGAGGATATAAGTGTGAACTTATATCAGTTGATATCTCGGTGCATTTTTAAGCTAGCGCAAATCTGATAACACAGATCGACGCAGCTTAAAAATCCGCATCGAATGCACTATACTACATTGAGAAACGCTTAATACAAAAATTAGTTATGATCGTTTGAAAAATGATGCATTAGTGTATGTTGAGTTTCCATGTACACTCAACATTGCTTCCAAAAACATTTTGACAAAAATTTTTTCGAAAAATTTCAAATTAAATTAGCAAAAAGTAGATGTTTTTAGATTCCATTTTTAAAGGCAAAGACGATGGACAATGTTATTCAACGAAAAAATTATATCTTCAGGGTGAAAATCGAGGATATAAGTGTGAACTTATATCAGTTGATATCTCGGTGCATTTTTAAGCTAGCGCAAATCTGATAACACAGATCGACGCAGCTTAAAAATCCGCATCGAATGCACTATACTACATTGAGAAACGCTTGATACAGAAATTAGTTATGATCGTTTGAAAAATGATCCATTAGTGTATGTTGAGTTTCCATGTACACTCAACATTGCTTCCAAAAACATTTTGACAAAAATTTTTTCGAAAAATTTCAAAATAAATCAGCAAAAAGTAGATGTTTTTAGATTGCTTTTTTCAAGGCAAAGACGATGGACAATGTTATTCAACGAAAAATTTAATTCTTCAGGGTGAAAATCGAGGATATAAGTGTGAACTTATATCAGTTGATATCTCGGTGCATTTTTAAGCTTGCGCAAATCTGATAACACAGATCGACGCAGCTTAAAAATCCGCATCGAATGCACTATACTACATTGAGAAACGGTCAATACAAAAATTAGTTATGATCGTTTGAAAAATGATCCATTAGTGTATGTTGAGTTTCCATGTACACTCAACATTGCTTCCAAAAACATTTTGACAAAAATTTTTTCGAAAAATTTCGAAATAAATTAGCAAAAAGTAGATGTTTTTAGATTGCTTTTTTCAAGGCAAAGACGATGGACAATGTTATTCAACGAAAAAATTAATTCTTCAGGGTGAAAATCGAGGATATAAGTGTGAACTTATATCAGTTGATATCTCGGTGCATTTTTAAGCTAGCGCAAATCTGATAACACAGATCGACGCAGCTTAAAAATCCGCATCGAATGCACTATACTACATTGAGAAACGCTTAATACAAAAATTAGTTATGATCGTTTGAAAAATGATGCATTAGTGTATGTTGAGTTTCCATGTACACTCAACATTGCTTCCAAAAACATTTTGACAAAAATTTTTTCGAAAAATTTCAAATTAAATTAGCAAAAAGTAGATGTTTTTAGATTCCATTTTTCAAGGCAAAGACGATGGACAATGTTATTCAACGAAAAAATTAATTCTTCAGGGTGAAAATCGAGGATATAAGTGTGAACTTATATCAGTTGATATCTCGGTGCATTTTTAAGCTAGCGCAAATCTGATAACACAGATCGACGCAGCTTAAAAATCCGCATCGAATGCACTATACTACATTGAGAAACGCTTAATACAAAAATTAGTTATGATCGTTTGAAAAATGATGCATTAGTGTATGTTGAGTTTCCATGTACACTCAACATTGCTTCCAAAAACATTTTGACAAAAATTTTTTCGAAAAATTTCAAATTAAATTAGCAAAAAGTAGATGTTTTTAGATTCCATTTTTAAAGGCAAAGACGATGGACAATGTTATTCAACGAAAAAATTATATCTTCAGGGTGAAAATCGAGGATATAAGTGTGAACTTATATCAGTTGATATCTCGGTGCATTTTTAAGCTTGCGCAAATCTGATAACACAGATCGACGCAGCTTAAAAATCCGCATCGAATGCACTATACTACATTGAGAAACGCTTGATACAGAAATTAGTTATGATCGTTTGAAAAATGATCCATTAGTGTATGTTGAGTTTCCATGTACACTCAACATTGCTTCCAAAAACATTTTGACAAAAATTTTTTCGAAAAATTTCAAAATAAATTAGCAAAAAGTAGATGTTTTTAGATTGCTTTTTTCAAGGCAAAGACGATGGACAATGTTATTCAACGAAAAATTTAATTCTTCAGGGTGAAAATCGAGGATATAAGTGTGAACTTATATCAGTTGATATCTCGGTGCATTTTTAAGCTTGCGCAAATCTGATAACACAGATCGACGCAGCTTAAAAATCCGCATCGAATGCACTATACTACATTGAGAAACGGTCAATACAAAAATTAGTTATGATCGTTTGAAAAATGATCCATTAGTGTATGTTGAGTTTCCATGTACACTCAACATTGCTTCCAAAAACATTTTGACAAAAATTTTTTCGAAAAATTTCGAAATAAATTAGCAAAAAGTAGATGTTTTTAGATTGCTTTTTTCAAGGCAAAGACGATGGACAATGTTATTCAACGAAAAAATTAATTCTTCAGGGTGAAAATCGAGGATATAAGTGTGAACTTATATCAGTTGATATCTCGGTGCATTTTTAAGCTAGCGCAAATCTGATAACACAGATCGACGCAGCTTAAAAATCCGCATCGAATGCACTATACTACATTGAGAAACGCTTAATACAAAAATTAGTTATGATCGTTTGAAAAATGATGCATTAGTGTATGTTGAGTTTCCATGTACACTCAACATTGCTTCCAAAAACATTTTGACAAAAATTTTTTCGAAAAATTTCAAATTAAATTAGCAAAAAGTAGATGTTTTTAGATTCCATTTTTCAAGGCAAAGACGATGGACAATGTTATTCAACGAAAAAATTAATTCTTCAGGGTGAAAATCGAGGATATAAGTGTGAACTTATATCAGTTGATATCTCGGTGCATTTTTAAGCTAGCGCAAATCTGATAACACAGATCGACGCAGCTTAAAAATCCGCATCGAATGCACTATACTACATTGAGAAACGCTTGATACAGAAATTAGTTATGATCGTTTGAAAAATGATCCATTAGTGTATGTTGAGTTTCCATGTACACTCAACATTGCTTCCAAAAACATTTTGACAAAAATTTTTTCGAAAAATTTCAAAATAAATTAGCAAAAAGTAGATGTTTTTAGATTGCTTTTTTCAAGGCAAAGACGATGGACAATGTTATTCAACGAAAAATTTAATTCTTCAGGGTGAAAATCGAGGATATAAGTGTGAACTTATATCAGTTGATATCTCGGTGCATTTTTAAGCTTGCGCAAATCTGATAACACAGATCGACGCAGCTTAAAAATCCGCATCGAATGCACTATACTACATTGAGAAACGGTCAATACAAAAATTAGTTATGATCGTTTGAAAAATGATCCATTAGTGTATGTTGAGTTTCCATGTACACTCAACATTGCTTCCAAAAACATTTTGACAAAAATTTTTTCGAAAAATTTCGAAATAAATTAGCAAAAAGTAGATGTTTTTAGATTGCTTTTTTCAAGGCAAAGACGATGGACAATGTTATTCAACGAAAAAATTAATTCTTCAGGGTGAAAATCGAGGATATAAGTGTGAACTTATATCAGTTGATATCTCGGTGCATTTTTAAGCTAGCGCAAATCTGATAACACAGATCGACGCAGCTTAAAAATCCGCATCGAATGCACTATACTACATTGAGAAACGCTTAATACAAAAATTAGTTATGATCGTTTGAAAAATGATGCATTAGTGTATGTTGAGTTTCCATGTACACTCAACATTGCTTCCAAAAACATTTTGACAAAAATTTTTTCGAAAAATTTCAAATTAAATTAGCAAAAAGTAGATGTTTTTAGATTCCATTTTTCAAGGCAAAAACGATGGACAATGTTATTCAACGAAAAAATTAATTCTTCAGGGTGAAAATCGAGGATATAAGTGTGAACTTATATCAGTTGATATCTCGGTGCATTTTTAAGCTAGCGCAAATCTGATAACACAGATCGACGCAGCTTAAAAATCCGCATCGAATGCACTATACTACATTGAGAAACGCTTGATACAGAAATTAGTTATGATCGTTTGAAAAATGATCCATTAGTGTATGTTGAGTTTCCATGTACACTCAACATTGCTTCCAAAAACATTTTGACAAAAATTTTTTCGAAAAATTTCAAAATAAATTAGCAAAAAGTAGATGTTTTTAGATTGCTTTTTTCAAGGCAAAGACGATGGACAATGTTATTCAACGAAAAATTTAATTCTTCAGGGTGAAAATCGAGGATATAAGTGTGAACTTATATCAGTTGATATCTCGGTGCATTTTTAAGCTTGCGCAAATCTGATAACACAGATCGACGCAGCTTAAAAATCCGCATCGAATGCACTATACTACATTGAGAAACGGTCAATACAAAAATTAGTTATGATCGTTTGAAAAATGATCCATTAGTGTATGTTGAGTTTCCATGTACACTCAACATTGCTTCCAAAAACATTTTGACAAAAATTTTTTCGAAAAATTTCGAAATAAATTAGCAAAAAGTAGATGTTTTTAGATTGCTTTTTTCAAGGCAAAGACGATGGACAATGTTATTCAACGAAAAAATTAATTCTTCAGGGTGAAAATCGAGGATATAAGTGTGAACTTATATCAGTTGATATCTCGGTGCATTTTTAAGCTAGCGCAAATCTGATAACACAGATCGACGCAGCTTAAAAATCCGCATCGAATGCACTATACTACATTGAGAAACGCTTAATACAAAAATTAGTTATGATCGTTTGAAAAATGATGCATTAGTGTATGTTGAGTTTCCATGTACACTCAACATTGCTTCCAAAAACATTTTGACAAAAATTTTTTCGAAAAATTTCAAATTAAATTAGCAAAAAGTAGATGTTTTTAGATTCCATTTTTCAAGGCAAAGACGATGGACAATGTTATTCAACGAAAAAATTAATTCTTCAGGGTGAAAATCGAGGATATAAGTGTGAACTTATATCAGTTGATATCTCGGTGCATTTTTAAGCTAGCGCAAATCTGATAACACAGATCGACGCAGCTTAAAAATCCGCATCGAATGCACTATACTACATTGAGAAACGCTTGATACAGAAATTAGTTATGATCGTTTGAAAAATGATCCATTAGTGTATGTTGAGTTTCCATGTACACTCAACATTGCTTCCAAAAACATTTTGACAAAAATTTTTTCGAAAAATTTCAAAATAAATTAGCAAAAAGTAGATGTTTTTAGATTGCTTTTTTCAAGGCAAAGACGATGGACAATGTTATTCAACGAAAAATTTAATTCTTCAGGGTGAAAATCGAGGATATAAGTGTGAACTTATATCAGTTGATATCTCGGTGCATTTTTAAGCTTGCGCAAATCTGATAACACAGATCGACGCAGCTTAAAAATCCGCATCGAATGCACTATACTACATTGAGAAACGGTCAATACAAAAATTAGTTATGATCGTTTGAAAAATGATCCATTAGTGTATGTTGAGTTTCCATGTACACTCAACATTGCTTCCAAAAACATTTTGACAAAAATTTTTTCGAAAAATTTCGAAATAAATTAGCAAAAAGTAGATGTTTTTAGATTGCTTTTTTCAAGGCAAAGACGATGGACAATGTTATTCAACGAAAAAATTAATTCTTCAGGGTGAAAATCGAGGATATAAGTGTGAACTTATATCAGTTGATATCTCGGTGCATTTTTAAGCTAGCGCAAATCTGATAACACAGATCGACGCAGCTTAAAAATCCGCATCGAATGCACTATACTACATTGAGAAACGCTTAATACAAAAATTAGTTATGATCGTTTGAAAAATGATGCATTAGTGTATGTTGAGTTTCCATGTACACTCAACATTGCTTCCAAAAACATTTTGACAAAAATTTTTTCGAAAAATTTCAAATTAAATTAGCAAAAAGTAGATGTTTTTAGATTCCATTTTTCAAGGCAAAAACGATGGACAATGTTATTCAACGAAAAAATTAATTCTTCAGGGTGAAAATCGAGGATATAAGTGTGAACTTATATCAGTTGATATCTCGGTGCATTTTTAAGCTAGCGCAAATCTGATAACACAGATCGACGCAGCTTAAAAATCCGCATCGAATGCACTATACTACATCGAGAAACGCTTGATACAGAAATTAGTTATGATCGTTTGAAAAATGATCCATTAGTGTATGTTGAGTTTCCATGTACACTCAACATTGCTTCCAAAAACATTTTGACAAAAATTTTTTCGAAAAATTTCAAAATAAATTAGCAAAAAGTAGATGTTTTTAGATTGCTTTTTTCAAGGCAAAGACGATGGACAATGTTATTCAACGAAAAAATTAATTCTTCAGGGTGAAAATCGAGGATATAAGTGTGAACTTATATCAGTTGATATCTCGGTGCATTTTTAAGCTTGCGCAAATCTGATAACACAGATCGACGCAGCTTAAAAATCCGCATCGAATGCACTATACTACATTGAGAAACGCTTAATACAAAAATTAGTTATGATCGTTTGAAAAATGATGCATTAGTGTATGTTGAGTTTCCATGTACACTCAACATTGCTTCCAAAAACATTTTGACAAAAATTTTTTCGAAAAATTTCGAAATAAATTAGCAAAAAGTAGATGTTTTTAGATTGCTTTTTTCAAGGCAAAGACGATGGACAATGTTATTCAACGAAAAAATTAATTCTTCAGGGTGAAAATCGAGGATATAAGTGTGAACTTATATCAGTTGATATCTCGGTGCATTTTTAAGCTAGCGCAAATCTGATAACACAGATCGACGCAGCTTAAAAATCCGCATCGAATGCACTATACTACATTGAGAAACGCTTAATACAAAAATTAGTTATGATCGTTTGAAAAATGATGCATTAGTGTATGTTGAGTTTCCATGTACACTCAACATTGCTTCCAAAAACATTTTGACAAAAATTTTTTCGAAAAATTTCAAATTAAATTAGCAAAAAGTAGATGTTTTTAGATTCCATTTTTCAAGGCAAAAACGATGGACAATGTTATTCAACGAAAAAATTAATTCTTCAGGGTGAAAATCGAGGATATAAGTGTGAACTTATATCAGTTGATATCTCGGTGCATTTTTAAGCTAGCGCAAATCTGATAACACAGATCGACGCAGCTTAAAAATCCGCATCGAATGCACTATACTACATCGAGAAACGCTTGATACAGAAATTAGTTATGATCGTTTGAAAAATGATCCATTAGTGTATGTTGAGTTTCCATGTACACTCAACATTGCTTCCAAAAACATTTTGACAAAAATTTTTTCGAAAAATTTCAAAATAAATTAGCAAAAAGTAGATGTTTTTAGATTGCTTTTTTCAAGGCAAAGACGATGGACAATGTTATTCAACGAAAAAATTAATTCTTCAGGGTGAAAATCGAGGATATAAGTGTGAACTTATATCAGTTGATATCTCGGTGCATTTTTAAGCTTGCGCAAATCTGATAACACAGATCGACGCAGCTTAAAAATCCGCATCGAATGCACTATACTACATTGAGAAACGCTTAATACAAAAATTAGTTATGATCGTTTGAAAAATGATGCATTAGTGTATGTTGAGTTTCCATGTACACTCAACATTGCTTCCAAAAACATTTTGACAAAAATTTTTTCGAAAAATTTCAAAATAATTTAGCGAAAAGTAGATGTTTTTAGATTGCTTTTTTCAAGGCAAAGACGATGGACATTGTTATTCAACGAAAAAATTAATTCTTCAGGGTGAAAATCGAGGATATAAGTGTGAACTTATATCAGTTGATATCTCGGTGCATTTTTAAGCTAGCGCAAATCTGATAACACAGATCGACGCAGCTTAAAAATCCGCATCGAATGCACTATACTACATTGAGAAACGCTTAAAACAAAAATTAGTTATGATCGTTTGAAAAATGATGCATTAGTGTATGTTGAGTTTCCATGTACACTCAACATTGCTTCCAAAAACATTTTGACAAAAATTTTTTCGAAAAATTTCAAATTAAATTAGCAAAAAGTAGATGTTTTTAGATTCCATTTTTCAAGGCAAAGACGATGGACAATGTTATTCAACGAAAAAATTAATTCTTCAGGGTGAAAATCGAGGATATAAGTGTGAACTTATATCAGTTGATATCTCGGTGCATTTTTAAGCTAGCTCAAATCTGATAACACAGATCGACGCAGCTTAAAAATCCGCATCGAATGCACTATACTACATTGAGAAACGCTCGATACAGAAATTAGTTATGATCGTTTGAAAAATGATCCATTAGTGTATGTTGAGTTTCCATGTACACTCAACATTGCTTCCAAAAACATTTTGACAAAAATTTTTTCGAAAAATTTCAAAATAAATTAGCAAAAAGTAGATGTTTTTAGATTGCTTTTTTCAAGGCAAAGACGATGGACAATGTTATTCAACGAAAAAATTAATTCTTCAGGGTGAAAATCGAGGATATAAGTGTGAACTTATATCAGTTGATATCTCGGTGCATTTTTAAGCTTGCGCAAATCTGATAACACAGATCGACGCAGCTTAAAAATCCGCATCGAATGCACTATACTACATTGAGAAACGCTTAATACAAAAATTAGTTATGATCGTTTGAAAAATGATGCATTAGTGTATGTTGAGTTTCCATGTACACTCAACATTGCTTCCAAAAACATTTTGACAAAAATTTTTTCGAAAAATTTCAAAATAATTTAGCGAAAAGTAGATGTTTTTAGATTGCTTTTTTCAAGGCAAAGACGATGGACATTGTTATTCAACGAAAAAATTAATTCTTCAGGGTGAAAATCGAGGATATAAGTGTGAACTTATATCAGTTGATATCTCGGTGCATTTTTAAGCTAGCGCAAATCTGATAACACAGATCGACGCAGCTTAAAAATCCGCATCGAATGCACTATACTACATTAAGAAACGGTTGATACAGAAATTAGTTATGATCGTTTGAAAAATGATCCATTAGTGTATGTTGAGTTTCCATGTACACTCAACATTGCTTCCAAAAACATTTTGACAAAAATTTTTTCGAAAAATTTCAAAATAAATTAGCAAAAAGTAGATGTTTTTAGATTGTTTTTTTCAAGGCAAAGACGATGGACAATGTTATTCAACGAAAAAATTAATTCTTCAGGGTGAAAATCGAGGATATAAGTGTGAACTTATATCAGTTGATATCTCGGTGCATTTTTAAGCTAGCGCAAATCTGATAACACAGATCGACGCAGCTTAAAAATCCGCATCGAATGCACTATACTACATTGAGAAACGCTTAATACAAAAATTAGTTATGATCGTTTGAAAAATGATGCATTAGTGTATGTTGAGTTTCCATGTACACTCAACATTGCTTCCAAGAACATTTTGACAAAAATTTTTTCGAAAAATTTCAAAAAAATTTAGCAAAAAGTAGATGTTTTTAGATTCCTTTTTTCAAGGCAAAGACGATGGACAATGTTATTCAACGAAAAAATTAATTCTTCAGGGTGAAAATCGAGGATATAAGTGTGAACTTATATCAGTTGATATCTCGGTGCATTTTTAAGCTTGCGCAAATCTGATAACACAGATCGACGCAGCTTAAAAATCCGCATCGAATGCACTATACTACATTGAGAAACGCTTAATACAAAAATTAGTTATGATCGTTTGAAAAATGATGCATTAGTGTATGTTGAGTTTCCATGTACACTCAACATTGCTTCCAAAAACATTTTGACAAAAATTTTTTCGAAAAATTTCAAAATAATTTAGCGAAAAGTAGATGTTTTTAGATTGCTTTTTTCAAGGCAAAGACGATGGACATTGTTATTCAACGAAAAAATTAATTCTTCAGGGTGAAAATCGAGGATATAAGTGTGAACTTATATCAGTTGATATCTCGGTGCATTTTTAAGCTAGCGCAAATCTGATAACACAGATCGACGCAGCTTAAAAATCCGCATCGAATGCACTATACTACATTAAGAAACGGTTGATACAGAAATTAGTTATGATCGTTTGAAAAATGATCCATTAGTGTATGTTGAGTTTCCATGTACACTCAACATTGCTTCCAAGAACATTTTGACAAAAATTTTTTCGAAAAATTTCAAATTAAATTAGCAAAAAGTAGATGTTTTTAGATTCCATTTTTCAAGGCAAAGACGATGGACAATGTTATTCAACGAAAAAATTAATTCTTCAGGGTGAAAATCGAGGATATAAGTGTGAACTTATATCAGTTGATATCTCGGTGCATTTTTAAGCTAGCGCAAATCTGATAACACAGATCGACGCAGCTTAAAAATCCGCATCGAATGCACTATACTACATTGAGAAACGCTTAATACAAAAATTAGTTATGATCGTTTGAAAAATGATGCATTAGTGTATGTTGAGTTTCCATGTACACTCAACATTGCTTCCAAAAACATTTTGACAAAAATTTTTTCGAAAAATTTCAAAATAAATTAGCAAAAAGTAGATGTTTTTAGATTGCTTTTTTCAAGGCAAAGACGATGGACAATGTTATTCAACGAAAAAATTAATTCTTCAGGGTGAAAATCGAGGATATAAGTGTGAACTTATATCAGTTGCTATCTCGGTGCATTTTTAAGCTAGCGCAAATCTGATAACACAGATCGACGCAGCTTAAAAATCCGCATCGAATGCACTATACTACATTGAGAAACGCTTAATACAAAAATTAGTTATAATCGTTTGAAAATAGATGCATTAGTGTATGTTGAGTTTCCATGTACACTCAACATTGCTTCCAAAAACATTTTGACAGAAATTTTTTCGAAAAATTTCAAATTAAATTAGCAAAAAGTAGATGTTTTTAGATTCCATTTTTTAAGGCAAAGACGATGGACAATGTTATTCAACGAAAAAATTAATTCTTCAGGGTTAAAATCGAGGATATAAGTGTGAACTTATATCAGTTGATATCTCGGTGCATTTTTAAGCTAGCGCAAATCTGATAACACAGATCGACGCAGCTTAAAAATCCGCATCGAATGCACTATACTACATTGAGAAACGCTTAATACAAAAATTAGTTATGATCGTTTGAAAAATGATGCATTAGTGTATGTTGAGTTTCCATGTACACTCAACATTGCTTCCAAAAACATTTTGACAAAAGTTTTTTCGAAAAATTTCAGAATAATTTAGCAAAAAGTAGATGTTTTTAGATTCCTTTTTTCAAGGCAAAGACGATGGACAATGTTATTCAACGAAAAAATTAATTCTTCAGGGTTAAAATCGAGGATATAAGTGTGAACTTATATCAGTTGATATCTCGGTGCATTTTTAAGCTAGCGCAAATCTGATAACACAGATCGACGCAGCTTAAAAATCCGCATCGAATGCACTATACTACATTGAGAAACGCTTGATACAGAAATTAGTTATGATCGTTTGAAAAATGATCCATTAGTGTATGTTGAGTTTCCATGTACACTCAACATTGCTTCCAAAAACATTTTGACAAAAATTTTTTCGAAAAATTTCAAAATAAATTAGCAAAAAGTAGATGTTTTTAGATTGCTTTTTTCAAGGCAAAGACGATGGACAATGTTATTCAACGAAAAAATTAATTCTTCAGGGTGAAAATCGAGGATATAAGTGTGAACTTATATCAGTTGATATCTCGGTGCATTTTTAAGCTTGCGCAAATCTGATAACACAGATCGACGCAGCTTAAAAATCCGCATCGAATGCACTATACTACATTGAGAAACGCTTAATACAAAAATTAGTTATGATCGTTTGAAAAATGATGCATTAGTGTATGTTGAGTTTCCATGTACACTCAACATTGCTTCCAAAAACATTTTGACAAAAATTTTTTCGAAAAATTTCAAAATAATTTAGCGAAAAGTAGATGTTTTTAGATTGCTTTTTTCAAGGCAAAGACGATGGACATTGTTATTCAACGAAAAAATTAATTCTTCAGGGTGAAAATCGAGGATATAAGTGTGAACTTATATCAGTTGATATCTCGGTGCATTTTTAAGCTAGCGCAAATCTGATAACACAGATCGACGCAGCTTAAAAATCCGCATCGAATGCACTATACTACATTAAGAAACGGTTGATACAGAAATTAGTTATGATCGTTTGAAAAATGATCCATTAGTGTATGTTGAGTTTCCATGTACACTCAACATTGCTTCCAAAAACATTTTGACAAAAATTTTTTCGAAACATTTCAAAATAAATTAGGAAAAAACAGATGTTTTTAGATTCCTTTTTTCAAGGGAAAGACGATGGACAATGTTATTCAACGAAAAAATTAATTCTTCAGGGTGAAAATCGAGGATATAAGTGTGAACTTATATCAGTTGCTATCTCGGTGCATTTTTAAGCTAGCGCAAATCTGATAACACAGATCGACGCAGCTTAAAAATCCGCATCGAATGCACTATACTACATTAAGAAACGGTTGATACAGAAATTAGTTATGATCGTTTGAAAAATGATCCATTAGTGTATGTTGAGTTTCCATGTACACTCAACATTGCTTCCAAAAACATTTTGACAAAAATTTTTTCGAAAAATTTCAAAATAAATTAGCAAAAAGTAGATGTTTTTAGATTGCTTTTTTCAAGGCAAAGACGATGGACAATGTTATTCAACGAAAAAATTAATTCTTCAGGGTGAAAATCGAGGATATAAGTGTGAACTTATATCAGTTGATATCTCGGTGCATTTTTAAGCTAGCGCAAATCTGATAACACAGATCGACGCAGCTTAAAAATCCGCATCGAATGCACTATACTACATTGAGAAACGCTTAATACAAAAATTAGTTATAATCGTTTGAAAATAGATGCATTAGTGTATGTTGAGTTTCCATGTACACTCAACATTGCTTCCAAAAACATTTTGACAGAAATTTTTTCGAAAAATTTCAAATTAAATTAGCAAAAAGTAGATGTTTTTAGATTCCATTTTTTAAGGCAAAGACGATGGACAATGTTATTCAACGAAAAAATTAATTCTTCAGGGTTAAAATCGAGGATATAAGTGTGAACTTATATCAGTTGATATCTCGGTGCATTTTTAAGCTAGCGCAAATCTGATAACACAGATCGACGCAGCTTAAAAATCCGCATCGAATGCACTATACTACATTGAGAAACGCTTAATACAAAAATTAGTTATGATCGTTTGAAAAATGATGCATTAGTGTATGTTGAGTTTCCATGTACACTCAACATTGCTTCCAAAAACATTTTGACAAAAGTTTTTTCGAAAAATTTCAGAATAATTTAGCAAAAAGTAGATGTTTTTAGATTCCTTTTTTCAAGGCAAAGACGATGGACAATGTTATTCAACGAAAAAATTAATTCTTCAGGGTTAAAATCGAGGATATAAGTGTGAACTTATATCAGTTGATATCTCGGTGCATTTTTAAGCTAGCGCAAATCTGATAACACAGATCGACGCAGCTTAAAAATCCGCATCGAATGCACTATACTACATTGAGAAACGCTTGATACAGAAATTAGTTATGATCGTTTGAAAAATGATCCATTAGTGTATGTTGAGTTTCCATGTACACTCAACATTGCTTCCAAAAACATTTTGACAAAAATTTTTTCGAAAAATTTCAAAATAAATTAGCAAAAAGTAGATGTTTTTAGATTGCTTTTTTCAAGGCAAAGACGATGGACAATGTTATTCAACGAAAAAATTAATTCTTCAGGGTGAAAATCGAGGATATAAGTGTGAACTTATATCAGTTGATATCTCGGTGCATTTTTAAGCTTGCGCAAATCTGATAACACAGATCGACGCAGCTTAAAAATCCGCATCGAATGCACTATACTACATTGAGAAACGCTTAATACAAAAATTAGTTATGATCGTTTGAAAAATGATGCATTAGTGTATGTTGAGTTTCCATGTACACTCAACATTGCTTCCAAAAACATTTTGACAAAAATTTTTTCGAAAAATTTCAAAATAATTTAGCGAAAAGTAGATGTTTTTAGATTGCTTTTTTCAAGGCAAAGACGATGGACATTGTTATTCAACGAAAAAATTAATTCTTCAGGGTGAAAATCGAGGATATAAGTGTGAACTTATATCAGTTGATATCTCGGTGCATTTTTAAGCTAGCGCAAATCTGATAACACAGATCGACGCAGCTTAAAAATCCGCATCGAATGCACTATACTACATTAAGAAACGGTTGATACAGAAATTAGTTATGATCGTTTGAAAAATGATCCATTAGTGTATGTTGAGTTTCCATGTACACTCAACATTGCTTCCAAAAACATTTTGACAAAAATTTTTTCGAAACATTTCAAAATAAATTAGGAAAAAACAGATGTTTTTAGATTCCTTTTTTCAAGGGAAAGACGATGGACAATGTTATTCAACGAAAAAATTAATTCTTCAGGGTGAAAATCGAGGATATAAGTGTGAACTTATATCAGTTGCTATCTCGGTGCATTTTTAAGCTAGCGCAAATCTGATAACACAGATCGACGCAGCTTAAAAATCCGCATCGAATGCACTATACTACATTAAGAAACGGTTGATACAGAAATTAGTTATGATCGTTTGAAAAATGATCCATTAGTGTATGTTGAGTTTCCATGTACACTCAACATTGCTTCCAAAAACATTTTGACAAAAATTTTTTCGAAAAATTTCAAAATAAATTAGCAAAAAGTAGATGTTTTTAGATTGCTTTTTTCAAGGCAAAGACGATGGACAATGTTATTCAACGAAAAAATTAATTCTTCAGGGTGAAAATCGAGGATATAAGTGTGAACTTATATCAGTTGATATCTCGGTGCATTTTTAAGCTAGCGCAAATCTGATAACACAGATCGACGCAGCTTAAAAATCCGCATCGAATGCACTATACTACATTGAGAAACGCTTAATACAAAAATTAGTTATGATCGTTTGAAAAATGATGCATTAGTGTATGTTGAGTTTCCATGTACACTCAACATTGCTTCCAAGAACATTTTGACAAAAATTTTTTCGAAAAATTTCAAAAAAATTTAGCAAAAAGTAGATGTTTTTAGATTCCTTTTTTCAAGGCAAAGACGATGGACAATGTTATTCAACGAAAAAATTAATTCTTCAGGGTGAAAATCGAGGATATAAGTGTGAACTTATATCAGTTGATATCTCGGTGCATTTTTAAGCTTGCGCAAATCTGATAACACAGATCGACGCAGCTTAAAAATCCGCATCGAATGCACTATACTACATTGAGAAACGCTTAATACAAAAATTAGTTATGATCGTTTGAAAAATGATGCATTAGTGTATGTTGAGTTTCCATGTACACTCAACATTGCTTCCAAAAACATTTTGACAAAAATTTTTTCGAAAAATTTCAAAATAATTTAGCGAAAAGTAGATGTTTTTAGATTGCTTTTTTCAAGGCAAAGACGATGGACATTGTTATTCAACGAAAAAATTAATTCTTCAGGGTGAAAATCGAGGATATAAGTGTGAACTTATATCAGTTGATATCTCGGTGCATTTTTAAGCTAGCGCAAATCTGATAACACAGATCGACGCAGCTTAAAAATCCGCATCGAATGCACTATACTACATTAAGAAACGGTTGATACAGAAATTAGTTATGATCGTTTGAAAAATGATCCATTAGTGTATGTTGAGTTTCCATGTACACTCAACATTGCTTCCAAGAACATTTTGACAAAAATTTTTTCGAAAAATTTCAAATTAAATTAGCAAAAAGTAGATGTTTTTAGATTCCATTTTTCAAGGCAAAGACGATGGACAATGTTATTCAACGAAAAAATTAATTCTTCAGGGTGAAAATCGAGGATATAAGTGTGAACTTATATCAGTTGATATCTCGGTGCATTTTTAAGCTAGCGCAAATCTGATAACACAGATCGACGCAGCTTAAAAATCCGCATCGAATGCACTATACTACATTGAGAAACGCTTAATACAAAAATTAGTTATGATCGTTTGAAAAATGATGCATTAGTGTATGTTGAGTTTCCATGTACACTCAACATTGCTTCCAAAAACATTTTGACAAAAATTTTTTCGAAAAATTTCAAAATAAATTAGCAAAAAGTAGATGTTTTTAGATTGCTTTTTTCAAGGCAAAGACGATGGACATTGTTATTCAACGAAAAAATTAATTCTTCAGGGTGAAAATCGAGGATATAAGTGTGAACTTATATCAGTTGATATCTCGGTGCATTTTTAAGCTAGCGCAAATCTGATAACACAGATCGACGCAGCTTAAAAATCCGCATCGAATGCACTATACTACATTAAGAAACGGTTGATACAGAAATTAGTTATGATCGTTTGAAAAATGATCCATTAGTGTATGTTGAGTTTCCATGTACACTCAACATTGCTTCCAAGAACATTTTGACAAAAATTTTTTCGAAAAATTTCAAATTAAATTAGCAAAAAGTAGATGTTTTTAGATTCCATTTTTCAAGGCAAAGACGATGGACAATGTTATTCAACGAAAAAATTAATTCTTCAGGGTGAAAATCGAGGATATAAGTGTGAACTTATATCAGTTGATATCTCGGTGCATTTTTAAGCTAGCGCAAATCTGATAACACAGATCGACGCAGCTTAAAAATCCGCATCGAATGCACTATACTACATTGAGAAACGCTTAATACAAAAATTAGTTATGATCGTTTGAAAAATGATGCATTAGTGTATGTTGAGTTTCCATGTACACTCAACATTGCTTCCAAAAACATTTTGACAAAAATTTTTTCGAAAAATTTCAAAATAAATTAGCAAAAAGTAGATGTTTTTAGATTGCTTTTTTCAAGGCAAAGACGATGGACAATGTTATTCAACGAAAAAATTAATTCTTCAGGGTGAAAATCGAGGATATAAGTGTGAACTTATATCAGTTGCTATCTCGGTGCATTTTTAAGCTAGCGCAAATCTGATAACACAGATCGACGCAGCTTAAAAATCCGCATCGAATGCACTATACTACATTGAGAAACGCTTAATACAAAAATTAGTTATAATCGTTTGAAAATAGATGCATTAGTGTATGTTGAGTTTCCATGTACACTCAACATTGCTTCCAAAAACATTTTGACAGAAATTTTTTCGAAAAATTTCAAATTAAATTAGCAAAAAGTAGATGTTTTCAGATTCCATTTTTTAAGGCAAAGACGATGGACAATGTTATTCAACGAAAAAATTAATTCTTCAGGGTTAAAATCGAGGATATAAGTGTGAACTTATATCAGTTGATATCTCGGTGCATTTTTAAGCTAGCGCAAATCTGATAACACAGATCGACGCAGCTTAAAAATCCGCATCGAATGCACTATACTACATTGAGAAACGCTTAATACAAAAATTAGTTATAATCGTTTGAAAAATGATGCATTAGTGTATGTTGAGTTTCCATGTACACTCAACATTGCTTCCAAAAACATTTTGACAAAAATTTTTTCGAAAACTTTCAAAATAAATTAGCAAAAAGTAGATGTTTTTAGATTGCTTTTTTCAAGGCAAAGACGATGGACAATGTTATTCAACGAAAAAATTAATTCTTCAGGGTGAAAATCGAGGATATAAGTGTGAACTTATATCAGTTGCTATCTCGGTGCATTTTTAAGCTAGCGCAAATCTGATAACACAGATCGACGCAGCTTAAAAATCCGCATCGAATGCACTATACTACATTGAGAAACGCTTAATACAAAAATTAGTTATAATCGTTTGAAAATAGATGCATTAGTGTATGTTGAGTTTCCATGTACACTCAACATTGCTTCCAAAAACATTTTGACAGAAATTTTTTCGAAAAATTTCAAATTAAATTAGCAAAAAGTAGATGTTTTTAGATTCCATTTTTTAAGGCAAAGACGATGGACAATGTTATTCAACGAAAAAATTAATTCTTCAGGGTTAAAATCGAGGATATAAGTGTGAACTTATATCAGTTGATATCTCGGTGCATTTTTAAGCTAGCGCAAATCTGATAACACAGATCGACGCAGCTTAAAAATCCGCATCGAATGCACTATACTACATTGAGAAACGCTTAATACAAAAATTAGTTATGATCGTTTGAAAAATGATGCATTAGTGTATGTTGAGTTTCCATGTACACTCAACATTGCTTCCAAAAACATTTTGACAAAAGTTTTTTCGAAAAATTTCAGAATAATTTAGCAAAAAGTAGATGTTTTTAGATTCCTTTTTTCAAGGCAAAGACGATGGACAATGTTATTCAACGAAAAAATTAATTCTTCAGGGTTAAAATCGAGGATATAAGTGTGAACTTATATCAGTTGATATCTCGGTGCATTTTTAAGCTAGCGCAAATCTGATAACACAGATCGACGCAGCTTAAAAATCCGCATCGAATGCACTATACTACATTGAGAAACGCTTGATACAGAAATTAGTTATGATCGTTTGAAAAATGATCCATTAGTGTATGTTGAGTTTCCATGTACACTCAACATTGCTTCCAAAAACATTTTGACAAAAATTTTTTCGAAAAATTTCAAAATAAATTAGCAAAAAGTAGATGTTTTTAGATTGCTTTTTTCAAGGCAAAGACGATGGACAATGTTATTCAACGAAAAAATTAATTCTTCAGGGTGAAAATCGAGGATATAAGTGTGAACTTATATCAGTTGCTATCTCGGTGCATTTTTAAGCTAGCGCAAATCTGATAACACAGATCGACGCAGCTTAAAAATCCGCATCGAATGCACTATACTACATTGAGAAACGCTTAATACAAAAATTAGTTATAATCGTTTGAAAATAGATGCATTAGTGTATGTTGAGTTTCCATGTACACTCAACATTGCTTCCAAAAACATTTTGACAGAAATTTTTTCGAAAAATTTCAAATTAAATTAGCAAAAAGTAGATGTTTTTAGATTCCATTTTTTAAGGCAAAGACGATGGACAATGTTATTCAACGAAAAAATTAATTCTTCAGGGTTAAAATCGAGGATATAAGTGTGAACTTATATCAGTTGATATCTCGGTGCATTTTTAAGCTAGCGCAAATCTGATAACACAGATCGACGCAGCTTAAAAATCCGCATCGAATGCACTATACTACATTGAGAAACGCTTAATACAAAAATTAGTTATGATCGTTTGAAAAATGATGCATTAGTGTATGTTGAGTTTCCATGTACACTCAACATTGCTTCCAAAAACATTTTGACAAAAATTTTTTCGAAAAATTTCAAAATAAATTAGCAAAAAGTAGATGTTTTTAGATTGCTTTTTTCAAGGCAAAGACGATGGACAATGTTATTCAACGAAAAAATTAATTCTTCAGGGTGAAAATCGAGGATATAAGTGTGAACTTATATCAGTTGCTATCTCGGTGCATTTTTAAGCTAGCGCAAATCTGATAACACAGATCGACGCAGCTTAAAAATCCGCATCGAATGCACTATACTACATTGAGAAACGCTTAATACAAAAATTAGTTATAATCGTTTGAAAATAGATGCATTAGTGTATGTTGAGTTTCCATGTACACTCAACATTGCTTCCAAAAACATTTTGACAGAAATTTTTTCGAAAAATTTCAAATTAAATTAGCAAAAAGTAGATGTTTTTAGATTCCATTTTTTAAGGCAAAGACGATGGACAATGTTATTCAACGAAAAAATTAATTCTTCAGGGTTAAAATCGAGGATATAAGTGTGAACTTATATCAGTTGATATCTCGGTGCATTTTTAAGCTAGCGCAAATCTGATAACACAGATCGACGCAGCTTAAAAATCCGCATCGAATGCACTATACTACATTGAGAAACGCTTAATACAAAAATTAGTTATGATCGTTTGAAAAATGATGCATTAGTGTATGTTGAGTTTCCATGTACACTCAACATTGCTTCCAAAAACATTTTGACAAAAGTTTTTTCGAAAAATTTCAGAATAATTTAGCAAAAAGTAGATGTTTTTAGATTCCTTTTTTCAAGGCAAAGACGATGGACAATGTTATTCAACGAAAAAATTAATTCTTCAGGGTGAAAATCGAGGATATAAGTGTGAACTTATATCAGTTGCTATCTCGGTGCATTTTTAAGCTAGCGCAAATCTGATAACACAGATCGACGCAGCTTAAAAATCCGCATCGAATGCACTATACTACATTGAGAAACGCTTAATACAAAAATTAGTTATAATCGTTTGAAAATAGATGCATTAGTGTATGTTGAGTTTCCATGTACACTCAACATTGCTTCCAAAAACATTTTGACAAAAATTTTTTCGAAAAATTTCAAATTAAATTAGCAAAAAGTAGATGTTTTTAGATTCCATTTTTTAAGGCAAAGACGATGGACAATGTTATTCAACGAAAAAATTAATTCTTCAGGGTTAAAATCGAGGATATAAGTGTGAACTTATATCAGTTGATATCTCGGTGCATTTTTAAGCTAGCGCAAATCTGATAACACAGATCGACGCAGCTTAAAAATCCGCATCGAATGCACTATACTACATTGAGAAACGCTTGATACAGAAATTAGTTATGATCGTTTGAAAAATGATCCATTAGTGTATGTTGAGTTTCCATGTACACTGAACATTGCTTCCAAAAACATTTTGACAAAAATTGTTTCGAAAAATTTCAAAATAAATTAGCAAAAAGTAGATGTTTTTAAATTTCTTTTTTCAAGGCAAAGACGATGGACAATGTTATTCAACGATAAAATTAATTCTTCAGGGTGAAAATCGAGGATATAAGTGTGAACTTATATCAGTTGATATCTCGGTGCATTTTTAAGCTAGCGCAAATCTGATAACACAGATCGACGCAGCTTACAAATCCGCATCGAATGCACTATACTACATTGAGAAACGCTTAATACAAAAATTAGTTATGATCGTTTGAAAAATGATGCATTAGTGTATGTTGAGTTTCCATGTACACTCAACATTGCTTCCAAAAACATTTTGACAAAAATTTTTTCGAAACATTTCAAAATAAATTAGGAAAAAACAGATGTTTTTAGATTCCTTTTTTCAAGGCAAAGACGATGGACAATGTTATTCAACGAAAAAATTAATTCTGCAGGGTGAAAATCGAGGATATAAGTGTGAACTTATATCAGTTGCTATCTCGGTGCATTTTTAAGCTAGCGCAAATCTGATAACACAGATCGACGCAGCTTAAAAATCCGCATCGAATGCACTATACTACATTGAGAAACGCTTAATACAAAAATTAGTTATGATCGTTTGAAAAATGATGCATTAGTGTATGTTGAGTTTCCATGTACACTCAACATTGCTTCCAAAAACATTTTGACAAAAATTTTTTCAAAAAATTTCAAAATAAATTAGCAAAAAGTAGATGTTTTTAGATTTCTTTTTTCAAGGCAAAGACGATGGACAATGTTATTCAACGAAAAAATTAATTCTTCAGGGTGAAAATCGAGGATATAAGTGTGAACTTATATCAGTTGATATCTCGGTGCATTTTTAAGCTAGCGCAAATCTGATAACACAGATTGACGCAGCTTAAAAATCCGCATCGAATGCACTATACTACATTGAGAAACGCTTAATACAAAAATTAGTTATGATCGTTTGAAAAATGATCCATTAGTGTATGTTGAGTTTCCATGTACACTCAACATTGCTTCCAAAAACATTTTGACAAAAATTTTTTCGAATAATTTCAGAATAATTTAGCAAAAAGTAGATGTTTTTAGATTCCTTTTTTCAAGGCAAAGACGATGGACAATGTTATTCAAAGAAAAAATTAATTCTTCAGGGTGAAAATCGAGGATATAAGTGTGAACTTATATCAGTTGATATCTCGGTGCATTTTTAAGCTAGCGCAAATCTGATAACACAGATCGACGCAGCTTAAAAATCCGCATCGAATGCACTATACTACATTGAGAAACGCTTGATACAGAAATTAGTTATGATCGTTTGAAAAATGATCCATTAGTGTATGTTGAGTTTCCATGTACACTCAACATTGCTTCCAAAAACATTTTGACAAAAATTGTTTCGAAAAATTTCAAAATAAATTAGCAAAAAGTAGATGTTTTTAAATTTCTTTTTTCAAGGCAAAGACGATGGACAATGTTATTCAACGATAAAATTAATTCTTCAGGGTGAAAATCGAGGATATAAGTGTGAACTTATATCAGTTGATATCTCGGTGCATTTTTAAGCTAGCGCAAATCTGATAACACAGATCGACGCAGCTTACAAATCCGCATCGAATGCACTATACTACATTGAGAAACGCTTAATACAAAAATTAGTTATGATCGTTTGAAAAATGATGCATTAGTGTATGTTGAGTTTCCATGTACACTCAACATTGCTTCCAAAAACATTTTGACAAAAATTTTTTCGAAACATTTCAAAATAAATTAGGAAAAAACAGATGTTTTTAGATTCCTTTTTTCAAGGGAAAGACGATGGACAATGTTATTCAACGAAAAAATTAATTCTTCAGGGTGAAAATCGAGGATATAAGTGTGAACTTATATCAGTTGATATCTCGGTGCATTTTTAAGCTAGCGCAAATCTGATAACACAGATCGACGCAGCTTAAAAATCCGCATCGAATGCACTATACTACATTGAGAACCGCTTAATACAAAAATTAGTTATGATTGTTTGAAAAATGATGCATTAGTGTATGTTGAGTTTCCATGTACACTCAACATTGCTTCCAAAAACATTTTGACAAAAATTTTTTCGAAACATTTCAAAATAATTTAGCAAAAAGTAGATGTTTTTAGATTTCTTTTTTCAAGGCAAAGACGATGGACAATGTTATTCAACGAAAAAATTAACTCTTCAGGGTGAAAATCGAGGATATAAGTGTGAACTTATATCAGTTGCTATCTCGGTGCATTTTTAAGCTAGCGCAAATCTGATAACACAGATCGACGCAGCTTAAAAATCCGCATCGAATGCACTATACTACATTGAGAAACGCTTAATACAAAAATTAGTTATGATCGTTTGAAAAATGATGCATTAGTGTATGTTGAGTTTCCATGTACACTCAACATTGCTTCCAAAAACATTTTGACAAAAATTTTTTCGAAACATTTCAAAATAAATTAGGAAAAAACAGATGTTTTTAGATTCCTTTTTTCAAGGGAAAGACGATGGACAATGTTATTCAACGAAAAAATTAATTCTTCAGGGTGAAAATCGAGGATATAAGTGTGAACTTATATCAGTTGCTATCTCGGTGCATTTTTAAGCTAGCGCAAATCTGATAACACAGATCGACGCAGCTTAAAAATCCGCATCGAATGCACTATACTACATTGAGAAACGCTTAATACAAAAATTAGTTATGATCGTTTGAAAAATGATGCATTAGTGTATGTTGAGTTTCCATGTACACTCAACATTGCTTCCAAAAACATTTTGACAAAAATTTTTTCGAAACATTTCAGAATAAATTAGGAAAAAACAGATGTTTTTAGATTCCTTTTTTCAAGGGAAAGACGATGGACAATGTTATTCAACGAAAAAATTAATTCTTCAGGGTGAAAATCGAGGATATAAGTGTGAACTTATATCAGTTGCTATCTCGGTGCATTTTTAAGCTAGCGCAAATCTGATAACACAGATCGACGCAGCTTAAAAATCCGCATCGAATGCACTATACTACATTGAGAAACGCTTAATACAAAAATTAGTTATGATCGTTTGAAAAATGATGCATTAGTGTATGTTGAGTTTCCATGTACACTCAACATTGCTTCCAAAAACATTTTGACAAAAATTTTTTCGAAACATTTCAAAATAATTTAGCAAAAAGTAGATGTTTTTAGATTTCTTTTTTCAAGGCAAAGACGATGGACAATGTTATTCAACGAAAAAATTAACTCTTCAGGGTGAAAATCGAGGATATAAGTGTGAACTTATATCAGTTGCTATCTCGGTGCATTTTTAAGCTAGCGCAAATCTGATAACACAGATCGACGCAGCTTAAAAATCCGCATCGAATGCACTATACTACATTGAGAAACGCTTAATACAAAAATTAGTTATGATCGTTTGAAAAATGATGCATTAGTGTATGTTGAGTTTCCATGTACACTCAACATTGCTTCCAAAAACATTTTGACAAAAATTTTTTCGAAACATTTCAAAATAAATTAGCAAAAAACAGATGTTTTTAGATTCCTTTTTTCACGGCAAAGACGATGAACAATGTTATTCAACGAAAAAATTAATTCTTCAGGGTGAAAATCGAGGATATAAGTGTGAACTTATATCAGTTGCTATCTCGGTGCATTTTTAAGCTAGCGCAAATCTGATAACACAGATCGACGCAGCTTAAAAATCCGCATCGAATGCACTATACTACATTGAGAAACGCTTAATACAAAAATTAGTTATGATCGTTTGAAAAATGATGCATTAGTGTATGTTGAGTTTCCATGTACACTCAACATTGCTTCCAAAAACATTTTGACAAAAATTTTTTCGAAAAATTTCAAAATAAATTAGCAAAAAATAGATGTTTTTAGATTCCTTTTTTCAAGGCAAAGACGATGGACAATGTTAATCAACGAAAAAATTAATTCTTCAGGGTGAAAATCGAGGATATAAGTGTGAACTTATATCAGTTGATATCTCGGTGCATTTTTAAGCTAGCGCAAATCTGATAACACAGATCGACGCAGCTTAAAAATCCGCATCGAATGCACTATACTACATTGAGAAACGCTTAATACAAAAATTAGTTATGATCGTTTGAAAAATGATGCATTAGTGTATGTTGAGTTTCCATGTACACTCAACATTGCTTCCAAAAACATTTTGACAAAAATTTTTTCGAAAAATTTCAAAATAATTTAGCAAAAAGTAGATGTTTTTAAATTCCTTTTTTCAAGGCAAAGACGATGGACAATGTTATTCAACGAAAAAATTAATTCTTCAGGGTGAAAATCGAGGATATAAGTGTGAACTTATATCAGTTGATATCTCGGTGCATTTTTAAGCTAGCGCAAATCTGATAACACAGATCGACGCAGCTTACAAATCCGCATCGAATGCACTATACTACATTGAGAAACGCTTAATACAAAAATTAGTTATGATCGTTTGAAAAATGATGCATTAGTGTATGTTGAGTTTCCATGTACACTCAACATTGCTTCCAAAAACATTTTGACAAAAATTTTTTCGAAACATTTCAAAATAAATTAGGAAAAAACAGATGTTTTTAGATTCCTTTTTTCAGAGCAAAGACGATGGACAATGTTATTCAACGAAAAAATTAATTCTTCAGGGTGAAAATCGAGGATATAAGTGTGAACTTATATCAGTTGATATCTCGGTGCATTTTTAAGCTAGCGCAAATCTGATAACACAGATCGACGCAGCTTAAAAATCCGCATCGAATGCACTATACTACATTGAGAAACGCTTAATACAAAAATTAGTTATGATCGTTTGAAAAATGATGCATTAGTGTATGTTGAGTTTCCATGTACACTCAACATTGCTTCCAAAAACATTTTGACAAAAATTTTTTCGAAACATTTCAAAATAAATTAGCAAAAAACAGATGTTTTTAGATTCCTTTTTTCAAGGCAAAGACGATGGACAATGTTATTCAACGAAAAAATTAATTCTTCAGGGTGAAAATCGAGGATATAAGTGTGAACTTATATCAGTTGCTATCTCGGTGCATTTTTAAGCTAGCGCAAATCTGATAACACAGATCGACGCAGCTTAAAAATCCGCATCGAATGCACTATACTACATTGAGAAACGCTTAATACAAAAATTAGTTATGATCGTTTGAAAAATGATGCATTAGTGTATGTTGAGTTTCCATGTACACTCAACATTGCTTCCAAAAACATTTTGACAAAAATTTTTTCGAAAAATTTCAAAATAAATTAGCAAAAAGTAGATGTTTTTAGATTGCTTTTTTCAAGGCAAAGACGATGGACAATGTTATTCAACGAAAAAATTAATTCTTCAGGGTGAAAATCGAGGATATAAGTGTGAACTTATATCAGTTGATATCTCGGTGCATTTTTAAGCTAGCGCAAATCTGATAACACAGATCGACGCAGCTTAAAAATCCGCATCGAATGCACTATACTACATTGAGAAACGCTCAATACAAAAATTAGTTATGATCGTTTGAAAAATGATCCATTAGTGTATGTTGAGTTTCCATGTACACTCAACATTGCTTCCAAAAACATTTTGACAAAAATTTTTTCGAAACATTTCAAAATAAATTAGCAAAAAGTAGATGTTTTTAGATTCCTTTTTTTAAGGCAAAGACGATGGACAATGTTATTCAACGAAAAAATTAATTCTTCAGGGTGAAAATCGAGGATATAAGTGTGAACTTATATCAGTTGATATCTCGGTGCATTTTTAAGCTAGCGCAAATCTGATAACACAGATCGACGCAGCTTAAAAATCCGCATCGAATGCACTATACTACATTGAGAAACGCTTAATACAAAAATTAGTTATGATCGTTTGAAAAATGATGCATTAGTGTATGTTGAGTTTCCATGTACACTCAACATTGCTTCCAAAAACATTTTGACAAAAATTTTTTCGAAAAATTTCAAAATAAATTAGCAAAAAGTAGATGTTTTTAGATTGCTTTTTTCAAGGCAAAGACGATGGACCATGTTATTCAACGAAAAAATTAATTCTTCAGGGTGAAAATCGAGGATATAAGTGTGAACTTATATCAGTTGATATCTCGGTGCATTTTTAAGCTAGCGCAAATCTGATAACACAGATCGACGCAGCTTAAAAATCCGCATCGAATGCACTATACTACATTGAGAAACGCTCAATACAAAAATTAGTTATGATCGTTTGAAAAATGATCCATTAGTGTATGTTGAGTTTCCATGTACACTCAACATTGCTTCCAAAAACATTTTGACAAAAATTTTTTCGAAACATTTCAAAATAAATTAGCAAAAAACAGATGTTTTTAGATTCCTTCTTTCAAGGCAAAGACGATGGACAATGTTATTCAACGAAACAATTAATTCTTCAGGGTGAAAATCGAGGATATAAGTGTGAACTTATATCAGTTGCTATCTCGGTGCATTTTTAAGCTAGCGCAAATCTGATAACACAGATCGACGCAGCTTAAAAATCCGCATCGAATGCACTGTACTACATTGAGAAACGCTTAATACAAAAATTAGTTATGATCGTTTGAAAAATGATGCATTAGTGTATGTTGAGTTTCCATGTACACTCAACATTGCTTCCAAAAACATTTTGACAAAAATTTTTTCGAAACATTTCAAAATAAATTAGGAAAAAACAGATGTTTTTAGATTCCTTTTTTCAAGGGAAAGACGATGGACAATGTTATTCAACGAAAAAATTAATTCTTCAGGGTGAAAATCGAGGATATAAGTGTGAACTTATATCAGTTGATATCTCGGTGCATTTTTAAGCTAGCGCAAATCTGATAACCCAGATCGACGCAGCTTAAAAATCCGCATCGAATGCACTGTACTACATTGAGAAACGCTTAATACAAAAATTAGTTATGATCGTTTGAAAAATGATGCATTAGTGTATGTTGAGTTTCCATGTACACTCAACATTGCTTCCAAAAACATTTTGACAAAAATTTTTTCGAAACATTTCAAAATAAATTAGGAAAAAACAGATGTTTTTAGATTCCTTTTTTCAAGGGAAAGACGATGGACAATGTTATTCAACGAAAAAATTAATTCTTCAGGGTGAAAATCGAGGATATAAGTGTGAACTTATATCAGTTGCTATCTCGGTGCATTTTTAAGCTAGCGCAAATCTGATAACACAGATCGACGCAGCTTAAAAATCCGCATCGAATGCACTATACTACATTGAGAAACGCTTAATACAAAAATTAGTTATGATCGTTTGAAAAATGATGCATTAGTGTATGTTGAGTTTCCATGTACACTCAACATTGCTTCCAAAAACATTTTGACAAAAATTTTTTCGAAACATTTCAAAATAAATTAGCAAAAAACAGATGTTTTTAGATTCCTTTTTTCAAGGCAAAGACGATGAACAATGTTATTCAACGAAAAAATTAATTCTTCAGGGTGAAAATCGAGGATATAAGTGTGAACTTATATCAGTTGCTATCTCGGTGCATTTTTAAGCTAGCGCAAATCTGATAACACAGATCGACGCAGCTTAAAAATCCGCATCGAATGCACTATACTACATTGAGAAACGCTTAATACAAAAATTAGTTATGATCGTTTGAAAAATGATGCATTAGTGTATGTTGAGTTTCCATGTACACTCAACATTGCTTCCAAAAACATTTTGACAAAAATTTTTTCGAAAAATTTCAAAATAAATTAGCAAAAAATAGATGTTTTTAGATTCCTTTTTTCAAGGCAAAGACGATGGACAATGTTAATCAACGAAAAAATTAATTCTTCAGGGTGAAAATCGAGGATATAAGTGTGAACTTATATCAGTTGATATCTCGGTGCATTTTTAAGCTAGCGCAAATCTGATAACACAGATCGACGCAGCTTAAAAATCCGCATCGAATGCACTATACTACATTGAGAAACGCTTAATACAAAAATTAGTTATGATCGTTTGAAAAATGATGCATTAGTGTATGTTGAGTTTCCATGTACACTCAACATTGCTTCCAAAAACATTTTGACAAAAATTTTTTCGAAAAATTTCAAAATAATTTAGCAAAAAGTAGATGTTTTTAAATTCCTTTTTTCAAGGCAAAGACGATGGACAATGTTATTCAACGAAAAAATTAATTCTTCAGGGTGAAAATCGAGGATATAAGTGTGAACTTATATCAGTTGATATCTCGGTGCATTTTTAAGCTAGCGCAAATCTGATAACACAGATCGACGCAGCTTACAAATCCGCATCGAATGCACTATACTACATTGAGAAACGCTTAATACAAAAATTAGTTATGATCGTTTGAAAAATGATGCATTAGTGTATGTTGAGTTTCCATGTACACTCAACATTGCTTCCAAAAACATTTTGACAAAAATTTTTTCGAAAAATTTCAAAATAAATTAGCAAAAAGTAGATGTTTTTAGATTGCTTTTTTCAAGGCAAAGACGATGGACAATGTTATTCAACGAAAAAATTAATTCTTCAGGGTGAAAATCGAGGATATAAGTGTGAACTTATATCAGTTGATATCTCGGTGCATTTTTAAGCTAGCGCAAATCTGATAACACAGATCGACGCAGCTTAAAAATCCGCATCGAATGCACTATACTACATTGAGAAACGCTTAATACAAAAATTAGTTATGATCGTTTGAAAAATGATGCATTAGTGTATGTTGAGTTTCCATGTACACTCAACATTGCTTCCAAAAACATTTTGACAAAAATTTTTTCGAAAAATTTCAAAATAATTTAGCAAAAAGTAGATGTTTTTAAATTCCTTTTTTCAAGGCAAAGACGATGGACAATGTTATTCAACGAAAAAATTAATTCTTCAGGGTGAAAATCGAGGATATAAGTGTGAACTTATATCAGTTGATATCTCGGTGCATTTTTAAGCTAGCGCAAATCTGATAACACAGATCGACGCAGCTTACAAATCCGCATCGAATGCACTATACTACATTGAGAAACGCTTAATACAAAAATTAGTTATGATCGTTTGAAAAATGATGCATTAGTGTATGTTGAGTTTCCATGTACACTCAACATTGCTTCCAAAAACATTTTGACAAAAATTTTTTCGAAAAATTTCAAAATAAATTAGCAAAAAGTAGATGTTTTTAGATTGCTTTTTTCAAGGCAAAGACGATGGACAATGTTATTCAACGAAAAAATTAATTCTTCAGGGTGAAAATCGAGGATATAAGTGTGAACTTATATCAGTTGATATCTCGGTGCATTTTTAAGCTAGCGCAAATCTGATAACACAGATCGACGCAGCTTAAAAATCCGCATCGAATGCACTATACTACATTGAGAAACGCTTAATACAAAAATTAGTTATGATCGTTTGAAAAATGATGCATTAGTGTATGTTGAGTTTCCATGTACACTCAACATTGCTTCCAAAAACATTTTGACAAAAATGTTTTTCGAAAAATTTCAAAATAAATTAGCAAAAAATAGATGTTTTTAGATTCCTTTTTTCAAGGCAAAGACGATGGACAATGTTAATCAACGAAAAAATTAATTCTTCAGGGTGAAAATCGAGGATATAAGTGTGAACTTATATCAGTTGATATCTCGGTGCATTTTTAAGCTAGCGCAAATCTGATAACACAGATCGACGCAGCTTAAAAATCCGCATCGAATGCACTATACTACATTGAGAAACGCTTAATACAAAAATTAGTTATGATCGTTTGAAAAATGATGCATTAGTGTATGTTGAGTTTCCATGTACACTCAACATTGCTTCCAAAAACATTTTGACAAAAATTTTTTCGAAAAATTTCAAAATAATTTAGCAAAAAGTAGATGTTTTTAAATTCCTTTTTTCAAGGCAAAGACGATGGACAATGTTATTCAACGAAAAAATTAATTCTTCAGGGTGAAAATCGAGGATATAAGTGTGAACTTATATCAGTTGATATCTCGGTGCATTTTTAAGCTAGCGCAAATCTGATAACACAGATCGACGCAGCTTACAAATCCGCATCGAATGCACTATACTACATTGAGAAACGCTTAATACAAAAATTAGTTATGATCGTTTGAAAAATGATGCATTAGTGTATGTTGAGTTTCCATGTACACTCAACATTGCTTCCAAAAACATTTTGACAAAAATTTTTTCGAAAAATTTCAAAATAAATTAGCAAAAAGTAGATGTTTTTAGATTGCTTTTTTCAAGGCAAAGACGATGGACAATGTTATTCAACGAAAAAATTAATTCTTCAGGGTGAAAATCGAGGATATAAGTGTGAACTTATATCAGTTGATATCTCGGTGCATTTTTAAGCTAGCGCAAATCTGATAACACAGATCGACGCAGCTTAAAAATCCGCATCGAATGCACTATACTACATTGAGAAACGCTCAATACAAAAATTAGTTATGATCGTTTGAAAAATGATCCATTAGTGTATGTTGAGTTTCCATGTACACTCAACATTGCTTCCAAAAACATTTTGACAAAAATTTTTTCGAAACATTTCAAAATAAATTAGCAAAAAACAGATGTTTTTAGATTCCTTTTTTCAAGGCAAAGACGATGGACAATGTTATTCAACGAAAAAATTAATTCTTCAGGGTGAAAATCGAGGATATAAGTGTGAACTTATATCAGTTGCTATCTCGGTGCATTTTTAAGCTAGCGCAAATCTGATAACACAGATCGACGCAGCTTAAAAATCCGCATAGAATGCACTATACTACATTGAGAAACGCTTAATACAAAAATTAGTTATGATCGTTTGAAAAATGATGCATTAGTGTATGTTGAGTTTCCATGTACACTCAACATTGCTTCCAAAAACATTTTGACAAAAATTTTTTCGAAAAATTTCAAAATAATTTAGCAAAAAGTAGATGTTTTTAAATTCCTTTTTTCAAGGCAAAGACGATGGGCAATGTTATTCAACGAAAAATTTAATTCTTCAGGGTGAAAATCGAGGATATAAGTGTGAACTTATATCAGTTGATATCTCGGTGCATTTTTAAGCTAGCGCAAATCTGATAACACAGATCGACGCAGCTTAAAAATCCGCATCGAATGCACTATACTACATTGAGAAACGCTTAATACAAAAATTAGTTATGATCGTTTGAAAAATGATGCATTAGTGTATGTTGAGTTTCCATGTACACTCAACATTGCTTCCAAAAACATTTTGACAAAAATTTTTTCGAAAAATTTCAAAATAAATTAGCAAAAAGTAGATGTTTTTAGATTCCTTTTTTTAAGGCAAAGACGATGGACAATGTTATTCAACGAAAAAATTAATTCTTCAGGGTGAAAATCGAGGATATAAGTGTGAACTTATATCAGTTGATATCTCGGTGCATTTTTAAGCTAGCGCAAATCTGATAACACAGATCGACGCAGCTTAAAAATCCGCATCGAATGCACTATACTACATTGAGAAACGCTTAATACAAAAATTAGTTATGATCGTTTGAAAAATGATGCATTAGTGTATGTTGAGTTTCCATGTACACTCAACATTGCTTCCAAAAACATTTTGACAAAAATTTTTTCGAAACATTTCAAAATAAATTAGCAAAAAACAGATGTTTTTAGATTCCTTTTTTCAAGGCAAAGACGATGGACAATGTTATTCAACGAAAAAATTAAGTCTTCAGGGTGAAAATCGAGGATATAAGTGTGAACTTATATCAGTTGCTATCTCGGTGCATTTTTAAGCTAGCGCAAATCTGATAACACAGATCGACGCAGCTTAAAAATCCGCATCGAATGCACTATACTACATTGAGAAACGCTTAATACAAAAATTAGTTATGATCGTTTGAAAAATGATGCATTAGTGTATGTTGAGTTTCCATGTACACTCAACATTGCTTCCAAAAACATTTTGACAAAAATTTTTTCGAAAAATTTCAAAATAATTTAGCAAAAAGTAGATGTTTTTAAATTCCTTTTTTCAAGGCAAAGACGATGGGCAATGTTATTCAACGAAAAATTTAATTCTTCAGGGTGAAAATCGAGGATATAAGTGTGAACTTATATCAGTTGATATCTCGGTGCATTTTTAAGCTAGCGCAAATCTGATAACACAGATCGACGCAGCTTAAAAATCCGCATCGAATGCACTATACTACATTGAGAAACGCTTAATACAAAAATTAGTTATGATCGTTTGAAAAATGATGCATTAGTGTATGTTGAGTTTCCATGTACACTCAACATTGCTTCCAAAAACATTTTGACAAAAATTTTTTCGAAAAATTTCAAAATAAATTAGCAAAAAGTAGATGTTTTTAGATTCCTTTTTTTAAGGCAAAGACGATGGACAATGTTATTCAACGAAAAAATTAATTCTTCAGGGTGAAAATCGAGGATATAAGTGTGAACTTATATCAGTTGATATCTCGGTGCATTTTTAAGCTAGCGCAAATCTGATAACACAGATCGACGCAGCTTAAAAATCCGCATCGAATGCACTATACTACATTGAGAAACGCTTAATACAAAAATTAGTTATGATCGTTTGAAAAATGATGCATTAGTGTATGTTGAGTTTCCATGTACACTCAACATTGCTTCCAAAAACATTTTGACAAAAATTTTTTCGAAAAATTTCAAAATAAATTAGCAAAAAGTAGATGTTTTTAGATTGCTTTTTTCAAGGCAAAGACGATGGACAATGTTATTCAACGAAAAAATTAATTCTTCAGGGTGAAAATCGAGGATATAAGTGTGAACTTATATCAGTTGATATCTCGGTGCATTTTTAAGCTAGCGCAAATCTGATAACACAGATCGACGCAGCTTAAAAATCCGCATCGAATGCACTATACTACATTGAGAAACGCTCAATACAAAAATTAGTTATGATCGTTTGAAAAATGATCCATTAGTGTATGTTGAGTTTCCATGTACACTCAACATTGCTTCCAAAAACATTTTGACAAAAATTTTTTCGAAACATTTCAAAATAAATTAGCAAAAAACAGATGTTTTTAGATTCCTTTTTTCAAGGCAAAGACGATGGACAATGTTATTCAACGAAAAAATTAATTCTTCAGGGTGAAAATCGAGGATATAAGTGTGAACTTATATCAGTTGCTATCTCGGTGCATTTTTAAGCTAGCGCAAATCTGATAACACAGATCGACGCAGCTTAAAAATCCGCATAGAATGCACTATACTACATTGAGAAACGCTTAATACAAAAATTAGTTATGATCGTTTGAAAAATGATGCATTAGTGTATGTTGAGTTTCCATGTACACTCAACATTGCTTCCAAAAACATTTTGACAAAAATTTTTTCGAAAAATTTCAAAATAATTTAGCAAAAAGTAGATGTTTTTAAATTCCTTTTTTCAAGGCAAAGACGATGGGCAATGTTATTCAACGAAAAATTTAATTCTTCAGGGTGAAAATCGAGGATATAAGTGTGAACTTATATCAGTTGATATCTCGGTGCATTTTTAAGCTAGCGCAAATCTGATAACACAGATCGACGCAGCTTAAAAATCCGCATCGAATGCACTATACTACATTGAGAAACGCTTAATACAAAAATTAGTTATGATCGTTTGAAAAATGATGCATTAGTGTATGTTGAGTTTCCATGTACACTCAACATTGCTTCCAAAAACATTTTGACAAAAATTTTTTCGAGAAATTTCAAAATAATTTAGCAAAAAGTAGATGTTTTTAGATTCCTTTTTTCAAGGCAAAGACGATGGACAATGTTTTTCAACGAAAAAATTAATTCTTCAGGGTGAAAATCGAGGATATAAGTGTGAACTTATATCAGTTGATATCTCGGTGCATTTTTAAGCTAGCGCAAATCTGATAACACAGATCGACGCAGCTTAAAAATCCGCATCGAATGCACTATACTACATTGAGAAACGCTTAATACAAAAATTAGTTATGATCGTTTGAAAAATGATGCATTAGTGTATGTTGAGTTTCCATGTACACTCAACATTGCTTCCAAAAACATTTTGACAAAAATTTTTTCGAAAAATTTCAAAATAAATTAGCAAAAAGTAGATGTTTTTAGATTGCTTTTTTCAAGGCAAAGACGATGGACAATGTTATTCAACGAAAAAATTAATTCTTCAGGGTGAAAATCGAGGATATAAGTGTGAACTTATATCAGTTGATATCTCGGTGCATTTTTAAGCTAGCGCAAATCTGATAACACAGATCGACGCAGCTTAAAAATCCGCATCGAATGCACTATACTACATTGAGAAACGCTCAATACAAAAATTAGTTATGATCGTTTGAAAAATGATCCATTAGTGTATGTTGAGTTTCCATGTACACTCAACATTGCTTCCAAAAACATTTTGACAAAAATTTTTTCGAAACATTTCAAAATAAATTAGCAAAAAACAGATGTTTTTAGATTCCTTTTTTCAAGGCAAAGACGATGGACAATGTTATTCAACGAAAAAATTAATTCTTCAGGGTGAAAATCGAGGATATAAGTGTGAACTTATATCAGTTGCTATCTCGGTGCATTTTTAAGCTAGCGCAAATCTGATAACACAGATCGACGCAGCTTAAAAATCCGCATAGAATGCACTATACTACATTGAGAAACGCTTAATACAAAAATTAGTTATGATCGTTTGAAAAATGATGCATTAGTGTATGTTGAGTTTCCATGTACACTCAACATTGCTTCCAAAAACATTTTGACAAAAATTTTTTCGAAAAATTTCAAAATAATTTAGCAAAAAGTAGATGTTTTTAAATTCCTTTTTTCAAGGCAAAGACGATGGGCAATGTTATTCAACGAAAAATTTAATTCTTCAGGGTGAAAATCGAGGATATAAGTGTGAACTTATATCAGTTGATATCTCGGTGCATTTTTAAGCTAGCGCAAATCTGATAACACAGATCGACGCAGCTTAAAAATCCGCATCGAATGCACTATACTACATTGAGAAACGCTTAATACAAAAATTAGTTATGATCGTTTGAAAAATGATGCATTAGTGTATGTTGAGTTTCCATGTACACTCAACATTGCTTCCAAAAACATTTTGACAAAAATTTTTTCGAGAAATTTCAAAATAATTTAGCAAAAAGTAGATGTTTTTAGATTCCTTTTTTCAAGGCAAAGACGATGGACAATGTTTTTCAACGAAAAAATTAATTCTTCAGGGTGAAAATCGAGGATATAAGTGTGAACTTATATCAGTTGATATCTCGGTGCATTTTTAAGCTAGCGCAAATCTGATAACACAGAACGACGCAGCTTAAAAATCCGCATCGAATGCACTATACTACATTGAGAAACGCTTAATACAAAAATTAGTTATGATCGTTTGAAAAATGATGCATTAGTGTATGTTGAGTTTCCATGTACACTCAACATTGCTTCCAAAAACATTTTGACAAAAATTTTTTCGAGAAATTTCAAAATAATTTAGCAAAAAATAGATGTTTTTAGATTCCTTTTTTCAAGGCAAAGACGATGGACAATGTTATTCAACGAAAAAATTAATTCTTCAGGGTGAAAATCGAGGATATAAGTGTGAACTTATATCAGTTGATATCTCGGTGCATTTTTAAGCTAGCGCAAATCTGAGAACACAGATCGACGCAGCTTAAAAATCCGCATCGAATGCACTATACTACATTGAGAAACGCTTAATACAAAAATTAGTTATGATCGTTTGAAAAATGATGCATTAGTGTATGTTGAGTTTCCATGTACACTCAACATTGCTTCCAAAAACATTTTGACAAAAATTTTTTCGAAAAATTTCAGAATAATTTAGCAAAAAGTAGATGTTTTTAGATTCCTTTTTTCAAGGCAAAGACGATGGACAATGTTATTCAACGAAAAAATTAATTCTTCAGGGTGAAAATCGAGGATATAAGTGTGAACTTATATCAGTTGATATCTCGGTGCATTTTTAAGCTAGCGCAAATCTGATAACACAGATCGACGCAGCTTAAAAATCCGCATCGAATGCACTATACTACATTGAGAAACGCTTAATACAAAAATTAGTTATGATCGTTTGAAAAATGATGCATTAGTGTATGTTGAGTTTCCATGTACACTCAACATTGCTTCCAAAAACATTTTGACAAAAATTTTTTCGAAAAATTTCAAAATAATTTAGCAAAAAGTAGATGTTTTTAGATTCCTTTTTTCAAGGCAAAGACGATGGACAATGTTATTCAACGAAAAAATTAATTCTTCAGGGTGAAAATCGAGGATATAAGTGTGAACTTATATCAGTTGATATCTCGGTGCATTTTTAAGCTAGCGCAAATCTGCTAACACAGATCGACGCAGCTTAAAAATCCGCATCGAATGCACTATACTACATTGAGAAACGCTTAATACAAAAATTAGTTATGATCGTTTGAAAAATGATGCATTAGTGTATGTTGAGTTTCCATGTACACTCAACATTGCTTCCAAAAACATTTTGACAAAAATTTTTTCGAAAAATTTCAGAATAATTTAGCAAAAAGTAGATGTTTTTAGATTTCTTTTTTCAAGGCAAAGACGATGGTCAATGTTATTCAACGAAAAAATCAATTCTTCAGGGTGAAAATCGAGGATATAAGTGTGAACTTATATCAGTTGATATCTCGGTGCATTTTTAAGCTAGCGCAAATCTCAAAAATTAGTTATGATCGTTTGAAAAATGATGCATTAGTGTATGTTGAGTTTCCATGTACACTCAACATTGCTTCCAAAAACATTTTGACAAAAATTTTTTCGAAAAATTTCAGAATAATTTAGCAAAAAGTAGATGTTTTTAGATTCCATTTTTCAAGGCAAAGACGATGGACAATGTTATTCAACGAAAAAATTAATTCTTCAGGGTGAAAATCGAGGATATAAGTTTGAACTTATATCAGTTGATATCTCGGTGCATTTTTAAGCTAGCGCAAATCTGATAACACAGATCGACGCAGCTTAAAAATCCGCATCGAATGCACTATACTACATTGAAAAACGCTTAATACAAAAATTAGTTATGATCGTTCGAAAAATGATGCATTAGTGTATGTTGAGTTTCCATGTACACTCAACATTGCTTCCAAAAACATTTTGACAAAAATTTTTTCGAAAAATTTCAGAATAATTTAGCAAAAAGTAGATGTTTTTAGATTCCTTTTTTCAAGGCAAAGACGATGGTCAATGTTATTCAACGAAAAAATCAATTCTTCAGGGTGAAAATCGAGGATATAAGTGTGAACTTATATCAGTTGATATCTCGGTGCATTTTTAAGCTAGCGCAAATCTGAGAACACAGATCGACGCAGCTTAAAAATCCGCATCGAATGCACTATACTACATTGAGAAACGCTTAATACAAAAATTAGTTATGATCGTTTGAAAAATGATGCATTAGTGTATGTTGAGTTTCCATGTACACTCAACATTGCTTCCAAAAACATTTTGACAAAAATTTTTTCGAGAAATTTCAAAATAATTTAGCAAAAAGTAGATGTTTTTAGATTCCTTTTTTCAAGGCAAAGACGATGGACAATGTTATTCAACGAAAAAATTAATTCTTCAGGGTGAAAATCGAGGATATAAGTGTGAACTTATATCAGTTGATATCTCGGTGCATTTTTAAGCTAGCGCAAATCTGATAACACAGATCGACGCAGCTTAAAAATCCGCATCGAATGCACTATACTACATTGAGAAACGCTTAATACAAAAATTAGTTATGATCGTTTGAAAAATGATGCATTAGTGTATGTTGAGTTTCCATGTACACTCAACATTGCTTCCAAAAACATTTTGACAAAAATTTTTTCGAAAAATTTCAAAATAATTTAGCAAAAAGTAGATGTTTTTAGATTCCTTTTTTCAAGGCAAAGACGATGGACAATGTTATTCAACGAAAAAATTAATTCTTCAGGGTGAAAATCGAGGATATAAGTGTGAACTTATATCAGTTGATATCTCGGTGCATTTTTAAGCTAGCGCAAATCTGCTAACACAGATCGACGCAGCTTAAAAATCCGCATCGAATGCACTATACTACATTGAGAAACGCTTAATACAAAAATTAGTTATGATCGTTTGAAAAATGATGCATTAGTGTATGTTGAGTTTCCATGTACACTCAACATTGCTTCCAAAAACATTTTGACAAAAATTTTTTCAAAAAATTTCAGAATAATTTAGCAAAAAGTAGATGTTTTTAGATTCCATTTTTCAAGGCAAAGACGATGGACAATGTTATTCAACGAAAAAATTAATTCTTCAGGGTGAAAATCGAGGATATAAGTGTGAACTTATATCAGTTGATATCTCGGTGCATTTTTAAGCTAGCGCAAATCTCAAAAATTAGTTATGATCGTTTGAAAAATGATGCATTAGTGTATGTTGAGTTTCCATGTACACTCAACATTGCTTCCAAAAACATTTTGACAAAAATTTTTTCGAAAAATTTCAGAATAATTTAGCAAAAAGTAGATGTTTTTAGATTCCATTTTTCAAGGCAAAGACGATGGACAATGTTATTCAACGAAAAAATTAATTCTTCAGGGTGAAAATCGAGGATATAAGTTTGAACTTATATCAGTTGATATCTCGGTGCATTTTTAAGCTAGCGCAAATCTGATAACACAGATCGACGCAGCTTAAAAATCCGCATCGAATGCACTATACTACATTGAAAAACGCTTAATACAAAAATTAGTTATGATCGTTCGAAAAATGATGCATTAGTGTATGTTGAGTTTCCATGTACACTCAACATTGCTTTCAAAAACATTTTGACAAAAATTTTTTCGAAAAATTTCAGAATAATTTAGCAAAAAGTAGATGTTTTTAGATTCCTTTTTTCAAGGCAAAGACGATGGTCAATGTTATTCAACGAAAAAATCAATTCTTCAGGGTGAAAATCGAGGATATAAGTGTGAACTTATATCAGTTGATATCTCGGTGCATTTTTAAGCTAGCGCAAATCTGATAACACAGAACGACGCAGCTTAAAAATCCGCATCGAATGCACTATACTACATTGAGAAACGCTTAATACAAAAATTAGTTATGATCGTTTGAAAAATGATGCATTAGTGTATGTTGAGTTTCCATGTACACTCAACATTGCTTCCAAAAACATTTTGACAAAAATTTTTTCGAGAAATTTCAAAATAATTTAGCAAAAAGTAGATGTTTTTAGATTCCTTTTTTCAAGGCAAAGACGATGGACAATGTTATTCAACGAAAAAATTAATTCTTCAGGGTGAAAATCGAGGATATAAGTGTGAACTTATATCAGTTGATATCTCGGTGCATTTTTAAGCTAGCGCAAATCTGATAACACAGAACGACGCAGCTTAAAAATCCGCATCGAATGCACTATACTACATTGAGAAACGCTTAATACAAAAATTAGTTATGATCGTTTGAAAAATGATGCATTAGTGTATGTTGAGTTTCCATGTACACTCAACATTGCTTCCAAAAACATTTTGACAAAAATTTTTTCGAGAAATTTCAAAATAATTTAGCAAAAAATAGATGTTTTTAGATTCCTTTTTTCAAGGCAAAGACGATGGACAATGTTATTCAACGAAAAAATTAATTCTTCAGGGTGAAAATCGAGGATATAAGTGTGAACTTATATCAGTTGATATCTCGGTGCATTTTTAAGCTAGCGCAAATCTGAGAACACAGATCGACGCAGCTTAAAAATCCGCATCGAATGCACTATACTACATTGAGAAACGCTTAATACAAAAATTAGTTATGATCGTTTGAAAAATGATGCATTAGTGTATGTTGAGTTTCCATGTACACTCAACATTGCTTCCAAAAACATTTTGACAAAAATTTTTTCGAAAAATTTCAAAATAATTTAGCAAAAAGTAGATGTTTTTAGATTCCTTTTTTCAAGGCAAAGACGATGGACAATGTTATTCAACGAAAAAATTAATTCTTCAGGGTGAAAATCGAGGATATAAGTGTGAACTTATATCAGTTGATATCTCGGTGCATTTTTAAGCTAGCGCAAATCTGATAACACAGATCGACGCAGCTTAAAAATCCGCATCGAATGCACTATACTACATTGAGAAACGCTTAATACAAAAATTAGTTATGATCGTTTGAAAAATGATGCATTAGTGTATGTTGAGTTTCCATGTACACTCAACATTGCTTCCAAAAACATTTTGACAAAAATTTTTTCGAAAAATTTCAAAATAATTTAGCAAAAAGTAGATGTTTTTAGATTCCTTTTTTCAAGGCAAAGACGATGGACAATGTTATTCAACGAAAAAATTAATTCTTCAGGGTGAAAATCGAGGATATAAGTGTGAACTTATATCAGTTGATATCTCGGTGCATTTTTAAGCTAGCGCAAATCTGCTAACACAGATCGACGCAGCTTAAAAATCCGCATCGAATGCACTATACTACATTGAGAAACGCTTAATACAAAAATTAGTTATGATCGTTTGAAAAATGATGCATTAGTGTATGTTGAGTTTCCATGTACACTCAACATTGCTTCCAAAAACATTTTGACAAAAATTTTTTCAAAAAATTTCAGAATAATTTAGCAAAAAGTAGATGTTTTTAGATTCCATTTTTCAAGGCAAAGACGATGGACAATGTTATTCAACGAAAAAATTAATTCTTCAGGGTGAAAATCGAGGATATAAGTGTGAACTTATATCAGTTGATATCTCGGTGCATTTTTAAGCTAGCGCAAATCTCAAAAATTAGTTATGATCGTTTGAAAAATGATGCATTAGTGTATGTTGAGTTTCCATGTACACTCAACATTGCTTCCAAAAACATTTTGACAAAAATTTTTTCGAAAAATTTCAGAATAATTTAGCAAAAAGTAGATGTTTTTAGATTCCATTTTTCAAGGCAAAGACGATGGACAATGTTATTCAACGAAAAAATTAATTCTTCAGGGTGAAAATCGAGGATATAAGTTTGAACTTATATCAGTTGATATCTCGGTGCATTTTTAAGCTAGCGCAAATCTGATAACACAGATCGACGCAGCTTAAAAATCCGCATCGAATGCACTATACTACATTGAAAAACGCTTAATACAAAAATTAGTTATGATCGTCCGAAAAATGATGCATTAGTGTATGTTGAGTTTCCATGTACACTCAACATTGCTTCCAAAAACATTTTGACAAAAATTTTTTCGAAAAATTTCAGAATAATTTAGCAAAAAGTAGATGTTTTTAGATTCCTTTTTTCAAGGCAAAGACGATGGTCAATGTTATTCAACGAAAAAATCAATTCTTCAGGGTGAAAATCGAGGATATAAGTGTGAACTTATATCAGTTGATATCTCGGTGCATTTTTAAGCTAGCGCAAATCTGATAACACAGAACGACGCAGCTTAAAAATCCGCATCGAATGCACTATACTACATTGAGAAACGCTTAATACAAAAATTAGTTATGATCGTTTGAAAAATGATGCATTAGTGTATGTTGAGTTTCCATGTACACTCAACATTGCTTCCAAACACATTTTGACAAAAATTTTTTCGAGAAATTTCAAAATAATTTAGCAAAAAGTAGATGTTTTTAGATTCCTTTTTTCAAGGCAAAGACGATGGACAATGTTATTCAACGAAAAAATTAATTCTTCAGGGTGAAAATCGAGGATATAAGTGTGAACTTATATCAGTTGATATCTCGGTGCATTTTTAAGCTAGCGCAAATCTGATAACACAGAACGACGCAGCTTAAAAATCCGCATCGAATGCACTATACTACATTGAGAAACGCTTAATACAAAAATTAGTTATGATCGTTTGAAAAATGATGCATTAGTGTATGTTGAGTTTCCATGTACACTCAACATTGCTTCCAAAAACATTTTGACAAAAATTTTTTCGAGAAATTTCAAAATAATTTAGCAAAAAATAGATGTTTTTAGATTCCTTTTTTCAAGGCAAAGACGATGGACAATGTTATTCAACGAAAAAATTAATTCTTCAGGGTGAAAATCGAGGATATAAGTGTGAACTTATATCAGTTGATATCTCGGTGCATTTTTAAGCTAGCGCAAATCTGAGAACACAGATCGACGCAGCTTAAAAATCCGCATCGAATGCACTATACTACATTGAGAAACGCTTAATACAAAAATTAGTTATGATCGTTTGAAAAATGATGCATTAGTGTATGTTGAGTTTCCATGTACACTCAACATTGCTTCCAAAAACATTTTGACAAAAATTTTTTCGAGAAATTTCAAAATAATTTAGCAAAAAGTAGATGTTTTTAGATTCCTTTTTTCAAGGCAAAGACGATGGACAATGTTATTCAACGAAAAAATTAATTCTTCAGGGTGAAAATCGAGGATATAAGTGTGAACTTATATCAGTTGATATCTCGGTGCATTTTTAAGCTAGCGCAAATCTGATAACACAGATCGACGCAGCTTAAAAATCCGCATCGAATGCACTATACTACATTGAGAAACGCTTAATACAAAAATTAGTTATGATCGTTTGAAAAATGATGCATTAGTGTATGTTGAGTTTCCATGTACACTCAACATTGCTTCCAAAAACATTTTGACAAAAATTTTTTCGAAAAATTTCAAAATAATTTAGCAAAAAGTAGATGTTTTTAGATTCCTTTTTTCAAGGCAAAGACGATGGACAATGTTATTCAACGAAAAAATTAATTCTTCAGGGTGAAAATCGAGGATATAAGTGTGAACTTATATCAGTTGATATCTCGGTGCATTTTTAAGCTAGCGCAAATCTGCTAACACAGATCGACGCAGCTTAAAAATCCGCATCGAATGCACTATACTACATTGAGAAACGCTTAATACAAAAATTAGTTATGATCGTTTGAAAAATGATGCATTAGTGTATGTTGAGTTTCCATGTACACTCAACATTGCTTCCAAAAACATTTTGACAAAAATTTTTTCAAAAAATTTCAGAATAATTTAGCAAAAAGTAGATGTTTTTAGATTCCATTTTTCAAGGCAAAGACGATGGACAATGTTATTCAACGAAAAAATTAATTCTTCAGGGTGAAAATCGAGGATATAAGTGTGAACTTATATCAGTTGATATCTCGGTGCATTTTTAAGCTAGCGCAAATCTGATAACACAGATCGACGCAGCTTAAAAATCCGCATCGAATGCACTATACTACATTGAAAAACGCTTAATACAAAAATTAGTTATGATCGTTCGAAAAATGATGCATTAGTGTATGTTGAGTTTCCATGTACACTCAACATTGCTTCCAAAAACATTTTGACAAAAATTTTTTCGAAAAATTTCAAAATAATTTAGCAAAAAGTAGATGTTTTTAGATTCCTTTTTTCAAGGCAAAGACGATGGACAATGTTATTCAACGAAAAAATTAATTCTTCAGGGTGAAAATCGAGGATATAAGTTTGAACTTATATCAGTTGATATCTCGGTGCATTTTTAAGCTAGCGCAAATCTGATAACACAGATCGACGCAGCTTAAAAATCCGCATCGAATGCACTATACTACATTGAAAAACGCTTAATACAAAAATTAGTTATGATCGTTCGAAAAATGATGCATTAGTGTATGTTGAGTTTCCATGTACACTCAACATTGCTTCCAAAAACATTTTGACAAAAATTTTTTCGAAAAATTTCAAAATAATTTAGCAAAAAGTAGATGTTTTTAGATTCCATTTTTCAAGGCAAAGACGATGGACAATGTTATTCAACGAAAAAATTAATTCTTCAGGGTGAAAATCGAGGATATAAGTGTGAACATATATATCAGTTGATATCTCGGTGCATTTTTAAGCTAGCGCAAATCTGATAACACAGATCGACGCAGCTTAAAAATCCGCATCGAATGCACTATACTACATTGAGAAACGCTTAATACAAAAATTAGTTATGATCGTTCGAAAAATGATGCATTAGTGTATGTTGAGTTTCCATGTACACTCAACATTGCTTCCAAAAACATTTTGACAAAAATTTTTTCGAAAAATTTCAAAATAATTTAGCAAAAAGTAGATGTTTTTAGATTCCTTTTTTCAAGGCAAAGACGATGGACAATGTTATTCAACGAAAAAATTAATTCTTCAGGGTGAAAATCGAGGATATAAGTTTGAACTTATATCAGTTGATATCTCGGTGCATTTTTAAGCTAGCGCAAATCTGATAACACAGATCGACGCAGCTTAAAAATCCGCATCGAATGCACTATACTACATTGAAAAACGCTTAATACAAAAATTAGTTATGATCGTTCGAAAAATGATGCATTAGTGTATGTTGAGTTTCCATGTACACTCAACATTGCTTCCAAAAACATTTTGACAAAAAATTTTTTCGAAAAATTTCAAAATAATTTAGCAAAAAGTAGATGTTTTTAGATTCCATTTTTCAAGGCAAAGACGATGGACAATGTTATTCAACGAAAAAATTAATTCTTCAGGGTGAAAATCGAGGATATAAGTGTGAACTTATATCAGTTGATATCTCGGTGCATTTTTAAGCTAGCGCAAATCTGATAACACAGATCGACGCAGCTTAAAAATCCGCATCGAATGCACTATACTACATTGAGAAACGCTTAATACAAAAATTAGTTATGATCGTTTGAAAAATGATGCATTAGTGTATGTTGAGTTTCCATGTACACTCAACATTGCTTCCAAAAACATTTTGACAAAAATTTTTTCGAAAAATTTCAGAATAATTTAGCAAAAAGTAGATGTTTTTAGATTCCATTTTTCAAGGCAAAGACGATGGACAATGTTATTCAACGAAAAAATTAATTCTTCAGGGTGAAAATCGAGGATATAAGTTTGAACTTATATCAGTTGATATCTCGGTGCATTTTTAAGCTAGCGCAAATCTGATAACACAGATCGACGCAGCTTAAAAATCCGCATCGAATGCACTATACTACATTGAAAAACGCTTAATACAAAAATTAGTTATGATCGTTCGAAAAATGATGCATTAGTGTATGTTGAGTTTCCATGTACACTCAACATTGCTTCCAAAAACATTTTGACAAAAATTTTTTCGAAAAATTTCAAAATAATTTAGCAAAAAGTAGATGTTTTTAGATTCCATTTTTCAAGGCAAAGACGATGGACAATGTTATTCAACGAAAAAATTAATTCTTCAGGGTGAAAATCGAGGATATAAGTGTGAACTTATATCAGTTGATATCTCGGTGCATTTTTAAGCTAGCGCAAATCTGATAACACAGATCGACGCAGCTTAAAAATCCGCATCGAATGCACTATACTACATTGAGAAACGCTTAATACAAAAATTAGTTATGATCGTTTGAAAAATGATGCATTAGTGTATGTTGAGTTTCCATGTACACTCAACATTGCTTCCAAAAACATTTTGACAAAAATTTTTTCGAAAAATTTCAAAATAATTTAGCAAAAAGTAGATGTTTTTAGATTCCTTTTTTCAAGGCAAAGACGATGGACAATGTTATTCAACGAAAAAATTAATTCTTCAGGGTGAAAATCGAGGATATAAGTGTGAACTTATATCAGTTGATATCTCGGTGCATTTTTAAGCTAGCGCAAATCTGCTAACACAGATCGACGCAGCTTAAAAATCCGCATCGAATGCACTATACTACATTGAGAAACGCTTAATACAAAAATTAGTTATGATCGTTTGAAAAATGATGCATTAGTGTATGTTGAGTTTCCATGTACACTCAACATTGCTTCCAAAAACATTTTGACAAAAATTTTTTCAAAAAATTTCAGAATAATTTAGCAAAAAGTAGATGTTTTTAGATTCCATTTTTCAAGGCAAAGACGATGGACAATGTTATTCAACGAAAAAATTAATTCTTCAGGGTGAAAATCGAGGATATAAGTGTGAACTTATATCAGTTGATATCTCGGTGCATTTTTAAGCTAGCGCAAATCTGATAACACAGATCGACGCAGCTTAAAAATCCGCATCGAATGCACTATACTACATTGAAAAACGCTTAATACAAAAATTAGTTATGATCGTTCGAAAAATGATGCATTAGTGTATGTTGAGTTTCCATGTACACTCAACATTGCTTCCAAAAACATTTTGACAAAAATTTTTTCGAAAAATTTCAAAATAATTTAGCAAAAAGTAGATGTTTTTAGATTCCTTTTTTCAAGGCAAAGACGATGGACAATGTTATTCAACGAAAAAATTAATTCTTCAGGGTGAAAATCGAGGATATAAGTTTGAACTTATATCAGTTGATATCTCGGTGCATTTTTAAGCTAGCGCAAATCTGATAACACAGATCGACGCAGCTTAAAAATCCGCATCGAATGCACTATACTACATTGAAAAACGCTTAATACAAAAATTAGTTATGATCGTTCGAAAAATGATGCATTAGTGTATGTTGAGTTTCCATGTACACTCAACATTGCTTCCAAAAACATTTTGACAAAAATTTTTTCGAAAAATTTCAAAATAATTTAGCAAAAAGTAGATGTTTTTAGATTCCATTTTTCAAGGCAAAGACGATGGACAATGTTATTCAACGAAAAAATTAATTCTTCAGGGTGAAAATCGAGGATATAAGTGTGAACATATATATCAGTTGATATCTCGGTGCATTTTTAAGCTAGCGCAAATCTGATAACACAGATCGACGCAGCTTAAAAATCCGCATCGAATGCACTATACTACATTGAGAAACGCTTAATACAAAAATTAGTTATGATCGTTCGAAAAATGATGCATTAGTGTATGTTGAGTTTCCATGTACACTCAACATTGCTTCCAAAAACATTTTGACAAAAATTTTTTCGAAAAATTTCAAAATAATTTAGCAAAAAGTAGATGTTTTTAGATTCCTTTTTTCAAGGCAAAGACGATGGACAATGTTATTCAACGAAAAAATTAATTCTTCAGGGTGAAAATCGAGGATATAAGTTTGAACTTATATCAGTTGATATCTCGGTGCATTTTTAAGCTAGCGCAAATCTGATAACACAGATCGACGCAGCTTAAAAATCCGCATCGAATGCACTATACTACATTGAAAAACGCTTAATACAAAAATTAGTTATGATCGTTCGAAAAATGATGCATTAGTGTATGTTGAGTTTCCATGTACACTCAACATTGCTTCCAAAAACATTTTGACAAAAAATTTTTTCGAAAAATTTCAAAATAATTTAGCAAAAAGTAGATGTTTTTAGATTCCATTTTTCAAGGCAAAGACGATGGACAATGTTATTCAACGAAAAAATTAATTCTTCAGGGTGAAAATCGAGGATATAAGTGTGAACTTATATCAGTTGATATCTCGGTGCATTTTTAAGCTAGCGCAAATCTGATAACACAGATCGACGCAGCTTAAAAATCCGCATCGAATGCACTATACTACATTGAGAAACGCTTAATACAAAAATTAGTTATGATCGTTTGAAAAATGATGCATTAGTGTATGTTGAGTTTCCATGTACACTCAACATTGCTTCCAAAAACATTTTGACAAAAATTTTTTCGAAAAATTTCAGAATAATTTAGCAAAAAGTAGATGTTTTTAGATTCCATTTTTCAAGGCAAAGACGATGGACAATGTTATTCAACGAAAAAATTAATTCTTCAGGGTGAAAATCGAGGATATAAGTTTGAACTTATATCAGTTGATATCTCGGTGCATTTTTAAGCTAGCGCAAATCTGATAACACAGATCGACGCAGCTTAAAAATCCGCATCGAATGCACTATACTACATTGAAAAACGCTTAATACAAAAATTAGTTATGATCGTTCGAAAAATGATGCATTAGTGTATGTTGAGTTTCCATGTACACTCAACATTGCTTCCAAAAACATTTTGACAAAAATTTTTTCGAAAAATTTCAAAATAATTTAGCAAAAAGTAGATGTTTTTAGATTCCATTTTTCAAGGCAAAGACGATGGACAATGTTATTCAACGAAAAAATTAATTCTTCAGGGTGAAAATCGAGGATATAAGTGTGAACTTATATCAGTTGATATCTCGGTGCATTTTTAAGCTAGCGCAAATCTGATAACACAGATCGACGCAGCTTAAAAATCCGCATCGAATGCACTATACTACATTGAAAAACGCTTAATACAAAAATTAGTTATGATCGTTCGAAAAATGATGCATTAGTGTATGTTGAGTTTCCATGTACACTCAACATTGCTTCCAAAAACATTTTGACAAAAATTTTTTCGAAAAATTTCAGAATAATTTAGCAAAAAGTAGATGTTTTTAGATTCCTTTTTTCAAGGCAAAGACGATGGTCAATGTTATTCAACGAAAAAATCAATTCTTCAGGGTGAAAATCGAGGATATAAGTGTGAACTTATATCAGTTGATATCTCGGTGCATTTTTAAGCTAGCGCAAATCTGATAACACAGATCGACGCAGCTTAAAAATCCGCATCGAATGCACTATACTACATTGAGAAACGCTTAATACAAAAATTAGTTATGATCGTTTGAAAAATGATGCATTAGTGTATGTTGAGTTTCCATGTACACTCAACATTGCTTCCAAAAACATTTTGACAAAAATTTTTTCAAGAAATTTCAAAATAATTTAGCAAAAAGTAGATGTTTTTAGATTCCTTTTTTCAAGGCAAAGACGATGGACAATGTTATTCAACGAAAAAATTAATTCTTCAGGGTGAAAATCGAGGATATAAGTGTGAACTTATATCAGTTGATATCTCGGTGCATTTTTAAGCTAGCGCAAATCTGATAACACAGATCGACGCAGCTTAAAAATCCGCATCGAATGCACTATACTACATTGAGAAACGCTTAATACAAAAATTAGTTATGATCGTTTGAAAAATGATGCATTAGTGTATGTTGAGTTTCCATGTACACTCAACATTGCTTCCAAAAACATTTTGACAAAAATTTTTTCGAAAAATTTCAAAATAATTTAGCAAAAAGTAGATGTTTTTAGATTCCTTTTTTCAAGGCAAAGACGATGGACAATGTTATTCAACGAAAAAATTAATTCTTCAGGGTGAAAATCGAGGATATAAGTGTGAACTTATATCAGTTGATATCTCGGTGCATTTTTAAGCTAGCGCAAATCTGCTAACACAGATCGACGCAGCTTAAAAATCCGCATCGAATGCACTATACTACATTGAGAAACGCTTAATACAAAAATTAGTTATGATCGTTTGAAAAATGATGCATTAGTGTATGTTGAGTTTCCATGTACACTCAACATTGCTTCCAAAAACATTTTGACAAAAATTTTTTCAAAAAATTTCAGAATAATTTAGCAAAAAGTAGATGTTTTTAGATTCCATTTTTCAAGGCAAAGACGATGGACAATGTTATTCAACGAAAAAATTAATTCTTCAGGGTGAAAATCGAGGATATAAGTGTGAACTTATATCAGTTGATATCTCGGTGCATTTTTAAGCTAGCGCAAATCTGATAACACAGATCGACGCAGCTTAAAAATCCGCATCGAATGCACTATACTACATTGAAAAACGCTTAATACAAAAATTAGTTATGATCGTTCGAAAAATGATGCATTAGTGTATGTTGAGTTTCCATGTACACTCAACATTGCTTCCAAAAACATTTTGACAAAAATTTTTTCGAAAAATTTCAAAATAATTTAGCAAAAAGTAGATGTTTTTAGATTCCTTTTTTCAAGGCAAAGACGATGGACAATGTTATTCAACGAAAAAATTAATTCTTCAGGGTGAAAATCGAGGATATAAGTTTGAACTTATATCAGTTGATATCTCGGTGCATTTTTAAGCTAGCGCAAATCTGATAACACAGATCGACGCAGCTTAAAAATCCGCATCGAATGCACTATACTACATTGAAAAACGCTTAATACAAAAATTAGTTATGATCGTTCGAAAAATGATGCATTAGTGTATGTTGAGTTTCCATGTACACTCAACATTGCTTCCAAAAACATTTTGACAAAAATTTTTTCGAAAAATTTCAAAATAATTTAGCAAAAAGTAGATGTTTTTAGATTCCATTTTTCAAGGCAAAGACGATGGACAATGTTATTCAACGAAAAAATTAATTCTTCAGGGTGAAAATCGAGGATATAAGTGTGAACTTATATCAGTTGATATCTCGGTGCATTTTTAAGCTAGCGCAAATCTGATAACACAGATCGACGCAGCTTAAAAATCCGCATCGAATGCACTATACTACATTGAGAAACGCTTAATACAAAAATTAGTTATGATCGTTTGAAAAATGATGCATTAGTGTATGTTGAGTTTCCATGTACACTCAACATTGCTTCCAAAAACATTTTGACAAAAATTTTTTCGAAAAATTTCAGAATAATTTAGCAAAAAGTAGATGTTTTTAGATTCCATTTTTCAAGGCAAAGACGATGGACAATGTTATTCAACGAAAAAATTAATTCTTCAGGGTGAAAATCGAGGATATAAGTTTGAACTTATATCAGTTGATATCTCGGTGCATTTTTAAGCTAGCGCAAATCTGATAACACAGATCGACGCAGCTTAAAAATCCGCATCGAATGCACTATACTACATTGAAAAACGCTTAATACAAAAATTAGTTATGATCGTTCGAAAAATGATGCATTAGTGTATGTTGAGTTTCCATGTACACTCAACATTGCTTCCAAAAACATTAAATCTGATAACACAGATCGACGCAGCTTAAAAATCCGCATCGAATGCACTATACTACATTGAAAAACGCTTAATACAAAAATTAGTTATGATTGTTCGAAAAATGATGCATTAGTGTATGTTGAGTTTCCATGTACACTCAACATTGCTTCCAAAAACATTTTGACAAAAATTTTTTCGAAAAATTTCAAAATAATTTAGCAAAAAGTAGATGTTTTTAGATTCCATTTTTCAAGGCAAAGACGATGGTCAATGTTATTCAACGAAAAAATCAAATCTTCAGGGTGAAAATCGAGGATATAAGTGTGAACTTATATCAGTTGATATCTCGGTGCATTTTTAAGCTAGCGCAAATCTGATAACACAGATCGACGCAGCTTAAAAATCCGCATCGAATGCACTATACTACATTGAGAAACGCTCAATACAAAATATAGTTATGATCGTTTGAAAAATGATGCATTAGTGTATGTTGAGTTTCCATGTACACTCAACATTGCTTCCAAAAACATTTTGACAAAAATTTTTTCGAAAAATTTCAGAATAATTTAGCAAAAAGTAGATGTTTTTAGATTCCATTTTTCAAGGCAAAGACGATGGACAATGTTATTCAACGAAAAAATTAATTCTTCAGGGTGAAAATCGAGGATATAAGTGTGAACTTATATCAGTTGATATCTCGGTGCATTTTTAAGCTAGCGCAAATCTGATAACACAGATCGACGCAGCTTAAAAATCCGCATCGAATGCACTATACTACATTGAGAAACGCTTAATACAAAAATTAGTTATGATCGTTCGAAAAATGATGCATTAGTGTATGTTGAGTTTCCATGTACACTCAACATTGCTTCCAAAAACATTTTGACAAAAATTTTTTCGAAAAATTTCAGAATAATTTAGCAAAAAGTAGATGTTTTTAGATTCCATTTTTCAAGGCAAAGACGATGGACAATGTTATTCAACGAAAAAATTGATTCTTCAGGGTGAAAATCGAGGATATAAGTGTGAACTTATATCAGTTGATATCTCGGTGCATTTTTAAGCTAGCGCAAATCTGATAACACAGATCGACGCAGCGTAAAAATCCGCATCGAATGCACTATACTACATTGAAAAACGCTTAATACAAAAATTAGTTATGATCGTTCGAAAAATGATGCATTAGTGTATGTTGAGTTTCCATGTACACTCAACATTGCTTCCAAAAACATTTTGACAAAAATTTTTTCGAAAAATTTCAAAATAATTTAGCAAAAAGTAGATGTTTTTAGATTCCATTTTTCAAGGCAAAGACGATGGACAATGTTATTCAACGAAAAAATTAATTCTTCAGGGTGAAAATCGAGGATATAAGTGTGAACTTATATCAGTTGATATCTCGGTGCATTTTTAAGCTAGCGCAAATCTGATAACACAGATCGACGCAGCTTAAAAATCCGCATCGAATGCACTATACTACATTGAGAAACGCTTAATACAAAAATTAGTTATGATCGTTCGAAAAATGATGCATTAGTGTATGTTGAGTTTCCATGTACACTCAACATTGCTTCCAAAAACATTTTGACAAAAATTTTTTCGAAAAATTTCAGAATAATTTAGCAAAAAGTAGATGTTTTTAGATTCCTTTTTTCAAGGCAAAGACGATGGTCAATGTTATTCAACGAAAAAATCAATTCTTCAGGGTGAAAATCGAGTATATAAGTGTGAACTTATATCAGTTGATATCTCGGTGCATTTTTAAGCTAGCGCAAATCTGATAACACAGATCGACGCAGCTTAAAAATCCGCATCGAATGCACTATACTACATTGAGAAACGCTTAATACAAAAATTAGTTATGATCGTTTGAAAAATGATGCATTAGTGTATGTTGAGTTTCCATGTACACTCAACATTGCTTCCAAAAACATTTTGACAAAAATTTTTTCGAAAAATTTCAGAATAATTTAGCAAAAAGTAGATGTTTTTAGATTCCATTTTTCAAGGCAAAGACGATGGACAATGTTATTCAACGAAAAAATTAATTCTTCAGGGTGAAAATCGAGGATATAAGTGTGAACTTATATCAGTTGATATCTCGGTGCATTTTTAAGCTAGCGCAAATCTGATAACACAGATCGACGCAGCTTAAAAATCCGCATCGAATGCACTATACTACATTGAGAAACGCTTAATACAAAAATTAGTTATGATCGTTTGAAAAATGATGCATTAGTGTATGTTGAGTTTCCATGTACACTCAACATTGCTTCCAAAAACATTTTGACAAAAATTTTTTCGAAAAATTTCAGAATAATTTAGCAAAAAGTAGATGTTTTTAGATTTCTTTTTTCAAGGCAAAGACGATGGTCAATGTTATTCAACGAAAAAATCAATTCTTCAGGGTGAAAATCGAGGATATAAGTGTGAACTTATATCAGTTGATATCTCGGTGCATTTTTAAGCTAGCGCAAATCTGATAACACAGATCGACGCAGCTTAAAAATCCGCATCGAATGCACTATACTACATTGAGAAACGCTTAATACAAAAATTAGTTATGATCGTTTGAAAAATGATGCGTTAGTGTATGTTGAGTTTCCATGTACACTCAACATTGCTTCCAAAAACATTTTGACAAAAATTTTTTCGAAAAATTTCAAAATAATTTAGCAAAAAGTAGATGTTTTTAGATTCCATTTTTCAAGGCAAAGACGATGGACAATGTTATTCAACGAAAAAATTAATTCTTCAGGGTGAAAATCGAGGATATAAGTGTGAACTTATATCAGTTGATATCTCGGTGCATTTTTAAGCTAGCGCAAATCTGATAACACAGATCGACGCAGCTTAAAAATCCGCATCGAATGCACTATACTACATTGAAAAACGCTTAATACAAAATATAGTTATGATCGTTCGAAAAATGATGCATTAGTGTATGTTGAGTTTCCATGTACATTCAACATTGCTTCCAAAAACATTTTGACAAAAATTTTTTCGAAAAATTTCAGAATAATTTAGCAAAAAGTAGATGTTTTTAGATTCCTTTTTTCAAGGCAAAGACGATGGTCAATGTTATTCAACGAAAAAATCAAATCTTCAGGGTGAAAATCGAGGATATAAGTGTGAACTTATATCAGTTGATATCTCGGTGCATTTTTAAGCTAGCGCAAATCTGATAACACAGATCGACGCAGCTTAAAAATCCGCATCGAATGCACTATACTACATTGAGAAACGCTCAATACAAAATATAGTTATGATCGTTTGAAAAATGATGCATTAGTGTATGTTGAGTTTCCATGTACACTCAACATTGCTTCCAAAAACATTTTGACAAAAATTTTTTCGAAAAATTTCAGAATAATTTAGCAAAAAGTAGATGTTTTTAGATTCCATTTTTCAAGGCAAAGACGATGGACAATGTTATTCAACGAAAAAAGTAATTCTTCAGGGTGAAAATCGAGGATATAAGTGTGAACTTATATCAGTTGATATCTCGGTGCATTTTTAAGCTAGCGCAAATCTGATAACACAGATCGACGCAGCTTAAAAATCCGCATCGAATGCACTATACTACATTGAGAAACGCTTAATACAAAAATTAGTTATGATCGTTTGAAAAATGATGCGTTAGTGTATGTTGAGTTTCCATGTACACTCAACATTGCTTCCAAAAACATTTTGACAAAAATTTTTTCGAAAAATTTCAGAATAATTTAGCAAAAAGTAGATGTTTTTAGATTCCATTTTTCAAGGCAAAGACGATGGACAATGTTATTCAACGAAAAAATTAATTCTTCAGGGTGAAAATCGAGGATATAAGTGTGAACTTATATCAGTTGATATCTCGGTGCATTTTTAAGCTAGCGCAAATCTGATAACACAGATCGACGCAGCTTAAAAATCCGCATCGAATGCACTATACTACATTGAAAAACGCTTAATACAAAAATTAGTTATGATCGTTCGAAAAATGATGCATTAGTGTATGTTGAGTTTCCATGTACACTCAACATTGCTTCCAAAAACATTTTGACAAAAATTTTTTCGAAAAATTTCAGAATAATTTAGCAAAAAGTAGATGTTTTTAGATTCCTTTTTTCAAGGCAAAGACGATGGTCAATGTTATTCAACGAAAAAATCAAATCTTCAGGGTGAAAATCGAGGATATAAGTGTGAACTTATATCAGTTGATATCTCGGTGCATTTTTAAGCTAGCGCAAATCTGATAACACAGATCGACGCAGCTTAAAAATCCGCATCGAATGCACTATACTACATTGAGAAACGCTCAATACAAAATATAGTTATGATCGTTTGAAAAATGATGCATTAGTGTATGTTGAGTTTCCATGTACACTCAACATTGCTTCCAAAAACATTTTGACAAAAATTTTTTCGAAAAATTTCAGAATAATTTAGCAAAAAGTAGATGTTTTTAGATTCCATTTTTCAAGGCAAAGACGATGGACAATGTTATTCAACGAAAAAATTAATTCTTCAGGGTGAAAATCGAGGATATAAGTGTGAACTTATATCAGTTGATATCTCGGTGCATTTTTAAGCTAGCGCAAATCTGATAACACAGATCGACGCAGCTTAAAAATCCGCATCGAATGCACTATACTCATTGAAAAACGCTTAATACAAAAATTAGTTATGATCGTTCGAAAAATGATGCATTAGTGTATGTTGAGTTTCCATGTACACTCAACATTGCTTCCAAAAACATTTTGACAAAAATTTTTTCGAAAAATTTCAGAATAATTTAGCAAAAAGTAGATGTTTTTAGATTCCATTTTTCAAGGCAAAGACGATGGACAATGTTAATCAACGAAAAAATTAATTCTTCAGGGTGAAAATCGAGGATATAAGTGTGAACTTATATCAGTTGATATCTCGGTGCATTTTTAAGCTAGCGCAAATCTGATAACACAGATCGACGCAGCGTAAAAATCCGCATCGAATGCACTATACTACATTGAAAAACGCTTAATACAAAAATTAGTTATGATCGTTCGAAAAATGATTCATTAGTGTATGTTGAGTTTCCATGTACACTCAACATTGCTTCCAAAAACATTTTGACAAAAATTTTTTCGAAAAATTTCAGAATAATTTAGCAAAAAGTAGATGTTTTTAGATTCCTTTTTTCAAGGCAAAGACGATGGTCAATGTTATTCAACGAAAAAATTAATTCTTCAGGGTGAAAATCGAGGATATAAGTGTGAACTTATATCAGTTGATATCTCGGTGCATTTTTAAGCTAGCGCAAATCTGATAACACAGATCGACGCAGCGTAAAAATCCGCATCGAATGCACTATACTACATTGAAAAACGCTTAATACAAAAATTAGTTATGATCGTTCGAAAAATGATTCATTAGTGTATGTTGAGTTTCCATGTACACTCAACATTGCTTCCAAAAACATTTTGACAAAAATTTTTTCGAAAAATTTCAGAATAATTTAGCAAAAAGTAGATGTTTTTAGATTCCTTTTTTCAAGGCAAAGACGATGGTCAATGTTATTCAACGAAAAAATCAATTCTTCAGGGTGAAAATCGAGTATATAAGTGTGAACTTATATCAGTTGATATCTCGATGCATTTTTAAGCTAGCGCAAATCTGATAACACAGATCGACGCAGCTTAAAAATCCGCATCGAATGCACTATACTACATTGAGAAACGCTTAATACAAAAATTAGTTATGATCGTTTGAAAAATGATGCATTAGTGTATGTTGAGTTTCCATGTACACTCAACATTGCTTCCAAAAACATTTTGACAAAAATTTTTTCGAAAAATTTCAGAATAATTTAGCAAAAAGTAGATGTTTTTAGATTTCTTTTTTCAAGGCAAAGACGATGGTCAATGTTATTCAACGAAAAAATCAATTCTTCAGGGTGAAAATCGAGGATATAAGTGTGAACTTATATCAGTTGATATCTCGGTGCATTTTTAAGCTAGCGCAAATCTGATAACACAGATCGACGCAGCTTAAAAATCCGCATCGAATGCACTATACTACATTGAGAAACGCTTAATACAAAAATTAGTTATGATCGTTTGAAAAATGATGCGTTAGTGTATGTTGAGTTTCCATGTACACTCAACATTGCTTCCAAAAACATTTTGACAAAAATTTTTTCGAAAAATTTCAAAATAATTTAGCAAAAAGTAGATGTTTTTAGATTCCATTTTTCAAGGCAAAGACGATGGTCAATGTTATTCAACGAAAAAATCAAATCTTCAGGGTGAAAATCGAGGATATAAGTGTGAACTTATATCAGTTGATATCTCGGTGCATTTTTAAGCTAGCGCAAATCTGATAACACAGATCGACGCAGCTTAAAAATCCGCATCGAATGCACTATACTACATTGAGAAACGCTCAATACAAAATATAGTTATGATCGTTTGAAAAATGATGCATTAGTGTATGTTGAGTTTCCATGTACACTCAACATTGCTTCCAAAAACATTTTGACAAAAATTTTTTCGAAAAATTTCAGAATAATTTAGCAAAAAGTAGATGTTTTTAGATTCCATTTTTCAAGGCAAAGACGATGGACAATGTTATTCAACGAAAAAATTAATTCTTCAGGGTGAAAATCGAGGATATAAGTGTGAACTTATATCAGTTGATATCTCGGTGCATTTTTAAGCTAGCGCAAATCTGATAACACAGATCGACGCAGCTTAAAAATCCGCATCGAATGCACTATACTACATTGAGAAACGCTTAATACAAAAATTAGTTATGATCGTTTGAAAAATGATGCGTTAGTGTATGTTGAGTTTCCATGTACACTCAACATTGCTTCCAAAAACATTTTGACAAAAATTTTTTCGAAAAATTTCAGAATAATTTAGCAAAAAGTAGATGTTTTTAGATTCCATTTTTCAAGGCAAAGACGATGGACAATGTTATTCAACGAAAAAATTAATTCTTCAGGGTGAAAATCGAGGATATAAGTGTGAACTTATATCAGTTGATATCTCGGTGCATTTTTAAGCTAGCGCAAATCTGATAACACAGATCGACGCAGCTTAAAAATCCGCATCGAATGCACTATACTACATTGAAAAACGCTTAATACAAAAATTAGTTATGATCGTTCGAAAAATGATGCATTAGTGTATGTTGAGTTTCCATGTACACTCAACATTGCTTCCAAAAACATTTTGACAAAAATTTTTTCGAAAAATTTCAGAATAATTTAGCAAAAAGTAGATGTTTTTAGATTCCATTTTTCAAGGCAAAGACGATGGACAATGTTATTCAACGAAAAAATTAATTCTTCAGGGTGAAAATCGAGGATATAAGTGTGAACTTATATCAGTTGATATCTCGGTGCATTTTTAAGCTAGCGCAAATCTGATAACACAGATCGACGCAGCTTAAAAATCCGCATCGAATGCACTATACTACATTGAGAAACGCTTAATACAAAAATTAGTTATGATCGTTTGAAAAATGATGCGTTAGTGTATGTTGAGTTTCCATGTACACTCAACATTGCTTCCAAAAACATTTTGACAAAAATTTTTTCGAAAAATTTCAGAATAATTTAGCAAAAAGTAGATGTTTTTAGATTCCATTTTTCAAGGCAAAGACGATGGACAATGTTATTCAACGAAAAAATTAATTCTTCAGGGTGAAAATCGAGGATATAAGTGTGAACTTATATCAGTTGATATCTCGGTGCATTTTTAAGCTAGCGCAAATCTGATAACACAGATCGACGCAGCTTAAAAATCCGCATCGAATGCACTATACTACATTGAAAAACGCTTAATACAAAAATTAGTTATGATCGTTCGAAAAATGATGCATTAGTGTATGTTGAGTTTCCATGTACACTCAACATTGCTTCCAAAAACATTTTGACAAAAATTTTTTCGAAAAATTTCAGAATAATTTAGCAAAAAGTAGATGTTTTTAGATTCCTTTTTTCAAGGCAAAGACGATGGTCAATGTTATTCAACGAAAAAATCAAATCTTCAGGGTGAAAATCGAGGATATAAGTGTGAACTTATATCAGTTGATATCTCGGTGCATTTTTAAGCTAGCGCAAATCTGATAACACAGATCGACGCAGCTTAAAAATCCGCATCGAATGCACTATACTACATTGAGAAACGCTCAATACAAAATATAGTTATGATCGTTTGAAAAATGATGCATTAGTGTATGTTGAGTTTCCATGTACACTCAACATTGCTTCCAAAAACATTTTGACAAAAATTTTTTCGAAAAATTTCAGAATAATTTAGCAAAAAGTAGATGTTTTTAGATTCCATTTTTCAAGGCAAAGACGATGGACAATGTTATTCAACGAAAAAATTAATTCTTCAGGGTGAAAATCGAGGATATAAGTGTGAACTTATATCAGTTGATATCTCGGTGCATTTTTAAGCTAGCGCAAATCTGATAACACAGATCGACGCAGCTTAAAAATCCGCATCGAATGCACTATACTCATTGAAAAACGCTTAATACAAAAATTAGTTATGATCGTTCGAAAAATGATGCATTAGTGTATGTTGAGTTTCCATGTACACTCAACATTGCTTCCAAAAACATTTTGACAAAAATTTTTTCGAAAAATTTCAGAATAATTTAGCAAAAAGTAGATGTTTTTAGATTCCATTTTTCAAGGCAAAGACGATGGACAATGTTATTCAACGAAAAAATTAATTCTTCAGGGTGAAAATCGAGGATATAAGTGTGAACTTATATCAGTTGATATCTCGGTGCATTTTTAAGCTAGCGCAAATCTGATAACACAGATCGACGCAGCGTAAAAATCCGCATCGAATGCACTATACTACATTGAAAAACGCTTAATACAAAAATTAGTTATGATCGTTCGAAAAATGATTCATTAGTGTATGTTGAGTTTCCATGTACACTCAACATTGCTTCCAAAAACATTTTGACAAAAATTTTTTCGAAAAATTTCAGAATAATTTAGCAAAAAGTAGATGTTTTTAGATTCCTTTTTTCAAGGCAAAGACGATGGTCAATGTTATTCAACGAAAAAATTAATTCTTCAGGGTGAAAATCGAGGATATAAGTGTGAACTTATATCAGTTGATATCTCGGTGCATTTTTAAGCTAGCGCAAATCTGATAACACAGATCGACGCAGCGTAAAAATCCGCATCGAATGCACTATACTACATTGAAAAACGCTTAATACAAAAATTAGTTATGATCGTTCGAAAAATGATTCATTAGTGTATGTTGAGTTTCCATGTACACTCAACATTGCTTCCAAAAACATTTTGACAAAAATTTTTTCGAAAAATTTCAGAATAATTTAGCAAAAAGTAGATGTTTTTAGATTCCTTTTTTCAAGGCAAAGACGATGGTCAATGTTATTCAACGAAAAAATCAATTCTTCAGGGTGAAAATCGAGTATATAAGTGTGAACTTATATCAGTTGATATCTCGGTGCATTTTTAAGCTAGCGCAAATCTGATAACACAGATCGACGCAGCTTAAAAATCCGCATCGAATGCACTATACTACATTGAGAAACGCTTAATACAAAAATTAGTTATGATCGTTTGAAAAATGATGCATTAGTGTATGTTGAGTTTCCATGTACACTCAACATTGCTTCCAAAAACATTTTGACAAAAATTTTTTCGAAAAATTTCAGAATAATTTAGCAAAAAGTAGATGTTTTTAGATTTCTTTTTTCAAGGCAAAGACGATGGTCAATGTTATTCAACGAAAAAATCAATTCTTCAGGGTGAAAATCGAGGATATAAGTGTGAACTTATATCAGTTGATATCTCGGTGCATTTTTAAGCTAGCGCAAATCTGATAACACAGATCGACGCAGCTTAAAAATCCGCATCGAATGCACTATACTACATTGAGAAACGCTTAATACAAAAATTAGTTATGATCGTTTGAAAAATGATGCGTTAGTGTATGTTGAGTTTCCATGTACACTCAACATTGCTTCCAAAAACATTTTGACAAAAATTTTTTCGAAAAATTTCAAAATAATTTAGCAAAAAGTAGATGTTTTTAGATTCCATTTTTCAAGGCAAAGACGATGGACAATGTTATTCAACGAAAAAATTAATTCTTCAGGGTGAAAATCGAGGATATAAGTGTGAACTTATATCAGTTGATATCTCGGTGCATTTTTAAGCTAGCGCAAATCTGATAACACAGATCGACGCAGCTTAAAAATCCGCATCGAATGCCCTATACTACATTGAGAAACGCTTAATACAAAAATTAGTTATGATCGTTTGAAAAATGATGCATTAGTGTATGTTGAGTTTCCATGTACACTCAACATTGCTTCCAAAAACATTTTGACAAAAATTTTTTCGAAAAATTTCAGAATAATTTAGCAAAAAGTAGATGTTTTTAGATTCCATTTTTCAAGGCAAAGACGATGGACAATGTTATTCAACGAAAAAATTAATTCTTCAGGGTGAAAATCGAGGATATAAGTGTGAACTTATATCAGTTGATATCTCGGTGCATTTTTAAGCTAGCGCAAATCTGATAACACAGATCGACGCAGCTTAAAAATCCGCATCGAATGCACTATACTACATTAAAAAACGCTTAATACAAAAATTAGTTATGATCGTTCGAAAAATGATGCATTAGTGTATGTTGAGTTTCCATGTACACTCAACATTGCTTCCAAAAACATTTTGACAAAAATTTTTTCGAAAAATTTCAAAATAATTTAGCAAAAAGTAGATGTTTTTAGATTCCATTTTTCAAGGCAAAGACGATGGACAATGTTATTCAACGAAAAAATTAATTCTTCAGGGTGAAAATCGAGGATATAAGTGTGAACTTATATCAGTTGATATCTCGGTGCATTTTTAAGCTAGCGCAAATCTGATAACACAGATCGACGCAGCTTAAAAATCCGCATCGAATGCACTATACTACATTGAAAAACGCTTAATACAAAAATTAGTTATGATCGTTCGAAAAATGATGCATTAGTGTATGTTGAGTTTCCATGTACACTCAACATTGCTTCCAAAAACATTTTGACAAAAATTTTTTCGAAAAATTTCAGAATAATTTAGCAAAAAGTAGATGTTTTTAGATTCCTTTTTTCAAGGCAAAGACGATGGTCAATGTTATTCAACGAAAAAATCAAATCTTCAGGGTGAAAATCGAGGATATAAGTGTGAACTTATATCAGTTGATATCTCGGTGCATTTTTAAGCTAGCGCAAATCTGATAACACAGATCGACGCAGCTTAAAAATCCGCATCGAATGCACTATACTACATTGAGAAACGCTCAATACAAAATATAGTTATGATCGTTTGAAAAATGATGCATTAGTGTATGTTGAGTTTCCATGTACACTCAACATTGCTTCCAAAAACATTTTGACAAAAATTTTTTCGAAAAATTTCAGAATAATTTAGCAAAAAGTAGATGTTTTTAGATTCCATTTTTCAAGGCAAAGACGATGGACAATGTTATTCAACGAAAAAATTAATTCTTCAGGGTGAAAATCGAGGATATAAGTGTGAACTTATATCAGTTGATATCTCGGTGCATTTTTAAGCTAGCGCAAATCTGATAACACAGATCGACGCAGCTTAAAAATCCGCATCGAATGCACTATACTACATTAAAAAACGCTTAATACAAAAATTAGTTATGATCGTTCGAAAAATGATGCATTAGTGTATGTTGAGTTTCCATGTACACTCAACATTGCTTCCAAAAACATTTTGACAAAAATTTTTTCGAAAAATTTCAAAATAATTTAGCAAAAAGTAGATGTTTTTAGATTCCATTTTTCAAGGCAAAGACGATGGACAATGTTATTCAACGAAAAAATTAATTCTTCAGGGTGAAAATCGAGGATATAAGTGTGAACTTATATCAGTTGATATCTCGGTGCATTTTTAAGCTAGCGCAAATCTGATAACACAGATCGACGCAGCTTAAAAATCCGCATCGAATGCACTATACTACATTGAGAAACGCTCAATACAAAATATAGTTATGATCGTTTGAAAAATGATGCATTAGTGTATGTTGAGTTTCCATGTACACTCAACATTGCTTCCAAAAACATTTTGACAAAAATTTTTTCGAAAAATTTCAGAATAATTTAGCAAAAAGTAGATGTTTTTAGATTCCATTTTTCAAGGCAAAGACGATGGACAATGTTATTCAACGAAAAAATTAATTCTTCAGGGTGAAAATCGAGGATATAAGTGTGAACTTATATCAGTTGATATCTCGGTGCATTTTTAAGCTAGCGCAAATCTGATAACACAGATCGACGCAGCTTAAAAATCCGCATCGAATGCACTATACTCATTGAAAAACGCTTAATACAAAAATTAGTTATGATCGTTCGAAAAATGATGCATTAGTGTATGTTGAGTTTCCATGTACACTCAACATTGCTTCCAAAAACATTTTGACAAAAATTTTTTCGAAAAATTTCAGAATAATTTAGCAAAAAGTAGATGTTTTTAGATTCCATTTTTCAAGGCAAAGACGATGGACAATGTTATTCAACGAAAAAATTAATTCTTCAGGGTGAAAATCGAGGATATAAGTGTGAACTTATATCAGTTGATATCTCGGTGCATTTTTAAGCTAGCGCAAATCTGATAACACAGATCGACGCAGCGTAAAAATCCGCATCGAATGCACTATACTACATTGAAAAACGCTTAATACAAAAATTAGTTATGATCGTTCGAAAAATGATGCATTAGTGTATGTTGAGTTTCCATGTACACTCAACATTGCTTCCAAAAACATTTTGACAAAAATTTTTTCGAAAAATTTCAGAATAATTTAGCAAAAAGTAGATGTTTTTAGATTCCTTTTTTCAAGGCAAAGACGATGGTCAATGTTATTCAACGAAAAAATCAATTCTTCAGGGTGAAAATCGAGTATATAAGTGTGAACTTATATCAGTTGATATCTCGGTGCATTTTTAAGCTAGCGCAAATCTGATAACACAGATCGACGCAGCTTAAAAATCCGCATCGAATGCACTATACTACATTGAGAAACGCTTAATACAAAAATTAGTTATGATCGTTTGAAAAATGATGCATTAGTGTATGTTGAGTTTCCATGTACACTCAACATTGCTTCCAAAAACATTTTGACAAAAATTTTTTCGAAAAATTTCAGAATAATTTAGCAAAAAGTAGATGTTTTTAGATTTCTTTTTTCAAGGCAAAGACGATGGTCAATGTTATTCAACGAAAAAATCAATTCTTCAGGGTGAAAATCGAGGATATAAGTGTGAACTTATATCAGTTGATATCTCGGTGCATTTTTAAGCTAGCGCAAATCTGATAACACAGATCGACGCAGCTTAAAAATCCGCATCGAATGCACTATACTACATTGAAAAACGCTTAATACAAAAATTAGTTATGATCGTTCGAAAAATGATGCATTAGTGTATGTTGAGTTTCCATGTACACTCAACATTGCTTCCAAAAACATTTTGACAAAAATTTTTTCGAAAAATTTCAGAATAATTTAGCAAAAAGTAGATGTTTTTAGATTCCTTTTTTCAAGGCAAAGACGATGGTCAATGTTATTCAACGAAAAAATCAATTCTTCAGGGTGAAAATCGAGTATATAAGTGTGAACTTATATCAGTTGATATCTCGGTGCATTTTTAAGCTAGCGCAAATCTGATAACACAGATCGACGCAGCTTAAAAATCCGCATCGAATGCACTATACTACATTGAGAAACGCTTAATACAAAAATTAGTTATGATCGTTTGAAAAATGATGCATTAGTGTATGTTGAGTTTCCATGTACACTCAACATTGCTTCCAAAAACATTTTGACAAAAATTTTTTCGAAAAATTTCAGAATAATTTAGCAAAAAGTAGATGTTTTTAGATTCCTTTTTTCAAGGCAAAGACGATGGTCAATGTTATTCAACGAAAAAATCAATTCTTCAGGGTGAAAATCGAGTATATAAGTGTGAACTTATATCAGTTGATATCTCGGTGCATTTTTAAGCTAGCGCAAATCTGATAACACAGATCGACGCAGCTTAAAAATCCGCATCGAATGCACTATACTACATTGAGAAACGCTTAATACAAAAATTAGTTATGATCGTTTGAAAAATGATGCATTAGTGTATGTTGAGTTTCCATGTACACTCAACATTGCTTCCAAAAACATTTTGACAAAAATTTTTTCGAAAAATTTCAGAATAATTTAGCAAAAAGTAGATGTTTTTAGATTTCTTTTTTCAAGGCAAAGACGATGGTCAATGTTATTCAACGAAAAAATCAATTCTTCAGGGTGAAAATCGAGGATATAAGTGTGAACTTATATCAGTTGATATCTCGGTGCATTTTTAAGCTAGCGCAAATCTGATAACACAGATCGACGCAGCTTAAAAATCCGCATCGAATGCACTATACTACATTGAGAAACGCTTAATACAAAAATTAGTTATGATCGTTTGAAAAATGATGCGTTAGTGTATGTTGAGTTTCCATGTACACTCAACATTGCTTCCAAAAACATTTTGACAAAAATTTTTTCGAAAAATTTCAAAATAATTTAGCAAAAAGTAGATGTTTTTAGATTCCATTTTTCAAGGCAAAGACGATGGACAATGTTATTCAACGAAAAAATTAATTCTTCAGGGTGAAAATCGAGGATATAAGTGTGAACTTATATCAGTTGATATCTCGGTGCATTTTTAAGCTAGCGCAAATCTGATAACACAGATCGACGCAGCTTAAAAATCCGCATCGAATGCCCTATACTACATTGAGAAACGCTTAATACAAAAATTAGTTATGATCGTTTGAAAAATGATGCATTAGTGTATGTTGAGTTTCCATGTACACTCAACATTGCTTCCAAAAACATTTTGACAAAAATTTTTTCGAAAAATTTCAGAATAATTTAGCAAAAAGTAGATGTTTTTAGATTCCATTTTTCAAGGCAAAGACGATGGACAATGTTATTCAACGAAAAAATTAATTCTTCAGGGTGAAAATCGAGGATATAAGTGTGAACTTATATCAGTTGATATCTCGGTGCATTTTTAAGCTAGCGCAAATCTGATAACACAGATCGACGCAGCTTAAAAATCCGCATCGAATGCACTATACTACATTAAAAAACGCTTAATACAAAAATTAGTTATGATCGTTCGAAAAATGATGCATTAGTGTATGTTGAGTTTCCATGTACACTCAACATTGCTTCCAAAAACATTTTGACAAAAATTTTTTCGAAAAATTTCAAAATAATTTAGCAAAAAGTAGATGTTTTTAGATTCCATTTTTCAAGGCAAAGACGATGGACAATGTTATTCAACGAAAAAATTAATTCTTCAGGGTGAAAATCGAGGATATAAGTGTGAACTTATATCAGTTGATATCTCGGTGCATTTTTAAGCTAGCGCAAATCTGATAACACAGATCGACGCAGCTTAAAAATCCGCATCGAATGCACTATACTACATTGAAAAACGCTTAATACAAAAATTAGTTATGATCGTTCGAAAAATGATGCATTAGTGTATGTTGAGTTTCCATGTACACTCAACATTGCTTCCAAAAACATTTTGACAAAAATTTTTTCGAAAAATTTCAGAATAATTTAGCAAAAAGTAGATGTTTTTAGATTCCTTTTTTCAAGGCAAAGACGATGGTCAATGTTATTCAACGAAAAAATCAAATCTTCAGGGTGAAAATCGAGGATATAAGTGTGAACTTATATCAGTTGATATCTCGGTGCATTTTTAAGCTAGCGCAAATCTGATAACACAGATCGACGCAGCTTAAAAATCCGCATCGAATGCACTATACTACATTGAGAAACGCTCAATACAAAATATAGTTATGATCGTTTGAAAAATGATGCATTAGTGTATGTTGAGTTTCCATGTACACTCAACATTGCTTCCAAAAACATTTTGACAAAAATTTTTTCGAAAAATTTCAGAATAATTTAGCAAAAAGTAGATGTTTTTAGATTCCATTTTTCAAGGCAAAGACGATGGACAATGTTATTCAACGAAAAAATTAATTCTTCAGGGTGAAAATCGAGGATATAAGTGTGAACTTATATCAGTTGATATCTCGGTGCATTTTTAAGCTAGCGCAAATCTGATAACACAGATCGACGCAGCTTAAAAATCCGCATCGAATGCACTATACTACATTAAAAAACGCTTAATACAAAAATTAGTTATGATCGTTCGAAAAATGATGCATTAGTGTATGTTGAGTTTCCATGTACACTCAACATTGCTTCCAAAAACATTTTGACAAAAATTTTTTCGAAAAATTTCAAAATAATTTAGCAAAAAGTAGATGTTTTTAGATTCCATTTTTCAAGGCAAAGACGATGGACAATGTTATTCAACGAAAAAATTAATTCTTCAGGGTGAAAATCGAGGATATAAGTGTGAACTTATATCAGTTGATATCTCGGTGCATTTTTAAGCTAGCGCAAATCTGATAACACAGATCGACGCAGCTTAAAAATCCGCATCGAATGCACTATACTACATTGAGAAACGCTCAATACAAAATATAGTTATGATCGTTTGAAAAATGATGCATTAGTGTATGTTGAGTTTCCATGTACACTCAACATTGCTTCCAAAAACATTTTGACAAAAATTTTTTCGAAAAATTTCAGAATAATTTAGCAAAAAGTAGATGTTTTTAGATTCCATTTTTCAAGGCAAAGACGATGGACAATGTTATTCAACGAAAAAATTAATTCTTCAGGGTGAAAATCGAGGATATAAGTGTGAACTTATATCAGTTGATATCTCGGTGCATTTTTAAGCTAGCGCAAATCTGATAACACAGATCGACGCAGCTTAAAAATCCGCATCGAATGCACTATACTCATTGAAAAACGCTTAATACAAAAATTAGTTATGATCGTTCGAAAAATGATGCATTAGTGTATGTTGAGTTTCCATGTACACTCAACATTGCTTCCAAAAACATTTTGACAAAAATTTTTTCGAAAAATTTCAGAATAATTTAGCAAAAAGTAGATGTTTTTAGATTCCATTTTTCAAGGCAAAGACGATGGACAATGTTATTCAACGAAAAAATTAATTCTTCAGGGTGAAAATCGAGGATATAAGTGTGAACTTATATCAGTTGATATCTCGGTGCATTTTTAAGCTAGCGCAAATCTGATAACACAGATCGACGCAGCGTAAAAATCCGCATCGAATGCACTATACTACATTGAAAAACGCTTAATACAAAAATTAGTTATGATCGTTCGAAAAATGATGCATTAGTGTATGTTGAGTTTCCATGTACACTCAACATTGCTTCCAAAAACATTTTGACAAAAATTTTTTCGAAAAATTTCAGAATAATTTAGCAAAAAGTAGATGTTTTTAGATTCCTTTTTTCAAGGCAAAGACGATGGTCAATGTTATTCAACGAAAAAATCAATTCTTCAGGGTGAAAATCGAGTATATAAGTGTGAACTTATATCAGTTGATATCTCGGTGCATTTTTAAGCTAGCGCAAATCTGATAACACAGATCGACGCAGCTTAAAAATCCGCATCGAATGCACTATACTACATTGAGAAACGCTTAATACAAAAATTAGTTATGATCGTTTGAAAAATGATGCATTAGTGTATGTTGAGTTTCCATGTACACTCAACATTGCTTCCAAAAACATTTTGACAAAAATTTTTTCGAAAAATTTCAGAATAATTTAGCAAAAAGTAGATGTTTTTAGATTTCTTTTTTCAAGGCAAAGACGATGGTCAATGTTATTCAACGAAAAAATCAATTCTTCAGGGTGAAAATCGAGGATATAAGTGTGAACTTATATCAGTTGATATCTCGGTGCATTTTTAAGCTAGCGCAAATCTGATAACACAGATCGACGCAGCTTAAAAATCCGCATCGAATGCACTATACTACATTGAAAAACGCTTAATACAAAAATTAGTTATGATCGTTCGAAAAATGATGCATTAGTGTATGTTGAGTTTCCATGTACACTCAACATTGCTTCCAAAAACATTTTGACAAAAATTTTTTCGAAAAATTTCAGAATAATTTAGCAAAAAGTAGATGTTTTTAGATTCCTTTTTTCAAGGCAAAGACGATGGTCAATGTTATTCAACGAAAAAATCAATTCTTCAGGGTGAAAATCGAGTATATAAGTGTGAACTTATATCAGTTGATATCTCGGTGCATTTTTAAGCTAGCGCAAATCTGATAACACAGATCGACGCAGCTTAAAAATCCGCATCGAATGCACTATACTACATTGAGAAACGCTTAATACAAAAATTAGTTATGATCGTTTGAAAAATGATGCATTAGTGTATGTTGAGTTTCCATGTACACTCAACATTGCTTCCAAAAACATTTTGACAAAAATTTTTTCGAAAAATTTCAGAATAATTTAGCAAAAAGTAGATGTTTTTAGATTTCTTTTTTCAAGGCAAAGACGATGGTCAATGTTATTCAACGAAAAAATCAATTCTTCAGGGTGAAAATCGAGGATATAAGTGTGAACTTATATCAGTTGATATCTCGGTGCATTTTTAAGCTAGCGCAAATCTGATAACACAGATCGACGCAGCTTAAAAATCCGCATCGAATGCACTATACTACATTGAAAAACGCTTAATACAAAAATTAGTTATGATCGTTCGAAAAATGATGCATTAGTGTATGTTGAGTTTCCATGTACACTCAACATTGCTTCCAAAAACATTTTGACAAAAATTTTTTCGAAAAATTTCAGAATAATTTAGCAAAAAGTAGATGTTTTTAGATTCCTTTTTTCAAGGCAAAGACGATGGTCAATGTTATTCAACGAAAAAATCAAATCTTCAGGGTGAAAATCGAGGATATAAGTGTGAACTTATATCAGTTGATATCTCGGTGCATTTTTAAGCTAGCGCAAATCTGATAACACAGATCGACGCAGCTTAAAAATCCGCATCGAATGCACTATACTATATTGAGAAACGCTCAATACAAAATATAGTTATGATCGTTTGAAAAATGATGCATTAGTGTATGTTGAGTTTCCATGTACACTCAACATTGCTTCCAAAAACATTTTGACAAAAATTTTTTCGAAAAATTTCAGAATAATTTAGCAAAAAGTAGATGTTTTTAGATTCCATTTTTCAAGGCAAAGACGATGGACAATGTTATTCAACGAAAAAATTAATTCTTCAGGGTGAAAATCGAGGATATAAGTGTGAACTTATATCAGTTGATATCTCGGTGCATTTTTAAGCTAGCGCAAATCTGATAACACAGATCGACGCAGCTTAAAAATCCGCATCGAATGCACTATACTACATTAAAAAACGCTTAATACAAAAATTAGTTATGATCGTTCGAAAAATGATGCATTAGTGTATGTTGAGTTTCCATGTACACTCAACATTGCTTCCAAAAACATTTTGACAAAAATTTTTTCGAAAAATTTCAAAATAATTTAGCAAAAAGTAGATGTTTTTAGATTCCATTTTTCAAGGCAAAGACGATGGACAATGTTATTCAACGAAAAAATTAATTCTTCAGGGTGAAAATCGAGGATATAAGTGTGAACTTATATCAGTTGATATCTCGGTGCATTTTTAAGCTAGCGCAAATCTGATAACACAGATCGACGCAGCTTAAAAATCCGCATCGAATGCACTATACTACATTGAAAAACGCTTAATACAAAAATTAGTTATGATCGTTCGAAAAATGATGCATTAGTGTATGTTGAGTTTCCATGTACACTCAACATTGCTTCCAAAAACATTTTGACAAAAATTTTTTCGAAAAATTTCAGAATAATTTAGCAAAAAGTAGATGTTTTTAGATTCCTTTTTTCAAGGCAAAGACGATGGTCAATGTTATTCAACGAAAAAATCAAATCTTCAGGGTGAAAATCGAGGATATAAGTGTGAACTTATATCAGTTGATATCTCGGTGCATTTTTAAGCTAGCGCAAATCTGATAACACAGATCGACGCAGCTTAAAAATCCGCATCGAATGCACTATACTACATTGAGAAACGCTCAATACAAAATATAGTTATGATCGTTTGAAAAATGATGCATTAGTGTATGTTGAGTTTCCATGTACACTCAACATTGCTTCCAAAAACATTTTGACAAAAATTTTTTCGAAAAATTTCAGAATAATTTAGCAAAAAGTAGATGTTTTTAGATTCCATTTTTCAAGGCAAAGACGATGGACAATGTTATTCAACGAAAAAATTAATTCTTCAGGGTGAAAATCGAGGATATAAGTGTGAACTTATATCAGTTGATATCTCGGTGCATTTTTAAGCTAGCGCAAATCTGATAACACAGATCGACGCAGCTTAAAAATCCGCATCGAATGCACTATACTCATTGAAAAACGCTTAATACAAAAATTAGTTATGATCGTTCGAAAAATGATGCATTAGTGTATGTTGAGTTTCCATGTACACTCAACATTGCTTCCAAAAACATTTTGACAAAAATTTTTTCGAAAAATTTCAGAATAATTTAGCAAAAAGTAGATGTTTTCAGATTCCATTTTTCAAGGCAAAGACGATGGACAATGTTATTCAACGAAAAAATTAATTCTTCAGGGTGAAAATCGAGGATATAAGTGTGAACTTATATCAGTTGATATCTCGGTGCATTTTTAAGCTAGCGCAAATCTGATAACACAGATCGACGCAGCGTAAAAATCCGCATCGAATGCACTATACTACATTGAAAAACGCTTAATACAAAAATTAGTTATGATCGTTCGAAAAATGATGCATTAGTGTATGTTGAGTTTCCATGTACACTCAACATTGCTTCCAAAAACATTTTGACAAAAATTTTTTCGAAAAATTTCAGAATAATTTAGCAAAAAGTAGATGTTTTTAGATTCCTTTTTTCAAGGCAAAGACGATGGTCAATGTTATTCAACGAAAAAATCAATTCTTCAGGGTGAAAATCGAGTATATAAGTGTGAACTTATATCAGTTGATATCTCGGTGCATTTTTAAGCTAGCGCAAATCTGATAACACAGATCGACGCAGCTTAAAAATCCGCATCGAATGCACTATACTACATTGAGAAACGCTTAATACAAAAATTAGTTATGATCGTTTGAAAAATGATGCATTAGTGTATGTTGAGTTTCCATGTACACTCAACATTGCTTCCAAAAACATTTTGACAAAAATTTTTTCGAAAAATTTCAGAATAATTTAGCAAAAAGTAGATGTTTTTAGATTTCTTTTTTCAAGGCAAAGACGATGGTCAATGTTATTCAACGAAAAAATCAATTCTTCAGGGTGAAAATCGAGGATATAAGTGTGAACTTATATCAGTTGATATCTCGGTGCATTTTTAAGCTAGCGCAAATCTGATAACACAGATCGACGCAGCTTAAAAATCCGCATCGAATGCACTATACTACATTGAGAAACGCTTAATACAAAAATTAGTTATGATCGTTTGAAAAATGATGCGTTAGTGTATGTTGAGTTTCCATGTACACTCAACATTGCTTCCAAAAACATTTTGACAAAAATTTTTTCGAAAAATTTCAAAATAATTTAGCAAAAAGTAGATGTTTTTAGATTCCATTTTTCAAGGCAAAGACGATGGACAATGTTATTCAACGAAAAAATTAATTCTTCAGGGTGAAAATCGAGGATATAAGTGTGAACTTATATCAGTTGATATCTCGGTGCATTTTTAAGCTAGCGCAAATCTGATAACACAGATCGACGCAGCGTAAAAATCCGCATCGAATGCACTATACTACATTGAAAAACGCTTAATACAAAAATTAGTTATGATCGTTCGAAAAATGATGCATTAGTGTATGTTGAGTTTCCATGTACACTCAACATTGCTTCCAAAAACATTTTGACAAAAATTTTTTCGAAAAATTTCAGAATAATTTAGCAAAAAGTAGATGTTTTTAGATTCCTTTTTTCAAGGCAAAGACGATGGTCAATGTTATTCAACGAAAAAATCAATTCTTCAGGGTGAAAATCGAGTATATAAGTGTGAACTTATATCAGTTGATATCTCGGTGCATTTTTAAGCTAGCGCAAATCTGATAACACAGATCGACGCAGCTTAAAAATCCGCATCGAATGCACTATACTACATTGAGAAACGCTTAATACAAAAATTAGTTATGATCGTTTGAAAAATGATGCATTAGTGTATGTTGAGTTTCCATGTACACTCAACATTGCTTCCAAAAACATTTTGACAAAAATTTTTTCGAAAAATTTCAGAATAATTTAGCAAAAAGTAGATGTTTTTAGATTCCTTTTTTCAAGGCAAAGACGATGGTCAATGTTATTCAACGAAAAAATCAAATCTTCAGGGTGAAAATCGAGGATATAAGTGTGAACTTATATCAGTTGATATCTCGGTGCATTTTTAAGCTAGCGCAAATCTGATAACACAGATCGACGCAGCTTAAAAATCCGCATCGAATGCACTATACTACATTGAGAAACGCTCAATACAAAATATAGTTATGATCGTTTGAAAAATGATGCATTAGTGTATGTTGAGTTTCCATGTACACTCAACATTGCTTCCAAAAACATTTTGACAAAAATTTTTTCGAAAAATTTCAGAATAATTTAGCAAAAAGTAGATGTTTTTAGATTCCATTTTTCAAGGCAAAGACGATGGACAATGTTATTCAACGAAAAAATTAATTCTTCAGGGTGAAAATCGAGGATATAAGTGTGAACTTATATCAGTTGATATCTCGGTGCATTTTTAAGCTAGCGCAAATCTGATAACACAGATCGACGCAGCTTAAAAATCCGCATCGAATGCACTATACTCATTGAAAAACGCTTAATACAAAAATTAGTTATGATCGTTCGAAAAATGATGCATTAGTGTATGTTGAGTTTCCATGTACACTCAACATTGCTTCCAAAAACATTTTGACAAAAATTTTTTCGAAAAATTTCAGAATAATTTAGCAAAAAGTAGATGTTTTCAGATTCCATTTTTCAAGGCAAAGACGATGGACAATGTTATTCAACGAAAAAATTAATTCTTCAGGGTGAAAATCGAGGATATAAGTGTGAACTTATATCAGTTGATATCTCGGTGCATTTTTAAGCTAGCGCAAATCTGATAACACAGATCGACGCAGCGTAAAAATCCGCATCGAATGCACTATACTACATTGAAAAACGCTTAATACAAAAATTAGTTATGATCGTTCGAAAAATGATGCATTAGTGTATGTTGAGTTTCCATGTACACTCAACATTGCTTCCAAAAACATTTTGACAAAAATTTTTTCGAAAAATTTCAGAATAATTTAGCAAAAAGTAGATGTTTTTAGATTCCTTTTTTCAAGGCAAAGACGATGGTCAATGTTATTCAACGAAAAAATCAATTCTTCAGGGTGAAAATCGAGTATATAAGTGTGAACTTATATCAGTTGATATCTCGGTGCATTTTTAAGCTAGCGCAAATCTGATAACACAGATCGACGCAGCTTAAAAATCCGCATCGAATGCACTATACTACATTGAGAAACGCTTAATACAAAAATTAGTTATGATCGTTTGAAAAATGATGCATTAGTGTATGTTGAGTTTCCATGTACACTCAACATTGCTTCCAAAAACATTTTGACAAAAATTTTTTCGAAAAATTTCAGAATAATTTAGCAAAAAGTAGATGTTTTTAGATTTCTTTTTTCAAGGCAAAGACGATGGTCAATGTTATTCAACGAAAAAATCAATTCTTCAGGGTGAAAATCGAGGATATAAGTGTGAACTTATATCAGTTGATATCTCGGTGCATTTTTAAGCTAGCGCAAATCTGATAACACAGATCGACGCAGCTTAAAAATCCGCATCGAATGCACTATACTACATTGAGAAACGCTTAATACAAAAATTAGTTATGATCGTTTGAAAAATGATGCGTTAGTGTATGTTGAGTTTCCATGTACACTCAACATTGCTTCCAAAAACATTTTGACAAAAATTTTTTCGAAAAATTTCAAAATAATTTAGCAAAAAGTAGATGTTTTTAGATTCCATTTTTCAAGGCAAAGACGATGGACAATGTTATTCAACGAAAAAATTAATTCTTCAGGGTGAAAATCGAGGATATAAGTGTGAACTTATATCAGTTGATATCTCGGTGCATTTTTAAGCTAGCGCAAATCTGATAACACAGATCGACGCAGCGTAAAAATCCGCATCGAATGCACTATACTACATTGAAAAACGCTTAATACAAAAATTAGTTATGATCGTTCGAAAAATGATGCATTAGTGTATGTTGAGTTTCCATGTACACTCAACATTGCTTCCAAAAACATTTTGACAAAAATTTTTTCGAAAAATTTCAGAATAATTTAGCAAAAAGTAGATGTTTTTAGATTCCTTTTTTCAAGGCAAAGACGATGGTCAATGTTATTCAACGAAAAAATCAATTCTTCAGGGTGAAAATCGAGTATATAAGTGTGAACTTATATCAGTTGATATCTCGGTGCATTTTTAAGCTAGCGCAAATCTGATAACACAGATCGACGCAGCTTAAAAATCCGCATCGAATGCACTATACTACATTGAGAAACGCTTAATACAAAAATTAGTTATGATCGTTTGAAAAATGATGCATTAGTGTATGTTGAGTTTCCATGTACACTCAACATTGCTTCCAAAAACATTTTGACAAAAATTTTTTCGAAAAATTTCAGAATAATTTAGCAAAAAGTAGATGTTTTTAGATTTCTTTTTTCAAGGCAAAGACGATGGTCAATGTTATTCAACGAAAAAATCAATTCTTCAGGGTGAAAATCGAGGATATAAGTGTGAACTTATATCAGTTGATATCTCGGTGCATTTTTAAGCTAGCGCAAATCTGATAACACAGATCGACGCAGCTTAAAAATCCGCATCGAATGCACTATACTACATTGAGAAACGCTTAATACAAAAATTAGTTATGATCGTTTGAAAAATGATGCGTTAGTGTATGTTGAGTTTCCATGTACACTCAACATTGCTTCCAAAAACATTTTGACAAAAATTTTTTCGAAAAATTTCAAAATAATTTAGCAAAAAGTAGATGTTTTTAGATTCCATTTTTCAAGGCAAAGACGATGGACAATGTTATTCAACGAAAAAATTAATTCTTCAGGGTGAAAATCGAGGATATAAGTGTGAACTTATATCAGTTGATATCTCGGTGCATTTTTAAGCTAGCGCAAATCTGATAACACAGATCGACGCAGCTTAAAAATCCGCATCGAATGCACTATACTACATTGAAAAACGCTTAATACAAAAATTAGTTATGATCGTTCGAAAAATGATGCATTAGTGTATGTTGAGTTTCCATGTACACTCAACATTGCTTCCAAAAACATTTTGACAAAAATTTTTTCGAAAAATTTCAGAATAATTTAGCAAAAAGTAGATGTTTTTAGATTCCTTTTTTCAAGGCAAAGACGATGGTCAATGTTATTCAACGAAAAAATTAAATCTTCAGGGTGAAAATCGAGGATATAAGTGTGAACTTATATCAGTTGATATCTCGGTGCATTTTTAAGCTAGCGCAAATCTGATAACACAGATCGACGCAGCTTAAAAATCCGCATCGAATGCACTATACTACATTGAGAAACGCTCAATACAAAATATAGTTATGATCGTTTGAAAAATGATGCATTAGTGTATGTTGAGTTTCCATGTACACTCAACATTGCTTCCAAAAACATTTTGACAAAAATTTTTTCGAAAAATTTCAGAATAATTTAGCAAAAAGTAGATGTTTTTAGATTCCATTTTTCAAGGCAAAGACGATGGACAATGTTATTCAACGAAAAAATTAATTCTTCAGGGTGAAAATCGAGGATATAAGTGTGAACTTATATCAGTTGATATCTCGGTGCATTTTTAAGCTAGCGCAAATCTGATAACACAGATCGACGCAGCTTAAAAATCCGCATCGAATGCACTATACTCATTGAAAAACGCTTAATACAAAAATTAGTTATGATCGTTCGAAAAATGATGCATTAGTGTATGTTGAGTTTCCATGTACACTCAACATTGCTTCCAAAAACATTTTGACAAAAATTTTTTCGAAAAATTTCAGAATAATTTAGCAAAAAGTAGATGTTTTTAGATTCCATTTTTCAAGGCAAAGACGATGGACAATGTTATTCAACGAAAAAATTAATTCTTCAGGGTGAAAATCGAGGATATAAGTGTGAACTTATATCAGTTGATATCTCGGTGCATTTTTAAGCTAGCGCAAATCTGATAACACAGATCGACGCAGCTTAAAAATCCGCATCGAATGCACTATACTCATTGAAAAACGCTTAATACAAAAATTAGTTATGATCGTTCGAAAAATGATGCATTAGTGTATGTTGAGTTTCCATGTACACTCAACATTGCTTCCAAAAACATTTTGACAAAAATTTTTTCGAAAAATTTCAGAATAATTTAGCAAAAAGTAGATGTTTTTAGATTCCATTTTTCAAGGCAAAGACGATGGACAATGTTATTCAACGAAAAAATTAATTCTTCAGGGTGAAAATCGAGGATATAAGTGTGAACTTATATCAGTTGATATCTCGGTGCATTTTTAAGCTAGCGCAAATCTGATAACACAGATCGACGCAGCTTAAAAATCCGCATCGAATGCACTATACTACATTGAGAAACGCTCAATACAAAATATAGTTATGATCGTTTGAAAAATGATGCATTAGTGTATGTTGAGTTTCCATGTACACTCAACATTGCTTCCAAAAACATTTTGACAAAAATTTTTTCGAAAAATTTCAGAATAATTTAGCAAAAAGTAGATGTTTTTAGATTCCATTTTTCAAGGCAAAGACGATGGACAATGTTATTCAACGAAAAAATTAATTCTTCAGGGTGAAAATCGAGGATATAAGTGTGAACTTATATCAGTTGATATCTCGGTGCATTTTTAAGCTAGCGCAAATCTGATAACACAGATCGACGCAGCTTAAAAATCCGCATCGAATGCACTATACTCATTGAAAAACGCTTAATACAAAAATTAGTTATGATCGTTCGAAAAATGATGCATTAGTGTATGTTGAGTTTCCATGTACACTCAACATTGCTTCCAAAAACATTTTGACAAAAATTTTTTCGAAAAATTTCAGAATAATTTAGCAAAAAGTAGATGTTTTTAGATTCCATTTTTCAAGGCAAAGACGATGGACAATGTTATTCAACGAAAAAATTAATTCTTCAGGGTGAAAATCGAGGATATAAGTGTGAACTTATATCAGTTGATATCTCGGTGCATTTTTAAGCTAGCGCAAATCTGATAACACAGATCGACGCAGCTTAAAAATCCGCATCGAATGCACTATACTCATTGAAAAACGCTTAATACAAAAATTAGTTATGATCGTTCGAAAAATGATGCATTAGTGTATGTTGAGTTTCCATGTACACTCAACATTGCTTCCAAAAACATTTTGACAAAAATTTTTTCGAAAAATTTCAGAATAATTTAGCAAAAAGTAGATGTTTTTAGATTCCATTTTTCAAGGCAAAGACGATGGACAATGTTATTCAACGAAAAAATTAATTCTTCAGGGTGAAAATCGAGGATATAAGTGTGAACTTATATCAGTTGATATCTCGGTGCATTTTTAAGCTAGCGCAAATCTGATAACACAGATCGACGCAGCGTAAAAATCCGCATCGAATGCACTATACTACATTGAAAAACGCTTAATACAAAAATTAGTTATGATCGTTCGAAAAATGATGCATTAGTGTATGTTGAGTTTCCATGTACACTCAACATTGCTTCCAAAAACATTTTGACAAAAATTTTTTCGAAAAATTTCAGAATAATTTAGCAAAAAGTAGATGTTTTTAGATTCCTTTTTTCAAGGCAAAGACGATGGTCAATGTTATTCAACGAAAAAATCAATTCTTCAGGGTGAAAATCGAGTATATAAGTGTGAACTTATATCAGTTGATATCTCGGTGCATTTTTAAGCTAGCGCAAATCTGATAACACAGATCGACGCAGCTTAAAAATCCGCATCGAATGCACTATACTACATTGAAAAACGCTTAATACAAAAATTAGTTATGATCGTTCGAAAAATGATGCATTAGTGTATGTTGAGTTTCCATGTACACTCAACATTGCTTCCAAAAACATTTTGACAAAAATTTTTTCGAAAAATTTCAGAATAATTTAGCAAAAAGTAGATGTTTTTAGATTTCTTTTTTCAAGGCAAAGACGATGGTCAATGTTATTCAACGAAAAAATCAATTCTTCAGGGTGAAAATCGAGGATATAAGTGTGAACTTATATCAGTTGATATCTCGGTGCATTTTTAAGCTAGCGCAAATCTGATAACACAGATCGACGCAGCTTAAAAATCCGCATCGAATGCACTATACTACATTGAGAAACGCTTAATACAAAAATTAGTTATGATCGTTTGAAAAATGATGCGTTAGTGTATGTTGAGTTTCCATGTACACTCAACATTGCTTCCAAAAACATTTTGACAAAAATTTTTTCGAAAAATTTCAAAATAATTTAGCAAAAAGTAGATGTTTTTAGATTCCATTTTTCAAGGCAAAGACGATGGACAATGTTATTCAACGAAAAAATTAATTCTTCAGGGTGAAAATCGAGGATATAAGTGTGAACTTATATCAGTTGATATCTCGGTGCATTTTTAAGCTAGCGCAAATCTGATAACACAGATCGACGCAGCTTAAAAATCCGCATCGAATGCCCTATACTACATTGAGAAACGCTTAATACAAAAATTAGTTATGATCGTTTGAAAAATGATGCATTAGTGTATGTTGAGTTTCCATGTACACTCAACATTGCTTCCAAAAACATTTTGACAAAAATTTTTTCGAAAAATTTCAGAATAATTTAGCAAAAAGTAGATGTTTTTAGATTCCATTTTTCAAGGCAAAGACGATGGACAATGTTATTCAACGAAAAAATTAATTCTTCAGGGTGAAAATCGAGGATATAAGTGTGAACTTATATCAGTTGATATCTCGGTGGATTTTTAAGCTAGCGCAAATCTGATAACACAGATCGACGCAGCTTAAAAATCCGCATCGAATGCACTATACTACATTAAAAACGCTTAATACAAAAATTAGTTATGATCGTTCGAAAAATGATGCATTAGTGTATGTTGAGTTTCCATGTACACTCAACATTGCTTCCAAAAACATTTTGACAAAAATTTTTTCGAAAAATTTCAAAATAATTTAGCAAAAAGTAGATGTTTTTAGATTCCATTTTTCAAGGCAAAGACGATGGACAATGTTATTCAACGAAAAAATTAATTCTTCAGGGTGAAAATCGAGGATATAAGTGTGAACTTATATCAGTTGATATCTCGGTGCATTTTTAAGCTAGCGCAAATCTGATAACACAGATCGACGCAGCTTAAAAATCCGCATCGAATGCACTATACTACATTGAAAAACGCTTAATACAAAAATTAGTTATGATCGTTCGAAAAATGATGCATTAGTGTATGTTGAGTTTCCATGTACACTCAACATTGCTTCCAAAAACATTTTGACAAAAATTTTTTCGAAAAATTTCAGAATAATTTAGCAAAAAGTAGATGTTTTTAGATTCCTTTTTTCAAGGCAAAGACGATGGTCAATGTTATTCAACGAAAAAATCAAATCTTCAGGGTGAAAATCGAGGATATAAGTGTGAACTTATATCAGTTGATATCTCGGTGCATTTTTAAGCTAGCGCAAATCTGATAACACAGATCGACGCAGCTTAAAAATCCGCATCGAATGCACTATACTACATTGAGAAACGCTCAATACAAAATATAGTTATGATCGTTTGAAAAATGATGCATTAGTGTATGTTGAGTTTCCATGTACACTCAACATTGCTTCCAAAAACATTTTGACAAAAATTTTTTCGAAAAATTTCAGAATAATTTAGCAAAAAGTAGATGTTTTTAGATTCCATTTTTCAAGGCAAAGACGATGGACAATGTTATTCAACGAAAAAATTAATTCTTCAGGGTGAAAATCGAGGATATAAGTGTGAACTTATATCAGTTGATATCTCGGTGCATTTTTAAGCTAGCGCAAATCTGATAACACAGATCGACGCAGCTTAAAAATCCGCATCGAATGCACTATACTCATTGAAAAACGCTTAATACAAAAATTAGTTATGATCGTTCGAAAAATGATGCATTAGTGTATGTTGAGTTTCCATGTACACTCAACATTGCTTCCAAAAACATTTTGACAAAAATTTTTTCGAAAAATTTCAGAATAATTTAGCAAAAAGTAGATGTTTTTAGATTCCATTTTTCAAGGCAAAGACGATGGACAATGTTATTCAACGAAAAAATTAATTCTTCAGGGTGAAAATCGAGGATATAAGTGTGAACTTATATCAGTTGATATCTCGGTGCATTTTTAAGCTAGCGCAAATCTGATAACACAGATCGACGCAGCGTAAAAATCCGCATCGAATGCAATATACTACATTGAAAAACGCTTAATACAAAAATTAGTTATGATCGTTCGAAAAATGATGCATTAGTGTATGTTGAGTTTCCATGTACACTCAACATTGCTTCCAAAAACATTTTGACAAAAATTTTTTCGAAAAATTTCAGAATAATTTAGCAAAAAGTAGATGTTTTTAGATTCCTTTTTTCAAGGCAAAGACGATGGTCAATGTTATTCAACGAAAAAATCAATTCTTCAGGGTGAAAATCGAGTATATAAGTGTGAACTTATATCAGTTGATATCTCGGTGCATTTTTAAGCTAGCGCAAATCTGATAACACAGATCGACGCAGCTTAAAAATCCGCATCGAATGCACTATACTACATTGAGAAACGCTTAATACAAAAATTAGTTATGATCGTTTGAAAAATGATGCATTAGTGTATGTTGAGTTTCCATGTACACTCAACATTGCTTCCAAAAACATTTTGACAAAAATTTTTTCGAAAAATTTCAGAATAATTTAGCAAAAAGTAGATGTTTTTAGATTTCTTTTTTCAAGGCAAAGACGATGGTCAATGTTATTCAACGAAAAAATCAATTCTTCAGGGTGAAAATCGAGGATATAAGTGTGAACTTATATCAGTTGATATCTCGGTGCATTTTTAAGCTAGCGCAAATCTGATAACACAGATCGACGCAGCTTAAAAATCCGCATCGAATGCACTATACTACATTGAGAAACGCTTAATACAAAAATTAGTTATGATCGTTTGAAAAATGATGCGTTAGTGTATGTTGAGTTTCCATGTACACTCAACATTGCTTCCAAAAACATTTTGACAAAAATTTTTTCGAAAAATTTCAAAATAATTTAGCAAAAAGTAGATGTTTTTAGATTCCATTTTTCAAGGCAAAGACGATGGACAATGTTATTCAACGAAAAAATTAATTCTTCAGGGTGAAAATCGAGGATATAAGTGTGAACTTATATCAGTTGATATCTCGGTGCATTTTTAAGCTAGCGCAAATCTGATAACACAGATCGACGCAGCTTAAAAATCCGCATCGAATGCACTATACTACATTGAAAAACGCTTAATACAAAAATTAGTTATGATCGTTCGAAAAATGATGCATTAGTGTATGTTGAGTTTCCATGTACACTCAACATTGCTTCCAAAAACATTTTGACAAAAATTTTTTCGAAAAATTTCAGAATAATTTAGCGAAAAGTAGATGTTTTTAGATTCCTTTTTTCAAGGCAAAGACGATGGTCAATGTTATTCAACGAAAAAATCAAATCTTCAGGGTGAAAATCGAGGATATAAGTGTGAACTTATATCAGTTGATATCTCGGTGCATTTTTAAGCTAGCGCAAATCTGATAACACAGATCGACGCAGCTTAAAAATCCGCATCGAATGCACTATACTACATTGAGAAACGCTCAATACAAAATATAGTTATGATCGTTTGAAAAATGATGCATTAGTGTATGTTGAGTTTCCATGTACACTCAACATTGCTTCCAAAAACATTTTGACAAAAATTTTTTCGAAAAATTTCAGAATAATTTAGCAAAAAGTAGATGTTTTTAGATTCCATTTTTCAAGGCAAAGACGATGGACAATGTTATTCAACGAAAAAATTAATTCTTCAGGGTGAAAATCGAGGATATAAGTGTGAACTTATATCAGTTGATATCTCGGTGCATTTTTAAGCTAGCGCAAATCTGATAACACAGATCGACGCAGCTTAAAAATCCGCATCGAATGCACTATACTCATTGAAAAACGCTTAATACAAAAATTAGTTATGATCGTTCGAAAAATGATGCATTAGTGTATGTTGAGTTTCCATGTACACTCAACATTGCTTCCAAAAACATTTTGACAAAAATTTTTTCGAAAAATTTCAGAATAATTTAGCAAAAAGTAGATGTTTTTAGATTCCATTTTTCAAGGCAAAGACGATGGACAATGTTATTCAACGAAAAAATTAATTCTTCAGGGTGAAAATCGAGGATATAAGTGTGAACTTATATCAGTTGATATCTCGGTGCATTTTTAAGCTAGCGCAAATCTGATAACACAGATCGACGCAGCGTAAAAATCCGCATCGAATGCACTATACTACATTGAAAAACGCTTAATACAAAAATTAGTTATGATCGTTCGAAAAATGATGCATTAGTGTATGTTGAGTTTCCATGTACACTCAACATTGCTTCCAAAAACATTTTGACAAAAATTTTTTCGAAAAATTTCAGAATAATTTAGCAAAAAGTAGATGTTTTTAGATTCCTTTTTTCAAGGCAAAGACGATGGTCAATGTTATTCAACGAAAAAATCAATTCTTCAGGGTGAAAATCGAGTATATAAGTGTGAACTTATATCAGTTGATATCTCGGTGCATTTTTAAGCTAGCGCAAATCTGATAACACAGATCGACGCAGCTTAAAAATCCGCATCGAATGCACTATACTACATTGAGAAACGCTTAATACAAAAATTAGTTATGATCGTTTGAAAAATGATGCATTAGTGTATGTTGAGTTTCCATGTACACTCAACATTGCTTCCAAAAACATTTTGACAAAAATTTTTTCGAAAAATTTCAGAATAATTTAGCAAAAAGTAGATGTTTTTAGATTTCTTTTTTCAAGGCAAAGACGATGGTCAATGTTATTCAACGAAAAAATCAATTCTTCAGGGTGAAAATCGAGTATATAAGTGTGAACTTATATCAGTTGATATCTCGGTGCATTTTTAAGCTAGCGCAAATCTGATAACACAGATCGACGCAGCTTAAAAATCCGCATCGAATGCACTATACTACATTGAGAAACGCTTAATACAAAAATTAGTTATGATCGTTTGAAAAATGATGCGTTAGTGTATGTTGAGTTTCCATGTACACTCAACATTGCTTCCAAAAACATTTTGACAAAAATTTTTTCGAAAAATTTCAAAATAATTTAGCAAAAAGTAGATGTTTTTAGATTCCATTTTTCAAGGCAAAGACGATGGACAATGTTATTCAACGAAAAAATTAATTCTTCAGGGTGAAAATCGAGGATATAAGTGTGAACTTATATCAGTTGATATCTCGGTGCATTTTTAAGCTAGCGCAAATCTGATAACACAGATCGACGCAGCTTAAAAATCCGCATCGAATGCACTATACTACATTAAAAAACGCTTAATACAAAAATTAGTTATGATCGTTCGAAAAATGATGCATTAGTGTATGTTGAGTTTCCATGTACACTCAACATTGCTTCCAAAAACATTTTGACAAAAATTTTTTCGAAAAATTTCAAAATAATTTAGCAAAAAGTAGATGTTTTTAGATTCCATTTTTCAAGGCAAAGACGATGGACAATGTTATTCAACGAAAAAATTAATTCTTCAGGGTGAAAATCGAGGATATAAGTGTGAACTTATATCAGTTGATATCTCGGTGCATTTTTAAGCTAGCGCAAATCTGATAACACAGATCGACGCAGCTTAAAAATCCGCATCGAATGCACTATACTACATTGAAAAACGCTTAATACAAAAATTAGTTATGATCGTTCGAAAAATGATGCATTAGTGTATGTTGAGTTTCCATGTACACTCAACATTGCTTCCAAAAACATTTTGACAAAAATTTTTTCGAAAAATTTCAGAATAATTTAGCAAAAAGTAGATGTTTTTAGATTCCTTTTTTCAAGGCAAAGACGATGGTCAATGTTATTCAACGAAAAAATCAAATCTTCAGGGTGAAAATCGAGGATATAAGTGTGAACTTATATCAGTTGATATCTCGGTGCATTTTTAAGCTAGCGCAAATCTGATAACACAGGTCGACGCAGCTTAAAAATCCGCATCGAATGCACTATACTACATTGAGAAACGCTCAATACAAAATATAGTTATGATCGTTTGAAAAATGATGCATTAGTGTATGTTGAGTTTCCATGTACACTCAACATTGCTTCCAAAAACATTTTGACAAAAATTTTTTCGAAAAATTTCAGAATAATTTAGCAAAAAGTAGATGTTTTTAGATTCCATTTTTCAAGGCAAAGACGATGGACAATGTTATTCAACGAAAAAATTAATTCTTCAGGGTGAAAATCGAGGATATAAGTGTGAACTTATATCAGTTGATATCTCGGTGCATTTTTAAGCTAGCGCAAATCTGATAACACAGATCGACGCAGCTTAAAAATCCGCATCGAATGCACTATACTACATTAAAAAACGCTTAATACAAAAATTAGTTATGATCGTTCGAAAAATGATGCATTAGTGTATGTTGAGTTTCCATGTACACTCAACATTGCTTCCAAAAACATTTTGACAAAAATTTTTTCGAAAAATTTCAAAATAATTTAGCAAAAAGTAGATGTTTTTAGATTCCATTTTTCAAGGCAAAGACGATGGACAATGTTATTCAACGAAAAAATTAATTCTTCAGGGTGAAAATCGAGGATATAAGTGTGAACTTATATCAGTTGATATCTCGGTGCATTTTTAAGCTAGCGCAAATCTGATAACACAGATCGACGCAGCTTAAAAATCCGCATCGAATGCACTATACTACATTGAAAAACGCTTAATACAAAAATTAGTTATGATCGTTCGAAAAATGATGCATTAGTGTATGTTGAGTTTCCATGTACACTCAACATTGCTTCCAAAAACATTTTGACAAAAATTTTTTCGAAAAATTTCAGAATAATTTAGCAAAAAGTAGATGTTTTTAGATTCCTTTTTTCAAGGCAAAGACGATGGTCAATGTTATTCAACGAAAAAATCAAATCTTCAGGGTGAAAATCGAGGATATAAGTGTGAACTTATATCAGTTGATATCTCGGTGCATTTTTAAGCTAGCGCAAATCTGATAACACAGATCGACGCAGCTTAAAAATCCGCATCGAATGCACTATACTACATTGAGAAACGCTCAATACAAAATATAGTTATGATCGTTTGAAAAATGATGCATTAGTGTATGTTGAGTTTCCATGTACACTCAACATTGCTTCCAAAAACATTTTGACAAAAATTTTTTCGAAAAATTTCAGAATAATTTAGCAAAAAGTAGATGTTTTTAGATTCCATTTTTCAAGGCAAAGACGATGGACAATGTTATTCAACGAAAAAATTAATTCTTCAGGGTGAAAATCGAGGATATAAGTGTGAACTTATATCAGTTGATATCTCGGTGCATTTTTAAGCTAGCGCAAATCTGATAACACAGATCGACGCAGCTTAAAAATCCGCATCGAATGCACTATACTCATTGAAAAACGCTTAATACAAAAATTAGTTATGATCGTTCGAAAAATGATGCATTAGTGTATGTTGAGTTTCCATGTACACTCAACATTGCTTCCAAAAACATTTTGACAAAAATTTTTTCGAAAAATTTCAGAATAATTTAGCAAAAAGTAGATGTTTTTAGATTCCATTTTTCAAGGCAAAGACGATGGACAATGTTATTCAACGAAAAAATTAATTCTTCAGGGTGAAAATCGAGGATATAAGTGTGAACTTATATCAGTTGATATCTCGGTGCATTTTTAAGCTAGCGCAAATCTGATAACACAGATCGACGCAGCGTAAAAATCCGCATCGAATGCACTATACTACATTGAAAAACGCTTAATACAAAAATTAGTTATGATCGTTCGAAAAATGATGCATTAGTGTATGTTGAGTTTCCATGTACACTCAACATTGCTTCCAAAAACATTTTGACAAAAATTTTTTCGAAAAATTTCAGAATAATTTAGCAAAAAGTAGATGTTTTTAGATTCCTTTTTTCAAGGCAAAGACGATGGTCAATGTTATTCAACGAAAAAATCAATTCTTCAGGGTGAAAATCGAGTATATAAGTGTGAACTTATATCAGTTGATATCTCGGTGCATTTTTAAGCTAGCGCAAATCTGATAACACAGATCGACGCAGCTTAAAAATCCGCATCGAATGCACTATACTACATTGAGAAACGCTTAATACAAAAATTAGTTATGATCGTTTGAAAAATGATGCATTAGTGTATGTTGAGTTTCCATGTACACTCAACATTGCTTCCAAAAACATTTTGACAAAAATTTTTTCGAAAAATTTCAGAATAATTTAGCAAAAAGTAGATGTTTTTAGATTTCTTTTTTCAAGGCAAAGACGATGGTCAATGTTATTCAACGAAAAAATCAATTCTTCAGGGTGAAAATCGAGGATATAAGTGTGAACTTATATCAGTTGATATCTCGGTGCATTTTTAAGCTAGCGCAAATCTGATAACACAGATCGACGCAGCTTAAAAATCCGCATCGAATGCACTATACTACATTGAAAAACGCTTAATACAAAAATTAGTTATGATCGTTCGAAAAATGATGCATTAGTGTATGTTGAGTTTCCATGTACACTCAACATTGCTTCCAAAAACATTTTGACAAAAATTTTTTCGAAAAATTTCAGAATAATTTAGCGAAAAGTAGATGTTTTTAGATTCCTTTTTTCAAGGCAAAGACGATGGTCAATGTTATTCAACGAAAAAATCAAATCTTCAGGGTGAAAATCGAGGATATAAGTGTGAACTTATATCAGTTGATATCTCGGTGCATTTTTAAGCTAGCGCAAATCTGATAACACAGATCGACGCAGCTTAAAAATCCGCATCGAATGCACTATACTACATTGAGAAACGCTCAATACAAAATATAGTTATGATCGTTTGAAAAATGATGCATTAGTGTATGTTGAGTTTCCATGTACACTCAACATTGCTTCCAAAAACATTTTGACAAAAATTTTTTCGAAAAATTTCAGAATAATTTAGCAAAAAGTAGATGTTTTTAGATTCCATTTTTCAAGGCAAAGACGATGGACAATGTTATTCAACGAAAAAATTAATTCTTCAGGGTGAAAATCGAGGATATAAGTGTGAACTTATATCAGTTGATATCTCGGTGCATTTTTAAGCTAGCGCAAATCTGATAACACAGATCGACGCAGCTTAAAAATCCGCATCGAATGCACTATACTCATTGAAAAACGCTTAATACAAAAATTAGTTATGATCGTTCGAAAAATGATGCATTAGTGTATGTTGAGTTTCCATGTACACTCAACATTGCTTCCAAAAACATTTTGACAAAAATTTTTTCGAAAAATTTCAGAATAATTTAGCAAAAAGTAGATGTTTTTAGATTCCATTTTTCAAGGCAAAGACGATGGACAATGTTATTCAACGAAAAAATTAATTCTTCAGGGTGAAAATCGAGGATATAAGTGTGAACTTATATCAGTTGATATCTCGGTGCATTTTTAAGCTAGCGCAAATCTGATAACACAGATCGACGCAGCGTAAAAATCCGCATCGAATGCACTATACTACATTGAAAAACGCTTAATACAAAAATTAGTTATGATCGTTCGAAAAATGATGCATTAGTGTATGTTGAGTTTCCATGTACACTCAACATTGCTTCCAAAAACATTTTGACAAAAATTTTTTCGAAAAATTTCAGAATAATTTAGCAAAAAGTAGATGTTTTTAGATTCCTTTTTTCAAGGCAAAGACGATGGTCAATGTTATTCAACGAAAAAATCAATTCTTCAGGGTGAAAATCGAGTATATAAGTGTGAACTTATATCAGTTGATATCTCGGTGCATTTTTAAGCTAGCGCAAATCTGATAACACAGATCGACGCAGCTTAAAAATCCGCATCGAATGCACTATACTACATTGAGAAACGCTTAATACAAAAATTAGTTATGATCGTTTGAAAAATGATGCATTAGTGTATGTTGAGTTTCCATGTACACTCAACATTGCTTCCAAAAACATTTTGACAAAAATTTTTTCGAAAAATTTCAGAATAATTTAGCAAAAAGTAGATGTTTTTAGATTTCTTTTTTCAAGGCAAAGACGATGGTCAATGTTATTCAACGAAAAAATCAATTCTTCAGGGTGAAAATCGAGGATATAAGTGTGAACTTATATCAGTTGATATCTCGGTGCATTTTTAAGCTAGCGCAAATCTGATAACACAGATCGACGCAGCTTAAAAATCCGCATCGAATGCACTATACTACATTGAGAAACGCTTAATACAAAAATTAGTTATGATCGTTTGAAAAATGATGCGTTAGTGTATGTTGAGTTTCCATGTACACTCAACATTGCTTCCAAAAACATTTTGACAAAAATTTTTTCGAAAAATTTCAAAATAATTTAGCAAAAAGTAGATGTTTTTAGATTCCATTTTTCAAGGCAAAGACGATGGACAATGTTATTCAACGAAAAAATTAATTCTTCAGGGTGAAAATCGAGGATATAAGTGTGAACTTATATCAGTTGATATCTCGGTGCATTTTTAAGCTAGCGCAAATCTGATAACACAGATCGACGCAGCTTAAAAATCCGCATCGAATGCACTATACTACATTGAAAAACGCTTAATACAAAAATTAGTTATGATCGTTCGAAAAATGATGCATTAGTGTATGTTGAGTTTCCATGTACACTCAACATTGCTTCCAAAAACATTTTGACAAAAATTTTTTCGAAAAATTTCAGAATAATTTAGCAAAAAGTAGATGTTTTTAGATTCCTTTTTTCAAGGCAAAGACGATGGTCAATGTTATTCAACGAAAAAATCAAATCTTCAGGGTGAAAATCGAGGATATAAGTGTGAACTTATATCAGTTGATATCTCGGTGCATTTTTAAGCTAGCGCAAATCTGATAACACAGATCGACGCAGCTTAAAAATCCGCATCGAATGCACTATACTACATTGAGAAACGCTCAATACAAAATATAGTTATGATCGTTTGAAAAATGATGCATTAGTGTATGTTGAGTTTCCATGTACACTCAACATTGCTTCCAAAAACATTTTGACAAAAATTTTTTCGAAAAATTTCAGAATAATTTAGCAAAAAGTAGATGTTTTTAGATTTCTTTTTTCAAGGCAAAGACGATGGTCAATGTTATTCAACGAAAAAATCAATTCTTCAGGGTGAAAATCGAGGATATAAGTGTGAACTTATATCAGTTGATATCTCGGTGCATTTTTAAGCTAGCGCAAATCTGATAACACAGATCGACGCAGCTTAAAAATCCGCATCGAATGCACTATACTACATTGAGAAACGCTTAATACAAAAATTAGTTATGATCGTTTGAAAAATGATGCGTTAGTGTATGTTGAGTTTCCATGTACACTCAACATTGCTTCCAAAAACATTTTGACAAAAATTTTTTCGAAAAATTTCAAAATAATTTAGCAAAAAGTAGATGTTTTTAGATTCCATTTTTCAAGGCAAAGACGATGGACAATGTTATTCAACGTTAGTTGATATCTCGGTGCATTTTTGAGCTAGCGCAAATCTGATAACACAGATCGACGCAGCTTAAAAATCCGCATCGAATGCACTATACTACATTGAGAAACGCTCAATACAAAATATAGTTATGATCGTTTGAAAAATGATGCATTAGTGTATGTTGAGTTTCCATGTACACTCAACATTGCTTCCAAAAACATTTTGACAAAAATTTTTTCGAAAAATTTCAGAATAATTTAGCAAAAAGTAGATGTTTTTAGATTCCATTTTTCAAGGCAAAGACGATGGACAATGTTATTCAACGAAAAAATTAATTCTTCAGGGTGAAAATCGAGGATATAAGTGTGAACTTATATCAGTTGATATCTCGGTGCATTTTTAAGCTAGCGCAAATCTGATAACACAGATCGACGCAGCTTAAAAATCCGCATCGAATGCACTATACTCATTGAAAAACGCTTAATACAAAAATTAGTTATGATCGTTCGAAAAATGATGCATTAGTGTATGTTGAGTTTCCATGTACACTCAACATTGCTTCCAAAAACATTTTGACAAAAATTTTTTCGAAAAATTTCAGAATAATTTAGCAAAAAGTAGATGTTTTTAGATTCCATTTTTCAAGGCAAAGACGATGGACAATGTTATTCAACGAAAAAATTAATTCTTCAGGGTGAAAATCGAGGATATAAGTGTGAACTTATATCAGTTGATATCTCGGTGCATTTTTAAGCTAGCGCAAATCTGATAACACAGATCGACGCAGCGTAAAAATCCGCATCGAATGCACTATACTACATTGAAAAACGCTTAATACAAAAATTAGTTATGATCGTTCGAAAAATGATGCATTAGTGTATGTTGAGTTTCCATGTACACTCAACATTGCTTCCAAAAACATTTTGACAAAAATTTTTTCGAAAAATTTCAGAATAATTTAGCAAAAAGTAGATGTTTTTAGATTCCTTTTTTCAAGGCAAAGACGATGGTCAATGTTATTCAACGAAAAAATCAATTCTTCAGGGTGAAAATCGAGTATATAAGTGTGAACTTATATCAGTTGATATCTCGGTGCATTTTTAAGCTAGCGCAAATCTGATAACACAGATCGACGCAGCTTAAAAATCCGCATCGAATGCACTATACTACATTGAGAAACGCTTAATACAAAAATTAGTTATGATCGTTTGAAAAATGATGCATTAGTGTATGTTGAGTTTCCATGTACACTCAACATTGCTTCCAAAAACATTTTGACAAAAATTTTTTCGAAAAATTTCAGAATAATTTAGCAAAAAGTAGATGTTTTTAGATTTCTTTTTTCAAGGCAAAGACGATGGTCAATGTTATTCAACGAAAAAATCAATTCTTCAGGGTGAAAATCGAGGATATAAGTGCGAACTTATATCAGTTGATATCTCGGTGCATTTTTAAGCTAGCGCAAATCTGATAACACAGATCGACGCAGCTTAAAAATCCGCATCGAATGCACTATACTACATTGAGAAACGCTTAATACAAAAATTAGTTATGATCGTTTGAAAAATGATGCGTTAGTGTATGTTGAGTTTCCATGTACACTCAACATTGCTTCCAAAAACATTTTGACAAAAATTTTTTCGAAAAATTTCAAAATAATTTAGCAAAAAGTAGATGTTTTTAGATTCCATTTTTCAAGGCAAAGACGATGGACAATGTTATTCAACGAAAAAATTAATTCTTCAGGGTGAAAATCGAGGATATAAGTGTGAACTTATATCAGTTGATATCTCGGTGCATTTTTAAGCTAGCGCAAATCTGATAACACAGATCGACGCAGCTTAAAAATCCGCATCGAATGCACTATACTACATTGAAAAACGCTTAATACAAAAATTAGTTATGATCGTTCGAAAAATGATGCATTAGTGTATGTTGAGTTTCCATGTACACTCAACATTGCTTCCAAAAACATTTTGACAAAAATTTTTTCGAAAAATTTCAGAATAATTTAGCAAAAAGTAGATGTTTTTAGATTCCTTTTTTCAAGGCAAAGACGATGGTCAATGTTATTCAACGAAAAAATCAAATCTTCAGGGTGAAAATCGAGGATATAAGTGTGAACTTATATCAGTTGATATCTCGGTGCATTTTTAAGCTAGCGCAAATCTGATAACACAGATCGACGCAGCTTAAAAATCCGCATCGAATGCACTATACTACATTGAGAAACGCTCAATACAAAATATAGTTATGATCGTTTGAAAAATGATGCATTAGTGTATGTTGAGTTTCCATGTACACTCAACATTGCTTCCAAAAACATTTTGACAAAAATTTTTTCGAAAAATTTCAAAATAATTTAGCAAAAAGTAGATGTTTTTAGATTCCATTTTTCAAGGCAAAGACGATGGACAATGTTATTCAACGAAAAAATTAATTCTTCAGGGTGAAAATCGAGGATATAAGTGTGAACTTATATCAGTTGATATCTCGGTGCATTTTTAAGCTAGCGCAAATCTGATAACACAGATCGACGCAGCTTAAAAATCCGCATCGAATGCACTATACTACATTGAAAAACGCTTAATACAAAAATTAGTTATGATCGTTCGAAAAATGATGCATTAGTGTATGTTGAGTTTCCATGTACACTCAACATTGCTTCCAAAAACATTTTGACAAAAATTTTTTCGAAAAATTTCAGAATAATTTAGCAAAAAGTAGATGTTTTTAGATTCCTTTTTTCAAGGCAAAGACGATGGACAATGTTATTCAACGAAAAAATTAATTCTTCAGGGTGAAAATCGAGGATATAAGTGTGAACTTATATCAGTTGATATCTCGGTGCATTTTTAAGCTAGCGCAAATCTGATAACACAGATCGACGCAGCTTAAAAATCCGCATCGAATGCACTATACTACATTGAGAAACGCTTAATACAAAAATTAGTTATGATCGTTTGAAAAATGATGCGTTAGTGTATGTTGAGTTTCCATGTACACTCAACATTGCTTCCAAAAACATTTTGACAAAAATTTTTTCGAAAAATTTCAAAATAATTTAGCAAAAAGTAGATGTTTTTAGATTCCATTTTTCAAGGCAAAGACGATGGACAATGTTATTCAACGAAAAAATTAATTCTTCAGGGTGAAAATCGAGGATATAAGTGTGAACTTATATCAGTTGATATCTCGGTGCATTTTTAAGCTAGCGCAAATCTGATAACACAGATCGACGCAGCTTAAAAATCCGCATCGAATGCACTATACTACATTGAAAAACGCTTAATACAAAAATTAGTTATGATCGTTCGAAAAATGATGCATTAGTGTATGTTGAGTTTCCATGTACACTCAACATTGCTTCCAAAAACATTTTGACAAAAATTTTTTCGAAAAATTTCAGAATAATTTAGCAAAAAGTAGATGTTTTTAGATTCCTTTTTTCAAGGCAAAGACGATGGTCAATGTTATTCAACGAAAAAATCAAATCTTCAGGGTGAAAATCGAGGATATAAGTGTGAACTTATATCAGTTGATATCTCGGTGCATTTTTAAGCTAGCGCAAATCTGATAACACAGATCGACGCAGCTTAAAAATCCGCATCGAATGCACTATACTACATTGAGAAACGCTCAATACAAAATATAGTTATGATCGTTTGAAAAATGATGCATTAGTGTATGTTGAGTTTCCATGTACACTCAACATTGCTTCCAAAAACATTTTGACAAAAATTTTTTCGAAAAATTTCAAAATAATTTAGCAAAAAGTAGATGTTTTTAGATTCCATTTTTCAAGGCAAAGACGATGGACAATGTTATTCAACGAAAAAATTAATTCTTCAGGGTGAAAATCGAGGATATAAGTGTGAACTTATATCAGTTGATATCTCGGTGCATTTTTAAGCTAGCGCAAATCTGATAACACAGATCGACGCAGCTTAAAAATCCGCATCGAATGCACTATACTACATTGAAAAACGCTTAATACAAAAATTAGTTATGATCGTTCGAAAAATGATGCATTAGTGTATGTTGAGTTTCCATGTACACTCAACATTGCTTCCAAAAACATTTTGACAAAAATTTTTTCGAAAAATTTCAGAATAATTTAGCAAAAAGTAGATGTTTTTAGATTCCTTTTTTCAAGGCAAAGACGATGGACAATGTTATTCAACGAAAAAATTAATTCTTCAGGGTGAAAATCGAGGATATAAGTGTGAACTTATATCAGTTGATATCTCGGTGCATTTTTAAGCTAGCGCAAATCTGATAACACAGATCGACGCAGCGTAAAAATCCGCATCGAATGCACTATACTACATTGAAAAACGCTTAATACAAAAATTAGTTATGATCGTTCGAAAAATGATGCATTAGTGTATGTTGAGTTTCCATGTACACTCAACATTGCTTCCAAAAACATTTTGACAAAAATTTTTTCGAAAAATTTCAGAATAATTTAGCAAAAAGTAGATGTTTTTAGATTCCTTTTTTCAAGGCAAAGACGATGGTCAATGTTATTCAACGAAAAAATCAATTCTTCAGGGTGAAAATCGAGTATATAAGTGTGAACTTATATCAGTTGATATCTCGGTGCATTTTTAAGCTAGCGCAAATCTGATAACACAGATCGACGCAGCTTAAAAATCCGCATCGAATGCACTATACTACATTGAGAAACGCTTAATACAAAAATTAGTTATGATCGTTTGAAAAATGATGCATTAGTGTATGTTGAGTTTCCATGTACACTCAACATTGCTTCCAAAAACATTTTGACAAAAATTTTTTCGAAAAATTTCAGAATAATTTAGCAAAAAGTAGATGTTTTTAGATTTCTTTTTTCAAGGCAAAGACGATGGTCAATGTTATTCAACGAAAAAATCAATTCTTCAGGGTGAAAATCGAGGATATAAGTGTGAACTTATATCAGTTGATATCTCGGTGCATTTTTAAGCTAGCGCAAATCTGATAACACAGATCGACGCAGCTTAAAAATCCGCATCGAATGCACTATACTACATTGAGAAACGCTTAATACAAAAATTAGTTATGATCGTTTGAAAAATGATGCGTTAGTGTATGTTGAGTTTCCATGTACACTCAACATTGCTTCCAAAAACATTTTGACAAAAATTTTTTCGAAAAATTTCAAAATAATTTAGCAAAAAGTAGATGTTTTTAGATTCCATTTTTCAAGGCAAAGACGATGGACAATGTTATTCAACGAAAAAATTAAAATTTTCACACTTATATCAGTTGATATCTCGGTGCATTTTTAAGCTAGCGCAAATCTGATAACACAGATCGACGCAGCTTAAAAATCCGCATCGAATGCACTATACTACATTGAAAAACGCTTAATACAAAAATTAGTTATGATCGTTCGAAAAATGATGCATTAGTGTATGTTGAGTTTCCATGTACACTCAACATTGCTTCCAAAAACATTTTGACAAAAATTTTTTCGAAAAATTTCAGAATAATTTAGCAAAAAGTAGATGTTTTTAGATTCCTTTTTTCAAGGCAAAGACGATGGTCAATGTTATTCAACGAAAAAATCAAATCTTCAGGGTGAAAATCGAGTATATAAGTGTGAACTTATATCAGTTGATATCTCGGTGCATTTTTAAGCTAGCGCAAATCTGATAACACAGATCGACGCAGCTTAAAAATCCGCATCGAATGCACTATACTACATTGAGAAACGCTTAATACAAAAATTAGTTATGATCGTTTGAAAAATGATGCATTAGTGTATGTTGAGTTTCCATGTACACTCAACATTGCTTCCAAAAACATTTTGACAAAAATTTTTTCGAAAAATTTCAGAATAATTTAGCAAAAAGTAGATGTTTTTAGATTTCTTTTTTCAAGGCAAAGACGATGGTCAATGTTATTCAACGAAAAAATCAATTCTTCAGGGTGAAAATCGAGGATATAAGTGTGAACTTATATCAGTTGATATCTCGGTGCATTTTTAAGCTAGCGCAAATCTGATAACACAGATCGACGCAGCTTAAAAATCCGCATCGAATGCACTATACTACATTGAGAAACGCTTAATACAAAAATTAGTTATGATCGTTTGAAAAATGATGCGTTAGTGTATGTTGAGTTTCCATGTACACTCAACATTGCTTCCAAAAACATTTTGACAAAAATTTTTTCGAAAAATTTCAAAATAATTTAGCAAAAAGTAGATGTTTTTAGATTCCATTTTTCAAGGCAAAGACGATGGACAATGTTATTCAACGAAAAAATTAAAATTTTCACACTTATATCAGTTGATATCTCGGTGCATTTTTAAGCTAGCGCAAATCTGATAACACAGATCGACGCAGCTTAAAAATCCGCATCGAATGCACTATACTACATTGAAAAACGCTTAATACAAAAATTAGTTATGATCGTTCGAAAAATGATGCATTAGTGTATGTTGAGTTTCCATGTACACTCAACATTGCTTCCAAAAACATTTTGACAAAAATTTTTTCGAAAAATTTCAGAATAATTTAGCAAAAAGTAGATGTTTTTAGATTCCTTTTTTCAAGGCAAAGACGATGGTCAATGTTATTCAACGAAAAAATCAAATCTTCAGGGTGAAAATCGAGGATATAAGTGTGAACTTATATCAGTTGATATCTCGGTGCATTTTTAAGCTAGCGCAAATCTGATAACACAGATCGACGCAGCTTAAAAATCCGCATCGAATGCACTATACTACATTGAGAAACGCTCAATACAAAATATAGTTATGATCGTTTGAAAAATGATGCATTAGTGTATGTTGAGTTTCCATGTACACTCAACATTGCTTCCAAAAACATTTTGACAAAAATTTTTTCGAAAAATTTCAGAATAATTTAGCAAGAAGTAGATGTTTTTAGATTCCATTTTTCAAGGCAAAGACGATGGACAATGTTATTCAACGAAAAAATTAATTCTTCAGGGTGAAAATCGAGGATATAAGTGTGAACTTATATCAGTTGATATCTCGGTGCATTTTTAAGCTAGCGCAAATCTGATAACACAGATCGACGCAGCTTAAAAATCCGCATCGAATGCACTATACTCATTGAAAAACGCTTAATACAAAAATTAGTTATGATCGTTCGAAAAATGATGCATTAGTGTATGTTGAGTTTCCATGTACACTCAACATTGCTTCCAAAAACATTTTGACAAAAATTTTTTCGAAAAATTTCAGAATAATTTAGCAAAAAGTAGATGTTTTTAGATTCCTTTTTTCAAGGCAAAGACGATGGACAATGTTATTCAACGAAAAAATTAATTCTTCAGGGTGAAAATCGAGTATATAAGTGTGAACTTATATCAGTTGATATCTCGGTGCATTTTTAAGCTAGCGCAAATCTGATAACACAGATCGACGCAGCTTAAAAATCCGCATCGAATGCACTATACTACATTGAGAAACGCTTAATACAAAAATTAGTTATGATCGTTTGAAAAATGATGCATTAGTGTATGTTGAGTTTCCATGTACACTCAACATTGCTTCCAAAAACATTTTGACAAAAATTTTTTCGAAAAATTTCAGAATAATTTAGCAAAAAGTAGATGTTTTTAGATTTCTTTTTTCAAGGCAAAGACGATGGTCAATGTTATTCAACGAAAAAATCAATTCTTCAGGGTGAAAATCGAGGATATAAGTGTGAACTTATATCAGTTGATATCTCGGTGCATTTTTAAGCTAGCGCAAATCTGATAACACAGATCGACGCAGCTTAAAAATCCGCATCGAATGCACTATACTACATTGAGAAACGCTTAATACAAAAATTAGTTATGATCGTTTGAAAAATGATGCGTTAGTGTATGTTGAGTTTCCATGTACACTCAACATTGCTTCCAAAAACATTTTGACAAAAATTTTTTCGAAAAATTTCAAAATAATTTAGCAAAAAGTAGATGTTTTTAGATTCCATTTTTCAAGGCAAAGACGATGGACAATGTTATTCAACGAAAAAATTAATTCTTCAGGGTGAAAATCGAGGATATAAGTGTGAACTTATATCAGTTGATATCTCGGTGCATTTTTAAGCTAGCGCAAATCTGATAACACAGATCGACGCAGCTTAAAAATCCGCATCGAATGCACTATACTACATTGAAAAACGCTTAATACAAAAATTAGTTATGATCGTTCGAAAAATGATGCATTAGTGTATGTTGAGTTTCCATGTACACTCAACATTGCTTCCAAAAACATTTTGACAAAAATTTTTTCGAAAAATTTCAAAATAATTTAGCAAAAAGTAGATGTTTTTAGATTCCATTTTTCAAGGCAAAGACGATGGACAATGTTATTCAACGAAAAAATTAATTCTTCAGGGTGAAAATCGAGGATATAAGTGTGAACTTATATCAGTTGATATCTCGGTGCATTTTTAAGCTAGCGCAAATCTGATAACACAGATCGACGCAGCTTAAAAATCCGCATCGAATGCACTATACTACATTGAAAAACGCTTAATACAAAAATTAGTTATGATCGTTCGAAAAATTATTCTATTTTACTAGTCTACGACGTTAAATAAGAATTATATTTATTCGAAATGCTTTATTTCGTAATAGGTCCTCACATAAAACAAACAAAAAAAAATTCAAATTATCTCTCAGGTTCCCTTTCCCACGTTTCTTTGGGCGGGAAACAGTGAGAGTAAGCGATCGTCCTTATTCATTTCAGGTGTCCAAAAAAGGAAGAATAGAAAGGCAGCATAACAATAACAAAATAAAAGAACAATAGTAACAGAAGGAAAGGAAAGGCTGCGGATAGCAGGCAGCATGCTAACCTATCTCTTGCGGTCGTAGTTGGTGCGTTGTGCAGGCTTGAATCTGGAAAGTTATGATAAAGACATCGAAAGTGGGCGAGCTCGAGTGGAAGTCCTCAGGTTGGTTAGCGGGAGCGCAGTAGGGGTGGAGGTGGGAGATATTCGAATAAATATAATTCTTATTTAACGTCGTAGACTAGTAAAATAGAATAATTATATTTATTCGAAATGCTTCTTCAAAAAAGAATCTTGGACTGGAACGAGGTTCTTCGCTCATAGTGGGTGAAGAAGGTTTTTTCTGAAGCCCAGTTAGCCGCCTTGAGGATGTCGCCTATAGGTAGACCTTGCGCTAGTGCCTTCGAGGTCACAGCCGAGCGTGTTGAGTGAGCTTTGAAGGTAGTGGGTATGCCCGCGCTGTGCAGGGTCTTTCTAATCCAACCAGAAATGGTGGTGGGTTCCACTGCTGCTCCATTCTTTCTGTTAAGAAAGAGGCATCTTGTTCGGCGGAGTTCCATGGTTCGAGATAGGTATTCATTTATGCAGTTAATAGGGCACAGGTTATTGCGTGTGGGGAAGTTCTCGAACTTCGCTTCATGCGGGGGTCCCTTAGATCTGTTTTTATTGCGTTTATTTATGAAGAAAGTTAACCCTTCTGCGTCGATACGCATGTGATCTAGGGAGAAAACGGCCAATTCGCTCACCCTCTTTGGAGAGCATAGGGCCAATAGAGTGGCTAGCTTGTGAGTGAGAGACTCTAGGCTGAGTTGGACGTTGGGGCCCAGCCTATCAAGGAAGTCCAAGACTTCGGAGGGGTCCCAGGTGTCTACGTACCTAGCCCCTGAAGGCTTCTCTCTGAACAAACCCCTCATGAGGCGGAGGAGCAGCACGTTCTCCTTTAGGGAGGGGGAGACCCCTAGGTGATCGGCCAATGCGGATATCGCTACCTTGTGTATGCGTACTGTGGAGAAGGCCTTAGTTTGAGCGAGAAATGATAGATAGTTAGCAACCGTTACTGGGTTGGGAGTAAAAGGTATCTTCTGCTTATTGCAGTAAGCTTTCCAGTTCTTGAGAGCACAGCCGTACTGTTTGCGTGTTCCTGGGGCCCAGGATTCGTTTAGGAGTCTCTTAGTCTCTGCTGTTACTCCCTCAAAGGAGTTTGTTAAATCTTCCACGCTGCTAATTGGAAATTCGGCGACTGCAGGAGAGGATGTGGGTTTCCTTCCCGGTCGGACAGCAGGTTCGGGTGTTGGAGCAGCAAGGGAGGCTCCTTGGATCTCTCTTGGAGTAGGGGAAACCACATTTGGCTCTTCCAGAATGGTGCTATCACTATAGCCGACCTCTGGGAGCTGGCGAGCTTTCCTAAGGTCTTGTGCAGGAGGTGGAAAGGTGGAAATACGTAAAGTAATCCGTCTGGCAGCTGCTGCCAATTGAACAAGAGTGCGTTCACTCCTAATGCGGCGCAATCTGGAAAGAAGGAGTAGAAAAGGGCGCATTTGGCGTTCCAAGTGGACGCGAACAGGTCTATTTTGGGTTCACCCCATTTGGAAAATATTGATCTAGTGATCTCCGGATGGAGCGACCAGTCTTCCTTCAAAATTCTGCCGCGGGACAGGCAGTCGGCAGCCGTATTGATTTTTCCCGCTATATGCGATGCTCTGATTCTGAGCTTACGGGTATCGGCAAATTGCCATAACTCCAGTGCTAATCTAGTGCCCTTCTGGGATTGACTCCCGCCCCTACGGTTGATGTAGGCAATGGCAGAAGTATTATCTAAGAGTAAGAGAACGTCGAGATTGAGCCAGGTCTTGCCGAACTCTGTTAGACCCTTCGTTGCTGCAATCAGCTCCAGCCAGTTTATATGGTAGTTAAAGCGTTCTGCCTCGGACCAAGATCCTGACAAGGTATTACCTTCCCACGAAGCGCCAAAACCCTCCAGGGAGGCATCTGAGGTAATGGAGTATCGGGGAGAAAAGGGCGTGAGCGAGGATACTTCTGATAGACGGGGAACGTCCTTGGTTCGAAGATCCTCCAGGATCTTTCTTAACGATCGATCTATTCTTAGAATTTGAGGGAAGGCATTGGGATCATTTACGTTCGTAATTCCTTTAAGCCGTAGGTGGAAGTGCAGTTCACGGTTTCTGAAGGAGAGGTTAGGTGCTACCAGAGACGCAAAGTTCAATTTTCCCATTAGCGAGGCTAATGCTCTTATACTCAGCTCTGATTGAGCTGTTAAACGAGTGAGAGACTCGAGCAAACCCTTTTTCTTGGCCTTTGGGAGAGACCAGCTCATCGATCTTGAATTCAGCTGAATACCAAGAAATTCTATTTCTTGTGTGGGTATCATAATTGATTTATCCCAGTTTATCGTAAAACCCGCGCGATCAAAAGTAATTAGAATCTCTGTTAGTTGGGACCTGAGACAATCAGGATCCTCCGAGATGAACAGCCAGTCATCTAAGTAGTTGATGAGATTGATCCCTTTACCCCGAAAATGGGATACCAGAACACGCATTAGCTTATGGAATATGTAGGGGGCTGAGCTCAGCCCAAAAGGGAGTGCTCTAAATAGGAAAGTGCGCCCCTCTGCTGTGAAAGCTAGGAAGGGTTGATCCTTCGGATCGATACTAATCGCGTGGTAGGCTGAATGAAAATCGATTTTGATCATGAAATTATCCTGTCGTAGGAGCGACGGGATGTCCCGAAGGGATTCTAGCTTGAACTTGGGTACTCGGAGAAAAGTGTTCAGGCGCTTTAAATTGAGGATGAAACGGGCCGTGCCGTCCGCCTTGGGAACGTGGAAGGTCGGGGATATGAAAACCTTCTCCCTCGGGGCGGCCTCTCGAATGGCGCCAGTGTACAGCAGTTCCTGGATATCCGACCTGGGTTGCTCCGGCAAGGTAGAGCAGATGGGTGGCAGCGATAAAGGTGGAGGTGTGCGGGCAAAGGGGAGACTATAGCCCTGAACCGCGTTAAGGATCTCCTTGTCCCTGGAGATGGACGCCCAAAAGGTTGTGGTGGAGGATACCCGGCATGCGAAAGGAAAAGTGACTAACCTCTTTCTCTGGTTAGTAGCGAACGTTGAGAAGGTAGCTTGTCTCTTGGGGGCTGAGCGTGGCCGTTGGGCATCATTCCTGCGAGGAGTTGTTCTGGAGCTTCTGGACAGTTCGGAGTACGACGATAGTTCTGCTCTGAGCTTCTTGCCAAACAGTTCGGGTGCCGAATCCTCTGGAGCGTTGTCTACCGGGATCACGGTTCCATAGATGGGGGACTTCTTGAAGCTAGGCATGGCTCGGTAGGGTTGAGAGATCTTCATCTTGGTTAGAGCACACTCTCGCAAGTTGGTGCAGTGGGTCTTGATGTTAGCGCTGAGGAAGCGCTCCACTATGGCAAAGTATGCCTCCTGTTTTGTTGACAGACGAGAGTCCCTATCTATCCTGCCCAGCTTGCGAATTATCTTGATGTTAGAAAGAACGATTAGATCATTCTCGTATGCCGTGCGTATCTCAGCTTCGGACAGACGGATAGTGGGCTTGATGTTATTGTCCACGTGAGTAGTGTAGCGGTCGTCCAAGACCGGTAGTCGAGCGAACGGTGAGTCGATATTTGGGAGTTCCGAGATGAGCTCAGCTCTCTCGGTCGAGGACATGAGCAGTCCCGAGGCGAGTCTCTCGAAATCAGCAGTCTCGGAGGAAGATAGGCGAACGAGTGGCCTAGATCTGGGTCCGTGTGCCTCCGGTGGCATGGGGACCGTTTCGTCTTCGTCGTCCTCTGAATAGAGGTCCTCTTTCTCGGGCTGGTCCGAGTTCGGAGGTGGTGGGGAAGGAGCTTCTACCCTTCTCCTCTCGACGTGTTGACGGTCGGTGGAGATAGACGTTGGAGATGTTGAGCGTGACGATCTCGAAGAAGAAGAGCTGAAGGCTCGTACTCTTCTCGGAGAAGTTTCAGTCGGGGCTTGTCCCTGACGAGTGTGGCTTGGAGCCATGGACGATCGTATGTGAGGCTCAACGAAAAAACTGAAATGAATAAGGACGATCGCTTACTCTCACTGTTTCCCGCCCAAAGAAACGTGGGAAAGGGAACCTGAGAGATAATTTGAATTTTTTTTTGTTTGTTTTATGTGAGGACCTATTACGAAATAAAGCATTTCGAATAAATATAATGATGCATTAGTGTATGTTGAGTTTCCATGTACACTCAACATTGCTTCCAAAAACATTTTGACAAAAATTTTTTCGAAAAATTTCATAATAATTTAGCAAAAAGTAGATGTTTTTAGATTCCATTTTTCAAGGCAAAGACGATGGACAATGTTATTCAACGAAAAAATTAATTCTTCAGGGTGAAAATCGAGGATATAAGTGTGAACTTATATCAGTTGATATCTCGGTGCATTTTTAAGCTAGCGCAAATCTGATAACACAGATCGACGCAGCGTAAAAATCCGCATCGAATGCACTATACTACATTGAAAAACGCTTAATACAAAAATTAGTTATGATCGTTCGAAAAATGATGCATTAGTGTATGTTGAGTTTCCATGTACACTCAACATTGCTTCCAAAAACATTTTGACAAAAATTTTTTCGAAAAATTTCAGAATAATTTAGCAAAAAGTAGATGTTTTTAGATTCCTTTTTTCAAGGCAAAGACGATGGTCAATGTTATTCAACGAAAAAATCAATTCTTCAGGGTGAAAATCGAGTATATAAGTGTGAACTTATATCAGTTGATATCTCGGTGCATTTTTAAGCTAGCGCAAATCTGATAACACAGATCGACGCAGCTTAAAAATCCGCATCGAATGCACTATACTACATTGAGAAACGCTTAATACAAAAATTAGTTATGATCGTTTGAAAAATGATGCATTAGTGTATGTTGAGTTTCCATGTACACTCAACATTGCTTCCAAAAACATTTTGACAAAAATTTTTTCGAAAAATTTCAGAATAATTTAGCAAAAAGTAGATGTTTTTAGATTCCATTTTTCAAGGCAAAGACGATGGTCAATGTTATTCAACGAAAAAATCAATTCTTCAGGGTGAAAATCGAGGATATAAGTGTGAACTTATATCAGTTGATATCTCGGTGCATTTTTAAGCTAGCGCAAATCTGATAACACAGATCGACGCAGCTTAAAAATCCGCATCGAATGCACTATACTACATTGAGAAACGCTTAATACAAAAATTAGTTATGATCGTTTGAAAAATGATGCGTTAGTGTATGTTGAGTTTCCATGTACACTCAACATTGCTTCCAAAAACATTTTGACAAAAATTTTTTCGAAAAATTTCAAAATAATTTAGCAAAAAGTAGATGTTTTTAGATTCCATTTTTCAAGGCAAAGACGATGGACAATGTTATTCAACGAAAAAATTAATTCTTCAGGGTGAAAATCGAGGATATAAGTGTGAACTTATATCAGTTGATATCTCGGTGCATTTTTAAGCTAGCGCAAATCTGATAACACAGATCGACGCAGCTTAAAAATCCGCATCGAATGCACTATACTACATTGAAAAACGCTTAATACAAAAATTAGTTATGATCGTTCGAAAAATTATTCTATTTTACTAGTCTACGACGTTAAATAAGAATTATATTTATTCGAAATGCTTTATTTCGTAATAGGTCCTCACATAAAACAAACAAAAAAAAATTCAAATTATCTCTCAGGTTCCCTTTCCCACGTTTCTTTGGGCGGGAAACAGTGAGAGTAAGCGATCGTCCTTATTCATTTCAGGTGTCCAAAAAAGGAAGAATAGAAAGGCAGCATAACAATAACAAAATAAAAGAACAATAGTAACAGAAGGAAAGGAAAGGCTGCGGATAGCAGGCAGCATGCTAACCTATCTCTTGCGGTCGTAGTTGGTGCGTTGTGCAGGCTTGAATCTGGAAAGTTATGATAAAGACATCGAAAGTGGGCGAGCTCGAGTGGAAGTCCTCAGGTTGGTTAGCGGGAGCGCAGTAGGGGTGGAGGTGGGAGATATTCGAATAAATATAATTCTTATTTAACGTCGTAGACTAGTAAAATAGAATAATTATATTTATTCGAAATGCTTCTTCAAAAAAGAATCTTGGACTGGAACGAGGTTCTTCGCTCATAGTGGGTGAAGAAGGTTTTTTCTGAAGCCCAGTTAGCCGCCTTGAGGATGTCGCCTATAGGTAGACCTTGCGCTAGTGCCTTCGAGGTCACAGCCGAGCGTGTTGAGTGAGCTTTGAAGGTAGTGGGTATGCCCGCGCTGTGCAGGGTCTTTCTAATCCAACCAGAAATGGTGGTGGGTTCCACTGCTGCTCCATTCTTTCTGTTAAGAAAGAGGCATCTTGTTCGGCGGAGTTCCATGGTTCGAGATAGGTATTCATTTATGCAGTTAATAGGGCACAGGTTATTGCGTGTGGGGAAGTTCTCGAACTTCGCTTCATGCGGGGGTCCCTTAGATCTGTTTTTATTGCGTTTATTTATGAAGAAAGTTAACCCTTCTGCGTCGATACGCATGTGATCTAGGGAGAAAACGGCCAATTCGCTCACCCTCTTTGGAGAGCATAGGGCCAATAGAGTGGCTAGCTTGTGAGTGAGAGACTCTAGGCTGAGTTGGACGTTGGGGCCCAGCCTATCAAGGAAGTCCAAGACTTCGGAGGGGTCCCAGGTGTCTACGTACCTAGCCCCTGAAGGCTTCTCTCTGAACAAACCCCTCATGAGGCGGAGGAGCAGCACGTTCTCCTTTAGGGAGGGGGAGACCCCTAGGTGATCGGCCAATGCGGATATCGCTACCTTGTGTATGCGTACTGTGGAGAAGGCCTTAGTTTGAGCGAGAAATGATAGATAGTTAGCAACCGTTACTGGGTTGGGAGTAAAAGGTATCTTCTGCTTATTGCAGTAAGCTTTCCAGTTCTTGAGAGCACAGCCGTACTGTTTGCGTGTTCCTGGGGCCCAGGATTCGTTTAGGAGTCTCTTAGTCTCTGCTGTTACTCCCTCAAAGGAGTTTGTTAAATCTTCCACGCTGCTAATTGGAAATTCGGCGACTGCAGGAGAGGATGTGGGTTTCCTTCCCGGTCGGACAGCAGGTTCGGGTGTTGGAGCAGCAAGGGAGGCTCCTTGGATCTCTCTTGGAGTAGGGGAAACCACATTTGGCTCTTCCAGAATGGTGCTATCACTATAGCCGACCTCTGGGAGCTGGCGAGCTTTCCTAAGGTCTTGTGCAGGAGGTGGAAAGGTGGAAATACGTAAAGTAATCCGTCTGGCAGCTGCTGCCAATTGAACAAGAGTGCGTTCACTCCTAATGCGGCGCAATCTGGAAAGAAGGAGTAGAAAAGGGCGCATTTGGCGTTCCAAGTGGACGCGAACAGGTCTATTTTGGGTTCACCCCATTTGGAAAATATTGATCTAGTGATCTCCGGATGGAGCGACCAGTCTTCCTTCAAAATTCTGCCGCGGGACAGGCAGTCGGCAGCCGTATTGATTTTTCCCGCTATATGCGATGCTCTGATTCTGAGCTTACGGGTATCGGCAAATTGCCATAACTCCAGTGCTAATCTAGTGCCCTTCTGGGATTGACTCCCGCCCCTACGGTTGATGTAGGCAATGGCAGAAGTATTATCTAAGAGTAAGAGAACGTCGAGATTGAGCCAGGTCTTGCCGAACTCTGTTAGACCCTTCGTTGCTGCAATCAGCTCCAGCCAGTTTATATGGTAGTTAAAGCGTTCTGCCTCGGACCAAGATCCTGACAAGGTATTACCTTCCCACGAAGCGCCAAAACCCTCCAGGGAGGCATCTGAGGTAATGGAGTATCGGGGAGAAAAGGGCGTGAGCGAGGATACTTCTGATAGACGGGGAACGTCCTTGGTTCGAAGATCCTCCAGGATCTTTCTTAACGATCGATCTATTCTTAGAATTTGAGGGAAGGCATTGGGATCATTTACGTTCGTAATTCCTTTAAGCCGTAGGTGGAAGTGCAGTTCACGGTTTCTGAAGGAGAGGTTAGGTGCTACCAGAGACGCAAAGTTCAATTTTCCCATTAGCGAGGCTAATGCTCTTATACTCAGCTCTGATTGAGCTGTTAAACGAGTGAGAGACTCGAGCAAACCCTTTTTCTTGGCCTTTGGGAGAGACCAGCTCATCGATCTTGAATTCAGCTGAATACCAAGAAATTCTATTTCTTGTGTGGGTATCATAATTGATTTATCCCAGTTTATCGTAAAACCCGCGCGATCAAAAGTAATTAGAATCTCTGTTAGTTGGGACCTGAGACAATCAGGATCCTCCGAGATGAACAGCCAGTCATCTAAGTAGTTGATGAGATTGATCCCTTTACCCCGAAAATGGGATACCAGAACACGCATTAGCTTATGGAATATGTAGGGGGCTGAGCTCAGCCCAAAAGGGAGTGCTCTAAATAGGAAAGTGCGCCCCTCTGCTGTGAAAGCTAGGAAGGGTTGATCCTTCGGATCGATACTAATCGCGTGGTAGGCTGAATGAAAATCGATTTTGATCATGAAATTATCCTGTCGTAGGAGCGACGGGATGTCCCGAAGGGATTCTAGCTTGAACTTGGGTACTCGGAGAAAAGTGTTCAGGCGCTTTAAATTGAGGATGAAACGGGCCGTGCCGTCCGCCTTGGGAACGTGGAAGGTCGGGGATATGAAAACCTTCTCCCTCGGGGCGGCCTCTCGAATGGCGCCAGTGTACAGCAGTTCCTGGATATCCGACCTGGGTTGCTCCGGCAAGGTAGAGCAGATGGGTGGCAGCGATAAAGGTGGAGGTGTGCGGGCAAAGGGGAGACTATAGCCCTGAACCGCGTTAAGGATCTCCTTGTCCCTGGAGATGGACGCCCAAAAGGTTGTGGTGGAGGATACCCGGCATGCGAAAGGAAAAGTGACTAACCTCTTTCTCTGGTTAGTAGCGAACGTTGAGAAGGTAGCTTGTCTCTTGGGGGCTGAGCGTGGCTGTTGGGCATCATTCCTGCGAGGAGTTGTTCTGGAGCTTCTGGACAGTTCGGAGTACGACGATAGTTCTGCTCTGAGCTTCTTGCCAAACAGTTCGGGTGCCGAATCCTCTGGAGCGTTGTCTACCGGGATCACGGTTCCATAGATGGGACTTCTTGAAGCTAGGCATGGCTCGGTAGGGTTGAGAGATCTTCATCTTGGTTAGAGCACACTCTCGCAAGTTGGTGCAGTGGGTCTTGATGTTAGCGCTGAGGAAGCGCTCCACTATGGCAAAGTATGCCTCCTGTTTTGTTGACAGACGAGAGTCCCTATCTATCCTGCCCAGCTTGCGAATTATCTTGATGTTAGAAAGAACGATTAGATCATTCTCGTATGCCGTGCGTATCTCAGCTTCGGACAGACGGATAGTGGGCTTGATGTTATTGTCCACGTGAGTAGTGTAGCGGTCGTCCAAGACCGGTAGTCGAGCGAACGGTGAGTCGATATTTGGGAGTTCCGAGATGAGCTCAGCTCTCTCGGTCGAGGACATGAGCAGTCCCGAGGCGAGTCTCTCGAAATCAGCAGTCTCGGAGGAAGATAGGCGAACGAGTGGCCTAGATCTGGGTCCGTGTGCCTCCGGTGGCATGGGGACCGTTTCGTCTTCGTCGTCCTCTGAATAGAGGTCCTCTTTCTCGGGCTGGTCCGAGTTCGGAGGTGGTGGGGAAGGAGCTTCTACCCTTCTCCTCTCGACGTGTTGACGGTCGGTGGAGATAGACGTTGGAGATGTTGAGCGTGACGATCTCGAAGAAGAAGAGCTGAAGGCTCGTACTCTTCTCGGAGAAGTTTCAGTCGGGGCTTGTCCCTGACGAGTGTGGCTTGGAGCAATGGACGATCGTATGTGAGGCTCAACGAAAAAACTGAAATGAATAAGGACGATCGCTTACTCTCACTGTTTCCCGCCCAAAGAAACGTGGGAAAGGGAACCTGAGAGATAATTTGAATTTTTTTTTGTTTGTTTTATGTGAGGACCTATTACGAAATAAAGCATTTCGAATAAATATAATGATGCATTAGTGTATGTTGAGTTTCCATGTACACTCAACATTGCTTCCAAAAACATTTTGACAAAAATTTTTTCGAAAAATTTCATAATAATTTAGCAAAAAGTAGATGTTTTTAGATTCCATTTTTCAAGGCAAAGACGATGGACAATGTTATTCAACGAAAAAATTAATTCTTCAGGGTGAAAATCGAGGATATAAGTGTGAACTTATATCAGTTGATATCTCGGTGCATTTTTAAGCTAGCGCAAATCTGATAACACAGATCGACGCAGCGTAAAAATCCGCATCGAATGCACTATACTACATTGAAAAACGCTTAATACAAAAATTAGTTATGATCGTTCGAAAAATGATGCATTAGTGTATGTTGAGTTTCCATGTACACTCAACATTGCTTCCAAAAACATTTTGACAAAAATTTTTTCGAAAAATTTCAGAATAATTTAGCAAAAAGTAGATGTTTTTAGATTCCTTTTTTCAAGGCAAAGACGATGGTCAATGTTATTCAACGAAAAAATCAATTCTTCAGGGTGAAAATCGAGTATATAAGTGTGAACTTATATCAGTTGATATCTCGGTGCATTTTTAAGCTAGCGCAAATCTGATAACACAGATCGACGCAGCTTAAAAATCCGCATCGAATGCACTATACTACATTGAGAAACGCTTAATACAAAAATTAGTTATGATCGTTTGAAAAATGATGCATTAGTGTATGTTGAGTTTCCATGTACACTCAACATTGCTTCCAAAAACATTTTGACAAAAATTTTTTCGAAAAATTTCAGAATAATTTAGCAAAAAGTAGATGTTTTTAGATTCCATTTTTCAAGGCAAAGACGATGGTCAATGTTATTCAACGAAAAAATCAATTCTTCAGGGTGAAAATCGAGGATATAAGTGTGAACTTATATCAGTTGATATCTCGGTGCATTTTTAAGCTAGCGCAAATCTGATAACACAGATCGACGCAGCTTAAAAATCCGCATCGAATGCACTATACTACATTGAGAAACGCTTAATACAAAAATTAGTTATCATCGTTTGAAAAATGATGCGTTAGTGTATGTTGAGTTTCCATGTACACTCAACATTGCTTCCAAAAACATTTTGACAAAAATTTTTTCGAAAAATTTCAAAATAATTTAGCAAAAAGTAGATGTTTTTAGATTCCATTTTTCAAGGCAAAGACGATGGACAATGTTATTCAACGAAAAAATTAATTCTTCAGGGTGAAAATCGAGGATATAAGTGTGAACTTATATCAGTTGATATCTCGGTGCATTTTTAAGCTAGCGCAAATCTGATAACACAGATCGACGCAGCTTAAAAATCCGCATCGAATGCACTATACTACATTGAAAAACGCTTAATACAAAAATTAGTTATGATCGTTCGAAAAATGATGCATTAGTGTATGTTGAGTTTCCATGTACACTCAACATTGCTTCCAAAAACATTTTGACAAAAATTTTTTCGAAAAATTTCAAAATAATTTAGCAAAAAGTAGATGTTTTTAGATTCCTTTTTTCAAGGCAAAGACGATGGTCAATGTTATTCAACGAAAAAATCAATTCTTCAGGGTGAAAATCGAGGATATAAGTGTGAACTTATATCAGTTGATATCTCGGTGCATTTTTAAGCTAGCGCAAATCTGATAACACAGATCGACGCAGCTTAAAAATCCGCATCGAATGCACTATACTAAATTGAGAAACGCTCAATACAAAATATAGTTATGATCGTTTGAAAAATGATGCATTAGTGTATGTTGAGTTTCCATGTACACTCAACATTGCTTCCAAAAACATTTTGACAAAAATTTTTTCGAAAAATTTCAGAATAATTTAGCAAAAAGTAGATGTTTTTAGATTCCATTTTTCAAGGCAAAGACGATGGACAATGTTATTCAACGAAAAAATTAATTCTTCAGGGTGAAAATCGAGGATATAAGTGTGAACTTATATCAGTTGATATCTCGGTGCATTTTTAAGCTAGCGCAAATCTGATAACACAGATCGACGCAGCTTAAAAATCCGCATCGAATGCACTATACTCATTGAAAAACGCTTAATACAAAAATTAGTTATGATCGTTCGAAAAATGATGCATTAGTGTATGTTGAGTTTCCATGTACACTCAACATTGCTTCCAAAAACATTTTGACAAAAATTTTTTCGAAAAATTTCAGAATAATTTAGCAAAAAGTAGATGTTTTTAGATTCCATTTTTCAAGGCAAAGACGATGGACAATGTTATTCAACGAAAAAATTAATTCTTCAGGGTGAAAATCGAGGATATAAGTGTGAACTTATATCAGTTGATATCTCGGTGCATTTTTAAGCTAGCGCAAATCTGATAACACAGATCGACGCAGCGTAAAAATCCGCATCGAATGCACTATACTACATTGAAAAACGCTTAATACAAAAATTAGTTATGATCGTTCGAAAAATGATGCATTAGTGTATGTTGAGTTTCCATGTACACTCAACATTGCTTCCAAAAACATTTTGACAAAAATTTTTTCGAAAAATTTCAGAATAATTTAGCAAAAAGTAGATGTTTTTAGATTCCTTTTTTCAAGGCAAAGACGATGGTCAATGTTATTCAACGAAAAAATCAATTCTTCAGGGTGAAAATCGAGTATATAAGTGTGAACTTATATCAGTTGATATCTCGGTGCATTTTTAAGCTAGCGCAAATCTGATAACACAGATCGACGCAGCTTAAAAATCCGCATCGAATGCACTATACTACATTGAGAAACGCTTAATACAAAAATTAGTTATGATCGTTTGAAAAATGATGCATTAGTGTATGTTGAGTTTCCATGTACACTCAACATTGCTTCCAAAAACATTTTGACAAAAATTTTTTCGAAAAATTTCAGAATAATTTAGCAAAAAGTAGATGTTTTTAGATTTCTTTTTTCAAGGCAAAGACGATGGTCAATGTTATTCAACGAAAAAATCAATTCTTCAGGGTGAAAATCGAGGATATAAGTGTGAACTTATATCAGTTGATATCTCGGTGCATTTTTAAGCTAGCGCAAATCTGATAACACAGATCGACGCAGCTTAAAAATCCGCATCGAATGCACTATACTACATTGAAAAACGCTTAATACAAAAATTAGTTATGATCGTTCGAAAAATGATGCATTAGTGTATGTTGAGTTTCCATGTACACTCAACATTGCTTCCAAAAACATTTTGACAAAAATTTTTTCGAAAAATTTCAAAATAATTTAGCAAAAAGTAGATGTTTTTAGATTCCATTTTTCAAGGCAAAGACGATGGACAATGTTATTCAACGAAAAAATTAATTCTTCAGGGTGAAAATCGAGGATATAAGTGTGAACTTATATCAGTTGATATCTCGGTGCATTTTTAAGCTAGCGCAAATCTGATAACACAGATCGACGCAGCTTAAAAATCCGCATCGAATGCACTCTACTACATTGAAAAACGCTTAATACAAAAATTAGTTATGATCGTTCGAAAAATGATGCATTAGTGTATGTTGAGTTTCCATGTACACTCAACATTGCTTCCAAAAACATTTTGACAAAAATTTTTTCGAAAAATTTCAGAATAATTTAGCAAAAAGTAGATGTTTTTAGATTCCTTTTTTCAAGGCAAAGACGATGGTCAATGTTATTCAACGAAAAAATCAATTCTTCAGGGTGAAAATCGAGGATATAAGTGTGAACTTATATCAGTTGATATCTCGGTGCATTTTTAAGCTAGCGCAAATCTGATAACACAGATTGACGCAGCTTAAAAATCCGCATCGAATGCACTATACTACATTGAGAAACGCTTAATACAAAAATTAGTTATGATCGTTTGAAAAATGATGCATTAGTGTATGTTGAGTTTCCATGTACACTCAACATTGCTTCCAAAAACATTTTGACAAAAATTTTTTCGAAAAATTTCAGAATAATTTAGCAAAAAGTAGATGTTTTTAGATTCCATTTTTCAAGGCAAAGACGATGGACAATGTTATTCAACGAAAAAATTAATTCTTCAGGGTGAAAATCGAGGATATAAGTGTGAACTTATATCAGTTGATATCTCGGTGCATTTTTAAGCTAGCGCAAATCTGATAACACAGATCGACGCAGCTTAAAAATCCGCATCGAATGCACTATACTCATTGAAAAACGCTTAATACAAAAATTAGTTATGATCGTTCGAAAAATGATGCATTAGTGTATGTTGAGTTTCCATGTACACTCAACATTGCTTCCAAAAACATTTTGACAAAAATTTTTTCGAAAAATTTCAAAATAATTAAGCAAAAAGTAGATGTTTTTAGATTCCATTTTTTAAGGCAAAGACGATGGTCAATGTTATTCAACGAAAAAATCAATTCTTCAGGGTGAAAATCGAGGATATAAGTGTGAACTTATATCATTTGATATCTCGGTGCATTTTTAAGCTAGCGCAAATCTGATAACACAGATCGACGCAGCTTAAAAATCCGCATCGAATGCACTATACTACATTGAGAAACGCTTAATACAAAAATTAGTTATGATCGTTCGAAAAATGATGCATTAGTGTATGTTGAGTTTCCATGTACACTCAACATTGCTTCCAAAAACATTTTGACAAAAATTTTTTCGAAAAATTTCAGAATAATTTAGCAAAAAGTAGATGTTTTTAGATTCCTTTTTTCAAGGCAAAGACGATGGTCAATGTTATTCAACGAAAAAATCAATTCTTCAGGGTGAAAATCGAGGATATAAGTGTGAACTTATATCATTTGATATCTCGGTGCATTTTTAAGCTAGCGCAAATCTGATAACACAGATCGACGCAGCTTAAAAATCCGCATCGAATGCACTATACTACATTGAGAAACGCTTAATACAAAAATTAGTTATGATCGTTCGAAAAATGATGCATTAGTGTATGTTGAGTTTCCATGTACACTCAACATTGCTTCCAAAAACATTTTGACAAAAATTTTTTCGAAAAATTTCAAAATAATTTAGCAAAAAGTAGATGTTTTTAGATTCCATTTTTCAAGGCAAAGACGATGGACAATGTTATTCAACGAAAAAATTAATTCTTCAGGGTGAAAATCGAGGATATAAGTGTGAACTTATATCAGTTGATATCTCGGTGCATTTTTAAGCTAGCGCAAATCTGATAACACAGATCGACGCAGCTTACAAATCCGCATCGAATGCACTATACTACATTGAAAAACGCTTAATACAAAAATTAGTTATGATCGTTCGAAAAATGATGCATTAGTGTATGTTGAGTTTCCATGTACACTCAACATTGCTTCCAAAAACATTTTGACAAAAATTTTTTCGAAAAATTTCAGAATAATTTAGCAAAAAGTAGATGTTTTTAGATTCCTTTTTTCAAGGCAAAGACGATGGTCAATGTTATTCAACGAAAAAATCAATTCTTCAGGGTGAAAATCGAGGATATAAGTGTGAACTTATATCAGTTGATATCTCGGTGCATTTTTAAGCTAGCGCAAATCTGATAACACAGATCGACGCAGCTTAAAAATCCGCATCGAATGCACTATACTACATTGAGAAACGCTTAATACAAAAATTAGTTATGATCGTTTGAAAAATGATGCATTAGTGTATGTTGAGTTTCCATGTACACTCAACATCGCTTCCAAAAACATTTTGACAAAAATTTTTTCGAAAAATTTCAGAATAATTTAGCAAAAAGTAGATGTTTTTAGATTCCATTTTTCAAGGCAAAGACGATGGACAATGTTATTCAACGAAAAAATTAATTCTTCAGGGTGAAAATCGAGGATATAAGTGTGAACTTATATCAGTTGATATCTCGGTGCATTTTTAAGCTAGCGCAAATCTGATAACACAGATCGACGCAGCTTAAAAATCCGCATCGAATGCACTATACTCATTGAAAAACGCTTAATACAAAAATTAGTTATGATCGTTCGAAAAATGATGCATTAGTGTATGTTGAGTTTCCATGTACACTCAACATTGCTTCCAAAAACATTTTGACAAAAATTTTTTCGAAAAATTTCAGAATAATTTAGCAAAAAGTAGATGTTTTTAGATTCCTTTTTTCAAGGCAAAGACGATGGTCAATGTTATTCAACGAAAAAATCAATTCTTCAGGGTGAAAATCGAGGATATAAGTGTGAACTTATATCATTTGATATCTCGATGCATTTTTAAGCTAGCGCAAATCTGATAACACAGATCGACGCAGCTTAAAAATCCGCATCGAATGCACTATACTACATTGAGAAACGCTTAATACAAAAATTAGTTATGATCGTTCGAAAAATGATGCATTAGTGTATGTTGAGTTTCCATGTACACTCAACATTGCTTCCAAAAACATTTTGACAAAAATTTTTTCGAAAAATTTCAAAATAATTTAGCAAAAAGTAGATGTTTTTAGATTCCATTTTTCAAGGCAAAGACGATGGACAATGTTATTCAACGAAAAAATTAATTCTTCAGGGTGAAAATCGAGGATATAAGTGTGAACTTATATCAGTTGATATCTCGGTGCATTTTTAAGCTAGCGCAAATCTGATAACACAGATCGACGCAGCTTAAAAATCCGCATCGAATGCACTATACTACATTGAAAAACGCTTAATACAAAAATTAGTTATGATCGTTCGAAAAATGATGCATTAGTGTATGTTGAGTTTCCATGTACACTCAACATTGCTTCCAAAAACATTTTGACAAAAATTTTTTCGAAAAATTTCAGAATAATTTAGCAAAAAGTAGATGTTTTTAGATTCCTTTTTTCAAGGCAAAGACGATGGTCAATGTTATTCAACGAAAAAATCAATTCTTCAGGGTGAAAATCGAGGATATAAGTGTGAACTTATATCAGTTGATATCTCGGTGCATTTTTAAGCTAGCGCAAATCTGATAACACAGATCGACGCAGCTTAAAAATCCGCATCGAATGCACTATACTACATTGAGAAACGCTTAATACAAAAATTAGTTATGATCGTTTGAAAAATGATGCATTAGTGTATGTTGAGTTTCCATGTACACTCAACATTGCTTCCAAAAACATTTTGACAAAAATTTTTTCGAAAAATTTCAGAATAATTTAGCAAAAAGTAGATGTTTTTAGATTCCATTTTTCAAGGCAAAGACGATATACAATGTTATTCAACGAAAAAATTAATTCTTCAGGGTGAAAATCGAGGATATAAGTGTGAACTTATATCAGTTGATATCTCGGTGCATTTTTAAGCTAGCGCAAATCTGATAACACAGATCGACGCAGCTTAAAAATCCGCATCGAATGCACTATACTCATTGAAAAACGCTTAATACAAAAATTAGTTATGATCGTTCGAAAAATGATGCATTAGTGTATGTTGAGTTTCCATGTACACTCAACATTGCTTCCAAAAACATTTTGACAAAAATTTTTTCGAAAAATTTCAAAATAATTTAGCAAAAAGTAGATGTTTTTAGATTCCATTTTTTAAGGCAAAGACGATGGACAATGTTATTCAACGAAAAAATTAATTCTTCAGGGTGAAAATCGAGGATATAAGTGTGAACTTATATCAGTTGATATCTCGGTGCATTTTTAAGCTAGCGCAAATCTGATAACACAGATCGACGCAGCTTAAAAATCCGCATCGAATGCACTATACTACATTGAGAAACGCTTAATACAAAAATTAGTTATGATCGTTTGAAAAATGATGCATTAGTGTATGTTGAGTTTCCATGTACACTCAACATCGCTTCCAAAAACATTTTGACAAAAATTTTTTCGAAAAATTTCAGAATAATTTAGCAAAAAGTAGATGTTTTTAGATTCCATTTTTCAAGGCAAAGACGATGGACATTGTTATTCAACGAAAAAATTAATTCTTCAGGGTGAAAATCGAGGATATAAGTGTGAACTTATATCAGTTGATATCTCGGTGCATTTTTAAGCTAGCGCAAATCTGATAACACAGATCGACGCAGCTTAAAAATCCGCATCGAATGCACTATACTACATTGAGAAACGCTTAATACAAAAATTAGTTATGATCGTTTGAAAAATGATGCATTAGTGTATGTTGAGTTTCCATGTACACTCAACATCGCTTCCAAAAACATTTTGACAAAAATTTTTTCGAAAAATTTCAGAATAATTTAGCAAAAAGTAGATGTTTTTAGATTCCATTTTTCAAGGCAAAGACGATGGACAATGTTATTCAACGAAAAAATTAATTCTTCAGGGTGAAAATCGAGGATATAAGTGTGAACTTATATCAGTTGATATCTCGGTGCATTTTTAAGCTAGCGCAAATCTGATAACACAGATCGACGCAGCTTAAAAATCCGCATCGAATGCACTATACTCATTGAAAAACGCTTAATACAAAAATTAGTTATGATCGTTCGAAAAATGATGCATTAGTGTATGTTGAGTTTCCATGTACACTCAACATTGCTTCCAAAAACATTTTGACAAAAATTTTTTCGAAAAATTTCAGAATAATTTAGCAAAAAGTAGATGTTTTTAGATTCCTTTTTTCAAGGCAAAGACGATGGTCAATGTTATTCAACGAAAAAATCAATTCTTCAGGGTGAAAATCGAGGATATAAGTGTGAACTTATATCATTTGATATCTCGATGCATTTTTAAGCTAGCGCAAATCTGATAACACAGATCGACGCAGCTTAAAAATCCGCATCGAATGCACTATACTACATTGAGAAACGCTTAATACAAAAATTAGTTATGATCGTTCGAAAAATGATGCATTAGTGTATGTTGAGTTTCCATGTACACTCAACATTGCTTCCAAAAACATTTTGACAAAAATTTTTTCGAAAAATTTCAAAATAATTTAGCAAAAAGTAGATGTTTTTAGATTCCATTTTTTAAGGCAAAGACGATGGACAATGTTATTCAACGAAAAAATTAATTCTTCAGGGTGAAAATCGAGGATATAAGTGTGAACTTATATCATTTGATATCTCGGTGCATTTTTAAGCTAGCGCAAATCTGATAACACAGATCGACGCAGCTTAAAAATCCGCATCGAATGCACTATACTACATTGAGAAACGCTTAATACAAAAATTAGTTATGATCGTTCGAAAAATGATGCATTAGTGTATGTTGAGTTTCCATGTACACTCAACATTGCTTCCAAAAACATTTTGACAAAAATTTTTTCGAAAAATTTCAAAATAATTTAGCAAAAAGTAGATGTTTTTAGATTCCATTTTTCAAGGCAAAGACGATGGACAATGTTATTCAACGAAAAAATTAATTCTTCAGGGTGAAAATCGAGGATATAAGTGTGAACTTATATCAGTTGATATCTCGGTGCATTTTTAAGCTAGCGCAAATCTGATAACACAGATCGACGCAGCTTAAAAATCCGCATCGAATGCACTATACTACATTGAGAAACGCTTAATACAAAAATTAGTTATGATCGTTTGAAAAATGATGCATTAGTGTATGTTGAGTTTCCATGTACACTCAACATCGCTTCCAAAAACATTTTGACAAAAATTTTTTCGAAAAATTTCAGAATAATTTAGCAAAAAGTAGATGTTTTTAGATTCCATTTTTCAAGGCAAAGACGATGGACATTGTTATTCAACGAAAAAATTAATTCTTCAGGGTGAAAATCGAGGATATAAGTGTGAACTTATATCAGTTGATATCTCGGTGCATTTTTAAGCTAGCGCAAATCTGATAACACAGATCGACGCAGCTTAAAAATCCGCATCGAATGCACTATACTCATTGAAAAACGCTTAATACAAAAATTAGTTATGATCGTTCGAAAAATGATGCATTAGTGTATGTTGAGTTTCCATGTACACTCAACATTGCTTCCAAAAACATTTTGACAAAAATTTTTTCGAAAAATTTCAGAATAATTTAGCAAAAAGTAGATGTTTTTAGATTCCTTTTTTCAAGGCAAAGACGATGGTCAATGTTATTCAACGAAAAAATCAATTCTTCAGGGTGAAAATCGAGGATATAAGTGTGAACTTATATCATTTGATATCTCGATGCATTTTTAAGCTAGCGCAAATCTGATAACACAGATCGACGCAGCTTAAAAATCCGCATCGAATGCACTATACTACATTGAGAAACGCTTAATACAAAAATTAGTTATGATCGTTCGAAAAATGATGCATTAGTGTATGTTGAGTTTCCATGTACACTCAACATTGCTTCCAAAAACATTTTGACAAAAATTTTTTCGAAAAATTTCAAAATAATTTAGCAAAAAGTAGATGTTTTTAGATTCCATTTTTCAAGGCAAAGACGATGGACAATGTTATTCAACGAAAAAATTAATTCTTCAGGGTGAAAATCGAGGATATAAGTGTGAACTTATATCAGTTGATATCTCGGTGCATTTTTAAGCTAGCGCAAATCTGATAACACAGATCGACGCAGCTTAAAAATCCGCATCGAATGCACTATACTACATTGAAAAACGCTTAATACAAAAATTAGTTATGATCGTTCGAAAAATGATGCATTAGTGTATGTTGAGTTTCCATGTACACTCAACATTGCTTCCAAAAACATTTTGACAAAAATTTTTTCGAAAAATTTCAGAATAATTTAGCAAAAAGTAGATGTTTTTAGATTCCTTTTTTCAAGGCAAAGACGATGGTCAATGTTATTCAACGAAAAAATCAATTCTTCAGGGTGAAAATCGAGGATATAAGTGTGAACTTATATCAGTTGATATCTCGGTGCATTTTTAAGCTAGCGCAAATCTGATAACACAGATCGACGCAGCTTAAAAATCCGCATCGAATGCACTATACTACATTGAGAAACGCTTAATACAAAAATTAGTTATGATCGTTTGAAAAATGATGCATTAGTGTATGTTGAGTTTCCATGTACACTCAACATTGCTTCCAAAAACATTTTGACAAAAATTTTTTCGAAAAATTTCAAAATAATTTAGCAAAAAGTAGATGTTTTTAGATTCCATTTTTCAAGGCAAAGACGATGGACAATGTTATTCAACGAAAAAATTAATTCTTCAGGGTGAAAATCGAGGATATAAGTGTGAACTTATATCAGTTGATATCTCGGTGCATTTTTAAGCTAGCGCAAATCTGATAACACAGATCGACGCAGCTTAAAAATCCGCATCGAATGCACTATACTCATTGAAAAACGCTTAATACAAAAATTAGTTATGATCGTTCGAAAAATGATGCATTAGTGTATGTTGAGTTTCCATGTACACTCAACATTGCTTCCAAAAACATTTTGACAAAAATTTTTTCGAAAAATTTCAAAATAATTTAGCAAAAAGTAGATGTTTTTAGATTCCATTTTTTAAGGCAAAGACGATGGACAATGTTATTCAACGAAAAAATTAATTCTTCAGGGTGAAAATCGAGGATATAAGTGTGAACTTATATCAGTTGATATCTCGGTGCATTTTTAAGCTAGCGCAAATCTGATAACACAGATCGACGCAGCTTAAAAATCCGCATCGAATGCACTATACTCATTGAAAAACGCTTAATACAAAAATTAGTTATGATCGTTCGAAAAATGATGCATTAGTGTATGTTGAGTTTCCATGTACACTCAACATTGCTTCCAAAAACATTTTGACAAAAATTTTTTCGAAAAATTTCAAAATAATTTAGCAAAAAGTAGATGTTTTTAGATTCCATTTTTTAAGGCAAAGACGATGGACAATGTTATTCAACGAAAAAATTAATTCTTCAGGGTGAAAATCGAGGATATAAGTGTGAACTTATATCAGTTGATATCTCGGTGCATTTTTAAGCTAGCGCAAATCTGATAACACAGATCGACGCAGCTTAAAAATCCGCATCGAATGCACTATACTACATTGAGAAACGCTTAATACAAAAATTAGTTATGATCGTTTGAAAAATGATGCATTAGTGTATGTTGAGTTTCCATGTACACTCAACATTGCTTCCAAAAACATTTTGACAAAAATTTTTTCGAAAAATTTCAGAATAATTTAGCAGAAAGTAGATGTTTTTAGATTCCATTTTTCAAGGCAAAGACGATGGACAATGTTATTCAACGAAAAAATTAATTCTTCAGGGTGAAAATCGAGGATATAAGTGTGAACTTATATCAGTTGATATCTCGGTGCATTTTTAAGCTAGCGCAAATCTGATAACACAGATCGACGCAGCTTAAAAATCCGCATCGAATGCACTATACTCATTGAAAAACGCTTAATACAAAAATTAGTTATGATCGTTCGAAAAATGATGCATTAGTGTATGTTGAGTTTCCATGTACACTCAACATTGCTTCCAAAAACATTTTGACAAAAATTTTTTCGAAAAATTTCAGAATAATTTAGCAAAAAGTAGATGTTTTTAGATTCCTTTTTTCAAGGCAAAGACGATGGTCAATGTTATTCAACGAAAAAATCAATTCTTCAGGGTGAAAATCGAGGATATAAGTGTGAACTTATATCAGTTGATATCTCGGTGCATTTTTAAGCTAGCGCAAATCTGATAACACAGATCGACGCAGCTTAAAAATCCGCATCGAATGCACTATACTACATTGAGAAACGCTTAATACAAAAATTAGTTATGATCGTTTGAAAAATGATGCATTAGTGTATGTTGAGTTTCCATGTACACTCAACATTGCTTCCAAAAACATTTTGACAAAAATTTTTTCGAAAAATTTCAGAATAATTTAGCAAAAAGTAGATGTTTTTAGATTCCATTTTTCAAGGCAAAGACGATGGACAATGTTATTCAACGAAAAAATTAATTCTTCAGGGTGAAAATCGAGGATATAAGTGTGAACTTATATCAGTTGATATCTCGGTGCATTTTTAAGCTAGCGCAAATCTGATAACACAGATCGACGCAGCTTAAAAATCCGCATCGAATGCACTATACTCATTGAAAAACGCTTAATACAAAAATTAGTTATGATCGTTCGAAAAATGATGCATTAGTGTATGTTGAGTTTCCATGTACACTCAACATTGCTTCCAAAAACATTTTGACAAAAATTTTTTCGAAAAATTTCAAAATAATTTAGCAAAAAGTAGATGTTTTTAGATTCCATTTTTTAAGGCAAAGACGATGGACAATGTTATTCAACGAAAAAATTAATTCTTCAGGGTGAAAATCGAGGATATAAGTGTGAACTTATATCAGTTGATATCTCGGTGCATTTTTAAGCTAGCGCAAATCTGATAACACAGATCGACGCAGCTTAAAAATCCGCATCGAATGCACTATACTCATTGAAAAACGCTTAATACAAAAATTAGTTATGATCGTTCGAAAAATGATGCATTAGTGTATGTTGAGTTTCCATGTACACTCAACATTGCTTCCAAAAACATTTTGACAAAAATTTTTTCGAAAAATTTCAAAATAATTTAGCAAAAAGTAGATGTTTTTAGATTCCATTTTTTAAGGCAAAGACGATGGACAATGTTATTCAACGAAAAAATTAATTCTTCAGGGTGAAAATCGAGGATATAAGTGTGAACTTATATCAGTTGATATCTCGGTGCATTTTTAAGCTAGCGCAAATCTGATAACACAGATCGACGCAGCTTAAAAATCCGCATCGAATGCACTATACTACATTGAGAAACGCTTAATACAAAAATTAGTTATGATCGTTTGAAAAATGATGCATTAGTGTATGTTGAGTTTCCATGTACACTCAACATTGCTTCCAAAAACATTTTGACAAAAATTTTTTCGAAAAATTTCAGAATAATTTAGCAAAAAGTAGATGTTTTTAGATTCCATTTTTCAAGGCAAAGACGATGGACAATGTTATTCAACGAAAAAATTAATTCTTCAGGGTGAAAATCGAGGATATAAGTGTGAACTTATATCAGTTGATATCTCGGTGCATTTTTAAGCTAGCGCAAATCTGATAACACAGATCGACGCAGCTTAAAAATCCGCATCGAATGCACTATACTCATTGAAAAACGCTTAATACAAAAATTAGTTATGATCGTTCGAAAAATGATGCATTAGTGTATGTTGAGTTTCCATGTACACTCAACATTGCTTCCAAAAACATTTTGACAAAAATTTTTTCGAAAAATTTCAAAATAATTTAGCAAAAAGTAGATGTTTTTAGATTCCATTTTTTAAGGCAAAGACGATGGACAATGTTATTCAACGAAAAAATTAATTCTTCAGGGTGAAAATCGAGGATATAAGTGTGAACTTATATCAGTTGATATCTCGGTGCATTTTTAAGCTAGCGCAAATCTGATAACACAGATCGACGCAGCTTAAAAATCCGCATCGAATGCACTATACTCATTGAAAAACGCTTAATACAAAAATTAGTTATGATCGTTCGAAAAATGATGCATTAGTGTATGTTGAGTTTCCATGTACACTCAACATTGCTTCCAAAAACATTTTGACAAAAATTTTTTCGAAAAATTTCAAAATAATTTAGCAAAAAGTAGATGTTTTTAGATTCCATTTTTTAAGGCAAAGACGATGGACAATGTTATTCAACGAAAAAATTAATTCTTCAGGGTGAAAATCGAGGATATAAGTGTGAACTTATATCAGTTGATATCTCGGTGCATTTTTAAGCTAGCGCAAATCTGATAACACAGATCGACGCAGCTTAAAAATCCGCATCGAATGCACTATACTACATTGAGAAACGCTTAATACAAAAATTAGTTATGATCGTTTGAAAAATGATGCATTAGTGTATGTTGAGTTTCCATGTACACTCAACATTGCTTCCAAAAACATTTTGACAAAAATTTTTTCGAAAAATTTCAGAATAATTTAGCAGAAAGTAGATGTTTTTAGATTCCATTTTTCAAGGCAAAGACGATGGACAATGTTATTCAACGAAAAAATTAATTCTTCAGGGTGAAAATCGAGGATATAAGTGTGAACTTATATCAGTTGATATCTCGGTGCATTTTTAAGCTAGCGCAAATCTGATAACACAGATCGACGCAGCTTAAAAATCCGCATCGAATGCACTATACTCATTGAAAAACGCTTAATACAAAAATTAGTTATGATCGTTCGAAAAATGATGCATTAGTGTATGTTGAGTTTCCATGTACACTCAACATTGCTTCCAAAAACATTTTGACAAAAATTTTTTCGAAAAATTTCAAAATAATTTAGCAAAAAGTAGATGTTTTTAGATTCCATTTTTTAAGGCAAAGACGATGGACAATGTTATTCAACGAAAAAATTAATTCTTCAGGGTGAAAATCGAGGATATAAGTGTGAACTTATATCAGTTGATATCTCGGTGCATTTTTAAGCTAGCGCAAATCTGATAACACAGATCGACGCAGCTTAAAAATCCGCATCGAATGCACTATACTCATTGAAAAACGCTTAATACAAAAATTAGTTATGATCGTTCGAAAAATGATGCATTAGTGTATGTTGAGTTTCCATGTACACTCAACATTGCTTCCAAAAACATTTTGACAAAAATTTTTTCGAAAAATTTCAAAATAATTTAGCAAAAAGTAGATGTTTTTAGATTCCATTTTTTAAGGCAAAGACGATGGACAATGTTATTCAACGAAAAAATTAATTCTTCAGGGTGAAAATCGAGGATATAAGTGTGAACTTATATCAGTTGATATCTCGGTGCATTTTTAAGCTAGCGCAAATCTGATAACACAGATCGACGCAGCTTAAAAATCCGCATCGAATGCACTATACTACATTGAGAAACGCTTAATACAAAAATTAGTTATGATCGTTTGAAAAATGATGCATTAGTGTATGTTGAGTTTCCATGTACACTCAACATTGCTTCCAAAAACATTTTGACAAAAATTTTTTCGAAAAATTTCAGAATAATTTAGCAGAAAGTAGATGTTTTTAGATTCCATTTTTCAAGGCAAAGACGATGGACAATGTTATTCAACGAAAAAATTAATTCTTCAGGGTGAAAATCGAGGATATAAGTGTGAACTTATAACAGTTGATATCTCGGTGCATTTTTAAGCTAGCGCAAATCTGTTAACACAGATCGACGCAGCTTAAAAATCCGCATCGAATGCACTATACTACATTGAAAAACGCTTAATACAAAAATTAGTTATGATCGTTCGAAAAATGATGCATTAGTGTATGTTGAGTTTCCATGTACACTCAACATTGCTTCCAAAAACATTTTGACAAAAATTTTTTCGAAAAATTTCAAAATAATTTAGCAAAAAGTAGATGTTTTTAGATTCCATTTTTTAAGGCAAAGACGATGGACAATGTTATTCAACGAAAAAATTAATTCTTCAGGGTGAAAATCGAGGATATAAGTGTGAACTTATATCAGTTGATATCTCGGTGCATTTTTAAGCTAGCGCAAATCTGATAACACAGATCGACGCAACTTAAAAATCCGCATCGAATGCACTATACTCATTGAAAAACGCTTAATACAAAAATTAGTTATGATCGTTCGAAAAATGATGCATTAGTGTATGTTGAGTTTCCATGTACACTCAACATTGCTTCCAAAAACATTTTGACAAAAATTTTTTCGAAAAATTTCAAAATAATTTAGCAAAAAGTAGATGTTTTTAGATTCCATTTTTTAAGGCAAAGACGATGGACAATGTTATTCAACGAAAAAATTAATTCTTCAGGGTGAAAATCGAGGATATAAGTGTGAACTTATATCAGTTGATATCTCGGTGCATTTTTAAGCTAGCGCAAATCTGATAACACAGATCGACGCAGCTTAAAAATCCGCATCGAATGCACTATACTCATTGAAAAACGCTTAATACAAAAATTAGTTATGATCGTTCGAAAAATGATGCATTAGTGTATGTTGAGTTTCCATGTACACTCAACATTGCTTCCAAAAACATTTTGACAAAAATTTTTTCGAAAAATTTCAAAATAATTTAGCAAAAAGTAGATGTTTTTAGATTCCATTTTTTAAGGCAAAGACGATGGACAATGTTATTCAACGAAAAAATTAATTCTTCAGGGTGAAAATCGAGGATATAAGTGTGAACTTATATCAGTTGATATCTCGGTGCATTTTTAAGCTAGCGCAAATCTGATAACACAGATCGACGCAGCTTAAAAATCCGCATCGAATGCACTATACTACATTGAGAAACGCTTAATACAAAAATTAGTTATGATCGTTTGAAAAATGATGCATTAGTGTATGTTGAGTTTCCATGTACACTCAACATTGCTTCCAAAAACATTTTGACAAAAATTTTTTCGAAAAATTTCAGAATAATTTAGCAAAAAGTAGATGTTTTTAGATTCCATTTTTCAAGGCAAAGACGATATACAATGTTATTCAACGAAAAAATTAATTCTTCAGGGTGAAAATCGAGGATATAAGTGTGAACTTATATCAGTTGATATCTCGGTGCATTTTTAAGCTAGCGCAAATCTGATAACACAGATCGACGCAGCTTAAAAATCCGCATCGAATGCACTATACTCATTGAAAAACGCTTAATACAAAAATTAGTTATGATCGTTCGAAAAATGATGCATTAGTGTATGTTGAGTTTCCATGTACACTCAACATTGCTTCCAAAAACATTTTGACAAAAATTTTTTCGAAAAATTTCAAAATAATTTAGCAAAAAGTAGATGTTTTTAGATTCCATTTTTTAAGGCAAAGACGATGGACAATGTTATTCAACGAAAAAATTAATTCTTCAGGGTGAAAATCGAGGATATAAGTGTGAACTTATATCAGTTGATATCTCGGTGCATTTTTAAGCTAGCGCAAATCTGATAACACAGATCGACGCAGCTTAAAAATCCGCATCGAATGCACTATACTACATTGAGAAACGCTTAATACAAAAATTAGTTATGATCGTTTGAAAAATGATGCATTAGTGTATGTTGAGTTTCCATGTACACTCAACATCGCTTCCAAAAACATTTTGACAAAAATTTTTTCGAAAAATTTCAGAATAATTTAGCAAAAAGTAGATGTTTTTAGATTCCATTTTTCAAGGCAAAGACGATGGACATTGTTATTCAACGAAAAAATTAATTCTTCAGGGTGAAAATCGAGGATATAAGTGTGAACTTATATCAGTTGATATCTCGGTGCATTTTTAAGCTAGCGCAAATCTGATAACACAGATCGACGCAGCTTAAAAATCCGCATCGAATGCACTATACTACATTGAGAAACGCTTAATACAAAAATTAGTTATGATCGTTTGAAAAATGATGCATTAGTGTATGTTGAGTTTCCATGTACACTCAACATCGCTTCCAAAAACATTTTGACAAAAATTTTTTCGAAAAATTTCAGAATAATTTAGCAAAAAGTAGATGTTTTTAGATTCCATTTTTCAAGGCAAAGACGATGGACAATGTTATTCAACGAAAAAATTAATTCTTCAGGGTGAAAATCGAGGATATAAGTGTGAACTTATATCAGTTGATATCTCGGTGCATTTTTAAGCTAGCGCAAATCTGATAACACAGATCGACGCAGCTTAAAAATCCGCATCGAATGCACTATACTCATTGAAAAACGCTTAATACAAAAATTAGTTATGATCGTTCGAAAAATGATGCATTAGTGTATGTTGAGTTTCCATGTACACTCAACATTGCTTCCAAAAACATTTTGACAAAAATTTTTTCGAAAAATTTCAGAATAATTTAGCAAAAAGTAGATGTTTTTAGATTCCTTTTTTCAAGGCAAAGACGATGGTCAATGTTATTCAACGAAAAAATCAATTCTTCAGGGTGAAAATCGAGGATATAAGTGTGAACTTATATCATTTGATATCTCGATGCATTTTTAAGCTAGCGCAAATCTGATAACACAGATCGACGCAGCTTAAAAATCCGCATCGAATGCACTATACTACATTGAGAAACGCTTAATACAAAAATTAGTTATGATCGTTCGAAAAATGATGCATTAGTGTATGTTGAGTTTCCATGTACACTCAACATTGCTTCCAAAAACATTTTGACAAAAATTTTTTCGAAAAATTTCAAAATAATTTAGCAAAAAGTAGATGTTTTTAGATTCCATTTTTTAAGGCAAAGACGATGGACAATGTTATTCAACGAAAAAATTAATTCTTCAGGGTGAAAATCGAGGATATAAGTGTGAACTTATATCATTTGATATCTCGGTGCATTTTTAAGCTAGCGCAAATCTGATAACACAGATCGACGCAGCTTAAAAATCCGCATCGAATGCACTATACTACATTGAGAAACGCTTAATACAAAAATTAGTTATGATCGTTCGAAAAATGATGCATTAGTGTATGTTGAGTTTCCATGTACACTCAACATTGCTTCCAAAAACATTTTGACAAAAATTTTTTCGAAAAATTTCAAAATAATTTAGCAAAAAGTAGATGTTTTTAGATTCCATTTTTCAAGGCAAAGACGATGGACAATGTTATTCAACGAAAAAATTAATTCTTCAGGGTGAAAATCGAGGATATAAGTGTGAACTTATATCAGTTGATATCTCGGTGCATTTTTAAGCTAGCGCAAATCTGATAACACAGATCGACGCAGCTTAAAAATCCGCATCGAATGCACTATACTACATTGAGAAACGCTTAATAAAAAAATTAGTTATGATCGTTTGAAAAATGATGCATTAGTGTATGTTGAGTTTCCATGTACACTCAACATCGCTTCCAAAAACATTTTGACAAAAATTTTTTCGAAAAATTTCAGAATAATTTAGCAAAAAGTAGATGTTTTTAGATTCCATTTTTCAAGGCAAAGACGATGGACATTGTTATTCAACGAAAAAATTAATTCTTCAGGGTGAAAATCGAGGATATAAGTGTGAACTTATATCAGTTGATATCTCGGTGCATTTTTAAGCTAGCGCAAATCTGATAACACAGATCGACGCAGCTTAAAAATCCGCATCGAATGCACTATACTCATTGAAAAACGCTTAATACAAAAATTAGTTATGATCGTTCGAAAAATGATGCATTAGTGTATGTTGAGTTTCCATGTACACTCAACATTGCTTCCAAAAACATTTTGACAAAAATTTTTTCGAAAAATTTCAGAATAATTTAGCAAAAAGTAGATGTTTTTAGATTCCTTTTTTCAAGGCAAAGACGATGGTCAATGTTATTCAACGAAAAAATCAATTCTTCAGGGTGAAAATCGAGGATATAAGTGTGAACTTATATCATTTGATATCTCGATGCATTTTTAAGCTAGCGCAAATCTGATAACACAGATCGACGCAGCTTAAAAATCCGCATCGAATGCACTATACTACATTGAGAAACGCTTAATACAAAAATTAGTTATGATCGTTCGAAAAATGATGCATTAGTGTATGTTGAGTTTCCATGTACACTCAACATTGCTTCCAAAAACATTTTGACAAAAATTTTTTCGAAAAATTTCAAAATAATTTAGCAAAAAGTAGATGTTTTTAGATTCCATTTTTCAAGGCAAAGACGATGGACAATGTTATTCAACGAAAAAATTAATTCTTCAGGGTGAAAATCGAGGATATAAGTGTGAACTTATATCAGTTGATATCTCGGTGCATTTTTAAGCTAGCGCAAATCTGATAACACAGATCGACGCAGCTTAAAAATCCGCATCGAATGCACTATACTACATTGAAAAACGCTTAATACAAAAATTAGTTATGATCGTTCGAAAAATGATGCATTAGTGTATGTTGAGTTTCCATGTACACTCAACATTGCTTCCAAAAACATTTTGACAAAAATTTTTTCGAAAAATTTCAGAATAATTTAGCAAAAAGTAGATGTTTTTAGATTCCTTTTTTCAAGGCAAAGACGATGGTCAATGTTATTCAACGAAAAAATCAATTCTTCAGGGTGAAAATCGAGGATATAAGTGTGAACTTATATCAGTTGATATCTCGGTGCATTTTTAAGCTAGCGCAAATCTGATAACACAGATCGACGCAGCTTAAAAATCCGCATCGAATGCACTATACTACATTGAGAAACGCTTAATACAAAAATTAGTTATGATCGTTTGAAAAATGATGCATTAGTGTATGTTGAGTTTCCATGTACACTCAACATTGCTTCCAAAAACATTTTGACAAAAATTTTTTCGAAAAATTTCAAAATAATTTAGCAAAAAGTAGATGTTTTTAGATTCCATTTTTCAAGGCAAAGACGATGGACAATGTTATTCAACGAAAAAATTAATTCTTCAGGGTGAAAATCGAGGATATAAGTGTGAACTTATATCAGTTGATATCTCGGTGCATTTTTAAGCTAGCGCAAATCTGATAACACAGATCGACGCAGCTTAAAAATCCGCATCGAATGCACTATACTCATTGAAAAACGCTTAATACAAAAATTAGTTATGATCGTTCGAAAAATGATGCATTAGTGTATGTTGAGTTTCCATGTACACTCAACATTGCTTCCAAAAACATTTTGACAAAAATTTTTTCGAAAAATTTCAAAATAATTTAGCAAAAAGTAGATGTTTTTAGATTCCATTTTTTAAGGCAAAGACGATGGACAATGTTATTCAACGAAAAAATTAATTCTTCAGGGTGAAAATCGAGGATATAAGTGTGAACTTATATCAGTTGATATCTCGGTGCATTTTTAAGCTAGCGCAAATCTGATAACACAGATCGACGCAGCTTAAAAATCCGCATCGAATGCACTATACTCATTGAAAAACGCTTAATACAAAAATTAGTTATGATCGTTCGAAAAATGATGCATTAGTGTATGTTGAGTTTCCATGTACACTCAACATTGCTTCCAAAAACATTTTGACAAAAATTTTTTCGAAAAATTTCAAAATAATTTAGCAAAAAGTAGATGTTTTTAGATTCCATTTTTTAAGGCAAAGACGATGGACAATGTTATTCAACGAAAAAATTAATTCTTCAGGGTGAAAATCGAGGATATAAGTGTGAACTTATATCAGTTGATATCTCGGTGCATTTTTAAGCTAGCGCAAATCTGATAACACAGATCGACGCAGCTTAAAAATCCGCATCGAATGCACTATACTACATTGAGAAACGCTTAATACAAAAATTAGTTATGATCGTTTGAAAAATGATGCATTAGTGTATGTTGAGTTTCCATGTACACTCAACATTGCTTCCAAAAACATTTTGACAAAAATTTTTTCGAAAAATTTCAGAATAATTTAGCAGAAAGTAGATGTTTTTAGATTCCATTTTTCAAGGCAAAGACGATGGACAATGTTATTCAACGAAAAAATTAATTCTTCAGGGTGAAAATCGAGGATATAAGTGTGAACTTATATCAGTTGATATCTCGGTGCATTTTTAAGCTAGCGCAAATCTGATAACACAGATCGACGCAGCTTAAAAATCCGCATCGAATGCACTATACTCATTGAAAAACGCTTAATACAAAAATTAGTTATGATCGTTCGAAAAATGATGCATTAGTGTATGTTGAGTTTCCATGTACACTCAACATTGCTTCCAAAAACATTTTGACAAAAATTTTTTCGAAAAATTTCAGAATAATTTAGCAAAAAGTAGATGTTTTTAGATTCCTTTTTTCAAGGCAAAGACGATGGTCAATGTTATTCAACGAAAAAATCAATTCTTCAGGGTGAAAATCGAGGATATAAGTGTGAACTTATATCAGTTGATATCTCGGTGCATTTTTAAGCTAGCGCAAATCTGATAACACAGATCGACGCAGCTTAAAAATCCGCATCGAATGCACTATACTACATTGAGAAACGCTTAATACAAAAATTAGTTATGATCGTTTGAAAAATGATGCATTAGTGTATGTTGAGTTTCCATGTACACTCAACATTGCTTCCAAAAACATTTTGACAAAAATTTTTTCGAAAAATTTCAGAATAATTTAGCAAAAAGTAGATGTTTTTAGATTCCATTTTTCAAGGCAAAGACGATGGACAATGTTATTCAACGAAAAAATTAATTCTTCAGGGTGAAAATCGAGGATATAAGTGTGAACTTATATCAGTTGATATCTCGGTGCATTTTTAAGCTAGCGCAAATCTGATAACACAGATCGACGCAGCTTAAAAATCCGCATCGAATGCACTATACTCATTGAAAAACGCTTAATACAAAAATTAGTTATGATCGTTCGAAAAATGATGCATTAGTGTATGTTGAGTTTCCATGTACACTCAACATTGCTTCCAAAAACATTTTGACAAAAATTTTTTCGAAAAATTTCAAAATAATTTAGCAAAAAGTAGATGTTTTTAGATTCCATTTTTTAAGGCAAAGACGATGGACAATGTTATTCAACGAAAAAATTAATTCTTCAGGGTGAAAATCGAGGATATAAGTGTGAACTTATATCAGTTGATATCTCGGTGCATTTTTAAGCTAGCGCAAATCTGATAACACAGATCGACGCAGCTTAAAAATCCGCATCGAATGCACTATACTCATTGAAAAACGCTTAATACAAAAATTAGTTATGATCGTTCGAAAAATGATGCATTAGTGTATGTTGAGTTTCCATGTACACTCAACATTGCTTCCAAAAACATTTTGACAAAAATTTTTTCGAAAAATTTCAAAATAATTTAGCAAAAAGTAGATGTTTTTAGATTCCATTTTTTAAGGCAAAGACGATGGACAATGTTATTCAACGAAAAAATTAATTCTTCAGGGTGAAAATCGAGGATATAAGTGTGAACTTATATCAGTTGATATCTCGGTGCATTTTTAAGCTAGCGCAAATCTGATAACACAGATCGACGCAGCTTAAAAATCCGCATCGAATGCACTATACTACATTGAGAAACGCTTAATACAAAAATTAGTTATGATCGTTTGAAAAATGATGCATTAGTGTATGTTGAGTTTCCATGTACACTCAACATTGCTTCCAAAAACATTTTGACAAAAATTTTTTCGAAAAATTTCAGAATAATTTAGCAAAAAGTAGATGTTTTTAGATTCCATTTTTCAAGGCAAAGACGATGGACAATGTTATTCAACGAAAAAATTAATTCTTCAGGGTGAAAATCGAGGATATAAGTGTGAACTTATATCAGTTGATATCTCGGTGCATTTTTAAGCTAGCGCAAATCTGATAACACAGATCGACGCAGCTTAAAAATCCGCATCGAATGCACTATACTCATTGAAAAACGCTTAATACAAAAATTAGTTATGATCGTTCGAAAAATGATGCATTAGTGTATGTTGAGTTTCCATGTACACTCAACATTGCTTCCAAAAACATTTTGACAAAAATTTTTTCGAAAAATTTCAAAATAATTTAGCAAAAAGTAGATGTTTTTAGATTCCATTTTTTAAGGCAAAGACGATGGACAATGTTATTCAACGAAAAAATTAATTCTTCAGGGTGAAAATCGAGGATATAAGTGTGAACTTATATCAGTTGATATCTCGGTGCATTTTTAAGCTAGCGCAAATCTGATAACACAGATCGACGCAGCTTAAAAATCCGCATCGAATGCACTATACTCATTGAAAAACGCTTAATACAAAAATTAGTTATGATCGTTCGAAAAATGATGCATTAGTGTATGTTGAGTTTCCATGTACACTCAACATTGCTTCCAAAAACATTTTGACAAAAATTTTTTCGAAAAATTTCAAAATAATTTAGCAAAAAGTAGATGTTTTTAGATTCCATTTTTTAAGGCAAAGACGATGGACAATGTTATTCAACGAAAAAATTAATTCTTCAGGGTGAAAATCGAGGATATAAGTGTGAACTTATATCAGTTGATATCTCGGTGCATTTTTAAGCTAGCGCAAATCTGATAACACAGATCGACGCAGCTTAAAAATCCGCATCGAATGCACTATACTACATTGAGAAACGCTTAATACAAAAATTAGTTATGATCGTTTGAAAAATGATGCATTAGTGTATGTTGAGTTTCCATGTACACTCAACATTGCTTCCAAAAACATTTTGACAAAAATTTTTTCGAAAAATTTCAGAATAATTTAGCAGAAAGTAGATGTTTTTAGATTCCATTTTTCAAGGCAAAGACGATGGACAATGTTATTCAACGAAAAAATTAATTCTTCAGGGTGAAAATCGAGGATATAAGTGTGAACTTATATCAGTTGATATCTCGGTGCATTTTTAAGCTAGCGCAAATCTGATAACACAGATCGACGCAGCTTAAAAATCCGCATCGAATGCACTATACTCATTGAAAAACGCTTAATACAAAAATTAGTTATGATCGTTCGAAAAATGATGCATTAGTGTATGTTGAGTTTCCATGTACACTCAACATTGCTTCCAAAAACATTTTGACAAAAATTTTTTCGAAAAATTTCAAAATAATTTAGCAAAAAGTAGATGTTTTTAGATTCCATTTTTTAAGGCAAAGACGATGGACAATGTTATTCAACGAAAAAATTAATTCTTCAGGGTGAAAATCGAGGATATAAGTGTGAACTTATATCAGTTGATATCTCGGTGCATTTTTAAGCTAGCGCAAATCTGATAACACAGATCGACGCAGCTTAAAAATCCGCATCGAATGCACTATACTCATTGAAAAACGCTTAATACAAAAATTAGTTATGATCGTTCGAAAAATGATGCATTAGTGTATGTTGAGTTTCCATGTACACTCAACATTGCTTCCAAAAACATTTTGACAAAAATTTTTTCGAAAAATTTCAAAATAATTTAGCAAAAAGTAGATGTTTTTAGATTCCATTTTTTAAGGCAAAGACGATGGACAATGTTATTCAACGAAAAAATTAATTCTTCAGGGTGAAAATCGAGGATATAAGTGTGAACTTATATCAGTTGATATCTCGGTGCATTTTTAAGCTAGCGCAAATCTGATAACACAGATCGACGCAGCTTAAAAATCCGCATCGAATGCACTATACTACATTGAGAAACGCTTAATACAAAAATTAGTTATGATCGTTTGAAAAATGATGCATTAGTGTATGTTGAGTTTCCATGTACACTCAACATTGCTTCCAAAAACATTTTGACAAAAATTTTTTCGAAAAATTTCAGAATAATTTAGCAGAAAGTAGATGTTTTTAGATTCCATTTTTCAAGGCAAAGACGATGGACAATGTTATTCAACGAAAAAATTAATTCTTCAGGGTGAAAATCGAGGATATAAGTGTGAACTTATAACAGTTGATATCTCGGTGCATTTTTAAGCTAGCGCAAATCTGTTAACACAGATCGACGCAGCTTAAAAATCCGCATCGAATGCACTATACTACATTGAAAAACGCTTAATACAAAAATTAGTTATGATCGTTCGAAAAATGATGCATTAGTGTATGTTGAGTTTCCATGTACACTCAACATTGCTTCCAAAAACATTTTGACAAAAATTTTTTCGAAAAATTTCAAAATAATTTAGCAAAAAGTAGATGTTTTTAGATTCCATTTTTTAAGGCAAAGACGATGGACAATGTTATTCAACGAAAAAATTAATTCTTCAGGGTGAAAATCGAGGATATAAGTGTGAACTTATATCAGTTGATATCTCGGTGCATTTTTAAGCTAGCGCAAATCTGATAACACAGATCGACGCAGCTTAAAAATCCGCATCGAATGCACTATACTCATTGAAAAACGCTTAATACAAAAATTAGTTATGATCGTTCGAAAAATGATGCATTAGTGTATGTTGAGTTTCCATGTACACTCAACATTGCTTCCAAAAACATTTTGACAAAAATTTTTTCGAAAAATTTCAAAATAATTTAGCAAAAAGTAGATGTTTTTAGATTCCATTTTTTAAGGCAAAGACGATGGACAATGTTATTCAACGAAAAAATTAATTCTTCAGGGTGAAAATCGAGGATATAAGTGTGAACTTATATCAGTTGATATCTCGGTGCATTTTTAAGCTAGCGCAAATCTGATAACACAGATCGACGCAGCTTAAAAATCCGCATCGAATGCACTATACTCATTGAAAAACGCTTAATACAAAAATTAGTTATGATCGTTCGAAAAATGATGCATTAGTGTATGTTGAGTTTCCATGTACACTCAACATTGCTTCCAAAAACATTTTGACAAAAATTTTTTCGAAAAATTTCAAAATAATTTAGCAAAAAGTAGATGTTTTTAGATTCCATTTTTTAAGGCAAAGACGATGGACAATGTTATTCAACGAAAAAATTAATTCTTCAGGGTGAAAATCGAGGATATAAGTGTGAACTTATATCAGTTGATATCTCGGTGCATTTTTAAGCTAGCGCAAATCTGATAACACAGATCGACGCAGCTTAAAAATCCGCATCGAATGCACTATACTACATTGAAAAACGCTTAATACAAAAATTAGTTATGATCGTTCGAAAAATGATGCATTAGTGTATGTTGAGTTTCCATGTACACTCAACATTGCTTCCAAAAACATTTTGACAAAAATTTTTTCGAAAAATTTCAAAATAATTTAGCAAAAAGTAGATGTTTTTAGATTCCATTTTTTAAGGCAAAGACGATGGACAATGTTATTCAACGAAAAAATTAATTCTTCAGGGTGAAAATCGAGGATATAAGTGTGAACTTATATCAGTTGATATCTCGGTGCATTTTTAAGCTAGCGCAAATCTGATAACACAGATCGACGCAGCTTAAAAATCCGCATCGAATGCACTATACTCATTGAAAAACGCTTAATACAAAAATTAGTTATGATCGTTCGAAAAATGATGCATTAGTGTATGTTGAGTTTCCATGTACACTCAACATTGCTTCCAAAAACATTTTGACAAAAATTTTTTCGAAAAATTTCAAAATAATTTAGCAAAAAGTAGATGTTTTTAGATTCCATTTTTTAAGGCAAAGACGATGGACAATGTTATTCAACGAAAAAATTAATTCTTCAGGGTGAAAATCGAGGATATAAGTGTGAACTTATATCAGTTGATATCTCGGTGCATTTTTAAGCTAGCGCAAATCTGATAACACAGATCGACGCAGCTTAAAAATCCGCATCGAATGCACTATACTACATTGAGAAACGCTTAATACAAAAATTAGTTATGATCGTTTGAAAAATGATGCATTAGTGTATGTTGAGTTTCCATGTACACTCAACATTGCTTCCAAAAACATTTTGACAAAAATTTTTTCGAAAAATTTCAGAATAATTTAGCAGAAAGTAGATGTTTTTAGATTCCATTTTTCAAGGCAAAGACGATGGACAATGTTATTCAACGAAAAAATTAATTCTTCAGGGTGAAAATCGAGGATATAAGTGTGAACTTATATCAGTTGATATCTCGGTGCATTTTTAAGCTAGCGCAAATCTGATAACACAGATCGACGCAGCTTAAAAATCCGCATCGAATGCACTATACTACATTGAAAAACGCTTAATACAAAAATTAGTTATGATCGTTCGAAAAATGATGCATTAGTGTATGTTGAGTTTCCATGTACACTCAACATTGCTTCCAAAAACATTTTGACAAAAATTTTTTCGAAAAATTTCAGAATAATTTAGCAAAAAGTAGATGTTTTTAGATTCCTTTTTTCAAGGCAAAGACGATGGTCAATGTTATTCAACGAAAAAATCAATTCTTCAGGGTGAAAATCGAGGATATAAGTGTGAACTTATATCAGTTGATATCTCGGTGCATTTTTAAGCTAGCGCAAATCTGATAACACAGATCGACGCAGCTTAAAAATCCGCATCGAATGCACTATACTACATTGAGAAACGCTTAATACAAAAATTAGTTATGATCGTTTGAAAAATGATGCATTAGTGTATGTTGAGTTTCCATGTACACTCAACATTGCTTCCAAAAACATTTTGACAAAAATTTTTTCGAAAAATTTCAGAATAATTTAGCAAAAAGTAGATGTTTTTAGATTCCATTTTTCAAGGCAAAGACGATGGACAATGTTATTCAACGAAAAAATTAATTCTTCAGGGTGAAAATCGAGGATATAAGTGTGAACTTATATCAGTTGATATCTCGGTGCATTTTTAAGCTAGCGCAAATCTGATAACACAGATCGACGCAGCTTAAAAATCCGCATCGAATGCACTATACTCATTGAAAAACGCTTAATACAAAAATTAGTTATGATCGTTCGAAAAATGATGCATTAGTGTATGTTGAGTTTCCATGTACACTCAACATTGCTTCCAAAAACATTTTGACAAAAATTTTTTCGAAAAATTTCAAAATAATTTAGCAAAAAGTAGATGTTTTTAGATTCCATTTTTTAAGGCAAAGACGATGGACAATGTTATTCAACGAAAAAATTAATTCTTCAGGGTGAAAATCGAGGATATAAGTGTGAACTTATATCAGTTGATATCTCGGTGCATTTTTAAGCTAGCGCAAATCTGATAACACAGATCGACGCAGCTTAAAAATCCGCATCGAATGCACTATACTACATTGAGAAACGCTTAATACAAAAATTAGTTATGATCGTTTGAAAAATGATGCATTAGTGTATGTTGAGTTTCCATGTACACTCAACATTGCTTCCAAAAACATTTTGACAAAAATTTTTTCGAAAAATTTCAGAATAATTTAGCAAAAAGTAGATGTTTTTAGATTCCATTTTTCAAGGCAAAGACGATGGACAATGTTATTCAACGAAAAAATTAATTCTTCAGGGTGAAAATCGAGGATATAAGTGTGAACTTATATCAGTTGATATCTCGGTGCATTTTTAAGCTAGCGCAAATCTGATAACACAGATCGACGCAGCTTAAAAATCCGCATCGAATGCACTATACTCATTGAAAAACGCTTAATACAAAAATTAGTTATGATCGTTCGAAAAATGATGCATTAGTGTATGTTGAGTTTCCATGTACACTCAACATTGCTTCCAAAAACATTTTGACAAAAATTTTTTCGAAAAATTTCAAAATAATTTAGCAAAAAGTAGATGTTTTTAGATTCCATTTTTTAAGGCAAAGACGATGGACAATGTTATTCAACGAAAAAATTAATTCTTCAGGGTGAAAATCGAGGATATAAGTGTGAACTTATATCAGTTGATATCTCGGTGCATTTTTAAGCTAGCGCAAATCTGATAACACAGATCGACGCAGCTTAAAAATCCGCATCGAATGCACTATACTACATTGAGAAACGCTTAATACAAAAATTAGTTATGATCGTTTGAAAAATGATGCATTAGTGTATGTTGAGTTTCCATGTACACTCAACATTGCTTCCAAAAACATTTTGACAAAAATTTTTTCGAAAAATTTCAGAATAATTTAGCAAAAAGTAGATGTTTTTAGATTCCATTTTTCAAGGCAAAGACGATGGACAATGTTATTCAACGAAAAAATTAATTCTTCAGGGGGAAATCGAGGATATAAGTGTGAACTTATATCAGTTGATATCTCGGTGCATTTTTAAGCTAGCGCAAATCTGATAACACAGATCGACGCAGCTTAAAAATCCGCATCGAATACACTATACTCATTGAAAAACGCTTAATACAAAAATTAGTTATGATCGTTCGAAAAATGATGCATTAGTGTATGTTGAGTTTCCATGTACACTCAACATTGCTTCCAAAAACATTTTGACAAAAATTTTTTCGAAAAATTTCAAAATAATTTAGCAAAAAGTAGATGTTTTTAGATTCCATTTTTTAAGGCAAAGACGATGGACAATGTTATTCAACGAAAAAATTAATTCTTCAGGGTGAAAATCGAGGATATAAGTGTGAACTTATATCAGTTGATATCTCGGTGCATTTTTAAGCTAGCGCAAATCTGATAACACAGATCGACGCAGCTTAAAAATCCGCATCGAATGCACTATACTACATTGAGAAACGCTTAATACAAAAATTAGTTATGATCGTTTGAAAAATGATGCATTAGTGTATGTTGAGTTTCCATGTACACTCAACATTGCTTCCAAAAACATTTTGACAAAAATTTTTTCGAAAAATTTCAGAATAATTTAGCAAAAAGTAGATGTTTTTAGATTCCATTTTTCAAGGCAAAGACGATGGACAATGTTATTCAACGAAAAAATTAATTCTTCAGGGTGAAAATCGAGGATATAAGTGTGAACTTATATCAGTTGATATCTCGGTGCATTTTTAAGCTAGCGCAAATCTGATAACACAGATCGACGCAGCTTAAAAATCCGCATCGAATGCACTATACTCATTGAAAAACGCTTAATACAAAAATTAGTTATGATCGTTCGAAAAATGATGCATTAGTGTATGTTGAGTTTCCATGTACACTCAACATTGCTTCCAAAAACATTTTGACAAAAATTTTTTCGAAAAATTTCAAAATAATTTAGCAAAAAGTAGATGTTTTTAGATTCCATTTTTTAAGGCAAAGACGATGGACAATGTTATTCAACGAAAAAATTAATTCTTCAGGGTGAAAATCGAGGATATAAGTGTGAACTTATATCAGTTGATATCTCGGTGCATTTTTAAGCTAGCGCAAATCTGATAACACAGATCGACGCAGCTTAAAAATCCGCATCGAATGCACTATACTACATTGAGAAACGCTTAATACAAAAATTAGTTATGATCGTTTGAAAAATGATGCATTAGTGTATGTTGAGTTTCCATGTACACTCAACATTGCTTCCAAAAACATTTTGACAAAAATTTTTTCGAAAAATTTCAGAATAATTTAGCAAAAAGTAGATGTTTTTAGATTCCATTTTTCAAGGCAAAGACGATGGACAATGTTATTCAACGAAAAAATTAATTCTTCAGGGGGAAATCGAGGATATAAGTGTGAACTTATATCAGTTGATATCTCGGTGCATTTTTAAGCTAGCGCAAATCTGATAACACAGATCGACGCAGCTTAAAAATCCGCATCGAATGCACTATACTACATTGAGAAACGCTTAATACAAAAATTAGTTATGATCGTTTGAAAAATGATGCATTAGTGTATGTTGAGTTTCCATGTACACTCAACATTGCTTCCAAAAACATTTTGACAAAAATTTTTTCGAAAAATTTCAGAATAATTTAGCAAAAAGTAGATGTTTTTAGATTCCATTTTTCAAGGCAAAGACGATGGACAATGTTATTCAACGAAAAAATTAATTCTTCAGGGTGAAAATCGAGGATATAAGTGTGAACTTATATCAGTTGATATCTCGGTGCATTTTTAAGCTAGCGCAAATCTGATAACACAGATCGACGCAGCTTAAAAATCCGCATCGAATGCACTATACTCATTGAAAAACGCTTAATACAAAAATTAGTTATGATCGTTCGAAAAATGATGCATTAGTGTATGTTGAGTTTCCATGTACACTCAACATTGCTTCCAAAAACATTTTGACAAAAATTTTTTCGAAAAATTTCAAAATAATTTAGCAAAAAGTAGATGTTTTTAGATTCCATTTTTTAAGGCAAAGACGATGGACAATGTTATTCAACGAAAAAATTAATTCTTCAGGGTGAAAATCGAGGATATAAGTGTGAACTTATATCAGTTGATATCTCGGTGCATTTTTAAGCTAGCGCAAATCTGATAACACAGATCGACGCAGCTTAAAAATCCGCATCGAATGCACTATACTACATTGAGAAACGCTTAATACAAAAATTAGTTATGATCGTTTGAAAAATGATGCATTAGTGTATGTTGAGTTTCCATGTACACTCAACATTGCTTCCAAAAACATTTTGACAAAAATTTTTTCGAAAAATTTCAGAATAATTTAGCAAAAAGTAGATGTTTTTAGATTCCATTTTTCAAGGCAAAGACGATGGACAATGTTATTCAACGAAAAAATTAATTCTTCAGGGGGAAATCGAGGATATAAGTGTGAACTTATATCAGTTGATATCTCGGTGCATTTTTAAGCTAGCGCAAATCTGATAACACAGATCGACGCAGCTTAAAAATCCGCATCGAATGCACTATACTCATTGAAAAACGCTTAATACAAAAATTAGTTATGATCGTTCGAAAAATGATGCATTAGTGTATGTTGAGTTTCCATGTACACTCAACATTGCTTCCAAAAACATTTTGACAAAAATTTTTTCGAAAAATTTCAAAATAATTTAGCAAAAAGTAGATGTTTTTAGATTCCATTTTTTAAGGCAAAGACGATGGACAATGTTATTCAACGAAAAAATTAATTCTTCAGGGTGAAAATCGAGGATATAAGTGTGAACTTATATCAGTTGATATCTCGGTGCATTTTTAAGCTAGCGCAAATCTGATAACACAGATCGACGCAGCTTAAAAATCCGCATCGAATGCACTATACTACATTGAAAAACGCTTAATACAAAAATTAGTTATGATCGTTCGAAAAATGATGCATTAGTGTATGTTGAGTTTCCATGTACACTCAACATTGCTTCCAAAAACATTTTGACAAAAATTTTTTCGAAAAATTTCAGAATAATTTAGCAAAAAGTAGATGTTTTTAGATTCCTTTTTTCAAGGCAAAGACGATGGTCAATGTTATTCAACGAAAAAATCAATTCTTCAGGGTGAAAATCGAGGATATAAGTGTGAACTTATATCAGTTGATATCTCGGTGCATTTTTAAGCTAGCGCAAATCTGATAACACAGATCGACGCAGCTTAAAAATCCGCATCGAATGCACTATACTACATTGAAAAACGCTTAATACAAAAATTAGTTATGATCGTTCGAAAAATGATGCATTAGTGTATGTTGAGTTTCCATGTACACTCAACATTGCTTCCAAAAACATTTTGACAAAAATTTTTTCGAAAAATTTCAGAATAATTTAGCAAAAAGTAGATGTTTTTAGATTCCTTTTTTCAAGGCAAAGACGATGGTCAATGTTATTCAACGAAAAAATTAATTCTTCAGGGTGAAAATCGAGGATATAAGTGTGAACTTATATCAGTTGATATCTCGGTGCATTTTTAAGCTAGCGCAAATCTGATAACACAGATCGACGCAGCTTAAAAATCCGCATCGAATGCACTATACTACATTGAGAAACGCTTAATACAAAAATTAGTTATGATCGTTCGAAAAATGATGCATTAGTGTATGTTGAGTTTCCATGTACACTCAACATTGCTTCCAAAAACATTTTGACAAAAATTTTTTCGAAAAATTTCAAAATAATTTAGCAAAAAGTAGATGTTTTTAGATTCCATTTTTTAAGGCAAAGACGATGGACAATGTTATTCAACGAAAAAATTAATTCTTCAGGGTGAAAATCGAGGATATAAGTGTGAACTTATATCAGTTGATATCTCGGTGCATTTTTAAGCTAGCGCAAATCTGATAACACAGATCGACGCAGCTTAAAAATCCGCATCGAATGCACTATACTACATTGAGAAACGCTTGATACAAAAATTAGTTATGATCGTTTGAAAAATGATGCATTAGTGTATGTTGAGTTTCCATGTACACTCAACATTGCTTCCAAAAACATTTTGACAAAAATTTTTTCGAAAAATTTCAGAATAATTTAGCAAAAAGTAGATGTTTTTAGATTCCATTTTTCAAGGCAAAGACGATGGACAATGTTATTCAACGAAAAAATTAATTCTTCAGGGTGAAAATCGAGGATATAAGTGTGAACTTATATCAGTTGATATCTCGGTGCATTTTTAAGCTAGCGCAAATCTGATAACACAGATCGACGCAGCTTAAAAATCCGCATCGAATGCACTATACTACATTGAGAAACGCTTAATACAAAAATTAGTTATGATCGTTTGAAAAATGATGCATTAGTGTATGTTGAGTTTCCATGTACACTCAACATTGCTTCCAAAAACATTTTGACAAAAATTTTTTCGAAAAATTTCAGAATAATTTAGCAAAAAGTAGATGTTTTTAGATTCCATTTTTCAAGGCAAAGACGATGGACAATGTTATTCAACGAAAAAATTAATTCTTCAGGGTGAAAATCGAGGATATAAGTGTGAACTTATATCAGTTGATATCTCGGTGCATTTTTAAGCTAGCGCAAATCTGATAACACAGATCGACGCAGCTTAAAAATCCGCATCGAATGCACTATACTACATTGAAAAACGCTTAATACAAAAATTAGTTATGATCGTTCGAAAAATGATGCATTAGTGTATGTTGAGTTTCCATGTACACTCAACATTGCTTCCAAAAACATTTTGACAAAAATTTTTTCGAAAAATTTCAGAATAATTTAGCAAAAAGTAGATGTTTTTAGATTCCTTTTTTCAAGGCAAAGACGATGGTCAATGTTATTCAACGAAAAAATCAATTCTTCAGGGTGAAAATCGAGGATATAAGTGTGAACTTATATCAGTTGATATCTCGGTGCATTTTTAAGCTAGCGCAAATCTGATAACACAGATCGACGCAGCTTAAAAATCCGCATCGAATGCACTATACTACATTGAAAAACGCTTAATACAAAAATTAGTTATGATCGTTCGAAAAATGATGCATTAGTGTATGTTGAGTTTCCATGTACACTCAACATTGCTTCCAAAAACATTTTGACAAAAATTTTTTCGAAAAATTTCAGAATAATTTAGCAAAAAGTAGATGTTTTTAGATTCCTTTTTTCAAGGCAAAGACGATGGTCAATGTTATTCAACGAAAAAATTAATTCTTCAGGGTGAAAATCGAGGATATAAGTGTGAACTTATATCAGTTGATATCTCGGTGCATTTTTAAGCTAGCGCAAATCTGATAACACAGATCGACGCAGCTTAAAAATCCGCATCGAATGCACTATACTACATTGAAAAACGCTTAATACAAAAATTAGTTATGATCGTTCGAAAAATGATGCATTAGTGTATGTTGAGTTTCCATGTACACTCAACATTGCTTCCAAAAACATTTTGACAAAAATTTTTTCGAAAAATTTCAGAATAATTTAGCAAAAAGTAGATGTTTTTAGATTCCTTTTTTCAAGGCAAAGACGATGGTCAATGTTATTCAACGAAAAAATCAATTCTTCAGGGTGAAAATCGAGGATATAAGTGTGAACTTATATCAGTTGATATCTCGGTGCATTTTTAAGCTAGCGCAAATCTGATAACACAGATCGACGCAGCTTAAAAATCCGCATCGAATGCACTATACTACATTGAAAAACGCTTAATACAAAAATTAGTTATGATCGTTCGAAAAATGATGCATTAGTGTATGTTGAGTTTCCATGTACACTCAACATTGCTTCCAAAAACATTTTGACAAAAATTTTTTCGAAAAATTTCAGAATAATTTAGCAAAAAGTAGATGTTTTTAGATTCCTTTTTTCAAGGCAAAGACGATGGTCAATGTTATTCAACGAAAAAATTAATTCTTCAGGGTGAAAATCGAGGATATAAGTGTGAACTTATATCAGTTGATATCTCGGTGCATTTTTAAGCTAGCGCAAATCTGATAACACAGATCGACGCAGCTTAAAAATCCGCATCGAATGCACTATACTACATTGAGAAACGCTTAATACAAAAATTAGTTATGATCGTTCGAAAAATGATGCATTAGTGTATGTTGAGTTTCCATGTACACTCAACATTGCTTCCAAAAACATTTTGACAAAAATTTTTTCGAAAAATTTCAAAATAATTTAGCAAAAAGTAGATGTTTTTAGATTCCATTTTTTAAGGCAAAGACGATGGACAATGTTATTCAACGAAAAAATTAATTCTTCAGGGTGAAAATCGAGGATATAAGTGTGAACTTATATCAGTTGATATCTCGGTGCATTTTTAAGCTAGCGCAAATCTGATAACACAGATCGACGCAGCTTAAAAATCCGCATCGAATGCACTATACTACATTGAGAAACGCTTAATACAAAAATTAGTTATGATCGTTTGAAAAATGATGCATTAGTGTATGTTGAGTTTCCATGTACACTCAACATTGCTTCCAAAAACATTTTGACAAAAATTTTTTCGAAAAATTTCAGAATAATTTAGCAAAAAGTAGATGTTTTTAGATTCCATTTTTCAAGGCAAAGACGATGGACAATGTTATTCAACGAAAAAATTAATTCTTCAGGGTGAAAATCGAGGATATAAGTGTGAACTTATATCAGTTGATATCTCGGTGCATTTTTAAGCTAGCGCAAATCTGATAACACAGATCGACGCAGCTTAAAAATCCGCATCGAATGCACTATACTACATTGAGAAACGCTTAATACAAAAATTAGTTATGATCGTTTGAAAAATGATGCATTAGTGTATGTTGAGTTTCCATGTACACTCAACATTGCTTCCAAAAACATTTTGACAAAAATTTTTTCGAAAAATTTCAGAATAATTTAGCAAAAAGTAGATGTTTTTAGATTCCATTTTTCAAGGCAAAGACGATGGACAATGTTATTCAACGAAAAAATTAATTCTTCAGGGTGAAAATCGAGGATATAAGTGTGAACTTATATCAGTTGATATCTCGGTGCATTTTTAAGCTAGCGCAAATCTGATAACACAGATCGACGCAGCTTAAAAATCCGCATCGAATGCACTATACTACATTGAAAAACGCTTAATACAAAAATTAGTTATGATCGTTCGAAAAATGATGCATTAGTGTATGTTGAGTTTCCATGTACACTCAACATTGCTTCCAAAAACATTTTGACAAAAATTTTTTCGAAAAATTTCAGAATAATTTAGCAAAAAGTAGATGTTTTTAGATTCCTTTTTTCAAGGCAAAGACGATGGTCAATGTTATTCAACGAAAAAATCAATTCTTCAGGGTGAAAATCGAGGATATAAGTGTGAACTTATATCAGTTGATATCTCGGTGCATTTTTAAGCTAGCGCAAATCTGATAACACAGATCGACGCAGCTTAAAAATCCGCATCGAATGCACTATACTACATTGAAAAACGCTTAATACAAAAATTAGTTATGATCGTTCGAAAAATGATGCATTAGTGTATGTTGAGTTTCCATGTACACTCAACATTGCTTCCAAAAACATTTTGACAAAAATTTTTTCGAAAAATTTCAGAATAATTTAGCAAAAAGTAGATGTTTTTAGATTCCTTTTTTCAAGGCAAAGACGATGGTCAATGTTATTCAACGAAAAAATTAATTCTTCAGGGTGAAAATCGAGGATATAAGTGTGAACTTATATCAGTTGATATCTCGGTGCATTTTTAAGCTAGCGCAAATCTGATAACACAGATCGACGCAGCTTAAAAATCCGCATCGAATGCACTATACTACATTGAAAAACGCTTAATACAAAAATTAGTTATGATCGTTCGAAAAATGATGCATTAGTGTATGTTGAGTTTCCATGTACACTCAACATTGCTTCCAAAAACATTTTGACAAAAATTTTTTCGAAAAATTTCAGAATAATTTAGCAAAAAGTAGATGTTTTTAGATTCCTTTTTTCAAGGCAAAGACGATGGTCAATGTTATTCAACGAAAAAATCAATTCTTCAGGGTGAAAATCGAGGATATAAGTGTGAACTTATATCAGTTGATATCTCGGTGCATTTTTAAGCTAGCGCAAATCTGATAACACAGATCGACGCAGCTTAAAAATCCGCATCGAATGCACTATACTACATTGAGAAACGCTTAATACAAAAATTAGTTATGATCGTTTGAAAAATGATGCATTAGTGTATGTTGAGTTTCCATGTACACTCAACATTGCTTCCAAAAACATTTTGACAAAAATTTTTTCGAAAAATTTCAGAATAATTTAGCAAAAAGTAGATGTTTTTAGATTCCATTTTTCAAGGCAAAGACGATGGACAATGTTATTCAACGAAAAAATTAATTCTTCAGGGGGAAATCGAGGATATAAGTGTGAACTTATATCAGTTGATATCTCGGTGCATTTTTAAGCTAGCGCAAATCTGATAACACAGATCGACGCAGCTTAAAAATCCGCATCGAATGCACTATACTCATTGAAAAACGCTTAATACAAAAATTAGTTATGATCGTTCGAAAAATGATGCATTAGTGTATGTTGAGTTTCCATGTACACTCAACATTGCTTCCAAAAACATTTTGACAAAAATTTTTTCGAAAAATTTCAAAATAATTTAGCAAAAAGTAGATGTTTTTAGATTCCATTTTTTAAGGCAAAGACGATGGACAATGTTATTCAACGAAAAAATTAATTCTTCAGGGTGAAAATCGAGGATATAAGTGTGAACTTATATCAGTTGATATCTCGGTGCATTTTTAAGCTAGCGCAAATCTGATAACACAGATCGACGCAGCTTAAAAATCCGCATCGAATGCACTATACTACATTGAAAAACGCTTAATACAAAAATTAGTTATGATCGTTCGAAAAATGATGCATTAGTGTATGTTGAGTTTCCATGTACACTCAACATTGCTTCCAAAAACATTTTGACAAAAATTTTTTCGAAAAATTTCAGAATAATTTAGCAAAAAGTAGATGTTTTTAGATTCCTTTTTTCAAGGCAAAGACGATGGTCAATGTTATTCAACGAAAAAATCAATTCTTCAGGGTGAAAATCGAGGATATAAGTGTGAACTTATATCAGTTGATATCTCGGTGCATTTTTAAGCTAGCGCAAATCTGATAACACAGATCGACGCAGCTTAAAAATCCGCATCGAATGCACTATACTATATTGAGAAACGCTTAATACAAAAATTAGTTATGATCGTTTGAAAAATGATGCATTAGTGTATGTTGAGTTTCCATGTACACTCAACATTGCTTCCAAAAACATTTTGACAAAAATTTTTTCGAAAAATTTCAGAATAATTTAGCAAAAAGTAGATGTTTTTAGATTCCATTTTTCAAGGCAAAGACGATGGACAATGATATTCAACGAAAAAATTAATTCTTCAGGGGGAAAATCGAGGATATAAGTGTGAACTTATATCAGTTGATATCTCGGTGCATTTTTAAGCTAGCGCAAATCTGATAACACAGATCGACGCAGCTTAAAAATCCGCATCGAATGCACTATACTCATTGAAAAACGCTTAATACAAAAATTAGTTATGATCGTTCGAAAAATGATGCATTAGTGTATGTTGAGTTTCCATGTACACTCAACATTGCTTCCAAAAACATTTTGACAAAAATTTTTTCGAAAAATTTCAAAATAATTTAGCAAAAAGTAGATGTTTTTAGATTCCATTTTTTAAGGCAAAGACGATGGACAATGTTATTCAACGAAAAAATTAATTCTTCAGGGTGAAAATCGAGGATATAAGTGTGAACTTATATCAGTTGATATCTCGGTGCATTTTTAAGCTAGCGCAAATCTGATAACACAGATCGACGCAGCTTAAAAATCCGCATCGAATGCACTATACTACATTGAGAAACGCTTAATACAAAAATTAGTTATGATCGTTTGAAAAATGATGCATTAGTGTATGTTGAGTTTACATGTACACTCAACATTGCTTCCAAAAACATTTTGACAAAAATTTTTTCGAAAAATTTCAGAATAATTTAGCAAAAAGTAGACGTTTTTAGATTCCATTTTTCAAGGCAAAGACGATGGACAATGTTATTCAACGAAAAAATTAATTCTTCAGGGTGAAAATCGAGGATATAAGTGTGAACTTATATCAGTTGATATCTCGGTGCATTTTTAAGCTAGCGCAAATCTGATAACACAGATCGACGCAGCTTAAAAATCCGCATCGAATGCACTATACTACATTGAAAAACGCTTAATACAAAAATTAGTTATGATCGTTCGAAAAATGATGCATTAGTGTATGTTGAGTTTCCATGTACACTCAACATTGCTTCCAAAAACATTTTGACAAAAATTTTTTCGAAAAATTTCAAAATAATTTAGCAAAAAGTAGATGTTTTTAGATTCCATTTTTCAAGGCAAAGACGATGGACAATGTTATTCAACGAAAAAATTAATTCTTCAGGGTGAAAATCGAGGATATAAGTGTGAACTTATATCAGTTGATATCTCGGTGCATTTTTAAGCTAGCGCAAATCTGATAACACAGATCGACGCAGCTTAAAAATCCGCATCGAATGCACTATACTACATTGAAAAACGCTTAATACAAAAATTAGTTATGATCGTTCGAAAAATGATGCATTAGTGTATGTTGAGTTTCCATGTACACTCAACATTGCTTCCAAAAACATTTTGACAAAAATTTTTTCGAAAAATTTCAGAATAATTTAGCAAAAAGTAGATGTTTTTAGATTCCTTCTTTCAAGGCAAAGACGATGGTCAATGTTATTCAACGAAAAAATCAATTCTTCAGGGTGAAAATCGAGGATATAAGTGTGAACTTATATCAGTTGATATCTCGGTGCATTTTTAAGCTAGCGCAAATCTGATAACACAGATCGACGCAGCTTAAAAATCCGCATCGAATGCACTATACTACATTGAGAAACGCTTAATACAAAAAATAGTTATGATCGTTTGAAAAATGATGCATTAGTGTATGTTGAGTTTCCATGTACACTCAACATTGCTTCCAAAAACATTTTGACAAAAATTTTTTCGAAAAATTTCAGAATAATTTAGCAAAAAGTAGATGTTTTTAGATTCCATTTTTCAAGGCAAAGACGATGGACAATGTTATTCAACGAAAAAATTAATTCTTCAGGGTGAAAATCGAGGATATAAGTGTGAACTTATATCAGTTGATATCTCGGTGCATTTTTAAGCTAGCGCAAATCTGATAACACAGATCGACGCAGCTTAAAAAACCGCATCGAATGCACTATACTACATTGAGAAACGCTTAATACAAAAATTAGTTATGATCGTTTGAAAAATGATGCATTAGTGTATGTTGAGTTTCCATGTACACTCAACATTGCTTCCAAAAACATTTTGACAAAAATTTTTTCGAAAAATTTCAGAATAATTTAGCAAAAAGTAGATGTTTTTAGATTCCATTTTTCAAGGCAAAGACGATGGACAATGTTATTCAACGAAAAAATTAATTCTTCAGGGTGAAAATCGAGGATATAAGTGTGAACTTATATCAGTTGATATCTCGGTGCATTTTTAAGCTAGCGCAAATCTGATAACACAGATCGACGCAGCTTAAAAATCCGCATCGAATGCACTATACTCATTGAAAAACGCTTAATACAAAAATTAGTTATGATCGTTCGAAAAATGATGCATTAGTGTATGTTGAGTTTCCATGTACACTCAACATTACTTCCAAAAACATTTTGACAAAAATTTTTTCGAAAAATTTCAAAATAATTTAGCAAAAAGTAGATGTTTTTAGATTCCATTTTTTAAGGCAAAGACGATGGACAATGTTATTCAACGAAAAAATTAATTCTTCAGGGTGAAAATCGAGGATATAAGTGTGAACTTATATCAGTTGATATCTCGGTGCATTTTTAAGCTAGCGCAAATCTGATAACACAGATCGACGCAGTTTAAAAATCCGCATCGAATGCACTATACTACATTGAGAAACGCTTAATACAAAAATTAGTTATGATCGTTTGAAAAATGATGCATTAGTGTATGTTGAGTTTCCATGTACACTCAACATTGCTTCCAAAAACATTTTGACAAAAATTTTTTCGAAAAATTTCAGAATAATTTAGCAAAAAGTAGATGTTTTTAGATTCCATTTTTCAAGGCAAAGACGATGGACAATGTTATTCAACGAAAAAATTAATTCTTCAGGGTGAAAATCGAGGATATAAGTGTGAACTTATATCAGTTGATATCTCGGTGCATTTTTAAGCTAGCGCAAATCTGATAACACAGATCGACGCAGCTTAAAAATCCGCATCGAATGCACTATACTACATTGAAAAACGCTTAATACAAAAATTAGTTATGATCGTTCGAAAAATGATGCATTAGTGTATGTTGAGTTTCCATGTACACTCAACATTGCTTCCAAAAACATTTTGACAAAAATTTTTTCGAGAAATTTCAAAATAATTTAGCAAAAAGTAGATGTTTTTAGATTCCTTTTTTCAAGGCAAAGACGATGGACAATGTTATTCAACGAAAAAATTAATTCTTCAGGGTGAAAATCGAGGATATAAGTGTGAACTTATATCAGTTGATATCTCGGTGCATTTTTAAGCTAGCGCAAATCTGATAACACAGATCGACGCAGCTTAAAAATCCGCATCGAATGCACTATACTACATTGAGAAACGCTTAATACAAAAATTAGTTATGATCGTTTGAAAAATGATGCATTAGTGTATGTTGAGTTTCCATGTACACTCAACATTGCTTCCAAAAACATTTTGACAAAAATTTTTTCGAGAAATTTCAAAATAATTTAGCAAAAAGTAGATGTTTTTAGATTCCTTTTTTCAAGGCAAAGACGATGGACAATGTTATTCAACGAAAAAATTAATTCTTCAGGGTGAAAATCGAGGATATAAGTGTGAACTTATATCAGTTGATATCTCGGTGCATTTTTAAGCTAGCGCAAATCTGATAACACAGAACGACGCAGCTTAAAAATCCGCATCGAATGCACTATACTACATTGAGAAACGCTTAATATAAAAATTAGTTATGATCGTTTGAAAAATGATGCATTAGTGTATGTTGAGTTTCCATGTACACTCAACATTGCTTCCAAAAACATTTTGACAAAAATTTTTTCGAGAAATTTCAAAATAATTTAGCAAAAAGTAGATGTTTTTAGATTCCTTTTTTCAAGGCAAAGACGATGGACAATGTTATTCAACGAAAAAATTAATTCTTCAGGGTGAAAATCGAGGATATAAGTGTGAACTTATATCAGTTGATATCTCGGTGCATTTTTAAGCTAGCGCAAATCTGATAACACAGAACGACGCAGCTTAAAAATCCGCATCGAATGCACTATACTACATTGAGAAACGCTTAATATAAAAATTAGTTATGATCGTTTGAAAAATGATGCATTAGTGTATGTTGAGTTTCCATGTACACTCAACATTGCTTCCAAAAACATTTTGACAAAAATTTTTTCGAGAAATTTCAAAATAATTTAGCAAAAAGTAGATGTTTTTAGATTCCTTTTTTCAAGGCAAAGACGATGGACAATGTTATTCAACGAAAAAATTAATTCTTCAGGGTGAAAATCGAGGATATAAGTGTGAACTTATATCAGTTGATATCTCGGTGCATTTTTAAGCTAGCGCAAATCTGATAACACAGAACGACGCAGCTTAAAAATCCGCATCGAATGCACTATACTACATTGAGAAACGCTTAATACAAAAATTAGTTATGATCGTTTGAAAAATGATGCATTAGTGTATGTTGAGTTTCCATGTACACTCAACATTGCTTCCAAAAACATTTTGACAAAAATTTTTTCGAGAAATTTCAAAATAATTTAGCAAAAAGTAGATGTTTTTAGATTCCTTTTTTCAAGGCAAAGACGATGGACAATGTTATTCAACGAAAAAATTAATTCTTCAGGGTGAAAATCGAGGATATAAGTGTGAACTTATATCAGTTGATATCTCGGTGCATTTTTAAGCTAGCGCAAATCTGATAACACAGATCGACGCAGCTTAAAAATCCGCATCGAATGCACTATACTACATTGAGAAACGCTTAATACAAAAATTAGTTATGATCGTTTGAAAAATGATGCATTAGTGTATGTTGAGTTTCCATGTACACTCAACATTGCTTCCAAAAACATTTTGACAAAAATTTTTTCGAGAAATTTCAAAATAATTTAGCAAAAAGTAGATGTTTTTAGATTCCTTTTTTCAAGGCAAAGACGATGGACAATGTTATTCAACGAAAAAATTAATTCTTCAGGGTGAAAATCGAGGATATAAGTGTGAACTTATATCAGTTGATATCTCGGTGCATTTTTAAGCTAGCGCAAATCTGATAACACAGAACGACGCAGCTTAAAAATCCGCATCGAATGCACTATACTACATTGAGAAACGCTTAATACAAAAATTAGTTATGATCGTTTGAAAAATGATGCATTAGTGTATGTTGAGTTTCCATGTACACTCAACATTGCTTCCAAAAACATTTTGACAAAAATTTTTTCGAGAAATTTCAAAATAATTTAGCAAAAAGTAGATGTTTTTAGATTCCTTTTTTCAAGGCAAAGACGATGGACAATGTTATTCAACGAAAAAATTAATTCTTCAGGGTGAAAATCGAGGATATAAGTGTGAACTTATATCAGTTGATATCTCGGTGCATTTTTAAGCTAGCGCAAATCTGATAACACAGATCGACGCAGCTTAAAAATCCGCATCGAATGCACTATACTACATTGAGAAACGCTTAATACAAAAATTAGTTATGATCGTTTGAAAAATGATGCATTAGTGTATGTTGAGTTTCCATGTACACTCAACATTGCTTCCAAAAACATTTTGACAAAAATTTTTTCGAGAAATTTCAAAATAATTTAGCAAAAAGTAGATGTTTTTAGATTCCTTTTTTCAAGGCAAAGACGATGGACAATGTTATTCAACGAAAAAATTAATTCTTCAGGGTGAAAATCGAGGATATAAGTGTGAACTTATATCAGTTGATATCTCGGTGCATTTTTAAGCTAGCGCAAATCTGATAACATAGATCGACGCAGCTTAAAAATCCGCATCGAATGCACTATACTACATTGAGAAACGCTTAATACAAAAATTAGTTATGATCGTTTGAAAAATGATGCATTAGTGTATGTTGAGTTTCCATGTACACTCAACATTGCTTCCAAAAACATTTTGACAAAAATTTTTTCGAGAAATTTCAAAATAATTTAGCAAAAAGTAGATGTTTTTAGATTCCTTTTTTCAAGGCAAAGACGATGGACAATGTTATTCAACGAAAAAATTAATTCTTTAGGGTGAAAATCGAGGATATAAGTGTGAACTTATATCAGTTGATATCTCGGTGCATTTTTAAGCTAGCGCAAATCTGATAACACAGAACGACGCAGCTTAAAAATCCGCATCGAATGCACTATACTACATTGAGAAACGCTTAATACAAAAATTAGTTATGATCGTTTGAAAAATGATGCATTAGTGTATGTTGAGTTTCCATGTACACTCAACATTGCTTCCAAAAACATTTTGACAAAATTTTTTTCGAGAAATTTCAAAATAATTTAGCAAAAAGTAGATGTTTTTAGATTCCTTTTTTCAAGGCAAAGACGATGGACAATGTTATTCAACGAAAAAATTAATTCTTCAGGGTGAAAATCGAGGATATAAGTGTGAACTTATATCAGTTGATATCTCGGTGCATTTTTAAGCTAGCGCAAATCTGATAACACAGAACGACGCAGCTTAAAAATCCGCATCGAATGCACTATACTACATTGAGAAACGCTTAATACAAAAATTAGTTATGATCGTTTGAAAAATGATGCATTAGTGTATGTTGAGTTTCCATGTACACTCAACATTGCTTCCAAAAACATTTTGACAAAAATTTTTTCGAGAAATTTCAAAATAATTTAGCAAAAAGTAGATGTTTTTAGATTCCTTTTTTCAAGGCAAAGACGATGGACAATGTTATTCAACGAAAAAATTAATTCTTCAGGGTGAAAATCGAGGATATAAGTGTGAACTTATATCAGTTGATATCTCGGTGCATTTTTAAGCTAGCGCAAATCTGATAACACAGATCGACGCAGCTTAAAAATCCGCATCGAATGCACTATACTACATTGAAAAACGCTTAATACAAAAATTAGTTATGATCGTTCGAAAAATGATGCATTAGTGTATGTTGAGTTTCCATGTACACTCAACATTGCTTCCAAAAACATTTTGACAAAAATTTTTTCGAAAAATTTCAAAATAATTTAGCAAAAAGTAGATGTTTTTAGATCCCATTTTTCAAGGCAAAGACGATGGACAATGTTATTCAACGAAAAAATTAATTCTTCAGGGTGAAAATCGAGGATATAAGTGTGAACTTATATCAGTTGATATCTCAGTGCATTTTTAAGCTAGCGCAAATCTGATAACACAGATCGACGCAGCTTAAAAATCCGCATCGAATGCACTATACTACATTGAGAAACGCTCAATACAAAAATTAGTTATGATCGTTTGAAAAATGATGCATTAGTGTATGTTGAGTTTCCATGTACACTCAACATTGCTTCCAAAAACATTTTGACAAAAATTTTTTCGAGAAATTTCAAAATAATTTAGCAAAAAGTAGATGTTTTTAGATTCCTTTTTTCAAGGCAAAGACGATGGACAATGTTATTCAACGAAAAAATTAATTCTTCAGGGTGAAAATCGAGGATATAAGTGTGAACTTATATCAGTTGATATCTCGGTGCATTTTTAAGCTAGCGCAAATCTGATAACACAGATCGACGCAGCTTAAAAATCCGCATCGAATGCACTATACTACATTGAGAAACGCTTAATACAAAAATTAGTTATGATCGTTTGAAAAATGATGCATTAGTGTATGTTGAGTTTCCATGTACACTCAACATTGCTTCCAAAAACATTTTGACAAAAATTTTTTCGAGAAATTTCAAAATAATTTAGCAAAAAGTAGATGTTTTTAGATTCTTTTTTTCAAGGCAAAGACGATGGACAATGTTATTCAACGAAAAAATTAATTCTTCAGGGTGAAAATCGAGGATATAAGTGTGAACTTATATCAGTTGATATCTCGGTGCATTTTTAAGCTAGCGCAAATCTGATAACACAGATCGACGCAGCTTAAAAATCCGCATCGAATGCACTATACTACATTGAGAAACGCTTAATACAAAAATTAGTTATGATCGTTTGAAAAATGATGCATTAGTGTATGTTGAGTTTCCATGTACACTCAACATTGCTTCCAAAAACATTTTGACAAAAATTTTTTCGAGAAATTTCAAAATAATTTAGCAAAAAGTAGATGTTTTTAGATTCCTTTTTTCAAGGCAAAGACGATGGACAATGTTATTCAACGAAAAAATTAATTCTTTAGGGTGAAAATCGAGGATATAAGTGTGAACTTATATCAGTTGATATCTCGGTGCATTTTTAAGCTAGCGCAAATCTGATAACACAGAACGACGCAGCTTAAAAATCCGCATCGAATGCACTATACTACATTGAGAAACGCTTAATACAAAAATTAGTTATGATCGTTTGAAAAATGATGCATTAGTGTATGTTGAGTTTCCATGTACACTCAACATTGCTTCCAAAAACATTTTGACAAAAATTTTTTCGAGAAATTTCAAAATAATTTAGCAAAAAGTAGATGTTTTTAGATTCCTTTTTTCAAGGCAAAGACGATGGACAATGTTATTCAACGAAAAAATTAATTCTTCAGGGTGAAAATCGAGGATATAAGTGTGAACTTATATCAGTTGATATCTCGGTGCATTTTTAAGCTAGCGCAAATCTGATAACACAGAACGACGCAGCTTAAAAATCCGCATCGAATGCACTATACTACATTGAGAAACGCTTAATACAAAAATTAGTTATGATCGTTTGAAAAATGATGCATTAGTGTATGTTGAGTTTCCATGTACACTCAACATTGCTTCCAAAAACATTTTGACAAAAATTTTTTCGAGAAATTTCAAAATAATTTAGCAAAAAGTAGATGTTTTTAGATTCCTTTTTTCAAGGCAAAGACGATGGACAATGTTATTCAACGAAAAAATTAATTCTTCAGGGTGAAAATCGAGGATATAAGTGTGAACTTATATCAGTTGATATCTCGGTGCATTTTTAAGCTAGCGCAAATCTGATAACACAGAACGACGCAGCTTAAAAATCCGCATCGAATGCACTATACTACATTGAGAAACGCTTAATACAAAAATTAGTTATGATCGTTTGAAAAATGATGCATTAGTGTATGTTGAGTTTCCATGTACACTCAACATTGCTTCCAAAAACATTTTGACAAAAATTTTTTCGAGAAATTTCAAAATAATTTAGCAAAAAGTAGATGTTTTTAGATTCCTTTTTTCAAGGCAAAGACGATGGACAATGTTATTCAACGAAAAAATTAATTCTTCAGGGTGAAAATCGAGGATATAAGTGTGAACTTATATCAGTTGATATCTCGGTGCATTTTTAAGCTAGCGCAAATCTGATAACACAGAACGACGCAGCTTAAAAATCCGCATCGAATGCACTATACTACATTGAGAAACGCTTAATACAAAAATTAGTTATGATCGTTTGAAAAATGATGCATTAGTGTATGTTGAGTTTCCATGTACACTCAACATTGCTTCCAAAAACATTTTGACAAAAATTTTTTCGAGAAATTTCAAAATAATTTAGCAAAAAGTAGATGTTTTTAGATTCCTTTTTTCAAGGCAAAGACGATGGACAATGTTATTCAACGAAAAAATTAATTCTTCAGGGTGAAAATCGAGGATATAAGTGTGAACTTATATCAGTTGATATCTCGGTGCATTTTTAAGCTAGCGCAAATCTGATAACACAGAACGACGCAGCTTAAAAATCCGCATCGAATGCACTATACTACATTGAGAAACGCTTAATACAAAAATTAGTTATGATCGTTTGAAAAATGATGCATTAGTGTATGTTGAGTTTCCATGTACACTCAACATTGCTTCCAAAAACATTTTGACAAAAATTTTTTCGAGAAATTTCAAAATAATTTAGCAAAAAGTAGATGTTTTTAGATTCCTTTTTTCAAGGCAAAGACGATGGACAATGTTATTCAACGAAAAAATTAATTCTTCAGGGTGAAAATCGAGGATATAAGTGTGAACTTATATCAGTTGATATCTCGGTGCATTTTTAAGCTAGCGCAAATCTGATAACACAGAACGACGCAGCTTAAAAATCCGCATCGAATGCACTATACTACATTGAGAAACGCTTAATACAAAAATTAGTTATGATCGTTTGAAAAATGATGCATTAGTGTATGTTGAGTTTCCATGTACACTCAACATTGCTTCCAAAAACATTTTGACAAAAATTTTTTCGAGAACAAAATAATTTAGCAAAAAGTAGATGTTTTTAGATTCCTTTTTTCAAGGCAAAGACGATGGACAATGTTATTCAACGAAAAAATTAATTCTTCAGGGTGAAAATCGAGGATATAAGTGTGAACTTATATCAGTTGATATCTCGGTGCATTTTTAAGCTAGCGCAAATCTGATAACACAGATCGACGCAGCTTAAAAATCCGCATCGAATGCACTATACTACATTGAGAAACGCTTAATACAAAAATTAGTTATGATCGTTTGAAAAATGATGCATTAGTGTATGTTGAGTTTCCATGTACACTCAACATTGCTTCCAAAAACATTTTGACAAAAATTTTTTCGAGAAATTTCAAAATAATTTAGCAAAAAGTAGATGTTTTTAGATTCCTTTTTTCAAAGCAAAGACGATGGACAATGTTATTCAACGAAAAAATTAATTCTTCAGGGTGAAAATCGAGGATATAAGTGTGAACTTATATCAGTTGATATCTCGGTGCATTTTTAAGCTAGCGCAAATCTGATAACACAGATCGACGCAGCTTAAAAATCCGCATCGAATGCACTATACTACATTGAGAAACGCTTAATACAAAAATTAGTTATGATCGTTTGAAAAATGATGCATTAGTGTATGTTGAGTTTCCATGTACACTCAACATTGCTTCCAAAAACATTTTGACAAAAATTTTTTCGAGAAATTTCAAAATAATTTAGCAAAAAGTAGATGTTTTTAGATTCCATTTTTCAAGGCAAAGACGATGGACAATGTTATTCAACGAAAAAATTAATTCTTCAGGGTGAAAATCGAGGATATAAGTGTGAACTTATATCAGTTGATATCTCGGTGCATTTTTAAGCTAGCGCAAATCTGATAACACAGATCGACGCAGCTTAAAAATCCGCATCGAATGCACTATACTCATTGAAAAACGCTTAATACAAAAATTAGTTATGATCGTTCGAAAAATGATGCATTAGTGTATGTTGAGTTTCCATGTACACTCAACATTGCTTCCAAAAACATTTTGACAAAAATTTTTTCGAAAAATTTCAAAATAATTTAGCAAAAAGTAGATGTTTTTAGATTCCATTTTTCAAGGCAAAGACGATGGACAATGTTATTCAACGAAAAAATTAATTCTTCAGGGTGAAAATCGAGGATATAAGTGTGAACTTATATCAGTTGATATCTCGGTGCATTTTTAAGCTAGCGCAAATCTGATAACACAGATCGACGCAGCTTAAAAATCCGCATCGAATGCACTATACTACATTGAGAAACGCTTAATACAAAAATTAGTTATGATCGTTTGAAAAATGATGCATTAGTGTATGTTGAGTTTCCATGTACACTCAACATTGCTTCCAAAAACATTTTGACAAAAATTTTTTCGAGAACAAAATAATTTAGCAAAAAGTAGATGTTTTTAGATTCCTTTTTTCAAGGCAAAGACGATGGACAATGTTATTCAACGAAAAAATTAATTCTTCAGGGTGAAAATCGAGGATATAAGTGTGAACTTATATCAGTTGATATCTCGGTGCATTTTTAAGCTAGCGCAAATCTGATAACACAGATCGACGCAGCTTAAAAATCCGCATCGAATGCACTATACTACATTGAGAAACGCTTAATACAAAAATTAGTTATGATCGTTTGAAAAATGATGCATTAGTGTATGTTGAGTTTCCATGTACACTCAACATTGCTTCCAAAAACATTTTGACAAAAATTTTTTCGAGAAATTTCAAAATAATTTAGCAAAAAGTAGATGTTTTTAGATTCCTTTTTTCAAGGCAAAGACGATGGACAATGTTATTCAACGAAAAAATTAATTCTTCAGGGTGAAAATCGAGGATATAAGTGTGAACTTATATCAGTTGATATCTCGGTGCATTTTTAAGCTAGCGCAAATCTGATAACACAGATCGACGCAGCTTAAAAATCCGCATCGAATGCACTATACTACATTGAGAAACGCTTAATACAAAAATTAGTTATGATCGTTTGAAAAATGATGCATTAGTGTATGTTGAGTTTCCATGTACACTCAACATTGCTTCCAAAAACATTTTGACAAAAATTTTTTCGAGAAATTTCAAAATAATTTAGCAAAAAGTAGATGTTTTTAGATTCCATTTTTCAAGGCAAAGACGATGGACAATGTTATTCAACGAAAAAATTAATTCTTCAGGGTGAAAATCGAGGATATAAGTGTGAACTTATATCAGTTGATATCTCGGTGCATTTTTAAGCTAGCGCAAATCTGATAACACAGATCGACGCAGCTTAAAAATCCGCATCGAATGCACTATACTCATTGAAAAACGCTTAATACAAAAATTAGTTATGATCGTTCGAAAAATGATGCATTAGTGTATGTTGAGTTTCCATGTACACTCAACATTGCTTCCAAAAACATTTTGACAAAAATTTTTTCGAAAAATTTCAAAATAATTTAGCAAAAAGTAGATGTTTTTAGATTCCATTTTTCAAGGCAAAGACGATGGACAATGTTATTCAACGAAAAAATTAATTCTTCAGGGTGAAAATCGAGGATATAAGTGTGAACTTATATCAGTTGATATCTCGGTGCATTTTTAAGCTAGCGCAAATCTGATAACACAGATCGACGCAGCTTAAAAATCCGCATCGAATGCACTATACTACATTGAGAAACGCTTAATACAAAAATTAGTTATGATCGTTTGAAAAATGATGCATTAGTGTATGTTGAGTTTCCATGTACACTCAACATTGCTTCCAAAAACATTTTGACAAAAATTTTTTCGAGAACAAAATAATTTAGCAAAAAGTAGATGTTTTTAGATTCCTTTTTTCAAGGCAAAGACGATGGACAATGTTATTCAACGAAAAAATTAATTCTTCAGGGTGAAAATCGAGGATATAAGTGTGAACTTATATCAGTTGATATCTCGGTGCATTTTTAAGCTAGCGCAAATCTGATAACACAGATCGACGCAGCTTAAAAATCCGCATCGAATGCACTATACTACATTGAGAAACGCTTAATACAAAAATTAGTTATGATCGTTTGAAAAATGATGCATTAGTGTATGTTGAGTTTCCATGTACACTCAACATTGCTTCCAAAAACATTTTGACAAAAATTTTTTCGAGAAATTTCAAAATAATTTAGCAAAAAGTAGATGTTTTTAGATTCCTTTTTTCAAGGCAAAGACGATGGACAATGTTATTCAACGAAAAAATTAATTCTTCAGGGTGAAAATCGAGGATATAAGTGTGAACTTATATCAGTTGATATCTCGGTGCATTTTTAAGCTAGCGCAAATCTGATAACACAGATCGACGCAGCTTAAAAATCCGCATCGAATGCACTATACTACATTGAGAAACGCTTAATACAAAAATTAGTTATGATCGTTTGAAAAATGATGCATTAGTGTATGTTGAGTTTCCATGTACACTCAACATTGCTTCCAAAAACATTTTGACAAAAATTTTTTCGAGAAATTTCAAAATAATTTAGCAAAAAGTAGATGTTTTTAGATTCCATTTTTCAAGGCAAAGACGATGGACAATGTTATTCAACGAAAAAATTAATTCTTCAGGGTGAAAATCGAGGATATAAGTGTGAACTTATATCAGTTGATATCTCGGTGCATTTTTAAGCTAGCGCAAATCTGATAACACAGATCGACGCAGCTTAAAAATCCGCATCGAATGCACTATACTCATTGAAAAACGCTTAATACAAAAATTAGTTATGATCGTTCGAAAAATGATGCATTAGTGTATGTTGAGTTTCCATGTACACTCAACATTGCTTCCAAAAACATTTTGACAAAAATTTTTTCGAAAAATTTCAAAATAATTTAGCAAAAAGTAGATGTTTTTAGATTCCATTTTTCAAGGCAAAGACGATGGACAATGTTATTCAACGAAAAAATTAATTCTTCAGGGTGAAAATCGAGGATATAAGTGTGAACTTATATCAGTTGATATCTCGGTGCATTTTTAAGCTAGCGCAAATCTGATAACACAGATCGACGCAGCTTAAAAATCCGCATCGAATGCACTATACTACATTGAAAAACGCTTAATACAAAAATTAGTTATGATCGTTCGAAAAATGATGCATTAGTGTATGTTGAGTTTCCATGTACACTCAACATTGCTTCCAAAAACATTTTGACAAAAATTTTTTCGAAAAATTTCAAAATAATTTAGCAAAAAGTAGATGTTTTTAGATTCCATTTTTCAAGGCAAAGACGATGGACAATGTTATTCAACGAAAAAATTAATTCTTCAGGGTGAAAATCGAGGATATAAGTGTGAACTTATATCAGTTGATATCTCGGTGCATTTTTAAGCTAGCGCAAATCTGATAACACAGATCGACGCAGCTTAAAAATCCGCATCGAATGCACTATACTACATTGAGAAACGTTTAATACAAAAATTAGTTATGATCGTTTGAAAAATGATGCATTAGTGTATGTTGAGTTTCCATGTACACTCAACATTGCTTCCAAAAACATTTTGACAAAAATTTTTTCGAGAAATTTCAAAATAATTTAGCAAAAAGTAGATGTTTTTAGATTCCTTTTTTCAAGGCAAAGACGATGGACAATGTTATTCAACGAAAAAATTAATTCTTCAGGGTGAAAATCGAGGATATAAGTGTGAACTTATATCAGTTGATATCTCGGTGCATTTTTAAGCTAGCGCAAATCTGATAACACAGATCGACGCAGCTTAAAAATCCGCATCGAATGCACTATACTACATTGAAAAACGCTTAATACAAAAATTAGTTATGATCGTTCGAAAAATGATGCATTAGTGTATGTTGAGTTTCCATGTACACTCAACATTGCTTCCAAAAACATTTTGACAAAAATTTTTTCGAAAAATTTCAAAATAATTTAGCAAAAAGTAGATGTTTTTAGATTCCAATTTTCAAGGCAAAGACGATGGACAATGTTATTCAACGAAAAAATTAATTCTTCAGGGTGAAAATCGAGGATATAAGTGTGAACTTATATCAGTTGATATCTCGGTGCATTTTTAAGCTAGCGCAAATCTGATAACACAGATCGACGCAGCTTAAAAATCCGCATCGAATGCACTATACTACATTGAGAAACGCTTAATACAAAAATTAGTTATGATCGTTTGAAAAATGATGCATTAGTGTATGTTGAGTTTCCATGTACACTCAACATTGCTTCCAAAAACATTTTGACAAAAATTTTTTCGAGAAATTTCAAAATAATTTAGCAAAAAGTAGATGTTTTTAGATTCCTTTTTTCAAGGCAAAGACGATGGACAATGTTATTCAACGAAAAAATTAATTCTTCAGGGTGAAAATCGAGGATATAAGTGTGAACTTATATCAGTTGATATCTCGGTGCATTTTTAAGCTAGCGCAAATCTGATAACACAGATCGACGCAGCTTAAAAATCCGCATCGAATGCACTATACTACATTGAGAAACGCTTAATACAAAAATTAGTTATGATCGTTTGAAAAATGATGCATTAGTGTATGTTGAGTTTCCATGTACACTCAACATTGCTTCCAAAAACATTTTGACAAAAATTTTTTCGAAAAATTTCAGAATAATTTAGCAAAAAGTAGATGTTTTTAGATTCCATTTTTCAAGGCAAAGACGATGGACAATGTTATTCAACGAAAAAATTAATTCTTCAGGGTGAAAATCGAGGATATAAGTGTGAACTTATATCAGTTGATATCTCGGTGCATTTTTAAGCTAGCGCAAATCTGATAACACAGATCGACGCAGCTTAAAAATCCGCATCGAATGCACTATACTACATTGAGAAACGCTTAATACAAAAATTAGTTATGATCGTTTGAAAAATGATGCATTAGTGTATGTTGAGTTTCCATGTACACTCAACATTGCTTCCAAAAACATTTTGACAAAAATTTTTTCGAGAAATTTCAAAATAATTTAGCAAAAAGTAGATGTTTTTAGATTCCTTTTTTCAAGGCAAAGACGATGGACAATGTTATTCAACGAAAAAATTAATTCTTCAGGGTGAAAATCGAGGATATAAGTGTGAACTTATATCAGTTGATATCTCGGTGCATTTTTAAGCTAGCGCAAATCTGATAACACAGATCGACGCAGCTTAAAAATCCGCATCGAATGCACTATACTACATTGAGAAACGCTTAATACAAAAATTAGTTATGATCGTTTGAAAAATGATGCATTAGTGTATGTTGAGTTTCCATGTACACTCAACATTGCTTCCAAAAACATTTTGACAAAAATTTTTTCGAAAAATTTCAGAATAATTTAGCAAAAAGTAGATGTTTTTAGATTCCATTTTTCAAGGCAAAGACGATGGACAATGTTATTCAACGAAAAAATTAATTCTTCAGGGTGAAAATCGAGGATATAAGTGTGAACTTATATCAGTTGATATCTCGGTGCATTTTTAAGCTAGCGCAAATCTGATAACACAGATCGACGCAGTTTAAAATCCGCATCGAATGCACTATACTCATTGAAAAACGCTTAATAGAAAAATTAGTTATGATCGTTCGAAAAATGATGCATTAGTGTATGTTGAGTTTCCATGTACACTCAACATTGCTTCCAAAAACATTTTGACAAAAATTTTTTCGAAAAATTTCAAAATAATTTAGCAAAAAGTAGATGTTTTTAGATTCCATTTTTCAAGGCAAAGACGATGGACAATGTTATTCAACGAAAAAATTAATTCTTCAGGGTGAAAATCGAGGATATAAGTGTGAACTTATATCAGTTGATATCTCGGTGCATTTTTAAGCTAGCGCAAATCTGATAACACAGATCGACGCAGCTTAAAAATCCGCATCGAATGCACTATACTACATTGAGAAACGCTTAATACAAAAATTAGTTATGATCGTTTGAAAAATGATGCATTAGTGTATGTTGAGTTTCCATGTACACTCAACATTGCTTCCAAAAACATTTTGACAAAAATTTTTTCGAGAAATTTCAAAATAATTTAGCAAAAAGTAGATGTTTTTAGATTTCTTTTTTCAAGGCAAAGACGATGGACAATGTTATTCAACGAAAAAATTAATTCTTCAGGGTGAAAATCGAGGATATAAGTGTGAACTTATATCAGTTGATATCTCGGTGCATTTTTAAGCTAGCGCAAATCTGATAACACAGATCGACGCAGCTTAAAAATCCGCATCGAATGCAATATACTACATTGAGAAACGCTTAATACAAAAATTAGTTATGATCGTTTGAAAAATGATGCATTAGTGTATGTTGAGTTTCCATGTACACTCAACATTGCTTCCAAAAACATTTTGACAAAAATTTTTTCGAAAAATTTCAAAATAATTTAGCAAAAAGTAGATGTTTTTAGATTCCATTTTTCAAGGCAAAGACGATGGACAATGTTATTCAACGAAAAAATTAATTCTTCAGGGTGAAAATCGAGGATATAAGTGTGAACTTATATCAGTTGATATCTCGGTGCATTTTTAAACTAGCGCAAATCTGATAACACAGATCGACGCAGCTTAAAAATCCGCATCGAATGCACTATACTACATTGAGAAACGCTAAATACAAAAATTAGTTATGATCGTTTGAAAAATGATGCATTAGTGTATGTTGAGTTTCCATGTACACTCAACATTGCTTCCAAAAACATTTTGACAAAAATTTTTTCGAAAAATTTCAGAATAATTTAGCAAAAAGTAGATGTTTTTAGATTCCATTTTTCAAGGCAAAGACGATGGACAATGTTATTCAACGAAAAAATTAATTCTTCAGGGTGAAAATCGAGGATATAAGTGTGAACTTATATCAGTTGATATCTCGGTGCATTTTTAAGCTAGCGCAAATCTGATAACACAGATCGACGCAGCTTAAAAATCCGCATCGAATGCACTATACTACATTGAGAAACGCTTAATACAAAAATTAGTTATGATCGTTTGAAAAATGATGCATTAGTGTATGTTGAGTTTCCATGTACACTCAACATTGCTTCCAAAAACATTTTGACAAAAATTTTTTCGAAAAATTTCAAAATAATTTAGCAAAAAGTAGATGTTTTTAGATTCCTTTTTTCAAGGCAAAGACGATGGACAATGTTATTCAACGAAAAAATCAATTCTTCAGGGTGAAAATCGAGGATATAAGTGTGAACTTATATCAGTTGATATCTCGGTGCATTTTTAAACTAGCGCAAATCTGATAACACAGATCGACGCAGCTTAAAAATCCGCATCGAATGCACTATACTACATTGAGAAACGCTTAATACAAAAATTAGTTATGATCGTTTGAAAAATGATGCATTAGTGTATGTTGAGTTTCCATGTACACTCAACATTGCTTCCAAAAACATTTTGACAAAAATTTTTTCGAAAAATTTCAGAATAATTTAGCAAAAAGTAGATGTTTTTAGATTCCATTTTTCAAGGCAAAGACGATGGACAATGTTATTCAACGAAAAAATTAATTCTTCAGGGTGAAAATCGAGGATATAAGTGTGAACTTATATCAGTTGATATCTCGGTGCATTTTTAAGCTAGCGCAAATCTGATAACACAGATCGACGCAGCTTAAAAGTCCGCATCGAATGCACTTTACTACATTGAGAAACGCTTAATACAAAAATTAGTTATGATCGTTTGAAAAATGATGCATTAGTGTATGTTGAGTTTCCATGTACACTCAACATTGCTACCAAAAACATTTTGACAAAAATTTTTTCGAAAAATTTCAGAATAATTTAGCAAAAAGTAGATGTTTTTAGATTCCATTTTTCAAGGCAAAGACGATGGACAATGTTATTCAACGAAAAAATTAATTCTTCAGGGTGAAAATCGGGGATATAAGTGTGAACTTATATCAGTTGATATCTCGGTGCATTTTTAAGCTAGCGCAAATCTGATAACACAGATCGACGCAGTTTAAAATCCGCATCGAATGCACTATACTCATTGAAAAACGCTTAATACAAAAATTAGTTATGATCGTTCGAAAAATGATGCATTAGTGTATGTTGAGTTTCCATGTACACTCAACATTGCTTCCAAAAACATTTTGACAAAAATTTTTTCGAAAAATTTCAGAATAATTTAGCAAAAAGTAGATGTTTTTAGATTCCTTTTTTCAAGGCAAAAACGATGGTCAATGTTATTCAACGAAAAAATCAATTCTTCAGGGTGAAAATCGAGGATATAAGTGTGAACTTATATCAGTTGATATCTCGGTGCATTTTTAAACTAGCGCAAATCTGATAACACAGATCGACGCAGCTTACAAATCCGCATCGAATGCACTATACTACATTGAGAATCGCTTAATACAAAAATTAGTTATGATCGTTTGAAAAATGATGCATTAGTGCATGTTGAGTTTCCATGTACACTCAACATTGCTTCCAAAAACATTTTGACAAAAATTTTTTCGAAAAATTTCAGAATAATTTAGCAAAAAGTAGATGTTTTTAGATTCCATTTTTCAAGGCAAAGACGATGGACAATGTTATTCAACGAAAAAATTAATTCTTCAGGGTGAAAATCGAGGATATAAGTGTGAACTTATATCAGTTGATATCTCGGTGCATTTTTAAGCTAGCGCAAATCTGATAACACAGATCGACGCAGCTTAAAAATCCGCATCGAATGCACTATACTACATTGAGAAACGCTTAATACAAAAATTAGTTATGATCGTTTGAAAAATGATGCATTAGTGTATGTTGAGTTTCCATGTACACTCAACATTGCTTCCAAAAACATTTTGACAAAAATTTTTTCGAAAAATTTCAAAATAATTTAGCAAAAAGTAGATGTTTTTAGATTCCTTTTTCCAAGGCAAAGACGATGGACAATGTTATTCAACGAAAAAATTAATTCTTCAGGGTGAAAATCGAGGATATAAGTGTGAACTTATATCAGTTGATATCTCGGTGCATTTTTAAGCTAGCGCAAATCTGCTAACACAGATCGACGCAGCTTAAAAATCCGCATCGAATGCACTATACTACATTGAGAAACGCTTAATACAAAAATTAGTTATGATCGTTTGAAAAATGATGCATTAGTGTATGTTGAGTTTTCATGTACACTCAACATTGCTTCCAAAAACATTTTGACAAAAATTTTTTCGAAAAATTTCAGAATAATTTAGCAAAAAGTAGATGTTTTTAGATTCCTTTTTTCAAGGCAAAAACGATGGTCAATGTTATTCAACGAAAAAATCAATTCTTCAGGGTGAAAATCGAGGATATAAGTGTGAACTTATATCAGTTGATATCTCGGTGCATTTTTAAACTAGCGCAAATCTGATAACACAGATCGACGCAGCTTAAAAATCCGCATCGAATGCACTATACTACATTGAGAAACGCTTAATACAAAAATTAGTTATGATCGTTTGAAAAATGATGCATTAGTGCATGTTGAGTTTCCATGTACACTCAACATTGCTTCCAAAAACATTTTGACAAAAATTTTTTCGAAAAATTTCAGAATAATTTAGCAAAAAGTAGATGTTTTTAGATTCCATTTTTCAAGGCAAAGACGATGGACAATGTTATTCAACGAAAAAATTAATTCTTCAGGGTGAAAATCGAGGATATAAGTGTGAACTTATATCAGTTGATATCTCGGTGCATTTTTAAGCTAGCGCAAATCTGATAACACAGATCGACGCAGCTTAAAAATCCGCATCGAATGCACTATACTACATTGAGAAACGCTTAATACAAAAATTAGTTATGATCGTTTGAAAAATGATGCATTAGTGTATGTTGAGTTTCCATGTACACTCAACATTGCTTCCAAAAACATTTTGACAAAAATTTTTTCGAAAAATTTCAAAATAATTTAGCAAAAAGTAGATGTTTTTAGATTCCTTTTTCCAAGGCAAAGACGATGGACAATGTTATTCAACGAAAAAATTAATTCTTCAGGGTGAAAATCGAGGATATAAGTGTGAACTTATATCAGTTGATATCTCGGTGCATTTTTAAGCTAGCGCAAATCTGCTAACACAGATCGACGCAGCTTAAAAATCCGCATCGAATGCACTATACTACATTGAGAAACGCTTAATACAAAAATTAGTTATGATCGTTTGAAAAATGATGCATTAGTGTATGTTGAGTTTTCATGTACACTCAACATTGCTTCCAAAAACATTTTGACAAAAATTTTTTCGAAAAATTTCAGAATAATTTAGCAAAAAGTAGATGTTTTTAGATTCCTTTTTTCAAGGCAAAAACGATGGTCAATGTTATTCAACGAAAAAATCAATTCTTCAGGGTGAAAATCGAGGATATAAGTGTGAACTTATATCAGTTGATATCTCGGTGCATTTTTAAACTAGCGCAAATCTGATAACACAGATCGACGCAGCTTAAAAATCCGCATCGAATGCACTATACTACATTGAGAAACGCTTAATACAAAAATTAGTTATGATCGTTTGAAAAATGATGCATTAGTGCATGTTGAGTTTCCATGTACACTCAACATTGCTTCCAAAAACATTTTGACAAAAATTTTTTCGAAAAATTTCAGAATAATTTAGCAAAAAGTAGATGTTTTTAGATTCCATTTTTCAAGGCAAAGACGATGGACAATGTTATTCAACGAAAAAATTAATTCTTCAGGGTGAAAATCGAGGATATAAGTGTGAACTTATATCAGTTGATATCTCGGTGCATTTTTAAGCTAGCGCAAATCTGATAACACAGATCGACGCAGCTTAAAAATCCGCATCGAATGCACTATACTACATTGAGAAACGCTTAATACAAAAATTAGTTATGATCGTTTGAAAAATGATGCATTAGTGTATGTTGAGTTTCCATGTACACTCAACATTGCTTCCAAAAACATTTTGACAAAAATTTTTTCGAAAAATTTCAAAATAATTTAGCAAAAAGTAGATGTTTTTAGATTCCTTTTTTCAAGGCAAAGACGATGGACAATGTTATTCAACGAAAAAATTAATTCTTCAGGGTGAAAATCGAGGATATAAGTGTGAACTTATATCAGTTGATATCTCGGTGCATTTTTAAGCTAGCGCAAATCTGCTAACACAGATCGACGCAGCTTAAAAATCCGCATCGAATGCACTATACTACATTGAGAAACGCTTAATACAAAAATTAGTTATGATCGTTTGAAAAATGATGCATTAGTGTATGTTGAGTTTTCATGTACACTCAACATTGCTTCCAAAAACATTTTGACAAAAATTTTTTCGAAAAATTTCAGAATAATTTAGCAAAAAGTAGATGTTTTTAGATTCCTTTTTTCAAGGCAAAAACGATGGTCAATGTTATTCAACGAAAAAATCAATTCTTCAGGGTGAAAATCGAGGATATAAGTGTGAACTTATATCAGTTGATATCTCGGTGCATTTTTAAACTAGCGCAAATCTGATAACACAGATCGACGCAGCTTAAAAATCCGCATCGAATGCACTATACTACATTGAGAAACGCTTAATACAAAAATTAGTTATGATCGTTTGAAAAATGATGCATTAGTGCATGTTGAGTTTCCATGTACACTCAACATTGCTTCCAAAAACATTTTGACAAAAATTTTTTCGAAAAATTTCAGAATAATTTAGCAAAAAGTAGATGTTTTTAGATTCCATTTTTCAAGGCAAAGACGATGGACAATGTTATTCAACGAAAAAATTAATTCTTCAGGGTGAAAATCGAGGATATAAGTATGAACTTATATCAGTTGATATCTCGGTGCATTTTTAAGCTAGCGCAAATCTGATAACACAGATCGACGCAGCTTAAAAATCCGCATCGAATGCACTATACTACATTGAGAAACGCTTAATACAAAAATTAGTTATGATCGTTTGAAAAATGATGCATTAGTGTATGTTGAGTTTCCATGTACACTCAACATTGCTTCCAAAAACATTTTGACAAAAATTTTTTCGAAAAATTTCAGAATAATTTAGCAAAAAGTAGATGTTTTTAGATTCCTTTTTTCAAGGCAAAGACGATGGACAATGTTATTCAACGAAAAAATTAATTCTTCAGGGTGAAAATCGAGGATATAAGTGTGAACTTATATCAGTTGATATCTCGGTGCATTTTTAAGCTAGCGCAAATCTGATAACACAGATCGACGCAGCTTAAAAGTCCGCATCGAATGCACTTTACTACATTGAGAAACGCTTAATACAAAAATTAGTTATGATCGTTTGAAAAATGATGCATTAGTGTATGTTGAGTTTCCATGTACACTCAACATTGCTTCCAAAAACATTTTGACAAAAATTTTTTCGAAAAATTTCAGAATAATTTAGCAAAAAGTAGATGTTTTTAGATTCCATTTTTCAAGGCAAAGACGATGGACAATGTTATTCAACGAAAAAATTAATTCTTCAGGGTGAAAATCGAGGATATAAGTGTGAACTTATATCAGTTGATATCTCGGTGCATTTTTAAGCTAGCGCAAATCTGATAACACAGATCGACGCAGTTTAAAATCCGCATCGAATGCACTATACTCATTGAAAAACGCTTAATACAAAAATTAGTTATGATCGTTCGAAAAATGATGCATTAGTGTATGTTGAGTTTCCATGTACACTCAACATTGCTTCCAAAAACATTTTGACAAAAATTTTTTCGAAAAATTTCAGAATAATTTAGCAAAAAGTAGATGTTTTTAGATTCCTTTTTTCAAGGCAAAAACGATGGTCAATGTTATTCAACGAAAAAATCAATTCTTCAGGGTGAAAATCGAGGATATAAGTGTGAACTTATATCAGTTGATATCTCGGTGCATTTTTAAACTAGCGCAAATCTGATAACACAGATCGACGCAGCTTAAAAATCCGCATCGAATGCACTATACTACATTGAGAATCGCTTAATACAAAAATTAGTTATGATCGTTTGAAAAATGATGCATTAGTGCATGTTGAGTTTCCATGTACACTCAACATTGCTTCCAAAAACATTTTGACAAAAATTTTTTCGAAAAATTTCAGAATAATTTAGCAAAAAGTAGATGTTTTTAGATTCCATTTTTCAAGGCAAAGACGATGGACAATGTTATTCAACGAAAAAATTAATTCTTCAGGGTGAAAATCGAGGATATAAGTGTGAACTTATATCAGTTGATATCTCGGTGCATTTTTAAGCTAGCGCAAATCTGATAACACAGATCGACGCAGCTTAAAAATCCGCATCGAATGCACTATACTACATTGAGAATCGCTTAATACAAAAATTAGTTATGATCGTTTGAAAAATGATGCATTAGTGCATGTTGAGTTTCCATGTACACTCAACATTGCTTCCAAAAACATTTTGACAAAAATTTTTTCGAAAAATTTCAGAATAATTTAGCAAAAAGTAGATGTTTTTAGATTCCATTTTTCAAGGCAAAGACGATGGACAATGTTATTCAACGAAAAAATTAATTCTTCAGGGTGAAAATCGAGGATATAAGTGTGAACTTATATCAGTTGATATCTCGGTGCATTTTTAAGCTAGCGCAAATCTGATAACACAGATCGACGCAGCTTAAAAATCCGCATCGAATGCACTATACTACATTGAGAAACGCTTAATACAAAAATTAGTTATGATCGTTTGAAAAATGATGCATTAGTGTATGTTGAGTTTCCATGTACACTCAACATTGCTTCCAAAAACATTTTGACAAAAATTTTTTCGAAAAATTTCAAAATAATTTAGCAAAAAGTAGATGTTTTTAGATTCCTTTTTCCAAGGCAAAGACGATGGACAATGTTATTCAACGAAAAAATTAATTCTTCAGGGTGAAAATCGAGGATATAAGTGTGAACTTATATCAGTTGATATCTCGGTGCATTTTTAAGCTAGCGCAAATCTGCTAACACAGATCGACGCAGCTTAAAAATCCGCATCGAATGCACTATACTACATTGAGAAACGCTTAATACAAAAATTAGTTATGATCGTTTGAAAAATGATGCATTAGTGTATGTTGAGTTTTCATGTACACTCAACATTGCTTCCAAAAACATTTTGACAAAAATTTTTTCGAAAAATTTCAGAATAATTTAGCAAAAAGTAGATGTTTTTAGATTCCTTTTTTCAAGGCAAAAACGATGGTCAATGTTATTAAACGAAAAAATCAATTCTTCAGGGTGAAAATCGAGGATATAAGTGTGAACTTATATCAGTTGATATCTCGGTGCATTTTTAAACTAGCGCAAATCTGATAACACAGATCGACGCAGCTTAAAAATCCGCATCGAATGCACTATACTACATTGAGAAACGCTTAATACAAAAATTAGTTATGATCGTTTGAAAAATGATGCATTAGTGCATGTTGAGTTTCCATGTACACTCAACATTGCTTCCAAAAACATTTTGACAAAAATTTTTTCGAAAAATTTCAGAATAATTTAGCAAAAAGTAGATGTTTTTAGATTCCATTTTTCAAGGCAAAGACGATGGACAATGTTATTCAACGAAAAAATTAATTCTTCAGGGTGAAAATCGAGGATATAAGTGTGAACTTATATCAGTTGATATCTCGGTGCATTTTTAAGCTAGCGCAAATCTGATAACACAGATCGACGCAGCTTAAAAATCCGCATCGAATGCACTATACTACATTGAGAAACGCTTAATACAAAAATTAGTTATGATCGTTTGAAAAATGATGCATTAGTGTATGTTGAGTTTCCATGTACACTCAACATTGCTTCCAAAAACATTTTGACAAAAATTTTTTCGAAAAATTTCAAAATAATTTAGCAAAAAGTAGATGTTTTTAGATTCCTTTTTTCAAGGCAAAGACGATGGACAATGTTATTCAACGAAAAAATTAATTCTTCAGGGTGAAAATCGAGGATATAAGTGTGAACTTATATCAGTTGATATCTCGGTGCATTTTTAAGCTAGCGCAAATCTGCTAACACAGATCGACGCAGCTTAAAAATCCGCATCGAATGCACTATACTACATTGAGAAACGCTTAATACAAAAATTAGTTATGATCGTTTGAAAAATGATGCATTAGTGTATGTTGAGTTTTCATGTACACTCAACATTGCTTCCAAAAACATTTTGACAAAAATTTTTTCGAAAAATTTCAGAATAATTTAGCAAAAAGTAGATGTTTTTAGATTCCTTTTTTCAAGGCAAAAACGATGGTCAATGTTATTCAACGAAAAAATCAATTCTTCAGGGTGAAAATCGAGGATATAAGTGTGAACTTATATCAGTTGATATCTCGGTGCATTTTTAAACTAGCGCAAATCTGATAACACAGATCGACGCAGCTTAAAAATCCGCATCGAATGCACTATACTACATTGAGAAACGCTTAATACAAAAATTAGTTATGATCGTTTGAAAAATGATGCATTAGTGCATGTTGAGTTTCCATGTACACTCAACATTGCTTCCAAAAACATTTTGACAAAAATTTTTTCGAAAAATTTCAGAATAATTTAGCAAAAAGTAGATGTTTTTAGATTCCAATTTTCAAGGCAAAGACGATGGACAATGTTATTCAACGAAAAAATTAATTCTTCAGGGTGAAAATCGAGGATATAAGTATGAACTTATATCAGTTGATATCTCGGTGCATTTTTAAGCTAGCGCAAATCTGATAACACAGATCGACGCAGCTTAAAAATCCGCATCGAATGCACTATACTACATTGAGAAACGCTTAATACAAAAATTAGTTATGATCGTTTGAAAAATGATGCATTAGTGTATGTTGAGTTTCCATGTACACTCAACATTGCTTCCAAAAACATTTTGACAAAAATTTTTTCGAAAAATTTCAAAATAATTTAGCAAAAAGTAGATGTTTTTAGATTCCTTTTTTCAAGGCAAAGACGATGGACAATGTTATTCAACGAAAAAATTAATTCTTCAGGGTGAAAATCGAGGATATAAGTGTGAACTTATATCAGTTGATATCTCGGTGCATTTTTAAGCTAGCGCAAATCTGCTAACACAGATCGACGCAGCTTAAAAATCCGCATCGAATGCACTATACTACATTGAGAAACGCTTAATACAAAAATTAGTTATGATCGTTTGAAAAATGATGCATTAGTGTATGTTGAGTTTTCATGTACACTCAACATTGCTTCCAAAAACATTTTGACAAAAATTTTTTCGAAAAATTTCAGAATAATTTAGCAAAAAGTAGATGTTTTTAGATTCCTTTTTTCAAGGCAAAAACGATGGTCAATGTTATTCAACGAAAAAATCAATTCTTCAGGGTGAAAATCGAGGATATAAGTGTGAACTTATATCAGTTGATATCTCGGTGCATTTTTAAACTAGCGCAAATCTGATAACACAGATCGACGCAGCTTAAAAATCCGCATCGAATGCACTATACTATATTGAGAAACGCTTAATACAAAAATTAGTTATGATCGTTTGAAAAATGATGCATTAGTGTATGTTGAGTTTCCATGTACACTCAACATTGCTTCCAAAAACATTTTGACAAAAATTTTTTCGAAAAATTTCAGAATAATTTAGCAAAAAGTAGATGTTTTTAGATTCCTTTTTTCAAGGCAAAGACGATGGTCAATGTTATTCAACGAAAAAATTAATTCTTCAGGGTGAAAATCGAGGATATAAGTGTGAACTTATATCAGTTGATATCTCGGTGCATTTTTAAGCTAGCGCAAATCTGATAACACAGATCGACGCAGCTTAAAAATCCGCATCGAATGCACTATACTACATTGAGAAACGCTTAATACAAAAATTAGTTATGATCGTTCGAAAAATGATGCATTAGTGTATGTTGAGTTTCCATGTACACTCAACATTGCTTCCAAAAACATTTTGACAAAAATTTTTTCGAGAAATTTCAAAATAATTTAGCAAAAAGTAGATGTTTTTAGATTCCTTTTTTCAAGGCAAAGACGATGGACAATGTTATTCAACGAAAAAATTAAATCTTCAGGGTGAAAATCGAGGATATAAGTGTGAACTTATATCAGTTGATATCTCGGTGCATTTTAAAACTAGCGCAAATCTGCTAACACAGATCGACGCAGCTTAAAAATCCGCATCGAATGCACTATACTACATTGAGAAACGCTTAATACAAAAATTAGTTATGATCGTTTGAAAAATGATGCATTAGTGTATGTTGAGTTTCCATGTACACTCAACATTGCTTCCAAAAACATTTTGACAAAAATTTTTTCGAAAAATTTCAGAATAATTTAGCAAAAAGTAGATGTTTTTAGATTCCTTTTTTCAAGGCAAAGACGATGGTCAATGTTATTCAACGAAAAAATCAATTCTTCAGGGTGAAAATCGAGGATATAAGTGTGAACTTATATCAGTTGATATCTCGGTGCATTTTTAAGCTAGCGCAAATCTAATAACACAGATCGACGCAGCTTAAAAATCCGCATCGAATGCACTATACTACATTGAGAAACGCTTAATACAAAAATTAGTTATGATCGTTTGAAAAATGATGCATTAGTGTATGTTGAGTTTCCATGTACACTCAACATTGCTTCCAAAAACATTTTGACAAAAATTTTTTCGAAAAATTTCAGAATAATTTAGCAAAAAGTAGATGTTTTTAGATTCCTTTTTTCAAGGCAAAAACGATGGTCAATGTTATTCAACGAAAAAATCAATTCTTCAGGGTGAAAATCGAGGATATAAGTGTGAACTTATATCAGTTGATATCTCGGTGCATTTTTAAACTAGCGCAAATCTGATAACACAGATCGACGCAGCTTAAAAATCCGCATCGAATGCACTATACTACATTGAGAAACGCTTAATACAAAAATTAGTTATGATCGTTTGAAAAATGATGCATTAGTGTATGTTGAGTTTCCATGTACACTCAACATTGCTTCCAAAAACATTTTGACAAAAATTTTTTCGAAAAATTTCAAAATAATTTAGCAAAAAGTAGATGTTTCTAGATTCCTTTTTTCAAGGCAAAGACGATGGACAATGTTATTCAACGAAAAAATTAATTCTTCAGGGTGAAAATCGAGGATATAAGTGTGAACTTATATCAGTTGATATCTCGGTGCATTTTTAAGCTAGCGCAAATCTGATAACACAGATCGACGCAGCTTAAAAATCCGCATCGAATGCACTATACTACATTGAGAAACGCTTAATACAAAAATTAGTTATGATCGTTTGAAAAATGATGCGTTAGTGTATGTTGAGTTTCCATGTACACTCAACATTGCTTCCAAAAACATTTTGACAAAAATTTTTTCGAAAAATTTCAAAATAATTTAGCAAAAAGTAGATGTTTTTAGATTCCTTTTTTCAAGGCAAAGACGATGGACAATGTTATTCAACGAAAAAATTAATTCTTCAGGGTGAAAATCGAGGATATAAGTGTGAACTTATATCAGTTGATATCTCGGTGCATTTTTAAGCTAGCGCAAATCTGATAACACAGATCGACGCAGCTTAAAAATCCGCATCGAATGCACTATACTACATTGAGAAACGCTTAATACAAAAATTAGTTATGATCGTTTGAAAAATGATGCATTAGTGTATGTTGAGTTTCCATGTACACTCAACATTGCTTCCAAAAACATTTTGACAAAAATTTTTTCGAAAAATTTCAAAATAATTTAGCAAAAAGTAGATGTTTTTAGATTCCTTTTTTCAAGGCAAAGACGATGGACAATGTTATTCAACGAAAAAATTAATTCTTCAGGGTGAAAATCGAGGATATAAGTGTGAACTTATATCAGTTGATATCTCGGTGCATTTTTAAGCTAGCGCAAATCTGATAACACAGATCGACGCAGCTTAAAAATCCGCATCGAATGCACTATACTACGTTGAGAAACGCTTAATACAAAAATTAGTTATGATCGTTTGAAAAATGATGCATTAGTGTATGTTGAGTTTTCATGTACACTCAACATTGCTTCCAAAAACATTTTGACAAAAATTTTTTCGAAAAATTTCAGAATAATTTAGCAAAAAGTAGATGTTTTTAGATTCCTTTTTTCAAGGCAAAGACGATGGACAATGTTATTCAACGAAAAAATTAATTCTTCAGGGTGAAAATCGAGGATATAAGTGTGAACTTATATCAGTTGATATCTCGGTGCATTTTTAAGCTAGCGCAAATCTGATAACACAGATCGACGCAGCTTAAAAGTCCGCATCGAATGCACTTTACTACATTGAGAAACGCTTAATACAAAAATTAGTTATGATCGTTTGAAAAATGATGCATTAGTGTATGTTGAGTTTCCATGTACACTCAACATTGCTTCCAAAAACATTTTGACAAAAATTTTTTCGAAAAATTTCAGAATAATTTAGCAAAAAGTAGATGTTTTTAGATTCCATTTTTCAAGGCAAAGACGATGGACAATGTTATTCAACGAAAAAATTAATTCTTCAGGGTGAAAATCGAGGATATAAGTGTGAACTTATATCAGTTGATATCTCGGTGCATTTTTAAGCTAGCGCAAATCTGATAACACAGATCGACGCAGTTTAAAATCCGCATCGAATGCACTATACTCATTGAAAAACGCTTAATACAAAAATTAGTTATGATCGTTCGAAAAATGATGCATTAGTGTATGTTGAGTTTCCATGTACACTCAACATTGCTTCCAAAAACATTTTGACAAAAATTTTTTCGAAAAATTTCAGAATAATTTAGCAAAAAGTAGATGTTTTTAGATTCCTTTTTTCAAGGCAAAAACGATGGTCAATGTTATTCAACGAAAAAATCAATTCTTCAGGGTGAAAATCGAGGATATAAGTGTGAACTTATATCAGTTGATATCTCGGTGCATTTTTAAACTAGCGCAAATCTGATAACACAGATCGACGCAGCTTAAAAATCCGCATCGAATGCACTATACTACATTGAGAATCGCTTAATACAAAAATTAGTTATGATCGTTTGAAAAATGATGCATTAGTGCATGTTGAGTTTCCATGTACACTCAACATTGCTTCCAAAAACATTTTGACAAAAATTTTTTCGAAAAATTTCAGAATAATTTAGCAAAAAGTAGATGTTTTTAGATTCCATTTTTCAAGGCAAAGACGATGGACAATGTTATTCAACGAAAAAATTAATTCTTCAGGGTGAAAATCGAGGATATAAGTGTGAACTTATATCAGTTGATATCTCGGTGCATTTTTAAGCTAGCGCAAATCTGATAACACAGATCGACGCAGCTTAAAAATCCGCATCGAATGCACTATACTACATTGAGAAACGCTTAATACAAAAATTAGTTATGATCGTTTGAAAAATGATGCATTAGTGTATGTTGAGTTTCCATGTACACTCAACATTGCTTCCAAAAACATTTTGACAAAAATTTTTTCGAAAAATTTCAAAATAATTTAGCAAAAAGTAGATGTTTTTAGATTCCTTTTTCCAAGGCAAAGACGATGGACAATGTTATTCAACGAAAAAATTAATTCTTCAGGGTGAAAATCGAGGATATAAGTGTGAACTTATATCAGTTGATATCTCGGTGCATTTTTAAGCTAGCGCAAATCTGCTAACACAGATCGACGCAGCTTAAAAATCCGCATCGAATGCACTATACTACATTGAGAAACGCTTAATACAAAAATTAGTTATGATCGTTTGAAAAATGATGCATTAGTGTATGTTGAGTTTTCATGTACACTCAACATTGCTTCCAAAAACATTTTGACAAAAATTTTTTCGAAAAATTTCAGAATAATTTAGCAAAAAGTAGATGTTTTTAGATTCCTTTTTTCAAGGCAAAAACGATGGTCAATGTTATTCAACGAAAAAATCAATTCTTCAGGGTGAAAATCGAGGATATAAGTGTGAACTTATATCAGTTGATATCTCGGTGCATTTTTAAACTAGCGCAAATCTGATAACACAGATCGACGCAGCTTAAAAATCCGCATCGAATGCACTATACTACATTGAGAAACGCTTAATACAAAAATTAGTTATGATCGTTTGAAAAATGATGCATTAGTGCATGTTGAGTTTCCATGTACACTCAACATTGCTTCCAAAAACATTTTGACAAAAATTTTTTCGAAAAATTTCAAAATAATTTAGCAAAAAGTAGATGTTTTTAGATTCCTTTTTTCAAGGCAAAGACGATGGACAATGTTATTCAACGAAAAAATTAATTCTTCAGGGTGAAAATCGAGGATATAAGTGTGAACTTATATCAGTTGATATCTCGGTGCATTTTTAAGCTAGCGCAAATCTGATAACACAGAACGACGCAGCTTAAAAATCCGCATCGAATGCACTATACTACATTGAGAAACGCTTAATACAAAAATTAGTTATGATCGTTTGAAAAATGATGCATTAGTGTATGTTGAGTTTCCATGTACACTCAACATTGCTTCCAAAAACATTTTGACAAAAATTTTTTCGAAAAATTTCAGAATAATTTAGCAAAAAGTTGATGTTTTTAGATTCCATTTTTCAAGGCAAAGACGATGGACAATGTTATTCAACGAAAAAATTAATTCTTCAGGGTGAAAATCGAGGATATAAGTGTGAACTTATATCAGTTGATATCTCGGTGCATTTTTAAGCTAGCGCAAATCTGATAACACAGATCGACGCAGCTTAAAAATCCGCATCGAATGCACTATACTACATTGAGAAACGCTTAATACAAAAATTAGTTATGATCGTTTGAAAAATGATGCGTTAGTGTATGTTGAGTTTCCATGTACACTCAACATTGCTTCCAAAAACATTTTGACAAAAATTTTTTCGAAAAATTTCAAAATAATTTAGCAAAAAGTAGATGTTTTTAGATTCCATTTTTTAAGGCAAAGACGATGGACAATGTTATTCAACGAAAAAATTAATTCTTCAGGGTGAAAATCGAGGATATAAGTGTGAACTTATATCAGTTGATATCTCGGTGCATTTTTAAGCTAGCGCAAATCTGATAACACAGAACGACGCAGCTTAAAAATCCGCATCGAATGCACTATACTACATTGAGAAACGCTTAATACAAAAATTAGTTATGATCGTTTGAAAAATGATGCATTAGTGTATGTTGAGTTTCCATGTACACTCAACATTGCTTCCAAAAACATTTTGACAAAAATTTTTTCGAAAAATTTCAAAATAATTTAGCAAAAAGTAGATGTTTTTAGATTCCTTTTTTCAAGGCAAAGACGATGGACAATGTTATTCAACGAAAAAATTAATTCTTCAGGGTGAAAATCGAGGATATAAGTGTGAACTTATATCAGTTGATATCTCGGTGCATTTTTAAGCTAGCGCAAATCTGATAACACAGAACGACGCAGCTTAAAAATCCGCATCGAATGCACTATACTACATTGAGAAACGCTTAATACAAAAATTAGTTATGATCGTTTGAAAAATGATGCATTAGTGTATGTTGAGTTTCCATGTACACTCAACATTGCTTCCAAAAACATTTTGACAAAAATTTTTTCGAAAAATTTCAAAATAATTTAGCAAAAAGTAGATGTTTTTAGATTCCTTTTTTCAAGGCAAAGACGATGGACAATGTTATTCAACGAAAAAATTAATTCTTCAGGGTGAAAATCGAGGATATAAGTGTGAACTTATATCAGTTGATATCTCGGTGCATTTTTAAGCTAGCGCAAATCTGATAACACAGAACGACGCAGCTTAAAAATTCGCATCGAATGCACTATACTACATTGAAAAACGCTTAATACAAAAATTAGTTATGATCGTTTGAAAAATGATGCATTAGTGTATGTTGAGTTTCCATGTACACTCAACATTGCTTCCAAAAACATTTTGACAAAAATTTTTTCGAAAAATTTCGAAATAATTTAGCAAAAAGTAGATGTTTTTAGATTCCATTTTTTAAGGCAAAGACGATGGACAATGTTATTCAACGAAAAAATTAATTCTTCAGGGTGAAAATCGAGGATATAAGTGTGAACATATATCAGTTGATATCTCGGTGCATTTTTAAGCTAGCGCAAATCTGATAACACAGAACGACGCAGCTTAAAAATCCGCATCGAATGCACTATACTACATTGAGAAACGCTTAATACAAAAATTAGTTATGATCGTTTGAAAAATGATGCATTAGTGTATGTTGAGTTTCCATGTACACTCAACATTGCTTCCAAAAACATTTTGACAAAAATTTTTTCGAAAAATTTCAAAATAATTTAGCAAAAAGTAGATGTTTTTAGATTCCTTTTTTCAAGGCAAAGACGATGGACAATGTTATTCAACGAAAAAATTAATTCTTCAGGGTGAAAATCGAGGATATAAGTGTGAACTTATATCAGTTGATATCTCGGTGCATTTTTAAGCTAGCGCAAATCTGATAACACAGATCGACGCAGCTTAAAAATCCGCATCGAATGCACTATACTACATTGAGAAACGCTTAATACAAAAATTAGTTATGATCGTTTGAAAAATGATGCATTAGTGTATGTTGAGTTTCCATGTACACTCAACATTGCTTCCAAAAACATTTTGACAAAAATTTTTTCGAAAAATTTCGAAATAATTTAGCAAAAAGTAGATGTTTTTAGATTCCATTTTTCAAGGCAAAGACGATGGACAATGTTATTCAACGAAAAAATTAATTCTTCAGGGTGAAAATCGAGGATATAAGTGTGAACTTATATCAGTTGATATCTCGGTGCATTTTTAAGCTAGCGCAAATCTGATAACACAGATCGACGCAGCTTAAAAATCCGCATCGAATGCACTATACTACATTGAGAAACGCTTAATACAAAAATTAGTTATGATCGTTTGAAAAATGATGCATTAGTGTATGTTGAGTTTCCATGTACACTCAACATTGCTTCCAAAAACATTTTGACAAAAATTTTTTCGAAAAATTTCAGAATAATTTAGCAAAAAGTAGATGTTTTTAGATTCCATTTTTCAAGGCAAAGACGATGGACAATGTTATTCAACGAAAAAATTAATTCTTCAGGGTGAAAATCGAGGATATAAGTGTGAACTTATATCAGTTGATATCTCGGTGCATTTTTAAGCTAGCGCAAATCTGATAACACAGATCGACGCAGCTTAAAAATCCGCATCGAATGCACTATACTACATTGAGAAACGCTTAATACAAAAATTAGTTATGATCGTTTGAAAAATGATGCGTTAGTGTATGTTGAGTTTCCATGTACACTCAACATTGCTTCCAAAAACATTTTGACAAAAATTTTTTCGAAAAATTTCAAAATAATTTAGCAAAAAGTAGATGTTTTTAGATTCCATTTTTTAAGGCAAAGACGATGGACAATGTTATTCAACGAAAAAATTAATTCTTCAGGGTGAAAATCGAGGATATAAGTGTGAACTTATATCAGTTGATATCTCGGTGCATTTTTAAGCTAGCGCAAATCTGATAACACAGAACGACGCAGCTTAAAAATCCGCATCGAATGCACTATACTACATTGAGAAACGCTTAATACAAAAATTAGTTATGATCGTTTGAAAAATGATGCATTAGTGTATGTTGAGTTTCCATGTACACTCAACATTGCTTCCAAAAACATTTTGACAAAAATTTTTTCGAAAAATTTCAAAATAATTTAGCAAAAAGTAGATGTTTTTAGATTCCTTTTTTCAAGGCAAAGACGATGGACAATGTTATTCAACGAAAAAATTAATTCTTCAGGGTGAAAATCGAGGATATAAGTGTGAACTTATATCAGTTGATATCTCGGTGCATTTTTAAGCTAGCGCAAATCTGATAACACAGAACGACGCAGCTTAAAAATTCGCATCGAATGCACTATACTACATTGAAAAACGCTTAATACAAAAATTAGTTATGATCGTTTGAAAAATGATGCATTAGTGTATGTTGAGTTTCCATGTACACTCAACATTGCTTCCAAAAACATTTTGACAAAAATTTTTTCGAAAAATTTCAAAATAATTTAGCAAAAAGTAGATGTTTTTAGATTCCATTTTTTAAGGCAAAGACGATGGACAATGTTATTCAACGAAAAAATTAATTCTTCAGGGTGAAAATCGAGGATATAAGTGTGAACTTATATCAGTTGATATCTCGGTGCATTTTTAAGCTAGCGCAAATCTGATAACACAGAACGACGCAGCTTAAAAATCCGCATCGAATGCACTATACTACATTGAGAAACGCTTAATACAAAAATTAGTTATGATCGTTTGAAAAATGATGCATTAGTGTATGTTGAGTTTCCATGTACACTCAACATTGCTTCCAAAAACATTTTGACAAAAATTTTTTCGAAAAATTTCAAAATAATTTAGCAAAAAGTAGATGTTTTTAGATTCCTTTTTTCAAGGCAAAGACGATGGACAATGTTATTCAACGAAAAAATTAATTCTTCAGGGTGAAAATCGAGGATATAAGTGTGAACTTATATCAGTTGATATCTCGGTGCATTTTTAAGCTAGCGCAAATCTGATAACACAGATCGACGCAGCTTAAAAATCCGCATCGAATGCACTATACTACATTGAGAAACGCTTAATACAAAAATTAGTTATGATCGTTTGAAAAATGATGCATTAGTGTATGTTGAGTTTCCATGTACACTCAACATTGCTTCCAAAAACATTTTGACAAAAATTTTTTCGAAAAATTTCGAAATAATTTAGCAAAAAGTAGATGTTTTTAGATTCCATTTTTCAAGGCAAAGACGATGGACAATGTTATTCAACGAAAAAATTAATTCTTCAGGGTGAAAATCGAGGATATAAGTGTGAACTTATATCAGTTGATATCTCGGTGCATTTTTAAGCTAGCGCAAATCTGATAACACAGAACGACGCAGCTTAAAAATTCGCATCGAATGCACTATACTACATTGAAAAACGCTTAATACAAAAATTAGTTATGATCGTTTGAAAAATGATGCATTAGTGTATGTTGAGTTTCCATGTACACTCAACATTGCTTCCAAAAACATTTTGACAAAAATTTTTTCGAAAAATTTCAAAATAATTTAGCAAAAAGTAGATGTTTTTAGATTCCTTTTTTCAAGGCAAAGACGATGGACAATGTTATTCAACGAAAAAATTAATTCTTCAGGGTGAAAATCGAGGATATAAGTGTGAACTTATATCAGTTGATATCTCGGTGCATTTTTAAGCTAGCGCAAATCTGATAACACAGATCGACGCAGCTTAAAAATCCGCATCGAATGCACTATACTACATTGAGAAACGCTTAATACAAAAATTAGTTATGATCGTTTGAAAAATGATGCATTAGTGTATGTTGAGTTTCCATGTACACTCAACATTGCTTCCAAAAACATTTTGACAAAAATTTTTTCGAAAAATTTCGAAATAATTTAGCAAAAAGTAGATGTTTTTAGATTCCATTTTTCAAGGCAAAGACGATGGACAATGTTATTCAACGAAAAAATTAATTCTTCAGGGTGAAAATCGAGGATATAAGTGTGAACTTATATCAGTTGATATCTCGGTGCATTTTTAAGCTAGCGCAAATCTGATAACACAGATCGACGCAGCTTAAAAATCCGCATCGAATGCACTATACTACATTGAGAAACGCTTAATACAAAAATTAGTTATGATCGTTTGAAAAATGATGCATTAGTGTATGTTGAGTTTCCATGTACACTCAACATTGCTTCCAAAAACATTTTGACAAAAATTTTTTCGAAAAATTTCGAAATAATTTAGCAAAAAGTAGATGTTTTTAGATTCCATTTTTCAAGGCAAAGACGATGGACAATGTTATTCAACGAAAAAATTAATTCTTCAGGGTGAAAATCGAGGATATAAGTGTGAACTTATATCAGTTGATATCTCGGTGCATTTTTAAGCTAGCGCAAATCTGATAACACAGATCGACGCAGCTTAAAAATCCGCATCGAATGCACTATACTACATTGAGAAACGCTTAATACAAAAATTAGTTATGATCGTTTGAAAAATGATGCATTAGTGTATGTTGAGTTTCCATGTACACTCAACATTGCTTCCAAAAACATTTTGACAAAAATTTTTTCGAAAAATTTCAAAATAATTTAGCAAAAAGTAGATGTTTTTAGATTCCTTTTTTCAAGGCAAAGACGATGGACAATGTTATTCAACGAAAAAATTAATTCTTCAGGGTGAAAATCGAGGATATAAGTGTGAACTTATATCAGTTGATATCTCGGTGCATTTTTAAGCTAGCGCAAATCTGATAACACAGATCGACGCAGCTTAAAAATCCGCATCGAATGCACTATACTACATTGAGAAACGCTTAATACAAAAATTAGTTATGATCGTTTGAAAAATGATGCATTAGTGTATGTTGAGTTTCCATGTACACTCAACATTGCTTCCAAAAACATTTTGACAAAAATTTTTTCGAAAAATTTCGAAATAATTTAGCAAAAAGTAGATGTTTTTAGATTCCATTTTTCAAGGCAAAGACGATGGACAATGTTATTCAACGAAAAAATTAATTCTTCAGGGTGAAAATCGAGGATATAAGTGTGAACTTATATCAGTTGATATCTCGGTGCATTTTTAAGCTAGCGCAAATCTGATAACACAGATCGACGCAGCTTAAAAATCCGCATCGAATGCACTATACTACATTGAGAAACGCTTAATACAAAAATTAGTTATGATCGTTTGAAAAATGATGCATTAGTGTATGTTGAGTTTCCATGTACACTCAACATTGCTTCCAAAAACATTTTGACAAAAATTTTTTCGAAAAATTTCAGAATAATTTAGCAAAAAGTAGATGTTTTTAGATTCCATTTTTCAAGGCAAAGACGATGGACAATGTTATTCAACGAAAAAATTAATTCTTCAGGGTGAAAATCGAGGATATAAGTGTGAACTTATATCAGTTGATATCTCGGTGCATTTTTAAGCTAGCGCAAATCTGATAACACAGATCGACGCAGCTTAAAAATCCGCATCGAATGCACACTACTACATTGAGAAACGCTTAATACAAAAATTAGTTATGATCGTTTGAAAAATGATGCGTTAGTGTATGTTGAGTTTCCATGTACACTCAACATTGCTTCCAAAAACATTTTGACAAAAATTTTTTCGAAAAATTTCAAAATAATTTAGCAAAAAGTAGATGTTTTTAGATTCCATTTTTTAAGGCAAAGACGATGGACAATGTTATTCAACGAAAAAATTAATTCTTCAGGGTGAAAATCGAGGATATAAGTGTGAACTTATATCAGTTGATATCTCGGTGCATTTTTAAGCTAGCGCAAATCTGATAACACAGAACGACGCAGCTTAAAAATCCGCATCGAATGCACTATACTACATTGAGAAACGCTTAATACAAAAATTAGTTATGATCGTTTGAAAAATGATGCATTAGTGTATGTTGAGTTTCCATGTACACTCAACATTGCTTCCAAAAACATTTTGACAAAAATTTTTTCGAAAAATTTCGAAATAATTTAGCAAAAAGTAGATGTTTTTAGATTCCATTTTTCAAGGCAAAGACGATGGACAATGTTATTCAACGAAAAAATTAATTCTTCAGGGTGAAAATCGAGGATATAAGTGTGAACTTATATCAGTTGATATCTCGGTGCATTTTTAAGCTAGCGCAAATCTGATAACACAGAACGACGCAGCTTAAAAATTCGCATCGAATGCACTATACTACATTGAAAAACGCTTAATACAAAAATTAGTTATGATCGTTTGAAAAATGATGCATTAGTGTATGTTGAGTTTCCATGTACACTCAACATTGCTTCCAAAAACATTTTGACAAAAATTTTTTCGAAAAATTTCAAAATAATTTAGCAAAAAGTAGATGTTTTTAGATTCCTTTTTTCAAGGCAAAGACGATGGACAATGTTATTCAACGAAAAAATTAATTCTTCAGGGTGAAAATCGAGGATATAAGTGTGAACTTATATCAGTTGATATCTCGGTGCATTTTTAAGCTAGCGCAAATCTGATAACACAGATCGACGCAGCTTAAAAATCCGCATCGAATGCACTATACTACATTGAGAAACGCTTAATACAAAAATTAGTTATGATCGTTTGAAAAATGATGCATTAGTGTATGTTGAGTTTCCATGTACACTCAACATTGCTTCCAAAAACATTTTGACAAAAATTTTTTCGAAAAATTTCGAAATAATTTAGCAAAAAGTAGATGTTTTTAGATTCCATTTTTCAAGGCAAAGACGATGGACAATGTTATTCAACGAAAAAATTAATTCTTCAGGGTGAAAATCGAGGATATAAGTGTGAACTTATATCAGTTGATATCTCGGTGCATTTTTAAGCTAGCGCAAATCTGATAACACAGATCGACGCAGCTTAAAAATCCGCATCGAATGCACTATACTACATTGAGAAACGCTTAATACAAAAATTAGTTATGATCGTTTGAAAAATGATGCATTAGTGTATGTTGAGTTTCCATGTACACTCAACATTGCTTCCAAAAACATTTTGACAAAAATTTTTTCGAAAAATTTCAAAATAATTTAGCAAAAAGTAGATGTTTTTAGATTCCTTTTTTCAAGGCAAAGACGATGGACAATGTTATTCAACGAAAAAATTAATTCTTCAGGGTGAAAATCGAGGATATAAGTGTGAACTTATATCAGTTGATATCTCGGTGCATTTTTAAGCTAGCGCAAATCTGATAACACAGATCGACGCAGCTTAAAAATCCGCATCGAATGCACTATACTACATTGAGAAACGCTTAATACAAAAATTAGTTATGATCGTTTGAAAAATGATGCATTAGTGTATGTTGAGTTTCCATGTACACTCAACATTGCTTCCAAAAACATTTTGACAAAAATTTTTTCGAAAAATTTCGAAATAATTTAGCAAAAAGTAGATGTTTTTAGATTCCATTTTTCAAGGCAAAGACGATGGACAATGTTATTCAACGAAAAAATTAATTCTTCAGGGTGAAAATCGAGGATATAAGTGTGAACTTATATCAGTTGATATCTCGGTGCATTTTTAAGCTAGCGCAAATCTGATAACACAGATCGACGCAGCTTAAAAATCCGCATCGAATGCACACTACTACATTGAGAAACGCTTAATACAAAAATTAGTTATGATCGTTTGAAAAATGATGCGTTAGTGTATGTTGAGTTTCCATGTACACTCAACATTGCTTCCAAAAACATTTTGACAAAAATTTTTTCGAAAAATTTCAAAATAATTTAGCAAAAAGTAGATGTTTTTAGATTCCATTTTTTAAGGCAAAGACGATGGACAATGTTATTCAACGAAAAAATTAATTCTTCAGGGTGAAAATCGAGGATATAAGTGTGAACTTATATCAGTTGATATCTCGGTGCATTTTTAAGCTAGCGCAAATCTGATAACACAGAACGACGCAGCTTAAAAATCCGCATCGAATGCACTATACTACATTGAGAAACGCTTAATACAAAAATTAGTTATGATCGTTTGAAAAATGATGCATTAGTGTATGTTGAGTTTCCATGTACACTCAACATTGCTTCCAAAAACATTTTGACAAAAATTTTTTCGAAAAATTTCAAAATAATTTACTAAAAAGTAGATGTTTTTAGATTCCTTTTTTCAAGGCAAAGACGATGGACAATGTTATTCAACGAAAAAATTAATTCTTCAGGGTGAAAATCGAGGATATAAGTGTGAACTTATATCAGTTGATATCTCGGTGCATTTTTAAGCTAGCGCAAATCTGATAACACAGATCGACGCAGCTTAAAAATCCGCATCGAATGCACTATACTACATTGAGAAACGCTTAATACAAAAATTAGTTATGATCGTTTGAAAAATGATGCATTAGTGTATGTTGAGTTTCCATGTACACTCAACATTGCTTCCAAAAACATTTTGACAAAAATTTTTTCGAAAAATTTCAGAATAATTTAGCAAAAAGTAGATGTTTTTAGATTCCATTTTTCAAGGCAAAGACGATGGACAATGTTATTCAACGAAAAAATTAATTCTTCAGGGTGAAAATCGAGGATATAAGTGTGAACTTATATCAGTTGATATCTCGGTGCATTTTTAAGCTAGCGCAAATCTGATAACACAGATCGACGCAGCTTAAAAATCCGCATCGAATGCACTATACTACATTGAGAAACGCTTAATACAAAAATTAGTTATGATCGTTTGAAAAATGATGCGTTAGTGTATGTTGAGTTTCCATGTACACTCAACATTGCTTCCAAAAACATTTTGACAAAACTTTTTTCGAAAAATTTCAAAATAATTTAGCAAAAAGTAGATGTTTTTAGATTCCATTTTTTAAGGCAAAGACGATGGACAATGTTATTCAACGAAAAAATTAATTCTTCAGGGTGAAAATCGAGGATATAAGTGTGAACTTATATCAGTTGATATCTCGGTGCATTTTTAAGCTAGCGCAAATCTGATAACACAGAACGACGCAGCTTAAAAATCCGCATCGAATGCACTATACTACATTGAGAAACGCTTAATACAAAAATTAGTTATGATCGTTTGAAAAATGATGCATTAGTGTATGTTGAGTTTCCATGTACACTCAACATTGCTTCCAAAAACATTTTGACAAAAATTTTTTCGAAAAATTTCAAAATAATTTAGCAAAAAGTAGATGTTTTTAGATTCCTTTTTTCAAGGCAAAGACGATGGACAATGTTATTCAACGAAAAAATTAATTCTTCAGGGTGAAAATCGAGGATATAAGTGTGAACTTATATCAGTTGATATCTCGGTGCATTTTTAAGCTAGCGCAAATCTGATAACACAGAACGACGCAGCTTAAAAATTCGCATCGAATGCACTATACTACATTGAAAAACGCTTAATACAAAAATTAGTTATGATCGTTTGAAAAATGATGCATTAGTGTATGTTGAGTTTCCATGTACACTCAACATTGCTTCCAAAAACATTTTGACAAAAATTTTTTCGAAAAATTTCAAAATAATTTAGCAAAAAGTAGATGTTTTTAGATTCCTTTTTTCAAGGCAAAGACGATGGACAATGTTATTCAACGAAAAAATTAATTCTTCAGGGTGAAAATCGAGGATATAAGTGTGAACTTATATCAGTTGAGATCTCGGTGCATTTTTAAGCTAGCGCAAATCTGATAACACAGAACGACGCAGCTTAAAAATTCGCATCGAATGCACTATACTACATTGAGAAACGCTTAATACAAAAATTAGTTATGATCGTTTGAAAAATGATGCATTAGTGTATGTTGAGTTTCCATGTACACTCAACATTGCTTCCAAAAACATTTTGACAAAAATTTTTTCGAAAAATTTCAAAATAATTTAGCAAAAAGTAGATGTTTTTAGATTCCTTTTTTCAAGGCAAAGACGATGGACAATGTTATTCAACGAAAAAATTGATTCTTCAGGGTGAAAATCGAGGATATAAGTGTGAACTTATATCAGTTGATATCTCGGTGCATTTTTAAGCTAGCGCAAATCTGATAACACAGATCGACGCAGCTTAAAAATCCGCATCGAATGCACTATACTACATTGAGAAACGCGTAATACAAAAATTAGTTATGATCGTTTGAAAAATGATGCGTTAGTGTATGTTGAGTTTCCATGTACACTCAACATTGCTTCCAAAAACATTTTGACAAAACTTTTTTCGAAAAATTTCAAAATAATTTAGCAAAAAGTAGATGTTTTTAGATTCCATTTTTTAAGGCAAAGACGATGGACAATGTTATTCAACGAAAAAATTAATTCTTCAGGGTGAAAATCGAGGATATAAGTGTGAACTTATATCAGTTGATATCTCGGTGCATTTTTAAGCTAGCGCAAATCTGATAACACAGAACGACGCAGCTTAAAAATCCGCATCGAATGCACTATACTACATTGAGAAACGCTTAATACAAAAATTAGTTATGATCGTTTGAAAAATGATGCATTAGTGTATGTTGAGTTTCCATGTACACTCAACATTGCTTCCAAAAACATTTTGACAAAAATTTTTTCGAAAAATTTCAAAATAATTTAGCAAAAAGTAGATGTTTTTAGATTCCTTTTTTCAAGGCAAAGACGATGGACAATGTTATTCAACGAAAAAATTAATTCTTCAGGGTGAAAATCGAGGATATAAGTGTGAACTTATATCAGTTGATATCTCGGTGCATTTTTAAGCTAGCGCAAATCTGATAACACAGAACGACGCAGCTTAAAAATTCGCATCGAATGCACTATACTACATTGAAAAACGCTTAATACAAAAATTAGTTATGATCGTTTGAAAAATGATGCATTAGTGTATGTTGAGTTTCCATGTACACTCAACATTGCTTCCAAAAACATTTTGACAAAAATTTTTTCGAAAAATTTCGAAATAATTTAGCAAAGAGTAGATGTTTTTAGATTCCATTTTTCGAGCCAAAGACGATGGACAATGTTATTCAACGAAAAAATTAATTCTTCAGGGTGAAAATCGAGGATATAAGTGTGAACTTATATCAGTTGATATCTCGGTGCATTTTTAAGCTAGCGCAAATCTGATAACACAGATCGACGCAGCTTAAAAATCCGCATCGAATGCACTATACTACATTGAGAAACGCTTAATACAAAAATTAGTTATGATCGTTTGAAAAATGATGCATTAGTGTATGTTGAGTTTCCATGTACACTCAACATTGCTTCCAAAAACATTTTGACAAAAATTTTTTCGAAAAATTTCAGAATAATTTAGCAAAAAGTAGATGTTTTTAGATTCCATTTTTCAAGGCAAAGACGATGGACAATGTTATTCAACGAAAAAATTAATTCTTCAGGGTGAAAATCGAGGATATAAGTGTGAACTTATATCAGTTGATATCTCGGTGCATTTTTAAGCTAGCGCAAATCTGATAACACAGATCGACGCAGCTTAAAAATTCGCATCGAATGCACTATACTACATTGAGAAACGCTTAATACAAAAATTAGTTATGATCGTTTGAAAAATGATGCATTAGTGTATGTTGAGTTTCCATGTACACTCAACATTGCTTCCAAAAACATTTTGACAAAAATTTTTTCGAAAAATTTCAGAATAATTTAGCAAAAAGTAGATGTTTTTAGATTCCATTTTTCAAGGCAAAGACGATGGACAATGTTATTCAACGAAAAAATTAATTCTTCAGGGTGAAAATCGAGGATATAAGTGTGAACTTATATCAGTTGATATCTCGGTGCATTTTTAAGCTAGCGCAAATCTGATAACACAGATCGACGCAGCTTAAAAATCCGCATCGAATGCACTATACTACATTGAAAAACGCTTAATACAAAAATTAGTTATGATCGTTTGAAAAATGATGCGTTAGTGTATGTTGAGTTTCCATGTACACTCAACATTGCTTCCAAAAACATTTTGACAAAAATTTTTTCGAAAAATTTCAGAATAATTTAGCAAAAAGTAGATGTTTTTAGATTCCATTTTTCAAGGCAAAGACGATGGACAATGTTATTCAACGAAAAAATTAATTCTTCAGGGTGAAAATCGAGGATATAAGTGTGAACTTATATCAGTTGATATCTCGGTGCATTTTTAAGCTAGCGCAAATCTGATAACACAGATCGACGCAGCTTAAAAATCCGCATCGAATGCACTATACTACATTGAGAAACGCTTAATACAAAAATTAGTTATGATCGTTTGAAAAATGATGCATTAGTGTATGTTGAGTTTCCATGTACACTCAACATTGCTTCCAAAAACATTTTGACAAAAATTTTTTCGAAAAATTTCAGAATAATTTAGCAAAAAGTAGATGTTTTTAGATTCCATTTTTCAAGGCAAAGACGATGGACAATGTTATTCAACGAAAAAATTAATTCTTCAGGGTGAAAATCGAGGATATAAGTGTGAACTTATATCAGTTGATATCTCGGTGCATTTTTAAGCTAGCGCAAATCTGATAACACAGATCGACGCAGCTTAAAAATCCGCATCGAATGCACACTACTACATTGAGAAACGCTTAATACAAAAATTAGTTATGATCGTTTGAAAAATGATGCGTTAGTGTATGTTGAGTTTCCATGTACACTCAACATTGCTTCCAAAAACATTTTGACAAAAATTTTTTCGAAAAATTTCAAAATAATTTAGCAAAAAGTAGATGTTTTTAGATTCCATTTTTTAAGGCAAAGACGATGGACAATGTTATTCAACGAAAAAATTAATTCTTCAGGGTGAAAATCGAGGATATAAGTGTGAACTTATATCAGTTGATATCTCGGTGCATTTTTAAGCTAGCGCAAATCTGATAACACAGAACGACGCAGCTTAAAAATCCGCATTGAATGCACTATACTACATTGAGAAACGCTTAATACAAAAATTAGTTATGATCGTTTGAAAAATGATGCATTAGTGTATGTTGAGTTTCCATGTACACTCAACATTGCTTCCAAAAACATTTTGACAAAAATTTTTTCGAAAAATTTCAAAATAATTTAGCAAAAAGTAGATGTTTTTAGATTCCTTTTTTCAAGGCAAAGACGATGGACAATGTTATTCAACGAAAAAATTAATTCTTCAGGGTGAAAATCGAGGATATAAGTGTGAACTTATATCAGTTGATATCTCGGTGCATTTTTAAGCTAGCGCAAATCTGATAACACAGAACGACGCAGCTTAAAAATTCGCATCGAATGCACTATACTACATTGAAAAACGCTTAATACAAAAATTAGTTATGATCGTTTGAAAAATGATGCATTAGTGTATGTTGAGTTTCCATGTACACTCAACATTGCTTCCAAAAACATTTTGACAAAAATTTTTTCGAAAAATTTCGAAATAATTTAGCAAAGAGTAGATGTTTTTAGATTCCATTTTTCGAGCCAAAGACGATGGACAATGTTATTCAACAAAGAAATTAATTCTTCAGGGTGAAAATCGAGGATATAAGTGTGAACTTATATCAGTTGATATCTCGGTGCATTTTTAAGCTAGCGCAAATCTGATAACACAGATCGACGCAGCTTAAAAATCCGCATCGAATGCACTATACTACATTGAGAAACGCTTAATACAAAAATTAGTTATGATCGTTTGAAAAATGATGCATTAGTGTATGTTGAGTTTCCATGTACACTCAACATTGCTTCCAAAAACATTTTGACAAAAATTTTTTCGAAAAATTTCAGAATAATTTAGCAAAAAGTAGATGTTTTTAGATTCCATTTTTCAAGGCAAAGACGATGGACAATGTTATTCAACGAAAAAATTAATTCTTCAGGGTGAAAATCGAGGATATAAGTGTGAACTTATATCAGTTGATATCTCGGTGCATTTTTAAGCTAGCGCAAATCTGATAACACAGATCGACGCAGCTTAAAAATCCGCATCGAATGCACTATACTACATTGAGAAACGCTTAATACAAAAATTAGTTATGATCGTTTGAAAAATGATGCGTTAGTGTATGTTGAGTTTCCATGTACACTCAACATTGCTTCCAAAAACATTTTGACAAAACTTTTTTCGAAAAATTTCAAAATAATTTAGCAAAAAGTAGATGTTTTTAGATTCCATTTTTTAAGGCAAAGACGATGGACAATGTTATTCAACGAAAAAATTAATTCTTCAGGGTGAAAATCGAGGATATAAGTGTGAACTTATATCAGTTGATATCTCGGTGCATTTTTAAGCTAGCGCAAATCTGATAACACAGAACGACGCAGCTTAAAAATCCGCATCGAATGCACTATACTACATTGAGAAACGCTTAATACAAAAATTAGTTATGATCGTTTGAAAAATGATGCGTTAGTGTATGTTGAGTTTCCATGTACACTCAACATTGCTTCCAAAAACATTTTGACAAAACTTTTTTCGAAAAATTTCAAAATAATTTAGCAAAAAGTAGATGTTTTTAGATTCCATTTTTTAAGGCAAAGACGATGGACAATGTTATTCAACGAAAAAATTAATTCTTCAGGGTGAAAATCGAGGATATAAGTGTGAACTTATATCAGTTGATATCTCGGTGCATTTTTAAGCTAGCGCAAATCTGATAACACAGAACGACGCAGCTTAAAAATCCGCATCGAATGCACTATACTACATTGAGAAACGCTTAATACAAAAATTAGTTATGATCGTTTGAAAAATGATGCATTAGTGTATGTTGAGTTTCCATGTACACTCAACATTGCTTCCAAAAACATTTTGACAAAAATTTTTTCGAAAAATTTCAAAATAATTTAGCAAAAAGTAGATGTTTTTAGATTCCTTTTTTCAAGGCAAAGACGATGGACAATGTTATTCAACGAAAAAATTAATTCTTCAGGGTGAAAATCGAGGATATAAGTGTGAACTTATATCAGTTGATATCTCGGTGCATTTTTAAGCTAGCGCAAATCTGATAACACAGAACGACGCAGCTTAAAAATTCGCATCGAATGCACTATACTACATTGAAAAACGCTTAATACAAAAATTAGTTATGATCGTTTGAAAAATGATGCATTAGTGTATGTTGAGTTTCCATGTACACTCAACATTGCTTCCAAAAACATTTTGACAAAAATTTTTTCGAAAAATTTCAAAATAATTTAGCAAAAAGTAGATGTTTTTAGATTCCTTTTTTCAAGGCAAAGACGATGGACAATGTTATTCAACGAAAAAATTAATTCTTCAGGGTGAAAATCGAGGATATAAGTGTGAACTTATATCAGTTGAGATCTCGGTGCATTTTTAAGCTAGCGCAAATCTGATAACACAGAACGACGCAGCTTAAAAATTCGCATCGAATGCACTATACTACATTGAGAAACGCTTAATACAAAAATTAGTTATGATCGTTTGAAAAATGATGCATTAGTGTATGTTGAGTTTCCATGTACACTCAACATTGCTTCCAAAAACATTTTGACAAAAATTTTTTCGAAAAATTTCAAAATAATTTAGCAAAAAGTAGATGTTTTTAGATTCCTTTTTTCAAGGCAAAGACGATGGACAATGTTATTCAACGAAAAAATTGATTCTTCAGGGTGAAAATCGAGGATATAAGTGTGAACTTATATCAGTTGATATCTCGGTGCATTTTTAAGCTAGCGCAAATCTGATAACACAGATCGACGCAGCTTAAAAATCCGCATCGAATGCACTATACTACATTGAGAAACGCGTAATACAAAAATTAGTTATGATCGTTTGAAAAATGATGCGTTAGTGTATGTTGAGTTTCCATGTACACTCAACATTGCTTCCAAAAACATTTTGACAAAAATTTTTTCGAAAAATTTCAAAATAATTTAGCAAAAAGTAGATGTTTTTAGATTCCTTTTTTCAAGGCAAAGACGATGGACAATGTTATTCAACGAAAAAATTAATTCTTCAGGGTGAAAATCGAGGATATAAGTGTGAACTTATATCAGTTGATATCTCGGTGCATTTTTAAGCTAGCGCAAATCTGATAACACAGAACGACGCAGCTTAAAAATTCGCATCGAATGCACTATACTACATTGAAAAACGCTTAATACAAAAATTAGTTATGATCGTTTGAAAAATGATGCATTAGTGTATGTTGAGTTTCCATGTACACTCAACATTGCTTCCAAAAACATTTTGACAAAAATTTTTTCGAAAAATTTCAAAATAATTTAGCAAAAAGTAGATGTTTTTAGATTCCTTTTTTCAAGGCAAAGACGATGGACAATGTTATTCAACGAAAAAATTAATTCTTCAGGGTGAAAATCGAGGATATAAGTGTGAACTTATATCAGTTGAGATCTCGGTGCATTTTTAAGCTAGCGCAAATCTGATAACACAGAACGACGCAGCTTAAAAATTCGCATCGAATGCACTATACTACATTGAGAAACGCTTAATACAAAAATTAGTTATGATCGTTTGAAAAATGATGCATTAGTGTATGTTGAGTTTCCATGTACACTCAACATTGCTTCCAAAAACATTTTGACAAAAATTTTTTCGAAAAATTTCAAAATAATTTAGCAAAAAGTAGATGTTTTTAGATTCCTTTTTTCAAGGCAAAGACGATGGACAATGTTATTCAACGAAAAAATTGATTCTTCAGGGTGAAAATCGAGGATATAAGTGTGAACTTATATCAGTTGATATCTCGGTGCATTTTTAAGCTAGCGCAAATCTGATAACACAGATCGACGCAGCTTAAAAATCCGCATCGAATGCACTATACTACATTGAGAAACGCGTAATACAAAAATTAGTTATGATCGTTTGAAAAATGATGCGTTAGTGTATGTTGAGTTTCCATGTACACTCAACATTGCTTCCAAAAACATTTTGACAAAAATTTTTTCGAAAAATTTCAAAATAATTTAGCAAAAAGTAGATGTTTTTAGATTCCATTTTTTAAGGCAAAGACGATGGACAATGTTATTCAACGAAAAAATTAATTCTTCAGGGTGAAAATCGAGGATATAAGTGTGAACTTATATCAGTTGATATCTCGGTGCATTTTTAAGCTAGCGCAAATCTGATAACACAGAACGACGCAGCTTAAAAATCCGCATCGAATGCACTATACTACATTGAGAAACGCTTAATACAAAAATTAGTTATGATCGTTTGAAAAATGATGCATTAGTGTATGTTGAGTTTCCATGTACACTCAACATTGCTTCCAAAAACATTTTGACAAAAATTTTTTCGAAAAATTTCAAAATAATTTAGCAAAAAGTAGATGTTTTTAGATTCCTTTTTTCAAGGCAAAGACGATGGACAATGTTATTCAACGAAAAAATTAATTCTTCAGGGTGAAAATCGAGGATATAAGTGTGAACTTATATCAGTTGATATCTCGGTGCATTTTTAAGCTAGCGCAAATCTGATAACACAGAACGACGCAGCTTAAAAATTCGCATCGAATGCACTATACTACATTGAAAAACGCTTAATACAAAAATTAGTTATGATCGTTTGAAAAATGATGCATTAGTGTATGTTGAGTTTCCATGTACACTCAACATTGCTTCCAAAAACATTTTGACAAAAATTTTTTCGAAAAATTTCGAAATAATTTAGCAAAGAGTAGATGTTTTTAGATTCCATTTTTCGAGCCAAAGACGATGGACAATGTTATTCAACGAAGAAATTAATTCTTCAGGGTGAAAATCGAGGATATAAGTGTGAACTTATATCAGTTGATATCTCGGTGCATTTTTAAGCTAGCGCAAATCTGATAACACAGATCGACGCAGCTTAAAAATCCGCATCGAATGCACTATACTACATTGAGAAACGCTTAATACAAAAATTAGTTATGATCGTTTGAAAAATGATGCATTAGTGTATGTTGAGTTTCCATGTACACTCAACATTGCTTCCAAAAACATTTTGACAAAAATTTTTTCGAAAAATTTCAGAATAATTTAGCAAAAAGTAGATGTTTTTAGATTCCATTTTTCAAGGCAAAGACGATGGACAATGTTATTCAACGAAAAAATTAATTCTTCAGGGTGAAAATCGAGGATATAAGTGTGAACTTATATCAGTTGATATCTCGGTGCATTTTTAAGCTAGCGCAAATCTGATAACACAGATCGACGCAGCTTAAAAATCCGCATCGAATGCACTATACTACATTGAGAAACGCTTAATACAAAAATTAGTTATGATCGTTTGAAAAATGATGCATTAGTGTATGTTGAGTTTCCATGTACACTCAACATTGCTTCCAAAAACATTTTGACAAAAATTTTTTCGAAAAATTTCAGAATAATTTAGCAAAAAGTAGATGTTTTTAGATTCCATTTTTCAAGGCAAAGACGATGGACAATGTTATTCAACGAAAAAATTAATTCTTCAGGGTGAAAATCGAGGATATAAGTGTGAACTTATATCAGTTGATATCTCGGTGCATTTTTAAGCTAGCACAAATCTGATAACACAGATCGACGCAGCTTAAAAATCCGCATCGAATGCACTATACTACATTGAAAAACGCTTAATACAAAAATTAGTTATGATCGTTTGAAAAATGATGCGTTAGTGTATGTTGAGTTTCCATGTACACTCAACATTGCTTCCAAAAACATTTTGACAAAAATTTTTTCGAAAAATTTCAGAATAATTTAGCAAAAAGTAGATGTTTTTAGATTCCATTTTTCAAGGCAAAGACGATGGACAATGTTATTCAACGAAAAAATTAATTCTTCAGGGTGAAAATCGAGGATATAAGTGTGAACTTATATCAGTTGATATCTCGGTGCATTTTTAAGCTAGCGCAAATCTGATAACACAGATCGACGCAGCTTAAAAATCCGCATCGAATGCACTATACTACATTGAGAAACGCTTAATACAAAAATTAGTTATGATCGTTTGAAAAATGATGCATTAGTGTATGTTGAGTTTCCATGTACACTCAACATTGCTTCCAAAAACATTTTGACAAAAATTTTTTCGAAAAATTTCAGAATAATTTAGCAAAAAGTAGATGTTTTTAGATTCCATTTTTCAAGGCAAAGACGATGGACAATGTTATTCAACGAAAAAATTAATTCTTCAGGGTGAAAATCGAGGATATAAGTGTGAACTTATATCAGTTGATATCTCGGTGCATTTTTAAGCTAGCGCAAATCTGATAACACAGATCGACGCAGCTTAAAAATCCGCATCGAATGCACTATACTACATTGAGAAACGCTTAATACAAAAATTAGTTATGATCGTTTGAAAAATGATGCGTTAGTGTATGTTGAGTTTCCATGTACACTCAACATTGCTTCCAAAAACATTTTGACAAAACTTTTTTCGAAAAATTTCAAAATAATTTAGCAAAAAGTAGATGTTTTTAGATTCCATTTTTTAAGGCAAAGACGATGGACAATGTTATTCAACGAAAAAATTAATTCTTCAGGGTGAAAATCGAGGATATAAGTGTGAACTTATATCAGTTGATATCTCGGTGCATTTTTAAGCTAGCGCAAATCTGATAACACAGAACGACGCAGCTTAAAAATCCGCATCGAATGCACTATACTACATTGAGAAACGCTTAATACAAAAATTAGTTATGATCGTTTGAAAAATGATGCATTAGTGTATGTTGAGTTTCCATGTACACTCAACATTGCTTCCAAAAACATTTTGACAAAAATTTTTTCGAAAAATTTCAAAATAATTTAGCAAAAAGTAGATGTTTTTAGATTCCTTTTTTCAAGGCAAAGACGATGGACAATGTTATTCAACGAAAAAATTAATTCTTCAGGGTGAAAATCGAGGATATAAGTGTGAACTTATATCAGTTGATATCTCGGTGCATTTTTAAGCTAGCGCAAATCTGATAACACAGAACGACGCAGCTTAAAAATTCGCATCGAATGCACTATACTACATTGAAAAACGCTTAATACAAAAATTAGTTATGATCGTTTGAAAAATGATGCATTAGTGTATGTTGAGTTTCCATGTACACTCAACATTGCTTCCAAAAACATTTTGACAAAAATTTTTTCGAAAAATTTCGAAATAATTTAGCAAAAAGTAGATGTTTTTAGATTCCATTTTTTAAGGCAAAGACGATGGACAATGTTATTCAACGAAAAAATTAATTCTTCAGGGTGAAAATCGAGGATATAAGTGTGAACTTATATCAGTTGATATCTCGGTGCATTTTTAAGCTAGCGCAAATCTGATAACACAGAACGACGCAGCTTAAAAATCCGCATCGAATGCACTATACTACATTGAGAAACGCTTAATACAAAAATTAGTTATGATCGTTTGAAAAATGATGCATTAGTGTATGTTGAGTTTCCATGTACACTCAACATTGCTTCCAAAAACATTTTGACAAAAATTTTTTCGAAAAATTTCAGAATAATTTAGCAAAAAGTAGATGTTTTTAGATTCCATTTTTCAAGGCAAAGACGATGGACAATGTTATTCAACGAAAAAATTAATTCTTCAGGGTGAAAATCGAGGATATAAGTGTGAACTTATATCAGTTGAGATCTCGGTGCATTTTTAAGCTAGCGCAAATCTGATAACACAGAACGACGCAGCTTAAAAATTCGCATCGAATGCACTATACTACATTGAGAAACGCTTAATACAAAAATTAGTTATGATCGTTTGAAAAATGATGCATTAGTGTATGTTGAGTTTCCATGTACACTCAACATTGCTTCCAAAAACATTTTGACAAAAATTTTTTCGAAAAATTTCAAAATAATTTAGCAAAAAGTAGATGTTTTTAGATTCCTTTTTTCAAGGCAAAGACGATGGACAATGTTATTCAACGAAAAAATTAATTCTTCAGGGTGAAAATCGAGGATATAAGTGTGAACTTATATCAGTTGATATCTCGGTGCATTTTTAAGCTAGCGCAAATCTGATAACACAGAACGACGCAGCTTAAAAATTCGCATCGAATGCACTATACTACATTGAAAAACGCTTAATACAAAAATTAGTTATGATCGTTTGAAAAATGATGCATTAGTGTATGTTGAGTTTCCATGTACACTCAACATTGCTTCCAAAAACATTTTGACAAAAATTTTTTCGAAAAATTTCGAAATAATTTAGCAAAAAGTAGATGTTTTTAGATTCCATTTTTTAAGGCAAAGACGATGGACAATGTTATTCAACGAAAAAATTAATTCTTCAGGGTGAAAATCGAGGATATAAGTGTGAACTTATATCAGTTGATATCTCGGTGCATTTTTAAGCTAGCGCAAATCTGATAACACAGAACGACGCAGCTTAAAAATCCGCATCGAATGCACTATACTACATTGAGAAACGCTTAATACAAAAATTAGTTATGATCGTTTGAAAAATGATGCATTAGTGTATGTTGAGTTTCCATGTACACTCAACATTGCTTCCAAAAACATTTTGACAAAAATTTTTTCGAAAAATTTCAAGATAATTTAGCAAAAAGTAGATGTTTTTAGATTTCTTTTTTCAAGGCAAAGACGATGGACAATGTTATTCAACGAAAAAATTAATTCTTCAGGGTGAAAATCGAGGATATAAGTGTGAACTTATATCAGTTGATATCTCGGTGCATTTTTAAGCTAGCGCAAATCTGATAACACAGAACGACGCAGCTTAAAAATTCGCATCGAATGCACTATACTACATTGAAAAACGCTTAATACAAAAATTAGTTATGATCGTTTGAAAAATGATGCATTAGTGTATGTTGAGTTTCCATGTACACTCAACATTGCTTCCAAAAACATTTTGACAAAAATTTTTTCGAAAAATTTCGAAATAATTTAGCAAAAAGTAGATGTTTTTAGATTCCATTTTTCAAGGCAAAGACGATGGACAATGTTATTCAACAAAAAAATTAATTCTTCAGGGTGAAAATCGAGGATATAAGTGTGAACTTATATCAGTTGATATCTCGGTGCATTTTTAAGCTAGCGCAAATCTGATAACACAGATCGACGCAGCTTAAAAATCCGCATCGAATGCACTATACTACATTGAAAAACGCTTAATACAAAAATTAGTTATGATCGTTCGAAAAATGATGCATTAGTGTATGTTGAGTTTCCATGTACACTCAACATTGCTTCCAAAAACATTTTGACAAAAATTTTTTCGAAAAATTTCGAAATAATTTAGCAAAAAGTAGATGTTTTTAGATTCCATTTTTCAAGGCAAAGACGATGGACAATGTTATTCAACAAAAAAATTAATTCTTCAGGGTGAAAATCGAGGATATAAGTGTGAACTTATATCAGTTGATATCTCGGTGCATTTTTAAGCTAGCGCAAATCTGATAACACAGAACGACGCAGCTTAAAAATTCGCATCGAATGCACTATACTACATTGAGAAACGCTTAATACAAAAATTAGTTATGATCGTTTGAAAAATGATGCATTAGTGTATGTTGAGTTTCCATGTACACTCAACATTGCTTCCAAAAACATTTTGACAAAAATTTTTTCGAAAAATTTCAAAATAATTTAGCAAAAAGTAGATGTTTTTAGATTCCTTTTTTCAAGGCAAAGACGATGGACAATGTTATTCAACGAAAAAATTAATTCTTCAGGGTGAAAATCGAGGATATAAGTGTGAACTTATATCAGTTGATATCTCGGTGCATTTTTAAGCTAGCGCAAATCTGATAACACAGAACGACGCAGCTTAAAAATTCGCATCGAATGCACTATACTACATTGAAAAACGCTTAATACAAAAATTAGTTATGATCGTTTGAAAAATGATGCATTAGTGTATGTTGAGTTTCCATGTACACTCAACATTGCTTCCAAAAACATTTTGACAAAAATTTTTTCGAAAAATTTCGAAATAATTTAGCAAAAAGTAGATGTTTTTAGATTCCATTTTTCAAGGCAAAGACGATGGACAATGTTATTCAACAAAAAAATTAATTCTTCAGGGTGAAAATCGAGGATATAAGTGTGAACTTATATCAGTTGATATCTCGGTGCATTTTTAAGCTAGCGCAAATCTGATAACACAGATCGACGCAGCTTAAAAATCCGCATCGAATGCACTATACTACATTGAAAAACGCTTAATACAAAAATTAGTTATGATCGTTCGAAAAATGATGCATTAGTGTATGTTGAGTTTCCATGTACACTCAACATTGCTTCCAAAAACATTTTGACAAAAATTTTTTCGAAAAATTTCGAAATAATTTAGCAAAAAGTAGATGTTTTTAGATTCCATTTTTCAAGGCAAAGACGATGGACAATGTTATTCAACAAAAAAATTAATTCTTCAGGGTGAAAATCGAGGATATAAGTGTGAACTTATATCAGTTGATATCTCGGTGCATTTTTAAGCTAGCGCAAATCTGATAACACAGAACGACGCAGCTTAAAAATCCGCATCGAATGCACTATACTACATTGAGAAACGCTTAATACAAAAATTAGTTATGATCGTTTGAAAAATGATGCATTAGTGTATGTTGAGTTTCCATGTACACTCAACATTGCTTCCAAAAACATTTTGACAAAAATTTTTTCGAAAAATTTCAAGATAATTTAGCAAAAAGTAGATGTTTTTAGATTCCTTTTTTCAAGGCAAAGACGATGGACAATGTTATTCAACGAAAAAATTAATTCTTCAGGGTGAAAATCGAGGATATAAGTGTGAACTTATATCAGTTGATATCTCGGTGCATTTTTAAGCTAGCGCAAATCTGATAACACAGAACGACGCAGCTTAAAAATTCGCATCGAATGCACTATACTACATTGAAAAACGCTTAATACAAAAATTAGTTATGATCGTTTGAAAAATGATGCATTAGTGTATGTTGAGTTTCCATGTACACTCAACATTGCTTCCAAAAACATTTTGACAAAAATTTTTTCGAAAAATTTCGAAATAATTTAGCAAAGAGTAGATGTTTTTAGATTCCATTCTTCAAGGCAAAGACGATGGACAATGTTATTCAACGAAAAAATTAATTCTTCAGGGTGAAAATCGAGGATATAAGTGTGAACTTATATCAGTTGATATCTCGGTGCATTTTCAAGCTAGCGCAAATCTGATAACACAGATCGACGCAGCTTAAAAATCCGCATCGAATGCACTATACTACATTGAAAAACGATTAATACAAAAATTAGTTATGATCGTTCGAAAAATGATGCATTAGTGTATGTTGAGTTTCCATGTACACTCAACATTGCTTCCAAAAACATTTTGACAAAAATTTTTTCGAAAAATTTCGAAATAATTTAGCAAAAAGTAGATGTTTTTAGATTCCATTTTTCAAGGCAAAGACGATGGACAATGTTATTCAACAAAAAAATTAATTCTTCAGGGTGAAAATCGAGGATATAAGTGTGAACTTATATCAGTTGATATCTCGGTGCATTTTTAAGCTAGCGCAAATCTGATAACACAGAACGACGCAGCTTAAAAATCCGCATCGAATGCACTATACTACATTGAGAAACGCTTAATACAAAAATTAGTTATGATTGTTTGAAAAATGATGCATTAGTGTATGTTGAGTTTCCATGTACACTCAACATTGCTTCCAAAAACATTTTGACAAAAATTTTTTCGAAAAATTTCAGAATAATTTAGCAAAAAGTAGATGTTTTTAGATTCCATTTTTCAAGGCTAAGACGATGGACAATGTTATTCAACGAAAAAATTAATTCTTCAGGGTGAAAATCGAGGATATAAGTGTGAACTTATATCAGTTGATATCTCGGTGCATTTTCAAGCTAGCGCAAATCTGATAACACAGATCGACGCAGCTTAAAAATCCGCATCGAATGCACTATACTACATTGAGAAACGCTTAATACAAAAATTAGTTATGATCGTTTGAAAAATGATGCGTTAGTGTATGTTGAGTTTCCATGTACACTCAACATTGCTTCCAAAAACCTTTTGACAAAAATTTTTTCGAAAAATTTCGAAATAATTTAGCAAAAAGTAGATGTTTTTAGATTCCATTTTTCATGGCAAAGACGATGGACAATGTTATTCAACGAAAAAATTAATTCTTCAGGGTGAAAATCGAGGATATAAGTGTGAACTTATATCAGTTGATATCTCGGTGCATTTTTAAGCTAGCGCAAATCTGATAACACAGAACGACGCAGCTTAAAAATCCGCATCGAATGCACTATACTACATTGAGAAACGCTTAATACAAAAATTAGTTATGATCGTTTGAAAAATGATGCATTAGTGTATGTTGAGTTTCCATGTACACTCAACATTGCTTCCAAAAACATTTTGACAAAAATTTTTTCGAAAAATTTCAAGATAATTTAGCAAAAAGTAGATGTTTTTAGATTCCTTTTTTCAAGGCAAAGACGATGGACAATGTTATTCAACGAAAAAATTAATTCTTCAGGGTGAAAATCGAGGATATAAGTGTGAACTTATATCAGTTGATATCTCGGTGCATTTTTAAGCTAGCGCAAATCTGATAACACAGAACGACGCAGCTTAAAAATTCGCATCGAATGCACTATACTACATTGAAAAACGCTTAATACAAGAATTAGTTATGATCGTTTGAAAAATGATGCATTAGTGTATGTTGAGTTTCCATGTACACTCAACATTGCTTCCAAAAACATTTTGACAAAAATTTTTTCGAAAAATTTCGAAATAATTTAGCAAAAAGTAGATGTTTTTAGATTCCATTTTTCAAGGCAAAGACGATGGACAATGTTATTCAACAAAAAAATTAATTCTTCAGGGTGAAAATCGAGGATATAAGTGTGAACTTATATCAGTTGATATCTCGGTGCATTTTTAAGCTAGCGCAAATCTGATAACACAGATCGACGCAGCTTAAAAATCCGCATCGAATGCACTATACTACATTGAAAAACGCTTAATACAAAAATTAGTTATGATCGTTCGAAAAATGATGCATTAGTGTATGTTGAGTTTCCATGTACACTCAACATTGCTTCCAAAAACATTTTGACAAAAATTTTTTCGAAAAATTTCGAAATAATTTAGCAAAAAGTAGATGTTTTTAGATTCCATTTTTCAAGGCAAAGACGATGGACAATGTTATTCAACAAAAAAATTAATTCTTCAGGGTGAAAATCGAGGATATAAGTGTGAACTTATATCAGTTGATATCTCGGTGCATTTTTAAGCTAGCGCAAATCTGATAACACAGAACGACGCAGCTTAAAAATTCGCATCGAATGCACTATACTACATTGAGAAACGCTTAATACAAAAATTAGTTATGATCGTTTGAAAAATGATGCATTAGTGTATGTTGAGTTTCCATGTACACTCAACATTGCTTCCAAAAACATTTTGACAAAAATTTTTTCGAAAAATTTCAAAATAATTTAGCAAAAAGTAGATGTTTTTAGATTCCTTTTTTCAAGGCAAAGACGATGGACAATGTTATTCAACGAAAAAATTAATTCTTCAGGGTGAAAATCGAGGATATAAGTGTGAACTTATATCAGTTGATATCTCGGTGCATTTTTAAGCTAGCGCAAATCTGATAACACAGAACGACGCAGCTTAAAAATTCGCATCGAATGCACTATACTACATTGAAAAACGCTTAATACAAAAATTAGTTATGATCGTTTGAAAAATGATGCATTAGTGTATGTTGAGTTTCCATGTACACTCAACATTGCTTCCAAAAACATTTTGACAAAAATTTTTTCGAAACATTTCGAAATAATTTAGCAAAAAGTAGATGTTTTTAGATTCCATTTTTTAAGGCAAAGACGATGGACAATGTTATTCAACGAAAAAATTAATTCTTCAGGGTGAAAATCGAGGATATAAGTGTGAACTTATATCAGTTGATATCTCGGTGCATTTTTAAGCTAGCGCAAATCTGATAACACAGAACGACGCAGCTTAAAAATCCGCATCGAATGCACTATACTACATTGAGAAACGCTTAATACAAAAATTAGTTATGATCGTTTGAAAAATGATGCATTAGTGTATGTTGAGTTTCCATGTACACTCAACATTGCTTCCAAAAACATTTTGACAAAAATTTTTTCGAAAAATTTCAAGATAATTTAGCAAAAAGTAGATGTTTTTAGATTCCTTTTTTCAAGGCAAAGACGATGGACAATGTTATTCAACGAAAAAATTAATTCTTCAGGGTGAAAATCGAGGATATAAGTGTGAACTTATATCAGTTGATATCTCGGTGCATTTTTAAGCTAGCGCAAATCTGATAACACAGAACGACGCAGCTTAAAAATTCGCATCGAATGCACTATACTACATTGAAAAACGCTTAATACAAAAATTAGTTATGATCGTTTGAAAAATGATGCATTAGTGTATGTTGAGTTTCCATGTACACTCAACATTGCTTCCAAAAACATTTTGACAAAAATTTTTTCGAAAAATTTCGAAATAATTTAGCAAAAAGTAGATGTTTTTAGATTCCATTTTTCAAGGCAAAGACGATGGACAATGTTATTCAACAAAAAAATTAATTCTTCAGGGTGAAAATCGAGGATATAAGTGTGAACTTATATCAGTTGATATCTCGGTGCATTTTTAAGCTAGCGCAAATCTGATAACACAGATCGACGCAGCTTAAAAATCCGCATCGAATGCACTATACTACATTGAAAAACGCTTAATACAAAAATTAGTTATGATCGTTCGAAAAATGATGCATTAGTGTATGTTGAGTTTCCATGTACACTCAACATTGCTTCCAAAAACATTTTGACAAAAATTTTTTCGAAAAATTTCGAAATAATTTAGCAAAAAGTAGATGTTTTTAGATTCCATTTTTCAAGGCAAAGACGATGGACAATGTTATTCAACAAAAAAATTAATTCTTCAGGGTGAAAATCGAGGATATAAGTGTGAACTTATATCAGTTGATATCTCGGTGCATTTTTAAGCTAGCGCAAATCTGATAACACAGAACGACGCAGCTTAAAAATCCGCATCGAATGCACTATACTACATTGAGAAACGCTTAATACAAAAATTAGTTATGATCGTTTGAAAAATGATGCATTAGTGTATGTTGAGTTTCCATGTACACTCAACATTGCTTCCAAAAACATTTTGACAAAAATTTTTTCGAAAAATTTCAAGATAATTTAGCAAAAAGTAGATGTTTTTAGATTCCTTTTTTCAAGGCAAAGACGATGGACAATGTTATTCAACGAAAAAATTAATTCTTCAGGGTGAAAATCGAGGATATAAGTGTGAACTTATATCAGTTGATATCTCGGTGCATTTTTAAGCTAGCGCAAATCTGATAACACAGAACGACGCAGCTTAAAAATTCGCATCGAATGCACTATACTACATTGAAAAACGCTTAATACAAAAATTAGTTATGATCGTTTGAAAAATGATGCATTAGTGTATGTTGAGTTTCCATGTACACTCAACATTGCTTCCAAAAACATTTTGACAAAAATTTTTTCGAAAAATTTCGAAATAATTTAGCAAAGAGTAGATGTTTTTAGATTCCATTCTTCAAGGCAAAGACGATGGACAATGTTATTCAACGAAAAAATTAATTCTTCAGGGTGAAAATCGAGGATATAAGTGTGAACTTATATCAGTTGATATCTCGGTGCATTTTTAAGCTAGCGCAAATCTGATAACACAGAACGACGCAGCTTAAAAATCCGCATCGAATGCACTATACTACATTGAGAAACGCTTAATACAAAAATTAGTTATGATTGTTTGAAAAATGATGCATTAGTGTATGTTGAGTTTCCATGTACACTCAACATTGCTTCCAAAAACATTTTGACAAAAATTTTTTCGAAAAATTTCAGAATAATTTAGCAAAAAGTAGATGTTTTTAGATTCCATTTTTCAAGGCTAAGACGATGGACAATGTTATTCAACGAAAAAATTAATTCTTCAGGGTGAAAATCGAGGATATAAGTGTGAACTTATATCAGTTGATATCTCGGTGCATTTTCAAGCTAGCGCAAATCTGATAACACAGATCGACGCAGCTTAAAAATCCGCATCGAATGCACTATACTACATTGAGAAACGCTTAATACAAAAATTAGTTATGATCGTTTGAAAAATGATGCGTTAGTGTATGTTGAGTTTCCATGTACACTCAACATTGCTTCCAAAAACCTTTTGACAAAAATTTTTTCGAAAAATTTCGAAATAATTTAGCAAAAAGTAGATGTTTTTAGATTCCATTTTTTATGGCAAAGACGATGGACAATGTTATTCAACGAAAAAATTAATTCTTCAGGGTGAAAATCGAGGATATAAGTGTGAACTTATATCAGTTGATATCTCGGTGCATTTTTAAGCTAGCGCAAATCTGATAACACAGATCGACGCAGCTTAAAAATCCGCATCGAATGCACTATACTACATTGAGAAACGCTTAATACAAAAATTAGTTATGATCGTTTGAAAAATGATGCATTAGTGTATGTTGAGTTTCCATGTACACTCAACATTGCTTCCAAAAACATTTTGACAAAAATTTTTTCGAAAAATTTCAAAATAATTTAGCAAAAAGTAGATGTTTTTAGATTCCTTTTTTCAAGGCAAAGACGATGGACAATGTTATTCAACGAAAAAATTAATTCTTCAGGGTGAAAATCGAGGATATAAGTGTGAACTTATATCAGTTGAGATCTCGGTGCATTTTTAAGCTAGCGCAAATCTGATAACACAGAACGACGCAGCTTAAAAATTCGCATCGAATGCACTATACTACATTGAGAAACGCTTAATACAAAAATTAGTTATGATCGTTTGAAAAATGATGCATTAGTGTATGTTGAGTTTCCATGTACACTCAACATTGCTTCCAAAAACATTTTGACAAAAATTTTTTCGAAAAATTTCAGAATAATTTAGCAAAAAGTAGATGTTTTTAGATTCCATTTTTCAAGGCAAAGACGATGGACAATGTTATTCAACGAAAAAATTAATTCTTCAGGGTGAAAATCGAGGATATAAGTGTGAACTTATATCAGTTGAGATCTCGGTGCATTTTTAAGCTAGCGCAAATCTGATAACACAGAACGACGCAGCTTAAAAATCCGCATCGAATGCACTATACTACATTGAGAAACGCTTAATACAAAAATTAGTTATGATCGTTTGAAAAATGATGCATTAGTGTATGTTGAGTTTCCATGTACACTCAACATTGCTTCCAAAAACATTTTGACAAAAATTTTTTCGAAAAATTTCAGAATAATTTAGCAAAAAGTAGATGTTTTTAGATTCCATTTTTCAAGGCAAAGACGATGGACAATGTTATTCAACGAAAAAATTAATTCTTCAGGGTGAAAATCGAGGATATAAGTGTGAACTTATATCAGTTGATATCTCGGTGCATTTTTAAGCTAGCGCAAATCTGATAACACAGAACGACGCAGCTTAAAAATCCGCATCGAATGCACTATACTACATTGAGAAACGCTTAATACAAAAATTAGTTATGATCGTTTGAAAAATGATGCATTAGTGTATGTTGAGTTTCCATGTACACTCAACATTGCTTCCAAAAACATTTTGACAAAAATTTTTTCGAAAAATTTCAGAATAATTTAGCAAAAAGTAGATGTTTTTAGATTCCATTTTTCAGGGCAAAGACGATGGACAATGTTATTCAACGAAAAAATTAATTCTTCAGGGTGAAAATCGAAGATATAAGTGTGAACTTATATCAGTTGATATCTCGGTGCATTTTTAAGCTAGCGCAAATCTGATAACACAGAACGACGCAGCTTAAAAATCCGCATCGAATGCACTATACTACATTGAGAAACGCTTAATACAAAAATTAGTTATGATCGTTTGAAAAATGATGCATTAGTGTATGTTGAGTTTCCATGTACACTCAACATTGCTTCCAAAAACATTTTGACAAAAATTTTTTCGAAAAATTTCAGAATAATTTAGCAAAAAGTAGATGTTTTTAGATTCCATTTTTCAAGGCAAAGACGATGGACAATGTTATTCAACGAAAAAATTAATTCTTCAGGGTGAAAATCGAGGATATAAGTGTGAACTTATATCAGTTGATATCTCGGTGCATTTTCAAGCTAGCGCAAATCTGATAACACAGATCGACGCAGCTTAAAAATCCGCATCGAATGCACTATACTACATTGAGAAACGCTTTATACAAAAATTAGTTATGATCGTTTGAAAAATGATGCGTTAGTGTATGTTGAGTTTCCATGTACACTCAACATTGCTTCCAAAAACATTTTGACAAAAATTTTTTCGAAAAATTTCAAAATAATTTAGCGAAAAGTAGATGTTTTTAGATTTCTTTTTTCAAGGCAAAGACGATGGACAATGTTATTCAACGAAAAAATTATTTCTTCAGGGTGAAAATCGAGGATATAAGTGTGAACTTGTATCAGTTGATATCTCGGTGCATTTTTAAGCTAGCGCAAATCTGATAACACAGATCGACGCAGCTTAAAAATCCGCATCGAATGCACTATACTACATTGAGAAACGCTTAATACAAAAATTAGTTATGATCGTTTGAAAAATGATGCGTTAGTGTATGTTGAGTTTCCATGTACACTCAACATTGCTTCCAAAAACATTTTGACAAAAATTTTTTCGAAAAATTTCAAAATAATTTAGCGAAAAGTAGATGTTTTTAGATTTCTTTTTTCAAGGCAAAGACGATGGACAATGTTATTCAACGAAAAAATTATTTCTTCAGGGTGAAAATCGAGGATATAAGTGTGAACTTGTATCAGTTGATATCTCGGTGCATTTTTAAGCTAGCGCAAATCTGATAACACAGATCGACGCAGCTTAAAAATCCGCATCGAATGCACTATACTACATTGAGAAACGCTTAATACAAAAATTAGTTATGATCGTTTGAAAAATGATGCGTTAGTGTATGTTGAGTTTCCATGTACACTCAACATTGCTTCCAAAAACATTTTGACAAAAATTTTTTCGAAAAATTTCGAAATAATTTAGCAAAAAGTAGATGTTTTTAGATTCCATTTTTCATGGCAAAGACGATGGACAATGTTATTCAACGAAAAAATTAATTCTTCAGGGTGAAAATCGAGGATATAAGTGTGAACTTATATCAGTTGATATCTCGGTGCATTTTTAAGCTAGCGCAAATCTGATAACACAGATCGACGCAGCTTAAAAATCCGCATCGAATGCACTATACTACATTGAGAAACGCTTAATACAAAAATTAGTTATGATCGTTTGAAAAATGATGCATTAGTGTATGTTGAGTTTCCATGTACACTCAACATTGCTTCCAAAAACATTTTGACAAAAATTTTTTCGAAAAATTTCAGAATAATTTAGCAAAAAGTAGATGTTTTTAGATTCCATTTTTCAAGGCAAAGACGATGAACAATGTTATTCAACAAAAAAATTAATTCTTCAGGGTGAAAATCGAGGATATAAGTGTGAACTTATATCAGTTGATATCTCGGTGCATTTTTAAGCTAGCGCAAATCTGATAACACAGAACGACGCAGCTTAAAAATTCGCATCGAATGCACTATACTACATTGAGAAACGCTTAATACAAAAATTAGTTATGATCGTTTGAAAAATGATGCATTAGTGTATGTTGAGTTTCCATGTACACTCAACATTGCTTCCAAAAACATTTTGACAAAAATTTTTTCGAAAAATTTCAGAATAATTTAGCAAAAAGTAGATGTTTTTAGATTCCATTTCTCAAGGCAAAGACGATGGACAATGTTATTCAACGAAAAAATTAATTTTTCAGGGTGAAAATCGAGGATATAAGTGTGAACTTATATCAGTTGATATCTCGGTGCATTTTTAAGCTAGCGCAAATCTGATAACACAGATCGACGCAGCTTAAAAATCCGCATCGAATGCACTATACTACATTGAGAAACGCTTAATACAAAAATTAGTTATGATCGTTTGAAAAATGATGCATTAGTGTATGTTGAGTTTCCATGTACACTCAACATTGCTTCCAAAAACATTTTGACAAAAATTTTTTCGAAAAATTTCAAAATAATTTAGCAAAAAGTAGATGTTTTTAGATTCCTTTTTTCAAGGCAAAGACGATGGACAATGTTATTCAACGAAAAAATTAATTCTTCAGGGTGAAAATCGAGGATATAAGTGTGAACTTATATCAGTTGAGATCTCGGTGCATTTTTAAGCTAGCGCAAATCTGATAACACAGAACGACGCAGCTTAAAAATTCGCATCGAATGCACTATACTACATTGAGAAACGCTTAATACAAAAATTAGTTATGATCGTTTGAAAAATGATGCATTAGTGTATGTTGAGTTTCCATGTACACTCAACATTGCTTCCAAAAACATTTTGAAAAAAATTTTTTCGAAAAATTTCGAAATAATTTAGCAAAGAGTAGATGTTTTTAGATTCCATTTTTCAAGGCAAAGACGATGGACAATGTTATTCAACGAAAAAATTAATTCTTCAGGGTGAAAATCGAGGATATAAGTGTGAACTTATATCAGTTGATATCTCGGTGCATTTTTAAGCTAGCGCAAATCTGATAACACAGATCGACGCAGCTTAAAAATCCGCATCGAATGCACTATAGTACATTGAGAAACGCTTAATACAAAAATTAGTTATGATCGTTTGAAAAATGATGCATTAGTGTATGTTGAGTTTCCATGTACACTCAACATTGCTTCCAAAAACATTTTGACAAAAATTTTTTCGAAAAATTTCGAAATAATTTTGCAAAAAGTAGATGTTTTTAGATTCCATTTTTCAAGGCAAAGACGATGGACAATGTTATTCAACGAAAAAATTAATTCTTCAGGGTGAAAATCGAGGATATAAGTGTGAACTTATATCAGTTGATATCTCGGTGCATTTTTAAGCTAGCGCAAATCTGATAACACAGAACGACGCAGCTTAAAAATCCGCATCGAATGCACTATACTACATTGAGAAACGCTTAATACAAAAATTAGTTATGATCGTTTGAAAAATGATGCATTAGTGTATGTTGAGTTTCCATGTACACTCAACATTGCTTCCAAAAACATTTTGACAAAAATTTTTTCGAAAAATTTCAGAATAATTTAGCAAAAAGTAGATGTTTTTAGATTCCATTTTTCAAGGCAAAGACGATGGACAATGTTATTCAACGAAAAAATTAATTCTTCAGGGTGAAAATCGAGGATATAAGTGTGAACTTATATCAGTTGATATCTCGGTGCATTTTCAAGCTAGCGCAAATCTGATAACACAGATCGACGCAGCTTAAAAATCCGCATCGAATGCACTATACTACATTGAGAAACGCTTAATACAAAAATTAGTTATGATCGTTTGAAAAATGATGCGTTAGTGTATGTTGAGTTTCCATGTACACTCAACATTGCTTCCAAAAACATTTTGACAAAAATTTTTTCGAAAAATTTCGAAATAATTAAGCAAAAAGTAGATGTTTTTAGATTCCATTTTTCAAGGCAAAGACGATGGACAATGTTATTCAACGAAAAAATTAATTCTTCAGGGTGAAAATCGAGGATATAAGTGTGAACTTATATCAGTTGATATCTCGGTGCATTTTTAAGCTAGCGCAAATCTGATAACACAGATCGACGCAGCTTAAAAATCCGCATCGAATGCACTATACTACATTGAGAAACGCTTAATACAAAAATTAGTTATGATCGTTTGAAAAATGATGCATTAGTGTATGTTGAGTTTCCATGTACACTCAACATTGCTTCCAAAAACATTTTGACAAAAATTTTTTCGAAAAATTTCAAAATAATTTAGCAAAAAGTAGATGTTTTTAGATTCCTTTTTTCAAGGCAAAGACGATGGACAATGTTATTCAACGAAAAAATTAATTCTTCAGGGTGAAAATCGAGGATATAAGTGTGAACTTATATCAGTTGAGATCTCGGTGCATTTTTAAGCTAGCGCAAATCTGATAACACAGAACGACGCAGCTTAAAAATTCGCATCGAATGCACTATACTACATTGAGAAACGCTTAATACAAAAATTAGTTATGATCGTTTGAAAAATGATGCATTAGTGTATGTTGAGTTTCCATGTACACTCAACATTGCTTCCAAAAACATTTTGACAAAAATTTTTTCGAAAAATTTCAGAATAATTTAGCAAAAAGTAGATGTTTTTAGATTCCATTTTTCAAGGCAAAGACGATGGACAATGTTATTCAACGAAAAAATTAATTCTTCAGGGTGAAAATCGAGGATATAAGTGTGAACTTATATCAGTTGATATCTCGGTGCATTTTTAAGCTAGCGCAAATCTGATAACACAGAACGACGCAGCTTAAAAATCCGCATCGAATGCACTATACTACATTGAGAAACGCTTAATACAAAAATTAGTTATGATCGTTTGAAAAATGATGCATTAGTGTATGTTGAGTTTCCATGTACACTCAACATTGCTTCCAAAAACATTTTGACAAAAATTTTTTCGAAAAATTTCAGAATAATTTAGCAAAAAGTAGATGTTTTTAGATTCCATTTTTCAGGGCAAAGACGATGGACAATGTTATTCAACGAAAAAATTAATTCTTCAGGGTGAAAATCGAAGATATAAGTGTGAACTTATATCAGTTGATATCTCGGTGCATTTTTAAGCTAGCGCAAATCTGATAACACAGAACGACGCAGCTTAAAAATCCGCATCGAATGCACTATACTACATTGAGAAACGCTTAATACAAAAATTAGTTATGATCGTTTGAAAAATGATGCATTAGTGTATGTTGAGTTTCCATGTACACTCAACATTGCTTCCAAAAACATTTTGACAAAAATTTTTTCGAAAAATTTCAGAATAATTTAGCAAAAAGTAGATGTTTTTAGATTCCATTTTTCAAGGCAAAGACGATGGACAATGTTATTCAACGAAAAAATTAATTCTTCAGGGTGAAAATCGAGGATATAAGTGTGAACTTATATCAGTTGATATCTCGGTGCATTTTCAAGCTAGCGCAAATCTGATAACACAGATCGACGCAGCTTAAAAATCCGCATCGAATGCACTATACTACATTGAGAAACGCTTAATACAAAAATTAGTTATGATCGTTTGAAAAATGATGCGTTAGTGTATGTTGAGTTTCCATGTACACTCAACATTGCTTCCAAAAACATTTTGACAAGAATTTTTTCGAAAAATTTCAAAATAATTTAGCAAAAAGTAGATGTTTTTAGATTCCTTTTTTCAAGGCAAAGACGATGGACAATGTTATTCAACGAAAAAATTAATTCTTCAGGGTGAAAATCGAGGATATAAGTGTGAACTTATATCAGTTGATATCTCGGTGCATTTTTAAGCTAGCGCAAATCTGATAACACAGAACGACGCAGCTTAAAAATTCGCATCGAATGCACTATACTACATTGAGAAACGCTTAATACAAAAATTAGTTATGATCGTTTGAAAAATGATGCATTAGTGTATGTTGAGTTTCCATGTACACTCAACATTGCTTCCAAAAACATTTTGACAAGAATTTTTTCGAAAAATTTCAAAATAATTTAGCAAAAAGTAGATGTTTTTAGATTCCTTTTTTCAAGGCAAAGACGATGGACAATGTTATTCAACGAAAAAATTAATTCTTCAGGGTGAAAATCGAGGATATAAGTGTGAACTTATATCAGTTGAGATCTCGGTGCATTTTTAAGCTAGCGCAAATCTGATAACACAGAACGACGCAGCTTAAAAATTCGCATCGAATGCACTATACTACATTGAGAAACGCTTAATACAAAAATTAGTTATGATCGTTTGAAAAATGATGCATTAGTGTATGTTGAGTTTCCATGTACACTCAACATTGCTTCCAAAAACATTTTGACAAAAATTTTTTCGAAAAATTTCAAAATAATTTAGCAAAAAGTAGATGTTTTTAGATTCCTTTTTTCAAGGCAAAGACGATGGACAATGTTATTCAACGAAAAAATTAATTCTTCAGGGTGAAAATCGAGGATATAAGTGTGAACTTATATCAGTTGATATCTCGGTGCATTTTTAAGCTAGCGCAAATCTGATAACACAGAACGACGCAGCTTAAAAATTCGCATCGAATGCACTATACTACATTGAGAAACGCTTAATACAAAAATTAGTTATGATCGTTTGAAAAATGATGCATTAGTGTATGTTGAGTTTCCATGTACACTCAACATTGCTTCCAAAAACATTTTGACAAGAATTTTTTCGAAAAATTTCAGAATAATTTAGCAAAAAGTAGATGTTTTTAGATTCCATTTTTCAAGGCAAAGACGATGGACAATGTTATTCAACGAAAAAATTAATTCTTCAGGGTGAAAATCGAGGATATAAGTGTGAACTTATATCAGTTGAGATCTCGGTGCATTTTTAAGCTAGCGCAAATCTGATAACACAGAACGACGCAGCTTAAAAATCCGCATCGAATGCACTATACTACATTGAGAGACGCTTAATACAAAAATTAGTTATGATCGTTTGAAAAATGATGCATTAGTGTATGTTGAGTTTCCATGTACACTCAACATTGCTTCCAAAAACATTTTGACAAAAATTTTTTCGAAAAATTTCAGAATAATTTAGCAAAAAATAGATGTTTTTAGATTCCATTTTTCAAGGCAAAGACGATGGACAATGTTATTCAACGAAAAAATTAATTCTTCAGGGTGAAAATCGAGGATATAAGTGTGAACTTATATCAGTTGATATCTCGGTGCATTTTCAAGCTAGCGCAAATCTGATAACACAGATCGACGCAGCTTAAAAATCCGCATCGAATGCACTATACTACATTGAGAAACGCTTAATACAAAAATTAGTTATGATCGTTTGAAAAATGATGCGTTAGTGTATGTTGAGTTTCCATGTACACTCAACATTGCTTCCAAAAACATTTTGACAAAAATTTTTTCGAAAAATTTCGAAATAATTAAGCAAAAAGTAGATGTTTTTAGATTCCATTTTTCAAGGCAAAGACGATGGACAATGTTATTCAACGAAAAAATTAATTCTTCAGGGTGAAAATCGAGGATATAAGTGTGAACTTATATCAGTTGATATCTCGGTGCATTTTTAAGCTAGCGCAAATCTGATAACACAGATCGACGCAGCTTAAAAATCCGCATCGAATGCACTATACTACATTGAGAAACGCTTAATACAAAAATTAGTTATGATCGTTTGAAAAATGATGCATTAGTGTATGTTGAGTTTCCATGTACACTCAACATTGCTTCCAAAAACATTTTGACAAAAATTTTTTCGAAAAATTTCAAAATAATTTAGCAAAAAGTAGATGTTTTTAGATTCCTTTTTTCAAGGCAAAGACGATGGACAATGTTATTCAACGAAAAAATTAATTCTTCAGGGTGAAAATCGAGGATATAAGTGTGAACTTATATCAGTTGAGATCTCGGTGCATTTTTAAGCTAGCGCAAATCTGATAACACAGAACGACGCAGCTTAAAAATTCGCATCGAATGCACTATACTACATTGAGAAACGCTTAATACAAAAATTAGTTATGATCGTTTGAAAAATGATGCATTAGTGTATGTTGAGTTTCCATGTACACTCAACATTGCTTCCAAAAACATTTTGACAAAAATTTTTTCGAAAAATTTCAAAATAATTTAGCAAAAAGTAGATGTTTTTAGATTCCTTTTTTCAAGGCAAAGACGATGGACAATGTTATTCAACGAAAAAATTAATTCTTCAGGGTGAAAATCGAGGATATAAGTGTGAACTTATATCAGTTGATATCTCGGTGCATTTTTAAGCTAGCGCAAATCTGATAACACAGAACGACGCAGCTTAAAAATTCGCATCGAATGCACTATACTACATTGAGAAACGCTTAATACAAAAATTAGTTATGATTGTTTGAAAAATGATGCATTAGTGTATGTTGAGTTTCCATGTACACTCAACATTGCTTCCAAAAACATTTTGACAAGAATTTTTTCGAAAAATTTCAGAATAATTTAGCAAAAAGTAGATGTTTTTAGATTCCATTTTTCAAGGCAAAGACGATGGACAATGTTATTCAACGAAAAAATTAATTCTTCAGGGTGAAAATCGAGGATATAAGTGTGAACTTATATCAGTTGAGATCTCGGTGCATTTTTAAGCTAGCGCAAATCTGATAACACAGAACGACGCAGCTTAAAAATCCGCATCGAATGCACTATACTACATTGAGAAACGCTTAATACAAAAATTAGTTATGATCGTTTGAAAAATGATGCATTAGTGTATGTTGAGTTTCCATGTACACTCAACATTGCTTCCAAAAACATTTTGACAAAAATTTTTTCGAAAAATTTCAGAATAATTTAGCAAAAAGTAGATGTTTTTAGATTCCATTTTTCAAGGCAAAGACGATGGACAATGTTATTCAACGAAAAAATTAATTCTTCAGGGTGAAAATCGAGGATATAAGTGTGAACTTATATCAGTTGAGATCTCGGTGCATTTTTAAGCTAGCGCAAATCTGATAACACAGAACGACGCAGCTTAAAAATCCGCATCGAATGCACTATACTACATTGAGAAACGCTTAATACAAAAATTAGTTATGATCGTTTGAAAAATGATGCATTAGTGTATGTTGAGTTTCCATGTACACTCAACATTGCTTCCAAAAACATTTTGACAAAAATTTTTTCGAAAAATTTCAGAATAATTTAGCAAAAAGTAGATGTTTTTAGATTCCATTTTTCAAGGCAAAGACGATGGACAATGTTATTCAACGAAAAAATTAATTCTTCAGGGTGAAAATCGAGGATATAAGTGTGAACTTATATCAGTTGATATCTCGGTGCATTTTTAAGCTAGCGCAAATCTGATAACACAGATCAACGCAGCTTATAAATCCGCATCGAATGCACTATACTACATTGAGAAACGCTTAATACAAAAATTAGTTATGATCGTTTGAAAAATGATGCATTAGTGTATGTTGAGTTTTCATGTACACTCAACATTGCTTCCAAAAACATTTTGACAAAAATTTTTTCGAGAAATTTCAAAATAATTTAGCAAAAAGTAGATGTTTTTAGATTCCATTTTTCAAGGCAAAGACGATGGACAATGTTATTCAACGAAAAAATTAATTCTTCAGGGTGAAAATCGAGGATATAAGTGTGAACTTATATCAGTTGATATCTCGGTGCATTTTTAAGCTAGCGCAAATCTGATAACACAGAACGACGCAGCTTAAAAATCCGCATCGAATGCACTATACTACATTGAGAAACGCTTAATACAAAAATTAGTTATGATCGTTTGAAAAATGATGCATTAGTGTATGTTGAGTTTCCATGTACACTCAACATTGCTTCCAAAAACATTTTGACAAAAATTTTTTCGAAAAATTTCAGAATAATTTAGCAAAAAGTAGATGTTTTTAGATTCCATTTTTCAAGGCAAAGACGATGGACAATGTTATTCAACGAAAAAATTAATTCTTCAGGGTGAAAATCGAGGATATAAGTGTGAACTTATATCAGTTGATATCTCGGTGCATTTTCAAGCTAGCGCAAATCTGATAACACAGATCAACGCAGCTTAAAAATCCGCATCGAATGCACTATACTACATTGAGAAACGCTTAATACAAAAATTAGTTATGATCGTTTGAAAAATGATGCATTAGTGTATGTTGAGTTTTCATGTACACTCAACATTGCTTCCAAAAACATTTTGACAAAAATTTTTTCGAGAAATTTCAAAATAATTTAGCAAAAAGTAGATGTTTTTAGATTCCATTTTTCAAGGCAAAGACGATGGACAATGTTATTCAACGAAAAAATTAATTCTTCAGGGTGAAAATCGAGGATATAAGTGTGAACTTATATCAGTTGATATCTCGGTGCATTTTTAAGCTAGCGCAAATCTGATAACACAGAACGACGCAGCTTAAAAATCCGCATCGAATGCACTATACTACATTGAGAAACGCTTAATACAAAAATTAGTTATGATCGTTTGAAAAATGATGCATTAGTGTATGTTGAGTTTCCATGTACACTCAACATTGCTTCCAAAAACATTTTGACAAAAATTTTTTCGAAAAATTTCAGAATAATTTAGCAAAAAGTAGATGTTTTTAGATTCCATTTTTCAAGGCAAAGACGATGGACAATGTTATTCAACGAAAAAATTAATTCTTCAGGGTGAAAATCGAGGATATAAGTGTGAACTTATATCAGTTGATATCTCGGTGCATTTTCAAGCTAGCGCAAATCTGATAACACAGATCGACGCAGCTTAAAAATCCGCATCGAATGCACTATACTACATTGAGAAACGCTTAATACAAAAATTAGTTATGATCGTTTGAAAAATGATGCGTTAGTGTATGTTGAGTTTCCATGTACACTCAACATTGCTTCCAAAAACATTTTGACAAAAATTTTTTCGAAAAATTTCGAAATAATTAAGCAAAAAGTAGATGTTTTTAGATTCCATTTTTCAAGGCAAAGACGATGGACAATGTTATTCAACGAAAAAATTAATTCTTCAGGGTGAAAATCGAGGATATAAGTGTGAACTTATATCAGTTGATATCTCGGTGCATTTTTAAGCTAGCGCAAATCTGATAACACAGATCGACGCAGCTTAAAAATCCGCATCGAATGCACTATACTACATTGAGAAACGCTTAATACAAAAATTAGTTATGATCGTTTGAAAAATGATGCATTAGTGTATGTTGAGTTTCCATGTACACTCAACATTGCTTCCAAAAACATTTTGACAAAAATTTTTTCGAAAAATTTCAAAATAATTTAGCAAAAAGTAGATGTTTTTAGATTCCTTTTTTCAAGGCAAAGACGATGGACAATGTTATTCAACGAAAAAATTAATTCTTCAGGGTGAAAATCGAGGATATAAGTGTTAACTTATATCAGTTGAGATCTCGGTGCATTTTTAAGCTAGCGCAAATCTGATAACACAGAACGACGCAGCTTAAAAATTCGCATCGAATGCACTATACTACATTGAGAAACGCTTAATACAAAAATTAGTTATGATCGTTTGAAAAATGATGCATTAGTGTATGTTGAGTTTCCATGTACACTCAACATTGCTTCCAAAAACATTTTGACAAAAATTTTTTCGAAAAATTTCAAAATAATTTAGCAAAAAGTAGATGTTTTTAGATTCCTTTTTTCAAGGCAAAGACGATGGACAATGTTATTCAACGAAAAAATTAATTCTTCAGGGTGAAAATCGAGGATATAAGTGTGAACTTATATCAGTTGATATCTCGGTGCATTTTTAAGCTAGCGCAAATCTGATAACACAGAACGACGCAGCTTAAAAATTCGCATCGAATGCACTATACTACATTGAGAAACGCTTAATACAAAAATTAGTTATGATCGTTTGAAAAATGATGCATTAGTGTATGTTGAGTTTCCATGTACACTCAACATTGCTTCCAAAAACATTTTGACAAGAATTTTTTCGAAAAATTTCAGAATAATTTAGCAAAAAGTAGATGTTTTTAGATTCCATTTTTCAAGGCAAAGACGATGGACAATGTTATTCAACGAAAAAATTAATTCTTCAGGGTGAAAATCGAGGATATAAGTGTGAACTTATATCAGTTGAGATCTCGGTGCATTTTTAAGCTAGCGCAAATCTGATAACACAGAACGACGCAGCTTAAAAATCCGCATCGAATGCACTATACTACATTGAGAAACGCTTAATACAAAAATTAGTTATGATCGTTTGAAAAATGATGCATTAGTGTATGTTGAGTTTCCATGTACACTCAACATTGCTTCCAAAAACATTTTGACAAAAATTTTTTCGAAAAATTTCAGAATAATTTAGCAAAAAGTAGATGTTTTTAGATTCCATTTTTCAAGGCAAAGACGATGGACAATGTTATTCAACGAAAAAATTAATTCTTCAGGGTGAAAATCGAGGATATAAGTGTGAACTTATATCAGTTGAGATCTCGGTGCATTTTTAAGCTAGCGCAAATCTGATAACACAGAACGACGCAGCTTAAAAATCCGCATCGAATGCACTATACTACATTGAGAAACGCTTAATACAAAAATTAGTTATGATCGTTTGAAAAATGATGCATTAGTGTATGTTGAGTTTCCATGTACACTCAACATTGCTTCCAAAAACATTTTGACAAAAATTTTTTCGAAAAATTTCAGAATAATTTAGCAAAAAGTAGATGTTTTTAGATTCCATTTTTCAAGGCAAAGACGATGGACAATGTTATTCAACGAAAAAATTAATTCTTCAGGGTGAAAATCGAGGATATAAGTGTGAACTTATATCAGTTGATATCTCGGTGCATTTTTAAGCTAGCGCAAATCTGATAACACAGATCGACGCAGCTTATAAATCCGCATCGAATGCACTATACTACATTGAGAAACGCTTAATACAAAAATTAGTTATGATCGTTTGAAAAATGATGCGTTAGTGTATGTTGAGTTTCCATGTACACTCAACATTGCTTCCAAAAACATTTTGACAAAAATTTTTTCGAAAAATTTCGAAAAAATTTAGCAAAAAGTAGATGTTTTTAGATTCCATTTTTCAAGGCAAAGACGATGGACAATGTTATTCAACGAAAAAATTAATTTTTCAGGGTGAAAATCGAGGATATAAGTGTGAACTTATATCAGTTGATATCTCGGTGCATTTTTAAGCTAGCGCAAATCTGATAACACAGATCGACGCAGCTTAAAAATCCGCATCGAATGCACTATACTACATTGAGAAACGCTTAATACAAAAATTAGTTATGATCGTTTGAAAAATGATGCATTAGTGTATGTTGAGTTTCCATGTACACTCAACATTGCTTCCAAAAACATTTTGACAAAAATTTTTTCGAAAAATTTCAAAATAATTTAGCAAAAAGTAGATGTTTTTAGATTCCTTTTTTCAAGGCAAAGACGATGGACAATGTTATTCAACGAAAAAATTAATTCTTCAGGGTGAAAATCGAGGATATAAGTGTGAACTTATATCAGTTGATATCTCGGTGCATTTTTAAGCTAGCGCAAATCTGATAACACAGATCGACGCAACTTAAAAATCCGCATCGAATGCACTATACTACATTGAGAAACGCTTAATACAAAAATTAGTTATGATCGTTTGAAAAATGATGCATTAGTGTATGTTGAGTTTCCATGTACACTCAACATTGCTTCCAAAAACATTTTGACAAAAATTTTTTCGAAAAATTTCAAAATAATTTAGCAAAAAGTAGATGTTTTTAGATTCCTTTTTTCAAGGCAAAGACGATGGACAATGTTATTCAACGAAAAAATTAATTCTTCAGGGTGAAAATCGAGGATATAAGTGTGAACTTATATCAGTTGAGATCTCGGTGCATTTTTAAGCTAGCGCAAATCTGATAACACAGAACGACGCAGCTTAAAAATTCGCATCGAATGCACTATACTACATTGAGAAACGCTTAATACAAAAATTAGTTATGATCGTTTGAAAAATGATGCATTAGTGTATGTTGAGTTTCCATGTACACTCAACATTGCTTCCAAAAACATTTTGAAAAAAATTTTTTCGAAAAATTTCGAAATAATTTAGCAAAGAGTAGATGTTTTTAGATTCCATTTTTCAAGGCAAAGACGATGGACAATGTTATTCAACGAAAAAATTAATTCTTCAGGGTGAAAATCGAGGATATAAGTGTGAACTTATATCAGTTGAGATCTCGGTGCATTTTTAAGCTAGCGCAAATCTGATAACACAGAACGACGCAGCTTAAAAATTCGCATCGAATGCACTATACTACATTGAGAAACGCTTAATACAAAAATTAGTTATGATCGTTTGAAAAATGATGCATTAGTGTATGTTGAGTTTCCATGTACACTCAACATTGCTTCCAAAAACATTTTGAAAAAAATTTTTTCGAAAAATTTCGAAATAATTTAGCAAAGAGTAGATGTTTTTAGATTCCATTTTTCAAGGCAAAGACGATGGACAATGTTATTCAACGAAAAAATTAATTCTTCAGGGTGAAAATCGAGGATATAAGTGTGAACTTATATCAGTTGATATCTCGGTGCATTTTTAAGCTAGCGCAAATCTGATAACACAGATCGACGCAGCTTAGAAATCCGCATCGAATGCACTATACTACATTGAGAAACGCTTAATACAAAAATTAGTTATGATCGTTTGAAAAATGATGCATTAGTGTATGTTGAGTTTCCATGTACACTCAACATTGCTTCCAAAAACATTTTGACAAAAATTTTTTCGAAAAATTTCAAAATAATTTAGCAAAAAGTAGATGTTTTTAGATTCCTTTTTTCAAGGCAAAGACGATGGACAATGTTATTCAACGAAAAAATTAATTCTTCAGGGTGAAAATCGAGGATATAAGTGTGAACTTATATCAGTTGAGATCTCGGTGCATTTTTAAGCTAGCGCAAATCTGATAACACAGAACGACGCAGCTTAAAAATTCGCATCGAATGCACTATACTACATTGAGAAACGCTTAATACAAAAATTAGTTATGATCGTTTGAAAAATGATGCATTAGTGTATGTTGAGTTTCCATGTACACTCAACATTGCTTCCAAAAACATTTTGACAAAAATTTTTTCGAAAAATTTCAAAATAATTTAGCAAAAAGTAGATGTTTTTAGATTCCTTTTTTCAAGGCAAAGACGATGGACAATGTTATTCAACGAAAAAATTAATTCTTCAGGGTGAAAATCGAGGATATAAGTGTGAACTTATATCAGTTGATATCTCGGTGCATTTTTAAGCTAGCGCAAATCTGATAACACAGATCGACGCAGCTTAAAAATCCGCATCGAATGCACTATACTACATTGAGAAACGCTTAATACAAAAATTAGTTATGATCGTTTGAAAAATGATGCATTAGTGTATGTTGAGTTTCCATGTACACTCAACATTGCTTCCAAAAACATTTTGACAAAAATTTTTTCGAAAAATTTCGAAATAATTTAGCAAAAAGTAGATGTTTTTAGATTCCTTTTTTCAAGGCAAAGACGATGGACAATGTTATTCAACGAAAAAATTAATTCTTCAGGGTGAAAATCGAGGATATAAGTGTGAACTTATATCAGTTGATATCTCGGTGCATTTTTAAGCTAGCGCAAATCTGATAACACAGATCGACGCAGCTTAAAAATCCGCATCGAATGCACTATACTACATTGAGAAACGCTTAATACAAAAATTAGTTATGATCGTTTGAAAAATGATGCATTAGTGTATGTTGAGTTTCCATGTACACTCAACATTGCTTCCAAAAACATTTTGACAAAAATTTTTTCGAAAAATTTCGAAATAATTTAGCAAAAAGTAGATGTTTTTAGATTCCTTTTTTCAAGGCAAAGACGATGGACAATGTTATTCAACGAAAAAATTAATTCTTCAGGGTGAAAATCGAGGATATAAGTGTGAACTTATATCAGTTGATATCTCGGTGCATTTTTAAGCTAGCGCAAATCTGATAACACAGAACGACGCAGCTTAAAAATCCGCATCGAATGCACTATACTACATTGAGAAACGCTTAATACAAAAATTAGTTATGATCGTTTGAAAAATGATGCATTAGTGTATGTTGAGTTTCCATGTACACTCAACATTGCTTCCAAAAACATTTTGACAAAAATTTTTTCGAAAAATTTCAGAATAATTTAGCAAAAAGTAGATGTTTTTAGATTCCATTTTTCAAGGCAAAGACGATGGACAATGTTATTCAACGAAAAAATTAATTCTTCAGGGTGAAAATCGAGGATATAAGTGTGAACTTATATCAGTTGAGATCTCGGTGCATTTTTAAGCTAGCGCAAATCTGATAACACAGAACGACGCAGCTTAAAAATTCGCATCGAATGCACTATACTACATTGAGAAACGCTTAATACAAAAATTAGTTATGATCGTTTGAAAAATGATGCATTAGTGTATGTTGAGTTTCCATGTACACTCAACATTGCTTCCAAAAACATTTTGACAAAAATTTTTTCGAAAAATTTCAAAATAATTTAGCAAAAAGTAGATGTTTTTAGATTCCATTTTTCAAGGCAAAGACGATGGACAATGTTATTCAACGAAAAAATTAATTCTTCAGGGTGAAAATCGAGGATATAAGTGTGAACTTATATCAGTTGATATCTCGGTGCATTTTTAAGCTAGCGCAAATCTGATAACACAGAACGACGCAGCTTAAAAATCCGCATCGAATGCACTATACTACATTGAGAAACGCTTAATACAAAAATTAGTTATGATCGTTTGAAAAATGATGCATTAGTGTATGTTGAGTTTCCATGTACACTCAACATTGCTTCCAAAAACATTTTGACAAAAATTTTTTCGAAAAATTTCAGAATAATTTAGCAAAAAGTAGATGTTTTTAGATTCCATTTTTCAAGGCAAAGACGATGGACAATGTTATTCAACGAAAAAATTAATTCTTCAGGGTGAAAATCGAGGATATAAGTGTGAACTTATATCAGTTGAGATCTCGGTGCATTTTTAAGCTAGCGCAAATCTGATAACACAGAACGACGCAGCTTAAAAATTCGCATCGAATGCACTATACTACATTGAGAAACGCTTAATACAAAAATTAGTTATGATCGTTTGAAAAATGATGCATTAGTGTATGTTGAGTTTCCATGTACACTCAACATTGCTTCCAAAAACATTTTGACAAAAATTTTTTCAAAAAATTTCAGAATAATTTAGCAAAAAGTAGATGTTTTTAGATTCCATTTTTCAAGGCAAAGACGATGGACAATGTTATTCAACGAAAAAATTAATTCTTCAGGGTGAAAATCGAGGATATAAGTGTGAACTTATATCAGTTGAGATCTCGGTGCATTTTTAAGCTAGCGCAAATCTGATAACACAGAACGACGCAGCTTAAAAATCCGCATCGAATGCACTATACTACATTGAGAAACGCTTAATACAAAAATTAGTTATGATCGTTTGAAAAATGATGCATTAGTGTATGTTGAGTTTCCATGTACACTCAACATTGCTTCCAAAAACATTTTGACAAAAATTTTTTCGAAAAATTTCAGAATAATTTAGCAAAAAGTAGATGTTTTTAGATTCCTTTTTTCAAGGCAAAGACGATGGACAATGTTATTCAACGAAAAAATTAATTCTTCAGGGTGAAAATCGAGGATATAAGTGTGAACTTATATCAGTTGATATCTCGGTGCATTTTTAAGCTAGCGCAAATCTGATAACACAGAACGACGCAGCTTAAAAATCCGCATCGAATGTACTATACTACATTGAGAAACGCTTAATACAAAAATTAGTTATGATCGTTTGAAAAATGATGCATTAGTGTATGTTGAGTTTCCATGTACACTCAACATTGCTTCCAAAAACATTTTGACAAAAATTTTTTCGAAAAATTTCAGAATAATTTAGCAAAAAGTAGATGTTTTTAGATTCCATTTTTCAAGGCAAAGACGATGGACAATGTTATTCAACGAAAAAATTAATTCTTCAGGGTGAAAATCGAGGATATAAGTGTGAACTTATATCAGTTGATATCTCGGTGCATTTTTAAGCTAGCGCAAATCTGATAACACAGATCGACGCAGCTTAAAAATCCGCATCGAATGCACTATACTACATTGAGAAACGCTTAATACAAAAATTAGTTATGATCGTTTGAAAAATGATGCGTTAGTGTATGTTGAGTTTCCATGTACACTCAACATTGCTTCCAAAAACATTTTGACAAAAATTTTTTCGAAAAATTTCAAAATAATTTAGCAAAAAGTAGATGTTTTTAGATTCCATTTTTTAAGGCAAAGACGATGGACAATGTTATTCAACGAAAAAATTAATTCTTCAGGGTGAAAATCGAGGATATAAGTGTGAACTTATATCAGTTGATATCTCGGTGCATTTTTAAGCTAGCGCAAATCTGATAACACAGAACGACGCAGCTTAAAAATCCGCATCGAATGCACTATACTACATTGAGAAACGCTTAATACAAAAATTAGTTATGATCGTTTGAAAAATGATGCATTAGTGTATGTTGAGTTTCCATGTACACTCAACATTGCTTCCAAAAACATTTTGACAAAAATTTTTTCGAAAAATTTCAGAATAATTTAGCAAAAAGTAGATGTTTTTAGATTCCTTTTTTCAAGGCAAAGACGATGGACAATCTTATTCAACGAAAAAATTAATTCTTCAGGGTGAAAATCGAGGATATAAGTGTGAACTTATATCAGTTGATATCTCGGTGCATTTTTAAGCTAGCGCAAATCTGATAACACAGAACGACGCAGCTTAAAAATCCGCATCGAATGCACTATACTACATTGAGAAACGCTTAATACAAAAATTAGTTATGATCGTTTGAAAAATGATGCATTAGTGTATGTTGAGTTTCCATGTACACTCAACATTGCTTCCAAAAACATTTTGACAAAAATTTTTTCGAAAAATTTCAGAATAATTTAGCAAAAAGTAGATGTTTTTAGATTCCATTTTTCAAGGCAAAGACGATGGACAATGTTATTCAACGAAAAAATTAATTCTTCAGGGTGAAAATCGAGGATATAAGTGTGAACTTATATCAGTTGATATCTCGGTGCATTTTTAAGCTAGCGCAAATCTGATAACACAGATCGACGCAGCTTAAAAATCCGCATCGAATGCACTATACTACATTGAGAAACGCTTAATACAAAAATTAGTTATGATCGTTTGAAAAATGATGCGTTAGTGTATGTTGAGTTTCCATGTACACTCAACATTGCTTCCAAAAACATTTTGACAAAAATTTTTTCGAAAAATTTCAAAATAATTTAGCAAAAAGTAGATGTTTTTAGATTCCATTTTTTAAGGCAAAGACGATGGACAATGTTATTCAACGAAAAAATTAATTCTTCAGGGTGAAAATCGAGGATATAAGTGTGAACTTATATCAGTTGATATCTCGGTGCATTTTTAAGCTAGCGCAAATCTGATAACACAGAACGACGCAGCTTAAAAATCCGCATCGAATGCACTATACTACATTGAGAAACGCTTAATACAAAAATTAGTTATGATCGTTTGAAAAATGATGCATTAGTGTATGTTGAGTTTCCATGTACACTCAACATTGCTTCCAAAAACATTTTGACAAAAATTTTTTCGAAAAATTTCAAAATAATTTAGCAAAAAGTAGATGTTTTTAGATTCCTTTTTTCAAGGCAAAGACGATGGACAATGTTATTCAACGAAAAAATTAATTCTTCAGGGTGAAAATCGAGGATATAAGTGTGAACTTATATCAGTTGATATCTCGGTGCATTTTCAAGCTAGCGCAAATCTGATAACACAGATCGACGCAGCTTAAAAATCCGCATCGAATGCACTATACTACATTGAGAAACGCTTAATACAAAAATTAGTTATGATCGTTTGAAAAATGATGCATTAGTGTATGTTGAGTTTCCATGTACACTCAACATTGCTTCCAAAAACATTTTGACAAAAATTTTTTCGAAAAATTTCGAAATAATTTAGCAAAAAGTAGATGTTTTTAGATTCCATTTATCAAGGCAAAGACGATGGACAATGTTATTCAACGAAAAAATTAATTCTTCAGGGTGAAAATCGAGGATATAAGTGTGAACTTATATCAGTTGATATCTCGGTGCATTTTTAAGCTAGCGCAAATCTGATAACACAGAACGACGCAGCTTAAAAATCCGCATCGAATGCACTATACTACATTGAGAAACGCTTAATACAAAAATTAGTTATGATCGTTTGAAAAATGATGCATTAGTGTATGTTGAGTTTCCATGTACACTCAACATTGCTTCCAAAAACATTTTGACAAAAAATTTTTCGAAAAATTTCAAAATAATTTAGCAAAAAGTAGATGTTTTTAGATTCCTTTTTTCAAGGCAAAGACGATGGACAATGTTATTCAACGAAAAAATTAATTCTTCAGGGTGAAAATCGAGGATATAAGTGTGAACTTATATCAGTTGATATCTCGGTGCATTTTCAAGCTAGCGCAAATCTGATAACACAGATCGACGCAGCTTAAAAATCCGCATCGAATGCACTATACTACATTGAGAAACGCTTAATACAAAAATTAGTTATGATCGTTTGAAAAATGATGCATTAGTGTATGTTGAGTTTCCATGTACACTCAACATTGCTTCCAAAAACATTTTGACAAAAATTTTTTCGAAAAATTTCAGAATAATTTAGCAAAAAGTAGATGTTTTTAGATTCCATTTTTCAAGGCAAAGACGATGGACAATGTTATTCAACGAAAAAATTAATTCTTCAGGGTGAAAATCGAGGATATAAGTGTGAACTTATATCAGTTGAGATCTCGGTGCATTTTTAAGCTAGCGCAAATCTGATAACACAGAACGACGCAGCTTAAAAATCCGCATCGAATGCACTATACTACATTGAGAAACGCTTAATACACAAATTAGTTATGATCGTTTGAAAAATGATGCATTAGTGTATGTTGAGTTTCCATGTACACTCAACATTGCTTCCAAAAACATTTTGACAAAAATTTTTTCGAAAAATTTCAGAATAATTTAGCAAAAAGTAGATGTTTTTAGATTCCTTTTTTCAAGGCAAAGACGATGGACAATGTTATTCAACGAAAAAATTAATTCTTCAGGGTGAAAATCGAGGATATAAGTGTGAACTTATATCAGTTGAGATCTCGGTGCATTTTTAAGCTAGCGCAAATCTGATAACACAGAACGACGCAGCTTAAAAATCCGCATCGAATGCACTATACTACATTGAGAAACGCTTAATACAAAAATTAGTTATGATCGTTTGAAAAATGATGCATTAGTGTATGTTGAGTTTCCATGTACACTCAACATTGCTTCCAAAAACATTTTGACAAAAATTTTTTCGAAAAATTTCAAAATAATTTAGCAAAAAGTAGATGTTTTTAGATTCCTTTTTTCAAGGCAAAGACGATGGACAATGTTATTCAACGAAAAAATTAATTCTTCAGGGTGAAAATCGAGGATATAAGTGTGAACTTATATCAGTTGATATCTCGGTGCATTTTCAAGCTAGCGCAAATCTGATAACACAGATCGACGCAGCTTAAAAATCCGCATCGAATGCACTATACTACATTGAGAAACGCTTAATACAAAAATTAGTTATGATCGTTTGAAAAATGATGCATTAGTGTATGTTGAGTTTCCATGTACACTCAACATTGCTTCCAAAAACATTTTGACAAAAATTTTTTCGAAAAATTTCGAAATAATTTAGCAAAAAGTAGATGTTTTTAGATTCCATTTTTCAAGGCAAAGACGATGGACAATGTTATTCAACGAAAAAATTAATTCTTCAGGGTGAAAATCGAGGATATAAGTGTGAACTTATATCAGTTGATATCTCGGTGCATTTTTAAGCTAGCGCAAATCTGATAACACAGAACGACGCAGCTTAAAAATCCGCATCGAATGCACTATACTACATTGAGAAACGCTTAATACAAAAATTAGTTATGATCGTTTGAAAAATGATGCATTAGTGTATGTTGAGTTTCCATGTACACTCAACATTGCTTCCAAAAACATTTTGACAAAAAATTTTTCGAAAAATTTCAAAATAATTTAGCAAAAAGTAGATGTTTTTAGATTCCTTTTTTCAAGGCAAAGACGATGGACAATGTTATTCAACGAAAAAATTAATTCTTCAGGGTGAAAATCGAGGATATAAGTGTGAACTTATATCAGTTGATATCTCGGTGCATTTTCAAGCTAGCGGAAATCTGATAACACAGATCGACGCAGCTTAAAAATCCGCATCGAATGCACTATACTACATTGAGAAACGCTTAATACAAAAATTAGTTATGATCGTTTGAAAAATGATGCATTAGTGTATGTTGAGTTTCCATGTTCACTCAACATTGCTTCCAAAAACATTTTGACAAAAATTTTTTCGAAAAATTTCAGAATAATTTAGCAAAAAGTAGATGTTTTTAGATTCCATTTTTCAAGGCAAAGACGATGGACAATGTTATTCAACGAAAAAATTAATTCTTCAGGGTGAAAATCGAGGATATAAGTGTGAACTTATATCAGTTGAGATCTCGGTGCATTTTTAAGCTAGCGCAAATCTGATAACACAGAACGACGCAGCTTAAAAATCCGCATCGAATGCACTATACTACATTGAGAAACGCTTAATACAAAAATTAGTTATGATCGTTTGAAAAATGATGCATTAGTGTATGTTGAGTTTCCATGTACACTCAACATTGCTTCCAAAAACATTTTGACAAAAATTTTTTCGAAAAATTTCAGAATAATTTAGCAAAAAGTAGATGTTTTTAGATTCCTTTTTTCAAGGCAAAGACGATGGACAATGTTATTCAACGAAAAAATTAATTCATCAGGGACAAAATCGAGGATATAAGTGTGAACTTATAACAGTTGATATCTCGGTGCATTTTTAAGCTAGCGCAAATCTGATAACACAGAACGACGCAGCTTAAAAATCCGCATCGAATGCACTATACTACATTGAGAAACGCTTAATACAAAAATTAGTTATGATCGTTTGAAAAATGATGCATTAGTGTATGTTGAGTTTCCATGTACACTCAACATTGCTTCCAAAAACATTTTGACAAAAATTTTTTCGAAAAATTTCAGAATAATTTAGCAAAAAGTAGATGTTTTTAGATTCCATTTTTCAAGGCAAAGACGATGGACAATGTTATTCAACGAAAAAATTAATTCTTCAGGGTGAAAATCGAGGATATAAGTGTGAACTTATATCAGTTGATATCTCGGTGCATTTTTAAGCTAGCGCAAATCTGATAACACAGATCGACGCAGCTTAAAAATCCGCATCGAATGCACTATACTACATTGAGAAACGCTTAATTCAAAAATTAGTTATGATCGTTTGAAAAATGATGCGTTAGTGTATGTTGAGTTTCCATGTACACTCAACATTGCTTCCAAAAACATTTTGACAAAAATTTTTTCGAAAAATTTCAAAATAATTTAGCAAAAAGTAGATGTTTTTAGATTCCATTTTTTAAGGCAAAGACGATGGACAATGTTATTCAACGAAAAAATTAATTCTTCAGGGTGAAAATCGAGGATATAAGTGTGAACTTATATCAGTTGATATCTCGGTGCATTTTTAAGCTAGCGCAAATCTGATAACACAGAACGACGCAGCTTAAAAATCCGCATCGAATGCACTATACTACATTGAGAAACGCTTAATACAAAAATTAGTTATGATCGTTTGAAAAATGATGCATTAGTGTATGTTGAGTTTCCATGTACACTCAACATTGCTTCCAAAAACATTTTGACAAAAATTTTTTCGAAAAATTTCAAAATAATTTAGCAAAAAGTAGATGTTTTTAGATTCCTTTTTTCAAGGCAAAGACGATGGACAATGTTATTCAACGAAAAAAATAATTCTTCAGGGTGAAAATCGAGGATATAAGTGTGAACTTATATCAGTTGATATCTCGGTGCATTTTTAAGCTAGCGCAAATCTGATAACACAGATCGACGCAGCTTAAAAATCCGCATCGAATGCACTATACTACATTGAGAAACGCTTAATACAAAAATTAGTTATGATCGTTTGAAAAATGATGCATTAGTGTATGTTGAGTTTCCATGTACACTCAACATTGCTTCCAAAAACATTTTGACAAAAATTTTTTCGAAAAATTTCAAAATAATTTAGCAAAAAGTAGATGTTTTTAGATTCCTTCTTTCAAGGCAAAGACGATGGACAATGTTATTCAACGAAAAAATTAATTCTTCAGGGTGAAAATCGAGGATATAAGTGTGAACTTATATCAGTTGATATCTCGGTGCATTTTTAAGCTAGCGCAAATCTGATAACACAGATCGACGCAGCTTAAAAATCCGCATCGAATGCACTATACTACATTGAGAAACGCTTAATACAAAAATTAGTTATGATCGTTTGAAAAATGATGCATTAGTGTATGTTGAGTTTCCATGTACACTCAACATTGCTTCCAAAAACATTTTGACAAAAAATTTTTCGAAAAATTTCAAAATAATTTAGCAAAAAGTAGATGTTTTTAGATTCCTTTTTTCAAGGCAAAGACGATGGACAATGTTATTCAACGAAAAAATTAATTCTTCAGGGTGAAAATCGAGGATATAAGTGTGAACTTATATCAGTTGATATCTCGGTGCATTTTTAAGCTAGCGCAAATCTGATAACACAGAACGACGCAGCTTAAAAATTCGCATCGAATGCACTATACTACATTGAAAAACGCTTAATACAAAAATTAGTTATGATCGTTTGAAAAATGATGCATTAGTGTATGTTGAGTTTCCATGTACACTCAACATTGCTTCCAAAAACATTTTGACAAAAATTTTTTCGAAAAATTTCAGAATAATTTAGCAAAAAGTAGATGTTTTTAGATTCCATTTTTCAAGGCAAAGACGATGGACAATGTTATTCAACGAAAAAATTAATTCTTCAGGGTGAAAATCGAGGATATAAGTGTGAACTTATATCAGTTGATATCTCGGTGCATTTTTAAGCTAGCGCAAATCTGATAACACAGAACGACGCAGCTTAAAAATCCGCATCGAATGCACTATACTACATTGAGAAACGTTTAATACAAAAATTAGTTATGATCGTTTGAAAAATGATGCATTAGTGTATGTTGAGTTTCCATGTACACTCAACATTGCTTCCAAAAACATTTTGACAAAAAAGTTTTCGAAAAATTTCAAAATAATTTAGCAAAAAGTAGATGTTTTTAGATTCCTTTTTTCAAGGCAAAGACGATGGACAATGTTATTCAACGAAAAAATTAATTCTTCAGGGTGAAAATCGAGGATATAAGTGTGAACTTATATCAGTTGATATCTCGGTGCATTTTTAAGCTAGCGCAAATCTGATAACACAGAACGACGCAGCTTAAAAATTCGCATCGAATGCACTATACTACATTGAAAAACGCTTAATACAAAAATTAGTTATGATCGTTTGAAAAATGATGCATTAGTGTATGTTGAGTTTCCATGTACACTCAACATTGCTTCCAAAAACATTTTGACAAAAATTTTTTCGAAAAATTTCAGAATAATTTAGCAAAAAGTAGATGTTTTTAGATTCCATTTTTCAAGGCAAAGACGATGGACAATGTTATTCAACGAAAAAATTAATTCTTCAGGGTGAAAATCGAGAATATAAGTGTGAACTTATATCAGTTGATATCTCGGTGCATTTTTAAGCTAGCGCAAATCTGATAACACAGAACGACGCAGCTTAAAAATCCGCATCGAATGCACTATACTACATTGAGAAACGTTTAATACAAAAATTAGTTATGATCGTTTGAAAAATGATGCATTAGTGTATGTTGAGTTTCCATGTACACTCAACATTGCTTCCAAAAACATTTTGACAAAAAATTTTTCGAAAAATTTCAAAATAATTTAGCAAAAAGTAGATGTTTTTAGATTCCTTTTTTCAAGGCAAAGACGATGGACAATGTTATTCAACGAAAAAATTAATTCTTCAGGGTGAAAATCGAGGATATAAGTGTGAACTTATATCAGTTGATATCTCGGTGCATTTTTAAGCTAGCGCAAATCTGATAACACAGAACGACGCAGCTTAAAAATTCGCATCGAATGCACTATACTACATTGAAAAACGCTTAATACAAAAATTAGTTATGATCGTTTGAAAAATGATGCATTAGTGTATGTTGAGTTTCCATGTACACTCAACATTGCTTCCAAAAACATTTTGACAAAAATTTTTTCGAAAAATTTCAGAATAATTTAGCAAAAAGTAGATGTTTTTAGATTCCATTTTTCAAGGCAAAGACGATGGACAATGTTATTCAACGAAAAAATTAATTCTTCAGGGTGAAAATCGAGAATATAAGTGTGAACTTATATCAGTTGATATCTCGGTGCATTTTTAAGCTAGCGCAAATCTGATAACACAGAACGACGCAGCTTAAAAATCCGCATCGAATGCACTATACTACATTGAGAAACGCTTAATACAAAAATTAGTTATGATCGTTTGAAAAATGATGCATTAGTGTATGTTGAGTTTCCATGTACACTCAACATTGCTTCCAAAAACATTTTGACAAAAATTTTTTCGAAAAATTTCAGAATAATTTAGCAAAAAGTAGATGTTTTTAGATTCCATTTTTCAAGGCAAAGACGATGGACAATGTTATTCAACGAAAAAATTAATTCTTCAGGGTGAAAATCGAGGATATAAGTGTGAACTTATATCAGTTGATATCTCGGTGCATTTTCAAGCTAGCGCAAATCTGATAACACAGATCGACGCAGCTTAAAAATCCGCATCGAATGCACTATACTACATTGAGAAACGCTTAATACAAAAATTAGTTATGATCGTTTGAAAAATGATGCGTTAGTGTATGTTGAGTTTCCATGTACACTCAACATTGCTTCCAAAAACATTTTGACAAAAATTTTTTCGAAAAATTTCGAAATAATTTAGCAAAAAGTAGATGTTTTTAGATTCCATTTTTCATGGCAAAGACGATGGACAATGTTATTCAACGAAAAAATTAATTCTTCAGGGTGAAAATCGAGGATATAAGTGTGAACTTATATCAGTTGATATCTCGGTGCATTTTTAAGCTAGCGCAAATCTGATAACACAGATCGACGCAGCTTAAAAATCCGCATCGAATGCACTATACTACATTGAGAAACGCTTAATACAAAAATAAGTTATGATCGTTTGAAAAATGATGCATTAGTGTATGTTGAGTTTCCATGTACACTCAACATTGCTTCCAAAAACATTTTGACAAAAATTTTTTCGAAAAATTTCAGAATAATTTAGCAAAAAGTAGATGTTTTTAGATTCCATTTTTCAAGGCAAAGACGATGAACAATGTTATTCAACGAAAAAATTAATTCTTCAGGGTGAAAATCGAGGATATAAGTGTGAACTTATATCAGTTGATATCTCGGTGCATTTTTAAGCTAGCGCAAATCTGATAACACAGAACGACGCAGCTTAAAAATTCGCATCGAATGCACTATACTACATTGAGAAACGCTTAATACAAAAATTAGTTATGATCGTTTGAAAAATGATGCATTAGTGTATGTTGAGTTTCCATGTACACTCAACATTGCTTCCAAAAACATTTTGACAAAAATTTTTTCGAAAAATTTCAGAATAATTTAGCAAAAAGTAGATGTTTTTAGATTCCATTTTTCAAGGCAAAGACGATGAACAATGTTATTCAACGAAAAAATTAATTCTTCAGGGTGAAAATCGAGGATATAAGTGTGAACTTATATCAGTTGATATCTCGGTGCATTTTTAAGCTAGCGCAAATCTGATAACACAGAACGACGCAGCTTAAAAATTCGCATCGAATGCACTATACTACATTGAGAAACGCTTAATACAAAAATTAGTTATGATCGTTTGAAAAATGATGCATTAGTGTATGTTGAGTTTCCATGTACACTCAACATTGCTTCCAAAAACATTTTGACAAAAATTTTTTCGAAAAATTTCAAAATAATTTAGCAAAAAGTAGATGTTTTTAGATTCCTTTTTTCAAGGCAAAGACGATGGACAATGTTATTCAACGAAAAATATAATTCTTCAGGGTGAAAATCGAGGATATAAGTGTGAACTTATATCAGTTGATATCTCGGTGCATTTTTAAGCTAGCGCAAATCTGATAACACAGATCGACGCAGCTTAAAAATCCGCATCGAATGCACTATACTACATTGAGAAACGCTTAATACAAAAATTAGTTATGATCGTTTGAAAAATGATGCATTAGTGTATGTTGAGTTTCCATGTACACTCAACATTGCTTCCAAAAACATTTTGACAAAAATTTTTTCGAAAAATTTCGAAATAATTTAGCAAAAAGTAGATGTTTTTAGATTCCATTTTTCAAGGCAAAGACGATGGACAATGTTATTCAACGAAAAAATTAATTCTTCAGGGTGAAAATCGAGGATATAAGTGTGAACTTATATCAGTTGATATCTCGGTGCATTTTTAAGCTAGCGCAAATCTGATAACACAGATCGACGCAGCTTAAAAATCCGCATCGAATGCACTATACTACATTGAGAAACGCTTAATACAAAAATTAGTTATGATCGTTTGAAAAATGATGCATTAGTGTATGTTGAGTTTCCATGTACACTCAACATTGCTTCCAAAAACATTTTGACAAAAATTTTTTCGAAAAATTTCAGAATAATTTAGCAAAAAGTAGATGTTTTTAGATTCCATTTTTCAAGGCAAAGACGATGGACAATGTTATTCAACGAAAAAATTAATTCTTCAGGGTGAAAATCGAGGATATAAGTGTGAACTTATATCAGTTGATATCTCGGTGCATTTTTAAGCTAGCGCAAATCTGATAACACAGAACGACGCAGCTTAAAAATCCGCATCGAATGCACTATACTACATTGAGAAACGTTTAATACAAAAATTAGTTATGATCGTTTGAAAAATGATGCATTAGTGTATGTTGAGTTTCCATGTACACTCAACATTGCTTCCAAAAACATTTTGACAAAAAATTTTTCGAAAAATTTCAAAATAATTTAGCAAAAAGTAGATGTTTTTAGATTCCTTTTTTCAAGGCAAAGACGATGGACAATGTTATTCAACGAAAAAATTAATTCTTCAGGGTGAAAATCGAGGATATAAGTGTGAACTTATATCAGTTGATATCTCGGTGCATTTTTAAGCTAGCGCAAATCTGATAACACAGAACGACGCAGCTTAAAAATTCGCATCGAATGCACTATACTACATTGAAAAACGCTTAATACAAAAATTAGTTATGATCGTTTGAAAAATGATGCATTAGTGTATGTTGAGTTTCCATGTACACTCAACATTGCTTCCAAAAACATTTTGACAAAAATTTTTTCGAAAAATTTCAGAATAATTTAGCAAAAAGTAGATGTTTTTAGATTCCATTTTTCAAGGCAAAGACGATGGACAATGTTATTCAACGAAAAAATTAATTCTTCAGGGTGAAAATCGAGAATATAAGTGTGAACTTATATCAGTTGATATCTCGGTGCATTTTTAAGCTAGCGCAAATCTGATAACACAGAACGACGCAGCTTAAAAATCCGCATCGAATGCACTATACTACATTGAGAAACGCTTAATACAAAAATTAGTTATGATCGTTTGAAAAATGATGCATTAGTGTATGTTGAGTTTCCATGTACACTCAACATTGCTTCCAAAAACATTTTGACAAAAATTTTTTCGAAAAATTTCAGAATAATTTAGCAAAAAGTAGATGTTTTTAGATTCCATTTTTCAAGGCAAAGACGATGGACAATGTTATTCAACGAAAAAATTAATTCTTCAGGGTGAAAATCGAGGATATAAGTGTGAACTTATATCAGTTGATATCTCGGTGCATTTTTAAGCTAGCGCAAATCTGATAACACAGAACGACGCAGCTTAAAAATTCGCATCGAATGCACTATACTACATTGAGAAACGCTTAATACAAAAATTAGTTATGATCGTTTGAAAAATGATGCATTAGTGTATGTTGAGTTTCCATGTACACTCAACATTGCTTCCAAAAACATTTTGACAAAAATTTTTTCGAAAAATTTCAGAATAATTTAGCAAAAAGTAGATGTTTTTAGATTCCATTTTTCAAGGCAAAGACGATGAACAATGTTATTCAACAAAAAAATTAATTCTTCAGGGTGAAAATCGAGGATATAAGTGTGAACTTATATCAGTTGATATCTCGGTGCATTTTTAAGCTAGCGCAAATCTGATAACACAGAACGACGCAGCTTAAAAATTCGCATCGAATGCACTATACTACATTGAGAAACGCTTAATACAAAAATTAGTTATGATCGTTTGAAAAATGATGCATTAGTGTATGTTGAGTTTCCATGTACACTCAACATTGCTTCCAAAAACATTTTGACAAAAATTTTTTCGAAAAATTTCAAAATAATTTAGCAAAAAGTAGATGTTTTTAGATTCCTTTTTTCAAGGCAAAGACGATGGACAATGTTATTCAACGAAAAATATAATTCTTCAGGGTGAAAATCGAGGATATAAGTGTGAACTTATATCAGTTGATATCTCGGTGCATTTTTAAGCTAGCGCAAATCTGATAACACAGATCGACGCAGCTTAAAAATCCGCATCGAATGCACTATACTACATTGAGAAACGCTTAATACAAAAATTAGTTATGATCGTTTGAAAAATGATGCATTAGTGTATGTTGAGTTTCCATGTACACTCAACATTGCTTCCAAAAACATTTTGACAAAAATTTTTTCGAAAAATTTCGAAATAATTTAGCAAAAAGTAGATGTTTTTAGATTCCATTTTTCAAGGCAAAGACGATGGACAATGTTATTCAACGAAAAAATTAATTCTTCAGGGTGAAAATCGAGGATATAAGTGTGAACTTATATCAGTTGATATCTCGGTGCATTTTTAAGCTAGCGCAAATCTGATAACACAGATCGACGCAGCTTAAAAATCCGCATCGAATGCACTATACTACATTGAGAAACGCTTAATACAAAATTTAGTTATGATCGTTTGAAAAATGATGCATTAGTGTATGTTGAGTTTCCATGTACACTCAACATTGCTTCCAAAAACATTTTGACAAAAATTTTTTCGAAAAATTTCAGAATAATTTAGCAAAAAGTAGATGTTTTTAGATTCCTTTTTTCAAGGCAAAGACGATGGACAATGTTATTCAACGAAAAAATTAATTCTTCAGGGTGAAAATCGAGGATATAAGTGTGAACTTATATCAGTTGATATCTCGGTGCATTTTTAAGCTAGCGCAAATCTGATAACACAGAACGACGCAGCTTAAAAATCCGCATCGAATGCACTATACTACATTGAGAAACGCTTAATACAAAAATTAGTTATGATCGTTTGAAAAATGATGCATTAGTGTATGTTGAGTTTCCATGTACACTCAACATTGCTTCCAAAAACATTTTGACAAAAATTTTTTCGAAAAATTTCAGAATAATTTAGCAAAAAGTAGATGTTTTTAGATTCCATTTTTCAAGGCAAAGACGATGGACAATGTTATTCAACGAAAAAATTAATTCTTCAGGGTGAAAATCGAGGATATATGTGTGAACTTATATCAGTTGATATCTCGGTGCATTTTTAAGCTAGCGCAAATCTGATAACACAGATCGACGCAGCTTAAAAATCCGCATCGAATGCACTATACTACATTGAGAAACGCTTAATACAAAAATTAGTTATGATCGTTTGAAAAATGATGCGTTAGTGTATGTTGAGTTTCCATGTACACTCAACATTGCTTCCAAAAACATTTTGACAAAAATTTTTTCGAAAAATTTCAAAATAATTTAGCAAAAAGTAGATGTTTTTAGATTCCATTTTTTAAGGCAAAGACGATGGACAATGTTATTCAACGAAAAAATTAATTCTTCAGGGTGAAAATCGAGGATATAAGTGTGAACTTATATCAGTTGATATCTCGGTGCATTTTTAAGCTAGCGCAAATCTGATAACACAGAACGACGCAGCTTAAAAATCCGCATCGAATGCACTATACTACATTGAGAAACGCTTAATACAAAAATTAGTTATGATCGTTTGAAAAATGATGCATTAGTGTATGTTGAGTTTCCATGTACACTCAACATTGCTTCCAAAAACATTTTGACAAAAATTTTTTCGAAAAATTTCAAAATAATTTAGCAAAAAGTAGATGTTTTTAGATTCCTTTTTTCAAGGCAAAGACGATGGACAATGTTATTCAACGAAAAAATTAATTCTTCAGGGTGAAAATCGAGGATATAAGTGTGAACTTATATCAGTTGATATCTCGGTGCATTTTCAAGCTAGCGCAAATCTGATAACACAGATCGACGCAGCTTAAAAATCCGCATCGAATGCACTATACTACATTGAGAAACGCTTAATACAAAAATTAGTTATGATCGTTTGAAAAATGATGCATTAGTGTATGTTGAGTTTCCATGTACACTCAACATTGCTTCCAAAAACATTTTGACAAAAATTTTTTCGAAAAATTTCGAAATAATTTAGCAAAAAGTAGATGTTTTTAGATTCCATTTTTCAAGGCAAAGACGATGGACAATGTTATTCAACGAAAAAATTAATTCTTCAGGGTGAAAATCGAGGATATAAGTGTGAACTTATATCAGTTGATATCTCGGTGCATTTTTAAGCTAGCGCAAATCTGATAACACAGAACGACGCAGCTTAAAAATCCGCATCGAATGCACTATACTACATTGAGAAACGCTTAATACAAAAATTAGTTATGATCGTTTGAAAAATGATGCATTAGTGTATGTTGAGTTTCCATGTACACTCAACATTGCTTCCAAAAACATTTTGACAAAAAATTTTTCGAAAAATTTCAAAATAATTTAGCAAAAAGTAGATGTTTTTAGATTCCTTTTTTCAAGGCAAAGACGATGGACAATGTTATTCAACGAAAAAATTAATTCTTCAGGGTGAAAATCGAGGATATAAGTGTGAACTTATATCAGTTGATATCTCGGTGCATTTTTAAGCTAGCGCAAATCTGATAACACAGAACGACGCAGCTTAAAAATTCGCATCGAATGCACTATACTACATTGAAAAACGCTTAATACAAAAATTAGTTATGATCGTTTGAAAAATGATGCATTAGTGTATGTTGAGTTTCCATGTACACTCAACATTGCTTCCAAAAACATTTTGACAAAAATTTTTTCGAAAAATTTCAGAATAATTTAGCAAAAAGTAGATGTTTTTAGATTCCATTTCTCAAGGCAAAGACGATGGACAATGTTATTCAACGAAAAAATTAATTCTTCAGGGTGAAAATCGAGAATATAAGTGTGAACTTATATCAGTTGATATCTCGGTGCATTTTTAAGCTAGCGCAAATCTGATAACACAGAACGACGCAGCTTAAAAATCCGCATCGAATGCACTATACTACATTGAGAAACGCTTAATACAAAAATTAGTTATGATCGTTTGAAAAATGATGCATTAGTGTATGTTGAGTTTCCATGTACACTCAACATTGCTTCCAAAAACATTTTGACAAAAATTTTTTCGAAAAATTTCAAAATAATTTAGCAAAAAGTAGATGTTTTTAGATTCCTTTTTTCAAGGCAAAGACGATGGACAATGTTATTCAACGAAAAAATTAATTCTTCAGGGTGAAAATCGAGGATATAAGTGTGAACTTATATCAGTTGATATCTCGGTGCATTTTTAAGCTAGCGCAAATCTGATAACACAGATCGACGCAGCTTAAAAATCCGCATCGAATGCACTATACTACATTGAGAAACGCTTAATACAAAAATTAGTTATGATCGTTTGAAAAATGATGCATTAGTGTATGTTGAGTTTCCATGTACACTCAACATTGCTTCCAAAAACATTTTGACAAAAATTTTTTCGAAAAATTTCAAAATAATTTAGCAAAAAGTAGATGTTTTTAGATTCCATTTTTTAAGGCAAAGACGATGGACAATGTTATTCAACGAAAAAATTAATTCTTCAGGGTGAAAATCGAGGATATAAGTGTGAACTTATATCAGTTGATATCTCGGTGCATTTTTAAGCTAGCGCAAATCTGATAACACAGAACGACGCAGCTTAAAAATCCGCATCGAATGCACTATACTACATTGAGAAACGCTTAATACAAAAATTAGTTATGATCGTTTGAAAAATGATGCATTAGTGTATGTTGAGTTTCCATGTACACTCAACATTGCTTCCAAAAACATTTTGACAAAAATTTTTTCGAAAAATTTCAAAATAATTTAGCAAAAAGTAGATGTTTTTAGATTCCTTTTTTTAAGGCAAAGACGATGGACAATGTTATTCAACGAAAAAATTAATTCTTCAGGGTGAAAATCGAGGATATAAGTGTGAACTTATATCAGTTGATATCTCGGTGCATTTTCAAGCTAGCGCAAATCTGATAACACAGATCGACGCAGCTTAAAAATCCGCATCGAATGCACTATACTACATTGAGAAACGCTTAATACAAAAATTAGTTATGATCGTTTGAAAAATGATGCATTAGTGTATGTTGAGTTTCCATGTACACTCAACATTGCTTCCAAAAACATTTTGACAAAAATTTTTTCGAAAAATTTCGAAATAATTTAGCAAAAAGTAGATGTTTTTAGATTCCATTTTTCAAGGCAAAGACGATGGACAATGTTATTCAACGAAAAAATTAATTCTTCAGGGTGAAAATCGAGGATATAAGTGTGAACTTATATCAGTTGATATCTCGGTGCATTTTTAAGCTAGCGCAAATCTGATAACACAGAACGACGCAGCTTAAAAATCCGCATCGAATGCACTATACTACATTGAGAAACGCTTAATACAAAAATTAGTTATGATCGTTTGAAAAATGATGCATTAGTGTATGTTGAGTTTCCATGTACACTCAACATTGCTTCCAAAAACATTTTGACAAAAAATTTTTCGAAAAATTTCAAAATAATTTAGCAAAAAGTAGATGTTTTTAGATTCCTTTTTTCAAGGCAAAGACGATGGACAATGTTATTCAACGAAAAAATTAATTCTTCAGGGTGAAAATCGAGGATATAAGTGTGAACTTATATCAGTTGATATCTCGGTGCATTTTTAAGCTAGCGCAAATCTGATAACACAGAACGACGCAGCTTAAAAATTCGCATCGAATGCACTATACTACATTGAAAAACGCTTAATACAAAAATTAGTTATGATCGTTTGAAAAATGATGCATTAGTGTATGTTGAGTTTCCATGTACACTCAACATTGCTTCCAAAAACATTTTGACAAAAATTTTTTCGAAAAATTTCAGAATAATTTAGCAAAAAGTAGATGTTTTTAGATTCCATTTTTCAAGGCAAAGACGATGGACAATGTTATTCAACGAAAAAATTAATTCTTCAGGGTGAAAATCGAGAATATAAGTGTGAACTTATATCAGTTGATATCTCGGTGCATTTTTAAGCTAGCGCAAATCTGATAACACAGAACGACGCAGCTTAAAAATCCGCATCGAATGCACTATACTACATTGAGAAACGCTTAATACAAAAATTAGTTATGATCGTTTGAAAAATGATGCATTAGTGTATGTTGAGTTTCCATGTACACTCAACATTGCTTCCAAAAACATTTTGACAAAAATTTTTTCGAAAAATTTCAGAATAATTTAGCAAAAAGTAGATGTTTTTAGATTCCATTTTTCAAGGCAAAGACGATGGACAATGTTATTCAACGAAAAAATTAATTCTTCAGGGTGAAAATCGAGGATATAAGTGTGAACTTATATCAGTTGATATCTCGGTGCATTTTCAAGCTAGCGCAAATCTGATAACACAGATCGACGCAGCTTAAAAATCCGCATCGAATGCACTATACTACATTGAGAAACGCTTAATACAAAAATTAGTTATGATCGTTTGAAAAATGATGCGTTAGTGTATGTTGAGTTTCCATGTACACTCAACATTGCTTCCAAAAACATTTTGACAAAAATTTTTTCGAAAAATTTCGAAATAATTTAGCAAAAAGTAGATGTTTTTAGATTCCATTTTTCATGGCAAAGACGATGGACAATGTTATTCAACGAAAAAATTAATTCTTCAGGGTGAAAATCGAGGATATAAGTGTGAACTTATATCAGTTGATATCTCGGTGCATTTTTAAGCTAGCGCAAATCTGATAACACAGATCGACGCAGCTTAAAAATCCGCATCGAATGCACTATACTACATTGAGAAACGCTTAATACAAAAATTAGTTATGATCGTTTGAAAAATGATGCATTAGTGTATGTTGAGTTTCCATGTACACTCAACATTGCTTCCAAAAACATTTTGACAAAAATTTTTTCGAAAAATTTCAAAATAATTTAGCAAAAAGTAGATGTTTTTAGATTCCATTTTTTAAGGCAAAGACGATGGACAATGTTATTCAACGAAAAAATTAATTCTTCAGGGTGAAAATCGAGGATATAAGTGTGAACTTATATCAGTTGATATCTCGGTGCATTTTTAAGCTAGCGCAAATCTGATAACACAGAACGACGCAGCTTAAAAATCCGCATCGAATGCACTATACTACATTGAGAAACGCTTAATACAAAAATTAGTTATGATCGTTTGAAAAATGATGCATTAGTGTATGTTGAGTTTCCATGTACACTCAACATTGCTTCCAAAAACATTTTGACAAAAATTTTTTCGAAAAATTTCAAAATAATTTAGCAAAAAGTAGATGTTTTTAGATTCCTTTTTTCAAGGCAAAGACGATGGACAATGTTATTCAACGAAAAAATTAATTCTTCAGGGTGAAAATCGAGGATATAAGTGTGAACTTATATCAGTTGATATCTCGGTGCATTTTCAAGCTAGCGCAAATCTGATAACACAGATCGACGCAGCTTAAAAATCCGCATCGAATGCACTATACTACATTGAGAAACGCTTAATACAAAAATTAGTTATGATCGTTTGAAAAATGATGCATTAGTGTATGTTGAGTTTCCATGTACACTCAACATTGCTTCCAAAAACATTTTGACAAAAATTTTTTCGAAAAATTTCGAAATAATTTAGCAAAAAGTAGATGTTTTTAGATTCCATTTTTCAAGGCAAAGACGATGGACAATGTTATTCAACGAAAAAATTAATTCTTCAGGGTGAAAATCGAGGATATAAGTGTGAACTTATATCAGTTGATATCTCGGTGCATTTTTAAGCTAGCGCAAATCTGATAACACAGAACGACGCAGCTTAAAAATCCGCATCGAATGCACTATACTACATTGAGAAACGCTTAATACAAAAATTAGTTATGATCGTTTGAAAAATGATGCATTAGTGTATGTTGAGTTTCCATGTACACTCAACATTGCTTCCAAAAACATTTTGACAAAAAATTTTTCGAAAAATTTCAAAATAATTTAGCAAAAAGTAGATGTTTTTAGATTCCTTTTTTCAAGGCAAAGACGATGGACAATGTTATTCAACGAAAAAATTAATTCTTCAGGGTGAAAATCGAGGATATAAGTGTGAACTTATATCAGTTGATATCTCGGTGCATTTTTAAGCTAGCGCAAATCTGATAACACAGAACGACGCAGCTTAAAAATTCGCATCGAATGCACTATACTACATTGAAAAACGCTTAATACAAAAATTAGTTATGATCGTTTGAAAAATGATGCATTAGTGTATGTTGAGTTTCCATGTACACTCAACATTGCTTCCAAAAACATTTTGACAAAAATTTTTTCGAAAAATTTCAGAATAATTTAGCAAAAAGTAGATGTTTTTAGATTCCATTTTTCAAGGCAAAGACGATGGACAATGTTATTCAACGAAAAAATTAATTCTTCAGGGTGAAAATCGAGAATATAAGTGTGAACTTATATCAGTTGATATCTCGGTGCATTTTTAAGCTAGCGCAAATCTGATAACACAGAACGACGCAGCTTAAAAATCCGCATCGAATGCACTATACTACATTGAGAAACGCTTAATACAAAAATTAGTTATGATCGTTTGAAAAATGATGCATTAGTGTATGTTGAGTTTCCATGTACACTCAACATTGCTTCCAAAAACATTTTGACAAAAATTTTTTCGAAAAATTTCAGAATAATTTAGCAAAAAGTAGATGTTTTTAGATTCCATTTTTCAAGGCAAAGACGATGGACAATGTTATTCAACGAAAAAATTAATTCTTCAGGGTGAAAATCGAGGATATAAGTGTGAACTTATATCAGTTGATATCTCGGTGCATTTTCAAGCTAGCGCAAATCTGATAACACAGATCGACGCAGCTTAAAAATCCGCATCGAATGCACTATACTACATTGAGAAACGCTTAATACAAAAATTAGTTATGATCGTTTGAAAAATGATGCGTTAGTGTATGTTGAGTTTCCATGTACACTCAACATTGCTTCCAAAAACATTTTGACAAAAATTTTTTCGAAAAATTTCGAAATAATTTAGCAAAAAGTAGATGTTTTTAGATTCCATTTTTCATGGCAAAGACGATGGACAATGTTATTCAACGAAAAAATTAATTCTTCAGGGTGAAAATCGAGGATATAAGTGTGAACTTATATCAGTTGATATCTCGGTGCATTTTTAAGCTAGCGCAAATCTGATAACACAGATCGACGCAGCTTAAAAATCCGCATCGAATGCACTATACTACATTGAGAAACGCTTAATACAAAAATAAGTTATGATCGTTTGAAAAATGATGCATTAGTGTATGTTGAGTTTCCATGTACACTCAACATTGCTTCCAAAAACATTTTGACAAAAATTTTTTCGAAAAATTTCAGAATAATTTAGCAAAAAGTAGATGTTTTTAGATTCCATTTTTCAAGGCAAAGACGATGAACAATGTTATTCAACGAAAAAATTAATTCTTCAGGGTGAAAATCGAGGATATAAGTGTGAACTTATATCAGTTGATATCTCGGTGCATTTTTAAGCTAGCGCAAATCTGATAACACAGAACGACGCAGCTTAAAAATTCGCATCGAATGCACTATACTACATTGAGAAACGCTTAATACAAAAATTAGTTATGATCGTTTGAAAAATGATGCGTTAGTGTATGTTGAGTTTCCATGTACACTCAACATTGCTTCCAAAAACATTTTGACAAAAATTTTTTCGAAAAATTTCAAAATAATTTAGCAAAAAGTAGATGTTTTTAGATTCCATTTTTCAAGGCAAAGACGATGAACAATGTTATTCAACGAAAAAATTAATTCTTCAGGGTGAAAATCGAGGATATAAGTGTGAACTTATATCAGTTGATATCTCGGTGCATTTTTAAGCTAGCGCAAATCTGATAACACAGAACGACGCAGCTTAAAAATTCGCATCGAATGCACTATACTACATTGAGAAACGCTTAATACAAAAATTAGTTATGATCGTTTGAAAAATGATGCATTAGTGTATGTTGAGTTTCCATGTACACTCAACATTGCTTCCAAAAACATTTTGACAAAAATTTTTTCGAAAAATTTCAAAATAATTTAGCAAAAAGTAGATGTTTTTAGATTCCTTTTTTCAAGGCAAAGACGATGGACAATGTTATTCAACGAAAAATATAATTCTTCAGGGTGAAAATCGAGGATATAAGTGTGAACTTATATCAGTTGATATCTCGGTGCATTTTTAAGCTAGCGCAAATCTGATAACACAGATCGACGCAGCTTAAAAATCCGCATCGAATGCACTATACTACATTGAGAAACGCTTAATACAAAAATTAGTTATGATCGTTTGAAAAATGATGCATTAGTGTATGTTGAGTTTCCATGTACACTCAACATTGCTTCCAAAAACATTTTGACAAAAATTTTTTCAAAAATTTCGAAATAATTTAGCAAAAAGTAGATGTTTTTAGATTCCATTTTTCAAGGCAAAGACGATGGACAATGTTATTCAACGAAAAAATTAATTCTTCAGGGTGAAAATCGAGGATATAAGTGTGAACTTATATCAGTTGATATCTCGGTGCATTTTTAAGCTAGCGCAAATCTGATAACACAGATCGACGCAGCTTAAAAATCCGCATCGAATGCACTATACTACATTGAGAAACGCTTAATACAAAAATTAGTTATGATCGTTTGAAAAATGATGCATTAGTGTATGTTGAGTTTCCATGTACACTCAACATTGCTTCCAAAAACATTTTGACAAAAATTTTTTCGAAAAATTTCGAAATAATTTAGCAAAAAGTAGATGTTTTTAGATTCCATTTTTCAAGGCAAAGACGATGGACAATGTTATTCAACGAAAAAATTAATTCTTCAGGGTGAAAATCGAGGATATAAGTGTGAACTTATATCAGTTGAGATCTCGGTGCATTTTTAAGCTAGCGCAAATCTGATAACACAGAACGACGCAGCTTAAAAATTCGCATCGAATGCACTATACTACATTGAGAAACGCTTAATACAAAAATTAGTTATGATCGTTTGAAAAATGATGCATTAGTGTATGTTGAGTTTCCATGTACACTCAACATTGCTTCCAAAAACATTTTGACAAAAATTTTTTCGAAAAATTTCAGAATAATTTAGCAAAAAGTAGATGTTTTTAGATTCCATTTTTTAAGGCAAAGACGATGGACAATGTTATTCAACGAAAAAATTAATTCTTCAGGGTGAAAATCGAGGATATAAGTGTGAACTTATATCAGTTGAGATCTCGGTGCATTTTTAAGCTAGCGCAAATCTGATAACACAGAACGACGCAGCTTAAAAATCCGCATCGAATGCACTATACTACATTGAGAAACGCTTAATACAAAATTTAGTTATGATCGTTTGAAAAATGATGCATTAGTGTATGTTGAGTTTCCATGTACACTCAACATTGCTTCCAAAAACATTTTGACAAAAATTTTTTCGAAAAATTTCAGAATAATTTAGCAAAAAGTAGATGTTTTTAGATTCCTTTTTTCAAGGCAAAGACGATGGACAATGTTATTCAACGAAAAAATTAATTCTTCAGGGTGAAAATCGAGGATATAAGTGTGAACTTATATCAGTTGATATCTCGGTGCATTTTTAAGCTAGCGCAAATCTGATAACACAGAACGACGCAGCTTAAAAATCCGCATCGAATGCACTATACTACATTGAGAAACGCTTAATACAAAAATTAGTTATGATCGTTTGAAAAATGATGCATTAGTGTATGTTGAGTTTCCATGTACACTCAACATTGCTTCCAAAAACATTTTGACAAAAATTTTTTCGAAAAATTTCAGAATAATTTAGCAAAAAGTAGATGTTTTTAGATTCCATTTTTCAAGGCAAAGACGATGGACAATGTTATTCAACGAAAAAATTAATTCTTCAGGGTGAAAATCGAGGATATATGTGTGAACTTATATCAGTTGATATCTCGGTGCATTTTTAAGCTAGCGCAAATCTGATAACACAGATCGACGCAGCTTAAAAATCCGCATCGAATGCACTATACTACATTGAGAAACGCTTAATACAAAAATTAGTTATGATCGTTTGAAAAATGATGCGTTAGTGTATGTTGAGTTTCCATGTACACTCAACATTGCTTCCAAAAACATTTTGACAAAAATTTTTTCGAAAAATTTCAGAATAATTTAGCAAAAAGTAGATGTTTTTAGATTCCATTTTTTAAGGCAAAGACGATGGACAATGTTATTCAACGAAAAAATTAATTCTTCAGGGTGAAAATCGAGGATATAAGTGTGAACTTATATCAGTTGATATCTCGGTGCATTTTTAAGCTAGCGCAAATCTGATAACACAGAACGACGCAGCTTAAAAATCCGCATCGAATGCACTATACTACATTGAGAAACGCTTAATACAAAAATTAGTTATGATCGTTTGAAAAATGATGCATTAGTGTATGTTGAGTTTCCATGTACACTCAACATTGCTTCCAAAAACATTTTGACAAAAATTTTTTCGAAAAATTTCAAAATAATTTAGCAAAAAGTAGATGTTTTTAGATTCCTTTTTTCAAGGCAAAGACGATGGACAATGTTATTCAACGAAAAAATTAATTCTTCAGGGTGAAAATCGAGGATATAAGTGTGAACTTATATCAGTTGATATCTCGGTGCATTTTTAAGCTAGCGCAAATCTGATAACACAGATCGACGCAGCTTAAAAATCCGCATCGAATGCACTATACTACATTGAGAAACGCTTAATACAAAAATTAGTTATGATCGTTTGAAAAATGATGCATTAGTGTATGTTGAGTTTCCATGTACACTCAACATTGCTTCCAAAAACATTTTGACAAAAATTTTTTCGAAAAATTTCAGAATAATTTAGCAAAAAGTAGATGTTTTTAGATTCCATTTTTCAAGGCAAAGACGATGAACAATGTTATTCAACGAAAAAATTAATTCTTCAGGGTGAAAATCGAGGATATAAGTGTGAACTTATATCAGTTGATATCTCGGTGCATTTTTAAGCTAGCGCAAATCTGATAACACAGAACGACGCAGCTTAAAAATTCGCATCGAATGCACTATACTACATTGAGAAACGCTTAATACAAAAATTAGTTATGATCGTTTGAAAAATGATGCATTAGTGTATGTTGAGTTTCCATGTACACTCAACATTGCTTCCAAAAACATTTTGACAAAAATTTTTTCGAAAAATTTCAGAATAATTTAGCAAAAAGTAGATGTTTTTAGATTCCATTTTTCAAGGCAAAGACGATGAACAATGTTATTCAACGAAAAAATTAATTCTTCAGGGTGAAAATCGAGGATATAAGTGTGAACTTATATCAGTTGATATCTCGGTGCATTTTTAAGCTAGCGCAAATCTGATAACACAGAACGACGCAGCTTAAAAATTCGCATCGAATGCACTATACTACATTGAGAAACGCTTAATACAAAAATTAGTTATGATCGTTTGAAAAATGATGCATTAGTGTATGTTGAGTTTCCATGTACACTCAACATTGCTTCCAAAAACATTTTGACAAAAATTTTTTCGAAAAATTTCAAAATAATTTAGCAAAAAGTAGATGTTTTTAGATTCCTTTTTTCAAGGCAAAGACGATGGACAATGTTATTCAACGAAAAATATAATTCTTCAGGGTGAAAATCGAGGATATAAGTGTGAACTTATATCAGTTGATATCTCGGTGCATTTTTAAGCTAGCGCAAATCTGATAACACAGATCGACGCAGCTTAAAAATCCGCATCGAATGCACTATACTACATTGAGAAACGCTTAATACAAAAATTAGTTATGATCGTTTGAAAAATGATGCATTAGTGTATGTTGAGTTTCCATGTACACTCAACATTGCTTCCAAAAACATTTTGACAAAAATTTTTTCAAAAATTTCGAAATAATTTAGCAAAAAGTAGATGTTTTTAGATTCCATTTTTCAAGGCAAAGACGATGGACAATGTTATTCAACGAAAAAATTAATTCTTCAGGGTGAAAATCGAGGATATAAGTGTGAACTTATATCAGTTGATATCTCGGTGCATTTTTAAGCTAGCGCAAATCTGATAACACAGATCGACGCAGCTTAAAAATCCGCATCGAATGCACTATACTACATTGAGAAACGCTTAATACAAAAATTAGTTATGATCGTTTGAAAAATGATGCATTAGTGTATGTTGAGTTTCCATGTACACTCAACATTGCTTCCAAAAACATTTTGACAAAAATTTTTTCGAAAAATTTCGAAATAATTTAGCAAAAAGTAGATGTTTTTAGATTCCATTTTTCAAGGCAAAGACGATGGACAATGTTATTCAACGAAAAAATTAATTCTTCAGGGTGAAAATCGAGGATATAAGTGTGAACTTATATCAGTTGAGATCTCGGTGCATTTTTAAGCTAGCGCAAATCTGATAACACAGAACGACGCAGCTTAAAAATTCGCATCGAATGCACTATACTACATTGAGAAACGCTTAATACAAAAATTAGTTATGATCGTTTGAAAAATGATGCATTAGTGTATGTTGAGTTTCCATGTACACTCAACATTGCTTCCAAAAACATTTTGACAAAAATTTTTTCGAAAAATTTCAGAATAATTTAGCAAAAAGTAGATGTTTTCAGATTCCATTTTTTAAGGCAAAGACGATGGACAATGTTATTCAACGAAAAAATTAATTCTTCAGGGTGAAAATCGAGGATATAAGTGTGAACTTATATCAGTTGAGATCTCGGTGCATTTTTAAGCTAGCGCAAATCTGATAACACAGAACGACGCAGCTTAAAAATCCGCATCGAATGCACTATACTACATTGAGAAACGCTTAATACAAAAATTAGTTATGATCGTTTGAAAAATGATGCATTAGTGTATGTTGAGTTTCCATGTACACTCAACATTGCTTCCAAAAACATTTTGACAAAAATTTTTTCGAAAAATTTCAGAATAATTTAGCAAAAAGTAGATGTTTTTAGATTCCTTTTTTCAAGGCAAAGACGATGGACAATGTTATTCAACGAAAAAATTAATTCTTCAGGGTGAAAATCGAGGATATAAGTGTGAACTTATATCAGTTGAGATCTCGGTGCATTTTTAAGCTAGCGCAAATCTGATAACACAGAACGACGCAGCTTAAAAATCCGCATCGAATGCACTATACTACATTGAGAAACGCTTAATACAAAAATTAGTTATGATCGTTTGAAAAATGATGCATTAGTGTATGTTGAGTTTCCATGTACACTCAACATTGCTTCCAAAAACATTTTGACAAAAATTTTTTCGAAAAATTTCAGAATAATTTAGCAAAAAGTAGATGTTTTTAGATTCCTTTTTTCAAGGCAAAGACGATGGACAATGTTATTCAACGAAAAAATTAATTCTTCAGGGTGAAAATCGAGGATATAAGTGTGAACTTATATCAGTTGATATCTCGGTGCATTTTTAAGCTAGCGCAAATCTGATAACACAGAACGACGCAGCTTAAAAATCCGCATCGAATGCACTATACTACATTGAGAAACGCTTAATACAAAAATTAGTTATGATCGTTTGAAAAATGATGCATTAGTGTATGTTGAGTTTCCATGTACACTCAACATTGCTTCCAAAAACATTTTGACAAAAATTTTTTCGAAAAATTTCAGAATAATTTAGCAAAAAGTAGATGTTTTTAGATTCCATTTTTCAAGGCAAAGACGATGGACAATGTTATTCAACGAAAAAATTAATTCTTCAGGGTGAAAATCGAGGATATATGTGTGAACTTATATCAGTTGATATCTCGGTGCATTTTTAAGCTAGCGCAAATCTGATAACACAGATCGACGCAGCTTAAAAATCCGCATCGAATGCACTATACTACATTGAGAAACGCTTAATACAAAAATTAGTTATGATCGTTTGAAAAATGATGCGTTAGTGTATGTTGAGTTTCCATGTACACTCAACATTGCTTCCAAAAACATTTTGACAAAAATTTTTTCGAAAAATTTCAAAATAATTTAGCAAAAAGTAGATGCTTTTAGATTCCATTTTTTAAGGCAAAGACGATGGACAATGTTATTCAACGAAAAAATTAATTCTTCAGGGTGAAAATCGAGGATATAAGTGTGAACTTATATCAGTTGATATCTCGGTGCATTTTTAAGCTAGCGCAAATCTGATAACACAGAACGACGCAGCTTAAAAATCCGCATCGAATGCACTATACTACATTGAGAAACGCTTAATACAAAAATTAGTTATGATCGTTTGAAAAATGATGCATTAGTGTATGTTGAGTTTCCATGTACACTCAACATTGCTTCCAAAAACATTTTGACAAAAATTTTTTCGAAAAATTTCAAAATAATTTAGCAAAAAGTAGATGTGTTTAGATTCCTTTTTTCAAGGCAAAGACGATGGACAATGTTATTCAACGAAAAAATTAATTCTTCAGGGTGAAAATCGAGGATATAAGTGTGAACTTATATCAGTTGATATCTCGGTGCATTTTTAAGCTAGCGCAAATCTGATAACACAGATCGACGCAGCTTAAAAATCCGCATCGAATGCACTATACTACATTGAGAAACGCTTAATACAAAAATTAGTTATGATCGTTTGAAAAATGATGCATTAGTGTATGTTGAGTTTCCATGTACACTCAACATTGCTTCCAAAAACATTTTGACAAAAATTTTTTCGAAAAATTTCGAAATAATTTAGCAAAAAGTAGATGTTTTTAGATTCCATTTTTCAAGGCAAAGACGATGGACAATGTTATTCAACGAAAAAATTAATTCTTCAGGGTGAAAATCGAGGATATAAGTGTGAACTTATATCAGTTGATATCTCGGTGCATTTTTAAGCTAGCGCAAATCTGATAACACAGAACGACGCAGCTTAAAAATCCGCATCGAATGCACTATACTACATTGAGAAACGCTTAATACAAAAATTAGTTATGATCGTTTGAAAAATGATGCATTAGTGTATGTTGAGTTTCCATGTACACTCAACATTGCTTCCAAAAACATTTTGACAAAAAATTTTTCGAAAAATTTCAAAATAATTTAGCAAAAAGTAGATGTTTTTAGATTCCTTTTTTCAAGGCAAAGACGATGGACAATGTTATTCAACGAAAAAATTAATTCTTCAGGGTGAAAATCGAGGATATAAGTGTGAACTTATATCAGTTGATATCTCGGTGCATTTTTAAGCTAGCGCAAATCTGATAACACAGAACGACGCAGCTTAAAAATTCGCATCGAATGCACTATACTACATTGAAAAACGTTTAATACAAAAATTAGTTATGATCGTTTGAAAAATGATGCATTAGTGTATGTTGAGTTTCCATGTACACTCAACATTGCTTCCAAAAACATTTTGACAAAAATTTTTTCGAAAAATTTCGAAATAATTTAGCAAAAAGTAGATGTTTTTAGATTCCTTTTTTCAAGGCAAAGACGATGGACAATGTTATTCAACGAAAAAATTAATTCTTCAGGGTGAAAATCGAGGATATAAGTGTGAACTTATATCAGTTGATATCTCGGTGCATTTTTAAGCTAGCGCAAATCTGATAACACAGAACGACGCAGCTTAAAAATTCGCATCGAATGCACTATACTACATTGAGAAACGCTTAATACAAAAATTAGTTATGATCGTTTGAAAAATGATGCATTAGTGTATGTTGAGTTTGTTTCGTATATATACGAAAGAATAAGTAATAAATCATCAAATTAAGTAAAACATAAGAAAATTGGTTTTAAATAGAAAATAAGTAGATTCATTTTAAAATATATTCCTGCTGTGAGCGGTCGTATACAGTTTACGTCATATTTACGTGAACTGACGTACGCCAAATGCTTCACTTTTAAATCAGTTCACATTGTTGACTCATAGCGCGTAGTCGCATTTATTATTAACTGTTTCACCATTATAAATTGAATAAATCATTATTTTTATATTCTGTATCTTTTCGGAATATAATTTTGGTGCATCGGCAAAACTAAGTAAAACAAATAAATAAGTAAATAAGTGAATATATATATATTTATTTCATTGCTTATATAAAAAAAAATAAAAAAAAAAAAAACCGAATTAATTAATATTATTGATAATCATATAACTCAAAAATGAGTTCAAAATCAGAAACAATCAGATTAAGTAAACAAGGATGCCGAAGCAGAATAAATGGTAATGCTCGTAAAAGAGAAGTTATGTTGAAAGTCATAGAAAAAGTTGATAACGGAACACACTTAAATACAAACGATATGGATGTAATAAGTGGATACATTGAAAATCTAAGAAATGTATGTGAGCATATTTTAATTATGAAAGCTGATGAAGACTATGACATAGTCAAAGAAATAATTGAAAATTCTCATCTAGTGGAGGAAAATAACGAAATTAGAGAAGAGTTAAACGATTTGAAAAAAATCATAAATGATGAAAACCAAAATGATAGAAAATTGAAAATCAAGTTTAATATGATATATAAACAATTACTAGAAACTTTACCTGAATGTACTGATTTGAAAACCAAAACTCTGTTCAAATTTGAGCAGAATAAACAAATAGAAACTTCGTTAACAGTATCTTCAAGTTCTGAAACAGAAGAATTAAGTGGTTACACTGAAAAACTAAGACGTAGTGCAGAAAGTTCAAAAAGTAATCAAAAACGTAATAACATAAATTGTAAACTTGAAAAAGTACTGGAAAGATTAAACTTTTTAGAGGAAAAATTTGACTCAGAAAGCGATAGAGAAATTAAATATATAAATCATAAATCTTTAAAAAAGAGAATCAATAAATCAAATCACGAAACATCAGACAGACATGAAAATAATCTATATATCCCAAGACCAAAAATAAAATTAACCACGTTTGATGGAAATATCACGGAATACCCAGAATTTATGAGTATTTTTGAATTACTCATTGATAGTAACCGTAATATGTCAGAAACCGAAAAATTTTATCATTTAAAATCGAGTTTGAGCGGTAATGCTGAACATTTATTGAAATCAATTACTTTAACAGCAGAAAATTATAAAAAAGCATTGTTTCTACTTAAGAAAACATATGATAAACCTCAAGAACGAAAGAAAGTATTAAAACAAAGACTAAGAGATTTGCCAAAAGCATATAAAAATGCAGTAAATATGCAAGAAATTTATAATGAAATTCAATCCATTATAACGGGATTAAGGGAGCATAGAGACATTGACAATGAAGAAATAATTGAAACTATAATAGAAAAATTCCCAGAACATATACAAAGAGAAATCTTCAATATAGAAAGTAATGATGGCATAGAATTGAACATTGATGAAATCATAGAAATAATCGGTAACTCAATTAAATGCGAAAAAATGATACAAAATAAAAGAGAAAACTACAACAGCACGTTGAACTTTTTAATGAATAACAGAAACTATCAAAATTATAATAGAAAACCTTATAACTATCAGAATGATCATGAAACAAGAAGAAAAAACGATAGATTTTCTAATGGTTTTCAAAATGTGAAATATAATAATGAGAATAATGATAGAAATAGACATCAAACACAGTATGCAAACAAATTTCAAGCGATAACAAGTAAAAACAATGATTCATTAGAAAACAAAAACTGTGTATTCTGTAATAGAAATAATCATAGCAGTTTAAATTGTAAAATTATCATGGATATCAGAGAAAAAAGGAACATCATCAAGCAAAATAGTCTTTGCTGGATTTGTTACAGTAAAAATCATAATTCTTTTCAATGTAATCTTGAAAGATGTCAAAATTGTATGGAACACCATAATTCAAAAATTTGCATGAAAAATCATTATAAAAATAACGCCAAGGACGTAATTAGCATAAATTCTCAATATGCTAATCACCCTACAAGCAACAATCACATGCAATCTCAATATGCTAATGAGGTCGGTACTCCTCAAAATACAGTAAACGGAAGAAATAAAGCAGGAAATGAATATAAATGGAAACCCAATTTAACAGGAGGTAATAATGAGCCAATTGGACAAAATTTTCGATTGGAATCAAGAATAACAGAGAAAGGGTAATAAGAGAAAAAGATGATAATCATTTTAATAACGAAATTGAAATTTTTAATGAACCAAATACATTTTTTATATCTTTTTACAAAGCAAAAAGCTCTAATTTAGTAATTTTGTATGACTCTTGCTCAAATAAGTCATTTATCAAAAAACAAACCGCAGAAAAGTTGAATTTACCAATATTAAGCAATAAAATGTTGCCAATAGGTACTATTGGTGATAAAGAAGAAATACTTAAATCAAAAGAAGTAATTTGGGGTATACCTGAGATAAAAGAAAACATAAATCTATTAGCTATTGAGAAAATAACAGATTTTGTGAATATGCCTTCAATAAATGAGACGGAAATGAGAAAAATTGAGCAATATAGCAAGAAAAACATGAAATTAATTTTCGAAAAGGGCAATATTGAACCAGATATATTAATAGGAATGGATCAATTTTGGAAATTAGTTCCTAAAACATTTGAAAGCATTGATTTGAAAAACGGATTAGTAGTAATTCCAACAAAATTGAACCCGATCATATCAAAACATAAAACGTTTGATGAAATATCAGATAGTGAAAACGATGAAACCGAATGTGGTTCAGATCTGAAATGTTTCCTAATAGGAAATAAATTGAAAGATGAGAATAAAAAACTGAATAAAGATGAAATGAGAAAATACGAAGATGATTTAGCTTGGAAACAATTTCACGAAAATGTAAAAATGAAAAATGGAAGAATTAATGTAAAATTTCCCATAAAACCAAATATTCAGTCAATTAACGATAATTATGGTAAAAGTATAGGGTGCTTAAAAGGTATTCTTAAAACTTTGGAAAAAGATCACGATATGTTAGAAAAATACGACAACACAATTATGGAACAACTAGAAAGTGGCATTTTAGAATATTGTCCAGAACGTAACCATCCATTTTTCACATATTGTATTCCTCATCATTATGTTTTAAAACCGACAAGCACAACAACAAAATTACGAATAGTACTAAATGCTTCAAGCAAAGTTAAAAATGAGAAATCATTAAATGATATATTATTTCAAGGTGAAACAATAATCCCTAACTTAACAGGCATGTTGATAAGACTCAGACTCAGTAAAAATTTTTTGATGGGAGATATTGAAAAGGCATTTCATCAAATTGAACTAGACGAAAGTCATAGAGATTTGACAAGAATTTTATGGATTAAAAACATCAAAAAAGGTGTACAAAAAAGTAATGTGCTAAATCTAAGATTCACAAGAATCCCATTTGGGGTGAACAGTTCTCCATTTTTATTAGGAGCAAGTATAAAATATTTTTTAAAACAAGAAAAATTAGAAATATGTGAAGAAATACTGAGTAATATTTATGTGGATAATGTAATGATAAAAGTTGAAAACAAAAATCAAATAATGCAGTTATACGCAGAAGTAAAAAATTTATTCTCAAAAATCGGAATGAACATAAGAGAATTTTATACAAATTGTGAATCAGAAAATAGTAAAATCCCAGAAAAAGATAAAATAAAAGAAACAAGTTTTAAAATATTAGGAATGAATTACAATACAGTAACAGATAAATTGGAAGTGAAAATTCCAGAATGGAAAGAAAAACAAACAACGAAAAGAAATATTCTGAGTTTCATAAACGCGATTTTTGATCCAATAGGTATAACTCATCCTATAACATTGAAATCACGACTTTTCCTCAAAAAACTGTGGGAAAGTCAAATAAAATGGGATGATGAACTGTCAGAAAATTTGATAGAAGAATGGAAAGAAATATACAGTAAAATCGAGAATCAAAAAATTGAAATAGATAGATCCATATTAAGAAGTAATGAATATGTGGAATATTTATTGTTCACAGACGCATCTAGAGACGTAATTGCAACAGGCTATTTAGCATATGTCAAAAACGGAATTATTGAAGAAATTGAACTTCTTTGCGTAAAATCTTCCACAATGATTGAAGGATCAATTCCAATGAAAGAATTGTCTGCAGTTCTTTTAGGTGTTAAAATGATGAAAGAAAATATAAAAGAAATGAATATAAACATACAAAATATCAAAATATTTTCTGATTCCCAAGTAGTTTTATGCTGGATTTTTAAAAGTCCCACAAAAAGAGTCTATGTTAGAAACAGATTGGAAAAAATCAAACATCTAACAGACGACTTGGAAAAAGAAAACGGAAAAATAGAATATTTTTACGTGAATACCAAGAAAAATCCAGCTGACGTACCAACAAGAGGTCTAGAACCTCAGGAAGAAAAATACAAAGAATGGTTGAAAGGTCCAATATGGTACAAAGATGAAATTCAACGACAAAATAATATTAAAACGTTAAAAGAAGTTGTAGGACAAGAAAACAGTAATGCAGAATCAAAAATCATTAATTTTCTAATAAAAAACGAGAACTTAACAAAGGAAAGCCAAGATTTGGACTTCCTAGCTCAAAAAGTATCTTCATATCCAAAATTATTAAGAATTGTGAAAAATATTTTGATATTCATATCTAAACTTAGAAAAACCTCAAAAGGATGTTTTAAGAAATTGATAGAAGATTTTGAAAAATCGGATAGTTCGAAAAGAAACATAATTTGTGAAAAAATTATGATAAAAGCACATCAATTGCAGAATTGTAATGAATTGAAAAAAGAAAAATTTAAAAAATTAGACATTGTTCAAGATGAAGATGGTATTTTAAGAGTACGAGGCCGATTAGGTAACGCAAATAAGTTGAATAACAGTTATCCAGTATTATTATATGGGAAAAAATTCTTCACAAATCTCATGATTAAGTATATGCATGAAATTTCACTTCATGCTAACAGAGAAACAATGATGGCGATAATACGTAAACAATTTTTCATTATAAAACTGAAAAGCTGTATAAATGTAACAATTTCCCAATGTATGAAATGCAAAAAAGCTAACAACAGACCTTATAAGTATCCAGATTTTCCTCAATTACCAGTTGAAAGAGTTTTAAAATTTAAACCATATGAAAACATAGGCATTGACTACGCCGGCCCATTAATTGTGAAAAATGAAACCAACGCTGATAAAAAAGTTTGGATTATGCTAATTACTTGTCTATGTACACGAGCAGTATACTTAGATGTCGCTAATGATAGCTCTAGCAAGGAATTAATGAATAATCTAAGAAAATTTTTTGCTCGAAAGAGAATACCAAGTAAAATTATATCAGATAATGGTTCTCAATTCTGTAAGACCGAGAAAATTTTTCAAAACTTTCTCGAAAATAAGAAAATACAATGGAAAATGATCACTCCGTATTCCCCGTGGAAAGGAGGTTTTTATGAAAGATTAATTGGTTTAACAAAGAAATATTTGATAAAAAATATCGAAGGGAAAAAATTGAAATATAACGAATTACTGGTCATATTATCAGAGATTGAAAATATCATCAATTCAAGACCAATTTCATATATAAATAACGATTTTGATAGCATTATTACTCCAAAGAGTTTAGAAATATTTCATCCAGAAAATTTAATCTGTCAATTTAACATCGACAACAAGGAAAAAAACGTAATAAATAATAAAAACGATATAATTGAGTATTTAAACTCATGTACTTCGAACATAAATCAGTTTTGGAGAGCTTGGAGTGAAACATACCTTGAAGAACTAAGGAATCTATCAAATAAGAAAAGTTTGAGTAAAAGCTATTCAAAAGCAACTCCTGTAGTTGGTGAAATTGTCCTTTGTAAAGAGAATAACGTAAAAAGACATAAATGGCCTTTAGCTGTCATTGAAGAATTGATTGTCTCTGAAGATAAAGAAATTCGAAGCGTCAAAATACGAAATTCTGAAGGTAACAGACTTTTGAGATCTATAAATCAACTGATACCCTTAGAAATAACCGAAGAAAAACTAGACAAAGTTAAAAATACAGAAACCAAACAGAAAAAAGATATAAATGAATTAGAAAATCTAAAAAACAGTAATAATGTTAATAATGAGGAAAATATTGGAATTTGGAAAAACAGACTGAGACAAAATACCAATATTGATTACAAACCATATTTCTGAAAATAAAGAAAATAAAATTGGTTAAGTTTGTTTTCGGGGGAATGGTCACATAAAGTGACGTTCATACAAAGAAAGAAACCAAAAATTCCCTATTCACCTATAATCTATAATATGTTCTAAAATGCCCTTTTTTAGGGGGAATGTTTCGTATATATACGAAAGAATAAGTAATAAATCATCAAATTAAGTAAAACATAAGAAAATTGGTTTTAAATAGAAAATAAGTAGATTCATTTTAAAATATATTTCTGCTGTGAGCGGTCGTATACAGTTTACGTCATATTTACGTGAACTGACGTACGCCAAATGCTTCACTTTTAAATCAGTTCACATTGTTGACTCATAGCGCGTAGTCGCATTTATTATTAACTGTTTCACCATTATAAATTGAATAAATCATTATTTTTATATTCTGTATCTTTTCCATGTACACTCAACATTGCTTCCAAAAACATTTTGACAAAAATTTTTTCGAAAAATTTCAGAATAATTTAGCAAAAAGTAGATGTTTTTAGATTCCATTTTTCAAGGCAAAGACGATGGACAATGTTATTCAACGAAAAAATTAATTCTTCAGGGTGAAAATCGAGGATATAAGTGTGAACTTATATCAGTTGATATCTCGGTGCATTTTTAAGCTAGCGCAAATCTGATAACACAGAACGACGCAGCTTAAAAATCCGCATCGAATGCACTATACTACATTGAGAAACGCTTAATACAAAAATTAGTTATGATCGTTTGAAAAATGATGCATTAGTGTATGTTGAGTTTCCATGTACACTCAACATTGCTTCCAAAAACATTTTGACAAAAATTTTTTCGAAAAATTTCAGAATAATTTAGCAAAAAGTAGATGTTTTTAGATTCCATTTTTCAAGGCAAAGACGATGGACAATGTTATTCAACGAAAAAATTAATTCTTCAGGGTGAAAATCGAGGATATAAGTGTGAACTTATATCAGTTGATATCTCGGTGCATTTTCAAGCTAGCGCAAATCTGATAACACAGATCGACGCAGCTTAAAAATCCGCATCGAATGCACTATACTACATTGAGAAACGCTTAATACAAAAATTAGTTATGATCGTTTGAAAAATGATGCGTTAGTGTATGTTGAGTTTCCATGTACACTCAACATTGCTTCCAAAAACATTTTGACAAAAATTTTTTCGAAAAATTTCGAAATAATTTAGCAAAAAGTAGATGTTTTTAGATTCCATTTTTCATGGCAAAGACGATGGACAATGTTATTCAACGAAAAAATTAATTCTTCAGGGTGAAAATCGAGGATATAAGTGTGAACTTATATCAGTTGATATCTCGGTGCATTTTTAAGCTAGCGCAAATCTGATAACACAGATCGACGCAGCTTAAAAATCCGCATCGAATGCACTATACTACATTGAGAAACGCTTAATACAAAAATAAGTTATGATCGTTTGAAAAATGATGCATTAGTGTATGTTGAGTTTCCATGTACACTCAACATTGCTTCCAAAAACATTTTGACAAAAATTTTTTCGAAAAATTTCAGAATAATTTAGCAAAAAGTAGATGTTTTTAGATTCCATTTTTCAAGGCAAAGACGATGAACAATGTTATTCAACGAAAAAATTAATTCTTCAGGGTGAAAATCGAGGATATAAGTGTGAACTTATATCAGTTGAGATCTCGGTGCATTTTTAAGCTAGCGCAAATCTGATAACACAGAACGACGCAGCTTAAAAATCCGCATCGAATGCACTATACTACATTGAGAAACGCTTAATACAAAAATTAGTTATGATCGTTTGAAAAATGATGCATTAGTGTATGTTGAGTTTCCATGTACACTCAACATTGCTTCCAAAAACATTTTGACAAAAATTTTTTCGAAAAATTTCAGAATAATTTAGCAAAAAGTAGATGTTTTTAGATTCCATTTTTCAAGGCAAAGACGATGGACAATGTTATTCAACGAAAAAATTAATTCTTCAGGGTGAAAATCGAGGATATAAGTGTGAACTTATATCAGTTGATATCTCGGTGCATTTTTAAGCTAGCGCAAATCTGATAACACAGATCGACGCAGCTTATAAATCCGCATCGAATGCACTATACTACATTGAGAAACGCTTAATACAAAAATTAGTTATGATCGTTTGAAAAATGATGCATTAGTGTATGTTGAGTTTCCATGTACACTCAACATTGCTTCCAAAAACATTTTGACAAAAATTTTTTCGAAAAATTTCAAAATAATTTAGCAAAAAGTAGATGTTTTTAGATTCCTTTTTTCAAGGCAAAGACGATGGACAATGTTATTCAACGAAAAAATTAATTCTTCAGGGTGAAAATCGAGGATATAAGTGTGAACTTATATCAGTTGAGATCTCGGTGCATTTTTAAGCTAGCGCAAATCTGATAACACAGAACGACGCAGCTTAAAAATTCGCATCGAATGCACTATACTACATTGAGAAACGCTTAATACAAAAATTAGTTATGATCGTTTGAAAAATGATGCATTAGTGTATGTTGAGTTTCCATGTACACTCAACATTGCTTCCAAAAACATTTTGAAAAAAATTTTTTCGAAAAATTTCGGAATAATTTAGCAAAGAGTAGATGTTTTTAGATTCCATTTTTCAAGGCAAAGACGATGGACAATGTTATTCAACGAAAAAATTAATTCTTCAGGGTGAAAATCGAGGATATAAGTGTGAACTTATATCAGTTGATATCTCGGTGCATTTTTAAGCTAGCGCAAATCTGATAACACAGATCGACGCAGCTTAAAAATCCGCATCGAATGCACTATACTACATTGAGAAACGCTTAATACAAAAATTAGTTATGATCGTTTGAAAAATGATGCATTAGTGTATGTTGAGTTTCCATGTACACTCAACATTGCTTCCAAAAACATTTTGACAAAAATTTTTTCGAAAAATTTCGAAATAATTTAGCAAAAAGTAGATGTTTTTAGATTCCATTTTTCAAGGCAAAGACGATGGACAATGTTATTCAACGAAAAAATTAATTCTTCAGGGTGAAAATCGAGGATATAAGTGTGAACTTATATCAGTTGATATCTCGGTGCATTTTTAAGCTAGCGCAAATCTGATAACACAGAACGACGCAGCTTAAAAATCCGCATCGAATGCACTATACTACATTGAGAAACGCTTAATACAAAAATTAGTTATGATCGTTTGAAAAATGATGCATTAGTGTATGTTGAGTTTCCATGTACACTCAACATTGCTTCCAAAAACATTTTGACAAAAATTTTTTCGAAAAATTTCAGAATAATTTAGCAAAAAGTAGATGTTTTTAGATTCCATTTTTCAAGGCAAAGACGATGGACAATGTTATTCAACGAAAAAATTAATTCTTCAGGGTGAAAATCGAGGATATAAGTGTGAACTTATATCAGTTGATATCTCGGTGCATTTTCAAGCTAGCGCAAATCTGATAACACAGATCGACGCAGCTTAAAAATTCGCATCGAATGCACTATACTACATTGAGAAACGCTTAATACAAAAATTAGTTATGATCGTTTGAAAAATGATGCGTTAGTGTATGTTGAGTTTCCATGTACACTCAACATTGCTTCCAAAAACATTTTGACAAAAATTTTTTCGAAAAATTTCGAAATAATTTAGCAAAAAGTAGATGTTTTTAGATTCCATTTTTCAAGGCAAAGACGATGGACAATGTTATTCAACGAAAAAATTAATTCTTCAGGGTGAAAATCGAGGATATAAGTGTGAACTTATATCAGTTGATATCTCGGTGCATTTTTAAGCTAGCGCAAATCTGATAACACAGATCGACGCAGCTTAAAAATCCGCATCGAATGCACTATACTACATTGAGAAACGCTTAATACAAAAATTAGTTATGATCGTTTGAAAAATGATGCATTAGTGTATGTTGAGTTTCCATGTACACTCAACATTGCTTCCAAAAACATTTTGACAAAAATTTTTTCGAAAAATTTCAAAATAATTTAGCAAAAAGTAGATGTTTTTAGATTCCTTTTTTCAAGGCAAAGACGATGGACAATGTTATTCAACGAAAAAATTAATTCTTCAGGGTGAAAATCGAGGATATAAGTGTGAACTTATATCAGTTGATATCTCGGTGCATTTTTAAGCTAGCGCAAATCTGATAACACAGAACGACGCAGCTTGAAAATCCGCATCGAATGCACTATACTACATTGAGAAACGCTTAATACAAAAATTAGTTATGATCGTTTGAAAAATGATGCATTAGTGTATGTTGAGTTTCCATGTACACTCAACATTGCTTCCAAAAACATTTTGACAAAACTTTTTTCGAAAAATTTCAGAATAATTTAGCAAAAAGTAGATGTTTTTAGATTCCATTTTTCAAGGCAAAGACGATGGACAATGTTATTCAACGAAAAAATTAATTCTTCAGGGTGAAAATCGAGGATATAAGTGTGAACTTATATCAGTTGATATCTCGGTGCATTTTTAAGCTAGCGCAAATCTGATAACACAGATCGACGCAGCTTAAAAATCCGCATCGAATGCACTATACTACATTGAGAAACGCTTAATACAAAAATTAGTTATGATCGTTTGAAATATGATGCATTAGTGTATGTTGAGTTTCCATGTACACTCAACATTGCTTCCAAAAACATTTTGACAAAAATTTTTTCGAAAAATTTCGAAATAATTTAGCAAAAAGTAGATGTTTTTAGATTCCATTTTTCAAGGCAAAGACGATGGACAATGTTATTCAACGAAAAAATTAATTCTTCAGGGTGAAAATCGAGGATATAAGTGTGAACTTATATCAGTTGATATCTCGGTGCATTTTTAAGCTAGCGCAAATCTGATAACACAGATCGACGCAGCTTATAAATCCGCATCGAATGCACTATACTACATTGAGAAACGCTTAATACAAAAATTAGTTATGATCGTTTGAAAAATGATGCATTAGTGTATGTTGAGTTTCCATGTACACTCAACATTGCTTCCAAAAACATTTTGACAAAAATTTTTTCGAAAAATTTCAGAATAATTTAGCAAAAAGTAGATGTTTTTAGATTCCATTTTTCAAGGCAAAGACGATGGACAATGTTATTCAACGAAAAAATTAATTCTTCAGGGTGAAAATCGAGGATATAAGTGTGAACTTATATCAGTTGATATCTCGGTGCATTTTTAAGCTAGCGCAAATCTGATAACACAGATCGACGCAGCTTAAAAATCCGCATCGAATGCACTATACTACATTGAGAAACGCTTAATACAAAAATTAGTTATGATCGTTTGAAAAATGATGCATTAGTGTATGTTGAGTTTCCATGTACACTCAACATTGCTTCCAAAAACATTTTGACAAAAATTTTTTCGAAAAATTTCAAAATAATTTAGCAAAAAGTAGATGTTTTTAGATTCCTTTTTTCAAGGCAAAGACGATGGACAATGTTATTCAACGAAAAAATTAATTCTTCAGGGTGAAAATCGAGGATATAAGTGTGAACTTATATCAGTTGATATCTCGGTGCATTTTTAAGCTAGCGCAAATCTGATAACACAGAACGACGCAGCTTGAAAATCCGCATCGAATGCACTATACTACATTGAGAAACGCTTAATACAAAAATTAGTTATGATCGTTTGAAAAATGATGCATTAGTGTATGTTGAGTTTCCATGTACACTCAACATTGCTTCCAAAAACATTTTGACAAAACTTTTTTCGAAAAATTTCAGAATAATTTAGCAAAAAGTAGATGTTTTTAGATTCCATTTTTCAAGGCAAAGACGATGGACAATGTTATTCAACGAAAAAATTAATTCTTCAGGGTGAAAATCGAGGATATAAGTGTGAACTTATATCAGTTGATATCTCGGTGCATTTTTAAGCTAGCGCAAATCTGATAACACAGATCGACGCAGCTTAAAAATCCGCATCGAATGCACTATACTACATTGAGAAACGCTTAATACAAAAATTAGTTATGATCGTTTGAAATATGATGCATTAGTGTATGTTGAGTTTCCATGTACACTCAACATTGCTTCCAAAAACATTTTGACAAAAATTTTTTCGAAAAATTTCGAAATAATTTAGCAAAAAGTAGATGTTTTTAGATTCCATTTTTCAAGGCAAAGACGATGGACAATGTTATTCAACGAAAAAATTAATTCTTCAGGGTGAAAATCGAGGATATAAGTGTGAACTTATATCAGTTGATATCTCGGTGCATTTTTAAGCTAGCGCAAATCTGATAACACAGAACGACGCAGCTTAAAAATCCGCATCGAATGCACTATACTACATTGAGAAACGCTTAATACAAAAATTAGTTATGATCGTTTGAAAAATGATGCATTAGTGTATGTTGAGTTTCCATGTACACTCAACATTGCTTCCAAAAACATTTTGACAAAACTTTTTTCGAAAAATTTCAGAATAATTTAGCAAAAAGTAGATGTTTTTAGATTCCATTTTTCAAGGCAAAGACGATGGACAATGTTATTCAACGAAAAAATTAATTCTTCAAGGTGAAAATCGAGGATATAAGTGTGAACTTATATCAGTTGAGATCTCGGTGCATTTTTAAGCTAGCGCAAATCTGATAACACAGAACGACGCAGCTTAAAAATCCGCATCGAATGCACTATACTACATGGAGAAACGCTTAATACAAAAATTAGTTATGATCGTTTGAAAAATGATGCATTAGTGTATGTTGAGTTTCCATGTACACTCAACATTGCTTCCAAAAACATTTTGACAAAAATTTTTTCGAAAAATTTCGAAATAATTTAGCAAAAAGTAGATGTTTTTAGATTCCATTTTTCAAGGCAAAGACGATGGACAATGTTATTCAACGAAAAAATTAATTCTTCAGGGTGAAAATCGAGGATATAAGTGTGAACTTATATCAGTTGATATCTCGGTGCATTTTTAAGCTAGCGCAAATCTGATAACACAGAACGACGCAGCTTAAAAATCCGCATCGAATGCACTATACTACATTGAGAAACGCTTAATACAAAAATTAGTTATGATCGTTTGAAAAATGATGCATTAGTGTATGTTGAGTTTCCATGTACACTCAACATTGCTTCCAAAAACATTTTGACAAAAATTTTTTCGAAAAATTTCAGAATAATTTAGCAAAAAGTAGATGTTTTTAGATTTCATTTTTCGAGGCAAAGACGATGGACAATGTTATTCAACGAAAAAATTAATTCTTCAAGGTGAAAATCGAGGATATAAGTGTGAACTTATATCAGTTGAGATCTCGGTGCATTTTTAAGCTAGCGCAAATCTGATAACACAGAACGACGCAGCTTAAAAATCCGCATCGAATGCACTATACTACATTGAGAAACGCTTAATACAAAAATTAGTTATGATCGTTTGAAAAATGATGCATTAGTGTATGTTGAGTTTCCATGTACACTCAACATTGCTTCCAAAAACATTTTGACAAAAATTTTTTCGAAAAATTTCAGAATAATTTAGCAAAAAGTAGATGTTTTTAGATTCCATTTTTCAAGGCAAAGACGATGGACAATGTTATTCAACGAAAAAATTAATTCTTCAGGGTGAAAATCGAGGATATAAGTGTGAACTTATATCAGTTGAGATCTCGGTGCATTTTTAAGCTAGCGCAAATCTGATAACACAGAACGACGCAGCTTAAAAATCCGCATCGAATGCACTATACTACATTGAGAAACGCTTAATACAAAAATTAGTTATGATCGTTTGAAAAATGATGCATTAGTGTATGTTGAGTTTCCATGTACACTCAACATTGCTTCCAAAAACATTTTGACAAAAATTTTTTCGAAAAATTTCAGAATAATTTAGCAAAAAGTAGATGTTTTTAGATTCCTTTTTTCAAGGCAAAGACGATGGACAATGTTATTCAACGAAAAAATTAATTCTTCAGGGTGAAAATCGAGGATATAAGTGTGAACTTATATCAGTTGATATCTCGGTGCATTTTTAAGCTAGCGCAAATCTGATAACACAGATCGACGCAGCTTAAAAATCCGCATCGAATGCACTATACTACATTGAGAAACGCTTAATACAAAAATTAGTTATGATCGTTTGAAAAATGATGCGTTAGTGTATGTTGAGTTTCCATGTACACTCAACATTGCTTCCAAAAACATTTTGACAAAAATTTTTTCGAAAAATTTCAAAATAATTTAGCAAAAAGTAGATGTTTTTAGATTCCATTTTTTAAAGCAAAGACGATGGACAATGTTATTCAACGAAAAAATTAATTCTTCAGGGTGAAAATCGAGGATATAAGTGTGAACTTATATCAGTTGATATCTCGGTGCATTTTTAAGCTAGCGCAAATCTGATAACACAGATCGACGCAGCTTAAAAATCCGCATCGAATGCACTATACTACATTGAGAAACGCTTAATACAAAAATTAGTTATGATCGTTTGAAATATGATGCATTAGTGTATGTTGAGTTTCCATGTACACTCAACATTGCTTCCAAAAACATTTTGACAAAAATTTTTTCGAAAAATTTCGAAATAATTTAGCAAAAAGTAGATGTTTTTAGATTCCATTTTTCAAGGCAAAGACGATGGACAATGTTATTCAACGAAAAAATTAATTCTTCAGGGTGAAAATCGAGGATATAAGTGTGAACTTATATCAGTTGATATCTCGGTGCATTTTTAAGCTAGCGCAAATCTGATAACACAGAACGACGCAGCTTAAAAATCCGCATCGAATGCACTATACTACATTGAGAAACGCTTAATACAAAAATTAGTTATGATCGTTTGAAAAATGATGCATTAGTGTATGTTGAGTTTCCATGTACACTCAACATTGCTTCCAAAAACATTTTGACAAAACTTTTTTCGAAAAATTTCAGAATAATTTAGCAAAAAGTAGATGTTTTTAGATTCCATTTTTCAAGGCAAAGACGATGGACAATGTTATTCAACGAAAAAATTAATTCTTCAAGGTGAAAATCGAGGATATAAGTGTGAACTTATATCAGTTGAGATCTCGGTGCATTTTTAAGCTAGCGCAAATCTGATAACACAGAACGACGCAGCTTAAAAATCCGCATCGAATGCACTATACTACATGGAGAAACGCTTAATACAAAAATTAGTTATGATCGTTTGAAAAATGATGCATTAGTGTATGTTGAGTTTCCATGTACACTCAACATTGCTTCCAAAAACATTTTGACAAAAATTTTTTCGAAAAATTTCGAAATAATTTAGCAAAAAGTAGATGTTTTTAGATTCCATTTTTCAAGGCAAAGACGATGGACAATGTTATTCAACGAAAAAATTAATTCTTCAGGGTGAAAATCGAGGATATAAGTGTGAACTTATATCAGTTGATATCTCGGTGCATTTTTAAGCTAGCGCAAATCTGATAACACAGAACGACGCAGCTTAAAAATCCGCATCGAATGCACTATACTACATTGAGAAACGCTTAATACAAAAATTAGTTATGATCGTTTGAAAAATGATGCATTAGTGTATGTTGAGTTTCCATGTACACTCAACATTGCTTCCAAAAACATTTTGACAAAAATTTTTTCGAAAAATTTCAGAATAATTTAGCAAAAAGTAGATGTTTTTAGATTTCATTTTTCGAGGCAAAGACGATGGACAATGTTATTCAACGAAAAAATTAATTCTTCAAGGTGAAAATCGAGGATATAAGTGTGAACTTATATCAGTTGAGATCTCGGTGCATTTTTAAGCTAGCGCAAATCTGATAACACAGAACGACGCAGCTTAAAAATCCGCATCGAATGCACTATACTACATTGAGAAACGCTTAATACAAAAATTAGTTATGATCGTTTGAAAAATGATGCATTAGTGTATGTTGAGTTTCCATGTACACTCAACATTGCTTCCAAAAACATTTTGACAAAAATTTTTTCGAAAAATTTCAGAATAATTTAGCAAAAAGTAGATGTTTTTAGATTCCATTTTTCAAGGCAAAGACGATGGACAATGTTATTCAACGAAAAAATTAATTCTTCAGGGTGAAAATCGAGGATATAAGTGTGAACTTATATCAGTTGAGATCTCGGTGCATTTTTAAGCTAGCGCAAATCTGATAACACAGAACGACGCAGCTTAAAAATCCGCATCGAATGCACTATACTACATTGAGAAACGCTTAATACAAAAATTAGTTATGATCGTTTGAAAAATGATGCATTAGTGTATGTTGAGTTTCCATGTACACTCAACATTGCTTCCAAAAACATTTTGACAAAAATTTTTTCGAAAAATTTCAGAATAATTTAGCAAAAAGTAGATGTTTTTAGATTCCTTTTTTCAAGGCAAAGACGATGGACAATGTTATTCAACGAAAAAATTAATTCTTCAGGGTGAAAATCGAGGATATAAGTGTGAACTTATATCAGTTGATATCTCGGTGCATTTTTAAGCTAGCGCAAATCTGATAACACAGATCGACGCAGCTTAAAAATCCGCATCGAATGCACTATACTACATTGAGAAACGCTTAATACAAAAATTAGTTATGATCGTTTGAAAAATGATGCGTTAGTGTATGTTGAGTTTCCATGTACACTCAACATTGCTTCCAAAAACATTTTGACAAAAATTTTTTCGAAAAATTTCAAAATAATTTAGCAAAAAGTAGATGTTTTTAGATTCCATTTTTTAAAGCAAAGACGATGGACAATGTTATTCAACGAAAAAATTAATTCTTCAGGGTGAAAATCGAGGATATAAGTGTGAACTTATATCAGTTGATATCTCGGTGCATTTTTAAGCTAGCGCAAATCTGATAACACAGAACGACGCAGCTTAAAAATCCGCATCGAATGCACTATACTACATTGAGAAACGCTTAATACAAAAATTAGTTATGATCGTTTGAAAAATGATGCGTTAGTGTATGTTGAGTTTCCATGTACACTCAACATTGCTTCCAAAAACATTTTGACAAAAATTTTTTCGAAAAATTTCAAAATAATTTAGCAAAAAGTAGATGTTTTTAGATTCCATTTTTTAAAGCAAAGACGATGGACAATGTTATTCAACGAAAAAATTAATTCTTCAGGGTGAAAATCGAGGATATAAGTGTGAACTTATATCAGTTGATATCTCGGTGCATTTTTAAGCTAGCGCAAATCTGATAACACAGAACGACGCAGCTTAAAAATCCGCATCGAATGCACTATACTACATTGAGAAACGCTTAATACAAAAATTAGTTATGATCGTTTGAAAAATGATGCATTAGTGTATGTTGAGTTTCCATGTACACTCAACATTGCTTCCAAAAACATTTTGACAAAAATTTTTTCGAAAAATTTCAGAATAATTTAGCAAAAAGTAGATGTTTTTAGATTCCATTTTTCAAGGCAAAGACGATGGACAATGTTATTCAACGAAAAAATTAATTCTTCAGGGTGAAAATCGAGGATATAAGTGTGAACTTATATCAGTTGAGATCTCGGTGCATTTTTAAGCTAGCGCAAATCTGATAACACAGAACGACGCAGCTTAAAAATCCGCATCGAATGCACTATACTACATTGAGAAACGCTTAATACAAAAATTAGTTATGATCGTTTGAAAAATGATGCATTAGTGTATGTTGAGTTTCCATGTACACTCAACATTGCTTCCAAAAACATTTTGACAAAAATTTTTTCGAAAAATTTCAGAATAATTTAGCAAAAAGTAGATGTTTTTAGATTCCTTTTTTCAAGGCAAAGACGATGGACAATGTTATTCAACGAAAAAATTAATTCTTCAGGGTGAAAATCGAGGATATAAGTGTGAACTTATATCAGTTGATATCTCGGTGCATTTTCAAGCTAGCGCAAATCTGATAACACAGATCGACGCAGCTTAAAAATCCGCATCGAATGCACTATACTACATTGAGAAACGCTTAATACAAAAATTAGTTATGATCGTTTGAAAAATGATGCGTTAGTGTATGTTGAGTTTCCATGTACACTCAACATTGCTTCCAAAAACATTTTGACAAAAATTTTTTCGAAAAATTTCAAAATAATTTAGCAAAAAGTAGATGTTTTTAAATTCCATTTTTTAAAGCAAAGACGATGGACAATGTTATTCAACGAAAAAATTAATTCTTCAGGGTGAAAATCGAGGATATAAGTGTGAACTTATATCAGTTGATATCTCGGTGCATTTTTAAGCTAGCGCAAATCTGATAACACAGAACGACGCAGCTTAAAAATCCGCATCGAATGCACTATACTACATTGAGAAACGCTTAATACAAAAATTAGTTATGATCGTTTGAAAAATGATGCATTAGTGTATGTTGAGTTTCCATGTACACTCAACATTGCTTCCAAAAACATTTTGACAAAAATTTTTTCGAAAAATTTCAAAATAATTTAGCAAAAAGTAGATGTTTTTAGATTCCTTTTTTCAAGGCAAAGACGATGGACAATGTTATTCAACGAAAAAATTAATTCTTCAGGGTGAAAATCGAGGATATAAGTGTGAACTTATATCAGTTGATATCTCGGTGCATTTTTAAGCTAGCGCAAATCTGATAACACAGAACGACGCAGCTTAAAAATCCGCATCGAATGCACTATACTACATTGAGAAACGCTTAATACAAAAATTAGTTATGATCGTTTGAAAAATGATGCATTAGTGTATGTTGAGTTTCCATGTACACTCAACATTGCTTCCAAAAACATTTTGACAAAAATTTTTTCGAAAAATTTCAGAATAATTTAGCAAAAAGTAGATGTTTTTAGATTCCATTTTTCAAGGCAAAGACGATGGACAATGTTATTCAACGAAAAAATTAATTCTTCAGGGTGAAAATCGAGGATATAAGTGTGAACTTATATCAGTTGATATCTCGGTGCATTTTTAAGCTAGCGCAAATCTGATAACACAGAACGACGCAGCTTAAAAATCCGCATCGAATGCACTATACTACATTGAGAAACGCTTAATACAAAAATTAGTTATGATCGTTTGAAAAATGATGCATTAGTGTATGTTGAGTTTCCATGTACACTCAACATTGCTTCCAAAAACATTTTGACAAAAATTTTTTCGAAAAATTTCAGAATAATTTAGCAAAAAGTAGATGTTTTTAGATTCCATTTTTCAAGGCAAAGACGATGGACAATGTTATTCAACGAAAAAATTAATTCTTCAGGGTGAAAATCGAGGATATAAGTGTGAACTTATATCAGTTGAGATCTCGGTGCATTTTTAAGCTAGCGCAAATCTGATAACACAGAACGACGCAGCTTAAAAATTCGCATCGAATGCACTATACTACATTGAGAAACGCTTAATACAAAAATTAGTTATGATCGTTTGAAAAATGATGCATTAGTGTATGTTGAGTTTCCATGTACACTCAACATTGCTTCCAAAAACATTTTGACAAAAATTTTTTCGAAAAATTTCAGAATAATTTAGCAAAAAGTAGATGTTTTTAGATTCCATTTTTCAAGGCAAAGACGATGGACAATGTTATTCAACGAAAAAATTAATTCTTCAGGGTGAAAATCGAGGATATAAGTGTGAACTTATATCAGTTGAGATCTCGGTGCATTTTTAAGCTAGCGCAAATCTGATAACACAGAACGACGCAGCTTAAAAATCCGCATCGAATGCACTATACTACATTGAGAAACGCTTAATACAAAAATTAGTTATGATCGTTTGAAAAATGATGCATTAGTGTATGTTGAGTTTCCATGTACACTCAACATTGCTTCCAAAAACATTTTGACAAAAATTTTTTCGAAAAATTTCAGAATAATTTAGCAAAAAGTAGATGTTTTTAGATTCCATTTTTCAAGGCAAAGACGATGGACAATGTTATTCAACGAAAAAATTAATTCTTCAGGGTGAAAATCGAGGATATAAGTGTGAACTTATATCAGTTGAGATCTCGGTGCATTTTTAAGCTAGCGCAAATCTGATAACACAGAACGACGCAGCTTAAAAATCCGCATCGAATGCACTATACTACATTGAGAAACGCTTAATACAAAAATTAGTTATGATCGTTTGAAAAATGATGCATTAGTGTATGTTGAGTTTCCATGTACACTCAACATTGCTTCCAAAAACATTTTGACAAAAATTTTTTCGAAAAATTTCAGAATAATTTAGCAAAAAGTAGATGTTTTTAGATTCCATTTTTCAAGGCAAAGACGATGGACAATGTTATTCAACGAAAAAATTAATTCTTCAGGGTGAAAATCGAGGATATAAGTGTGAACTTATATCAGTTGAGATCTCGGTGCATTTTTAAGCTAGCGCAAATCTGATAACACAGAACGACGCAGCTTAAAAATCCGCATCGAATGCACTATACTACATTGAGAAACGCTTAATACAAAAATTAGTTATGATCGTTTGAAAAATGATGCATTAGTGTATGTTGAGTTTCCATGTACACTCAACATTGCTTCCAAAAACATTTTGACAAAAATTTTTTCGAAAAATTTCAGAATAATTTAGCAAAAAGTAGATGTTTTTAGATTCCTTTTTTCAAGGCAAAGACGATGGACAATGTTATTCAACGAAAAAATTAATTCTTCAGGGTGAAAATCGAGGATATAAGTGTGAACTTATATCAGTTGATATCTCGGTGCATTTTTAAGCTAGCGCAAATCTGATAACACAGATCGACGCAGCTTAAAAATCCGCATCGAATGCACTATACTACATTGAGAAACGCTTAATACAAAAATTAGTTATGATCGTTTGAAAAATGATGCGTTAGTGTATGTTGAGTTTCCATGTACACTCAACATTGCTTCCAAAAACATTTTGACAAAAATTTTTTCGAAAAATTTCAAAATAATTTAGCAAAAAGTAGATGTTTTTAGATTCCATTTTTTAAAGCAAAGACGATGGACAATGTTATTCAACGAAAAAATTAATTCTTCAGGGTGAAAATCGAGGATATAAGTGTGAACTTATATCAGTTGATATCTCGGTGCATTTTTAAGCTAGCGCAAATCTGATAACACAGAACGACGCAGCTTAAAAATCCGCATCGAATGCACTATACTACATTGAGAAACGCTTAATACAAAAATTAGTTATGATCGTTTGAAAAATGATGCATTAGTGTATGTTGAGTTTCCATGTACACTCAACATTGCTTCCAAAAACATTTTGACAAAAATTTTTTCGAAAAATTTCAAAATAATTTAGCAAAAAGTAGATGTTTTTAGATTCCTTTTTTCAAGGCAAAGACGATGGACAATGTTATTCAACGAAAAAATTAATTCTTCAGGGTGAAAATCGAGGATATAAGTGTGAACTTATATCAGTTGATATCTCGGTGCATTTTTAAGCTAGCGCAAATCTGATAACACAGATCGACGCAGCTTAAAAATCCGCATCGAATGCACTATACTACATTGAGAAACGCTTAATACAAAAATTAGTTATGATCGTTTGAAAAATGATGCATTAGTGTATGTTGAGTTTCCATGTACACTCAACATTGCTTCCAAAAACATTTTGACAAAAATTTTTTCGAAAAATTTCGAAATAATTTAGCAAAAAGTAGATGTTTTTAGATTCCATTTTTCAAGGCAAAGACGATGGACAATGTTATTCAACGAAAAAATTAATTCTTCAGGGTGAAAATCGAGGATATAAGTGTGAACTTATATCAGTTGATATCTCGGTGCATTTTTAAGCTAGCGCAAATCTGATAACACAGAACGACGCAGCTTAAAAATCCGCATCGAATGCACTATACTACATTGAGAAACGCTTAATACAAAAATTAGTTATGATCGTTTGAAAAATGATGCATTAGTGTATGTTGAGTTTCCATGTACACTCAACATTGCTTCCAAAAACATTTTGACAAAAAATTTTTCGAAAAATTTCAAAATAATTTAGCAAAAAGTAGATGTTTTTAGATTCCTTTTTTCAAGGCAAAGACGATGGACAATGTTATTCAACGAAAAAATTAATTCTTCAGGGTGAAAATCGAGGATATAAGTGTGAACTTATATCAGTTGATATCTCGGTGCATTTTTAAGCTAGCGCAAATCTGATAACACAGAACGACGCAGCTTAAAAATTCGCATCGAATGCACTATACTACATTGAAAAACGCTTAATACAAAAATTAGTTATGATCGTTTGAAAAATGATGCATTAGTGTATGTTGAGTTTCCATGTACACTCAACATTCCTTCCAAAAACATTTTGACAAAAATTTTTTCGAAAAATTTCGAAATAATTTAGCAAAAAGTAGATGTTTTTAGATTCCTTTTTTCAAGGCAAAGACGATGGACAATGTTATTCAACGAAAAAATTAATTCTTCAGGGTGAAAATCGAGGATATAAGTGTGAACTTATATCAGTTGATATCTCGGTGCATTTTTAAGCTAGCGCAAATCTGATAACACAGAACGACGCAGCTTAAAAATTCGCATCGAATGCACTATACTACATTGAAAAACGCTTAATACAAAAATTAGTTATGATCGTTTGAAAAATGATGCATTAGTGTATGTTGAGTTTCCATGTACACTCAACATTGCTTCCAAAAACATTTTGACAAAAATATTTTCGAAAAATTTCAGAATAATTTAGCAAAAAGTAGATGTTTTTAGATTCCATTTTTCAAGGCAAAGACGATGGACGATGTTATTCAACGAAAAAATTAATTCTTCAGGGTGAAAATCGAGGATATAAGTGTGAACTTATATCAGTTGATATCTCGGTGCATTTTTAAGCTAGCGCAAATCTGATAACACAGAACGACGCAGCTTAACAATCCGCATCGAATGCACTATACTACATTGAGAAACGCTTAATACAAAAATTAGTTATGATCGTTTGAAAAATGATGCATTAGTGTATGTTGAGTTTCCATGTACACTCAACATTGCTTCCAAAAACATTTTGACAAAAATTTTTTCGAAAAATTTCAAAATAATTTAGCAAAAAGTAGATGTTTTTAGATTCCTTTTTTCAAGGCAAAGACGATGGACAATGTTATTCAACGAAAAAATTAATTCTTCAGGGTGAAAATCGAGGATATAAGTGTGAACTTATATCAGTTGATATCTCGGTGCATTTTTAAGCTAGCGCAAATCTGATAACACAGAACGACGCAGCTTAAAAATTTGCATCGAATGCACTATACTACATTGAAAAACGCTTAATACAAAAATTAGTTATGATCGTTTGAAAAATGATGCATTAGTGTATGTTGAGTTTCCATGTACACTCAACATTGCTTCCAAAAACATTTTGACAAAAATTTTTTCGAAAAATTTCGAAATAATTTAGCAAAAAGTAGATGTTTTTAGATTCCATTTTTCAAGGCAAAGACGATGGACAATGTTATTCAACGAAAAAATTAATTCTTCAGGGTGAAAATCGAGGATATAAGTGTGAACTTATATCAGTTGATATCTCGGTGCATTTTTAAGCTAGCGCAAATCTGATAACACAGAACGACGCAGCTTAAAAATCCGCATCGAATGCACTATACTACATTGAGAAACGCTTAATACAAAAATTAGTTATGATCGTTTGAAAAATGATGCATTAGTGTATGTTGAGTTTCCATGTACACTCAACATTGCTTCCAAAAACATTTTGACAAAAATTTTTTCGAAAAATTTCAGAATAATTTAGCAAAAAGTAGATGTTTTTAGATTCCATTTTTCAAGGCAAAGACGATGGACAATGTTATTCAACGAAAAAATTAATTCTTCAGGGTGAAAATCGAGGATATAAGTGTGAACTTATATCAGTTGAGATCTCGGTGCATTTTTAAGCTAGCGCAAATCTGATAACACAGAACGACGCAGCTTAAAAATTCGCATCGAATGCACTATACTACATTGAGAAACGCTTAATACAAAAATTAGTTATGATCGTTTGAAAAATGATGCATTAGTGTATGTTGAGTTTCCATGTACACTCAACATTGCTTCCAAAAACATTTTGACAAAAATTTTTTCGAAAAATTTCAGAATAATTTAGCAAAAAGTAGATGTTTTTAGATTCCATTTTTCAAGGCAAAGACGATGGACAATGTTATTCAACGAAAAAATTAATTCTTCAGGGTGAAAATCGAGGATATAAGTGTGAACTTATATCAGTTGAGATCTCGGTGCATTTTTAAGCTAGCGCAAATCTGATAACACAGAACGACGCAGCTTAAAAATCCGCATCGAATGCACTATACTACATTGAGAAACGCTTAATACAAAAATTAGTTATGATCGTTTGAAAAATGATGCATTAGTGTATGTTGAGTTTCCATGTACACTCAACATTGCTTCCAAAAACATTTTGACAAAAATTTTTTCGAAAAATTTCAGAATAATTTAGCAAAAAGTAGATGTTTTTAGATTCCATTTTTCAAGGCAAAGACGATGGACAATGTTATTCAACGAAAAAATTAATTCTTCAGGGTGAAAATCGAGGATATAAGTGTGAACTTATATCAGTTGAGATCTCGGTGCATTTTTAAGCTAGCGCAAATCTGATAACACAGAACGACGCAGCTTAAAAATCCGCATCGAATGCACTATACTACATTGAGAAACGCTTAATACAAAAATTAGTTATGATCGTTTGAAAAATGATGCATTAGTGTATGTTGAGTTTCCATGTACACTCAACATTGCTTCCAAAAACATTTTGACAAAAATTTTTTCGAAAAATTTCAGAATAATTTAGCAAAAAGTAGATGTTTTTAGATTCCTTTTTTCAAGGCAAAGACGATGGACAATGTTATTCAACGAAAAAATTAATTCTTCAGGGTGAAAATCGAGGATATAAGTGTGAACTTATATCAGTTGATATCTCGGTGCATTTTTAAGCTAGCGCAAATCTGATAACACAGATCGACGCAGCTTAAAAATCCGCATCGAATGCACTATACTACATTGAGAAACGCTTAATACAAAAATTAGTTATGATCGTTTGAAAAATGATGCGTTAGTGTATGTTGAGTTTCCATGTACACTCAACATTGCTTCCAAAAACATTTTGACAAAAATTTTTTCGAAAAATTTCAAAATAATTTAGCAAAAAGTAGATGTTTTTAGATTCCATTTTTTAAAGCAAAGACGATGGACAATGTTATTCAACGAAAAAATTAATTCTTCAGGGTGAAAATCGAGGATATAAGTGTGAACTTATATCAGTTGATATCTCGGTGCATTTTTAAGCTAGCGCAAATCTGATAACACAGAACGACGCAGCTTAAAAATCCGCATCGAATGCACTATACTACATTGAGAAACGCTTAATACAAAAATTAGTTATGATCGTTTGAAAAATGATGCATTAGTGTATGTTGAGTTTCCATGTACACTCAACATTGCTTCCAAAAACATTTTGACAAAAATTTTTTCGAAAAATTTCAAAATAATTTAGCAAAAAGTAGATGTTTTTAGATTCCTTTTTTCAAGGCAAAGACGATGGACAATGTTATTCAACGAAAAAATTAATTCTTCAGGGTGAAAATCGAGGATATAAGTGTGAACTTATATCAGTTGATATCTCGGTGCATTTTTAAGCTAGCGCAAATCTGATAACACAGATCGACGCAGCTTAAAAATCCGCATCGAATGCACTATACTACATTGAGAAACGCTTAATACAAAAATTAGTTATGATCGTTTGAAAAATGATGCATTAGTGTATGTTGAGTTTCCATGTACACTCAACATTGCTTCCAAAAACATTTTGACAAAAATTTTTTCGAAAAATTTCGAAATAATTTAGCAAAAAGTAAATGTTTTTAGATTCCATTTTTCAAGGCAAAGACGATGGACAATGTTATTCAACGAAAAAATTAATTCTTCAGGGTGAAAATCGAGGATATAAGTGTGAACTTATATCAGTTGATATCTCGGTGCATTTTTAAGCTAGCGCAAATCTGATAACACAGAACGACGCAGCTTAAAAATCCGCATCGAATGCACTATACTACATTGAGAAACGCTTAATACAAAAATTAGTTATGATCGTTTGAAAAATGATGCATTAGTGTATGTTGAGTTTCCATGTACACTCAACATTGCTTCCAAAAACATTTTGACAAAAAATTTTTCGAAAAATTTCAAAATAATTTAGCAAAAAGTAGATGTTTTTAGATTCCTTTTTTCAAGGCAAAGACGATGGACAATGTTATTCAACGAAAAAATTAATTCTTCAGGGTGAAAATCGAGGATATAAGTGTGAACTTATATCAGTTGATATCTCGGTGCATTTTTAAGCTAGCGCAAATCTGATAACACAGAACGACGCAGCTTAAAAATTCGCATCGAATGCACTATACTACATTGAAAAACGCTTAATACAAAAATTAGTTATGATCGTTTGAAAAATGATGCATTAGTGTATGTTGAGTTTCCATGTACACTCAACATTCCTTCCAAAAACATTTTGACAAAAATTTTTTCGAAAAATTTCGAAATAATTTAGCAAAAAGTAGATGTTTTTAGATTCCTTTTTTCAAGGCAAAGACGATGGACAATGTTATTCAACGAAAAAATTAATTCTTCAGGGTGAAAATCGAGGATATAAGTGTGAACTTATATCAGTTGATATCTCGGTGCATTTTTAAGCTAGCGCAAATCTGATAACACAGAACGACGCAGCTTAAAAATTCGCATCGAATGCACTATACTACATTGAAAAACGCTTAATACAAAAATTAGTTATGATCGTTTGAAAAATGATGCATTAGTGTATGTTGAGTTTCCATGTACACTCAACATTGCTTCCAAAAACATTTTGACAAAAATATTTTCGAAAAATTTCAGAATAATTTAGCAAAAAGTAGATGTTTTTAGATTCCATTTTTCAAGGCAAAGACGATGGACAATGTTATTCAACGAAAAAATTAATTCTTCAGGGTGAAAATCGAGGATATAAGTGTGAACTTATATCAGTTGATATCTCGGTGCATTTTTAAGCTAGCGCAAATCTGATAACACAGAACGACGCAGCTTAACAATCCGCATCGAATGCACTATACTACATTGAGAAACGCTTAATACAAAAATTAGTTATGATCGTTTGAAAAATGATGCATTAGTGTATGTTGAGTTTCCATGTACACTCAACATTGCTTCCAAAAACATTTTGACAAAAATTTTTTCGAAAAATTTCAAAATAATTTAGCAAAAAGTAGATGTTTTTAGATTCCTTTTTTCAAGGCAAAGACGATGGACAATGTTATTCAACGAAAAAATTAATTCTTCAGGGTGAAAATCGAGGATATAAGTGTGAACTTATATCAGTTGATATCTCGGTGCATTTTTAAGCTAGCGCAAATCTGATAACACAGAACGACGCAGCTTAAAAATTTGCATCGAATGCACTATACTACATTGAAAAACGCTTAATACAAAAATTAGTTATGATCGTTTGAAAAATGATGCATTAGTGTATGTTGAGTTTCCATGTACACTCAACATTGCTTCCAAAAACATTTTGACAAAAATTTTTTCGAAAAATTTCAGAATAATTTAGCAAAAAGTAGATGTTTTTAGATTCCATTTTTCAAGGCAAAGACGATGGACAATGTTATTCAACGAAAAAATTAATTCTTCAGGGTGAAAATCGAGGATATAAGTGTGAACTTATATCAGTTGATATCTCGGTGCATTTTTAAGCTAGCGCAAATCTGATAACACAGATCGACGCAGCTTAAAAATCCGCATCGAATGCACTATACTACATTGAGAAACGCTTAATACAAAAATTAGTTATGATCGTTTGAAAAATGATGCGTTAGTGTATGTTGAGTTTCCATGTACACTCAACATTGCTTCCAAAAACATTTTGACAAAAATTTTTTCAAAAAATTTCAGAATAATTTAGCAAAAAGTAGATGTTTTTAGATTCCATTTTTTAAGGCAAAGACGATGGACAATGTTATTCAACGAAAAAATTAATTCTTCAGGGTGAAAATCGAGGATATAAGTGTGAACTTATATCAGTTGATATCTCGGTGCATTTTTAAGCTAGCGCAAATCTGATAACACAGAACGACGCAGCTTAAAAATCCGCATCGAATGCACTATACTACATTGAGAAACGCTTAATACAAAAATTAGTTATGATCGTTTGAAAAATGATGCATTAGTGTATGTTGAGTTTCCATGTACACTCAACATTGCTTCCAAAAACATTTTGACAAAAATTTTTTCGAAAAATTTCAGAATAATTTAGCAAAAAGTAGATGTTTTTAGATTCCTTTTTTCAAGGCAAAGACGATGGACAATGTTATTCAACGAAAAAATTAATTCTTCAGGGTGAAAATCGAGGATATAAGTGTGAACTTATATCAGTTGATATCTCGGTGCATTTTTAAGCTAGCGCAAATCTGATAACACAGAACGACGCAGCTTAAAAATCCGCATCGAATGCACTATACTACATTGAGAAACGCTTAATACAAAAATTAGTTATGATCGTTTGAAAAATGATGCATTAGTGTATGTTGAGTTTCCATGTACACTCAACATTGCTTCCAAAAACATTTTGACAAAAATTTTTTCGAGAAATTTCAAAATAATTTAGCAAAAAGTAGATGTTTTTAGATTCCTTTTTTCAAGGCAAAGACGATGGACAATGTTATTCAACGAAAAAATTAATTCTTCAGGGTGAAAATCGAGGATATAAGTGTGAACTTATATCAGTTGATATCTCGGTGCATTTTTAAGCTAGCGCAAATCTGATAACACAGATCGACGCAGCTTAAAAATCCGCATCGAATGCACTATACTACATTGAGAAACGCTTAATACAAAAATTAGTTATGATCGTTTGAAAAATGATGCATTAGTGTATGTTGAGTTTCCATGTACACTCAACATTGCTTCCAAAAACATTTTGACAAAAATTTTTTCGAAAAATTTCAAAATAATTTAGCAAAAAGTAGATGTTTTTAGATTCCTTTTTTCAAGGCAAAGACGATGGACATTGTTATTCAACGAAAAAATTAATTCTTCAGGGTGAAAATCGAGGATATAAGTGTGAACTTATATCAGTTGATATCTCGGTGCATTTTTAAGCTAGCGCAAATCTGATAACACAGAACGACGCAGCTTAAAAATTCGCATCGAATGCACTATACTACATTGAGAAACGCTTAATACAAAAATTAGTTATGATCGTTTGAAAAATGATGCATTAGTGTATGTTGAGTTTCCATGTACACTGAACATTGCTTCCAAAAACATTTTGACAAAAATTTTTTCGAAAAATTTCAGAATAATTTAGCAAAAAGTAGATGTTTTTAGATTCCATTTTTCAAGGCAAAGACGATGGACAATGTTATTCAACGAAAAAATCAATTCTTCAGGGTGAAAATCGAGGATATAAGTGTGAACTTATATCAGTTGATATCTCGGTGCATTTTTAAGCTAGCGCAAATCTGATAACACAGATCGACGCAGCTTAAAAATCCACATCGAATGCACTATACTACATTGAGAAACGCTTAATACAAAAATTAGTTATGATCGTTTGAAAAATGATGCATTAGTGTATGTTGAGTTTCCATGTACACTCAACATTGCTTCCAAAAACATTTTGACAAAAATTTTTTCGAAAAATTTCAAAATAATTTAGCAAAAAGTAGATGTTTTTAGATTCCATTTTTTAAGGCAAAGACGATGGACAATGTTATTCAACGGAAAAATTAATTCTTCAGGGTGAAAATCGAGGATATAAGTGTGAACTTATATCAGTTGATATCTCGGTGCATTTTTAAGCTAGCGCAAATCTGATAACACAGATCGACGCAGCTTAAAAATCCGCATCGAATGCACTATACTACATTGAGAAACGCTTAATACAAAAATTAGTTATGATCGTTTGAAAAATGATGCATTAGTGTATGTTGAGTTTCCATGTACACTCAACATTGCTTCCAAAAACATTTTGACAAAAATTTTTTCGAAAAATTTCAAAATAATTTAGCAAAAAGTAGATGTTTTTAGATTCCATTTTTTAAGGCAAAGACGATGGACAATGTTATTCAACGGAAAAATTAATTCTTCAGGGTGAAAATCGAGGATATAAGTGTGAACTTATATCAGTTGATATCTCGGTGCATTTTTAAGCTAGCGCAAATCTGATAACACAGATCGACGCAGCTTAAAAATCCGCATCGAATGCACTATACTACATTGAGAAACGCTTAATACAAAAATTAGTTATGATCGTTTGAAAAATGATGCATTAGTGTATGTTGAGTTTCCATGTACACTCAACATTGCTTCCAAAAACATTTTGACAAAAATTTTTTCGAAAAATTTCAAAATAATTTAGCAAAAAGTAGATGTTTTTAGATTCCATTTTTTAAGGCAAAGACGATGGACAATGTTATTCAACGGAAAAATTAATTCTTCAGGGTGAAAATCGAGGATATAAGTGTGAACTTATATCAGTTGATATCTCGGTGCATTTTTAAGCTAGCGCAAATCTGATAACACAGATCGACGCAGCTTTAAAATCCGCATCGAATGCACTATACTACATTGAGAAACGCTTAATACAAAAATTAGTTATGATCGTTTGAAAAATGATGCGTTAGTGTATGTTGAGTTTCCATGTACACTCAACATTGCTTCCAAAAACATTTTGACAAAAATTTTTTCGAAAAATTTCAGAATAATTTAGCAAAAAGTAGATGTTTTTAGATTCCATTTTTTAAGGCAAAGACGATGGACAATGTTATTCAACGGAAAAATTAATTCTTCAGGGTGAAAATCGAGGATATAAGTGTGAACTTATATCAGTTGATATCTCGGTGCATTTTTAAGCTAGCGCAAATCTGATAACACAGATCGACGCAGCTTAAAAATCCGCATCGAATGCACTATACTACATTGAGAAACGCTTAATACAAAAATTAGTTATGATCGTTTGAAAAATGATGCATTAGTGTATGTTGAGTTTCCATGTACACTCAACATTGCTTCCAAAAACATTTTGACAAAAATTTTTTCGAAAAATTTCAAAATAATTTAGCAAAAAGTAGATGTTTTTAGATTCCATTTTTTAAGGCAAAGACGATGGACAATGTTATTCAACGGAAAAATTAATTCTTCAGGGTGAAAATCGAGGATATAAGTGTGAACTTATATCAGTTGATATCTCGGTGCATTTTTAAGCTAGCGCAAATCTGATAACACAGATCGACGCAGCTTAAAAATCCGCATCGAATGCACTATACTACATTGAGAAACGCTTAATACAAAAATTAGTTATGATCGTTTGAAAAATGATGCATTAGTGTATGTTGAGTTTCCATGTACACTCAACATTGCTTCCAAAAACATTTTGACAAAAATTTTTTCGAAAAATTTCAAAATAATTTAGCAAAAAGTAGATGTTTTTAGATTCCATTTTTTAAGGCAAAGACGATGGACAATGTTATTCAACGGAAAAATTAATTCTTCAGGGTGAAAATCGAGGATATAAGTGTGAACTTATATCAGTTGATATCTCGGTGCATTTTTAAGCTAGCGCAAATCTGATAACACAGATCGACGCAGCTTAAAAATCCGCATCGAATGCACTATACTACATTGAGAAACGCTTAATACAAAAATTAGTTATGATCGTTTGAAAAATGATGCATTAGTGTATGTTGAGTTTCCATGTACACTCAACATTGCTTCCAAAAACATTTTGACAAAAATTTTTTCGAAAAATTTCAAAATAATTTAGCAAAAAGTAGATGTTTTTAGATTCCATTTTTTAAGGCAAAGACGATGGACAATGTTATTCAACGGAAAAATTAATTCTTCAGGGTGAAAATCGAGGATATAAGTGTGAACTTATATCAGTTGATATCTCGGTGCATTTTTAAGCTAGCGCAAATCTGATAACACAGATCGACGCAGCTTTAAAATCCGCATCGAATGCACTATACTACATTGAGAAACGCTTAATACAAAAATTAGTTATGATCGTTTGAAAAATGATGCGTTAGTGTATGTTGAGTTTCCATGTACACTCAACATTGCTTCCAAAAACATTTTGACAAAAATTTTTTCGAAAAATTTCAGAATAATTTAGCAAAAAGTAGATGTTTTTAGATTCCATTTTTTAAGGCAAAGACGATGGACAATGTTATTCAACGAAAAAATTAATTCTTCAGGGTGAAAATCGAGGATATAAGTGTGAACTTATATCAGTTGATATCTCGGTGCATTTTTAAGCTAGCGCAAATCTGATAACACAGAACGACGCAGCTTAAAAATCCGCATCGAATGCACTATACTACATTGAGAAACGCTTAATACAAAAATTAGTTATGATCGTTTGAAAAATGATGCATTAGTGTATGTTGAGTTTCCATGTACACTCAACATTGCTTCCAAAAACATTTTGACAAAAATTTTTTCGAAAAATTTCAGAATAATTTAGCAAAAAGTAGATGTTTTTAGATTCCTTTTTTCAAGGCAAAGACGATGGACAATGTTATTCAACGAAAAAATTAATTCTTCAGGGTGAAAATCGAGGATATAAGTGTGAACTTATATCAGTTGATATCTCGGTGCATTTTTAAGCTAGCGCAAATCTGATAACACAGAACGACGCAGCTTAAAAATCCGCATCGAATGCACTATACTACATTGAGAAACGCTTAATACAAAAATTAGTTATGATCGTTTGAAAAATGATGCATTAGTGTATGTTGAGTTTCCATGTACACTCAACATTGCTTCCAAAAACATTTTGACAAAAATTTTTTCGAAAAATTTCAGAATAATTTAGCAAAAAGTAGATGTTTTTAGATTCCATTTTTTAAGGCAAAGACGATGGACAATGTTATTCAACGAAAAAATTAATTCTTCAGGGTGAAAATCGAGGATATAAGTGTGAACTTATATCAGTTGATATCTCGGTGCATTTTTAAGCTAGCGCAAATCTGATAACACAGAACGACGCAGCTTAAAAATCCGCATCGAATGCACTATACTACATTGAGAAACGCTTAATACAAAAATTAGTTATGATCGTTTGAAAAATGATGCATTAGTGTATGTTGAGTTTCCATGTACACTCAACATTGCTTCCAAAAACATTTTGACAAAAATTTTTTCGAAAAATTTCAGAATAATTTAGCAAAAAGTAGATGTTTTTAGATTCCTTTTTTCAAGGCAAAGACGATGGACAATGTTATTCAACGAAAAAATTAATTCTTCAGGGTGAAAATCGAGGATATAAGTGTGAACTTATATCAGTTGATATCTCGGTGCATTTTTAAGCTAGCGCAAATCTGATAACACAGAACGACGCAGCTTAAAAATCCGCATCGAATGCACTATACTACATTGAGAAACGCTTAATACAAAAATTAGTTATGATCGTTTGAAAAATGATGCATTAGTGTATGTTGAGTTTCCATGTACACTCAACATTGCTTCCAAAAACATTTTGACAAAAATTTTTTCGAGAAATTTCAAAATAATTTAGCAAAAAGTAGATGTTTTTAGATTCCTTTTTTCAAGGCAAAGACGATGGACAATGTTATTCAACGAAAAAATTAATTCTTCAGGGTGAAAATCGAGGATATAAGTGTGAACTTATATCAGTTGATATCTCGGTGCATTTTTAAGCTAGCGCAAATCTGATAACACAGATCGACGCAGCTTAAAAATCCGCATCGAATGCACTATACTACATTGAGAAACGCTTAATACAAAAATTAGTTATGATCGTTTGAAAAATGATGCATTAGTGTATGTTGAGTTTCCATGTACACTCAACATTGCTTCCAAAAACATTTTGACAAAAATTTTTTCGAAAAATTTCAAAATAATTTAGCAAAAAGTAGATGTTTTTAGATTCCTTTTTTCAAGGCAAAGACGATGGACATTGTTATTCAACGAAAAAATTAATTCTTCAGGGTGAAAATCGAGGATATAAGTGTGAACTTATATCAGTTGATATCTCGGTGCATTTTTAAGCTAGCGCAAATCTGATAACACAGAACGACGCAGCTTAAAAATTCGCATCGAATGCACTATACTACATTGAGAAACGCTTAATACAAAAATTAGTTATGATCGTTTGAAAAATGATGCATTAGTGTATGTTGAGTTTCCATGTACACTGAACATTGCTTCCAAAAACATTTTGACAAAAATTTTTTCGAAAAATTTCAGAATAATTTAGCAAAAAGTAGATGTTTTTAGATTCCATTTTTCAAGGCAAAGACGATGGACAATGTTATTCAACGAAAAAATCAATTCTTCAGGGTGAAAATCGAGGATATAAGTGTGAACTTATATCAGTTGATATCTCGGTGCATTTTTAAGCTAGCGCAAATCTGATAACACAGATCGACGCAGCTTAAAAATCCGCATCGAATGCACTATACTACATTGAGAAACGCTTAATACAAAAATTAGTTATGATCGTTTGAAAAATGATGCATTAGTGTATGTTGAGTTTCCATGTACACTCAACATTGCTTCCAAAAACATTTTGACAAAAATTTTTTCGAAAAATTTCAAAATAATTTAGCAAAAAGTAGATGTTTTTAGATTCCATTTTTTAAGGCAAAGACGATGGACAATGTTATTCAACGGAAAAATTAATTCTTCAGGGTGAAAATCGAGGATATAAGTGTGAACTTATATCAGTTGATATCTCGGTGCATTTTTAAGCTAGCGCAAATCTGATAACACAGATCGACGCAGCTTAAAAATCCGCATCGAATGCACTATACTACATTGAGAAACGCTTAATACAAAAATTAGTTATGATCGTTTGAAAAATGATGCATTAGTGTATGTTGAGTTTCCATGTACACTCAACATTGCTTCCAAAAACATTTTGACAAAAATTTTTTCGAAAAATTTCAAAATAATTTAGCAAAAAGTAGATGTTTTTAGATTCCATTTTTTAAGGCAAAGACGATGGACAATGTTATTCAACGGAAAAATTAATTCTTCAGGGTGAAAATCGAGGATATAAGTGTGAACTTATATCAGTTGATATCTCGGTGCATTTTTAAGCTAGCGCAAATCTGATAACACAGATCGACGCAGCTTAAAAATCCGCATCGAATGCACTATACTACATTGAGAAACGCTTAATACAAAAATTAGTTATGATCGTTTGAAAAATGATGCATTAGTGTATGTTGAGTTTCCATGTACACTCAACATTGCTTCCAAAAACATTTTGACAAAAATTTTTTCGAAAAATTTCAAAATAATTTAGCAAAAAGTAGATGTTTTTAGATTCCTTTTTTCAAGGCAAAGACGATGGACAATGTTATTCAACGAAAAAATTAATTCTTCAGGGTGAAAATCGAGGATATAAGTGTGAACTTATATCAGTTGATATCTCGGTGCATTTTTAAGCTAGCGCAAATCTGATAACACAGAACGACGCAGCTTAAAAATCCGCATCGAATGCACTATACTACATTGAAAAACGCTTAATACAAAAATTAGTTATGATCGTTTGAAAAATGATGCATTAGTGTATGTTGAGTTTCCATGTACACTCAACATTGCTTCCAAAAACATTTTGACAAAAAGTTTTTCGAAAAATTTCAAAATAATTTAGCAAAAAGTAGATGTTTTTAGATTCCTTTTTTCAAGGCAAAGACGATGGACAATGTTATTCAACGAAAAAATTAATTCTTCAGGGTGAAAATCGAGGATATAAGTGTGAACTTATATCAGTTGATATCTCGGTGCATTTTTAAGCTAGCGCAAATCTGATAACACAGATCGACGCAGCTTAAAAATCCGCATCGAATGCAATATACTACATTAAGAAACGCTTAATACAAAAATTAGTTATGATCGTTTGAAAAATGATGCATTAGTGTATGTTGAGTTTCCATGTACACTCAACATTGCTTCCAAAAACATTTTGACAAAAATTTTTTCGAAAAATTTCAGAATAATTTAGCAAAAAGTAGATGTTTTTAGATTCCCTTTTTCAAGGCAAAGACGATGGACAATGTTATTCAACGAAAAAATTAATTCTTCAGGGTGAAAATCGAGGATATAAGTGTGAACTTATATCAGTTGATATCTCGGTGCATTTTTAAGCTAGCGCAAATCTGATAACACAGAACGACGCAGCTTAAAAATCCGCATCGAATGCACTATACTACATTGAAAAACGCTTAATACAAAAATTAGTTATGATCGTTTGAAAAATGATGCATTAGTGTATGTTGAGTTTCCATGTACACTCAACATTGCTTCCAAAAACATTTTGACAAAAATTTTTTCGAAAAATTTCAAAATAATTTAGCAAAAAGTAGATGTTTTTAGATTCCATTTTTTAAGGCAAAGACGATGGACAATGTTATTCAACGGAAAAATTAATTCTTCAGGGTGAAAATCGAGGATATAAGTGTGAACTTATATCAGTTGATATCTCGGTGCATTTTTAAGCTAGCGCAAATCTGATAACACAGATCGACGCAGCTTAAAAATCCGCATCGAATGCACTATACTACATTGAGAAACGCTTAATACAAAAATTAGTTATGATCGTTTGAAAAATGATGCATTAGTGTATGTTGAGTTTCCATGTACACTCAACATTGCTTCCAAAAACATTTTGACAAAAATTTTTTCGAAAAATTTCAAAATAATTTAGCAAAAAGTAGATGTTTTTAGATTCCTTTTTTCAAGGCAAAGACGATGGACAATGTTATTCAACGAAAAAATTAATTCTTCAGGGTGAAAATCGAGGATATAAGTGTGAACTTATATCAGTTGATATCTCGGTGCATTTTTAAGCTAGCGCAAATCTGATAACACAGAACGACGCAGCTTAAAAATCCGCATCGAATGCACTATACTACATTGAAAAACGCTTAATACAAAAATTAGTTATGATCGTTTGAAAAATGATGCATTAGTGTATGTTGAGTTTCCATGTACACTCAACATTGCTTCCAAAAACATTTTGACAAAAAGTTTTTCGAAAAATTTCAAAATAATTTAGCAAAAAGTAGATGTTTTTAGATTCCTTTTTTCAAGGCAAAGACGATGGACAATGTTATTCAACGAAAAAATTAATTCTTCAGGGTGAAAATCGAGGATATAAGTGTGAACTTATATCAGTTGATATCTCGGTGCATTTTTAAGCTAGCGCAAATCTGATAACACAGATCGACGCAGCTTAAAAATCCGCATCGAATGCACTATACTACATTGAGAAACGCTTAATACAAAAATTAGTTATGATCGTTTGAAAAATGATGCATTAGTGTATGTTGAGTTTCCATGTACACTCAACATTGCTTCCAAAAACATTTTGACAAAAATTTTTTCGAGAAATTTCAAAATAATTTAGCAAAAAGTAGATGTTTTTAGATTCCTTTTTTCAAGGCAAAGACGATGGACAATGTTATTCAACGAAAAAATTAATTCTTCAGGGTGAAAATCGAGGATATAAGTGTGAACTTATATCAGTTGATATCTCTCTGCATTTTTAAGCTAGCGCAAATCTGATAACACAGATCGACGCAGCTTAAAAATCCGCATCGAATGCACTATACTACATTGAGAAACGCTTGATACAAAAATTAGTTATGATCGTTTGAAAAATGATGCATTAGTGTATGTTGAGTTTCCATGTACACTCAACATTGCTTCCAAAAACATTTTGACAAAAATTTTTTCGAAAAATTTCAGAATAATTTAGCAAAAAGTAGATGTTTTTAGATTCCCTTTTTCAAGGCAAAGACGATGGACAATGTTATTCAACGAAAAAATTAATTCTTCAGGGTGAAAATCGAGGATATAAGTGTGAACTTATATCAGTTGATATCTCGGTGCATTTTTAAGCTAGCGCAAATCTGATAACACAGATCGACGCAGCTTAAAAATCCGCATCGAATGCACTATACTACATTGAAAAACGCTTAATACAAAAATTAGTTATGATCGTTTGAAAAATGATGCATTAGTGTATGTTGAGTTTCCATGTACATTCAACATTGCTTCCAAAAACATTTTGACAAAAATTTTTTCGAAAAATTTCAAAATAATTTAGCAAAAAGTAGATGTTTTTAGATTCCTTTTTTCAAGGCAAAGACGATGGACAATGTTATTCAACGAAAAAATTAATTCTTCAGGGTGAAAATCGAGGATATAAGTGTGAACTTATATCAGTTGATATCTCGGTGCATTTTTAAGCTAGCGCAAATCTGATAACACAGAACGACGCAGCTTAAAAATTCGCATCGAATGCACTATACTACATTGAGAAACGCTTAATACAAAAATTAGTTATGATCGTTTGAAAAATGATGCATTAGTGTATGTTGAGTTTCCATGTACACTCAACATTGCTTCCAAAAACATTTTGACAAAAATTTTTTCGAAAAATTTCAGAATAATTTAGCAAAAAGTAAATGTTTTTAGATTCCATTTTTCAAGGCAAAGACGATGGACAATGTTATTCAACGAAAAAATTAATTCTTCAGGGTGAAAATCGAGGATATAAGTGTGAACTTATATCAGTTGATATCTCTCTGCATTTTTAAGCTAGCGCAAATCTGATAACACAGATCGACGCAGCTTAAAAATCCGCATCGAATGCACTATACTACATTGAGAAACGCTTAATACAAAAATTAGTTATGATCGTTTGAAAAATGATGCATTAGTGTATGTTGAGTTTCCATGTACACTCAACATTGCTTCCAAAAACATTTTGACAAAAATTTTTTCGAAAAATTTCAGAATAATTTAGCAAAAAGTAGATGTTTTTAGATTCCCTTTTTCAAGGCAAAGACGATGGACAATGTTATTCAACGAAAAAATTAATTCTTCAGGGTGAAAATCGAGGATATAAGTGTGAACTTATATCAGTTGATATCTCGGTGCATTTTTAAGCTAGCGCAAATCTGATAACACAGATCGACGCAGCTTAAAAATCCGCATCGAATGCACTATACTACATTGAGAAACGCTTAATACAAAAATTAGTTATGATCGTTTGAAAAATGATGCATTAGTGTATGTTGAGTTTCCATGTACATTCAACATTGCTTCCAAAAACATTTTGACAAAAATTTTTTCGAAAAATTTCAAAATAATTTAGCAAAAAGTAGATGTTTTTAGATTCCTTTTTTCAAGGCAAAGACGATGGACAATGTTATTCAACGAAAAAATTAATTCTTCAGGGTGAAAATCGAGGATATAAGTGTGAACTTATATCAGTTGATATCTCGGTGCATTTTTAAGCTAGCGCAAATCTGATAACACAGAACGACGCAGCTTAAAAATTCGCATCGAATGCACTATACTACATTGAGAAACGCTTAATACAAAAATTAGTTATGATCGTTTGAAAAATGATGCATTAGTGTATGTTGAGTTTCCATGTACACTCAACATTGCTTCCAAAAACATTTTGACAAAAAGTTTTTCGAAAAATTTCGAAATAATTTAGCAAAAAGTAGATGTTTTTAGATTCCATTTTTCAAGGCAAAGACGATGGACAATGTTATTCAACGAAAAAATCAATTCTTCAGGGTGAAAATCGAGGATATAAGTGTGAACTTATATCAGTTGATATCTCGGTGCATTTTTAAGCTAGCGCAAATCTGATAACACAGAACGACGCAGCTTAAAAATCCGCATCGAATGCACTATACTACATTGAGAAACGCTTAATACAAAAATTAGTTATGATCGTTTGAAAAATGATGCATTAGTGTATGTTGAGTTTCCATGTACACTCAACATTGCTTCCAAAAACATTTTGACAAAAATTTTTTCGAGAAATTTCAAAATAATTTAGCAAAAAGTAGATGTTTTTAGATTCCTTTTTTCAAGGCAAAGACGATGGACAATGTTATTCAACGAAAAAATTAATTCTTCAGGGTGAAAATCGAGGATATAAGTGTGAACTTATATCAGTTGATATCTCGGTGCATTTTTAAGCTAGCGCAAATCTGATAACACAGATCGACGCAGCTTGAGAATCCGCATCGAATGCACTATACTACATTGAGAAACGCTTAATACAAAAATTAGTTATGCTCGTTTGAAAAATGATGCATTAGTGTATGTTGAGTTTCCATGTACACTCAACATTGCTTCCAAAAACATTTTGACAAAAATTTTTTCGAAAAATTTCAAAATAATTTAGCAAAAAGTAGATGTTTTTAGATTCCTTTTTTCAAGGCAAAGACGATGGACAATGTTATTCAACGAAAAAATTAATTCTTCAGGGTGAAAATCGAGGATATAAGTGTGAACTTATATCAGTTGATATCTCGGTGCATTTTTAAGCTAGCGCAAATCTGATAACACAGAACGACGCAGCTTAAAAATCCGCATCGAATGCACTATACTACATTGAAAAACGCTTAATACAAAAATTAGTTATGATCGTTTGAAAAATGATGCATTAGTGTATGTTGAGTTTCCATGTACACTCAACATTGCTTCCAAAAACATTTTGACAAAAAGTTTTTCGAAAAATTTCAAAATAATTTAGCAAAAAGTAGATGTTTTTAGATTCCTTTTTTCAAGGCAAAGACGATGGACAATGTTATTCAACGAAAAAATTAATTCTTCAGGGTGAAAATCGAGGATATAAGTGTGAACTTATATCAGTTGATATCTCGGTGCATTTTTAAGCTAGCGCAAATCTGATAACACAGATCGACGCAGCTTAAAAATCCGCATCGAATGCACTATACTACATTGAGAAACGCTTAATACAAAAATTAGTTATGATCGTTTGAAAAATGATGCATTAGTGTATGTTGAGTTTCCATGTACACTCAACATTGCTTCCAAAAACATTTTGACAAAAATTTTTTCGAGAAATTTCAAAATAATTTAGCAAAAAGTAGATGTTTTTAGATTCCTTTTTTCAAGGCAAAGACGATGGACAATGTTATTCAACGAAAAAATTAATTCTTCAGGGTGAAAATCGAGGATATAAGTGTGAACTTATATCAGTTGATATCTCGGTGCATTTTTAAGCTAGCGCAAATCTGATAACACAGATCGACGCAGCTTAAAAATCCGCATCGAATGCACTATACTACATTGAGAAACGCTTAATACAAAAATTAGTTATGATCGTTTGAAAAATGATGCATTAGTGTATGTTGAGTTTCCATGTACACTCAACATTGCTTCCAAAAACATTTTGACAAAAATTTTTTCGAAAAATTTCAGAATAATTTAGCAAAAAGTAGATGTTTTTAGATTCCATTTTTCAAGGCAAAGACGATGGACAATGTTATTCAACGAAAAAATTAATTCTTCAGGGTGAAAATCGAGGATATAAGTGTGAACTTATATCAGTTGATATCTCGGTGCATTTTTAAGCTAGCGCAAATCTGATAACACAGATCGACGCAGCTTAAAAATCCGCATCGAATGCACTATACTACATTGAGAAACGCTTAATACAAAAATTAGTTATGATCGTTTGAAAAATGATGCATTAGTGTATGTTGAGTTTCCATGTACACTCAACATTGCTTCCAAAAACATTTTGACAAAAATTTTTTCGAAAAATTTCAAAATAATTTAGCAAAAAGTAGATGTTTTTAGATTCCTTTTTTCAAGGCAAAGACGATGGACAATGTTATTCAACGAAAAAATTAATTCTTCAGGGTGAAAATCGAGGATATAAGTGTGAACTTATATCAGTTGATATCTCGGTGCATTTTTAAGCTAGCGCAAATCTGATAACACAGAACGACGCAGCTTAAAAATTCGCATCGAATGCACTATACTACATTGAGAAACGCTTAATACAAAAATTAGTTATGATCGTTTGAAAAATGATGCATTAGTGTATGTTGAGTTTCCATGTACACTCAACATTGCTTCCAAAAACATTTTGACAAAAATTTTTTCGAAAAATTTCAGAATAATTTAGCAAAAAGTAGATGTTTTTAGATTCCATTTTTCAAGGCAAAGACGATGGACAATGTTATTCAACGAAAAAATTAATTCTTCAGGGTGAAAATCGAGGATATAAGTGTGAACTTATATCAGTTGATATCTCGGTGCATTTTTAAGCTAGCGCAAATCTGATAACACAGATCGACGCAGCTTAAAAATCCGCATCGAATGCACTATACTACATTGAGAAACGCTTAATACAAAAATTAGTTATGATCGTTTGAAAAATGATGCATTAGTGTATGTTGAGTTTCCATGTACACTCAACATTGCTTCCAAAAACATTTTGACAAAAAGTTTTTCGAAAAATTTCGAAATAATTTAGCAAAAAGTAGATGTTTTTAGATTCCATTTTTCAAGGCAAAGACGATGGAGAATGTTATTCAACGAAAAAATCAATTCTTCAGGGTGAAAATCGAGGATATAAGTGTGAACTTATATCAGTTGATATCTCGGTGCATTTTTAAGCTAGCGCAAATCTGATAACACAGATCGACGCAGCTTAAAAATCCGCATCGAATGCACTATACTACATTGAGAAACGCTTAATACAAAAATTAGTTATGATCGTTTGAAAAATGATGCATTAGTGTATGTTGAGTTTCCATGTACACTCAACATTGCTTCCAAAAACATTTTGACAAAAATTTTTTCGAAAAATTTCAGAATAATTTAGCAAAAAGTAGATGTTTTTAGATTCCATTTTTCAAGGCAAAGACGATGGACAATGTTATTCAACGAAAAAATTAATTCTTCAGGGTGAAAATCGAGGATATAAGTGTGAACTTATATCAGTTGATATCTCGGTGCATTTTTAAGCTAGCGCAAATCTGATAACACAGATCGACGCAGCTTAAAAATCCGCATCGAATGCACTATACTACATTGAGAAACGCTTAATACAAAAATTAGTTATGATCGTTTGAAAAATGATGCGTTAGTGTATGTTGAGTTTCCATGTACACTCAACATTGCTTCCAAAAACATTTTGACAAAAATTTTTTCGAAAAATTTCAAAATAATTTAGCAAAAAGTAGATGTTTTTAGATTCCATTTTTTAAGGCAAAGACGATGGACAATGTTATTCAACGGAAAAAATAATTCTTCAGAGTGAAAATCGAGGATATAAGTGTGAACTTATATCAGTTGATATCTCGGTGCATTTTTAAGCTAGCGCAAATCTGATAACACAGAACGACGCAGCTTAAAAATCCGCATCGAATGCACTATACTACATTGAGAAACGCTTAATACAAAAATTAGTTATGATGGTTTGAAAAATGATGCATTAGTGTATGTTGAGTTTCCATGTACACTCAACATTGCTTCCAAAAACATTTTGACAAAACTTTTTTCGAGAAATTTCAAAATAATTTAGCAAAAAGTAGATGTTTTTAGATTCCTTTTTTCAAGGCAAAGACGATGGACAATGTTATTCAACGAAAAAATTAATTCTTCAGGGTGAAAATCGAGGATATAAGTGTGAACTTATATCAGTTGATATCTCGGTGCATTTTTAAGCTAGCGCAAATCTGATAACACAGATCGACGCAGCTTAAAAATCCGCATCGAATGCACTATACTACATTGAGAAACGCTTAATACAAAAATTAGTTATGATCGTTTGAAAAATGATGCATTAGTGTATGTTGAGTTTCCATGTACACTCAACATTGCTTCCAAAAACATTTTGACAAAAATTTTTTCGAAAAATTTCAAAATAATTTAGCAAAAAGTAGATGTTTTTAGATTCCTTTTTTCAAGGCAAAGACGATGGACAATGTTATTCAACGAAAAAATTAATTCTTCAGGGTGAAAATCGAGGATATAATTGTGAACTTATATCAGTTGATATCTCGGTGCATTTTTAAGCTAGCGCAAATCTGATAACACAGAACGACGCAGCTTAAAAATCCGCATCGAATGCACTATACTACATTGAAAAACGCTTAATACAAAAATTAGTTATGATCGTTTGAAAAATGATGCATTAGTGTATGTTGAGTTTCCATGTACACTCAACATTGCTTCCAAAAACATTTTGACAAAAAGTTTTTCGAAAAATTTCAAAATAATTTAGCAAAAAGTAGATGTTTTTAGATTCCTTTTTTTAAGGCAAAGACGATGGACAATGTTATTCAACGAAAAAATTAATTCTTCAGGGTGAAAATCGAGGATATAAGTGTGAACTTATATCAGTTGATATCTCGGTGCATTTTTAAGCTAGCGCAAATCTGATAACACAGATCGACGCAGCTTAAAAATCCGCATCGAATGCACTATACTACATTGAGAAACGCTTAATACAAAAATTAGTTATGATCGTTTGAAAAATGATGCATTAGTGTATGTTGAGTTTCCATGTACACTCAACATTGCTTCCAAAAACATTTTGACAAAAATTTTTTCGAGAAATTTCAAAATAATTTAGCAAAAAGTAGATGTTTTTAGATTCCTTTTTTCAAGGCAAAGACGATGGACAATGTTATTCAACGAAAAAATTAATTCTTCAGGGTGAAAATCGAGGATATAAGTGTGAACTTATATCAGTTGATATCTCGGTGCATTTTTAAGCTAGCGCAAATCTGATAACACAGATCGACGCAGCTTAAAAATCCGCATCGAATGCACTATACTACATTGAGAAACGCTTAATACAAAAATTAGTTATGATCGTTTGAAAAATGATGCATTAGTGTATGTTGAGTTTCCATGTACACTCAACATTGCTTCCAAAAACATTTTGACAAAAATTTTTTCGAAAAATTTCAGAATAATTTAGCAAAAAGTAGATGTTTTTAGATTCCATTTTTCAAGGCAAAGACGATGGACAATGTTATTCAACGAAAAAATTAATTCTTCAGGGTGAAAATCGAGGATATAAGTGTGAACTTATATCAGTTGATATCTCGGTGCATTTTTAAGCTAGCGCAAATCTGATAACACAGATCGACGCAGCTTAAAAATCCGCATCGAATGCACTATACTACATTGAGAAACGCTTAATACAAAAATTAGTTATGATCGTTTGAAAAATGATGCATTAGTGTATGTTGAGTTTCCATGTACACTCAACATTGCTTCCAAAAACATTTTGACAAAAATTTTTTCGAAAAATTTCAAAATAATTTAGCAAAAAGTAGATGTTTTTAGATTCCTTTTTTCAAGGCAAAGACGATGGACAATGTTATTCAACGAAAAAATTAATTCTTCAGGGTGAAAATCGAGGATATAAGTGTGAACTTATATCAGTTGATATCTCGGTGCATTTTTAAGCTAGCGCAAATCTGATAACACAGAACGACGCAGCTTAAAAATTCGCATCGAATGCACTATACTACATTGAGAAACGCTTAATACAAAAATTAGTTATGATCGTTTGAAAAATGATGCATTAGTGTATGTTGAGTTTCCATGTACACTCAACATTGCTTCCAAAAACATTTTGACAAAAATTTTTTCGAAAAATTTCAGAATAATTTAGCAAAAAGTAGATGTTTTTAGATTCCATTTTTCAAGGCAAAGACGATGGACAATGTTATTCAACGAAAAAATTAATTCTTCAGGGTGAAAATCGAGGATATAAGTGTGAACTTATATCAGTTGATATCTCGGTGCATTTTTAAGCTAGCGCAAATCTGATAACACAGATCGACGCAGCTTAAAAATCCGCATCGAATGCACTATACTACATTGAGAAACGCTTACTACAAAAATTAGTTATGATCGTTTGAAAAATGATGCATTAGTGTATGTTGAGTTTCCATGTACACTCAACATTGCTTCCAAAAACATTTTGACAAAAAGTTTTTCGAAAAATTTCAAAATAATTTAGCAAAAAGTAGATGTTTTTAGATTCCATTTTTCAAGGCAAAGACGATGGACAATGTTATTCAACGAAAAAATTAATTCTTCAGGGTGAAAATCGAGGATATAAGTGTGAACTTATATCAGTTGATATCTCGGTGCATTTTTAAGCTAGCGCAAATCTGATAACACAGAACGACGCAGCTTAAAAATCCGCATCGAATGCACTATACTACATTGAGAAACGCTTAATACAAAAATTAGTTATGATCGTTTGAAAAATGATGCATTAGTGTATGTTGAGTTTCCATGTACACTCAACATTGCTTCCAAAAACATTTTGACAAAAATTTTTTCGAAAAATTTCAGAATAATTTAGCAAAAAGTAGATGTTTTTAGATTCCTTTTTTCAAGGCAAAGACGATGGACATTGTTATTCAACGAAAAAATTAATTCTTCAGGGTGAAAATCGAGGATATAAGTGTGAACTTATATCAGTTGATATCTCGGTGCATTTTTAAGCTAGCGCAAATCTGATAACACAGAACGACGCAGCTTAAAAATTCGCATCGAATGCACTATACTACATTGAAAAACGCTTAATACAAAAATTAGTTATGATCGTTTGAAAAATGATGCATTAGTGTATGTTGAGTTTCCATGTACACTCAACATTGCTTCCAAAAACATTTTGACAAAAATTTTTTCGAAAAATTTCGAAATAATTTAGCAAAAAGTAGATGTTTTTAGATTCCATTTTTCAAGGCAAAGACGATGGACAATGTTATTCAACGAAAAAATCAATTCTTCAGGGTGAAAATCGAGGATATAAGTGTGAACTTATATCAGTTGATATCTCGGTGCATTTTTAAGCTAGCGCAAATCTGATAACACAGAACGACGCAGCTTAAAAATCCGCATCGAATGCACTATACTACATTAAGAAACGCTTAATACAAAAATTAGTTATGATCGTTTGAAAAATGATGCATTAGTGTATGTTGAGTTTCCATGTACACTCAACATTGCTTCCAAAAACATTTTGACAAAAATTTTTTCGAGAAATTTCAAAATAATTTAGCAAAAAGTAGATGTTTTTAGATTCCTTTTTTCAAGGCAAAGACGATGGACAATGTTATTCAACGAAAAAATTAATTCTTCAGGGTGAAAATCGAGGATATAAGTGTGAACTTATATCAGTTGATATCTCGGTGCATTTTTAAGCTAGCGCAAATCTGATAACACAGATCGACGCAGCTTAAAAATCCGCATCGAATGCACTATACTACATTGAGAAACGCTTAATACAAAAATTAGTTATGATCGTTTGAAAAATGATGCATTAGTGTATGTTGAGTTTCCATGTACACTCAACATTGCTTCCAAAAACATTTTGACAAAAATTTTTTCGAAAAATTTCAGAATAATTTAGCAAAAAGTAGATGTTTTTAGATTCCATTTTTCAAGGCAAAGACGATGGACAATGTTATTCAACGAAAAAATTAATTCTTCAGGGTGAAAATCGAGGATATAAGTGTGAACTTATATCAGTTGATATCTCGGTGCATTTTTAAGCTAGCGCAAATCTGATAACACAGATCGACGCAGCTTAAAAATCCGCATCGAATGCACTATACTACATTGAGAAACGCTTAATACAAAAATTAGTTATGATCGTTTGAAAAATGATGCATTAGTGTATGTTGAGTTTCCATGTACACTCAACATTGCTTCCAAAAACATTTTGACAAAAATTTTTTCGAAAAATTTCAGAATAATTTAGCAAAAAGTAGATGTTTTTAGATTCCTTTTTTCAAGGCAAAGACGATGGACAATGTTATTCAACGAAAAAATTAATTCTTCAGGGTGAAAATCGAGGATATAAGTGTGAACTTATATCAGTTGATATCTCGGTGCATTTTTAAGCTAGCGCAAATCTGATAACACAGATCGACGCAGCTTAAAAATCCGCATCGAATGCACTATACTACATTGAGAAACGCTTAATACAAAAATTAGTTATGATCGTTTGAAAAATGATGCATTAGTGTATGTTGAGTTTCCATGTACACTCAACATTGCTTCCAAAAACATTTTGACAAAAATTTTTTCGAAAAATTTCAAAATAATTTAGCAAAAAGTAGATGTTTTTAGATTCCTTTTTTCAAGGCAAAGACGATGGACAATGTTATTCAACGAAAAAATTAATTCTTCAGGGTGAAAATCGAGGATATAATTGTGAACTTATATCAGTTGATATCTCGGTGCATTTTCAAGCTAGCGCAAATCTGATAACACAGAACGACGCAGCTTAAAAATCCGCATCGAATGCACTATACTACATTGAAAAACGCTTACTACAAAAATTAGTTATGATCGTTTGAAAAATGATGCATTAGTGTATGTTGAGTTTCCATGTACACTCAACATTGCTTCCAAAAACATTTTGACAAAAAGTTTTTCGAAAAATTTCAAAATAATTTAGCAAAAAGTAGATGTTTTTAGATTCCATTTTTCAAGGCAAAGACGATGGACAATGTTATTCAACGAAAAAATTAATTCTTCAGGGTGAAAATCGAGGATATAAGTGTGAACTTATATCAGTTGATATCTCGGTGCATTTTTAAGCTAGCGCAAATCTGATAACACAGATCGACGCAGCTTAAAAATCCGCATCGAATGCACTATACTACATTGAGAAACGCTTAATACAAAAATTAGTTATGATCGTTTGAAAAATGATGCATTAGTGTATGTTGAGTTTCCATGTACACTCAACATTGCTTCCAAAAACATTTTGACAAAAATTTTTTCGAAAAATTTCAGAATAATTTAGCAAAAAGTAGATGTTTTTAGATTCCTTTTTTCAAGGCAAAGACGATGGACAATGTTATTCAACGAAAAAATTAATTCTTCAGGGTGAAAATCGAGGATATAAGTGTGAACTTATATCAGTTGATATCTCGGTGCATTTTTAAGCTAGCGCAAATCTGATAACACAGATCGACGCAGCTTAAAAATCCGCATCGAATGCACTATACTACATTGAGAAACGCTTAATACAAAAATTAGTTATGATCGTTTGAAAAATGATGCATTAGTGTATGTTGAGTTTCCATGTACACTCAACATTGCTTCCAAAAACATTTTGACAAAAATTTTTTCGAAAAATTTCGAAATAATTTAGCAAAAAGTAGATGTTTTTAGATTCCTTTTTTCAAGGCAAAGACGATGGACAATGTTATTCAACGAAAAAATTAATTCTTCAGGGTGAAAATCGAGGATATAATTGTGAACTTATATCAGTTGATATCTCGGTGCATTTTCAAGCTAGCGCAAATCTGATAACACAGAACGACGCAGCTTAAAAATCCGCATCGAATGCACTATACTACATTGAAAAACGCTTAATACAAAAATTAGTTATGATCGTTTGAAAAATGATGCATTAGTGTATGTTGAGTTTCCATGTACACTCAACATTGCTTCCAAAAACATTTTGACAAAAAGTTTTTCGAAAAATTTCAAAATAATTTAGCAAAAAGTAGATGTTTTTAGATTCCTTTTTTCAAGGCAAAGACGATGGACAATGTTATTCAACGAAAAAATTAATTCTTCAGGGTGAAAATCGAGGATATAAGTGTGAACTTATATCAGTTGATATCTCGGTGCATTTTTAAGCTAGCGCAAATCTGATAACACAGATCGACGCAGCTTAAAAATCCGCATCGAATGCACTATACTACATTGAGAAACGCTTAATACAAAAATTAGTTATGATCGTTTGAAAAATGATGCATTAGTGTATGTTGAGTTTCCATGTACACTCAACATTGCTTCCAAAAACATTTTGACAAAAATTTTTTCGAGAAATTTCAAAATAATTTAGCAAAAAGTAGATGTTTTTAGATTCCTTTTTTCAAGGCAAAGACGATGGACAATGTTATTCAACGAAAAAATTAATTCTTCAGGGTGAAAATCGAGGATATAAGTGTGAACTTATATCAGTTGATATCTCGGTGCATTTTTAAGCTAGCGCAAATCTGATAACACAGATCGACGCAGCTTAAAAATCCGCATCGAATGCACTATACTACATTGAGAAACGCTTAATACAAAAATTAGTTATGATCGTTTGAAAAATGATGCATTAGTGTATGTTGAGTTTCCATGTACACTCAACATTGCTTCCAAAAACATTTTGACAAAAATTTTTTCGAAAAATTTCAGAATAATTTAGCAAAAAGTAGATGTTTTTAGATTCCATTTTTCAAGGCAAAGACGATGGACAATGTTATTCAACGAAAAAATTAATTCTTCAGGGTGAAAATCGAGGATATAAGTGTGAACTTATATCAGTTGATATCTCGGTGCATTTTTAAGCTAGCGCAAATCTGATAACACAGATCGACGCAGCTTAAAAATCCGCATCGAATGCACTATACTACATTGAGAAACGCTTAATACAAAAATTAGTTATGATCGTTTGAAAAATGATGCATTAGTGTATGTTGAGTTTCCATGTACACTCAACATTGCTTCCAAAAACATTTTGACAAAAATTTTTTCGAAAAATTTCAAAATAATTTAGCAAAAAGTAGATGTTTTTAGATTCCTTTTTTCAAGGCAAAGACGATGGACAATGTTATTCAACGAAAAAATTAATTCTTCAGGGTGAAAATCGAGGATATAAGTGTGAACTTATATCAGTTGATATCTCGGTGCATTTTTAAGCTAGCGCAAATCTGATAACACAGAACGACGCAGCTTAAAAATTCGCATCGAATGCACTATACTACATTGAGAAACGCTTAATACAAAAATTAGTTATGATCGTTTGAAAAATGATGCATTAGTGTATGTTGAGTTTCCATGTACACTCAACATTGCTTCCAAAAACATTTTGACAAAAATTTTTTCGAAAAATTTCAGAATAATTTAGCAAAAAGTAGATGTTTTTAGATTCCATTTTTCAAGGCAAAGACGATGGACAATGTTATTCAACGAAAAAATTAATTCTTCAGGGTGAAAATCGAGGATATAAGTGTGAACTTATATCAGTTGATATCTCGGTGCATTTTTAAGCTAGCGCAAATCTGATAACACAGATCGACGCAGCTTAAAAATCCGCATCGAATGCACTATACTACATTGAGAAACGCTTAATACAAAAATTAGTTATGATCGTTTGAAAAATGATGCATTAGTGTATGTTGAGTTTCCATGTACACTCAACATTGCTTCCAAAAACATTTTGACAAAAAGTTTTTCGAAAAATTTCAAAATAATTTAGCAAAAAGTAGATGTTTTTAGATTCCATTTTTCAAGGCAAAGACGATGGACAATGTTATTCAACGAAAAAATTAATTCTTCAGGGTGAAAATCGAGGATATAAGTGTGAACTTATATCAGTTGATATCTCGGTGCATTTTTAAGCTAGCGCAAATCTGATAACACAGAACGACGCAGCTTAAAAATCCGCATCGAATGCACTATACTACATTGAGAAACGCTTAATACAAAAATTAGTTATGATCGTTTGAAAAATGATGCATTAGTGTATGTTGAGTTTCCATGTACACTCAACATTGCTTCCAAAAACATTTTGACAAACATTTTTTCGAAAAATTTCAGAATAATTTAGCAAAAAGTAGATGTTTTTAGATTCCTTTTTTCAAGGCAAAGACGATGGACATTGTTATTCAACGAAAAAATTAATTCTTCAGGGTGAAAATCGAGGATATAAGTGTGAACTTATATCAGTTGATATCTCGGTGCATTTTTAAGCTAGCGCAAATCTGATAACACAGAACGACGCAGCTTAAAAATTCGCATCGAATGCACTATACTACATTGAAAAACGCTTAATACAAAAATTAGTTATGATCGTTTGAAAAATGATGCATTAGTGTATGTTGAGTTTCCATGTACACTCAACATTGCTTCCAAAAACATTTTGACAAAAATTTTTTCGAAAAATTTCGAAATAATTTAGCAAAAAGTAGATGTTTTTAGATTCCATTTTTCAAGGCAAAGACGATGGACAATGTTATTCAACGAAAAAATCAATTCTTCAGGGTGAAAATCGAGGATATAAGTGTGAACTTATATCAGTTGATATCTCGGTGCATTTTTAAGCTAGCGCAAATCTGATAACACAGAACGACGCAGCTTAAAAATCCGCATCGAATGCACTATACTACATTAAGAAACGCTTAATACAAAAATTAGTTATGATCGTTTGAAAAATGATGCATTAGTGTATGTTGAGTTTCCATGTACACTCAACATTGCTTCCAAAAACATTTTGACAAAAATTTTTTCGAGAAATTTCAAAATAATTTAGCAAAAAGTAGATGTTTTTAGATTCCTTTTTTCAAGGCAAAGACGATGGACAATGTTATTCAACGAAAAAATTAATTCTTCAGGGTGAAAATCGAGGATATAAGTGTGAACTTATATCAGTTGATATCTCGGTGCATTTTTAAGCTAGCGCAAATCTGATAACACAGATCGACGCAGCTTAAAAATCCGCATCGAATGCACTATACTACATTGAGAAACGCTTAATACAAAAATTAGTTATGATCGTTTGAAAAATGATGCATTAGTGTATGTTGAGTTTCCATGTACACTCAACATTGCTTCCAAAAACATTTTGACAAAAATTTTTTCGAAAAATTTCAGAATAATTTAGCAAAAAGTAGATGTTTTTAGATTCCATTTTTCAAGGCAAAGACGATGGACAATGTTATTCAACGAAAAAATTAATTCTTCAGGGTGAAAATCGAGGATATAAGTGTGAACTTATATCAGTTGATATCTCGGTGCATTTTTAAGCTAGCGCAAATCTGATAACACAGATCGACGCAGCTTAAAAATCCGCATCGAATGCACTATACTACATTGAAAAACGCTTAATACAAAAATTAGTTATGATCGTTTGAAAAATGATGCATTAGTGTATGTTGAGTTTCCATGTACACTCAACATTGCTTCCAAAAACATTTTGACAAAAAGTTTTTCGAAAAATTTCAAAATAATTTAGCAAAAAGTAGATGTTTTTAGATTCCATTTTTCAAGGCAAAGACGATGGACAATGTTATTCAACGAAAAAATTAATTCTTCAGGGTGAAAATCGAGGATATAAGTGTGAACTTATATCAGTTGATATCTCGGTGCATTTTTAAGCTAGCGCAAATCTGATAACACAGAACGACGCAGCTTAAAAATCCGCATCGAATGCACTATACTACATTGAGAAACGCTTAATACAAAAATTAGTTATGATCGTTTGAAAAATGATGCATTAGTGTATGTTGAGTTTCCATGTACACTCAACATTGCTTCCAAAAACATTTTGACAAAAATTTTTTCGAAAAATTTCAGAATAATTTAGCAAAAAGTAGATGTTTTTAGATTCCTTTTTTCAAGGCAAAGACGATGGACATTGTTTTTCAACGAAAAAATTAATTCTTCAGGGTGAAAATCGAGGATATAAGTGTGAACTTATATCAGTTGATATCTCGGTGCATTTTTAAGCTAGCGCAAATCTGATAACACAGATCGACGCAGCTTAAAAATCCGCATCGAATGCACTATACTACATTGAGAAACGCTTAATACAAAAATTAGTTATGATCGTTTGAAAAATGATGCATTAGTGTATGTTGAGTTTCCATGTACACTCAACATTGCTTCCAAAAACATTTTGACAAAAATTTTTTCGAAAAATTTCAGAATAATTTAGCAAAAAGTAGATGTTTTTAGATTCCATTTTTCAAGGCAAAGACGATGGACAATGTTATTCAACGAAAAAATTAATTCTTCAGGGTGAAAATCGAGGATATAAGTGTGAACTTATATCAGTTGATATCTCGGTGCATTTTTAAGCTAGCGCAAATCTGATAACACAGATCGACGCAGCTTAAAAATCCGCATCGAATGCACTATACTACATTGAAAAACGCTTAATACAAAAATTAGTTATGATCGTTTGAAAAATGATGCATTAGTGTATGTTGAGTTTCCATGTACACTCAACATTGCTTCCAAAAACATTTTGACAAAAAGTTTTTCGAAAAATTTCAAAATAATTTAGCAAAAAGTAGATGTTTTTAGATTCCATTTTTCAAGGCAAAGACGATGGACAATGTTATTCAACGAAAAAATTAATTCTTCAGGGTGAAAATCGAGGATATAAGTGTGAACTTATATCAGTTGATATCTCGGTGCATTTTTAAGCTAGCGCAAATCTGATAACACAGAACGACGCAGCTTAAAAATCCGCATCGAATGCACTATACTACATTGAGAAACGCTTAATACAAAAATTAGTTATGATCGTTTGAAAAATGATGCATTAGTGTATGTTGAGTTTCCATGTACACTCAACATTGCTTCCAAAAACATTTTGACAAAAATTTTTTCGAAAAATTTCAGAATAATTTAGCAAAAAGTAGATGTTTTTAGATTCCTTTTTTCAAGGCAAAGACGATGGACATTGTTATTCAACGAAAAAATTAATTCTTCAGGGTGAAAATCGAGGATATAAGTGTGAACTTATATCAGTTGATATCTCGGTGCATTTTTAAGCTAGCGCAAATCTGATAACACAGAACGACGCAGCTTAAAAATTCGCATCGAATGCACTATACTACATTGAAAAACGCTTAATACAAAAATTAGTTATGATCGTTTGAAAAATGATGCATTAGTGTATGTTGAGTTTCCATGTACACTCAACATTGCTTCCAAAAACATTTTGACAAAAAGTTTTTCGAAAAATTTCAAAATAATTTAGCAAAAAGTAGATGTTTTTAGATTCCATTTTTCAAGGCAAAGACGATGGACAATGTTATTCAACGAAAAAATTAATTCTTCAGGGTGAAAATCGAGGATATAAGTGTGAACTTATATCAGTTGATATCTCGGTGCATTTTTAAGCTAGCGCAAATCTGATAACACAGAACGACGCAGCTTAAAAATCCGCATCGAATGCACTATACTACATTGAGAAACGCTTAATACAAAAATTAGTTATGATCGTTTGAAAAATGATGCATTAGTGTATGTTGAGTTTCCATGTACACTCAACATTGCTTCCAAAAACATTTTGACAAAAATTTTTTCGAAAAATTTCAGAATAATTTAGCAAAAAGTAGATGTTTTTAGATTCCTTTTTTCAAGGCAAAGACGATGGACAATGTTATTCAACGAAAAAATTAATTCTTCAGGGTGAAAATCGAGGATATAAGTGTGAACTTATATCAGTTGATATCTCGGTGCATTTTTAAGCTAGCGCAAATCTGATAACACAGATCGACGCAGCTTAAAAATCCGCATCGAATGCACTATACTACATTGAGAAACGCTTAATACAAAAATTAGTTATGATCGTTTGAAAAATGATGCATTAGTGTATGTTGAGTTTCCATGTACACTCAACATTGCTTCCAAAAACATTTTGACAAAAATTTTTTCGAAAAATTTCAAAATAATTTAGCAAAAAGTAGATGTTTTTAGATTCCTTTTTTCAAGGCAAAGACGATGGACAATGTTATTCAACGAAAAAATTAATTCTTCAGGGTGAAAATCGAGGATATAATTGTGAACTTATATCAGTTGATATCTCGGTGCATTTTTAAGCTAGCGCAAATCTGATAACACAGAACGACGCAGCTTAAAAATCCGCATCGAATGCACTATACTACATTGAAAAACGCTTAATACAAAAATTAGTTATGATCGTTTGAAAAATGATGCATTAGTGTATGTTGAGTTTCCATGTACACTCAACATTGCTTCCAAAAACATTTTGACAAAAAGTTTTTCGAAAAATTTCAAAATAATTTAGCAAAAAGTAGATGTTTTTAGATTCCTTTTTTCAAGGCAAAGACGATGGACAATGTTATTCAACGAAAAAATTAATTCTTCAGGGTGAAAATCGAGGATATAAGTGTGAACTTATATCAGTTGATATCTCGGTGCATTTTTAAGCTAGCGCAAATCTGATAACACAGATCGACGCAGCTTAAAAATCCGCATCGAATGCACTATACTACATTGAGAAACGCTTAATACAAAAATTAGTTATGATCGTTTGAAAAATGATGCATTAGTGTATGTTGAGTTTCCATGTACACTCAACATTGCTTCCAAAAACATTTTGACAAAAATTTTTTCGAGAAATTTCAAAATAATTTAGCAAAAAGTAGATGTTTTTAGATTCCTTTTTTCAAGGCAAAGACGATGGACAATGTTATTCAACGAAAAAATTAATTCTTCAGGGTGAAAATCGAGGATATAAGTGTGAACTTATATCAGTTGATATCTCGGTGCATTTTTAAGCTAGCGCAAATCTGATAACACAGATCGACGCAGCTTAAAATTCCGCATCGAATGCACTATACTACATTGAGAAACGCTTAATACAAAAATTAGTTATGATCGTTTGAAAAATGATGCATTAGTGTATGTTGAGTTTCCATGTACACTCAACATTGCTTCCAAAAACATTTTGACAAAAATTTTTTCGAAAAATTTCAGAATAATTTAGCAAAAAGTAGATGTTTTTAGATTCCATTTTTCAAGGCAAAGACGATGGACAATGTTATTCAACGAAAAAATTAATTCTTCAGGGTGAAAATCGAGGATATAAGTGTGAACTTATATCAGTTGATATCTCGGTGCATTTTTAAGCTAGCGCAAATCTGATAACACAGATCGACGCAGCTTAAAAATCCGCATCGAATGCACTATACTACATTGAGAAACGCTTAATACAAAAATTAGTTATGATCGTTTGAAAAATGATGCATTAGTGTATGTTGAGTTTCCATGTACACTCAACATTGCTTCCAAAAACATTTTGACAAAAATTTTTTCGAAAAATTTCAAAATAATTTAGCAAAAAGTAGATGTTTTTAGATTCCTTTTTTCAAGGCAAAGACGATGGACAATGTTATTCAACGAAAAAATTAATTCTTCAGGGTGAAAATCGAGGATATAAGTGTGAACTTATATCAGTTGATATCTCGGTGCATTTTTAAGCTAGCGCAAATCTGATAACACAGAACGACGCAGCTTAAAAATTCGCATCGAATGCACTATACTACATTGAGAAACGCTTAATACAAAAATTAGTTATGATCGTTTGAAAAATGATGCATTAGTGTATGTTGAGTTTCCATGTACACTCAACATTGCTTCCAAAAACATTTTGACAAAAATTTTTTCGAAAAATTTCAGAATAATTTAGCAAAAAGTAGATGTTTTTAGATTCCATTTCTCAAGGCAAAGACGATGGACAATGTTATTCAACGAAAAAATTAATTCTTCAGGGTGAAAATCGAGGATATAAGTGTGAACTTATATCAGTTGATATCTCGGTGCATTTTTAAGCTAGCGCAAATCTGATAACACAGATCGACGCAGCTTAAAAATCCGCATCGAATGCACTATACTACATTGAGAAACGCTTAATACAAAAATTAGTTATGATCGTTTGAAAAATGATGCATTAGTGTATGTTGAGTTTCCATGTACACTCAACATTGCTTCCAAAAACATTTTGACAAAAAGTTTTTCGAAAAATTTCAAAATAATTTAGCAAAAAGTAGATGTTTTTAGATTCCATTTTTCAAGGCAAAGACGATGGACAATGTTATTCAACGAAAAAATTAATTCTTCAGGGTGAAAATCGAGGATATAAGTGTGAACTTATATCAGTTGATATCTCGGTGCATTTTTAAGCTAGCGCAAATCTGATAACACAGAACGACGCAGCTTAAAAATCCGCATCGAATGCACTATACTACATTGAGAAACGCTTAATACAAAAATTAGTTATGATCGTTTGAAAAATGATGCATTAGTGTATGTTGAGTTTCCATGTACACTCAACATTGCTTCCAAAAACATTTTGACAAAAATTTTTTCGAAAAATTTCAGAATAATTTAGCAAAAAGTAGATGTTTTTAGATTCCTTTTTTCAAGTCAAAGACGATGGACATTGTTATTCAACGAAAAAATTAATTCTTCAGGGTGAAAATCGAGGATATAAGTGTGAACTTATATCAGTTGATATCTCGGTGCATTTTTAAGCTAGCGCAAATCTGATAACACAGAACGACGCAGCTTAAAAATTCGCATCGAATGCACTATACTACATTGAAAAACGCTTAATACAAAAATTAGTTATGATCGTTTGAAAAATGATGCATTAGTGTATGTTGAGTTTCCATGTACACTCAACATTGCTTCCAAAAACATTTTGACAAAAATTTTTTCGAAAAATTTCGAAATAATTTAGCAAAAAGTAGATGTTTTTAGATTCCATTTTTCAAGGCAAAGACGATGGACAATGTTATTCAACGAAAAAATCAATTCTTCAGGGTGAAAATCGAGGATATAAGTGTGAACTTATATCAGTTGATATCTCGGTGCATTTTTAAGCTAGCGCAAATCTGATAACACAGAACGACGCAGCTTAAAAATCCGCATCGAATGCACTATACTACATTAAGAAACGCTTAATACAAAAATTAGTTATGATCGTTTGAAAAATGATGCATTAGTGTATGTTGAGTTTCCATGTACACTCAACATTGCTTCCAAAAACATTTTGACAAAAATTTTTTCGAGAAATTTCAAAACAATTTAGCAAAAAGTAGATGTTTTTAGATTCCTTTTTTCAAGGCAAAGACGATGGACAATGTTATTCAACGAAAAAATTAATTCTTCAGGGTGAAAATCGAGGATATAAGTGTGAACTTATATCAGTTGATATCTCGGTGCATTTTTAAGCTAGCGCAAATCTGATAACACAGATCGACGCAGCTTAAAAATCCGCATCGAATGCACTATACTACATTGAGAAACGCTCAATACAAAAATTAGTTATGATCGTTTGAAAAATGATGCATTAGTGTATGTTGAGTTTCCATGTACACTCAACATTGCTTCCAAAAACATTTTGACAAAAATTTTTTCGAAAAATTTCAGAATAATTTAGCAAAAAGTAGATGTTTTTAGATTCCATTTTTCAAGGCAAAGACGATGGACAATGTTATTCAACGAAAAAATTAATTCTTCAGGGTGAAAATCGAGGATATAAGTGTGAACTTATATCAGTTGATATCTCGGTGCATTTTTAAGCTAGCGCAAATCTGATAACACAGATCGACGCAGCTTAAAAATCCGCATCGAATGCACTATACTACATTGAAAAACGCTTAATACAAAAATTAGTTATGATCGTTTGAAAAATGATGCATTAGTGTATGTTGAGTTTCCATGTACACTCAACATTGCTTCCAAAAACATTTTGACAAAAAGTTTTTCGAAAAATTTCAAAATAATTTAGCAAAAAGTAGATGTTTTTAGATTCCATTTTTCAAGGCAAAGACGATGGACAATGTTATTCAACGAAAAAATCAATTCTTCAGGGTGAAAATCGAGGATATAAGTGTGAACTTATATCAGTTGATATCTCGGTGCATTTTTAAGCTAGCGCAAATCTGATAACACAGAACGACGCAGCTTAAAAATCCGCATCGAATGCACTATACTACATTGAGAAACGCTTAATACAAAAATTAGTTATGATCGTTTGAAAAATGATGCATTAGTGTATGTTGAGTTTCCATGTACACTCAACATTGCTTCCAAAAACATTTTGACAAAAATTTTTTCGAAAAATTTCAGAATAATTTAGCAAAAAGTAGATGTTTTTAGATTCCATTTTTCAAGGCAAAGACGATGGACAATGTTATTCAACGAAAAAATTAATTCTTCAGGGTGAAAATCGAGGATATAAGTGTGAACTTATATCAGTTGATATCTCGGTGCATTTTTAAGCTAGCGCAAATCTGATAACACAGATCGACGCAGCTTAAAAATCCGCATCGAATGCACTATACTACATTGAGAAACGCTTAATACAAAAATTAGTTATGATCGTTTGAAAAATGATGCATTAGTGTATGTTGAGTTTCCATGTACACTCAACATTGCTTCCAAAAACATTTTGACAAAAAGTTTTTCGAAAAATTTCAAAATAATTTAGCAAAAAGTAGATGTTTTTAGATTCCATTTTTCAAGGCAAAGACGATGGACAATGTTATTCAACGAAAAAATTAATTCTTCAGGGTGAAAATCGAGGATATAAGTGTGAACTTATATCAGTTGATATCTCGGTGCATTTTTAAGCTAGCGCAAATCTGATAACACAGAACGACGCAGCTTAAAAATCCGCATCGAATGCACTATACTACATTGAGAAACGCTTAATACAAAAATTAGTTATGATCGTTTGAAAAATGATGCATTAGTGTATGTTGAGTTTCCATGTACACTCAACATTGCTTCCAAAAACATTTTGACAAAAATTTTTTCGAAAAATTTCAGAATAATTTAGCAAAAAGTAGATGTTTTTAGATTCCTTTTTTCAAGTCAAAGACGATGGACATTGTTATTCAACGAAAAAATTAATTCTTCAGGGTGAAAATCGAGGATATAAGTGTGAACTTATATCAGTTGATATCTCGGTGCATTTTTAAGCTAGCGCAAATCTGATAACACAGAACGACGCAGCTTAAAAATTCGCATCGAATGCACTATACTACATTGAAAAACGCTTAATACAAAAATTAGTTATGATCGTTTGAAAAATGATGCATTAGTGTATGTTGAGTTTCCATGTACACTCAACATTGCTTCCAAAAACATTTTGACAAAAATTTTTTCGAAAAATTTCGAAATAATTTAGCAAAAAGTAGATGTTTTTAGATTCCATTTTTCAAGGCAAAGACGATGGACAATGTTATTCAACGAAAAAATCAATTCTTCAGGGTGAAAATCGAGGATATAAGTGTGAACTTATATCAGTTGATATCTCGGTGCATTTTTAAGCTAGCGCAAATCTGATAACACAGAACGACGCAGCTTAAAAATCCGCATCGAATGCACTATACTACATTAAGAAACGCTTAATACAAAAATTAGTTATGATCGTTTGAAAAATGATGCATTAGTGTATGTTGAGTTTCCATGTACACTCAACATTGCTTCCAAAAACATTTTGACAAAAATTTTTTCGAGAAATTTCAAAATAATTTAGCAAAAAGTAGATGTTTTTAGATTCCTTTTTTCAAGGCAAAGACGATGGACAATGTTATTCAACGAAAAAATTAATTCTTCAGGGTGAAAATCGAGGATATAAGTGTGAACTTATATCAGTTGATATCTCGGTGCATTTTTAAGCTAGCGCAAATCTGATAACACAGATCGACGCAGCTTAAAAATCCGCATCGAATGCACTATACTACATTGAGAAACGCTTAATACAAAAATTAGTTATGATCGTTTGAAAAATGATGCATTAGTGTATGTTGAGTTTCCATGTACACTCAACATTGCTTCCAAAAACATTTTGACAAAAATTTTTTCGAAAAATTTCAGAATAATTTAGCAAAAAGTAGATGTTTTTAGATTCCATTTTTCAAGGCAAAGACGATGGACAATGTTATTCAACGAAAAAATTAATTCTTCAGGGTGAAAATCGAGGATATAAGTGTGAACTTATATCAGTTGATATCTCGGTGCATTTTTAAGCTAGCGCAAATCTGATAACACAGATCGACGCAGCTTAAAAATCCGCATCGAATGCACTATACTACATTGAAAAACGCTTAATACAAAAATTAGTTATGATCGTTTGAAAAATGATGCATTAGTGTATGTTGAGTTTCCATGTACACTCAACATTGCTTCCAAAAACATTTTGACAAAAAGTTTTTCGAAAAATTTCAAAATAATTTAGCAAAAAGTAGATGTTTTTAGATTCCATTTTTCAAGGCAAAGACGATGGACAATGTTATTCAACGAAAAAATTAATTCTTCAGGGTGAAAATCGAGGATATAAGTGTGAACTTATATCAGTTGATATCTCGGTGCATTTTTAAGCTAGCGCAAATCTGATAACACAGAACGACGCAGCTTAAAAATCCGCATCGAATGCACTATACTACATTGAGAAACGCTTAATACAAAAATTAGTTATGATCGTTTGAAAAATGATGCATTAGTGTATGTTGAGTTTCCATGTACACTCAACATTGCTTCCAAAAACATTTTGACAAAAATTTTTTCGAAAAATTTCAGAATAATTTAGCAAAAAGTAGATGTTTTTAGATTCCTTTTTTCAAGGCAAAAACGATGGACATTGTTATTCAACGAAAAAATTAATTCTTCAGGGTGAAAATCGAGGATATAAGTGTGAACTTATATCAGTTGATATCTCGGTGCATTTTTAAGCTAGCGCAAATCTGATAACACAGAACGACGCAGCTTAAAAATTCGCATCGAATGCACTATACTACATTGAAAAACGCTTAATACAAAAATTAGTTATGATCGTTTGAAAAATGATGCATTAGTGTATGTTGAGTTTCCATGTACACTCAACATTGCTTCCAAAAACATTTTGACAAAAATTTTTTCGAAAAATTTCGAAATAATTTAGCAAAAAGTAGATGTTTTTAGATTCCATTTTTCAAGGCAAAGACGATGGACAATGTTATTCAACGAAAAAATCAATTCTTCAGGGTGAAAATCGAGGATATAAGTGTGAACTTATATCAGTTGATATCTCGGTGCATTTTTAAGCTAGCGCAAATCTGATAACACAGAACGACGCAGCTTAAAAATCCGCATCGAATGCACTATACTACATTAAGAAACGCTTAATACAAAAATTAGTTATGATCGTTTGAAAAATGATGCATTAGTGTATGTTGAGTTTCCATGTACACTCAACATTGCTTCCAAAAACATTTTGACAAAAATTTTTTCGAGAAATTTCAAAATAATTTAGCAAAAAGTAGATGTTTTTAGATTCCTTTTTTCAAGGCAAAGACGATGGACAATGTTATTCAACGAAAAAATTAATTCTTCAGGGTGAAAATCGAGGATATAAGTGTGAACTTATATCAGTTGATATCTCGGTGCATTTTTAAGCTAGCGCAAATCTGATAACACAGAACGACGCAGCTTAAAAATTCGCATCGAATGCACTATACTACATTGAGAAACGCTTAATACAAAAATTAGTTATGATCGTTTGAAAAATGATGCATTAGTGTATGTTGAGTTTCCATGTACACTCAACATTGCTTCCAAAAACATTTTGACAAAAATTTTTTCGAAAAATTTCAGAATAATTTAGCAAAAAGTAGATGTTTTTAGATTCCTTTTTTCAAGGCAAAGACGATGGACATTGTTATTCAACGAAAAAATTAATTCTTCAGGGTGAAAATCGAGGATATAAGTGTGAACTTATATCAGTTGATATCTCGGTGCATTTTTAAGCTAGCGCAAATCTGATAACACAGAACGACGCAGCTTAAAAATTCGCATCGAATGCACTATACTACATTGAAAAACGCTTAATACAAAAATTAGTTATGATCGTTTGAAAAATGATGCATTAGTGTATGTTGAGTTTCCATGTACACTCAACATTGCTTCCAAAAACATTTTGACAAAAATTTTTTCGAAAAATTTCGAAATAATTTAGCAAAAAGTAGATGTTTTTAGATTCCATTTTTCAAGGCAAAGACGATGGACAATGTTATTCAACGAAAAAATCAATTCTTCAGGGTGAAAATCGAGGATATAAGTGTGAACTTATATCAGTTGATATCTCGGTGCATTTTTAAGCTAGCGCAAATCTGATAACACAGAACGACGCAGCTTAAAAATCCGCATCGAATGCACTATACTACATTAAGAAACGCTTAATACAAAAATTAGTTATGATCGTTTGAAAAATGATGCATTAGTGTATGTTGAGTTTCCATGTACACTCAACATTGCTTCCAAAAACATTTTGACAAAAATTTTTTCGAGAAATTTCAAAATAATTTAGCAAAAAGTAGATGTTTTTAGATTCCTTTTTTCAAGGCAAAGACGATGGACAATGTTATTCAACGAAAAAATTAATTCTTCAGGGTGAAAATCGAGGATATAAGTGTGAACTTATATCAGTTGATATCTCGGTGCATTTTTAAGCTAGCGCAAATCTGATGACACAGAACGACGCAGCTTAAAAATTCGCATCGAATGCACTATACTACATTGAGAAACGCTTAATACAAAAATTAGTTATGATCGTTTGAAAAATGATGCATTAGTGTATGTTGAGTTTCCATGTACACTCAACATTGCTTCCAAAAACATTTTGACAAAAATTTTTTCGAAAAATTTCAGAATAATTTAGCAAAAAGTAGATGTTTTTAGATTCCTTTTTTCAAGGCAAAGACGATGGACATTGTTATTCAACGAAAAAATTAATTCTTCAGGGTGAAAATCGAGGATATAAGTGTGAACTTATATCAGTTGATATCTCGGTGCATTTTTAAGCTAGCGCAAATCTGATAACACAGAACGACGCAGCTTAAAAATTCGCATCGAATGCACTATACTACATTGAAAAACGCTTAATACAAAAATTAGTTATGATCGTTTGAAAAATGATGCATTAGTGTATGTTGAGTTTCCATGTACACTCAACATTGCTTCCAAAAACATTTTGACAAAAATTTTTTCGAAAAATTTCGAAATAATTTAGCAAAAAGTAGATGTTTTTAGATTCCATTTTTCAAGGCAAAGACGATGGACAATGTTATTCAACGAAAAAATCAATTCTTCAGGGTGAAAATCGAGGATATAAGTGTGAACTTATATCAGTTGATATCTCGGTGCATTTTTAAGCTAGCGCAAATCTGATAACACAGAACGACGCAGCTTAAAAATCCGCATCGAATGCACTATACTACATTAAGAAACGCTTAATACAAAAATTAGTTATGATCGTTTGAAAAATGATGCATTAGTGTATGTTGAGTTTCCATGTACACTCAACATTGCTTCCAAAAACATTTTGACAAAAATTTTTTCGAAAAATTTCGAAATAATTTAGCAAAAAGTAGATGTTTTTAGATTCCATTTTTCAAGGCAAAGACGATGGACAATGTTATTCAACGAAAAAATCAATTCTTCAGGGTGAAAATCGAGGATATAAGTGTGAACTTATATCAGTTGATATCTCGGTGCATTTTTAAGCTAGCGCAAATCTGATAACACAGAACGACGCAGCTTAAAAATCCGCATCGAATGCACTATACTACATTAAGAAACGCTTAATACAAAAATTAGTTATGATCGTTTGAAAAATGATGCATTAGTGTATGTTGAGTTTCCATGTACACTCAACATTGCTTCCAAAAACATTTTGACAAAAATTTTTTCGAAAAATTTCAGAATAATTTAGCAAAAAGTAGATGTTTTTAGATTCCTTTTTTCAAGGCAAAAACGATGGACATTGTTATTCAACGAAAAAATTAATTCTTCAGGGTGAAAATCGAGGATATAAGTGTGAACTTATATCAGTTGATATCTCGGTGCATTTTTAAGCTAGCGCAAATCTGATAACACAGAACGACGCAGCTTAAAAATTCGCATCGAATGCACTATACTACATTGAAAAACGCTTAATACAAAAATTAGTTATGATCGTTTGAAAAATGATGCATTAGTGTATGTTGAGTTTCCATGTACACTCAACATTGCTTCCAAAAACATTTTGACAAAAATTTTTTCGAAAAATTTCGAAATAATTTAGCAAAAAGTAGATGTTTTTAGATTCCATTTTTCAAGGCAAAGACGATGGACAATGTTATTCAACGAAAAAATCAATTCTTCAGGGTGAAAATCGAGGATATAAGTGTGAACTTATATCAGTTGATATCTCGGTGCATTTTTAAGCTAGCGCAAATCTGATAACACAGAACGACGCAGCTTAAAAATCCGCATCGAATGCACTATACTACATTAAGAAACGCTTAATACAAAAATTAGTTATGATCGTTTGAAAAATGATGCATTAGTGTATGTTGAGTTTCCATGTACACTCAACATTGCTTCCAAAAACATTTTGACAAAAATTTTTTCGAGAAATTTCAAAATAATTTAGCAAAAAGTAGATGTTTTTAGATTCCTTTTTTCAAGGCAAAGACGATGGACAATGTTATTCAACGAAAAAATTAATTCTTCAGGGTGAAAATCGAGGATATAAGTGTGAACTTATATCAGTTGATATCTCGGTGCATTTTTAAGCTAGCGCAAATCTGATAACACAGAACGACGCAGCTTAAAAATTCGCATCGAATGCACTATACTACATTGAGAAACGCTTAATACAAAAATTAGTTATGATCGTTTGAAAAATGATGCATTAGTGTATGTTGAGTTTCCATGTACACTCAACATTGCTTCCAAAAACATTTTGACAAAAATTTTTTCGAAAAATTTCAGAATAATTTAGCAAAAAGTAGATGTTTTTAGATTCCTTTTTTCAAGGCAAAGACGATGGACATTGTTATTCAACGAAAAAATTAATTCTTCAGGGTGAAAATCGAGGATATAAGTGTGAACTTATATCAGTTGATATCTCGGTGCATTTTTAAGCTAGCGCAAATCTGATAACACAGAACGACGCAGCTTAAAAATTCGCATCGAATGCACTATACTACATTGAAAAACGCTTAATACAAAAATTAGTTATGATCGTTTGAAAAATGATGCATTAGTGTATGTTGAGTTTCCATGTACACTCAACATTGCTTCCAAAAACATTTTGACAAAAATTTTTTCGAAAAATTTCGAAATAATTTAGCAAAAAGTAGATGTTTTTAGATTCCATTTTTCAAGGCAAAGACGATGGACAATGTTATTCAACGAAAAAATCAATTCTTCAGGGTGAAAATCGAGGATATAAGTGTGAACTTATATCAGTTGATATCTCGGTGCATTTTTAAGCTAGCGCAAATCTGATAACACAGAACGACGCAGCTTAAAAATCCGCATCGAATGCACTATACTACATTAAGAAACGCTTAATACAAAAATTAGTTATGATCGTTTGAAAAATGATGCATTAGTGTATGTTGAGTTTCCATGTACACTCAACATTGCTTCCAAAAACATTTTGACAAAAATTTTTTCGAAAAATTTCGAAATAATTTAGCAAAAAGTAGATGTTTTTAGATTCCATTTTTCAAGGCAAAGACGATGGACAATGTTATTCAACGAAAAAATCAATTCTTCAGGGTGAAAATCGAGGATATAAGTGTGAACTTATATCAGTTGATATCTCGGTGCATTTTTAAGCTAGCGCAAATCTGATAACACAGAACGACGCAGCTTAAAAATCCGCATCGAATGCACTATACTACATTAAGAAACGCTTAATACAAAAATTAGTTATGATCGTTTGAAAAATGATGCATTAGTGTATGTTGAGTTTCCATGTACACTCAACATTGCTTCCAAAAACATTTTGACAAAAATTTTTTCGAGAAATTTCAAAATAATTTAGCAAAAAGTAGATGTTTTTAGATTCCTTTTTTCAAGGCAAAGACGATGGACAATGTTATTCAACGAAAAAATTAATTCTTCAGGGTGAAAATCGAGGATATAAGTGTGAACTTATATCAGTTGATATCTCGGTGCATTTTTAAGCTAGCGCAAATCTGATAACACAGATCGACGCAGCTTAAAAATCCGCATCGAATGCACTATACTACATTGAGAAACGCTTAATACAAAAATTAGTTATGATCGTTTGAAAAATGATGCATTAGTGTATGTTGAGTTTCCATGTACACTCAACATTGCTTCCAAAAACATTTTGACAAAAATTTTTTCGAAAAATTTCAGAATAATTTAGCAAAAAGTAGATGTTTTTAGATTCCATTTTTCAAGGCAAAGACGATGGACAATGTTATTCAACGAAAAAATTAATTCTTCAGGGTGAAAATCGAGGATATAAGTGTGAACTTATATCAGTTGATATCTCGGTGCATTTTTAAGCTAGCGCAAATCTGATAACACAGATCGACGCAGCTTAAAAATCCGCATCGAATGCACTATACTACATTGAGAAACGCTTAATACAAAAATTAGTTATGATCGTTTGAAAAATGATGCATTAGTGTATGTTGAGTTTCCATGTACACTCAACATTGCTTCCAAAAACATTTTGACAAAAATTTTTTCGAAAAATTTCAGAATAATTTAGCAAAAAGTAGATGTTTTTAGATTCCATTTTTCAAGGCAAAGACGATGGACAATGTTATTCAACGAAAAAATTAATTCTTCAGGGTGAAAATCGAGGATATAAGTGTGAACTTATATCAGTTGATATCTCGGTGCATTTTTAAGCTAGCGCAAATCTGATAACACAGATCGACGCAGCTTAAAAATCCGCATCGAATGCACTATACTACATTGAGAAACGCTTAATACAAAAATTAGTTATGATCGTTTGAAAAATGATGCATTAGTGTATGTTGAGTTTCCATGTACACTCAACATTGCTTCCAAAAACATTTTGACAAAAATTTTTTCGAAAAATTTCAAAATAATTTAGCAAAAAGTAGATGTTTTTAGATTCCTTTTTTCAAGGCAAAGACGATGGACAATGTTATTCAACGAAAAAATTAATTCTTCAGGGTGAAAATCGAGGATATAAGTGTGAACTTATATCAGTTGATATCTCGGTGCATTTTTAAGCTAGCGCAAATCTGATAACACAGAACGACGCAGCTTAAAAATTCGCATCGAATGCACTATACTACATTGAGAAACGCTTAATACAAAAATTAGTTATGATCGTTTGAAAAATGATGCATTAGTGTATGTTGAGTTTCCATGTACACTCAACATTGCTTCCAAAAACATTTTGACAAAAATTTTTTCGAAAAATTTCAAAATAATTTAGCAAAAAGTAGATGTTTTTAGATTCCTTTTTTCAAGGCAAAGACGATGGACAATGTTATTCAACGAAAAAATTAATTCTTCAGGGTGAAAATCGAGGATATAAGTGTGAACTTATATCAGTTGATATCTCGGTGCATTTTTAAGCTAGCGCAAATCTGATAACACAGAACGACGCAGCTTAAAAATTCGCATCGAATGCACTATACTACATTGAGAAACGCTTAATACAAAAATTAGTTATGATCGTTTGAAAAATGATGCATTAGTGTATGTTGAGTTTCCATGTACACTCAACATTGCTTCCAAAAACATTTTGACAAAAATTTTTTCGAAAAATTTCAGAATAATTTAGCAAAAAGTAGATGTTTTTAGATTCCATTTTTCAAGGCAAAGACGATGGACAATGTTATTCAACGAAAAAATTAATTCTTCAGGGTGAAAATCGAGGATATAAGTGTGAACTTATATCAGTTGATATCTCGGTGCATTTTTAAGCTAGCGCAAATCTGATAACACAGATCGACGCAGCTTAAAAATCCGCATCGAATGCACTATACTACATTGAGAAACGCTTAATACAAAAATTAGTTATGATCGTTTGAAAAATGATGCATTAGTGTATGTTGAGTTTCCATGTACACTCAACATTGCTTCCAAAAACATTTTGACAAAAATTTTTTCGAAAAATTTCAGAATAATTTAGCAAAAAGTAGATGTTTTTAGATTCCATTTTTCAAGGCAAAGACGATGGACAATGTTATTCAACGAAAAAATTAATTCTTCAGGGTGAAAATCGAGGATATAAGTGTGAACTTATATCAGTTGATATCTCGGTGCATTTTTAAGCTAGCGCAAATCTGATAACACAGATCGACGCAGCTTAAAAATCCGCATCGAATGCACTATACTACATTGAAAAACGCTTAATACAAAAATTAGTTATGATCGTTTGAAAAATGATGCATTAGTGTATGTTGAGTTTCCATGTACACTCAACATTGCTTCCAAAAACATTTTGACAAAAAGTTTTTCGAAAAATTTCAAAATAATTTAGCAAAAAGTAGATGTTTTTAGATTCCATTTTTCAAGGCAAAGACGATGGACAATGTTATTCAACGAAAAAATTAATTCTTCAGGGTGAAAATCGAGGATATAAGTGTGAACTTATATCAGTTGATATCTCGGTGCATTTTTAAGCTAGCGCAAATCTGATAACACAGATCGACGCAGCTTAAAAATCCGCATCGAATGCACTATACTACATTGAGAAACGCTTAATACAAAAATTAGTTATGATCGTTTGAAAAATGATGCATTAGTGTATGTTGAGTTTCCATGTACACTCAACATTGCTTCCAAAAACATTTTGACAAAAATTTTTTCGAAAAATTTCAGAATAATTTAGCAAAAAGTAGATGTTTTTAGATTCCATTTTTCAAGGCAAAGACGATGGACAATGTTATTCAACGAAAAAATTAATTCTTCAGGGTGAAAATCGAGGATATAAGTGTGAACTTATATCAGTTGATATCTCGGTGCATTTTTAAGCTAGCGCAAATCTGATAACACAGATCGACGCAGCTTAAAAATCCGCATCGAATGCACTATACTACATTGAGAAACGCTTAATACAAAAATTAGTTATGATCGTTTGAAAAATGATGCATTAGTGTATGTTGAGTTTCCATGTACACTCAACATTGCTTCCAAAAACATTTTGACAAAAATTTTTTCGAAAAATTTCAGAATAATTTAGCAAAAAGTAGATGTTTTTAGATTCCATTTTTCAAGGCAAAGACGATGGACAATGTTATTCAACGAAAAAATTAATTCTTCAGGGTGAAAATCGAGGATATAAGTGTGAACTTATATCAGTTGATATCTCGGTGCATTTTTAAGCTAGCGCAAATCTGATAACACAGATCGACGCAGCTTAAAAATCCGCATCGAATGCACTATACTACATTGAGAAACGCTTAATACAAAAATTAGTTATGATCGTTTGAAAAATGATGCATTAGTGTATGTTGAGTTTCCATGTACACTCAACATTGCTTCCAAAAACATTTTGACAAAAATTTTTTCGAAAAATTTCAAAATAATTTAGCAAAAAGTAGATGTTTTTAGATTCCTTTTTTCAAGGCAAAGACGATGGACAATGTTATTCAACGAAAAAATTAATTCTTCAGGGTGAAAATCGAGGATATAAGTGTGAACTTATATCAGTTGATATCTCGGTGCATTTTTAAGCTAGCGCAAATCTGATAACACAGAACGACGCAGCTTAAAAATTCGCATCGAATGCACTATACTACATTGAGAAACGCTTAATACAAAAATTAGTTATGATCGTTTGAAAAATGATGCATTAGTGTATGTTGAGTTTCCATGTACACTCAACATTGCTTCCAAAAACATTTTGACAAAAATTTTTTCGAAAAATTTCAGAATAATTTAGCAAAAAGTAGATGTTTTTAGATTCCATTTTTCAAGGCAAAGACGATGGACAATGTTATTCAACGAAAAAATTAATTCTTCAGGGTGAAAATCGAGGATATAAGTGTGAACTTATATCAGTTGATATCTCGGTGCATTTTTAAGCTAGCGCAAATCTGATAACACAGATCGACGCAGCTTAAAAATCCGCATCGAATGCACTATACTACATTGAGAAACGCTTAATACAAAAATTAGTTATGATCGTTTGAAAAATGATGCATTAGTGTATGTTGAGTTTCCATGTACACTCAACATTGCTTCCAAAAACATTTTGACAAAACTTTTTTCGAGAAATTTCAAAATAATTTAGCAAAAAGTAGATGTTTTTAGATTCCTTTTTTCAAGGCAAAGACGATGGACAATGTTATTCAACGAAAAAATTAATTCTTCAGGGTGAAAATCGAGGATATAAGTGTGAACTTATATCAGTTGATATCTCGGTGCATTTTTAAGCTAGCGCAAATCTGATAACACAGATCGACGCAGCTTAAAAATCCGCATCGAATGCACTATACTACATTGAGAAACGCTTAATACAAAAATTAGTTATGATCGTTTGAAAAATGATGCATTAGTGTATGTTGAGTTTCCATGTACACTCAACATTGCTTCCAAAAACATTTTGACAAAAATTTTTTCGAAAAATTTCAGAATAATTTAGCAAAAAGTAGATGTTTTTAGATTCCATTTTTCAAGGCAAAGACGATGGACAATGTTATTCAACGAAAAAATTAATTCTTCAGGGTGAAAATCGAGGATATAAGTGTGAACTTATATCAGTTGATATCTCGGTGCATTTTTAAGCTAGCGCAAATCTGATAACACAGATCGACGCAGCTTAAAAATCCGCATCGAATGCACTATACTACATTGAGAAACGCTTAATACAAAAATTAGTTATGATCGTTTGAAAAATGATGCATTAGTGTATGTTGAGTTTCCATGTACACTCAACATTGCTTCCAAAAACATTTTGACAAAAATTTTTTCGAAAAATTTCAGAATAATTTAGCAAAAAGTAGATGTTTTTAGATTCCATTTTTCAAGGCAAAGACGATGGACAATGTTATTCAACGAAAAAATTAATTCTTCAGGGTGAAAATCGAGGATATAAGTGTGAACTTATATCAGTTGATATCTCGGTGCATTTTTAAGCTAGCGCAAATCTGATAACACAGATCGACGCAGCTTAAAAATCCGCATCGAATGCACTATACTACATTGAGAAACGCTTAATACAAAAATTAGTTATGATCGTTTGAAAAATGATGCATTAGTGTATGTTGAGTTTCCATGTACACTCAACATTGCTTCCAAAAACATTTTGACAAAAATTTTTTCGAAAAATTTCAAAATAATTTAGCAAAAAGTAGATGTTTTTAGATTCCTTTTTTCAAGGCAAAGACGATGGACAATGTTATTCAACGAAAAAATTAATTCTTCAGGGTGAAAATCGAGGATATAAGTGTGAACTTATATCAGTTGATATCTCGGTGCATTTTTAAGCTAGCGCAAATCTGATAACACAGAACGACGCAGCTTAAAAATTCGCATCGAATGCACTATACTACATTGAGAAACGCTTAATACAAAAATTAGTTATGATCGTTTGAAAAATGATGCATTAGTGTATGTTGAGTTTCCATGTACACTCAACATTGCTTCCAAAAACATTTTGACAAAAATTTTTTCGAAAAATTTCAGAATAATTTAGCAAAAAGTAGATGTTTTTAGATTCCATTTTTCAAGGCAAAGACGATGGACAATGTTATTCAACGAAAAAATTAATTCTTCAGGGTGAAAATCGAGGATATAAGTGTGAACTTATATCAGTTGATATCTCGGTGCATTTTTAAGCTAGCGCAAATCTGATAACACAGATCGACGCAGCTTAAAAATCCGCATCGAATGCACTATACTACATTGAGAAACGCTTAATACAAAAATTAGTTATGATCGTTTGAAAAATGATGCATTAGTGTATGTTGAGTTTCCATGTACACTCAACATTGCTTCCAAAAACATTTTGACAAAACTTTTTTCGAGAAATTTCAAAATAATTTAGCAAAAAGTAGATGTTTTTAGATTCCTTTTTTCAAGGCAAAGACGATGGACAATGTTATTCAACGAAAAAATTAATTCTTCAGGGTGAAAATCGAGGATATAAGTGTGAACTTATATCAGTTGATATCTCGGTGCATTTTTAAGCTAGCGCAAATCTGATAACACAGATCGACGCAGCTTAAAAATCCGCATCGAATGCACTATACTACATTGAGAAACGCTTAATACAAAAATTAGTTATGATCGTTTGAAAAATGATGCATTAGTGTATGTTGAGTTTCCATGTACACTCAACATTGCTTCCAAAAACATTTTGACAAAAATTTTTTCGAAAAATTTCAAAATAATTTAGCAAAAAGTAGATGTTTTTAGATTTCTTTTTTCAAGGCAAAGACGATGGACAATGTTATTCAACGAAAAAATTAATTCTTCAGGGTGAAAATCGAGGATATAAGTGTGAACTTATATCAGTTGATATCTCGGTGCATTTTTAAGCTAGCGCAAATCTGATAACACAGATCGACGCAGCTTAAAAATCCGCATCGAATGCACTATACTACATTGAGAAACGCTTAATACAAAAATTAGTTATGATCGTTTGAAAAATGATGCATTAGTGTATGTTGAGTTTCCATGTACACTCAACATTGCTTCCAAAAACATTTTGACAAAAATTTTTTCGAAAAATTTCAAAATAATTTAGCAAAAAGTAGATGTTTTTAGATTCCTTTTTTCAAGGCAAAGACGATGGACAATGTTATTCAACGAAAAAATTAATTCTTCAGGGTGAAAATCGAGGATATAAGTGTGAACTTATATCAGTTGATATCTCGGTGCATTTTTAAGCTAGCGCAAATCTGATAACACAGAACGACGCAGCTTAAAAATTCGCATCGAATGCACTATACTACATTGAGAAACGCTTAATACAAAAATTAGTTATGATCGTTTGAAAAATGATGCATTAGTGTATGTTGAGTTTCCATGTACACTCAACATTGCTTCCAAAAACATTTTGACAAAAATTTTTTCGAAAAATTTCAGAATAATTTAGCAAAAAGTAGATGTTTTTAGATTCCATTTTTCAAGGCAAAGACGATGGACAATGTTATTCAACGAAAAAATTAATTCTTCAGGGTGAAAATCGAGGATATAAGTGTGAACTTATATCAGTTGATATCTCGGTGCATTTTTAAGCTAGCGCAAATCTGATAACACAGATCGACGCAGCTTAAAAATCCGCATCGAATGCACTATACTACATTGAGAAACGCTTAATACAAAAATTAGTTATGATCGTTTGAAAAATGATGCATTAGTGTATGTTGAGTTTCCATGTACACTCAACATTGCTTCCAAAAACATTTTGACAAAACTTTTTTCGAGAAATTTCAAAATAATTTAGCAAAAAGTAGATGTTTTTAGATTCCTTTTTTCAAGGCAAAGACGATGGACAATGTTATTCAACGAAAAAATTAATTCTTCAGGGTGAAAATCGAGGATATAAGTGTGAACTTATATCAGTTGATATCTCGGTGCATTTTTAAGCTAGCGCAAATCTGATAACACAGATCGACGCAGCTTAAAAATCCGCATCGAATGCACTATACTACATTGAGAAACGCTTAATACAAAAATTAGTTATGATCGTTTGAAAAATGATGCATTAGTGTATGTTGAGTTTCCATGTACACTCAACATTGCTTCCAAAAACATTTTGACAAAAATTTTTTCGAAAAATTTCAAAATAATTTAGCAAAAAGTAGATGTTTTTAGATTTCTTTTTTCAAGGCAAAGACGATGGACAATGTTATTCAACGAAAAAATTAATTCTTCAGGGTGAAAATCGAGGATATAAGTGTGAACTTATATCAGTTGATATCTCGGTGCATTTTTAAGCTAGCGCAAATCTGATAACACAGAACGACGCAGCTTAAAAATTCGCATCGAATGCACTATACTACATTGAGAAACGCTTAATACAAAAATTAGTTATGATCGTTTGAAAAATGATGCATTAGTGTATGTTGAGTTTCCATGTACACTCAACATTGCTTCCAAAAACATTTTGACAAAAATTTTTTCGAAAAATTTCAGAATAATTTAGCAAAAAGTAGATGTTTTTAGATTCCATTTTTCAAGGCAAAGACGATGGACAATGTTATTCAACGAAAAAATTAATTCTTCAGGGTGAAAATCGAGGATATAAGTGTGAACTTATATCAGTTGATATCTCGGTGGATTTTTAAGCTAGCGCAAATCTGATAACACAGATCGACGCAGCTTAAAAATCCGCATCGAATGCACTATACTACATTGAAAAACGCTTAATACAAAAATTAGTTATGATCGTTTGAAAAATGATGCATTAGTGTATGTTGAGTTTCCATGTACACTCAACATTGCTTCCAAAAACATTTTGACAAAACTTTTTTCGAGAAATTTCAAAATAATTTAGCAAAAAGTAGATGTTTTTAGATTCCTTTTTTCAAGGCAAAGACGATGGACAATGTTATTCAACGAAAAAATTAATTCTTCAGGGTGAAAATCGAGGATATAAGTGTGAACTTATATCAGTTGATATCTCGGTGCATTTTTAAGCTAGCGCAAATCTGATAACACAGATCGACGCAGCTTAAAAATCCGCATCGAATGCACTATACTACATTGAGAAACGCTTAATACAAAAATTAGTTATGATCGTTTGAAAAATGATGCATTAGTGTATGTTGAGTTTCCATGTACACTCAACATTGCTTCCAAAAACATTTTGACAAAAATTTTTTCGAAAAATTTCAAAATAATTTAGCAAAAAGTAGATGTTTTTAGATTTCTTTTTTCAAGGCAAAGACGATGGACAATGTTATTCAACGAAAAAATTAATTCTTCAGGGTGAAAATCGAGGATATAAGTGTGAACTTATATCAGTTGATATCTCGGTGCATTTTTAAGCTAGCGCAAATCTGATAACACAGAACGACGCAGCTTAAAAATTCGCATCGAATGCACTATACTACATTGAGAAACGCTTAATACAAAAATTAGTTATGATCGTTTGAAAAATGATGCATTAGTGTATGTTGAGTTTCCATGTACACTCAACATTGCTTCCAAAAACATTTTGACAAAAATTTTTTCGAAAAATTTCAAAATAATTTAGCAAAAAGTAGATGTTTTTAGATTTCTTTTTTCAAGGCAAAGACGATGGACAATGTTATTCAACGAAAAAATTAATTCTTCAGGGTGAAAATCGAGGATATAAGTGTGAACTTATATCAGTTGATATCTCGGTGCATTTTTAAGCTAGCGCAAATCTGATAACACAGAACGACGCAGCTTAAAAATTCGCATCGAATGCACTATACTACATTGAGAAACGCTTAATACAAAAATTAGTTATGATCGTTTGAAAAATGATGCATTAGTGTATGTTGAGTTTCCATGTACACTCAACATTGCTTCCAAAAACATTTTGACAAAAATTTTTTCGAAAAATTTCAGAATAATTTAGCAAAAAGTAGATGTTTTTAGATTCCATTTTTCAAGGCAAAGACGATGGACAATGTTATTCAACGAAAAAATTAATTCTTCAGGGTGAAAATCGAGGATATAAGTGTGAACTTATATCAGTTGATATCTCGGTGGATTTTTAAGCTAGCGCAAATCTGATAACACAGATCGACGCAGCTTAAAAATCCGCATCGAATGCACTATACTACATTGAAAAACGCTTAATACAAAAATTAGTTATGATCGTTTGAAAAATGATGCATTAGTGTATGTTGAGTTTCCATGTACACTCAACATTGCTTCCAAAAACATTTTGACAAAAAGTTTTTCGAAAAATTTCAAAATAATTTAGCAAAAAGTAGATGTTTTTAGATTCCATTTTTCAAGGCAAAGACGATGGACAATGTTATTCAACGAAAAAATTAATTCTTCAGGGTGAAAATCGAGGATATAAGTGTGAACTTATATCAGTTGATATCTCGGTGCATTTTTAAGCTAGCGCAAATCTGATAACACAGATCGACGCAGCTTAAAAATCCGCATCGAATGCACTATACTACATTGAGAAACGCTTAATACAAAAATTAGTTATGATCGTTTGAAAAATGATGCATTAGTGTATGTTGAGTTTCCATGTACACTCAACATTGCTTCCAAAAACATTTTGACAAAACTTTTTTCGAGAAATTTCAAAATAATTTAGCAAAAAGTAGATGTTTTTAGATTCCTTTTTTCAAGGCAAAGACGATGGACAATGTTATTCAACGAAAAAATTAATTCTTCAGGGTGAAAATCGAGGATATAAGTGTGAACTTATATCAGTTGATATCTCGGTGCATTTTTAAGCTAGCGCAAATCTGATAACACAGATCGACGCAGCTTAAAAATCCGCATCGAATGCACTATACTACATTGAGAAACGCTTAATACAAAAATTAGTTATGATCGTTTGAAAAATGATGCATTAGTGTATGTTGAGTTTCCATGTACACTCAACATTGCTTCCAAAAACATTTTGACAAAAATTTTTTCGAAAAATTTCAAAATAATTTAGCAAAAAGTAGATGTTTTTAGATTTCTTTTTTCAAGGCAAAGACGATGGACAATGTTATTCAACGAAAAAATTAATTCTTCAGGGTGAAAATCGAGGATATAAGTGTGAACTTATATCAGTTGATATCTCGGTGCATTTTTAAGCTAGCGCAAATCTGATAACACAGAACGACGCAGCTTAAAAATTCGCATCGAATGCACTATACTACATTGAGAAACGCTTAATACAAAAATTAGTTATGATCGTTTGAAAAATGATGCATTAGTGTATGTTGAGTTTCCATGTACACTCAACATTGCTTCCAAAAACATTTTGACAAAAATTTTTTCGAAAAATTTCAGAATAATTTAGCAAAAAGTAGATGTTTTTAGATTCCATTTTTCAAGGCAAAGACGATGGACAATGTTATTCAACGAAAAAATTAATTCTTCAGGGTGAAAATCGAGGATATAAGTGTGAACTTATATCAGTTGATATCTCGGTGGATTTTTAAGCTAGCGCAAATCTGATAACACAGATCGACGCAGCTTAAAAATCCGCATCGAATGCACTATACTACATTGAAAAACGCTTAATACAAAAATTAGTTATGATCGTTTGAAAAATGATGCATTAGTGTATGTTGAGTTTCCATGTACACTCAACATTGCTTCCAAAAACATTTTGACAAAAAGTTTTTCGAAAAATTTCAAAATAATTTAGCAAAAAGTAGATGTTTTTAGATTCCATTTTTCAAGGCAAAGACGATGGACAATGTTATTCAACGAAAAAATTAATTCTTCAGGGTGAAAATCGAGGATATAAGTGTGAACTTATATCAGTTGATATCTCGGTGCATTTTTAAGCTAGCGCAAATCTGATAACACAGATCGACGCAGCTTAAAAATCCGCATCGAATGCACTATACTACATTGAGAAACGCTTAATACAAAAATTAGTTATGATCGTTTGAAAAATGATGCATTAGTGTATGTTGAGTTTCCATGTACACTCAACATTGCTTCCAAAAACATTTTGACAAAAATTTTTTCGAAAAATTTCAAAATAATTTAGCAAAAAGTAGATGTTTTTAGATTTCTTTTTTCAAGGCAAAGACGATGGACAATGTTATTCAACGAAAAAATTAATTCTTCAGGGTGAAAATCGAGGATATAAGTGTGAACTTATATCAGTTGATATCTCGGTGCATTTTTAAGCTAGCGCAAATCTGATAACACAGAACGACGCAGCTTAAAAATTCGCATCGAATGCACTATACTACATTGAGAAACGCTTAATACAAAAATTAGTTATGATCGTTTGAAAAATGATGCATTAGTGTATGTTGAGTTTCCATGTACACTCAACATTGCTTCCAAAAACATTTTGACAAAAATTTTTTCGAAAAATTTCAGAATAATTTAGCAAAAAGTAGATGTTTTTAGATTCCATTTTTCAAGGCAAAGACGATGGACAATGTTATTCAACGAAAAAATTAATTCTTCAGGGTGAAAATCGAGGATATAAGTGTGAACTTATATCAGTTGATATCTCGGTGGATTTTTAAGCTAGCGCAAATCTGATAACACAGATCGACGCAGCTTAAAAATCCGCATCGAATGCACTATACTACATTGAAAAACGCTTAATACAAAAATTAGTTATGATCGTTTGAAAAATGATGCATTAGTGTATGTTGAGTTTCCATGTACACTCAACATTGCTTCCAAAAACATTTTGACAAAACTTTTTTCGAGAAATTTCAAAATAATTTAGCAAAAAGTAGATGTTTTTAGATTCCTTTTTTCAAGGCAAAGACGATGGACAATGTTATTCAACGAAAAAATTAATTCTTCAGGGTGAAAATCGAGGATATAAGTGTGAACTTATATCAGTTGATATCTCGGTGCATTTTTAAGCTAGCGCAAATCTGATAACACAGATCGACGCAGCTTAAAAATCCGCATCGAATGCACTATACTACATTGAGAAACGCTTAATACAAAAATTAGTTATGATCGTTTGAAAAATGATGCATTAGTGTATGTTGAGTTTCCATGTACACTCAACATTGCTTCCAAAAACATTTTGACAAAAATTTTTTCGAAAAATTTCAAAATAATTTAGCAAAAAGTAGATGTTTTTAGATTTCTTTTTTCAAGGCAAAGACGATGGACAATGTTATTCAACGAAAAAATTAATTCTTCAGGGTGAAAATCGAGGATATAAGTGTGAACTTATATCAGTTGATATCTCGGTGCATTTTTAAGCTAGCGCAAATCTGATAACACAGAACGACGCAGCTTAAAAATTCGCATCGAATGCACTATACTACATTGAGAAACGCTTAATACAAAAATTAGTTATGATCGTTTGAAAAATGATGCATTAGTGTATGTTGAGTTTCCATGTACACTCAACATTGCTTCCAAAAACATTTTGACAAAAATTTTTTCGAAAAATTTCAGAATAATTTAGCAAAAAGTAGATGTTTTTAGATTCCATTTTTCAAGGCAAAGACGATGGACAATGTTATTCAACGAAAAAATTAATTCTTCAGGGTGAAAATCGAGGATATAAGTGTGAACTTATATCAGTTGATATCTCGGTGGATTTTTAAGCTAGCGCAAATCTGATAACACAGATCGACGCAGCTTAAAAATCCGCATCGAATGCACTATACTACATTGAAAAACGCTTAATACAAAAATTAGTTATGATCGTTTGAAAAATGATGCATTAGTGTATGTTGAGTTTCCATGTACACTCAACATTGCTTCCAAAAACATTTTGACAAAAAGTTTTTCGAAAAATTTCAAAATAATTTAGCAAAAAGTAGATGTTTTTAGATTCCATTTTTCAAGGCAAAGACGATGGACAATGTTATTCAACGAAAAAATTAATTCTTCAGGGTGAAAATCGAGGATATAAGTGTGAACTTATATCAGTTGATATCTCGGTGCATTTTTAAGCTAGCGCAAATCTGATAACACAGAACGACGCAGCTTAAAAATCCGCATCGAATGCACTATACTACATTGAGAAACGCTTAATACAAAAATTAGTTATGATCGTTTGAAAAATGATGCATTAGTGTATGTTGAGTTTCCATGTACACTCAACATTGCTTCCAAAAACATTTTGACAAAAATTTTTTCGAAAAATTTCAGAATAATTTAGCAAAAAGTAGATGTTTTTAGATTCCTTTTTTCAAGGCAAAGACGATGGACAATGTTATTCAACGAAAAAATTAATTCTTCAGGGTGAAAATCGAGGATATAAGTGTGAACTTATATCAGTTGATATCTCGGTGCATTTTTAAGCTAGCGCAAATCTGATAACACAGAACGACGCAGCTTAAAAATTCGCATCGAATGCACTATACTACATTGAAAAACGCTTAATACAAAAATTAGTTATGATCGTTTGAAAAATGATGCATTAGTGTATGTTGAGTTTCCATGTACACTCAACATTGCTTCCAAAAACATTTTGACAAAAATTTTTTCGAGAAATTTCAAAATAATTTAGCAAAAAGTAGATGTTTTTAGATTCCATTTTTCAAGGCAAAGACGATGGACAATGTTATTCAACGAAAAAATTAATTCTTCAGGGTGAAAATCGAGGATATAAGTGTGAACTTATATCAGTTGATATCTCGGTGCATTTTTAAGCTAGCGCAAATCTGATAACACAGAACGACGCAGCTTAAAAATTCGCATCGAATGCACTATACTACATTGAGAAACGCTTAATACAAAAATTAGTTATGATCGTTTGAAAAATGATGCATTAGTGTATGTTGAGTTTCCATGTACACTCAACATTGCTTCCAAAAACATTTTGACAAAAATTTTTTCGAAAAATTTCAAAATAATTTAGCAAAAAGTAGATGTTTTTAGATTCCTTTTTTCAAGGCAAAGACGATGGACAATGTTATTCAACGAAAAAATTAATTCTTCAGGGTGAAAATCGAGGATATAAGTGTGAACTTATATCAGTTGATATCTCGGTGCATTTTTAAGCTAGCGCAAATCTGATAACACAGAACGACGCAGCTTAAAAATTCGCATCGAATGCACTATACTACATTGAGAAACGCTTAATACAAAAATTAGTTATGATCGTTTGAAAAATGATGCATTAGTGTATGTTGAGTTTCCATGTACACTCAACATTGCTTCCAAAAACATTTTGACAAAAATTTTTTCGAAAAATTTCAGAATAATTTAGCAAAAAGTAGATGTTTTTAGATTCCATTTTTCAAGGCAAAGACGATGGACAATGTTATTCAACGAAAAAATTAATTCTTCAGGGTGAAAATCGAGGATATAAGTGTGAACTTATATCAGTTGATATCTCGGTGCATTTTTAAGCTAGCGCAAATCTGATAACACAGAACGACGCAGCTTAAAAATTCGCATCGAATGCACTATACTACATTGAGAAACGCTTAATACAAAAATTAGTTATGATCGTTTGAAAAATGATGCATTAGTGTATGTTGAGTTTCCATGTACACTCAACATTGCTTCCAAAAACATTTTGACAAAAATTTTTTCGAAAAATTTCAGAATAATTTAGCAAAAAGTAGATGTTTTTAGATTCCATTTTTCAAGGCAAAGACGATGGACAATGTTATTCAACGAAAAAATTAATTCTTCAGGGTGAAAATCGAGGATATAAGTGTGAACTTATATCAGTTGATATCTCGGTGGATTTTTAAGCTAGCGCAAATCTGATAACACAGATCGACGCAGCTTAAAAATCCGCATCGAATGCACTATACTACATTGAAAAACGCTTAATACAAAAATTAGTTATGATCGTTTGAAAAATGATGCATTAGTGTATGTTGAGTTTCCATGTACACTCAACATTGCTTCCAAAAACATTTTGACAAAAAGTTTTTCGAAAAATTTCAAAATAATTTAGCAAAAAGTAGATGTTTTTAGATTCCATTTTTCAAGGCAAAGACGATGGACAATGTTATTCAACGAAAAAATTAATTCTTCAGGGTGAAAATCGAGGATATAAGTGTGAACTTATATCAGTTGATATCTCGGTGCATTTTTAAGCTAGCGCAAATCTGATAACACAGAACGACGCAGCTTAAAAATCCGCATCGAATGCACTATACTACATTGAGAAACGCTTAATACAAAAATTAGTTATGATCGTTTGAAAAATGATGCATTAGTGTATGTTGAGTTTCCATGTACACTCAACATTGCTTCCAAAAACATTTTGACAAAAATTTTTTCGAAAAATTTCAGAATAATTTAGCAAAAAGTAGATGTTTTTAGATTCCTTTTTTCAAGGCAAAGACGATGGACAATGTTATTCAACGAAAAAATTAATTCTTCAGGGTGAAAATCGAGGATATAAGTGTGAACTTATATCAGTTGATATCTCGGTGCATTTTTAAGCTAGCGCAAATCTGATAACACAGAACGACGCAGCTTAAAAATTCGCATCGAATGCACTATACTACATTGAAAAACGCTTAATACAAAAATTAGTTATGATCGTTTGAAAAATGATGCATTAGTGTATGTTGAGTTTCCATGTACACTCAACATTGCTTCCAAAAACATTTTGACAAAAATTTTTTCGAGAAATTTCAAAATAATTTAGCAAAAAGTAGATGTTTTTAGATTCCATTTTTCAAGGCAAAGACGATGGACAATGTTATTCAACGAAAAAATTAATTCTTCAGGGTGAAAATCGAGGATATAAGTGTGAACTTATATCAGTTGATATCTCGGTGCATTTTTAAGCTAGCGCAAATCTGATAACACAGAACGACGCAGCTTAAAAATTCGCATCGAATGCACTATACTACATTGAGAAACGCTTAATACAAAAATTAGTTATGATCGTTTGAAAAATGATGCATTAGTGTATGTTGAGTTTCCATGTACACTCAACATTGCTTCCAAAAACATTTTGACAAAAATTTTTTCGAAAAATTTCAAAATAATTTAGCAAAAAGTAGATGTTTTTAGATTCCTTTTTTCAAGGCAAAGACGATGGACAATGTTATTCAACGAAAAAATTAATTCTTCAGGGTGAAAATCGAGGATATAAGTGTGAACTTATATCAGTTGATATCTCGGTGCATTTTTAAGCTAGCGCAAATCTGATAACACAGAACGACGCAGCTTAAAAATTCGCATCGAATGCACTATACTACATTGAGAAACGCTTAATACAAAAATTAGTTATGATCGTTTGAAAAATGATGCATTAGTGTATGTTGAGTTTCCATGTACACTCAACATTGCTTCCAAAAACATTTTGACAAAAATTTTTTCGAAAAATTTCAGAATAATTTAGCAAAAAGTAGATGTTTTTAGATTCCATTTTTCAAGGCAAAGACGATGGACAATGTTATTCAACGAAAAAATTAATTCTTCAGGGTGAAAATCGAGGATATAAGTGTGAACTTATATCAGTTGATATCTCGGTGCATTTTTAAGCTAGCGCAAATCTGATAACACAGATCGACGCAGCTTAAAAATCCGCATCGAATGCACTATACTACATTGAGAAACGCTTAATACAAAAATTAGTTATGATCGTTTGAAAAATGATGCATTAGTGTATGTTGAGTTTCCATGTACACTCAACATTGCTTCCAAAAACATTTTGACAAAACTTTTTTCGAGAAATTTCAAAATAATTTAGCAAAAAGTAGATGTTTTTAGATTCCTTTTTTCAAGGCAAAGACGATGGACAATGTTATTCAACGAAAAAATTAATTCTTCAGGGTGAAAATCGAGGATATAAGTGTGAACTTATATCAGTTGATATCTCGGTGCATTTTTAAGCTAGCGCAAATCTGATAACACAGATCGACGCAGCTTAAAAATCCGCATCGAATGCACTATACTACATTGAAAAACGCTTAATACAAAAATTAGTTATGATCGTTTGAAAAATGATGCATTAGTGTATGTTGAGTTTCCATGTACACTCAACATTGCTTCCAAAAACATTTTGACAAAAATTTTTTCGAAAAATTTCAAAATAATTTAGCAAAAAGTAGATGTTTTTAGATTTCTTTTTTCAAGGCAAAGACGATGGACAATGTTATTCAACGAAAAAATTAATTCTTCAGGGTGAAAATCGAGGATATAAGTGTGAACTTATATCAGTTGATATCTCGGTGCATTTTTAAGCTAGCGCAAATCTGATAACACAGAACGACGCAGCTTAAAAATTCGCATCGAATGCACTATACTACATTGAGAAACGCTTAATACAAAAATTAGTTATGATCGTTTGAAAAATGATGCATTAGTGTATGTTGAGTTTCCATGTACACTCAACATTGCTTCCAAAAACATTTTGACAAAAATTTTTTCGAAAAATTTCAAAATAATTTAGCAAAAAGTAGATGTTTTTAGATTCCTTTTTTCAAGGCAAAGACGATGGACAATGTTATTCAACGAAAAAATTAATTCTTCAGGGTGAAAATCGAGGATATAAGTGTGAACTTATATCAGTTGATATCTCGGTGCATTTTTAAGCTAGCGCAAATCTGATAACACAGAACGACGCAGCTTAAAAATTCGCATCGAATGCACTATACTACATTGAGAAACGCTTAATACAAAAATTAGTTATGATCGTTTGAAAAATGATGCATTAGTGTATGTTGAGTTTCCATGTACACTCAACATTGCTTCCAAAAACATTTTGACAAAACTTTTTTCGAGAAATTTCAAAATAATTTAGCAAAAAGTAGATGTTTTTAGATTCCTTTTTTCAAGGCAAAGACGATGGACAATGTTATTCAACGAAAAAATTAATTCTTCAGGGTGAAAATCGAGGATATAAGTGTGAACTTATATCAGTTGATATCTCGGTGCATTTTTAAGCTAGCGCAAATCTGATAACACAGATCGACGCAGCTTAAAAATCCGCATCGAATGCACTATACTACATTGAAAAACGCTTAATACAAAAATTAGTTATGATCGTTTGAAAAATGATGCATTAGTGTATGTTGAGTTTCCATGTACACTCAACATTGCTTCCAAAAACATTTTGACAAAAATTTTTTCGAAAAATTTCAAAATAATTTAGCAAAAAGTAGATGTTTTTAGATTTCTTTTTTCAAGGCAAAGACGATGGACAATGTTATTCAACGAAAAAATTAATTCTTCAGGGTGAAAATCGAGGATATAAGTGTGAACTTATATCAGTTGATATCTCGGTGCATTTTTAAGCTAGCGCAAATCTGATAACACAGAACGACGCAGCTTAAAAATTCGCATCGAATGCACTATACTACATTGAGAAACGCTTAATACAAAAATTAGTTATGATCGTTTGAAAAATGATGCATTAGTGTATGTTGAGTTTCCATGTACACTCAACATTGCTTCCAAAAACATTTTGACAAAAATTTTTTCGAAAAATTTCAAAATAATTTAGCAAAAAGTAGATGTTTTTAGATTCCTTTTTTCAAGGCAAAGACGATGGACAATGTTATTCAACGAAAAAATTAATTCTTCAGGGTGAAAATCGAGGATATAAGTGTGAACTTATATCAGTTGATATCTCGGTGCATTTTTAAGCTAGCGCAAATCTGATAACACAGAACGACGCAGCTTAAAAATTCGCATCGAATGCACTATACTACATTGAGAAACGCTTAATACAAAAATTAGTTATGATCGTTTGAAAAATGATGCATTAGTGTATGTTGAGTTTCCATGTACACTCAACATTGCTTCCAAAAACATTTTGACAAAAATTTTTTCGAAAAATTTCAAAATAATTTAGCAAAAAGTAGATGTTTTTAGATTCCTTTTTTCAAGGCAAAGACGATGGACAATGTTATTCAACGAAAAAATTAATTCTTCAGGGTGAAAATCGAGGATATAAGTGTGAACTTATATCAGTTGATATCTCGGTGCATTTTTAAGCTAGCGCAAATCTGATAACACAGAACGACGCAGCTTAAAAATTCGCATCGAATGCACTATACTACATTGAGAAACGCTTAATACAAAAATTAGTTATGATCGTTTGAAAAATGATGCATTAGTGTATGTTGAGTTTCCATGTACACTCAACATTGCTTCCAAAAACATTTTGACAAAAATTTTTTCGAAAAATTTCAGAATAATTTAGCAAAAAGTAGATGTTTTTAGATTCCATTTTTCAAGGCAAAGACGATGGACAATGTTATTCAACGAAAAAATTAATTCTTCAGGGTGAAAATCGAGGATATAAGTGTGAACTTATATCAGTTGATATCTCGGTGCATTTTTAAGCTAGCGCAAATCTGATAACACAGATCGACGCAGCTTAAAAATCCGCATCGAATGCACTATACTACATTGAGAAACGCTTAATACAAAAATTAGTTATGATCGTTTGAAAAATGATGCATTAGTGTATGTTGAGTTTCCATGTACACTCAACATTGCTTCCAAAAACATTTTGACAAAAATTTTTTCGAAAAATTTCAAAATAATTTAGCAAAAAGTAGATGTTTTTAGATTTCTTTTTTCAAGGCAAAGACGATGGACAATGTTATTCAACGAAAAAATTAATTCTTCAGGGTGAAAATCGAGGATATAAGTGTGAACTTATATCAGTTGATATCTCGGTGCATTTTTAAGCTAGCGCAAATCTGATAACACAGAACGACGCAGCTTAAAAATTCGCATCGAATGCACTATACTACATTGAGAAACGCTTAATACAAAAATTAGTTATGATCGTTTGAAAAATGATGCATTAGTGTATGTTGAGTTTCCATGTACACTCAACATTGCTTCCAAAAACATTTTGACAAAAATTTTTTCGAAAAATTTCAGAATAATTTAGCAAAAAGTAGATGTTTTTAGATTCCATTTTTCAAGGCAAAGACGATGGACAATGTTATTCAACGAAAAAATTAATTCTTCAGGGTGAAAATCGAGGATATAAGTGTGAACTTATATCAGTTGATATCTCGGTGCATTTTTAAGCTAGCGCAAATCTGATAACACAGATCGACGCAGCTTAAAAATCCGCATCGAATGCACTATACTACATTGAAAAACGCTTAATACAAAAATTAGTTATGATCGTTTGAAAAATGATGCATTAGTGTATGTTGAGTTTCCATGTACACTCAACATTGCTTCCAAAAACATTTTGACAAAAAGTTTTTCGAAAAATTTCAAAATAATTTAGCAAAAAGTAGATGTTTTTAGATTCCATTTTTCAAGGCAAAGACGATGGACAATGTTATTCAACGAAAAAATTAATTCTTCAGGGTGAAAATCGAGGATATAAGTGTGAACTTATATCAGTTGATATCTCGGTGCATTTTTAAGCTAGCGCAAATCTGATAACACAGAACGACGCAGCTTAAAAATCCGCATCGAATGCACTATACTACATTGAGAAACGCTTAATACAAAAATTAGTTATGATCGTTTGAAAAATGATGCATTAGTGTATGTTGAGTTTCCATGTACACTCAACATTGCTTCCAAAAACATTTTGACAAAAATTTTTTCGAAAAATTTCAGAATAATTTAGCAAAAAGTAGATGTTTTTAGATTCCTTTTTTCAAGGCAAAGACGATGGACAATGTTATTCAACGAAAAAATTAATTCTTCAGGGTGAAAATCGAGGATATAAGTGTGAACTTATATCAGTTGATATCTCGGTGCATTTTTAAGCTAGCGCAAATCTGATAACACAGAACGACGCAGCTTAAAAATTCGCATCGAATGCACTATACTACATTGAAAAACGCTTAATACAAAAATTAGTTATGATCGTTTGAAAAATGATGCATTAGTGTATGTTGAGTTTCCATGTACACTCAACATTGCTTCCAAAAACATTTTGACAAAAATTTTTTCGAGAAATTTCAAAATAATTTAGCAAAAAGTAGATGTTTTTAGATTCCATTTTTCAAGGCAAAGACGATGGACAATGTTATTCAACGAAAAAATTAATTCTTCAGGGTGAAAATCGAGGATATAAGTGTGAACTTATATCAGTTGATATCTCGGTGCATTTTTAAGCTAGCGCAAATCTGATAACACAGAACGACGCAGCTTAAAAATCCGCATCGAATGCACTATACTACATTGAGAAACGCTTAATACAAAAATTAGTTATGATCGTTTGAAAAATGATGCATTAGTGTATGTTGAGTTTCCATGTACACTCAACATTGCTTCCAAAAACATTTTGACAAAAATTTTTTCGAAAAATTTCAAAATAATTTAGCAAAAAGTAGATGTTTTTAGATTTCTTTTTTCAAGGCAAAGACGATGGACAATGTTATTCAACGAAAAAATTAATTCTTCAGGGTGAAAATCGAGGATATAAGTGTGAACTTATATCAGTTGATATCTCGGTGCATTTTTAAGCTAGCGCAAATCTGATAACACAGAACGACGCAGCTTAAAAATTCGCATCGAATGCACTATACTACATTGAGAAACGCTTAATACAAAAATTAGTTATGATCGTTTGAAAAATGATGCATTAGTGTATGTTGAGTTTCCATGTACACTCAACATTGCTTCCAAAAACATTTTGACAAAAATTTTTTCGAAAAATTTCAGAATAATTTAGCAAAAAGTAGATGTTTTTAGATTCCATTTTTCAAGGCAAAGACGATGGACAATGTTATTCAACGAAAAAATTAATTCTTCAGGGTGAAAATCGAGGATATAAGTGTGAACTTATATCAGTTGATATCTCGGTGCATTTTTAAGCTAGCGCAAATCTGATAACACAGAACGACGCAGCTTAAAAATCCGCATCGAATGCACTATACTACATTGAGAAACGCTTAATACAAAAATTAGTTATGATCGTTTGAAAAATGATGCATTAGTGTATGTTGAGTTTCCATGTACACTCAACATTGCTTCCAAAAACATTTTGACAAAAATTTTTTCGAAAAATTTCAGAATAATTTAGCAAAAAGTAGATGTTTTTAGATTCCTTTTTTCAAGGCAAAGACGATGGACAATGTTATTCAACGAAAAAATTAATTCTTCAGGGTGAAAATCGAGGATATAAGTGTGAACTTATATCAGTTGATATCTCGGTGCATTTTTAAGCTAGCGCAAATCTGATAACACAGAACGACGCAGCTTAAAAATCCGCATCGAATGCACTATACTACATTGAGAAACGCTTAATACAAAAATTAGTTATGATCGTTTGAAAAATGATGCATTAGTGTATGTTGAGTTTCCATGTACACTCAACATTGCTTCCAAAAACATTTTGACAAAAATTTTTTCGAGAAATTTCAAAATAATTTAGCAAAAAGTAGATGTTTTTAGATTCCATTTTTCAAGGCAAAGACGATGGACAATGTTATTCAACGAAAAAATTAATTCTTCAGGGTGAAAATCGAGGATATAAGTGTGAACTTATATCAGTTGATATCTCGGTGCATTTTTAAGCTAGCGCAAATCTGATAACACAGAACGACGCAGCTTAAAAATCCGCATCGAATGCACTATACTACATTGAGAAACGCTTAATACAAAAATTAGTTATGATCGTTTGAAAAATGATGCATTAGTGTATGTTGAGTTTCCATGTACACTCAACATTGCTTCCAAAAACATTTTGACAAAAATTTTTTCGAAAAATTTCAAGATAAATTAGCAAAAAGTAGATGTTTTTAGATTCCTTTTTTCAAGGCAAAGACGATGGACAATGTTATTCAACGAAAAAATTAATTCTTCAGGGTGAAAATCGAGGATATAAGTGTGAACTTATATCAGTTGATATCTCGGTGCATTTTTAAGCTAGCGCAAATCTGATAACACAGAACGACGCAGCTTAAAAATTCGCATCGAATGCACTATACTACATTGAAAAACGCTTAATACAAAAATTAGTTATGATCGTTTGAAAAATGATGCATTAGTGTATGTTGAGTTTCCATGTACACTCAACATTGCTTCCAAAAACATTTTGACAAAAATTTTTTCGAAAAATTTCGAAATAATTTAGCAAAAAGTAGATGTTTTTAGATTCCATTTTTCAAGGCAAAGACGATGGACAATGTTATTCAACGAAAAAATCAATTCTTCAGGGTGAAAATCGAGGATATAAGTGTGAACTTATATCAGTTGATATCTCGGTGCATTTTTAAGCTAGCGCAAATCTGATAACACAGAACGACGCAGCTTAAAAATCCGCATCGAATGCACTATACTACATTGAGAAACGCTTAATACAAAAATAAGTTATGATCGTTTGAAAAATGATGCATTAGTGTATGTTGAGTTTCCATGTACACTCAACATTGCTTCCAAAAACATTTTGACAAAAATTTTTTCGAGAAATTTCAAAATAATTTAGCAAAAAGTAGATGTTTTTAGATTCCTTTTTTCAAGGCAAAGACGATGGACAATGTTATTCAACGAAAAAATTAATTCTTCAGGGTGAAAATCGAGGATATAAGTGTGAACTTATATCAGTTGATATCTCGGTGCATTTTTAAGCTAGCGCAAATCTGATAACACAGATCGACGCAGCTTAAAAATCCGCATCGAATGCACTATACTACATTGAGAAACGCTTAATACAAAAATTAGTTATGATCGTTTGAAAAATGATGCATTAGTGTATGTTGAGTTTCCATGTACACTCAACATTGCTTCCAAAAACATTTTGACAAAATTTTTTTCGAAAAATTTCAGAATAATTTAGCAAAAAGTAGATGTTTTTAGATTCCATTTTTCAAGGCAAAGACGATGGACAATGTTATTCAACGAAAAAATTAATTCTTCAGGGTGAAAATCGAGGATATAAGTGTGAACTTATATCAGTTGATATCTCGGTGAATTTTTAAGCTAGCGCAAATCTGATAACACAGATCGACGCAGCTTAAAAATCCGCATCGAATGCATTATACTACATTGAGAAACGCTTAATACAAAAATTAGTTATGATCGTTTGAAAAATGATGCGTTAGTGTATGTTGAGTTTCCATGTACACTCAACATTGCTTCCAAAAACATTTTGACAAAAATTTTTTCGAAAAATTTCAAAATAATTTAGCAAAAAGTAGATGTTTTTAGATTCCATTTTTTAAGGCAAAGACGATGGACAATGTTATTCAACGGAAAAATTAATTCTTCAGGGTGAAAATCGAGGATATAAGTGTGAACTTATATCAGTTGATATCTCGGTGCATTTTTAAGCTAGCGCAAATCTGATAACACAGAACGACGCAGCTTAAAAATCCGCATCGAATGCACTATACTACATTGAGAAACGCTTAATACAAAAATTAGTTATGATGGTTTGAAAAATGATGCATTAGTGTATGTTGAGTTTCCATGTACACTCAACATTGCTTCCAAAAACATTTTGACAAAACTTTTTTCGAGAAATTTCAAAATAATTTAGCAAAAAGTAGATGTTTTTAGATTCCTTTTTTCAAGGCAAAGACGATGGACAATGTTATTCAACGAAAAAATTAATTCTTCAGGGTGAAAATCGAGGATATAAGTGTGAACTTATATCAGTTGATATCTCGGTGCATTTTTAAGCTAGCGCAAATCTGATAACACAGATCGACGCAGCTTAAAAATCCGCATCGAATGCACTATACTACATTGAGAAACGCTTAATACAAAAATTAGTTATGATCGTTTGAAAAATGATGCATTAGTGTATGTTGAGTTTCCATGTACACTCAACATTGCTTCCAAAAACATTTTGACAAAAATTTTTTCGAAAAATTTCAGAATAATTTAGCAAAAAGTAGATGTTTTTAGATTCCTTTTTTCAAGGCAAAGACGATGGACAATGTTATTCAACGAAAAAATTAATTCTTCAGGGTGAAAATCGAGGATATAAGTGTGAACTTATATCAGTTGATATCTCGGTGCATTTTTAAGCTAGCGCAAATCTGATAACACAGAACGACGCAGCTTAAAAATTCGCATCGAATGCACTATACTACATTGAAAAACGCTTAATACAAAAATTAGTTATGATCGTTTGAAAAATGATGCATTAGTGTATGTTGAGTTTCCATGTACACTCAACATTGCTTCCAAAAACATTTTGACAAAAATTTTTTCGAAAAATTTCAGAATAATTTAGCAAAAAGTAGATGTTTTTAGATTTCATTTTTTAAGGCAAAGACGATGGACAATGTTATTCAACGGAAAAATTAATTCTTCAGGGTGAAAATCGAGGATATAAGTGTGAACTTATATCAGTTGATATCTCGGTGCATTTTTAAGCTAGCGCAAATCTGATAACACAGATCGACGCAGCTTAAAAATCCGCATCGAATGCACTATACTACATTGAGAAACGCTTAATACAAAAATTAGTTATGATCGTTTGAAAAATGATGCATTAGTGTATGTTGAGTTTCCATGTACACTCAACATTGCTTCCAAAAACATTTTGACAAAATTTTTTTCGAAAAATTTCAGAATAATTTAGCAAAAAGTAGATGTTTTTAGATTCCATTTTTCAAGGCAAAGACGATGGACAATGTTATTCAACGAAAAAATTAATTCTTCAGGGTGAAAATCGAGGATATAAGTGTGAACTTATATCAGTTGATATCTCGGTGAATTTTTAAGCTAGCGCAAATCTGATAACACAGATCGACGCAGCTTAAAAATCCGCATCGAATGCATTATACTACATTGAGAAACGCTTAATACAAAAATTAGTTATGATCGTTTGAAAAATGATGCGTTAGTGTATGTTGAGTTTCCATGTACACTCAACATTGCTTCCAAAAACATTTTGACAAAAATTTTTTCGAAAAATTTCAAAATAATTTAGCAAAAAGTAGATGTTTTTAGATTCCATTTTTTAAGGCAAAGACGATGGACAATGTTATTCAACGGAAAAATTAATTCTTCAGGGTGAAAATCGAGGATATAAGTGTGAACTTATATCAGTTGATATCTCGGTGCATTTTTAAGCTAGCGCAAATCTGATAACACAGAACGACGCAGCTTAAAAATCCGCATCGAATGCACTATACTACATTGAGAAACGCTTAATACAAAAATTAGTTATGATGGTTTGAAAAATGATGCATTAGTGTATGTTGAGTTTCCATGTACACTCAACATTGCTTCCAAAAACATTTTGACAAAACTTTTTTCGAGAAATTTCAAAATAATTTAGCAAAAAGTAGATGTTTTTAGATTCCTTTTTTCAAGGCAAAGACGATGGACAATGTTATTCAACGAAAAAATTAATTCTTCAGGGTGAAAATCGAGGATATAAGTGTGAACTTATATCAGTTGATATCTCGGTGCATTTTTAAGCTAGCGCAAATCTGATAACACAGAACGACGCAGCTTAAAAATTCGCATCGAATGCACTATACTACATTGAAAAACGCTTAATACAAAAATTAGTTATGATCGTTTGAAAAATGATGCATTAGTGTATGTTGAGTTTCCATGTACACTCAACATTGCTTCCAAAAACATTTTGACAAAAATTTTTTCGAAAAATTTCAGAATAATTTAGCAAAAAGTAGATGTTTTTAGATTTCATTTTTTAAGGCAAAGACGATGGACAATGTTATTCAACAGAAAAATTAATTCTTCAGGGTGAAAATCGAGGATATAAGTGTGAACTTATATCAGTTGATATCTCGGTGCATTTTTAAGCTAGCGCAAATCTGATAACACAGATCGACGCAGCTTAAAAATCCGCATCGAATGCACTATACTACATTGAGAAACGCTTAATACAAAAATTAGTTATGATCGTTTGAAAAATGATGCATTAGTGTATGTTGAGTTTCCATGTACACTCAACATTGCTTCCAAAAACATTTTGACAAAATTTTTTTCGAAAAATTTCAGAATAATTTAGCAAAAAGTAGATGTTTTTAGATTCCATTTTTCAAGGCAAAGACGATGGACAATGTTATTCAACGAAAAAATTAATTCTTCAGGGTGAAAATCGAGGATATAAGTGTGAACTTATATCAGTTGATATCTCGGTGAATTTTTAAGCTAGCGCAAATCTGATAACACAGATCGACGCAGCTTAAAAATCCGCATCGAATGCATTATACTACATTGAGAAACGCTTAATACAAAAATTAGTTATGATCGTTTGAAAAATGATGCGTTAGTGTATGTTGAGTTTCCATGTACACTCAACATTGCTTCCAAAAACATTTTGACAAAAATTTTTTCGAAAAATTTCAAAATAATTTAGCAAAAAGTAGATGTTTTTAGATTCCATTTTTTAAGGCAAAGACGATGGACAATGTTATTCAACGGAAAAATTAATTCTTCAGGGTGAAAATCGAGGATATAAGTGTGAACTTATATCAGTTGATATCTCGGTGCATTTTTAAGCTAGCGCAAATCTGATAACACAGAACGACGCAGCTTAAAAATCCGCATCGAATGCACTATACTACATTGAGAAACGCTTAATACAAAAATTAGTTATGATGGTTTGAAAAATGATGCATTAGTGTATGTTGAGTTTCCATGTACACTCAACATTGCTTCCAAAAACATTTTGACAAAACTTTTTTCGAGAAATTTCAAAATAATTTAGCAAAAAGTAGATGTTTTTAGATTCCTTTTTTCAAGGCAAAGACGATGGACAATGTTATTCAACGAAAAAATTAATTCTTCAGGGTGAAAATCGAGGATATAAGTGTGAACTTATATCAGTTGATATCTCGGTGCATTTTTAAGCTAGCGCAAATCTGATAACACAGATCGACGCAGCTTAAAAATCCGCATCGAATGCACTATACTACATTGAGAAACGCTTAATACAAAAATTAGTTATGATCGTTTGAAAAATGATGCATTAGTGTATGTTGAGTTTCCATGTACACTCAACATTGCTTCCAAAAACATTTTGACAAAAATTTTTTCGAAAAATTTCAGAATAATTTAGCAAAAAGTAGATGTTTTTAGATTCCTTTTTTCAAGGCAAAGACGATGGACAATGTTATTCAACGAAAAAATTAATTCTTCAGGGTGAAAATCGAGGATATAAGTGTGAACTTATATCAGTTGATATCTCGGTGCATTTTTAAGCTAGCGCAAATCTGATAACACAGAACGACGCAGCTTAAAAATTCGCATCGAATGCACTATACTACATTGAAAAACGCTTAATACAAAAATTAGTTATGATCGTTTGAAAAATGATGCATTAGTGTATGTTGAGTTTCCATGTACACTCAACATTGCTTCCAAAAACATTTTGACAAAAATTTTTTCGAAAAATTTCAGAATAATTTAGCAAAAAGTAGATGTTTTTAGATTCCATTTTTCAAGGCAAAGACGATGGACAATGTTATTCAACGAAAAAATTAATTCTTCAGGAAGAAAATCGAGGATATAAGTGTGAACTTATATCAGTTGATATCTCGGTGCATTTTTAAGCTAGCGCAAATCTGATAACACAGATCGACGCAGCTTAAAAATCCGCATCGAATGCACTATACTACATTGAGAAACGCTTAATACAAAAATTAGTTATGATCGTTTGAAAAATGATGCGTTAGTGTATGTTGAGTTTCCATGTACACTCAACATTGCTTCCAAAAACATTTTGACAAAAATTTTTTCGAAAAATTTCAAAATAATTTAGCAAAAAGTAGATGTTTTTAGATTCCATTTTTTAAGGCAAAGACGATGGACAATGTTATTCAACGGAAAAATTAATTCTTCAGGGTGAAAATCGAGGATATAAGTGTGAACTTATATCAGTTGATATCTCGGTGCATTTTTAAGCTAGCGCAAATCTGATAACACAGAACGACGCAGCTTAAAAATCCGCATCGAATGCACTATACTACATTGAGAAACGCTTAATACAAAAATTAGTTATGATGGTTTGAAAAATGATGCATTAGTGTATGTTGAGTTTCCATGTACACTCAACATTGCTTCCAAAAACATTTTGACAAAACTTTTTTCGAGAAATTTCAAAATAATTTAGCAAAAAGTAGATGTTTTTAGATTCCTTTTTTCAAGGCAAAGACGATGGACAATGTTATTCAACGAAAAAATTAATTCTTCAGGGTGAAAATCGAGGATATAAGTGTGAACTTATATCAGTTGATATCTCGGTGCATTTTTAAGCTAGCGCAAATCTGATAACACAGATCGACGCAGCTTAAAAATCCGCATCGAATGCACTATACTACATTGAGAAACGCTTAATACAAAAATTAGTTATGATCGTTTGAAAAATGATGCATTAGTGTATGTTGAGTTTCCATGTACACTCAACATTGCTTCCAAAAACATTTTGACAAAAATTTTTTCGAAAAATTTCAGAATAATTTAGCAAAAAGTAGATGTTTTTAGATTCCTTTTTTCAAGGCAAAGACGATGGACAATGTTATTCAACGAAAAAATTAATTCTTCAGGGTGAAAATCGAGGATATAAGTGTGAACTTATATCAGTTGATATCTCGGTGCATTTTTAAGCTAGCGCAAATCTGATAACACAGAACGACGCAGCTTAAAAATTCGCATCGAATGCACTATACTACATTGAAAAACGCTTAATACAAAAATTAGTTATGATCGTTTGAAAAATGATGCATTAGTGTATGTTGAGTTTCCATGTACACTCAACATTGCTTCCAAAAACATTTTGACAAAAATTTTTTCGAAAAATTTCAGAATAATTTAGCAAAAAGTAGATGTTTTTAGATTCCATTTTTCAAGGCAAAGACGATGGACAATGTTATTCAACGAAAAAATTAATTCTTCAGGAAGAAAATCGAGGATATAAGTGTGAACTTATATCAGTTGATATCTCGGTGCATTTTTAAGCTAGCGCAAATCTGATAACACAGATCGACGCAGCTTAAAAATCCGCATCGAATGCACTATACTACATTGAGAAACGCTTAATACAAAAATTAGTTATGATCGTTTGAAAAATGATGCGTTAGTGTATGTTGAGTTTCCATGTACACTCAACATTGCTTCCAAAAACATTTTGACAAAAATTTTTTCGAAAAATTTCAAAATAATTTAGCAAAAAGTAGATGTTTTTAGATTCCATTTTTTAAGGCAAAGACGATGGACAATGTTATTCAACGAAAAAATTAATTCTTCAGGGTGAAAATCGAGGATATAAGTGTGAACTTATATCAGTTGATATCTCGGTGCATTTTTAAGCTAGCGCAAATCTGATAACACAGAACGACGCAGCTTAAAAATCCGCATCGAATGCACTATACTACATTGAGAAACGCTTAATACAAAAATTAGTTATGATCGTTTGAAAAATGATGCATTAGTGTATGTTGAGTTTCCATGTACACTCAACATTGCTTCCAAAAACATTTTGACAAAAATTTTTTCGAGAAATTTCAAAATAATTTAGCAAAAAGTAGATGTTTTTAGATTCCATTTTTTAAGGCAAAGACGATGGACAATGTTATTCAACAAAAAAATTAATTCTTCAGGGTGAAAATCGAGGATATAAGTGTGAACTTATATCAGTTGATATCTCGGTGCATTTTTAAGCTAGCGCAAATCTGATAACACAGAACGACGCAGCTTAAAAATCCGCATCGAATGCACTATACTACATTGAGAAACGCTCAATACAAAAATTAGTTATGATCGTTTGAAAAATGATGCATTAGTGTATGTTGAGTTTCCATGTACACTCAACATTGCTTCCAAAAACATTTTGACAAAAATTTTTTCGAAAAATTTCAGAATAATTTAGCAAAAAGTAGATGTTTTTAGATTCCTTTTTTCAAGGCAAAGACGATGGACAATGTTATTCAACGAAAAAATTAATTCTTCAGGGTGAAAATCGAGGATATAAGTGTGAACTTATATCAGTTGATATCTCGGTGCATTTTTAAGCTAGCGCAAATCTGATAACACAGATCGACGCAGCTTAAAAATCCGCATCGAATGCACTATACTACATTGAAAAACGCTTAATACAAAAATTAGTTATGATCGTTTGAAAAATGATGCATTAGTGTATGTTGAGTTTCCATGTACACTCAACATTGCTTCCAAAAACATTTTGACAAAAAGTTTTTCGAAAAATTTCAAAATAATTTAGCAAAAAGTAGATGTTTTTAGATTCCATTTTTCAAGGCAAAGACGATGGACAATGTTATTCAACGAAAAAATTAATTCTTCAGGGTGAAAATCGAGGATATAAGTGTGAACTTATATCAGTTGATATCTCGGTGCATTTTTAAGCTAGCGCAAATCTGATAACACAGAACGACGCAGCTTAAAAATCCGCATCGAATGCACTATACTACATTGAGAAACGCTTAATACAAAAATTAGTTATGATCGTTTGAAAAATGATGCATTAGTGTATGTTGAGTTTCCATGTACACTCAACATTGCTTCCAAAAACATTTTGACAAAAATTTTTTCGAAAAATTTCAGAATAATTTAGCAAAAAGTAGATGTTTTTAGATTCCTTTTTTCAAGGCAAAGACGATGGACATTGTTATTCAACGAAAAAATTAATTCTTCAGGGTGAAAATCGAGGATGTAAGTGTGAACTTATATCAGTTGATATCTCGGTGCATTTTTAAGCTAGCGCAAATCTGATAACACAGAACGACGCAGCTTAAAAATTCGCATCGAATGCACTATACTACATTGAAAAACGCTTAATACAAAAATTAGTTATGATCGTTTGAAAAATGATGCATTAGTGTATGTTGAGTTTCCATGTACACTCAACATTGCTTCCAAAAACATTTTGACAAAAATTTTTTCGAAAAATTTCGAAATAATTTAGCAAAAAGTAGATGTTTTTAGATTCCTTTTTTCAAGGCAAAGACGATGGACAATGTTATTCAACGAAAAAATTAATTCTTCAGGGTGAAAATCGAGGATATAAGTGTGAACATATATCAGTTGATATCTCGGTGCATTTTTAAGCTAGCGCAAATCTGATAACACAGAACGACGCAGCTTAAAAATTCGCATCGAATGCACTATACTACATTGAAAAACGCTTAATACAAAAATTAGTTATGATCGTTTGAAAAATGATGCATTAGTGTATGTTGAGTTTCCATGTACACTCAACATTGCTTCCAAAAACATTTTGACAAAAATTTTTTCGAAAAATTTCGAAATAATTTAGCAAAAAGTAGATGTTTTTAGATTCCATTTTTCAAGGCAAAGACGATGGACAATGTTATTCAACGAAAAAATCAATTCTTCATAGTGAAAATCGAGGATATAAGTGTGAACTTATATCAGTTGATATCTCGGTGCATTTTTAAGCTAGCGCAAATCTGATAACACAGAACGACGCAGCTTAAAAATCCGCATCGAATGCACTATACTACATTGAGAAACGCTTAATACAAAAATTAGTTATGATCGTTTGAAAAATGATGCGTTAGTGTATGTTGAGTTTCCATGTACACTCAACATTGCTTCCAAAAACATTTTGACAAAAAGTTTTTCGAAAAATTTCAAGATAATTTAGCAAAAAGTAGATGTTTTTAGATTCCATTTTTTAAGGCAAAGACGATGGACAATGTTATTCAACGAAAAAATTAATTCTTCAGGGTGAAAATCGAGGATATAAGTGTGAACTTATATCAGTTGATATCTCGGTGCATTTTTAAGCTAGCGTAAATCTGATAACACAGAACGACGCAGCTTAAAAATCTGCATCGAATGCACTATACTACATTGAGAAACGCTTAATACAAAAATTAGTTATGATCGTTTGAAAAATGATGCATTAGTGTATGTTGAGTTTCCATGTACACTCAACATTGCTTCCAAAAACATTTTGACAAAAATTTTTTCGAAAAATTTCAGAATAATTTAGCAAAAAGTAGATGTTTTTAGATTCCTTTTTTCAAGGCAAAGACGATGGACAATGTTATTCAACGAAAAAATTAATTCTTCAGGGTGAAAATCGAGGATATAAGTGTGAACTTATATCAGTTGATATCTCGGTGCATTTTTAAGCTAGCGCAAATCTGATAACACAGATCGACGCAGCTTAAAAATCCGCATCGAATGCACTATACTACATTGAAAAACGCTTAATACAAAAATTAGTTATGATCGTTTGAAAAATGATGCATTAGTGTATGTTGAGTTTCCATGTACACTCAACATTGCTTCCAAAAACATTTTGACAAAAAGTTTTTCGAAAAATTTCAAAATAATTTAGCAAAAAGTAGATGTTTTTAGATTCCATTTTTCAAGGCAAAGACGATGGACAATGTTATTCAACGAAAAAATTAATTCTTCAGGGTGAAAATCGAGGATATAAGTGTGAACTTATATCAGTTGATATCTCGGTGCATTTTTAAGCTAGCGCAAATCTGATAACACAGAACGACGCAGCTTAAAAATCCGCATCGAATGCACTATACTACATTGAGAAACGCTTAATACAAAAATTAGTTATGATCGTTTGAAAAATGATGCATTAGTGTATGTTGAGTTTCCATGTACACTCAACATTGCTTCCAAAAACATTTTGACAAAAATTTTTTCGAAAAATTTCAAAATAATTTAGCAAAAAGTAGATGTTTTTAGATTCCATTTTTTAAGGCAAAGACGATGGACAATGTTATTCAACGAAAAAATTAATTCTTCAGGGTGAAAATCGAGGATATAAGTGTGAACTTATATCAGTTGATATCTCGGTGCATTTTTAAGCTAGCGTAAATCTGATAACACAGAACGACGCAGCTTAAAAATCTGCATCGAATGCACTATACTACATTGAGAAACGCTTAATACAAAAATTAGTTATGATCGTTTGAAAAATGATGCATTAGTGTATGTTGAGTTTCCATGTACACTCAACATTGCTTCCAAAAACATTTTGACAAAAATTTTTTCGAAAAATTTCAGAATAATTTAGCAAAAAGTAGATGTTTTTAGATTCCTTTTTTCAAGGCAAAGACGATGGACAATGTTATTCAACGAAAAAATTAATTCTTCAGGGTGAAAATCGAGGATATAAGTGTGAACTTATATCAGTTGATATCTCGGTGCATTTTTAAGCTAGCGCAAATCTGATAACACAGATCGACGCAGCTTAAAAATCCGCATCGAATGCACTATACTACATTGAAAAACGCTTAATACAAAAATTAGTTATGATCGTTTGAAAAATGATGCATTAGTGTATGTTGAGTTTCCATGTACACTCAACATTGCTTCCAAAAACATTTTGACAAAAAGTTTTTCGAAAAATTTCAAAATAATTTAGCAAAAAGTAGATGTTTTTAGATTCCATTTTTCAAGGCAAAGACGATGGACAATGTTATTCAACGAAAAAATTAATTCTTCAGGGTGAAAATCGAGGATATAAGTGTGAACTTATATCAGTTGATATCTCGGTGCATTTTTAAGCTAGCGCAAATCTGATAACACAGAACGACGCAGCTTAAAAATCCGCATCGAATGCACTATACTACATTGAGAAACGCTTAATACAAAAATTAGTTATGATCGTTTGAAAAATGATGCATTAGTGTATGTTGAGTTTCCATGTACACTCAACATTGCTTCCAAAAACATTTTGACAAAAATTTTTTCGAAAAATTTCAAAATAATTTAGCAAAAAGTAGATGTTTTTAGATTCCATTTTTCAAGGCAAAGACGATGGACAATGTTATTCAACGAAAAAATTAATTCTTCAGGGTGAAAATCGAGGATATAAGTGTGAACTTATATCAGTTGATATCTCGGTGCATTTTTAAGCTAGCGCAAATCTGATAACACAGAACGACGCAGCTTAAAAATCCGCATCGAATGCACTATACTACATTGAGAAACGCTTAATACAAAAATTAGTTATGATCGTTTGAAAAATGATGCATTAGTGTATGTTGAGTTTCCATGTACACTCAACATTGCTTCCAAAAACATTTTGACAAAAATTTTTTCGAGAAATTTCAAAATAATTTAGCAAAAAGTAGATGTTTTTAGATTCCATTTTTCAAGGCAAAGACGATGGACAATGTTATTCAACAAAAAAATTAATTCTTCAGGGTGAAAATCGAGGATATAAGTGTGAACTTATATCAGTTGATATCTCGGTGCATTTTTAAGCTAGCGCAAATCTGATAACACAGAACGACGCAGCTTAAAAATCCGCATCGAATGCACTATACTACATTGAGAAACGCTCAATACAAAAATTAGTTATGATCGTTTGAAAAATGATGCATTAGTGTATGTTGAGTTTCCATGTACACTCAACATTGCTTCCAAAAACATTTTGACAAAAATTTTTTCGAAAAATTTCAGAATAATTTAGCAAAAAGTAGATGTTTTTAGATTCCTTTTTTCAAGGCAAAGACGATGGACAATGTTATTCAACGAAAAAATTAATTCTTCAGGGTGAAAATCGAGGATATAAGTGTGAACTTATATCAGTTGATATCTCGGTGCATTTTTAAGCTAGCGCAAATCTGATAACACAGATCGACGCAGCTTAAAAATCCGCATCGAATGCACTATACTACATTGAAAAACGCTTAATACAAAAATTAGTTATGATCGTTTGAAAAATGATGCATTAGTGTATGTTGAGTTTCCATGTACACTCAACATTGCTTCCAAAAACATTTTGACAAAAAGTTTTTCGAAAAATTTCAAAATAATTTAGCAAAAAGTAGATGTTTTTAGATTCCATTTTTCAAGGCAAAGACGATGGACAATGTTATTCAACGAAAAAATTAATTCTTCAGGGTGAAAATCGAGGATATAAGTGTGAACTTATATCAGTTGATATCTCGGTGCATTTTTAAGCTAGCGCAAATCTGATAACACAGAACGACGCAGCTTAAAAATCCGCATCGAATGCACTATACTACATTGAAAAACGCTTAATACAAAAATTAGTTATGATCGTTTGAAAAATGATGCATTAGTGTATGTTGAGTTTCCATGTACACTCAACATTGCTTCCAAAAACATTTTGACAAAAATTTTTTCGAAAAATTTCGAAATAATTTAGCAAAAAGTAGATGTTTTTAGATTTCTTTTTTCAAGGCAAAGACGATGGACAATGTTATTCAACGAAAAAATTAATTCTTCAGGGTGAAAATCGAGGATATAAGTGTGAACATATATCAGTTGATATCTCGGTGCATTTTTAAGCTAGCGCAAATCTGATAACACAGAACGACGCAGCTTAAAAATTCGCATCGAATGCACTATACTACATTGAAAAACGCTTAATACAAAAATTAGTTATGATCGTTTGAAAAATGATGCATTAGTGTATGTTGAGTTTCCATGTACACTCAACATTGCTTCCAAAAACATTTTGACAAAAATTTTTTCGAAAAATTTCGAAATAATTTAGCAAAAAGTAGATGTTTTTAGATTCCATTTTTCAAGGCAAAGACGATGGACAATGTTATTCAACGAAAAAATCAATTCTTCATAGTGAAAATCGAGGATATAAGTGTGAACTTATATCAGTTGATATCTCGGTGCATTTTTAAGCTAGCGCAAATCTGATAACACAGAACGACGCAGCTTAAAAATCCGCATCGAATGCACTATACTACATTGAGAAACGCTTAATACAAAAATTAGTTATGATCGTTTGAAAAATGATGCGTTAGTGTATGTTGAGTTTCCATGTACACTCAACATTGCTTCCAAAAACATTTTGACAAAAAGTTTTTCGAAAAATTTCAAGATAATTTAGCAAAAAGTAGATGTTTTTAGATTCCATTTTTTAAGGCAAAGACGATGGACAATGTTATTCAACGAAAAAATTAATTCTTCAGGGTGAAAATCGAGGATATAAGTGTGAACTTATATCAGTTGATATCTCGGTGCATTTTTAAGCTAGCGTAAATCTGATAACACAGAACGACGCAGCTTAAAAATCCGCATCGAATGCACTATACTACATTGAGAAACGCTTAATACAAAAATTAGTTATGATCGTTTGAAAAATGATGCATTAGTGTATGTTGAGTTTCCATGTACACTCAACATTGCTTCCAAAAACATTTTGACAAAAATTTTTTCGAAAAATTTCAGAATAATTTAGCAAAAAGTAGATGTTTTTAGATTCCTTTTTTCAAGGCAAAGACGATGGACAATGTTATTCAACGAAAAAATTAATTCTTCAGGGTGAAAATCGAGGATATAAGTGTGAACTTATATCAGTTGATATCTCGGTGCATTTTTAAGCTAGCGCAAATCTGATAACACAGATCGACGCAGCTTAAAAATCCGCATCGAATGCACTATACTACATTGAAAAACGCTTAATACAAAAATTAGTTATGATCGTTTGAAAAATGATGCATTAGTGTATGTTGAGTTTCCATGTACACTCAACATTGCTTCCAAAAACATTTTGACAAAAAGTTTTTCGAAAAATTTCAAAATAATTTAGCAAAAAGTAGATGTTTTTAGATTCCATTTTTCAAGGCAAAGACGATGGACAATGTTATTCAACGAAAAAATTAATTCTTCAGGGTGAAAATCGAGGATATAAGTGTGAACTTATATCAGTTGATATCTCGGTGCATTTTTAAGCTAGCGCAAATCTGATAACACAGAACGACGCAGCTTAAAAATCCGCATCGAATGCACTATACTACATTGAGAAACGCTTAATACAAAAATTAGTTATGATCGTTTGAAAAATGATGCATTAGTGTATGTTGAGTTTCCATGTACACTCAACATTGCTTCCAAAAACATTTTGACAAAAATTTTTTCGAAAAATTTCAGAATAATTTAGCAAAAAGTAGATGTTTTTAGATTCCTTTTTTCAAGGCAAAGACGATGGACATTGTTATTCAACGAAAAAATTAATTCTTCAGGGTGAAAATCGAGGATATAAGTGTGAACTTATATCAGTTGATATCTCGGTGCATTTTTAAGCTAGCGCAAATCTGATAACACAGAACGACGCAGCTTAAAAATTCGCATCGAATGCACTATACTACATTGAAAAACGCTTAATACAAAAATTAGTTATGATCGTTTGAAAAATGATGCATTAGTGTATGTTGAGTTTCCATGTACACTCAACATTGCTTCCAAAAACATTTTGACAAAAATTTTTTCGAAAAATTTCGAAATAATTTAGCAAAAAGTAGATGTTTTTAGATTCCATTTTTCAAGGCAAAGACGATGGACAATGTTATTCAACGAAAAAATCAATTCTTCATAGTGAAAATCGAGGATATAAGTGTGAACTTATATCAGTTGATATCTCGGTGCATTTTTAAGCTAGCGCAAATCTGATAACACAGAACGACGCAGCTTAAAAATCCGCATCGAATGCACTATACTACATTGAGAAACGCTCAATACAAAAATTAGTTATGATCGTTTGAAAAATGATGCATTAGTGTATGTTGAGTTTCCATGTACACTCAACATTGCTTCCAAAAACATTTTGACAAAAATTTTTTCGAAAAATTTCAGAATAATTTAGCAAAAAGTAGATGTTTTTAGATTCCTTTTTTCAAGGCAAAGACGATGGACATTGTTATTCAACGAAAAAATTAATTCTTCAGGGTGAAAATCGAGGATATAAGTGTGAACTTATATCAGTTGATATCTCGGTGCATTTTTAAGCTAGCGCAAATCTGATAACACAGAACGACGCAGCTTAAAAATTCGCATCGAATGCACTATACTACATTGAAAAACGCTTAATACAAAAATTAGTTATGATCGTTTGAAAAATGATGCATTAGTGTATGTTGAGTTTCCATGTACACTCAACATTGCTTCCAAAAACATTTTGACAAAAATTTTTTCGAAAAATTTCGAAATAATTTAGCAAAAAGTAGATGTTTTTAGATTCCTTTTTTCAAGGCAAAGACGATGGACAATGTTATTCAACGAAAAAATTAATTCTTCAGGGTGAAAATCGAGGATATAAGTGTGAACATATATCAGTTGATATCTCGGTGCATTTTTAAGCTAGCGCAAATCTGATAACACAGAACGACGCAGCTTAAAAATTCGCATCGAATGCACTATACTACATTGAAAAACGCTTAATACAAAAATTAGTTATGATCGTTTGAAAAATGATGCATTAGTGTATGTTGAGTTTCCATGTACACTCAACATTGCTTCCAAAAACATTTTGACAAAAATTTTTTCGAAAAATTTCGAAATAATTTAGCAAAAAGTAGATGTTTTTAGATTCCATTTTTCAAGGCAAAGACGATGGACAATGTTATTCAACGAAAAAATCAATTCTTCATAGTGAAAATCGAGGATATAAGTGTGAACTTATATCAGTTGATATCTCGGTGCATTTTTAAGCTAGCGCAAATCTGATAACACAGAACGACGCAGCTTAAAAATCCGCATCGAATGCACTATACTACATTGAGAAACGCTTAATACAAAAATTAGTTATGATCGTTTGAAAAATGATGCATTAGTGTATGTTGAGTTTCCATGTACACTCAACATTGCTTCCAAAAACATTTTGACAAAAATTTTTTCGAGAAATTTCAAAATAATTTAGCAAAAAGTAGATGTTTTTAGATTCCATTTTTTGAGGCAAAGACGATGGACAATGTTATTCAACAAAAAAATTAATTCTTCAGGGTGAAAATCGAGGATATAAGTGTGAACTTATATCAGTTGATATCTCGGTGAATTTTTAAGCTAGCGCAAATCTGATAACACAGATCGACGCAGCTTAAAAATTCGCATCGAATGCACTATACTACATTGAAAAACGCTTAATACAAAAATTAGTTATGATCGTTTGAAAAATGATGCATTAGTGTATGTTGAGTTTCCATGTACACTCAACATTGCTTCCAAAAACATTTTGACAAAAATTTTTTCGAGAAATTTCAAAATAATTTAGCAAAAAGTAGATGTTTTTAGATTCCATTTTTTGAGGCAAAGACGATGGACAATGTTATTCAACAAAAAAATTAATTCTTCAGGGTGAAAATCGAGGATATAAGTGTGAACTTATATCAGTTGATATCTCGGTGCATTTTTAAGCTAGCGCAAATCTGATAACACAGAACGACGCAGCTTAAAAATCCGCATCGAATGCACTATACTACATTGAGAAACGCTTAATACAAAAATTAGTTATGATCGTTTGAAAAATGATGCATTAGTGTATGTTGAGTTTCCATGTACACTCAACATTGCTTCCAAAAACATTTTGACAAAAATTTTTTCGAAAAATTTCAGAATAATTTAGCAAAAAGTAGATGTTTTTAGATCCCATTTTTCAAGGCAAAGACGATGGACAATGTTATTCAACGAAAAAATTAATTCTTCAGGGTGAAAATCGAGGATATAAGTGTGAACTTATATCAGTTGATATCTCGGTGCATTTTTAAGCTAGCGCAAATCTGATAACACAGAACGACGCAGCTTAAAAATCCGCATCGAATGCACTATACTACATTGAGAAACGCTTAATACAAAAATTAGTTATGATCGTTTGAAAAATGATGCATTAGTGTATGTTGAGTTTCCATGTACACTCAACATTGCTTCCAAAAACATTTTGACAAAAATTTTTTCGAAAAATTTCAGAATAATTTAGCAAAAAGTAGATGTTTTTAGATCCCATTTTTCAAGGCAAAGACGATGGACAATGTTATTCAACGAAAAAATTAATTCTTCAGGGTGAAAATCGAGGATATAAGTGTGAACTTATATCAGTTGATATCTCGGTGCATTTTTAAGCTAGCGCAAATCTGATAACACAGATCGACGCAGCTTAAAAATCCGCATCGAATGCACTATACTACATTGAAAAACGCTTAATACAAAAATTAGTTATGATCGTTCGAAAAATGATGCATTAGTGTATGTTGAGTTTCCATGTACACTCAACATTGCTTCCAAAAACATTTTGACAAAAATTTTTTCGAAAAATTTCAGAATAATTTAGCAAAAAGTAGATGTTTTTAGATTCCTTTTTTCAAGGCAAAGACGATGGTCAATGTTATTCAACGAAAAAATCAATTCTTCAGGGTGAAAATCGAGGATATAAGTGTGAACTTATATCAGTTGATATCTCGGTGCATTTTTAAGCTAGCGCAAATCTGATAACACAGATCGACGCAGCTTAAGAAACCGCATCGAATGCACTATACTACATTGAGAAACGCTTAATACAAAAATTAGTTATGATCGTTTGAAAAATGATGCATTAGTGTATGTTGAGTTTCCATGTACACTCAACATTGCTTCCAAAAACATTTTGACAAAAATTTTTTCGAAAAATTTCAGAATAATTTAGCAAAAAGTAGATGTTTTTAGATTCCATTTTTCAAGGCAAAGACGATGGACAATGTTATTCAACGAAAAAATTAATTCTTCAGGGTGAAAATCGAGGATATAAGTGTGAACTTATATCAGTTGATATCTCGGTGCATTTTTAAGCTAGCGCAAATCTGATAACACAGAACGACGCAGCTTAAAAATCCGCATCGAATGCACTATACTACATTGAAAAACGCTTAATACAAAAATTAGTTATGATCGTTCGAAAAATGATGCATTAGTGTATGTTGAGTTTCCATGTACACTCAACATTGCTTCCAAAAACATTTTGACAAAAATTTTTTCGAAAAATTTCAAAATAATTTAGCAAAAAGTAGATGTTTTTAGATCCCATTTTTCAAGGCAAAGACGATGGACAATGTTATTCAACGAAAAAATTAATTCTTCAGGGTGAAAATCGAGGATATAAGTGTGAACTTATATCAGTTGATATCTCGGTGCATTTTTAAGCTAGCGCAAATCTGATAACACAGAACGACGCAGCTTAAAAATCCGCATCGAATGCACTATACTACATTGAGAAACGCTCAATACAAAAATTAGTTATGATCGTTTGAAAAATGATGCATTAGTGTATGTTGAGTTTCCATGTACACTCAACATTGCTTCCAAAAACATTTTGACAAAAATTTTTTCGAGAAATTTCAAAATAATTTAGCAAAAAGTAGATGTTTTTAGATTCCTTTTTTCAAGGCAAAGACGATGGACAATGTTATTCAACGAAAAAATTAATTCTTCAGGGTGAAAATCGAGGATATAAGTGTGAACTTATATCAGTTGATATCTCGGTGCATTTTTAAGCTAGCGCAAATCTGATAACACAGAACGACGCAGCTTAAAAATCCGCATCGAATGCACTATACTACATTGAGAAACGCTTAATACAAAAATTAGTTATGATCGTTTGAAAAATGATGCATTAGTGTATGTTGAGTTTCCATGTACACTCAACATTGCTTCCAAAAACATTTTGACAAAAATTTTTTCGAGAAATTTCAAAATAATTTAGCAAAAAGTAGATGTTTTTAGATTCCTTTTTTCAAGGCAAAGACGATGGACAATGTTATTCAACGAAAAAATTAATTCTTCAGGGTGAAAATCGAGGATATAAGTGTGAACTTATATCAGTTGATATCTCGGTGCATTTTTAAGCTAGCGCAAATCTGATAACACAGATCGACGCAGCTTAAAAATCCGCATCGAATGCACTATACTACATTGAGAAACGCTTAATACAAAAATTAGTTATGATCGTTTGAAAAATGATGCATTAGTGTATGTTGAGTTTCCATGTACACTCAACATTGCTTCCAAAAACATTTTGACAAAAATTTTTTCGAGAAATTTCAAAATAATTTAGCAAAAAGTAGATGTTTTTAGATTCCTTTTTTCAAGGCAAAGACGATGGACAATGTTATTCAACGAAAAAATTAATTCTTCAGGGTGAAAATCGAGGATATAAGTGTGAACTTATATCAGTTGATATCTCGGTGCATTTTTAAGCTAGCGCAAATCTGATAACACAGAACGACGCAGCTTAAAAATCCGCATCGAATGCACTATACTACATTGAGAAACGCTTAATATAAAAATTAGTTATGATCGTTTGAAAAATGATGCATTAGTGTATGTTGAGTTTCCATGTACACTCAACATTGCTTCCAAAAACATTTTGACAAAAATTTTTTCGAGAAATTTCAAAATAATTTAGCAAAAAGTAGATGTTTTTAGATTCCTTTTTTCAAGGCAAAGACGATGGACAATGTTATTCAACGAAAAAATTAATTCTTCAGGGTGAAAATCGAGGATATAAGTGTGAACTTATATCAGTTGATATCTCGGTGCATTTTTAAGCTAGCGCAAATCTGATAACACAGAACGACGCAGCTTAAAAATCCGCATCGAATGCACTATACTACATTGAGAAACGCTTAATACAAAAATTAGTTATGATCGTTTGAAAAATGATGCATTAGTGTATGTTGAGTTTCCATGTACACTCAACATTGCTTCCAAAAACATTTTGACAAAAATTTTTTCGAGAAATTTCAAAATAATTTAGCAAAAAGTAGATGTTTTTAGATTCCTTTTTTCAAGGCAAAGACGATGGACAATGTTATTCAACGAAAAAATTAATTCTTCAGGGTGAAAATCGAGGATATAAGTGTGAACTTATATCAGTTGATATCTCGGTGCATTTTTAAGCTAGCGCAAATCTGATAACACAGATCGACGCAGCTTAAAAATCCGCATCGAATGCACTATACTACATTGAGAAACGCTTAATACAAAAATTAGTTATGATCGTTTGAAAAATGATGCATTAGTGTATGTTGAGTTTCCATGTACACTCAACATTGCTTCCAAAAACATTTTGACAAAAATTTTTTCGAGAAATTTCAAAATAATTTAGCAAAAAGTAGATGTTTTTAGATTCCTTTTTTCAAGGCAAAGACGATGGACAATGTTATTCAACGAAAAAATTAATTCTTCAGGGTGAAAATCGAGGATATAAGTGTGAACTTATATCAGTTGATATCTCGGTGCATTTTTAAGCTAGCGCAAATCTGATAACACAGAACGACGCAGCTTAAAAATCCGCATCGAATGCACTATACTACATTGAGAAACGCTTAATACAAAAATTAGTTATGATCGTTTGAAAAATGATGCATTAGTGTATGTTGAGTTTCCATGTACACTCAACATTGCTTCCAAAAACATTTTGACAAAAATTTTTTCGAGAAATTTCAAAATAATTTAGCAAAAAGTAGATGTTTTTAGATTCCTTTTTTCAAGGCAAAGACGATGGACAATGTTATTCAACGAAAAAATTAATTCTTCAGGGTGAAAATCGAGGATATAAGTGTGAACTTATATCAGTTGATATCTCGGTGCATTTTTAAGCTAGCGCAAATCTGATAACACAGATCGACGCAGCTTAAAAATCCGCATCGAATGCACTATACTACATTGAGAAACGCTTAATACAAAAATTAGTTATGATCGTTTGAAAAATGATGCATTAGTGTATGTTGAGTTTCCATGTACACTCAACATTGCTTCCAAAAACATTTTGACAAAAATTTTTTCGAGAAATTTCAAAATAATTTAGCAAAAAGTAGATGTTTTTAGATTCCTTTTTTCAAGGCAAAGACGATGGACAATGTTATTCAACGAAAAAATTAATTCTTCAGGGTGAAAATCGAGGATATAAGTGTGAACTTATATCAGTTGATATCTCGGTGCATTTTTAAGCTAGCGCAAATCTGATAACATAGATCGACGCAGCTTAAAAATCCGCATCGAATGCACTATACTACATTGAGAAACGCTTAATACAAAAATTAGTTATGATCGTTTGAAAAATGATGCATTAGTGTATGTTGAGTTTCCATGTACACTCAACATTGCTTCCAAAAACATTTTGACAAAAATTTTTTCGAGAAATTTCAAAATAATTTAGCAAAAAGTAGATGTTTTTAGATTCCTTTTTTCAAGGCAAAGACGATGGACAATGTTATTCAACGAAAAAATTAATTCTTTAGGGTGAAAATCGAGGATATAAGTGTGAACTTATATCAGTTGATATCTCGGTGCATTTTTAAGCTAGCGCAAATCTGATAACACAGAACGACGCAGCTTAAAAATCCGCATCGAATGCACTATACTACATTGAGAAACGCTTAATACAAAAATTAGTTATGATCGTTTGAAAAATGATGCATTAGTGTATGTTGAGTTTCCATGTACACTCAACATTGCTTCCAAAAACATTTTGACAAAATTTTTTTCGAGAAATTTCAAAATAATTTAGCAAAAAGTAGATGTTTTTAGATTCCTTTTTTCAAGGCAAAGACGATGGACAATGTTATTCAACGAAAAAATTAATTCTTCAGGGTGAAAATCGAGGATATAAGTGTGAACTTATATCAGTTGATATCTCGGTGCATTTTTAAGCTAGCGCAAATCTGATAACACAGAACGACGCAGCTTAAAAATCCGCATCGAATGCACTATACTACATTGAGAAACGCTTAATACAAAAATTAGTTATGATCGTTTGAAAAATGATGCATTAGTGTATGTTGAGTTTCCATGTACACTCAACATTGCTTCCAAAAACATTTTGACAAAAATTTTTTCGAGAAATTTCAAAATAATTTAGCAAAAAGTAGATGTTTTTAGATTCCTTTTTTCAAGGCAAAGACGATGGACAATGTTATTCAACGAAAAAATTAATTCTTCAGGGTGAAAATCGAGGATATAAGTGTGAACTTATATCAGTTGATATCTCGGTGCATTTTTAAGCTAGCGCAAATCTGATAACACAGATCGACGCAGCTTAAAAATCCGCATCGAATGCACTATACTACATTGAAAAACGCTTAATACAAAAATTAGTTATGATCGTTCGAAAAATGATGCATTAGTGTATGTTGAGTTTCCATGTACACTCAACATTGCTTCCAAAAACATTTTGACAAAAATTTTTTCGAAAAATTTCAAAATAATTTAGCAAAAAGTAGATGTTTTTAGATCCCATTTTTCAAGGCAAAGACGATGGACAATGTTATTCAACGAAAAAATTAATTCTTCAGGGTGAAAATCGAGGATATAAGTGTGAACTTATATCAGTTGATATCTCAGTGCATTTTTAAGCTAGCGCAAATCTGATAACACAGATCGACGCAGCTTAAAAATCCGCATCGAATGCACTATACTACATTGAGAAACGCTCAATACAAAAATTAGTTATGATCGTTTGAAAAATGATGCATTAGTGTATGTTGAGTTTCCATGTACACTCAACATTGCTTCCAAAAACATTTTGACAAAAATTTTTTCGAGAAATTTCAAAATAATTTAGCAAAAAGTAGATGTTTTTAGATTCCTTTTTTCAAGGCAAAGACGATGGACAATGTTATTCAACGAAAAAATTAATTCTTCAGGGTGAAAATCGAGGATATAAGTGTGAACTTATATCAGTTGATATCTCGGTGCATTTTTAAGCTAGCGCAAATCTGATAACACAGATCGACGCAGCTTAAAAATCCGCATCGAATGCACTATACTACATTGAGAAACGCTTAATACAAAAATTAGTTATGATCGTTTGAAAAATGATGCATTAGTGTATGTTGAGTTTCCATGTACACTCAACATTGCTTCCAAAAACATTTTGACAAAAATTTTTTCGAGAAATTTCAAAATAATTTAGCAAAAAGTAGATGTTTTTAGATTCTTTTTTTCAAAGCAAAGACGATGGACAATGTTATTCAACGAAAAAATTAATTCTTCAGGGTGAAAATCGAGGATATAAGTGTGAACTTATATCAGTTGATATCTCGGTGCATTTTTAAGCTAGCGCAAATCTGATAACACAGATCGACGCAGCTTAAAAATCCGCATCGAATGCACTATACTACATTGAGAAACGCTTAATACAAAAATTAGTTATGATCGTTTGAAAAATGATGCATTAGTGTATGTTGAGTTTCCATGTACACTCAACATTGCTTCCAAAAACATTTTGACAAAAATTTTTTCGAGAAATTTCAAAATAATTTAGCAAAAAGTAGATGTTTTTAGATTCCTTTTTTCAAGGCAAAGACGATGGACAATGTTATTCAACGAAAAAATTAATTCTTTAGGGTGAAAATCGAGGATATAAGTGTGAACTTATATCAGTTGATATCTCGGTGCATTTTTAAGCTAGCGCAAATCTGATAACACAGAACGACGCAGCTTAAAAATCCGCATCGAATGCACTATACTACATTGAGAAACGCTTAATACAAAAATTAGTTATGATCGTTTGAAAAATGATGCATTAGTGTATGTTGAGTTTCCATGTACACTCAACATTGCTTCCAAAAAAATTTTGACAAAAATTTTTTCGAGAAATTTCAAAATAATTTAGCAAAAAGTAGATGTTTTTAGATTCCTTTTTTCAAGGCAAAGACGATGGACAATGTTATTCAACGAAAAAATTAATTCTTCAGGGTGAAAATCGAGGATATAAGTGTGAACTTATATCAGTTGATATCTCGGTGCATTTTTAAGCTAGCGCAAATCTGATAACACAGAACGACGCAGCTTAAAAATCCGCATCGAATGCACTATACTACATTGAGAAACGCTTAATACAAAAATTAGTTATGATCGTTTGAAAAATGATGCATTAGTGTATGTTGAGTTTCCATGTACACTCAACATTGCTTCCAAAAACATTTTGACAAAAATTTTTTCGAGAAATTTCAAAATAATTTAGCAAAAAGTAGATGTTTTTAGATTCCTTTTTTCAAGGCAAAGACGATGGACAATGTTATTCAACGAAAAAATTAATTCTTCAGGGTGAAAATCGAGGATATAAGTGTGAACTTATATCAGTTGATATCTCGGTGCATTTTTAAGCTAGCGCAAATCTGATAACACAGAACGACGCAGCTTAAAAATCCGCATCGAATGCACTATACTACATTGAGAAACGCTTAATACAAAAATTAGTTATGATCGTTTGAAAAATGATGCATTAGTGTATGTTGAGTTTCCATGTACACTCAACATTGCTTCCAAAAACATTTTGACAAAAATTTTTTCGAGAAATTTCAAAATAATTTAGCAAAAAGTAGATGTTTTTAGATTCCTTTTTTCAAGGCAAAGACGATGGACAATGTTATTCAACGAAAAAATTAATTCTTCAGGGTGAAAATCGAGGATATAAGTGTGAACTTATATCAGTTGATATCTCGGTGCATTTTTAAGCTAGCGCAAATCTGATAACACAGAACGACGCAGCTTAAAAATCCGCATCGAATGCACTATACTACATTGAGAAACGCTTAATACAAAAATTAGTTATGATCGTTTGAAAAATGATGCATTAGTGTATGTTGAGTTTCCATGTACACTCAACATTGCTTCCAAAAACATTTTGACAAAAATTTTTTCGAGAAATTTCAAAATAATTTAGCAAAAAGTAGATGTTTTTAGATTCCTTTTTTCAAGGCAAAGACGATGGACAATGTTATTCAACGAAAAAATTAATTCTTCAGGGTGAAAATCGAGGATATAAGTGTGAACTTATATCAGTTGATATCTCGGTGCATTTTTAAGCTAGCGCAAATCTGATAACACAGAACGACGCAGCTTAAAAATCCGCATCGAATGCACTATACTACATTGAGAAACGCTTAATACAAAAATTAGTTATGATCGTTTGAAAAATGATGCATTAGTGTATGTTGAGTTTCCATGTACACTCAACATTGCTTCCAAAAACATTTTGACAAAAATTTTTTCGAGAAATTTCAAAATAATTTAGCAAAAAGTAGATGTTTTTAGATTCCTTTTTTCAAGGCAAAGACGATGGACAATGTTATTCAACGAAAAAATTAATTCTTCAGGGTGAAAATCGAGGATATAAGTGTGAACTTATATCAGTTGATATCTCGGTGCATTTTTAAGCTAGCGCAAATCTGATAACACAGAACGACGCAGCTTAAAAATCCGCATCGAATGCACTATACTACATTGAGAAACGCTTAATACAAAAATTAGTTATGATCGTTTGAAAAATGATGCATTAGTGTATGTTGAGTTTCCATGTACACTCAACATTGCTTCCAAAAACATTTTGACAAAAATTTTTTCGAGAACAAAATAATTTAGCAAAAAGTAGATGTTTTTAGATTCCTTTTTTCAAGGCAAAGACGATGGACAATGTTATTCAACGAAAAAATTAATTCTTCAGGGTGAAAATCGAGGATATAAGTGTGAACTTATATCAGTTGATATCTCGGTGCATTTTTAAGCTAGCGCAAATCTGATAACACAGATCGACGCAGCTTAAAAATCCGCATCGAATGCACTATACTACATTGAGAAACGCTTAATACAAAAATTAGTTATGATCGTTTGAAAAATGATGCATTAGTGTATGTTGAGTTTCCATGTACACTCAACATTGCTTCCAAAAACATTTTGACAAAAATTTTTTCGAGAAATTTCAAAATAATTTAGCAAAAAGTAGATGTTTTTAGATTCCTTTTTTCAAAGCAAAGACGATGGACAATGTTATTCAACGAAAAAATTAATTCTTCAGGGTGAAAATCGAGGATATAAGTGTGAACTTATATCAGTTGATATCTCGGTGCATTTTTAAGCTAGCGCAAATCTGATAACACAGATCGACGCAGCTTAAAAATCCGCATCGAATGCACTATACTACATTGAGAAACGCTTAATACAAAAATTAGTTATGATCGTTTGAAAAATGATGCATTAGTGTATGTTGAGTTTCCATGTACACTCAACATTGCTTCCAAAAACATTTTGACAAAAATTTTTTCGAGAAATTTCAAAATAATTTAGCAAAAAGTAGATGTTTTTAGATTCCATTTTTCAAGGCAAAGACGATGGACAATGTTATTCAACGAAAAAATTAATTCTTCAGGGTGAAAATCGAGGATATAAGTGTGAACTTATATCAGTTGATATCTCGGTGCATTTTTAAGCTAGCGCAAATCTGATAACACAGATCGACGCAGCTTAAAAATCCGCATCGAATGCACTATACTCATTGAAAAACGCTTAATACAAAAATTAGTTATGATCGTTCGAAAAATGATGCATTAGTGTATGTTGAGTTTCCATGTACACTCAACATTGCTTCCAAAAACATTTTGACAAAAATTTTTTCGAAAAATTTCAAAATAATTTAGCAAAAAGTAGATGTTTTTAGATTCCATTTTTCAAGGCAAAGACGATGGACAATGTTATTCAACGAAAAAATTAATTCTTCAGGGTGAAAATCGAGGATATAAGTGTGAACTTATATCAGTTGATATCTCGGTGCATTTTTAAGCTAGCGCAAATCTGATAACACAGATCGACGCAGCTTAAAAATCCGCATCGAATGCACTATACTACATTGAGAAACGCTTAATACAAAAATTAGTTATGATCGTTTGAAAAATGATGCATTAGTGTATGTTGAGTTTCCATGTACACTCAACATTGCTTCCAAAAACATTTTGACAAAAATTTTTTCGAGAACAAAATAATTTAGCAAAAAGTAGATGTTTTTAGATTCCTTTTTTCAAGGCAAAGACGATGGACAATGTTATTCAACGAAAAAATTAATTCTTCAGGGTGAAAATCGAGGATATAAGTGTGAACTTATATCAGTTGATATCTCGGTGCATTTTTAAGCTAGCGCAAATCTGATAACACAGATCGACGCAGCTTAAAAATCCGCATCGAATGCACTATACTACATTGAGAAACGCTTAATACAAAAATTAGTTATGATCGTTTGAAAAATGATGCATTAGTGTATGTTGAGTTTCCATGTACACTCAACATTGCTTCCAAAAACATTTTGACAAAAATTTTTTCGAGAAATTTCAAAATAATTTAGCAAAAAGTAGATGTTTTTAGATTCCTTTTTTCAAGGCAAAGACGATGGACAATGTTATTCAACGAAAAAATTAATTCTTCAGGGTGAAAATCGAGGATATAAGTGTGAACTTATATCAGTTGATATCTCGGTGCATTTTTAAGCTAGCGCAAATCTGATAACACAGATCGACGCAGCTTAAAAATCCGCATCGAATGCACTATACTACATTGAGAAACGCTTAATACAAAAATTAGTTATGATCGTTTGAAAAATGATGCATTAGTGTATGTTGAGTTTCCATGTACACTCAACATTGCTTCCAAAAACATTTTGACAAAAATTTTTTCGAGAAATTTCAAAATAATTTAGCAAAAAGTAGATGTTTTTAGATTCCATTTTTCAAGGCAAAGACGATGGACAATGTTATTCAACGAAAAAATTAATTCTTCAGGGTGAAAATCGAGGATATAAGTGTGAACTTATATCAGTTGATATCTCGGTGCATTTTTAAGCTAGCGCAAATCTGATAACACAGATCGACGCAGCTTAAAAATCCGCATCGAATGCACTATACTCATTGAAAAACGCTTAATACAAAAATTAGTTATGATCGTTCGAAAAATGATGCATTAGTGTATGTTGAGTTTCCATGTACACTCAACATTGCTTCCAAAAACATTTTGACAAAAATTTTTTCGAAAAATTTCAAAATAATTTAGCAAAAAGTAGATGTTTTTAGATTCCATTTTTCAAGGCAAAGACGATGGACAATGTTATTCAACGAAAAAATTAATTCTTCAGGGTGAAAATCGAGGATATAAGTGTGAACTTATATCAGTTGATATCTCGGTGCATTTTTAAGCTAGCGCAAATCTGATAACACAGATCGACGCAGCTTAAAAATCCGCATCGAATGCACTATACTACATTGAGAAACGCTTAATACAAAAATTAGTTATGATCGTTTGAAAAATGATGCATTAGTGTATGTTGAGTTTCCATGTACACTCAACATTGCTTCCAAAAACATTTTGACAAAAATTTTTTCGAGAACAAAATAATTTAGCAAAAAGTAGATGTTTTTAGATTCCTTTTTTCAAGGCAAAGACGATGGACAATGTTATTCAACGAAAAAATTAATTCTTCAGGGTGAAAATCGAGGATATAAGTGTGAACTTATATCAGTTGATATCTCGGTGCATTTTTAAGCTAGCGCAAATCTGATAACACAGATCGACGCAGCTTAAAAATCCGCATCGAATGCACTATACTACATTGAGAAACGCTTAATACAAAAATTAGTTATGATCGTTTGAAAAATGATGCATTAGTGTATGTTGAGTTTCCATGTACACTCAACATTGCTTCCAAAAACATTTTGACAAAAATTTTTTCGAGAAATTTCAAAATAATTTAGCAAAAAGTAGATGTTTTTAGATTCCTTTTTTCAAGGCAAAGACGATGGACAATGTTATTCAACGAAAAAATTAATTCTTCAGGGTGAAAATCGAGGATATAAGTGTGAACTTATATCAGTTGATATCTCGGTGCATTTTTAAGCTAGCGCAAATCTGATAACACAGATCGACGCAGCTTAAAAATCCGCATCGAATGCACTATACTACATTGAGAAACGCTTAATACAAAAATTAGTTATGATCGTTTGAAAAATGATGCATTAGTGTATGTTGAGTTTCCATGTACACTCAACATTGCTTCCAAAAACATTTTGACAAAAATTTTTTCGAGAAATTTCAAAATAATTTAGCAAAAAGTAGATGTTTTTAGATTCCATTTTTCAAGGCAAAGACGATGGACAATGTTATTCAACGAAAAAATTAATTCTTCAGGGTGAAAATCGAGGATATAAGTGTGAACTTATATCAGTTGATATCTCGGTGCATTTTTAAGCTAGCGCAAATCTGATAACACAGATCGACGCAGCTTAAAAATCCGCATCGAATGCACTATACTCATTGAAAAACGCTTAATACAAAAATTAGTTATGATCGTTCGAAAAATGATGCATTAGTGTATGTTGAGTTTCCATGTACACTCAACATTGCTTCCAAAAACATTTTGACAAAAATTTTTTCGAAAAATTTCAAAATAATTTAGCAAAAAGTAGATGTTTTTAGATTCCATTTTTCAAGGCAAAGACGATGGACAATGTTATTCAACGAAAAAATTAATTCTTCAGGGTGAAAATCGAGGATATAAGTGTGAACTTATATCAGTTGATATCTCGGTGCATTTTTAAGCTAGCGCAAATCTGATAACACAGATCGACGCAGCTTAAAAATCCGCATCGAATGCACTATACTACATTGAAAAACGCTTAATACAAAAATTAGTTATGATCGTTCGAAAAATGATGCATTAGTGTATGTTGAGTTTCCATGTACACTCAACATTGCTTCCAAAAACATTTTGACAAAAATTTTTTCGAAAAATTTCAAAATAATTTAGCAAAAAGTAGATGTTTTTAGATTCCATTTTTCAAGGCAAAGACGATGGACAATGTTATTCAACGAAAAAATTAATTCTTCAGGGTGAAAATCGAGGATATAAGTGTGAACTTATATCAGTTGATATCTCGGTGCATTTTTAAGCTAGCGCAAATCTGATAACACAGATCGACGCAGCTTAAAAATCCGCATCGAATGCACTATACTACATTGAGAAACGCTTAATACAAAAATTAGTTATGATCGTTTGAAAAATGATGCATTAGTGTATGTTGAGTTTCCATGTACACTCAACATTGCTTCCAAAAACATTTTGACAAAAATTTTTTCGAGAAATTTCAAAATAATTTAGCAAAAAGTAGATGTTTTTAGATTCCTTTTTTCAAGGCAAAGACGATGGACAATGTTATTCAACGAAAAAATTAATTCTTCAGGGTGAAAATCGAGGATATAAGTGTGAACTTATATCAGTTGATATCTCGGTGCATTTTTAAGCTAGCGCAAATCTGATAACACAGATCGACGCAGCTTAAAAATCCGCATCGAATGCACTATACTACATTGAAAAACGCTTAATACAAAAATTAGTTATGATCGTTCGAAAAATGATGCATTAGTGTATGTTGAGTTTCCATGTACACTCAACATTGCTTCCAAAAACATTTTGACAAAAATTTTTTCGAAAAATTTCAAAATAATTTAGCAAAAAGTAGATGTTTTTAGATTCCATTTTTCAAGGCAAAGACGATGGACAATGTTATTCAACGAAAAAATTAATTCTTCAGGGTGAAAATCGAGGATATAAGTGTGAACTTATATCAGTTGATATCTCGGTGCATTTTTAAGCTAGCGCAAATCTGATAACACAGATCGACGCAGCTTAAAAATCCGCATCGAATGCACTATACTACATTGAGAAACGCTTAATACAAAAATTAGTTATGATCGTTTGAAAAATGATGCATTAGTGTATGTTGAGTTTCCATGTACACTCAACATTGCTTCCAAAAACATTTTGACAAAAATTTTTTCGAGAAATTTCAAAATAATTTAGCAAAAAGTAGATGTTTTTAGATTCCTTTTTTCAAGGCAAAGACGATGGACAATGTTATTCAACGAAAAAATTAATTCTTCAGGGTGAAAATCGAGGATATAAGTGTGAACTTATATCAGTTGATATCTCGGTGCATTTTTAAGCTAGCGCAAATCTGATAACACAGATCGACGCAGCTTAAAAATCCGCATCGAATGCACTATACTACATTGAGAAACGCTTAATACAAAAATTAGTTATGATCGTTTGAAAAATGATGCATTAGTGTATGTTGAGTTTCCATGTACACTCAACATTGCTTCCAAAAACATTTTGACAAAAATTTTTTCGAAAAATTTCAGAATAATTTAGCAAAAAGTAGATGTTTTTAGATTCCATTTTTCAAGGCAAAGACGATGGACAATGTTATTCAACGAAAAAATTAATTCTTCAGGGTGAAAATCGAGGATATAAGTGTGAACTTATATCAGTTGATATCTCGGTGCATTTTTAAGCTAGCGCAAATCTGATAACACAGATCGACGCAGCTTAAAAATCCGCATCGAATGCACTATACTACATTGAGAAACGCTTAATACAAAAATTAGTTATGATCGTTTGAAAAATGATGCATTAGTGTATGTTGAGTTTCCATGTACACTCAACATTGCTTCCAAAAACATTTTGACAAAAATTTTTTCGAGAAATTTCAAAATAATTTAGCAAAAAGTAGATGTTTTTAGATTCCTTTTTTCAAGGCAAAGACGATGGACAATGTTATTCAACGAAAAAATTAATTCTTCAGGGTGAAAATCGAGGATATAAGTGTGAACTTATATCAGTTGATATCTCGGTGCATTTTTAAGCTAGCGCAAATCTGATAACACAGATCGACGCAGCTTAAAAATCCGCATCGAATGCACTATACTACATTGAGAAACGCTTAATACAAAAATTAGTTATGATCGTTTGAAAAATGATGCATTAGTGTATGTTGAGTTTCCATGTACACTCAACATTGCTTCCAAAAACATTTTGACAAAAATTTTTTCGAAAAATTTCAGAATAATTTAGCAAAAAGTAGATGTTTTTAGATTCCATTTTTCAAGGCAAAGACGATGGACAATGTTATTCAACGAAAAAATTAATTCTTCAGGGTGAAAATCGAGGATATAAGTGTGAACTTATATCAGTTGATATCTCGGTGCATTTTTAAGCTAGCGCAAATCTGATAACACAGATCGACGCAGTTTAAAATCCGCATCGAATGCACTATACTCATTGAAAAACGCTTAATAGAAAAATTAGTTATGATCGTTCGAAAAATGATGCATTAGTGTATGTTGAGTTTCCATGTACACTCAACATTGCTTCCAAAAACATTTTGACAAAAATTTTTTCGAAAAATTTCAAAATAATTTAGCAAAAAGTAGATGTTTTTAGATTCCATTTTTCAAGGCAAAGACGATGGACAATGTTATTCAACGAAAAAATTAATTCTTCAGGGTGAAAATCGAGGATATAAGTGTGAACTTATATCAGTTGATATCTCGGTGCATTTTTAAGCTAGCGCAAATCTGATAACACAGATCGACGCAGCTTAAAAATCCGCATCGAATGCACTATACTACATTGAGAAACGCTTAATACAAAAATTAGTTATGATCGTTTGAAAAATGATGCATTAGTGTATGTTGAGTTTCCATGTACACTCAACATTGCTTCCAAAAACATTTTGACAAAAATTTTTTCGAGAAATTTCAAAATAATTTAGCAAAAAGTAGATGTTTTTAGATTCCTTTTTTCAAGGCAAAGACGATGGACAATGTTATTCAACGAAAAAATTAATTCTTCAGGGTGAAAATCGAGGATATAAGTGTGAACTTATATCAGTTGATATCTCGGTGCATTTTTAAGCTAGCGCAAATCTGATAACACAGATCGACGCAGCTTAAAAATCCGCATCGAATGCAATATACTACATTGAGAAACGCTTAATACAAAAATTAGTTATGATCGTTTGAAAAATGATGCATTAGTGTATGTTGAGTTTCCATGTACACTCAACATTGCTTCCAAAAACATTTTGACAAAAATTTTTTCGAAAAATTTCAAAATAATTTAGCAAAAAGTAGATGTTTTTAGATTCCATTTTTCAAGGCAAAGACGATGGACAATGTTATTCAACGAAAAAATTAATTCTTCAGGGTGAAAATCGAGGATATAAGTGTGAACTTATATCAGTTGATATCTCGGTGCATTTTTAAACTAGCGCAAATCTGATAACACAGATCGACGCAGCTTAAAAATCCGCATCGAATGCACTATACTACATTGAGAAACGCTAAATACAAAAATTAGTTATGATCGTTTGAAAAATGATGCATTAGTGTATGTTGAGTTTCCATGTACACTCAACATTGCTTCCAAAAACATTTTGACAAAAATTTTTTCGAAAAATTTCAGAATAATTTAGCAAAAAGTAGATGTTTTTAGATTCCATTTTTCAAGGCAAAGACGATGGACAATGTTATTCAACGAAAAAATTAATTCTTCAGGGTGAAAATCGAGGATATAAGTGTGAACTTATATCAGTTGATATCTCGGTGCATTTTTAAGCTAGCGCAAATCTGATAACACAGATCGACGCAGCTTAAAAATCCGCATCGAATGCACTATACTACATTGAGAAACGCTTAATACAAAAATTAGTTATGATCGTTTGAAAAATGATGCATTAGTGTATGTTGAGTTTCCATGTACACTCAACATTGCTTCCAAAAACATTTTGACAAAAATTTTTTCGAAAAATTTCAAAATAATTTAGCAAAAAGTAGATGTTTTTAGATTCCTTTTTTCAAGGCAAAGACGATGGACAATGTTATTCAACGAAAAAATCAATTCTTCAGGGTGAAAATCGAGGATATAAGTGTGAACTTATATCAGTTGATATCTCGGTGCATTTTTAAACTAGCGCAAATCTGATAACACAGATCGACGCAGCTTAAAAATCCGCATCGAATGCACTATACTACATTGAGAAACGCTTAATACAAAAATTAGTTATGATCGTTTGAAAAATGATGCATTAGTGTATGTTGAGTTTCCATGTACACTCAACATTGCTTCCAAAAACATTTTGACAAAAATTTTTTCGAAAAATTTCAGAATAATTTAGCAAAAAGTAGATGTTTTTAGATTCCATTTTTCAAGGCAAAGACGATGGACAATGTTATTCAACGAAAAAATTAATTCTTCAGGGTGAAAATCGAGGATATAAGTGTGAACTTATATCAGTTGATATCTCGGTGCATTTTTAAGCTAGCGCAAATCTGATAACACAGATCGACGCAGCTTAAAAGTCCGCATCGAATGCACTTTACTACATTGAGAAACGCTTAATACAAAAATTAGTTATGATCGTTTGAAAAATGATGCATTAGTGTATGTTGAGTTTCCATGTACACTCAACATTGCTTCCAAAAACATTTTGACAAAAATTTTTTCGAAAAATTTCAGAATAATTTAGCAAAAAGTAGATGTTTTTAGATTCCATTTTTCAAGGCAAAGACGATGGACAATGTTATTCAACGAAAAAATTAATTCTTCAGGGTGAAAATCGGGGATATAAGTGTGAACTTATATCAGTTGATATCTCGGTGCATTTTTAAGCTAGCGCAAATCTGATAACACAGATCGACGCAGTTTAAAATCCGCATCGAATGCACTATACTCATTGAAAAACGCTTAATACAAAAATTAGTTATGATCGTTCGAAAAATGATGCATTAGTGTATGTTGAGTTTCCATGTACACTCAACATTGCTTCCAAAAACATTTTGACAAAAATTTTTTCGAAAAATTTCAGAATAATTTAGCAAAAAGTAGATGTTTTTAGATTCCTTTTTTCAAGGCAAAAACGATGGTCAATGTTATTCAACGAAAAAATCAATTCTTCAGGGTGAAAATCGAGGATATAAGTGTGAACTTATATCAGTTGATATCTCGGTGCATTTTTAAACTAGCGCAAATCTGATAACACAGATCGACGCAGCTTAAAAATCCGCATCGAATGCACTATACTACATTGAGAATCGCTTAATACAAAAATTAGTTATGATCGTTTGAAAAATGATGCATTAGTGCATGTTGAGTTTCCATGTACACTCAACATTGCTTCCAAAAACATTTTGACAAAAATTTTTTCGAAAAATTTCAGAATAATTTAGCAAAAAGTAGATGTTTTTAGATTCCATTTTTCAAGGCAAAGACGATGGACAATGTTATTCAACGAAAAAATTAATTCTTCAGGGTGAAAATCGAGGATATAAGTGTGAACTTATATCAGTTGATATCTCGGTGCATTTTTAAGCTAGCGCAAATCTGATAACACAGATCGACGCAGCTTAAAAATCCGCATCGAATGCACTATACTACATTGAGAAACGCTTAATACAAAAATTAGTTATGATCGTTTGAAAAATGATGCATTAGTGTATGTTGAGTTTCCATGTACACTCAACATTGCTTCCAAAAACATTTTGACAAAAATTTTTTCGAAAAATTTCAAAATAATTTAGCAAAAAGTAGATGTTTTTAGATTCCTTTTTCCAAGGCAAAGACGATGGACAATGTTATTCAACGAAAAAATTAATTCTTCAGGGTGAAAATCGAGGATATAAGTGTGAACTTATATCAGTTGATATCTCGGTGCATTTTTAAGCTAGCGCAAATCTGCTAACACAGATCGACGCAGCTTAAAAATCCGCATCGAATGCACTATACTACATTGAGAAACGCTTAATACAAAAATTAGTTATGATCGTTTGAAAAATGATGCATTAGTGTATGTTGAGTTTTCATGTACACTCAACATTGCTTCCAAAAACATTTTGACAAAAATTTTTTCGAAAAATTTCAGAATAATTTAGCAAAAAGTAGATGTTTTTAGATTCCTTTTTTCAAGGCAAAAACGATGGTCAATGTTATTCAACGAAAAAATCAATTCTTCAGGGTGAAAATCGAGGATATAAGTGTGAACTTATATCAGTTGATATCTCGGTGCATTTTTAAACTAGCGCAAATCTGATAACACAGATCGACGCAGCTTAAAAATCCGCATCGAATGCACTATACTACATTGAGAAACGCTTAATACAAAAATTAGTTATGATCGTTTGAAAAATGATGCATTAGTGCATGTTGAGTTTCCATGTACACTCAACATTGCTTCCAAAAACATTTTGACAAAAATTTTTTCGAAAAATTTCAGAATAATTTAGCAAAAAGTAGATGTTTTTAGATTCCTTTTTTCAAGGCAAAAACGATGGTCAATGTTATTCAACGAAAAAATCAATTCTTCAGGGTGAAAATCGAGGATATAAGTGTGAACTTATATCAGTTGATATCTCGGTGCATTTTTAAACTAGCGCAAATCTGATAACACAGATCGACGCAGCTTAAAAATCCGCATCGAATGCACTATACTACATTGAGAATCGCTTAATACAAAAATTAGTTATGATCGTTTGAAAAATGATGCATTAGTGCATGTTGAGTTTCCATGTACACTCAACATTGCTTCCAAAAACATTTTGACAAAAATTTTTTCGAAAAATTTCAGAATAATTTAGCAAAAAGTAGATGTTTTTAGATTCCATTTTTCAAGGCAAAGACGATGGACAATGTTATTCAACGAAAAAATTAATTCTTCAGGGTGAAAATCGAGGATATAAGTGTGAACTTATATCAGTTGATATCTCGGTGCATTTTTAAGCTAGCGCAAATCTGATAACACAGATCGACGCAGCTTAAAAATCCGCATCGAATGCACTATACTACATTGAGAAACGCTTAATACAAAAATTAGTTATGATCGTTTGAAAAATGATGCATTAGTGTATGTTGAGTTTCCATGTACACTCAACATTGCTTCCAAAAACATTTTGACAAAAATTTTTTCGAAAAATTTCAAAATAATTTAGCAAAAAGTAGATGTTTTTAGATTCCTTTTTCCAAGGCAAAGACGATGGACAATGTTATTCAACGAAAAAATTAATTCTTCAGGGTGAAAATCGAGGATATAAGTGTGAACTTATATCAGTTGATATCTCGGTGCATTTTTAAGCTAGCGCAAATCTGCTAACACAGATCGACGCAGCTTAAAAATCCGCATCGAATGCACTATACTACATTGAGAAACGCTTAATACAAAAATTAGTTATGATCGTTTGAAAAATGATGCATTAGTGTATGTTGAGTTTTCATGTACACTCAACATTGCTTCCAAAAACATTTTGACAAAAATTTTTTCGAAAAATTTCAGAATAATTTAGCAAAAAGTAGATGTTTTTAGATTCCTTTTTTCAAGGCAAAAACGATGGTCAATGTTATTCAACGAAAAAATCAATTCTTCAGGGTGAAAATCGAGGATATAAGTGTGAACTTATATCAGTTGATATCTCGGTGCATTTTTAAACTAGCGCAAATCTGATAACACAGATCGACGCAGCTTAAAAATCCGCATCGAATGCACTATACTACATTGAGAAACGCTTAATACAAAAATTAGTTATGATCGTTTGAAAAATGATGCATTAGTGCATGTTGAGTTTCCATGTACACTCAACATTGCTTCCAAAAACATTTTGACAAAAATTTTTTCGAAAAATTTCAGAATAATTTAGCAAAAAGTAGATGTTTTTAGATTCCATTTTTCAAGGCAAAGACGATGGACAATGTTATTCAACGAAAAAATTAATTCTTCAGGGTGAAAATCGAGGATATAAGTGTGAACTTATATCAGTTGATATCTCGGTGCATTTTTAAGCTAGCGCAAATCTGATAACACAGATCGACGCAGCTTAAAAATCCGCATCGAATGCACTATACTACATTGAGAAACGCTTAATACAAAAATTAGTTATGATCGTTTGAAAAATGATGCATTAGTGTATGTTGAGTTTCCATGTACACTCAACATTGCTTCCAAAAACATTTTGACAAAAATTTTTTCGAAAAATTTCAAAATAATTTAGCAAAAAGTAGATGTTTTTAGATTCCTTTTTCCAAGGCAAAGACGATGGACAATGTTATTCAACGAAAAAATTAATTCTTCAGGGTGAAAATCGAGGATATAAGTGTGAACTTATATCAGTTGATATCTCGGTGCATTTTTAAGCTAGCGCAAATCTGCTAACACAGATCGACGCAGCTTAAAAATCCGCATCGAATGCACTATACTACATTGAGAAACGCTTAATACAAAAATTAGTTATGATCGTTTGAAAAATGATGCATTAGTGTATGTTGAGTTTTCATGTACACTCAACATTGCTTCCAAAAACATTTTGACAAAAATTTTTTCGAAAAATTTCAGAATAATTTAGCAAAAAGTAGATGTTTTTAGATTCCTTTTTTCAAGGCAAAAACGATGGTCAATGTTATTCAACGAAAAAATCAATTCTTCAGGGTGAAAATCGAGGATATAAGTGTGAACTTATATCAGTTGATATCTCGGTGCATTTTTAAACTAGCGCAAATCTGATAACACAGATCGACGCAGCTTAAAAATCCGCATCGAATGCACTATACTACATTGAGAAACGCTTAATACAAAAATTAGTTATGATCGTTTGAAAAATGATGCATTAGTGCATGTTGAGTTTCCATGTACACTCAACATTGCTTCCAAAAACATTTTGACAAAAATTTTTTCGAAAAATTTCAGAATAATTTAGCAAAAAGTAGATGTTTTTAGATTCCATTTTTCAAGGCAAAGACGATGGACAATGTTATTCAACGAAAAAATTAATTCTTCAGGGTGAAAATCGAGGATATAAGTGTGAACTTATATCAGTTGATATCTCGGTGCATTTTTAAGCTAGCGCAAATCTGATAACACAGATCGACGCAGCTTAAAAATCCGCATCGAATGCACTATACTACATTGAGAAACGCTTAATACAAAAATTAGTTATGATCGTTTGAAAAATGATGCATTAGTGTATGTTGAGTTTCCATGTACACTCAACATTGCTTCCAAAAACATTTTGACAAAAATTTTTTCGAAAAATTTCAAAATAATTTAGCAAAAAGTAGATGTTTTTAGATTCCTTTTTTCAAGGCAAAGACGATGGACAATGTTATTCAACGAAAAAATTAATTCTTCAGGGTGAAAATCGAGGATATAAGTGTGAACTTATATCAGTTGATATCTCGGTGCATTTTTAAGCTAGCGCAAATCTGCTAACACAGATCGACGCAGCTTAAAAATCCGCATCGAATGCACTATACTACATTGAGAAACGCTTAATACAAAAATTAGTTATGATCGTTTGAAAAATGATGCATTAGTGTATGTTGAGTTTTCATGTACACTCAACATTGCTTCCAAAAACATTTTGACAAAAATTTTTTCGAAAAATTTCAGAATAATTTAGCAAAAAGTAGATGTTTTTAGATTCCTTTTTTCAAGGCAAAAACGATGGTCAATGTTATTCAACGAAAAAATCAATTCTTCAGGGTGAAAATCGAGGATATAAGTGTGAACTTATATCAGTTGATATCTCGGTGCATTTTTAAACTAGCGCAAATCTGATAACACAGATCGACGCAGCTTAAAAATCCGCATCGAATGCACTATACTACATTGAGAAACGCTTAATACAAAAATTAGTTATGATCGTTTGAAAAATGATGCATTAGTGCATGTTGAGTTTCCATGTACACTCAACATTGCTTCCAAAAACATTTTGACAAAAATTTTTTCGAAAAATTTCAGAATAATTTAGCAAAAAGTAGATGTTTTTAGATTCCATTTTTCAAGGCAAAGACGATGGACAATGTTATTCAACGAAAAAATTAATTCTTCAGGGTGAAAATCGAGGATATAAGTATGAACTTATATCAGTTGATATCTCGGTGCATTTTTAAGCTAGCGCAAATCTGATAACACAGATCGACGCAGCTTAAAAATCCGCATCGAATGCACTATACTACATTGAGAAACGCTTAATACAAAAATTAGTTATGATCGTTTGAAAAATGATGCATTAGTGTATGTTGAGTTTCCATGTACACTCAACATTGCTTCCAAAAACATTTTGACAAAAATTTTTTCGAAAAATTTCAGAATAATTTAGCAAAAAGTAGATGTTTTTAGATTCCTTTTTTCAAGGCAAAGACGATGGACAATGTTATTCAACGAAAAAATTAAATCTTCAGGGTGAAAATCGAGGATATAAGTGTGAACTTATATCAGTTGATATCTCGGTGCATTTTTAAGCTAGCGCAAATCTGATAACACAGATCGACGCAGCTTAAAAATCCGCATCGAATGCACTATACTACATTGAGAAACGCTTAATACAAAAATTAGTTATGATCGTTTGAAAAATGATGCATTAGTGTATGTTGAGTTTCCATGTACACTCAACATTGCTTCCAAAAACATTTTGACAAAAATTTTTTCGAAAAATTTCAAAATAATTTAGCAAAAAGTAGATGTTTTTAGATTCCTTTTTTCAAGGCAAAGACGATGGACAATGTTATTCAACGAAAAAATTAATTCTTCAGGGTGAAAATCGAGGATATAAGTGTGAACTTATATCAGTTGATATCTCGGTGCATTTTTAAGCTAGCGCAAATCTGCTAACACAGATCGACGCAGCTTAAAAATCCGCATCGAATGCACTATACTACATTGAGAAACGCTTAATACAAAAATTAGTTATGATCGTTTGAAAAATGATGCATTAGTGTATGTTGAGTTTTCATGTACACTCAACATTGCTTCCAAAAACATTTTGACAAAAATTTTTTCGAAAAATTTCAGAATAATTTAGCAAAAAGTAGATGTTTTTAGATTCCTTTTTTCAAGGCAAAAACGATGGTCAATGTTATTCAACGAAAAAATCAATTCTTCAGGGTGAAAATCGAGGATATAAGTGTGAACTTATATCAGTTGATATCTCGGTGCATTTTTAAACTAGCGCAAATCTGATAACACAGATCGACGCAGCTTAAAAATCCGCATCGAATGCACTATACTACATTGAGAAACGCTTAATACAAAAATTAGTTATGATCGTTTGAAAAATGATGCATTAGTGCATGTTGAGTTTCCATGTACACTCAACATTGCTTCCAAAAACATTTTGACAAAAATTTTTTCGAAAAATTTCAGAATAATTTAGCAAAAAGTAGATGTTTTTAGATTCCATTTTTCAAGGCAAAGACGATGGACAATGTTATTCAACGAAAAAATTAATTCTTCAGGGTGAAAATCGAGGATATAAGTATGAACTTATATCAGTTGATATCTCGGTGCATTTTTAAGCTAGCGCAAATCTGATAACACAGATCGACGCAGCTTAAAAATCCGCATCGAATGCACTATACTACATTGAGAAACGCTTAATACAAAAATTAGTTATGATCGTTTGAAAAATGATGCATTAGTGTATGTTGAGTTTCCATGTACACTCAACATTGCTTCCAAAAACATTTTGACAAAAATTTTTTCGAAAAATTTCAGAATAATTTAGCAAAAAGTAGATGTTTTTAGATTCCTTTTTTCAAGGCAAAGACGATGGACAATGTTATTCAACGAAAAAATTAATTCTTCAGGGTGAAAATCGAGGATATAAGTGTGAACTTATATCAGTTGATATCTCGGTGCATTTTTAAGCTAGCGCAAATCTGATAACACAGATCGACGCAGCTTAAAAGTCCGCATCGAATGCACTTTACTACATTGAGAAACGCTTAATACAAAAATTAGTTATGATCGTTTGAAAAATGATGCATTAGTGTATGTTGAGTTTCCATGTACACTCAACATTGCTTCCAAAAACATTTTGACAAAAATTTTTTCGAAAAATTTCAGAATAATTTAGCAAAAAGTAGATGTTTTTAGATTCCATTTTTCAAGGCAAAGACGATGGACAATGTTATTCAACGAAAAAATTAATTCTTCAGGGTGAAAATCGAGGATATAAGTGTGAACTTATATCAGTTGATATCTCGGTGCATTTTTAAGCTAGCGCAAATCTGATAACACAGATCGACGCAGTTTAAAATCCGCATCGAATGCACTATACTCATTGAAAAACGCTTAATACAAAAATTAGTTATGATCGTTCGAAAAATGATGCATTAGTGTATGTTGAGTTTCCATGTACACTCAACATTGCTTCCAAAAACATTTTGACAAAAATTTTTTCGAAAAATTTCAGAATAATTTAGCAAAAAGTAGATGTTTTTAGATTCCTTTTTTCAAGGCAAAAACGATGGTCAATGTTATTCAACGAAAAAATCAATTCTTCAGGGTGAAAATCGAGGATATAAGTGTGAACTTATATCAGTTGATATCTCGGTGCATTTTTAAACTAGCGCAAATCTGATAACACAGATCGACGCAGCTTAAAAATCCGCATCGAATGCACTATACTACATTGAGAATCGCTTAATACAAAAATTAGTTATGATCGTTTGAAAAATGATGCATTAGTGCATGTTGAGTTTCCATGTACACTCAACATTGCTTCCAAAAACATTTTGACAAAAATTTTTTCGAAAAATTTCAGAATAATTTAGCAAAAAGTAGATGTTTTTAGATTCCATTTTTCAAGGCAAAGACGATGGACAATGTTATTCAACGAAAAAATTAATTCTTCAGGGTGAAAATCGAGGATATAAGTGTGAACTTATATCAGTTGATATCTCGGTGCATTTTTAAGCTAGCGCAAATCTGATAACACAGATCGACGCAGCTTAAAAATCCGCATCGAATGCACTATACTACATTGAGAATCGCTTAATACAAAAATTAGTTATGATCGTTTGAAAAATGATGCATTAGTGCATGTTGAGTTTCCATGTACACTCAACATTGCTTCCAAAAACATTTTGACAAAAATTTTTTCGAAAAATTTCAGAATAATTTAGCAAAAAGTAGATGTTTTTAGATTCCATTTTTCAAGGCAAAGACGATGGACAATGTTATTCAACGAAAAAATTAATTCTTCAGGGTGAAAATCGAGGATATAAGTGTGAACTTATATCAGTTGATATCTCGGTGCATTTTTAAGCTAGCGCAAATCTGATAACACAGATCGACGCAGCTTAAAAATCCGCATCGAATGCACTATACTACATTGAGAAACGCTTAATACAAAAATTAGTTATGATCGTTTGAAAAATGATGCATTAGTGTATGTTGAGTTTCCATGTACACTCAACATTGCTTCCAAAAACATTTTGACAAAAATTTTTTCGAAAAATTTCAGAATAATTTAGCAAAAAGTAGATGTTTTTAGATTCCTTTTTTCAAGGCAAAAACGATGGTCAATGTTATTCAACGAAAAAATCAATTCTTCAGGGTGAAAATCGAGGATATAAGTGTGAACTTATATCAGTTGATATCTCGGTGCATTTTTAAACTAGCGCAAATCTGATAACACAGATCGACGCAGCTTAAAAATCCGCATCGAATGCACTATACTACATTGAGAAACGCTTAATACAAAAATTAGTTATGATCGTTTGAAAAATGATGCATTAGTGCATGTTGAGTTTCCATGTACACTCAACATTGCTTCCAAAAACATTTTGACAAAAATTTTTTCGAAAAATTTCAGAATAATTTAGCAAAAAGTAGATGTTTTTAGATTCCATTTTTCAAGGCAAAGACGATGGACAATGTTATTCAACGAAAAAATTAATTCTTCAGGGTGAAAATCGAGGATATAAGTATGAACTTATATCAGTTGATATCTCGGTGCATTTTTAAGCTAGCGCAAATCTGATAACACAGATCGACGCAGCTTAAAAATCCGCATCGAATGCACTATACTACATTGAGAAACGCTTAATACAAAAATTAGTTATGATCGTTTGAAAAATGATGCATTAGTGTATGTTGAGTTTCCATGTACACTCAACATTGCTTCCAAAAACATTTTGACAAAAATTTTTTCGAAAAATTTCAGAATAATTTAGCAAAAAGTAGATGTTTTTAGATTCCTTTTTTCAAGGCAAAGACGATGGACAATGTTATTCAACGAAAAAATTAATTCTTCAGGGTGAAAATCGAGGATATAAGTGTGAACTTATATCAGTTGATATCTCGGTGCATTTTTAAGCTAGCGCAAATCTGATAACACAGATCGACGCAGCTTAAAAGTCCGCATCGAATGCACTTTACTACATTGAGAAACGCTTAATACAAAAATTAGTTATGATCGTTTGAAAAATGATGCATTAGTGTATGTTGAGTTTCCATGTACACTCAACATTGCTTCCAAAAACATTTTGACAAAAATTTTTTCGAAAAATTTCAGAATAATTTAGCAAAAAGTAGATGTTTTTAGATTCCATTTTTCAAGGCAAAGACGATGGACAATGTTATTCAACGAAAAAATTAATTCTTCAGGGTGAAAATCGAGGATATAAGTGTGAACTTATATCAGTTGATATCTCGGTGCATTTTTAAGCTAGCGCAAATCTGATAACACAGATCGACGCAGTTTAAAATCCGCATCGAATGCACTATACTCATTGAAAAACGCTTAATACAAAAATTAGTTATGATCGTTCGAAAAATGATGCATTAGTGTATGTTGAGTTTCCATGTACACTCAACATTGCTTCCAAAAACATTTTGACAAAAATTTTTTCGAAAAATTTCAGAATAATTTAGCAAAAAGTAGATGTTTTTAGATTCCTTTTTTCAAGGCAAAAACGATGGTCAATGTTATTCAACGAAAAAATCAATTCTTCAGGGTGAAAATCGAGGATATAAGTGTGAACTTATATCAGTTGATATCTCGGTGCATTTTTAAACTAGCGCAAATCTGATAACACAGATCGACGCAGCTTAAAAATCCGCATCGAATGCACTATACTACATTGAGAATCGCTTAATACAAAAATTAGTTATGATCGTTTGAAAAATGATGCATTAGTGCATGTTGAGTTTCCATGTACACTCAACATTGCTTCCAAAAACATTTTGACAAAAATTTTTTCGAAAAATTTCAGAATAATTTAGCAAAAAGTAGATGTTTTTAGATTCCATTTTTCAAGGCAAAGACGATGGACAATGTTATTCAACGAAAAAATTAATTCTTCAGGGTGAAAATCGAGGATATAAGTGTGAACTTATATCAGTTGATATCTCGGTGCATTTTTAAGCTAGCGCAAATCTGATAACACAGATCGACGCAGCTTAAAAATCCGCATCGAATGCACTATACTACATTGAGAATCGCTTAATACAAAAATTAGTTATGATCGTTTGAAAAATGATGCATTAGTGCATGTTGAGTTTCCATGTACACTCAACATTGCTTCCAAAAACATTTTGACAAAAATTTTTTCGAAAAATTTCAGAATAATTTAGCAAAAAGTAGATGTTTTTAGATTCCATTTTTCAAGGCAAAGACGATGGACAATGTTATTCAACGAAAAAATTAATTCTTCAGGGTGAAAATCGAGGATATAAGTGTGAACTTATATCAGTTGATATCTCGGTGCATTTTTAAGCTAGCGCAAATCTGATAACACAGATCGACGCAGCTTAAAAATCCGCATCGAATGCACTATACTACATTGAGAAACGCTTAATACAAAAATTAGTTATGATCGTTTGAAAAATGATGCATTAGTGTATGTTGAGTTTCCATGTACACTCAACATTGCTTCCAAAAACATTTTGACAAAAATTTTTTCGAAAAATTTCAAAATAATTTAGCAAAAAGTAGATGTTTTTAGATTCCTTTTTCCAAGGCAAAGACGATGGACAATGTTATTCAACGAAAAAATTAATTCTTCAGGGTGAAAATCGAGGATATAAGTGTGAACTTATATCAGTTGATATCTCGGTGCATTTTTAAGCTAGCGCAAATCTGCTAACACAGATCGACGCAGCTTAAAAATCCGCATCGAATGCACTATACTACATTGAGAAACGCTTAATACAAAAATTAGTTATGATCGTTTGAAAAATGATGCATTAGTGTATGTTGAGTTTTCATGTACACTCAACATTGCTTCCAAAAACATTTTGACAAAAATTTTTTCGAAAAATTTCAGAATAATTTAGCAAAAAGTAGATGTTTTTAGATTCCTTTTTTCAAGGCAAAAACGATGGTCAATGTTATTCAACGAAAAAATCAATTCTTCAGGGTGAAAATCGAGGATATAAGTGTGAACTTATATCAGTTGATATCTCGGTGCATTTTTAAACTAGCGCAAATCTGATAACACAGATCGACGCAGCTTAAAAATCCGCATCGAATGCACTATACTACATTGAGAAACGCTTAATACAAAAATTAGTTATGATCGTTTGAAAAATGATGCATTAGTGCATGTTGAGTTTCCATGTACACTCAACATTGCTTCCAAAAACATTTTGACAAAAATTTTTTCGAAAAATTTCAGAATAATTTAGCAAAAAGTAGATGTTTTTAGATTCCATTTTTCAAGGCAAAGACGATGGACAATGTTATTCAACGAAAAAATTAATTCTTCAGGGTGAAAATCGAGGATATAAGTGTGAACTTATATCAGTTGATATCTCGGTGCATTTTTAAGCTAGCGCAAATCTGATAACACAGATCGACGCAGCTTAAAAATCCGCATCGAATGCACTATACTACATTGAGAAACGCTTAATACAAAAATTAGTTATGATCGTTTGAAAAATGATGCATTAGTGTATGTTGAGTTTCCATGTACACTCAACATTGCTTCCAAAAACATTTTGACAAAAATTTTTTCGAAAAATTTCAAAATAATTTAGCAAAAAGTAGATGTTTTTAGATTCCTTTTTTCAAGGCAAAGACGATGGACAATGTTATTCAACGAAAAAATTAATTCTTCAGGGTGAAAATCGAGGATATAAGTGTGAACTTATATCAGTTGATATCTCGGTGCATTTTTAAGCTAGCGCAAATCTGCTAACACAGATCGACGCAGCTTAAAAATCCGCATCGAATGCACTATACTACATTGAGAAACGCTTAATACAAAAATTAGTTATGATCGTTTGAAAAATGATGCATTAGTGTATGTTGAGTTTTCATGTACACTCAACATTGCTTCCAAAAACATTTTGACAAAAATTTTTTCGAAAAATTTCAGAATAATTTAGCAAAAAGTAGATGTTTTTAGATTCCTTTTTTCAAGGCAAAAACGATGGTCAATGTTATTCAACGAAAAAATCAATTCTTCAGGGTGAAAATCGAGGATATAAGTGTGAACTTATATCAGTTGATATCTCGGTGCATTTTTAAACTAGCGCAAATCTGATAACACAGATCGACGCAGCTTAAAAATCCGCATCGAATGCACTATACTACATTGAGAAACGCTTAATACAAAAATTAGTTATGATCGTTTGAAAAATGATGCATTAGTGCATGTTGAGTTTCCATGTACACTCAACATTGCTTCCAAAAACATTTTGACAAAAATTTTTTCGAAAAATTTCAGAATAATTTAGCAAAAAGTAGATGTTTTTAGATTCCATTTTTCAAGGCAAAGACGATGGACAATGTTATTCAACGAAAAAATTAATTCTTCAGGGTGAAAATCGAGGATATAAGTATGAACTTATATCAGTTGATATCTCGGTGCATTTTTAAGCTAGCGCAAATCTGATAACACAGATCGACGCAGCTTAAAAATCCGCATCGAATGCACTATACTACATTGAGAAACGCTTAATACAAAAATTAGTTATGATCGTTTGAAAAATGATGCATTAGTGTATGTTGAGTTTCCATGTACACTCAACATTGCTTCCAAAAACATTTTGACAAAAATTTTTTCGAAAAATTTCAGAATAATTTAGCAAAAAGTAGATGTTTTTAGATTCCTTTTTTCAAGGCAAAGACGATGGACAATGTTATTCAACGAAAAAATTAATTCTTCAGGGTGAAAATCGAGGATATAAGTGTGAACTTATATCAGTTGATATCTCGGTGCATTTTTAAGCTAGCGCAAATCTGATAACACAGATCGACGCAGCTTAAAAGTCCGCATCGAATGCACTTTACTACATTGAGAAACGCTTAATACAAAAATTAGTTATGATCGTTTGAAAAATGATGCATTAGTGTATGTTGAGTTTCCATGTACACTCAACATTGCTTCCAAAAACATTTTGACAAAAATTTTTTCGAAAAATTTCAGAATAATTTAGCAAAAAGTAGATGTTTTTAGATTCCATTTTTCAAGGCAAAGACGATGGACAATGTTATTCAACGAAAAAATTAATTCTTCAGGGTGAAAATCGAGGATATAAGTGTGAACTTATATCAGTTGATATCTCGGTGCATTTTTAAGCTAGCGCAAATCTGATAACACAGATCGACGCAGTTTAAAATCCGCATCGAATGCACTATACTCATTGAAAAACGCTTAATACAAAAATTAGTTATGATCGTTCGAAAAATGATGCATTAGTGTATGTTGAGTTTCCATGTACACTCAACATTGCTTCCAAAAACATTTTGACAAAAATTTTTTCGAAAAATTTCAGAATAATTTAGCAAAAAGTAGATGTTTTTAGATTCCTTTTTTCAAGGCAAAAACGATGGTCAATGTTATTCAACGAAAAAATCAATTCTTCAGGGTGAAAATCGAGGATATAAGTGTGAACTTATATCAGTTGATATCTCGGTGCATTTTTAAACTAGCGCAAATCTGATAACACAGATCGACGCAGCTTAAAAATCCGCATCGAATGCACTATACTACATTGAGAATCGCTTAATACAAAAATTAGTTATGATCGTTTGAAAAATGATGCATTAGTGCATGTTGAGTTTCCATGTACACTCAACATTGCTTCCAAAAACATTTTGACAAAAATTTTTTCGAAAAATTTCAGAATAATTTAGCAAAAAGTAGATGTTTTTAGATTCCATTTTTCAAGGCAAAGACGATGGACAATGTTATTCAACGAAAAAATTAATTCTTCAGGGTGAAAATCGAGGATATAAGTGTGAACTTATATCAGTTGATATCTCGGTGCATTTTTAAGCTAGCGCAAATCTGATAACACAGATCGACGCAGCTTAAAAATCCGCATCGAATGCACTATACTACATTGAGAATCGCTTAATACAAAAATTAGTTATGATCGTTTGAAAAATGATGCATTAGTGCATGTTGAGTTTCCATGTACACTCAACATTGCTTCCAAAAACATTTTGACAAAAATTTTTTCGAAAAATTTCAGAATAATTTAGCAAAAAGTAGATGTTTTTAGATTCCATTTTTCAAGGCAAAGACGATGGACAATGTTATTCAACGAAAAAATTAATTCTTCAGGGTGAAAATCGAGGATATAAGTGTGAACTTATATCAGTTGATATCTCGGTGCATTTTTAAGCTAGCGCAAATCTGATAACACAGATCGACGCAGCTTAAAAATCCGCATCGAATGCACTATACTACATTGAGAAACGCTTAATACAAAAATTAGTTATGATCGTTTGAAAAATGATGCATTAGTGTATGTTGAGTTTCCATGTACACTCAACATTGCTTCCAAAAACATTTTGACAAAAATTTTTTCGAAAAATTTCAAAATAATTTAGCAAAAAGTAGATGTTTTTAGATTCCTTTTTCCAAGGCAAAGACGATGGACAATGTTATTCAACGAAAAAATTAATTCTTCAGGGTGAAAATCGAGGATATAAGTGTGAACTTATATCAGTTGATATCTCGGTGCATTTTTAAGCTAGCGCAAATCTGCTAACACAGATCGACGCAGCTTAAAAATCCGCATCGAATGCACTATACTACATTGAGAAACGCTTAATACAAAAATTAGTTATGATCGTTTGAAAAATGATGCATTAGTGTATGTTGAGTTTTCATGTACACTCAACATTGCTTCCAAAAACATTTTGACAAAAATTTTTTCGAAAAATTTCAGAATAATTTAGCAAAAAGTAGATGTTTTTAGATTCCTTTTTTCAAGGCAAAAACGATGGTCAATGTTATTCAACGAAAAAATCAATTCTTCAGGGTGAAAATCGAGGATATAAGTGTGAACTTATATCAGTTGATATCTCGGTGCATTTTTAAACTAGCGCAAATCTGATAACACAGATCGACGCAGCTTAAAAATCCGCATCGAATGCACTATACTACATTGAGAAACGCTTAATACAAAAATTAGTTATGATCGTTTGAAAAATGATGCATTAGTGCATGTTGAGTTTCCATGTACACTCAACATTGCTTCCAAAAACATTTTGACAAAAATTTTTTCGAAAAATTTCAGAATAATTTAGCAAAAAGTAGATGTTTTTAGATTCCATTTTTCAAGGCAAAGACGATGGACAATGTTATTCAACGAAAAAATTAATTCTTCAGGGTGAAAATCGAGGATATAAGTGTGAACTTATATCAGTTGATATCTCGGTGCATTTTTAAGCTAGCGCAAATCTGATAACACAGATCGACGCAGCTTAAAAATCCGCATCGAATGCACTATACTACATTGAGAAACGCTTAATACAAAAATTAGTTATGATCGTTTGAAAAATGATGCATTAGTGTATGTTGAGTTTCCATGTACACTCAACATTGCTTCCAAAAACATTTTGACAAAAATTTTTTCGAAAAATTTCAAAATAATTTAGCAAAAAGTAGATGTTTTTAGATTCCTTTTTTCAAGGCAAAGACGATGGACAATGTTATTCAACGAAAAAATTAATTCTTCAGGGTGAAAATCGAGGATATAAGTGTGAACTTATATCAGTTGATATCTCGGTGCATTTTTAAGCTAGCGCAAATCTGCTAACACAGATCGACGCAGCTTAAAAATCCGCATCGAATGCACTATACTACATTGAGAAACGCTTAATACAAAAATTAGTTATGATCGTTTGAAAAATGATGCATTAGTGTATGTTGAGTTTTCATGTACACTCAACATTGCTTCCAAAAACATTTTGACAAAAATTTTTTCGAAAAATTTCAGAATAATTTAGCAAAAAGTAGATGTTTTTAGATTCCTTTTTTCAAGGCAAAAACGATGGTCAATGTTATTCAACGAAAAAATCAATTCTTCAGGGTGAAAATCGAGGATATAAGTGTGAACTTATATCAGTTGATATCTCGGTGCATTTTTAAACTAGCGCAAATCTGATAACACAGATCGACGCAGCTTAAAAATCCGCATCGAATGCACTATACTACATTGAGAAACGCTTAATACAAAAATTAGTTATGATCGTTTGAAAAATGATGCATTAGTGCATGTTGAGTTTCCATGTACACTCAACATTGCTTCCAAAAACATTTTGACAAAAATTTTTTCGAAAAATTTCAGAATAATTTAGCAAAAAGTAGATGTTTTTAGATTCCAATTTTCAAGGCAAAGACGATGGACAATGTTATTCAACGAAAAAATTAATTCTTCAGGGTGAAAATCGAGGATATAAGTATGAACTTATATCAGTTGATATCTCGGTGCATTTTTAAGCTAGCGCAAATCTGATAACACAGATCGACGCAGCTTAAAAATCCGCATCGAATGCACTATACTACATTGAGAAACGCTTAATACAAAAATTAGTTATGATCGTTTGAAAAATGATGCATTAGTGTATGTTGAGTTTCCATGTACACTCAACATTGCTTCCAAAAACATTTTGACAAAAATTTTTTCGAAAAATTTCAAAATAATTTAGCAAAAAGTAGATGTTTTTAGATTCCTTTTTTCAAGGCAAAGACGATGGACAATGTTATTCAACGAAAAAATTAATTCTTCAGGGTGAAAATCGAGGATATAAGTGTGAACTTATATCAGTTGATATCTCGGTGCATTTTTAAGCTAGCGCAAATCTGCTAACACAGATCGACGCAGCTTAAAAATCCGCATCGAATGCACTATACTACATTGAGAAACGCTTAATACAAAAATTAGTTATGATCGTTTGAAAAATGATGCATTAGTGTATGTTGAGTTTTCATGTACACTCAACATTGCTTCCAAAAACATTTTGACAAAAATTTTTTCGAAAAATTTCAGAATAATTTAGCAAAAAGTAGATGTTTTTAGATTCCTTTTTTCAAGGCAAAAACGATGGTCAATGTTATTCAACGAAAAAATCAATTCTTCAGGGTGAAAATCGAGGATATAAGTGTGAACTTATATCAGTTGATATCTCGGTGCATTTTTAAACTAGCGCAAATCTGATAACACAGATCGACGCAGCTTAAAAATCCGCATCGAATGCACTATACTATATTGAGAAACGCTTAATACAAAAATTAGTTATGATCGTTTGAAAAATGATGCATTAGTGTATGTTGAGTTTCCATGTACACTCAACATTGCTTCCAAAAACATTTTGACAAAAATTTTTTCGAAAAATTTCAGAATAATTTAGCAAAAAGTAGATGTTTTTAGATTCCTTTTTTCAAGGCAAAGACGATGGTCAATGTTATTCAACGAAAAAATTAATTCTTCAGGGTGAAAATCGAGGATATAAGTGTGAACTTATATCAGTTGATATCTCGGTGCATTTTTAAGCTAGCGCAAATCTGATAACACAGATCGACGCAGCTTAAAAATCCGCATCGAATGCACTATACTACATTGAGAAACGCTTAATACAAAAATTAGTTATGATCGTTCGAAAAATGATGCATTAGTGTATGTTGAGTTTCCATGTACACTCAACATTGCTTCCAAAAACATTTTGACAAAAATTTTTTCGAGAAATTTCAAAATAATTTAGCAAAAAGTAGATGTTTTTAGATTCCTTTTTTCAAGGCAAAGACGATGGACAATGTTATTCAACGAAAAAATTAAATCTTCAGGGTGAAAATCGAGGATATAAGTGTGAACTTATATCAGTTGATATCTCGGTGCATTTTAAAACTAGCGCAAATCTGCTAACACAGATCGACGCAGCTTAAAAATCCGCATCGAATGCACTATACTACATTGAGAAACGCTTAATACAAAAATTAGTTATGATCGTTTGAAAAATGATGCATTAGTGTATGTTGAGTTTCCATGTACACTCAACATTGCTTCCAAAAACATTTTGACAAAAATTTTTTCGAAAAATTTCAGAATAATTTAGCAAAAAGTAGATGTTTTTAGATTCCTTTTTTCAAGGCAAAGACGATGGTCAATGTTATTCAACGAAAAAATCAATTCTTCAGGGTGAAAATCGAGGATATAAGTGTGAACTTATATCAGTTGATATCTCGGTGCATTTTTAAGCTAGCGCAAATCTAATAACACAGATCGACGCAGCTTAAAAATCCGCATCGAATGCACTATACTACATTGAGAAACGCTTAATACAAAAATTAGTTATGATCGTTTGAAAAATGATGCATTAGTGTATGTTGAGTTTCCATGTACACTCAACATTGCTTCCAAAAACATTTTGACAAAAATTTTTTCGAAAAATTTCAGAATAATTTAGCAAAAAGTAGATGTTTTTAGATTCCTTTTTTCAAGGCAAAAACGATGGTCAATGTTATTCAACGAAAAAATCAATTCTTCAGGGTGAAAATCGAGGATATAAGTGTGAACTTATATCAGTTGATATCTCGGTGCATTTTTAAACTAGCGCAAATCTGATAACACAGATCGACGCAGCTTAAAAATCCGCATCGAATGCACTATACTACATTGAGAAACGCTTAATACAAAAATTAGTTATGATCGTTTGAAAAATGATGCATTAGTGTATGTTGAGTTTCCATGTACACTCAACATTGCTTCCAAAAACATTTTGACAAAAATTTTTTCGAAAAATTTCAAAATAATTTAGCAAAAAGTAGATGTTTCTAGATTCCTTTTTTCAAGGCAAAGACGATGGACAATGTTATTCAACGAAAAAATTAATTCTTCAGGGTGAAAATCGAGGATATAAGTGTGAACTTATATCAGTTGATATCTCGGTGCATTTTTAAGCTAGCGCAAATCTGATAACACAGATCGACGCAGCTTAAAAATCCGCATCGAATGCACTATACTACATTGAGAAACGCTTAATACAAAAATTAGTTATGATCGTTTGAAAAATGATGCGTTAGTGTATGTTGAGTTTCCATGTACACTCAACATTGCTTCCAAAAACATTTTGACAAAAATTTTTTCGAAAAATTTCAAAATAATTTAGCAAAAAGTAGATGTTTTTAGATTCCTTTTTTCAAGGCAAAGACGATGGACAATGTTATTCAACGAAAAAATTAATTCTTCAGGGTGAAAATCGAGGATATAAGTGTGAACTTATATCAGTTGATATCTCGGTGCATTTTTAAGCTAGCGCAAATCTGATAACACAGATCGACGCAGCTTAAAAATCCGCATCGAATGCACTATACTACATTGAGAAACGCTTAATACAAAAATTAGTTATGATCGTTTGAAAAATGATGCATTAGTGTATGTTGAGTTTCCATGTACACTCAACATTGCTTCCAAAAACATTTTGACAAAAATTTTTTCGAAAAATTTCAAAATAATTTAGCAAAAAGTAGATGTTTTTAGATTCCTTTTTTCAAGGCAAAGACGATGGACAATGTTATTCAACGAAAAAATTAATTCTTCAGGGTGAAAATCGAGGATATAAGTGTGAACTTATATCAGTTGATATCTCGGTGCATTTTTAAGCTAGCGCAAATCTGATAACACAGATCGACGCAGCTTAAAAATCCGCATCGAATGCACTATACTACATTGAGAAACGCTTAATACAAAAATTAGTTATGATCGTTTGAAAAATGATGCATTAGTGTATGTTGAGTTTTCATGTACACTCAACATTGCTTCCAAAAACATTTTGACAAAAATTTTTTCGAAAAATTTCAGAATAATTTAGCAAAAAGTAGATGTTTTTAGATTCCTTTTTTCAAGGCAAAGACGATGGACAATGTTATTCAACGAAAAAATTAATTCTTCAGGGTGAAAATCGAGGATATAAGTGTGAACTTATATCAGTTGATATCTCGGTGCATTTTTAAGCTAGCGCAAATCTGATAACACAGATCGACGCAGCTTAAAAGTCCGCATCGAATGCACTTTACTACATTGAGAAACGCTTAATACAAAAATTAGTTATGATCGTTTGAAAAATGATGCATTAGTGTATGTTGAGTTTCCATGTACACTCAACATTGCTTCCAAAAACATTTTGACAAAAATTTTTTCGAAAAATTTCAGAATAATTTAGCAAAAAGTAGATGTTTTTAGATTCCATTTTTCAAGGCAAAGACGATGGACAATGTTATTCAACGAAAAAATTAATTCTTCAGGGTGAAAATCGAGGATATAAGTGTGAACTTATATCAGTTGATATCTCGGTGCATTTTTAAGCTAGCGCAAATCTGATAACACAGATCGACGCAGTTTAAAATCCGCATCGAATGCACTATACTCATTGAAAAACGATTAATACAAAAATTAGTTATGATCGTTCGAAAAATGATGCATTAGTGTATGTTGAGTTTCCATGTACACTCAACATTGCTTCCAAAAACATTTTGACAAAAATTTTTTCGAAAAATTTCAGAATAATTTAGCAAAAAGTAGATGTTTTTAGATTCCTTTTTTCAAGGCAAAAACGATGGTCAATGTTATTCAACGAAAAAATCAATTCTTCAGGGTGAAAATCGAGGATATAAGTGTGAACTTATATCAGTTGATATCTCGGTGCATTTTTAAACTAGCGCAAATCTGATAACACAGATCGACGCAGCTTAAAAATCCGCATCGAATGCACTATACTACATTGAGAATCGCTTAATACAAAAATTAGTTATGATCGTTTGAAAAATGATGCATTAGTGCATGTTGAGTTTCCATGTACACTCAACATTGCTTCCAAAAACATTTTGACAAAAATTTTTTCGAAAAATTTCAGAATAATTTAGCAAAAAGTAGATGTTTTTAGATTCCATTTTTCAAGGCAAAGACGATGGACAATGTTATTCAACGAAAAAATTAATTCTTCAGGGTGAAAATCGAGGATATAAGTGTGAACTTATATCAGTTGATATCTCGGTGCATTTTTAAGCTAGCGCAAATCTGATAACACAGATCGACGCAGCTTAAAAATCCGCATCGAATGCACTATACTACATTGAGAAACGCTTAATACAAAAATTAGTTATGATCGTTTGAAAAATGATGCATTAGTGTATGTTGAGTTTCCATGTACACTCAACATTGCTTCCAAAAACATTTTGACAAAAATTTTTTCGAAAAATTTCAAAATAATTTAGCAAAAAGTAGATGTTTTTAGATTCCTTTTTCCAAGGCAAAGACGATGGACAATGTTATTCAACGAAAAAATTAATTCTTCAGGGTGAAAATCGAGGATATAAGTGTGAACTTATATCAGTTGATATCTCGGTGCATTTTTAAGCTAGCGCAAATCTGCTAACACAGATCGACGCAGCTTAAAAATCCGCATCGAATGCACTATACTACATTGAGAAACGCTTAATACAAAAATTAGTTATGATCGTTTGAAAAATGATGCATTAGTGTATGTTGAGTTTTCATGTACACTCAACATTGCTTCCAAAAACATTTTGACAAAAATTTTTTCGAAAAATTTCAGAATAATTTAGCAAAAAGTAGATGTTTTTAGATTCCTTTTTTCAAGGCAAAAACGATGGTCAATGTTATTCAACGAAAAAATCAATTCTTCAGGGTGAAAATCGAGGATATAAGTGTGAACTTATATCAGTTGATATCTCGGTGCATTTTTAAACTAGCGCAAATCTGATAACACAGATCGACGCAGCTTAAAAATCCGCATCGAATGCACTATACTACATTGAGAAACGCTTAATACAAAAATTAGTTATGATCGTTTGAAAAATGATGCATTAGTGCATGTTGAGTTTCCATGTACACTCAACATTGCTTCCAAAAACATTTTGACAAAAATTTTTTCGAAAAATTTCAAAATAATTTAGCAAAAAGTAGATGTTTTTAGATTCCTTTTTTCAAGGCAAAGACGATGGACAATGTTATTCAACGAAAAAATTAATTCTTCAGGGTGAAAATCGAGGATATAAGTGTGAACTTATATCAGTTGATATCTCGGTGCATTTTTAAGCTAGCGCAAATCTGCTAACACAGATCGACGCAGCTTAAAAATCCGCATCGAATGCACTATACTACATTGAGAAACGCTTAATACAAAAATTAGTTATGATCGTTTGAAAAATGATGCATTAGTGTATGTTGAGTTTTCATGTACACTCAACATTGCTTCCAAAAACATTTTGACAAAAATTTTTTCGAAAAATTTCAGAATAATTTAGCAAAAAGTAGATGTTTTTAGATTCCTTTTTTCAAGGCAAAAACGATGGTCAATGTTATTCAACGAAAAAATCAATTCTTCAGGGTGAAAATCGAGGATATAAGTGTGAACTTATATCAGTTGATATCTCGGTGCATTTTTAAACTAGCGCAAATCTGATAACACAGATCGACGCAGCTTAAAAATCCGCATCGAATGCACTATACTACATTGAGAAACGCTTAATACAAAAATTAGTTATGATCGTTTGAAAAATGATGCATTAGTGCATGTTGAGTTTCCATGTACACTCAACATTGCTTCCAAAAACATTTTGACAAAAATTTTTTCGAAAAATTTCAGAATAATTTAGCAAAAAGTAGATGTTTTTAGATTCCAATTTTCAAGGCAAAGACGATGGACAATGTTATTCAACGAAAAAATTAATTCTTCAGGGTGAAAATCGAGGATATAAGTATGAACTTATATCAGTTGATATCTCGGTGCATTTTTAAGCTAGCGCAAATCTGATAACACAGATCGACGCAGCTTAAAAATCCGCATCGAATGCACTATACTACATTGAGAAACGCTTAATACAAAAATTAGTTATGATCGTTTGAAAAATGATGCATTAGTGTATGTTGAGTTTCCATGTACACTCAACATTGCTTCCAAAAACATTTTGACAAAAATTTTTTCGAAAAATTTCAAAATAATTTAGCAAAAAGTAGATGTTTTTAGATTCCTTTTTTCAAGGCAAAGACGATGGACAATGTTATTCAACGAAAAAATTAATTCTTCAGGGTGAAAATCGAGGATATAAGTGTGAACTTATATCAGTTGATATCTCGGTGCATTTTTAAGCTAGCGCAAATCTGCTAACACAGATCGACGCAGCTTAAAAATCCGCATCGAATGCACTATACTACATTGAGAAACGCTTAATACAAAAATTAGTTATGATCGTTTGAAAAATGATGCATTAGTGTATGTTGAGTTTTCATGTACACTCAACATTGCTTCCAAAAACATTTTGACAAAAATTTTTTCGAAAAATTTCAGAATAATTTAGCAAAAAGTAGATGTTTTTAGATTCCTTTTTTCAAGGCAAAAACGATGGTCAATGTTATTCAACGAAAAAATCAATTCTTCAGGGTGAAAATCGAGGATATAAGTGTGAACTTATATCAGTTGATATCTCGGTGCATTTTTAAACTAGCGCAAATCTGATAACACAGATCGACGCAGCTTAAAAATCCGCATCGAATGCACTATACTATATTGAGAAACGCTTAATACAAAAATTAGTTATGATCGTTTGAAAAATGATGCATTAGTGTATGTTGAGTTTCCATGTACACTCAACATTGCTTCCAAAAACATTTTGACAAAAATTTTTTCGAAAAATTTCAGAATAATTTAGCAAAAAGTAGATGTTTTTAGATTCCTTTTTTCAAGGCAAAGACGATGGTCAATGTTATTCAACGAAAAAATTAATTCTTCAGGGTGAAAATCGAGGATATAAGTGTGAACTTATATCAGTTGATATCTCGGTGCATTTTTAAGCTAGCGCAAATCTGATAACACAGATCGACGCAGCTTAAAAATCCGCATCGAATGCACTATACTACATTGAGAAACGCTTAATACAAAAATTAGTTATGATCGTTCGAAAAATGATGCATTAGTGTATGTTGAGTTTCCATGTACACTCAACATTGCTTCCAAAAACATTTTGACAAAAATTTTTTCGAGAAATTTCAAAATAATTTAGCAAAAAGTAGATGTTTTTAGATTCCTTTTTTCAAGGCAAAGACGATGGACAATGTTATTCAACGAAAAAATTAAATCTTCAGGGTGAAAATCGAGGATATAAGTGTGAACTTATATCAGTTGATATCTCGGTGCATTTTAAAACTAGCGCAAATCTGCTAACACAGATCGACGCAGCTTAAAAATCCGCATCGAATGCACTATACTACATTGAGAAACGCTTAATACAAAAATTAGTTATGATCGTTTGAAAAATGATGCATTAGTGTATGTTGAGTTTCCATGTACACTCAACATTGCTTCCAAAAACATTTTGACAAAAATTTTTTCGAAAAATTTCAGAATAATTTAGCAAAAAGTAGATGTTTTTAGATTCCTTTTTTCAAGGCAAAGACGATGGTCAATGTTATTCAACGAAAAAATCAATTCTTCAGGGTGAAAATCGAGGATATAAGTGTGAACTTATATCAGTTGATATCTCGGTGCATTTTTAAGCTAGCGCAAATCTAATAACACAGATCGACGCAGCTTAAAAATCCGCATCGAATGCACTATACTACATTGAGAAACGCTTAATACAAAAATTAGTTATGATCGTTTGAAAAATGATGCATTAGTGTATGTTGAGTTTCCATGTACACTCAACATTGCTTCCAAAAACATTTTGACAAAAATTTTTTCGAAAAATTTCAGAATAATTTAGCAAAAAGTAGATGTTTTTAGATTCCTTTTTTCAAGGCAAAAACGATGGTCAATGTTATTCAACGAAAAAATCAATTCTTCAGGGTGAAAATCGAGGATATAAGTGTGAACTTATATCAGTTGATATCTCGGTGCATTTTTAAACTAGCGCAAATCTGATAACACAGATCGACGCAGCTTAAAAATCCGCATCGAATGCACTATACTACATTGAGAAACGCTTAATACAAAAATTAGTTATGATCGTTTGAAAAATGATGCATTAGTGTATGTTGAGTTTCCATGTACACTCAACATTGCTTCCAAAAACATTTTGACAAAAATTTTTTCGAAAAATTTCAAAATAATTTAGCAAAAAGTAGATGTTTTTAGATTCCTTTTTTCAAGGCAAAGACGATGGACAATGTTATTCAACGAAAAAATTAATTCTTCAGGGTGAAAATCGAGGATATAAGTGTGAACTTATATCAGTTGATATCTCGGTGCATTTTTAAGCTAGCGCAAATCTGATAACACAGATCGACGCAGCTTAAAAATCCGCATCGAATGCACTATACTACATTGAGAAACGCTTAATACAAAAATTAGTTATGATCGTTTGAAAAATGATGCGTTAGTGTATGTTGAGTTTCCATGTACACTCAACATTGCTTCCAAAAACATTTTGACAAAAATTTTTTCGAAAAATTTCAAAATAATTTAGCAAAAAGTAGATGTTTTTAGATTCCTTTTTTCAAGGCAAAGACGATGGACAATGTTATTCAACGAAAAAATTAATTCTTCAGGGTGAAAATCGAGGATATAAGTGTGAACTTATATCAGTTGATATCTCGGTGCATTTTTAAGCTAGCGCAAATCTGATAACACAGATCGACGCAGCTTAAAAATCCGCATCGAATGCACTATACTACATTGAGAAACGCTTAATACAAAAATTAGTTATGATCGTTTGAAAAATGATGCATTAGTGTATGTTGAGTTTCCATGTACACTCAACATTGCTTCCAAAAACATTTTGACAAAAATTTTTTCGAAAAATTTCAAAATAATTTAGCAAAAAGTAGATGTTTTTAGATTCCTTTTTTCAAGGCAAAGACGATGGACAATGTTATTCAACGAAAAAATTAATTCTTCAGGGTGAAAATCGAGGATATAAGTGTGAACTTATATCAGTTGATATCTCGGTGCATTTTTAAGCTAGCGCAAATCTGATAACACAGATCGACGCAGCTTAAAAATCCGCATCGAATGCACTATACTACATTGAGAAACGCTTAATACAAAAATTAGTTATGATCGTTTGAAAAATGATGCATTAGTGTATGTTGAGTTTCCATGTACACTCAACATTGCTTCCAAAAACATTTTGACAAAAATTTTTTCGAAAAATTTCAGAATAATTTAGCAAAAAGTAGATGTTTTTAGATTCCTTTTTTCAAGGCAAAGACGATGGTCAATGTTATTCAACGAAAAAATCAATTCTTCAGGGTGAAAATCGAGGATATAAGTGTGAACTTATATCAGTTGATATCTCGGTGCATTTTTAAGCTAGCGCAAATCTGCTAACACAGATCGACGCAGCTTAAAAATCCGCATCGAATGCACTATACTACATTGAGAAACGCTTAATACAAAAATTAGTTATGATCGTTTGAAAAATGATGCATTAGTGTATGTTGAGTTTCCATGTACACTCAACATTGCTTCCAAAAACATTTTGACAAAAATTTTTTCGAAAAATTTCAAAATAATTTAGCAAAAAGTAGATGTTTTTAGATTCCTTTTTTCAAGGCAAAGACGATGGACAATGTTATTCAACGAAAAAATTAATTCTTCAGGGTGAAAATCGAGGATATAAGTGTGAACTTATATCAGTTGATATCTCGGTGCATTTTTAAGCTAGCGCAAATCTGCTAACACAGATCGACGCAGCTTAAAAATCCGCATCGAATGCACTATACTACATTGAGAAACGCTTAATACAAAAATTAGTTATGATCGTTTGAAAAATGATGCATTAGTGTATGTTGAGTTTCCATGTACACTCAACATTGCTTCCAAAAACATTTTGACAAAAATTTTTTCGAAAAATTTCAGAATAATTTAGCAAAAAGTAGATGTTTTCAGATTCCTTTTTTCAAGGCAAAAACGATGGTCAATGTTATTCAACGAAAAAATCAATTCTTCAGGGTGAAAATCGAGGATATAAGTGTGAACTTATATCAGTTGATATCTCGGTGCATTTTTAAACTAGCGCAAATCTGATAACACAGATCGACGCAGCTTAAAAATCCGCATCGAATGCACTATACTACATTGAGAAACGCTTAATACAAAAATTAGTTATGATCGTTTGAAAAATGATGCGTTAGTGTATGTTGAGTTTCCATGTACACTCAACATTGCTTCCAAAAACATTTTGACAAAAATTTTTTCGAAAAATTTCAAAATAATTTAGCAAAAAGTAGATGTTTTTAGATTCCTTTTTTCAAGGCAAAGACGATGGACAATGTTATTCAACGAAAAAATTAATTCTTCAGGGTGAAAATCGAGGATACAAGTGTGAACTTATATCAGTTGATATCTCGATGCATTTTTAAGCTAGCGCAAATTTGATAACACAGATCGACGCAGCTTAAAAATCCGCATCGAATGCACTATACTACATTGAGAAACGCTTAATACAAAAATTAGTTATGATCGTTTGAAAAATGATGCATTAGTGTATGTTGAGTTTCCATGTACACTCAACATTGCTTCCAAAAACATTTTGACAAAAATTTTTTCGAAAAATTTCAAAATAATTTAGCAAAAAGTAGATGTTTTTAGATTCCTTTTTTCAAGGCAAAGACGATGGACAATGTTATTCAACGAAAAAATTAATTCTTCAGGGTGAAAATCGAGGATATAAGTGTGAACTTATATCAGTTGATATCTCGGTGCATTTTTAAGCTAGCGCAAATCTGATAACACAGATCGACGCAGCTTAAAAATCCGCATCGAATGCACTATACTACATTGAGAAACGCTTAATACAAAAATTAGTTATGATCGTTTGAAAAATGATGCGTTAGTGTATGTTGAGTTTCCATGTACACTCAACATTGCTTCCAAAAACATTTTGACAAAAATTTTTTCGAAAAATTTCAAAATAATTTAGCAAAAAGTAGATGTTTTTAGATTCCTTTTTTCAAGGCAAAGACGATGGACAATGTTATTCAACGAAAAAATTAATTCTTCAGGGTGAAAATCGAGGATATAAGTGTGAACTTATATCAGTTGATATCTCGGTGCATTTTTAAGCTAGCGCAAATCTGATAACACAGATCGACGCAGCTTAAAAATCCGCATCGAATGCACTATACTACATTGAGAAACGCTTAATACAAAAATTAGTTATGATCGTTTGAAAAATGATGCATTAGTGTATGTTGAGTTTCCATGTACACTCAACATTGCTTCCAAAAACATTTTGACAAAAATTTTTTCGAAAAATTTCAAAATAATTTAGCAAAAAGTAGATGTTTTTAGATTCCTTTTTTCAAGGCAAAGACGATGGACAATGTTATTCAACGAAAAAATTAATTCTTCAGGGTGAAAATCGAGGATATAAGTGTGAACTTATATCAGTTGATATCTCGGTGCATTTTTAAGCTAGCGCAAATCTGATAACACAGATCGACGCAGCTTAAAAATCCGCATCGAATGCACTATACTACATTGAGAAACGCTTAATACAAAAATTAGTTATGATCGTTTGAAAAATGATGCATTAGTGTATGTTGAGTTTCCATGTACACTCAACATTGCTTCCAAAAACATTTTGACAAAAATTTTTTCGAAAAATTTCAGAATAATTTAGCAAAAAGTAGATGTTTTTAGATTCCTTTTTTCAAGGCAAAGACGATGGTCAATGTTATTCAACGAAAAAATCAATTCTTCAGGGTGAAAATCGAGGATATAAGTGTGAACTTATATCAGTTGATATCTCGGTGCATTTTTAAGCTAGCGCAAATCTGATAACACAGATCGACGCAGCTTAAAAATCCGCATCGAATGCACTATACTACATTGAGAAACGCTTAATACAAAAATTAGTTATGATCGTTTGAAAAATGATGCATTAGTGTATGTTGAGTTTCCATGTACACTCAACATTGCTTCCAAAAACATTTTGACAAAAATTTTTTCGAAAAATTTCAAAATAATTTAGCAAAAAGTAGATGTTTTTAGATTCCTTTTTTCAAGGCAAAGACGATGGACAATGTTATTTAACGAAAAAATTAATTCTTCAGGGTGAAAATCGAGGATATAAGTGTGAACTTATATCAGTTGATATCTCGGTGCATTTTTAAGCTAGCGCAAATCTGCTAACACAGATCGACGCAGCTTAAAAATCCGCATCGAATGCACTATACTACATTGAGAAACGCTTAATACAAAAATTAGTTATGATCGTTTGAAAAATGATGCATTAGTGTATGTTGAGTTTCCATGTACACTCAACATTGCTTCCAAAAACATTTTGACAAAAATTTTTTCGAAAAATTTCAGAATAATTTAGCAAAAAGTAGATGTTTTTAGATTCCTTTTTTCAAGGCAAAAACGATGGTCAATGTTATTCAACGAAAAAATCAATTCTTCAGGGTGAAAATCGAGGATATAAGTGTGAACTTATATCAGTTGATATCTCGGTGCATTTTTAAACTAGCGCAAATCTGATAACACAGATCGACGCAGCTTAAAAATCCGCATCGAATGCACTATACTACATTGAGAAACGCTTAATACAAAAATTAGTTATGATCGTTTGAAAAATGATGCATTAGTGTATGTTGAGTTTCCATGTACACTCAACATTGCTTCCAAAAACATTTTGACAAAAATTTTTTCGAAAAATTTCAAAATAATTTAGCAAAAAGTAGATGTTTTTAGATTCCTTTTTTCAAGGCAAAGACGATGGACAATGTTATTCAACGAAAAAATTAATTCTTCAGGGTGAAAATCGAGGATATAAGTGTGAACTTATATCAGTTGATATCTCGGTGCATTTTTAAGCTAGCGCAAATCTGATAACACAGATCGACGCAGCTTAAAAATCCGCATCGAATGCACTATACTACATTGAGAAACGCTTAATACAAAAATTAGTTATGATCGTTTGAAAAATGATGCGTTAGTGTATGTTGAGTTTCCATGTACACTCAACATTGCTTCCAAAAACATTTTGACAAAAATTTTTTCGAAAAATTTCAAAATAATTTAGCAAAAAGTAGATGTTTTTAGATTCCTTTTTTCAAGGCAAAGACGATGGACAATGTTATTCAACGAAAAAATTAATTCTTCAGGGTGAAAATCGAGGATATAAGTGTGAACTTATATCAGTTGATATCTCGGTGCATTTTTAAGCTAGCGCAAATCTGCTAACACAGATCGACGCAGCTTAAAAATCCGCATCGAATGCACTATACTACATTGAGAAACGCTTAATACAAAAATTAGTTATGATCGTTCGAAAAATGATGCATTAGTGTATGTTGAGTTTCCATGTACACTCAACATTGCTTCCAAAAACATTTTGACAAAAATTTTTTCGAAAAATTTCAAAATAATTTAGCAAAAAGTAGATGTTTTTAGATTCCATTTTTCAAGGCAAAGACGATGGACAATGTTATTCAACGAAAAAATTAATTCTTCAGGGTGAAAATCGAGGATATAAGTGTGAACTTATATCAGTTGATATCTCGGTGCATTTTTAAGCTAGCGCAAATCTGATAACACAGATCGACGCAGCTTAAAAATCCGCATCGAATGCACTATACTACATTGAGAAACGCTTAATACAAAAATTAGTTATGATCGTTTGAAAAATGATGCATTAGTGTATGTTGAGTTTCCATGTACACTCAACATTGCTTCCAAAAACATTTTGACAAAAATTTTTTCGAAAAATTTCAAAATAATTTAGCAAAAAGTAAATGTTTTTAGATTCCATTTTTCAAGGCAAAGACGATGGACAATGTTATTCAACGAAAAAATTAAATCTTCAGGGTGAAAATCGAGGATATAAGTGTGAACTTATATCAGTTGATATCTCGGTGCATTTTAAAACTAGCGCAAATCTGCTAACACAGATCGACGCAGCTTAAAAATCCGCATCGAATGCACTATACTACATTGAGAAACGCTTAATACAAAAATTAGTTATGATCGTTTGAAAAATGATGCATTAGTGTATGTTGAGTTTCCATGTACACTCAACATTGCTTCCAAAAACATTTTGACAAAAATTTTTTCGAAAAATTTCAGAATAATTTAGCAAAAAGTAGATGTTTTTAGATTCCTTTTTTCAAGGCAAAGACGATGGTCAATGTTATTCAACGAAAAAATCAATTCTTCAGGGTGAAAATCGAGGATATAAGTGTAAACTTATATCAGTTGATATCTCGGTGCATTTTTAAGCTAGCGCAAATCTGATAACACAGATCGACGCAGCTTAAAAATCCGCATCGAATGCACTATACTACATTGAGAAACGCTTAATACAAAAATTAGTTATGATCGTTTGAAAAATGATGCGTTAGTGTATGTTGAGTTTCCATGTACACTCAACATTGCTTCCAAAAACATTTTGACAAAAATTTTTTCGAAAAATTTCAAAATAATTTAGCAAAAAGTAGATGTTTTTAGATTCCATTTTTTAAGGCAAAGACGATGGACAATGTTATTCAACGAAAAAATTAATTCTTCAGGGTGAAAATCGAGGATATAAGTGTGAACTTATATCAGTTGATATCTCGGTGCATTTTTAAGCTAGCGCAAATCTGATAACACAGAACGACGCAGCTTAAAAATCCGCATCGAATGCACTATACTACATTGAGAAACGCTTAATACAAAAATTAGTTATGATCGTTTGAAAAATGATGCATCAGTGTATGTTGAGTTTCCATGTACACTCAACATTGCTTCCAAAAACATTTTGACAAAAATTTTTTCGAGAAATTTCAAAATAATTTAGCAAAAAGTAGATGTTTTTAGATTCCTTTTTTCAAGGCAAAGACGATGGACAATGTTATTCAACGAAAAAATCAATTCTTCAGGGTGAAAATCGAGGATATAAGTGTGAACTTATATCAGTTGATATCTCGGTGCATTTTTAAGCTAGCGCAAATCTGATAACACAGATCGACGCAGCTTAAAAATCCGCATCGAATGCACTATACTACATTGAGAAACGCTTAATACAAAAATTAGTTATGATCGTTTGAAAAATGATGCATTAGTGTATGTTGAGTTTCCATGTACACTCAACATTGCTTCCAAAAACATTTTGACAAAAATTTTTTCGAAAAATTTCAAAATAATTTAGCAAAAAGTAGATGTTTTTAGATTCTTTTTTTCAAGGCAAAGACGATGGACAATGTTATTCAACGAAAAAATTAATTCTTCAGGGTGAAAATCGAGGATATAAGTGTGAACTTATATCAGTTGATATCTCGGTGCATTTTTAAGCTAGCGCAAATCTGCTAACACAGATCGACGCAGCTTAAAAATCCGCATCGAATGCACTATACTACATTGAGCAACGCTTAATACAAAAATTAGTTATGATCGTTCGAAAAATGATGCATTAGTGTATGTTGAGTTTCCATGTACACTCAACATTGCTTCCAAAAACATTTTGACAAAAATTTTTTCGAAAAATTTCAAAATAATTTAGCAAAAAGTAGATGTTTTTAGATTCCTTTTTTCAAGGCAAAACGATGGTCAATGTTATTCAACGAAAAAATCAATTCTTCAGGGTGAAAATCGAGGATATAAGTGTGAACTTATATCAGTTGATATCTCGGTGCATTTTTAAGCTAGCGCAAATCTGATAACACAGATCGACGCAGCTTAAAAATCCGCATCGAATGCACTATACTACATTGAGAAACGCTTAATACAAAAATTAGTTATGATTGTTTGAAAAATGATGCGTTAGTGTATGTTGAGTTTCCATGTACACTCAACATTGCTTCCAAAAACATTTTGACAAAAATTTTTTCGAAAAATTTCAGAATAATTTAGCAAAAAGTAGATGTTTTTAGATTCCTTTTTTCAAGGCAAAGACGATGGTCAATGTTATTCAACGAAAAAATCAATTCTTCAGGGTGAAAATCGAGGATATAAGTGTGAACTTATATCAGTTGATATCTCGGTGCATTTTTAAGCTAGCGCAAATCTGATAACACAGATCGACGCAGCTTAAAAATCCGCATCGAATGCACTATACTACATTGAGAAACGCTTAATACAAAAATTAGTTATGATCGTTTGAAAAATGATGCGTTAGTGTATGTTGAGTTTCCATGTACACTCAACATTGCTTCCAAAAACATTTTGACAAAAATTTTTTCGAAAAATTTCAAAATAATTTAGCAAAAAGTAGATGTTTTTAGATTCCATTTTTTAAGGCAAAGACGATGGACAATGTTATTCAACGAAAAAATTAATTCTTCAGGGTGAAAATCGAGGATATAAGTGTGAACTTATATCAGTTGATATCTCGGTGCATTTTTAAGCTAGCGCAAATCTGATAACACAGATCGACGCAGCTTAAAAATCCGCATCGAATGCACTTTACTACATTGAGCAACGCTTAATACAAAAATTAGTTATGATAGTTTGAAAAATGATGCATTAGTGTATGTTGAGTTTCCATGTACACTCAACATTGCTTCCAAAAACATTTTGACAAAAATTTTTTCGAAAAATTTCAGAATAATTTAGCAAAAAGTAGATGTTTTTAGATTCCTTTTTTCAAGGCAAAGACGATGGTCAATGTTATTCAACGAAAAAATCAATTCTTCAGGGTGAAAATCGAGGATATAAGTGTGAACTTATATCAGTTGATATCTCGGTGCATTTTTAAGCTAGCGCAAATCTGATAACACAGATCGACGCAGCTTAAAAATCCGCATCGAATGCACTATACTCATTGAAAAACGCTTAATACAAAAATTAGTTATGATCGTTCGAAAAATGATGCATTAGTGTATGTTGAGTTTCCATGTACACTCAACATTGCTTCCAAAAACATTTTGACAAAAATTTTTTCGAAAAATTTCAAAATAAGTTAGCAAAAAGTAGATGTTTTTAGATTCCATTTTTTAAGGCAAAGACGATGGACAATGTTATTCAACGAAAAAATTAATTCTTCAGGGTGAAAATCGAGGATATAAGTGTGAACTTATATCAGTTGATATCTCGGTGCATTTTTAAGCTAGCGCAAATCTGATAACACAGATCGACGCAGCTTACAAATCCGCATCGAATGCACTATACTACATTGAGAAACGCTTAATACAAAAATTAGTTATGATCGTTTGAAAAATGATGCATTAGTGTATGATGAGTTTCCATGTACACTCAACATTGCTTCCAAAAACATTTTGACAAAAATTTTTTCGAAAAATTTCAAAATAAATTAGCAAAAAGTAAATGTTTTTAGATTCCTTTTTTCAAGGCAAAGACGATGGACAATGTTATTCAACAAAAAAATTAATTCTTCAGGGTGAAAATCGAGGATATAAGTGTGAACTTATATCAGTTGATATCTCGGTGCATTTTTAAGCTAGCGCAAATCTGATAACACAGATCGACGCAGCTTACAAATCCGCATCGAATGCACTATACTACATTGAGAAACGCTTAATACAAAAATTAGTTATGATCGTTTGAAAAATGATGCATTAGTGTATGTTGAGTTTCCATGTACACTCAACATTGCTTCCAAAAACATTTTGACAAAAATTTTTTCGAAAAATTTCAAAATAAATTAGCAAAAAGTAGATGTTTTTAGATTCCTTTTTTCAAGGCAAAGACGATGGACGATGTTATTCAACGAAAAAATTAATTCTTCAGGGTGAAAATCGAGGATATAAGTGTGAATTTATATCAGTTGATATCTCGGTGCATTTTTAAGCTAGCGCAAATCTGATAACACAGATCGACGCAGCTTACAAATCCGCATCGAATGCACTATACTACATTGAGAAACGCTTAATACAGAAATTAGTTATGATCGTTTGAAAAATGATCCATTAGTGTATGTTGAGTTTCCATGTACACTCAACATTGCTTCCAAAAACATTTTGACAAAAATTTTTTCGAAAAATTTCAAAATAAATTAGCAAAAAGTAGATGTTTTTAGATTCCTTTTTTCAAGGCAAAGACGATGGACAATGTTATTCAACGAAAAAATTAATTCTCCAGGGTGAAAATCGAGGATATAAGTGTGAACTTATATCAGTTGATATCTCGGTGCATTTTTAAGCTAGCGCAAATCTGATAACACAGATCGACGCAGCTTAAAAATCCGCATCGAATGCACTATACTACATTGAGAAACGCTTAATACAAAAATTAGTTATGATCGTTTGAAAAATGATGCATTAGTGTATGTTGAGTTTCCATGTACACTCAACATTGCTTCCAAAAACATTTTGACAAAAATTTTTTCGAAAAATTTCAAAATAAATTAGCAAAAAGTAGATGTTTTTAGATTCCTTTTTTCAAGGCAAAGACGATGGACGATGTTATTCAACGAAAAAATTAATTCTTCAGGGTGAAAATCGAGGATATAAGTGTGAATTTATATCAGTTGATATCTCGGTGCATTTTTAAGCTAGCGCAAATCTGATAACACAGATCGACGCAGCTTACAAATCCGCATCGAATGCACTATACTACATTGAGAAACGCTTAATACAGAAATTAGTTATGATCGTTTGAAAAATGATCCATTAGTGTATGTTGAGTTTCCATGTACACTCAACATTGCTTCCAAAAACATTTTGACAAAAATTTTTTCGAAAAATTTCAAAATAAATTAGCAAAAAGTAGATGTTTTTAGATTCCTTTTTTCAAGGCAAAGACGATGGACAATGTTATTCAACGAAAAAATTAATTCTCCAGGGTGAAAATCGAGGATATAAGTGTGAACTTATATCAGTTGATATCTCGGTGCATTTTTAAGCTAGCGCAAATCTGATAACACAGATCGACGCAGCTTAAAAATCCGCATCGAATGCACTATACTCATTGAAAAACGCTTAATACAAAAATTAGTTATGATCGTTCGAAAAATGATGCATTAGTGTATGTTGAGTTTCCATGTACACTCAACATTGCTTCCAAAAACATTTTGACAAAAATTTTTTCGAAAAATTTCGAAATAAGTTAGCAAAAAGTAGATGTTTTTAGATTCCATTTTTTAAGGCAAAGACGATGGACAATGTTATTCAACGAAAAAATTAATTCTTCAGGGTGAAAATCGAGGATATAAGTGTGAACTTATATCAGTTGATATCTCGGTGCATTTTTAAGCTAGCGCAAATCTGATAACACAGAACGACGCAGCTTAAAAATCCGCATCGAATGCACTATACTACATTGAGAAACGCTTAATACAAAAATTAGTTATGATCGTTTGAAAAATGATGCATTAGTGTATGTTGAGTTTCCATGTACACTCAACATTGCTTCCAAAAACATTTTGACAAAAATTTTTTCGAAAAATTTCAGAATAATTTAGCAAAAAGAAGATGTTTTTAGATTCCATTTTTCAAGGCAAAGACGATGGACAATGTTATTCAACGAAAAAATTAATTCTTCAGGGTGAAAATCGAGGATATAAGTGTGAACTTATATCAGTTGATATCTCGGTGCATTTTTAAGCTAGCGCAAATCTGATAACACAGATCGACGCAGCTTAAAAATCCGCATCGAATGCACTATACTACATTGAGAAACGCTTAATACAAAAATTAGTTATGATCGTTTGAAAAATGATGCGTTAGTGTATGTTGAGTTTCCATGTACACTCAACATTGCTTCCAAAAACATTTTGACAAAAATTTTTTCGAAAAATTTCAAAATAATTTAGCAAAAAGTAGATGTTTTTAGATTCCATTTTTTAAGGCAAAGACGATGGACAATGTTATTCAACGAAAAAATTAATTCTTCAGGGTGAAAATCGAGGATATAAGTGTGAACTTATATCAGTTGATATCTCGGTGCATTTTTAAGCTAGCGCAAATCTGATAACACAGAACGACGCAGCTTAAAAATTCGCATCGAATGCACTATACTCATTGAAAAACGCTTAATACAAAAATTAGTTATGATCGTTTGAAAAATGATGCATTAGTGTATGTTGAGTTTCCATGTACACTCAACATTGCTTCCAAAAACATTTTGACAAAAATTTTTTCGAAAAATTTCAGAATAATTTAGCAAAAAGTAGATGTTTTTAGATTCCATTTTTCAAGGCAAAGACGATGGACAATGTTATTCAACGAAAAAATTAATTCTTCAGGGTGAAAATCGAGGATATAAGTGTGAACTTATATCAGTTGATATCTCGGTGCATTTTTAAGCTAGCGCAAATCTGATAACACAGATCGACGCAGCTTAAAAATCCGCATCGAATGCACTATACTACATTGAGAAACGCTTAATACAAAAATTAGTTATGATCGTTTGAAAAATGATGCGTTAGTGTATGTTGAGTTTCCATGTACACTCAACATTGCTTCCAAAAACATTTTGACAAAAATTTTTTCGAAAAATTTCAAAATAATTTAGCAAAAAGTAGATGTTTTTAGATTCCATTTTTTAAGGCAAAGACGATGGACAATGTTATTCAACGAAAAAATTAATTCTTCAGGGTGAAAATCGAGGATATAAGTGTGAACTTATATCAGTTGATATCTCGGTGCATTTTTAAGCTAGCGCAAATCTGATAACACAGAACGACGCAGCTTAAAAATTCGCATCGAATGCACTATACTCATTGAAAAACGCTTAATACAAAAATTAGTTATGATCGTTTGAAAAATGATGCATTAGTGTATGTTGAGTTTCCATGTACACTCAACATTGCTTCCAAAAACATTTTGACAAAAATTTTTTCGAAAAATTTCGAAATAATTTAGCAAAAAGTAGATGTTTTTAGATTCCATTTTTTAAGGCAAAGACGATGGACAATGTTATTCAACGAAAAAATTAATTCTTCAGGGTGAAAATCGAGGATATAAGTGTGAACTTATATCAGTTGATATCTCGGTGCATTTTTAAGCTAGCGCAAATCTGATAACACAGATCGACGCAGCTTAAAAATCCGCATCGAATGCACTATACTACATTGAGAAACGCTTTATACAAAAATTAGTTATGATCGTTTGAAAAATGATGCATTAGTGTATGATGAGTTTCCATGTACACTCAACATTGCTTCCAAAAACATTTTGACAAAAATTTTTTCGAAAAATTTCAAAATAAATTAGCAAAAAGTAGATGTTTTTAGATTGCTTTTTTCAAGGCAAAGACGATGGACAATGTTATTCAACGAAAAAAATAATTCTTCAGGGTGAAAATCGAGGATATAAGTGTGAACTTATATCAGTTGATATCTCGGTGCATTTTTAAGCTAGCGCAAATCTGATAACACAGATCGACGCAGCTTACAAATCCGCATCGAATGCACTATACTACATTGAGAAACGCTTAATACAAAAATTAGTTATGATCGTTTGAAAAATGATGCATTAGTGTATGTTGAGTTTCCATATACACTCAACATTGCTTCCAAAAACATTTTGACAAAAATTTTTTCGAAAAATTTCAAAATAAATTAGCAAAAAGTAGATGTTTTTAGATTCCTTTTTTCAAGGCAAAGACGATGGACGATGTTATTCAACGAAAAAATTAATTCTTCAGGGTGAAAATCGAGGATATAAGTGTGAATTTATATCAGTTGATATCTCGGTGCATTTTTAAGCTAGCGCAAATCTGATAACACAGATCGACGCAGCTTACAAATCCGCATCGAATGCACTATACTACATTGAGAAACGCTTAATACAGAAATTAGTTATGATCGTTTGAAAAATGATCCATTAGTGTATGTTGAGTTTCCATGTACACTCAACATTGCTTCCAAAAACATTTTGACAAAAATTTTTTCGAAAAATTTCAAAATAAATTAGCAAAAAGTAGATGTTTTTAGATTCCTTTTTTCAAGGCAAAGACGATGGACAATGTTATTCAACGAAAAAATTAATTCTCCAGGGTGAAAATCGAGGATATAAGTGTGAACTTATATCAGTTGATATCTCGGTGCATTTTTAAGCTAGCGCAAATCTGATAACACAGATCGACGCAGCTTAAAAATCCGCATCGAATGCACTATACTACATTGAGAAACGCTTAATACAAAAATTAGTTATGATCGTTTGAAAAATGATGCATTAGTGTATGTTGAGTTTCCATGTACACTCAACATTGCTTCCAAAAACATTTTGACAAAAATTTTTTCGAAAAATTTCAAAATAAATTAGCAAAAAGTAGATGTTTTTAGATTCCTTTTTTCAAGGCAAAGACGATGGACGATGTTATTCAACGAAAAAATTAATTCTTCAGGGTGAAAATCGAGGATATAAGTGTGAATTTATATCAGTTGATATCTCGGTGCATTTTTAAGCTAGCGCAAATCTGATAACACAGATCGACGCAGCTTACAAATCCGCATCGAATGCACTATACTACATTGAGAAACGCTTAATACAGAAATTAGTTATGATCGTTTGAAAAATGATCCATTAGTGTATGTTGAGTTTCCATGTACACTCAACATTGCTTCCAAAAACATTTTGACAAAAATTTTTTCGAAAAATTTCAAAATAAATTAGCAAAAAGTAGATGTTTTTAGATTCCTTTTTTCAAGGCAAAGACGATGGACAATGTTATTCAACGAAAAAATTAATTCTCCAGGGTGAAAATCGAGGATATAAGTGTGAACTTATATCAGTTGATATCTCGGTGCATTTTTAAGCTAGCGCAAATCTGATAACACAGAACGACGCAGCTTAAAAATTCGCATCGAATGCACTATACTACATTGAAAAACGCTTAATACAAAAATTAGTTATGATCGTTTGAAAAATGATGCATTAGTGTATGTTGAGTTTCCATGTACACTCAACATTGCTTCCAAAAACATTTTGACAAAAATTTTTTCGAAAAATTTCGAAATAATTTAGCAAAAAGTAGATGTTTTTAGATTCTATTTTTTAAGGCAAAGACGATGGACAATGTTATTCAACGAAAAAATTAATTCTTCAGGGTGAAAATCGAGGATATAAGTGTGAACTTATATCAGTTGATATCTCGGTGCATTTTTAAGCTAGCGCAAATCTGATAACACAGAACGACGCAGCTTAAAAATCCGCATCGAATGCACTATACTACATTGAGAAACGCTTAATACAAAAATTAGTTATGATCGTTTGAAAAATGATGCATTAGTGTATGTTGAGTTTCCATGTACACTCAACATTGCTTCCAAAAACATTTTGACAAAAATTTTTTCGAAAAATTTCAGAATAATTTAGCAAAAAGTAGATGTTTTTAGATTCCATTTTTCAAGGCAAAGACGATGGACAATGTTATTCAACGAAAAAATTAATTCTTCAGGGTGAAAATCGAGGATATAAGTGTGAACTTATATCAGTTGATATCTCGGTGCATTTTTAAGCTAGCGCAAATCTGATAACACAGATCGACGCAGCTTAAAAATCCGCATCGAATGCACTATACTACATTGAGAAACGCTTAATACAAAAATTAGTTATGATCGTTTGAAAAATGATGCGTTAGTGTATGTTGAGTTTCCATGTACACTCAACATTGCTTCCAAAAACATTTTGACAAAAATTTTTTCGAAAAATTTCAAAATAATTTAGCAAAAAGTAGATGTTTTTAGATTCCATTTTTTAAGGCAAAGACGATGGACAATGTTATTCAACGAAAAAATTAATTCTTCAGGGTGAAAATCGAGGATATAAGTGTGAACTTATATCAGTTGATATCTCGGTGCATTTTTAAGCTAGCGCAAATCTGATAACACAGAACGACGCAGCTTAAAAATCCGCATCGAATGCACTATACTACATTGAGAAACGCTTAATACAAAAATTAGTTATGATCGTTTGAAAAATGATGCATTAGTGTATGTTGAGTTTCCATGTACACTCAACATTGCTTCCAAAAACATTTTGACAAAAATTTTTTCGAAAAATTTCAAAATAATTTAGCAAAAAGTAGATGTTTTTAGATTCCTTTTTTCAAGGCAAAGACGATGGACAATGTTATTCAACGAAAAAATTAATTCTTCAGGGTGAAAATCGAGGATATAAGTGTGAACTTATATCAGTTGATATCTCGGTGCATTTTTAAGCTAGCGCAAATCTGATAACACAGAACGACGCAGCTTAAAAATTCGCATCGAATGCACTATACTCATTGAAAAACGCTTAATACAAAAATTAGTTATGATCGTTTGAAAAATGATGCATTAGTGTATGTTGAGTTTCCATGTACACTCAACATTGCTTCCAAAAACATTTTGACAAAAATTTTTTCGAAAAATTTCGAAATAATTTAGCAAAAAGTAGATGTTTTTAGATTCCATTTTTTAAGGCAAAGACGATGGACAATGTTATTCAACGAAAAAATTAATTCTTCAGGGTGAAAATCGAGGATATAAGTGTGAACTTATATCAGTTGATATCTCGGTGCATTTTTAAGCTAGCGCAAATCTGATAACACAGATCGACGCAGCTTAAAAATCCGCATCGAATGCACTATACTACATTGAGAAACGCTTAATACAAAAATTAGTTATGATCGTTTGAAAAATGATGCGTTAGTGTATGTTGAGTTTCCATGTACACTCAACATTGCTTCCAAAAACATTTTGACAAAAATTTTTTCGAAAAATTTCAAAATAATTTAGCAAAAAGTAGATGTTTTTAGATTCCATTTTTTAAGGCAAAGACGATGGACAATGTTATTCAACGAAAAAATTAATTCTTCAGGGTGAAAATCGAGGATATAAGTGTGAACTTATATCAGTTGATATCTCGGTGCATTTTTAAGCTAGCGCAAATCTGATAACACAGAACGACGCAGCTTAAAAATCCGCATCGAATGCACTATACTACATTGAGAAACGCTTAATACAAAAATTAGTTATGATCGTTTGAAAAATGATGCATTAGTGTATGTTGAGTTTCCATGTACACTCAACATTGCTTCCAAAAACATTTTGACAAAAATTTTTTCGAAAAATTTCAAAATAATTTAGCAAAAAGTAGATGTTTTTAGATTCCTTTTTTCAAGGCAAAGACGATGGACAATGTTATTCAACGAAAAAATTAAATCTTCAGGGTGAAAATCGAGGATATAAGTGTGAACTTATATCAGTTGATATCTCGGTGCATTTTTAAGCTAGCGCAAATCTGATAACACAGAACGACGCAGCTTAAAAATTCGCATCGAATGCACTATACTACATTGAAAAACGCTTAATACAAAAATTAGTTATGATCGTTTGAAAAATGATGCATTAGTGTATGTTGAGTTTCCATGTACACTCAACATTGCTTCCAAAAACATTTTGACAAAAATTTTTTCGAAAAATTTCGAAATAATTTAGCAAAAAGTAGATGTTTTTAGATTCCATTTTTTAAGGCAAAGACGATGGACAATGTTATTCAACGAAAAAATTAATTCTTCAGGGTGAAAATCGAGGATATAAGTGTGAACTTATATCAGTTGATATCTCGGTGCATTTTTAAGCTAGCGCAAATCTGATAACACAGAACGACGCAGCTTAAAAATCCGCATCGAATGCACTATACTACATTGAGAAACGCTTAATACAAAAATTAGTTATGATCGTTTGAAAAATGATGCATTAGTGTATGTTGAGTTTCCATGTACACTCAACATTGCTTCCAAAAACATTTTGACAAAAATTTTTTCGAAAAATTTCAAAATAATTTAGCAAAAAGTAGATGTTTTTAGATTCCTTTTTTCAAGGCAAAGACGATGGACAATGTTATTCAACGAAAAAATTAATTCTTCAGGGTGAAAATCGAGGATATAAGTGTGAACTTATATCAGTTGATATCTCGGTGCATTTTTAAGCTAGCGCAAATCTGATAACACAGATCGACGCAGCTTACAAATCCGCATCGAATGCACTATACTACATTGAGAAACGCTTAATACAAAAATTAGTTATGATCGTTTGAAAAATGATGCATTAGTGTATGTTGAGTTTCCATGTACACTCAACATTGCTTCCAAAAACATTTTGACAAAAATTTTTTCGAAAAATTTCAAAATAAATTAGCAAAATGTAGATGTTTTTAGATTCCTTTTTTCAAGGCAAAGACGATGGACGATGTTATTCAACGAAAAAATTAATTCTTCAGGGTGAAAATCGAGGATATAAGTGTGAATTTATATCAGTTGATATCTCGGTGCATTTTTAAGCTAGCGCAAATCTGATAACACAGATCGACGCAGCTTACAAATCCGCATCGAATGCACTATACTACATTGAGAAACGCTTAATACAGAAATTAGTTATGATCGTTTGAAAAATGATCCATTAGTGTATGTTGAGTTTCCATGTACACTCAACATTGCTTCCAAAAACATTTTGACAAAAATTTTTTCGAAAAATTTCAAAATAAATTAGCAAAAAGTAGATGTTTTTAGATTCCTTTTTTCAAGGCAAAGACGATGGACAATGTTATTCAACGAAAAAATTAATTCTCCAGGGTGAAAATCGAGGATATAAGTGTGAACTTATATCAGTTGATATCTCGGTGCATTTTTAAGCTAGCGCAAATCTGATAACACAGATCGACGCAGCTTAAAAATCCGCATCGAATGCACTATACTACATTGAGAAACGCTTAATACAAAAATTAGTTATGATCGTTTGAAAAATGATGCATTAGTGTATGTTGAGTTTCCATGTACACTCAACATTGCTTCCAAAAACATTTTGACAAAAATTTTTTCGAAAAATTTCAAAATAAATTAGCAAAAAGTAGATGTTTTTAGATTCCTTTTTTCAAGGCAAAGACGATGGACGATGTTATTCAACGAAAAAATTAATTCTTCAGGGTGAAAATCGAGGATATAAGTGTGAATTTATATCAGTTGATATCTCGGTGCATTTTTAAGCTAGCGCAAATCTGATAACACAGATCGACGCAGCTTACAAATCCGCATCGAATGCACTATACTACATTGAGAAACGCTTAATACAGAAATTAGTTATGATCGTTTGAAAAATGATCCATTAGTGTATGTTGAGTTTCCATGTACACTCAACATTGCTTCCAAAAACATTTTGACAAAAATTTTTTCGAAAAATTTCAAAATAAGTTAGCAAAAAGTAGATGTTCTTAGATTCCATTTTTTAAGGCAAAGACGATGGACAATGTTATTCAACGAAAAAATTAATTCTTCAGGGTGAAAATCGAGGATATAAGTGTGAACTTATATCAGTTGATATCTCGGTGCATTTTTAAGCTAGCGCAAATCTGATAACACAGAACGACGCAGCTTAAAAATCCGCATCGAATGCACTATACTACATTGAGAAACGCTTAATACAAAAATTAGTTATGATCGTTTGAAAAATGATGCATTAGTGTATGTTGAGTTTCCATGTACACTCAACATTGCTTCCAAAAACATTTTGACAAAAATTTTTTCGAAAAATTTCAGAATAATTTAGCAAAAAGTTGATGTTTTTAGATTCCATTTTTCAAGGCAAAGACGATGGACAATGTTATTCAACGAAAAAATTAATTCTTCAGGGTGAAAATCGAGGATATAAGTGTGAACTTATATCAGTTGATATCTCGGTGCATTTTTAAGCTAGCGCAAATCTGATAACACAGATCGACGCAGCTTAAAAATCCGCATCGAATGCACTATACTACATTGAGAAACGCTTAATACAAAAATTAGTTATGATCGTTTGAAAAATGATGCGTTAGTGTATGTTGAGTTTCCATGTACACTCAACATTGCTTCCAAAAACATTTTGACAAAAATTTTTTCGAAAAATTTCAAAATAATTTAGCAAAAAGTAGATGTTTTTAGATTCCATTTTTTAAGGCAAAGACGATGGACAATGTTATTCAACGAAAAAATTAATTCTTCAGGGTGAAAATCGAGGATATAAGTGTGAACTTATATCAGTTGATATCTCGGTGCATTTTTAAGCTAGCGCAAATCTGATAACACAGAACGACGCAGCTTAAAAATCCGCATCGAATGCACTATACTACATTGAGAAACGCTTAATACAAAAATTAGTTATGATCGTTTGAAAAATGATGCATTAGTGTATGTTGAGTTTCCATGTACACTCAACATTGCTTCCAAAAACATTTTGACAAAAATTTTTTCGAAAAATTTCAAAATAATTTAGCAAAAAGTAGATGTTTTTAGATTCCTTTTTTCAAGGCAAAGACGATGGACAATGTTATTCAACGAAAAAATTAATTCTTCAGGGTGAAAATCGAGGATATAAGTGTGAACTTATATCAGTTGATATCTCGGTGCATTTTTAAGCTAGCGCAAATCTGATAACACAGAACGACGCAGCTTAAAAATCCGCATCGAATGCACTATACTACATTGAGAAACGCTTAATACAAAAATTAGTTATGATCGTTTGAAAAATGATGCATTAGTGTATGTTGAGTTTCCATGTACACTCAACATTGCTTCCAAAAACATTTTGACAAAAATTTTTTCGAAAAATTTCAAAATAATTTAGCAAAAAGTAGATGTTTTTAGATTCCTTTTTTCAAGGCAAAGACGATGGACAATGTTATTCAACGAAAAAATTAATTCTTCAGGGTGAAAATCGAGGATATAAGTGTGAACTTATATCAGTTGATATCTCGGTGCATTTTTAAGCTAGCGCAAATCTGATAACACAGAACGACGCAGCTTAAAAATCCGCATCGAATGCACTATACTACATTGAGAAACGCTTAATACAAAAATTAGTTATGATCGTTTGAAAAATGATGCATTAGTGTATGTTGAGTTTCCATGTACACTCAACATTGCTTCCAAAAACATTTTGACAAAAATTTTTTCGAAAAATTTCAAAATAATTTAGCAAAAAGTAGATGTTTTTAGATTCCTTTTTTCAAGGCAAAGACGATGGACAATGTTATTCAACGAAAAAATTAATTCTTCAGGGTGAAAATCGAGGATATAAGTGTGAACTTATATCAGTTGATATCTCGGTGCATTTTTAAGCTAGCGCAAATCTGATAACACAGATCGACGCAGCTTAAAAATCCGCATCGAATGCACTATACTACATTGAGAAACGCTTAATACAAAAATTAGTTATGATCGTTTGAAAAATGATGCATTAGTGTATGTTGAGTTTCCATGTACACTCAACATTGCTTCCAAAAACATTTTGACAAAAATTTTTTCGAAAAATTTCGAAATAATTTAGCAAAAAGTAGATGTTTTTAGATTCCATTTTTCAAGGCAAAGACGATGGACAATGTTATTCAACGAAAAAATTAATTCTTCAGGGTGAAAATCGAGGATATAAGTGTGAACTTATATCAGTTGATATCTCGGTGCATTTTTAAGCTAGCGCAAATCTGATAACACAGATCGACGCAGCTTAAAAATCCGCATCGAATGCACTATACTACATTGAGAAACGCTTAATACAAAAATTAGTTATGATCGTTTGAAAAATGATGCATTAGTGTATGTTGAGTTTCCATGTACACTCAACATTGCTTCCAAAAACATTTTGACAAAAATTTTTTCGAAAAATTTCAGAATAATTTAGCAAAAAGTAGATGTTTTTAGATTCCATTTTTCAAGGCAAAGACGATGGACAATGTTATTCAACGAAAAAATTAATTCTTCAGGGTGAAAATCGAGGATATAAGTGTGAACTTATATCAGTTGATATCTCGGTGCATTTTTAAGCTAGCGCAAATCTGATAACACAGATCGACGCAGCTTAAAAATCCGCATCGAATGCACTATACTACATTGAGAAACGCTTAATACAAAAATTAGTTATGATCGTTTGAAAAATGATGCGTTAGTGTATGTTGAGTTTCCATGTACACTCAACATTGCTTCCAAAAACATTTTGACAAAAATTTTTTCGAAAAATTTCAAAATAATTTAGCAAAAAGTAGATGTTTTTAGATTCCATTTTTTAAGGCAAAGACGATGGACAATGTTATTCAACGAAAAAATTAATTCTTCAGGGTGAAAATCGAGGATATAAGTGTGAACTTATATCAGTTGATATCTCGGTGCATTTTTAAGCTAGCGCAAATCTGATAACACAGAACGACGCAGCTTAAAAATCCGCATCGAATGCACTATACTACATTGAGAAACGCTTAATACAAAAATTAGTTATGATCGTTTGAAAAATGATGCATTAGTGTATGTTGAGTTTCCATGTACACTCAACATTGCTTCCAAAAACATTTTGACAAAAATTTTTTCGAAAAATTTCAAAATAATTTAGCAAAAAGTAGATGTTTTTAGATTCCTTTTTTCAAGGCAAAGACGATGGACAATGTTATTCAACGAAAAAATTAATTCTTCAGGGTGAAAATCGAGGATATAAGTGTGAACTTATATCAGTTGATATCTCGGTGCATTTTTAAGCTAGCGCAAATCTGATAACACAGAACGACGCAGCTTAAAAATTCGCATCGAATGCACTATACTACATTGAAAAACGCTTAATACAAAAATTAGTTATGATCGTTTGAAAAATGATGCATTAGTGTATGTTGAGTTTCCATGTACACTCAACATTGCTTCCAAAAACATTTTGACAAAAATTTTTTCGAAAAATTTCAAAATAATTTAGCAAAAAGTAGATGTTTTTAGATTCCATTTTTTAAGGCAAAGACGATGGACAATGTTATTCAACGAAAAAATTAATTCTTCAGGGTGAAAATCGAGGATATAAGTGTGAACTTATATCAGTTGATATCTCGGTGCATTTTTAAGCTAGCGCAAATCTGATAACACAGATCGACGCAGCTTAAAAATCCGCATCGAATGCACACTACTACATTGAGAAACGCTTAATACAAAAATTAGTTATGATCGTTTGAAAAATGATGCGTTAGTGTATGTTGAGTTTCCATGTACACTCAACATTGCTTCCAAAAACATTTTGACAAAAATTTTTTCGAAAAATTTCAAAATAATTTAGCAAAAAGTAGATGTTTTTAGATTCCATTTTTTAAGGCAAAGACGATGGACAATGTTATTCAACGAAAAAATTAATTCTTCAGGGTGAAAATCGAGGATATAAGTGTGAACTTATATCAGTTGATATCTCGGTGCATTTTTAAGCTAGCGCAAATCTGATAACACAGAACGACGCAGCTTAAAAATCCGCATCGAATGCACTATACTACATTGAGAAACGCTTAATACAAAAATTAGTTATGATCGTTTGAAAAATGATGCATTAGTGTATGTTGAGTTTCCATGTACACTCAACATTGCTTCCAAAAACATTTTGACAAAAATTTTTTCGAAAAATTTCAAAATAATTTACTAAAAAGTAGATGTTTTTAGATTCCTTTTTTCAAGGCAAAGACGATGGACAATGTTATTCAACGAAAAAATTAATTCTTCAGGGTGAAAATCGAGGATATAAGTGTGAACTTATATCAGTTGATATCTCGGTGCATTTTTAAGCTAGCGCAAATCTGATAACACAGATCGACGCAGCTTAAAAATCCGCATCGAATGCACTATACTACATTGAGAAACGCTTAATACAAAAATTAGTTATGATCGTTTGAAAAATGATGCATTAGTGTATGTTGAGTTTCCATGTACACTCAACATTGCTTCCAAAAACATTTTGACAAAAATTTTTTCGAAAAATTTCAGAATAATTTAGCAAAAAGTAGATGTTTTTAGATTCCATTTTTCAAGGCAAAGACGATGGACAATGTTATTCAACGAAAAAATTAATTCTTCAGGGTGAAAATCGAGGATATAAGTGTGAACTTATATCAGTTGATATCTCGGTGCATTTTTAAGCTAGCGCAAATCTGATAACACAGATCGACGCAGCTTAAAAATCCGCATCGAATGCACTATACTACATTGAGAAACGCTTAATACAAAAATTAGTTATGATCGTTTGAAAAATGATGCGTTAGTGTATGTTGAGTTTCCATGTACACTCAACATTGCTTCCAAAAACATTTTGACAAAACTTTTTTCGAAAAATTTCAAAATAATTTAGCAAAAAGTAGATGTTTTTAGATTCCATTTTTTAAGGCAAAGACGATGGACAATGTTATTCAACGAAAAAATTAATTCTTCAGGGTGAAAATCGAGGATATAAGTGTGAACTTATATCAGTTGATATCTCGGTGCATTTTTAAGCTAGCGCAAATCTGATAACACAGAACGACGCAGCTTAAAAATCCGCATCGAATGCACTATACTACATTGAGAAACGCTTAATACAAAAATTAGTTATGATCGTTTGAAAAATGATGCATTAGTGTATGTTGAGTTTCCATGTACACTCAACATTGCTTCCAAAAACATTTTGACAAAAATTTTTTCGAAAAATTTCAAAATAATTTAGCAAAAAGTAGATGTTTTTAGATTCCTTTTTTCAAGGCAAAGACGATGGACAATGTTATTCAACGAAAAAATTAATTCTTCAGGGTGAAAATCGAGGATATAAGTGTGAACTTATATCAGTTGATATCTCGGTGCATTTTTAAGCTAGCGCAAATCTGATAACACAGAACGACGCAGCTTAAAAATTCGCATCGAATGCACTATACTACATTGAAAAACGCTTAATACAAAAATTAGTTATGATCGTTTGAAAAATGATGCATTAGTGTATGTTGAGTTTCCATGTACACTCAACATTGCTTCCAAAAACATTTTGACAAAAATTTTTTCGAAAAATTTCAAAATAATTTAGCAAAAAGTAGATGTTTTTAGATTCCTTTTTTCAAGGCAAAGACGATGGACAATGTTATTCAACGAAAAAATTAATTCTTCAGGGTGAAAATCGAGGATATAAGTGTGAACTTATATCAGTTGAGATCTCGGTGCATTTTTAAGCTAGCGCAAATCTGATAACACAGAACGACGCAGCTTAAAAATTCGCATCGAATGCACTATACTACATTGAGAAACGCTTAATACAAAAATTAGTTATGATCGTTTGAAAAATGATGCATTAGTGTATGTTGAGTTTCCATGTACACTCAACATTGCTTCCAAAAACATTTTGACAAAAATTTTTTCGAAAAATTTCAAAATAATTTAGCAAAAAGTAGATGTTTTTAGATTCCTTTTTTCAAGGCAAAGACGATGGACAATGTTATTCAACGAAAAAATTGATTCTTCAGGGTGAAAATCGAGGATATAAGTGTGAACTTATATCAGTTGATATCTCGGTGCATTTTTAAGCTAGCGCAAATCTGATAACACAGATCGACGCAGCTTAAAAATCCGCATCGAATGCACTATACTACATTGAGAAACGCGTAATACAAAAATTAGTTATGATCGTTTGAAAAATGATGCGTTAGTGTATGTTGAGTTTCCATGTACACTCAACATTGCTTCCAAAAACATTTTGACAAAACTTTTTTCGAAAAATTTCAAAATAATTTAGCAAAAAGTAGATGTTTTTAGATTCCATTTTTTAAGGCAAAGACGATGGACAATGTTATTCAACGAAAAAATTAATTCTTCAGGGTGAAAATCGAGGATATAAGTGTGAACTTATATCAGTTGATATCTCGGTGCATTTTTAAGCTAGCGCAAATCTGATAACACAGAACGACGCAGCTTAAAAATCCGCATCGAATGCACTATACTACATTGAGAAACGCTTAATACAAAAATTAGTTATGATCGTTTGAAAAATGATGCATTAGTGTATGTTGAGTTTCCATGTACACTCAACATTGCTTCCAAAAACATTTTGACAAAAATTTTTTCGAAAAATTTCAAAATAATTTAGCAAAAAGTAGATGTTTTTAGATTCCTTTTTTCAAGGCAAAGACGATGGACAATGTTATTCAACGAAAAAATTAATTCTTCAGGGTGAAAATCGAGGATATAAGTGTGAACTTATATCAGTTGATATCTCGGTGCATTTTTAAGCTAGCGCAAATCTGATAACACAGAACGACGCAGCTTAAAAATTCGCATCGAATGCACTATACTACATTGAAAAACGCTTAATACAAAAATTAGTTATGATCGTTTGAAAAATGATGCATTAGTGTATGTTGAGTTTCCATGTACACTCAACATTGCTTCCAAAAACATTTTGACAAAAATTTTTTCGAAAAATTTCGAAATAATTTAGCAAAGAGTAGATGTTTTTAGATTCCATTTTTTGAGCCAAAGACGATGGACAATGTTATTCAACGAAAAAATTAATTCTTCAGGGTGAAAATCGAGGATATAAGTGTGAACTTATATCAGTTGATATCTCGGTGCATTTTTAAGCTAGCGCAAATCTGATAACACAGATCGACGCAGCTTAAAAATCCGCATCGAATGCACTATACTACATTGAGAAACGCTTAATACAAAAATTAGTTATGATCGTTTGAAAAATGATGCATTAGTGTATGTTGAGTTTCCATGTACACTCAACATTGCTTCCAAAAACATTTTGACAAAAATTTTTTCGAAAAATTTCAGAATAATTTAGCAAAAAGTAGATGTTTTTAGATTCCATTTTTCAAGGCAAAGACGATGGACAATGTTATTCAACGAAAAAATTAATTCTTCAGGGTGAAAATCGAGGATATAAGTGTGAACTTATATCAGTTGATATCTCGGTGCATTTTTAAGCTAGCGCAAATCTGATAACACAGATCGACGCAGCTTAAAAATTCGCATCGAATGCACTATACTACATTGAGAAACGCTTAATACAAAAATTAGTTATGATCGTTTGAAAAATGATGCATTAGTGTATGTTGAGTTTCCATGTACACTCAACATTGCTTCCAAAAACATTTTGACAAAAATTTTTTCGAAAAATTTCAGAATAATTTAGCAAAAAGTAGATGTTTTTAGATTCCATTTTTCAAGGCAAAGACGATGGACAATGTTATTCAACGAAAAAATTAATTCTTCAGGGTGAAAATCGAGGATATAAGTGTGAACTTATATCAGTTGATATCTCGGTGCATTTTTAAGCTAGCGCAAATCTGATAACACAGATCGACGCAGCTTAAAAATCCGCATCGAATGCACTATACTACATTGAAAAACGCTTAATACAAAAATTAGTTATGATCGTTTGAAAAATGATGCGTTAGTGTATGTTGAGTTTCCATGTACACTCAACATTGCTTCCAAAAACATTTTGACAAAAATTTTTTCGAAAAATTTCAGAATAATTTAGCAAAAAGTAGATGTTTTTAGATTCCATTTTTCAAGGCAAAGACGATGGACAATGTTATTCAACGAAAAAATTAATTCTTCAGGGTGAAAATCGAGGATATAAGTGTGAACTTATATCAGTTGATATCTCGGTGCATTTTTAAGCTAGCGCAAATCTGATAACACAGATCGACGCAGCTTAAAAATCCGCATCGAATGCACTATACTACATTGAGAAACGCTTAATACAAAAATTAGTTATGATCGTTTGAAAAATGATGCATTAGTGTATGTTGAGTTTCCATGTACACTCAACATTGCTTCCAAAAACATTTTGACAAAAATTTTTTCGAAAAATTTCAGAATAATTTAGCAAAAAGTAGATGTTTTTAGATTCCATTTTTCAAGGCAAAGACGATGGACAATGTTATTCAACGAAAAAATTAATTCTTCAGGGTGAAAATCGAGGATATAAGTGTGAACTTATATCAGTTGATATCTCGGTGCATTTTTAAGCTAGCGCAAATCTGATAACACAGATCGACGCAGCTTAAAAATCCGCATCGAATGCACACTACTACATTGAGAAACGCTTAATACAAAAATTAGTTATGATCGTTTGAAAAATGATGCGTTAGTGTATGTTGAGTTTCCATGTACACTCAACATTGCTTCCAAAAACATTTTGACAAAAATTTTTTCGAAAAATTTCAAAATAATTTAGCAAAAAGTAGATGTTTTTAGATTCCATTTTTTAAGGCAAAGACGATGGACAATGTTATTCAACGAAAAAATTAATTCTTCAGGGTGAAAATCGAGGATATAAGTGTGAACTTATATCAGTTGATATCTCGGTGCATTTTTAAGCTAGCGCAAATCTGATAACACAGAACGACGCAGCTTAAAAATCCGCATTGAATGCACTATACTACATTGAGAAACGCTTAATACAAAAATTAGTTATGATCGTTTGAAAAATGATGCATTAGTGTATGTTGAGTTTCCATGTACACTCAACATTGCTTCCAAAAACATTTTGACAAAAATTTTTTCGAAAAATTTCAAAATAATTTAGCAAAAAGTAGATGTTTTTAGATTCCTTTTTTCAAGGCAAAGACGATGGACAATGTTATTCAACGAAAAAATTAATTCTTCAGGGTGAAAATCGAGGATATAAGTGTGAACTTATATCAGTTGATATCTCGGTGCATTTTTAAGCTAGCGCAAATCTGATAACACAGAACGACGCAGCTTAAAAATTCGCATCGAATGCACTATACTACATTGAAAAACGCTTAATACAAAAATTAGTTATGATCGTTTGAAAAATGATGCATTAGTGTATGTTGAGTTTCCATGTACACTCAACATTGCTTCCAAAAACATTTTGACAAAAATTTTTTCGAAAAATTTCGAAATAATTTAGCAAAGAGTAGATGTTTTTAGATTCCATTTTTCGAGCCAAAGACGATGGACAATGTTATTCAACAAAGAAATTAATTCTTCAGGGTGAAAATCGAGGATATAAGTGTGAACTTATATCAGTTGATATCTCGGTGCATTTTTAAGCTAGCGCAAATCTGATAACACAGATCGACGCAGCTTAAAAATCCGCATCGAATGCACTATACTACATTGAGAAACGCTTAATACAAAAATTAGTTATGATCGTTTGAAAAATGATGCATTAGTGTATGTTGAGTTTCCATGTACACTCAACATTGCTTCCAAAAACATTTTGACAAAAATTTTTTCGAAAAATTTCAGAATAATTTAGCAAAAAGTAGATGTTTTTAGATTCCATTTTTCAAGGCAAAGACGATGGACAATGTTATTCAACGAAAAAATTAATTCTTCAGGGTGAAAATCGAGGATATAAGTGTGAACTTATATCAGTTGATATCTCGGTGCATTTTTAAGCTAGCGCAAATCTGATAACACAGATCGACGCAGCTTAAAAATCCGCATCGAATGCACTATACTACATTGAGAAACGCTTAATACAAAAATTAGTTATGATCGTTTGAAAAATGATGCGTTAGTGTATGTTGAGTTTCCATGTACACTCAACATTGCTTCCAAAAACATTTTGACAAAACTTTTTTCGAAAAATTTCAAAATAATTTAGCAAAAAGTAGATGTTTTTAGATTCCATTTTTTAAGGCAAAGACGATGGACAATGTTATTCAACGAAAAAATTAATTCTTCAGGGTGAAAATCGAGGATATAAGTGTGAACTTATATCAGTTGATATCTCGGTGCATTTTTAAGCTAGCGCAAATCTGATAACACAGAACGACGCAGCTTAAAAATCCGCATCGAATGCACTATACTACATTGAGAAACGCTTAATACAAAAATTAGTTATGATCGTTTGAAAAATGATGCATTAGTGTATGTTGAGTTTCCATGTACACTCAACATTGCTTCCAAAAACATTTTGACAAAAATTTTTTCGAAAAATTTCAAAATAATTTAGCAAAAAGTAGATGTTTTTAGATTCCTTTTTTCAAGGCAAAGACGATGGACAATGTTATTCAACGAAAAAATTAATTCTTCAGGGTGAAAATCGAGGATATAAGTGTGAACTTATATCAGTTGATATCTCGGTGCATTTTTAAGCTAGCGCAAATCTGATAACACAGAACGACGCAGCTTAAAAATTCGCATCGAATGCACTATACTACATTGAGAAACGCTTAATACAAAAATTAGTTATGATCGTTTGAAAAATGATGCATTAGTGTATGTTGAGTTTCCATGTACACTCAACATTGCTTCCAAAAACATTTTGACAAAAATTTTTTCGAAAAATTTCAAAATAATTTAGCAAAAAGTAGATGTTTTTAGATTCCTTTTTTCAAGGCAAAGACGATGGACAATGTTATTCAACGAAAAAATTGATTCTTCAGGGTGAAAATCGAGGATATAAGTGTGAACTTATATCAGTTGATATCTCGGTGCATTTTTAAGCTAGCGCAAATCTGATAACACAGATCGACGCAGCTTAAAAATCCGCATCGAATGCACTATACTACATTGAGAAACGCGTAATACAAAAATTAGTTATGATCGTTTGAAAAATGATGCGTTAGTGTATGTTGAGTTTCCATGTACACTCAACATTGCTTCCAAAAACATTTTGACAAAAATTTTTTCGAAAAATTTCAAAATAATTTAGCAAAAAGTAGATGTTTTTAGATTCCATTTTTTAAGGCAAAGACGATGGACAATGTTATTCAACAAAAAAATTAATTCTTCAGGGTGAAAATCGAGGATATAAGTGTGAACTTATATCAGTTGATATCTCGGTGCATTTTTAAGCTAGCGCAAATCTGATAACACAGAACGACGCAGCTTAAAAATCCGCATCGAATGCACTATACTACATTGAGAAACGCTTAATACAAAAATTAGTTATGATCGTTTGAAAAATGATGCATTAGTGTATGTTGAGTTTCCATGTACACTCAACATTGCTTCCAAAAACATTTTGACAAAAATTTTTTCGAAAAATTTCAAAATAATTTAGCAAAAAGTAGATGTTTTTAGATTCCTTTTTTCAAGGCAAAGACGATGGACAATGTTATTCAACGAAAAAATTAATTCTTCAGGGTGAAAATCGAGGATATAAGTGTGAACTTATATCAGTTGATATCTCGGTGCATTTTTAAGCTAGCGCAAATCTGATAACACAGAACGACGCAGCTTAAAAATTCGCATCGAATGCACTATACTACATTGAAAAACGCTTAATACAAAAATTAGTTATGATCGTTTGAAAAATGATGCATTAGTGTATGTTGAGTTTCCATGTACACTCAACATTGCTTCCAAAAACATTTTGACAAAAATTTTTTCGAAAAATTTCGAAATAATTTAGCAAAGAGTAGATGTTTTTAGATTCCATTTTTCGAGCCAAAGACGATGGACAATGTTATTCAACGAAGAAATTAATTCTTCAGGGTGAAAATCGAGGATATAAGTGTGAACTTATATCAGTTGATATCTCGGTGCATTTTTAAGCTAGCGCAAATCTGATAACACAGATCGACGCAGCTTAAAAATCCGCATCGAATGCACTATACTACATTGAGAAACGCTTAATACAAAAATTAGTTATGATCGTTTGAAAAATGATGCATTAGTGTATGTTGAGTTTCCATGTATACTCAACATTGCTTCCAAAAACATTTTGACAAAAATTTTTTCGAAAAATTTCAGAATAATTTAGCAAAAAGTAGATGTTTTTAGATTCCATTTTTCAAGGCAAAGACGATGGACAATGTTATTCAACGAAAAAATTAATTCTTCAGGGTGAAAATCGAGGATATAAGTGTGAACTTATATCAGTTGATATCTCGGTGCATTTTTAAGCTAGCGCAAATCTGATAACACAGATCGACGCAGCTTAAAAATCCGCATCGAATGCACTATACTACATTGAGAAACGCTTAATACAAAAATTAGTTATGATCGTTTGAAAAATGATGCGTTAGTGTATGTTGAGTTTCCATGTACACTCAACATTGCTTCCAAAAACATTTTGACAAAACTTTTTTCGAAAAATTTCAAAATAATTTAGCAAAAAGTAGATGTTTTTAGATTCCATTTTTTAAGGCAAAGACGATGGACAATGTTATTCAACGAAAAAATTAATTCTTCAGGGTGAAAATCGAGGATATAAGTGTGAACTTATATCAGTTGATATCTCGGTGCATTTTTAAGCTAGCACAAATCTGATAACACAGAACGACGCAGCTTAAAAATCCGCATCGAATGCACTATACTACATTGAGAAACGCTTAATACAAAAATTAGTTATGATCGTTTGAAAAATGATGCATTAGTGTATGTTGAGTTTCCATGTACACTCAACATTGCTTCCAAAAACATTTTGACAAAAATTTTTTCGAAAAATTTCAAAATAATTTAGCAAAAAGTAGATGTTTTTAGATTCCTTTTTTCAAGGCAAAGACGATGGACAATGTTATTCAACGAAAAAATTAATTCTTCAGGGTGAAAATCGAGGATATAAGTGTGAACTTATATCAGTTGATATCTCGGTGCATTTTTAAGCTAGCGCAAATCTGATAACACAGATCGACGCAGCTTAAAAATTCGCATCGAATGCACTATACTACATTGAGAAACGCTTAATACAAAAATTAGTTATGATCGTTTGAAAAATGATGCATTAGTGTATGTTGAGTTTCCATGTATACTCAACATTGCTTCCAAAAACATTTTGACAAAAATTTTTTCGAAAAATTTCGAAATAATTTAGCAAAAAGTAGATGTTTTTAGATTCCATTTTTTAAGGCAAAGACGATGGACAATGTTATTCAACGAAAAAATTAATTCTTCAGGGTGAAAATCGAGGATATAAGTGTGAACTTATATCAGTTGATATCTCGGTGCATTTTTAAGCTAGCGCAAATCTGATAACACAGAACGACGCAGCTTAAAAATCCGCATCGAATGCACTATACTACATTGAGAAACGCTTAATACAAAAATTAGTTATGATCGTTTGAAAAATGATGCATTAGTGTATGTTGAGTTTCCATGTACACTCAACATTGCTTCCAAAAACATTTTGACAAAAATTTTTTCGAAAAATTTCAGAATAATTTAGCAAAAAGTAGATGTTTTTAGATTCCATTTTTCAAGGCAAAGACGATGGACAATGTTATTCAACGAAAAAATTAATTCTTCAGGGTGAAAATCGAGGATATAAGTGTGAACTTATATCAGTTGAGATCTCGGTGCATTTTTAAGCTAGCGCAAATCTGATAACACAGAACGACGCAGCTTAAAAATTCGCATCGAATGCACTATACTACATTGAGAAACGCTTAATACAAAAATTAGTTATGATCGTTTGAAAAATGATGCATTAGTGTATGTTGAGTTTCCATGTACACTCAACATTGCTTCCAAAAACATTTTGACAAAAATTTTTTCGAAAAATTTCAAAATAATTTAGCAAAAAGTAGATGTTTTTAGATTCCTTTTTTCAAGGCAAAGACGATGGACAATGTTATTCAACGAAAAAATTAATTCTTCAGGGTGAAAATCGAGGATATAAGTGTGAACTTATATCAGTTGATATCTCGGTGCATTTTTAAGCTAGCGCAAATCTGATAACACAGAACGACGCAGCTTAAAAATTCGCATCGAATGCACTATACTACATTGAAAAACGCTTAATACAAAAATTAGTTATGATCGTTTGAAAAATGATGCATTAGTGTATGTTGAGTTTCCATGTACACTCAACATTGCTTCCAAAAACATTTTGACAAAAATTTTTTCGAAAAATTTCGAAATAATTTAGCAAAAAGTAGATGTTTTTAGATTCCATTTTTTAAGGCAAAGACGATGGACAATGTTATTCAACGAAAAAATTAATTCTTCAGGGTGAAAATCGAGGATATAAGTGTGAACTTATATCAGTTGATATCTCGGTGCATTTTTAAGCTAGCGCAAATCTGATAACACAGAACGACGCAGCTTAAAAATCCGCATCGAATGCACTATACTACATTGAGAAACGCTTAATACAAAAATTAGTTATGATCGTTTGAAAAATGATGCATTAGTGTATGTTGAGTTTCCATGTACACTCAACATTGCTTCCAAAAACATTTTGACAAAAATTTTTTCGAAAAATTTCAGAATAATTTAGCAAAAAGTAGATGTTTTTAGATTCCATTTTTCAAGGCAAAGACGATGGACAATGTTATTCAACGAAAAAATTAATTCTTCAGGGTGAAAATCGAGGATATAAGTGTGAACTTATATCAGTTGAGATCTCGGTGCATTTTTAAGCTAGCGCAAATCTGATAACACAGAACGACGCAGCTTAAAAATTCGCATCGAATGCACTATACTACATTGAGAAACGCTTAATACAAAAATTAGTTATGATCGTTTGAAAAATGATGCATTAGTGTATGTTGAGTTTCCATGTACACTCAACATTGCTTCCAAAAACATTTTGACAAATTTTTTCGAAAAATTTCAAAATAATTTAGCAAAAAGTAGATGTTTTTAGATTCCTTTTTTCAAGGCAAAGACGATGGACAATGTTATTCAACGAAAAATATAATTCTTCAGGGTGAAAATCGAGGATATAAGTGTGAACTTATATCAGTTGATATCTCGGTGCATTTTTAAGCTAGCGCAAATCTGATAACACAGAACGACGCAGCTTAAAAATTCGCATCGAATGCACTATACTACATTGAAAAACGCTTAATACAAAAATTAGTTATGATCGTTTGAAAAATGATGCATTAGTGTATGTTGAGTTTCCATGTACACTCAACATTGCTTCCAAAAACATTTTGACAAAAATTTTTTCGAAAAATTTCAGAATAATTTAGCAAAAAGTAGATGTTTTTAGATTCCATTTTTCAAGGCAAAGACGATGGACAATGTTATTCAACGAAAAAATTAATTCTTCAGGGTGAAAATCGAGGATATAAGTGTGAACTTATATCAGTTGATATCTCGGTGCATTTTTAAGCTAGCGCAAATCTGATAACACAGATCGACGCAGCTTAAAAATCCGCATCGAATGCACACTACTACATTGAGAAACGCTTAATACAAAAATTAGTTATGATCGTTTGAAAAATGATGCGTTAGTGTATGTTGAGTTTCCATGTACACTCAACATTGCTTCCAAAAACATTTTGACAAAAATTTTTTCGAAAAATTTCAAAATAATTTAGCAAAAAGTAGATGTTTTTAGATTCCATTTTTTAAGGCAAAGACGATGGACAATGTTATTCAACGAAAAAATTAATTCTTCAGGGTGAAAATCGAGGATATAAGTGTGAACTTATATCAGTTGATATCTCGGTGCATTTTTAAGCTAGCGCAAATCTGATAACACAGAACGACGCAGCTTAAAAATCCGCATTGAATGCACTATACTACATTGAGAAACGCTTAATACAAAAATTAGTTATGATCGTTTGAAAAATGATGCATTAGTGTATGTTGAGTTTCCATGTACACTCAACATTGCTTCCAAAAACATTTTGACAAAAATTTTTTCGAAAAATTTCAAAATAATTTAGCAAAAAGTAGATGTTTTTAGATTCCTTTTTTCAAGGCAAAGACGATGGACAATGTTATTCAACGAAAAAATTAATTCTTCAGGGTGAAAATCGAGGATATAAGTGTGAACTTATATCAGTTGATATCTCGGTGCATTTTTAAGCTAGCGCAAATCTGATAACACAGAACGACGCAGCTTAAAAATTCGCATCGAATGCACTATACTACATTGAAAAACGCTTAATACAAAAATTAGTTATGATCGTTTGAAAAATGATGCATTAGTGTATGTTGAGTTTCCATGTACACTCAACATTGCTTCCAAAAACATTTTGACAAAAATTTTTTCGAAAAATTTCGAAATAATTTAGCAAAGAGTAGATGTTTTTAGATTCCATTTTTCGAGCCAAAGACGATGGACAATGTTATTCAACAAAGAAATTAATTCTTCAGGGTGAAAATCGAGGATATAAGTGTGAACTTATATCAGTTGATATCTCGGTGCATTTTTAAGCTAGCGCAAATCTGATAACACAGATCGACGCAGCTTAAAAATCCGCATCGAATGCACTATACTACATTGAGAAACGCTTAATACAAAAATTAGTTATGATCGTTTGAAAAATGATGCATTAGTGTATGTTGAGTTTCCATGTACACTCAACATTGCTTCCAAAAACATTTTGACAAAAATTTTTTCGAAAAATTTCAGAATAATTTAGCAAAAAGTAGATGTTTTTAGATTCCATTTTTCAAGGCAAAGACGATGGACAATGTTATTCAACGAAAAAATTAATTCTTCAGGGTGAAAATCGAGGATATAAGTGTGAACTTATATCAGTTGATATCTCGGTGCATTTTTAAGCTAGCGCAAATCTGATAACACAGATCGACGCAGCTTAAAAATCCGCATCGAATGCACTATACTACATTGAGAAACGCTTAATACAAAAATTAGTTATGATCGTTTGAAAAATGATGCGTTAGTGTATGTTGAGTTTCCATGTACACTCAACATTGCTTCCAAAAACATTTTGACAAAACTTTTTTCGAAAAATTTCAAAATAATTTAGCAAAAAGTAGATGTTTTTAGATTCCATTTTTTAAGGCAAAGACGATGGACAATGTTATTCAACGAAAAAATTAATTCTTCAGGGTGAAAATCGAGGATATAAGTGTGAACTTATATCAGTTGATATCTCGGTGCATTTTTAAGCTAGCGCAAATCTGATAACACAGAACGACGCAGCTTAAAAATCCGCATCGAATGCACTATACTACATTGAGAAACGCTTAATACAAAAATTAGTTATGATCGTTTGAAAAATGATGCATTAGTGTATGTTGAGTTTCCATGTACACTCAACATTGCTTCCAAAAACATTTTGACAAAAATTTTTTCGAAAAATTTCAAAATAATTTAGCAAAAAGTAGATGTTTTTAGATTCCTTTTTTCAAGGCAAAGACGATGGACAATGTTATTCAACGAAAAAATTAATTCTTCAGGGTGAAAATCGAGGATATAAGTGTGAACTTATATCAGTTGATATCTCGGTGCATTTTTAAGCTAGCGCAAATCTGATAACACAGAACGACGCAGCTTAAAAATTCGCATCGAATGCACTATACTACATTGAGAAACGCTTAATACAAAAATTAGTTATGATCGTTTGAAAAATGATGCATTAGTGTATGTTGAGTTTCCATGTACACTCAACATTGCTTCCAAAAACATTTTGACAAAAATTTTTTCGAAAAATTTCAAAATAATTTAGCAAAAAGTAGATGTTTTTAGATTCCTTTTTTCAAGGCAAAGACGATGGACAATGTTATTCAACGAAAAAATTGATTCTTCAGGGTGAAAATCGAGGATATAAGTGTGAACTTATATCAGTTGATATCTCGGTGCATTTTTAAGCTAGCGCAAATCTGATAACACAGATCGACGCAGCTTAAAAATCCGCATCGAATGCACTATACTACATTGAGAAACGCGTAATACAAAAATTAGTTATGATCGTTTGAAAAATGATGCGTTAGTGTATGTTGAGTTTCCATGTACACTCAACATTGCTTCCAAAAACATTTTGACAAAAATTTTTTCGAAAAATTTCAAAATAATTTAGCAAAAAGTAGATGTTTTTAGATTCCATTTTTTAAGGCAAAGACGATGGACAATGTTATTCAACGAAAAAATTAATTCTTCAGGGTGAAAATCGAGGATATAAGTGTGAACTTATATCAGTTGATATCTCGGTGCATTTTTAAGCTAGCGCAAATCTGATAACACAGAACGACGCAGCTTAAAAATCCGCATCGAATGCACTATACTACATTGAGAAACGCTTAATACAAAAATTAGTTATGATCGTTTGAAAAATGATGCATTAGTGTATGTTGAGTTTCCATGTACACTCAACATTGCTTCCAAAAACATTTTGACAAAAATTTTTTCGAAAAATTTCAAAATAATTTAGCAAAAAGTAGATGTTTTTAGATTCCTTTTTTCAAGGCAAAGACGATGGACAATGTTATTCAACGAAAAAATTAATTCTTCAGGGTGAAAATCGAGGATATAAGTGTGAACTTATATCAGTTGATATCTCGGTGCATTTTTAAGCTAGCGCAAATCTGATAACACAGAACGACGCAGCTTAAAAATTCGCATCGAATGCACTATACTACATTGAAAAACGCTTAATACAAAAATTAGTTATGATCGTTTGAAAAATGATGCATTAGTGTATGTTGAGTTTCCATGTACACTCAACATTGCTTCCAAAAACATTTTGACAAAAATTTTTTCGAAAAATTTCGAAATAATTTAGCAAAGAGTAGATGTTTTTAGATTCCATTTTTCGAGCCAAAGACGATGGACAATGTTATTCAACGAAGAAATTAATTCTTCAGGGTGAAAATCGAGGATATAAGTGTGAACTTATATCAGTTGATATCTCGGTGCATTTTTAAGCTAGCGCAAATCTGATAACACAGATCGACGCAGCTTAAAAATCCGCATCGAATGCACTATACTACATTGAGAAACGCTTAATACAAAAATTAGTTATGATCGTTTGAAAAATGATGCATTAGTGTATGTTGAGTTTCCATGTATACTCAACATTGCTTCCAAAAACATTTTGACAAAAATTTTTTCGAAAAATTTCAGAATAATTTAGCAAAAAGTAGATGTTTTTAGATTCCATTTTTCAAGGCAAAGACGATGGACAATGTTATTCAACGAAAAAATTAATTCTTCAGGGTGAAAATCGAGGATATAAGTGTGAACTTATATCAGTTGATATCTCGGTGCATTTTTAAGCTAGCGCAAATCTGATAACACAGATCGACGCAGCTTAAAAATCCGCATCGAATGCACTATACTACATTGAGAAACGCTTAATACAAAAATTAGTTATGATCGTTTGAAAAATGATGCGTTAGTGTATGTTGAGTTTCCATGTACACTCAACATTGCTTCCAAAAACATTTTGACAAAACTTTTTTCGAAAAATTTCAAAATAATTTAGCAAAAAGTAGATGTTTTTAGATTCCATTTTTTAAGGCAAAGACGATGGACAATGTTATTCAACGAAAAAATTAATTCTTCAGGGTGAAAATCGAGGATATAAGTGTGAACTTATATCAGTTGATATCTCGGTGCATTTTTAAGCTAGCACAAATCTGATAACACAGAACGACGCAGCTTAAAAATCCGCATCGAATGCACTATACTACATTGAGAAACGCTTAATACAAAAATTAGTTATGATCGTTTGAAAAATGATGCATTAGTGTATGTTGAGTTTCCATGTACACTCAACATTGCTTCCAAAAACATTTTGACAAAAATTTTTTCGAAAAATTTCAAAATAATTTAGCAAAAAGTAGATGTTTTTAGATTCCTTTTTTCAAGGCAAAGACGATGGACAATGTTATTCAACGAAAAAATTAATTCTTCAGGGTGAAAATCGAGGATATAAGTGTGAACTTATATCAGTTGATATCTCGGTGCATTTTTAAGCTAGCGCAAATCTGATAACACAGATCGACGCAGCTTAAAAATTCGCATCGAATGCACTATACTACATTGAGAAACGCTTAATACAAAAATTAGTTATGATCGTTTGAAAAATGATGCATTAGTGTATGTTGAGTTTCCATGTATACTCAACATTGCTTCCAAAAACATTTTGACAAAAATTTTTTCGAAAAATTTCGAAATAATTTAGCAAAAAGTAGATGTTTTTAGATTCCATTTTTTAAGGCAAAGACGATGGACAATGTTATTCAACGAAAAAATTAATTCTTCAGGGTGAAAATCGAGGATATAAGTGTGAACTTATATCAGTTGATATCTCGGTGCATTTTTAAGCTAGCGCAAATCTGATAACACAGAACGACGCAGCTTAAAAATCCGCATCGAATGCACTATACTACATTGAGAAACGCTTAATACAAAAATTAGTTATGATCGTTTGAAAAATGATGCATTAGTGTATGTTGAGTTTCCATGTACACTCAACATTGCTTCCAAAAACATTTTGACAAAAATTTTTTCGAAAAATTTCAGAATAATTTAGCAAAAAGTAGATGTTTTTAGATTCCATTTTTCAAGGCAAAGACGATGGACAATGTTATTCAACGAAAAAATTAATTCTTCAGGGTGAAAATCGAGGATATAAGTGTGAACTTATATCAGTTGAGATCTCGGTGCATTTTTAAGCTAGCGCAAATCTGATAACACAGAACGACGCAGCTTAAAAATTCGCATCGAATGCACTATACTACATTGAGAAACGCTTAATACAAAAATTAGTTATGATCGTTTGAAAAATGATGCATTAGTGTATGTTGAGTTTCCATGTACACTCAACATTGCTTCCAAAAACATTTTGACAAAAATTTTTTCGAAAAATTTCAAAATAATTTAGCAAAAAGTAGATGTTTTTAGATTCCTTTTTTCAAGGCAAAGACGATGGACAATGTTATTCAACGAAAAAATTAATTCTTCAGGGTGAAAATCGAGGATATAAGTGTGAACTTATATCAGTTGATATCTCGGTGCATTTTTAAGCTAGCGCAAATCTGATAACACAGAACGACGCAGCTTAAAAATTCGCATCGAATGCACTATACTACATTGAAAAACGCTTAATACAAAAATTAGTTATGATCGTTTGAAAAATGATGCATTAGTGTATGTTGAGTTTCCATGTACACTCAACATTGCTTCCAAAAACATTTTGACAAAAATTTTTTCGAAAAATTTCGAAATAATTTAGCAAAAAGTAGATGTTTTTAGATTCCATTTTTTAAGGCAAAGACGATGGACAATGTTATTCAACGAAAAAATTAATTCTTCAGGGTGAAAATCGAGGATATAAGTGTGAACTTATATCAGTTGATATCTCGGTGCATTTTTAAGCTAGCGCAAATCTGATAACACAGAACGACGCAGCTTAAAAATCCGCATCGAATGCACTATACTACATTGAGAAACGCTTAATACAAAAATTAGTTATGATCGTTTGAAAAATGATGCATTAGTGTATGTTGAGTTTCCATGTACACTCAACATTGCTTCCAAAAACATTTTGACAAAAATTTTTTCGAAAAATTTCAGAATAATTTAGCAAAAAGTAGATGTTTTTAGATTCCATTTTTCAAGGCAAAGACGATGGACAATGTTATTCAACGAAAAAATTAATTCTTCAGGGTGAAAATCGAGGATATAAGTGTGAACTTATATCAGTTGAGATCTCGGTGCATTTTTAAGCTAGCGCAAATCTGATAACACAGAACGACGCAGCTTAAAAATTCGCATCGAATGCACTATACTACATTGAGAAACGCTTAATACAAAAATTAGTTATGATCGTTTGAAAAATGATGCATTAGTGTATGTTGAGTTTCCATGTACACTCAACATTGCTTCCAAAAACATTTTGACAAATTTTTTCGAAAAATTTCAAAATAATTTAGCAAAAAGTAGATGTTTTTAGATTCCTTTTTTCAAGGCAAAGACGATGGACAATGTTATTCAACGAAAAATATAATTCTTCAGGGTGAAAATCGAGGATATAAGTGTGAACTTATATCAGTTGATATCTCGGTGCATTTTTAAGCTAGCGCAAATCTGATAACACAGAACGACGCAGCTTAAAAATTCGCATCGAATGCACTATACTACATTGAAAAACGCTTAATACAAAAATTAGTTATGATCGTTTGAAAAATGATGCATTAGTGTATGTTGAGTTTCCATGTACACTCAACATTGCTTCCAAAAACATTTTGACAAAAATTTTTTCGAAAAATTTCGAAATAATTTAGCAAAAAGTAGATGTTTTTAGATTCCATTTTTTAAGGCAAAGACGATGGACAATGTTATTCAACGAAAAAATTAATTCTTCAGGGTGAAAATCGAGGATATAAGTGTGAACTTATATCAGTTGATATCTCGGTGCATTTTTAAGCTAGCGCAAATCTGATAACACAGAACGACGCAGCTTAAAAATCCGCATCGAATGCACTATACTACATTGAGAAACGCTTAATACAAAAATTAGTTATGATCGTTTGAAAAATGATGCATTAGTGTATGTTGAGTTTCCATGTACACTCAACATTGCTTCCAAAAACATTTTGACAAAAATTTTTTCGAAAAATTTCAAGATAATTTAGCAAAAAGTAGATGTTTTTAGATTCCTTTTTTCAAGGCAAAGACGATGGACAATGTTATTCAACGAAAAAATTAATTCTTCAGGGTGAAAATCGAGGATATAAGTGTGAACTTATATCAGTTGATATCTCGGTGCATTTTTAAGCTAGCGCAAATCTGATAACACAGAACGACGCAGCTTAAAAATTCGCATCGAATGCACTATACTACATTGAAAAACGCTTAATACAAAAATTAGTTATGATCGTTTGAAAAATGATGCATTAGTGTATGTTGAGTTTCCATGTACACTCAACATTGCTTCCAAAAACATTTTGACAAAAATTTTTTCGAAAAATTTCGAAATAATTTAGCAAAAAGTAGATGTTTTTAGATTCCATTTTTCAAGGCAAAGACGATGGACAATGTTATTCAACAAAAAAATTAATTCTTCAGGGTGAAAATCGAGGATATAAGTGTGAACTTATATCAGTTGATATCTCGGTGCATTTTTAAGCTAGCGCAAATCTGATAACACAGATCGACGCAGCTTAAAAATCCGCATCGAATGCACTATACTACATTGAAAAACGCTTAATACAAAAATTAGTTATGATCGTTCGAAAAATGATGCATTAGTGTATGTTGAGTTTCCATGTACACTCAACATTGCTTCCAAAAACATTTTGACAAAAATTTTTTCGAAAAATTTCGAAATAATTTAGCAAAAAGTAGATGTTTTTAGATTCCATTTTTCAAGGCAAAGACGATGGACAATGTTATTCAACAAAAAAATTAATTCTTCAGGGTGAAAATCGAGGATATAAGTGTGAACTTATATCAGTTGATATCTCGGTGCATTTTTAAGCTAGCGCAAATCTGATAACACAGAACGACGCAGCTTAAAAATCCGCATCGAATGCACTATACTACATTGAGAAACGCTTAATACAAAAATTAGTTATGATCGTTTGAAAAATGATGCATTAGTGTATGTTGAGTTTCCATGTACACTCAACATTGCTTCCAAAAACATTTTGACAAAAATTTTTTCGAAAAATTTCAAGATAATTTAGCAAAAAGTAGATGTTTTTAGATTCCTTTTTTCAAGGCAAAGACGATGGACAATGTTATTCAACGAAAAAATTAATTCTTCAGGGTGAAAATCGAGGATATAAGTGTGAACTTATATCAGTTGATATCTCGGTGCATTTTTAAGCTAGCGCAAATCTGATAACACAGAACGACGCAGCTTAAAAATTCGCATCGAATGCACTATACTACATTGAAAAACGCTTAATACAAAAATTAGTTATGATCGTTTGAAAAATGATGCATTAGTGTATGTTGAGTTTCCATGTACACTCAACATTGCTTCCAAAAACATTTTGACAAAAATTTTTTCGAAAAATTTCGAAATAATTTAGCAAAGAGTAGATGTTTTTAGATTCCATTCTTCAAGGCAAAGACGATGGACAATGTTATTCAACGAAAAAATTAATTCTTCAGGGTGAAAATCGAGGATATAAGTGTGAACTTATATCAGTTGATATCTCGGTGCATTTTCAAGCTAGCGCAAATCTGATAACACAGATCGACGCAGCTTAAAAATCCGCATCGAATGCACTATACTACATTGAAAAACGATTAATACAAAAATTAGTTATGATCGTTCGAAAAATGATGCATTAGTGTATGTTGAGTTTCCATGTACACTCAACATTGCTTCCAAAAACATTTTGACAAAAATTTTTTCGAAAAATTTCGAAATAATTTAGCAAAAAGTAGATGTTTTTAGATTCCATTTTTCAAGGCAAAGACGATGGACAATGTTATTCAACAAAAAAATTAATTCTTCAGGGTGAAAATCGAGGATATAAGTGTGAACTTATATCAGTTGATATCTCGGTGCATTTTTAAGCTAGCGCAAATCTGATAACACAGAACGACGCAGCTTAAAAATCCGCATCGAATGCACTATACTACATTGAGAAACGCTTAATACAAAAATTAGTTATGATTGTTTGAAAAATGATGCATTAGTGTATGTTGAGTTTCCATGTACACTCAACATTGCTTCCAAAAACATTTTGACAAAAATTTTTTCGAAAAATTTCAGAATAATTTAGCAAAAAGTAGATGTTTTTAGATTCCATTTTTCAAGGCTAAGACGATGGACAATGTTATTCAACGAAAAAATTAATTCTTCAGGGTGAAAATCGAGGATATAAGTGTGAACTTATATCAGTTGATATCTCGGTGCATTTTCAAGCTAGCGCAAATCTGATAACACAGATCGACGCAGCTTAAAAATCCGCATCGAATGCACTATACTACATTGAGAAACGCTTAATACAAAAATTAGTTATGATCGTTTGAAAAATGATGCGTTAGTGTATGTTGAGTTTCCATGTACACTCAACATTGCTTCCAAAAACCTTTTGACAAAAATTTTTTCGAAAAATTTCGAAATAATTTAGCAAAAAGTAGATGTTTTTAGATTCCATTTTTCATGGCAAAGACGATGGACAATGTTATTCAACGAAAAAATTAATTCTTCAGGGTGAAAATCGAGGATATAAGTGTGAACTTATATCAGTTGATATCTCGGTGCATTTTTAAGCTAGCGCAAATCTGATAACACAGAACGACGCAGCTTAAAAATCCGCATCGAATGCACTATACTACATTGAGAAACGCTTAATACAAAAATTAGTTATGATCGTTTGAAAAATGATGCATTAGTGTATGTTGAGTTTCCATGTACACTCAACATTGCTTCCAAAAACATTTTGACAAAAATTTTTTCGAAAAATTTCAAGATAATTTAGCAAAAAGTAGATGTTTTTAGATTCCTTTTTTCAAGGCAAAGACGATGGACAATGTTATTCAACGAAAAAATTAATTCTTCAGGGTGAAAATCGAGGATATAAGTGTGAACTTATATCAGTTGATATCTCGGTGCATTTTTAAGCTAGCGCAAATCTGATAACACAGAACGACGCAGCTTAAAAATTCGCATCGAATGCACTATACTACATTGAAAAACGCTTAATACAAGAATTAGTTATGATCGTTTGAAAAATGATGCATTAGTGTATGTTGAGTTTCCATGTACACTCAACATTGCTTCCAAAAACATTTTGACAAAAATTTTTTCGAAAAATTTCGAAATAATTTAGCAAAAAGTAGATGTTTTTAGATTCCATTTTTCAAGGCAAAGACGATGGACAATGTTATTCAACAAAAAAATTAATTCTTCAGGGTGAAAATCGAGGATATAAGTGTGAACTTATATCAGTTGATATCTCGGTGCATTTTTAAGCTAGCGCAAATCTGATAACACAGATCGACGCAGCTTAAAAATCCGCATCGAATGCACTATACTACATTGAAAAACGCTTAATACAAAAATTAGTTATGATCGTTCGAAAAATGATGCATTAGTGTATGTTGAGTTTCCATGTACACTCAACATTGCTTCCAAAAACATTTTGACAAAAATTTTTTCGAAAAATTTCGAAATAATTTAGCAAAAAGTAGATGTTTTTAGATTCCATTTTTCAAGGCAAAGACGATGGACAATGTTATTCAACAAAAAAATTAATTCTTCAGGGTGAAAATCGAGGATATAAGTGTGAACTTATATCAGTTGATATCTCGGTGCATTTTTAAGCTAGCGCAAATCTGATAACACAGAACGACGCAGCTTAAAAATTCGCATCGAATGCACTATACTACATTGAGAAACGCTTAATACAAAAATTAGTTATGATCGTTTGAAAAATGATGCATTAGTGTATGTTGAGTTTCCATGTACACTCAACATTGCTTCCAAAAACATTTTGACAAAAATTTTTTCGAAAAATTTCAAAATAATTTAGCAAAAAGTAGATGTTTTTAGATTCCTTTTTTCAAGGCAAAGACGATGGACAATGTTATTCAACGAAAAAATTAATTCTTCAGGGTGAAAATCGAGGATATAAGTGTGAACTTATATCAGTTGATATCTCGGTGCATTTTTAAGCTAGCGCAAATCTGATAACACAGAACGACGCAGCTTAAAAATTCGCATCGAATGCACTATACTACATTGAAAAACGCTTAATACAAAAATTAGTTATGATCGTTTGAAAAATGATGCATTAGTGTATGTTGAGTTTCCATGTACACTCAACATTGCTTCCAAAAACATTTTGACAAAAATTTTTTCGAAAAATTTCGAAATAATTTAGCAAAAAGTAGATGTTTTTAGATTCCATTTTTTAAGGCAAAGACGATGGACAATGTTATTCAACGAAAAAATTAATTCTTCAGGGTGAAAATCGAGGATATAAGTGTGAACTTATATCAGTTGATATCTCGGTGCATTTTTAAGCTAGCGCAAATCTGATAACACAGAACGACGCAGCTTAAAAATCCGCATCGAATGCACTATACTACATTGAGAAACGCTTAATACAAAAATTAGTTATGATCGTTTGAAAAATGATGCATTAGTGTATGTTGAGTTTCCATGTACACTCAACATTGCTTCCAAAAACATTTTGACAAAAATTTTTTCGAAAAATTTCAAGATAATTTAGCAAAAAGTAGATGTTTTTAGATTCCTTTTTTCAAGGCAAAGACGATGGACAATGTTATTCAACGAAAAAATTAATTCTTCAGGGTGAAAATCGAGGATATAAGTGTGAACTTATATCAGTTGATATCTCGGTGCATTTTTAAGCTAGCGCAAATCTGATAACACAGAACGACGCAGCTTAAAAATTCGCATCGAATGCACTATACTACATTGAAAAACGCTTAATACAAAAATTAGTTATGATCGTTTGAAAAATGATGCATTAGTGTATGTTGAGTTTCCATGTACACTCAACATTGCTTCCAAAAACATTTTGACAAAAATTTTTTCGAAAAATTTCGAAATAATTTAGCAAAAAGTAGATGTTTTTAGATTCCATTTTTCAAGGCAAAGACGATGGACAATGTTATTCAACGAAAAAATTAATTCTTCAGGGTGAAAATCGAGGATATAAGTGTGAACTTATATCAGTTGATATCTCGGTGCATTTTTAAGCTAGCGCAAATCTGATAACACAGAACGACGCAGCTTAAAAATTCGCATCGAATGCACTATACTACATTGAAAAACGCTTAATACAAAAATTAGTTATGATCGTTTGAAAAATGATGCATTAGTGTATGTTGAGTTTCCATGTACACTCAACATTGCTTCCAAAAACATTTTGACAAAAATTTTTTCGAAAAATTTCGAAATAATTTAGCAAAAAGTAGATGTTTTTAGATTCCATTTTTCAAGGCAAAGACGATGGACAATGTTATTCAACAAAAAAATTAATTCTTCAGGGTGAAAATCGAGGATATAAGTGTGAACTTATATCAGTTGATATCTCGGTGCATTTTTAAGCTAGCGCAAATCTGATAACACAGATCGACGCAGCTTAAAAATCCGCATCGAATGCACTATACTACATTGAAAAACGCTTAATACAAAAATTAGTTATGATCGTTCGAAAAATGATGCATTAGTGTATGTTGAGTTTCCATGTACACTCAACATTGCTTCCAAAAACATTTTGACAAAAATTTTTTCGAAAAATTTCGAAATAATTTAGCAAAAAGTAGATGTTTTTAGATTCCATTTTTCAAGGCAAAGACGATGGACAATGTTATTCAACAAAAAAATTAATTCTTCAGGGTGAAAATCGAGGATATAAGTGTGAACTTATATCAGTTGATATCTCGGTGCATTTTTAAGCTAGCGCAAATCTGATAACACAGAACGACGCAGCTTAAAAATCCGCATCGAATGCACTATACTACATTGAGAAACGCTTAATACAAAAATTAGTTATGATCGTTTGAAAAATGATGCATTAGTGTATGTTGAGTTTCCATGTACACTCAACATTGCTTCCAAAAACATTTTGACAAAAATTTTTTCGAAAAATTTCAAGATAATTTAGCAAAAAGTAGATGTTTTTAGATTCCTTTTTTCAAGGCAAAGACGATGGACAATGTTATTCAACGAAAAAATTAATTCTTCAGGGTGAAAATCGAGGATATAAGTGTGAACTTATATCAGTTGATATCTCGGTGCATTTTTAAGCTAGCGCAAATCTGATAACACAGAACGACGCAGCTTAAAAATTCGCATCGAATGCACTATACTACATTGAGAAACGCTTAATACAAAAATTAGTTATGATCGTTTGAAAAATGATGCATTAGTGTATGTTGAGTTTCCATGTACACTCAACATTGCTTCCAAAAACATTTTGACAAAAATTTTTTCGAAAAATTTCAAAATAATTTAGCAAAAAGTAGATGTTTTTAGATTCCATTCTTCAAGGCAAAGACGATGGACAATGTTATTCAACGAAAAAATTAATTCTTCAGGGTGAAAATCGAGGATATAAGTGTGAACTTATATCAGTTGATATCTCGGTGCATTTTTAAGCTAGCGCAAATCTGATAACACAGAACGACGCAGCTTAAAAATCCGCATCGAATGCACTATACTACATTGAGAAACGCTTAATACAAAAATTAGTTATGATTGTTTGAAAAATGATGCATTAGTGTATGTTGAGTTTCCATGTACACTCAACATTGCTTCCAAAAACATTTTGACAAAAATTTTTTCGAAAAATTTCAGAATAATTTAGCAAAAAGTAGATGTTTTTAGATTCCATTTTTCAAGGCTAAGACGATGGACAATGTTATTCAACGAAAAAATTAATTCTTCAGGGTGAAAATCGAGGATATAAGTGTGAACTTATATCAGTTGATATCTCGGTGCATTTTCAAGCTAGCGCAAATCTGATAACACAGATCGACGCAGCTTAAAAATCCGCATCGAATGCACTATACTACATTGAGAAACGCTTAATACAAAAATTAGTTATGATCGTTTGAAAAATGATGCGTTAGTGTATGTTGAGTTTCCATGTACACTCAACATTGCTTCCAAAAACCTTTTGACAAAAATTTTTTCGAAAAATTTCGAAATAATTTAGCAAAAAGTAGATGTTTTTAGATTCCATTTTTCATGGCAAAGACGATGGACAATGTTATTCAACGAAAAAATTAATTCTTCAGGGTGAAAATCGAGGATATAAGTGTGAACTTATATCAGTTGATATCTCGGTGCATTTTTAAGCTAGCGCAAATCTGATAACACAGATCGACGCAGCTTAAAAATCCGCATCGAATGCACTATACTACATTGAGAAACGCTTAATACAAAAATTAGTTATGATCGTTTGAAAAATGATGCATTAGTGTATGTTGAGTTTCCATGTACACTCAACATTGCTTCCAAAAACATTTTGACAAAAATTTTTTCGAAAAATTTCAAAATAATTTAGCAAAAAGTAGATGTTTTTAGATTCCTTTTTTCAAGGCAAAGACGATGGACAATGTTATTCAACGAAAAAATTAATTCTTCAGGGTGAAAATCGAGGATATAAGTGTGAACTTATATCAGTTGAGATCTCGGTGCATTTTTAAGCTAGCGCAAATCTGATAACACAGAACGACGCAGCTTAAAAAGTCGCATCGAATGCACTATACTACATTGAGAAACGCTTAATACAAAAATTAGTTATGATCGTTTGAAAAATGATGCATTAGTGTATGTTGAGTTTCCATGTACACTCAACATTGCTTCCAAAAACATTTTGACAAAAATTTTTTCGAAAAATTTCAGAATAATTTAGCAAAAAGTAGATGTTTTTAGATTCCATTTTTCAAGGCAAAGACGATGGACAATGTTATTCAACGAAAAAATTAATTCTTCAGGGTGAAAATCGAGGATATAAGTGTGAACTTATATCAGTTGAGATCTCGGTGCATTTTTAAGCTAGCGCAAATCTGATAACACAGAACGACGCAGCTTAAAAATCCGCATCGAATGCACTATACTACATTGAGAAACGCTTAATACAAAAATTAGTTATGATCGTTTGAAAAATGATGCATTAGTGTATGTTGAGTTTCCATGTACACTCAACATTGCTTCCAAAAACATTTTGACAAAAATTTTTTCGAAAAATTTCAGAATAATTTAGCAAAAAGTAGATGTTTTTAGATTCCATTTTTCAGGGCAAAGACGATGGACAATGTTATTCAACGAAAAAATTAATTCTTCAGGGTGAAAATCGAAGATATAAGTGTGAACTTATATCAGTTGATATCTCGGTGCATTTTTAAGCTAGCGCAAATCTGATAACACAGAACGACGCAGCTTAAAAATCCGCATCGAATGCACTATACTACATTGAGAAACGCTTAATACAAAAATTAGTTATGATCGTTTGAAAAATGATGCATTAGTGTATGTTGAGTTTCCATGTACACTCAACATTGCTTCCAAAAACATTTTGACAAAAATTTTTTCGAAAAATTTCAGAATAATTTAGCAAAAAGTAGATGTTTTTAGATTCCATTTTTCAAGGCAAAGACGATGGACAATGTTATTCAACGAAAAAATTAATTCTTCAGGGTGAAAATCGAGGATATAAGTGTGAACTTATATCAGTTGATATCTCGGTGCATTTTCAAGCTAGCGCAAATCTGATAACACAGATCGACGCAGCTTAAAAATCCGCATCGAATGCACTATACTACATTGAGAAACGCTTAATACAAAAATTAGTTATGATCGTTTGAAAAATGATGCGTTAGTGTATGTTGAGTTTCCATGTACACTCAACATTGCTTCCAAAAACATTTTGACAAAAATTTTTTCGAAAAATTTCAAAATAATTTAGCGAAAAGTAGATGTTTTTAGATTTCTTTTTTCAAGGCAAAGACGATGGACAATGTTATTCAACGAAAAAATTATTTCTTCAGGGTGAAAATCGAGGATATAAGTGTGAACTTGTATCAGTTGATATCTCGGTGCATTTTTAAGCTAGCGCAAATCTGATAACACAGATCGACGCAGCTTAAAAATCCGCATCGAATGCACTATACTACATTGAGAAACGCTTAATACAAAAATTAGTTATGATCGTTTGAAAAATGATGCGTTAGTGTATGTTGAGTTTCCATGTACACTCAACATTGCTTCCAAAAACATTTTGACAAAAATTTTTTCGAAAAATTTCGAAATAATTTAGCAAAAAGTAGATGTTTTTAGATTCCATTTTTCATGGCAAAGACGATGGACAATGTTATTCAACGAAAAAATTAATTCTTCAGGGTGAAAATCGAGGATATAAGTGTGAACTTATATCAGTTGATATCTCGGTGCATTTTTAAGCTAGCGCAAATCTGATAACACAGATCGACGCAGCTTAAAAATCCGCATCGAATGCACTATACTACATTGAGAAACGCTTAATACAAAAATTAGTTATGATCGTTTGAAAAATGATGCATTAGTGTATGTTGAGTTTCCATGTACACTCAACATTGCTTCCAAAAACATTTTGACAAAAATTTTTTCGAAAAATTTCAGAATAATTTAGCAAAAAGTAGATGTTTTTAGATTCCATTTTTCAAGGCAAAGACGATGAACAATGTTATTCAACAAAAAAATTAATTCTTCAGGGTGAAAATCGAGGATATAAGTGTGAACTTATATCAGTTGATATCTCGGTGCATTTTTAAGCTAGCGCAAATCTGATAACACAGAACGACGCAGCTTAAAAATTCGCATCGAATGCACTATACTACATTGAGAAACGCTTAATACAAAAATTAGTTATGATCGTTTGAAAAATGATGCATTAGTGTATGTTGAGTTTCCATGTACACTCAACATTGCTTCCAAAAACATTTTGACAAAAATTTTTTCGAAAAATTTCAGAATAATTTAGCAAAAAGTAGATGTTTTTAGATTCCATTTCTCAAGGCAAAGACGATGGACAATGTTATTCAACGAAAAAATTAATTTTTCAGGGTGAAAATCGAGGATATAAGTGTGAACTTATATCAGTTGATATCTCGGTGCATTTTTAAGCTAGCGCAAATCTGATAACACAGATCGACGCAGCTTAAAAATCCGCATCGAATGCACTATACTACATTGAGAAACGCTTAATACAAAAATTAGTTATGATCGTTTGAAAAATGATGCATTAGTGTATGTTGAGTTTCCATGTACACTCAACATTGCTTCCAAAAACATTTTGACAAAAATTTTTTCGAAAAATTTCAAAATAATTTAGCAAAAAGTAGATGTTTTTAGATTCCTTTTTTCAAGGCAAAGACGATGGACAATGTTATTCAACGAAAAAATTAATTCTTCAGGGTGAAAATCGAGGATATAAGTGTGAACTTATATCAGTTGAGATCTCGGTGCATTTTTAAGCTAGCGCAAATCTGATAACACAGAACGACGCAGCTTAAAAATTCGCATCGAATGCACTATACTACATTGAGAAACGCTTAATACAAAAATTAGTTATGATCGTTTGAAAAATGATGCATTAGTGTATGTTGAGTTTCCATGTACACTCAACATTGCTTCCAAAAACATTTTGACAAAAATTTTTTCGAAAAATTTCAAAATAATTTAGCGAAAAGTAGATGTTTTTAGATTTCTTTTTTCAAGGCAAAGACGATGGACAATGTTATTCAACGAAAAAATTATTTCTTCAGGGTGAAAATCGAGGATATAAGTGTGAACTTGTATCAGTTGATATCTCGGTGCATTTTTAAGCTAGCGCAAATCTGATAACACAGATCGACGCAGCTTAAAAATCCGCATCGAATGCACTATACTACATTGAGAAACGCTTAATACAAAAATTAGTTATGATCGTTTGAAAAATGATGCGTTAGTGTATGTTGAGTTTCCATGTACACTCAACATTGCTTCCAAAAACATTTTGACAAAAATTTTTTCGAAAAATTTCGAAATAATTTAGCAAAAAGTAGATGTTTTTAGATTCCATTTTTCATGGCAAAGACGATGGACAATGTTATTCAACGAAAAAATTAATTCTTCAGGGTGAAAATCGAGGATATAAGTGTGAACTTATATCAGTTGATATCTCGGTGCATTTTTAAGCTAGCGCAAATCTGATAACACAGATCGACGCAGCTTAAAAATCCGCATCGAATGCACTATACTACATTGAGAAACGCTTAATACAAAAATTAGTTATGATCGTTTGAAAAATGATGCATTAGTGTATGTTGAGTTTCCATGTACACTCAACATTGCTTCCAAAAACATTTTGACAAAAATTTTTTCGAAAAATTTCAGAATAATTTAGCAAAAAGTAGATGTTTTTAGATTCCATTTTTCAAGGCAAAGACGATGAACAATGTTATTCAACAAAAAAATTAATTCTTCAGGGTGAAAATCGAGGATATAAGTGTGAACTTATATCAGTTGATATCTCGGTGCATTTTTAAGCTAGCGCAAATCTGATAACACAGAACGACGCAGCTTAAAAATTCGCATCGAATGCACTATACTACATTGAGAAACGCTTAATACAAAAATTAGTTATGATCGTTTGAAAAATGATGCATTAGTGTATGTTGAGTTTCCATGTACACTCAACATTGCTTCCAAAAACATTTTGACAAAAATTTTTTCGAAAAATTTCAGAATAATTTAGCAAAAAGTAGATGTTTTTAGATTCCATTTCTCAAGGCAAAGACGATGGACAATGTTATTCAACGAAAAAATTAATTTTTCAGGGTGAAAATCGAGGATATAAGTGTGAACTTATATCAGTTGATATCTCGGTGCATTTTTAAGCTAGCGCAAATCTGATAACACAGATCGACGCAGCTTAAAAATCCGCATCGAATGCACTATACTACATTGAGAAACGCTTAATACAAAAATTAGTTATGATCGTTTGAAAAATGATGCATTAGTGTATGTTGAGTTTCCATGTACACTCAACATTGCTTCCAAAAACATTTTGACAAAAATTTTTTCGAAAAATTTCAAAATAATTTAGCAAAAAGTAGATGTTTTTAGATTCCTTTTTTCAAGGCAAAGACGATGGACAATGTTATTCAACGAAAAAATTAATTCTTCAGGGTGAAAATCGAGGATATAAGTGTGAACTTATATCAGTTGAGATCTCGGTGCATTTTTAAGCTAGCGCAAATCTGATAACACAGAACGACGCAGCTTAAAAATTCGCATCGAATGCACTATACTACATTGAGAAACGCTTAATACAAAAATTAGTTATGATCGTTTGAAAAATGATGCATTAGTGTATGTTGAGTTTCCATGTACACTCAACATTGCTTCCAAAAACATTTTGAAAAAAATTTTTTCGAAAAATTTCGAAATAATTTAGCAAAGAGTAGATGTTTTTAGATTCCATTTTTCAAGGCAAAGACGATGGACAATGTTATTCAACGAAAAAATTAATTCTTCAGGGTGAAAATCGAGGATATAAGTGTGAACTTATATCAGTTGATATCTCGGTGCATTTTTAAGCTAGCGCAAATCTGATAACACAGATCGACGCAGCTTAAAAATCCGCATCGAATGCACTATACTACATTGAGAAACGCTTAATACAAAAATTAGTTATGATCGTTTGAAAAATGATGCATTAGTGTATGTTGAGTTTCCATGTACACTCAACATTGCTTCCAAAAACATTTTGACAAAAATTTTTTCGAAAAATTTCGAAATAATTTAGCAAAAAGTAGATGTTTTTAGATTCCATTTTTCAAGGCAAAGACGATGGACAATGTTATTCAACGAAAAAATTAATTCTTCAGGGTGAAAATCGAGGATATAAGTGTGAACTTATATCAGTTGATATCTCGGTGCATTTTTAAGCTAGCGCAAATCTGATAACACAGAACGACGCAGCTTAAAAATCCGCATCGAATGCACTATACTACATTGAGAAACGCTTAATACAAAAATTAGTTATGATCGTTTGAAAAATGATGCATTAGTGTATGTTGAGTTTCCATGTACACTCAACATTGCTTCCAAAAACATTTTGACAAAAATTTTTTCGAAAAATTTCAGAATAATTTAGCAAAAAGTAGATGTTTTTAGATTCCATTTTTCAAGGCAAAGACGATGGACAATGTTATTCAACGAAAAAATTAATTCTTCAGGGTGAAAATCGAGGATATAAGTGTGAACTTATATCAGTTGATATCTCGGTGCATTTTCAAGCTAGCGCAAATCTGATAACACAGATCGACGCAGCTTAAAAATCCGCATCGAATGCACTATACTACATTGAGAAACGCTTAATACAAAAATTAGTTATGATCGTTTGAAAAATGATGCGTTAGTGTATGTTGAGTTTCCATGTACACTCAACATTGCTTCCAAAAACATTTTGACAAAAATTTTTTCGAAAAATTTCGAAATAATTAAGCAAAAAGTAGATGTTTTTAGATTCCATTTTTCAAGGCAAAGACGATGGACAATGTTATTCAACGAAAAAATTAATTCTTCAGGGTGAAAATCGAGGATATAAGTGTGAACTTATATCAGTTGATATCTCGGTGCATTTTTAAGCTAGCGCAAATCTGATAACACAGATCGACGCAGCTTAAAAATCCGCATCGAATGCACTATACTACATTGAGAAACGCTTAATACAAAAATTAGTTATGATCGTTTGAAAAATGATGCATTAGTGTATGTTGAGTTTCCATGTACACTCAACATTGCTTCCAAAAACATTTTGACAAAAATTTTTTCGAAAAATTTCAAAATAATTTAGCAAAAAGTAGATGTTTTTAGATTCCTTTTTTCAAGGCAAAGACGATGGACAATGTTATTCAACGAAAAAATTAATTCTTCAGGGTGAAAATCGAGGATATAAGTGTGAACTTATATCAGTTGAGATCTCGGTGCATTTTTAAGCTAGCGCAAATCTGATAACACAGAACGACGCAGCTTAAAAATTCGCATCGAATGCACTATACTACATTGAGAAACGCTTAATACAAAAATTAGTTATGATCGTTTGAAAAATGATGCATTAGTGTATGTTGAGTTTCCATGTACACTCAACATTGCTTCCAAAAACATTTTGACAAAAATTTTTTCGAAAAATTTCAAAATAATTTAGCAAAAAGTAGATGTTTTTAGATTCCTTTTTTCAAGGCAAAGACGATGGACAATGTTATTCAACGAAAAAATTAATTCTTCAGGGTGAAAATCGAGGATATAAGTGTGAACTTATATCAGTTGATATCTCGGTGCATTTTTAAGCTAGCGCAAATCTGATAACACAGAACGACGCAGCTTAAAAATTCGCATCGAATGCACTATACTACATTGAGAAACGCTTAATACAAAAATTAGTTATGATCGTTTGAAAAATGATGCATTAGTGTATGTTGAGTTTCCATGTACACTCAACATTGCTTCCAAAAACATTTTGACAAGAATTTTTTCGAAAAATTTCAAAATAATTTAGCAAAAAGTAGATGTTTTTAGATTCCTTTTTTCAAGGCAAAGACGATGGACAATGTTATTCAACGAAAAAATTAATTCTTCAGGGTGAAAATCGAGGATATAAGTGTGAACTTATATCAGTTGAGATCTCGGTGCATTTTTAAGCTAGCGCAAATCTGATAACACAGAACGACGCAGCTTAAAAATTCGCATCGAATGCACTATACTACATTGAGAAACGCTTAATACAAAAATTAGTTATGATCGTTTGAAAAATGATGCATTAGTGTATGTTGAGTTTCCATGTACACTCAACATTGCTTCCAAAAACATTTTGACAAAAATTTTTTCGAAAAATTTCAAAATAATTTAGCAAAAAGTAGATGTTTTTAGATTCCTTTTTTCAAGGCAAAGACGATGGACAATGTTATTCAACGAAAAAATTAATTCTTCAGGGTGAAAATCGAGGATATAAGTGTGAACTTATATCAGTTGATATCTCGGTGCATTTTTAAGCTAGCGCAAATCTGATAACACAGAACGACGCAGCTTAAAAATTCGCATCGAATGCACTATACTACATTGAGAAACGCTTAATACAAAAATTAGTTATGATCGTTTGAAAAATGATGCATTAGTGTATGTTGAGTTTCCATGTACACTCAACATTGCTTCCAAAAACATTTTGACAAGAATTTTTTCGAAAAATTTCAGAATAATTTAGCAAAAAGTAGATGTTTTTAGATTCCATTTTTCAAGGCAAAGACGATGGACAATGTTATTCAACGAAAAAATTAATTCTTCAGGGTGAAAATCGAGGATATAAGTGTGAACTTATATCAGTTGAGATCTCGGTGCATTTTTAAGCTAGCGCAAATCTGATAACACAGAACGACGCAGCTTAAAAATCCGCATCGAATGCACTATACTACATTGAGAGACGCTTAATACAAAAATTAGTTATGATCGTTTGAAAAATGATGCATTAGTGTATGTTGAGTTTCCATGTACACTCAACATTGCTTCCAAAAACATTTTGACAAAAATTTTTTCGAAAAATTTCAGAATAATTTAGCAAAAAATAGATGTTTTTAGATTCCATTTTTCAAGGCAAAGACGATGGACAATGTTATTCAACGAAAAAATTAATTCTTCAGGGTGAAAATCGAGGATATAAGTGTGAACTTATATCAGTTGATATCTCGGTGCATTTTCAAGCTAGCGCAAATCTGATAACACAGATCGACGCAGCTTAAAAATCCGCATCGAATGCACTATACTACATTGAGAAACGCTTAATACAAAAATTAGTTATGATCGTTTGAAAAATGATGCGTTAGTGTATGTTGAGTTTCCATGTACACTCAACATTGCTTCCAAAAACATTTTGACAAAAATTTTTTCGAAAAATTTCGAAATAATTAAGCAAAAAGTAGATGTTTTTAGATTCCATTTTTCAAGGCAAAGACGATGGACAATGTTATTCAACGAAAAAATTAATTCTTCAGGGTGAAAATCGAGGATATAAGTGTGAACTTATATCAGTTGATATCTCGGTGCATTTTTAAGCTAGCGCAAATCTGATAACACAGATCGACGCAGCTTAAAAATCCGCATCGAATGCACTATACTACATTGAGAAACGCTTAATACAAAAATTAGTTATGATCGTTTGAAAAATGATGCATTAGTGTATGTTGAGTTTCCATGTACACTCAACATTGCTTCCAAAAACATTTTGACAAAAATTTTTTCGAAAAATTTCAAAATAATTTAGCAAAAAGTAGATGTTTTTAGATTCCTTTTTTCAAGGCAAAGACGATGGACAATGTTATTCAACGAAAAAATTAATTCTTCAGGGTGAAAATCGAGGATATAAGTGTGAACTTATATCAGTTGAGATCTCGGTGCATTTTTAAGCTAGCGCAAATCTGATAACACAGAACGACGCAGCTTAAAAATTCGCATCGAATGCACTATACTACATTGAGAAACGCTTAATACAAAAATTAGTTATGATCGTTTGAAAAATGATGCATTAGTGTATGTTGAGTTTCCATGTACACTCAACATTGCTTCCAAAAACATTTTGACAAAAATTTTTTCGAAAAATTTCAAAATAATTTAGCAAAAAGTAGATGTTTTTAGATTCCTTTTTTCAAGGCAAAGACGATGGACAATGTTATTCAACGAAAAAATTAATTCTTCAGGGTGAAAATCGAGGATATAAGTGTGAACTTATATCAGTTGATATCTCGGTGCATTTTTAAGCTAGCGCAAATCTGATAACACAGAACGACGCAGCTTAAAAATTCGCATCGAATGCACTATACTACATTGAGAAACGCTTAATACAAAAATTAGTTATGATCGTTTGAAAAATGATGCATTAGTGTATGTTGAGTTTCCATGTACACTCAACATTGCTTCCAAAAACATTTTGACAAGAATTTTTTCGAAAAATTTCAGAATAATTTAGCAAAAAGTAGATGTTTTTAGATTCCATTTTTCAAGGCAAAGACGATGGACAATGTTATTCAACGAAAAAATTAATTCTTCAGGGTGAAAATCGAGGATATAAGTGTGAACTTATATCAGTTGAGATCTCGGTGCATTTTTAAGCTAGCGCAAATCTGATAACACAGAACGACGCAGCTTAAAAATCCGCATCGAATGCACTATACTACATTGAGAAACGCTTAATACAAAAATTAGTTATGATCGTTTGAAAAATGATGCATTAGTGTATGTTGAGTTTCCATGTACACTCAACATTGCTTCCAAAAACATTTTGACAAAAATTTTTTCGAAAAATTTCAGAATAATTTAGCAAAAAGTAGATGTTTTTAGATTCCATTTTTCAAGGCAAAGACGATGGACAATGTTATTCAACGAAAAAATTAATTCTTCAGGGTGAAAATCGAGGATATAAGTGTGAACTTATATCAGTTGAGATCTCGGTGCATTTTTAAGCTAGCGCAAATCTGATAACACAGAACGACGCAGCTTAAAAATCCGCATCGAATGCACTATACTACATTGAGAAACGCTTAATACAAAAATTAGTTATGATCGTTTGAAAAATGATGCATTAGTGTATGTTGAGTTTCCATGTACACTCAACATTGCTTCCAAAAACATTTTGACAAAAATTTTTTCGAAAAATTTCAGAATAATTTAGCAAAAAGTAGATGTTTTTAGATTCCATTTTTCAAGGCAAAGACGATGGACAATGTTATTCAACGAAAAAATTAATTCTTCAGGGTGAAAATCGAGGATATAAGTGTGAACTTATATCAGTTGATATCTCGGTGCATTTTTAAGCTAGCGCAAATCTGATAAGACAGATCAACGCAGCTTATAAATCCGCATCGAATGCACTATACTACATTGAGAAACGCTTAATACAAAAATTAGTTATGATCGTTTGAAAAATGATGCATTAGTGTATGTTGAGTTTTCATGTACACTCAACATTGCTTCCAAAAACATTTTGACAAAAATTTTTTCGAGAAATTTCAAAATAATTTAGCAAAAAGTAGATGTTTTTAGATTCCATTTTTCAAGGCAAAGACGATGGACAATGTTATTCAACGAAAAAATTAATTCTTCAGGGTGAAAATCGAGGATATAAGTGTGAACTTATATCAGTTGATATCTCGGTGCATTTTTAAGCTAGCGCAAATCTGATAACACAGAACGACGCAGCTTAAAAATCCGCATCGAATGCACTATACTACATTGAGAAACGCTTAATACAAAAATTAGTTATGATCGTTTGAAAAATGATGCATTAGTGTATGTTGAGTTTCCATGTACACTCAACATTGCTTCCAAAAACATTTTGACAAAAATTTTTTCGAAAAATTTCAGAATAATTTAGCAAAAAGTAGATGTTTTTAGATTCCATTTTTCAAGGCAAAGACGATGGACAATGTTATTCAACGAAAAAATTAATTCTTCAGGGTGAAAATCGAGGATATAAGTGTGAACTTATATCAGTTGATATCTCGGTGCATTTTCAAGCTAGCGCAAATCTGATAACACAGATCAACGCAGCTTAAAAATCCGCATCGAATGCACTATACTACATTGAGAAACGCTTAATACAAAAATTAGTTATGATCGTTTGAAAAATGATGCATTAGTGTATGTTGAGTTTTCATGTACACTCAACATTGCTTCCAAAAACATTTTGACAAAAATTTTTTCGAGAAATTTCAAAATAATTTAGCAAAAAGTAGATGTTTTTAGATTCCATTTTTCAAGGCAAAGACGATGGACAATGTTATTCAACGAAAAAATTAATTCTTCAGGGTGAAAATCGAGGATATAAGTGTGAACTTATATCAGTTGATATCTCGGTGCATTTTTAAGCTAGCGCAAATCTGATAACACAGAACGACGCAGCTTAAAAATCCGCATCGAATGCACTATACTACATTGAGAAACGCTTAATACAAAAATTAGTTATGATCGTTTGAAAAATGATGCATTAGTGTATGTTGAGTTTCCATGTACACTCAACATTGCTTCCAAAAACATTTTGACAAAAATTTTTTCGAAAAATTTCAGAATAATTTAGCAAAAAGTAGATGTTTTTAGATTCCATTTTTCAAGGCAAAGACGATGGACAATGTTATTCAACGAAAAAATTAATTCTTCAGGGTGAAAATCGAGGATATAAGTGTGAACTTATATCAGTTGATATCTCGGTGCATTTTCAAGCTAGCGCAAATCTGATAACACAGATCGACGCAGCTTAAAAATCCGCATCGAATGCACTATACTACATTGAGAAACGCTTAATACAAAAATTAGTTATGATCGTTTGAAAAATGATGCGTTAGTGTATGTTGAGTTTCCATGTACACTCAACATTGCTTCCAAAAACATTTTGACAAAAATTTTTTCGAAAAATTTCGAAATAATTAAGCAAAAAGTAGATGTTTTTAGATTCCATTTTTCAAGGCAAAGACGATGGACAATGTTATTCAACGAAAAAATTAATTCTTCAGGGTGAAAATCGAGGATATAAGTGTGAACTTATATCAGTTGATATCTCGGTGCATTTTTAAGCTAGCGCAAATCTGATAACACAGATCGACGCAGCTTAAAAATCCGCATCGAATGCACTATACTACATTGAGAAACGTTTAATACAAAAATTAGTTATGATCGTTTGAAAAATGATGCATTAGTGTATGTTGAGTTTCCATGTACACTCAACATTGCTTCCAAAAACATTTTGACAAAAATTTTTTCGAAAAATTTCAAAATAATTTAGCAAAAAGTAGATGTTTTTAGATTCCTTTTTTCAAGGCAAAGACGATGGACAATGTTATTCAACGAAAAAATTAATTCTTCAGGGTGAAAATCGAGGATATAAGTGTTAACTTATATCAGTTGAGATCTCGGTGCATTTTTAAGCTAGCGCAAATCTGATAACACAGAACGACGCAGCTTAAAAATTCGCATCGAATGCACTATACTACATTGAGAAACGCTTAATACAAAAATTAGTTATGATCGTTTGAAAAATGATGCATTAGTGTATGTTGAGTTTCCATGTACACTCAACATTGCTTCCAAAAACATTTTGACAAAAATTTTTTCGAAAAATTTCAAAATAATTTAGCAAAAAGTAGATGTTTTTAGATTCCTTTTTTCAAGGCAAAGACGATGGACAATGTTATTCAACGAAAAAATTAATTCTTCAGGGTGAAAATCGAGGATATAAGTGTGAACTTATATCAGTTGATATCTCGGTGCATTTTTAAGCTAGCGCAAATCTGATAACACAGAACGACGCAGCTTAAAAATTCGCATCGAATGCACTATACTACATTGAGAAACGCTTAATACAAAAATTAGTTATGATCGTTTGAAAAATGATGCATTAGTGTATGTTGAGTTTCCATGTACACTCAACATTGCTTCCAAAAACATTTTGACAAGAATTTTTTCGAAAAATTTCAGAATAATTTAGCAAAAAGTAGATGTTTTTAGATTCCATTTTTCAAGGCAAAGACGATGGACAATGTTATTCAACGAAAAAATTAATTCTTCAGGGTGAAAATCGAGGATATAAGTGTGAACTTATATCAGTTGAGATCTCGGTGCATTTTTAAGCTAGCGCAAATCTGATAACACAGAACGACGCAGCTTAAAAATCCGCATCGAATGCACTATACTACATTGAGAAACGCTTAATACAAAAATTAGTTATGATCGTTTGAAAAATGATGCATTAGTGTATGTTGAGTTTCCATGTACACTCAACATTGCTTCCAAAAACATTTTGACAAAAATTTTTTCGAAAAATTTCAGAATAATTTAGCAAAAAGTAGATGTTTTTAGATTCCATTTTTCAAGGCAAAGACGATGGACAATGTAATTCAACGAAAAAATTAATTCTTCAGGGTGAAAATCGAGGATATAAGTGTGAACTTATATCAGTTGAGATCTCGGTGCATTTTTCAGCTAGCGCAAATCTGATAACACAGAACGACGCAGCTTAAAAATCCGCATCGAATGCACTATACTACATTGAGAAACGCTTAATACAAAAATTAGTTATGATCGTTTGAAAAATGATGCATTAGTGTATGTTGAGTTTCCATGTACACTCAACATTGCTTCCAAAAACATTTTGACAAAAATTTTTTCGAAAAATTTCAGAATAATTTAGCAAAAAGTAGATGTTTTTAGATTCCATTTTTCAAGGCAAAGACGATGGACAATGTTATTCAACGAAAAAATTAATTCTTCAGGGTGAAAATCGAGGATATAAGTGTGAACTTATATCAGTTGATATCTCGGTGCATTTTTAAGCTAGCGCAAATCTGATAACACAGATCGACGCAGCTTATAAATCCGCATCGAATGCACTATACTACATTGAGAAACGCTTAATACAAAAATTAGTTATGATCGTTTGAAAAATGATGCGTTAGTGTATGTTGAGTTTCCATGTACACTCAACATTGCTTCCAAAAACATTTTGACAAAAATTTTTTCGAAAAATTTCGAAAAAATTTAGCAAAAAGTAGATGTTTTTAGATTCCATTTTTCAAGGCAAAGACGATGGACAATGTTATTCAACGAAAAAATTAATTTTTCAGGGTGAAAATCGAGGATATAAGTGTGAACTTATATCAGTTGATATCTCGGTGCATTTTTAAGCTAGCGCAAATCTGATAACACAGATCGACGCAGCTTAAAAATCCGCATCGAATGCACTATACTACATTGAGAAACGCTTAATACAAAAATTAGTTATGATCGTTTGAAAAATGATGCATTAGTGTATGTTGAGTTTCCATGTACACTCAACATTGCTTCCAAAAACATTTTGACAAAAATTTTTTCGAAAAATTTCAAAATAATTTAGCAAAAAGTAGATGTTTTTAGATTCCTTTTTTCAAGGCAAAGACGATGGACAATGTTATTCAACGAAAAAATTAATTCTTCAGGGTGAAAATCGAGGATATAAGTGTGAACTTATATCAGTTGATATCTCGGTGCATTTTTAAGCTAGCGCAAATCTGATAACACAGATCGACGCAACTTAAAAATCCGCATCGAATGCACTATACTACATTGAGAAACGCTTAATACAAAAATTAGTTATGATCGTTTGAAAAATGATGCATTAGTGTATGTTGAGTTTCCATGTACACTCAACATTGCTTCCAAAAACATTTTGACAAAAATTTTTTCGAAAAATTTCAAAATAATTTAGCAAAAAGTAGATGTTTTTAGATTCCTTTTTTCAAGGCAAAGACGATGGACAATGTTATTCAACGAAAAAATTAATTCTTCAGGGTGAAAATCGAGGATATAAGTGTGAACTTATATCAGTTGAGATCTCGGTGCATTTTTAAGCTAGCGCAAATCTGATAACACAGAACGACGCAGCTTAAAAATTCGCATCGAATGCACTATACTACATTGAGAAACGCTTAATACAAAAATTAGTTATGATCGTTTGAAAAATGATGCATTAGTGTATGTTGAGTTTCCATGTACACTCAACATTGCTTCCAAAAACATTTTGAAAAAAATTTTTTCGAAAAATTTCGAAATAATTTAGCAAAGAGTAGATGTTTTTAGATTCCATTTTTCAAGGCAAAGACGATGGACAATGTTATTCAACGAAAAAATTAATTCTTCAGGGTGAAAATCGAGGATATAAGTGTGAACTTATATCAGTTGAGATCTCGGTGCATTTTTAAGCTAGCGCAAATCTGATAACACAGAACGACGCAGCTTAAAAATTCGCATCGAATGCACTATACTACATTGAGAAACGCTTAATACAAAAATTAGTTATGATCGTTTGAAAAATGATGCATTAGTGTATGTTGAGTTTCCATGTACACTCAACATTGCTTCCAAAAACATTTTGAAAAAAATTTTTTCGAAAAATTTCGAAATAATTTAGCAAAGAGTAGATGTTTTTAGATTCCATTTTTCAAGGCAAAGACGATGGACAATGTTATTCAACGAAAAAATTAATTCTTCAGGGTGAAAATCGAGGATATAAGTGTGAACTTATATCAGTTGATATCTCGGTGCATTTTTAAGCTAGCGCAAATCTGATAACACAGATCGACGCAGCTTAAAAATCCGCATCGAATGCACTATACTACATTGAGAAACGCTTAATACAAAAATTAGTTATGATCGTTTGAAAAATGATGCATTAGTGTATGTTGAGTTTCCATGTACACTCAACATTGCTTCCAAAAACATTTTGACAAAAATTTTTTCGAAAAATTTCGAAATAATTTAGCAAAAAGTAGATGTTTTTAGATTCCTTTTTTCAAGGCAAAGACGATGGACAATGTTATTCAACGAAAAAATTAATTCTTCAGGGTGAAAATCGAGGATATAAGTGTGAACTTATATCAGTTGATATCTCGGTGCATTTTTAAGCTAGCGCAAATCTGATAACACAGAACGACGCAGCTTAAAAATCCGCATCGAATGCACTATACTACATTGAGAAACGCTTAATACAAAAATTAGTTATGATCGTTTGAAAAATGATGCATTAGTGTATGTTGAGTTTCCATGTACACTCAACATTGCTTCCAAAAACATTTTGACAAAAATTTTTTCGAAAAATTTCAGGATAATTTAGCAAAAAGTAGATGTTTTTAGATTCCATTTTTCAAGGCAAAGACGATGGACAATGTTATTCAACGAAAAAATTAATTCTTCAGGGTGAAAATCGAGGATATAAGTGTGAACTTATATCAGTTGAGATCTCGGTGCATTTTTAAGCTAGCGCAAATCTGATAACACAGAACGACGCAGCTTAAAAATTCGCATCGAATGCACTATACTACATTGAGAAACGCTTAATACAAAAATTAGTTATGATCGTTTGAAAAATGATGCATTAGTGTATGTTGAGTTTCCATGTACACTCAACATTGCTTCCAAAAACATTTTGACAAAAATTTTTTCGAAAAATTTCAAAATAATTTAGCAAAAAGTAGATGTTTTTAGATTCCATTTTTCAAGGCAAAGACGATGGACAATGTTATTCAACGAAAAAATTAATTCTTCAGGGTGAAAATCGAGGATATAAGTGTGAACTTATATCAGTTGATATCTCGGTGCATTTTTAAGCTAGCGCAAATCTGATAACACAGAACGACGCAGCTTAAAAATCCGCATCGAATGCACTATACTACATTGAGAAACGCTTAATACAAAAATTAGTTATGATCGTTTGAAAAATGATGCATTAGTGTATGTTGAGTTTCCATGTACACTCAACATTGCTTCCAAAAACATTTTGACAAAAATTTTTTCGAAAAATTTCAGAATAATTTAGCAAAAAGTAGATGTTTTTAGATTCCATTTTTCAAGGCAAAGACGATGGACAATGTTATTCAACGAAAAAATTAATTCTTCAGGGTGAAAATCGAGGATATAAGTGTGAACTTATATCAGTTGAGATCTCGGTGCATTTTTAAGCTAGCGCAAATCTGATAACACAGAACGACGCAGCTTAAAAATTCGCATCGAATGCACTATACTACATTGAGAAACGCTTAATACAAAAATTAGTTATGATCGTTTGAAAAATGATGCATTAGTGTATGTTGAGTTTCCATGTACACTCAACATTGCTTCCAAAAACATTTTGACAAAAATTTTTTCAAAAAATTTCAGAATAATTTAGCAAAAAGTAGATGTTTTTAGATTCCATTTTTCAAGGCAAAGACGATGGACAATGTTATTCAACGAAAAAATTAATTCTTCAGGGTGAAAATCGAGGATATAAGTGTGAACTTATATCAGTTGAGATCTCGGTGCATTTTTAAGCTAGCGCAAATCTGATAACACAGAACGACGCAGCTTAAAAATCCGCATCGAATGCACTATACTACATTGAGAAACGCTTAATACAAAAATTAGTTATGATCGTTTGAAAAATGATGCATTAGTGTATGTTGAGTTTCCATGTACACTCAACATTGCTTCCAAAAACATTTTGACAAAAATTTTTTCGAAAAATTTCAGAATAATTTAGCAAAAAGTAGATGTTTTTAGATTCCTTTTTTCAAGGCAAAGACGATGGACAATGTTATTCAACGAAAAAATTAATTCTTCAGGGTGAAAATCGAGGATATAAGTGTGAACTTATATCAGTTGATATCTCGGTGCATTTTTAAGCTAGCGCAAATCTGATAACACAGAACGACGCAGCTTAAAAATCCGCATCGAATGTACTATACTACATTGAGAAACGCTTAATACAAAAATTAGTTATGATCGTTTGAAAAATGATGCATTAGTGTATGTTGAGTTTCCATGTACACTCAACATTGCTTCCAAAAACATTTTGACAAAAATTTTTTCGAAAAATTTCAGAATAATTTAGCAAAAAGTAGATGTTTTTAGATTCCATTTTTCAAGGCAAAGACGATGGACAATGTTATTCAACGAAAAAATTAATTCTTCAGGGTGAAAATCGAGGATATAAGTGTGAACTTATATCAGTTGAGATCTCGGTGCATTTTTAAGCTAGCGCAAATCTGATAACACAGAACGACGCAGCTTAAAAATTCGCATCGAATGCACTATACTACATTGAGAAACGCTTAATACAAAAATTAGTTATGATCGTTTGAAAAATGATGCATTAGTGTATGTTGAGTTTCCATGTACACTCAACATTGCTTCCAAAAACATTTTGACAAAAATTTTTTCGAAAAATTTCAAAATAATTTAGCAAAAAGTAGATGTTTTTAGATTCCATTTTTCAAGGCAAAGACGATGGACAATGTTATTCAACGAAAAAATTAATTCTTCAGGGTGAAAATCGAGGATATAAGTGTGAACTTATATCAGTTGATATCTCGGTGCATTTTTAAGCTAGCGCAAATCTGATAACACAGAACGACGCAGCTTAAAAATCCGCATCGAATGCACTATACTACATTGAGAAACGCTTAATACAAAAATTAGTTATGATCGTTTGAAAAATGATGCATTAGTGTATGTTGAGTTTCCATGTACACTCAACATTGCTTCCAAAAACATTTTGACAAAAATTTTTTCGAAAAATTTCAGAATAATTTAGCAAAAAGTAGATGTTTTTAGATTCCATTTTTCAAGGCAAAGACGATGGACAATGTTATTCAACGAAAAAATTAATTCTTCAGGGTGAAAATCGAGGATATAAGTGTGAACTTATATCAGTTGAGATCTCGGTGCATTTTTAAGCTAGCGCAAATCTGATAACACAGAACGACGCAGCTTAAAAATTCGCATCGAATGCACTATACTACATTGAGAAACGCTTAATACAAAAATTAGTTATGATCGTTTGAAAAATGATGCATTAGTGTATGTTGAGTTTCCATGTACACTCAACATTGCTTCCAAAAACATTTTGACAAAAATTTTTTCAAAAAATTTCAGAATAATTTAGCAAAAAGTAGATGTTTTTAGATTCCATTTTTCAAGGCAAAGACGATGGACAATGTTATTCAACGAAAAAATTAATTCTTCAGGGTGAAAATCGAGGATATAAGTGTGAACTTATATCAGTTGAGATCTCGGTGCATTTTTAAGCTAGCGCAAATCTGATAACACAGAACGACGCAGCTTAAAAATCCGCATCGAATGCACTATACTACATTGAGAAACGCTTAATACAAAAATTAGTTATGATCGTTTGAAAAATGATGCATTAGTGTATGTTGAGTTTCCATGTACACTCAACATTGCTTCCAAAAACATTTTGACAAAAATTTTTTCGAAAAATTTCAGAATAATTTAGCAAAAAGTAGATGTTTTTAGATTCCTTTTTTCAAGGCAAAGACGATGGACAATGTTATTCAACGAAAAAATTAATTCTTCAGGGTGAAAATCGAGGATATAAGTGTGAACTTATATCAGTTGATATCTCGGTGCATTTTTAAGCTAGCGCAAATCTGATAACACAGAACGACGCAGCTTAAAAATCCGCATCGAATGTACTATACTACATTGAGAAACGCTTAATACAAAAATTAGTTATGATCGTTTGAAAAATGATGCATTAGTGTATGTTGAGTTTCCATGTACACTCAACATTGCTTCCAAAAACATTTTGACAAAAATTTTTTCGAAAAATTTCAGAATAATTTAGCAAAAAGTAGATGTTTTTAGATTCCATTTTTCAAGGCAAAGACGATGGACAATGTTATTCAACGAAAAAATTAATTCTTCAGGGTGAAAATCGAGGATATAAGTGTGAACTTATATCAGTTGATATCTCGGTGCATTTTTAAGCTAGCGCAAATCTGATAACACAGATCGACGCAGCTTAAAAATCCGCATCGAATGCACTATACTACATTGAGAAACGCTTAATACAAAAATTAGTTATGATCGTTTGAAAAATGATGCGTTAGTGTATGTTGAGTTTCCATGTACACTCAACATTGCTTCCAAAAACATTTTGACAAAAATTTTTTCGAAAAATTTCAAAATAATTTAGCAAAAAGTAGATGTTTTTAGATTCCATTTTTTAAGGCAAAGACGATGGACAATGTTATTCAACGAAAAAATTAATTCTTCAGGGTGAAAATCGAGGATATAAGTGTGAACTTATATCAGTTGATATCTCGGTGCATTTTTAAGCTAGCGCAAATCTGATAACACAGAACGACGCAGCTTAAAAATCCGCATCGAATGCACTATACTACATTGAGAAACGCTTAATACAAAAATTAGTTATGATCGTTTGAAAAATGATGCATTAGTGTATGTTGAGTTTCCATGTACACTCAACATTGCTTCCAAAAACATTTTGACAAAAATTTTTTCGAAAAATTTCATAATAATTTAGCAAAAAGTAGATGTTTTTAGATTCCTTTTTTCAAGGCAAAGACGATGGACAATGTTATTCAACGAAAAAATTAATTCTTCAGGGTGAAAATCGAGGATATAAGTGTGAACTTATATCAGTTGATATCTCGGTGCATTTTTAAGCTAGCGCAAATCTGATAACACAGAACGACGCAGCTTAAAAATCCGCATCGAATGCACTATACTACATTGAGAAACGCTTAATACAAAAATTAGTTATGATCGTTTGAAAAATGATGCATTAGTGTATGTTGAGTTTCCATGTACACTCAACATTGCTTCCAAAAACATTTTGACAAAAATTTTTTCGAAAAATTTCAGAATAATTTAGCAAAAAGTAGATGTTTTTAGATTCCATTTTTCAAGGCAAAGACGATGGACAATGTTATTCAACGAAAAAATTAATTCTTCAGGGTGAAAATCGAGGATATAAGTGTGAACTTATATCAGTTGATATCTCGGTGCATTTTTAAGCTAGCGCAAATCTGATAACACAGATCGACGCAGCTTAAAAATCCGCATCGAATGCACTATACTACATTGAGAAACGCTTAATACAAAAATTAGTTATGATCGTTTGAAAAATGATGCGTTAGTGTATGTTGAGTTTCCATGTACACTCAACATTGCTTCCAAAAACATTTTGACAAAAATTTTTTCGAAAAATTTCAAAATAATTTAGCAAAAAGTAGATGTTTTTAGATTCCATTTTTTAAGGCAAAGACGATGGACAATGTTATTCAACGAAAAAATTAATTCTTCAGGGTGAAAATCGAGGATATAAGTGTGAACTTATATCAGTTGATATCTCGGTGCATTTTTAAGCTAGCGCAAATCTGATAACACAGAACGACGCAGCTTAAAAATCCGCATCGAATGCACTATACTACATTGAGAAACGCTTAATACAAAAATTAGTTATGATCGTTTGAAAATTGATGCATTAGTGTATGTTGAGTTTCCATGTACACTCAACATTGCTTCCAAAAACATTTTGACAAAAATTTTTTCGAAAAATTTCAAAATAATTTAGCAAAAAGTAGATGTTTTTAGATTCCTTTTTTCAAGGCAAAGACGATGGACAATGTTATTCAACGAAAAAATTAATTCTTCAGGGTGAAAATCGAGGATATAAGTGTGAACTTATATCAGTTGATATCTCGGTGCATTTTCAAGCTAGCGCAAATCTGATAACACAGATCGACGCAGCTTAAAAATCCGCATCGAATGCACTATACTACATTGAGAAACGCTTAATACAAAAATTAGTTATGATCGTTTGAAAAATGATGCATTAGTGTATGTTGAGTTTCCATGTACACTCAACATTGCTTCCAAAAACATTTTGACAAAAATTTTTTCGAAAAATTTCGAAATAATTTAGCAAAAAGTAGATGTTTTTAGATTCCATTTATCAAGGCAAAGACGATGGACAATGTTATTCAACGAAAAAATTAATTCTTCAGGGTGAAAATCGAGGATATAAGTGTGAACTTATATCAGTTGATATCTCGGTGCATTTTTAAGCTAGCGCAAATCTGATAACACAGAACGACGCAGCTTAAAAATCCGCATCGAATGCACTATACTACATTGAGAAACGCTTAATACAAAAATTAGTTATGATCGTTTGAAAAATGATGCATTAGTGTATGTTGAGTTTCCATGTACACTCAACATTGCTTCCAAAAACATTTTGACAAAAAATTTTTCGAAAAATTTCAAAATAATTTAGCAAAAAGTAGATGTTTTTAGATTCCTTTTTTCAAGGCAAAGACGATGGACAATGTTATTCAACGAAAAAATTAATTCTTCAGGGTGAAAATCGAGGATATAAGTGTGAACTTATATCAGTTGATATCTCGGTGCATTTTCAAGCTAGCGCAAATCTGATAACACAGATCGACGCAGCTTAAAAATCCGCATCGAATGCACTATACTACATTGAGAAACGCTTAATACAAAAATTAGTTATGATCGTTTGAAAAATGATGCATTAGTGTATGTTGAGTTTCCATGTACACTCAACATTGCTTCCAAAAACATTTTGACAAAAATTTTTTCGAAAAATTTCAGAATAATTTAGCAAAAAGTAGATGTTTTTAGATTCCATTTTTCAAGGCAAAGACGATGGACAATGTTATTCAACGAAAAAATTAATTCTTCAGGGTGAAAATCGAGGATATAAGTGTGAACTTATATCAGTTGAGATCTCGGTGCATTTTTAAGCTAGCGCAAATCTGATAACACAGAACGACGCAGCTTAAAAATCCGCATCGAATGCACTATACTACATTGAGAAACGCTTAATACAAAAATTAGTTATGATCGTTTGAAAAATGATGCATTAGTGTATGTTGAGTTTCCATGTACACTCAACATTGCTTCCAAAAACATTTTGACAAAAATTTTTTCGAAAAATTTCAAAATAATTTAGCAAAAAGTAGATGTTTTTAGATTCCTTTTTTCAAGGCAAAGACGATGGACAATGTTATTCAACGAAAAAATTAATTCTTCAGGGTGAAAATCGAGGATATAAGTGTGAACTTATATCAGTTGATATCTCGGTGCATTTTCAAGCTAGCGCAAATCTGATAACACAGATCGACGCAGCTTAAAAATCCGCATCGAATGCACTATACTACATTGAGAAACGCTTAATACAAAAATTAGTTATGATCGTTTGAAAAATGATGCATTAGTGTATGTTGAGTTTCCATGTACACTCAACATTGCTTCCAAAAACATTTTGACAAAAATTTTTTCGAAAAATTTCGAAATAATTTAGCAAAAAGTAGATGTTTTTAGATTCCATTTTTCAAGGCAAAGACGATGGACAATGTTATTCAACGAAAAAATTAATTCTTCAGGGTGAAAATCGAGGATATAAGTGTGAACTTATATCAGTTGATATCTCGGTGCATTTTTAAGCTAGCGCAAATCTGATAACACAGAACGACGCAGCTTAAAAATCCGCATCGAATGCACTATACTACATTGAGAAACGCTTAATACAAAAATTAGTTATGATCGTTTGAAAAATGATGCATTAGTGTATGTTGAGTTTCCATGTACACTCAACATTGCTTCCAAAAACATTTTGACAAAAAATTTTTCGAAAAATTTCAAAATAATTTAGCAAAAAGTAGATGTTTTTAGATTCCTTTTTTCAAGGCAAAGACGATGGACAATGTTATTCAACGAAAAAATTAATTCTTCAGGGTGAAAATCGAGGATATAAGTGTGAACTTATATCAGTTGATATCTCGGTGCATTTTCAAGCTAGCGGAAATCTGATAACACAGATCGACGCAGCTTAAAAATCCGCATCGAATGCACTATACTACATTGAGAAACGCTTAATACAAAAATTAGTTATGATCGTTTGAAAAATGATGCATTAGTGTATGTTGAGTTTCCATGTACACTCAACATTGCTTCCAAAAACATTTTGACAAAAATTTTTTCGAAAAATTTCAGAATAATTTAGCAAAAAGTAGATGTTTTTAGATTCCATTTTTCAAGGCAAAGACGATGGACAATGTTATTCAACGAAAAAATTAATTCTTCAGGGTGAAAATCGAGGATATAAGTGTGAACTTATATCAGTTGAGATCTCGGTGCATTTTTAAGCTAGCGCAAATCTGATAACACAGAACGACGCAGCTTAAAAATCCGCATCGAATGCACTATACTACATTGAGAAACGCTTAATACAAAAATTAGTTATGATCGTTTGAAAAATGATGCATTAGTGTATGTTGAGTTTCCATGTACACTCAACATTGCTTCCAAAAACATTTTGACAGAAATTTTTTCGAAAAATTTCAGAATAATTTAGCAAAAAGTAGATGTTTTTAGATTCCTTTTTTCAAGGCAAAGACGATGGACAATGTTATTCAACGAAAAAATTAATTCATCAGGGACAAAATCGAGGATATAAGTGTGAACTTATAACAGTTGATATCTCGGTGCATTTTTAAGCTAGCGCAAATCTGATAACACAGAACGACGCAGCTTAAAAATCCGCATCGAATGCACTATACTACATTGAGAAACGCTTAATACAAAAATTAGTTATGATCGTTTGAAAAATGATGCATTAGTGTATGTTGAGTTTCCATGTACACTCAACATTGCTTCCAAAAACATTTTGACAAAAATTTTTTCGAAAAATTTCAGAATAATTTAGCAAAAAGTAGATGTTTTTAGATTCCATTTTTCAAGGCAAAGACGATGGACAATGTTATTCAACGAAAAAATTAATTCTTCAGGGTGAAAATCGAGGATATAAGTGTGAACTTATATCAGTTGATATCTCGGTGCATTTTTAAGCTAGCGCAAATCTGATAACACAGAACGACGCAGCTTAAAAATCCGCATCGAATGCACTATACTACATTGAGAAACGCTTAATACAAAAATTAGTTATGATCGTTTGAAAAATGATGCATTAGTGTATGTTGAGTTTCCATGTACACTCAACATTGCTTCCAAAAACATTTTGACAAAAATTTTTTCGAAAAATTTCAAAATAATTTAGCAAAAAGTAGATGTTTTTAGATTCCTTTTTTCAAGGCAAAGACGATGGACAATGTTATTCAACGAAAAAAATAATTCTTCAGGGTGAAAATCGAGGATATAAGTGTGAACTTATATCAGTTGATATCTCGGTGCATTTTTAAGCTAGCGCAAATCTGATAACACAGATCGACGCAGCTTAAAAATCCGCATCGAATGCACTATACTACATTGAGAAACGCTTAATACAAAAATTAGTTATGATCGTTTGAAAAATGATGCATTAGTGTATGTTGAGTTTCCATGTACACTCAACATTGCTTCCAAAAACATTTTGACAAAAATTTTTTCGAAAAATTTCAAAATAATTTAGCAAAAAGTAGATGTTTTTAGATTCCTTCTTTCAAGGCAAAGACGATGGACAATGTTATTCAACGAAAAAATTAATTCTTCAGGGTGAAAATCGAGGATATAAGTGTGAACTTATATCAGTTGATATCTCGGTGCATTTTTAAGCTAGCGCAAATCTGATAACACAGATCGACGCAGCTTAAAAATCCGCATCGAATGCACTATACTACATTGAGAAACGCTTAATACAAAAATTAGTTATGATCGTTTGAAAAATGATGCATTAGTGTATGTTGAGTTTCCATGTACACTCAACATTGCTTCCAAAAACATTTTGACAAAAAATTTTTCGAAAAATTTCAAAATAATTTAGCAAAAAGTAGATGTTTTTAGATTCCTTTTTTCAAGGCAAAGACGATGGACAATGTTATTCAACGAAAAAATTAATTCTTCAGGGTGAAAATCGAGGATATAAGTGTGAACTTATATCAGTTGATATCTCGGTGCATTTTTAAGCTAGCGCAAATCTGATAACACAGAACGACGCAGCTTAAAAATTCGCATCGAATGCACTATACTACATTGAAAAACGCTTAATACAAAAATTAGTTATGATCGTTTGAAAAATGATGCATTAGTGTATGTTGAGTTTCCATGTACACTCAACATTGCTTCCAAAAACATTTTGACAAAAATTTTTTCGAAAAATTTCAGAATAATTTAGCAAAAAGTAGATGTTTTTAGATTCCATTTTTCAAGGCAAAGACGATGGACAATGTTATTCAACGAAAAAATTAATTCTTCAGGGTGAAAATCGAGGATATAAGTGTGAACTTATATCAGTTGATATCTCGGTGCATTTTTAAGCTAGCGCAAATCTGATAACACAGAACGACGCAGCTTAAAAATCCGCATCGAATGCACTATACTACATTGAGAAACGTTTAATACAAAAATTAGTTATGATCGTTTGAAAAATGATGCATTAGTGTATGTTGAGTTTCCATGTACACTCAACATTGCTTCCAAAAACATTTTGACAAAAAAGTTTTCGAAAAATTTCAAAATAATTTAGCAAAAAGTAGATGTTTTTAGATTCCTTTTTTCAAGGCAAAGACGATGGACAATGTTATTCAACGAAAAAATTAATTCTTCAGGGTGAAAATCGAGGATATAAGTGTGAACTTATATCAGTTGATATCTCGGTGCATTTTTAAGCTAGCGCAAATCTGATAACACAGAACGACGCAGCTTAAAAATTCGCATCGAATGCACTATACTACATTGAAAAACGCTTAATACAAAAATTAGTTATGATCGTTTGAAAAATGATGCATTAGTGTATGTTGAGTTTCCATGTACACTCAACATTGCTTCCAAAAACATTTTGACAAAAATTTTTTCGAAAAATTTCAGAATAATTTAGCAAAAAGTAGATGTTTTTAGATTCCATTTTTCAAGGCAAAGACGATGGACAATGTTATTCAACGAAAAAATTAATTCTTCAGGGTGAAAATCGAGAATATAAGTGTGAACTTATATCAGTTGATATCTCGGTGCATTTTTAAGCTAGCGCAAATCTGATAACACAGAACGACGCAGCTTAAAAATCCGCATCGAATGCACTATACTACATTGAGAAACGTTTAATACAAAAATTAGTTATGATCGTTTGAAAAATGATGCATTAGTGTATGTTGAGTTTCCATGTACACTCAACATTGCTTCCAAAAACATTTTGACAAAAAATTTTTCGAAAAATTTCAAAATAATTTAGCAAAAAGTAGATGTTTTTAGATTCCTTTTTTCAAGGCAAAGACGATGGACAATGTTATTCAACGAAAAAATTAATTCTTCAGGGTGAAAATCGAGGATATAAGTGTGAACTTATATCAGTTGATATCTCGGTGCATTTTTAAGCTAGCGCAAATCTGATAACACAGAACGACGCAGCTTAAAAATTCGCATCGAATGCACTATACTACATTGAAAAACGCTTAATACAAAAATTAGTTATGATCGTTTGAAAAATGATGCATTAGTGTATGTTGAGTTTCCATGTACACTCAACATTGCTTCCAAAAACATTTTGACAAAAATTTTTTCGAAAAATTTCAGAATAATTTAGCAAAAAGTAGATGTTTTTAGATTCCATTTTTCAAGGCAAAGACGATGGACAATGTTATTCAACGAAAAAATTAATTCTTCAGGGTGAAAATCGAGAATATAAGTGTGAACTTATATCAGTTGATATCTCGGTGCATTTTTAAGCTAGCGCAAATCTGATAACACAGAACGACGCAGCTTAAAAATCCGCATCGAATGCACTATACTACATTGAGAAACGCTTAATACAAAAATTAGTTATGATCGTTTGAAAAATGATGCATTAGTGTATGTTGAGTTTCCATGTACACTCAACATTGCTTCCAAAAACATTTTGACAAAAATTTTTTCGAAAAATTTCAGAATAATTTAGCAAAAAGTAGATGTTTTTAGATTCCATTTTTCAAGGCAAAGACGATGGACAATGTTATTCAACGAAAAAATTAATTCTTCAGGGTGAAAATCGAGGATATAAGTGTGAACTTATATCAGTTGATATCTCGGTGCATTTTCAAGCTAGCGCAAATCTGATAACACAGATCGACGCAGCTTAAAAATCCGCATCGAATGCACTATACTACATTGAGAAACGCTTAATACAAAAATTAGTTATGATCGTTTGAAAAATGATGCGTTAGTGTATGTTGAGTTTCCATGTACACTCAACATTGCTTCCAAAAACATTTTGACAAAAATTTTTTCGAAAAATTTCGAAATAATTTAGCAAAAAGTAGATGTTTTTAGATTCCATTTTTCATGGCAAAGACGATGGACAATGTTATTCAACGAAAAAATTAATTCTTCAGGGTGAAAATCGAGGATATAAGTGTGAACTTATATCAGTTGATATCTCGGTGCATTTTTAAGCTAGCGCAAATCTGATAACACAGATCGACGCAGCTTAAAAATCCGCATCGAATGCACTATACTACATTGAGAAACGCTTAATACAAAAATAAGTTATGATCGTTTGAAAAATGATGCATTAGTGTATGTTGAGTTTCCATGTACACTCAACATTGCTTCCAAAAACATTTTGACAAAAATTTTTTCGAAAAATTTCAGAATAATTTAGCAAAAAGTAGATGTTTTTAGATTCCATTTTTCAAGGCAAAGACGATGAACAATGTTATTCAACGAAAAAATTAATTCTTCAGGGTGAAAATCGAGGATATAAGTGTGAACTTATATCAGTTGATATCTCGGTGCATTTTTAAGCTAGCGCAAATCTGATAACACAGAACGACGCAGCTTAAAAATTCGCATCGAATGCACTATACTACATTGAGAAACGCTTAATACAAAAATTAGTTATGATCGTTTGAAAAATGATGCATTAGTGTATGTTGAGTTTCCATGTACACTCAACATTGCTTCCAAAAACATTTTGACAAAAATTTTTTCGAAAAATTTCAGAATAATTTAGCAAAAAGTAGATGTTTTTAGATTCCATTTTTCAAGGCAAAGACGATGAACAATGTTATTCAACGAAAAAATTAATTCTTCAGGGTGAAAATCGAGGATATAAGTGTGAACTTATATCAGTTGATATCTCGGTGCATTTTTAAGCTAGCGCAAATCTGATAACACAGAACGACGCAGCTTAAAAATTCGCATCGAATGCACTATACTACATTGAGAAACGCTTAATACAAAAATTAGTTATGATCGTTTGAAAAATGATGCATTAGTGTATGTTGAGTTTCCATGTACACTCAACATTGCTTCCAAAAACATTTTGACAAAAATTTTTTCGAAAAATTTCAAAATAATTTAGCAAAAAGTAGATGTTTTTAGATTCCTTTTTTCAAGGCAAAGACGATGGACAATGTTATTCAACGAAAAATATAATTCTTCAGGGTGAAAATCGAGGATATAAGTGTGAACTTATATCAGTTGATATCTCGGTGCATTTTTAAGCTAGCGCAAATCTGATAACACAGATCGACGCAGCTTAAAAATCCGCATCGAATGCACTATACTACATTGAGAAACGCTTAATACAAAAATTAGTTATGATCGTTTGAAAAATGATGCATTAGTGTATGTTGAGTTTCCATGTACACTCAACATTGCTTCCAAAAACATTTTGACAAAAATTTTTTCGAAAAATTTCGAAATAATTTAGCAAAAAGTAGATGTTTTTAGATTCCATTTTTCAAGGCAAAGACGATGGACAATGTTATTCAACGAAAAAATTAATTCTTCAGGGTGAAAATCGAGGATATAAGTGTGAACTTATATCAGTTGATATCTCGGTGCATTTTTAAGCTAGCGCAAATCTGATAACACAGATCGACGCAGCTTAAAAATCCGCATCGAATGCACTATACTACATTGAGAAACGCTTAATACAAAAATTAGTTATGATCGTTTGAAAAATGATGCATTAGTGTATGTTGAGTTTCCATGTACACTCAACATTGCTTCCAAAAACATTTTGACAAAAATTTTTTCGAAAAATTTCAGAATAATTTAGCAAAAAGTAGATGTTTTTAGATTCCATTTTTCAAGGCAAAGACGATGGACAATGTTATTCAACGAAAAAATTAATTCTTCAGGGTGAAAATCGAGGATATAAGTGTGAACTTATATCAGTTGATATCTCGGTGCATTTTTAAGCTAGCGCAAATCTGATAACACAGAACGACGCAGCTTAAAAATCCGCATCGAATGCACTATACTACATTGAGAAACGTTTAATACAAAAATTAGTTATGATCGTTTGAAAAATGATGCATTAGTGTATGTTGAGTTTCCATGTACACTCAACATTGCTTCCAAAAACATTTTGACAAAAAATTTTTCGAAAAATTTCAAAATAATTTAGCAAAAAGTAGATGTTTTTAGATTCCTTTTTTCAAGGCAAAGACGATGGACAATGTTATTCAACGAAAAAATTAATTCTTCAGGGTGAAAATCGAGGATATAAGTGTGAACTTATATCAGTTGATATCTCGGTGCATTTTTAAGCTAGCGCAAATCTGATAACACAGAACGACGCAGCTTAAAAATTCGCATCGAATGCACTATACTACATTGAAAAACGCTTAATACAAAAATTAGTTATGATCGTTTGAAAAATGATGCATTAGTGTATGTTGAGTTTCCATGTACACTCAACATTGCTTCCAAAAACATTTTGACAAAAATTTTTTCGAAAAATTTCAGAATAATTTAGCAAAAAGTAGATGTTTTTAGATTCCATTTTTCAAGGCAAAGACGATGGACAATGTTATTCAACGAAAAAATTAATTCTTCAGGGTGAAAATCGAGAATATAAGTGTGAACTTATATCAGTTGATATCTCGGTGCATTTTTAAGCTAGCGCAAATCTGATAACACAGAACGACGCAGCTTAAAAATCCGCATCGAATGCACTATACTACATTGAGAAACGCTTAATACAAAAATTAGTTATGATCGTTTGAAAAATGATGCATTAGTGTATGTTGAGTTTCCATGTACACTCAACATTGCTTCCAAAAACATTTTGACAAAAATTTTTTCGAAAAATTTCGAAATAATTTAGCAAAAAGTAGATGTTTTTAGATTCCATTTTTCATGGCAAAGACGATGGACAATGTTATTCAACGAAAAAATTAATTCTTCAGGGTGAAAATCGAGGATATAAGTGTGAACTTATATCAGTTGATATCTCGGTGCATTTTTAAGCTAGCGCAAATCTGATAACACAGAACGACGCAGCTTAAAAATCCGCATCGAATGCACTATACTACATTGAGAAACGCTTAATACAAAAATTAGTTATGATCGTTTGAAAAATGATGCGTTAGTGTATGTTGAGTTTCCATGTACACTCAACATTGCTTCCAAAAACATTTTGACAAAAATTTTTTCGAAAAATTTCGAAATAATTTAGCAAAAAGTAGATGTTTTTAGATTCCATTTTTCATGGCAAAGACGATGGACAATGTTATTCAACGAAAAAATTAATTCTTCAGGGTGAAAATCGAGGATATAAGTGTGAACTTATATCAGTTGATATCTCGGTGCATTTTTAAGCTAGCGCAAATCTGATAACACAGATCGACGCAGCTTAAAAATCCGCATCGAATGCACTATACTACATTGAGAAACGCTTAATACAAAAATAAGTTATGATCGTTTGAAAAATGATGCATTAGTGTATGTTGAGTTTCCATGTACACTCAACATTGCTTCCAAAAACATTTTGACAAAAATTTTTTCGAAAAATTTCAGAATAATTTAGCAAAAAGTAGATGTTTTTAGATTCCATTTTTCAAGGCAAAGACGATGAACAATGTTATTCAACGAAAAAATTAATTCTTCAGGGTGAAAATCGAGGATATAAGTGTGAACTTATATCAGTTGATATCTCGGTGCATTTTTAAGCTAGCGCAAATCTGATAACACAGAACGACGCAGCTTAAAAATTCGCATCGAATGCACTATACTACATTGAGAAACGCTTAATACAAAAATTAGTTATGATCGTTTGAAAAATGATGCATTAGTGTATGTTGAGTTTCCATGTACACTCAACATTGCTTCCAAAAACATTTTGACAAAAATTTTTTCGAAAAATTTCAGAATAATTTAGCAAAAAGTAGATGTTTTTAGATTCCATTTTTCAAGGCAAAGACGATGAACAATGTTATTCAAAAAAAAAATTAATTCTTCAGGGTGAAAATCGAGGATATAAGTGTGAACTTATATCAGTTGATATCTCGGTGCATTTTTAAGCTAGCGCAAATCTGATAACACAGAACGACGCAGCTTAAAAATTCGCATCGAATGCACTATACTACATTGAGAAACGCTTAATACAAAAATTAGTTATGATCGTTTGAAAAATGATGCATTAGTGTATGTTGAGTTTCCATGTACACTCAACATTGCTTCCAAAAACATTTTGACAAAAATTTTTTCGAAAAATTTCAAAATAATTTAGCAAAAAGTAGATGTTTTTAGATTCCTTTTTTCAAGGCAAAGACGATGGACAATGTTATTCAACGAAAAATATAATTCTTCAGGGTGAAAATCGAGGATATAAGTGTGAACTTATATCAGTTGATATCTCGGTGCATTTTTAAGCTAGCGCAAATCTGATAACACAGATCGACGCAGCTTAAAAATCCGCATCGAATGCACTATACTACATTGAGAAACGCTTAATACAAAAATTAGTTATGATCGTTTGAAAAATGATGCATTAGTGTATGTTGAGTTTCCATGTACACTCAACATTGCTTCCAAAAACATTTTGACAAAAATTTTTTCGAAAAATTTCGAAATAATTTAGCAAAAAGTAGATGTTTTTAGATTCCATTTTTCAAGGCAAAGACGATGGACAATGTTATTCAACGAAAAAATTAATTCTTCAGGGTGAAAATCGAGGATATAAGTGTGAACTTATATCAGTTGATATCTCGGTGCATTTTTAAGCTAGCGCAAATCTGATAACACAGATCGACGCAGCTTAAAAATCCGCATCGAATGCACTATACTACATTGAGAAACGCTTAATACAAAAATTAGTTATGATCGTTTGAAAAATGATGCATTAGTGTATGTTGAGTTTCCATGTACACTCAACATTGCTTCCAAAAACATTTTGACAAAAATTTTTTCGAAAAATTTCAGAATAATTTAGCAAAAAGTAGATGTTTTTAGATTCCATTTTTTAAGGCAAAGACGATGGACAATGTTATTCAACGAAAAAATTAATTCTTCAGGGTGAAAATCGAGGATATAAGTGTGAACTTATATCAGTTGAGATCTCGGTGCATTTTTAAGCTAGCGCAAATCTGATAACACAGAACGACGCAGCTTAAAAATCCGCATCGAATGCACTATACTACATTGAGAAACGCTTAATACAAAATTTAGTTATGATCGTTTGAAAAATGATGCATTAGTGTATGTTGAGTTTCCATGTACACTCAACATTGCTTCCAAAAACATTTTGACAAAAATTTTTTCGAAAAATTTCAGAATAATTTAGCAAAAAGTAGATGTTTTTAGATTCCTTTTTTCAAGGCAAAGACGATGGACAATGTTATTCAACGAAAAAATTAATTCTTCAGGGTGAAAATCGAGGATATAAGTGTGAACTTATATCAGTTGATATCTCGGTGCATTTTTAAGCTAGCGCAAATCTGATAACACAGAACGACGCAGCTTAAAAATCCGCATCGAATGCACTATACTACATTGAGAAACGCTTAATACAAAAATTAGTTATGATCGTTTGAAAAATGATGCATTAGTGTATGTTGAGTTTCCATGTACACTCAACATTGCTTCCAAAAACATTTTGACAAAAATTTTTTCGAAAAATTTCAGAATAATTTAGCAAAAAGTAGATGTTTTTAGATTCCATTTTTCAAGGCAAAGACGATGGACAATGTTATTCAACGAAAAAATTACATCTTCAGGGTGAAAATCGAGGATATATGTGTGAACTTATATCAGTTGATATCTCGGTGCATTTTTAAGCTAGCGCAAATCTGATAACACAGATCGACGCAGCTTAAAAATCCGCATCGAATGCACTATACTACATTGAGAAACGCTTAATACAAAAATTAGTTATGATCGTTTGAAAAATGATGCGTTAGTGTATGTTGAGTTTCCATGTACACTCAACATTGCTTCCAAAAACATTTTGACAAAAATTTTTTCGAAAAATTTCAAAATAATTTAGCAAAAAGTAGATGTTTTTAGATTCCATTTTTTAAGGCAAAGACGATGGACAATGTTATTCAACGAAAAAATTAATTCTTCAGGGTGAAAATCGAGGATATAAGTGTGAACTTATATCAGTTGATATCTCGGTGCATTTTTAAGCTAGCGCAAATCTGATAACACAGAACGACGCAGCTTAAAAATCCGCATCGAATGCACTATACTACATTGAGAAACGCTTAATACAAAAATTAGTTATGATCGTTTGAAAAATGATGCATTAGTGTATGTTGAGTTTCCATGTACACTCAACATTGCTTCCAAAAACATTTTGACAAAAATTTTTTCGAAAAATTTCAAAATAATTTAGCAAAAAGTAGATGTTTTTAGATTCCTTTTTTCAAGGCAAAGACGATGGACAATGTTATTCAACGAAAAAATTAATTCTTCAGGGTGAAAATCGAGGATATAAGTGTGAACTTATATCAGTTGATATCTCGGTGCATTTTCAAGCTAGCGCAAATCTGATAACACAGATCGACGCAGCTTAAAAATCCGCATCGAATGCACTATACTACATTGAGAAACGCTTAATACAAAAATTAGTTATGATCGTTTGAAAAATGATGCATTAGTGTATGTTGAGTTTCCATGTACACTCAACATTGCTTCCAAAAACATTTTGACAAAAATTTTTTCGAAAAATTTCGAAATAATTTAGCAAAAAGTAGATGTTTTTAGATTCCATTTTTCAAGGCAAAGACGATGGACAATGTTATTCAACGAAAAAATTAATTCTTCAGGGTGAAAATCGAGGATATAAGTGTGAACTTATATCAGTTGATATCTCGGTGCATTTTTAAGCTAGCGCAAATCTGATAACACAGAACGACGCAGCTTAAAAATCCGCATCGAATGCACTATACTACATTGAGAAACGCTTAATACAAAAATTAGTTATGATCGTTTGAAAAATGATGCATTAGTGTATGTTGAGTTTCCATGTACACTCAACATTGCTTCCAAAAACATTTTGACAAAAAATTTTTCGAAAAATTTCAAAATAATTTAGCAAAAAGTAGATGTTTTTAGATTCCTTTTTTCAAGGCAAAGACGATGGACAATGTTATTCAACGAAAAAATTAATTCTTCAGGGTGAAAATCGAGGATATAAGTGTGAACTTATATCAGTTGATATCTCGGTGCATTTTTAAGCTAGCGCAAATCTGATAACACAGAACGACGCAGCTTAAAAATTCGCATCGAATGCACTATACTACATTGAAAAACGCTTAATACAAAAATTAGTTATGATCGTTTGAAAAATGATGCATTAGTGTATGTTGAGTTTCCATGTACACTCAACATTGCTTCCAAAAACATTTTGACAAAAATTTTTTCGAAAAATTTCAGAATAATTTAGCAAAAAGTAGATGTTTTTAGATTCCATTTCTCAAGGCAAAGACGATGGACAATGTTATTCAACGAAAAAATTAATTCTTCAGGGTGAAAATCGAGAATATAAGTGTGAACTTATATCAGTTGATATCTCGGTGCATTTTTAAGCTAGCGCAAATCTGATAACACAGAACGACGCAGCTTAAAAATCCGCATCGAATGCACTATACTACATTGAGAAACGCTTAATACAAAAATTAGTTATGATCGTTTGAAAAATGATGCATTAGTGTATGTTGAGTTTCCATGTACACTCAACATTGCTTCCAAAAACATTTTGACAAAAATTTTTTCGAAAAATTTCAAAATAATTTAGCAAAAAGTAGATGTTTTTAGATTCCTTTTTTCAAGGCAAAGACGATGGACAATGTTATTCAACGAAAAAATTAATTCTTCAGGGTGAAAATCGAGGATATAAGTGTGAACTTATATCAGTTGATATCTCGGTGCATTTTTAAGCTAGCGCAAATCTGATAACACAGATCGACGCAGCTTAAAAATCCGCATCGAATGCACTATACTACATTGAGAAACGCTTAATACAAAAATTAGTTATGATCGTTTGAAAAATGATGCATTAGTGTATGTTGAGTTTCCATGTACACTCAACATTGCTTCCAAAAACATTTTGACAAAAATTTTTTCGAAAAATTTCAAAATAATTTAGCAAAAAGTAGATGTTTTTAGATTCCATTTTTTAAGGCAAAGACGATGGACAATGTTATTCAACGAAAAAATTAATTCTTCAGGGTGAAAATCGAGGATATAAGTGTGAACTTATATCAGTTGATATCTCGGTGCATTTTTAAGCTAGCGCAAATCTGATAACACAGAACGACGCAGCTTAAAAATCCGCATCGAATGCACTATACTACATTGAGAAACGCTTAATACAAAAATTAGTTATGATCGTTTGAAAAATGATGCATTAGTGTATGTTGAGTTTCCATGTACACTCAACATTGCTTCCAAAAACATTTTGACAAAAATTTTTTCGAAAAATTTCAAAATAATTTAGCAAAAAGTAGATGTTTTTAGATTCCTTTTTTCAAGGCAAAGACGATGGACAATGTTATTCAACGAAAAAATTAATTCTTCAGGGTGAAAATCGAGGATATAAGTGTGAACTTATATCAGTTGATATCTCGGTGCATTTTCAAGCTAGCGCAAATCTGATAACACAGATCGACGCAGCTTAAAAATCCGCATCGAATGCACTATACTACATTGAGAAACGCTTAATACAAAAATTAGTTATGATCGTTTGAAAAATGATGCATTAGTGTATGTTGAGTTTCCATGTACACTCAACATTGCTTCCAAAAACATTTTGACAAAAATTTTTTCGAAAAATTTCGAAATAATTTAGCAAAAAGTAGATGTTTTTAGATTCCATTTTTCAAGGCAAAGACGATGGACAATGTTATTCAACGAAAAAATTAATTCTTCAGGGTGAAAATCGAGGATATAAGTGTGAACTTATATCAGTTGATATCTCGGTGCATTTTTAAGCTAGCGCAAATCTGATAACACAGAACGACGCAGCTTAAAAATCCGCATCGAATGCACTATACTACATTGAGAAACGCTTAATACAAAAATTAGTTATGATCGTTTGAAAAATGATGCATTAGTGTATGTTGAGTTTCCATGTACACTCAACATTGCTTCCAAAAACATTTTGACAAAAAATTTTTCGAAAAATTTCAAAATAATTTAGCAAAAAGTAGATGTTTTTAGATTTCTTTTTTCAAGGCAAAGACGATGGACAATGTTATTCAACGAAAAAATTAATTCTTCAGGGTGAAAATCGAGGATATAAGTGTGAACTTATATCAGTTGATATCTCGGTGCATTTTTAAGCTAGCGCAAATCTGATAACACAGAACGACGCAGCTTAAAAATTCGCATCGAATGCACTATACTACATTGAAAAACGCTTAATACAAAAATTAGTTATGATCGTTTGAAAAATGATGCATTAGTGTATGTTGAGTTTCCATGTACACTCAACATTGCTTCCAAAAACATTTTGACAAAAATTTTTTCGAAAAATTTCAGAATAATTTAGCAAAAAGTAGATGTTTTTAGATTCCATTTCTCAAGGCAAAGACGATGGACAATGTTATTCAACGAAAAAATTAATTCTTCAGGGTGAAAATCGAGAATATAAGTGTGAACTTATATCAGTTGATATCTCGGTGCATTTTTAAGCTAGCGCAAATCTGATAACACAGAACGACGCAGCTTAAAAATCCGCATCGAATGCACTATACTACATTGAGAAACGCTTAATACAAAAATTAGTTATGATCGTTTGAAAAATGATGCATTAGTGTATGTTGAGTTTCCATGTACACTCAACATTGCTTCCAAAAACATTTTGACAAAAATTTTTTCGAAAAATTTCAAAATAATTTAGCAAAAAGTAGATGTTTTTAGATTCCTTTTTTCAAGGCAAAGACGATGGACAATGTTATTCAACGAAAAAATTAATTCTTCAGGGTGAAAATCGAGGATATAAGTGTGAACTTATATCAGTTGATATCTCGGTGCATTTTTAAGCTAGCGCAAATCTGATAACACAGATCGACGCAGCTTAAAAATCCGCATCGAATGCACTATACTACATTGAGAAACGCTTAATACAAAAATTAGTTATGATCGTTTGAAAAATGATGCATTAGTGTATGTTGAGTTTCCATGTACACTCAACATTGCTTCCAAAAACATTTTGACAAAAATTTTTTCGAAAAATTTCAAAATAATTTAGCAAAAAGTAGATGTTTTTAGATTCCATTTTTTAAGGCAAAGACGATGGACAATGTTATTCAACGAAAAAATTAATTCTTCAGGGTGAAAATCGAGGATATAAGTGTGAACTTATATCAGTTGATATCTCGGTGCATTTTTAAGCTAGCGCAAATCTGATAACACAGAACGACGCAGCTTAAAAATCCGCATCGAATGCACTATACTACATTGAGAAACGCTTAATACAAAAATTAGTTATGATCGTTTGAAAAATGATGCATTAGTGTATGTTGAGTTTCCATGTACACTCAACATTGCTTCCAAAAACATTTTGACAAAAATTTTTTCGAAAAATTTCAAAATAATTTAGCAAAAAGTAGATGTTTTTAGATTCCTTTTTTCAAGGCAAAGACGATGGACAATGTTATTCAACGAAAAAATTAATTCTTCAGGGTGAAAATCGAGGATATAAGTGTGAACTTATATCAGTTGATATCTCGGTGCATTTTCAAGCTAGCGCAAATCTGATAACACAGATCGACGCAGCTTAAAAATCCGCATCGAATGCACTATACTACATTGAGAAACGCTTAATACAAAAATTAGTTATGATCGTTTGAAAAATGATGCATTAGTGTATGTTGAGTTTCCATGTACACTCAACATTGCTTCCAAAAACATTTTGACAAAAATTTTTTCGAAAAATTTCGAAATAATTTAGCAAAAAGTAGATGTTTTTAGATTCCATTTTTCAAGGCAAAGACGATGGACAATGTTATTCAACGAAAAAATTAATTCTTCAGGGTGAAAATCGAGGATATAAGTGTGAACTTATATCAGTTGATATCTCGGTGCATTTTTAAGCTAGCGCAAATCTGATAACACAGAACGACGCAGCTTAAAAATCCGCATCGAATGCACTATACTACATTGAGAAACGCTTAATACAAAAATTAGTTATGATCGTTTGAAAAATGATGCATTAGTGTATGTTGAGTTTCCATGTACACTCAACATTGCTTCCAAAAACATTTTGACAAAAAATTTTTCGAAAAATTTCAAAATAATTTAGCAAAAAGTAGATGTTTTTAGATTTCTTTTTTCAAGGCAAAGACGATGGACAATGTTATTCAACGAAAAAATTAATTCTTCAGGGTGAAAATCGAGGATATAAGTGTGAACTTATATCAGTTGATATCTCGGTGCATTTTTAAGCTAGCGCAAATCTGATAACACAGAACGACGCAGCTTAAAAATTCGCATCGAATGCACTATACTACATTGAAAAACGCTTAATACAAAAATTAGTTATGATCGTTTGAAAAATGATGCATTAGTGTATGTTGAGTTTCCATGTACACTCAACATTGCTTCCAAAAACATTTTGACAAAAATTTTTTCGAAAAATTTCAGAATAATTTAGCAAAAAGTAGATGTTTTTAGATTCCATTTTTCAAGGCAAAGACGATGGACAATGTTATTCAACGAAAAAATTAATTCTTCAGGGTGAAAATCGAGAATATAAGTGTGAACTTATATCAGTTGATATCTCGGTGCATTTTTAAGCTAGCGCAAATCTGATAACACAGAACGACGCAGCTTAAAAATCCGCATCGAATGCACTATACTACATTGAGAAACGCTTAATACAAAAATTAGTTATGATCGTTTGAAAAATGATGCATTAGTGTATGTTGAGTTTCCATGTACACTCAACATTGCTTCCAAAAACATTTTGACAAAAATTTTTTCGAAAAATTTCAGAATAATTTAGCAAAAAGTAGATGTTTTTAGATTCCATTTTTCAAGGCAAAGACGATGGACAATGTTATTCAACGAAAAAATTAATTCTTCAGGGTGAAAATCGAGGATATAAGTGTGAACTTATATCAGTTGATATCTCGGTGCATTTTCAAGCTAGCGCAAATCTGATAACACAGATCGACGCAGCTTAAAAATCCGCATCGAATGCACTATACTACATTGAGAAACGCTTAATACAAAAATTAGTTATGATCGTTTGAAAAATGATGCGTTAGTGTATGTTGAGTTTCCATGTACACTCAACATTGCTTCCAAAAACATTTTGACAAAAATTTTTTCGAAAAATTTCGAGATAATTTAGCAAAAAGTAGATGTTTTTAGATTCCATTTTTCATGGCAAAGACGATGGACAATGTTATTCAACGAAAAAATTAATTCTTCAGGGTGAAAATCGAGGATATAAGTGTGAACTTATATCAGTTGATATCTCGGTGCATTTTTAAGCTAGCGCAAATCTGATAACACAGATCGACGCAGCTTAAAAATCCGCATCGAATGCACTATACTACATTGAGAAACGCTTAATACAAAAATAAGTTATGATCGTTTGAAAAATGATGCATTAGTGTATGTTGAGTTTCCATGTACACTCAACATTGCTTCCAAAAACATTTTGACAAAAATTTTTTCGAAAAATTTCAGAATAATTTAGCAAAAAGTAGATGTTTTTAGATTCCATTTTTCAAGGCAAAGACGATGAACAATGTTATTCAACGAAAAAATTAATTCTTCAGGGTGAAAATCGAGGATATAAGTGTGAACTTATATCAGTTGATATCTCGGTGCATTTTTAAGCTAGCGCAAATCTGATAACACAGATCGACGCAGCTTAAAAATCCGCATCGAATGCACTATACTACATTGAGAAACGCTTAATACAAAAATTAGTTATGATCGTTTGAAAAATGATGCATTAGTGTATGTTGAGTTTCCATGTACACTCAACATTGCTTCCAAAAACATTTTGACAAAAATTTTTTCGAAAAATTTCAAAATAATTTAGCAAAAAGTAGATGTTTTTAGATTCCATTTTTTAAGGCAAAGACGATGGACAATGTTATTCAACGAAAAAATTAATTCTTCAGGGTGAAAATCGAGGATATAAGTGTGAACTTATATCAGTTGATATCTCGGTGCATTTTTAAGCTAGCGCAAATCTGATAACACAGAACGACGCAGCTTAAAAATCCGCATCGAATGCACTATACTACATTGAGAAACGCTTAATACAAAAATTAGTTATGATCGTTTGAAAAATGATGCATTAGTGTATGTTGAGTTTCCATGTACACTCAACATTGCTTCCAAAAACATTTTGACAAAAATTTTTTCGAAAAATTTCAAAATAATTTAGCAAAAAGTAGATGTTTTTAGATTCCTTTTTTCAAGGCAAAGACGATGGACAATGTTATTCAACGAAAAAATTAATTCTTCAGGGTGAAAATCGAGGATATAAGTGTGAACTTATATCAGTTGATATCTCGGTGCATTTTCAAGCTAGCGCAAATCTGATAACACAGATCGACGCAGCTTAAAAATCCGCATCGAATGCACTATACTACATTGAGAAACGCTTAATACAAAAATTAGTTATGATCGTTTGAAAAATGATGCATTAGTGTATGTTGAGTTTCCATGTACACTCAACATTGCTTCCAAAAACATTTTGACAAAAATTTTTTCGAAAAATTTCGAAATAATTTAGCAAAAAGTAGATGTTTTTAGATTCCATTTTTCAAGGCAAAGACGATGGACAATGTTATTCAACGAAAAAATTAATTCTTCAGGGTGAAAATCGAGGATATAAGTGTGAACTTATATCAGTTGATATCTCGGTGCATTTTTAAGCTAGCGCAAATCTGATAACACAGAACGACGCAGCTTAAAAATCCGCATCGAATGCACTATACTACATTGAGAAACGCTTAATACAAAAATTAGTTATGATCGTTTGAAAAATGATGCATTAGTGTATGTTGAGTTTCCATGTACACTCAACATTGCTTCCAAAAACATTTTGACAAAAAATTTTTCGAAAAATTTCAAAATAATTTAGCAAAAAGTAGATGTTTTTAGATTCCTTTTTTCAAGGCAAAGACGATGGACAATGTTATTCAACGAAAAAATTAATTCTTCAGGGTGAAAATCGAGGATATAAGTGTGAACTTATATCAGTTGATATCTCGGTGCATTTTTAAGCTAGCGCAAATCTGATAACACAGAACGACGCAGCTTAAAAATTCGCATCGAATGCACTATACTACATTGAAAAACGCTTAATACAAAAATTAGTTATGATCGTTTGAAAAATGATGCATTAGTGTATGTTGAGTTTCCATGTACACTCAACATTGCTTCCAAAAACATTTTGACAAAAATTTTTTCGAAAAATTTCAGAATAATTTAGCAAAAAGTAGATGTTTTTAGATTCCATTTTTCAAGGCAAAGACGATGGACAATGTTATTCAACGAAAAAATTAATTCTTCAGGGTGAAAATCGAGAATATAAGTGTGAACTTATATCAGTTGATATCTCGGTGCATTTTTAAGCTAGCGCAAATCTGATAACACAGAACGACGCAGCTCAAAAATCCGCATCGAATGCACTATACTACATTGAGAAACGCTTAATACAAAAATTAGTTATGATCGTTTGAAAAATGATGCATTAGTGTATGTTGAGTTTCCATGTACACTCAACATTGCTTCCAAAAACATTTTGACAAAAATTTTTTCGAAAAATTTCAGAATAATTTAGCAAAAAGTAGATGTTTTTAGATTCCATTTTTCAAGGCAAAGACGATGGACAATGTTATTCAACGAAAAAATTAATTCTTCAGGGTGAAAATCGAGGATATAAGTGTGAACTTATATCAGTTGATATCTCGGTGCATTTTCAAGCTAGCGCAAATCTGATAACACAGATCGACGCAGCTTAAAAATCCGCATCGAATGCACTATACTACATTGAGAAACGCTTAATACAAAAATTAGTTATGATCGTTTGAAAAATGATGCGTTAGTGTATGTTGAGTTTCCATGTACACTCAACATTGCTTCCAAAAACATTTTGACAAAAATTTTTTCGAAAAATTTCGAAATAATTTAGCAAAAAGTAGATGTTTTTAGATTCCATTTTTCATGGCAAAGACGATGGACAATGTTATTCAACGAAAAAATTAATTCTTCAGGGTGAAAATCGAGGATATAAGTGTGAACTTATATCAGTTGATATCTCGGTGCATTTTTAAGCTAGCGCAAATCTGATAACACAGATCGACGCAGCTTAAAAATCCGCATCGAATGCACTATACTACATTGAGAAACGCTTAATACAAAAATAAGTTATGATCGTTTGAAAAATGATGCATTAGTGTATGTTGAGTTTCCATGTACACTCAACATTGCTTCCAAAAACATTTTGACAAAAATTTTTTCGAAAAATTTCAGAATAATTTAGCAAAAAGTAGATGTTTTTAGATTCCATTTTTCAAGGCAAAGACGATGAACAATGTTATTCAACGAAAAAATTAATTCTTCAGGGTGAAAATCGAGGATATAAGTGTGAACTTATATCAGTTGATATCTCGGTGCATTTTTAAGCTAGCGCAAATCTGATAACACAGAACGACGCAGCTTAAAAATTCGCATCGAATGCACTATACTACATTGAGAAACGCTTAATACAAAAATTAGTTATGATCGTTTGAAAAATGATGCATTAGTGTATGTTGAGTTTCCATGTACACTCAACATTGCTTCCAAAAACATTTTGACAAAAATTTTTTCGAAAAATTTCAGAATAATTTAGCAAAAAGTAGATGTTTTTAGATTCCATTTTTCAAGGCAAAGACGATGAACAATGTTATTCAACGAAAAAATTAATTCTTCAGGGTGAAAATCGAGGATATAAGTGTGAACTTATATCAGTTGATATCTCGGTGCATTTTTAAGCTAGCGCAAATCTGATAACACAGAACGACGCAGCTTAAAAATTCGCATCGAATGCACTATACTACATTGAGAAACGCTTAATACAAAAATTAGTTATGATCGTTTGAAAAATGATGCATTAGTGTATGTTGAGTTTCCATGTACACTCAACATTGCTTCCAAAAACATTTTGACAAAAATTTTTTCGAAAAATTTCAAAATAATTTAGCAAAAAGTAGATGTTTTTAGATTCCTTTTTTCAAGGCAAAGACGATGGACAATGTTATTCAACGAAAAATATAATTCTTCAGGGTGAAAATCGAGGATATAAGTGTGAACTTATATCAGTTGATATCTCGGTGCATTTTTAAGCTAGCGCAAATCTGATAACACAGATCGACGCAGCTTAAAAATCCGCATCGAATGCACTATACTACATTGAGAAACGCTTAATACAAAAATTAGTTATGATCGTTTGAAAAATGATGCATTAGTGTATGTTGAGTTTCCATGTACACTCAACATTGCTTCCAAAAACATTTTGACAAAAATTTTTTCAAAAATTTCGAAATAATTTAGCAAAAAGTAGATGTTTTTAGATTCCATTTTTCAAGGCAAAGACGATGGACAATGTTATTCAACGAAAAAATTAATTCTTCAGGGTGAAAATCGAGGATATAAGTGTGAACTTATATCAGTTGATATCTCGGTGCATTTTTAAGCTAGCGCAAATCTGATAACACAGATCGACGCAGCTTAAAAATCCGCATCGAATGCACTATACTACATTGAGAAACGCTTAATACAAAAATTAGTTATGATCGTTTGAAAAATGATGCATTAGTGTATGTTGAGTTTCCATGTACACTCAACATTGCTTCCAAAAACATTTTGACAAAAATTTTTTCGAAAAATTTCGAAATAATTTAGCAAAAAGTAGATGTTTTTAGATTCCATTTTTCAAGGCAAAGACGATGGACAATGTTATTCAACGAAAAAATTAATTCTTCAGGGTGAAAATCGAGGATATAAGTGTGAACTTATATCAGTTGAGATCTCGGTGCATTTTTAAGCTAGCGCGAATCTGATAACACAGATCGACGCAGCTTAAAAATTCGCATCGAATGCACTATACTACATTGAGAAACGCTTAATACAAAAATTAGTTATGATCGTTTGAAAAATGATGCATTAGTGTATGTTGAGTTTCCATGTACACTCAACATTGCTTCCAAAAACATTTTGACAAAAATTTTTTCGAAAAATTTCGAAATAATTTAGCAAAAAGTAGATGTTTTTAGATTCCATTTTTCAAGGCAAAGACGATGGACAATGTTATTCAACGAAAAAATTAATTCTTCAGGGTGAAAATCGAGGATATAAGTGTGAACTTATATCAGTTGAGATCTCGGTGCATTTTTAAGCTAGCGCAAATCTGATAACACAGAACGACGCAGCTTAAAAATTCGCATCGAATGCACTATACTACATTGAGAAACGCTTAATACAAAAATTAGTTATGATCGTTTGAAAAATGATGCATTAGTGTATGTTGAGTTTCCATGTACACTCAACATTGCTTCCAAAAACATTTTGACAAAAATTTTTTCGAAAAATTTCAGAATAATTTAGCAAAAAGTAGATGTTTTTAGATTCCATTTTTTAAGGCAAAGACGATGGACAATGTTATTCAACGAAAAAATTAATTCTTCAGGGTGAAAATCGAGGATATAAGTGTGAACTTATATCAGTTGAGATCTCGGTGCATTTTTAAGCTAGCGCAAATCTGATAACACAGAACGACGCAGCTTAAAAATCCGCATCGAATGCACTATACTACATTGAGAAACGCTTAATACAAAATTTAGTTATGATCGTTTGAAAAATGATGCATTAGTGTATGTTGAGTTTCCATGTACACTCAACATTGCTTCCAAAAACATTTTGACAAAAATTTTTTCGAAAAATTTCAGAATAATTTAGCAAAAAGTAGATGTTTTTAGATTCCTTTTTTCAAGGCAAAGACGATGGACAATGTTATTCAACGAAAAAATTAATTCTTCAGGGTGAAAATCGAGGATATAAGTGTGAACTTATATCAGTTGATATCTCGGTGCATTTTTAAGCTAGCGCAAATCTGATAACACAGAACGACGCAGCTTAAAAATCCGCATCGAATGCACTATACTACATTGAGAAACGCTTAATACAAAAATTAGTTATGATCGTTTGAAAAATGATGCATTAGTGTATGTTGAGTTTCCATGTACACTCAACATTGCTTCCAAAAACATTTTGACAAAAATTTTTTCGAAAAATTTCAGAATAATTTAGCAAAAAGTAGATGTTTTTAGATTCCATTTTTCAAGGCAAAGACGATGGACAATGTTATTCAACGAAAAAATTAATTCTTCAGGGTGAAAATCGAGGATATATGTGTGAACTTATATCAGTTGATATCTCGGTGCATTTTTAAGCTAGCGCAAATCTGATAACACAGATCGACGCAGCTTAAAAATCCGCATCGAATGCACTATACTACATTGAGAAACGCTTAATACAAAAATTAGTTATGATCGTTTGAAAAATGATGCGTTAGTGTATGTTGAGTTTCCATGTACACTCAACATTGCTTCCAAAAACATTTTGACAAAAATTTTTTCGAAAAATTTCAGAATAATTTAGCAAAAAGTAGATGTTTTTAGATTCCATTTTTTAAGGCAAAGACGATGGACAATGTTATTCAACGAAAAAATTAATTCTTCAGGGTGAAAATCGAGGATATAAGTGTGAACTTATATCAGTTGATATCTCGGTGCATTTTTAAGCTAGCGCAAATCTGATAACACAGAACGACGCAGCTTAAAAATCCGCATCGAATGCACTATACTACATTGAGAAACGCTTAATACAAAAATTAGTTATGATCGTTTGAAAAATGATGCATTAGTGTATGTTGAGTTTCCATGTACACTCAACATTGCTTCCAAAAACATTTTGACAAAAATTTTTTCGAAAAATTTCAAAATAATTTAGCAAAAAGTAGATGTTTTTAGATTCCTTTTTTCAAGGCAAAGACGATGGACAATGTTATTCAACGAAAAAATTAATTCTTCAGGGTGAAAATCGAGGATATAAGTGTGAACTTATATCAGTTGATATCTCGGTGCATTTTTCAGCTAGCGCAAATCTGATAACACAGATCGACGCAGCTTAAAAATCCGCATCGAATGCACTATACTACATTGAGAAACGCTTAATACAAAAATTAGTTATGATCGTTTGAAAAATGATGCATTAGTGTATGTTGAGTTTCCATGTACACTCAACATTGCTTCCAAAAACATTTTGACAAAAATTTTTTCGAAAAATTTCAGAATAATTTAGCAAAAAGTAGATGTTTTTAGATTCCATTTTTCAAGGCAAAGACGATGAACAATGTTATTCAACGAAAAAATTAATTCTTCAGGGTGAAAATCGAGGATATAAGTGTGAACTTATATCAGTTGATATCTCGGTGCATTTTTAAGCTAGCGCAAATCTGATAACACAGAACGACGCAGCTTAAAAATTCGCATCGAATGCACTATACTACATTGAGAAACGCTTAATACAAAAATTAGTTATGATCGTTTGAAAAATGATGCATTAGTGTATGTTGAGTTTCCATGTACACTCAACATTGCTTCCAAAAACATTTTGACAAAAATTTTTTCGAAAAATTTCAGAATAATTTAGCAAAAAGTAGATGTTTTTAGATTCCATTTTTCAAGGCAAAGACGATGAACAATGTTATTCAACGAAAAAATTAATTCTTCAGGGTGAAAATCGAGGATATAAGTGTGAACTTATATCAGTTGATATCTCGGTGCATTTTTAAGCTAGCGCAAATCTGATAACACAGAACGACGCAGCTTAAAAATTCGCATCGAATGCACTATACTACATTGAGAAACGCTTAATACAAAAATTAGTTATGATCGTTTGAAAAATGATGCATTAGTGTATGTTGAGTTTCCATGTACACTCAACATTGCTTCCAAAAACATTTTGACAAAAATTTTTTCGAAAAATTTCAAAATAATTTAGCAAAAAGTAGATGTTTTTAGATTCCTTTTTTCAAGGCAAAGACGATGGACAATGTTATTCAACGAAAAATATAATTCTTCAGGGTGAAAATCGAGGATATAAGTGTGAACTTATATCAGTTGATATCTCGGTGCATTTTTAAGCTAGCGCAAATCTGATAACACAGATCGACGCAGCTTAAAAATCCGCATCGAATGCACTATACTACATTGAGAAACGCTTAATACAAAAATTAGTTATGATCGTTTGAAAAATGATGCATTAGTGTATGTTGAGTTTCCATGTACACTCAACATTGCTTCCAAAAACATTTTGACAAAAATTTTTTCAAAAATTTCGAAATAATTTAGCAAAAAGTAGATGTTTTTAGATTCCATTTTTCAAGGCAAAGACGATGGACAATGTTATTCAACGAAAAAATTAATTCTTCAGGGTGAAAATCGAGGATATAAGTGTGAACTTATATCAGTTGATATCTCGGTGCATTTTTAAGCTAGCGCAAATCTGATAACACAGATCGACGCAGCTTAAAAATCCGCATCGAATGCACTATACTACATTGAGAAACGCTTAATACAAAAATTAGTTATGATCGTTTGAAAAATGATGCATTAGTGTATGTTGAGTTTCCATGTACACTCAACATTGCTTCCAAAAACATTTTGACAAAAATTTTTTCGAAAAATTTCGAAATAATTTAGCAAAAAGTAGATGTTTTTAGATTCCATTTTTCAAGGCAAAGACGATGGACAATGTTATTCAACGAAAAAATTAATTCTTCAGGGTGAAAATCGAGGATATAAGTGTGAACTTATATCAGTTGAGATCTCGGTGCATTTTTAAGCTAGCGCAAATCTGATAACACAGAACGACGCAGCTTAAAAATTCGCATCGAATGCACTATACTACATTGAGAAACGCTTAATACAAAAATTAGTTATGATCGTTTGAAAAATGATGCATTAGTGTATGTTGAGTTTCCATGTACACTCAACATTGCTTCCAAAAACATTTTGACAAAAATTTTTTCGAAAAATTTCAGAATAATTTAGCAAAAAGTAGATGTTTTTAGATTCCATTTTTTAAGGCAAAGACGATGGACAATGTTATTCAACGAAAAAATTAATTCTTCAGGGTGAAAATCGAGGATATAAGTGTGAACTTATATCAGTTGAGATCTCGGTGCATTTTTAAGCTAGCGCAAATCTGATAACACAGAACGACGCAGCTTAAAAATCCGCATCGAATGCACTATACTACATTGAGAAACGCTTAATACAAAATTTAGTTATGATCGTTTGAAAAATGATGCATTAGTGTATGTTGAGTTTCCATGTACACTCAACATTGCTTCCAAAAACATTTTGACAAAAATTTTTTCGAAAAATTTCAGAATAATTTAGCAAAAAGTAGATGTTTTTAGATTCCTTTTTTCAAGGCAAAGACGATGGACAATGTTATTCAACGAAAAAATTAATTCTTCAGGGTGAAAATCGAGGATATAAGTGTGAACTTATATCAGTTGATATCTCGGTGCATTTTTAAGCTAGCGCAAATCTGATAACACAGAACGACGCAGCTTAAAAATCCGCATCGAATGCACTATACTACATTGAGAAACGCTTAATACAAAAATTAGTTATGATCGTTTGAAAAATGATGCATTAGTGTATGTTGAGTTTCCATGTACACTCAACATTGCTTCCAAAAACATTTTGACAAAAATTTTTTCGAAAAATTTCAGAATAATTTAGCAAAAAGTAGATGTTTTTAGATTCCATTTTTCAAGGCAAAGACGATGGACAATGTTATTCAACGAAAAAATTAATTCTTCAGGGTGAAAATCGAGGATATATGTGTGAACTTATATCAGTTGATATCTCGGTGCATTTTTAAGCTAGCGCAAATCTGATAACACAGATCGACGCAGCTTAAAAATCCGCATCGAATGCACTATACTACATTGAGAAACGCTTAATACAAAAATTAGTTATGATCGTTTGAAAAATGATGCGTTAGTGTATGTTGAGTTTCCATGTACACTCAACATTGCTTCCAAAAACATTTTGACAAAAATTTTTTCGAAAAATTTCAAAATAATTTAGCAAAAAGTAGATGCTTTTAGATTCCATTTTTTAAGGCAAAGACGATGGACAATGTTATTCAACGAAAAAATTAATTCTTCAGGGTGAAAATCGAGGATATAAGTGTGAACTTATATCAGTTGATATCTCGGTGCATTTTTAAGCTAGCGCAAATCTGATAACACAGAACGACGCAGCTTAAAAATCCGCATCGAATGCACTATACTACATTGAGAAACGCTTAATACAAAAATTAGTTATGATCGTTTGAAAAATGATGCATTAGTGTATGTTGAGTTTCCATGTACACTCAACATTGCTTCCAAAAACATTTTGACAAAAATTTTTTCGAAAAATTTCAAAATAATTTAGCAAAAAGTAGATGTTTTTAGATTCCTTTTTTCAAGGCAAAGACGATGGACAATGTTATTCAACGAAAAAATTAATTCTTCAGGGTGAAAATCGAGGATATAAGTGTGAACTTATATCAGTTGATATCTCGGTGCATTTTTAAGCTAGCGCAAATCTGATAACACAGATCGACGCAGCTTAAAAATCCGCATCGAATGCACTATACTACATTGAGAAACGCTTAATACAAAAATTAGTTATGATCGTTTGAAAAATGATGCATTAGTGTATGTTGAGTTTCCATGTACACTCAACATTGCTTCCAAAAACATTTTGACAAAAATTTTTTCGAAAAATTTCGAAATAATTTAGCAAAAAGTAGATGTTTTTAGATTCCATTTTTCAAGGCAAAGACGATGGACAATGTTATTCAACGAAAAAATTAATTCTTCAGGGTGAAAATCGAGGATATAAGTGTGAACTTATATCAGTTGATATCTCGGTGCATTTTTAAGCTAGCGCAAATCTGATAACACAGAACGACGCAGCTTAAAAATCCGCATCGAATGCACTATACTACATTGAGAAACGCTTAATACAAAAATTAGTTATGATCGTTTGAAAAATGATGCATTAGTGTATGTTGAGTTTCCATGTACACTCAACATTGCTTCCAAAAACATTTTGACAAAAAATTTTTCGAAAAATTTCAAAATAATTTAGCAAAAAGTAGATGTTTTTAGATTCCTTTTTTCAAGGCAAAGACGATGGACAATGTTATTCAACGAAAAAATTAATTCTTCAGGGTGAAAATCGAGGATATAAGTGTGAACTTATATCAGTTGATATCTCGGTGCATTTTTAAGCTAGCGCAAATCTGATAACACAGAACGACGCAGCTTAAAAATTCGCATCGAATGCACTATACTACATTGAAAAACGTTTAATACAAAAATTAGTTATGATCGTTTGAAAAATGATGCATTAGTGTATGTTGAGTTTCCATGTACACTCAACATTGCTTCCAAAAACATTTTGACAAAAATTTTTTCGAAAAATTTCGAAATAATTTAGCAAAAAGTAGATGTTTTTAGATTCCTTTTTTCAAGGCAAAGACGATGGACAATGTTATTCAACGAAAAAATTAATTCTTCAGGGTGAAAATCGAGGATATAAGTGTGAACTTATATCAGTTGATATCTCGGTGCATTTTTAAGCTAGCGCAAATCTGATAACACAGAACGACGCAGCTTAAAAATTCGCATCGAATGCACTATACTACATTGAGAAACGCTTAATACAAAAATTAGTTATGATCGTTTGAAAAATGATGCATTAGTGTATGTTGAGTTTGTTTCGTATATATACGAAAGAATAAGTAATAAATCATCAAATTAAGTAAAACATAAGAAAATTGGTTTTAAATAGAAAATAAGTAGATTCATTTTAAAATATATTCCTGCTGTGAGCGGTCGTATACAGTTTACGTCATATTTACGTGAACTGACGTACGCCAAATGCTTCACTTTTAAATCAGTTCACATTGTTGACTCATAGCGCGTAGTCGCATTTATTATTAACTGTTTCACCATTATAAATTGAATAAATCATTATTTTTATATTCTGTATCTTTTCGGAATATAATTTTGGTGCATCGGCAAAACTAAGTAAAACAAATAAATAAGTAAATAAGTGAATATATATATATTTATTTCATTGCTTATATAAAAAAAAATAAAAAAAAAAAAAACCGAATTAATTAATATTATTGATAATCATATAACTCAAAAATGAGTTCAAAATCAGAAACAATCAGATTAAGTAAACAAGGATGCCGAAGCAGAATAAATGGTAATGCTCGTAAAAGAGAAGTTATGTTGAAAGTCATAGAAAAAGTTGATAACGGAACACACTTAAATACAAACGATATGGATGTAATAAGTGGATACATTGAAAATCTAAGAAATGTATGTGAGCATATTTTAATTATGAAAGCTGATGAAGACTATGACATAGTCAAAGAAATAATTGAAAATTCTCATCTAGTGGAGGAAAATAACGAAATTAGAGAAGAGTTAAACGATTTGAAAAAAATCATAAATGATGAAAACCAAAATGATAGAAAATTGAAAATCAAGTTTAATATGATATATAAACAATTACTAGAAACTTTACCTGAATGTACTGATTTGAAAACCAAAACTCTGTTCAAATTTGAGCAGAATAAACAAATAGAAACTTCGTTAACAGTATCTTCAAGTTCTGAAACAGAAGAATTAAGTGGTTACACTGAAAAACTAAGACGTAGTGCAGAAAGTTCAAAAAGTAATCAAAAACGTAATAACATAAATTGTAAACTTGAAAAAGTACTGGAAAGATTAAACTTTTTAGAGGAAAAATTTGACTCAGAAAGCGATAGAGAAATTAAATATATAAATCATAAATCTTTAAAAAAGAGAATCAATAAATCAAATCACGAAACATCAGACAGACATGAAAATAATCTATATATCCCAAGACCAAAAATAAAATTAACCACGTTTGATGGAAATATCACGGAATACCCAGAATTTATGAGTATTTTTGAATTACTCATTGATAGTAACCGTAATATGTCAGAAACCGAAAAATTTTATCATTTAAAATCGAGTTTGAGCGGTAATGCTGAACATTTATTGAAATCAATTACTTTAACAGCAGAAAATTATAAAAAAGCATTGTTTCTACTTAAGAAAACATATGATAAACCTCAAGAACGAAAGAAAGTATTAAAACAAAGACTAAGAGATTTGCCAAAAGCATATAAAAATGCAGTAAATATGCAAGAAATTTATAATGAAATTCAATCCATTATAACGGGATTAAGGGAGCATAGAGACATTGACAATGAAGAAATAATTGAAACTATAATAGAAAAATTCCCAGAACATATACAAAGAGAAATCTTCAATATAGAAAGTAATGATGGCATAGAATTGAACATTGATGAAATCATAGAAATAATCGGTAACTCAATTAAATGCGAAAAAATGATACAAAATAAAAGAGAAAACTACAACAGCACGTTGAACTTTTTAATGAATAACAGAAACTATCAAAATTATAATAGAAAACCTTATAACTATCAGAATGATCATGAAACAAGAAGAAAAAACGATAGATTTTCTAATGGTTTTCAAAATGTGAAATATAATAATGAGAATAATGATAGAAATAGACATCAAACACAGTATGCAAACAAATTTCAAGCGATAACAAGTAAAAACAATGATTCATTAGAAAACAAAAACTGTGTATTCTGTAATAGAAATAATCATAGCAGTTTAAATTGTAAAATTATCATGGATATCAGAGAAAAAAGGAACATCATCAAGCAAAATAGTCTTTGCTGGATTTGTTACAGTAAAAATCATAATTCTTTTCAATGTAATCTTGAAAGATGTCAAAATTGTATGGAACACCATAATTCAAAAATTTGCATGAAAAATCATTATAAAAATAACGCCAAGGACGTAATTAGCATAAATTCTCAATATGCTAATCACCCTACAAGCAACAATCACATGCAATCTCAATATGCTAATGAGGTCGGTACTCCTCAAAATACAGTAAACGGAAGAAATAAAGCAGGAAATGAATATAAATGGAAACCCAATTTAACAGGAGGTAATAATGAGCCAATTGGACAAAATTTTCGATTGGAATCAAGAATAACAGAGAAAGGGTAATAAGAGAAAAAGATGATAATCATTTTAATAACGAAATTGAAATTTTTAATGAACCAAATACATTTTTTATATCTTTTTACAAAGCAAAAAGCTCTAATTTAGTAATTTTGTATGACTCTTGCTCAAATAAGTCATTTATCAAAAAACAAACCGCAGAAAAGTTGAATTTACCAATATTAAGCAATAAAATGTTGCCAATAGGTACTATTGGTGATAAAGAAGAAATACTTAAATCAAAAGAAGTAATTTGGGGTATACCTGAGATAAAAGAAAACATAAATCTATTAGCTATTGAGAAAATAACAGATTTTGTGAATATGCCTTCAATAAATGAGACGGAAATGAGAAAAATTGAGCAATATAGCAAGAAAAACATGAAATTAATTTTCGAAAAGGGCAATATTGAACCAGATATATTAATAGGAATGGATCAATTTTGGAAATTAGTTCCTAAAACATTTGAAAGCATTGATTTGAAAAACGGATTAGTAGTAATTCCAACAAAATTGAACCCGATCATATCAAAACATAAAACGTTTGATGAAATATCAGATAGTGAAAACGATGAAACCGAATGTGGTTCAGATCTGAAATGTTTCCTAATAGGAAATAAATTGAAAGATGAGAATAAAAAACTGAATAAAGATGAAATGAGAAAATACGAAGATGATTTAGCTTGGAAACAATTTCACGAAAATGTAAAAATGAAAAATGGAAGAATTAATGTAAAATTTCCCATAAAACCAAATATTCAGTCAATTAACGATAATTATGGTAAAAGTATAGGGTGCTTAAAAGGTATTCTTAAAACTTTGGAAAAAGATCACGATATGTTAGAAAAATACGACAACACAATTATGGAACAACTAGAAAGTGGCATTTTAGAATATTGTCCAGAACGTAACCATCCATTTTTCACATATTGTATTCCTCATCATTATGTTTTAAAACCGACAAGCACAACAACAAAATTACGAATAGTACTAAATGCTTCAAGCAAAGTTAAAAATGAGAAATCATTAAATGATATATTATTTCAAGGTGAAACAATAATCCCTAACTTAACAGGCATGTTGATAAGACTCAGACTCAGTAAAAATTTTTTGATGGGAGATATTGAAAAGGCATTTCATCAAATTGAACTAGACGAAAGTCATAGAGATTTGACAAGAATTTTATGGATTAAAAACATCAAAAAAGGTGTACAAAAAAGTAATGTGCTAAATCTAAGATTCACAAGAATCCCATTTGGGGTGAACAGTTCTCCATTTTTATTAGGAGCAAGTATAAAATATTTTTTAAAACAAGAAAAATTAGAAATATGTGAAGAAATACTGAGTAATATTTATGTGGATAATGTAATGATAAAAGTTGAAAACAAAAATCAAATAATGCAGTTATACGCAGAAGTAAAAAATTTATTCTCAAAAATCGGAATGAACATAAGAGAATTTTATACAAATTGTGAATCAGAAAATAGTAAAATCCCAGAAAAAGATAAAATAAAAGAAACAAGTTTTAAAATATTAGGAATGAATTACAATACAGTAACAGATAAATTGGAAGTGAAAATTCCAGAATGGAAAGAAAAACAAACAACGAAAAGAAATATTCTGAGTTTCATAAACGCGATTTTTGATCCAATAGGTATAACTCATCCTATAACATTGAAATCACGACTTTTCCTCAAAAAACTGTGGGAAAGTCAAATAAAATGGGATGATGAACTGTCAGAAAATTTGATAGAAGAATGGAAAGAAATATACAGTAAAATCGAGAATCAAAAAATTGAAATAGATAGATCCATATTAAGAAGTAATGAATATGTGGAATATTTATTGTTCACAGACGCATCTAGAGACGTAATTGCAACAGGCTATTTAGCATATGTCAAAAACGGAATTATTGAAGAAATTGAACTTCTTTGCGTAAAATCTTCCACAATGATTGAAGGATCAATTCCAATGAAAGAATTGTCTGCAGTTCTTTTAGGTGTTAAAATGATGAAAGAAAATATAAAAGAAATGAATATAAACATACAAAATATCAAAATATTTTCTGATTCCCAAGTAGTTTTATGCTGGATTTTTAAAAGTCCCACAAAAAGAGTCTATGTTAGAAACAGATTGGAAAAAATCAAACATCTAACAGACGACTTGGAAAAAGAAAACGGAAAAATAGAATATTTTTACGTGAATACCAAGAAAAATCCAGCTGACGTACCAACAAGAGGTCTAGAACCTCAGGAAGAAAAATACAAAGAATGGTTGAAAGGTCCAATATGGTACAAAGATGAAATTCAACGACAAAATAATATTAAAACGTTAAAAGAAGTTGTAGGACAAGAAAACAGTAATGCAGAATCAAAAATCATTAATTTTCTAATAAAAAACGAGAACTTAACAAAGGAAAGCCAAGATTTGGACTTCCTAGCTCAAAAAGTATCTTCATATCCAAAATTATTAAGAATTGTGAAAAATATTTTGATATTCATATCTAAACTTAGAAAAACCTCAAAAGGATGTTTTAAGAAATTGATAGAAGATTTTGAAAAATCGGATAGTTCGAAAAGAAACATAATTTGTGAAAAAATTATGATAAAAGCACATCAATTGCAGAATTGTAATGAATTGAAAAAAGAAAAATTTAAAAAATTAGACATTGTTCAAGATGAAGATGGTATTTTAAGAGTACGAGGCCGATTAGGTAACGCAAATAAGTTGAATAACAGTTATCCAGTATTATTATATGGGAAAAAATTCTTCACAAATCTCATGATTAAGTATATGCATGAAATTTCACTTCATGCTAACAGAGAAACAATGATGGCGATAATACGTAAACAATTTTTCATTATAAAACTGAAAAGCTGTATAAATGTAACAATTTCCCAATGTATGAAATGCAAAAAAGCTAACAACAGACCTTATAAGTATCCAGATTTTCCTCAATTACCAGTTGAAAGAGTTTTAAAATTTAAACCATATGAAAACATAGGCATTGACTACGCCGGCCCATTAATTGTGAAAAATGAAACCAACGCTGATAAAAAAGTTTGGATTATGCTAATTACTTGTCTATGTACACGAGCAGTATACTTAGATGTCGCTAATGATAGCTCTAGCAAGGAATTAATGAATAATCTAAGAAAATTTTTTGCTCGAAAGAGAATACCAAGTAAAATTATATCAGATAATGGTTCTCAATTCTGTAAGACCGAGAAAATTTTTCAAAACTTTCTCGAAAATAAGAAAATACAATGGAAAATGATCACTCCGTATTCCCCGTGGAAAGGAGGTTTTTATGAAAGATTAATTGGTTTAACAAAGAAATATTTGATAAAAAATATCGAAGGGAAAAAATTGAAATATAACGAATTACTGGTCATATTATCAGAGATTGAAAATATCATCAATTCAAGACCAATTTCATATATAAATAACGATTTTGATAGCATTATTACTCCAAAGAGTTTAGAAATATTTCATCCAGAAAATTTAATCTGTCAATTTAACATCGACAACAAGGAAAAAAACGTAATAAATAATAAAAACGATATAATTGAGTATTTAAACTCATGTACTTCGAACATAAATCAGTTTTGGAGAGCTTGGAGTGAAACATACCTTGAAGAACTAAGGAATCTATCAAATAAGAAAAGTTTGAGTAAAAGCTATTCAAAAGCAACTCCTGTAGTTGGTGAAATTGTCCTTTGTAAAGAGAATAACGTAAAAAGACATAAATGGCCTTTAGCTGTCATTGAAGAATTGATTGTCTCTGAAGATAAAGAAATTCGAAGCGTCAAAATACGAAATTCTGAAGGTAACAGACTTTTGAGATCTATAAATCAACTGATACCCTTAGAAATAACCGAAGAAAAACTAGACAAAGTTAAAAATACAGAAACCAAACAGAAAAAAGATATAAATGAATTAGAAAATCTAAAAAACAGTAATAATGTTAATAATGAGGAAAATATTGGAATTTGGAAAAACAGACTGAGACAAAATACCAATATTGATTACAAACCATATTTCTGAAAATAAAGAAAATAAAATTGGTTAAGTTTGTTTTCGGGGGAATGGTCACATAAAGTGACGTTCATACAAAGAAAGAAACCAAAAATTCCCTATTCACCTATAATCTATAATATGTTCTAAAATGCCCTTTTTTAGGGGGAATGTTTCGTATATATACGAAAGAATAAGTAATAAATCATCAAATTAAGTAAAACATAAGAAAATTGGTTTTAAATAGAAAATAAGTAGATTCATTTTAAAATATATTTCTGCTGTGAGCGGTCGTATACAGTTTACGTCATATTTACGTGAACTGACGTACGCCAAATGCTTCACTTTTAAATCAGTTCACATTGTTGACTCATAGCGCGTAGTCGCATTTATTATTAACTGTTTCACCATTATAAATTGAATAAATCATTATTTTTATATTCTGTATCTTTTCCATGTACACTCAACATTGCTTCCAAAAACATTTTGACAAAAATTTTTTCGAAAAATTTCAGAATAATTTAGCAAAAAGTAGATGTTTTTAGATTCCATTTTTCAAGGCAAAGACGATGGACAATGTTATTCAACGAAAAAATTAATTCTTCAGGGTGAAAATCGAGGATATAAGTGTGAACTTATATCAGTTGATATCTCGGTGCATTTTTAAGCTAGCGCAAATCTGATAACACAGAACGACGCAGCTTAAAAATCCGCATCGAATGCACTATACTACATTGAGAAACGCTTAATACAAAAATTAGTTATGATCGTTTGAAAAATGATGCATTAGTGTATGTTGAGTTTCCATGTACACTCAACATTGCTTCCAAAAACATTTTGACAAAAATTTTTTCGAAAAATTTCAGAATAATTTAGCAAAAAGTAGATGTTTTTAGATTCCATTTTTCAAGGCAAAGACGATGGACAATGTTATTCAACGAAAAAATTAATTCTTCAGGGTGAAAATCGAGGATATAAGTGTGAACTTATATCAGTTGATATCTCGGTGCATTTTCAAGCTAGCGCAAATCTGATAACACAGATCGACGCAGCTTAAAAATCCGCATCGAATGCACTATACTACATTGAGAAACGCTTAATACAAAAATTAGTTATGATCGTTTGAAAAATGATGCGTTAGTGTATGTTGAGTTTCCATGTACACTCAACATTGCTTCCAAAAACATTTTGACAAAAATTTTTTCGAAAAATTTCAGAATAATTTAGCAAAAAGTAGATGTTTTTAGATTCCATTTTTCAAGGCAAAGACGATGAACAATGTTATTCAACGAAAAAATTAATTCTTCAGGGTGAAAATCGAGGATATAAGTGTGAACTTATATCAGTTGAGATCTCGGTGCATTTTTAAGCTAGCGCAAATCTGATAACACAGAACGACGCAGCTTAAAAATCCGCATCGAATGCACTATACTACATTGAGAAACGCTTAATACAAAAATTAGTTATGATCGTTTGAAAAATGATGCATTAGTGTATGTTGAGTTTCCATGTACACTCAACATTGCTTCCAAAAACATTTTGACAAAAATTTTTTCGAAAAATTTCAGAATAATTTAGCAAAAAGTAGATGTTTTTAGATTCCATTTTTCAAGGCAAAGACGATGGACAATGTTATTCAACGAAAAAATTAATTCTTCAGGGTGAAAATCGAGGATATAAGTGTGAACTTATATCAGTTGATATCTCGGTGCATTTTTAAGCTAGCGCAAATCTGATAACACAGATCGACGCAGCTTATAAATCCGCATCGAATGCACTATACTACATTGAGAAACGCTTAATACAAAAATTAGTTATGATCGTTTGAAAAATGATGCATTAGTGTATGTTGAGTTTCCATGTACACTCAACATTGCTTCCAAAAACATTTTGACAAAAATTTTTTCGAAAAATTTCAAAATAATTTAGCAAAAAGTAGATGTTTTTAGATTCCTTTTTTCAAGGCAAAGACGATGGACAATGTTATTCAACGAAAAAATTAATTCTTCAGGGTGAAAATCGAGGATATAAGTGTGAACTTATATCAGTTGAGATCTCGGTGCATTTTTAAGCTAGCGCAAATCTGATAACACAGAACGACGCAGCTTAAAAATTCGCATCGAATGCACTATACTACATTGAGAAACGCTTAATACAAAAATTAGTTATGATCGTTTGAAAAATGATGCATTAGTGTATGTTGAGTTTCCATGTACACTCAACATTGCTTCCAAAAACATTTTGAAAAAAATTTTTTCGAAAAATTTCGGAATAATTTAGCAAAGAGTAGATGTTTTTAGATTCCATTTTTCAAGGCAAAGACGATGGACAATGTTATTCAACGAAAAAATTAATTCTTCAGGGTGAAAATCGAGGATATAAGTGTGAACTTATATCAGTTGATATCTCGGTGCATTTTTAAGCTAGCGCAAATCTGATAACACAGATCGACGCAGCTTAAAAATCCGCATCGAATGCACTATACTACATTGAGAAACGCTTAATACAAAAATTAGTTATGATCGTTTGAAAAATGATGCATTAGTGTATGTTGAGTTTCCATGTACACTCAACATTGCTTCCAAAAACATTTTGACAAAAATTTTTTCGAAAAATTTCGAAATAATTTAGCAAAAAGTAGATGTTTTTAGATTCCATTTTTCAAGGCAAAGACGATGGACAATGTTATTCAACGAAAAAATTAATTCTTCAGGGTGAAAATCGAGGATATAAGTGTGAACTTATATCAGTTGATATCTCGGTGCATTTTTAAGCTAGCGCAAATCTGATAACACAGAACGACGCAGCTTAAAAATCCGCATCGAATGCACTATACTACATTGAGAAACGCTTAATACAAAAATTAGTTATGATCGTTTGAAAAATGATGCATTAGTGTATGTTGAGTTTCCATGTACACTCAACATTGCTTCCAAAAACATTTTGACAAAAATTTTTTCGAAAAATTTCAGAATAATTTAGCAAAAAGTAGATGTTTTTAGATTCCATTTTTCAAGGCAAAGACGATGGACAATGTTATTCAACGAAAAAATTAATTCTTCAGGGTGAAAATCGAGGATATAAGTGTGAACTTATATCAGTTGATATCTCGGTGCATTTTCAAGCTAGCGCAAATCTGATAACACAGATCGACGCAGCTTAAAAATTCGCATCGAATGCACTATACTACATTGAGAAACGCTTAATACAAAAATTAGTTATGATCGTTTGAAAAATGATGCGTTAGTGTATGTTGAGTTTCCATGTACACTCAACATTGCTTCCAAAAACATTTTGACAAAAATTTTTTCGAAAAATTTCGAAATAATTTAGCAAAAAGTAGATGTTTTTAGATTCCATTTTTCAAGGCAAAGACGATGGACAATGTTATTCAACGAAAAAATTAATTCTTCAGGGTGAAAATCGAGGATATAAGTGTGAACTTATATCAGTTGATATCTCGGTGCATTTTCAAGCTAGCGCAAATCTGATAACACAGATCGACGCAGCTTAAAAATTCGCATCGAATGCACTATACTACATTGAGAAACGCTTAATACAAAAATTAGTTATGATCGTTTGAAAAATGATGCGTTAGTGTATGTTGAGTTTCCATGTACACTCAACATTGCTTCCAAAAACATTTTGACAAAAATTTTTTCGAAAAATTTCGAAATAATTTAGCAAAAAGTAGATGTTTTTAGATTCCATTTTTCAAGGCAAAGACGATGGACAATGTTATTCAACGAAAAAATTAATTCTTCAGGGTGAAAATCGAGGATATAAGTGTGAACTTATATCAGTTGATATCTCGGTGCATTTTTAAGCTAGCGCAAATCTGATAACACAGATCGACGCAGCTTAAAAATCCGCATCGAATGCACTATACTACATTGAGAAACGCTTAATACAAAAATTAGTTATGATCGTTTGAAAAATGATGCATTAGTGTATGTTGAGTTTCCATGTACACTCAACATTGCTTCCAAAAACATTTTGACAAAAATTTTTTCGAAAAATTTCAAAATAATTTAGCAAAAAGTAGATGTTTTTAGATTCCTTTTATCAAGGCAAAGACGATGGACAATGTTATTCAACGAAAAAATTAATTCTTCAGGGTGAAAATCGAGGATATAAGTGTGAACTTATATCAGTTGATATCTCGGTGCATTTTTAAGCTAGCGCAAATCTGATAACACAGAACGACGCAGCTTGAAAATCCGCATCGAATGCACTATACTACATTGAGAAACGCTTAATACAAAAATTAGTTATGATCGTTTGAAAAATGATGCATTAGTGTATGTTGAGTTTCCATGTACACTCAACATTGCTTCCAAAAACATTTTGACAAAACTTTTTTCGAAAAATTTCAGAATAATTTAGCAAAAAGTAGATGTTTTTAGATTCCATTTTTCAAGGCAAAGACGATGGACAATGTTATTCAACGAAAAAATTAATTCTTCAGGGTGAAAATCGAGGATATAAGTGTGAACTTATATCAGTTGATATCTCGGTGCATTTTTAAGCTAGCGCAAATCTGATAACACAGATCGACGCAGCTTAAAAATCCGCATCGAATGCACTATACTACATTGAGAAACGCTTAATACAAAAATTAGTTATGATCGTTTGAAATATGATGCATTAGTGTATGTTGAGTTTCCATGTACACTCAACATTGCTTCCAAAAACATTTTGACAAAAATTTTTTCGAAAAATTTCGAAATAATTTAGCAAAAAGTAGATGTTTTTAGATTCCATTTTTCAAGGCAAAGACGATGGACAATGTTATTCAACGAAAAAATTAATTCTTCAGGGTGAAAATCGAGGATATAAGTGTGAACTTATATCAGTTGATATCTCGGTGCATTTTTAAGCTAGCGCAAATCTGATAACACAGAACGACGCAGCTTAAAAATCCGCATCGAATGCACTATACTACATTGAGAAACGCTTAATACAAAAATTAGTTATGATCGTTTGAAAAATGATGCATTAGTGTATGTTGAGTTTCCATGTACACTCAACATTGCTTCCAAAAACATTTTGACAAAACTTTTTTCGAAAAATTTCAGAATAATTTAGCAAAAAGTAGATGTTTTTAGATTCCATTTTTCAAGGCAAAGACGATGGACAATGTTATTCAACGAAAAAATTAATTCTTCAAGGTGAAAATCGAGGATATAAGTGTGAACTTATATCAGTTGAGATCTCGGTGCATTTTTAAGCTAGCGCAAATCTGATAACACAGAACGACGCAGCTTAAAAATCCGCATCGAATGCACTATACTACATGGAGAAACGCTTAATACAAAAATTAGTTATGATCGTTTGAAAAATGATGCATTAGTGTATGTTGAGTTTCCATGTACACTCAACATTGCTTCCAAAAACATTTTGACAAAAATTTTTTCGAAAAATTTCGAAATAATTTAGCAAAAAGTAGATGTTTTTAGATTCCATTTTTCAAGGCAAAGACGATGGACAATGTTATTCAACGAAAAAATTAATTCTTCAGGGTGAAAATCGAGGATATAAGTGTGAACTTATATCAGTTGATATCTCGGTGCATTTTTAAGCTAGCGCAAATCTGATAACACAGAACGACGCAGCTTAAAAATCCGCATCGAATGCACTATACTACATTGAGA